>CM038221.1:153973284-156584110 GCA_021442155.1 Cymbidium sinense
GAATGAAAGATAGATCAAAATGGATAATGTGAAGCTCAAGATACAATATTTTAGATTATATGCATTTATAACTATCTTAGAAATTCATATGAGTTCATTGGCATGAATCAATTTGCTCACAACTTAACATATTATTTTTATTTATTTTAAATAATGATAATGAGGTTAATTTATATAAATCTCTATCTAATTAACATTCAATTATATGTTTCATACATAGCATTTGAATTGTCAAAATAATAAATGATAATAAATTATGACTATTAAGTGTAATTAGTTTATATACTTAATATAATTAAATATTTTGATTTAATTTTAAGGTTATATAATAACTAACATATGTATGATTATATATAAATTATATCATAATATTTAAATGTCATATTTCAAAATGAACAAAAATATGTGGAAATTTGTATTTTAGCCAAAGTCATTTTATAATCAAGGAATTTATATCTGATTTCATCTCCAATAGATTCCTTGGATTTTTTTCTTTAATTTGATAGGTTACATGACCCACGTTTGATTAAAATTGAATTTATTATGACTTTTCAAACATTAGCTGATTTTAATAATGAATGCATGCTACATGCTTTGAATATATTAAGAGCCATATTTGATTATTTTTGACTTGCCCATGTGAATGGTTGAATTTTGGCTGTTTGAATTTAATATTTATTTAATATAAGTTATATTTTTATTGAATATTAAATTATTATATGATAAAATGATGTTAGAATAATATATTTTTTGAAATAATTCAAAATGATCTTCTTGCTTATAAATAGCCCTCATTCTCTTCATGAAAGCATTCCTCATTCCAAAATCAAAATCCCTCCAAAAAAGCTAAGAGAAAATTTCATAGATTTTCTTTCCAAGTGTTCTCCAAATATTGCAAGATCAAATCCTTGGTTTGGAAGCTTCAACATCTTCAACTAAGCATGCTTTCTCAAATTACTTGAGTTTATTTTCTTGATCTTAATCCCTTTTTAGTTGTTCATACTATTTTCACCATCTATTTATTCTTTCCAATTTATATTTTTTGGTGGATTAGTCTTTGGACATCAAAGTCTAAGTTTTTCACATCAAAGTTTCTTCAATCATTTTTTTGTGAAAAACTTCTTTGATAGTTTGTAGGATTTATTACAACTTGTTGAAATTTTTATATTTCTACAAATTTTTATATTTTAAGCATTTCAAATTAATTTATTATGGTGAAATTATTTTCATATTTGATAGATCTTTCTTTTAATTAAAAGCTTACTATTTTACTTAAATCTATCATATATTAATTTTATTTAAATATTTTGTGGTTAGTTGCATTAATTAAAAGCTTCATTTTGGTTAAAATAAAATAAAATATTGCTGAATTTTAGAGTATATGCTAGATCTATTATAAATCAAGTTTCTTTATCAAAATAAAATTTATAAAAATAAATTATTTTATTTGTTACTTATCATTTTATTTCAACTAATATCCTTTATTTTAAAATTTTATCTTTAAAATTTAGTAAAGCTTTCTATTCATATTTAATAATTAAGAAAAAGGAAATTTAGTAAAAGTTAATCTTTCTTACACTATTATATATACTAGTTATAGTTTCTCTTAAGGTTAAAATTATTCCTTGCTGAAATTTAATTTAGCAATAGACTAATATGAATTTATTTTGAAATCATTTTTATATTAATCTACAAATTGTTATAACATAATCATCTTAGTAAGATCACTTCAAGATATTTATTTAATATTTTTATCAAAATTAAGTGAGCATTCTATCTTGCAAATTAGTAAGTTGTAAAGTGATCATTTATAAGTTATGAGATCACTTTTGAATTGTATATCTTGGTATATTTGTGAGATATATTTTATCAAAATTTATTATTTTGTATTTTCTATAAAATTTATATTGGGGTTGTACTCACCCTTGTAGAGAGTACATATTGTTGTAGGGTTGTACTAGCCTTTATAGAGAGTACTATTTGTAAGTTATTTTGCATTTAGTGGATTCCTAGCCAAGGGTGGCTAGGCATGGATGTAGGCCAATTTTGGGGTTTGGTCAAACCACATAAAAATTGTGTGCCTATCGTGTCTCTTTACTTTACTATACTTTTCTTTTTGCTGCATTAAGAATTGTATCTTGTCATTATAAAATCAAAAATTAATTTTCTACTAAAACTTAAAATTTAAGATTTAACTTTTAAATTTTTTAATATCGCCCAATTCCCCCCTCCCCCCTCTCTTGGGTGCTATAGTGACTCACTATTGGTGTTAGAGAGTAGGCTCTTTTATTGGCTTAACATGCAAGAGTAGATCATTTCACTATGGGATAAGGTTTTCCAAAGGGTTCACTACCAGAGGGACAATCCACTCATAGACCTCCACTTTTAGATAGTGTACCATTTGATTATTGGAAAAATAGAATTAGTACATTTTTAAGAGGTCAAGAAGTGCGCATGTGGTATATGTTGACACATCAATATCATACACCCACAGTAGAAGTAAATGGCATTCAAGTAGAAAAACCTTTTGATGAATGGATTGTAGCTAAAAGAGAACTTGTAATACTTTACATTGAGCTTTATTACCTATGATTACATGAAAATTTCATGTTAAGAATAAAAAGAAATATGGGATAAACTCATTATAACTTATGAAGGAACTAGTGAAGTTAGAGATGCTCACATAAATAGACTTGTTGATGAATATGAGTTATTTCATATGTCTCCTTCTAATCTATTTTGATATGTATACTAGATAATTAATTATTGCATTCTCTTGGAAAACATATAGGAATCAAGACTTAGTCTATAAGATTCTTAGATGTCTTCCAAAAGAATGGGAAGCTAAAGTAATAGCTATTAGTGAAGCTAATGATTTATCTACTTATCCACTTGATCAATTTTGGGTTCTTTGATAGCACATGAATAGTTATTGCTTAAAGGGATAAGATGGATAACTCAAAGAAAAGGGAGAAGGAGAAAGGAAAAGCCATTGCATTACAAGTTGATGATATGATGAGCATAACACCTCAAGCTCAGATGGTGATAGTGATGAGGTGGTTATGCTATCCAAAAGGCTTGTGAACTTGCTAAGGAAGAAGAATCAAAGGTATAAAAAATCTAAAACTATAAATTTCAACTAAGAAATTTCCCAGTGAAGGGATCATTTGCTACCAATGTAAAAAAGCTTGAACACATAAGAGGTGATTGTCCAGAACTTGCTGAATCGAAGAAGAAAGAGATTGATGTGGAAAGAACAAAAAATATGAAGGAAAAAAAGTAGCATAAGAAGAAGAAGAAGGTTTTATGGGCCAATCCATATTCAAAATAATCAAGTACTAGCTCATCCGATGAAGAGGTCAACATATTTCTTATGGAAAATAGAGAATCTAACTTAAATTCTCAAGTGGTATGTAATGATATATCTTATGATGAATTAGATGATGCTTTTAATGATTTAGTTATTGAATATAAAAAATTAAAAAGAAAATACAAAACCTTAGAAAAGAACATAAAAATTTAGATATGCATTTTTGTGAAAAAAAATTAATGTGATAATTTAAAAGTAAAAATAATTCTTTATTAAATTGTTCCTTACTTGTATGTAAACTTGAAAGAAAATATCTTGTTAAAAGCAAGATTAGAATTATGTTTGAAATCACAAGTTCATTATAATGCTTCATCAAGTAAAACATTTAATAAAATTATTTGAATCATACACATACCACTCATATACCTTATAATTATCACAAGCCATATGCAACCAATGTTTGGTGCAACTATTATGATAGAAAAGGGCATATTTCATTTGATTGTTAACATAAATTACAAAACACTAAGCAATCATCTTATGTATGGGTACCAAAAGGTACAAGCACTACACAAACCACACATGCTAGATATCTTGCTTCAAATTTAGAATGTGGACCCAAACATGTTTGGGTTCCAAAAGTTAACATGTGATTTTCTTTTGGAGGAATGCCTTCAAAGAAAATCAAAGAAGGCATGTGGTACTTGGAAAGGGATGTTCAAGACATACATGGGAGATAAAGATAAATTCAACTTTAGAATCAAGTGATGGAGGATTTACATATGGAGATAATGCAAAGGGAAAGATCATTGGCATTCTATTTGTAAAATTCTATCACTATAGATAAAGTTTTTCTAGTAGAAGGATTAAAACATAATTTAATTTCTATTAGTCAATTATGTGATAAAGGTTTGAATGTAGTATTTCATGCATCATGTTGTATTATAAAAATAATGAAAATGTTTTGTTAGTAGGACAAAGATATAAAAATATTTATATCATTGATTAGATAGCTTTCATGACGTGAATTTAAATTTACTTCATTATAAAAGCACTCATGATGATATATGGTTATGGCATAAGAGACTATATCATATTAACATCCACACACTCAATAAAATTGCTAATTTGATTTAGTAGTTGGACTGCCTAAATTAAATTTTCATTCAAACTATGTTTGTGATGCATGTATTCATGGTAAGCATTCTAGAAGCTCATTTAAAAGTAAAAATATTATTTCTACTTCTAGACCTCTAGAATTATTGCACATGGATTTATTTGGTCTAATTAGCACCACTAGCTTAGGTGGAAAAAGTTATGGTTTTGTGATTGTTGATGATTTCTCTAGATATACTTTTGTTTTGTTTGTAACTTACAAGGATGATATTTTTGGTGAGTTTAGAAAGTTTTCTAAATATATTCAAGGAGAACAAGGCCTTTTGATTTATAGGGTTCAAACTAATCATGGTGGCAAATTTGGAAATAAATTATTTGAGGATTATTATGATGAACATGGGATTAAACATAATTTTTTTGCACCTTGAACTCCCAAATAAAATAGAGTAGTAGAGAGAAAAATTAGAATAGTAATTGAATTAAGTAGATCTATGCTTGATGAGTATAAATTGCCAAAATATTTTTGGTCAGAAGTAGTAAATAATGCATGTTATGTGATGAATATAATCTATTTTAAACTAATTTTGAAGAAGACACCCTATGAATTATTTTTTTGGAAAGAAGCCTAAGAGTGAACACTTTCATGTATTTGGATGTAAATGCTTTATTTTGAATAATGGAAAAGAGCATTTAGGTAAGTTTGATTGCAAATCGATGATGGTATTTTCTTAGGATACTCTCTTCTAGTAGTGCTTATAGAGTTTTCAATAAGAGAAAAATGATTGTAGAAGAATCAATACATGTTATTTTTGATGAAAATTTAATTGATCCCATTTGAAATGAAGTGATTGATGAAGAGATTGATAATTTTAAGAAAATATCTTTAGAAGATAATGTGGATGATTGCCTAAAGAATGGAAATATAATAAAAATCATCCAAAGGAACTTATTATAGGAGATCCTTCAAAAGGAGTTATGACCAGAAGACATAGCAGAGAGGTTTTAGATCATTCAGCATTTTTATCTGAGGTTGAACCTAAAAATTTAGAAGAAGAATTAAAATATAATTTTTGGATTATTGCTATGGAAGAGGAGTTGAATCAATTTGTAACAAATGATGTTTGGGAATTAGCCCCAAGACCTCAAGATCAAAATGTCATTGGAACAAAATGGGTCTTTAGGAATAAGTTAGATGATTCAAGTGTTGTATTGTTAGAAATAAAGTTAGGTTAGTTGCACAAGGGTACACAAGTTGAAGGTATAGATTTTGAAGAATCTTTTGCATCCATAGCGTAAAGCTATTAGGTTACACCTTTCTTATGCTTATTTTAGGGACATTAAACTTTTTAAATGGATGTCAAGAGTGCATTTTTGAATGGATTTATTGACCAAGATGTATTTGTAGAGCAACCACTTGGTTTTGAGAGCCTTGATTGTCCAAATCATGTGTATAAATTAAAGAAATCCTTATATGGTTTAAAATAAGCTCCTGGTTCTTGGTATGATAGGTTAAGTAACTTTTTGATAGATCATGGATTTATCAAGGGTAGAGTAGATTCCACCTTATTCCTTAAGAGCATAGATGATGATTTGATTGTGGTACAAGTTCTGTAGAGATGATATATTATTTGGAAGTACAATAAATCTTTGTGCCATGAGTTCTCATCTTTGATGTCTAAAGAGTTTAAAATGAGTATGATGGGAGAACTTAATTTTTCTTTGGTCTTCAAGCAAAAAAGAAAATGACACATTCATCTATCAAACCAAGTACAAAATGAATTTCTTGAGATGTTTGACATGAAAAGATTTAAATCTAGTAAAACTCCTATGAGCCCATCTACAAATTGGATTTAGATGAATTAGAAAATCTATTGATTAAAAAACTTTATAGGTATGATAGGTTCACTTTTATACCTTGGCTAGTAGGCGATATTATATTGTTGTGTTGTGTGCTCATTTTCTAGCCAACCCAAAAAAGAATCTCATTTAATAGCAAATTATCTTTTGGTATTTGATAGGCACTACTAAGTTAGATTTATGGTATCCTAAAAATTATTTATCATCTGATTTGGTTGCTTATTCTGATGCTAATTTTGGTAGATGTAAAGTAGATAAAGAAAGCACATCAAGAATATGTCAATTTTTAGGATCATCGCTTGTGTCTTGGTCATCCAGGAAACAAAATTCTATAGCTTTATCCATTGTTGAGGTTGAGTACATAGCCGGTAGTTGTGTTGCTCAAATCCTTTGGTTAAAGCAATAATTAAAAGATTTTGGTATTAAGCAAGATCACATTCTAGTTGAGACAATACTAATTATTAGTTTGAAAAAATCCTATCCAAAGACTCACAAACCAAGGATATAAAATTAGACATCATTTTATTAGGGATCATGTTTTGAAAGGTGATGTTAATATTAACTTCATTAGTATGATTTACAAATTGTAGATATTTTTACAAAACCATTACCAGAAGAATGTTTCTATACTTTAAGATGCATGCTTATAATGTTAGATCATAATATTTGAAATTATATGTAGTTTGTTCTCACTTTGTGATGTTGTCAAAAGGGGGAGAAGAGTAAAATGTTGGTTAGTATTAAGTCTATTTCATGCATACATTTAGGGGGAGCAACATTATTCATCTCTTGTTCATAAATTTTTTTTTTCAAAAACTATGATGAAAGGTCAATTTGCACCATCATCAAAATTAATACCCAACATTAGTTTGTCATCATCAAAAAGGGGAGATTGTTAGCTTAATCAGCATCATGTTCAATATCAATTTTGATGATAACAAATGAATGCTTGATGTTCTAATGTTTGTTTTATGTGTTTAGATATATTAATTACTAATTACATATCTAATACATCTCACAATATGTTTGAGAAAATTGCAAGAATAGAAAGATTGATCAAAATGGATAATGTGAAGCTCAAGATATAATATTTTAAGTTATACACATTTATAACTATCTTGGAAATTCATATGAGTTCATTGGCATGAATCAATTTTCTCACAACTTAATATACTTTTTTATTTATTTTAAATAATGATAATGAGGTTAATTTATATATATCTCTATCTAATTAACATTCACTTATATGTTTCATACATAGCATTTGAATTATCAAAATAATAAATGATAATAAATTATCACTATTAAGTAATTAGTTTATATACTTAATATAATTAAATATTTAAATTCAATTTTAAGGTTATATGATAACATATGTATGATTATATATAAATTATATCATAATATTTAAATGTCATATTTCAAAATGAACAAAAATATGTGGAAATTTGTATTTTAGCCAAAGTCATTTTATAATCAAGGAATTTATATCTGATTTCATCTCGAACGGATTCCTTGAATTTTTTTCCTTTAATTTGATAGGTTACATGACCCACTTTTAATTAAAATTGAATTTATTATGACTTTTCAAACACTAGCTGAGTTTAATAATGAATGCATGCTACATGCTTTGAATATATTAAGAGCCATATTTGATTATTTTTAACTTGCCCATGTGAATAGCCAAATTTCCATTGTTTGAATTTATTATTTATTTAATATAAATTATATTTTTATTGAATATTAAATTATTATATGATAAAATGATGTTCGAATAATATATTTTTTGAAATAATTCAAAATGACCTTCTTGCTTATAAATAACCCTCATTCTCTTCATGAAAGCATTCCTCTCTCAAATTCAAATCCCTCTAGAAAATCTAAGAGAAAATTCTAGATTTTCCTTCCAAGTGTTCTCAAATATTGCAAGATCAAATCCTTGGTTTGGAAGCTTCAACATCTTCAACTAAGCAAGCTTTCTCAAATTACTTGAGTTTATTTTCTTGATCTTAATCACTTTTTAGTTGTTCATACTATTTTCACCATCTATTTATTCTTTCCAATTTATATTTTTTGGTGAATTAGTCATTGGACATCAAAGTCTAAGCTTTTTACATCAAAGTTTCTTCAATCATTTTTTGTGAAAAACTCTTGTGATAGTTTGTAGGATTTATTTCAACTTGTTGAAATTTTTATCTTCCTACAAATTTCTTTTGGTTTCTTGAATTATTTCTTCATTATTCTTATGTGAAAGATCATTTATTCTTAGATCTATTTTAGAAGTATATTTTAAGCAATTCAAATTAATTTATTGTGCGGAAATTAATTTCATATTTTCTAGATCTCTCTTTTTAATTAAAAGCTTACTAGTTTACTTAAATATATCATATACTAATTTTATTTAAGTATTTTGCAATTAGTTTCATTTATTAAAAGCTTCATTTTGGCTAAATTAAGATAAATTATTGCTAGAATTTTAGAGTATATGTTAGTTCTATTATAAATCAAGTTTCTTTATCAAAATAAAAAATTTATAAAAATTAAATTATTTTATTTGTCACTTGTCATTTTATTTCAACTAGTATCCTTTATTTTAAAATTTTATCTTGCTAAAACTTAGTAAAGCTTGCTTTTTTCATTTAATAATTAAGAAAAGGAAGTTTAATAAAAAGTTAATCTTTCTTACACTATTATATACATACTAGTTATAGTTTCTCTTAAGCTTAATATTATTCCTTGCTGAAATTTAATTTATTGTGCAATAGACTATTATTAATTTATTTTGAAATCATTTTTATATTAATCTACAAATTGTAATAACATAAACATCTTAGTAAGATCACTTTAAGATATTTATTTAATATTTTTTATCAAAATTAAGTGAGCATTCTATCTTGCCAAATTAGTAAGTTGTAAAGTGATCATTTATAAGTTGTGAGATCACTTTTTGAATTGGATTGCTTGGTATATTTGTGAGATATATATTTTATCAAAATTTATTATTTTGTATTTTTCTATTCATGTCATAAAATTTATATGTTACTTTCCCTTTGTAGGGGAGTACATATTATTGTAAGGGTTGTACCCCTGTATAGAGAGTACAATTTGGAAGCTATTTTGCATTTAGTGGATTCTAGCCGGGATGGCTAGCGTGATGTAGGATTTTGTGGTTTGGCCGAACCATAAAAAATTATGTGCCTATTATCTCTCTTTACTTTACTATAGTTTTATTTTTGCTGCATTAAGAATTGCATCTTATCATTATAAAATCAAAAATTAATTTTTTACTAAAACTTATAATTTAATATTTAACTTTTTCTAATTTTTAATATCGCCCAATTCATGTTCTAAAAGTTCTAAAAAGAATAATTCATGAATGATATGACTAGAAACTTAGTATATGAGCACATAATTCTACTATCTCATGATATTATTATAGGATCGGAAGTTAAGAGTTGCTCCTAACCTCTAACTATATATATATATATATAATGAGATATCAAATTTCCACTTCATCTCTTTCTTCAAGCTTGAAAGAGGATTCAATAGTTGTAGATAAACCTTCAAATGAAGTAATAAAATCATCTTTTTCCTATTCTACCTCCTTTGCTTAAAGAATTTTGAAGACTTTAAAGTAGAGAATACACTCCCTGAAGTTGAGAAGAAAATTAGATCATCAACCAATGAGTTTTAAAAGATTAACCTTAGAACATAAAGGTAGTCCACCCACCCTCCCAACATCCATATATGATAAGTCGAAAGAAAATGCCAATGACTTGGTTAGGTTACTTTTATAGTTTAAAGACTGCTTTACCTAAGACCATAATGATGTGCCCAATTCATCTTTAAAGGTAGTAGTCTACAAACTCAAAATTGAACTTATTGCTATTCCTACATTGCAAACTTTTGATGTGAACATTTGCACCAAGAAAAGATCAAAGTTTGAAGTCAACCTTATTGAAGAAGAAAGATGCTATCATGATTACCCAACATTATTCCCTACCAAAAGGAAGGATGTCTTGAAGATGAATCCACATTACCTATATCAAATTTAATAGCAAACATAGCCTCTTTACATCTCTCATACGAGGATGGTTCAAATGATGCTAGAGGATGAGAGGTCATTTGCACTTATAATTTTCATTAGAATTTTTTGCTATAAGGTCATGCCTTTCACTGGTCACTAGTGTTAAAGAAATGGGAAGACCATCTTTATGAAATTGTAGTTATCTTTGCTTGGTTATGACACTATAGCTTGAAGTTGAATCTCCTGAAGTATACAATTAGGATGACTTTAGGTGAGTTTCTAAGGCTTGTAATAAAGCATCATGGGATAAAAAGGATTGATCTAAAAGAGATTAAAGTGATATTAGAGATGCAGCCTCCAAGATTCTACTTAATAGGAGAGAGACTTTAATTAACATTGAATATAGATGGTTTAAACTTTTTCAAAGTTAGTCTATCTCAAAAATTTTCAAATCAAGATTCTACTTTCGATCATTGAAAGGCCTACCTTGGTGCTTCGAAGGATGGAAAGTAGTTTAAACCACTATGATAGGGGAGCACCAGATGCTTCCAATCAACCGATCCTATTTAAAGAAATACTATCCTTAAAATAATGTTTGAAAATAATTATCATCAATAAAAATCCTATCTTTCCATTCATCAAATCCCTTTTTCATTGGAATCATTATTTTCTTATTTATGAATCCTCCATGATGTTTTTAGGATAGGTGTAAGAGAACTCAAGCAACATCTTATCCTTCATCAACACAAACACAAACTACACACGATTCTCTAGTGCTATTAGGATAGATGTAAGAGAACCCAAGAGGCATCCTATTTTGAATAGTACAACTAAGTTAGGTGTAAGAGAACCCGAGTGGCATCCTTTCTTGTTGGAGTCACATTGCCCCTGTGGCACCAGTTCATCCACTCTTCGATGTGTTTAGGGTAGGTGTAAGGAACCTAAGAAGCATTCTCTCCTTTATCAAAACAACACAAATACATACTACACACAAACACATGAACTAATACACATCGTTTGTCTCAGGCTACTTTGATGTGGGATAATGCCCCTAGTGGCCCTCACTCATTAGCTACTCTAGGTCAGGCTGATGTGTTACCCTGCTAGTGCATCACCCCAGTGGTCCCTTATTCAGGAGTATGTAAGTCTGCTATGCTTTCCTTCCTAACTTGACCACTGCACATCGAAGAGGGCTTTGTTAGCATGGTAGACCTTACTGCATGGTCGGTAAGCTACCCTCATGTTGGCTTCATTTAAGAGGATGTAAGTTTGCCACACTTTCTTAAACTAGCCATCATTTTATTGACTTGGTTGAGTATATCGATAAACACATATACATCTTTTATCTCAGGGGCTACTTTGATGTGGGATAACAACTCTGTGGCACTCAATTAGCTATTCTAGGTTGGTGATGTGCTACCCATAGTGTGTTACCTAGTGGTCCCTTATTTAAAGGATGTAAGTATTCTATGCTTTCCTTCCTGACTTAACTATTGCACACCTATGAGCACCTTGTTAGCATGGTAGGCCTTATGATGTGGTCGGTAAGCTACCTTCATTTTGGCTTCGTTCAAGAGGATATAAGGCTATTATACGCTTTCTTCTTGGACTAGCCATCATGAACTAACTTGGCAGTAGAAGAAATTGGTACCTCTCTTCTAACTACTTCATGTTTGGGTCTAGTCCTTCTTTGTGACTCCCTACTTAGTAGTCGCCCTTAGATCGAGTTCAACTTATTATGCCAATAATTGGTCACCCCAATGGTTGTTCCTCGCTTTGAAAGATGTAAGTCTGATATGCTTTCTTTGTAAGTATAGCCATTGCACACCGTTGGGTTTGATAGCCCCAATGATAAACTATCCTACTATTAGTTCCACTTTAGGTAGATATAAGTCTCTCAGTCTGCCATCTTCATAGGTGATTGTATACATCGATGGGCACCTTAGGTTTGTTTGTCTTCACTATGCGGACAGTGACTCACCCAGTGGATACACCACTCATGGTAGATGTGAGTGTGCTATGCTTTCTCTTTGAGTTGGCCACCATACACCTACAATCTTTCTTATTTACAAGGTCCAAGATAACTAGAGGCACCTACTGGCTGTGGGCACTCTTTGGATCCGCGTCCTTTACTAGGTTCTTATTGGTTGGACAACCCTTTATAGTTGGAATTCTATTCCATGGATGTGAAGATTCTCCCTTGGTCTAGTAAATCTAAGATAAGTTCAGGCTGACATAGCCCCTTCTTAGTGTGGTCCTTGCACCTGAGCAGGGTCCTAATAACAAACAAACAATATATATAGTCGCTTGTGCATTATGAATTAATGCCCCCAGTGGCACCTTTCCTAAGAAAGCACCATACATTTATGGTAGAGTTAGCAAAACTCCCTATAGGAATCGCCTGACTACTCTTGAGTTGAGATAAGTCCCCCATGGCACTCTCTCAGAAGTCGCTCTTAGGTCGGGTTCAATCCCTTACGCACCAGTTCAGGATTTATTTTAGAAGATGTGCTATGCATTATTTCTATATGCACCGTTGGGTTTGATTTGTTTGCATCAATGGGTCACCCCAGCAGTTGTTCCTTGCTTTGGAGATGTATGTTTGCTACGCTTTCCCCAGCATACCCATTGCACACTAAAAGGAACCCCTTAGGTTAGATAGTCCTACCCTTCAAACGATAAACCACTCTTTTGTATCGATAAATCTAAGATAGGCCAAGGGCATAGCCTTCGGTCTCGTCCATGTATCCATCAATGTAAAATAATTGGTGAAAAAATTGAATCAAATTAAAATAAAATAATGAAATGATCTTGACTACTTTTGACTTAAGTCCTCAGCGACATTCCTTTCGTAGTCACATGGGTTTGATTTATTATGGATCAACATCTCACCTTAGCGGTTGATCCCTTCTTTTGTAGATGTAAGTCTACTACCCTTTCTTCAAATAGTTGCACACTTGAATTGGATAGTCATACCTTGTGGTTGGTAGACTATCCCTTTGGATGTAAATCGAGATAGGTCAAGGAGAACATAGCCCCTTCTCGGTGGGTCCATCTCACACCAATTGGGTTGGGTCTTCTAAATTTCCAACCTTTTTTTAGTGGAGTCAAATTAAAACATATCGAACAAACCAAACTTCTCCCTAGTGAGGCACAAATCAAATTAATCTCCCCAGTTGAGCCATAAAAAATACCATCAAATGCTTATCCTCAGCAGATAGCCCAAACTTTCTTCCAGTGGAAGGTTCACATTCCAATCTCTAGTAGATTATAGATTCTTATCCCAGTGATCACCCAAACAAATCATATTCATAATCAAACTCAAATCCATATCCCGTGAGATAAGCTTCCTAGTGGAAAGTTCACATACTTCCCCATGGATTCCTTACGGCTCTCTTTGGCATAAAGAGGGCTACTTTGCACTAGATGAATTCTATCTTCCTTTTAAGTTTAGGTATATATAATTTCGTTTGTAGTCTTTTGGATGTTGTTGATCATCTCGATCCAGCATGATATATGTGCGGTGTGCCTTATCGGTTACACCCACCTATTGGGGTCCTTTTACCTCACTTTTGGGCAGTTCTCGAACTCCTCTTGAACCTAGGAATCTTTTAGACACTAAGGTTTCTTAGTCATAAGAAACTTCTAGAGATTAGGTGAACACTTAACCTATGCCTAGAAACTTAGAAGTGTTAATCACCGGATTAGGCCATGCCTTACAGACTTAGGAAAACCACCTACCCTATAGCCTAAACCCAATTCATGTACACCTTCTTAAATTCAATTTAAATCCAAATTTCCAACCAAACCTCATACTCAATTTCAAATCCAAATCCAATCCAAACTCAATTTCCAATGATTGAAACGATCAAATCAAACTTGAAATCCTTCCCAAGCCCTTTAATCAACCTTCATGAACTTAGCCAAATTTTCATCCAATTCAATCCAAACTCAATTGATTTTCTTATAAATCAATTGGACCTTCAATTATCTTCTCAAATATAAATGAAACATAAATTCAAATAGCCAAAACCAAATCCAAAATCAAATTAAAACCCAATTTAAACTCTTTAAGCCATTTCCTTGAACTTGGAAAAAACCCACCTAAATCAAGCCAAAATCAATGGATTTTCCTTGAATCAATCATTCTTCAATCATCTATCCAAATATAAATGAAACATACAATCATCTAGTCAAACCAAAATTAACCCAAGTCAAACCCAACCTAGACCATTTGACTTGAAATATTCAAATGAACAAACTCATTTGAATTAAAACAATTGCAATTGAATTTATATTTTAATCTCAAATCTATATATAAACTCAACTAAATCAAACTCAATCCAAAATCAAGCCAACTAAATCCAATTGGTTCACTTGACCCAAAGTGGCCAATTTGACCTACATGAACCAAAATCCAATTCAATCCAAATCAAAGTGAATTATACCAATCCAAACTTATTATCATGATTTTGATCCCCCAAGGATGATCAATTGATATAAATTAGGTCAAACCAAGTCAACCTAGCCTATTGACCAAGTCAACCCTTTAGCTTATATGAACCCAAACTAGCCAAATTGCAACCTAAGCCAAATCCATTGAAACCAATGATTCAACTCAAAATCAAGATTTAAATATGACTTGACCTTCAATTTAGCCAAACCAAGCCCAATTGGTGCTCTTGACCCAAGTTGACCTAAATTGAGATAAAGGGTCAAATTAGACTAAACCCAAATTAAATATAAATTAAATCAAACCAAAGCATACAATCCTTACCAAATAGTCATATGAACTTGACCTAACCCTTGGTTTGACCCAATTTGACCAATTGGTCAACCTAACCCATTTTGACCCAATTTGATCCAAATGGGTCAAATTGAGCCAAACCAATTAAACTCCAAATGACATGAAATTTTCCAACTCACTTTTGACTCATTTCAAATATGTAAATCAAATTCAATGCAAATGACCACTCTATCCTTGGGCTAAGGGTATCACATAAGATAAAACACCCATCTAATTTCTCTTCCTTGGCCACTTGACACTCATCCATTGGTCCACCCAGGCTCCAAGGACATTGTCCAACTTGACCCAAGAGGTGGTTGGGTTAGCCATGACTTATGGGGAAGTGAAATCACCTCCCCTCCCCCATTAGAACACATGGCATGAAGGACCTCTACTTCCCTTTCCTAGGACACCCACTTATCCTTCATAGTAACCACCTCCCATGCCTTGGTCAACCAAATTAAGCCACCTAAGGAGAATCCAAACCACCCGCAGCCAAGGACACCCACTTAGAGCCAAAAATCACCATGAATGAGGTGATTTTTGGCCATTACAGGGAGACTAAAAGTAGAGAGGAAAAAACTCATCCTCACACACTAATTTTACTCTCCTAGAGCTCCCAAACTAACTAGCAATCATTCTCACTTTTTTTTAGTAGAATCCATCAAAATCAAGTGGATTCCAGTGAGGAAGTGGCGACCATTGGTGGATACATTATTCTAAAGTGAAGCAAAAGCCCAAACCCATTATAAAGCTTCTTCTTGCACTTAGGGACCTCATCATCACGCCACGAAATCATCCACGGTGAGGTAATTTTAAGAAAGCCAACCTTAGGTTCTTTTTTTTGTGATAGATTTGTTCAATTTTAGGAATTTCTTTTAGATTACCCTTACATTTTTTTACATCATCCCCATGCATTTGGAGTGATTTTTAGCAAAGATCGCTAGAAAATTGAGCCTAAAATGAAGTTTCTGTTCAATGTTTTTACAAGAATCACAAAAATCATGCCTAGAATAGTGTTCTATCCACCTCTTCCATGAGATCACCCTCCAGCCATCCGATCTCCCATTTAGAGAGATGGATGGCTCAAATCGTGTGGATCATGTGGCTGTGATTGACGGATCATGCGACTTTGATCACGTGGATCACACATATTAATCTAGATGCGATCTTCGATGATCGAATCTCCATGCATCCACGCATTCTCGCTCATCACGATGCACACCATCTATGCATGCATGGCACGTGGCATGGTGCAGTCTTAAGCATGGGGTTAATAAGAAATTAGGAATTTTCTTCTATTTAAAAATTAATTAAAAACACTTGAATCTTTAAAAATTTATAAAAAATAAAATACTTAACTAAAAAATTACAAATAAGGGCTTGTTGTATTTATCATTCTGCGAGGAATCCAATGAATTTAAAAGCCCTAAATTTCATTGAATATTTTGATTTTAACTTAAGTTTTAGGTGAAATCAAATTTCATTAATTAAACCAAAAATACAGATCAGATTGATTTGAAATTTTTAGAGATCAAGAATGAGCATAAAATCTACCAACCATAAAAATTTCAAGTCAAAAAGACTTCTAGATCGGGAGATATTGCATTCTAAAGTTTAAATAGTTAAAATAAATTAATGGATGGAAAATTATTTAAATCTACTGAAACTTTGAAAAATTATGACAAATCATAGAAAAATCATGAAAATACAAGTTAATATTTATTTTTAAGGTATTTTACAAGAGATTAAATTAGAATTGATCCCATTTAATTTTGAATAGTAATTAAGGCTTAATTTGGGTATAATTAAAATTTTAATCATCTTAATTACTTTTTAATTACCTAAGAAATTTATCCCAAACTTTTTGAGGTTGATTAATGGGATGACCTCTGCCTCCCATAATTTTCTTGGAATTTATTACTGGATTAATTAGGGAAATTGGTTGTCTTAACCTTAATTACTTTCCTAATAAATTAGGCAATTAATTTATATTCTAAATAGTAGGAAAATCATTAATTAAGCTTGCTAATCATTGTGAAATAGTGAATGGGCATGGGGAATGAGATTCAGACCTCTTTCCCAATCTTTTCCCTATGTCCATTTCACTTGAATGGAAATTAATTAATTTGGGATTAATTGATGGTTTAATTCATTAATTAAATTGCTTAATTAATCAATTCAAAACTATAATCACATTGAGTCTTAATTAATCAATTCATTGGTAGATCTTTAGGTGTTCAATATCCTAAAGACATTTAAGGAAATTTTGGTTAACCCACATGTGTGGAAAAACTATGAAAGTACTTAATTAAGTTTCTTAACTTTATTAATCACTAATTGTGAGCTAATTGCAATAGGCCTCTTTCATTTCTTAGATTTATTACTGATTTAATTTTCAATGTATGTACATATCATGTTGGCTTATAATTACTTGGTTAATTAAATTAATGTGACATAGGTAATGGTCAATTAATGGATTTAATGCATAATATAACCTAATTAACCAATAAAATCAACTTAATTACTTTTCATTAAACTAAATTAAATCACAAACATGGGAATGTGTTAGGATCAGCAAACTTTACCTCATTTCATCAAACTAAATTAAATATAAAATTGAAAGTGATAATTAAAAAGCCTTGGTTTTCTTTAAATGCTTTTGTTTGATTTGATTATCCTTAGAAATTAATTTAATTGAATGAAATCACATGATTATGCTTATTCATTCATTTCCAATCATGTTAAATGTTGTATGTCATTTGAAATCATACATTCATCTTTTCAAAATTAATTAAATCAAATGGTTTTACTTTTGTCAAGCCTCCATGTGTTGATTTAATTTATAATATGTGGCTATTATCATTATTAAATCCAAACATATATTTTCCAAATCTTATAAATGAATGGTTACATATGCTATGAATGCTAGTTATAAATACATAGGAGATGTATGTGATTATAGCTTAAATGTATGAAGTGAAGCTCCTTTCCTTTTATTCATGTATTGATTTATCTAAGTGAGAATGCTAATGGGTATGTAGTCTGGACATCCTAAGAATATGAGACTTTAGTTAGCCCCAAGGTGGTCATTTGATTACCTCACTTCTCGATTTAATAGTGGCATGTACTCCATTTGATTTTATTCTTATGTATTTCAATACTAGAATTTAGATGAGGCTTTAATTCATATACATAAATGATTCAATCAAATTAAATATCAATTTTTGCATGATTTACATTCTCCAAATTATGAATACATGTGTATGTATCTATGAAAAGTGGTATATAATCTAGACATCCTAGAAATACAAGGATTTAGCTAGCCGTAAGCAGGTCATTTGATTACCTCACTTCTCTGGTTTAATAAAGGCACGTACTTGCTTATGTCTTTTATACATACATGTGCATATTTAATTAGAGAATGGTAATCCTTCCTTTTTATTAAAAATAAATGCATTTTCAATTGTTCAAGTGATTGAATTAATTGATCATGTGATTTGGAGTTCTCTTTCTTATGTTCATGCATATAAATTTACATATGGTTTGAATGTAATTGTATATAGTCTGGACAAGGAACATGAGGCTTTAGCTAAGGAGGTCATTTTATTACCTCACTTTTGGTTAACAAGTGACATGTACCTATTTAATTTCATCCCTATGTATTTTTGCATAAGAATTTAGATAGAGCCTTAAATTAATATGATAAAATAAATGAATCAGAGTGGAAATATAAAGCTTCAAATGTACATACTCACATCCATCATTTAAGTGTGCT
Organism: Cymbidium sinense; assembly: GCA_021442155.1. Classification (NCBI taxonomy): domain Eukaryota; kingdom Viridiplantae; phylum Streptophyta; class Magnoliopsida; order Asparagales; family Orchidaceae; genus Cymbidium; species Cymbidium sinense. The sequence goes on from CM038221.1 coordinate 153,992,159, forward strand.
AAAATATATTGTATGTGTAGGTATACTTAGGACTTAATCATATCCATGTTACATGTGATGGAAAGGAATTATTTAGCATGTGTCATGTGATAGTATTTCAATTAGATTAATCTTAAGAAGCCTTTTACATTGAATAGAATTATTTAAAGAGAACCTAAACTTAGGATTAATGTAAAATGTGTAATAAGCCATTCACCAAAGAGAACTAAATCAAATTAACATGCTTTAGAAAGTGGTTTAAGGTAGGGATGAAAGAGGGCAACCACTTTTCTTCTCTTTACAACACTTAGTTTCTAAGTGTAGGTCATATGAAACAAAAAAAAACACAAATTAAAACTTGCAAATCAATTAAAACACTTGATGTGAAACCACCCTTTAAGTTGAATCTTTGTGCACTTAGAAAATCTTAACTCTAAAGCCTAGTTAGGACATACCACACAAGCCTTAATACACACACATTAGATTAAGTCACCACTTCTAGCCTTATGTTAAGACGGTGCATGGTGTGATGTATGTTTTGTTTTGTGATGTATTATTTTAGACTGAATGTTAAGGTGTATGTTTTATAGACTGGATGGTAGGTCGTGATTAGCCTAATCATATTTTCTACAAGGGATTATGTTTAAGGGGATGCTTTAAAATAAATATAAATGCTCTCTTTGTAGGTTGCTTAAGCCCCTAAGCATAATCCAAGTTAGGACAAGTGGGCTTGGTTACCGATGTGCAAGGTGCTAAGTCCAAATTATAAAAATAATTGCTTAGGTTGTATGTGTGTTTAGCTAACACTTGTCTTGTAGGTGTAGTTAGATTTACTTTTTCTTTTTTTAATGTAATTTTTCATTATGAATTAGGATTAGTATTATGAGGGGATAAGGATGAGCATTAGCTAGAGGGCTTTATCATGGGAGGCCATGTGATGCCTCTGAAGTGGACCAAACCAAAACAAGGAGGAGGAAGATACATGAAGACATGAATACTTGAAGACCCCCCATAGCATTTATCATTTGTAAACTGCAAATTATTCTTTTTGTACCTATTGTATAAGGGTAGAGCTCGACTACCCATTTTTCTTTTTGTGTTGTATGGTGGCAGCTAACCACACTGGCCTGTTATTCTTTTGCGTTAGCTATAAAATTTTTTGATGTTGTGTTTAAAGTGTGCAATTAGGATGACATGCTTTTCTTAGTTTCTTTATATGTTTGATGATTGAAGGTGTTGCCTGGAATGCAATTAGGCTCTTAGAAAAAAACTAACCTTTCTACTCAACTATAACTCATAACTAAAATTTTAAATAATTCATAACCTCATTTAAAGCGTAGGACATAAATCAAGATAATTAAAAGATTTAGCAACCCCTTAGCTGAATGTTTAATGGCCAACAATGGCATATCAAATTATTTCACTCTTAAAAATAGGGATTTCCATCCTTGATATGGAATGCTTGACCTGTGAGGGCATCCCTTGTGTTGTAAAACATCCCTTTCTTATTGATTTAGCCAAGAACCTTAGTTCATCATGCATGTAGGCATCAAAAACCCAAAGCCTTTATCAAAAAGAAGTGTCAAAATAAATAAAAATTAAAAATATTTTGTATTAGACTAAGTCATATGCTCATACCACTCATGCTCTAGTATCTTAGGGAGTGGGTTTAAAGACTTTATTTTATTTCTAACTAAATAACAACCTAACTAATCTTACAAATCATATGATCGGACTTCATGGATTTAAAGCATAGGAGGAGTTAGCTGGTTGCCACTCCAAGAGATTGAAAGTCCAGCTGTCAGGTGGTTTATCCTCTCTTATGGAGTTAAACCATATGACCATATTCACTTAGATTTAGGTTTCTCTTTGGCTTATGCTAAAGCTTCCTAGATTTAAAATCTTAGGTGGATGTTTCTTTCTAGCTACAAGCTTAAATCCTCACCTCTTATGCATCTCCATAATCTTGTATTATTAGTTTACAATTCCTAGCTTTCTAATGAAATCTCAACTTTAACAAAATTAATCTTCTCTTCAATTTCCAAATTATAAAGCCCAATAATAGGATAGTTTGAAATGCTCACTAGGTTTCCTAGTATCAAGAGGATTCCCTACTTATTTACTTTGGCTGTGATAATAAGTCTTTTCCTTGAGTTTTCCCAATTGATTTTCCAATATAACTAATCCTTCGATAGTCTAGCCTTGAAATCTATGGAGACTTTAATTACTACTTTAATCGAGAGTATTCTTAAGGAATTCACATCCTTTAGGATGTAATTAACTATGGAGGCTTGCCTCCATAGGAAACTTAACAAATCCTAACTTAATATAAACTCTACTTTACTTTTTGATATAAAGTAGGGGAAAGATCTCTGGTATATTCTAAGACCCATCATGGCTTATGAGTCCTTAGTAGGTGATTAGGTTTATTATAGGGTGATGATTTCTATTTTTTGAGATAGTGCATCTTTTCTTAATGTTGTACTCGATCATTTCAATAAGTACCCCTTAACATCTGCGTGGTGTCCCACATCTCAAAAATAAACACCACACACTAAGTTATCTATGACATAAGAGATAACATAGATAAAAATTGAGCATGCATACAATAAATAAAAAACTCTAGATAACTAGAACCATCTCTACTGTTAACAGAAAGTTCCATAAGCAGTAGATCAGATTGATTGTTCTTCAGATTCTTCAGTTCCCATTAGAACCTCCCCAGCCTCTCGAGTAGTATGATCCAACATCATATCCTTGATCTCTCCCTCTGCCACCACCACATATGTAACCTGTGTTTCTCCTACCACTTCTATAACCACCACTTCTTTGACCACCACCTCCATATCCACCAGCACCTCTAGATCTCCCACCAACACTGTGATAACCGTTGCCTCCACCTTCACCTCCACTAACAGATCTAGATTGAGCATAGTTGATGGTGATGTTCCTACTATCAAGGTTCTACCCATTCTTAGGGTTTACTTTTAGGTTTAGGTTTATTAGGTTTTAGGGTTTAGGTTTATTTTTTAAATTTATTTAGTTACTTTAGGTTTTGGTTTAGGTTTTGGGGTTTAGGGTTTAGGGTTTAGGGTTTAGGGTTTTAGGTTTTATGCTTTTAGGGTTTAAGGTTTAGGGTTAGGGTTTATGGTTTAGGGTTTAGGGTTTTATTTTAGGTTTGTGGTTTGGGTTTAGGGTTTAGGGTTTTAGCATTTAGGGTTTAGGTTTTTAGGTTTTAGGTTTAGGGTTTAGGTTTAGGAGTTTAGGTTTAGGATTAGGATTTATGATTTAGTTTGTGTTTAGGCTTTCTGATTTAAGATAGTGGTTTAGGTTAGGTTTAGGGTTTTAGTTTAGGTTTAGGGAGTTTAGGTTTAGGGTTAGGCCATAGGGTTTAGGGTTTAGGACATAGTGTTTAGGGTCTTAGGTTTTAGTGTTTAAGGTTTAAGGTTTTTTAGGGTTTAGGGTTCATTTTAAGTTTAGGGTTTTTATTTCAATTAAGTAAACTGGCAGGTTTAGGTTTATTTAGTTTATTTTTTATTGATTTTATTTTATTTTATTTATTATTTTTTATTTAGGTTTATTTTTATTTTATTTATAGTTTATTTATTTTAGTTTAGGTTTTTTATTTTACTTTATTTTTTTAAGTTTAGGTTTAGGTTTATGTTTATTTTTAGTTTAGTTTTATTTTTATTTTATTTTTAAGTTTAGGTTTTATTTTTTAATTTTTAGGTTTAGGTTTAGGTTTTTATTTTAGTTTTTTTTTTTTTTTGGTTTATTTTTGTCTTTTATTTTTTTTAGTTTAGGGTTAAGTTTATTTTCACTTTATTTTATTTTATATAGTTTAGGGTTTAGATTTATTTCATTTTAGATTTAGGTTTATGTTTTATTTATTTTAGTTTAGTTTATTTTAGTTTAGGTTTAGATTTATTTTATTTTGTTTATTTTAGATTTAGTTTTTTTTTAAGTTTATATTTTAGGTTTTATTTTTTATTTATTTTTATGTTTATTTTTTAAGTTTAGGTCTTTATTTATTTTATTTTTAGGTTAGGTTTAGGTTTCAATTTTAGTTTAGGTTTTTATTTTAGTTTATTTTTTTATTTTTTAAGTTTAGGTTTATTTATTTATTTTATTTTTAGGTTTTATATACTTAAGGTTTAGGTTTTAAGTTTTTAGGGTTTATGGTTGTGGGTTTTGGGTTTTGGGTTTAGGGTTTGGGGTTTAGGGTTTAGGGTTTAGGGTTTAGGGTTGTAGGTTTTAGGGTTTAGAGTTTAGAGTTTAGGGTTTAGAGATTAAGTTTTAAGTTTAGGCTTCAGGGATTTTAGTTTAGGGTTTGGGGATTTTAGTATTTTTTTTAACACAAAACAAATTCAGATTCAACATTTCTTCTTTTTGATTTCAACAACCAAGTAACACACCAAGTTTTCTAAGACATAAGTGACAACATAGATAAAAAGGAGCACACATAGAGCAAATCAAAAACCCTAGATAACTAGAATCATTTCTACTATAAAGACACAGTTCCATAAGCAGGAGATCGAATTGGCCATTCTTCAATTTCTAGTTCCCATCAAACCACTGACCTCTCGGTGGTGGGATCCACCATCATATCCCTGATCTCTCGCATAGCCACCACCACCGCTGTAACCTCATCGCTCCTCCCACCTCCAGAACCACCACTACTATGACCACCACCACCATATCCAATAGCACCTCCAGATCCCCCACCACAATAATGATAACTACCACCTCCGCCTTTGCCTCCACTGCTAGATCTAGACCAAACCTGGTTGACGGTGATGTTCCTGCCATCAAGGTTCTTCCCATTCTTAGGGTTTAGGTTTAGGTTTAGGTTTAGGTTCTTTAGGTTTTAGGGTTTAGGTTTATTTTTTAATTAATTTATTTACTTTAGGTTTAGGTTTAGGGTTTGGGTTTTAGGGTTTAGGGTTTAGGGTTTAGGGTTTAAAGTTTAGCGTTTAGGATTTAGGGTTTAGGGTTTTTAGGTTTAGGTTTTAGGTTTCTATTTTAGGTTTATTTTTAGGTTTAATTTTTTATTTATGTTTAGGTTTGCTTTAATTTATTTTATTTTATTTAGCTTAGGGTTAGTTTATTTTAGGTTTAGGTTTAGGTTTTATTTATTTTAGTTTATCTGATTTTAGTTTAGGTTTAGGTTTATTTTATTTTAGGTTTAGGATTTTTTTTAATTTATGGTTTAGATTTTTTTAATTTTTTAAGCTTTTATTTTAATATTTATTTTTTAGGTTTAGGTTTTATTTAGTTTTATTTTATTTTATTTTACATTTAATTTTATTTTATTTAAGTTTTATTCTTAATTTTATTTTATTTTTTTAGTTTAGTTTAGATTTTTATTTATTTTATTTTAGTTTATTTTTATTAGTTTATTTTATTTTATTTTAGGTTTAGGTTTAGGTTTTTGTTTAGGTTTTTATTTTATTTTATTTTATTATTTTATTTAGGTTTAGGTTTATTTATTTATTTTATTTTTAGGATTTATTTAGTTTAGATTTAGGTTTTTAGGTTTCTAGGGTTTAGGGTTTAGGGTTTCGAGTTTAGGGTTTAGGGTTTAGGGTTTAGGATTTAGGGTTTTAGGTTTAGGGTTTAGGGTTTAGGGTTTATGATTAGCTTAGAATTTAGGATTAGTTTATGGTTTACGATTTAGGATTTAGGCTTTAGGCTTTAGGATTTAAGATTTTTAGGGTTTATGGTTTAGGGTTTAGGGTTAGTTTAAGGTTTAAGTTTTAGTGTTTTAGGGTTTAGGGTTTAGGGTTTAGGGTTTATGGTTTAGGGTTTAGATTTAGGGATTTTTAAGGGTTAGGGTTTCGGGTTTTGGGTTGTTAGTTTAGAGTTATAGGTTTAGGGTTTATGGTTTAATGTTAGTTTTAGGGTTTAGGTTTAGGGTTTAGGGTTTAGGGTTCAGGATTTAGGGTTTAGGGTTTTTTTAAAATGAAGTAAACCGATAGGTTTAGGTTTATGTAGTTTATTTAGTTTGTTTTTTTATTTATTTTATTTTATTTTATTTTTTATGTTTATTTAGGTTTATTGTTTATTTTTATTTAGTTCACTTTATTTATTTTAGGTTTATTTATTTTATTTTAGGTTTTTTATTTTAGTTTATTTTTTAAGTTTAGGTTTAGTTTTATGTTTATTTTTTAGTTTGGTTTTATTTTTATTTTATTTTTTAGGTTTAGGTTTTATTTTTTATTTTTAGGTTTAAGTTTAGGTTTTTATTTTATTTTTTTAGATTTAGGTTTTATGTCCTTACTTTAGGATTATTTTTAGGTTTTTTTGTTATTTTGGTTTAGGGTTTTTTTAAGTTATGAGTGATTAGTTCAGTAGAAAAGTTATTTTTATCATAAGAGCTTAATCGTATCCAAGCCACACCTTAAAGCATCAATCATTTAAGAAACAATGAGAAGCTTGTCGCCCTAATGCACAATTTAAACATAGCACCAAACAATTATATAAACTATCATAAAAGAATAAAAGGCTGGTGCGGTCGGGTACTACAATACAACTCAAAGAGAGAAAAGATGGATAGCCGAGCTCTACCCTTATACAACATGGAATATGAAAGAATAATTATAATTGTATTAAATGTTGTGGGGGTCTTCTTTCTTCTTATCTCCATTTCTGATTTGGTTCCTTCTTTGATTTAAATGGTGCTTGCTTTAAAGGGATCAAAGGGCACCCCAAGACAAAGCCTTCTGGCCACTGCTCATCCTAATCCCCCATAGCACTAATCCTAATTCCTATTGCAAAAATTACATCTATGTGAGAAAAGTAAATCTAACTACACATGTAAAATAGAGGTTAGCTAAATATACATATAATCCTAAGCAGATGTATTTATAATTTGGACTTAGCACTCTACACATGGGTAACTAATCCCACCCGTCCTAACTTGGATTATGCTTTAGGATTTAAGCAACCTGTTAAAAGAACATTTATATTTATTTTTAAGCATCCCTTAAACATAATCCTTTGCAGAAAACATGATTAGGCTAATATTAACCTATAATCTAGTCTACATAGCATACACCCTAACATCCAACCTAAAATAATACATCATAAAAAAAACATACATCACATCATACACCATCATAACTTAGAGTTATAAGTGGCGACTTATTTCTAATGTGTGTATTAATGCTTGTGTGGTGTTGTATTTTCTAAGTGTAGAAGGATTCAATTTAACATGAAAGGTTGATTTCACTTGAAGTAGTTTAATTGATTTGATAATTTTAATTTGTGTTTTCTTTTGTTTCATTTTATTACACTTAGCATCTAAGTGTTATAAAGAGAGGAAAAGAGGATTGCCCTCTTTCATCCCTACCTTAAGTCACTTTCTAAAGTATATTAATTTGATTTAGTTCTCTTTAGTGAATGGCTTATTAAATGATTTAATTAATCCTAAGTTTAGGTTCACTTTAAATAATCTATTCAAAATGAAAGTCATCTTAAGATTAATTTAATTAAATTACTACCACATGACATATATTAAATCATTCATTTCCATCACATGTAACATGTCATTTGATTTAATCCTAAATGTATCTATACATGCAACATATTTTAGCACACCTAAATAATGAATGTATGTATGTTTAGAATTTATATTTTATTTGATTGAATTATTTAAACATATTAATTTAAAACTTTATCCAAATTCTTATACAAAAGGAGGTAATAATGAAATTAAATAGGCATGTGTTGTTGTTAAACCAAGGAAGCGAGGTTTATCAAATGACCTCCATTGAGCTAGCTAAAGCCTCGTATTCTCGGGATGTCCATACTATATACACATTTGCTTTCAAACATATGTAAATTTGTATACATGAACATAAGAAGTAAGCTCCAAATCTTATGGCTAAATAATTCAACCACTTAGTCAATTATGAATGAATGGAATTTTAATATAAAATGGGATTCTCATCACTAATCACATATACATACACATGTACAAAGACATAGGCAAGTGCATGTCATTGTTAATCCAAGGAAGTGAGGTAATCAAATGACCTCCACAGGGCTAACTAAAGCCTTGTATTCTCAGGATGTCCAGACTATATTCATACTTTTCTTTTGACACACATGCATGTATACATAAATGTGGGAAAGAAAACCATGCAAAGATTATATTTTTTTATTGAACCATTAATATATATGAATTAAAGATCTATCCAAAGTCTAATGTTGAAATACATAAGAATTGAAATCAAATGGGTTCGTGCTATTGTTAAACCAAGGAAGTGAGGTAATCAAATGATCTCTTTGGGGCAAGCTAAAGCCTCTTGTTCAGGAGATGCCTAGACTATATACCCATTACCATTCAATCTTATAGAAATCAACTCATGAATAGAGGAAAGAGAACTCAACATTCATACACTTAAGCTATAAGTATATGCATTTCTTATGTATTCATAACTAGCATCATAACACATATTATTATTTATTTATAAGCTTTTGAAAAATACCTTTGGATTTAATAGTGAAAATAGCCATGCATATATTAAATTAAATCAACACATGCAAGCTTACATAAAGGAAATCCATTTTATTTTACTTGATTTTGAAAAGATGGATGCATGAATTCAAATGACATACCAAATTTATCATGATTTGATAGAGGACAATCAAATATAAGCATGTGATTTATTCAACCAAACTAGTTCTTAAGAACAATTAAATCAAATAAGATTATTTAAGGCAAACCAAAGATTCTTTATTAATTAAGTTTTGGATTTGATTTGATTTAAAGAGGAGAAGAGAAACCATCACTTGTGATTTTAAACCCATTCCCACATTAGTGATTTGATTTAATTTAAGGAAATGTAATTAAGTTGATTTTATGGGTTAATTAGGTTGAACCCTTAATTAGATGAATTAATTACTCTTAATTATGCCACCTTAAAGTAATTAACTAAATAATTATGAGCCAACATGATATACATGAAAAATAAATTTGCAATGATCCCAGGAAATAAAAGGGGTCTAATTTAATTGGCTCATGATTAATAGTTAATTAGATTGAGGGACTTAATTAATTACACTTATGATTTTCCTACACATGTGGACTAACCATAATTTCATTAAACTCCTTGACTTATTAAATACCTAAAGATCTACCCCATTATTTAATTATAATGTGATTATGATTTCAATTTGATTAAGTGATTTAATTAATGAGTTAAATCTTAATTAATTTCATTTTAAAAGGGTGAAATGAACTTAAGGGAAAGGGGTCCCAACCTATTCCTTAGTTCACATACTATTGTAATGATTAATAAACTTAATTAACCAATTTATTACTATTCATGGGATTAATTAATCATTAATTAACTTAAAAGAGTAGTTAAGGTTTAATTAGTCAATTTTCCTAATTAAGTGAGCAATAAATCCCAATAAAATCATGCGAGGAAGAGATCATCCAATTAAATTAACCCACAAAATTTAGGATGAATTGCTCAAGTAATTAGAGAGTAATTAAGCTAATTATATTTGTAATTAAACCTTAATTACTATTTAAAATTAGTTAAGATCATTTTTGATTAATTCTCATGTAAAATACTTTTAAAATGAGTATCTATTTACATTTTTTTATTTCTCTATGATTTTTATAATTTTTGGAAGTTTCAGCCATTAAAAATGATTAATTAAGCTTAATTAAAGCCTAATCCTATTGATGCCATGTGGTGTGCTGATGCAGCCCGCTTTCCACATGGCATCGCGAGATTAGCTACTTAAAACATATCCAACTCAGTGCCTATGTGGCGGTGGCAAATGTACTTTCTTGTTCATTGTCTAATCTAAGAACATACAGCTAAGATTAATCCCATAGCTTATTAGGATTAAATCAGATCGATCTCATGAAACTAATCACATCCATCCATTCCGATCATACAGAACAGATGGTGCGTGGTCTAACATCATGCGAGTGAGGGAGAATGGAGTTCTACCTCCATTGCTCACTTTATCTAGGCTTACCTAAGCTCGGATCAACTCTAAAAGGATCCCACACCTTCATGACATCGATCAGAGGAGATTCAATGGTCAAGATCACATGAGATGAAAGTTTTCTTCAAAATGCTCTATCCCATTTTTGCTTAAGGATTAGTTTTGGAAGCATACCTCACTAGAGCTCAAGACCGGGGGCTCGAATGATTGGGGAAGCTTCATCTAGTGGAGACGAAGCCTTATTGACCAACAATTGGATCAATTCCTTGACGTTCACTTGGAAGGCCATGAATTGATAATTTAGTGCTAAGCTTTGATCAAAGTCCCACCTCCAGTGCCCAGAAAGCTTGGGAGATGATTCGTTCTTGCTCGATGAGGCCTAAAGAAGGTGTGTGTAAAGTTAATTTGAGTTTAATGGAGAAATTGGGAAGTTATGTTAGAAATGGGAGTGTCCTATTTCAAGAAGGACATGAATGACATTTTTGATCAAGGAAAGAGCTTGGGAGCTTAAGGAATGGCTCTAGCAGATCATCTTGGGTAGCTAGGGCTCTAAGCAATGATTTTTGTGTGTGTTTGAGTGGAAACCGGGGGGGTATATACCCCCCTTCCTCTTGGTTGGATGGTGGGATCAGGTTTGGCTTCTAGTGGCAATGCGGCCATCTCAGGAAGTCATGGGTAACATGGAGGAGGTGAGTTGGCTTGACTTGGTTGGTTGAAGGTGTGGAGGTGGCTGCCAGAGAGGAATCATGGGTGTCCTATGGGTTTAAAATGCTCCGACGGGGAGGGTGAGGTGATTTCACCTCCCATGGGTCATATGGCCAACCGCCTTCAATCGGGTTGGCGTGTCTTGGTGCCTTGGTGGACCATTGGGAGAGTACCAAATGGCCAAGGAATGGAAATTACCACTTACTGGTGATTTGTCTCATGTATGATGCCCATGACCAAGTGTAGAATGATCATATGGCATTAGATTTTATTTTTGCAGGCTTAAAATGAGCGAAAAGTGGTTTAGTTGGTATGAATCATTGTTTTGAATCATGTCAAATTATGTCAAATCAAAATATGAGTAGGTCAAGTCATATTTAAATATTAATTTTAATTTGGTATGAATCATTGGTTTCAAGCGATTTGGCATAGGTTGTAATTTGGCTAGTTTGGGTTCATATGGGTTAAGGGGTTGACTTGTCAAATAACCAAGTTGACTTGTTTTGACCCAATTTGTGCTAATTGATCTCCTTAAGGTGATCAACAATCACGATGGGAGGTTTTGATGAACTTGGTTCAATCCAATTTGGGCAGGATTAGAACTTGGCTTAAATAAGTCAAATTGGCCACTTTGGGTCAAGTGGACCAATTGATTTTAGTTAGATTGATTTTGGGTTGAGTTTGATTTAGTTGAGTTTATATATGAATTTGGGATTGATTTATAAATTCAATTGTTGATGGCTTGGGTTCAAATGGGTTTTGGTTCATTTTAACATTTCAAGTCAAAAGGGTTAAGTTGGGTTTGACTTGGGTTGATTTTGGCTTGGCTTGATGATTGTAGGTTTCATTTATATTTGTGATTATGATTGAAGGTATGATTGATTCATGAGAAAATCAATTGAATTTAGGTTTTGGAATGAAGGAATTTGGCTAAGTCCATGTATTTGGGTCCTGTGGCCTAAGTTTGGATTTTGATATGGTTTGATTTAGTTTTGATGATTTAAATGTATATTTCATTTAAAATTGTGAAGATGATTGAAAATATGATTAATTTGTGAGAAAATCAATTGATTTTGACTTGATTTGGATTAAGATTTGGCTAAGTCTATGGGATAGGTCATATGGCTTAGGAAGGGTTTTGATTTAATTTGATTTAGTTTTATTTAATTTTGATCATTTGAATGTAGATTTGAGTTATATTTAAGAAGATGATTGAAGATATAAATTGATTATGAGAAAATCAATTGATTTTGGATTAATTTAGATTAAGGTTTTCCTAAGTCCATGGGATAGGTCATATGGCTTAGGAAGGGTTTCAGATTTGGATTTGATCATGGGCTTCAATCATTTGGTTTTATCATTTGGGTTTGGATTTGGATTTGAATTGAACTTTAGGTTTGGTTTGAGAAGGTTAACATGGATTGGATTTGGGTTATAGGGTAGGTGGATTATCCTAATCCCTAAGGCATAACTTTGGTTAACCCTTAGTGAGGCTTAGGTTAAGTGTTTACCAAATTGTTAGAAGTGTCTTATGGTAAGGAATTCTCAATGTCTAGAAGACTTTTAAGTCTAATATGGTAAGATTGAATCCACACACCAAAAGTGAGGTCAACATGCCTTAGGGTCTATAGTGTTGGCCGTGGAAATAGATGATTGGAAGATTGAAGCCAAGTTTCACATTATAGACTCCATAGTGAGGTCAATAAGCCTTAGGCTCCGTAGTGTCTTTCAATGCTTTGTTTGGGAGACCATGGATACATGAGAACAACATAGTTTTGTCCTCTCTACATCAGTGTATGAAGTTTGTGAGAGATGGGATCGTCTACTATGTTAAAATAGATCTCAAGCCATTTACAGTTCACAAGGTCGGCATATATGAGGATGCGGCTAACTACCTCCCTCAAAATCAACAAGTCTATTCTAACAAACTTGGCCAAAGTATAAAAATAAGAGAAAAAAAAGAAAAAAAAAAGAAAAAAAGAAAAAGAAAAGAAAAGAGAAAATGAAAAAAAATAAAAATAAAATGGAGTGAACATAGACTTGGAGGAGGAAGTGGAGACTGATATTATATTCCACCCACAGTTAGTTACTCCATTAGAATATATGGGTAGGATGACGACCTCCACCAAGCGAGAGGAAGAGAGGCCGGTTCGAGGCTGATCACGGTGGAAAACCTCTTTATTGGCCACCTAATAAAGATATGTCCCAGTATATTTGGATCACATCCTTTGTGACCCCATTTAGACACTACCAGGGTTACTATTGTATTGGACAGTTTCCCTTCCTAGTAACCACCCCTATGGTTGGAGAATCCATCTTGTGGATTTGCAGATTATCCATTGGTCTAGTAAAGCTGAGATAGGTTAAGGATGACATAGCCTATTCTTATTGTAGTCCCTCACACACCAACAGGGTCCACACAAACATATACACAAAATATATATTTACTTGTGGATTAGGAGGACACCCCTAGCGGTACATTTTCCCAAGCAGGCATCCTATCTTTAGGGCAGTGTTAGCAAAACTCCCTATAGAAATTGCCTGACTACTCTTGAGTTGATATAAGTCACCAGCGACATTCACTCAGTAGTCACCCCTAAGTTGAGTTTAATTTGTTGTGCTACCAATAGGTCACACCAGTGATTGCTCCCTGCTTTAGAAGATGTAAGTCTACAACACCTTCTTCTTAGCATGGCCATTGCACACTGAAAGGCAACCCCTTAAGTTGGCTAGCTCTACCCCACGAACAGTAGACCATCCCTTTGGATTTGTAAATCTGAGATAGGACAAGTGCAATATAGCCCCTTCTTAGTGATTCCATCGTACACTGACAAGGTCCATAAATTAAATTTATCAAATTTGACTGAGCTCACATCCCCAATGAATATGCCCTCAATTCAAAATCAAACTAAACCAAACAAACCATATCAAATAACATGAATTTAAGATAAAATTAATCCTGATTAATTTTAAGCTAACATAAGTCCCCAGCACATTCACTTAGTAGTCGCCCTAGGTCAGGTTTGATTTGTTGTGCATCCAACAGGTCATCCCAGTAGTTGTTCCTCTCTTTAGAAGATGTATGTCTGCTATGCCTTCTTCCTAGCATAGCCATTGCACACCAAAAGGAAACCACTTAAGTTGGATAGCTCTACCACACAGCGGGTAGACTATCCCTTTGGATTTATAAACCTGAGGTTGTTCAAGGCTGATATAGCCCCTTCCCAATGGGTCCATCACACACCGACAAGGTCCATACATTAACTCAGATTAAATTAAACCCAATCTAATTTTTTCCAGTGGGGTTAAACCACACCCTTCTCCCTAGTGGAGCACCAAATAATATATAAACAAGTTAAGCAAATAAATTAAATTCAAAACCAACATCCTGGAGCCAAATTAAACCAACTACCTAGTAGATTCTAAATAAAAAAAATCTAACCAAACTCTTATCCCTAGTCCCCAAACAAATCTATGAAATCAAACTCAAATCCCAATCCTTGATAGCCCAAACACCTTCCCTAATGGAAGGTTCATATACCCAATCCTGGTGAAGTTGAGCCCATATTTCTAGTAGATATGCCTCCAAATCAATTAAAATAAAACAAATTAAAGTCAATTCGATCTTCATCTCTGGTGGATTATAGATTCTTATCCCTAGCGGATCTTCTCTCCATAAATTATATAATCAAATCAAATTTAAACTTTATCCTTAATAGATTTTCTTCTTCTATGCCCTCAACATACACCCCTCACATGTCATGTCCAATGCATGCGTGATCCCCTGGTAGATCTCCCTCCATGCCCTTGACATGGAATTCTCATCAAATCTTATTTCTTCTCTTATGCACACCTTTAATACTTCAACCAAAAAAACCTAATAATGTATATTTGTTAAAATTACATCATCTTAAAATTTTAATCAATATTTTATGATTTGTGATGGTGCAAGCTCAAACTAACTATACAATATCATGCTAAACATATTATAGTGTGAATTAACACACTATATTATATTATAATATATGATGTTATATTATAATTTGTTATAATATAATATATTGTCTAACATTACACCTCATTAGAATCACTTAAATAACAAATAACAAATTTTTTTCAAAATATGAATAATGCTCATTTTGGATGTAAAATTGTTAATTTTCTATTAGAAATGGAATAAAATAGCATAATTTTGGTGTTGCTTCTTGGTGTGTGTCGTGAATTTGGCCATGTTTTTCCAACTCAACCTTCAAATTAACATTTTTTTGAGTTTTGATTTGTGTATTATAACAAAATTAAAATATACTAAAATGTACAATAACAATTAGTAACACACCACCACATTCATATATATGTGAAGTTATATTGTTATGTACAGTATATTTTAATATGCTTTCATATAATATGTTATCTTACATTACACCTTAAAATGAATCACTTTAAGCAAAAAAATTATAAAATTTGGTTGAAAAATGAACATTTATTTTGAATGCAAAATTCCATTCTTTTGATTAAATGACACACCATAGCACCCACCCCCAATGATATTCCCTAAAGAATACCTTAAATTAGGCCAAATTCCATCATCTTAGCCTATAAATATGATTTTTTATGAATTATGCCAGTACAAACTCTACTACATTGTACTATAACAAACTAAAATATGCTAAACAACAAGTAGTAATACACAATAGCTATAATGCTTGATGCTATACAATGTTATGGCATCCTATATATCACATCACAATGGGTTACTTAAGATAAAATTCATAAAATTAGTCTAAATAATAAAAAAAACTATATATTTTATTTGTATACATATTTTAAATTAAAATAATATATTGATGATGTCATGCTCTACTTATTATGAATTTGGCCAAATTCCACCATTTTAAAGTCTAAATCAACATTTTTATAAATAATGCTAGTGGCTCAATTTGCATGATTGAAAATACTAAAAGAATTTAAAATGTGTAGAACAATAAATTATGACATATGATGCTACAATGCTACAACATGTAATATTTATTTTGAACATAAAATCTTACTTTTTAGACTATAAGTTGCGCACCTTTGGTGCTACAACCTTATTCCCACTTCAAATTTAACAAATTTCATCATCAAATTTATTAAATCAATATTTTTATGATTTATATTAATATAGACTATAGGGCACAATACCATAACATAATAAAACATTTCAAAACATTTTATAACATCCAAAAACACATCACTACATGCTCAAATATATGATGTTACATTATACTATAATATATGGTATTATAATATGATCTAGGGTTAGGGTTTAGGGTATTCAAATCTGTAATGGTCAAGAGAAAGTCCCTTGAAGACATTTTCTTTAGCTACCATAATAATGTTAGGATTAGGTCATTCTTTAGATCTACTCCTAATGACATCTTTATTCAAGGTTTAGGGTTTTGGGTTTAGGGTTTAGGGTTAGGGTTTAGCGTTAGTTTAGGGTTAATTTAGGGTTTTAGGTTTAGGGTTTAGGGTTTAGGGTTTAATATTTAGGGTTTTAGGGTTTGGGGTTTAGGGTTTAGGGTTTAATGCTAGTTTAGGGTTTAGGGTTTAAGGTTTAGGGTTTGGGGTTTAGGGTTTCGGATTTAGGGTTGTAGGTTTTAGGGTTTAAAGTTTAAGGTTTTGTGTTTTACGGTTTAGGGTTTAAGGCTTAGAGTTTAGGGTTTAAGGTTTAGGTTTTAGGTTTAGAGTTTTTTGTTTAAGGGTTTTTTTTAACAAAGAATGAATTTAAATTCAACATTTCTTTTTAATTTCATCAACCAAGTAACACACCAAGTTTTCTAAGACACAAGCGATGACATGGATCAAAAATAAGCACCCATAGAGCAAATCAAAACCTTGGATAAGTTGAACCGTCTCTACTATAATGAGAAAGTTCCATAAGCAACAGATCAAATCGATTGTTGTTTAGTTTCTTCAATTCTCATCAGAACCATTGCCTCTTGAGTAGGGATTTACCAACATATCCCGATCTCTCCCTCGGCCATAACCATAACCTTCTTGCTCCTCCCTCCTCCATAACCACTATTGCCACCACCTCCATACCCTCACCGGATCCCCACCACCACGATAACTAGCTCCACCTTTACCTCCACCAGATCTAGACTAAGCGGCCGGTGATGTTCCTACCGTGAAGTTTTTTACCATTCTTAGGGTTTAGGGTACAGGGTTTAAGGTAGTATGTTTTAGGATTTAGAGTTTAGGGTCTAAGGTTTAGGGTTTAGAGTATAGGGTTTAGGGTTTTAGGGTTTAGATCTTAGGGTTTAAGGTTTAGGGTTTAGGGTTTAGGGTTTAGGGAATAACGCTTAGGTTTTTAGGGTTTAGGGTTAGCGTTATAGGTTTAGGGTTGAAGGTTTAGATTTTTATTTTTAGGGTTTAGGGATTAGGATTTAGATTTTTTTTAATTAAGAAAACTTGTAGGTTTAGGTTTATTTAATTTAATTTTTATTTATTTGTGTTTATTTTATTTTATTTATTTAGTTTATTTATTTTAGTTTAGGTTTTCATTTAAGTTTACAGGTTTAGGTTTAGGTTTATGTTTATTTTTTAGTTTAGTTTTATTTTTATTTTATTTTTTAGGTTTAAGTATATTTTAATTTTTAGGTTTAGGTTTAGGTTTTTATTTTATTTTTTTAGGTTTATATTTTTATTTTAGGTTTTATTTTTTTAGTTTAGGTTTAGGATTATTTTTAGTTTATTTTATTTTATTTAGTTTAAGTTTAGGTTTAAGTTTAGTTTATTTTAGGTTTAGGTTGATGCTTTATTTATTTTATTTTAGTTTATTTTAGTTTAGGTTTAGGTTTATTTTATTTTGTTTATTTTTTTATTTTAGGTTTTTTTAGTTTAAGGTTTTAGTTTTATTTATTTAGGTTTATGTTTTGGTTTATTTTTTAAATTTTGGTTTATATTTAGTATTTATTTGGTTTTATTTTAGGTTTATTTTATTTTTATTTTATGTTTAGTTTTTATTTTATTTAAGTTTTTTATTCATAAGTTTAATTTATTTTTTAGTTAGTTTAGGTTTTATTTATTTTATTTTAGTTTATTATTATTTTTTAATTTATTTAATTTTTAGGTTTAGGTTTAGATTATGATTTTGTTTTATTTTTTATTTTATTTATGTTTTAGTTTTTTATTTATTTTCTTTTTGGATTTAATTTAGCTTAGGTTCAGGCTTTTAGGTTTTTAGGGTTTAGGGTTTAAGATTTAGGGTTTAGGGTTTTAGGGTTTGGGGTTTAGGGTTTAGGGTTTAGGGTTTAGGGTTTGGGCTTTAGGGTTTAGGGTTAGGGTTTAGGGTTTAGGGTTTAGGTTTTAGGGTATCTTGGCTTTAGGGTTTAAGTTTGAGGTTTAGGGTTTAGGTGCTTAGGGTTTAGGGTTTGTTTAGGTTTTGGGTTTAATTTGACTTTGATTAAGTTTTTTAGGGTTTAGGGTTAGTTTAGGGTTTAGGGTTTAGGGTTTTAGGCTTTAGGGTTTAAGGTTTAGGGTTTAATGTTAGGGTTTATGGTTTAGGGATTTGGGTTTAGGGTTTAGGGTTTAGGATTTAGGGATCTGGATTTAGGGTTAGTTTTAGGGTTTAGGGTTTATTTTTAAAATTAAGTAAACTAGTAGGTTTAGGTTTATTTAGTTAATTTTTTATTTATTTTAGTTTATTTTATTTTTTATTTTTAATTAGGTGTATTTTTTATTTAGTTTAGTTTATTTATTTTAGGTTTATTATTTTAGTTTAGGTTTTTTATTTTAGTTTATTTTTTAGGTTTAGGTTTAGGTTTATATTTATTATTTA
The DNA here is from genome assembly GCA_021442155.1 of Cymbidium sinense. Taxonomy (NCBI): domain Eukaryota; kingdom Viridiplantae; phylum Streptophyta; class Magnoliopsida; order Asparagales; family Orchidaceae; genus Cymbidium; species Cymbidium sinense. Next base: position 154,010,637 of record CM038221.1, read on the forward strand.
GTTTTGTTTTATTTTTATTTTATTTTTTTAGGTTTAGGTTTTATTTTTAATTTTTAGGTTTAAGTTTAGGTTTTTATTTTATTTTTTTAGGTTTAGGTTTTAGGTTTTTATTTTAGGTTTATTTTTAGTTTTTATTTTTTAATTTAGGTTTGGATTTATTTTTAGTTTATTTTATTTTATTTAGTTTAGGGTTTAGTTTTAGTTTATTTTAGGTTTAGATTTAGGTTTTATTTATCTAAGTTTAGTTTATTTTAGTTTAGGTTTAGGTTCATGTTAATTTGTTTATTTTAGGTTTAGGCATTTTTAATGTTTAGGGTTTAAGTTTTATTTATAATTTATTTTAAGGTTTATATTTTAGGTTTAGGTTTTTATTTAGTTTTTATTTAGGTTTTTTATTTTTAGGTTTATTTTATTTTTTTGTTTAGTTTAGTTTTTATTTATTTTATTTTAGTTTAGTTTTTTTTTATTTTATTTAGTTTTAGGTTTAGGTTTAGTTTTTAGTATATGTTTTTTATTTCAGTTTATTGTTTTATTTTATTTAGGTTTAGATTTCTATTTATTTATTTTATTTTTATGTTTTATTTAGTTTAGGTTTAGGTTTTTAGGTTTTTATGGTTTAGTGTTTAGGGTTTAGGGTTTAGGGTTTAGGTTTTAGGATTTAGGGTTTGGGGTTCAGGGTTTAGGTTTCAACATTCTAGGTTTTAAGGTTTAGGGTTTAGGGGGGTTTAGGGTTTTGGGTTTGGCATTTAGGGTTTTAGGCTTTAGTATTTAGGGTTTAGCGTTGTAGGTTTAGGGTTTAGGATTTAGGGTTTGGGGTTTTTCTATTTTATTTTTTATTTTTTATTTTATTTATTTTTTGAAATTAAGTAAAGTGGTAGGTTTTGGTTTATTTAGTTTAATTTTTATTTATTTTAGTTTTTTTATTTTTTATTTTTTTAGGTATATTTTTATCTATATTTAGTTTAGTTTATTTATTTTAGGTTTATTTATTTTAGTTTAAGTTTTCTATTTTAGTTTATTTTTTAGGATTAGGTTTAGGATTATTTTTTAGTTTAGTTTTATTTTTATTTTGTTTTTTTTTATTATTTTTCATTTTAGATTTATGTTTAGATTTTTATTTTATTTTCTTAGGATTAGATTTTAGGTTTTATTTTAGGTACATTTTATGTTTTTTTTTTAATTTTAGTTTAAATTTATTTTTAGTTTATTTTATTTTATTTAATTTAGTTTAGGTTTAGGTTTTGCTTATTTTTTATTTTAATTTTATTTTAGGTTCAGGCTTTTTTTTAGTATAGGGTTTAGGTTTTATTTGTTAATTATTTTTAGGTTTATTTTTTAGGTTTAGGATTTTATTTAGTTTTTATTTCATCTTATTTTAAGTTTTTATATTTTTTATATTTAGTTTTTATTTTATTTAGGTTTTTTATTTTTTAGTTTAGTTTGGGTATTTATTTATTTGATTTTAGTTTAGTTTTAATTTTTATTTTATTTTATTTTTAGCTTTATGTTTTAGGTTTTTATTTTAGGTTTATTTTATTTTTATTTTAAGTTTAGTTTTTATTTTATTTAATTTTTTTATTCTTAGGTTTATTTTTTTAGTTTAGTTTAGGTTTTTATTTATTTTATTATAGTTTATTTTTTATTTTTTTATTTTATTTTATCTTTAGGTTTAGGTTTAGGTTTATGTTTTAGTTAAAGTTTTTATTTTATTTTATTATTTTATTTTATTTAGGTTTAGGTTTTATTTATTTATTTTATTTTTGTTTTATTTAGTTTAAGTTTAGGTTGTCTAGTTTTTAGGGTTTAGGGTTCAGGGTTTGAGGTTTCTGGTTTTAGGTTTTAAGGTTCAAGGTTTTAGGTTTTAAAGTTTCTGGTTTTGATTTTAGGGTTTAATGTTTAGGGTTTAGGGTTTAGGGTTAGTTTTAGGGTTTGGGTTTTAGGGTTAGGGTTTATTTTATTTAATTTTTTCTTTTTTATTTTTTTAATTTTCTTAAAATTAAGTAAACTAGTAGGTTTAGGTTTTTTATAGTTTATTTTTTATTTATTTTAGTTTTCTTTATTTTCTATTTTTTTAGTTTTTTTATTTCTTTTTTAGTTTGTTTATTTTAGGTTTATTTATTTTAGTTTAGGCTATTTTATTTTATTTTATTTTTTAGGTTTAGGTTTGGGTTTAAGTTTTTTTTTTTTAGTTTAGTTTTATTTTTACTTTATTTTTTAGGTTTAGGTTTTTTTTATTTTTTATTTATTTAGGTTTGGGTTTTTATTTTATTTTTTTTTTTAGGTTTAGGTTTTAGGTTTTATTATAGGTTTATTTTTTTTCTTTTTAGGTTTAGGTTTATTTTTATTTTATTTTATTTAGTTTAGGTTTAGGTTTAGGTTTACTTATTATAGTTTAGTTTATTTATTTTATTTTTAGGTTTAGGTTTATTGTTAGTTTAGGGTTTAGGTTCTAATTTTTATTTATTTTAGGTTTTATTTAGAAGTTTATTTTTTAGGTTTAGGCTTTTATTTAATTTTTAGGTTTAGGTTTAGGTTTAGGTTTTACTTTAGGTTTTTATTTTATTTTATTTAGGTATAGGTTTATTTATTTATTTTATTTTTAGATTTCATTTAATTTAGGTTAATACTTTTATGGATTAGGGTTTAGGGTTAGTTTAGAGTTTAAGGTTTAGCGTTTAGGGTTTAGGATTTAGGGTTTAGGGTTTAGGTTTTAGGGTTTACGATTTAGGGTTTAGAGTTTAGGTTTTTGAGTTTTTTTTAAATTAATTAAACGGGCAGGTTTATGTTTATTTAGTTTATTTTTATTTAAGTTTATTTTTTATTTTTATTTAGTTTAGTTTATTTATTTTATGTTTATTTATTTTAGTTTAGGTTTTTTTATTTTGTTTATTTTTTTGGTTTAGGTTTAGGTTTACGTTTATGTTTTAGTTTAGTTTTAGTTTTATTTTATTTTATAGGTTTAGGTTTGATTTTTGATTTTGAGGTTTAGGTTTATATTTTCATTTATTTTTTTAGGTTTATATTTTAGGTTTAGGGTTTAGGGTTAGTTTTAGGGTTAGGGTTTATTTATTTTTTTATTTTTTATTTTTTTATTATTATTTAAATTAAGTAAAGCGTATGTTTAGGTTTATTTAGTTTATTTTTTATTAATTTTAGTATATTTTTATTTTGATTTAGTTTAGTTTATTTATTTTAGTTTAGGTTTTTTAATTTAGTTTGGTTTAGGTTTATTTTTTAGTTTAGTTTTATTTTTATTTTATTTTTAGGTTTAAGTTTTATTTTTTATTTTTAGGTTTAGGTTTATGTTTTTTTTTTTAAGTTTAGGTTTTAGGTTTTTATTTTAGGTTTATTTTTAGGTTTTATTTTTTAGTTCAGGTTTAGGTTTATTTTTAGTTTATTTTATTTTATTTAGTTTAGGTTTAGCTTGTTTTTGGTTTTATTTACATTAGTTTAGGTTTTGGTTTATTTTATTTTTGTTTTAATTTTTATTTTAGGTTTAGGTTTTTTTTTTTAGTTTAGGGTTTAGGTTTTTTTTAATTTTTTAAAGTTTATTTTTTAGGTTTAGGTTTTTAATTAGTTTTTAGGTTTAGGTTTAGGTTTAAGTTTAGGTTTATGTTTTCATTTTAGTTTAAGTTTTTATTTTATTTTATTTAGGTTTAGGTCTTTTATTTATTTAATTTTTAAGTTTTATTTAGTTTAAAGGTTTTATGGTTTATGGTTTAGGGTTTAGGGTTTATTTTTTAAATTAAGTAAACTGGTAGGTTTAAGTTTATTTTTTATTTATTTAGGTTATTTTATTTGGAGGCAATAGCACCATTGACAAAAACATGATTCACATTGAAAAGGTATCAACCCATCGTGTTGAAAGGCAAACTAGTAAAAGCCCTAGAGTTAAACATCCACCTATACTAATGGTAAAAAAAAATTATTCCCGAAGATCAAAGTAGAAATTATATAAGGCCAATAGAGCCAAAATAACCTTATCCATCCAACCCATATAGCATAGGCAGGCAAAAGAGCTAACCAAAGACATCAACAAGAAAACCAATAAGCCAAACAATACCACAACACAATCAGTTGGCTCAACAAAATAACCCAATATACCATCTAGATTGACAAAATAAATGAGAATGAGACAAGCGAGAAGAAGGGAGGCGGTTCCATTCTGAGAATAAGAGCCATAATAAAATTCAAAAAAATAAATAGCTAAGCATTGATTGAATTAAGAACATCTAAGCAACCAAAGCGAGAGGGGACATTACCATCAACAACCAAACCCAGAGAAGAGGAGACCAAACAAAACCCCAACCGGACATAGAAATTGCAAGAAGCACAATAATAAGGGGAAAGAAAACAACAGCCATAAATGGAAAATCACCTAATCCATCCGGAGGGATGAAAAAGAGAGCAGCATAACCCAGTAGGTCCAGTAAAATAGCCGACAGTCCCATCTAAGAAAGCTGACAGCAGGTAAAGATAATGCCTAGCATAGGTAAGGGCAAAAAATAGCTATAGGTAACCAATAGAAGAGGCTAAAGCTAAACACCACATGAATAGGAACACCAAAAATGCAGAAAAAAGAAAAGTAAAGAGCATACCAAGTAAAATGGAAAAAAAGGAAAAGACAGACATAGAAAGCAATTAAACCATGCTAGAAAATAAAACAATTCAAGTTAATTTCTGAGATAAGGTAAACCGAGTTATCCAAATTAACCAAACCTCATTGTCTTGGAAGATTAAAATTATCAAATAGAGTGAGCTCATTTAATCTAGCTCCTATATTAGCAAGATAATTAGCACAAGCATTTCCTTCACGCTAAATGTGAGTGATTTTAAAGCATACTTGAGAGGAGAGCTCTAGTATGGTTAAGAAGGTAGTATAAATCTGTTTCCCCCAGTGGAAGTCAACAGTCGATGAGTAATAGAGCATCCACTTCAATCCAAATATTGAACCAACCTTTTTGCAAAAAAATATCAATAGCTTTTTTAATAGCCATTAATTCAGCAAAGATAACAGAACAAGCTTTAAGGGGATAAGCAAAAGCACAAATGACATTACCTTTAAAGTTTCTGCAAATGCCACCACAACCAAAAGCATTCTGAGATACTAAGCCATCAGTATTAATTTTGATAGTATTGTTGTATGGTTTTATCCAATAAATAATCATATCTTCTTTATAGTAGGAGATCTCAGGTAGGTTAAGGCCCAACTTGTTGGCCACAAATTTGCAACCTCTAAAATGGGTGTTAGTAATTAAGATAGCATTAAATAAAGAACAAATTTTTCTTTAGTTCTAGCAATAATCTTTTTATGGTTCATAGGGATACCACGATGTTTAGCATCATTTCTGTCCATCTATATGAACCATATAGGAGTGATGGCAATTAACACTTTAATGTGACCTTTCACAATTTTTTGAAAATAAGCATCAAGAAGTTGATATAAAGATAATGAGCCATGGAAATGGTTAATATTAAAGAGATCATCATACCAAACCCATAATTTGGTGGAAATAGAACCATTGACAAAAACATGATTCACATTTTCAATGTGAAAATAAGAACATTTAGAAGGCAAGCAAAATCCTTTATCCCACATCAAAGAATTGACATGAATGAAGTTTTTGAGAATTTTCCATGTAAGGAGAGTAAGAGATATGGATAATGTTATTCCAAAGTTTAAAAAAGACATTAGAGAAACCATGAGCATCTCTAATATGATTCCAGACCTATTTAATAATATATCACCATTATGAGAGCTTAAAAGAATTTGATCCACTTGTTAGAAATGATAAGAATGTTAGTGAATTTATCCAAAAGAGAAATAAAAAAATAAAATCAGTGAGTTTACTATCATTCCAATTATTATTAATCCAAAAGGAGTTCACTTTTATAGTAGCAGTCGAATGAGTAGATAATAAATCATCAATAGAACCACTATCAATCCAGTTGTCTTTCCGAAAGAAAGATGATCCTAAATTTATACCCAAGAAATCAGGGATTCAACTTCCCATTTGATGGAGCAAAGTCTTTTCCAAATTTGGGAGTAACCCACTTTATAAGGACAAATAAGAGGATGCTTTCCACCGGCATTTAATAGTCATGAAGTTAGTTAGAGACTATTTTGCTCTAAAATTCTACTAGAGTTTATGAGAGAATGTAGTAATAGCTTCATGAATAGACATATAGCCAAGCCCTCCTTTAGCTACGGTGCCATAACAATTATGCCAAGAAGTCTAACTCATCCTTTTAGCATAATTGTTAGAACCCCAGAAGAAATTATTAAGGAGATGGTCTATTCTATTTATGGTAGAATTGGTAGGGATGATGGTTTGAATAAGATATAAAGGCATCGAATTTAGGGTACTCTTAAGCAAAGTAAGCCTACCACCAAAGGAGAGGAAATGAAATTCCCAAACCAAAATTTTATTAGCAATTTGTTGAATTAGGTCATATCTGTTTTGACCTTTGAATGGAGGAGCACCTAAATATTTAATAGGGAGTTGTTTGTGTTTAAAATTAGTGATTCTCAAGATTTGATTGATTTTATTAGTGGAGATTTTAGAGGATGTAATGAAATAACTCTTGTCTGCATTAATAAGAAGACCACTTTCTTTACCAAAAATATGTAAGAAATTCATAAGGCTTTTGAAGTGATGGATGGAAGCATTACAAAAAATAATGAAATCATCAGCAAAATTAAGATGGGAGATAGGTATACCACCCTTAGTTTTAAAGTACATGCTAGGATTATTATTGAAAAGATCATTTAAGCTCCTAGATAGATATTCCACAGCATTAATAAATAGGGATGGGGACAAAGGATCACCTTGTCTCAACCGATGGGAAGAAAGGAAGAAACCTAAGGCCTCACCATTAAGAATAACAGAAAACCAAGCATTACTAATACAATTTTTAATTAGGTAAATGAAATTATCAAAAAATCCAAACAAATTAAGGATGTTTAAAAGGAAATCCCAGGAGATATTATCAAAGGCTTTAGAAATATCTAATTTAAAAATGATGTTACCACCTATAGTAGGAACATCCAAATCATGAACCTGCTCTTGAGCAAGAAGAATGTTATCAGATATAGATCTACCTCTAACGAAGCCAGTTTGGTTGAGGGAGATAATTTTTTGAAGCAAAGGACTAAGTCTATTAGCAAGTATTTTAGCAATCAGTTTATGAAAGAAAGTACAAAGACTAATAGGTCTGAAATCACTCCAAGAATCAGGATTATCAATTTTATGTATAAGGACAATGGAAGTGCTAGAAAAATATCAAGGAATAGGATTACCATTAAAGAAATCAACAACATCATCAATTAAGTCATGCTTAATAATTGGCCAACAATTCTAAAAAATTGAGTGGTATAGCCTTCCATACCAGCAATAGAGTCAATGTCCATATTATTATGAACTTTACCAATCTCATCCTCCGTAGGCAACCTAGTAAGCAAATGATTGCCATCATTAGTAATAGTAGAGGGGATCAAATGTGAGTTAGAAATAGCATCTAAAGTGTGGCTCTTGTTATGCATATTTCTAAAATGGTTAATAATAGATTCTTTAATCTCATTAGTGTTAGTATCCAATCTTCATTATCACTTTTGATTTTTTGGATAGAGTTTAAAGCTCTCTTTTTTTTTAAATAAAGCATGAAAATACCACGGTATTTCTATCCCATTAATAATATGTTTACTTGTAGCCTTTTTTTTTCCACCAATAAGTTTCTTCCATATTCGATAGTTAACAGTTATCATTGGCTTCATTCAAATCCTTGACTTAGAAGAATCGTCAAAATAGCATTTTCAAGATTACAAACCAAAAGCTCCATATTTTGATATTAGAGATTTTAAAATAATGCTTGTTCCACCAAACTAGGTTTTTTTAAGCCTTTTAAGCTTAAATCATAATCATCATTTAATCATGCCCCTAACCTAGTCGAGGTGTAAAGGGGCAGCCTAATTAGTGGCAACAACTTTTAAAAAATTGAGGTGTTGAATCCACATATTTTGAAATCTAAAAGAGGAAGAGGAAGATAATCTTTTAGTGTTATTTTTAACTAAAATCAAAAGAGGAGCATGATTCAATAAAGTTCTACTAAAATGTTCAACAGAGGTAAGAGGCCATTGATTAATCCAATGTAAGTTAAAAAGGATTCTATCAAGGCGTTGCCAAAGTTTAGAGTTATGTCAAGTGTAATTAGATCTAGTAAAACTAATGTCAATAAGGTTGCAATCGAGAATCATATTAGAAAACTCTTCCATAGAATGAATATTGGGAGAGCAACCACCCCTTGTTTCAAAGGAAGAAAGGATAGTGTTGAAATCACCCCCAACTAGCCAAGGTTTGTTAATAGTTAAAGCAAAACTTCTCAAATTGTCCCAAAGAATATTCCTACCAGCTCTGTTACAGGAAGTATAAACAAAAGAGCCCAAAATAGAAGAATCACCAAAAGAGATCTGAACATTTACAACTTGTTGAAGATCATCTAAGATGGAAACATTTAAGGAATTATTCCAAAAGCACCAAATTTTATTATTGGTATTAGAGAAGAAATTATTAAAATTGAGCATTCTAGCAACATGATTGATCTTAGAAGCATGTATGAGAAGTTCAATAACAACAAGTAAAAATATATTGTTAATATGGCAGAGACTTCTAACATGATTATGGACAATGAGGGTTCCAATCGCTTGAACATTCCAAATAAGAGAATTAAACATAAGGAAAATAATAAATAAAATAATGGGAAATAAGAAAATAAAGGGGTTAGAAAGGAAACAACCTCTCCAATGCTAACAGACCATTATTTATGAGAGGATGAACCAGTTCTAGTAGATCTGGTTGAGTTCTATAGAAATTTTTTTTCTTTGAATGATTTCTTTTGAAAAACAGTTTAGAATGCTCAATTTTATCCAAAGTATCACCATCAGAAGGGATTAGAGGTATTAATAATAGGATCGAATCTTCAAACATTTCTAATCACAACTTCCCCTTCTTCAATTTTAGGATTAAGCTGAAAAGTGGGTTAAAGATGAATGTCAATCTTGGGATTAGGAGGAGAGGAAGTAGTACCATTAAGAGAACAAATACAAGTGTCAGATTCTGAGTTTTGTTCTAGATTTTTAGCCTTATTCAAATTTTCATTCAAATTATCATTCAAATTCTCATGCTCATCAATTACAAGAGGCAAAGGAACCTGAATAGATTCATTTGTGAGGTAATTCAGCCTCTTTTAAATTTGAATTATCTTGAAAAGGCAAGTTATCATGTAGAGAAGGATTGATTGACAAACCATCAGATTCAACATTAGTAATATCTTTGAATTGATTAGATTGAGTGGTGGGAGTAGCATTATTAAGAACATTAGTGGATTCCAAAGAGGATGAAATAATATTACCATTTGAGTTGCATTAAGCACATCAATTAGTTTTTTTTTTACTTTAGAGTAGAGTTAGGATCATTCAAAATTTTCTTTTATAGATGTGGGTGAAGAACAAAACACTCAGAGTTAACATGCCCGTGAATTTTACAGTGTGAACAAAAAGCTGAAAAGTTTTCAAATTCTTTTGAAAATAGCCAAACTTTTTTGAACCAATCTAGACTTCCTTAGGATATTTTCTAGAAATGTCAAGTTCAACCATTATATGAGCAACAGAAGGATGAGATCTCATAGCTGTGGCTTGATCAATTTGAAGCAGACGATTGAAAAGAGCCCCAACAACAAATAAAACCTGATGAGTAATATAGTGAATCCTCATATTCGGAAAAGCCAACCACACAAGAACAATCAATGATTCCTCCTTTATGTAAAAAAGGGGAGACCACTTTAATAATTGCATTTGGAAATTGAATACGAAAGAAGATCAATGAGAGAAAACCCTTGAGTAATCCAAATCATTCATAAGTTGAATCAAAACATGTCTAGGATCGATCAAACCAATAGAGAAAGCACCCGAGAGTTTAAGGTTGTGAAAAAAAGAATGAATTTTGTCCAACTTCGAATGTCACAAAGAAAATTTACCAATCAAAGTAAATTCGAAAGGCTTTGCAAGCTTCTCGACATCAAGATCCGAACACATGATCACAGGGGTGCCACAAAATCAAATCAAAATTAGATTCACCAAATTAGAGGAGGAAAGGCTCTTATAAGATATAACATCCTTAAAGGATTTAATAGCAGGCACAACAGGAAGGACATTAGATTACAGAATACCTAAGAAATCATATTCCCTAACTGGCACATCCAAAAAGGATAGAGGAAGCTCCAGGGCCAATGGAATAGCTATCATCTTCAATAGATACACATCACCAGCATGGCTAGAGTGAAACCGAGCAAAAAATTTGATCAAGATTGCTGAAGAATCACCAAACTGCAAGAAGAAAATGCTCCAAAAGGAAAAAATGAAATTGCTAGAGTGCCACAAGAAGGAGGGTTTGGGTTTAGGTTTTATAGTTTATCTTTAGATTTTTAGGTTTGTTAGGGTTTAGGGGTTAAGGTATAGGGTTTTAAGGTTTAGGGTTTTAGGGTTTAGAGTTTAGGGTTTAGGGTTAGGGTTTAGGGTTTAGTGTTTAGACATTAGGGTTTAAGGTTAGCTTAGGGTTTATGATTAATTTAAGCTTTAGGGTTTAAGGTTTAGGGTTTTTAGAGTTTAAGATTAATTTAAGGTTAAGGGTTTAGGGTTTTAGGGTTTAGGATTAAGTCTTTAGGGTTAGGGTTAAGTTTTGGGGTTAGGGATTAAGGTTTAGGGTTTACGGTTTAGGGTTTCGGGGTCAGGGTTAGTTTTGGGTTTTGTGTTTAGGGTTTAGGGTTTAGGATTTAGGGTTTAGAGTTTAGAGTTTAGTGTTTTGTTTTCTAAATTAAGTCAACTCATAGGTTTAGATTTATTTAATTTATTTTTAAATTATTTTAAATTATTATTATTTATTTAGGCTTATTTTTATTTTTAGGGTTTAGGGTTTAAGGTTAAGGGTTTAATGTTTACGCTTTAGGTTTAGGGTTTAGGGTTTAGGGTTTTAGGGCATAAGGTTTAGGGTTTGGGGTTTGGGTTTAAGGTTTAGGGTTTGAGGGTTTAAGGTTATTTAGGGTTTAGGATTTGATAGTTTAGGGTTGTTTAGGGTTTAGGGTTGTAGGTTTATAGTTTGGGATTATAGGTTTAGGTCTGTACATTTAGGGTTAGTTTTAGCATTTAGGTTTACGATTTAGGGTTTAGGATTTAGGGTTTAAGGTTTAGGGTTTAGGGTTTTTATAAGAATAAAGTAAACCAGTAGGTTTAAGTTTATTTAGTTTATTTTATTTTTTTTATTTTTATTTAGTTTTGTTTTTTTTAGGGTTTAGGGTTTAGGGTTTAAGGTTTGAGGTTTTCTCTCGATCCATGGATTTAAGTTTAAGTTTAAGTTTAAGTTTAAGTTTAAGTTTAAGTTTAAGTTTAAGTTTAATTAGGTTAATACAGGTTTAAGGTTTAGGAGTTAATGTTTAGGTTATAAGTTTATTTTTTATGAGGGTTTAGGTTTGAGTTAGGTTTTTAGTTTAGGGGTGAGTTTAGGTTTAGGTTTAGGGATAGTGTGTTTGGGATAGTTAAAGGTTTAGGTTGGGTTTAGGGTTAGGTTTAGGTTAGGTTTAAGGTTTAGGATTTAAGGTTTAGGGTTTAGGGTTTAGGGTTTAGGGTTTAAGGTTTAGGGCTTTTATTTATATTTTATTTTATTTTATTTTAGGTTTATTTTAGGTTTATTTTATTATTATTTTACATTTAGTTTTTATTTTATTTAGGTTTTTTATTCTTAGCTTTATTTTATTTTTTAATTTAGTTTGGGTTTTATTAATTTTAGTTTATTTTTATTAGTTTATTTTATATTATTTTTAGGTTTAGGTTCAGGTTTTAGTTTAGGTTTTTATTTTTATTTTTATTTTATTTTATTTAGGTTTTGGTCTTTTTATTTATTTTATTTTTAGAATTTATTTTGTTTAGGTTTAGGTTTCTAGGTTTTTAGGGTTTATAGTTTAGGGTTTAGGGTTTAGGGTTTTAGGGTTTAGGGTTTTAGGTATTTGGGTTTAGGGTTATGGTTTAGGGTTTATTGTTTAGGGTTTAGTGTTTAGGGTTTAGTGTTTAGGGTTTTTTTTTTTAGGGAAGGTAGGGTATTTTATTTAGGAGGTTTAGGGATAAACTCAGTTTAGCTATTAGGAGTGAATTTTAAGTACATCAAGAGTAGAAAGCATAAAACAATCAGATACAAGGTGATTAACATTAAGATTTTTAGGATGTGGGAATGCATGATTAGTAGAAAGAGAGAATCACGCAATGTTATAATGGGGAGATTAGAGCAGTTAAGGTAATAGATAGTTAGAAAGTAACATTATGAGTATGTTAGAGGTTATGATTAGAAGGCTAGCTCAATCACATCTGTTAAGTAGTATCATCAACTTGAGTTTTAGGTTTATAATTTAGGGTTTAGGGTTTAAGATTTTGATTTAGGGTTTAGGTTTGGTTTTGGGGTTTATTATTTATGTTTAATTTAGAGTAGGTATATGTTTAGGATTTTTTTAATTATTTTAGTTTATTTTATTTTAAGGTTTAGGGTTTAGGAGTTTAGGGTTTAAGATTTATGGTTTAGATTTATAGCTTAGGTTTAGGGTTAGGTTTAGAGTTTAGAGCTTAGGATTTAGTGTTTCTTTAGAGTTTATAGTTTTAAAGTTTAGGGTTTAGGGTTTTATTTAGGTTTTAGGTTTAGGGTTTATAGTTTATTTAGTTTATAGTTTATTTAGGATTTAGGGTTTAAGAGTTTTATTAGGTTTTAGGGTTTAGGGTTTAGGTTTAAGTTTAGTGTTTTTTATTTATCATTAGGGTTTAATTTTAGGTTTAATTTTAGTTTAGGGTTTAGGTTTTAGGATTATTTATTTAGGGTTTATTTATTTAATTTAGTGTTATTTTGATTTAGTTTAGGTTTATTAGGGTTTAGGTTTATTTATTTATTTATTATTTATTTATTTATTCTTATTTAGGGTTTATTTTATTATTATTTTATTTAGCTTTTATTTTATTTTCTTTTTGATTTATTTTAGATTTATTTTATTTTTATTTTATGTTTACTTTTTATTTTATTTATTTATTTTATTCTTAGGTTTATTTTATTTTTAATTTAGTTTAGGTTTTATTTCTTTTATTTTAGTTTATTTTTATTTTTATTTAGGTTAATTTTTTTAGTTTAGTTTACTTATTTTAGGGTTATTTATTTTAGATTAGGATTATTATTTTAGTTTATTTTTTAGGTTTAGGTTTAGGTTCATGCTTATGTTTTAGTTTAGTTTTTTTTTTTAGGTTTACATTTTTATTTTATCTTTTTAGGTTTAGGTTTTAGGTTTATTTTTATGTTTTATTTTTTTATTTTAGTTTATTTTATTTAGTTTAGGGTTTAAGTTTAGTTTATTTTAGGTTTAGGTTTAAGCTTTATTTATTTTAGTTTAGGTTTAGGTTTATTTTATTTTGTTTATTTTAGCTTTAGTTTTTTTTTAGTTTAGGTTTAGGCTTTATTTTTTTTAGGTTTATTTTTTAAGTTTAGGTTTCGATTTAGTTTTTATTTTATTTTATTTTATGTTTAGTTTTATTTTATTTAGGTTTTTTTAGGTTTATTTTTTTAGTTTAGTTTAGGTATTTATTTATTTTATTTTAATTTAGTTTTAATTTTATTTTTAGGTTTAGGTTTAGGTCTGGGTTCAGGTCTTAATTTAGGTTTTTACTTTATTTTATTATTTTATTTTATTTAGGTTTCAATTTATTTATTTATTTATTTTATTTTAGGTTTTATTTAGTTTAGGTTTTTAGGGTTTAGGTTAGGGTTTAGAGTTTAGGGTTTAGGGTTTAGGGTTTAGGGTTTAGGGTTGTAGGTTTTAGGGTTTAGGGTTTAGGATTTACGGTTTAGGGTTTAGAAATTAGGGTTTAGGGTTTTAGGGTTTACGGTTTAGCATTTTGGGTTTTGGGTTAGTGTATTTTTTTTTAAAATTAAGTAAACTGACAGGTTTATGTATATTTAATTTATTTAGTTTATTTTTTATTTATTTTATTTTATTTTTCTTTTTTATTTTTATTTTTATTTAGTTTAGTTTATTTATTTTAGGTTTATTTATTTTAGTTTAAGTTTTTTTATTTTAGTTTATTTTTTAGGTTTAGGTTTAGGTTTTGGTTTTTTTTTTTAGTTTTTTTTTTAGGTTTAGGGTTTAAGATTTGGGGTTTATAGTTTAGGGTTTAGGGTTTAGGGTTTAGGTTTTAGGGTTTAGGTTTTAAGGTTTTAGAGTTTAGGGTTTAGGGTTTTTAGTGTTTAAGGTTTAGGGTTTAGGGTTTAGGTTTTAGGTATTTAGTTTAGGTTTAAGATTTTTGGTTTTAATAGAATAAATTGATTCCATTTCTTCTTTTGAATTCATCAACCAAGTAACACACCAAGTTTTGAAACACAAGTGATGACATAGATAAAAATGAGCATGCATAGAGCAAATTAGAAACCCTAGATAACTAGAATTATCTCTTGTACATAGTTCCATAAGCAACTAATCGATTGGCCATTCTTCAATTTTCTAGTTCCCATAACCACCACGGCCTCTTGTAGTGGGATCCACCATCATATCCCTCAGCCCCTAGTTGTAGCCTTCATCACTCCTCCTACCTTGATAACCACCACTACTCTGACCAACACCTCCATATCCACTAGCACCTCTAGATCCCCCACCACCACTGTGATAACCTCCGTCTCCACCTTCTCTTCCACTGCCAAATCTAGAATGAGCCTGGTTTATGGTGATGTTCCTTCCGTCAAGGTTCTGCCCATTCTTAGAGTTTAGATTTAGGTCAACTAGGTTTTAGGGTTTATGTTTATTTTTTAATTTATTTAGTTACTTTAGGTTTAGGTTTAGGGTTTGGGATTTAGAGTTTAGGCTTTAGGCTTTAGGCTTTAGGGTTTAGGGTTTTGGGTTTAGGGTTTTAGGATTTAGGGTTTTAGGGTTTAGGTTTAGGGTTTGGTTTAAGGTTTAGGGTTTAGGATTTAAGGTTTACAGTTGTAGGTTTAATGTTGTAGATTTAGGGTTTAGGGTTTAAGGTTAGTTTTGGGTTTGAGGGTTATGATTTAGGGTTTAAAGTTTTTTTAAAAAAATTAAGTAAATCTGTAGGTTTAGGTTTATTTAGTTTACTTAGTTTATTTTTTATTTATTTTAGTTTATTTTATTTTTATTTATATTTAGGTTTATTTTTAATTTTTATTTAGTTTTGTTTATTTATGATAGGTTTATTTATTTTCGTTTAGTTTTATTTTTTATTTTAAGTTTAGGTTTTATTTTTAGTTTAATTTATTTTATTTAGTTTATGTTTAGGTTTAGTTTATTTTAGGTTTAGGTTTAGGTTTTATATATTTTAGTTTTGTTTATTTTAGTTTATTTTATTTTATTTAGTTTAGGGATTAGGTTTAGTTTATTTTAGCTTTAAGCTTACATTTTATTTATTTTTTTTAGTTTGTTTTAGTTTAAGTTTAGGTCTATTTTATTTTGTTTATTTTAGGTTTAGGCTATTTTTTTTAGTTTAGGGTTTAGGCTTTATTTTTTATTTAATTTTAGGTTTTATTTTTAAGTTTATTTTTTAGGTTTATGTTTATGTTTAGGTTTAGGTCTTAATTTAGGTTTTTATTTTATTTTATTTAGGTTTAGGTTTATTTATTTATTTTATTTTTAGGTTTTATTTAGTTTAGGTTTATGTTTTTATGTTTTTAGGGTTTAGGGTTTAGGATTTTAAGTTTAAGGTTGGGGGTTTAGGGTTTAGGGTTTAGGGTTGTAGGTTTTAGTGTTTAGTGTTTAGGATTTAGTTTAGGGTTTTGGGTTCACAGTTTTGGGTTTTAGGGTTTAGGGTTTAGGGTTTGGTGTTTAGGGTTTAGGGTTTAAGGTTTAGGGTTACGGTTAGGGTTTTTATTTATTTTAGTTTAGGTTTTATATTTTAGTTTTTTTTTAGGTTTAGGTTTAGGTTTATGTTTATTTTTTTTAGTTTAGTTTTATTTTTATTTTTATTTTATAAGTTGAGGTATTATTTTTTATTTTTTAGGTTTTGGTTTAGGTTTTCATTTTATTTTTTTAGGTTTAGGTTTTACGATTTTATTTTATGTTTATTTTTAGTTTTTATTTTTTAGTTTAGGTTTAGATTTATTTTTAATTTGATTTATTTTATTTAGGGTTTAGATTTAGTTTATTTTAGGTTTAGGTTTAGGTTTTATTTATCTTAGTTTAGTTTGTTTTAGTTTAGGTTTAGGTTTATTTTATTTTTATTCAGTTTAGGTTTTTTTTGTAGTTTAGGGTTTCAATTTTATTTTTATTTCTTTTTAGGTTTTATTTTATGGTTTAATTTTTAAGTTTAGGTTTTTATTTAGTTTTTATTTTATTTTATTTTTATTTTACATTTAGTTTTTATTTTATTTAAGTTTTTTATCTTTAGTTTAGTTTAGGTTTTAAATTATTGTATTTTATTTTAGTTTTTTATTTTTTATATTATTTTATTTTTACATTTTGGTTTAGATTTAGGTTTAACTTTAGGTCTTAGTTTAAGTTTTTAATTTATTTTATTTTATTTTATTTTATTTTTTAGGTTTAGGTTTATTTATTTATTTTATTTTTAGGTTTTATTTTTTATATATTTTTAGGTTTTATTTTAAGGTTTATTTTTTAGGTGTAGATTTTTATTTAGTTTTTATTTTATTTTATTTTTATTTTACATTTAGTTTTTATTTTATTTAAGTTTTTTATTTTTTTAGTTTAGTTTAGGTTTTTATTTATTTTATGTTAGTTTAGTTTTTATTTTTTATTTTATTTTCCTTTTAGGTTTAGGTTTATGTTTTTGCTAAGGTTTTTTATTTTATTTTATTTGGTTTAGGTTTTTTTATTTATTTTATTTTTAGGTTTTATTTAGTTTAAGTTTAGGTTTTTAGCTTTTTAGGGTTTATGGTTTAGGGTTAGTTAAGGGTTTAGGGTTCGTTGAGGGTTTAGGGTTTAGGGTTTTGGGGAGTTTAGGGTTTAGGTTTTTGTGTTTAGGGTTTAGGGTTTAGGGTTTAGGGTTTAGGTTTTAGGTCTAGGGTTCAGGTTTTAGTTTAGGGTTTAGGGTTTTTGTTTTTTTAACAGAGAACAAGTTCATATTCAGCATTTATTCTTTTTGAATTCATCAACCAAGAAGGACACCAAGTTTTCTAAGACACAAGTGATGACATACATAAAAAAAAACACATAAAGCAAATCAAAACCCTAGATAACTAGAACTCTCTATATGAAGACGTGCCATAAGTAGGCGATCGATTGTTCTCAATTTCACTAATTCCCATTAGAATCACCCTGACTTCTCGTGTGGCAGGATCCACTATCATATTGCTCCACCACCACCACGGTTGTAACCTCCGTCACTCCTCCCGCCTCAATAACCACCACTGCTCCCACCACTAGTTCTATATCCCCTAGCACCTCCAGATCCCACACCACCACTACGACAATCTTTTCACCTTGCCTCCGCCAAATCTAGGCGAGCACAGTTCTTGGTGATGTTCCTGTTGTCAAAGTTCTACCTAATCTTAGAGTTTAGGTTTAGGTTTATTAGGTTTTAGGGTTTAGGTTTGTTTTTTAATTTATTTATTCACATTAAGTTTAGGTTTGGGGTTTGGGGTTTAGGGTTTAGGCTTTAGGCTTTAGGGTTTAGGATTTAGAGTTTAGGGTTTTAGGGTTTATTCTTTTAGGGTTTAGGGTTTAAGGTTATTTATTTATTTCAGCTTAGGGCTTTTTAAAAAACTTAAGTAAACCAGTAGGTTTAGGTCTATTTAGGTTATTTAGTATTTTTTATTTATTTTTATTTTTTTATTTAGGTTTATTTATTTCTATTTAGTTTAGTTTATCTACTTTAGGTTTATTTATTTTAGTTTAGATTTTTTTATTTTAGTTTATTTTTTAAGTTTAGGTTTAGGTTTATGTTTATTTTTTTAGTTTAGTTTTATTTTTATTATATTTTTTTGATTTAAGTTTTATTTTTTTGTTTTTTTAGGTTTAAGTGCTAAGTTTTTATTTTAGGTTTATTTTTAGGTTTTATTTTTTTTAGTTTAGGTTTAAGTTTATTTTTGGTTTATTTTATTTTATTTAGTTTAGGGTTTAGGGTTTAGATTATTTTAAGTTTAGGTTAGGTTTTATTTATTTTAGTTTAGGTTATTTTTGTGTAGGTTTAGGCTTGTTTTATTTTTATTTTAGGTTTTGGTTTTTTTTTAGTTTAGGGTTTAGGTTTTATTTTTTTTATTTTTAGGTTTTATTTTTAGGTTTATTGTTTAGGGTTTAGGTTAGGGTTTAGGGTTAGGGTTTAGGGCTCAGGGTTTAGGGTTTAGGGTTTAGGGTTTTAGGGTTTAAGATTTTAGGGTTTAAGATTTTAGGGTTTAGGGTTTAAGGTTTAGGGTTAAGGAATATGATTTAGGGTTATTTAGGATTTAGGGTTTAGGGTTAGGGTTTAATATTTAGGCTTTAGTGTTTACACTTTCTAAAATTTATGATTTAGCATTTAGGATTAGCTTAGGGTTTAGGGTTAGTTTATGGTGTAGGGTGTAGGGTTTCAGGGTTTAGGGTTAAGGGTTTTAGGGTTTATGGTTTAGGGTTTATTGCTTAGGGTAAAGGTTAGGGTTTAAGGTTTAGGGTTTAGGGTTTAGGGTTGTAGGTTTATGGTTTAGGGTTTACGGATAGTTTTAGTGTTTAGGGTATAGGGTATAGGGTTTAGGGTTTAGGATTTAGGATTTAGGGCTTAGGATTTAGGGTTACAGTTTAGGGTTTAAGGTTTAGGGTTTTAAAAAAATTAAGTAAACAAGTAGGTTTAGGTTTATTTAGTTTATTTTATTTTTATTTTTATTTAGGTTTATTTTTTATTTTTATTTAGTTTACTTTATTTATTTTAGGTTTATTTATTTTAGTTTAGGTTTTTTATTTTAGTTTCTTTTTGAGGTTTAGGTTTAAGTTTATGTTCATTTTTTTAGTTTAGTTTTATTTTTGCTTTATTTTTTATTTTTAGGTTTAGGTTTAGGTTTTTATTTTATTTTTTTAGGTTTAGGTTTTAGATTTTTATTTTAGCTTTATTTTTAGGTTTAATTTTTTTAACTAAGGTTTAGGTTTATTTTTAGTTTATTTTATTTATTTAGTTAGAGTTGAGGGTTTAGGGTTTAGGGTTTAGGCTTTAGGGTTTAGGGGTTTTAGGGTTTAGGGTTTAGGGTTTAGCTTTAGTTTAAAGTTTAGGGTTTAAGGTTTTAGGGTTTAGGGTTAGGGTTAGAGCTTAGGGTTTAAGGTTTAGGGTTTAGGGTTTAGGTTTATGGTTTAGGGTTTAGGGTTAGTTTAGGGGTTAGGGTTAGTTTATGGTTTAGGCTTTTTATTTTAAAAATTAAGAAACTGGTAGGTTTAGGTTTATTTAGGTTATTTAGTATATTTTTATTCATTTTAGGTTATTTTATTATTATTTTTATTTAGGTTTATTTTTTATTTTTATTTAGTTTAGTTTATCTACTTATGTTTATTTATTTTAGTTTAGATTTTTTATTTTAGTTTATTTTTTAAGTTTAGGTTTAGATTTATGTTTATTTTTTGTTTAGTTTTATTTTTATTATATTTTTTAGGTTTAAGTTATATTTTTTATTTTTTTAGGATTAGGTGTTAGGTTTTTAATTTAGGTTTATTTTTAGGTTTTATTTTTTTAATTTAGGTTTAAGTTTATTTTTAGTTCATTTTATTTTATTTTATTTAGTTTAGGGTTTAGGTTTAGTTTATTTTTGGTTTTGGTTTTGGTTTTATTTATTTTAGTTTAGTTTATTTTAGTGTAGGTTTAGATTTATTTTATTTTTATTTTAGGTTTAGGTTTTTTTTTAAGTTTAAGGTTTTTGTTTTATTTTTAATTTATTTTCTATTTTATTTTTAGGTTTATTGTTTAGGGTTAAGGTTAGGGTTTAAGGATCAGGGTTTAGGGTTTAGGGTTTTAGGGCTTAAGCTTTTAGGGTTTAGGGTTTAGGGTTTAGGGTTAAGGATTAGGATTTAGTGTTTAGGGTTTAGGGTTATTTAGGGTTTAGGGTTTAGGTTTAGGTTGTAGGGTTTAGGGTTTCGGCTTTCTAAAGTTTAGGATTTAAAGTTTAGGTTAACAGGAGTTTGAGTTTAGGGTTTAGGGTTTGGGTTTAGGGTTTAGGCATTAGGTTTAGGGTTTATGGTTTATTAGGAGTTTAGGGTTTTAGGGTTTAGGGGTTAGGGTTTAGGGCTTAGGGTTAGGGTTTGGGTTTAGGGTTTAGGGTTTAGTGTTTAAGGTTTAGGGTTAGTTTTAGTGTTTAGAGTTTAGAGTTTAGTGTTTAGGGTTTAGGGTTTAAGATTTAGGGTTATTTTAAAAAGAAAAATTAAGTAAATTGGTAGGTTTAGGTTTATTTAGTTTATTTAGTTTATTTCATATTTATTTTAGTTTATTTTATTTTTTATTTTAATTATTTATTATTCTTTAGTTTAGTTTATTTATTTTAGGTTTAAATATTTTAGTTTAGGTTTTTTATTTGATTTTATTTTTTAGGTTTAGGTTTATGTTTATGTTCATGTTTTAGTTTAGTTTTATTTTTGGTTTATTTTTTCGGTTTAGGTTTTATTTTTAATTTTTAGGTTTGGGTTTATGTTTTTATTTATTTTTTTAGGTTTAGGTTTTAGGTTTTTATTTTAGCTTTATTTTTAGGTATAATTTTTTTAGCTTGTCTTTAGGATTATTTTTAGTTTATTTTATTTATTTAATTTAGGGTTTATGTATAGTATATTTTATGTTTAGGTTTAGGTTTTATTTATCTTAGTTTAATTTATTTTAGTTTAGGTTTAGGTTTATTTTATTTTTATTTTTAGTTTAGATTTTTTTATTTTTTGTAGTTTAGGGTTTGTATTTTATTTTTTTATTACTTTTGGTTTTATTTTAAGGTATATTTTTTTTAGGTTTAGGTTTTATTTAATTTTATTTTGTTTACGTTTATTTTATATTAATTTTACTTTATGTTTATTTTATTTTAATTTTTCAATTAGTTTTTATTTTATTTAGGTTTTTTATTCCTAGGTTTATTTCATTTTTTTAGTTTAGTTTAGGTTTTTATTTATTTTATTATAGTTTATTTTAATTAGTTTATTTTATTTTATTTTTAGGTTTAGGTTTAAGCTTTATTTTAGGTTTTATTTTATTTTATTTAGGTTTAGGTTTTTTATTTATTTTATTTTTAGATTTTATTTAGTTTAGGTTTAGGTTTTAAGGTTTTTAGGGTTTGGTGTATAGGGTTTAGGGTTTAGGGTTTTAGGGTTTTTTTTGAAACCCATATAGGAGAATTTTATTGCCACAAGAGGGTTACAAGATCCTTAGAGGGGATAAACTCAAAACTAAAGCTAATCGCCTAGAGTAAATCCTATCTAAGTACATCCAAAAGCAAAATAAAAGAGAAAATGAAAGCAAAAGATACAAAATGATTAACATAGAGAAGCCAATGGATAGATCTGGGCCAAAGCTCATCAGGATGAGAGAATGCATGCCTAGGGAGCAAACCTGCAAGAGAAAGAGAAAAATGCATCTACAAATATGTAGAAAGATAAAATTAACCTGATTAGAGTAATACAAACAAAGTGGAAGGTAAAAGCGACATAAATTGAGAAAAATTATAGAGAAGTGTGTGAGAGAAGGCTTAGGCTCAGTCAAAAAAATTGGGCGATGAGATATGAGCATCAAACTTATGAAGGGTTAAATCACAAGAGCTACTACCAAACCAAAAAGGAATGAAATCATCACGACCATCATAGCCTACAAAATGGGAAGATACGACCATTTGTTGAAAGTCTTATGAGCCTTAGTACACGCAAACTAAACAAATATACACTATAGAAAGGAGGCAAAAGAAGGGGATGGGGATAAGTATCACCTATAGTCACCATAGCATGGGAATCCCTATCCATATAAAATGAACCATCTTGGCCACATCCACCTTATTAATACGATCAAGAGTAAAATTAAGCGGTGAAAAACCACAAGTAGACAAGAAAAGGCGGGAAGATAGAAATAATAGACAATAGAGTGAAATCTGTTAAGCATATCAATTAGCATGTAAATAACACCATCCAAAATCATATGAAACTTATAGGCCAGAATACTGACAGCCCATAAAGGATACCCATTTAGAATAAATAATGCAGTTAACAAAAACACCAAGTTAATAGCATAAACACAATAGGAACTACACAAGTCATAATAGAACCAAGATGGGAATCAGTAAGATTAGATAGACCACAAGCCGTAGGTGATAAGATGCACCCCATAACAACACAAAAAACAATCATAGAAACAACCCAGAAGCGACTGGGCTTAAAACTCAATAATACATTGATAACAACCAAGATAGCAAACCAAAAGCAAACCAAATATTGCACCCAACAGGGTAATCCGTCGATAGTAGTATTACATAGACCCAAAATGGGGATCAAAAGAAAACCATCATTAAAATCCTTCAAGAAAAAGAAAAGAAGACCAGCATCTAATCCAACATCATCAGTAAAATTAGGATGAAAGGAAGGAAAGAAGCAAATCCAATCTTGCAAAGAAACAATAGTAATAATGGGTAAATTAAACATTCTTCCCTTACAGGTTGAGGAAGGGGGGTTGGTGAGCAAAATAGGAGCCACAACCCTATTTAAGAGGGAAGATACAAATAAAGAAGGGCCCACCATGAAGCTGTGCAAATCATAGCAAAACCAACAACTGCAGCAACAAAGACATGAGCCTCCAATACAGGTAGCCAAAATAAAAAAATAGTTTTAGAATAGGCAATAGGAAAAAAAGACAGGAAATGGTCTCAATCGTGAAAAGAAAAGCAAAATATAGTAAGTCTCAATTAGTGTTTAGGCTTTAGGGTTTAGGGTTTAGCTTTTTTAGGGTTTAGGGTTTAGGGTTTAGGGTTTGATTTAGGGTTAGCTTAGGGTTTAGGATTAGTTTAGGATTTAGGGTTTAGGATTATTTTAGGGTTTAGGGTTTAGGGTTTTAATGTTTAGGGTTTTAGGCTTTAGAGTTTAAGGTTTAGGGTTTAAGGTTAGGGTTAGGGTTTAGAGTTTAGGGTTTAGGGTTTTGGGTTAGTTTATGGTTTAGGGTTTAGGGTTTTTTAGGATTTAGGGTTTAGGGTTTAGGGTTGTAAGTTTAGGGTTTAGGGTTTTTTTTAAAAGTTTAGTAAACCGATAGGTTTAAGTTTATTTAGTTTATTTTTTATTTATTTTAGTTTATTTTATTTTTTATTTTTATTTTGGTTTATTTTTTATTTTAATTTAATTTAATTTATTTATTTGAAGTTTATTTATTTTAGTTTAGGTTTTTATTTTAGTTTATTTTTAGGTTTAGGTTTAGGTTTATCTTTATTATTTGTTTATTTTTATTTTTATTTTTAGGTTTATGTTTTAGGTTTTTATTTTATTTTTTTAGGTTTTTTTTAGTTTAGGTTTAAGATTATTTTTAGTTTATTTTATTTTATTTATTTTAGGGTTTAGTTTTAGTTTATTTTAAGTTTAGGTTTAGGTTTTATTTATTTTAGTTTAGTTTTTTTAGTTTATGTTTATGTTTATTTTATTTTGTTTATTTTAGGTTTAGGTTTTTTTAAGTTTATGTGTTATTTTTTATTTATTTTTTGGTCTTATTTTTTGGTTTAGGTTTTTACTTAGTTTTTATTTTATTTTATTCTAGGTTTTTCTTACATTTTGTTTTTATTTTATTTATGTTTTTTATTTTTAGGTTTATTTTATTTTTAAGTTTAGTTTAGATTTTTATTTATTTAATTTTAGTTTAGTTTTTATTTTTTTAGGTTTAGGTTTAGGTTTTAGTTTAGGTATTTATTTAATTGAATTTTTTTTATTTTATTTAGGTTTAGGTTTTTTTTTTTTTAGGTTTTATTTTGTTTAGGTTTAGCTTTTTAGGGTTTAGTGTTTAGGATTTAGAGTTTAAGTTTTAGGTTTAGGGTTCAGGTTTTAGTTTTGGGTTTTTGATTTTTTTTTTAATTGAGAACAAATTCAAATTCAACATTTCTTCTTTTCAATTTCATCAACCAAGTAATAAACCACGAAAGTGAGGTAATTAAATGACCTCTTTTGAGCTAGCTAAAGCCTCGTGTTCCTAGGATGTCCAGACTATATACCCATTACAATTCAATCTTATATAAATCACCACATGAATAGAGAAAAGAGAACTCAACATTCATACACTTAAGCTATAAGCGCATGCATTTCTTATGTATTTATAACAAGCACCATAACACATATTATTATTCATTTATAAGCTTTTGAAAATACATTTGTATTTAATAGTGATAATAGCCATATATTAAATTAAATCAACACATACAAAACATAAATACATTTTATTTTACTTGATTTTGAAAAGATGGATGCAATTCAAATGACATACCAAATTTAACATGATTGGAAGGAGGATAATCAAACATAAGCATGTGGTTTATTCAACCAAACTAGTTCGTAAGGACAATTAAATTTAAAAAGATTATTTAAAGCAAACCAAAGCATCACTTATCATTTTAAACCCATTCCCACATTAGTGATTTGATTTAACTTAAGGAAATGTAATTAAGTTGATTTTATGGGTTAATTAAGTTGAACCTTTAATTAGATGAATTAATTACCCTTACCTATGTCACCTTAAAGTAATTAACTAAATAATTATGAGCCTACAAGATATGCATGGAAAATAAACTTGCAATGATCCTAGGAAATAAAGGGGTCTAATGCAATTGGCTCATGATTAATAGTTAATTTGATTAAGGGACTAAATTAATTACTCTTATGATTTTTCCCACATTTGGACTAACCATAATTTAATTAAACTTATTTATGTTATTAAACACCTAAAGATCTACCCCATGATTTAATTAAAGGTCGATGTGATTATGATTTCAATTTGATTAAGTGATTTAATTAATTAGTTAAATTATAATTAATTTCATTTTAAAAATGGGTGAAATCAACTTAGTGAAAGGGGTCCCAACCTTATTCCTTAGTTCAATTAGTGTTGAACAATGATTAATAAACTTAATTTACAAAATTATTACTGTTCATGGGATTAATTAATCATTAATTAACTTAAAGAGTAGTTAAGGTTTAATTAGTCAGTTTTCTTAATTAACTGAGTAATAAATCCCAAGAAAATCATGGAAGGCAGAGGTCATCCCATTAAATTAACCCACAAAATTTAAGATTAATTGCTTAAGTAATTAAAGAGTAATTAAGCTAATTAATTTTATAATTTAAACTTTAATTACTATTTCAAATTAGTTAAGATCATTTTTAATTAATTCTCCTCTGAAATACATTTAAAATGAGTATTTATTTGCATTTTTTTATTTCTCTATGATTTTATATGATTTTAGAAGTTTACCATTAAAATGATTACTTAAACCTAATTAAAGCCTAATCCTATTGGCCACATGGTGGCGGCGGTGAGCTTTTTTGCGGATTGGCATATCATACATATGGCGGTGGTAGATATGCTTTCAGATAGCTATGATTAGTCCCACAGCTTAATAGGATTAAATCACATCGATCTAGCAGATCTAATCACGACCGTCTATTTTGATCACATGGAATGATGATTTGTGATCTAACATCACATGAGTGAGGGAGAATGGAGTTCATCCACTATTGCTCACTTGATTTGAGCTTACTCGAGCTCAGATCAACTCCAAAATAATCCCACACCTTCACGACATCGATCAAAGGGGATCCAACAGTCAAGATCATAAGAGATGCAAGTTTTCTTCAAAAAACTCCAACCCATTTTTATCTAAGGATTAGTTTTGAAACCATACCTCACCGGAGCTCAAGACAGCTCGAATGATTAAGGAAGCTTCATCTAGTGGTGATGAGCCCTTATTTAGCAATAATTGGATCAATTACTTGACATTAACTTGGAAGGCCATGAATTGACAATTTGGAGCTCGAGTTTGATCGAAGTCCCACCTCGGTGCTCAACAAGCTTGGGAGTTGATTCATTTTTGCTCGACAAGGCCTAGGGAAGGTGTGTGAAAGTTAATTTGAGTTTGATAGAGAAATGGGGAAGTTAGGTCAGAAATGGGAGTGTCATATTTTGGGACAGACAGGAATGACATTTTTTGATCGAAGAACGAGCTTGGGAGATTAGGGAATGGCTCTAGCAACTCATCTTGGGTAACTAGGGCTCTGAGAAATGAATTTTTTTGTATGTTTGAGTGGAAATGAGAGGGTGTATACCCCCCTTCATCTTGATCGAATGGTGGGATTAGGTTTGGCTTTTAGTGGCCATCTGACCTTCTTAGGGAGTCATGGGTGGCAGGGAGGAGGTGAGTTGGCTCGGTTGGTTGGTTGAAGGTGTGGGGGTGGCTGTCAAGGAAGCATCAGGGGTGTCCTATGGGTTTCAAATGCTCCAATGGGGAGTGTGGGGTGATTTCACCTCCCATGGGCCATGGTTGACCCAACCACCCCTTGGGTCAGGTTAGGCAGCGTCTTAGGTGCCTAGGTTTCAGGTTTTTATTTTAGATTTATTTGTAGGTTTTATTTTTTTAGTTTAGGTTTAGGCTTATTTTTAGTTTAATTTTTTGTATTTAGTTTAGGTTTAGGTTTGGCTTTAGTTTATTTTAAGTTTAGGTTTTATTTATTTTAGTTTAGTTTATTTTAGTTTAGGTTTAGGTTTATTTTATTTTTATTTTAGCTTTAGGTTTTTTTTAGTTTAGGGTTTAGGTTTTATTTTTTATTTATTTTTAGGTCTATTTTTTTAGGTTTATATTTTTATTTAAATTTATTTTATTTTATTATAGGTTTGTTTTTTTATTTTATGTTTAATTTTATTTTTTTTGGGTTTTTTATTCTTAGGCTTATTTTATTTTTTAGTTTAGTCTAAATTTTTATTTTATTTTATTCAGGTTTAGGTTCTTTTATTTATTTTATTTTAAGGTTTTATTTAGTTTAGGTTTAGGTTTTTATTATTTTATGGTTTAGGATTTAGGATTTTAGTTTTTAGGGTTTAGGATTAGGGTTCAGGGTTTAGGGTTAAATGTTTAGTCTTTAGGGTTTAGGGTTTAAGGTGTATGGTTTAGAGCTAGCTTAGGGTTTACAGATAGTTTAGGGCTTAAGGTTTAGGGTTTAGGGTTAGTTTAGGATTTAGGGTTTTAGGGTCTAGGGTTTAGGATTTAGGGTTTATTGGTTAAAGTTTAGGGTTTAGGGTTGTAGGGGTTGTAGGTTTAGGGTTAAGAGTTTAGGGTCTAGGATTTAGGGTTTAGGGTTTATGGTTTAGGGTTTAGGGTTTTTTTAAATAAAAAAAATTAAGTAAACTAGTAGGTTCAACTTTATTTAGTTTATTTTATTTTTTATTTTTATTTAGGTTTATTTTTTTAGTTTAATTTCCTTATTTTAGGTTTATTTATTATAGTTTAAGATTTTTATTTTCTTTTATTTGTTAGGTTTATGTTTAGGTTTATGCTTATTTTTTGGTTTAGTTTTTTTTAGTTTATTTTTTAGGTTTAGGTTTTCATTTTATTTTTTTAGGTTTAGGTTTTAGGTTTTTATTTTAGGTTTATTTTTAGGTTTATTTTTAGGTTTTATTTTTTAATTTAGGTTTATTTTTAACTTAATTTATTTTGTTTAGCTTAGGGTTTTGGTTTAGTTTATTTTAGGTTTACATTTAGGTTTTATTTATTTTAGTTTAGGTTTAGGTTTATTTTATTTTGTTTATTTAGGTTAAGTTTTTTTTTAGTTTAGGGTTTATGTTTTTTTTATTTATTTTTAGGTTTATTTTTTAGGTTTAGGTTTTTATTTAGGCTTTATTTTATTTTATTTTAGCTTTATTTTATTTTTATTTTAGGTTTAGTTTTCATTTTATTTAAGTTTTTTTAGGTTTATTTTATTTTTTAATTTACTTTAGTTATTTATTTATTTTATTTTAATTTAGTTTTAAATTTATTTTTAGGTTTAGGTTATGGTTTATGTTTAGTTCCAAGTATAGGTCTTAGTTTAGGATTTTATTATATTTTATTTTTGTATTTTATTTAGGTTTAGGTTTATTTATTTATTTTATTTTTAGGTTTTATTTAGTCTAGGTTTAGGTGTTTAGGTTTTTAGCATTTAGGGTTTAAGGTTTAGGGTTATAGATTTTATGGTTTAGTGTTTAGGATTTATGGTTTAGATTTTAGAATTTAGGGTTTAGTGTTTTAGGGTTTACAGTTTAGGGTTTAAGGTTAGTTTTAGGGTTTAGGGTTAGGTATTTTCTTTTAAATTAAGAAAGCTGGTAGGTTTATGTTTATTTTGTTTATTTTGTTTATTTTTTTATTTATTTTAGTCTATTTTATTTTTTAGTTTTATTTTTATTTTTATTTAATTTAGTTTATTTATTTCAGGTTTATTTATTTTAGTTTAATTTTTTTATTTTAGTATATTTTTTAGGTTTAGGTTTAGGTTTTGGTTTATTTTTTTAGTTAGTTTATTTTATTTAATTATTTTATGATTAGGTTTTATTTTATATTTTAGGCTTAGGTTTAGATTTTTATTTTATTTTCTTAGGTTTAGGTTTTAGGATTTTATTTTAAGTTTTTTTAAGATTTTATTTTTTAGTTTAGGTTTATGTTTATTTTTAGTTTATTTTATTTTATCCTGGGTTTAAGTTTGTGTTTAAGTTTAGTTTAGTTTACGTTTAGGTTTAGGTTTTATTTATTTTAGTTTAGGTTTAGGTTTTTTTTTTTTAGTTTAGGCTTTAGGTTTTATTTTATATTTATTTTAGGAATATTTTTTAGGTTTAGGTTTTTATTTAGTTTTTATCTTTTAATTTTAGGTTTATTTTATTTTTATTTTATGTTTAGTTTTTATTTTATTTAGGTTTTTTATTATTTTTGTTTAGCTTAGGTTTTTATTTATTTTGTTTTAGTTTAGTTTTCATTTTTTATTTTATTTTCTTCTTAGGATTAGGTTTAAGTTTATGTTTTACTTTAAGTTTTTATTTTATTTTAATTTTATTTTGGTTTAGGTTTTAATTTATTTTATTTTTAAGTTTTATTTAGTTTAGGTTTAAGTTTTTAGCTTTTTAGGGTTTCAGATTTATGGTTTAGGGCTTAGGATTAGTTGAGGATTTAGGGTTAAGGTTTAGGGTTTGGGGTTTATGGTTTAGGGTTTAGGTTTTAGGGTTTAGGTTTTAGGGTTTTTAGGGTTTAAGGTTTAGGGTTTAGAGTTTAGGTTTTAGGTCTAGGGTTCAGGTTTTAGTTTAGGGTTTTAGGTTTTAGATATTTTTTTAATAGAGAACAAATTATTTAACATTTTCTTCTTTTTAATTCATCAACCAAGTAACACACCATGTTTTCTAAAACACAAGTTATGACATATATAAAATTGAGCATGCATAGAAAATCAAAACCCTACATAACTAGAATTATCTCTACTATAAAGACATAGTTATTAGCATCGGATCGGTAGTTCTTCAATTTTTCTAGTTCCCATCGAACCACCCAGCCTTCGGTAGTGGATCCACTATCATATGCTCGCCACCACCATTATAACCTTATTTGCTCCTCCTGCCTCGATAACCACCACTACTCTGACCACCACCTCCATATTCACCACCTCAGAAACCCCACCACCATTGATAACCTCCACCCCCCTTTGCTTCCACACTAAATCTTGGTAGTTGGTGATGGTAATGTTCCCAGATTACGCCCATTCTTAGAGTTTAGGTTTAGGTCTATTAGGTTTTAGGGTTTAGGTTTGTTTTTAAATTTATTTAGTTACTTTAGGTTTAGGTTTAGGGTTTGGGGTTTAGGGTTTAGGGTTTGGGGTTTAGGGTTTAGGGTTTAGGCTTTAGGGTTTAGGGTTTAGGGTTTAGGGTTTTAGGGTTTAGGGTTTAAGGTTTAGGGTTTATGATTGTAGGTTTATTGTTGTAGGTTTAGGGTTTAGGGTTTAAGGTTAGTTTTAGGGTTTATAGTATAGGGTTTAGGGTTTAGGATTCAGTGCTTAAGATTTTTTTAAAAAAAATTAAGTAAACCAGTAGGTTTAGGTTTATTTAGTTTACTTTTTAGGGTTTAGGGTTTAGGGTTGTAGGTTTTAGGGTTTAGTGTTTAGGGTTCATGGTTTAGGGTTTAGGGTTCAGGGTTTAGGGTTTTAGGGTTTAGTGTTTATGGTTTAGAGTTTAGGGTTTAGGGTTTAGGATTTAAGGTTAGGGATAGGGTTTTTATTTTTTTAAATTTAGGTTTTTTATTTTAGTTTATTTTTTAGGTTTAGCTTTAGCTTTAGCTTTATTTTTTTTAGTTTAGTCTTATTTTTTATTTTAATTTTTAAGTTTAGGTTTTATTTTTTATTTTTAAGCTTAGGTTTAGGTTTTCGTTTTATATTTTTAGGTTTAGGTTTTTTTATTTTGGTTATTATTTTGGTTTTATTTTAGTTTAGGTTTAGGTTTATTTTTAGTTTATTTTATTTTATTTATGGTTTAGGTTTATTTTATTTTAGGTTTAGGTTTAGGTTTATTTTATTTCTATTTTCAATTTAGGTTTTCTTTTGTAGTTTAGGGTTTCAATTTTATTTTTTATTTATTTTTAGGTTTTATTTTAAGTTTTATTTTTTATTTAATTTTTATTTAGTTTTCATTTTACATTTAGTTTTTATTTTATCTAAGTTTTTTAATTTTTAGTTTAGTTTAGGTTTTTGTTTATTTTATTTTATTTTAGTTTTTATTTTTATTTTATTTTATTTTTACATTTAGGTTTAGATTTAGGTTTAGGTTTAGGTCTTAGTTTAGGTTTTTATTTTATTTTATTTTATTTAGGTTTATGTTTATTTATTTATTTTATTTTTATTTTACCTTTAATTTTTATTTTATTTAGGTTATTTATTTATTTTAGTTTAGTTTTTATTTTTTATTTTATTTTTAGGTTTAGGTTTATGTTTTAGTTTATGTTTTTATTTTATTTTATTTTGGTTTAGGTTTTTATATTTATTTTATTTTTAGGTTTTATTAAGTTTAGGTTTAGGTTTTTAGCTTTTTAGGGTTTACGATTTAGGGTTAGCTGAGCGTTTAGGACTAGTTGAGGGTTTAGGGTTTAGGGTTTAGGGTTTGGCATTTAGGGTTTATTGTTTATGGTTTAGGGTTTAGGTTTTATGGTTTAGGATTTAGGGTTTATGGTTTTAGGGTTTAGGGTTTAAGGTTTAAGGTTTAGGGTTTAAGGTTTAGGGTTTAGGGTTTAGGTTTTAGGTCTATGGTTCAGGTCTTAGTTTAGGGCTTAGGGTTTTTATTTTATTTTAACAGAGAACAAATTCATATTCAACATTTCTTCTTTGAATTCATCGACAATAAGTTTTCTAAGACACAAGTGATGACATAGATAAAAAAAAGAACACACATAGAATAAATCAAAAACCCTAGATAACTAGAACTA
Source organism: Cymbidium sinense (assembly GCA_021442155.1). Lineage (NCBI taxonomy): Eukaryota > Viridiplantae > Streptophyta > Magnoliopsida > Asparagales > Orchidaceae > Cymbidium > Cymbidium sinense. Next base: position 154,042,094 of record CM038221.1, read on the forward strand.
TCTGTATTGCAAAGACACAGTTCCATAAGCAGTTGATCCGATCGACCGTTCTTTAATTTCTTTAGTTCCCATCATAATTATCCTAACCTCTCGAGTAGTAGGAACCACTATCATATCCCTCCACCACCACCACGGCTATAACCTCCATCACTCATCCTGCCTCGATGACCACCACTGCTCCGAGGACCACCTCTATATCCACCAACACCTCCAGATCCCCCACCACCACAATGATAATTGTTGCCTCCATGTTTGCCTCCACCTCCAAATCTAGATTGAGCCTGGTTGCTAGTGATGTTCCTGTTATCAAAGTTCTACCCATTCTTAGAGTTTAGGTTTTGGTCATTAGGTTTAGCTTTGTTTTAATTTATTTATTCACCTTAGGTTTAGGTTTAGGATTGGTGGTTTAGGCTTTAGTTTAGGTTTAGGTTTAGTTTAGATTTTAGGTTATAGGTTTGGGTTTAGGTTTGGTTTTAGGTTTTTAGGTTTAAGATCTAGGTTTAGGGTTTAGTGTTTAGTGGTTAGATTAGTTTTAGGTTATATATATATATATATATATATAGCATTTAAGGTTTAAGTTTTAGGTTTAAGGTTTAGTTTTAGTTTAGGTTTAATTTTAAATTCAACATTTCTTCTTTTCAATTTCATTAACCAAACACACCAAATTTTCTAAGACACAAGCGATGACAAATATAAAAAATGAGCACGCACAAAGCAAATCAAAAACCCTAGATATCTAGAACCGTCTCTACTGTAAAGACACAATTCCATAAGTAGCAGATCAGATTGGCTGTTCTTCAATTTCTCTAGTTCCCATCAATTCCATAGGGTTTATGGTTTAGTGTTGAGGCTTTAGGGTTTAGATCTTTTAGGGTTTAGGTTTTAGGGTTTAGTGTTTAGAGTTTTTTTAACTTAATAGAATTTATTGCTCAGAAAAATAGGTACAAGAAGACCATATTTGAGACTAAACTCAAAAGGGAAAAAAACTACTACTCAAATGAGCTATAGGAGAATCCTAAAGAGTTTAGTCCCTAAACTAATACATCAAAGAACAATAAAGAAAAGAATAAAGACAAAACTAAAAAAACCAAGAAAAAGGTAACAAAGGGGAAGAATCCACGGAGCTCCAAAAGAACTTCCAAAAAGATGAAGATCCATAAAAAAAAGGAAACCTACAATCTACAACTGAAGACAACTCCAACCATTTAAGAAAAAGAAAATCATCAGTAAGACTCTAGCTCCCTCCAAGAAGAAGAAGAGACAAACAAAAAAAGAGAACTTGCAACTACAAGAAATCTCAGCCAGAAGAAAATCAGAAAACATAAAGAAAAAAAACTCACGCTCAGATATGAGGAAAGAAGGATAATCTCAATAATGAGGGCCATCAAATCATTAGTGTATCTAGCTTCAAAGAAGGGTTACAAATAGGAAAAATTCACAAACCATAAAAATATCAAGGAAAAAATCCATCATATCATCATAGCCATCCCAACCAAAGAAAAATACAAACCTATCATAGTAGCCACCCAGCCAAAGAAAAAGTGAAGCTAAGGAAAAAGAAAGAGAGTGGAGAGCAACATATAAAATTAACATAAGGCAATCTCAACAAAACCAAATATGAACACCTCTTAAAAAAATGGAGAAAAGAAGCTCATAGCCCCCAAAAAAAAAAAGAAAAGTGCCCTCAAAGGCAAAGCCAATAGAGCCCACAGCAACACCAATCCAAAGCCACCAAGGCACCAAGCCAAAAATCCCACAACAACACCAATCCAAAGACACCAAGGCACCAACCAAAGGAAAGGAAACAACCAATGGAGGACCCAAGAAAAATAGCTCAAGAACGAGAAAGAGAACCAAACCAACCAATAAAAAAAAAAGAAGGCCTGCAAAAGCTAAAATAAATAGCTAGAAAAATAACCAACCAATGGACAAACTGCACGCCAAGGATAGAAAGCCCAACCTACCACTAACAAAGAGAACGAAAGCACCAACCAAAGAAAGGCAACCAAATAGGAACAATGCCATCAGCACAAAACCAACCAGCCAAAGGGCACCACAAAAAAAACTAGCAAACAGGAAGCTCAGAGGAGGAAAATTAGGCAAGAAGCCAATACTCGAGCTAACAAGAAAACACACATCGAAAGCTGAACCAATAGAGAAAAAATTAGACAAAAGAAAAAACCTCCCAACGATAGGAGAGATTATTTCCAAGAACCTTCGGAACGTAACCCTCAGCAAGTGAGGAGAGGCATAAATCTAAACACTTTTTTTTCTTTTTCTTCTTGTAAATAGTTTTATAACCATGTCCTTTCTCCAACAAATCTCCATCTGAAAATGAATCGATATTGTTATAAAAGTCATGTGGATCAGAAAAAGCTATCAATTCCAAAGATGAGCATTCAGAATCATCCGTAGCATTAGACAATGGAAAATCAAAAATAGTATGCATTTTAGAATCAAAAGTGAAAGGAGAAGAAACAGCTTTATTAAGAAGACAATTATCAATATTTTCATCTTCCAATAAAATCTTAAGGGTATCCTCCATGTCTTCATTAATAAAAGAAGTAAGTGAAGCAGAATCCAGATTTTCATTACAATCTTCATGTAAGGGATTAAAATAAGATTCAAATCCCTCAAAAAACACATAGCATATTACCAAAATTATGAACATAATTACCATAGAAAACCATCTTTTTGAACTAAAATGAGCTATTCACAATGACAGAATTGTCATAGGTATCCAAATCTTATTTTTTAAATGAAGGATCACCAATATTACAAGATTGTTAGGACCAAAAGTTAAAATATTAGAATTAATAACATTCTTTTCACCACCATTCTCAATCAAAGAAGGAAAAGAAATAGTCTCTTTCCCATGAGCTAAAGTAGACATAGGAGAAAGAGAAACAACAACCAATTGATTGGAAGAAATGGTGTTAGCATCAACAATATTCGAACCATCAACATGAAAGGACTTATGTACAACATACAAACCATTAGAATCATTAACCACAACCTCTAAAGTCTTTCCTTTAATAGAATCATCAAAAGAAACACTTAGAGCATGATTATTAGTTAAAACTTTTTAAGAAACATCAAAATTAATTTTCACATTAGACTAATCCTTAATTAGTAATACTCCTTTAAAAGATTCAGAAATCTCGCTTTGCAAAACATCAATATTTTGAAAAGCAAATTTTCCTTTATCCAACTTGAGAGAATAATCAATTTTTTTGACAATTGAATTCTTCGGTGATTTTCTTCCCAAAGAGGGATGAACAATAAAGCATTCAAAATTTCATGCCCATGATTAAAGTTCTTAAATACAACTTTGTGAAAATAATCACATTTCTTCAAACCCAACCAAATTTCTTTCGAGTATTTTTTAGTAATATCAATCTCTACAAGAATTCTAGCAACATATGGTCTAGAAGAAGCAGTTGTTGCTTGATCAACTTGCAAAGGTCGACCAATAATTGACCTAATAGCATAATGAATCTGATGATTAAATAGATGAATCCGTAAGTTAGTTAAAGAAATTCAAATGGGAATAATAGGAGACTCTTCATTAACATCAAACATAGGCATCCACTTCAAAAAATGCTTTTGACAATTAAAAACATAGTAAGATTGCCTAGAAAAAATTCTTCCATTATCAAGGTATTTAAAAAGCTTAATCAGAACATGCCCTGCCTCAATCAGCCCAATAGAAAAAGAACCAGATAAATTTATGTTATGAAATAAGAACAAATATCTTCCATCTTTAGTCGTTTAAATGAAAACTTTTTAATCAAAGAAAAAGTAAAAGGCTCACCTAATTTTTCAATTTGCTCATCTGAAATCATAATTTTTTGAGTACCTTTAAAAGTCATATGAAGCAAATTCAAAGGAGGCTCAGTAGAGGAATTCTTACAAGAGAAATCCTCTTTGAAAGATTTAGTAACAGTAGATTTAGAGGTAGGATTACCCAAAAAATTTGATGTCCTAGCGGGATCCATCAGCACATGGGATTTACCCCATGGATTTGAAGAAGCTGATGGCATGAGTCATGGTGCCATGACAAGAACGAGTCGAGATCAGCCCAAGGCCAACAATCTATAGGGAATCCAAGTGAGAAAGCGCTCAAAAACTCACCAAGAATGCAAGGGATCCCGTAATCGCCCAATAATAGGGTTTAGTTTAATTTTAGGGTTTAGGTTTTAGGTTTAGTGTTTATTAGTTATTATTAGGTTTTATTAGTTTTAGGTTATTATTAGTTTTATGTTTAGTTTAGTTAGTTTAATTTTATTAGTTTTAGTTTTAGTTATTATTACTTTAGGTTAGTTTAGTTTGGGGGGTTTTGTTTATTACTTTATTTAGTTAGTTTATTTAGTTAGTTTGTTTATAGGGTTTAGTTTATTTTAGCTTATTTAGTAGTTAGTTAGTTATTTATTTAGATTTGTTAATTATTTTTAGTTTATGGTTTTATTATTTAGGTTTTAGTTTTAGTTAGTGGTTTAGTTTTATTAGTTTAGTTTTGTTACTTTATTTATTAGTTTAATAGTTTTATTAGTTTAGTTATGGGTTTAGGTTTATTATTATTAATTTTTTTTAGTTTAGTTTATGGTTTAGTTTTTTTTATTATTATTAGTTATTTATTGTTTATTATTATTATTAGTTTAGTTAGTTATTTTATTATTATTTTTTGTTTTAGTTTAGTTTATTTCTTTAGTTTATTATTATTAGTATTTTATTATTTTAGTTATATTTTATTAATTATTTTATTATTAATTTTATTATTATTAGTTTATTAGTTTTAATCAGTTGTAAATAATAGCTATGGTACATATTATTATTATTAATATTATTAATATTATTATTATTATTATTAGTTTTATTATAATATTATCTATAGTTAGTTTTATTATTATTATTATTATTATTAGTTTATTTATCAAGTTTGTTAATTTAGTTATTTAGTTTAATTATTTTATTAGTTTTGTTTTATTTAGTTATTAGTTTATTAGTTTATTATTTGTGAGTTACTATTAATTTTTTTAGTTAGGTGTTTTATTATTAGTTTATTATCAGTTATTAATTAGTTTATTAGGTTTAGTTATTATTATGTTTATTTATTAGTTAGTTTTTATGGTTTATTAGTTTAGGTTTAGGGTTTAGTTTTAGTTAATTAGTTACTTAGTTATTATTAGTTATTATTATTAGTTTATTAGTTTAATTTTAGTGTTTATTATTTATTAGGGTTTAGGTTTATTTATTAATTAGTTTAGTTTTATTAGTTAGTTAGTTTATTAGTTCATTAGTTTATTAGTTATTAGTTTTAGGTCATCAGTTATTTATTATTAGTTTTATTTTATTATTATTAGTTATATTAGGTTTTAGTTTTATTATTTATTAGTTTATTAGGTTTTATTAACTAAATATTACATAGTTTTAGTTTAGTTTTATTATAAGTTTATTAGTTTTTTAGTTATTATTTAGTTATTATTATTACTTTTATTAGTTTAGTTATTAATTATTTTAGTTTAGTTTGTTATTAATTATTATTAGCTTTATTTATTTAGGTTAGGGGTTTAGTGTTTAGTTTATTTATTTTAATTATTATTATTATTATTATTATTATTATTATTATTATTATTATTATTATTATTATTATTATTATTAGTTTTAGTTAGTTTATTATTAGTTATTTTATATTAGTTTAGTTTTTAGGTTTAGTTTTTAGTTTAGTTTAGTTAGTTTTTATGTTATTAGGTTTTATTATTATTTAGTGTTTTTTTAGTTACTATTATTTTTTAGTTTAGTTTATTTTATTATGATTTTTAGTTATTAATTTATTAATTTAGTTAGTTTTATTAGTTTTTATTATTAGTTAGTTTATCAGGTTTGTTTATTATTATTAGGTATAGTTTATTTATTTAGGTTTTATTTATTATTTAGTTAATTATTAGTTTAATTATTAGTTTTATTAGTTTAGTGTTAGTTATTATTAGTTATTTAGTTTTAATTTATTAGTTTTTTATTAGTTTTATTATTAATTTTAGTTATAATTATTTACTTTATTTATTAGTTTATTAGTTTAGATTAGTTATTAGTTTTAGTAATTAATTAGTTGTTTTTATTAGTTATTTAGTTAGGTTATTAGTTTTCGTTTATTAGTTATTTATTTTAATTTAGTTAGTTTATTTATTATTAGTTTGGTTATTGAGTTTAGTTTTATTATTTGTTAGTTATTTATTAGGTTAGTTATGTTTTGGGTTTAAATTTATTAGTTAGTTATTATTATGAGTTAGTTATTTATTAAGGTTTAGTATAGTTATTTTATTAGTTTAGTTTTAATTATTAGTTTAGGATTAGTTTAATTTTTATTAGTTATATTAGTTTAGTTAGTTTTTTATTATTATTGGTTTATTACTTTTTAGTTATTATTTAGTTAGTTTAATTTAGTTAGTTTTATTAGTTTGTATTTTAGTTTATTATTAGTTTTTTATTATTCTTAGTTTATTATTTATTAATTTTAGTTTATTACTTATTAGTTTTAGTTTTAGTTAGTTTAGTTTAGTGTTTTATTAGTTTCTCATTAGGGTTTTGGGTTTACGATTTAGGGTTTAGGGTTTGGGGTTTAGGGTTTTAGGGATTAGGGTTGTAGGTTTAGGGTTTAGGGTTTAGTTTTTAGGGTTTAGTTTTTAGGGTCACTTTTAGGGTTTAGCATTTAGGGTTAGGGTTTATTTTTATGTATTTTTTATTTTTTGTTTAGGGTTTAGGGTTTAGGGTTTAGGTTTTTTATTTAGGGTTCATGTTTTAGTTTAGGGTTTAAGAATTTTAGTTTTTTTAATAAAGAATAATTTCAAATATAACATTTCTTCTTTTTGATTTCATTAACCAAGTAACACACCAAGTTCTCTAAGACATAAGCGATGACACAGATAAAAAATGAGCGCGCACAGAGCAAATCAAAAAGCCTATATAACTATAACCATCTCTATTGTAAAGACACAGTTCCATAAGCAGTATATGAGATTGACCATTCTTCAATTTCTCTAATTCCCATTAGAACCACCCCGTCCTCTCGAGTAGTGGGATCCACCATCATATCCTCGATCCGTCCCTCAACCACCACCACCAACCTGCTTCCTCCTCCGCTCCATAACCACCACTGCTCTGACCAACACCTCCATATTCACCAGTACCACTAGATTCCCAACCACCACTACAATAACCCACACCACCTCACCCACCGCCATATCTAGACCGAGCCTGGGCTGACGTGATGTTCTGACAAGGTTTTGCCCATTCTTTAGTTTAGGTTTTAAGTTTAGTTTTTTAGGGTTTATGTTTATTTTTAATTTATTTAGTTATTTTAGTTTAGGTTAAGGGTTTGGGGTTTAGGGTTTAGGTATAAGGTTTAGGGTTTAGGGCTTGTATGGTTATGGTTTTAGGGTTTAGTGTTTTAGGGCTTAGTGGTTTAGGATTTAAGGTTTAGGGTTTTTAAGATTATGATGGGTTTTAGTTTATAGGCTGGGTTAGTTTAGTTGGGGTTTAGGGTTTGTGGTTGGGTTAGGGTTTAGGGTTTAGGGTTTAGAATTTAGGGTTTAAGGATTAGGGTTTTTTACAGTTTAGGGTTGTAGGTTTAGTGTTGTAAGTTTAGAGTTTAGTGGTAGGTTTAGGTTTATTCAATTTATTTATTATTTCCTTTCAGTTTAGTTTTATTTTTTATTTTTATTTAGGTTTATTTTTTATTTTTATTTAGCTTAGTTTATATATTTTAGGTTAATTTATTTTAGTTTAGGTTTTTTATAGTTTATTTTTTAGGTTTAAGTTTATGTTTAAGTTTATTTTTTAGTTAAGTTTTATTTTTATTTTATTTTTTAGGTTTAAGTTTTATTTATTATTTTTAGGTTAAGGTTTAGGTTTTTCTTTTAATTTTTTAGGTTTAAGTTTTAGGTTTTATTTTAGGTTTATTTTTTTTAAATTTTATTTTTAGTTTAGGTTTAGTTTATTTTAGCTTAGGTTTAGTTTATTTTTATTTATTTAAGGTTTAATTTTTTTTTTAGTTTAAGTTTTATTTTTTTTACTTATTTATAGGTTTTATTTTAGGTTTATTCTTTAGGTTTAGGTTTTTATTTAGTTTTTATTTTAATTTATTTTAGGTTTATTTTATTTTTAATTTATATTTAGTTTTCTTTTATTTAGGTTTTTTATCCCTAGGTTTATTTTATTTTATTTATTTTAGTTTATGTTTTTATTTATTTTATTTTGGTTTATTTTTATTTTTTTTATTTTATTTTATTTTAGGTTTAGATTTAGTGTTTTGTTTTATTTTATTTATTTATTTCATTTAGGTTTAGGTCTTTTTATTATTTTATTTTTTAGGTTTTATTTAGTTTAGGTTTAGGTTTTTAGGGTTTAGAGTTTAGGGTTTAGAGTTTTAGGGTTTAGGGTTTTTAGTTTTATGGTTTAGGGTTAGCATTTAGGTTTTATGGTTTAGGGTTTTTAAGGTTTAGTGTTTAGGGTTTAGGGTTTAGGGGTTTAGGGTTAGCTTAGTGGTTATGGTTTTGGGTTTTGGTTTTGGGTGGCCTGTGGTGTTTGGGTTTTAGGGTTTAGGGTTTAGGGTTTAGCGCCTGGCTTAGGGTTTAGGGTGGGTAGAGGTTAAGGCCTCCGTGGTTTAGGGTTTAGGGATCACTGGAGGGTCCCAGGTTTAGTGTTTTTGTGCTGGGGTTATGGGTTTAAGTTTTAGGATTTACAATTTTGGGTTTAGTGTTTAGGGTCTAGGGTTTTTTTATATTTTAAAATTAAGTAAACCAGTAGGTTTAGATTTATTTAGTTATTTAATCTATTTTTTATTTATTTTAGTTTATTTTATTTTTTATTTTTATTTTGGTTTATTTTTTATTTTTATTTAGTTTAGTTTATTTAATTTAGGTTTATTTATTTTAGTTTAGGTTTTTATTTTAATTTATGTTTTGTGTGTAGTTTAAGTTTAGGTTTACTTTTTTAGTTTATTTTATTTTTATTTTATTTTTTTTGGTTTAGATTTTATTTTTATTTTTTTAAGTTTAGGTTTAGGTTTTTAGGTTTTATTTTAGGTTTATTTTAGGATTTAATTTTAGTTTAAGTTTATGTTTATTTTAATTTATTTTATTTTATTTTCTTTAGGTTTAGGTTTAGTTTATTTTAAGTTTTATTTATTTTAGTTTAATTTATTTTACTTTAGGTTTAGGTTTATTTTGTTTTATTTATTTGAGGTTTAGGTTTTTTTAGTTAGGGTTTTGGTTTTATTTTTTATTTATTTTTTAGTTTTATTTTAGGTTTATTTTTTAGGTTTAGGTTTTTATTTAGTTCTTATTATATTTTATTTTAGGTTTATTTTATTTTTGTTTAACATTTAGTTTTAAATATTTTTAGGTGTTTTTAGTTTTAGGTTTATCTTATTTTATAGTTTAGTTATTTTATTTTATTTATTTATTTAAGTTAGTTTGGTTTTTCATTAGGTTTATATATTTGTTATTTAGGTTTTATTTTATTTTTTATGTTTTATTTAGTGGGTTTAGGTTTTAGATTTGGTGTGTAGGGTTTGGGGTCTGAGCCCAGGTTTAGGGAGGTCAGCACTCAGGATTGTGGTCCAAGGCCTTTTAGTTTAGGGTGGTTATTAGGGTGGGTTTACTCTATTTTGGTGGTAGGGTTTTAAGGCTGGCCTAGTCCTAAGGTGGGAGGGTGGAGATTTCAGCTGGCCATTTTAGGGAGGGCCTGTGGCTCAGGGTTTGGGTCTGTGTGGATTTGCAGTTTTGTGGTTTGTAGCTCAGGTAGTTTAGGGCCTGGGGGTCAGCCCAGCCTGTATTTAGGGTATGTGGTTAGGGTTCTAGATTTAGGGTTTAGGGCTTACTGCTGGTGTTAGTTTTAGTCTTTTGGGTTTAAGATTTTGGATTTAGGGTTTTGGGTTTAGGGTTTAGGGTCTAGTGTTTTTTTTTATTCTAAAATTAAGTAAACTAGTAGGTATAGGTTTATTTAATTATTTAGTCTATTTTTTATTTATTTTAGTGTATTTTATTTATTATTTTTATTTTGGTTGATTTTTCATTTTTATTTAGTTTAGTTTATTTACTTTAGGTTTATTTATTTTGGTTTAGGTTTTATTTTAATTTATGTTTTAGTAGTGTAAGTTTAGGTTTACTTTTTTAGTTTAGTTTTATTTTTATTTTAATTTTTAGTTTAGGTTTTATTTTTTATTTTTAGGTTTTATTTTAGGTTTTAGGTTTTTATTTTAGGTTTATTTTTAGGATTTAATTTTTTAGTTTAAGTTTAGGTTTATTTTTAGTTTATTTTATTTTATTTCCTGTAGGGTTTAGGTTTAGTTTATTTTAGCTTTTATTTATTTTAATTTAGTTTATTTTACTTTAGGTTTAGCTTTATTTTGTTTTGTTTATTTGAGGTTTTGGTTCTTTTTTAGTTTAGGGTTTAGGTTTTATTTTTTATTTATTTTTAAGTTTTATTTTAGGTTTAGGTTTTATTTAGTTCTTATATATTTTATTTTAAGTTTATTTTATTTTTTTAATGTTTAGTTTTAAATATTTTTATGTTTTTTTAGTTTTAGGTTTATCTTATTTTATAGTTTAGGGTTTATATTTTAGATTTTTATTTTATTTTATCATGTTTAGGTTTAGGTTTAGGCTCAATTTTAGTTTAGGTTTATAATTTATTTTATTTTTTAGTTTATTTAGGTGTTTTATTTATTTTATCTTTAGGTTTTATTTCTCTTTTTAGGTTTTAAGTGTTTAGTGTTAGGATCTGGCATGGGGTTTAGGGTTTAGGGGTTTAGTGTGAGTTTAGCAGGGTAGAGCCCATGGTTTGTGGTTTATGCTTGTAGGGGTTGTGGAGTTTTAGGATTTATGGTTTTGAGGATTTAGTGGGTCAGTGGTTTATGGTCAGCAGGGTTCATCAGTGGGGGCTCAGCTTTTGGTTTATGGCCTGTGGTTTAGTTTCAGGTTTAAGAGTTTAGGGTTTGTGGTTTTAGGAGAGGCTCAGAGGTTAATTAGAGTTAGGGTCAGGGTTTAGGGTTTAGGGTCAGTTTAAGATTTAGGGTTTAGTTATTTTTTTAGGGTTTATTTCTTGAAATTAAGCAAACCCAGGTTTAGTTTATTTAGTTTATTATTTATTTATTTTAGTTTATTTTACTTTTTATTTTTTATATGAATTTAGTTTTATTTATTTATTTTAGTTTATTTTTTAGGTTTAGGTTTAGGTTTATCTTTATTTTTTAGTTTAGTTTTATTTTAATTTTCTTTTTTAGGTTAATGTTTTATTTTTTTAGTTTAGTTTTATTTTAATTTTCTTTTTTAGGTTGATGTTTTATTTTTTATTTTTAGGTTTAGGTTTAGATTTTTATTTTATTTTTTTAGGTTTAGGTGTTAGGTTTTATTTTAGGTTTATTTTAGGTTTTATTTTAGTTTAGGTTTTGGTTTATTTTAGTTTATTTTATTTTATTTAGTTTAGAGTTTAGATTTTGTTTATTTTAGGTTTAGGTTTAGGTTTTATTTATTTTTAGTTTAGTTTATTTTAGTTTAGGTTTAGGTTTATTTTATTTTATTTATTTTAGGTTTCTTTTTTTTATTTACGATTTAGGTTTTTTTTAAATTTTTATTTTTAGGTTTTATTTCTAGGTTTATTTTTTATGTTTAGGTTTTTATTTAGTTTTTATTTAATTATATTTTATGTTTTTTTATTTTATGTTTGGGTTTTAGTTTTATTTAGGATTTTTATTTTTAAGTTTTTTTTAGTTTAGTTTAGGTTTTTATTTATTTATTTTAGTTTTATTTTAATTATTTTATTTTATTTTATATTTAGGTTTAGATTTAGGTTGAGGTTTAGGTTTAGTTTAGTTTGGTTTTATTTTATTTTATTTTTATTTTATTTTAGTTTAAGTTTTTTTTTATTTATTTTATTTTTTGGTTATTTAGTTTCACTCAAGATTTTGTTTTATTTTGGTTTTGTGGGTTTAAGGTTGGTTTAGGTTTAGGTTTTAGGGTTTTTGTGTAGGTTTTAAGATTTGGGGTTTAGTCTTTTAGTTTTACCTGGTTTAGGGTTTAGATTTGGTCTCAGGGTTTTATTTTAGGGTGTTTTAATTTAGTTCATGCTGAGGTTTAGGTTTAAGTTTAGGTTTATTTATTTTAGTTTAGTCTATTTTTAGTTTTATTTTATTTAGGGTCCATTTTAAATTTTAGGCTTTTATTTTAGTTTATTTTAGGTTTAGGTTTAGTTAGGTTTATTTCATTATTTATTTATTTAGTTTTTATTTTAGTTTAAATTTAAGCTTTAGGTTTAGTTTTTTTTAATTTTAGTTTATTTTAGTTAGTTTTGGTTTTATTTTAGTTTAGTTTAAGTTTATGTAGGTTTAAGTTTTTAGGTTTAGGTTTATTTTGGGTTTAGGTTTTATTCATTTTTTTGTTTAGTTTTTTTATTTTTAGTTTTTTAGTTTAGTTTAGTTTATTTTATTTTGTTTTTAGTTTATCTAATTTTGGTTTAGGTTTATTTTTTGGTTTAGTTAGTTTAGTTTAGGTTTTATTTTTATTTAGGTTTTGGTTTAGGTTTATGTTTTGGTTTTATTTAGTTATTTTATTTAGTTTTTATTTTAGGTTTAAGTTTAGTTTAGTTTTATTATATTTATATTTTGGTTTAGGTTTATTTTTATTTGTAGTTTAGTTTATTTAGGTTTAGGCTTTTAGTTTATTTTAGTTTATGTTTACCTTTAGGTTTATTTTGGTTTATTTAGTTTAGGTTTTTTATTTTTAGGTTAAGGTTTATTTATTTTTCTATTATTTTTATTTTATTATTTTATTTGTTTATTTATTTTTAGTTTATTTATTTAGGTTTATTTTTTAGTTTAGTTTTTTAGGTTTATTTGTTTTAGTTTAATTTAATTTATTTTTATTTTAGGTTTATTTTTTTTAGTTTTATTTAGTTTAGGTTTAGGTTTAGGTTTATTTTTATTTATTTATTCTACTTTAGTTTATTTAGTTTATTTTAGGTTTATGTTTTGGTTTAGGTTTATTTCTTTGATTATTATTTATTTATTTAGGTTTAAGTTTAGGTTTATTTATTTAGTTTATTTATTTATTAAGGTTTAGGTTTAAGTTTTATTTAGTTTAGTTTTTTTAGTTTTGTTTTATTTGTATTTTAGGGTTTTAGGTTTAGGTTTTTAGGTTTATTTAGTTTAGGTTTATATTGATTTATTTATTTATTTTATTTTTTAATCATTTTATTTATTTAGGTTTATCTTTTTATCTAGTTTATTTTTAATTTATTTTATTTTAGTTTATTTTTTTATTCACTTTAGTTTATTTTTATTTTTATTTTTAGTTTAGTTTATGTTCGGTTTAATTTTAATGTTTTATGTTTAGGTTAAAGTTTAAGTTTTATTTTATTTTATTTTAATTTTATTTATTTTGTTTAGTTTATTTTATTTTATAAATTTTGGTTTATTTAGTTTATTTATTCAATTTATTTATTTAGTTTAGGGTTTATTTTATTTTTTTTGTTTAAGTTTTATTTAGTTTTAAGTTTAGTTTATTTTAGGTTTAGTCTAGGGTTTAGGTTTATTTAGTTTTGTATAGGTTTTGTTTTTAGGCTTTTTTTAGTTTAGTTTATTTTATTTAGTTTAGGTTTATTTATTTAGTTTAGTTTAGTTTAATTATTTAGGTTTAGGTTTAGGTTTATTTATTTTTTTTTTATTTTATTTTTATTTTTTTATTTTAGTTTAGTTTAGGTTTAGGTTTATGTTTATTTTATTTAGGTTTATTTTTAGTTTAGTTTATTTAGTTTTATTTTAGGTTTAGGTTTAGGTTTTGGTTTAGGTTTATTTAGGTTTAGGTTTAGGGTTCTTTTATTTTTAGTTTATTTATTTATTTTTATTTATTTATTTATTTTATGTTTAGGTTTAGGTTTAGGTTTTCAGGTTTTTTATTAAGGTTTAGGTTTAGGTTTAGGTTTATTTTAGGTTTATTTATTTAGTTTATTTAGGGTATAGGTATGTTTTGTAGGTTAGGTTAAGGTTAAGTTTAGGTTTAGCTTTATTTAGTTTAGTTTATTTATTTATTTTATTTTATTTAGTTTATTTAGGTTTGCTTAGTTAATTTTTTTTTAGTTTAGTTTAGGTTTTATTTTATTTTTTTAGGCCAGTTTAGTTTTTTTAGTTTAGGCTTGGGTTTAGGTTTAGGTTTATTTAGTTTATTTTATTTTATTTTTTTTAGTATAATTTTAAGTTTAGGTTTAGTTTAGGTTTATTTAGGTTTAGGTTTAGGTTTAAGTTTAGGTTTATTTCAATTTATTTGTGATTTACTTTTAAGTTTTAGTTTAGGTTTTAGGTTTTATTTGGGTTTAGGTTTTAGAGTTTAGTTTAGTTAGTTTAGTTAGTTTAGTTTATTTATTTTTAGTTTAGGTTTATTAATTTTAGTTTATTTATTTTAGGTTTAGGTTTAGGTTTAGGTTCATTTAGTTTATTTATTTAGTTTATTTAAGTTTACTTTAAGTTAATTTAGTTTATTAGTTTAGTTTATTTAGTTTAGCCTAGGTTTAGGTTTAGTTTAAGTCAGGTTTAGGTTTAGGTTCAAGTTTTATTTTATTTTAGGTTTAGTTTAGGTTTTTTATTTATTTTGTTTGGTTTGGTTTAAGTTTGGGTTTTATTTAGGTTTAGTTTAGGTTTAGTTTAGGTTTATGTTTAGGTTTATTTTATTTAGTTTATTTAGTTTATTTTAGGTTTATTTAGTTTAGTTTAGTTTAGTTTAGTTTAGGTTTATTTAGTTAGTTTAGTTTATTTAGGTTTAGGTTTCAGTTTATTTTAGATTTTAGTTTATTTATTTTATTTTATTTTTCATTTAGTTTAGTTTAGTTTAGGTTTAGGTTTTACTTTAGTTTAGTTTAGGTTTAAGTTTATGATTATTATTTTTAGTTTAGGTATAATTTTAGTTTAGTTCAAGTTTAGGTTTATTTTAGGTTTAGGTTTAGGTTTAGCTTAGGTTTATTTATTTTTAGTTTAGTTCTGGTTTATTTTATTTAGGATTAGTTGTTTATTTTAATTATTTAGTTTATGTTTAGGTTTAGGTTTAGGTTTATTTTAATTTATTTTGTTTAGGTTTATGTTTAGGTTTAGGTTTAGGTTTTATTTAGTTTAGTTTAGCTTTAGGTTTAGGTTTATTTTAGTTTAGGTTTAGTTTAGTTTAGGTTTATTTATTTAGTTTAGTTTAGTTTATTTATTTAGGTTTTAGGTTTAGTTTAAGTTTATTTTAGTTTAGTTTATTTTATGTTTTCGTGTTTATTTAGGTTTAGGTATTATTTTTTAGTTTAGTTTAGGTTTATTTAGTTTATTAGGTTTAGGTATTTTTTTTAGTTTAGGTTTATTTAGTTTATTTATTTAGTTTAGGTTTATTTAGGGTTTAGGTTTAGGCTTTGTTTTTTCCTTTATTTAGTTTAGTTTATTTATTTTAGTTTATTTATTTTAGTTTATTTATTTAGGTTCAAGTTTAGGTTTAAGTTTAGTGTAGTTTAATTTTTAGATTTTTTATTTTAAGTTTATTTAGGTTTATTTATTTTGGTATAGGTTTATTTTTATTTAGTTCAGTTTATTTAAGTTTAGGTTTATTAAGTTTTAGTTTATTTAGGTTTAGGTTTATTTAATTTAGTTTAGGTTTTGGTTTAAGTTTAGGTTTATTTTTAAGGTTTAGGTTTATTTAGTTTAGGTTTAGGTTTATTTATTTATTTTATTTAGGTTTTAAGTTTAGTCTAGCTTTAGTTTTTTATTTTAGTTAGTTTAAGTCTCAATTTAGGGTTTAGGTTTAAGTTTATTTAGCTTAAGCTTTAGTTTTAGGTTTTGGTTTATTTTAGTTGAGGTTTTAGGTTTAGTTTTAGGTTTAAGTTTATTTTAAATTTTATTTAGTTTAGTTTAATTTAGTTTAGGTTTATTTTATTTAGTTTAGGTTTAGGTTTATTTTATTTATTTTAGTTTAATTTAGTTTAGTTTAGGTTTAAGTTTAGGTTTAGGTTGAGGTTTTAGGTTTATTTAGTTTAGTTTATTTAGTTTAGTTTATTTAGTTTAGTTTATTTTATTTTATTTATTTATTTTAGATTATTTACTTAATTTAGGTTTAGGTTTATTTAGTTATTTTATTTTATTTTATTTTATTTATTTTAGGTCTAGGTTTAGGTGCATTTTATTTTAGTTTATTTATTTTAATAGTTTATTTTATTTAGTTTAGTTTAGGTTTAAGTTTAGGTTTATTTAATTTAGATTAGTTTAGTTTATTTTTTATCTATTTACTTTAGTTTTACTTTATTTTTTAGTTTCATTAAGGTTTAAGTTTATTTATTTAGTTTAGTTTATTTAATTTATTTTAGTTTAATTTATTTTATTTTATTTTATTTAGTTTAGTTTAATTTAGGTTTAGGTTTAGGTTTTATTTTAGGTTTAGGTTTTAGTACTTACTTTGAGTTTAGGTTTTAGTTTAGTTTAAGTTTAAGCTTTAGGTTTAGGTTTAAGTTTATTTTATTTTATTTTATTTATTTATTTAGGTTTAGGTTTATTTATTTAGTTTAGTTTATTTATTAAGTTTAGTTTATTTAGTGTATTTTATTTATTTTATTTAATTAGTTTATATGTTTTATTTAGTTTAATGTAGTTTATTTGAGTTTATTTTTAGGTTTAGTTTATTTTATTTATTTTATTTTATTTTATTTAGCAGTTTTAGGTTTCATTTAGTTTATTTATTTAGTTTATTTTTTTTATTTAGTTTACTTTAATTTAGTTTATTTAGGTTTAGGTTTATTTTATTTATTTATTTTAGTTTATTTTTTTATTTAGCTTAGGTTTAAGTTTAGGTTTTATTTAGTTTAGGTTTATTTTTAGTTTAGGTTTAAGTTTATTTTAGTTTAGGTTTAGGTATAGGTTAATGTTTTATTTTTTTAGGTTTATTTATTTAGGTTTAGTTTTAGATTTAGTTTGGTTGGCTTTATTTAGGTTTAGGTTAATTTAGTTTTTATTTATTTTAGTTTAATTTATTTTATTTTATTAAGTTTTTAGTTTATGTTTATTTTAGTTTAGTTTAGTTTATTTAGGTTTAAGTTTATTTATTTTATTTTAGGTTTTATGTTTAGGTTTAGGTTTAGTTTTAGGTTTTATTTAGGTTGGTTTAGGACCATTTTTTTATTTTAGTTTATTTATTTATTTAGTTTAGTTTTGTTTAGATTTATTTATTTAGTTTATTTATTTTAGGTTTAATTATTTTAGTTTTTTTTTATTTTAGTTTAGTCAGTTTAGGGTTAGTTTATTTTATTTTAGTTAATTTTATTTTATTTAGGGTTTATTTAGTTTAAGTTTAGGTTTAGTTTATTTTAGTTTAGTATTTAGTTTATTTAGTTAATTTTATTTATTTATTTATTTAGTTTAGTTATTATTTATTTAGTTTATTTAGTTTATTTTTAGGTTAGTTTATTTTATTTTAATTTAGGTTTAGATTTATTTAGGTTAATTTAGTTTAGTTTAATATAGTTTATTTATTTAGTTTATTTAGTTTAGGTTTAGGTTTAGGTTTAGTTTAATTTAGGTTTAGGTTTAGGTTTATTTAGTTTAGTTTATTTTATTTTATTTTAAATTTTCAGCTTAGTTATTTTTTATTTAGTTTAGGTTTAGTGGTTTAAGGTTTAGGGTTGCATTTAGGTTTTAAATTTATTTTAGTATTTTATTATTTAGGGTTTGGTGGCCTAAGGTTTTAGGGTAGTTTAGGTCAGGTTTTTAGTTTAGGGTTGTGGTTTAGTGGTAGGGTTTAGGATTTATGGTTTAGGGTTTTTTTAAATTAAGTAAACCAGTAGTAGGTTTATTTAGTTTATTTTATTCTTTATTTTTATTTAAGTTTATTTTTTATTTTTATTTAGTTTAATTTATTTATTTTAGGTTTATTTATTTTAGTTTTTTTTTAGGTTTAGGTTTAGGCTCTATTCTTTTTAGTTTAGTTTTATTTTATTTTATTTTTTAGGTTCATGTTTTTTTTATTTTTAGGTTTATGTTTATATATTTTATTTTATTTATTTTGGTTAGTATTAGGTTTTATTGTAGGTTTATTTTAGTTTTTATTTTTAGCTTTAGGGTTTAGTATATTTTAGGTTTAGGCTTTATTTATTTTAGTTTAGCTTATTTTAGTTTACGTTTGGGTTTATTTTATTTTATTTTTGTTTAGATTTTATGGTTTGTGGTTTAGGTTTTAGTGTTTAGGTTTAGTTTTTATGGATTTTGGGTTTGTGGTCTGTGGTTTGTGGTTTTTATGGTTTAGGTTTGGGGTTTAGTTTTAGGTTTAGGTTCAGTGTTTTAGTTTGTGGTTTTGGTGTTTAGTTTTTTAATATAGAACAAATTAAGATTCAACATTTCTTCTTTCAATCATCTGAAGTAACATACCAAGTTTTCTAAGACACAAGAAACAACATAAATCTAAAATGAGCATGCATAGAGCAAATCAAAAATCGTATATAACTAGAACCATCTCTATTATGAAGACAGTTCCATAAATAGCAGATTGGGATCGGCCATTCTTTAATTTCATTAGTTCCCATCAGAACCATGATGGCCTCTCAAGTAGCAAGATCCACCATCATATCTCCGATCTCTCCCTCCGCCACCATCATGATTGTAACCTCTATCGCTACCACCTACATATCCAACATCACCTCTAGATCCCCCACCACCACTGTGATAACCATCGCCTCCGCCTTTGCCTCCACCACTAGATCTAGACTGAGCCCTGTGTCCATGATGTTCCCCGCAACTGATTCCCCATTCTTAGTGTTTAGTTTATGTTTAGGTTTATTTGGTTGGGTTTGGGTTTGTTAGGTAAGAGTTTAGGGTTTGGGATTTGCTCGGCTTGTGGTTTTAAGCATTATACTTTTTAGTGGTTTGTGGTTTGTGGTTTTTGTGATTTAGGCTTTAGGCTTTGTGGTTTATGATTTTAAGTGGTTTAGGGCTTGTGGTTTGTGGTCTGGGTCAGGGGTTGGCTGAGCCTAGTGAGCTGTGGTCCTGGTGGCTCAGCCTGTGCCTTTGTGGGTTTCAAAGATTACTCAAAGCTCGGCCTAGGATCTTAGGGCCTGTGGCCAGTAGGCTGGGGTGGCCTAAAGCCTGGCTGCCCAGTGGCCTGGTATTCCGCTGCTCATGGCTCAGTGGTGTGTCTAGCCTTAGGGTTTTAGAGCCTTTTAAAAAAAATCAAGCAAACCAAGAGTTTAGCTCATTTGTTATTTTAGAATATTTTTATTTATTTTAGCCTATCTTTATTATTATTCTTATTATTTTATTTTATTATTTAGTTTAGTTTATCCACCTTAGATTTATCTTTAGTTTAGATTTTCCATCTTAAATTTATTTTTAAGTCGAGGCTCAGGCTCATGTTTATTTTAGCCTTAGTTTTATTTTAATATATCTTTAAGCCTAAGTTTTATCTTTTATCTTTGTTTCAGTGTTGTATTTTATCTTTAGGTGACCTTTAGGCCTTTATTCTTTTAGTTTAGGGTTTAGGTCATTTTAGTTTATCTTATCTTTATTTATCTTTTGCCTAAGCTTTAGTCATCTAGCCCAGTTAGGTCTTATTTATCTTAGTTTAGTTTATCTTAGGTGGCTCAGTTTATCTTTATCTGTGCCTAGCCTTTCTTTTAACTAGTTTAGCCTTTATCTTTATCTATCTTTAGGTTTTATTTTGCCTATTATTAGTGGTTGTGTCAGTGGTCAGTGGCTCCAGTGGTCCCGCCAGTGGTCCCGGCCCTTGGGGTCTGGGTGCCTCTGTGGCCTGGTGGTCAGGGCTGGACTCAGGCCCAGTGGTCTCAGGTCCAGTATTCAGGGCCCAGTCCTGGGCCCAGCTCAGTATTCAGCCCCAGCGGCCTATGCCTCTTTAAAAGCCCAGATCCAGGGCCCATGGTCACTAGGGTGGCGTGAGTGGCCTCAGCATCAGTTAGGGCCCAGCTCAGGCAAAGATCAGGGCTCCAGGGCGTGGGTCAGGGCTCAGTGGTGGCTGTGTCAGTATTCAGTGTCATAAGCCTATGCTGTCTGTCACTAATCACTTTGTTTCAGGGCTCAGTGGCACAGTGGGCCTAGGGCCTGTAGGCCTGTAGGATCTAGGTCAGAGCTCAGGTCAACATTTAGGGTTTTAAAAAAAAACTACAAACCAAGAGGCTCTATTTATTTTAATTTTTTTTATTTTATTTTTTTATCCGCTTATTTTATTATTTTAGTTTAGGTTTTCTATTTTAGTTTCTTTTTAGGTTTAGGTTTATGTTCATTTTTAGTAGTTTTATTTTTATTTTATGTTTGATTTTAGGTTTATGTTTAGGTTTTATTTTATTTTTAGTTTAGGTTTTAGATTTTTATTTTAGCTTTATTTTAGGTTTAATTTTTTTAGCTAATTTTTAGGTTAATTTCTTTATTTTATTTATTTAATTTTGGGTTCCGCTTAGTATATTTTAGGTTTAGTTTATGTTTTATTTATTTTATTTATTTTATATTTTATTTAGTTTATTTTATTTTGTTTATTTTTTTGTCAGCTTTATTTTATTTATTTTTACATTTTATTTAGGTTTATTTTTTACGTTTAGGTTTTTATTTTGTTTTTATTTTATTTTATCTTATTTTTATTTTAGATTTAGTTTTTATTTTATTTAGGCTTTTTATTATTAGGATTATTATATATTATAATTTGGCCTTTTATTTATTCCATCTGATTTTTACATTTTCTTAGTTTTTTATCTTTATCTTCTTTAGGCCCAGGTTTAGGCCTCAGCTCACCTGCCTTTATCTTTAAAACCTTTATCTAACTTAGGGCTCAGCCTTCAATCATCTGACTTTGTGCTATGCACCTTTATTTAGTTTCTGTGATCTTGTGGCTCTGCCCAACATCCTCAAGCTCAGTGGCCTACACCAGGCTAGTGCAGGGCTGGCTCAGTGGCTGCGGCCAGGCAACGCTGGGGCTCAGTGTCACTCAGTGCAGTCAGCTCAGGATGGCCTGTGTATTCAGCCTGTGGCCTCAGGGTCTTGAGTGGCTCCAGGGCCCATAGCTCAAAGCCCAGGCTCAGGATCTTAGGCCCAGTGGCCCAGTGTTTGGCCTGGGGCCTGGATCCAGTGTCTTAGGGCTCAGTGGTCATTTTCCATGATATCTTTATCTTAAAACCAAGCAAACTGGTGCCTAGTTTCATTTAGCCATCTAGCATATCTTTATCCATCTTAGGCTTTATCTTTATCTTTATTTTACTCTTTTATTTAGTTAGTTTATCCACCTTTAAGCTCATTTATCTTAGCTCAGATCTTTATCTTAGCCTCATCTTTAAGCCTAGCCTATCATGCCTAAATTTTTAGCCTTTATCTTTATGCCTTTTAGGGCTCAGCCTTTATCTTTACTTTCCTAGGAAGTTCAGTCTCTTTATCTTTACGCTCATTCTTAGTCATTTATTATCTAGCCTAGTATCTAGGATCACTTCATAGTGGCCTAGGTCTTATTATCTTATCTAGCCTATCATCTTGTGTGCAGTCTATCTTATTTCTTTAGCCCAGGGCCTTTTCTTAGCAAAGACTTTATCTTTATCCTATCCATCTTAGGTCTTATTTGTCAGCCTACTGGTTCAGTGTCCGTCAGTTTCAGTGGTCCTCGGCCTCAGGCAGCATGCCCAGGGCCTGCTCCGGCTGCAAAGTGGCCCAGGGCCCAGTGGTCATTTGTGGCTCAGCTGATCAGTGCAGGGCCCAGGGCCCAGGGCTCAGCCTCCAAAGCCCAGGATCACTGCCACCAGCCTCCTAGGTCATTTAAGATCTGGCTGTACTCAGGCCCAGTGGCCTGGTGGCCCAGGCAAGTCAGAGCCTAGTGGTCTTAGTGCTCAGTATTCAGCCTGGCTCAGTGTCAGGGCTCTTGATTTGGCCCACCAGGGTCAGTAGCCCAGGGCCTGACGCCGAGGCCCAGCGGCCTCAGATCGATGACGCGGGGCTCAGGTAAGCCTAGTTTTACAAAACCAAGCAAACCAAGAGGTCTAGTTTATTTAGTTTATTTAGTTTATTCCACATATTAGTTTAGTTTATTATTTTTTCTTTTATCTTAGTTTTATTTTTTTATTTTATTTTAGTTTAGTTTATCCACTTTGGTTTATTATTTTTAGCTTAGATTTTTCATTTCCATCTCTATTTTAGTCAGTTTTAGGCTTCATTTTATTTTAGTTTAGTTTATTTTTATTATATTTTTGTTAAGTTTATTTTTTTTATCTTTAGGATCAGTGTTAGGTTTTTATTTTAGGTTAATCTTAGTTTTATTTCTTTTAGTCTATGCTAGGGTTCATTTTTTACATCTTTATCTTTTTTTATCTATTTTGAATTTTAGTTTATTTTAGTGCTCAGGTTAGGTCTTTATCTTTAGTCTAGCTCATCTTGTGGGCTCAGCTATCATCTTATCTAGCCTTCAATTTTCTTTAGCTAGTATTCAGCCTCATTTTCATCCATTAGGTTATCTATTTCAAGCTCGGCCCAGGCCTGTCATTAGGTCAGCCTAGGGTCCAGCGTGGTCTGGGCCTTTAGTTGGGCTCTGTATTCAGTGGGTCAATGATCACAACTCAGTGGCTCAGGTCATTTGTGCTTCAGGGCCCAGTGGCTCAAAGCCTAGCTCAGCCTAGCCTCAGTGGCTCACTCCCTAAAGCCCAGATCTGAGCCCAGTGAATCCACAGCAGTCAGGGCCCAGGCATCAGGCCTAGGGCAGTCTCAGCTCCCCAGACTGTGCATGGCCAGCGGTCAGGATCAGTCCTGCTGCAGTGGTGCAGGCCCATGGTCCGGGTCTGCCACTAGTGCCTCAGTGGCTCAGGGCCTAGGGCCTAGGGCCTGTGGCCTGTGGCCTAGGGCCCAGGATCCAGGGTTGTGGCCTGTGGCCTGCTGGCCTAGGTTTTATTAAAAAAAAAGCAAACCCCAGGCCTATGCTTCATTTAGCCTTTAATTTTTCCATTTTTTTTATCTTTATTAGCTCATTTATTAACTTTTAGGTCTTCATCTTAGTTTCTTTTAGTTTATTTATGTTCATCTTAGTTTAGTTTTATTTTTATTTTGCTGCCTTTATTTTAGGTTTATGTTTAGGTTTTATTTTATCTTTAGGTTTAGTTTTAGATTTTATTTTAGCTTATTTTTTTAGGTTTAATTTTTAAATAAGTTTTAGGTTAATTCTTAATTTATTTACTTTATTTAATTTAGGGTTTTGGTTTAGTATATTTTAAGTTTAGGTTTAGGTTTTATTTATTTTAGTTTATTTTATTTTATATTCTATTTAGGTTTTATTATTTTTTTTATTTTTAGTTTTGGTTTTATTTTTTATTTATTTTTACATTTTTCTTAGGTTTATTTTTTACATTTAGGTTTTTATTTTGTTTTTATTTTATTTTAATTTATTTTTATTTTAGATTTAGTTTTTATTTTATTTAGATTTTTTATTTTGTAGGATTATTATATATTTTTTTAGTTTAGTTTGGGTTTTATTTATTTTATTTTATTTTAGTTTTTAGTTTTTATTTTTTTTTTGTTTTTAGGTTTAGGTTTAAGTTTAGGTTTTACTTTAAGTTTTTATTTTTTTAAAATTTTTTATTTAATTTAGGTTTAGGGTTTCTATTTATTTTATTTAGGTTTATGCACCTTGGTTTATGTCTGTAGGGTTTAGGGTTTAACATTCCAGTAGTGGTAGTGCCTGGTGGTTTAGGGTTTAGGGTTTGGGTAGGGCCAAGGGTTTAGGATTTAGGGTTAGCTTAAGGTTTAGGGTTAGTTTAGAGTTAATGGTGGCTCAGAGAGTGGTTTCAGGATTTGTGGCCTGGGGTTTTAGGGTGTGGATTTAGAGGAGGTAGTGGTTTAGGGTTTAAGGTGGGTTTATGGCTCAGGGTTTAGGTTAGTTTTAGGGTTAATTTATGGTTTAGGGTTTTATTTTAAAACAAACCCGTGTAGATTTATTTAGGTTATTTAGTATATTTTATTCATTTTAGGTTATTTTATTTTTTATTTTATTTAGGTTTATTTTATTTTATTTTAGTTTAGTTTATCAACTTTAAGTTTATTTATTTTAGTTTAGATTTTTTTATTTTAGTTTATTTTTTAAGTTTAGGTTTAGGTTTATGTTTAAATTTTAGTTTAGTTTTATTTTCATTATATTTTTTAGGTTTAAGATTTATTTTTTACTTTTTTTGTTTTAAGTGTTAGGCTTTTATTTTATGTTTATTTTTAGTTTATTTTATTTTATTTAGTTTAGGGTTTAGGGTTAGTTTATTATAGGTTTAGGTTTAGGTTTTATTTATTTTAGTTTAGTTTATTTTAGTGTAGGTTTTGGTTTTTTTTATTTTTATTTTAGGTTTAGGTTTTTTTAGTTTAGCATTTTTATTTTATTTTTTATGGATTAAATCCTGCAGTTAAAGAGGAAATAGAGAGGATCTAAGCATGATTTGATCAGGACCATCCGTTCCAATCACATGGAACAGATGGCCCATGATCTGTCTCCTTCACGAGCAGTGAAAGATGGAGCCCGTTCGAGCTAAGCTCACCTGAGCTCGAATTGGGATCAAAATGATCCCACACCATCAGGAGGAGGAGATGAAGATATCCAATGGCTAAGATCTCATGACATGAACATTCCCTTAACAAAAGACCAACCCATTTTCATACAAGAATTGATTTTAAGAAATTACCTCACCAAAGCTAATGTCTGACTGTGGGATCAACTGAGATAGCTTTGTTTGATAGATATGAAGCCTTACTAAGCTGCACGAGCTTTGATTTGAAGTGGTTTGCACTATGGACCAAGCTCCTCCCTTTCAGCGTTTGGTCTTGATTGAACTATGGTTTTCGTTGGCTTGGAAGCTTGGGAAATGATTTGGTATTGCTTGATGAGGTGTGGTGATGGTGTGTGCAAGGTTGACTGAGGTTTGGTGGAGGATTAAGCAAAGGGGATTCGTAATAGGGTGCCTTATTTCGCCATGCGAGGAAATATCGATCGGTGGAGGTTTGTCGTGCTCTAGGAAACTCTCTAGGATTTTGAAATCACTCAAGGAGCTCACTTAGTGCGAATGGTGATGAATCCCGCTCGAATTGAGGGGTACACCCCTCTATCATACATGATAGATGGACAGGATCTGTCCTTGAAATTTTGTCAATTCTTCACCATTGAGGAGTCGAAGGGTTCACTGTCAGCTCCACGTGGCATGCCAGGGTTGGAGGAAGATGTCGTAGGAAGCTCAAGGTTTGATATAGGGAGATTGTGTGCTAATTTTTCTTCCTTGCATCCATTAGGTTCGGCCATGGGTAAGGGAAAGGAGGTGTGCTTCCTTTGGTCCATGGTAAGTCCTAGGCAAGCTTAGGTTGGGTTAGGAAAGTTAGGTATGCCATGTTAGGAAGTTTGATGATTGCTCATGAGAGGAGAAAGTGCACTTTGCTTCTTATGGAAAATAATCCAATGCAAATGAGGTGTGTCCAATTGTTAATCCCCTTTGATTGGGTCCCACTTGGATTTGGTCTAGTTTTGGAGTGATCTAAGACTAGTTTGGGTCGAGTTACGGTAGCTCCTAGGGTCTCATGGGTTGGTTTGGGGTGGTTTGGCTTCATTTGGTCAAAAATGGGCTCATTTGGATTCATGTTGGGTTGGGTTGACCAATTGGTCAAATTGGGTCAAACCAAGGCTTCAGTTAGGGTGATATGATGATTTGGAATGTTTTGGTTCAATTGGTTTTGATTAATTTGGCTTAAACTTGATTTTGGCTCATTTGGAATCAAATAGGTCAAATGGGCTAAGTTGGCCAATTTGACCAATTTGACCAAATTGGGTTGGGTTTGGTGTTGGTTCATGTTCAATTGGCTAATTCAAATTGATTGTAGGCTTTGGTTTAGTTTAATTTAGATTTTCTCCAATTTAACCTTTTAGGTCAATTTAGGCTATGTTGGGTCAAGTTGACCAATTAGTCAAATTGTGCTCAATCATGGCTTTGGTCAAGTTTAATAAATGATTTGGAATTAACTTGATCCATTAGTTGCCATCAATTTGGGTTAAATCATGATTTGACCCATTTTGGCAATTTAGGCCAATTTGGGTCAAATGGTCAATTGGTTTGGCTCAATGCTTTGATCATGTTCAATCATTGATTATGAATTGGTTTGAATCAATGGTTTTAATTAATTTGGTATATGGTGGGTTTTGGCTAGTTTGGGTTTCATTTGGGCTAAAGGTTGACTTAGTTTGACCCAATTCGAGATAGTTGATCACCCTAGGATGATTGTTGATCATGATATGAAGTTTGGATGGGCTTGGTTCAATCCAATTTGGGTTGGATTAGAACTTGGCTCAAAAAGGTCTTTTAGGTCACTTTGGGTCAAGTGGACCTAAATGGGTCAATTGGTTTGATTTTGGCTTGATTCAAGTTTAGTTGAACTCATATATGAGCCTAGGATTAAAATATAAATTCAACTACAATCAATTTGGGCTATGATGTATTTTGGCTCATTTGAAGCATAGGAGGAGTTAGCTGGCTGCCACTATAGGTAGTTATAAGTTCAACATTTGAGTGATTTACCCTCTCTTATGGAGGTAAACAATATACCCACTTTTTGCCTTAGATTTAGGTCATGCTTTAGCCCTAGCTAAAGCTCCCTAGATTTAGGATCTGAGGTTGTTGTTTCCCTTTGGGACTATAATCATAAATCCTCACCTCTTAGGCATTTCCATAATCTTGTATTGTTGAATTGGAAGCCCTAGACTTCCAATAAAATTTCTACTCAAACATATAACTCTCCTCAATTTCAAATATATAAAGACCAACCATAGGATAGTTTGGAATACTCATTAAGTTGTCTTAGTATCATGAGCATCCCTTACTCATCTTCCTTTAACTTTGATAATAAGTCTCTCCTCTTGATTTATCCCGTTTGATCATCCAAACATAGTCAATCTATTGATAGTCCTATCTTTGAATTCTTTGGAGACAATAACTACCAACTTTAATCGAGAGTATTCCTAAGGAACTCACCTTCCTTAGGATGTAATTAACTATTAGGGCTTACCCCCATAGAGAACTTTAGAATCTAATTTAAATAAACCCTACTTTATTCATCCATGTAAAGTAGGAAAAAAATTGCTGGTATAATCAAATACCCATCATACCTTAGGAGTCCTTATTAGGTGATTAGGTCCATCATAGGATAGTGGTTTCTATTTTTTGAGATAGTATACTATTCCTTGATGTCGTACCCGATCACCTCAATAAGTACATCCTTAGATCTACGTGGTGACCCCCCCCCCCCCCCCTCTCCCCACACACACACACACACACATATATGCACACATACACATGAACCAAAAATAAACACCTAAATTTTCCAATTTTCTATAGTTGGAATGTCAGAGGTCTTCTAGTTAAAGGCAGAATTAATGACTACAAGAGAATTTTGAAGGATTCTCAAGTTGATCTCTTGTGTCTGTTGGAAATAAAGCTCTCCACGGCATCCCTCTAGGATTCTCCTCTCATGAATAAATTAAATCTCTACCCTCTAAAGATAGTGTTAATAACTTCAATTGTTCTTAGGGAGGCAGAATTTGGTTAAAATGGAACTCTAGTTTCTCCTCCTTCACCTCTGTTCTTAAGATCTCTTAGCTCATCCATGGCTCTTTTACCCACCATAATTCCCCCCCCCCCTTCTTCTTCACTTGTGTTTATGCTCTCAATGATGCGCATGATAGGACTCGACTTTGGTGCTCTCTTCGTCAGATTGCCTAAGGTATGGACTCCCCATGGATCATCATGGGAGACTTTAATTTTGTAATTTTTGCAATAAAAAGGGTGGTGGGAATCCGATTTTGATTTCTAGAACTTAGGACTTCAAAAATTGCGTTCATGAATGTGGTTTTCTTGATTTTCTCAGCTTTGATCTTTTTACACTTGGTCTAATCAACTCAAGAATGAAATGAGCTAAGTGGCAATGAAAAAAAAAAGATAGTCTTGGATTCATACCAAAGTATGAACCCACTATCGATACTCAAAGACAAAACATTTACCAAGAGAAAACATCACTATAGGAGTCCTTTCAAAATGGAGAAAAGAAAGAGAAATCCTTACAAAAATTCATCTTGGTAAGATGCCACACAGATCCACAGATGTATTTATTAAGGTTATCGGATACGTCATCAAGGTATAGTGTACTATCTCGAAAGACAGAAGTCACTACCCTTCAATAAAACCAATCACCTTAATATGGACTCCTAAGGACGATGGGTCTGCCTTGGTACCAGAGATTCTTCCCCTACTTTACATGAAAAAGTAAAGTAGGTTTTATTTTAAATTGGGTTCGTTAAGTTCCCTACAGGGGTAAACCCCCATAGTTAATTACATCCTAAGGGATGTGATCCTAAGGAAAACTCTCAATTAAGGTAAATGATTGTTATCTTTGAAAATTTTAATAAGAAGGACTATCAATCGATTGGTTTATGTTTAAAGATCAAATGGGATTGATCGAAAGAGGGAGTTATTATCGAAGCCAAAATGGGAAATAAGTAGGAGATGCCCATGATGTTAGGAAATCTAGCGACATCTCAAATTATCCTAAAATTGGGCTTTACATTTTAGAAATTGATTTAGTTTGCTTTAGTTATATTTTTTATTAGAATTTTAGGACTTAATATTCCTTAACACAAAATTAAGGAAATGCCTAAGAGGTGAGGAATTATGCTTATGGCTCACAAAGGGGAAAAGGGGAACAACTGGGTGCACTGGCACTGTAACTGCTACTAATACTATGGGAACTACCATAACCTTCCTCTTCAGTGAGGGAATCTCTGAGTCAGATGGCATCTCGACCTGGATGACTGACTTCTGTCTCGTCACCACGCTCCTGCTGACTATCATGAGGCTGGTCCCCTCACATGTGATCCTAGCCCCTTCAAAGCCTCAGCCAAAATGGATAAAGTGGGTGAAGTCAAACTATGGGAGGCTGGCCCGATCCAAGGCCAAATCCATCCCGAAAGAAAATGTGAACACGCACTTCTGTGTTGCCATTGAACTAAACTGACTAAAACTAACTGAAAGTCTGCAATGCTGGAAAAAAAAACCCGAATTAGATTTCTTACTTTGTTGATTTTTTTTTTAATTTTGGTTTAGAATTCGAATCCAACTTAACACTTGAAAGTGTTAAGTGGGGCTCAAATGAATTTAGAAGAGTGATTTTGGAATTGATTGGAAAGAAGATTTTTTTTGAATGTAGAATCAATTTTCAACAAATTTGTGTATGTTGAAAATGGGTTCAACTATTTTTGGAGAGATTGATGCTTCCATAGGTTCATATTTGAATTTAATTTTTTGAGTTTTAGGACCCTTTATTTAATAAATTTAAGTTTAAAGTAAATGATCAATTGATTTTGTTTTGATTTGTGATTTTGGAATTTACTCACTTAGCAAATTTAAGTACACTAGGTGAGGTGTTTGAAAATAATTTTCTTCTTTTATTTTCTTATTTTTGAATCATGTGCGAATTTGAGAATGGAATCTTCACTTAGCAAAGTTGGGTATGGTAAATGAAGAATCCAAATATTTTGTTATTTTTTGAAAAGAGGATCTTTACTTAGTAATTTTGGGTATGCTAAATAAAGGATCCAAATGTACTTTGTTTTTGATGATTTTGAAAAGAGGATCCTTAGTAAATTTAGGTATGCTAAAGAAATCCAAATGTGATTTATTTTTGTTGATTTTTTGAAAAGAGGATTCTTAGCAAATTTATGTATGCTAAGAGAATCCAAATGTGTTTTGTTTTTGATGATTTTTGGAAAGAGGATTCTTAAGGAAATTTAGGTATGCTAAGGCAATCCAAATGTTATTTTTGATTTTTGATTTTTTTTTTTTTTTTGAAAGAGAGGATCTTCACTTAGAAAATTTGGGTATGCTAAATAAAGGATCCAAATGTTGTTTTATTTTTTTGATTTTGAAGAGAGGACCTTCACTTAGAAAATTTGGGTATGCTAAATGAAGATCAAAATGTGTTTCAATTTTGGTTTTAAAAAGATAATTCTTTACTTAGCAAATTTAAGCATGCTAAATAAAGGATCCATTTGTTGTTTAAATTTTGAAAAGAGGATTGTTCATTTTGTTTTGAAGATGTGATTGTTGATTTTGTTTTGAAAATGATTGTTGATTTTGTTTTGGAAATGAAATCCTCATTCAATAAATTGAATGAGGATGTTCATTTGTGCTTTTTTTTTTTGGAAAATATGATTTTTTTTTTTTTAAATGATTATTGATTTTGTTTTGAAAATGTGATTGTTGATTTTGTTTTGAAAATGAAATCTTCATTCAATAAATTGGATGAAGATGTTCATTTGTGCTTTTCGAAAATATGATTTTGGATTTTATTTTTGAAAAGATGATTGTTGATTTTGTTTGAAAATAGAATCTTCATTCAATAAATTGAATGAAGATGTTCATTTGTGATTTTTGAAAGTATGATTTTGAATTTTATTAAAAGATGATTGTTGATTTTATTTTTAAAAATGATTGTTGATTTCAATTTGAAAATGAAATCTTCATTCAATAAATTGAATGAAGATGCTCATTTGTACTTTTGAAAAATATGATTTTGGATTTTAATTTTGAAATGATTCTACATTTAAAAACCATGAAGATTGTTAGATGAGGGTTATTTATGAAAATTTCTGTGCAAACATTTTATTATGTGCATTTTAAAAAAAAGTGATTTTTGAAAATTGATGTTTTTTATAAAGGATTTATTTTTCTTATTTTTTTGGAATGAACCTTTCTTTACCGTGAAAATGAAAAGGAGAAAGTCTTTAGTTTTTTTTTCTTTTTATTAAATTTTTATTTTCACCCATTTGGGAACCCAGCAGGGGTTTTAAGACCTTCATGGAATGAAGTCCTATAACCTAAAGGATGTTGGCTAGCTTAGCTTAAGGATGAAATAAACTAAGTGCCAACGAAAAAGAAAGATAGTCTCGGATTCATATAAAAATACAAACCCACTATCGATACTTGGAGACAATGATCGTTTACCAAAGATGGAGAGAGGAACCATCCCCAGCAGAGTTGCAAGAAAAATCTATGGTGAAAATTTCTTATATACTTCCATCTTCAATCTATGTGGATAGAATGAAGATAGAAATATACTTTTGGTTTGGACATCACATAGATCCACAGATATTCTTATTAGGGTGATTGGGTACAGCATTGAGGAATAGTATACTATCTTGAAAGATAGAAGTCACCATCCTACAATGGACCTAATCACCTAATAAGGACTCCTAAGGATAATGGGTATTCGCATGTACCAGAGATTCTTCCCCTACTTTACATGGAAAAGTAAAGTAGGGTTTATTTTAAATCAGGTTCGTTAAGTTCCCTATGGAAGCAAGCCTCCATCATTAAGTACATCTTCAAGAGTGATATTTCTTAAGAATAGTCTCGATTAAGGTAAATGATCATTATCTCCAAAGATTTCAAAGATAGGGCTATCAATTAATTGGTTATTTTTAAAAGATCAAGTGGGATTGATCAAGAGGAGGGAGTTATTATCAAAACCAAGAGGAGATGAGCACAGGTTGCTCATGATAATAGGAAGCCTAGTTAACATCCCAAACTATCCTATGGTTGGGCTTTACATATTTAAAATTGAGGAGAATTGTTTGTTTGAGTTGAATTTTTATTAGAAATTTAGGGCTTATAATTTCACAACACAAGATCATGGAAATGCCTAAGAGGTGAGGATTTATGCTTGTAACCCACAAAGGGGAGAAGCAGCCTCAGATCCTAAATCTAGGGAGCTTTGGCGAGGGTCAAAGCATGACCTAAATCTAAGGCAAAAATGGGTATATGATTTACCTCCACAAGAGAGGATAAACCACCCGACTGTTTGGACTTACAACTGCCTAGGGGTGGCTGCTAATTAACTCCTCCTATGATTTTAAATACATGTAGGCAAGTCATATGCTTTTGCAAAATAGCTAGGTTATTATTTATTTGGAAAATAGGCTAAGTCCTTAAACTCACTCCCTAAGAGATTA
Organism: Cymbidium sinense; assembly: GCA_021442155.1. Taxonomy (NCBI): domain Eukaryota; kingdom Viridiplantae; phylum Streptophyta; class Magnoliopsida; order Asparagales; family Orchidaceae; genus Cymbidium; species Cymbidium sinense. The sequence continues at coordinate 154,074,148 of CM038221.1, forward strand.
GATCATGTAGGGCATTGTTGACACTGGACCCCTCTTAGAATTTAAGAGTTCCTTAGTCTTAAGGCACATCTAGTGATTAGGTGAACTCTCAACCTAGCCCTAGAGACTTAGAAGAGTTAGCCATAGGAATAGGTCATGCCTTAGCGATGATTAGGACAATTTGTCTATCATTAGCTTAGACCATTCCTCACCTTCCTTCCTTCAAGTCAAACTCCATATCAATCTTATTTGATTTTCTCCAAACTCAATTCAAATCCATGATTGAAATCTATGATTGAAACCCATGAACAAAATCCATCAAAATTCCTAAGCTCAAATTTCCCTAAGTCCTTAATCTTCCCTTAAGGACTTAACCAAAATCATGATCAAAACCTATTCAAATCTTTAAGATTTTCTTAATAGTCATCTATATTCTCATTTATATTCACATATATAAATGAAATATAAATTCAAACCCAATCAAACTAAACTCAAAATTCTAGCTCAATTCATGAAATTTTCCTAAGTCCCTTAATTTTTTATTAATGGACTTAGCCTAAATCTTGATCAAACCAATTCAAACTTATGGGATTTTCTCAAAACTCATTTATAATCTCATTTATATTCACATATATAAATGAAATATAAATATTAATCAATCAAATCAAATTCTCAAATTAAATTCCAAATCTAAAATTATTCTTAATTCCTTAATTTTTCATTAATGGACTTAGCCAAAATCTTGATCAAACCAATTCAAATTCATGGGATTTTCTCATAATTCGTTTATATCCTCATTTATATTCACATATATAAATGAAATATAAATATAAATCAATCAAACCAAATTCAAAAAAGTTCAAACTCCAAACTCCAAAAATTTTCTTAAGTCCTTTAAATCCTTCTTAATGGACTTAGCCCAAATCATGATTAAACCACTTCAAATCCTCGATATTTTCTCATGATCCATTAATATTCTCATTTATACTTACATAGATTAATGAAATGCAAATATAAATCAATCAAACCTATTCCAAAAATCAAACTCAAATCCACTCAAAATCCAACCTAAGCCTTTCAAGTCAAAATCTTGAACTTAGCCAAACCAACTTCAAATCAAGCCAAACTCTTGATTTTCCCCCATGATTCAATCAAACTTACAATCATGAGCCCATATATAAATACAAACTTCAATCACTCAATCAAAACCCAAGTCAAAAATAAAACCCAAAGTCCTTTCATATTCTTCCTTTGAATATGAAATTGTCAAAAGGATCAAAACTCATTTGACTTCAAACCACTTGTAAATGGATTTATATTTCAATCATGAGTCCATATACAAGATCACTCAAGCTCAAATCAAGCTTTGACCAAGCCATTTGACCCACTTAGGCTCACTTGATCCAAAGTGACCTAAGGTACCCTTATGAGCTAAATTCTAATCCTAACCAAATTGGATTGAACCAAACACATTCATGCCTCTCATCATGATTAACAATCATCATGGGATGATCAATAAATCAAACCAAGTCAAACCTAGGGTTGGCCAAGTCAACACTTAGCCCAAAATAAAACCTAACATAAAATCCATCATAGGCCAAATTGATTGAAACCATTGATCTAAGTTTCATGACCTATGTTTGAACTGATCAATTTGAGCCTACCCCATTCCACCCAAGTTGACCCATTTTGACCTAAAAGTCAAAATGTGTCAAAACTTGATCTAAGCCAAACCAATAAGTCAAGTTCATTCCAAATCACTTGTTGAACTTGGCCAAAGCCTCAATTAGCCAACTAGACCTAACCTAGCCCAATTGACCTTAGACCCAACATGACCTAAAGGGGTCATGTTGAGCCAATTTTGAACTTAACTAAAATTGATTGGAAAAAAAGATATCAATCCACCCCATATGACTACCCAAACCTAAACCTACCCTTGACCTACCTCATAAAAGTCAAATGGGTCAAATAGGTCAACTTGATCCATTTGACCTAAATGAAGTCATATGAGCCAAAACCAAATATAAACCAAGTTGAATCACACCAAAGCCACTAAAAAATTTCAAATGGTCATATGAACATGAACAAACCCTTGGTTTGACCTAGTTGGTCAACTTCACCCAAGTTGACTCATTTTGATCTAAATGGGTCAACATGAGCCAAACCTTATCAAATGAATTCCAAATCTCATGAAACTTGGCAAAACCTAGTTTCTCCACATACCCAACATATCTAAATTGAAAAATCAGCAAAATGACCATTCTACCCCTAGGCCATAAAACAAATTTTGGCCTAGTCAATGGGTAATTTGGTCATACCCTCTCCATATCCACTTAATGCTTTCCTAATAGCTCAAGGGAACCTACTGAAGAGTGGTGCACCCAACCCAATGGGTTTGGGTCAGCCCAATTGGACCCAAGGCCAAACCCGGCCCATGGGTCAAAATGACAAAATCAAAATCCATCTCCCACTCAATTTCAAGCACACAGGAGATTGGCATTCCACTCAAGGCCTCAAACTGACCATGTGAACACATCTAACTGATCAAATAGCCCTTCCATTACGATCAATTGGATCAATATGCCTTCAAGGGGGGAGATATACTCCCCCTAATTGAATTCAAAATGATTCCTCAATTCGACTAAGCCCTAGAGAGTGTTAGGATCCATCAGAAAGCATTCCTAAACTTCCTAGATCCATCAGAAAGCATTCCTAAGCTTCCTCAAGGTTGTAAAGATTTAAGTAGCCCTAAGTAGGTCTTGTACCTTACACCTCTAGTTAACAATAGTGTTGTACTCACTTATGCCTTTCTTACTTTCATGTGTGCATGTGAAAATTGCATAAGAAACCCTTTTCTACTTAATGAAAATCATGCATCTTAAACTTCTAAGTTTCCTTAAGTGACTTGCTTAGCATACATCATAAAGTGTGTTAAAAATTCTCATTTGTTTGTATAGATATGCTTAAGACTCATTCATATGCATGTTATATTTGTTGGGAAAGAAATGAAGTGATGTATGTTTTGTGAATTTGGTTCATTTTATTTAATCTTAAAATGTCTTTCTTTTTGAATAAGTTTGTTTAAAGTTCTTCTAAACATAGGATTAATTAAAATAATTAATCAAAACATTCATTAAACAAAACTAAAATGTGAATCTACTTTAGAAATTACTTAGTTTTGGGAAGGAATGAGAAGTTCTCTTTCCCTCTCTCATAATATAGTAAATAATTCTAGATTCATTTGAACCTAATCAAAACTTGGAATAAAATCAATCCAAATTAATTAAACAACTTAAATAAAACCCTCCTCTAAGTTGAACATGCTTCACACTTTGAAAATTCTAACTTAATGCCATAGCTAAGCATACCACACAAACCTTCAAAGCACACACATTAGCTTAAGTCAACGTCTAGCTTTAGGTTAGGGCAGTGCATGATTTGATGTTTGTTTTGTTTTGTGATATATGTTTTAGACTGGATGTTAGGATGTATGCACGAGAATGAATGGTAGGGTGATCTTACTATAACCATTATTTTTTGTATGGGATTGTGCTTAAGGGGCGCTATCACAAATAAAGATATAAAAAAGCTTTTGCTTGCTGTGCTTATACAAGCATAATCCATAGTGTGGACTTAGTCACCCTGTGGGGTGATAAGTCTAATATACATGCTTGGGATTGTGTGGTTTGTTTTAGCTAATCTCTATTTTGCACGTGTTAGTTAGATTTCCATTCTTTTCCTTTTCATGTAAATTTATGCAATTAGGATTTTGGAATGATTGTCATGGGATTAGATGAGCATTGGTCATTAGATCCTATCTTATGCACCATGTGAAGCCTTTGAAGCATCCACCTTCCAACCATCCAAAAGAAGGAACCAAAGAGGAAAGAAGAAAAGAACAATGAAGAATGAAGCTTGAAGGCCCCCAAAATAATGAATTCCTTGCTTAATTATAATTCAATTCATTTGTGATCCGGGCAAAAACCTAAACTTAAAAAATAAATCTAGAAATAAAACCTAAAAATAAATAAAAAAATAAAACCTAAACCCTAAACTAAAAAGAAAACTAAACTTAAAATAAAAATAAAATATAATAAATAAAATAAACCTAAACCTAAACTAAAATAAATAAAACCTAAACCTAAACCAAAAATAAATTAAACCCAAACCTAAACCTAAACTAAATAAAATAAAATAAACTAAAAATAAATCTAAACCTAAACTAAAAAAATAAAACCTAAAAATAAACCTAAAATAAAACCTAAAACCTAAACCTAACATAATAAAATAAAAATCTAAACCTAAAAAATAAACATATTTAGGTTTTAGAATCGCATTCCTTGTTGGTCTTAAAACCTTTGTTGGGTTCTCCAATGGGTAAAATGAAAAAAGATTTAAATAAAAAAATATCTTTAAGACTTCCTCCTTATCATTTTCATGATAAGGAAAGGTTCATCCTAAAAATAATAAATCTTCCATAAAGAACTTTGCTTTTCAAAAGCACCTTTTTCAAAAAATGCACTTAATAAAATATTTTGCACAAAATTTTGTCACCTTCATTTAACAATTCCCATAATTGTTACATGTAGGGATTTTCAAAAGTAAAATTGATAAAAATTTTCCAAATGTACAAATGTACATCTTCTTTCAATTCACTTTGATGAAGATGACATTTTCAAAATAAAATGAATAATCATATTTTTCTGAAAATCACAATCATAATCATAAAATTTTCAAAAAGCACACATGAATTTTTCTATTCAATACACTCACACTTATTGAATAAAAAATTTATTTGTAAACAAAAATCAAAGTTTCCAAAAAGCACATGTGAACATCCTCATTTAATTTATTAAATGAAGATTTCATTCCCAAATAATAATATAAATCATTTTTTTAGGAAATCCCACTTAAACATATCTCACATATGTTTCAAGTTGGGATTCCTCCCTTTTAAAAAGCAATAATCACACACAACATTTCATATTTCAAAAATAAAAATTGATCTCCATTCTACATACTTAAATTTATTGAATGGAGGTCCCCTTTTCAAAAGATAAAATTTCAACAATCATACTTCAAAAAAATTTTAAAAAGCACATTTTGGAGCCTCACTTAACATACCCAAATTTGTTAAGTGAAGTCTCCAAATCCCAAAAAATTCAAATTTTTTTTAAAAAAATACATTTTGGAATTTCACTTAGCATAATCAAATATGCTAAGTGAAGTCTTCAAAATCCAAATCAAATCAACAATCATAATTCAAAAATTTTCTAAACAGATTTTGGAACTTCATTTAACATATACAAATTTGTTAGGTAAAGTTTCCAAAATCCAAAATCCAAAAAATTTTCAAAATTCAAAACACAGTTTGGAACTTCATTTAACATACACAAATTTGTTAAGTAAGGTTTCCAAAATCCAAAATTTTTTCAAAATTCTAAACACATTTTGGAACTTTATTTAACATATACAAATTTCTTAAGTAAAGTTTCCAAAAAAAAAAAATTCAAAATTCTAAACACATTTTGGAACTTTATTTAACATATACAAATTTGTTAAGTAAAGTTTCCAAAATCCAAAATCCAAAAAATTTTCAAAATTCAAAACACATTTTGGAACTTCATTTAACATACACAAATTTGTTAAGTAAGGTTTCCAAAATCCAAAATCCAAAAAAAATTCAAATAATTTTTCTAAACACATTTTGGAACTTCATTTAACATACACAAATTTGTTAAGTAAGGTTTCCAAAATCCAAATCCAAAAGTTTCAAAATTTTCAAACAAAATTTGGGACCTCACTTAACATACCCAAATTTGTTAAGTGAAGTCTTCAAATCCCAAAAATTCAAAATTTTTCAAAACACATTTTGTATTTTCATTTAGCATAATCAAATTTGCTAAGTAAATTTTCCAAACCCAAAATCAAAATTAACAATCACATTTCAAAAAAATTTCGAAACACACATTTGGAATTTCATTTAGCATAATCAATTTTTCTAAGGGAAATTTCCAAATCAAAAATCAACAATCATAATTCAAAATTTTTCTAAACACATTTTGAAACTTCATTTAACATACACAAATTTGTTAAGTAAGGTTTCCAAAATCCAAAATCCAAAATATTTTCAAAATTCTAAACAAAATTTGGAAATTCACTTAACATACCCAAATTTGTTAAGTAAAGTCTCCAAATCCAAAAATTTTAAAATTTACAAACAATAATTGGAACTTCATTTAACATACCCAAATTTGTTAAGTAAAGTCTCCAAATCCAAAGTTCAAAACTTTTCAAAACATATTTTAGAACTTTACCTAGCATACTTAAATTTGCTAAGTAAAGTTTCCAAAGTCAAAAAAAAAAACATTCAAACACCCTTTGGAACTTCCTCCCTTTGCACACCAAATTTGCTAAGGAGAAGTTTCCATTTTTCAAAATTAAAAATGAAATCAAAATTTTAAACACACCATTTGGAATTTCATTTAGCATAGTCAAATTTGCTAAGTAAATTTTTCATTTCACAAAACCAAGTGGGATTTCATCTTTAGCATACTAATTTTGCTAAAGTTGAATCTCCACTTTCAATCATTTCAAAAAATAAAATGAAACACTTAGGATCCCCTTAGCATACCAAATTTGCTAAAGGATCCTACCCTTTTCAAAAATCAAAACTTTCCAAACAAATGAATCACTTAGGATTTTCTTAGCATACCTAAATTTGCTAAGGATCATATTTTCAAAAATTAAACAAAATACACTTGGGTTCTTCACTTTGCATACCTAAATTTGCTGAGTAAGAATCTCAAAATTTTCCAAAAATAAAACAAAATAAAATTTTCAAAAAAAAAAAACAAATTCACTTTTACTTTACTTAGCATACCTAAATTTGTTAAGTAAGTAAAATTTTCAAAACATTAAAACAACACAAAATATTTTGACCCTTACTTTAACATAACCAAATTTGTTAAAGGAAATGGTCCTCCAAATCACAAAAAATTCAAATTCAAAATAAAACAAAATGAACCTATGGAAGCATCCTATCAAAATTTTGAATCCATATTTCAACATACCTAAATTTGTTGAAGTTTAGATTCATATTCAAATTCCTCTTTCAATCAATCTTTCCAAATTCATTTGAACCCCACTAAACACTTCCAAGTTGTTAGATGTGGGTTCAAATTTTCAAAATTCAAAAATTCAAATCTATGGAGACAAAAAATTGATGCAAGTTCATTTCTCATTGTAGATTCTTTTCAGTGCAAGTGCAATTTCAATTTCAGTTTACTTCAGTCAATGCAATGGTAGGCTCTCAAAAATTTTTCTTTACCTTCCTCACAGCATGGACCTTGCCTTAGATCAAGATGACTTTCCTCATTTGGATCATACCCACTTGATCCATTTTGGCCAGGGATTTGAGCGGTCCAGGATCACTTGTGAGGGCATTCCCCTCACCATAGTCAGAAGAAGGTGGGGGCGTAAGGTCATGGTAGACTTACCTCCAAGATGTATCCTCACTAAAGAGGAAAGTGGAAGTACCATGACTTGGTTTCGCATACAATTCAGTTGCAAAGGGCGCTCATCCTAGAGTTACACATGTTGCCAGGCGCAAGCACTATCATCTCTGTACTCTAAAGGTAAGGCTCCCCTGGATTCAGGGCTTGCCTCCCTGACATTTGAGTACGAGTCTAGCTCACATTCCTCTCATCCTACTCGCACTCAGCACAGGAACAAGAATCATATGGTCAAACCATTCCATACTAGCGAGAGTTGAAGCTGATTTTCGTTGACCATGGATGAGTCTCCCATGATCACTTCACCACTAGTTATTAAAAAAATTTCATCCTCTCTCGAGGGGAGATATGCGGGAGGATCCATTCATCACCTCCTCAGTGGTGCATCTGCGATAGTTTCTAGGAGGAGGTGCGTGCCTCACTTTGTTCTACGGTAGGAGAGCATAGTCTTAGAGTCCCAGTTTGATTTTTGATCTATTATCCCTGTGAGGAGGATCCATCGAGAGGGCCATGAGGCCCATACATACATCACTAGTGAGCGGCGAGGTTTCATCGTGTTAGCACTTACTTTGGTTGATTTTCCACTTCGACATGCTACTATCTTGATAGTATTCTCCTCAGGGACCTAGCCATCAGAGGGCTACATAGAAAAGTGTGGTGTCTCCACCCACCCACCCCATGTCTCCATCTCGAGGTTTCGGCATCACCCATTCCATCCAAGGCCATGAAGAAGGCGCATCGGGAAAAATATACCCGTTGGTGATAGTATGGCCAAGGGATCCTACTCCTCTACACCACCCATTATGGTAGGGAGCTCTCCTCGACCTTACGCCCTAGTGGTGTGGAAGAGTGGCCCGAGCATCATGGTCATTCCTTCACCAACTCCACCCATACATGATCTGGAGATGGTGATATCATGGATATTCGGATGATAGTTTTGGCGGCGGTGGTAGAGGATCATCCTAGGATTGTTACCCTATTACCAATAGTGATTATCATTCTTCTAGTGAGTAGTCCATAGATTGACTCCCCTTCTGAGAGTCGGTGCCTCTCAGTTCATGATAGTGATCACACTGTCGGCCAAACTTTGTACTACTTAGTTAGATCATCCTTAGATGAGATATGGCACTATTTTATGGAGAAAAGGAGATCTTAGGGTATGCTGATGAAGAAAGAGTGTTTGATCCCAATGAAGATGACTTGATGGGGATTTGGCGGTATGCATGGTTGATACTAGAGGTTCTCTTCTTAGGGAAGCGCCATGGAAGGTGATGAGGTTGATCAAGGAGACACAGAATCAACATCACCTCGAAGTTAAGGCAGAAATAGATTGATAGGATGGCACAATTTAGACTTGTTGGCGGTAGTGCTTGAATAAGCCCTCAGTTCATCCTAACACGTCAATGTTAGTCGACTGAAACTAGTGCATGTCTTAGATCAGTTAAGACTCTACCTCTTGTTGAGCAAGGTAGCACTAGCATATAGGAAGGTAGTGGAAAGTACCTCCATACATGAAAAGATTTAAAATCCATGGTTGAGCGGTGAAGGAAGCTTTGGCTCAAGCAGGGAGGATCATCGGTTCCAAAGGGTAGACCCTACCAAAAATCTGTATCCCAAGGGTTTATGCCTCCTTCCTTCAAAGCTTTGATGGCGGTGGGAATCAAAAGCATAGCTCACTTTAGGGCAGTTGTTGCAAGCAGTGGCGTGATATTACTCTTTAGACTTTGTTAGTAACTGAGTGGGTATCACTTTTGATTGGTATCTTTGAACTATCCAATGATTAAGACATTTCTTGAGTTAGAGCAACTCTTCCTCAAGAGATTTGCTGGAGCTCAGCAAAGGGTTACTATAGGTTATCTAGTTGTAGCCCAACAACACTCCTGTGAGTCACTTGTTGATTATATTCTCTGATGGTGTAACCTGAGTATGAAGTGTGAACCACTGCTGTCTGAACAATATGCCATTGAGATTCTCTTGAAGAATATCCATGGCTCAGTTGCCTTCATGCTTAAAGGCTTCACCATAAAGACATTTGAGAAGCTAATCAACAAGGCAGCTAGTCTACAAGGAGAGACAAAATAGTTTCCTTTTCTAGATCAATTGCCAAAGCAAAAATCCCAAAAGGTTTATAAGAAGAAACCAAGAGTAGTAGTGGTTGATAAGGGAAGCGCCAGAGATCGTCAGACCATGATGACCTCCACCTCCTTTGCCACCGAGGCATATCGGCCTCCACCGAGCCTCCATGGCCGGCCAACCACCTAAATGGCATGTATCCCGCCCGGTAGCTATGGTCCTACTCTTTAGATAAGTTAAACAAACCTTATTCTTTTAAGAGGAGGTCAAGAAAATCTTTAAGAATCTCTTAAAGAAACTTGATTTTTTAGCTACCCAGGAGACTGGAAAGTAGGCAAAAGTCATGATCCAAACTTTTCCCACCATTATGCTAGGCCACATTTTGGAGGATTGCTTTACATTCAAGGGGCTTGAACATAATTTCAAGAACATGTCATTATCCCAAAGGAATACCTTGTGGAACAACCTTCAGTTCCATTAGGGTAATCCTTGGGGATACAATCCTACCAAAACCAAAGAAGGTTGGGACATTTCTTTGTCTAAAACCTCTAAGAAAATAATTAAAGATCAAGAAGCTTTCCTTGGGTGCACGTCACTCAAACCTCCAACACCAAGGAAGGTTTGCAAGTTTAGTGCCAACTCTAGGAAAGTGGGAGCTCGTAGCAACATGTGTGTGAGATAGCCCTTAGCATAGCCACCAGCGTATACCTCAGCCATTTAGCTTCCCACGGTGACTTCTACCATTTCAACTAGTTCTTCAGTTTCTTCCTCTAGTAGAACTCTTGTATCAGTGGATAAGGGCATCAATTCTCTTACTCCACTCACTCTACTTGACTTCTACTTTGTACTTCCAAATATTTCCAAGAAATTGAAGAATAAAGCTGATTTGAATTACATCATGTCTCTTCATGTCTTCTTCTATTCTCCATAACTCTTCAAGTCTAATTAACTATAATAATTCTGATCTTCTTTCTTTGAGTTGGACTTTAACTATGAATACTACAGGTTCACCTCTTGAGATAGACTTGGAATCATCCGATTTTGAGAGTCCCATAGGAGAAGTTGTAGGTGAGTCTGAGGTAGAACTTGCCACCACCTTGCCTCAAGATTGCAAGTCAACCTCCATAGTGGCAGGTTCTACCTCCTAGAGCACCTCTAGATAGAAATAAGTCATTTGAAGATCAAGCCCTTCACAAGATGCTCCACCCTTGGATATGCTTGTATGGAAGATCAAGAAATGGACTAACATCCTTTCTCATCTAAGAAAGTTACCATCTAAACCAAGCATATATGATGCCCTTGATCCAAGGGATCACCTTCCAGATGAAGACCCCCTTGGGACTTGGAGCAAGCCCTATACGGCCACATTCGATATGGAAGGTTTACTTGGGTTCGCCGAGGTTCTCATGGATTTTGGGTGCATGTTGAACATTATGATTCTAAAGACCCTTTCCTATTGAAGATCAACATCTCTACTCTCCGAGGAGATAGAATGATGTTGAGAGGATTCAATGATCAAGGTGAGTGAGCTTTAGGTTCTATAGAGTTATCATTGGAGATCAGTGACTGGAAGGCTGAAGCTAAGTTCTACATCATTGAATCAAATACTTCATTTATTGCTTTGCTTGGTAGGCCTTGGATACATCAGAACAAGAACTTTCCATCCTCCCTTCATTCATCAAGTTGAAAAGATGGAATTGAGTACCATGTCAAGGATGAAAACCATTCTAGTTAGAGGTTGAGATATGAGGATGTGACCTATTATCTTCCTAAAAATACCCTTTCACGTGAACTTAGACAAAATTCAAATGCAAATGCAAAAGTAAAAGAAAAGATAAAAGAAAAAGAAAATTAAAAGCAAAAGAAAAGATAAAAGTAAAAGAAAATAAAAAGAAAAGTCTAAGTGAGCAAGAAAGTCGGAATTGAAGAAGAAGTGGATCCATCACATTTCACCCACAGTTCATTCCATCATATGGATATGTGGGTAGATGGCTCAACCTCCACCGGTAGAGGCGAAATAAAGGCGTTCAGTGGGAGACCCCTAGTTGGCCTTGCAATAGAGGTCATGTTCAGTTCATAGGTACCTACTATTCACATAGACTTGGAATAGCTCGGAGGATGAGTCTAATGTGATTAGTATACTCTGGGTTCATTGAGGTGATTGATCCACCCGAAAGCAAAATATTAAAATGGTTTATGTGAAACTATCGAACAGTTGGGAACCTCTTACCTCACATCTCAGAAAGTTGAAGGTTTGATAGTTAAGGTCCATAAGTCTTCGGTGACATGAAGCGAAAGAGTTCTTTGGGTTCATCATCCTCAAGTCCAGAGCTGGATGTAGGACTTGAGGAAGATACTTTTAAAGAATTAATGGAATTACCTTTTAACTTTTACTCGCCTTGTGTTTAATATCTTGTACAGAAAGGTTTAGTTCCCCACACTTGGTCCAAGTACAAGTCATAATATTTTGAAAAATTATGGAATAAAAACATAATCAAGAGCGACTAGGATGATAATGGGTCCGGTCGATGGAAGATTATTACTAGTTGTTACCAACCATTTGGAATCATAGGTTCTTCTCACACATCCCCAACTCTTATGAGAATGTGTGTTTAGAAACTTCAGATGATCTAGATGATCTCCAAGTCAAAGAGACACCACCAGAGTTTGAAGAGGAGATTCATTCAACAATTGACAAGCTAAAAGAAATCAACCTCAGGATAGAAGAAAATCCTCGCCTGACATACATCAGTTCATTATTGAATGAAGAAGAAACCAATGACTTAGTTAGGCTATTGACTGAGTTTAAAGACTGCTTTGCATGGAGTTATGAAGAAATGCTTGATTATCTCGTAGCGGTCCACAAGCTAGCAATAGATCTAACATTACCCATTAAGCAAGCTCCTAGGCGCATGCGATTAGAAATTGAACAATAGTCATTTTGAAGTCAAGAAATTAACGATGCTGGTTTCATCGGGAAGAAAAATATCCTACACAGTTTAGCTAGTGTCCAGTTAAGAAGAAGAATGGCCAAATTCGCATTTGCATCAATTTTAGGGACTTAAACAAGGCATGCCCTAAGGATGAGTTTCATCTTCCTATACAGAATTAATGGTGGACATTACCTCATCTCATGTAGTCTTCTCTTTCATGGATGGATCATCTGGCTATAACCAAATTAAGGTGTCTCCTGAAGATGAAAGAAACACTACCTTTTGAACCCCGATTAGAATCTTTTGTTATAGGGTCATCCCTTTCAGCCTTAAAAATTCTGGTGCTACATACCAACGGGGCTTGACTTAGATCTTCAATGAACTCATCCATCATCGGGTTGAGTGCTACATTGATGATCTAGTAGTCAAACAGAGAAAAAAGAACCTCTTTGACTTGAGAGTAGTTTTGAATGGTTAAGATAATATAACCTTAAAATGAATCCCAGTGTGCATTTGAGTTGAGAAATTCCTTGGTTTTGTTGTTCGACACCAAGGAATAGAAATAGATCCTGAAAAGATCAAAGCTATCTTAGAAATGCCACCTCCTAAAACTTTAACTCAACTCGAATCCTTTCAATGACAGTTGGCATATCTAAGACACTTTATCTCAAACTTATCAGGGAGATGCAAACTCTTCTCCAAACTTGTCAAAAATGATGTCAAGTTCAAGTGAGATGATAAGTGTCATCACTCATTCAAAGACATCAAAGAATACTTGGTGAAGCCACAAGTTCTCGCATCCCCTGTCCCGGGTAGGCCATTGATCCTTTATACTGCTGTATTGGATGACTCTCTCGGCGCTCTGTTGGCCCAACCCAATGATGAGGGGAAGGAAAGCGCACTCTACTACCTCAACCATCGTATGATTCCTTTTGAACCAAATTATCCACCTATTGAGAAACATTACCTAGCTTTGATCTTTACATCTCAGAAGCTACGACACTGTATGCTTTCTCATAAGGTGAACTTGATCTCTTAAACTAATCCACTGCAGTACCTCATGACATGACCAACTATTTCTAGACGTTTGGATCATTGGTCCATGATAATGGTTGATATCACATTTACCCTTGTGCAAAAGGATAAACATAGCAAATTTCTTAGACACCCACTTCCTTCTAATTCTTTGCTTAGTGATCTCCCGATGAACAAATCATGAACTTAGGGAGGCAACCGATGGGAGATGTATTTTGATGGTGGTGCTTCTTTTCTTAAAGGTGAAGCACCACAACTATTCTCAGGCGAGGGTAGGAATAGTTCTTCTCCAAATCACGATGTGATGAGATTCTCATACTATCTTTCCAACCTTGCAACAACGAAGGCAGTATGAGGCTTTGATTATCGGTTTAGAGTTATCCATCACTATTAGTGTCAAGAGCATCAACATCTTTGGGGATTCTCAGTTGGTCATCAACCAGATCGTCGGGTTCCACTAGGTCCTCAAGCCCAAACTTCATCATTACTATGAGTATACCATGAAGCTGTTGGCCTAGATTTCTGAAGTTACCATCTACAAGGTTCCCTAAGTAGAGAACATAATAGTAGATGCCTTGGCAAAACTTTCCAAAGAGTTGGCATATGTGGAGTATGAGTCCATTTTAATAAAGGTCCAAAATACACAAGTTTTATCCCTTATTGATTCGGAACTCATCGAGATACTTGATCTTGAAGGGGAGGTTGTCGTTGCCATAATAGACAAGGAGTTTGATTAGAGGCAACTGTTCATAGATTACTTAAACACCGGTAAACTACCTCAAGAGAAATCTCAAGCCCATCAGGTGAAATAAAGAGCTCTCTCCTACGCTCTTGTTGATGGCACCCTATGTCCTAAATGTGGTTATGTTGTTTGACAAACACAAAGCCCATGGCATTATAAGGTACACTCAGTCTATGTGGGCATCAATTCAGATGAAGTTGAAGATCAAAAGACTTGGATACTACGGCCTTCTATGATCACATTGCATGGACGTAAGGAGATGCCATCAATGTCGGGTGTGGTCCTCCACCAACCATCCAACATCTACACCCTACATTGGCTTCATGGCCATTTGAGTGTTGGTATGCGACATTGTAGGTCTGATTGATCCTCCTTCTTCCAAGGGCATGATTCATCTTAGGCTGTACCCTAAGTGGTAGGCATCCCACTCAGAGGTCACTCATGTGCTTCAATTTTTTAGGAACTATATCGTATATAGGTTTGGGGTGCCTCGATGAATTATATTTCATAATGGTACTGCATTCAAAAGCACGAAGATCAATAACTTTGCCATAAGACATGGTATAGATTGGAGATACTCCACCATCTACTATCCCAGAGCTAATAGTTTAACAGAAGCATTCAACAAAACTCTCATCCAAATACTGAAGAAGACTCTCGATGATAACAATAACAAGTGGAAGCAGCGGTTGGTTGAAGCCTGGCTACGCAAACTCCAACTTCATCCCATTTTATTTGGTGTATGGGTCCAAAGTCATTCTTCCTTAGAAGTTCAACTCCCATCACTAAGGATAGCATTGGGTAGATCACAAGTTGCAGTTAGAAGAGCTCAAGGTTTGGAGGAAAGTCCTAAATCGAGTTGTATAAAGCCAAAATGATTCTAACTCACAACAAGCTGTTCACCCTAGGTATTTTTGAGTAGGAGAACTTGTGTTAGTCCTAAGGAGACCAATTTTTTCCTGTCAAAAGATGGGAGGCAAGTTTGAATCCACTTGGGAAGGCCCTTATGTCATAGAGAATGCCTACCAAGAAGGATCTTATTAGCTTATTGATTGTAAAGGGGAATAGTTGATGCTTCCAATTAATGGGCTCTATCTAAAGAAATATTACCCATGAAACAAAACTTGTTTGAAAACAATTAGTAATAAAAAAGAACAAAATTTGATTACATTCATCAAATCTTCTCTTCTTTCAAAGTGTTGTTTGCTTGTCTTGCGAATCTGCCGTGACGTGTTTAGGGTAGGTATAAGAGTCCCCCAGTGGCATCCTATCCCTCTTTCATAACACAAACACAATCTCCCATTACTTTTAGAATAGGTGTAAGAGAACCTGAGAGGCATCCTATTTCAATTAGCATAACTAAGTTAGGTGTGAGAGAACCTAAGTGACATCCTTTCTTAGTGGGAATTCTTGTTGCCACTTGTGGCATCATTTTGTAATACCTCATCATGTTTTAAGGTAGGTGTAAGAGTCCCCTAGAGGCATCCTATTCCTTTTATCACATGCACAACAACAAACATAAATCTTTTATCTCAAGTTATTTTGATGTGGGAATAAGCCCCCTATGGCACTCACTCATTAGCTGCTCTAGGTCGGGTCTACATGCAACCTCGCTAGTATGTCACCCCAGTGATCACTTATTGGAGGATGTGAGACCCCACACTTTCTTCGTAATTTGATCATTGCAAATCAAAGAGCACCTTGTTAGTATGGTATGCTCTACTGCTTGGCCAATAAGCTACCTCATGTTTACTTTGTTTAAGAAGATGTGAGTCCCCGTGCTTTCTTCTTGAACTAGCCATCATGTTCGGATTAGGTTGAGTATATCTGAGGCATAGGATAAGTCCCCCAGAGGCTCCTTTCCTCTTGACTACTTTTGAGTTGGTATAAGTCCCCCAGTGGCATTCACTCAGTAGTCTCCCCAGGTCAAACCGTCGAGTAGAAGACTATCCCGTCAGTTCCTATAAGGGATGTGAGTCAGAGCTTTCTTCCTAGGCTGATTGATGCAAACTGATGGGCACCTTAGGTTGGTTGATGTTCTATCGGCAATGACTCACCCCGAGTACACCACTCTTGGCAAATATGAGTCCCCATATTTTCTCCTTGAGTTGGACAGAATACTATTGGATATATGAATAGTCATGTCATCT
Organism: Cymbidium sinense; assembly: GCA_021442155.1. Classification (NCBI taxonomy): domain Eukaryota; kingdom Viridiplantae; phylum Streptophyta; class Magnoliopsida; order Asparagales; family Orchidaceae; genus Cymbidium; species Cymbidium sinense. The sequence goes on from CM038221.1 coordinate 154,090,574, forward strand.
TCTCCAGGGTGTTGGATTAAGCCTTTATCAGCCCCATCCTCTGTGGGCACTCTATTTGGATCAAGTCCTTTACGGTCCCATTTAGACACTACCTAGGTTACTTTTAGATTGGACAATTCCCCTTTCCTAGTAGTCACCCCTGTGGTTGGAAAATATGTTTAGCGGATACACAGATTCACCTTGGTTCAGTAAATCTGAGATAGGTCTAGGTTGATATAAGCTCCTTCTCAGTTTGATCCTTCACAAACTAAGAGGGTCCACGATAAAACAAACTAAAATAAATAAAAAACAATAAACTAAATAAACAAACAAAAATTAATTCGCTTGCAGATTAGGATTTAAGCCCCCAAAGGGCCCCTTCTCCCAAGCAGGCATCCTATCTTTAGGTTAGTCTCGTGAACTCCTTATGACTTGAGTTGAGATAAATCGGTGGTACTCACTCTAGTCACCCTTAGGTCGTTCAATCTATTTTTCCACAGTTACCTGTTCATTCGCTTTGAAAGATGTAAGACTATGACGCATTCTTTCTAGCAGAATTATCGCATAAACGACGGCTAAATCGGGTTTGATTTGTTGCCCAAAGCAACCCATCACCTGGTCTTTTCTAGTGGAAGATGTGAGTCCCGAGCTTTCTTCCCTTTTGATCATTGCAAACCGAAGGCACTCCTTTGGTTGGATTGTTCTCCCATCAACTACTCCCTTTGGTTTAATAAATATAGGTCTAGCTTCTATAAGCTCCTTCTGTGATTCATTGCCAAATCATCAAATAAATCTAAAAAAATGAAATTAATTCTTGACTATTCTTGAGCTGATTTAAGTCTCCCAGTGGCATTCACTCAATAGTCAGCCCTAGGTTTGGTCTGATTTGTTGCCTAAAGCAATTGATCACCCCAATGGTTCCTTATTTCTAGAAGATGTGAGTCCCCGTACTTTCTTCTTAGACTTGACCATTGTATACCAAATGTCATTTCTTCTTAGTTGGATAGTCCTACCTTGCGGTTGGTAGACTTACCTTTGAATTGGTAAATTTAAGTTAGGTTTAGGCCTTTATGCCATCTACTCAGTGCAGTTCATTACAAACCTATGGGATCTATCATAACCAAATCAAAACAAACAAACCTTAAAAAATGAAATCAATCCTGGACTATCTTTGAGTTGATCTAAGTCCTCCAATGGCATTCACTCAATAGTCAGCTCTAGGTTGGGTTCAATCTATTGCCTTGCCAATAGATTACCCCAACAACTGGTCCTTACTTTGGAGGGTGTAAGTCTACTACACTTTTTTCCTAGTATAGCTACTACATATTGAAAGGCATCCCCTTTGGTTGGATAGTTCTACTACGTGCTTAGTAGACTACCCCTTTGGATTGGTAAATTTGGGTTAGGTTTTAGCCTTCATGGCTCCTATTTAGTACAACCCATTGCAAATCAATAGGGTTCTTCCTAAAAATTCAAACAAATAAAATTTAAAACAAATTCAACACTCTCCCCCAGTGGAGATCTCTCCCTAGTGGGATTCCAATCAAACCAAACCTTTCATCTCCTTGTAGATGACTTGAACCTGCTTCCCTAGTGGAAGGTTCACACTCTATCCCTTAGTGGATTTCTTCCCTCTCTCTTATGTCTTGGACATAAGTAGAGCCACATTGCACTAAGCTCTAGATTCTTTCTTTCCTTGGGTCAGGGATAGATAGTTTCTATTAGTGCTTGTGATCTCTCGGTGTTGTTGATCATTTCGGTCAACACCAATATGTACGGTGTTCCTGGTCAGTCACACCACACCTATTGGATGCCCTTTGTTGACCTCATTTTTAGAATGAGCTCTCAACCCCTCCATCTTAGACATAGGACTCCTCTTAGACTTTAAGAGTTTCTTAGTCTTAAGACACATCTGATTAGGTGGAACAGCCCTAAGACTTAAAAGACTTAATCATAGGAATAGGTCATGCCTTAGGGGTGTTAGGAAAATCTCCTTCCCTTTAGCTTAAACTATTCCTCACCTTCCCTTCTATCAAGTAAAACTCCAAATAAATTATATTTGATTTTCTCCAAACTCAATTCGATTCCATGATTGAAACCCATGATCAAAATCCATCAAAAATTCCTAAGTTCAAATTTTCTAAGTCCTTAACCCTTTCTCAAGGACTTAGCCAAAATTATGATCAAAACCTATTCAAATCTTTAAGATTTTCTCATACTCACTTATATTCACATTTATATTCATATATAAATGAAATATAAATTCAAACCCATCAAATCAAATTCAAAATTCCAAATCAATTCATGAAAGTTTTCTTAAGTCCCTTTAATTTTCCATTAAAGGACTTAACCAAAATCAACTCTAAACCTTGATCAAATCACTTTAAACCCTTGGGATTTTCTTAAAACTTATTTATATCCTCATTTATATTCTCATATATAAGAAATATAAATATAAACCAATTAAACCCTCAAATTAAATTCTAAATTTAAAATACTTGAAATTCCCTTAAATCCCTTAATTTTCCATTAATGGATTTAGCCTAAACTTTGATCAAACCATCTCAAACTCATGGGATTTTCCCAAAATCAATTTGTATTCTCATTTATGTTCTCATATATAAATCAAATATAAATCAATCAAATCCAAAAAATTAAATTTCAAATTAAAATTTCCTTAAATCCTTTAAATTCCCTGGATTTAACCCAAATCATGATTAAACTCTTTCAAATTCTTGAAATTTTCTCATGATCAATTTATATTCTCATTTATATTCACATATATAAATGAAATATAAATTCAAACAATCAAAACCAACTCCAAAAATCAAACTCAAATCAATTCAAAATCAAATCTAAGCCTTTCAAGCCAAAATCTTGAACTTAGCCAAATCACTTTCAAATCAAGCCAAATCCTTGATTTTCTCTCATGGTTCAATCAATCCTACAATCATGAGCTCATATATAAATCCAAACCTCAATCAAACAATCAAAACCCAAATCAAAATCAAACCCAAAACCCCTTCATATTCTTCCTTTGAATATGAAATTTTTAAATGGATCAAAATCCATTTGACTTCAAACCTCTTGTAAATGGATTTATATTTCAATCATAAGTCCATATACAAGATCAATCAACTTCAAATCAAGCTTTGACCAAGCCATTTGACCCACTTAGGCTCACTTGACCCAAAGTGACCTAAAGTACCCTTATGAGCCAACTTTTGATCCTAACCAAATTGGATTGAACCAAACTCATATATGCCTCTCATCATGATCAACAATCATCATGGGATGATCAATCAATCAAATTGGGTCAAACCAAGTCAAACCTAAGGGTTGACCAAGTCAACACTTAACCTAAAATGAAACCTAACATAGCCAAAATCCACCATAGGCCAAATTGATTGAAACCATTGATCTAAGTTCACTCATGACCTATGTTTGAACTTGACCAAGCCAACATTTGAGCTAACCTAGCCCAATTGGCCCACTTGACCCAAGTTGACCCATTTTGACCTAAAGGGCCAAAATGTGTCAAAAATCTAAGCCAAATTGATTGAACCAATGGGTCAAGTCCATCCCAAATCACTTGTGGAACTTGACCAAAGCCTTAATTGGCCAACTAGACCCAACCTAGCCCAATTGACCTTAGACCCAACATGACCTAAAGGGGTCATGTTGAGCCAAAATTGAACTAACCAAAATTTATCGGAAACAAAGATACCAATCCACTCCATATGACTAATCTAACCTAAATCTACCCTTGACCTACCTCAAATTGGTCAAATGGGTCAAATGGGTCAACTTGACTCATTTGACCTAAATGAGTCATATGAGCCAAAACCATTGAACCAAACCATAGGCACCAAAATATTTCAAATGGTCATATGAACTTGACCCAACCCTTGGTTTGACCCAATTTGACCAATTGGTCAACTTGACCCAAGTTGACCTATTTTGACCTAAATGGGTCAACATGAGCCAAACCCTATCAAATGGATTCCAAATCCAATGAAACTTAACCAAACCTATTTTCTCAACATACCAAACATACCCAAATTAAAAAATAGCAAAATGACCATTTTACCCCTCGGACATAGAACAAATTTTGGCCTAGCCCATGGGTATTTTGGTCATACACTCTTCACAATCACTTGAGGCTTTCCTAAAATCTCAAGGGGACTTAATGATGAGTGGTGCACCCAACCCAATGGGTTTGGGTTAGCCCATTTGAGCCATAGACCAAACCCGACCATATGGCTTGAAATTTCAAACTCCCCTTAAGCTCAATTGGCACATGGGAAGTTGGCATTCACTCCTCCGCGACCATGTGCACTCAAATAACCTAAAAATCTCATGTATATTGGATCAAAATGATAACTAATGGGTCGGTCATCCGATTGTCATTGGGGAGATATACTCCCCCTAATTCAATGAAATTTCATTTCACTCACACTCGATTGGAGCCTAGGAACCTTTAGCAATCATCAGAGAGGTTTCCCAAGGTCCCTAGAGAGGATTTGAATTCACCAAGATTCGATTTTGCATAGTGCAAAACTGGGGAGCTCAATCCAATAGCTAATTTCCTCTACACTTTATCTCCTTCTAATTCCTCTTGTACACCTGATCTAGGATCTAAGTCAAATTGGCCTAAGCTTTCTCTAAAGTTCTAGAAGTAAGGAAGAGTTCAATTCAATCAAAACCACAAGGATCTTGAAGAGGAGTTGGTCCACCCACTAATCCACTCAACCTCAAGGCCTAGGAACTTCAATGGGGCTTCATCTCCACTAGACGAAGCTACCTCATTGATCTCGAGCGCCAGTGATCACCTTCGATGAGGTATGTGATTTTTCAACCACTTAGATTAGGAGGTGTTGGTCCTTTATGAAAGAAATTTTCATTGCATGTGAAATCCACCATTGGATTGGTCACTCTATTCCTCTAGATGGTGTGGGTTGAGTATTGAATGATTTTATGCTAGATCTGGCTCGAATCTCCCTTGAATCATGGGCGGTCTCCATTAATCCTCAGGGAAGAACTTGGCTCATCTCAGCCATCCATCCGCACATTTTAGATAGACGGCTGAGATTATTAAACACATTTTATAAATCATTTATTTGATTTAAGCCGCGAGTTAATCCTTAGCTATCCGATCTTTAATCGGACGGCCAGGGATATTAGCGTGTGCGTCGCCGCCGCCTTTGTGAGGTGACAATGTCCCTCGATGATGCATGTAAAAGCACCGCCTCCATCACCCATGCCATGAGGGTGTAGGATTAGTTAGCTTTTAATTAATTCCTAAACTTCAAGAATTCATAACTCCTTCAATAAAATTTAAAAAAAATAAAAGGAAAAATCTTATGGATAGATAATTTCATCTAGAATATTTTAAAAATATTTTCAATGGAGTTTTAATTTTCCCTTTTCTCTGAATTTGGGTTTCTTTGGAAATTTAAATTAGCTAATTATTCTCTAATTAAGTCACCAATTGATCTCAAATTTTTAAGGTTCATTTTAGGGGATGACCTTTGCCTCCCCTAATTTTCTTGAGATTTATTGAGGGCTTAATTAGGAAAATTGCTAGCTCATTCCTTAATTACCCCTTCATATAATTAAGAGTAATTAAGGTGTGATTAGTGGATTTACCTTATGATTAAGTTTGATTAAAGTTAGATCCAGTGAGTAGGGGTTTTATGGAATAATTTTAGGGCATTTTCCCTAAGCTATTCCCTAAACCCCCTTTTTCTCTCTTTAATCCCCTCTTAATTAAGGGTTAACTCATTAATTATCTCTTTAAATAATTTTCAAAAATTTTTAAAAAAGTTCCAGAACTTAATTAATCTACATTGGGTAGATTATTAGGTGTTTAATAGCCTAAGTTCAATTAAGAAAATTAAAACCCCTTTCATAAGTGTGAAGGGGTGTTTTAAAAGTACTTAAGCTAAACCCCTTAGCTTAATTAACTTTTAATTGTGAGCCAAATTGCATTAGGCCTTTTCATTATTAGGTGCATTGCAAATTTAAATACCTTGTGGGTTTTATGTCATCTCATTGGCTCATAATTACTTAGTTAATTTTTCTAAGGTGGTGTAGGTAAGGGTTAATTAAGACACTTAATTCATACCTTAACCTAATCAATGCTTAAAATGGATTTAATTATCTAAAAATTAAACAAAAATATAAAACACATGTGGGAATGGGTTAGGAACAGCAAACTCATCTCACCTTTTCAAAATTAAATCAAACTTCAAACTAAACAAAAATTATTTTGAAATTCACTTTGATTTATTCTAAATTTTCTTATTCCTTAAGAATGTCTTTAGGATTTAAGTAAAGTGAGTTTGTTCATATGCTTTCGTTGCTTTTAATCTTTCCTAACATGTATGTTATATGCCATATGATTCATGCATTCATAATTTCATGTTTCAAGTTGTTAAAATGAAAATTGTTTACTTTATGTCAAATGTACATGTGTTGGCTAAAGTAAAATATGAGTGGCTATTATCACTACTAAATCTAAAATATTTTCAAAATGTATAAATTAAATATCAAATTTAAAAGTGTGTTATTCTTATAGTTTAATTATAAGCTTGCATGTGATGGATTATAAAGTAATGTTTAGTGTAGCCTTTCCTTCCTTTCTTATGTTAGTATAGTTTTGAATAGGAGTTAGTAAGATGTAGAGTTCATTTGAAAAGAACACAACACTTACTTAATTATATACCCTATTCATCCCTATGCTATCATGTAAGAAGGATTGCCTACACTTGCATGAATAAATTGCATAAACAAAAATCTATCAAACAACTTTTGCATCTTTACTTTCCATTTCATTTCTTTTATATGCATATTTGTATTTAAGGAAAGTGGTAGTCTAGACAACCCGAGGATGCGAGGCTTTAAGAAGCCCTAAGTAGGTCTTATTCTTTATGCATCTGGTTAACAATGGTGCTGTACTCACTTATGCATTTCTTACTTTCATGCATGTATGTGAAATTTTGGATAAAGAAAACCTTTTCTACTTAAGAAAATCATACATGTTTAACTTCTAAATTTTTTTTAAATGAATTACTTAGCATGCATCATAAAGTGTGTTAAGTCTCATTTGCATGTATAGATATGCTTAGGGTCCATCCATATGCATGTTATATATGTTGTGAAAGAATTGAAGCAATGTGTGTTATGTGAATTTTGATTCATTTTATTTAATCTTAAAATGCCTTTCTTTTTGAATAAGTTTGGTTTAGAGTTTATCTAAACTTAGGGTTAATTAAAAGATTTAATCAAAACATTCACCTAATGAAATTAAAATGTGAACTTACTTTAAAAATTACTTAAGGATTAGGGAAGGAAAGAGAAGTTCTCTACTCTTTTCCTCTCTTCATAACTTAGTAATTAATTGTAGGTTTCACTCAAACCAAATTAAAACATGAAATAAAAATAACCCAAAATAGTTAAACAACTTAAATGAAATCCTCCTCTAAGTTGAACATGTCCTTCACACTTAGAAAACTTGATCCTAAAGTCCTAAACTAAGCATACCAAGCACACACATTAGCCTAGGTCACCACTTCTAGCTTTAGGTTAGGTCGGTGCATGGTTTGATGTTCTGCTTTGTTTTGTGATGAATGTCTTAAGAATGTTAGGGTGTATGCTCATAGAATGAATGATATAACATGCTTAGTCTAACTATTCTTTTCTGCAGGGGATTGTGCTTAAGGCGTTATCATAAATAAAATATAAATGCTTGCTTTGCGGTGCTTATACCCTTTGCATAATCCATAATGGTGGACTTAGTCACCCATGTGTGGTGATAAGTCCAATATACATGCTTGGGATTTGTATGGTGTGATTTAACTAACCTTTATTTTGGTTAGATTTACTTTTCCTTTTCATGTAAAAATTTGTATAAATAAGATTTTGGAATGAATTGTTATGGGGATTAGGATGTGCATTGGTCATAAGATTCCCATCTTATGCACCATGTGAAGCCTTAGAACATCCACCTTTCAACCATCCAAAAGAAGGAACCTAAAAGAAGAAAGAAGAAAGAATAAAAGAAAAGAAGGAAGAAAGAAGAAAGAAGAATAAAGCTTGAAGACCCCCATAACAATGAATTCCTTTACTTAATTTAATTCATTTGTAATCAGGGTTGTAAGGGTAGAGCTACCACATTTGATATTTTCAAGTTTATGAGGTGGTGCACCAACACCATTTATTCTTTTTTAGACTTTATAAATTGATTGATGATTTGTTTAGCTTTTTTTACATTAAGTGGCATGCTTTTCTTAGTTTCTTCCTTGCTTTATGTATGGCCTGGATGTGGATTAGGCTCTTTAGAAAAAAATAAATCTTTTACCCAACTTAAAAATTCAAATTAAAAATAAATAACTCATAACCTCAACTAAAGCTTAGGATTAAAATCAAGATAAAAGAATTAGCAACCCCTTAGCTGGATGAGCTTTTCTTTATAATATCATGCACAAATGCATCTTATTTTACTCTTAATTGCAGGGTTTTCACCTTTGCCAGCGAACCTGACTTGACCTTTGAGGGTCGTGTGGAAACTCACCTCCTAAACTTCTCGCTGATTTTGGCCAATAATTTGATTTCTCATGCATTAGTCATAAAAATCCTATTAGCCTAAGTGAAAATAATTATCCAAAAATAATAAAATGAAATTTGAATTACATTAGATTTTAGGTCATTTTAAGCATGTTCTTTTACATCATCTAGTCTTTTTAGGGAGTGAGTTTAAGGACTTAGTCTCTTTCTAAATAAAAATAGCCTAGTTATCCTGCATAAGCATAAGACTTGCCTATATGTATTTAAATCGTAGGAGGAATTAGTTGGTGGCCACCCCCAGGTGGTTGTAAGTCCAAGCTGCCAGGTGATTTATCCTCTCTTGTAGAGACAAACCAATTACCCATTTTCACCTTTGATTTAGGTTGTGCTTTTGGCCCTTACCGAAGCTCCCTAGATTTATGTTCTAAGGTTGCTATTCCCCTTTGTGGGCCATAAGCATAATTCCTCACCTCTTAGGCATTTCCTTAATCTTGTGTTAACGAATCTTAAGTCCTAAAATTCTAATGAAAAAAAATAACTCAAATAAACTAAATCAATTTCTAAAATGTAAAGATTTTATGAGATGCTGGGTTTCCTAGCATTGTGGGCATCTCCTACTTATTTCTCATTTTGGCTTCAATAATAACTCCCTCTTTTGATCAATCCCAATTGATCTTCAAACATAAATGAATTGATTGATAGTCCTTCCTATTGAAATCTTCAAAGATAATGATCATTTACCTTAATCGAGAGTTTTCTCGAAGGATCCCGTCCTTTAGGATGTAATTAACTATGGGGGGCTTGCCCACAGAACTTCGATTTAAAATAAATCACGCTTTACTTTTCATGTAAAGTAGGGAATAGAATCTCGTACATATATCTCATCCTTAGGAGTCCTTATTGAGGTGATTGGTTCTATTGAAGGGTAGTTACTTCTGTCTTTCGAGATAGTACCGATCACCTGAATAAGTACATATGTGGATCTACGTGGCGTCTTACTAAGATGAATTTTTATAAAGGTTCCTCTTTCTTTTCTCCACAGATTTGAAAGGCGACTCCCTTATAGAAATTTTTCACCACATGATCTAAGTTGAACATCTTCACACTTAGAAAATCTAAATCTTAAAGCCATAGCTAAGCATACCACACAAACTTTTTAAAACACACACATTAGACTAAGTCACCATTTCTAGCTTTAGGTTAGGGTGGTGCATAGTTTGATGTTTTTTTTTGTTTTATGACATATTATTTATAGTCTGTATGTTAGGGTGAATGTACATAGAATGAATGGTAGAGCGATCTTAGTCTAACCATTGTCTTCTACAAGGGATTGTGCTTAAGGGGAGCTGTAATAAAAATATTAAATGCTTTATTGTGCGGTATATACCCAAGCATCTAATAGGGAATACTTACCCATGTGTGGGGTGCTAAGTCTAATATACATGCTTAGGATTTATATGATTTTTTAGCTAATCTCTGTTTTATAGGTGTTAATTAGATTTATTTTTCTTCTTCATGTAACTTTTACATTTAGGATTTTGGAATGAATGTTATGGGGGATTAGGATGAGCATTGGTCATAAGATTATATCTTATGTATCATGTGAAGCCTTTGGAGCAACCACCTTCCAACCATCCAAAAGAAGGAACCAAAAGAAGAAAGAAGAAAGAAGAGAGAAGAAAGAAGAAAATAAGAAATGAAGACCCCCATAACATGATTTTCCTTACTTGATTGTAAATTAATACATTTATATTTTGAGTTGTATAAGGGTAGAGCTCGGCTACCCAATTTATTGTTGGGTTTGTGCGGTAGTGCCCGACCACAAATGACATTTTATTCTTTTGTGTTAGCATTATAAAATATTTGATGTTTTGTTTAGCTTGTGCATTAGAAATGGCATGTTTTCCTAGTTTCTTCCTTGCTTTGATGTATGGTCTGAATGACGATTAGGCTCTTAAGAAAAATAAATCTTCCACCTAATTAATCAACTCAAAATTAAAAATAAATAACTCATAACCTCACTTAAAGCCTAAGTTAAAATCAAGATAAAAGAATTAACAACCCCTTAGTTGGATGTGTACTTTCTTTTCTAACATCATGCATAAGAACATATTATTTTACTCTTGAATTTGAGGGCTTCCACCTGTGCCAGAGAACTTGGCTTGACCTGTGAGACACATGGTGAAAACACACCTCCTTATCTTACTAATTTTGGCCCATAATCTTATTTCTCATGCATTAGGCATATTAATCCTTTAGCCTGAGTCAAATGATTATCCAAAAAAAATTAAACATATGAAAATTTTGCATTAGATTTAAATCAATTGAAAGCATGTCCCTACATGATTTAGTCTCTTTAGGGAGTGTGTTTAAGGACTTAGTCTCTTTTTAAATAAATAATATCCTAGCTATCTTGCATAAAGCATATGACTTGCCTACATGAATTTAAAATTGTAGGAAGAGTTAGTTGGCGGCCACCCCCAGACAGTTATAAGTCTAACAGTCGAGTGATTTATCCTCTTTAGTGGAGGTAAACCAAATACCCATTTTTACCTTAGATTTAGGTCATGCTTTTGGCTCTCACCAAAGCTCCCTAGATTTAGGTTCTAAGGTTACTTCTCCCCTTTGTGGGCTATAAGTATAAGTCCTCACCTCTTAGGCATTTTCATAGCCTTGTACCATGGAATTGTATGCCCTAACATTCTAATAAAAATTCAACTCAAACACATTAATTCAATTTCAAAAATATAAAGTCCATATAGTTTGGGATGCTTACTGGGCTTCTAGTATCTTAAGCATCCTCTTTTCATTTGGCTTTAAAATCTTGATTGATCACACTTAGGATGTAATTAACTATGAGGGCTTGCCCCTGTAGGGCCGTTAAAGAACTCGGTTTAAAATAAACCCTACTTTACTTTTTCATGTAAAGTAGGGGAAGAATCTTTGATACATATGCAGACCAATTGTCCTTATGAGTCCTTGTTAAGGTGATTAGGTCTATTGTAGGGTGGTGTCTTTTATCTTTCAAGATACTACACCTTTCCTCAATGTCATACCAATCACTCTAATAAGAACATCTGCAGATCTACGTGATATCCAAATGCAAAGAGTATATTTCTATCTTCATTTTATCCACATAGATTGAAGATGGAAGTATACACTTAAGGAAAAAATGAGAAAAAAATTTCACCACAGATTTTTCTGGTGACTCCACTAGGGAAGGTTCCTCTCTCCATCTTTGGTAAATGATCATTGTCTCCAAGTATCGATAGTAGGTTTATACTTTTGTATGAATCCAAGACTATCTTTCTTTCCGTTGGCACTTAGCTTATTTTGTTCTTAAGTTATGCTAGCCAACATCTTTAGGTTTTAGGACCTCACCCCATGTTGGTCTTAAAACCCCCGTTGGGTTTCCTAATAGATGAAAATAAAAATAAAAATAAAAATAAAATAATTAAATACTTCCTCCCTACCATTTCATTGGTAAGGAAAAGTTCATTCCAAAAATAAAGACAAAATCAATCTTTCATAAAAGTCTTGCTTTTCAAAAGCACTATTTCAAAATACACTTAACAAACTATTTTCACTACATCTAACAATTTTTATAATTGTTACATGTAGGAACTTTGTGAAAATAAAACAAACACTCATATTTTCTAAAAGCACAAATAAACTTCTTCACTCAATTCATTTTGATGGAGACTTCATTTTCAAAAACAAAATTCCAACAATCATAAACTTTCCAAAAAGCACAAAATTTAAAGATGGGCCTTTCCATTCAATGCATCTACATGTGATTGATGGATGTTGCATCATCAAGCAAAAATCACAACTTTGAAATTCTACTCAACACATTCCACATGTGTTAAGTTGGATTTTTCACCCTTTCATTTCAAAAACAAAAAAGCATATAAAAACTCCATTCATATACCACATTTATTGAATGGAGAATTTATTTCTAATTAAAATCAAAAAATAAAACTTTCAAAAAGCACATATGAAACCTCTCCATTCAATATACACACGTTTATTGAATGAAGGTTTCATCTTCAATGAAAATCAAAAATAAATTTTCAAAAAGCACATATGAACATCTCCATTCAATATACCAAATTTATTGAATGAAGATTTCATTTCCAAATAAAAATGACACCATTTGGAAATCCCACTTAACATATTCCATATATGGTTAGCTTGGAATTTCCTCTTTCAAAAAGTAATAATCACACATGAAAATACATCTTTGAAAAATAACACATAATTGATTTCCATCTTACATACCCAAATTTGTTAAATGGAAATCACTCTTTTCAAAACCAACAAAACACAAATTTTTTTTCAAAACACATTTGGAACTTCATTCTAGCATACCACATTTTCTAAAATGAAGTCTCCATTCTCAAACAAAAATTTTCCAAAACATAATTGGAACTTCATTCTAGCATACCACATTTGCTAAAGTGAAGTCTCCATCTTCTAAAACAAAAAAGAAAGACATTTGGAATTTCATTTTAACATACCAAAATTTTCTAAAGTGAAGTCTGTATTTTTCAAAACAAAATTTACAACACATTTTTGGAATTTCATTTAGCATACTAAAATTTGCTAAGTGAAATCTCCACTTCACAAAATTTAAAAGACATTTGGAAACTTCATTTTAGCATACCCTAAAATGAAGTCTCCATTTTCAAAATCTTCAAAAATAAAACACATTTGGGAACTTCATTTTAGCATACCCAAATTTGCTAAAGTGAAGTCTCCATTTCCAAAATCTTCAAAATAAGAAACATTTGGGAACTTCATTTTAGCATACCCAAATTTGCTAAAGTGAAGTCTCCATTTCCAAAATCTTCAAAAATAAAACACATTAGGATTTTCTTAGCATGCTCAAATTTGCTAAGAGTCCTAATTTCAAAAAAAATTTTAAAATAAACAAAATACACTTGGATTTCCTCATTTAAGCATAACCAAATTTGTTAAATGGGAATTCCATTTTTCAAATCACAAATGATTCACAAAACAAAGCAAACAAAGAAACAAAAAAGAATAAATTGCTTTCAAACATCTCACTTAGCATACCCAAATTTGTTGAGTGAGTAAATTCCAAAAATCACAAATCCAAAACAAAAGAAAATTGACCCTTTACTTTAACATATCCAAATTTGTTAAATAAAGGGTCCTCAAAATCAAAATTAAATTCAAATATGAACCTATGAAAGCATCTCTTCAAAAATATTTGAACCTATTTTCTACATATCCAAATTTGTTGAAAGTAGATTCGACATCCAAAAAATTCCTCTTTCTGATCAAATCCCAAGATCTACTCTAAATCATTTGAGCTCGACTTAACACTTTCAAGATGTTGAGTCTGGGTTCAAATTCTAAATTTAAAATTCAAAAATAATAGAAATCTGATTCAAGTTCATTTTTAACATTGCAGACATTTATTCAACATCAGTTTCAGTTACAGTGCAATTTCAATTTCAGTTGATTCAATGGCAATACCCAAGTATGTGTTCACTTTTCCCCATGGGATGGATCTGGCCCTGGATCAGGCCAACCTTCCCCGCTCTGACTACGCCCACCTTATCCACTTTGGATGAGATTTTGAGGGGGCCCGAATCACATGTGAGGGCACTCCCCTTACGATTGTTAGTAGGAGCATAGTGGTCAGGCAGGAGCCAGTCATTCTAGTTGACATGCCATCAGATTCTAATATTCCCTCACAGAGGTGGCGGGTTCCTATAGTGGCGGTGCGCTGCTGATCGCTAGTGTGGTACATCGCGGTTCCCGTCTTTACCCAGTTACACTCACTAACACCCAAAGGGTAAGGCTCCCTTGATCCCAGGGATTGTCTCCCTACTTTTGAGGTTGGGTCTAGCTCTTACTCTGCTCGGCCCACCAAGACCCAAAGGAATACTCGCATCTCTAGGGAGATGGAGGTAGCTACATGGTCTGTTGTTGAGGAGTTGCCCACTTTGGTTTCCCCGCTGGTTATAGTGAGCCCATTCCGTCTCTCTCTAGGTCTGACAGAGAGGATGCTAGAAGGATCTCTGCTTCACCTCCACCAGCGGTTCAGTTTCAGCCACCAGTCAGTTAGAGTAGGAGGTCATAGGTTGGCCTCCGTTCAATTTTATGCCAAGTAGGCAGAGCCTACGGATGATTTGAGGCCAGGGCTAAATTTTACTTGAGATCCGTCATCCCCCGTAGTGTGGGGAAGCATCTTCAACAGGAGAGGGCTAGGGAGGCCCATACCTCAATTCATATCACCAGTCGAGAGAGGTGAAGGTTTATTCGGCAGTCAGCAGCCTCTGCACTCATTAATTTTCCTGATCGGCATTCTATCTGTATCGATCATACCAACATTATTCTGCTCATGGGGACTACTCATCACAGGAAAGTAGCTCATGTTTTGAGAGAGTCGGTGGTATTTCAATTTCAGTTGATTCAATGGCAACACCCAAGTATGTGTTCACTTTTCCCCATGGGATGGATCTGGCCCTGGATCAGGCCAACCTTCCCCGCTCTGACTACGCCCACCTTATCCACTTTGGATGAGGTTTTGAGGGGGCCCGAATAACATGTGAGGGCACTCCCCTTACGACTGTTAGTGCATAGTGGTCGGGCCAGAGCCAGCCATTCTAGTTGACATGCCATCAGATTCTAATATTCTCTCACTGAAGAGGAAGGCAGTGGCAGTGACAGTGTTGGTATTAGAGCTAGTGTCAGTGATAGCATCAGTACGCCCTGTGGTTCCCCGTGCTGCCCTAGTTAGGGCTAGCACCCACTCACTAACACCCTGGTAAGGCTCCCTTGATCCCAAGGATTATCTCCCCTACTTTTGAGGTTGGGTCTAGCTCTTACTCTGCTCGCCCTACCAAGACCCAAAGGAATACTCGCATCTCTAGGGAGATGGAGGTAGCTACATGGTCTGTTGTTGAGGAGTTTCCCACTTTGGTTTCCCCGCTGGTTATAGTGAGCCCATTCTATCTCTCTCTAGGTCTGACAGAGAGGATGCTAGGAGGATCTCTGCTTCACCTCCACCAGCGGTTTAGTTTCAGCCACCAGTCAGTCAGAGTAGGAGGTCATAGGGTGGCCTCCATTCAATTTTATGCCAAGTAAGGAGAGCCTATGGACAATTTGAGGCCAGGGCTAAATTTTTCTTGAGATCCGTCATCCCCCGTAGTGTGGGGAAGCATCTTCGATAGGAGAGGGCTAGGGAGGCCCATACCTCAATTCATATCACCAGTCGGGAGAGGTGAAGGTTTATTCGACAGTCAGCAGCCTCTGCACTTGTTGATTTTCCTGATCGGCATGCTATCTATATCGATCATACCGACATTATTCTGTTCATGGGGACTACACATCATAGGAAAGCAGCTCATGTTTCGAGAGAGTCGGTGGTATCTCCACCACACTACCCCAAAGATCTCCATCCATGTTTTGATCTAGTTCTTCCAAAGGCCATGAAGGCCACATCTGGGGAGAAGAGGACCTCGTTGGTGATCTGGCTATGGCTGAGAGATCCCATCCCATCCACACCACCTATTGTGGCGAGGTCGAGCTCTCCTGCTCGACCTTCTGCCCTAGTCGTGGTACAGAAGGAATGGCGACCTTAAAGTATCATAGTCATCCCATCACCACCACTACCAGTACATCATATGATGGAGATTGCAGTTGTAAAGGGAGAAGGTGACAACCCAATTGCACCTATGATGATAAGTCCTCCTAGGAGTGTCACCCCATATAGAGTCAATGACTGTCAGGAGTGTATTTCTTCCAACGAGTATAACCCTCACAGGGTTGATTCTCTAGTAGCAGGGGAGGTTCGGTTCCTCACAGTACATGATAGGGATCCCACCACCAGTCAGCTAAAGTCATTTGTGTTAATTCTGACAGATCATTCTCTAGATGATATAGTAGCCCATTATTTCAGGGAGAAGAAAGAGATCCGAGGATATGACTGGTCTAATATGGAGAAGATCAGCTTTGATCCCAATGAAGATGATTTGTTGGGAGATTCAGTAGGGGTTTGCATGGTAGGCACCAGGGGATCCCTCCTCAGAGAGCAACAGGCTATGGAAGGTGTTGAGCCCGAGCAGGAAGACACAGCCTACCCAACTCAACACCTCCTAACACAAATAAAGTAGAAGGATGAAAAGATAGATAGGATGGAGAAGAGGCTCAAAGATCTATTAGCAACTATCCTAGCATTATAGAGTTTTGATGCCATCCAATATCCTAAGGGTTTCGTGCCATCTTCTTTTAAGAGTTTTGATGGCAGTGAGAACTCATGGTAGCACATTGCACATTTTAGAACTAGTTATTGCAATGCTGGTGGCAGTGACACTTTACTCTTCCATCTCTTCGTTGGTAGCTTAGCGGGTATAACATTTGACGCTAAACTTCCTAATAGTTCAGTGAAGACTTTTGTTGAGTTGGAGCAACTCTTTATCAAGAGGTTTGCTCGAGCTCAGTAAAGGGTTACTATTGGCAATCTCGTTGTGGCTCAACAAAATCATGGTGAGTCCCTCATTGATTACATTCTCAAATGACTTAATTTGAGTATGAAATGCGAACCACAATTGTCTGAGCAGCACGTCATTAAGATTCTAGCTAAGAATATCCATGGCTCGGTTGCCTTCATGCTCAAAGGTTTCACCATTAAAACTTTTGAGAAATTAATCAACAAGCCGGCTAGCTTGTAAGGAGAATCTAAATAGGTACCTTCTCCAGATCTACCAATAAAGCTAAAGACACATAAGGTATATGAGAAGAAACCAAGGGTAGTGATAGTAGTGGATGGGGGAAATACTAGAGAGAGCGAGAGACCTCATCCCACACGCTTCCACCTCCTCTACCACCACCAAGGCAGCCCTACCGGTCGCCACAATAGCCTCCATGGCCTACGTCACCTCCTCCTCAACCACATCATCAGCAGCAGCGGTACACATACCCATCGCCTGGTAACTATGGTCCAACTACTCTTTTGGATAAGATCTTTAAGAATCTCTTAAAGAAGCCTAATTTTCAGCTACCGGAGCCTAGGAGACCGGAGGAAGTGGGAAAAAGCCATTATCCTAACTTTTTCCCTTACCACCATATGCTAGGTCATATTTTGGAAGATAACTTCACATTTAAGGACTAGCTTGAACATAGCTTCAAGACCAGTGCTATAGTCATCCCGAAGGACTATCTTGTGGAACAACCATCTAGTTCTATTAGGATAATCCTTGGAGATACTTGCAATCCTTCTAAAACCAAAGAAGATTGGGATATTTTCTTATCCAAAACCTCTAAGAAAATTATATCAAAGATCAAGAAACTTTTCTTACAGGTGCTTGAGTCATCTCAAACCTCTAATATCAAGGAAGGTTTGCAAGTTACCAGAGCCATCTTAGAGAAAGGGGGAGCTCAGCAGCAGCAGCATGTTCCAGCCCAGGATAGCCCATTAGCGAAACCACCGATCGAGTCCAGCCTCCAATCCATCATTGCAGCTACCATATCAACAACTTTTGCTACTTTAGCTAGCTCTTCTTCTTCTAGTAAACATCTTGTATCGATAGATGAGGGCATCAAATCCCTCACCCTTCTTACTTTACTTAATTTCTACTTTGTACCTCCTATCAACTCCAAGAACTTGAAGAATAAAGCTTGCTTGAATTACATCTGTGTCACTTCTGATGGGTTATCTGAATCTATTCCTAATAACTCTTCAAGTCTAAAAATAACTATATCAATTTTGATCTTCCTCTTTCTAATTCAGAGTTGGATTTTCCTACTCTGAATGATATCGGTTCACCTCTTGAGTTAGACTTGGAATCATCTGATTCTGAGGGTCCCATAGGAGAAGCTGTAGGTGAGCCTGATGTGTAGGTAGAACCTTCCATTACCCTGCCACAAGAGATCACTGAAGTCAACCTTCGTAGTGGCAAGGTTCTACCTCCTAGGGCAACACCTCAACATAGAGGGAAACAAGCCATTGGTTTAGAAGATCGAGAAGCCCCTCCACAAGATGCTCCACCCTTGGATATGCTTGTGGAGGATCAGCCTAAGGTGGACTATAATATCCTCTCTCATCTAAGAAAGTTGTCATCTAAGCTAAGCATATACGATGCCCTTATCTTATCCAAAGAGATGAGGGGATCATTAATCAAGGCTCTCCTTGATCAGATATACTTAGCTCAACTGATCGCTATTGGTGAGGAGGAACATTATTCTAGAGAAGCTCAGCGAATCACTTTCATAGATGAAGACCTACTTCTGGGGGACATGGAGCACAACCATCCCCTTTATATCACAGTTAACATGGGCATATTCAAACTTGCCAGAGTTCTCATCGATCCAGGTGCATCGGTGAATATTATGAGTCTAAAGACCCTTGCCTATTTGAGGATTGACATCTCCACACTCCGAGGAGATTTGATAATGTTGAGAGGATTCAATGAACAGGGTGAGCGGGCTTTAGGTTCCATAGTGTTACCTTTGAAGATAGGTGACTTGAAGACTGAAGCCAAGTTTTATATCCTTGATTCAAAAACTTTGTTCACCGATTTACCAAAATAAGATAATTTCATCCTCCCTCCATCATTGTATCAAGTTCAGGAAGGATGAGATTGAGTATTATGTCAAAGGAGATGAAAAGTCATTTTCAGTTAGAGAGGTTGAGATATATGAGGATGCGAGCTACTATCTTCCTCAAAACCCCCTATCTCATGAACTTAGACAAAATTCAAATTTAAAAGGAAAAGAAAATGAAGAAAAAGAAAAAAAAGTAAAAGAAAAAGAAAAGAAAAATGAAAATCCAAGTGAACAAGAAAAGGAAATTGAAGAAGAAATAGAGCCGCATATCACATTCCACCCACAGTTCATTCCATCATATGGACATGTGGGTAGGATGATTTGACCTCCACCAAGCAGAGGCAGAGGGAGAAACAGAGGTAGTTCTAGAGGTGGAAGACCCTTGGTTAGTCATCAACCAACAAGGGTTATGTTCCAGTTCATAGGAGCACCCCTACTATTCACATAGACTTAGAATCCAGCTCAGAGGATGAGTCCAATGTGATTAGCATACTAGTCAACCCCTCTCAGATTAAATTATTGATACCGACAAATGATGAAGACCGGGCCTCTGCAAAAGCAAAGTGTTCAAATCAGATGTATGTAAAACTATCAGATAGTAGTTAGGAACCTTAGCTCTAACCTCACTTTCATCTCAAAAAGTTGAAGGTTTAGTAGTTAAGGAAGCCCCTCATCTTCCAAAGATATGAAGATGAAGAGATTCCTTTTGGGATCATCATCCTCAAGTCCTGAAGTTGATGTAGAATTTGATGAGAATTTATACAAAGAATTAATGGAATTACCATTTGACTTTTACTCACCTTGTGTTCCTCATACATGGTCCAGGCACAGGTCAGAGTATTTTGAGAAGCTGTGGAATAATACAGGTAGGAAAAATAATCAAGATCGACTAGGATTCGGTACAGTGAGTCCAATCAATGATGATGATTATTGCCTAGTTGTCACCGACCATCTGAAGTTTGATAAGTTCTTTGCACACAACACCACTTATGAGGATGTGTGTCTAGAAATCTCAGATGATCTCCAAATCAAAGATGCACCACCAGAATTTAAAGAGGTGATTAATTCAATAATTGATAAGATTAAAGAAATTAACCTTGAGATAGAAGAAAATCCACACCTGACATACATCAGTTCCTTGTTGAATGAAGAAGAAACCAATGACTTAGTTAGGCTATTGATTGAGTTTAAGGACTGCTTTGCATGGAGTTATGAAGAGATGCCCAGATTATCTTTTACATAGTAGTTCAAAAGCTAGCAATAGATCCTAACGCTAACCCCATCAAGCAAGCTCCTAGATGCATGCGATTAGAAATTGAATAATAAGTCATTTCTAAAGTCGAGAAACTAATCGATGCTAGTTTCATCAGGGAAGAAAAATACCCTACCAGGTTAGCCAGTGTCATCCCAGTTAAGAAGAAGAATGGCCAAATTTATATATGAGTTAGTTTCAGGGACTTAAATAAGGCATGTCCTAAGGATGAGTTTTCTCTTCCTATACTAGAATTAATGGTGGACATCGCCTCATCTCATGCAATTTTCTCCTTTATGGATGGGTCATCTGGCTACAACCAAATCAGGATGGCCCATGAGGATGAAAAAAATATTGCTTTTTGAACCCCGATCAGAATCTATTGTTATAGGGTCATGCATTTCGGCCTTAAAAATGTTGGTGCTACATACCAATGGGCCATGACTCAAATCTTCAATGAACTCATCCATCATCAGGTTGAGACCTATGTTGATGATTAGTAGTCAAGAGTAGAGAAATGGAAGACCATCTCTTTGACTTGAGAGTAATTTTTGAATGATTAAGACAATATAACCTCAAAATGAATCTCCTAAAGTGTGCATTCAAAGTAACTTCAGAGAAATTCCTTGGGTTTGTTGTCCGATATCGAGGAATAGAAATAGATCTAGAAAAGATCAAAGCTATCTTTGAAATGCCACCTCCTAAGAGTTTAACTCAACTTAGATCTTTTCAAGGATGGTTGGTGTATCTAATATTCTTTATTTCCAACCTATCAAGAAGATGCAAGCCATTCTTAGACTTATCAAAAAGGATGCTAAGTTTAAGTGGGACGACAAGTGCCAGCACACCTTTGAAGATATCAAGCAGTATTTGATGAAGCCGCCAGTTCTAGTTGCCCCTATCCTGGGCAAATCACTCATCCTCTACATTACTACATTGGATGACTCTCTCGGTGCTATCTTGGCCCAAGCCAATGATGAAGGGAAGGAGAGTGCTCTCTACTATCTCAGCCATCATCTGATTTTTGTTGAAGCAAACTATCTACTTATTAAGAAACATTGCCTAACTTTGATCATTGCATCTCAAAAGCTATGGAACTATATGCTTTCTCATAAGGTGAACTTGATTTCTAGAACCAATCCACTGCAGTATCTCATGACATGACCAACGCTATCCAAACATTTAGCATGATGGTCCATGATTCTCTCGTAGTTTGATATCACATTCGTACCCCTCCGTGCGGTAAAAGGATAAACACTAACGGATTTCTTAGTAGCACACCCACTTCATGCTGATTCTCCATTTATACGATCTCTCGATGAACAAATCATGAACTTAGGGAAAGTTGACAATCGCTGATGGGAGATGTATTTTGTTGGTGCAGCTTCTTTTCATAAAGAGGAAGCACCGTGATCTACTCTTCCAAGAAAGGCAGGGGTAAGAATAGTTCTCCTAACTCCAGACTGTGATGTGATGAGATTCTCATACTATCTTTCCAACCCTTGCACCAACAATGAAACCGAGTATGAGGCTTTGATTGTCGGTCTGGAGTTAGCCATCACAGTCAGTGTCAAGAGCATCAACATCTTTGGGGATTCTCAGTTGGTCATCAATCAGATTGGCGGGTCCTACAAGATTCTCAAACCCAAGCTTCATCATTACCATGAGTATACCATGAAGTTATTGGCCCAAATCCCTGAAGTCACCATCTACAAGGTTCCCTGAGTAAAGAATGCAGTAGCAGATGCTTTGGCCAAACTTGCCAAAGAATTGGCTTGTCTGGAAGATGATTCCATTCCAATAAGGGTCCAAAATAGACAAGTCATATCCCTTATTGATGCTAAACTCATCGAGAGACTTTCACTTGAATGGGAGGTTTTTGTTGTCTATAAAGACAAGGAGCTGAATTGGAGGCAACTGTTCATAGACTATTTAAACACCAGAAAACTACCTAAAGAAAAGTCACTAGCCCATCAGGTGAAATAGAGAGCTCTCTCATATGCTCTTGTTGATGGCACCTTGTACTGACGGTCCTTTGATCAAATGTGATTACATTTAGATAAATATGAAGCCCATGGCATTATAATTGAGGTGCATTCAGGTCTATGTGGAGCACATCAATATGATCTGAATATGAAGATGAAGATCAAGAGACTAGGATACTACTGGCCTTCGATGATTACAGACTACATGGATGTAGCTAGGAGATGCCATTTGTGTCAGGTACATGGTGTGGTCCTACATCAACCACCCAACATTCTACACCCTACATTGGCCTCATGGCCATTTGAGTGTTTGGGTACCGACATTATGGGTCTGATCGATCCTCCTTCTTCCAAGGGTCATCGGTTCATCTTAGCTGCCACATACTATTTTTCGGGCGAGGCAATCCCACTCGAGAGTCACAGTGCTTCAGCTTTTAGAACCATATCGTATATAGGTTCAGGGTGCCTCGATGAATTGTATCTAATTATGGTACTACATGTCAAGTCGAAGAGATTCTGATAATGGCAATACATGGTCTAAGCACGGTATTTTTGAAAGTCGTTGAATAACAGGGGATGCAATCAAGATCGACTAGGATTGATAAAGTGGGTCCGATGATGGTTACCAAGTTATCACCAATCATTTGGAGTCTGATAGGTTCTTCTCAAACCACAATAACTCTTATGAGGAAGTGTGTTTAGAAACTTTAGATGATCCAGATGATCTTCAAATCAAAGATGCACTGCCAAAATTTGAAGAAGAAATCCATTCAACAATTAACAAGCTTAAAGAAATCAACCTCGGGATAGAAGAAGATCCATGCCCGACATACATCAGTTTGTTGGTGAATGAAGAAGAAACTAATGACTTAGTTAAGTTATTGATTGAGTTTAAGGACTGCTTTGTATGAAGCTATGAAGAGATGCCCAAATTATCTCCTGATGTAATAGTCCACAAACTAGCAATAGATCCTGACACCAACCCTATCAAGCAAACTCCTAGTTGCATGCGATTAGAAATCGAATAACATATCATTTTTAAAGTCAAGAAAATAATTGATGATGGTTTCATCAGGGAAGAAAAATACTTTACCTGGTTAGCCAGTGTCGTACCAGTTAAGGAAAAGAATGGCCAAATTAGTATAGGGACTTAAATAAGGCATGTCCTAAGAATGAGTTTCCTTTTCCTATACTAGAATTAATGGTGGAAATCATCTCATCTCATACAGTATTCTCCTTCATGGATGGATCATCTGGCTAGAACCAAAAAAGATGGCCTCGAAGATGAAAAAAAACACTCCTTTTTGAACCCCGATTAGAATCTATTGTTATAAGATCATGCCTTTCGGCCTTAAAAATGTTGGTGCCACATACCAACGGGCCATGACTCAGATATTCAACAAACTCATTCATCATCAAGTTGAATGCTATGTTGATGATCTAGTAGTCAAAAGCATAGAAAAGGAAGACCATCTCTTTGACTTGAGAGTAGTTTTCGAACTATCAAGATAATATAACCTCAAAATGAATCCCCTGAAGTGTGCATTCGGAGTAGCTTCAAGGATATTCCTTGGGTTTGTTGTTCGATATTGGGGAATAGAAATAGATCCAAAAAAGATCAAAGCTATCTTTGAACTGCCACCACCTAAAAGTTTAACTCAACTCAGATCATTCCAAGGGTGGTTGGCATATTTAAGATGCTTTATCTCCAACCTATCGGGGAGATGAAAGCCATTTTTGGCACTTATCAAAAAGGATGTCAAGTTCAAGTGGGATGATAAGTGTCAGCATGCCTTCGAAGACATCAAGTAGTATTTGGTGAAGCCGCTAGTTTTAGCAGCCCATATCCCTGGCAGGCCACTCATCCTCTACACTGCTGCATTAGACGACTCTCTTGGTGCTTTGTTGGCCCAAGCCAATGACGGAGGGAAAAAAATTGCTCTCTACTACCTCAGTCATCGTCTAATCCCTACTGAAGTGAACTACCCACCTATTGAGAAATATTGCCTAGCTTTAATCTTGGTATCCAAAAAGTTACGACACTATATGCTTTCTCATAAGCTGGACTTGATTTCAAGAATCAATCCACTGCAATATCTCATGATACAGTCGATGTTATCTAGACAGTTGTCATGATGGTCCATAATTTTGTCACAGTTTGATATCACATTTGTACCCCTCCATGCAGTGAAAGGACAAGCACTAGTGAATTCATTAGCAGCACACCCACTTCCTGCTGATTCCCCACTTAATGACGATCTCCCTGATGAACAAATCATGAACTTAGGGGAGGTTGACAATCATCATTGGGAGATGTATTTCGATGGTGCGGCTTCCTTCATAAAGGAGAAAAACCATGATCTACTCTTCCAGGAAAGGCAGGGGTAGGAATAGTTCTCTTAACTCCATACTACAATGTAATGAGATTCTCATACTATCTCTCTAATCCATGAACTAATGATGAAGCTGAGTATGAGGTTTTGATTGTCAGTCTGGAGTTAGCCATTATAGTGTGTGTCAAAAGCATCAACATCTATGGGGATTCTCAACTGGTCATCAATCAGATTGCTGGGTCCTACAAGGTTCTCAAGCCTAAGCTCCATCATTACCATAAGTACACTATGGAGTTGTTGGCCCAAATCTCATAGGTTATCATCTACAAGATTTCTCGATGAGAGAACGTAGTAGCAGATGCATTAGCTAAGCTTGCCAAAGAATTAGCATGTCCAGAAAATGAGCCCATTTCAATAAGGATCCAAAATAGAAAAGTCTTACCCCTTATTAACGCTGAGCTCATCGAGAGGTTCTCTCTTGTGGGAGATTGCCATTTCCAAAAAGGATAAGGAGTCAAATTAGAGGCAATCATTCATGGATTATTTAAATATAGGCAAACTTCCTCAAGAGAAATCGCTAGCACACTAAGTGAAGCAGAGAGCCCTTTCCTACACTCTCGTAGGCAGCACCTTGTGACAACATCGATCATATGTGGTTATGTTGTCTAGACAAACACGAAGACTATAGGATCGTGATCGAGGTACACTCAATTTTATGCAGAGCACATCAATCCGGTCCGAAGATGAAAGCCAAGATCAAGAGACTAGGATACTACTGTCCTTCGATGATCACAGACTATATGAACGTAGCTAGGATATGCCACCAATGTCAAGTACACGGTGTGGTCCTACATCAACCACCCAACATTCTACACCCCACATTGGCCTCATGGCTGTTTGAGTGTTGGGGTACTGACATAGTGGATTTGATCGATCCTCCTTCTTTCAAGGGTCATCGATTCATTCTAGCTACCACCGACCACTCTTCCAAGTGGGCAGAAGCAATCCCACTCAGAGAGGTCATAGCTCAGCATGTTCTTTAATTTTTTAGGGATCATATCATATATAGGTTTGGGGTGCCACGATGAATTATATCTTATAATGGTACTGCATTCATGAGCACTAAAATCAACAGCTTTACCCGGAGACACAACATAGATTAGAGATACTCTACCATCTACTACCTGAGGGAAAATGGTCTAGCAGAAGCATTCAATAAGACTCTCATCCAAATATTAAAGAAGATACTTGACGACAATAAGTAACAATGGCATGAGCAGCTAGTTGAAGCCTTATGGGCATACCGCACCACATACAGAACTCCAACTCAATCTACCCTGTTCTCCTTATTGTATGGGTCCGAATCCATTCTACCATTAGAAGTCCAACTCTCATCATTAAAGATTGCAATGGGTAGTAAAATCACTATAAAGTAGAATGCCAAGCTGCGATTTGAAGAGCTCGAAGGTTTGGAAGAGAGATGCCTATGGCCATGCCAGAACCTCAAGTGTACAAAGCCAAGATGATTCAATCTCACAACAAGTCAGTTTGCCCTAAAGCTTTTCAAGAAAGAGAGCTTGTTTTAGTTCTAAGGAGACCAGTTGTTGCCTGTCGAAAGATTGGAGGCAAGTTTGAACCCACTTGAGAAGCCCCTTTTGTCATAGAGAAAGCCTACCAAGGAGGATCTTATCAGCTTATTGATTATAGAGGCGAACGCCTGATGCTTCCAATTAATTGACTCTATTTGAAGAAATACTATCCATAAAATCATGTTTGAAAATAATATTATCTTCAAAAATTTTGTTCCAATTCATCAGAATATTCTCTCCTTTCGAAGAATTGTTTGCTTGTTTGTGAATCCACCACGACGTGTTTAGGATAGGTGTAAGAGAACCCAAGAGGCATCATATCCTTCTTTCACAATGCAAACACAAATTAAACACATGTCCCAGAGCTACTAGAAGAGGTGTGAGAGAGCCTAAGAGGCATCCTATTTCGACTAGCATAACTAAGTTATGTGTAAGAGAACCTAAGTGGCATCCTTTCTTAGTGGGAATTCAACTTCCATTCGTGGCACCATTTCATCAAATTCCCCAGTGTGTTTAGGATAGGTGTAAGAGAACCCAAGAGGCATCCTACTCCCTCAAGCACAAACACAACAACAAACACATATCTTTCATCTCAAGCTATTTTTGTGTGTGACCAAGCCCCTTGTGGCACTCACTCATTAGCTGCTCTAGTTTGAGCTGACATGCTACCTCGCTAGTCTTTCACCCCAGTGGTCATTTGTCTGGCGGATGTGAGTCCCCATGCTTTCTTCCTAACTTGACCATTATAAATCGACAAGCCTTGTTATTTTGGTAGGTCTCACTGCGCAGCCAGTAAGTTACCTCATGTTGACTTTGTTAAAGAAGATGTAAGCCTACACGCTTTATTCTTGAACTAGCCATCATGCACTGACTAGGTTGAGTATATTTGAGGCTTAGGATAAATCCCCCAATGGCTAATTTCCTCTTAACTACTTTTGAGTTGATATAAGTCCCCTAGAGGCATTCACTCAGTAGTCGCCCTAGGTCAAATGACACTTGTCGAGCCGAAGATAGACTATCTCGATAATCAGTTCCGCTATAGGAAGATGTGAGTCCCCGATGCTTTCATCCTAGGTTGATCACAAACTAACGGGCACCTTAGGTTGGTTGATGTTTGCTATGCTGACAATAACTCACCCGGTGGATACACCACTCTTGCCAAGTGTGAGTCCCCATGCTTTCTCCTTGAGTTGGCCACATAATACCTATAGATATTACCTTCTCTAAGATTTTGGATAAATCCCTTAGCGGCTCCTGCCCTGCGGGCACTCTATTTGTATCACGTCCTTTGCGACCCCATTTAAACACTACCCAGGTTACTTTTGGATTGGACAGTCCCCCTTTCCTAGTAGCCACCCCTGTGGTTAAAGAATTTATTCAATGGATGTACAGGTTCTCCCTTGGTTCAATAAATTTGAGATAGGTCTAGGCTAATATAAGCTCCTTCTCAGTATGATCCCTCACAAACTAACAGGGTCCATGATAAACAAACAAACAAACAAACAAAATTTGCTTATGGATTAGAAAATCAAGTTTCCAAGAGATCATCTGAGCCTCCTTACTTGCCACTTGAGTAGAGATCAGAGATATAGAATAGCGACTACGAGAGATATGCTCAATCTTTCGCCTACGGGTTCAACTGACAAGTTAACCAACAGTCATTTTGCTTTAAAAGATATAAGTCTATTATGCATTCTTTCTAGCATGACTATCATAAATTGGCGGGCAGCCCTAGGTTGAGTTGGCATGTTACCTTATTAATTTGTCACTTGAGTGGTCTTTTTGTAGTGGAAGATGTGAGTCCCCAAGCTTTCTTCCCCGAATTGAATATTGCAAACCGAAAGGCACCCAATTGGTTGGATAGTTCTCCCCTCAGGCAAGAAACTATTTCCTTTGGATTGGTAAATCTGAAGTTAGGCCAAGGCTAATGTGCCTTCTACTCGGTGCAGTCCATCGTAAACCAATGGGATCCATCAAATATAATTAAAAAAATAAAATTAACTTTGACTATCTTTGACCTGATTTAAGTCCCCCAGCGGTATTCACTCAGTAGTCAACCCCAGGTCAGATTGGCATGTTACCTTGCTAATGTGTCACCCCCAGCATTCTTTTGTAATGGAAGATGTGAGTCCTCATGCTTTCTTCCCTGAATTGACTGCTATAAATTGAAAGGCAACCCCTTTGGTTGAGTAATCCTACCATGTGTTTGGCAAACTACCCCTTTGGATTGGTAAATCTGAGATAGTTCAAGACTGATATAAGCTCCTTCTCAATATAGTCCGTCGCAAACCAACATGGTCCACCTCAAAATTTTAAAACTTAAAACCTAAAAAAAATCCAACTCTCTTTCCCAGTGGAGTCAAATTAAACAGACAAAATAAATCCAGCCCTCCTCCCTAGTGGAGTCAAACCAAATTAAACAAACAAATCAATCCACTTCTCCTCAGTGAGATGAAAATCTTCTGATTTCCCTAGTGGAATCAACTAAATCCAACTTGAACTTGCTCCCCTAGTGGAGGGTTCACATTTTATATCCCTAGTGGATCTAGAATCTTAATCCCTTAGCAGATTTCACAACCTCTCGTCCCTAGTGGATGACTTAAACTTGCTCCCCTAGTGGAAAGTTCACATTTTCATCCCCAGTGGAGCACTAAGTCAACAAATCAAATTAATTTCTCCCAGAGACACAAACAAAATCAAATCTCTTATCCCCGGTGGATGACTCGAACCTTTTCCCCTAGTGGAAGGTTCATAGACTCATTCCCTAGTGGATTCCTCCTCCACCCTCTTATGTCTCTGACATGAGTTGAGTCACATTGCACTAAGCTCTTAATTCCTTTGACACCTATGATTTGGGAGTAGATCATTTCTGTTAGTGCTTGTGATTGTTCGATGTTGTTGATCATCTCGGTCAACACTAATACGTGCGGTATGCCTTGTCAGTCACACTATACCTATTGGGTGCCATTTGTTGACCTCACTTTTGGAGTGAGCTTTCAACTTCTTCATCCTTGGCATATGGACTCCTCTAGACATTAAGAGTTCCATAGTCTTAAAACACTTCTAGTGATTAGGTGAACACTTAACCTAATCTTAGAGACTTAGAAGAGTTAGCCATAGGAATGGGTTATGCCTTAGGGGGTATTAGGAAAACTTGTCCACCCTTTAGCTTGAACCAAATCCTTACTTTCTTCTCTCAAGTCAACTTCAAATTCAAATCAACCTCAAATTCAAATCAACTCCAAATTCAAATCAATTCCAAATTCAAACTAATTCAAATCAATTTTAAATCCAAATCATCAATCAATTCCAAATCAAATGATTGAAACCTATGATTGAATTCAAATCCCAAAATCTTTCCTAACCCCTTTGATTTGATCTTATGGACTTAGATTAAATAATCAAACTAATTCAAAACTCCAAATCTAAATTAACCAAATCCAACTTGTGCTCTTTCAAGTCAAAGTCTTGAACCAACTAAATCAAACTCAAATCAATCCAAACCCTTGGATTTTCTTCATGATTCAATCAACCCTTCAATCACAAACCAAATATAAACACAAACTTCAATCATCGAATCAAAATCAAGCTAACCCAAGTCAAACCCATATTCACCCTTTTGACTTGAAATTGTCAAATGAATCAAAACCCATTTGACTCCAAATCACTTGCAAATGGATTTATATTTTAATCACAAGTCCATATATGAGTTCAACCAAACTTGAATCAAGCCTTGATCAAGCCAATTGACCCACTTAGGCTCAGTTGACCCAAAGTGATCTAAAGCACCCTTTTAAGCCAAATTCTAATCCAACCCAAATTAGATTGAACTAATCACATCTAAGCCTCACATTATGAGAAACAATCATCCTAGGATGATCAATCACTCAAATTGGGTCAAACCAAGTCAAACTTAGCCTTTGACCAAGTCAACGCTTAACCCATATGAACCCAAACTAGCCAAATTATAATCTAAACTAAATTGATTGCAACCAATGGCTCAAGTTCACTCCAAATTGATTATTGAACTTGACCAAAGCCTCAATTAAATCCAATTTGACCAATTAGTCAACCTAACCCAACTTACCCTAATTTAATATTAAAGGTCAAATCAACCTAAAACCCAATCAAATCCAAATTGAACTTAACCAAAGCCTACAATATATTCAAAATGATCAACCAAACCCAAACCAAGCCATGATTCAAGTCAATTTGATCAATTGGGGCAAATTGGTCAACTTAGCCCAAATTTAACCTTAAGGATCAAATTGGCCAAAATCAAAATTAAATCCAAATTAAACCAAATTGATTGAAACCAATTGAACCAATGCAATCCAAATGGTCATTTGAACTTGTCCCAACTCTTGGTTTGACCCAATTGACCAATTGGTCAACCTAACCTGTTTTGACCCAATTTAACCCAAATTAAACCAAATGAACTTCCAATGACATGAAATTTGGTCCAACTTACTTTTGACTCATTTCAAATCTGCTCAAATCAAATTTAATGCTAAATGACCACTTTTTCCTTGGGTCAAGGGCATCTCATGAGAAAAGACACTTGCCCAAGTGATCATTTCTCTTCCTTTGCCACTTGGCACTCATCCATTGGTCCACATAGGCACCAAGGACACTAATTTTCTAACCCAAGGAGTGGTTGGGGCAGCCATGACTCATGGGGAGGTGAAATCACCTTGCCTCTCTCATTGGAACACTTGCCATGAAGGACTCTCACCTCGCCTTTGCTAGGACACCCATTTGTCCTTCATGGAAGTCACTTTCCATGCCTTAGCCAACCAAAATGAGCCACCTAGGATGATTCTCTTCCATTCCCAACCACTCCAAGCCAAATGAAAATAAGCAAAAAATTCAAAGAAAAGAAGGATTTTCTGTCACTTTTCAAACCAAGACATTAGAGGCTAAAGAACTCTTCCATTCCCCTCATTCTCCTTCTCCTAGAGCTTTTAAACCCATTAGCAATCATCCCCACTTCATTTTGGAGAGAAATACACCAAAACTAAGAGGATTTTAATGAGGAAATGATGATTACCGGTGGAAACTTTATTACGATGTGAAGGCAAAGATCCAAGCTCATTCCAAGGTCTCTTCCCCCACTCAACAGCATGCTTGGATCATCACCGCCGACGAAAATCATCCTCGGAGAGGTAACTTTCAAAAAAACCGTAGTGAGCCTTAAGATCCTTCATTTGTGGTGATTTTTGTGCAATTTCAGGAATCTACCCTAGATAATCCTGTATTTTTATTTTATATAATCCTAATTAAAAAATAGAATTTTTCGATGTGAATCAACATGAAACGAGTCAATTTAGACAAGTTTTCACTTAGAATTTCTCTTTTTTTCCACTAAACCCCTCGGTTTTCACTATTCCTGCCGGCTGGAATAGCAGCAGTCATCCGATCCTGCAGTTCATGGAATTGGATGGCTTGAATCGAGCATTGATCCCACGATCCCCCCGATGGTGGGTGCGATCCGACGGTCAGATAATGCGATCGTTGTCCATGCATGCACGCCAAAAGAATCGATGTCGAGGCACCGCGGCCATGTGGCACCTGTGTTTAATCATGGTGCCACGCTAATCAGATACACATCAACACCGCACGAGGTGCTAACTGTGCTAAATAGAAAAATTGGATTTTCTAATTTTTCTTAAAATTACTTAAATCACCTGAAACTTCAAAATTTTATAAAAAATAAAATACTTAACAAAAAATTGCAAACAATGGCTCATTGGATTCGACTTTCAGAGCGGAGTCCAACAAACCCAAAGTTCTCAAATTGTATAAAATATTTTGAGGTTAATTTGAGTTTTAGTAAAAATAAAATTTTATTAATTAAACCAAAAATACATGTGAGATTAAGTTGAAATTTTCAGAGATTAAAATTGAAGTTAAAATACACCTACCATAAAAATCTCAAGTCAAAAGGACCTTTGTATTAGAAGATATTGAAGTTTGAGCTTCAAATAATTTATTTTAATAAAATAAATTAACAGACTTCATAAAAATCACTTAAATCAACTGAAACTTTCTAAATTCATAACTAATTATAGAAAAATCTACAAAAAATACAAACTTAAGTTCATTTTAAAGATATTTCAAAGTAGAATCTAGGAAAATTATTATTAATTGATTTTGAATAGTGAATTTGGCCTAATTAAGGCTTAATTAAAAATATAATTAGCCTAATTATTCCCTAATTAACCATCCAATTAATCTCAAACTTTTTATGTACATTTATGCAGATGACTTATGCCCCCCCCCCCCTATTGTTTGAGATTTTATTGTTTGCTTAATTAGATAAATCAATGGATTAAGCCTTAATCACCTTCTTAATATTATTAGTGATAATTAAGCAAATGAATAGTAAATTAGTCAATCAATCAAGCTTGTTAACCTTTGTTAATGATGATGAAGTCCAGGGAAATGGATTGGGACTCCCTCTTCCAATCTTTTCTTTAAGTCTTCTCTAATCCCTCTTAAATAATTAATTAATTAACACCTCTTAATTAATTAATCACCAAAAATAATCAAAACCCAAATCATATATGAACCTTGATCAATTAATTGAGATAATTTAGGGATTGAGACATAGGCTCTCTTCTTTGTCTCTTTCTCTAAGCCCATCTCACTTTAGTTGGCTAAGGCTAATTCAAATTTAATTAACTAATTAATTAATCCATTGAATCTATTTCTCTAATCTAATCTTGGGTAGCTCTTTGGGTGTTCAATTGCCCAAAGTAAGAGATAATGAAATTATAGTTAGCTCACATGTGTGAGAAAATAATAAGAGTAATTAGGTGAGCTCCTTAAGCTTAATTAATTATTTATTTATGAGCTAATTATATTAGGCCCCTTTCATTTTTAGGAACATTGTAAATTTACTTTTCATATGGTTGCATATCATACTAGCTCATAATTGTTTAATCAATTAACTAAAGGTGATATAGGTAAGGTTAATTCATTTAATTCATTAACCTAACAAAACCATAAAATCAACTTAATTACCTTCTCATTAAACCAAAATTAACTTACACATGGGGAATGGGATTAGGACCAGCAAACCTCTCTCATTTCACTTAACTCAAATCAAACATAAAGATAAAATATCCTTAAAAGAACTTTGGTTTATTTTAAATAGTTTTATTTAGTATGATTTTCCTTAGGAATTAAGTGAGATGAATAGAATTGTGTGCTTATTTTCATTTACTTCTTTCCCTATCATGCTAAATGTTGCTTTTCATATGTAATCATACATGCATTGTTTTAAAAATTAACAAAAATTGAAATGATTTCTTTTATGTCAAATTGCATGTGTTGGTTTAAATTAAATATGTGTGCCTATTATCACTATAAAATCAAAATTTATGTTCCAAAAATATATGAATAAATATGTGGAGTGATATTAATTACAAATACCTATAAGTTGCATGTGTTGGTAATATAGAATATGTAATGGGAAGTCCTCTTTCATTTATCCTTATGTATCTCTATGTTAGGATTTAGGAAGAATTTCACATCATATATATAAATCATGTAATCAAACCAATATGGTTGTTTACATTGTTTCCTATTCTTATAGTTTCTTTTTCCACATTCATTTATATTTGAGAAAAGTGGGATATTAGTCTGGACATCTCGAGGCTGTGAGGCTTTAAGTAGCTCCAAGTAGGACTCGTGCCTTATGTCCCTGGTGTAGAACAATGGCATCGTACTCACTTATAACTCTTATATAGGTGTATGTGTGATATGACTGATGAATAGAAAGCATGAATCAAATAAATCAATAATATTATTTTTTCATGAATTTTCCATCCTTATGATTGTTTCTACACTCATATGTATCTAAGCAAAGTGGTATATGATATATCCAGTTGAGGCTTTAATTAGCTAAGTAGGACTTGTGCACCTTGGTGTGTAGAATAATGGCTGCACTCACTTAAAGCTTTTATATGTTTAAGTGTGTATATATTTAATGGATGAAAACCCCCTTTTTCTACAAAAGACATGCATTCATGATTCAATCAAAATGGAATATTTAAACTATAACTATACTCCCTTGCATTCATCATTAAAGTATGTTAGAAATCTAAATTGTATATATAGATATGCTTAGGATTTATCCATGCACTTGATATGCATGAGGGAAAGAAGTAAATAAATATGTGTGTGTGATAGTAATTCATCTCAATTAATCTTGAGATGCCTCTCTTTTTTAATAAGTTTATTTAAACTAAACCTAAACTTAGGATTAATTAAAATATATAATAATCCATTCACTAAAAGAAATTCACTAATTAACTTTGTTTAGAAATGACCTAAGGTAAGGATGGAAGAGAGATTCTCTCTCTTTCTTCTCTTTATAACACTTAGTTGTTAAGTGTAGGCCTTATGAAACAAAAGAAAATATCAAGTAAAATATTCAAACCAATTAAGTCACTTGAAGAGAAATCACCCTTCTATAAATTGAATCAAACTAAATCAAACCAAATCAAGACCTTTCTTAAGCCATATGGACTTATCTCCATAAACTTAATCAAATATTAACCCAAATTAGCCTAAACTCAATTAATTGTTTTATAAATAAATTATTCTTTCATGTTTATTCACAAATATATGAAACCTACCCTCCAATGACCAAAAATAAATCAAACAAAATCAATTTCCTACTTAAGCCCTTTTGACCTACATCCCTAAGCTTGGTCAAATTAGCTTCACTCCAAACTCAAGTGATTCTCTCATGAATCATTTATAACTTCATTTATATTCTTAAATATAAATGAAATATAAATCCAAATGGCCAAAACCAACCCCAAATCAATTCAAATTTTAAATTTTAGCCTTTTAATCCAATTTCTTGAACTTGGCCAAATCCTATCCAAATCAATTCAAAACTCATGGATTTCTTCATGAATCAATCATTCCTTCAATCACTCACCCAAATATAAATATAAACTATAATTATCAAACCAAACTCAAGTTAACCCAAGTCAAGTTAGACTTGAAAACTTCAAATGAGCCAAAATCCATTACACTCTAAATTGATTGTAGTTGGATTTATATTTCAATCCTAGGCTCATATATGAGTTCAACTAAACTTGAATCAAGTTAAAACCAAATCAATTGACCATATTAGGTCCACTTGACCCAAAGTGACATAAAAGACCTTTTTTAGCCAAGTTCTAATTCAACTCAAATTGGATTGAACCAAGCCCATCCAAATCTCATATCATGATCAACAATTATCCTATGGTGATCAACTATCTCGAATTTAGTCAAACCAAGTCAACATTTAGCCCAAATGAAACCCAAACTAGCTAAAACTCACCATATACCAAATTGATTAAAACCATTGATTCGAACACATTCATGATCAATGATTGAACATGACCAAACCCTTAATTGAGCCAAACTAAGTCCAATATATCATTTAACCTAAGTTGGCCAAATTGGCCTAAAAAGCTAAAATGAGTCAAATCATGATTTAACCCAAATTGATTGCAACCAATGGCTCAAGTTTTTTCCAAATCATTTATTGAACTTGACTAAAGCCATGATTGAGCTCAATTTGACCAATTGGTCAACTTGACTAATAGCCCAAATTGACCTAAAAGATCAAATTGGCCAAAATCAAATTAAACCAAATCAAACCAAATAAATCATTTTCATTAAATTAACCAATTGAACCAACACTATCAACCCAATTATCAAATTAAAGTTGGTCAACTTGACCCATTTGACCCATTTGATTTCAAATGAGCCAAAATTTAACCTAAACCAAATTAATCAAAATCACTTGAACCAAAACTCTTTAATCATCATTTAAACCTAACCCAAGCCTTAATTTTACCCAATTTGACCAATTCGTCAACCCAACCCAACATGAACTCATATGAACCCATTTGGCCAAATGAAGCCAAAACACCTAAAACTAACCCATAGGACCTTAAGGGCTGACCAAACCCAACCCAAATTGACTGTAGGTCAGCCCAAAATTAGCCCAAAAGTAAAGTGGACCCCACCCAAGGGAATTAGCCATTGGACACACCTCATTTGCATTGGATTCTCTCCATAAGAAGTAAAGTCCACTCTCCCATCACCATGGCAACCATCCAATTGCCATATGAAGCACACCTAAGCCTCCTAGCCCACCCTAAAATAACTAGGATTCACCATGGACCAAAGGGAGGTGAACCAAGTCACCTCCTTCATGCCCGAGCACCCAAAGGACCAAGCAAACTCAATCCCCCATATCTTGCCTTGGGTTGCCTGCCATAGCTTCCTCCACTATTGACATGTCACATGGAGTCAATGGCGACCCCTCGGGCAGGCTAGCGGTGGCGAACTAATAAAAAATCAGGGATGAATCTCGTTCGTTCATCAAGTTCAATTGAGGTTATACACCCTCAATTCGAGCAGCAAACAACAAGATTCACATTGTGAGAGTTCCCTGAGCATTTTTAAAACTCCTTAGAGCTTCCCCAAAGCCTCCTCGAGCTCCCACATCGAAATTTCCCTCTCCCGTGCAAAACTGAAACATGGGAGCTCCACCTCTGATCCCACTCTCTCAATCCTTCACCTCAATCCAATTCCTTTTGCACACACCATCCTCGTGTGTCGTCGAAGCCATTAGAGCCATTCCTCGAGCTCCAAAGTCACCAGAGATAGAAGTTCGATCAAATCTAAGGCTCCCAAACATGTGAATTGGTACATCAAGTAATCCACACCAAATCAAGCCCCAAGCATCTCAACAGAGCTTTATCTCTACTAGACGAAGCTACCTCGGTCGATCCCACTACCAGACATTAGCTTTGGTGAGGTAATTTCTCAAAACCGTAGTTTAGGAGAATTTATGGGCGTTTATGAAGAGAAGTTTCGTATGAGTCGATCTTGGCCATTGGATGTGTTTGCCTTCTTCTCCTGATGGTGTGGGATCAATTTGATCCCAATCTGAGCTCTAGTGAGCTCAGATCGAACGGAGAAAGATAGACAGTATATGTCTTTCGCCATTTGAGAAGGAGATAGATCATAGGCCATCCATTCTGCCTGATCAGAATGGATGGTCTAGATCTAGTCATGTTAGATTCGTTGATTTAATCTGGTTAATCCATGCATTTAATCATGACCGTCCGATCTTAGATCGGATGGCTCAAGCAAAACCACATCTACCGTAATCCGAGTCAAATAGGGGATGCGACATTTTAAATAACCAATCCCGTTGGGCCACGTGGAAAGCATGCCGCATCAGCTGCCACATGGTGCCGATGGGATTAGGGCTTTAGCTAGGTTAATTAATCCATCTTATAATGTTGAAACATTTAAAATTCATAACAAATTATAGAAAAATTCAAAATTTATAAATGGTGGCTGGTATTAAAGGTATTTCAGAGGGGAATTTGTTAAAAATGTCATTAAGTGATTTTCAACAGTGATTTTAGCTTATTTGGAGCTTAAGGTAATTAGCCTATTACTAATCACTAACTCAAAATTTTAGAGCATGTTTAGAGGGATGACCTCTACCTCCCCTATTTTTCTTGAAACTTATTGGATGCTTAATGAGGAAATTGGTTAATTGAAGCTTAATTATCCTCTTAATTCAATTCATAATTAATTAAGCAAATAAACAGTAAATTAATCCACTAATTAAGCTTATTGCCATCTATTGACAGTGAAAAGTCTTAGGGAAAAGGTTTAGGTTTACTCTTTATGACTATTTCATTAAGCCTCTTCATTTATTTCAAATTAATTAAAGTTTAAGTAATTAATTAGCCACTTAATTAATCAATTAAAAGAAAAAGGAGTCTAATTGATGGTTTGAAATGACTTAGGGATTGGGATTGAGGCCTCTTTCTTGATCTCTCTACCTAAGTTAACTTTATTATCCAAATTAAAATATAATCAAAAGATTTAATTAACCAATTAAGAGCTTAATTAAATTAATTTAAAATCTAATTCATTCCTAACTTTGATTAGATGTTTAATAGTCTAAAAAAATTTAATGAAATTATGATTAGCTTATATGTGTGAGAAATCATAAAAGTAATTAAACCAATCCCTTAAGCTTAATTAACTATTAATTATGAGCCAATTGAATTAGGCCCCTTTCATTTCTTAGGAGCATTGCTAATTTA
Source organism: Cymbidium sinense (assembly GCA_021442155.1). Classification (NCBI taxonomy): domain Eukaryota; kingdom Viridiplantae; phylum Streptophyta; class Magnoliopsida; order Asparagales; family Orchidaceae; genus Cymbidium; species Cymbidium sinense. The sequence continues at coordinate 154,129,010 of CM038221.1, forward strand.
CTTTTTATATGGTTGCCTCTCATGTTGGCTCATCATTATTTAGTTAATTAACTTAAGGTGATGTAGGTAAGGATTTAATTAATTAATTTAATTCATACCTCAACCTAATTAAGATATAAAATAAATTTAATTGCTTTTCATTAAATTAAATTAACTCACACATGAGGAATGAGATTAGGATTAGCTAACCTCTTTCACTTCCCTTAAATCAAATCAAACATGAAATCAAAAATGGCTTTAAGAAATTTTAGTTTATTTTAAATAAGCTTATTTAATGTGATTGTCCTTAAAAATTAGTTAGATTGAATGAAATTATATGCTTGTGTTGCTTTATTTCTTTCCAATTATGTTAAAATGTTGTACGCTACTTGTAGTCATGTATTCATTTCTTTCAAAAATTAATTAAATAAAATGATTTTTTAATTTCAAATTTGCATGTGTTGACTTAATTAGAAATATGTGTGGCTATTATTTCTATTAAATCTCAAATATATTTTTCAAAAGCTTATTAATGAATAATAATATATATTGTGACTTTAGTTACATATACATAGGAGGTGCATGTGAATATAAGCTTAGTGTATGAAGTGGTCTCTTTCTTACATTCATATGTTGATTTGCATAAGTTTAAATATTAATGACTATATTAGTCTGGATATTCCAGGGACGCACGGCTTTAAGTAGCGTTGACCTCATTTTTAGAATGAGCTCTCAACCTCTCCATCTTAGACATAGGACTTCTCTTAGACTTTAAGAGTTCCTTAGTCCAAAGACACATCTAGTGATTAGGTGGACACTCAATTTAGTCCTAGAGACTTAGAAGAGTTAGCCATAGGAATAGGCCATGCCTTAGGGGTGTTAGGAAAATTTGCCTACCCTTAGCTTGAACCACTCCTCACCTTCCTTCCTTCAAGTCAAGCTCCAAATCAATCTTATTTGATTTTCTCCAAACTCAAATCAATGCCACATGATTGAAATCCATGATTAAAACCTATGAATGAAATTTCAAATTCCAAATTTTTCTTAAGTCCTTAATCCTCTCTTAAGGACTTAGCCAAAATCATCTTCAACTCAAATCAAATCCTTAAAATTTTCTTATAACTCATTTATGTTCTCATTTATATTCATATATATAAATGAAAAATAAATATAAATCAATCAAACTAAATCAAAATTCAATTCAAAATCATTCTTAAGTCCTTAATCTCAAGAACTTATCCAAAATCATCTTCAAATCAATTCAAATTCATATTCATAACTCATTTATATTCTCATTTATATTCACATATATATATATATATATATATATATATATATATATATATATATATATATATATATATATATATATATATATATATATATATATATATATATATATATATATATATATATATATATATATTCAAATCAATCAAACTAAACTCAAAATCAAATCCAAAACTCCAAAACTTCTAAGTCTTTTAAATTTCCTCTTAAAGACTTAGCCTAGTCATGATCAAATCAATCCCAAATTCATCAAATCTTTCATATCCATATATTCACATATATAAATGAAATATAAATTCAAACAATCAAAACCACTTCCAAAAATCAAAGTCAAATCCATTCAAAATCCAACCTAAGCCTTTCAAGTCAAAATCTTGAACTTAGCCAAATCAACATCAAATCAAGCCAAACTCTTGATTTTCCTTCATGATTCAATCAACCCTACAATCATAAATCCAAATATAAATACAAACTTCAATCACTAAATTAAAACTCAATTCAAAAATCAAACTAAAATCCATTTCATGTTCACCCTTTGAACTTGAAATTATCAAATGAATTAAAACCCATTTGACTTCAAACCACTTATAAATGGATTTATATTTCAATCATAAGTCAACATACAAGTTCAATCAAACTCAAAACAAGCTTTGACCAAGCCATTTGACCCACTTAGGCTCACTTGACCCAAAGTGATCTAAAGTACCCTTATGAGCCAAACTCTAATCCTAACAAAATTGGATTGAATCAAACTCACCTATGCCTCTCATCATGGTCAAGAATCATCATGAGATGATCAATCAATCAAATTGGGTCAAACCAAGTCAAACCTAAGGGTTGACCAAGTCAACACTTAGCCAAAATGAAACCCAACATAGCCAAAATCTACTATAGACCAAACTGATTGAAAACAATGATCCAAGTTCATTCATGAATTATGTTTGAACTTGACCAAGTCAACATTTGAGCCTAACCTAGCCTAATTGACCACTTGACCCAAATTGACCCAACTTGACCTAAAATGTCAAAATGTGTCAAAACTTGATCTAAGCCAAATTGATTGAAATCAATGGGTCAAGTTCCAAATCACTTGTTGAACTTGACCAAAGCCTCAATTGGCCAACTAGACATAACCAGTTAATTGACCTTGAACCCAACTTTAAAGGGTCATGTTGAGCCAAATTCAAACTTAACCAAAATTGATTGGAAATAAAGATACCAATCCACTTCATATGACTAACCAAACCTAAACCTACCCATGACCTAGCTCAAATAGGTCAAATGGGTCAAATTGGGCAACTTGACCCATTTGACCTAAATGAAATCCTATGAACCAAATTCAAACCTAAACCAAATTGAATCAAACCAAAGCAACCAAAATATTTCAAATGGTCATATGTACTTGACTTAACCCTTGATTTGACCAATTGGTCAACTTGACGCAAGTTGACCCATTTTGACCTAAATGGTTCAATATGAGCCAAACCATATCAAATGAACTCCAAATCCAATGAAACTTGGCCAAACCTATTTTATCAACATACCCAACATATCCAAATTCAAAAATTAGCCAAATGACCATTTTACCCCTAGTCCATAGAATAAATTTTGTTCAAATTCATAGGGAATTTGGCCAATTCCTCTTCATACCTACTTGATCCTCTCCTAATAGGTCAAGTGAACTCTAGGGAGGGTGGTGCACCCAACCCAATGGTTTTGGGTTAGCCCAACTTGACCCAAGGGCCAAACTGAGCACATGGCTTGAAACAGCCTCATGGCATTCCTCCAACACTCGATTCAAGCACATGGGGAGTTCATATTCCCACTCCTCTGGCCAAACTAACCATGTGCAAGCCTCTAATAGATCAAACAACCCATTGCATAAAGGAAATTGGATCAAAATGGCAAGCATATGCTCAGCCGTCCGATTGCCAAAGGGGGAGATATACTCCCCCTAATTAATTTCAATTCACACACACACTCTGTCGATTGAAGCATAGAAAACCAGAGGAGCCATTTGAGAGCCTTCCTAAGCTTCTTAGAGAGTTTTAGAAATTCTCATTCTCAATTTTTACACAGAAAAAATAGGGGAGCTCCATAGGATTTCCAATGGAGCCAACACTTGAAACCAATCAAATTCCTTCCTCAAGCTCCATTGAGACTGCCAGTGCACCCATACTCAAGCTCCAAAGGCAAGAGGGAGTACCATCAAAGCATAAAGAATCCGAGGAGGGAGTTGGTCCATAGAGCTATCCACTCAACCTCGAGGCTTGAAACTTTCCAGCTTGAGTCTCGACTAGAGAAGCTTCTCCAAGGGAATCAAGGGCCGGTGAGGTATGCCATTTTTTTTAGCTTAATTCCCATGTGTGTTGGTCCTCTATGAAAGGAATTTTAATTTTATAGGATTTTAGCAGTTGGATGTGATCTACATTGCTTGATGATGGTGTGGGATAAATTTTAGCCCAATCCAATCTCAATCAAGCTCGAGATCTTGCCCTAGAACATGGATGACCTCCATGGTTCATAGAGCTTGGTAGAGGTGAATCTCTGGCCATCCATCTGCATGTTTTGGATGGACGGCCGAGATTTAAGATGTGTAGGACTGTTCTTTATCCTTTTAAAGCCATGGATTAAATCTTAGTCATTCGATCCTTGATTGAACGGTGGAGGTAAAAGCGCATAAAGCTGCCGCCATGTGGTGTTACGATGCGACATTTAAGTAGCTGCTCAGGGAGTGACGTGTGTAAAGTGCAGCCGCATCAGCACTTGCGTGTTACGCCGTATGGATTAGGGAATTAATTAAGGTTTAAATAATTCCTAATTAATTACTTAACCTTCTAAAATTCATATCTCTCTGAAGAAAAATTAGGAAAATATGAGGTAAATTGCCACTGAAAGATAATTCAGCCTAAAATATTCTAAAATTAGTTTTAATGGATTTTGAATAGTGACTTTCTCTAATTTTGGATTTTATTAGAAATCTTAATTTACTAATTACTCCCTAATTAATTCACTGATTAATCTCAAACTTCTTGAGTGTATTTTGGAGGATGACTTCTGCCTCCCCTAATTTTGTTGGGATTTATTGGTGGGTTAATTGGGAAAATTGCTAATTCAATTCTTAATTACCCCCTTAATGTGATTAAAGTTAATTAAGAGTTTGATTAGTGGTTTAACCCTTTGTTGAAGTTGATTAAGGTTTGTTTCAGTGAATAGGAGGTTTAGAGAATAATTTTTGGGGCATTTCTCCTAAGCTATTCCTTAAACCCCCTTTTCTTTCTTAATCCTCTCTTAATTTAGGGATAATTCACTAATTTCCCGCTTAATTAATTTCTTAAAATTCTAAAACTTTCCAGAACTTAATTAATCTATTTTGGGTAGATGCTTAGGTGTTCAAGAGCCTAAGTTCAATTAAGAAAATTAAAATTCAACTCATATGTGTGAGGGGTGTTTTGAAATTACTTAAGTTAAACCCCTTAGCTTTATTAATCATTAATCATGAGCCAAATTGCATTTGGCCCTTTCATCCTAGGTGCATTGCAAATTTAAATTCCTTGTGAGTTTTTATGTCATCTCATTGGCTTATAATTATTTGGTTAACTATGCTAAGGTGGTGTAGGTAAGGATTAATTAACATGTTTAATTCATACTTTAACCTAATCAAAGCATAAAATGAATCTAATCATCTAAAAATTTAACAAAAATGTCGAACATATGTGGGAATGGGTTAGGAACAACAAACTCAACTCACATTTTCAAAATTAAATTAAATTTTAAATAAAAAAATCATATTAAATACACTTTGATTTACTTTAAGCTTTCTTATTTCATAAGTTTATCTTTAGGATTTAATTAAAAGTGAATGTGTTTACATGCTTTCATTGCTTTAGTTCTTCCCCAACATGTTAAATATGTGTGTCATATTATTTCATGCATCTATGATTTTCAAAAATTAAATTTAAAATGAAAATATTTCCTTTATGTCAAATTGCATGTGTTGGCTAAAGTAAGAATATGAGTGTCTATTATCACTATTAAATTCAAATTATTTTAAAAATATATGAATCAATTATCAAAAATGAAAGTGTGTTACTTATATATTATTTATAAGTATGCATGTGAGTAAAATATAAGGATGTGCCTAGTGTAGGTTTTCCTTCTCTTCTCTTTTAGTATAGTTTTGAATAGGATTTGGCAAGGTGTATGGTTCATTTAAAAGAACCTAACACATGTCTAATTCCATATCCTATTCATTCCTATACTATCACTTAAGAAGGATACCTATGCTTGCATATATAAATTTCATAAACAAAAATAAATTAACCAACACCAACTTTTGCATTCTTTCTTTTTCATTCATTTCTTTTGTGCACATGGTTGTATTTAAGGAAAGTGGTATATTAGTCTGGACAACCCCAGGGTTGCAAGGATTTAAGTAGCCCTAAGTAGGTCTTGTACCTTACACAACAGTTAACAATGTCGTCATTACTCACTCAAGCCTTTCATACATTCATATGTGCATTTGGATAAGAAACCCCTTTGCTACTTAATGAAAATCATGCATCATAAATATTCAAATTTTCTTAAATGAACTACTTAGCATGCATTATAAAGTGTGTTAAAAATTCTCATTTGTATGTATAAATATGCTTAGGACTCATTCATATGCATGTCATACAGGTTGGGAAAGAAATGAAATGGTGTATATTTTGTGAATTTAGTTCATTTTACTTAATATTAAAATGCATTTCTATTGAATAGGTTTGTTTAGAGTTCATCTAATCTTAGGATTAATTAAAATACTTAATTAAAATATTCACTAAACAAAACTAAAATATGAATCCACTTTAGAAATTACTTAGGTTAGGAAAGGAAAGAGAAGTTTTCTTCTCTTTCCCTCTCTTTATAACTTAGTAATTAATTGTAGGCTTCACTTGAACCTAATCAAAATATAAAATAAAATCAACCCAAAAAAACTAAATCACTTAAATGAAACCCTCCTCTAAGTTGAACATTCTTTACACTTTGAAAATTCTAACTTAAAGCCATAACTAAGCATACCACACAAACCTCAAGCACACACATTAGGCTAGGTCACCACTTCTAGCTTTAAGTTAGGGAGGTGCATGGTTTGATGCTTGCTTTTATTTTATGATATATGTTTTAGTCTGGATGTTAGGGTATATATGCGTAAAATGAATGGTAGGAAATTTTCATCTAACCATATCTTCTGCAGGGGATTGTGCTTAAGGGGCGCTGTAATAAATAGAGATATAAATGCTTTTGTTGTGCAGGTGCTTATACACCTAAGCATAATCCAATATGCCAAGTGGACTTAGTCACCCATGTGTGGGGTGATAAGTCCAATATATCTTGGGATTTTGTGTGATTTGTTTATCTCTATTTTGCAGATGTTAGCTAGATTTACTTTTCCTTTTCATGTAATTTTTATAATTAGGATTTTGGAATGATTGTTATGGGGACTAGGATGAATATTGGTCATAAGATTTCATCTTATGCACCATGTGAAGCCTTTGGAGAATCCACCTTAAAACCATCCAAAAGAAGGAACCAAAGAAGAAAGAAGAAAGAAGAAAGAAGAAGAGAAGAAGAAAGAAGAAGAAGAAAGAAGAATGAAATGAAGCTTGAAGACCCCAACAATGAGTTCCTTGCTTAATTGTATTTAATTCATTTGTAATTTAGGTTGTATAAGGGTAGAGCTCATTTAAATTATTTTGGGTTTATCTTGATTGAACCCAGACCTCTTATTCTTTTGTGATTAGCTTTATAAATTGATTGATGATTTGTTTAGCTTGTGCATTAAGTGTCATTCTTTTCTTAGTTTCTTTCTTTCTTTATGTATGTCCGGGATATGGATTAGAATCTTAGGAAAAAATAAATATTCTACCAAATTTAATAATTCAAAACTAAAAATAAAGAACTCATTGCCTCACCTAAAGCTTAGGCTAAAAATCAAAATAAAAGAATTAGCAACCCCTTAGCTGGATGAGTACCTTTTTTAATAACATCATGTACAAATGCATATTATTTTCACTCTTGATTGGTGGGCTTTCACCTTTATTAGAGATACTTTGCTTGACCTTTGAGAGCCATGGTGGAAACACACCTCCTCCCTTCTCGCTAATTTTGGCCAATAATCTCATTTCTCATGCATTAGACATAAGAATCCTATTAGCCTTGAGTCAAAATGATTGTCCAAAAATAAAAATAAAATAAAATCTAAATTACATAAGATTTAGATCATTTGAAGCATACCCTTACATGATCTAGTCTCTTTAGGGAGTGAGTTTAAGGACTTAGTCTCTTTCTAAATAAATAACAGCCTAACTATCTTGCATAAATCATATGACTTACCTACATGAATTTAAAATCATATGAAGAGTTAGTTGGTGGCCACCCCCAGGCGGTTATAAGTCCAAACAGTCAGGTTGTTTGTCCTCTCTTATGGAGGCAAACCAAATACTCATTTTCGCCTTAGATTTAGGTTGTGCTTTTGGCCCTCGCCAGAGCTCCCTAGATTTAGTTTCTAAGGTTGCTTCTCTCCTTTATGGGACATAAGCATAAACCATCACCTCAAAGGCATTTCCATAATCTTATGCTGTGGAATCATAAGCCCTAAATTTCTAATGAAAAATTTAACTTAAATTAATTAAATCAATTTCAAAAAGTAAATCCCAACCATAAGATAGTTTGAGATGCTTGTTAGGTTTTCTAGCATCATGGGAATCTCCTACTTATCTTCATTTGGCTTTCATAATAACTCCCTCTCCTTGATCAATCCTATTTGATCTTCCAAAATAAGTTAATCGATTGATAGTCCTACCTATTGAAATCTTTGGAGACAACAATCATTTACCTTAATCAAGGGTATTCCTAATGGATCTCATCCCTTAAGATGTAATTAACTGTGGGGTCTTGCCCCTATAGGGAACTTAACGAACCCAGTTTAAAATAAACCCTACTTTACTTTTATATGTAGAGTAGGGGAAGAATCTCGGGTACACATGTAGACCCATTATCCTTAGGAGTCCTTATTGAAGTCATTTGGTCCATTGTAGGGTGGTGACTTCTATCTTTTGAGATAATACACCTCTCCTCAATGTCGTACCCGATCACCCTTAATAAGAACATCTGCTGATCTATGTGGTGTCAAAATTGCATAAAAAAATGAGAAGTAGATGTATATTTCCATCTTCATTTTATCCCACATAGAGTGAAGATGGAAGTATATATCTTATTCTCTAAAAAGGAAATTAATTGAAAATTTTCACCACAGGTTTTTCTGGCGACTCCGCTGGGGATGGTTCCTCTCTCCATCTTTGGTAAATGATCGTTGCCTTCAAGTATCGATAGTGGGTTCGTAGTTTGGTATGAATCTAAGATTACCTTTCGTTATATTGTTGCTTAGCTTATTTCATTCTTAAGTTGAGTTAATGAACATCTTTAGGTTTTAGGACCTCAGCCCGTGTTGGTCTTAAAACCCCTGTTGGGTTCTCCAATGGATAAAAATAAAAAAGATCTAAATGAGAAGAAAACTTTTAAAGATTTCCTCCTTGTCATTTTTATGACAAGGAAAGGTTCATTCTAAAATAATAAAGATAAATTAAATTTTTCATAAAAACCTTGCTTCTCAAATAGTACTCTTTCAAAAACAATGCGCATAATAAATTATTTTCCACAAGATTTTCTTAAATCACCCTCATCTAATAATTCTCATAATTGTTACATGTATGAATCAAAAATAAAACTAACAATCTTTTCTAAAAGCACAAATGAACATCTTCTTACAATGCATTTTGATGAAGATTTCATTTTCAAAATAAAATGAACAATCATCTTTCCAAAAGTCAAAATCAAAATCAAAAATAAGATTTTCAAAAAACACATATGAACCTTTCCATTCAATACACTCACACTATTGAATGGTAGTTTCATTTTCAAACAAGATTAAATTTTTCAAAAGCACATATAAACACCTTCATTTAATATACTCAAATTTATTGAATGAAGATTTTATTCCCAAAATAAAAAATAAATATCATTTGAAAATCCAACTTAAACATATTCCATATATGATTAAGTTGGAATTACCTCTTTCAAAAAGAAATAATCACACACAAAATAAAATTTTCACATTTTACAAAAATAAGATTGATTTCCATTCCTACATACCCAAATTTGTTGAATGGAAGTCTTCTTTTTCAAAAATCAAAACTTAACAATTATATTTTCAAAATTCAAAATACATTTAGAACTTCATTTAGAATACTCAAATTTGCTAAGTGAAGTTTCCAAATACAAAACAAAAAAATTTTCAAACACATTTGGAACTTCATTTAGCATACTTAAATTTGCTAAGATAAGTTTCCAGTCAAAATAATTTTTTTTTTTCAAACACATTTGGAACTTCATTTAGCATACTCAAATTTGCTAAGTGAATTCTCCAAATTCAAAATCAAAAATTTTCAAACACATTTAGAACTTCAATTAGCATACTCAAATTTGCTAAGTGAAGTCTCCAAATTCAAATTCAAAATCGTAGGAGGAGTTAGTTTGCGGCCACCCCCAGGCGGTTGTAAGTCCAAACAGTCGGATGGTTTATCCTTTCTTTTGAAGGTAAACCATATACCCATTTTCACCCTAGATTTAGGTCATGCTTTGACCCTCACTAAAGCTCCCTGGATTTAGGATTTGAGGTTGCTTCTCCCCTTTGCAGGTTACAAGCATAAACTCTCACCTCTTAGGCATTTCTGTGATCTTGTGTTGTGGAATTATAAGCCCTAAATTTCTAATAAAAATTCAACTCAAACAAATAATTCTTCTCAATTTCAAAAATGTAAAGCTCAACCATAGGATGGTTTGGGATCTTCCTAGCTTCTGTAGAGTATCACTCATCTCCTCTTAGTTTTGATAATAACTCCCTCCCCTTGATCAATCCCACTTGATCTTTTAAAAATAACTAATTGATTGATAGCCCTATCTTTGAAATCTTTGGAGACAATGATCATTTACCTTAATCGAGAGTATTCTTAAGGAATCTCATTCCTTAAGAGGTAATTAACTATGAGGCTTGCCTCCATGAGAAACTTAATAAACCCGGTTTAAAATAAACTCTACTTTACTTTCTATGTAAAGTAGGGGAAGAATCTCTGGTATATGCGAAGACTCATTGTCCTTAAGAGTCCTTATTAGGTGATTAGGTCTATTATAGATGGTGACTTCTATCTTTCAAGATAGTATGAAATTCCTCAATGTCATACCCAATCACCTTAATAAGAACACTTGTGGATCTACGTGGTATCCAAACCGAAAGTATATTTCTATCTTCATTCTATCCACATAGCTTAAAGATGGAAGTATATAAGAAATTTTCACCATAGGGCTACAAGCATAAATCCTCATCTCTTAGGTATCTCCACAACCTTGTGTTGGCAAATTATAAGCCCTAGAAATCTAATAAAATTTAACTCAAATAAATAAATCTCTTTACTTTCAAATATATAAAGCACAATCATAGGATAGATCGGAATGCTCACTGGGCTTCCTAATATCATGAGCATTTCCTACTTCCTCCCTTTGGATTCCAAAAATAAATATTCTCCTTGAACTTTCCCAATTGATTTTTCAAACATAATCAATCCTTTGATAGTTTAATCTTAAAATCTTTGGAGATGATAATTATCTACTTTAATCGAGAGTCTTCTAAGAGAATTTCATTCCCTAGGATATAATTAACTATGGAAGCTTGTCTCCATAGGGAACTTTAGAACTCGGTTTAATATAAACCCTCTTTATTCATCTATGTAAAGCAGGGGAAAAATCTTTGGTACATTTGAAGACCCATCATGCCTTAGGAGTCCTTATTAGGTGATTATGTCCATTGAAGGGTGATGTCTTTATCTTTCTAGGTACTACATTATGCCTCAATATTGTGCCCGATCACATCAATAAGTACCCCCTACAATTTGTGTGGTGTCTCTCCCCTATACATCCAAAAATAAACACCACAAGTCCAAAGAAAAATAATAATTTATGGTATCATTTATGGTATCATTTTTTTTATCCTTCTATCAAGTTGAAGGTTGCCTAGGTTGTGTAGAATGTCATATAAAAAGTTTATAATGTTTTAAAATGATAGTAGTGAGAGTATAGAGTGTTGAAAGATTAACTAAGAGATGTGATGTTCATAATTTCAAAGTAGAGATTAGAGAGAACTGAGTTTTGATTACAAGGAGGATAAAAGATTTGCTTTACAAAATTTGATGACACAACTAATAAAGAATTTTCAACATCCTCGTCATATAAGTTACGACATCTTTGTCTAGTGAGATGAAAAACAGTTGCATAACTTAGATAATCAAAATTTTTAAGTAATCAAGTGATGGTGGTATATTGCATTATAAGTCAAAACAAGGTCTTTTTTAGATTATATATATATATATATATATATATATATATAAGAATAAAGAATATATCAATCATGGAACTCTCATCCTTGAAAAAAAGTGATGGGTGACAAGAAAAACAATGTGTGTACAATAGTGGGAAAAATAGTAGTGCTTTCATTCTACAACTCTATTTTTTCAAAGTGTATTCATAAGTACATTCATTTTTAATTACGTTATTATTAAAGAAAATTTTCATAGATTAAAATTCAAAGCCATTATCAATCTTATGGCTTTAATATTAGTATAAAATTGAGTATATGCAAAATTGATATAGAATTTTAAAAAGATTGTTTCTAACTTATTTTGCATGGGAAATATTTATGTTCATCTTATAAAGCCATCAATAATGTAAGAACAAAAATGAACTCTTAAAAACTGTGGATTTTATTTGGAACATAATATCATAATGTAATAAGTCAAATTGAGTATAAAGTAGATATATAATTTAATAAGAAGGGAAACCTTTTTTATTCATAAGACAAATATTATGATTATTATCATAAGAAATATCAATGGAAGGTAATAGTGAAAAATTAATTGATATAAGATGATGATGTTTTCTCAAGATGCATATGTCAAAGATTTGGAGTGAGGTAGAAATGATGAGATGTAGGTATCTTTTACAAATAAGACATATAATAGAGATCACATTATTGTTTATCTAAGCTAATCATCTTTCATATGACCAAGTCTTGTAAGACAAAGGTAGGAAATAAGAGCAAACATAAATTTAAAGCACTAGTGAGTTTGCTAGTTGTAAGAAAGATAACATAATACATAATCTAAGTTCATTCTAAGGCTAAGTTAAATGATACGAGCAATAGCTTTAATTTGCTATCTAAAATCTAATGTTTTTTGGAAATAGAATTAGTAAGCATTCGTGAAGGCAAGTAGACTTACACATACACAATGATGTTACTAGAGATTTGGTTCTATTTACCATAGATATTGTATGAGTGAGATGTTGAAGCCACTCTTTACAAAAAAAAATTCTTGTAGGTAAAAGTCTTTAGAATGGAGAGATGATAAACTAGACTACTAATATCACATAGATATCCTATGTGGATTTTAAAGAGTTTATTATATTAGGAGTAGAGAAAATATTTTATTTGCTTCATCGAGAACTATACTATTATTGCTTTTGTGATTAACTTTGGTTTTTTTTTTTTTTGTATTTTGAAAAACTAATTTCTTTTTCTACATTTGTATATTTCGTCTATATGATCTTCTATCATAAAACTTACATGAAATTTTAAGGTCTAATAAATTTTAATTGTATGTCCAAATCAATTGTAATGATTGTAGTATTTATCTTTGAAATTATTTAAAGAGTTGTTGGTTTGGCCATGTACAATTATGGTGATGGAGATTTTTTTTTATTGATATTAACATTTTTTATTGTCATGTCTCTACTAGAATAGCAAGAAAGTAAGCTTGATAAACATTAGGTAGAAGTGTCATCATTAAGACATTTTAGGAAAAGAAATTATAAGTGTCATTTAAGTCATACTAAAACATGAATCAAACAATATTTTTCTCTTTGATGAGGGTGTGCTTTCATTTGATTTTAAGTGGGAAGTGTTTGATATGTATATGACTCATCCTAAGGCTTCAAGCTTTGAGAAATATAATGAAACTATCATGATTCCTTACATGAGTAAAGCTAAAGACATATAACCTTAGGGGCTGTTTGGTTGCCTGCATTCACTTTTGAACATTTCAAGCATTTGGATGCAAGTAAAGTAAAATTCCAGTGTATTTCAAATACACCAGAAAGGCTAGTTATGATTTGGAATTACATTGGGTGAATTCCAAATACATCAATATGCGACGCTACCGCCCCACACCGGCGCTGGCCGCCATTGCCGCCCTCCATTGCTGCCAGCCACTCCTATCGCACATTGCCGCTTCCGCGCTCACCACCTCCTCCCGGCCGACCCCGCCCTGGCCGCATCCATCCATGGCCGATCACGCTTATTAGCCAGGGGTCGCTTATCCATGGAAGGCCGCTCCTCGTGTCAAACCTTCACTTTACATTACATTATATGTTGTCAACCAAACAAAAAAAAGCAAAGTCATGAATTTGTAAAGCTCTAAACCAAACAACTATAAAGTAATCCTTTTACACTGAATTCCTTCTACAGTGCATTCCTTTTACACTGCATTCCAAATACAGGCAACCAAACAAGTAGATGGGCAATGTATTTGTCTATAAGAACTTATGTTTGGAGTATTCTAAAAATTATTGCTCTATTTTGGCATGAATTACTATTTTAGTGAGCTCAATTTACTTAAGTCATGATAAGAATAGGATAAAATATATTGGCTAGCTTATTTGACTTTGGATTGCAGTTAAACGATTTGGTTAATTTTTCCAAATTTTTCCTTCATTGAAGAGCATGGATCATAGCTTTGTTCTAAGATGAATAACTAGTGTCATTTAATTTGGTGGTGATGAGCATATGCTTGAGTTAATCTATATGATGGATGATGTACACATTTGAAAGGGAAGAAAAATTAGGCACCAGAAAAGCAATCTGATTGCATGTTTTAAAAAATAATATGTAGAGAATAAATAATATACATTAAGAGAAAAATACTTTATAATCAATATTAATCAACTTTATTACAATTTAGAGTGAAGACTACATAATTTATAATCATATAGAAGGTCTAATTAGCCCATTATCAAAGGTAAAATTGCAAGAAATTTTAACAAGAAAATGGAAATTACCTAACGGAACAAATAATAACTTTAACTTACGAAATTATAAATGCATTATCAATCTAATATATTATAATATTTACTAAGGAAATCAATCATATTCAATGCAATCATAAAATCATTGCTTTAACAAGTGAACTACTCATTAAAATCATTGCTTCTAAAATTAACAAATCCCAAAAAACGTGAAATTACATCTAAAAATTAATGTGAATTTAACCTAGGACTCTTTATTAATGCTAATTATTGTTTAAATATATAATTATTTTAAATATTCTAAATAATCTTTAAAAAAATTGTGGCTACTTTTGTAAGAATATAATAGGTTATTAGCATACCATAAAACTCCAAGCAAATAATCTAAAACTATTTAAATTTTTTAAGATATATTCCAAACATCCTTAATTATTGCAACTGACCATAGTTAATATTTAATAATGAATTCAATGATATAATCATAAAACATAAACTCAAATATACTTCACAATAATACTTTATAATCAATTTCAAGATGAAATAATTTTGAAGCACATATACTAATTATTTTAATAAATTTATAAATAACACTTATTATAATTAAATATACAAAAATAAATCCAAATAAACTATCAAAAATTATATAGAAAGCTATAATAATATAGAAATGCAATTTAAATTAATTTTAATTATATGTTCATCATCATTGAAATATTTTAGTGTAAATAAAAAATTCAATCATACAATGAAATATCTAACCAAGCCCACTAAGCTATTTTTTGGACTCCTGTAATTTACATTTCCAAATATCTTTATATTACATACTTACAGGTTGGTTGGGGGTTACTGCAACGATTTCTGCTATTGAGAGGTGGTATTAACACGACCTTTGCTTCAACCATGTAAGCTTTAAGAGATGGTTTCCCTGAAGCCCTGATGCTCAGCTTCTTAGCCTTCTCACAATGTAACCTCTGATCCATGGCATTAAGCTCGCCAACCTTAACCATGAAGACGATGAAGGTGGCTAGCAAAGATCGAGCAGAAGACAACATCAAGATCCCACCATTTCATTTCGTCGGCATCGATCAGAAAGGCATTCAATTGTGTATAGTCACTGGGAATCAAAAGGTCATGTGAGCAGACCTTCAAGGCCATTTTGGTACAGATCCTGGCCTGTAGAGACAAGTAATGGAAGCTGATGTACCATAATGGCTTAGGAACGTCTTTCTTTTTGGGAGAGCTTGGAGTAAACAGAGACGAAGATGACTATCCCTTGAATCTCTGTTCATATGATAATCTCCATCATCAATCTTTAAACTTGATAAAAACGCCTGTAAAGTTACCAAAAAAGAGAAATGCATGTAGCATATGGTCCCATGATTACCACCAGAATCACACCATTATTTCACCATTAATGAGCCTGCGAGGTCCATGACTTGTAAGTTATTCCTCAAGATCAGGAGAAAAGGACTGCTCAAACTCTGCATCCATGATCACCCCTTCAATCACATGCACAATGATCTCGCCCTTTCTGAGATCAACCTGCTCCGACCTAATATTGTTGGCTAGCAGTGTTCCATCAGACATCTTCAACACAGAGATTCTGAATCCAGATACTGAATCGAGATGTAACTCCTTCAGGACAGGCACTGATTCTGAAAGTATGTGTTGAGGAATTGTACAGAAACCCATTATTAGAGAGAGGATCGCAAAGGTATCATTCATCTTATCAGCCGTCAAGCTGCTGTTCGATTGTAATTTTAGGACACGACCAAATGCCTTTTCGGATGGGACGAAGGCAGTGAAAGCTAGATTATCAGGCAACATGCTGATCATCAAGAGGCCGAGCTCGCCTAGCATTGTTTCCTCTTCCCTGCTTCTTTTTGATGCCATTACTCTGCTCCGGGAATTCGGTGCTATCTCTGGAAGGCCTGGGTTGAGTAAAACAAGAATGCAGAAAACAGGGACAAATAGGCACAGTAAAGCAGACAATCTTGTAAAAAACTGGCATCTTTTCCCCTTTTTCCAGAACACCATTAGTTATGATAATTTAGATATGGCTTCAATAATATTTTTTAAAACTTGTCATGCAAGATAAAAAAAGACGACATCATCCTCACAGATGTTCAACAATATTATCACCTCATCATAAATATCCTAAGTGCTTCCTCAGTTTCCACGTAGTGTTTAGCATGATAACGATGCTCCATAATTGTGGTTGACGAAATAAGCTCCAATGCAGTTAACATGCAAAAATACTCTTTTCTGTCTTCTAATTGTAGGTTAAGATCTTCTTTTCCTGTAAGGAATAAGTTCATCAGAGATGCATTCCAAAGCAGCGAGGGAAATTGTTTTAACGGGCATAGCAATTGTTTATACTAGTTTATACTAGTTTTTGCTACTGATTTTGTTTTGAAATTTCAAATAATCATTTGCCTCGTTGTTATTTAATTTCCACTTGTTTTGGGTGTTCACCAAATCATTATACGGCAATCTCTAGAGTTTAAAATCATGTTGATTTCTCCTTCCGACCAAATTCTTATGGAATCAAGCAAAAGCCAGTAATTTGAAAAAAATTAATCTAGCGGCAACCAAATGAACCCGTTACATGAAAACCAATAGCTTAAAACAGAGAACCGACTGCTTTTTTATTAGAATTCTTCGTGTCAATAAGAAAGATAATTTACAAATAAAGTACTGAAAAGCAGAGGAACACTAAAACTGATGGAACAAAAAACGCTCAAATAGTTAGATATATTAAGTTCTAAAGATATAGTTGGCATAAGAATCTGATCCAGAATTTCTGATTACTTTCCCCTTTTTCATCCTTGATGCAAAATAAACAAGATCGATAATTTCAAACTAAAGAACCATTTCACGCAGGACTGTAGCCTTGTTTTCGGGGCTGTTAGTAAAATACTGTTCATAAAGGCTATTCCTACAGGTATTTTATGCCTCTCATTGCCTATTCCTGTAGATACTCCGCGGATGACCTTGTTCTTTTCCTGTAGTTAGTATGTTATCTGCAGATGTTGTTGCTGCCTCTACTGGATGGTTGTTGGTTATACATCTAATATTCAAGAAATTGATTTGCCATCTATATGTGGGTTTCTAATAATGGTGTTGACCCTTAATATTATTTTTAAAAAAATGAAAATGAAAAAAAAAATGAAATGAAAATAAAAAATAAAAAAACCGAAAGCCTCACAGACTCTCTCTGTTTCCCCTCTCTTCATTCAGTCGCCCCATCCTGCAAGAAAACCGACGCTGCTTCCCCTTCAGCACAATCTCCTTTTCTCCCTGCAAAGACGACTGAGCAGACTCAACAGCTCTCTTCCCCTCTCTCGTTCGATCCCCCTCAACCGTTCGCTCCCGCTCTTTCCTCAAGCACTCCCTCCCGCTCTTTCCTCAACCACTCCCGCTCGTTCGTCCTCCAAAAAACTGAAAGCCTTCGCTCGATTTTCCTCCTCCCTCAACCGCAAAGCAGTAGCAAACTCCCCTCCATTCTCATCCTCAATTGATAAAAACCCCTCTTTCCTTTTCTGAAGCATCAGTCAGGCCCCGCTCGCACATAGACACTCCATCCGACCATCCGAAATCCTTCTTCCCTCGTTCATCTCCACCAAAACTGAAAGCAAAAAATGCCATAACGAGCTCTTGATTCTTCTTCCTCTGCATTCGCTTGGCTCCCGTTTTCCCCCAATTAACAAATGTTTTCTCTTCCGGCTCTCCTTCACATCACCGATCGATTCACCCTACTTTGAAGTCATGATCAGATCCTCTATCACTTCTATGGATATTATCTTCCTCTACAATCTTATCACCCTAAATACACCAATTATTTTGGCTATCTCTAACTCTGGTCCATATGCTACTCTTCCAATGTCAATGATATAGTGAAATGGTTGTTGATAATGAATAAGTAGAACAGCTTGAATGTGTGTGGAAATTATTTGTATATATATTTGTGTCTCTTTTTCTACAGGTTTCAAGACCCCGATAATATCTAATAGGACATAGTGGGTGCAAACAAATTGTTGTGGTATCAAGAAGATTCATTTCGAAATGCGTGCTGCAGTCAAAATGAGATGCACTCCTATGCGAAATCTAAATTTAGACTAAATTTTGGGACTTAGAAAAGAAAAGGAGAAAAGAATCAAGATATATATATATATCATTTAATCACATCAAAATAAAATAATATAAAATGAAATTCAAATATGTTAAGTCATAAAATTTTATCAAACAAACAAAAAAAAGAGACTTACATGGGTTTGAAATAATTTGGAGGTTCGATCTTCTTCACTTCTTCTATGGACAATTAGAGTTTTACAAGCCCTTGAAAGAATTCAAATAACATTATAATAAGAATCACTCTAGCCTCCAATTTATAGAAATAAAAGGGAATGTGGAGTTCTTTACTTCATTATATGCCAATTCTGCTCCACATACAGATATAAGACAAAGTCTTAAAACAAACAAATTTATAAAATTAAGATTGAATCTATTCAATAAATATTATCATCATGTGAAAATATACTAAATGAAAGTGAATTTAATCACTTAGTTTACCACCAAAATGAAGGCTGAGCCTATTGCTTTATATGTTAAAACAAAAATGCTCAAGTCAAGTACAAGTAAAATTTGAGATGAATACTTGACTCATAATGGATTGATAATAAATTTAAATAAAAATGGAACTTGAAGTGGAGTAAAAGATAGGGTTTGATAATTCAAATATGAGCAAGAACATAACTTGGATGTTTTCCATTGAGCCTGATTATGGTTTATTCCATAAATGCTGAAGTTACAATATCTTATTCTAAGTGAGTAATATATATATATATATATATATATATATATATATATATATATATATATATATATATATATATATATAAAGCTTGGAGAATGAATATGAAGCTTTATAACTCATCTACAAGTAAATGTAGATTTTGATATTTCATAAGCTAATATGAACGAGATTTATTATTGATTATTCCAAAGATCAAGTTCTTGAACAATAACAAACATTACAAAGCTGCACAATTAACAAATGAATTAAGGTTTAATTCACACTAAACAAATTGAGAAGTGTCAAGAAAGTTTAAATAAGACACACAAAGAATTTGATACATAGTCAATAATTATGAATATAATTCTCACAATGTGTCACTTTAAATAATCTAAGAGAAAATCTAATTGGATTCATAATCAAAATCACAAGACGTTTATAGTAATCTTAAAAGCTAGCATTCAAATACAAATGCAATTCAAGTATGACTTAAGCAACAAGGCTTATATTTAATAAGCTAAGTTGAAAGAGATATAATAGCTTGTGAATGGGTGAGAATAAAAGTTGAATATGATGATTGGCAAAGATGTAAAATCCTATCAATATGCTTAAGCTAAATAGTCGTTCTATTTTTGCTGTCAAGTATAAGCAAAGTTATACTACTTTGAATCGAAAATATAAAGTTGAAATCTTTGCCACCAAATCTGCAATTCTTCATACAAGCAGACAGAAAGCGACGCTAAATTAAATTTTTCATGAATTATGGAGCTTCTTTCAATCCAAAAATTAAGGAATTTCATTCTAATTATGATTTTTAAAATCCATGATTTCATTAATTTAGTGAAATTATCTAAGTGATAAACACCTACATGTGCTCAAATATAGAAATTTACAATGCAGATTTTAATGTCTGAAAAACTGCACAGGCTAAGTTGGAATTAAATGAAAATATAAAATTAATCTCATGATTTACAAATAAAATTATTTGAATTATTAAACACCCGCATGGGCCCCAACACAATGTTGAATGTTTATATTCAAGTATCTGAAGATGCTGTGCGGGTTAAAAATAAATAAATTTAGAATTTATTTTGTATTTGAGAATACATTGCAAATTTATAATTATATCTCAAAAATACAAATGTTTGAAAGAATTAATGATTAAATTTTCAAAATACAAATAAATTTTCTGAAATATAAAAGATATTTAGTTGTAAAATCATGCAATTCAAACTATGAGTCTTGACCTGCAGATCTGATCCTCTGTTAGAAGCTAAGCAGAGTTGATAAAATCTAAAATTTTAGATATATTCAAATTAATCAATTAACTACCCTGATGATGGCTGTGTTGAATGGAGATTTCAACCGGAGGAGATACTTCCATCAAAATGTGATTTTAATTTCCGATTAAATTAACTCAAATTGAATATCAATCAAAATGGGTTAAATGAAATTCAATCCTTAAATACTTAAAGCAAACTCCATTCGATCCACCTTCCACAACTGTTTATTAAAAGTGGTGAATTAAGAAAACTCTAGCTCACAAAGGAGCCAATATCAAATCAAATGTATTTATATTCACATTTCATGCCGCAATTTACGGGTCCTCGTCACGTGGCCAATAGGTATGATGCTACTCTTCACGATCAGTGGCTACCAAATGACACCATCATATTATGATCACGCATCAGAATCCAGATGCTCAACACTCTGTAATCATGAATCATATGACACCTGATAGAAAAAATCCTCTATCGCCTAAGGTAGACTTAAGTTCTTCTCCACAAACACCACCCCAAGTTTACAAGGCCTCTTCTCATGTTGATAAAGATCCTTCAATCGTTGCGTCATTACGCTCTCTAACTAGAATAGACCACGCAACCCGGATGACAAACCATGGATGTAGATCTCCATTCCAACCATATGCTTTAAGTTAAATAATGATGAATTTCATAAATCTAAATTTCAAAACTCCACATGCTACATACGCTTAATTTACCCAACTACCAGCCTTAATCGAAAGTTCTCTCTCAAGATAGGTAATTAACTATGTAGGTCATAGAAACCCGGAACCAAATCTAAAGTCCTCACAAAATAAAATCTCTAGGTAGTTATCTATCTCATCTCATCCTTAATTACAGACACTTAAATCAACACTCTCTTCAATGTAAGAGGTCGGTGGCAAATTTTCAGAGCCCACACTGTTTATACAACTTAATTCTTGTTGCATTGATTTTGGATAAGGTTAGTTTGAACTTGATACTTCTAAAATTTGTTTGGTTGATACTGTGTCAATTATATGTACTAATAGATAATATGCGGTATGCAATTTTACTCTTTGATTTAAATTTTTTCTTCTTTCAATCTTATGTGTGTAAGTTGGATGCATCATTCTTTTGAGTATGATAAGAGCGTGACTACACGAGGCTTAGATTTCTTACTTTGGTGAATCTCTTTCCCAACATAATTTCCTCAACATACTTTGTTATTAGCATGCTAATGTTGCTGATTTTGCTCACATTTAATACAACTAAAATTCTAATTATGATAAATAATTGCAATTGCTAATTGATTTTTGCATGGTTTGAACTACTCATTTATTTCTTTGAATTTTTCTATCATTATATTCTTATTTGAGTTCTAATTTTCATATTTATTAATTTGCACATAAAAAACACAAGTTTTTACATGTTAGCTGGTCTTTGATTTAATATCCTAATTTTCATACATCATCTAAGTTCATTGGGTATCACTCTATTTGAATTAGAAACCCTTAATCATCACGCATTAAATTGGCATTCAAAGATATCATTGTATCATCAAGTCAACAAAATACAGTTCATATTAATTGGGTCAATGAAAAATATTTAATTAAAGATAAATTTTAAATGAAATCAAATAGATGGTGCTTCTAGCCAATAATAATATAAATAGTCTAGCCAAAAATTATAATTCTATATTTGATGGGAGATGTAATCACGTGCAATTTTCAAGTTAAAATGATAGTTTGAAAGTATTGTTAAAACATTATCATTTATTTGATTTCAAAAAAATTGTTAAGTAGTTAAAAAAAAAAAATTGTTTGCATGTCTAATTATTTAAATGAAGTGATGCTTTACACAAACAATATGAGCTGCCATGAAACGTACGCTTAAAGAGAAAAAAAACTACCATTTATTGAATATAGGGAAGAATTGCATAATCATTTTCAAAATTGGTTACAGATATATCTTAAACCAACACATATTATGCAAGTTTACAGATCTTAAAGCAACACATATTATGCAAGTTTACAGATCTTAAAGCAACACATATTTTTCTTTAAAACCATTTTTTTCCATTATTCATTTCATTAAAAGTCTTTTAAGAGAAAATTTAGGAGTGAAATAAGCTACAATTCACAAATACCATCATCTAAGGCTCTTTATTTAAATCTGAGTATTGAAGCATTTTATAGCATTCTATTATGATTGTTGCATCTACTTGATTCCTAAGGAAAACTTACTAACATCTCATCTAAAGTCTATGGAAAAAAGAACGAAGCAAAAATTATGTATAATTGAAGTTGATCCAATTCAACATGTTTTAGATGCAAAAAATGATTTGCAGTTGCAATCTGAATCTATACCTAATGATGTTAAATTTTAGGAATCGCCTATGTCAGATCATGCTTATAAAATGAATATATCAAGACACAAAATTTGAATCTAAAACTAAAATTAAGCATATAACTAGACCTAAATTTGAACTATCAATCTGAGTTAAGTATATTTTATATAGGAAACTAAACTAATCATCTAATCATATCTATTATAGTTGATGAATTAATTGAACAATCTGAATATGAAACTTTTAATGAATTATCTTTTATATTATTCTTATAATGAATTATCAAACTAATATTGACTTTCTCATGAATAAATAGTTTATTGACATAGAAATCAAAAAAACAAACCTCATTAAAAGAACTAAGTGCGTCAATATTTTAAGGAATTTATTAATAATAATAATCTTACAATAAACTTAAAATATAAAGCTCCATCTGTATGAGCCTAACAGACAGACCAACACGAAGAGCACTTAAATGGTGAGTACCAAAGCTCAAGCAGAAACTCACTCGCCAATGTCATAAGGTCTCGCCCTTATACGGGCAATTAAATGAAGGATTTCGCCTCAACTAAACAATAGCTCCAAGCTTCCTATCTTACATAGGAGACCAACAACAACAACAAGCCTTAATCCCACTAGGTGGGGTCGGCTACATGAATCCTTCGTCTCCATTGTGTCCTATTATGTGCCAAATTCTCATTTAAATCAAGTATACTAAAATCATTTTTTATACATCTTAACCAAGTCTTTTTAGGTCTACCTCTACCTTTCTTAACATAAGGCAAATCTAATCTACTCTCCTAATCGTCATCTGACGACGCTTTATGTGCCAAACCATCTAAGGCGACTCTCCCTAATCTTATCTACCACAGACTCCAACTTTTTCCGAATATACTCATTTTGTATCTCTCTAAGAGTAAAGCCACTCATCCACCTAAGCATCCTCTCTCACTAACTTACTTTATCTTCTTTCTTTTTATTGACAAGATTCTCGCACCATAAGTCTTACCATCTTATAAAATTTTCCTGTTAAGTTGAAACTTTTCTATCACATAATAGATGGATTCCCTCCACTTCAACCATCCAACTTGAATTCTACTAATAACATCTCCATCTATTTCACCATCATTTTGAACAATAGAGCCTAAATATCAAACGCACTCTTATTAATGACTTGTTTACCTAATGTCACAACACTACCACTAACTTCTACAACTAAAATTACACTTCATATTTTTTAGATCTACTTAAACTAAAACCTTTAGACTAGAGTTGACCTCCATAAGTTTCGTTAGACTCTCTCTTCTTATCAATAAGAAGAATGTCATCGAAAAAGCATACACCAAGGTACATCTTCTTGTAAATGCCTAGTAAGAACATTCATAACTAAAGTAAAAAAAGATAAGGGCTTAAAGCTGATCCTTAATGTAATCCAACCAAATAGGAAAATATTTTGTCAATCCTCCTTGTGTTTGGACACAAGTACTCTAGTATACATATCCTTAATGACTTGAATATAACTAATATTAACTCATTTCTGCTTTCTAGAACCTCCAAAGAACATCTCTTGAAACTTTATCAAGCTTTCTAAATCAATAAATATCATATGTAGATCCTCCTTACTTTCTCTATGCTTCTCCATCAAATCCCTTAACAAATGTATAGCATCCATAATAGATCTACCGCATGAAACCAAACTGAGAAACTTCGTATCACATTGTAACCTATGCTCAATTACTCTCTCCCATAATTTTAATGTATGGCACATTAACTTAATTCCTCTATAATTTGCACACTCTTGTGCATCACCTTTATTCTTAAATATAAGAACCAACAAACTTTTCTCCACTCATCGCATCTTTTAGTCTTTAAAATGACATTAAAAAATTGTAAGAAATTCCTTAATCTCCTAAACATTTTCACACTTCTATTGGAATATTATCCGCCCCTCGCTTTTCCACATTTCATTTTCTTTGAAGCTTCACTAACTTCGATTTACTAATACGACGATAAAATGAAATTCTCTATTTTGTTTAGGTATTAAGGTTGCTAAAATTAATCGTATGATCCTTCATTGAAAAGTTTATCAAAAAATACCTCATCCACCTATTTTCAATATTTTCTAAAAAAATATTTTATTATTTTCATCCTTAATACACCTTTGAACTGATGTATTTCTCCTATCTCTTTGGTTTAAACTTATACATACATCTTTCACCTTCTTTGTATCTAATCTATTGTATAAATCACTAAAGTAAATTTTTCAGATCATATCCGCTTTAGAATCTCTACAAGCCACTTTATATATATATTTCCCAATTCTCTAAGTTTTATATCTAAACCAAATTTTATAACAATACTTTCTTTTATCTTTTCTGACACTCTAACTCCATCACCAACTATTCTTATTAAAAGAAGCTTTTCCTTTGATTCTCCAAGCACATCTTTAGAACTTGCTTAATTTTATATTTTCTCACATAATGTTCCTCATGAACATCCCAAATTCTAATCTCTTGTAGCTTCTTAAAAATATTTTTATTTGTATTCTTTAAGTGTCCCCATCTAATTCTAGGACAATAATTTGGTTTATTTTTTCTCTTACAACTTTTCATCTTAAAATTTAAAACTAACAACCGATGTTGGGAACTTAGATAGGAGACCACACAAAAAAAATCGTCACTCAAAATACAACATTCGTCAAACCACCAAAACATGAGCAAGCCCCACAACGATTACAAAAACAATTGTCACAGTTATTATATTGTAAATAACCGACATATAACTTTTAGAAATCAACATATAGTTTTCTTTCATAATCAACTCTCAAGACCTATTAAAAGTGGAGTCTCGAGACTACAAATTTTTTTTCACTGTTCATGAGGGAGGAGAGTGGACTTTTATATTTAGGTCTCTTGTTTGTATGCATATTTTAATATAGTGAATTCTTTATATTCTTTTTTTCTAGTTTTGTCTAATTTGGCCCTAATTCCAACGTACTTAGTAAAGTCCTACAGCACACCACAAACAGATTTGGATCTAACTTCTTTAATGTGGCAAGCATGGATTGACACTGAGGACAAGAAGTCAAATAATCAATGAAGTAAGCCCATCAGCAAGAGACAACTCGACTACTATAGAGCCGAACACAATAATTTGTCACACAACAAGATTTGATAAACATAAAAGATTGGATCAGTCGTATAGTCCAAGTGACAATGAAAAAAATATAGAAATAAGTTCTAATAGCCATAGAAAACGAAGGGTCCTCATGTCCAACAACTCGCCATCATGGGCAAGCACTGTCAAAGATGCCCAACATTGACCTTCATGCGAGTGATGAGGAAATCAATAGAGATAGAGTAGCAAATACCAACCCCACTAATGCTTTTTTCTAGAAAAATTGTAGAGGCACACCCCCCATTAAAGTTTAAAATTCCACATTTAGAGCCTTACAAAGGTCGAACCGACCCTGCCGATGTGGCATACTTCAAGTAATTGAGTCCACCACCTCGCTACTAGATCTGAATGATGAGATGAAGTGTTGACTAATCTTTGCAGCCTTTAAGAAGTTGACCCTCATATGGTTCTCACACCTCCTAGTGAGAGTCATCACACCCTTACAACGATGCAGCGATGCAGTAGTCTCACAGCTTTAAACACCAATTATCATATCGACAGTATCTTAATCAACACAGGAAACTCGGTCAATCTCATATTCAAGTTTATTTTTGACAAAATGAATATGGCAAGTTCACAAATTGTACCATTAGTAGGACCTTTATAAAGTTTCTAGAGGAAGAAGGGAGACAAAAAAAAATAATGACTCTCCCAATGATTTTGGGAGAAGAAGAAAAATAATTCTCAATAATAGTTGACTATGTTATGGTGGATGTACTAGCTATATATAATGTCATGTTTGGCCAACCACTGCAAAATACATTTAGAGTAATGATTTCAATGTACCATGTTGCAGTCAAATTCCCAATAAGAGGAGAAAAATTAACTGTGAAGAAAGACTTAAAACCAACCATGATGTGCTACTTGCAACTAGTTGGCAGCTCGCATAAAAAAGAAGTATTGCAACAAGAAATCGTGCACACTGGATTAGAAACCGCAAAAAAAATTGAAGAAGCGTCTACAATTAAAGTCTCAGGGCAAGTAATTAGAATTAGCTCGTCCTACAGCAACAAGTACAAAGAAACTCTTATACTGGCTCTTTGAGAAGATATAGATGTATTCACCTTATAAAAAAGTTCAAAAAGAAAAACTATGAGCATTGCATCAAAAATTATAGATTTGAATACCCAAGACAAATGAAAGTGACGATATAGATAAATATGATCTAGATGAGGACTATGCAATTGTGTCATGAAGATTTCGCTCCTTAATGAGAAAGAAAAATTTTACTGATAAATTTTCTAAAGAAAAACAAGATTAATTTCTGTAGATGAGAAGAAAAAAAATGAAACAAGAAATTGTCAACTACAAGTGCAAAAAGATGGGACATATTATGTGAGAGTGTCATTTCAACATAGGAGGTAAAAAAATGCAAGCGGGAGAAAAAAATTTCATGAGCATAAATCTACTTGAATCTAAATATAAATTGAACCTCAAGCAAGCAACCTCTATTCAACAATGAGCCACAATGATCATATAAACTACCATTAGAAAGTGGATTGTAATTTCATTCAAATAAAATCATAACCTTAGGTTTCAAAAGAAATATTTAGCCCTTAATTTATCGTTCAATCCATTAAGGCTCAAACAAAATTCAAACCCTTGATTTAAAAAACAACAACCCATCCATGTTGCAGTAATTTAATTTGCATTGACTCATTGTAGCAAATGCAGCACTCCTTTTACGCATCCCAATCAATTCCTTCAGCTCATCTACATGGTCTCTTCAAGGCTCAGAATTCATATAATCCCACTCAAAACCTATGGCATCTCCCCCTGCCTTCTAGGTCAATCTTAGGATGTGATGTATTGATTTTTCATGCTTGCTATGTCCTCTTGATCAATCTTAAAGTAAGATGTTTCGGTATTCCTTCTAATGTATATGGATAATTTGTGTTTTACAATAGGTTCCGTGATAGAGAAGTGCTTGTGAGTCACAAAGATTTAACCTTGCTTTTATGCAAGTGATTGTTTATGAATGCTTCCTGTATTACTCCCAACAAGTCAATAGTGACATCAAATATTTATTTATTTATCAAATCAATTTTGGATTAACTAATTTTTTACATTTTAAATTATTGAACCCAAAAATAGTTTTCAAAGCCATTGACTTTCAGGTTACTAAATTATATTATAAAGCTATTTGATAATTTTGTATACCTTATTGATGTATAGAGAAAATGAGTATTGAGTTTTTGCCACCACAAATGATAGTCAAAGAAGAGTATTAATGTTGGAAAGAGTGATCTTTGCTTTGATTTGTGGATCAAGCAAAAGTTTTTTAAGAATTTTTGACTAGATCACTTATGCACAAATCGCTGATTTTTTAGGCATAAAAAAGACATTTTACTTTAATGTCTCCTATGAAATTGGGTGATTCTAGAATTTATAGTGAAAGGGAATGCAACACAACCATAATATATACATAGCTACAAGAAAATTTATGGATAGAGTACTTATATCACATAAGTATAAGAAAGATTTTTGAAAAACCTAGCGAGACAAGTGTAGAAAATTGAGACGGGTGAAATCCCCAACCGGCCAAGATTCCTCACATACTAAGGGGGTGTTTGGTAACAGATTTGATTTATTTCAAGTAGGATTTAGTAAATCCGAGACATATTTAGTAAATCCTGCTAAATCACTTTGTTAAATCTCGAAAATATTTGTAGCAGATTAGTTAAATCCTAAATCCGAAAGATGTTTGGTAAGTTATTTGAAGATTTAAGTCTGTCAAGATTTAAAAAAGTTTTTTAATCAATAAGATTAATAATACACAATTAAAATTAACTTAAATATATATTAATTAATCAATTAATAGTATCAATATTAATTTAAAATACTATGTATTAATATTAACTATTAATTAATTAAAATTTATAACTATTAGATTCTATTAGTAGATTAATATCTTAGGAATAAAACTATATTAAGGCATGTGAAGAGATAAAATCATACGAATTCTTTCAAATTTTCAATAAATTAACTATCAAATTTATAACAATTATAATTATATTTACTAAATTATAATTTAATTTTAATAACTTATAAGTTAATCTTAAATAATATTTTATTAAATCAGTTTAAATAAAGTTAATTAAATTAAAAACTATCAATTGTTATATTAACTAAAATTACTTAAATCTAATTAATAATCATAATTAATAATTTATAATTAACTTATAATTACATATTAATAAATAGTTAATAATATTAAATTAAAATTAATTTTATCATAATAATTTAATTAAGAAAAAATAGTAATTAAATGAATTATTTAAAATTAAGATTTTTTAAAAGATTAAAGAAAAAGAGCATTTACATGCATAGCACACAATTCTTCTATATTTATATATATATATTTACATATATAATACTTAAATTTTTATTATTACAATAAAAATACTCTTTTTCTTAATTTCTTTAAAGTAAAATTTAACTTTTGAAGTATAGAAAATATATTATATTTATAAATATTAAAATTTAGATATTAGATATATAAATACATAAAATTTGTGTGTTATATACATAAATTTTTTTTAAAAACTGAAATTTCTTCTCTCTCTCTCTCTCATTTTCTCTCTCTCACTCTCTCTCTCTCTCTCTCTTCTAAAAATCCAAATCCTACCTTCCAGAGATTTACTAAATCCAGATTTAAGAGGATTTACCCGATTTCTTTGGATTTGGATTTACTAAATTCGGATTTACTAAATCTATTTTGTGTTTGTGATTTCTTGAATTTAGCTAAATCCTAAGTAAATCGTTATAAACACCCCAGAACCATGCCCACAATGCCTTTCACGAATCGAACCCAATCTTGCCTCTGCACACCTCACAACTACCCTTCGCCCCTTTCAATTGCACAAATCTTGTGATTCATCCTATGTTTATCACCGACTCCAAGCTCGATTTAAAAGGAGTTGAAGCTAAGGCATCTCCACTCCATATTTGTCGAATCCTTTCCCTCTTGGCCTCTCTCTTACAGTCATCACCTCATTTTTCTTCCTCCTTTTGAAACCCTAGCTGACCTTCCTCCTCACCTCCACTTTTTCCCTCCAATCGATGGTGATGATGGAGAACCTTCTCGCAATAAACCACTTCCGCCTCATCACCTTCCTTTGATTGTAAGGCAACTACAAACTTTAGTCCTTCTTTCTTTATTATCCTTACATTCCCCATCGTATAATTCTTTAACGTCTTTGTAATGGAAACACTACCATTGCCGATCCCAAGTCCGGATGCAAAAAGTGGAGGGTTGCGTTAGGTAGTCGGCGACGTAAAATTGTCATGACATGAATCCTTTAAATCATTGTATTATCTTGTCCCCAGAGCGGCAGCGTTGAATGGCTTGAATGAGAAATATGTGCTAGAGCGTCAGGGTCGTGTTAAATAAGCAAGGTTCCCATATTATGACGGATGCGCAAAGAAGTTAGTCCATGAAACTAGAATTAGGTTAGGATCTTGGAATATAGGTACTCTACGTAAATTAATGGAATTAATAGATATTATGGTTCATAGAAAGATAAATATTTTATGTGTTAAGCTAAATGGGTTGGTGAGAAGGAGGAGATTGATAGTTTAGGTTTTAAACTTTGGTATTGAGGTAAAATCGAACTAGAAATGGTGTAGGTGTGATTATAGATAAAATTTGAAGGATAATGTTATAAGTATTAATAGATGTGGAGATAGAATTATAGCAAGATTGTTGATCTTTCAATGTTATAAGTGTCATACTCCTCAAGTAGGTTTGGAGGTAAGCTCAAAAGAAAAATTTTGGAATGAATTAGAGGATTAATAAAGATACCTCTTGAAGAAAATATTTATTGGGGAGATTTAAATGGGCGTGTTGGTAGAGTGGTAGAAGATTTTAAAAGTATTCGTGGTGGTTATGGTTTTGGGTATAATGAAGAAGGTAGGACTATATTAGATTTTCTTGAAACATGATTTTGTAGTTCTTATCTTTATTTAAGAAAAGAGATGAACATATTATTACTTATAAAAATGGATCAGTAAAAAC
Organism: Cymbidium sinense; assembly: GCA_021442155.1. NCBI lineage: Eukaryota > Viridiplantae > Streptophyta > Magnoliopsida > Asparagales > Orchidaceae > Cymbidium > Cymbidium sinense. The sequence goes on from CM038221.1 coordinate 154,160,047, forward strand.
GATTGATTATTTTAATAAGAAAAATAGATCGTTTAGATTTGTAAAATTGTAAGGTCATTCAAGTGAAATTTTAAGTGCCATTATTAGTTTTATTTTAAGATGAAAGGTTGTAGAGAAAAATAAAAACTAAATTATTGTTAGGATTAGATGGGGACACTTAAAACAAATAAAATATTTTTTAAAAGCTACTGAAATTAGAATTTGGGATGTTCATGGAAATTGCGTTATGTGGGAAAAATATCAAGTGAAATTAAGCAAGTTCTTAAAGATGTCTTTAGATCAAAGGAAAACTTTTAATAAGAATAGTTGGTGGTGGAGTCGAGTGTGCGAAAAGATAAGAAATAAAAGCGTTGTTATAAAACTTGGTTTAGATGTAAAAATTGGAGAATTGGGAAAGATATAAAGTGGCAGAGATTAAGAAAGCGATATATGATGAAAAAAAATTTAGCTTTTAGTGATTTATCTGATAGATTAGATCAAAGAAGGTGAAAGATGTATGTATATAAGTTAGCAAAGAGATAGGAGAAGTAAAGATATAGTTCAAGTGAGGGGTATTAAGGATGAAAATAATAAAGTGCTTTTTAGAAAAGATATTGAAAATAGGTGGATGAGGTATTTTGATAAACTTTTCAATGAAGGATCACGAAAGATTGATTTTAACACTAAACAATATAGAAATTTCATTTTATATCGTAAATCAAGTTAGTGAAGCTTTAAAGAAAATGAAATGTGGAAGCGGTAGGACGGATAATATTCCAGATGTGGAAATGTTTAGGAGATCGAGGAATTTCTTACAAATCTTTTAATGTTATTTTAAAGAAAAAAGATGTCAGATGAGTAGAGAAAGAGTTTGTTGGTTCCTTTATTTAAGAATAAAGGTGATGCACAAGAGTGTGCAAATTATAGAAGAATTAAGTTAATGTAATACATTAAAATTATGGGAGAGAGTAATTGAGCATAGGTTACGATGTGATCTGATTCTCTGTCAGTTTGGTTTCATGCCGGTAGATCTACTATGGATCTTTACATTTGTTAAGAGGTTTGATGGAGAAGCATAGAGAAAGTAAGAAGGATACATATGATATTTATTGATTTAGAAAGCTTATGATAAAGTCTCGAGATGTTCTTTGGAGAGTTAGAATAGAAAGGAGTTAATATTGGTTATATTCAAGTCATTAAGGATATGTATATCTAGAATTACTTGTGTCCAAACACAAGGAGGATTGACAAAATATTTTCCTATTTGTTGGATTACACCAAGGATCAACATTAAGCCCTTATCTTTTTACTTTAGTTATGGATGTTCTTACGAGGCATTTACAAGAAGATGCACCTTGGTGTATGCTTTTCTTGATGACATTCTTCTTGTTGATAAGACTAGAGAGTCCAAGAAACTTGAATTATGGAGGTCAACTTTAGAGTCTAAAGGTTTTCGTTTAAGTAGATCTAAGCGAATATATGGAGTGTAATTTTAGTTGTAGAAGTTTTAGTGATAGTGTTGTGACTTTAGGTGATCAAGTCATTAATAAGAGTGGCGATTGATATTTAGGCTCTATTGTTCAAAATGATGGTGAAATAGATGGAGATGTTATTAGTAGAATTCAAGTTGGATGGTTGAAGTGGAGAGAATGCATCGGCTTTATTATGTGATAAACTTAAACTTAAGGAAAATTTTATAAGATGGTGGTAAGACACTGATGACTTATGAGTGCGAGAATGTTGGCCAATAAAAGCGAAAGCAAGTTAAGTGTTCTGAGATGAGGATGCTTTCAGGTGGATGAGTGGCTTTACTCTTAGAGATAGAATGCAAAATAGGTGTTGGAAAAAGTTGGAGTAGCTCAGGTGGGTAGATTAGGGAGAATTCGCAGATGGTTTGGCCACATAAAGCGTCGGCCGTCAGATGATTGATTAGGAGAGTAGATGCATTAGATTTCTTTATGTTAAGAAAGGTAGACCTAAAAGACTTGGTTAAGATGTATAAAAAATGATCTTAGTATACTTGAATTAAATGAGAATTTGACACATAATAGGACCTGAAAGGAGGCGAAGGATTCATGTGTAGAACACCCTTTAAGCACTTTCCTCTCCTTAGGAACCCAACTGGTTTACGATCATTCAGCCTTGGAGAACTTGTAGTAATAAATCATTCATCTTTTTGTCTCTTAACTTAAATTAAAACAATGTCATATTTATGACCAATTAATACTATTACTAAATTGGGATTTTATCTTAATAACATTTTACGTTAGGTTATGTGTTAAGTTTAATATTATTGATTTCATTCTTTAATAATCATAATTTATTCAATTTTACTTTGGGTAGTTTATGCTAGCTAAGTTATACTCTTTGTTAGCATATATGTATTCAAGTGTATAATAACGACCTTGAAAAAATTAAGATTTATTTCATAAGATAGATTGAATTATTGTAATAATAATAATTAAACTCGACAGTGAAAAATTTAATAATTCAATTTCATCAGAAAAGTCATTAGACTAAATTGATTTTGAGAGCTATTGATTATACTTACCTAATGGCCCTCAATACCTTCATTTAAGATTTAACATAATTAATTTTTTGAAAGGTTAGAACTTATATTATTATGCATTTAACTCACTGCTATAATTATAAAAGGATAGTCTATGTAAGATACTTGAATTGATTCTTCACCGAGTGTTGTCCAGCAGAATCTCAATTAAGATTAAAATTTTTATATTAAGGGATAAATTTACCCTTATATATTAGGAGTGTTATTCTTATTATTTGTATTAAGTTCTTAGATGTTTTGTAGAACTATCAGTCCTGTTATTGATATTTGATTACTTACTTTTTATTTTCATAATGAATAAGTTTCATAGATGATTTTCTAGTAATTTATTATTGCACAGACACCTATACATTGAATTATTTTTTTATACTTATAATTATTTTCATGCACATTATTTCTATTAAATGCAATAAATTTTAGTCTTACGATTCATGCTTTAATAGATAATATGATTGGTCATACTGAAGATAATATTCTTACTAATTACTTGCTTGTGATGTGTGAAATATACATGTTTATTATAATACAATGTATGTTGGTATTAAGCCTATTTTTGTTATGGCTAGCCAAACCAACAAGTGGTTAGAAAAATCATTAAATTTCTATAAGATTAGGTACTACTTTTTCTTATTTCATGGTGTCATAGGCACACACACACACACATAAAAAACTAGTTAAATAAATAATTGATAAGTCATATATGGATGTTCATGATGTATACATAATGTGATGGCACAAATGTGAGTATAGAAGTATAATATTTTTAGTTCTTCATAATCATGTGCATAGTCCTATAAATGTCATAAATTAATTATGATTATATGACACTCTTTTCTAATTGTAATAGCCTTTTTTGCCTAATACCATAGTGACATTAAATTTTCTTATCATTATATTATGATTTGTGACATTGTTCATATTGCATGTTGCCCTAATGTCTTGTCATTTATACTTTAATAAATAAAAATTACTTGCTATATTTTAATTTTCAAACTCACTCATTGTAAATTTTTCTCATAACAAATTCTACTGGAGTATTTACTAGACGAGTGCCACAAGAGCAAATGCTTCATCAATAGTAGTGTATTTGAATTTTTTTTAATGGTATTATTGTTCGTATTTCTATTGTTATATTAAAGAAATTTTACTTTTGCATATGTTTCTTTCATTTTTTATTCCTATTAATTATTATTTTATCTCATTTGATATATCTATATTCCATACTTTATTTATGAAATTAAATGATTTTGACTTTCCCTTAATTTCTCTAATTACTTATATTATATGTTTTCTGGCTTTTCTCTTGTGAGTGCAAAATAGATTTTCATATTTATTTCGTCACGCCTCATGTTGCCAGTATATATCGCTTTCCAAACTTAGAGTGTGACACCAAGTGCCACCTAACCCCATTTTCACCATTGCAAGTAGTATTTGCATGGAAGATCTTGAAATAGAAGACTCTAATGAGAAAATAGGATGTTACTAAGATTACATTTGGGGCATCTTTCTACCTACGATGCAATTCGAACTACACCGCATATGGTGTTTGAAAAATTGCATTTTGAAGAAACTGTGGTAGAGTAGAATCTAATCTTTTTTTAAATTAAAATATATATAACATCGACCGTAACTTCTTATATAGCAACTTCTTGTAGCTATTATGTTTTCATATATCTCTATCCCAACAAGACCCTAAGTCACACTAACTTAGGTTTGACTCAATAAATAACTTATAAGCCAAATTGTATGAGCTAATGAGTTAAAGCTTGAGCTAATCCCAACACTTCTCGTGAGATTATGAGCCGACTCAATTAAAAAATGTTAATATAAGAAACAATTCAATTATAATGAAAATTAAGGATTCAAAGTACAAAGTTGATAAAAATACTCAAAAATTACTTTGTTTTTTCTTATATAATAATTTATTATTAATTCTCCTCTAATTTCTCAATCATCTTATCATTTTATTATTACAATAACATGAATCAAAATATTCTCTCTTCAATAATAAATGAGGAGGTGGCTTAAACTTATAGATTTGAGCTCGAGCTTGAACCCATTAAACAGGTCGAGCTCAGGTTATGGGTGACCCGAGCTCAACTCGACTCATTTACACAATTAAGGAATCACATGACAATTCAACTACCTTAAGGAATGTTTATTTTGATAGACTATTTTCATCATCTTACATTAAAATTGACTTACCCTTTCACGTATTACTTTAATTCCCAAAACACACATACTCAATGTCTCCTCCTATACACCTAATTTTTCTATATCCATTTCATAAAAAGCTTTAAATATGTAGTTTCAATTTGGAGAGAAATTTGTAACCCATGTGTTTTGAGCATCACTCGTACTTTAAGAAGTAAACAAGTTAAGTCGAGCTCGAGTCACACCTAACTCAAGCTTGACATGCCTCTTTACTTGTTGACTTGAACTTGAACTTAAGTTTGAATTGTACTCAAAGGTCTAACTTGTGAGCCAACTCGTTAAACATCGAACCAAAGAAGAAGTTGCCAATGGGAGCTCACCAAAGAAGGTGTCGACATGACCAACACCTCAAGCTGAGGAAAAAAAAAAAGAAATTGAAATAAGAGCTCCATAGAGAAGACAATAGCGTGAACCACCATGAGAACTCACCAGCGAAGGTGTCAACATGACTACTGAAGAAGGTTTATCGAAGAATGCATTGGAAGAAGAGTTGAAGAAATTATGGACTTTGTAGGTAAGAATTAAATGCAATATAAAAAATTAATATTTTATCATATTCAAAATAACATTAAAAATTTTAATGCATTGAATAGAGTAACTTTTGATTTTTTTTCTTTTAATAAAGTGATAGCAGCTTTAATGAAGGAGTTCATGAAAGCAAGACGAGCTCGCAAGCCAATGAGCCAAGATGGCTTGAGCTCGTATAATACATTAGCTATAATCTGAGCTCAAGTTCAAGCTCGTGGCTAAATAAACTCGACTCATAAGCTAGTAAGCGAGTCAAGCTTACGCAAGCTTACAAGCCAACTCAGCTCACTTATACCCAAACATGTCTTATTTATTTTTGTCTTTATATTATTATATAGTGTCATTCCATGAACAAATATTCTATGTTTTCAAATTGTTTTTTTAACAAATTTACAATTTTCAGTTAAACATTTTATATACATGAAAAAAGAAATAATCCATTTTATTTTTATTTGCATAACTTTAAATAATATTTTAAAATTACCTTCTTGTTTCAAACTATTATTAAAAAATTAATTTAAATAAACACATTATATGCAAATTAAGAAGTATAAACCACTTTATCTTTATAAGGAATATTAGCCATGTGCATTTAGAGCACTTACAATTTTTACTAATTATTCTTTAGGGCTCAAGCCACGAGCCAGGTTAAAATCTCAACATGAAGCTAGAATTTAAACTAATTAAGCCAATTTCAAAATTTTAAGACGAATTAATTATTTACCAAATCATTATAAATCGATATAATTACCATAAATCTTTATTTTCTTCGCCATCAGCTAAATCACAAAATAGCCCACCTAAATAGAGATTTGATTTGACAACAACCTAATCATGTATTGCAGACCTAATAAACCTCAATTCCATTAAATTCATGGTAGAAGATTGAAAATCCCGATTTATTAGGCTAGGGTCTCAAACCAAACAAAATAGGAAAGGGATAGATATTTGGACAAAGACAAACCTTCACTCCTGCATGACCTATTTTTGAAAAGCAGGAGGTCGCGCAATCTTTTACTCCTGTATGAGCTATTCTTGAAGAGCAGGAGGCCCGTGGCCTTCAGCCATAAGAAACATGAGGAAGGAAAAGGGAAAAAATATAGCTGCAAAAGATGATCAAAGACATGGTTACCTTGCACGACTGTCCTCTCACGACTCACGGTGACCTCGAATTCATTGGCAGCGATTAAAGACCGACAACCGACCTCTGACGGCTGCAGCTGTGCCCAATACCTCGATCCCCCATAGGGGAAGACTACGCAACTCGAGGCTTAGCATTCCGCGATCGAGTGCCGAACCCATGAGCTCGAGTTCGACATATTCATAACAGGCTAGTGGAGCCAGATCTATTATATATAAATAGGGAGAATATTTTTATTTGTGAAAATTATATATATATATATATATATATCATTATTTAATTATTTATTTTTGTATCGATTTATCTACAATAAGTGATATAATGAAGAAAATTTTAAGCAAAAATATAAATCATCATAAAAATGCTCTAATAAAACTATTTCTCTATTTTTTAATAATAAAAATTTTGAAATAAAAATATTTCATTTAGAAATGTTAAATTTATATTTTCTAAATAGTTTTCTAAATCCAAAAAAAAAAGTAAAATGGAATTTAAAATTAATGATTATCTATATATTTAGAAGAGAAAATACAAAATTGAATGGGCTATGAGAATGATCCATTCTAAAATAATGCTCCTTTTTATTTAAATTTTTTTTTAGATCCATGATTTAAAGATAAAAAACCCAATCCAAAATTTTTAAAAGTTTAAAGTTTTTTTAATATGATATGTGATATCAGAGCAACATAATATTTTATTATATGTGCATATTTAATATGAACAATCATTGACTTTCTTACAAATAAAATTTTATTTGGGCAAAGCACTCACAACATATTTATTGTATTGAATAAATCATCATAATGGTTGACCTAAAAAAATGTATATTGGTCATTGATGATAATTGCATCATAATTATATATTATATTAACTAAAATTTTTTTAAGATGGAATAGAGGATTTAAACTCTTATCCGGGATCTAGTAGTTGAAGTGAAGTGTTATCACATGCTAAAAATTACACTTAATTGAGAAAAAGTAGTAAATTTAGAGTTAAATGCAAAAAAAAAAGGCAAAGAATAATGATGGAGGCATAATTTATTAAATTAATGAGATGAAAAAAAAAATTTACCTTCCTAATTATGAGTATAATGTATTCCATCATATTTTAGATATTAAGCACATTAAAACAAATATCTGCATCATTGTTATTATACTTTTAGTAGATATTAATAGATCAAAAGATGATCTGCAAACTTGCTTGACTTGGCATCAAAATAAAAGAAAAGTTGGATCCTCAAAGAGAATGACACGTATTTTTTTCAAATCAATTTACTTTTTGGTGGCAAAAAAATATAAAAAAAATAATGTTGTGTGAAGTCCTCAAAAATATTAAACACCTAAATGTTATGTATCAAATATTTTTAGGCATGGTATGAATCTTAATGAGTGCATGATAGTAAAGTTGAAAGTGTCTTGTCCTACATATTCTTCCTTTTTTTTCTTACCTAGCCAAGTTCATAAGATGGGACATTATTATAATATAGGCTGATGAGTTTTGAACCCAAGACTTAGGCAATAACTTTCGAAGCCCTTTTCGACCAGACTAATTAACACCCTTTCATGATTTACATAAAAGGAATTTTACCAATTATACTTAAGTTTTGTGATATGCTAAAAGAAGTTATGAGCATTATTGTAACAATATCATGATTACTAAAAGTAATTTGTGATATGTTTATTAGCTCAAATAAACTTGGCAAGATTCAGAATAATATTGATATAACTTTGTCATATGAAAAAAAATTTCAACTACATTCTTCACAATCATGGTTCATTTATTCCCTCCACATAGTCGAGGAAGCCGATATCAATGGTCTTATGCATTATAAATTTAAGAAATAATAAGCATTTATTTAAATGGTACTTGCCATACTATATTAGAATGCAATATGTAGGGAACTCTATAAAAATAAAGGAGCAAAAAAAAAAACTTATGGTGACACACATATCTTATACTTCAAGATGTTAAGAAGCCCACAAATAAGAAAATTCATGATTAGTTAAGGTGGAAAGATAATTCCTAATGCTATTCATTTTTTTTAATTATGTTCTTTTATGCAATTTTATTTAATAGTAGGAAACACATTTATGCATTTTATATTTAGTGATGATTCAACACACTTAGATAAAACATTAAGGCATGTTTGTTTGTTTGTATTTTGAAATTTTAGCTAGTCATTGCTTACACACTAGACTAGATTAGTGACAATTATTCATAAATATTTACCTAAACTAGAGTGGATTTATATATGTTTAGAATGAAGGTGAAATACAATTGTAAAAAGGAACAAATAACGATTATTTGTCAAGGAGCCTATTGAAGATAGATGGTTTGTTGTTTCTACCACTTATGATGAGAATCTTGGTTTCAAATAGTACTTTGCATTCATTCCCAAGCGTAATTGAAATGCCAAATATGGCTCAAATAGGAAGCCTTTCTTTGAACAAATTATGTTGAAATTTGGTACTTTTGAATTTTTTTTTAAAGCTTGATTAGCTCTGCTTTCTTGATTATTAAATATTACAATTGAATTAAATTTACTCAATTATATTGCATGCAAGTTCTATTTTTACCTTACTACTCATACTGATTTATTTTTTATCAAAAAAATTTGAGTGTAAGTCTACAAAGTCTATCAATTGTTTTATTTAATATTTTAATAAGTAATTTAACTTCTATGAATATCTTAGAAACTTGTGTCCATTTTTGTTGATCATTTTGCATTGTTATATCTAATATTTTTGTGAACATGTTATAAGAAATGCCATTGAGAGATTTATATTCTCATGGCTACTATAACTTCATAAGTTAAATTGCATATATATTAATGGTATATTTAACTTTCTTTATACACATAGTTTGTTTATGGGTATGGAATTTTTAATTCTTAGTTCATTGTATTTTATTTTATTTTCAATATTAATTAATGACAACAATATAGGTGATAATTAGCTTACACTTTATATGTTGTTGTAGATTTTCTTGTGCTTTTTGTAATTGTAAGTCATATTAATAATTTATATAATTTTGAAATAGTTTATATAATTTTATTTAGAGATGAGTAGTTTTAAAATTAGATTAGTGAATAATTGAAATGAATATATTATGAAAAATAGTCTTCGCATCTCTTAAAGATGGTGGAATTGAATCTTCTAATTATGGTGTTGATAATTTGAGATAAGTATTTAGATAGCCTACTTGTGAGTGATCCTTTAGGTACATTAAGTACTAAGTTGCTCAATTTTATGTCAATGATTTATATCATCAAACTCACATTTTTCTATAATACGTTATTATCATCAAACACATGTTAGGATACGCCAGAGTCAAATCCATTCACTAACTAAGCTATTTTGACTCGATATTGCACAACATGCGTGTGTCCAATATTAAGCATTTGATGGGCCATCATGTTCTTACCCCACAATTTGTGTATGCACCCATAGCATTTAGATTATTTGTTATAGATTACTAAGCGCTCTACATTGCATAGTCAAATACTCACTTTGTGTTGATTAAGTCATGAAATTGATGAGTCAATCAGGTCAATTGATCTATTTTGATTGCATAATTAAGTTAGCTAGACTAGTACACAACATTTGGTTCACTCTATCTCATTAATTTATGTAAGTTAGACTCACATGCATTATTACATTTGCAATAAATTCAAATCAATACCTCATATCAGATTTAGCTAAGAAATCTTAATAATAAACCATTCATATATTCTTTAAGTGTTTGTGACATCTAATCACATGCCATGTATTTAGAAAGGTCATATTTCTCCTTATTGGTAAGTCATCCTTATATAATTGATGTCCTTATCAAAACACACCACATTTGTCTCAACAAACCATGCATGTGCTTTGAGCACACCTGTGGTGTTTATTTTTGGATGTATGGGAGAGACACCACATAGATCGTTGGGGGTACTTATTGAAGTGATCAGGTACAACATTGAGGTATGATGTACTATATCGAAAGATAGAGGCATCACCCTTCAATAAACCTAATCACCTAATAAGAACTCCTAAGGCATGATGGGTCTTCGAATATATCAGAGATTTTCTCCTATTTTATATGAATGAATAAAGTAGAGTTTATATTAAAACGGGTTCTAAAGTTACCTATGGAGACAAGCCTCCATAGTTAATTACATCCTAAGGAAGGTGAATTTCTTAGGAACTCGATTAAAGTAGATAATTAGGGTGTCCAAAGATTTCAAGGTTAGACTATTAAAGGATTGGCTATATTTTAAAAATCAATCAGGATAGATCAAATGTAGAGACTTATTTTGGAAGCTAAAGAAGATGAGTAGAAAATACCCATGATGCTAGGAAGCCTTATGAGCATTCCAATCTATCATATAGTTGGGCTTTATGTATTTCAAGTTGAAGAGAATTATTTTGTTTGAGTTGAAATTTCATTAGATCACTGGGGCTTATAATCCACCAACACAAGATTGTCAAAATGTCCAAGAGGTGAGGATTTATGCTTGTTGGATCCGAGGGAGCATAGCATCTATGGCATAGAGTTTTCCTCCACAAGATAGGATAAACCACTCAAGGCTTTTCCTCTGTCACCAAATCCATCATAATTCATTCATGTCTATGAGTTTGAGTAGTTATTTATTTAGAAAGAGACTAAAGTCCTTAAACCTACTCCCCAAAAGACTTGAGCATAGCTCTTATAAATAATGACTTAATCTATAAATGCAAATCTTTTCAAATTTTATTTGATTTTTGACACTTCAATTTGATAAAAGCTTAAGGATTTTGATTCCTATATGCATGACGAAAATAGGTTATGGGTCAAATCAGCTAGAAGAAGGTGTTCTCCATCATAAGGGATGCCCTCACAGGTCAAGCATTCCCCTATCATGCAATGATGGAGATCCTTCAAGGTCAAGAGAGAAAGAATATGCATGCATGATGTGAAACATATAATCATACAGTTAAGGGGTTGTTAAATCTTTTAATTATCTTATTTAATGCCTTAAATCTTTTAATTATCTTATTTAATGCCTAGCTTTATGGTGAGGTTATAAATTATTTAAAACTTTAGTTATGAGTTATAGTTTGGAAGAAAATTTATTTTATCCTAAGAGCCTAATCGTATCTAGGTCACACATTAAAGCATCAATCATTTAAGAAACTAAGAAAAAATATCTCATTTCTAGTGCGCAATTTAAATATAACATCAATCAATTTTATAAACAATCATTAAAGAATAACAGGCCGATGCGGTCGGGTGCCACAGTACAACCCGAAAAGAAAAGATGGGTAGTCGAGCTCTACCCTTATACAACCCAAAATATAAAAGAATAATTATAATTTACAAATGAATAAATGTTATGGGGGGTCTTCATTCTTCATATCTTCATTTCTTTCCTCCTTGCTCCTTTGATTTGGTAGGTTTTAAGGAATCACATGACACCCTAGGATAAAGCCTTCTAGTCAATGCTCATCCTAAACCCCCATAGCACTAATCCTAATTTCTAATGAAAAATTATATTAAAAAATATAAAAAGTAAATTTAACTACACCTGCAAACAGAGGTTAGCTAAATACATATACAATCCCAAGCAGTTATATTTATGATTTGGACTTAGCACCCTGCACATGGGTAATCAAGCTCACATGTCTTAGCTTGGATCATGCTAAAAGGGTTTAAGCAACCTGGAAAGAGAGCATTCATATTTATTTTTAAGCAACCCCTTAAGCATAATCCCCTATAGAAAATAAGGTTAGGCTAATATTGGCCTACCATCCAATATACGAGGCATTCACCCTAACATCTAGTCTAAAATAATAATATTACAAAACAAAATATACATCATTCATACGTCATCCTAACTTAGGACTAAAAGTTGTGACTTAATTCTAATATGTGTGTTGAGGCTTGTGTGGTGTGTTTCAACTAAGCATTAGGGTTATATTCCTTTAAGTAAAGAAGATTTGATTTAACATGAAAGGTTGATTTCACTTGAAGTTGTTTAATTGATTTGAGAATTTTAATTTATGTTTTCTTTTGTTTCATATGATTTATACTTAGCAACTAAGTGTTGTAAAGAGAAGAAAGAGGATTACCCTCTTTCATCCCAACCTTAAGCCACTTTCTTAAACATGTTAATTTGATTTAGTTCTCTTTAGTGAATGGCTTATTAAATATTTTAGTTAATCCAAAGTTTAGGTTCACTCTAAATAATTATGTTCAATGTGAAAGGCATCTTAAGATTAATCTAATTGGATTTCTATCATATGACACATGTTAAATCATTCCTCTCCATCACATGTAACATGCATATAATTTAATCCTAAGCATATATATACATGCAATATGTTTTGGCACACTTATATGATGAATGTGGATATGTATTTATAGTTTATATTTTCCATTTGATTGAATTATTTAATCATATTAATTTAAAGCTCTATCTTAATTATTGTATAAAAATACATAGAGATGAAATTAAATAGGTACATGTCATTGTTAACTAGAGAAGTGAGGTAATCAAAGGACCTCCTTAGGGCTAACTAAAGCCTCGTATTCTCGGGATGTATAAACTATATACCCATTGCATTCAAACATATGTAAATTTGTATGCATGAATGTAAGAAAGAAAGCTCCTAAATCACATGACCAACTAATCCAATTACTTAGTCAATTATGAATGCATGTATCCTTGATAAAAGAAAAGGGGGTTCTAAATCCATAATTAAATACACACACGCATGTATAAGAGACATAAGCTAGTATATGTCATTATTAATTAGGGAAGTGAGGTAATCAAATGACCTTGTTAGGGCTACTTAAAGACTCGTATTCCCAAGATGTCCAGACTAAACACTTGCTTTCTCTCAAATACATATGAATGTATATATAAATATGGGAAGAAAAACCATGCAATAATTGTATTTCTATTTGATTTAAATAATTATGCATGTGAAAAAAAGTTATATCTAAATTCTAATGTAGGAACACATATAAAATAAATTAAATAAGTACGTGTCGCTATTAACCAGAAAAGTGAGGTAATCAAATGACCTCCTTGGGGCTAGCTAAAGCCTCGTGTTCCAGGGATGTCCAGACTATATACTGATTAACATTCAAATACATGTAAAATTACATATGAATTAAGGAAAAGAAAGCTTTACTTCATATGTCTAAGCTATAAGCATTTGCAAACCTATATATGTTCATAACTACTATCACTCTCATTAATGTAATTGATTTATAAACTTTGAAAAATAATTTGAATATATTAGTGATAATAGCCACACATATTATAAATTAATCTAACACATGCAAGTTTATATAAAGAAAAATCATTTGATTCAATTAACTTTGAAAAGATGAATGCATAATTTCAAATGACATACAATATTTAACATGATTAGAAAGGAATAAATAAATACAAACACATGATTTCATTTAATCAAATTAATTCCTAAGGACAATCATATCAAATAAAATCATTTAAGGTAAAGCAAAGTTTTCTTAATGCCATTTTTAATTTCATGTTTTGATTTGATTTAAGGATGTGAGAGGAGGTTTTCTGATCCTAACCTATTTCCATATTTGTTAATTGATTTAGTTTAATGAAAAGTAAATAAGTTGATTTTATGAGTTAATTAGATTGTAATATACATTAAATTCATTAATTAACCCTTTCCTATATTGCCTTAGCATAATTAACCAAATAATTATGAGCCAACATGATATGCACATACATTAGAACTTAAATCAACAATGATCTTAAGAAATGAAAGGGCTTAATACAATTGGCTCATAATTAATGATTAATTAAGTTAAGAAACTTAATTAAGTACTCTTATAAATTTCCCACACATGTGGGCTAACTATAATTTCCTTAGGATTTTCTTAGGTTGTTGAACACCTAAGGGTCTACTCAAAATTTAATTAATCAAGTTCTAATATGATTATGATTTTAATTTAATTAATTAAGCCATTTGATTTATTAATTAAACCATTTGATTAATTAATTGAAAAAGAGAAATGAACTTGGGGAAATAGATTGGGGAGGAGGCCTCAATCCCATTCCATAGGTTCATTCAATGTTGGATAGCAATTAACCACTTAATTAATTGATATTCTAATGTTCATGTGATTATTTAATGACTAATTAACTTAGGAGGGTAATTAAAGCTTAATTAGTCAATTTCCCCAATTTATTAAGCAACAAATCCCAATAATTTATGAGAGGCAAAGGTCATCTCATTGGATTAGCCCACAAAGTTTAGGATTAATTACTTAAGTAATTAAAGAGTAATTAAATTAATTAATTTTTTAATTAAAGCTTAATTAAGCTATGATTATTGTTCAAAATTAATTAAGAATATTTTTTATGAATTATCCTATCAAATACTTTTAAAATGAGTATTTATTTATATTTTTATGATTTTTCTATTATTAGTTATGATTTTAGGAAGTTTCAATCATTAAAACATATTAATTAGGCCTAATTAACCTCCTAATCCCGTTGGTGCCACATGGCGTGCTGACGCGACGCGCTTTCCATATGGCACACGGGATTGGCTATTTAAGTTGTCGCCATCAATGCTGAGTGAGATGGTACCAGGATGCGCTTTCTCGTGCACCATCCAATCCAAGATCGGACGACCATGATTAATCCCACGGTGTATTGAGGATTTAATCGATTTGATCTAATGGATCTAATCATGACCATCTATTCTGATCATGCAGAATGGATGGTGCGTGATCTAACATACATGAGCGAGGGAGAATGAAGCCCGTCTGTCATTGTTCGCATGATCCAGGCTCACCCGAGCTCAGATCGATCTCAAATTGATCCCACACCTTCGCAAGGAGGATCCGAAGGGATACAATGGTCAAGATCGAGTGGGGTGGAAGTTTTCTTCAAAAAAACTCTAAAAAAATTTTACTCTAAGGTTGGCTTCAATGGAATACCTCACCAGAGCTCAAGACCGGTGCCAAATCCGATTGAGGAAGCTTCAGCTAGTAGAGATAAGGCTCTGTTGATCAACAAAAGCTTCAATTTGGGGTGGATAGCTCGGAAGGCCAACTCACGAGGAGTAAGTGGTCAGTGTTGGTTAAAGTCCACCCTTCGGCCGTCGAGAAGCTTGGGAGGCAATTCATTCTTACTTGATTATCTCTAAGGATGGTGTGTGCAAAGTTAATTGCACTTTGGTGGAGAAATGAGCAAATGTGAATCAATGAGATGCTCTCCTATTTCAACTTGAAGAAAATCGAGGATGGGGAAATGATGATGGGCTTGGGAGCTTGGGGAAGGTCTCTGGCAGCTCATCTTGGGTAGCTAGGGCTCTGATAAATGCAAGTGTGTGGGATTGAGTAGAAATGAGGCGGGGGGGGTTGCTATGGGATAGTTTGGCTTCTTCTTGATCATTTAGCGACCTCAGAGGGTTGCAGAGGTCCTTGAGTGGATGAGGTGGCTCGATTTGGTTGGGTGAGGGTGTGGAGATGGCTGCCAAGGAAGGTAGTGGATGTCTTTGATGGTTTCAAATGCTCCAATGAGGGAGGTGAGGTGATTTCACCTTCCCATGGGTCATGGCCGACCCAACAACCCTTGGGTCAGGTTGGGCAGTGTCCTAGGAGCCTAGGTGGATGCGGTGTTTATTTTTGGTTCCTTGTGTGTGTGTGTATATGGAGGGGACACCACACAGATCTGAGGGTGTACTTATTGAGGTGATCGAGTATGACATTAAGAAATAGTATACTATCTTAAAAGATAGAAATCACTACCCTACGATAGACCTAATCACCTAATAAAGACTCCTAAGACATGATGGGTCTTCAAATGTACTAGAAATTTTTTTCCTACTTTACATGGATGAATAAAGCAGGGTTTATTTAAACTGAGTTCTAAAGTTCCTTATGGGGGCAAGCCCCCATAGTTAATTACATCCCAAGGAAGGTGAATTCTTTAGGAATACTCTCGATTAAAGTAGAAAATTATTGTCTCTAAAAAATTCAAAGATAAGAATATCAATAAATAGACTATATTTGGAAGATTAAGTGGAGTAAATCGAAAGGAAAGACTTTTTATCAAAGCCAAAAGGAGATGAGTAGGGGATACTCATGATACTAAAAAACTTAGTGCGCATCCCAAACTATCTTATGGTTGGGCTTTATATGTTTGAAATTGAGAAGAATTATATATTTGAGTTAAAATTTTATTAGAAATTCAGGACTTATAATTCCACAATACAAGATTGTGAAAATGCCTACGAGATAAGAATTTATGCTTGTAGCCCCAAAGGGAAATAATAACCTCAGATTCTAAATCTATGAAGCTTTGGCGAGGGCCAAAGCACGACCTAAATCTAAGACGAAAGTGTGTATATTATTTACCTCCACAAAAGAGGGTAAGCCACCCGACTGCTAGACTTATAACCGCCTGGAGTGGCAACTAGCTAACTCCTTCTACAATTTAAAATCATGTAGGCAAGTCTTATGATTTTATAAGATGGCTATGATGTTATTATTTAGGAAAGAAACTAAGGTCCTTAAACCCACTCCTTAAAAGACTAGAGCATGAGTGGCATGAATAATGACTTAGCCTAATGCAAACCTTATCAAAATTTATTTGATTTTGGCCTCTTTATTTTGACACAGGCTATAGGATTTTTATATGCTTAAATGTATGATGAAGTTGATTATGGGCTAAATCAAAAGATAAAGAGGCATTTTTTTTATCATAGGCTCTCAAAGGTTAAGCCCTATTTTATCTAACAAAGATGGAAACTCTCTTTTAACAAGAGTGAAATAAAATGATATGTATGATATTAAGCATACAACATCCAACTAAGGGGTTGCTAAATATTTTATTATTTTAATTTAATGTCTAGGCTTTATGTGAGGTTATGAGTTTATTTTAGAAAATTTAGTTATTAGTTATTAATTAGGGTAGAAAAGTTAATTTTTCTTAAGAGCCTAATCAAATCCATGCCATACAACAATCACCGATCATAAATAAACTATGAAAAGACATATTTTTTATAATGCACAAGCTAAACAAAACATCAAATAATTTTATAAAGCTAAAATAAAAGAATAAGAGGCCGGTGCAGTCAGGTACCGCCGTACAACCCGAAAAAGAAATGGGTAGACGAGCTCTACCCTTATACAACCCAGCATAATAAGAGAATAAATATAATTTAATTACAACAAATGAATGGGAGCTATGGGGGATCTTCAAATCTTCAAAGATCCTTCTTTCCTTCATTTCCTTCTTTCATTTGGTTGGGCAAGCTCCATAAGATCACATGGTACATAAGACTTGGTCTTGTAACTAATGTTTATCCTAAGCTTCGATAGCACTAATCCTAATTCCTAATGCAAAATTATATTAAAAAATAGGAAAAATAAATCTAACGACACCTATAAAATAAGTGTTAGCTAAACATACCATATAACCCAAGCAGTTATATGAATAATTTGGACATAGCACCCTGCACATGGGTAACCAAGTCCACCTGTCCTAATGTAGATTATGCTTAGGGGTTAAGCAACCTGCACAACAAAATATTTATATTTATTTTAAGCGCCCCTTAAGCTAATCTATTTTATATAATATGATTAGGCTAATCACAGCTTAATATCCAGTCTACACACATACACCCTAACATTTAGTCTACAATATTACATCACAAAATAAAATATACATCAAACCATACACTGCCCTAACATAAAGTTAGAAATAGTGACTTAATATAATGTGTGTGTTAAGGCTTGTGTGGTATGTCCTAACTAGGCTTTAGAGTTATCATTCTCTAAGTATGTAGGACATTTAATTACAAGGGTGGTTTCACTTTAAATGGTTTAATTGATTTGCTAATTTTACTTAACATTTTTTTATTTCATTTGACCTACACAACAAATGTTCTGAAGAGTAAGAGAGGACCACTCTTATTTATCCCTGCCTTAAGTCACATCTAAAGCAAATTAATTAATCAATTTTTTTTAGTGATGTCTTATTACATGTTTTAATTAGTCATAAGTTTATATTCACTTTAAATAAACTTATTCAATAAGAAATGCATCTTAAGGTTAGTTGGAATGAATTACTATCACATAACACATGTTTATTTGTTTCTTTTTATCATATATATCATGCATATGATTAAATCCTAAGCATAGCTATACATGCAATTTGTATCTTAGCACACTTAAATGATGAATGTGAGTAAATGTATTTGGAATTAATATTCCATTTGGTCGAATGATTTTGTAATATTAATTTAAAGCTCTATCAAAATTCTTATGCAAAAGCATAAGAAAAGAACCTTAAATCACATGACTACTCAACTCAACCAAATAAACAAAGTATGAATGCATGCCCTTTTAATAGAAAAAGAGAGTTTTTATTCATTAGCTAAGTACACATCCATATGTATAAAAGTTTTAAGCGAGTACATCACTATTATTCTACACCAAGGAATGAGGTAGGAACCTCCTTGGGGCTACTTGAAGTCGTGCGTCCCTGGAATGTCCAAACCAATATATCATAATTCTTAGATACATATGAATGTATAAACAACTACAAGAATAGAAAACTATGCAAAAATTGTATTTTGATTTGATTGATTTATTTTGTGTAAAATGAATTAAAGCTCTATCTAAATTCTAATGTCCAAATGCATAAGAATGAAATCAAGCAGGTACATCGACATTGTTCTACACCAAGGGAACGAGGTAGGAACCTCCTTAGGGCTACTTAAAGTTGTGTATCCCTGGGATGTCCAGACTAATATACTGCTAACATTCTTACTTATGCAAATCAATACATGAATAGAAGGAAAATACTTCATTTCATACACTAGATTTATATTCACTTACATTCCCTATGTATATATATAGCTAAATTTACAATATATATGTATATTCAATCATTTATAAACTTTTGAAAATATATTTGGGATTTAATAGTGATACTAGCCAAACATATTTTTAATTTAAATCAACACATGCAATTTGACATAAAAGAAATCATTTCATTTGATTAATTTTAAAGACATGAGTGCGTGAGTACAAGTGCCATATAATATTTAGTATGATTAGAAGAAAATAATGAAACACAAGCATGTAATTTCATTCATTCCAACTAAGTCCTAAGGATAATCAAATTAAATAAGATTATTTCAAACAAAACAAAGTTCTTTAATGTCATTTCATTTTTATGTTTGATTTGATTTAAGAAAATGTGAAAGAGGTTTGATAATCCTAATTCATTCCCCATGTGTGAGTTAATTTGGTTTAATGAAGGATAATTAGGTTGACTTTATGTCTTAATTAGGTTAGGGTATGAATTAAATCAATTAATTAACCCTTACCTACATCATCTTAAGTTAATTAACTAATTAATAATGAGCCAATATGATATGCAACCACATGAAAAGTAAATTTGAAATGCTCCTAAGAAATGAAAGGGGCCTAATGCAATTGGCTCATGATTAATAGTTAATTAAGCTTAAGGAGCTCACTTAACTACTTTTATGGTTTTCTCACATATGTGAGTTAACCATAATTTTATTAGCTCTCCCTTTAGGTTATTGAACACCCAAAGAGCTACCCAAGATTGATTAAAGGTGATTATATGTGAAGTGGATTTTAGATTAAGTTAATTAAGCTTATTAATCCATTTGGTTAAGCATTAAACATTTTCAATTAATGAAATTGAATTAACTTAAAAGAGATCAAGAAAGGGGCCTTAATCTCAATCCCTAAGTCTCATATTTGATTACTTAGGCTTTAATTTTATCTTGAGGATTAATTAATTAATTAAGCAATTAATTATCTCATTAATCATTAACTAATCAGATTTCAGAAAGTGAAGAAACCTTAAGGAATGAATTAAGAAAAATATCCCAATCACATTCCCTAAGCTCCCTTACTATTCAACAGAGGTAATTAGACTTAAATAATTAATTAAGTCACTGTTCATTCATTAATTATCACTAATTAAATTAAGAAAGTAATTAAGGCTTAATCAATTGATTTTTCTAATTAAGCAACAAATAAAATCCCAAAAAAATAGGGGAGGCAGAGGTCATCCTCCCTAAACATCCACAGAAAATTTGAGATTAATTGAATGATTAATTAAGTAGTAATTAAGCTAATTATATTTCTAATTAAATCTTAATTAAACTAAAATTACTATTCAAAATTAAATAACAATAATTTTCCTAGATTTTACTCTGAAATATCTTCAAAATGAGCCTAAGTTTGTATTTTTTTTTGGAAATTTCTAAGATTAGTTATGATTTTAGGAAGTTTCAGGCTTAAAAATAAATTAATTAGACCTAATTAAAGCCTTAATCCTGTCGGGCCACATGGCGGCTAACGCAGCACGCTTTCCATGTGGCACGACGAGATTAGCTATTTAAGTTGTCACATATGCCGCTGACTCAGATGGCGATGGGTGCGCTAACTCTGTGGACCATCTAATATAAGATCGAATGACCATGATCATATCCACAGCTTAGAAAAGAAATCAAGGGATCTAATGCGGGATCTAATCAGAGTCATTTGTTCCAATCATACGGAACGGATGGCTCATCATCTATCCCATTCATGAATGGTGAAAGATGGAAGTGGTCCATCTTTCCCCATTCGATCTGAGCTCACCTGAGCTTGAATTGCCTCCAAATTCATCCCATACCTACGGGGAGGGGAGACGCACACATCCAACTACTAAAAACTCATGACGTTCGAATTTACTTCATAAAAGACCAAGAAATTTTTCCATACAAAGCTTGGTTTGTAAAATTACCTCACCGGAGCTAATGCTCAACAGTGGATCAAGAAAGGTAGCTTCGCCTAGTTGAGGCGAGGCCCTGTTGAGAAGCTTTGAGCTTGATTTGAAGTAGGTTTCTCCCAAGGACAAACTCCTATTTGGTGATCGATCTTGGTCGAACTCCTATCTCCGGTACTCGGGAAGGCTTGGAGATGATTCGGTTGGCTTCGATGAATTAAGGGGATGGTCTGGGTGCAAGGAATTTATGTTTGATCAATTAGAGGGGAGTATTGATCGAGAAGGTGGTGTCCTATTTCGGCTTTGCTCTGGGAGGAGGAATGCCGATCGATGTAGCTCGGGGAGTGCTCTGTGGGATTTTGAAAATGGTTAGGGAAGTCTCACAAAGAAATTGGTATCGAATCTCGCTCAAATTGAGGGAGTATACCACTCAATTACAAATGATGGACAGACGGGATGGCTTCCAAATATCCATTTAGCCTCAAATTGAGTCATCGGTCACGATCAGCCATGTGGCTCTCAGGAGTGGTGGCGGGGTCTCAAGGCTTGATATGGAAGGATTGAGTTGGGTTGGTTCTTCCTTTACTCATGGGGTGTTCGGCCATGGAGGTGGCTATTTGGCTTGCTTCCCTTGGTCCATGGAAAGTACTAGCATGGCTTAGGGTGGGCTAAGGTGGCCTAGGAGTTCCTCATTTGGCACTTTGAGGGCTGTCATGGGAGAGGCAAAGTGGACTTTGCCTCTTAAAATTCAATGTAAAGAGAGGCTGTCCATTAGTTAATACCCTTGAGTTAGGTCCCACATGGACTTGGGCTAGTTTGGAGCTGTGTGGGGTCCATTTGGGTCGGGTTAGGTCAGCCACCAAGGTTTCATAAAGTGTTTTTGGGTGATTTGGCTTCATATGGTCAAAATAGGCTCATTTGGGTTAGGTGGGATTGGGTTGACCAATTGGTCAAATTGGGTCAAACCAAGGCTTGGGTTAGGTTCATATGATGATTTGGGATGTTTTGGTTCAATTGGGTTTGATTAATTTATCTTAGGTTTGAATTTGACTCATTTGGATTCAAAAGGGTCAAATGGGTTAAGTTGACAAATTTGACCAATTTGACCAAATTGGGTTGTGTTAGGTGTTGAGCCAAGTTCAATTGGTTAATTAAAAATGATTTTAGGCTTTGGTTTAGTTTAATTTGGATTTTGGTCAATTTGACCATTTAGGTTAATTTGGGCTAGGTTGAATCAAGTTGACCAATTGGGTTGGATTAGAACTTGGCTAAAAAAGATCTCTTAGGTTACTTTGGGTCAAGTGGACCTAAATGGGTCAATTGGCTTGATCATAGCTTGATTTAAGTTTAATTTAACTCATATATGGACTTAGAATGAAAATATAAATCCAATTGCAAGTGGTTTGGAGTCAAATACATTTTGGTTAATATGACAATTTCAAGTCAAAAGGGGCTAACATGGGCTTGACTTGAGTTTGGTTTGATAATTGTAGTTTGTGTTTATATTTGGAGAAATGATTAAAGGAGTGATTGAATCATGAAATCTATAAGTTTTGAGTTGATTTGAATATCATTTAGCCAAGTTCAAGAAATTGGCTAAATGGGCTAAAATTGATAATTTAATTTGATTTGGATTTGGTTTAATTTGATTTGATTTGAATAGTTTGAATTTGGATTTCATTTATATTTGTGAATATAAATGAAGAAATTATTGATTTATAAAGAAATCAACCAAATTTTATTTGCTTTGAAGGAGGTTTTGGCTAAGCATGTGAAGGTGGTTCATATGGCTTAGAGAGGGGTTTTGGAATTTGAATTCAATCATGGGTTTTAATCATTTGGATTTGGATTTGGATTTATAATCTGGTTTGGGATTTGATTTGAGATTGAATTTCATATTTGAGAAAATCAATTGAATTAAGGTTGATTTGAATTTAGTTAAGGCTAAGTCCATAAGATAAAATCAAAGGGCTTAGGAAAGGATTTGGAATTTGAATTTAATCATGGGTTTCAATCATTTGATTTGGGATTGGATTTATGACCTTAAGAAAATTAATTGAATTTTAGGTTTGATTTGGAAGGAGGAAGCAAGGATTGGATTTAAGGTTATAGAGTAGGCAAGTCTTCCTAAATCCTTAAGGCATAACCTCTTCCTAACTCTTCTAAGTCTCTGAGCTTAGGTTAAGTGTTTACCTAATCACTAGAAGAGTCTTAAGACTAAGGAACTCTTAGTGTCTACAAGAGTCCTTAATCTATGATGAGGAAGTTGAGAGCTAACTCCCAAAAGTGAGGTCAACAGTGGACTAATGGGAGAGTGCCAAGTGGTCAAGGAATGGAAATGAGCACTTATATGGGTGATTTGCCTCATGTGATACCCTTAGCTCAAGGGTAGGATGGTCATTTGGTATTAAATTTGATTTGAGCAGATTTGAAATGAGTTAAAAGTGGGTTAGCACAAATTTCAAGTGATTTGGAGTTCATTTGGCTTGATTTGGCTCAATTTGATTCACTCAGCTCAAATTGGGTTAGGTTAGGTCAAGTTGATCAAGTGATCAAATTGGGTCAAACCAAGGGTTGGGTCAAGTTCATATGACCATTTGGGATGTATTGGTGTCATTGGTTTGGCTTAATTTGGTTTAGATTTGGTTTTAGTTCATTTGAGTTCATTTGGGTCAAATGGGTTAAGTTGACCAATTTGACCCAATTGGCCAAATTGGCTTTGGTCATGGCTTGGTTTGGGTTTGGTTGATCATTTGGAATATGTTATGAGCTTTGGTTAAGTTCAATTTGGATTTGATTAGATTTTAGATTGGTTTGACTCTTTAGGTCAAGTTGGGTACAATAGGTCATTTTGGTCTAGTAAGTTAATTGGGCTCAATTGAGGCTTTGGTCAAGTTCAATAGTCAATTTGGAATGAACTTGAGCCATTGGTTGTAATCAATTTGGTTTAGATTTTGATTGGACTCATTTTGGCCATTTAGGTCAAATTGGGTCAACTTGGGTCAAGAGGGCTAATTAGATTAGGATTGCCTCAATTAAAGGTCAAGTCATGTTTAAGTATTGATTTTGAGTTGATATGAATCATTGGTTTCAATGGATTTGGCTTAGGTTGCAATTTGGCTAGTTTAGGTTCATATGGGTTGAAGGGTTAACTTGGTTGAAGGGCTACGTTGACTTTATTCATGCATTAAGTTTGGATTGGCTTAATTCACTTTTGGTTTGGCTTGAATTGGATTTTGGTTCAAATAGGTCAAATTGGTCACTTTGGGTCAAGTGAGTTAATTGAGTTTAGTTGGGTTGATTTTGGGTGAGTTTGATTTAGTTGTTGTTGACCTCACTTTTGGAGTGAGCTCTCAACCCCATCCTCTTAGACTTAGGTTTCTTCTAGACACTAAGAACTCTTTAGTCATAAGACACTTCTAGTGATTAGGTGAACACTTAACCTAAGCCTAGAGAGTTAGAAGTGTTAATCATAAGATTAAGTTAAGCCTTAAGGCTTAATGAAATTACCTATCCTATAGCCTAAACCCAATCTAGATACACTTTTTCAAATCAAATCCAGACTCAATTCTCAAACCAAATCTCAAATTTAAATTCAAATTCAAATTCCAAATCTAATTTCAAATTTGACTCCAAATGATTGAAAATCAAATTCAAATCCTAAAACCCTTCTTAAGCCATATGAACCACATTCATAAGCTTAGCCATAACTTTGTTAGATCAAATAAAACTCAATTGATCTCTTTATAAATCAATTATTCCTTCATTTATATTTATAAATATAAATGAAATCCAAATTCAAATGACCAAAACTATATCAAAAATCAAATCTAAACTCAATCTAAGCCCTTTAAGTCAATTCTTCAGACTTAGCCAAATTATATCCAAATCAAGTCAAAACTAATTGATTTTCTCTCGAATCAATCATTCATTCGATGATTTATCCAAATATAAATAAAACCTAAAATCATCAAACCAAATTCAAGTCAACCCAAGTCAAGCCTAACTTAGCTCTTTTGACTTAAAACTTTTCATTGAGCCAAAACCTATTGGACTCTAAATTAATTATCGTTGAATTTATATTTCAATCAGGGCTGTGTTCAACTAAGTTCAACTAAAAAAAGCAAAACCAAACCAATTGACCCACTTAGGTCCACTTGACCCAAAGTGACTTAAAGGACCCATTTGAGCCAACTTGTAATCCAACCCAAATTGGATTGAACCAATCTCACCAAAATCTTCCACCATGATTGTTGATCACCCTAGGATGATCGCAATCAATTGATAGCCCAATTGGCCATTTGATCCAAATTGACCCTAATTGGCTAAAGAATTAAATTAAGTCAAATCATGATCTAATCCAAATTGATTGCAACCAATGGCTCAAGTTCATTCCAAATTAATTATCAAACTTGACCAAACCATAATTAAGCCCAAGCTAATTTGGCCATTTTTTATCAAATGAGGCAATTTGACCTAATATGATCCATATGACTCAAATTGGGCCAATCCCTTGAAACCAAGTCAAGACCCATTGGGAGCTGATCAAACCTGACCCTAACCCATTTGGGATCAGCCCAAAACTAACCCAACTTATTTAAATCCCTCATGGATCCTCCCCCATATAGGATTCCACACAACCTCATGTAATTCACCCCATCACATGCACTTAACTCCTCCCCAATATTTGCATTAAAGAAATCTAATCATATGGCAGCAAGAGAGGACTTTGGAGCAAAAATCCAAAGTCCTCAATCAATCTATCATCCACCCCAACCAGCCCAAGCAAGATGTCAATCAATTTGGAGCCAAAAAATTCAAAAAAAATTAGATTTTTGGCCATTATCAAAGGAGGGGGAGATAAGGCTTTAGATATCTTCCTCCCACCACCATTCATCCCTTAAAAGCTCCCCAAAGCAAAAAGGAGCCCATCTCTCACTTCTTTGAGCCATTTTTGAGCTCAAAATATAAATAATTACTTTTTCGGTGAGGCGACGATAGACATTAGAGAAGGCGACGTTCCAAAGGGAGGCAAGGGCTAAAGATCACTCCAAAGCTTCCTCACATACCTAAAAGTTTGCTCGGATCTTCACCGCCACCGGAAATCATCCTCGGTGAGGTAAGTTTCGCCAAATCGTAGCCGGCCTTAGGATTTAGTGCATTTTGTATTAATTTTCTCATAATTTTAAAATTTTCCTTGGTAATCCTGCATTTTTACTTTAAATAATCCTAATTAAGAAATAGAATTTTCTTGGAGCGAATTGATGCAAAAATAGGTCTATTTGGACAAGTTTTGGCTTAGAAACTCTCATTTTTTCCAAAAAAAAAGACTGAAAACATTGTTCACCAGCTGGCGAGCTATAACCGTCGATCCGCGGTTCGTGGATCGACGCCGGATCGCGTGGATCATGTGATCGGGCCTTGATCTGCAATTTAGGCCGTCGTGATCGCGTCGCGATCGCGGATCGGCGATGCCTTAATCGCATGCCATCTAAATCGTCTAATCGCGCTGGTTGCGATCAGACGGTCGGTCGCGTGGATCGCGCGATCGGACGCCGGATCGATGCGATTTGGACCATCGATCGCGGTTCCGCTTGACAACCGAGCACGCGGCGTCGTAATCGGCCTCGGATGCGTCGATCCCATCGATCATTCGATCGTGATCGGGTGGCCCAAAGCGAGCCGCGGGTCATTTTCCCTTCCCACCCAAAGGCTGCCGTCAGCGCCACGTGTATTTCTTTTTTATAAAAAAAATAATTTTAATCACGTGAAATTTCAAAATTTTATAAATAAAATAAAATACTTAACCAAAAATTGCAAATAATGGCTCGTTGGATTTGTCTTTCCGAGAGGAATCTAACAAATTCAAAATCCTCAAAGTTTATTGAGTATTTTGAGCTTAATTTAAGTTTTAGTAAAAATAAAATCCCATTAAACTAAAAATATAAGTCAAATTAAGCTGAAATTTTCAGGGATTGAAACTAAAGTTAAAACACACCTACTATAAAAATTTCAAGTGAAAAGGATTTCTAGATTGGGAGAAATTAAACTTTGGAGTTCAAATTGACCATTTTAACAAAATAAATCAAATAAAAATTCAGAAATTTACAAAAATCTTCAAAATGGCTTAAATCACTTCAATTGACATCTAAGACTCTTAAGAAAATAATGTGATTTTCTCAATCTTAATGAACCCCAAATAAACACTTAAGATTAGAGTTTAATCAATTAAGGAGTTAGTTAAAACATAATCTAAAAATAATTTCAATATTAAATCAAAATCAGAAATGAAATAGCACTTAAACAATAATTAATCAAACCTCAAATAAAAAAATATCATTCTTAGAGAAAATTAAATTAAATATGATCAAACCTATTTAAGTTAATAAAACTCAATTAAATGATTAAATCTTAAATCAAACTCAAAATTCAACAAATATAGGAAACTTTAATAATTTGATACTAATCGAATTAAACCAAATAAAATTAAGGTAAACTTAATTAACATATGATTAAATCACATCTATTTTGGAATAAGATAGTTAATTAACCATTAAATATTTTAACCTAATAACTAAATCAAACATGTTAATGAAATCAAACAAACATAATAAATGAGTCAAATCAAATAAAACTCTAATAAAAAATAATCAAGCTTAATTGAAATGAAGTAAATAATTAATTCACTTAATAATAATGATGGTAATAACAATAACCCTTTAATCAAATCAAACTTAAGTAAAACACTTAACTAAATGAAATCACTCACATATGGGAAATTAAGTCATTAATATCTAATTAAACAAACCTTAATTAATCTAATGATTTAAAAATTTAATTACCCTTAATCAAACTTAATTAGTCAAACATCTAATTAATGCAAACTTAATGAATTAATCCATCACCTTAATTAATCAAATTAATTTAAATAAGTTACATTAAAGCTAACTCTAAAATTAAGCTAAATCAAACCCACAATTAAATTTAATAATCACCCCTCAAGTAAACTAATTAAGTTAATCAAATTAATCATATTAAACCTATCCTTAATCAAACATAATTAGGATGCAATTAAATACTAATCAAAATCTAAATTAAACCTAAATCATTAAGTCATTAATCTCTAATTAAATAAACCTTTAATTAATCTAATTTAATTACCCTTAATCAAACTTAATTAATCAAACATCTAATTAATGCAAACTTTATAAATTAATCTATCATCTTAATAAATCAAATTAATTTTATAAATCACATTAAAATTAATTCAAATTAAACACTTAATTAATATACTAATTAATTTAATCACACCTATTAAATAAACTAATTAAGTCAATTAGATTAATCATATTATACTTAAGCTTAATCAAACATAAAATGCAATTAAATTCTAATCAAATCCTAATCTAAACTTAAATCATTAACTCACTAATGACATCGTTAACCCAAATAAATAAACTAATTAAGTTAATTAAATTAATCATATTAAACCTAAGCTTAATCAAACATAAATGCAGTTAAATACTAATTAAATCCTAAGTTAAACTTAAATCATTAACTCACTAATTATATCATTAACCTAAATAAATATGAAATCAAATTAAAAATTAAACAAATCTTTATTTAATTTAATAATTGATCACACCTCTTAAATAAAATAATTAAGTTAATTAAGTTCATTATATTAAACTTAAGCTTAATCAAACATAAAATACAAATAAATATTAATCAATTCTTAATTTAAACTTAAATCATTTCATTAATTACATCATTAACCTAAACTAATATGAAATCAAATTGAAAATTAAACAAACCTTTATAATTAACATAAATACACTTCTTAATTAAACTAATCACATAGTCACATTGAATTTAAGCAAACCCATAGACTAATAAAGCTAATCAAATCAAATTAAATCAAATTAAATTAAATTAAGAAAGACTCTCATCAATTTAATATGTGATCAAATCAAATCTCCTTCAACCTACTTAAATAAGATAAACTAATCAACTATCAAATGTATGAAATCAAAATATAAACCAAACTTTGATGAACATGACAAATGGATGTGATTAAAAATAAAATCCTAATTAAAAAGAATCAAACTCAATTAAAATAAAATAAAATTTCAATTAATCTAATCCAATCAAACTATAAATAAATGAACCATAATCAAATCAAATAAAAATAAAGTGAAGTCACATAACCATAATCAAAGAAAAGAATTAAATATTAATTTAAAAGGATATTGATTTATCAAGATGTAATTAAACCAAAACATCTAATCTGAAATTAATCAACCAGAAACACATGAACTTAAACAAACTTAAACTTCATTAGATGTTAAGGATATTGAATTATCAAGATGCAATTAAACTAAAACATCTAATCAAAAATCAATCAATCAAATACTTAAATAAACTTAAACTTCATTAGATATCAAGGATATTAAATTATCAAGATATAATTAAACCAAAACATTGATCCAAAATCAATTAATCAAATACTTAAACAAACTCAAATTATAAATTCTAAATCAAGTCAAATAAATCAAATCATAAATTACATAATTAAATTCTTAGGACCTTAGTTAGACTCTTTAGGAGTTAGGATGTAGAATATGGTGAGTTCTGTATACAAATAGAATTCATTCTACTCTTCATTCTTGAAAACTTAAACATCACTTTAACTAAATAAAACTGAAGTAGAAATGAAAAATAAATCATTAAATCATTTAAATTGAAATCACCCAAAGATAAAATTTAAACAAATTCAAACTCCAAATTGAAACTTAAACCAAAAAAAGCCTAGTAAAATCTTATCACACAAGCCTTAAGCACACACATTAGATTACTAAGTCACCACTTTTAGTGCTAAGTTAGGGCATTGTATGTATGATGTTGTATTTTATTTGTGATGTAATATTTTAGACTGAATGTTAAGGTGTATATTTCATAGACTGGATGTTAGGCTGTTATTAGCCTAATCATGTTTTCTATGGGTTGTGCTTAAGGGGTTGTTATAATAAAAATATAAATATTTTTACTATGCGGGTTGCTTAACCTCTAAGCGTAACCCATGTTAGGATAGGTGGACTTGATTACCCATGTATCAGGTGCTAAGTCCAAATTATTCATATAACTGCTTGGGTTGTATGGCATGTTTAGCTAACATTCATTTTGTAGGTAGAGCTAGATTTACTTTTCCTATTTTTGATGTAATTTTGTATTAGGAATTAGGATTAGTGGTATGGGGATTAGGATGAGCAGTGGCTAGAAGGCTTAGTCCCTGGGGTGCCCTGTGATGCCTTTGGAGCAAATCAATTCAAAAGAAAGAGAAGGAAGAAATGAAGAAAAGAAGACCCCCATAGCTTGTATTTTTTTTTTTTTTTGCAATCTAGGTTGTATAAGGGTAGAGCTCGGCTACCCTTTTTTCTCTTTTGAGGTGTCTGAACCCGACTGGCCTTTTATTCTTTTATAGTCTATAAAATTATTTGATGTTGTGTCTAGATTGTGCATTAGAACATCATGCTTTTCATAGTTTCTTTATGATTGATGCTTGAATGTGTTGCCTAGATGTGATAGCCTCTTAGAATTAAATTAAATTTTTTATCCCACTAACAACTCATAACTAAAATTCTAAAATAACTCATAACCTCACATAAAAACCTAGAAATTAAATCAAGATAATAAAATTTTTAGCAACCCCTTAGATGGAATGAATGTATAATATCATGCATGTCATATTATTCCACTCTTGTTAAGAGGGGCTTCCATCTATGCCGAGAATCAAGGCTTAACCGTGAGAGCCTTTGGTGGAAGAACACTCTCTCTGATTTGGACCATAATCATTCTCATGCATTTAGTACAAAATCCCATACTGTGTGTCAAAATAAAAGTCCAAAAGAATCAAATAAATTTGATAAAATTTGTATTAGAGTCATGGATTCATACCACTCATGCTCTAGTCTCTTAGGGAGTGAGTTTAAGGACTTAGTCTCCTTTCTAAATGAACCCTAGCCATCTTGCAAAGCATAAGACTTGCCTACATGGATTTAAAGCTTAGGAGGAGTTAGCTGCCACCCAGTAATAAGTCCAAAGGTGATTTATTCTCTCTTGTGGAGGTAAACCATATACCCATTTTTTCCTTAGATTTAGGTCATGCCTTTGTTTTGTACCAAGGCTCCTTAGTTTAGGAATCTGAGATAGCTATTTCCTTTGGGATACAAGCATAAATCCTCACCTCTTAGGCATTTTTACAATCTTATGTTGTGGAATTATAAGCTTTAGTAATCTAATAAAATGTCAACTCAAATAATTAACTCTCTTCAATTTCAAAAATATAAAGCCCAATTATAAGGTAGATTGGAATGCTCACTAGGTTTCCTAGTATTATGAGCATTTCCTACTTTCTCCTTTTGGATTTTAAAAATAAGTCTTCCCCTTGATCTATCCCATTTGCTTTTCTAAAATAGCCAATCCTTTGATAGTCTTAACCTTAAAATCTTTGGAGACCCTAATTGTCTACTTTAATCGAGAGTATTCTTAAGGAATTCACATTCCTTAGGATGTAATTAACTATGGGGGCTTGCCTCCATAGGGAACTTAATGAACCCAACTTAAAATAAACCCTACTTTACTTTTCCATGTAAAGTAGGGGAAAGATCTCTGGTATATTCAAAGACCCATCATGCCTTAAGGAGTCCTTATTAGGTGATTAGGTCCATTATAGGGTGATGATTTCTATCTTTGAGATAGTACATCATTCCTTAATGTCATACCCATCACTTCAATAAGTACCCCTAAGATCTGCACATCCCAAAAATAAACACCATAAATTTTTTCCGCACTGGGATGGTTCCTCTCTCCATCTTTAGTAGATAATTGTTGTCTCCAAGCATCGATAGTGGAATTATATTTTATATAGGCCCAAGACTATCATTCTTTTTTTTGGCACTTAGCTTATTTCATCCTTAAGCAAATCTTGCCAACATCCTTTAGGTTTTATGACCTCACCCAGGTGTCTTAAAATCTATTGGGTTCCCCAAGGTGAAAATTAAAATTAATCAAACAAAGGAGATGACCAAAATTAAGAACCTCTTCACCATCGATGGTGAGGCAAGGTTCATCCCATGAACAATAAGAAAATAAAACCCTTCTACAAAATAACATGTCTTTCCAAAAGCACTTTTTCAAAATCCATATTATAGGAGATCTTTACACCAAAATTTCTAAGAAATTTTCAAAAAAAGCCACAAACACATATAACCAAACCTCGTTTAACAAATCCTATGATTGTTACAAGGAGGTTCCTTTTTAAAAAAAATAAAAAAGCAACAAGTTTTTAATGTATTTTTTAAAAGCACAATTCTTTGGAAATAGTTATCCCCATTTGTTGGATGGAGATTCTATTTTTGAATAAAATCATGATATATAAATTGAAGCTCCACTTAGCATACTTCACATGTGCTAGAGTTGAAGTTTCCCCTCTTTTTAAAAAAGTAATAAACCATACACACATAAAATAGAAGTCAAGACATATTTGAACCCCCTCACTTGACATACCCAAATTTTTCAAATGGGAGTTCCCCTTCCCTTGGAGAAGGTAGAGCAAATTGAATTCTATTTGTATTTTTTTTTTTGATAAAACTCCTTCTTGCCAAAGTCTTGGACTTAAAAACACATTGGGAGCTCATTTGACATGTCTAAGTATGTCAAATGAGAACCCCCTTCTTTGAAAATCATAAAACAAATTGAACTCCATTTAACATACCTAAGTTTGTTAAATTAGTTCTTTTTTTCAAAAAATTATAAACACATTTGACTTTCACTCAACACACCAAATTTGTTAACTGAGAGTTTCATTTTCGAAAAAATTATAAACACATTTGACTTTCACTTAACATACCAAATTTGTTAAGTGAGAGTTTCATTTTCAAAAAATCATAAACATATTTTACTTTCACTTAATATACCAAATTTGTTAAGTGAGAGTTTCATTTTCAAAAAATCATAAACACATTTGACTTGCACTTAACATACCAAATTTGTTAAGTGAGAGTTTCATTTTCAAAAATCATAAACGCATTTGACTTTCACTTAGCATACCAAATTTGTTACATGAGAATTTCATTTTCAAAATCATAAACACATTTGACTTTCACTTAACATACCAAATTTGTTAAGTGAGAGTTTCATTTTCAAAATCGTAAACATATTTGACTTTCACTTAACATACCAAATTTGTTAAGTGAGAGTTTCATTTTCAAAATCATAAACACATTTGACTTTCACTTAACATACCAAATTTGTTAAGTGAGAGTTTTATTTTCAAAATCATAAACACATTTGACTTTCACTTAACATACCAAATTTGTTAAGTGAGAGTTTCATTTTCAAAATCATAAACACATTTGACTTTCACTTAACATACCAAATTTGTTAAGTGAGTTCTCTTTTCAACACACATTTAATCATTTTAACATACCAAATTTGTTAAATAAGGATCATTTTTCATATCAAAACCACTTAACATACCAAATTTGTTAAGTGAGAGTCTCTCAAGAAATATATCTCTGACTTTACTTAACATACCAAATTTGTTAAGTATCCATCTTCAAAGAAAAGAAAATCTATCTCACAACCACACTTGAGATTTCACTTAACATACCAAATTTATTAAGTAAGAGTCTCATTCTCAAAGAAAAAAACAAACATATCTCAAACACATTTGGGGCTTTCATTTAACATACCAAATTTGTTAAGTGGGACTCCCATCTTCAAAGAAAAGCACCTTCTCGCATAATCGCATTTAACTTTTACTTAACATACCAAATTTGTTAAGTGAAAGCTTCATCATCAAACAGAAATCAAACACATGTGGCATATTCTTAACATACCAAATTTGTTAAGTAAGAAGCCCCATTTTCAAAATATCACACAATCAAATCTTCACAAGCAAAAATATTTCAAACACACAATCACAACCTCTTCTTAGCATACCCAAATTTGCTAAGTAGAGGTCTTTCAAACTATCAATATTTTCAAACAAGATGCACAAAACACAAATATCTCCAAGAAAATCTCTCCTCAAATTTTAGAACCCCATTCAACCTACCTAAATCGGTTGAGTATGGGTTCAAAATTGAAATCAAATGGCAAAGACTCTCCTCAATATCCAAATCTCTCCACTGAAATCCACTTAACATATTTGAATTATTGAGTGTGGATTCAAAACTCCAAACTTCTGTTACTTGCATGGAACAAATATCAAGGCAAAAATCTGAGACAAGTTATATTTTCACAAATACTGAGACATTCCGCTAGTGCTTTTCAATTTTCACACATTGCACCTCTGAAGTACGTGTTTACTTTTCCTTTCGGGATAGATTTAGCCTTGGATCGGGCTAGCCTCTCTTAGTCTGACTTTTCCCACCTCATTCATTTTGGCCAAGGTTTTGAGTGGGCTAGGATCACTTGTGAGGGGACCACCCTCACCGCCAGCAGAAGTGTGGTGACCGGGCATAAGCTGGTCATCCAAGTTGAGATGTCATCTAACTCAGAGTTCCCTCACTAAACAGGAAGGCTGTGGAAGTTCCCACAACAGTTGTAGTTCTAGTGCCAGTGCACTCAGTGGTTCCCCTTTCATCCCTAATACGGGCTAGCACCCACTCTTTGGCTCCTTCTAAGGGGAAGGCTACCCTATCTTTAGGGATAGTCTCCCCCACCTGTGAGGTTGGGTCTAGTTCTCATGTTGCCCCTCCTAATAGGACTCAAGATCACTGCCGCAAGATCTGGCATCATGATCACAGAAGGAGCTAAAGGAAACGCCCCGATACAACGTAAGAGTTACCTAGAATAGTGTCTCCTCTTATCACTGAGAACAAGTTTCACCCCCTCTCTGATGGAGAGGAAGACATTAGGAGGATCTCAATTTCACCCAGCTCATTTTGAGGCATCGCTGATAAGGGTCTATGCCGAGATCGTTCTACTGAGTTGGTAGATCTTCGACCATCGAGTTTGGGGCTCAATTTGATTTACATTCTATCATCCCTCAGTGGGCGACAAAGGGATAGAGTGGGCCTGGAGGCTGCATATAGATTACAAGAGAGAGACGTAGCATGTGAGACGGCCTCAGCCCTCATGTGGACTTTCCGATTGGTCACCCTCACCGATCATCCGATAACATCATTGATAGGTACTACCCACCATGAGAGAAACTTCTATAGAAAGCGTGTTGCCTCCACTCACCATCCACTCACCATCACCGCTCGGTCTCCATCATCCCTCTCAAAGGCACAAGATAACATCGAGAAGAAAGCCCCATTGGTGATCTATGACCAAAGGTCCCACTTCATCATCTACTCCACCGAGGTGAGGCGAGTTCCCTATCGACCTCCTACTTGTCTGGAAGAAGACTGACCCATCATGCCATCCCACACACCACCACCGAGGTAGTGATTGTAAGTCATAGATGAAGAAGAGACAATTCCATGGCGTAGATCCTCCAGGCAAGGGACAAAGGATCGCATATACCTATCATGAGCAGTCTTAGGCAAGTATGCAAAGCAATTCTGATGTATTATCAAGAGCATAGCCCCACCACCCCATCGGTGAGTGTTTATCCTAATTAGATCGCTTCGATGAGATCGTGCTCAATATTTTGTTGAGAAGAGGGAACTCTTGGGATGATTGCTCATGAAGAGGATGCTCATTTTGATCTAGATGGGGATGATCTCTTGGAGGACTCGGCGGAAGTCCATATGGTCGACACTAGGGGTTCCCTCCTTAGGGATCAGCATAGCTAAGTGGGTGTTGTAGTTGAGGAAGAAGACACAACTCATTCAATCTAACACCTTTGTCAGCAACTAAGGCGGAGAGATGAGCATATTAAGAAGATGGAGAAAAGAGTTGAAGACTTATTAGCAGCAGTCCTAGCACTTCAAGGCCAAGCTCCATCAAGACACCTACTCCTTAGAGGCCAACCACTGTTGCATGTGGATCACCAAGAGTACATCTCTCATGGACCAGGATAGTGGCAGCATGCATAGGAAGGTGGTGGACAACACCTCCATAAAAGAAAAAGATATCAAGCAATTAGTGGAGCAACAAGTGAAGGATGCATTGGCACAAGCCTGAGGTGGCTCATCTGTTCTAAAGGGTAGACCCTACTTGGAGGAATTTGATGGTGTCCAATATCCTAAGAGTTTTGTGCCTCCTTCCTTCAAAATTTTGATGGAACCCCACAGCAACATATTTTAGAGCGAATGAGGTAGCGATGCACTTCTTTATCTCTTTGTTATTAGTAATAGATCACATTTGATTGGTATGAACTACCCAATGGTTGAAGACATTTTTTGAGTTATAGAGCTCTTTCATTAAGAGATTTGTTGAGCTCAAAGAAAGGGTAACTATGGGCGATCTCATTGTAGCTCAACAACACCCCGGTGAGTCCCTTATTGATTACATTCTTTGATGACATAATTTAAGTATGAAATACAAACCGCAGCTATCAACATGCCATTAAATTTATACTCAAGAATATTCATGGCCCGGTCGCCTTCATGCTTAAAGGGTTTACCATTAAGACATTTGAAAAATTAATCAACAAGGCGGCTAGCCTACAAAGGGAAGCCAAATAGTTACCTTTTCAACACCAATTGTTCAAGCCCAAGCCACAGAAAGCATTTGAGAAAAAGCCAGGGGTAGTAGTGTCGGTAGACAAAGGAAAGCAGCCAACCATAACTCAATATGAGAGACCTCGTGCACAACAGTCTCCATTGCCACCTCCTCTACCATCACCTGAAAGATACCAACCACCACAACACATAATGGCCTCTCCTCTATACTCAGATAGACTATCCACTGTAGCTATTACCCACCTACTCTTACCGATAGATTGAATAAGCCATATTCATTTAAGAGGGGTTAATTAAGAAGATCTTTAAGAATCTCTTAAAGAAATCTGACTTTTAGTTACTTGAGCCCAAGAGACCGAAAGATGTGGGCAAGAGTAATGATCCTAACTATTGCCCCTACCACTGCATGGTTAGTCATGTCTTGAAGGATTGTGTCACATTTAAGGATTGCCTTGAGCACAGCTACAAGTCAGGAGCTATTGTTATCCCTTAAGAATACTTGTTGGAATAACCCTCCAGTTCTATCAGAGTAATTCTTGGGGATACTTGTGATCCTCTTAAGATAAAAGAAGGTTGGGATATTGCCTTATCTAGAACCTCTAAAAAGTGGTCTCTAAGATCAAGAAGCTTTCTTTATAGGTGCCTGAAGTAACTCAAACCTCCAATAATAAGGAAGGTTTGCAAGTTTCCACATACAACTTGAAGAATTTGTCGCCTCATAGTAGCATCCTACCTTACTTGCAGATAGCAAAAAGACAACCACATCCAGCCCAACACTCCATCCACTTGTAGCTACTACTTCTTCCTCCACTAGCTCCTCTTACAAGAGGGATTGTATCAGACGACAAGCACTATACCCCTTTCCCTTACTTTATTAGATTTCTATCATGTACCTCCATCTAAGAAGAAATCAATGAAGAAAGCTTTCACTTATATCTTGTATACTTCTAATACTCTAGATTTTATTCCTCTTAAAAACTCTCCAAGTCTACAAAATAATAATAATAACTCTAATTTCGATCATTCTTCTTCTAATTTAGAAATGGATTTCCCATTTCTAAATCACAGGGGTTCACCTCTTGAGATTGATTTAGAGTCATTCAATTCTGATGATCATATAGGAGAAGTGGAAGGTACACCTGATGAGAAGGCAGAACTTTCCACAAATTCATCATTCTCAAGTTAACCTTCATGGCAAAGTTCTACCTCTAAAGATAAGGGTAAGCAAATCATTGGTTCTAAAGAGCATATAGCCCCTCCACAAGATGCTCCACCCATAGATATGCTTGTGGAGGATCAAGCCAAGTTTGACTACAACATCCCAGACATCGAAAAGTCGCTAAGTTAAGCATATATGATGTCCTTATCTTATCCAAAGAGATGAGGGAATCTCTAATCAAGGCTCTTCTTGATCCGAGATATGCTTAGCCAAATAAGCTATCAAGAGGAGGCTCAGGAGGACACTCTAGAGTTAATGATGAAGACTTTCTTAGAACAACCAAGACAACCGCCTCTTTACATTATAGTGGATGGAAGATAGATATCGAGTTCTTAATGTATGTAATGAATATTATGAGTCTAAAATCCTTACTTGAGGATTGACATCTCCAAACTTTCAAAAGAGAGGATGATGTTGAGAGGATTCAATGAAGAGAGGGCTTTAGGCTCATAAGTTGCCATTAGAAGTAGATGATTGGAAGACTATCGCTAAGTTTTATATTATATACTCAGATACATCTTTCAATGCTTTGCTTGGAAGACTATGGATACATGAGAACAATGTGGTTCCATCCTCTCTACATCAGTGCATGAAGTTCATGAGGGGTGGGATTGAATACTGCGCCAAAGGAGATCTTAAGCCATTCACAGTTCGTGAGGTCGAATATAGAATGCACCTACTATCTCCCTCAAAATCAACAAGTCTATTCTCATGAACTTGGCAAAAGTTCAAAAATAAAAGAAAAAGAAAAGGAAAAAAAAAGAAAAAAGAAAAAGAAAAAGAAAAGGAAAAAAGGAAATGAGAAAGAAAATAAAAGAGAGCAAGAAATAGACTTGGAGGAGAAAGTAGAGCCTGACATTAGATTCCACCATAGTTCATTACTCCATTTGAACATATGGGTAGGATGACTCGACCTCCACCAGGTAGAGGAAGAGGTAGATCCAGAGACATGCCTAGGGATGGAAGACCTCCTTATTGGCCATCCAATAGGAGTTATGTCCCTGCTACTAGGACTACATATACTATCTATATAGACTTAGAATCTAGTTCATAGGATGATTCATATATGATTAGTACGCTAGCTAGCACTTCAAAACATCCCCATGCAAGTGACAGTTGAGCCAGACAGTGATGAAGACAGGGCTCCTAAGAAAAGCATAAGTGTATTCAAGTCTATATGTGAAATAGTGAGGCATCAGTTGGGAACTTTAGCTCTAACCTCACTTTCCTCACAAAAAGTTAAGGGTTTGGTAGTTAAGGAAGCCCCTAAGTCTCCACAAATGTAAAGGTGCAGAAGTTCTTTCTTAGAGCATCATCTTTAAGTCAAGAAGCTGATGTAGAACTTAAGGATGATTCATATAAAGATTTAATAGAATTATCTTTGATTGGTACTCATCTTGTGTTCTTAATTTAGCAAAAAAAAGGATTGATTCCACATGCTTGGTCTAAACACAGGTTGGATTACTTTAAAAGGTTATGAGACAACAAATGCAGACATTCACAATCAAGATCAGGACTAGGATTCGGTATAGTGGGTCCAGTCGATGATGATAATTATTACTTAGTCATCACCAATCATTTGGAATCTGATAGGTTCTTTTCAAATCATGTTAACTCATATGAGGAGGTGTGCTTAGAAACTTCAGATGATCCAAATGACTTTGAAGTCAAGGATGCACTGCCAGAGTTTGAAGAGGAGATCAGATCAACTATCACAAAGCTCAAAGAAATCAACTTAGAATTGAAGAAGATCCACGCCAACATATATGCTTCTCTATTGAATGAAAAGAAACCAATGATTTAGTGAAGCTATTGAAGTTTAAGGATTACTTTGTATGGAGTTATGAAGAGATGCGGTATCCCGACATATCACCATAAACTAGTAATAGAACCTAATGCTAACCCTATCAAGCGCTCCTGGACATTGATTAGACATTGAATAGCAGGTCACTTCTGAAATCAAGAAATTGATCGATGCTGGCTTTATTAGGGAAGAAAAATATCCTACCTGGTTGGCCAATGTCATCCCAGTTAAGAAAAAGAATGGCCAAATTTGTATATGCGTTGATTTTAGGGATCTAAATAAGGCATGTCCTAAGGATGAATTTCCACTTCCTATACCATAATTAATGGTGGACATCGCCTCATCTCATGCAGTATTCTCCTTTATGGATGGGTCATCTGGCTACAACCAAATTAAGATGGCCCTAGAGGATGAAAGAAACATTGCCTTTCGAACCTTGATCGAAATATATTATTATAAGGTCATGCCTTTCGGCCTTAAAAATGTTTGTGCCACATACCAGCGAGCTATGACTCGAATCTTCGATGAACTCATTCATCATCAAGTTGAATGCTACGTCAATGATCTCATTATCAAAAGCGAAGAAAAGGAAGACCATCTCTTTGACTTAAGAGTAATTTTTGAATGGTTAAGACAACACAACCTCAAAATGAACCTCGTGAAGTGTGCATTTAGAGTAGCTTCGAGAAAATTCCTTGGGTTTGTTGTTCGACACTGTGGAATAGAAATCAATCTAGAGAAGATCAAACTAATCTTAGAAATGTCACCCCCTAAAAGCCTAACTCAACTCAGGTCATTCCAAGGGTGGTTGGCATATCTAAGATGCTTCATTTCCAACTTATCAGAAAGATGCCAACCATTCTCAACACTTGTCAAAAAGGATGCCAAGTTCAAATGGGATGATAAGTGCTAGCTTTCAAGACATCAAGCAATACGATGCCGCTACCCTAGTACTCGCAAGCGCTCATATTATATATTGCTGCATTAGATGACTCCCTTGGCGCTTTGTTGGCTCAAACCAATGATGAAGGGAAGGAGGACACTCTCTATTATCTCAGTCATCATCTAATCTCTGCTAAGGCAAACTATCCACCTATTGAAAAGCACTACCTAGCTTTAATCTTTGCATCCCAAAAGCTATGACACTACATGCTTTCTCATAATGTGACGTTAATCTCTAGAGTCAATTCACTGCAATATCTTATGACATGGCCAACCTTATCTGGACGGTTGGCACATTGGTCTATGATTTTATCTCAGTTTGAAATAACATTCATACCCCTCAGTGCTGTAAAAGGACAAACACTTACAGATTTCTTAGCAGCGCATCCACTCCTTGCTGACTCTCCGCTTAACGATGATCTCCCTGATGAACAAATCATGAACTTACGGGGTACTAGTGCCACCGGGAGATGTACTTTGATGGTGCGCCTTCCTCTCAAAGAGGAGAAGAACCATAATTTACTATCCCAGGGAAGACAGGGTAGGAATAGTTCTCCTAACTCCAGACCATGATATGATGAGATTCTCATATCATCTGTCCAATCTGTGAACCAATAATAAAGCTAAATATGAGGCTCTAATTGCCAGTCTAGAGTTAGTCATTATACTATGCATCCTAAGTATCAATATCTTTAGAGATTCTCAGTTAGTCATTAACTAAATTATTGGGTACTACAAAGTTCTAAAGCCTGAGCTCCATCATTACCACAAGTACACTATGGAGTTGTTGGCCCAAATCCTAGAGGTTACTATCTACAAGATTCCTCGAGGAGAGAATGTAGTAGCAAACTCATTAGCCAAGCTTGCCAAAGAGTTGGCATGTCCAGAAGATGAGTCCATTCTAATAAGGGTCCAAAATAGACAAGTCTTATCCCTTATTGATGCCATCGAGAGATTCTCTCTCAAAGGGAAAGTTGCCATTACCAAAAAGGATGAGTAGTTAGATTAAAGGCAACCATTCATAGATTATTTAAATATAGATAAACTACCTCAAGAGAAATCACTGGCACACCAGGTGAAGCAGAGAGCCCTTTTCTATACTCTTGAGGTGGCACCTTATTTCGGAAGTCCTTCGATCATATGTGGTTACGTTGTCTGGACAAACACGAAGCCCGTATGATCATGATTGAGGTACACTTAGGGTTATGTGGAGCACATCAATCCAGTCCGAAGATGAAAGCCAAGATTAAGAGACTAGGATACCTGATGATCAGACATGGACGTAGCTAGGAGATGCCATCAATGTCAGGTACATGGTGTGGTCCTACATCAACCTTCTAATATTCTACATCCTGCATTGGCCTCATGGCCATTTGAGTGTTGGGGTACCGAGACAGTGGGTCGATCCTCCTTCTTCCAAAGGTCATTCATTATCTACTACGACTACTTTTCCAAGTGGGCGGAGGCAATCCCACTTAGAGAGGTCACAGCTCAACCTGTGCTTCAATTTTTTAGGAACCATATCATATATATGTTTGGGGTGCCTCCACAAATTATATCTAATAATGGTACTACATTCAAGAGCACTAAAATCAATAGCTTTTCCCGGAGACATAACATAGATTGGAGGTACTCTACCATCTACTATCCAAGGGCAAATGGGTTAGCATAAGCCTTCAACAAAACTCTCATTCATCAAGAAGTCACTATAGATGACAACAACAAATGATGATGGCATGAATAGTTGGTTGAAGCATTGTGGGCACCACACCACACATAGATCTAACTCAATCTACCCCTTTCTCCTTAGTGTATGGGTCAAAGTCCCCCTACCATTAAGTCCAACTCCCATCACTAAGGATAATCATGATGTAAAATCATAACGGAGCACCAAGTTAATCGTTGGAAGAGCTCAAAGGTTTGAGGAGAGATGCCACATGCCAACCTCGAGTTATACAAAGCCAAGATGATTCAAGCTCTTAACAAGTTGGTCTGTCCAAGAGCTTTTCAAGTAGGAGAGCTTATTTTAGTTCTAAGGAGGCCAATTGTTGCCCATTGAAATATAGGAGGCAAGTTTGAACCCACTTGGGAAGGCCCTTATGCCATAGAGAAGGCCTACCAAGGAGGGTCTTACGAACTCATAAATTGTAAAGGAGAGTGCCCAATGCTTCAAATCAATGGGCTCAACTTAAAGAAATATTATCCATAAATCTTGTTTGAAAATAATTATCAATAAAACTTCTTTTCATCTCAAATTTCATTTCTTCTATGTTGGAAATATCTTTTACTTGCAAATCTACCATGATCTATTTAGGGTAGGTATAAGAAAACCCAAGAGGCATCCTATTCCTCCACAACACAAACACAAACTACAAAATGATCCTCCAGTGTTATTAGGATAGGTGTAAGAGAAACCAAGCGGCATCCTATTCCCTCTTTCACAACACAAATAAACATATATCTTTTATCTTGGGTTATTTTGATGTGGGAGCAATCCCCCCTACCACTCACTCATTCCGCTAGGTCGGTCTACATGCTACCTCGCAGTATGTCACCCCAAGGGTCACTTGTTGGAGGATGTGGGTCTCATGCTTTCTTAACTTGGCCATTGCAAACCAACGAGCACTTGTTAGTGGGTAGCCATCTAAAGTTACCTTATGTTTACTTTGTTTAAGAGAATGTAAGCCTACATGCTTTCTTCTTGGACTAGCCAATATGCATTGACTAAGTCGAGTATATTTGAGGTTTAGGATAAGTCCCCCAGCAGCTCATTTCCTCTTGACTACTTTAAGCTTGAGTCTAGTCCTTACACAAGACTCCTCGTTTAGTAGTCGCCCTAGGTCGGATGACACCTATCAAGCTGAAGACAGACTATCCCGGTGATCAGGCTTTCTTTAGAAAGATGTAAGCCACACGCCTTCTTTCTAAACTGATTATCGCAAACCTACAGGCACCTTAGGTTGGTTGGTTATCGCTATGCTAATGATGACCCACCCGGTGGATACACCACTCTTAACAGATGTGAGTCCCCGAGCTTTCTCCTTGAGTTGGCCATCGAATGCCTATTCGATATATGACTAGCCATGTCATCTTCTCTAGGGTGTTGGATTAAGCCTTTAGCAGCCCCATCCCTTGCGGGCATTCTATTTGGATCACATCTTTTGCGACCCTATTTAGATACTACCCGGGTTACTTTTGGATTGGACAGTCCCCCTTTCCTAGTAGCCACCCCTGTTGTTGGAGAATTTGTTCAGCGGATGCGTAGATTCTCCCTTGGTTCAATAAATCTGAGATAGGTCTAGGCTGATATAAGCTCCTTCTCAGTTTGATCCCTCGCAAATCAATAGGGTCCACGTTAAAATAAACTAAATAAATAAACAAAATTAATTTGCTTATGGATTAGGAATTCAAGCCCCTAGTGGCCCCTTTCCCAAGTAGGCATCCTATCTTTAGGAGAGTGTCAGCAAAACTCCCTATAGGAATTGCTTGACTACTTTGAGTTGAAATAAGTCCCCGAGTTAGCACTCTCTCAGCAGTCGCCCTTAGGTCAGGTTCAACTTGTTGTGCCACCAATGAGTTACCCCGGCGGTCATCTTTTCTTTGAAAGATATAAGTCTATTACGCAGTCTTTCTATTACGATCGTTGCAAACCGATATGCAGCCCTAGGTCAGGCCCGATTTGTTACCCAAGTGACCGATCACCCTAGTGTTTCCTTGTTTAGGAAGATGTGAGTCCCCATGCTTTCTTCCTAACTTGACCATTGCAAACCGAAAGGCACCCCTTAGGTTGGTTAGCTCTACCCAACGACTGGTAGACTATCCCTTTGGATTTATAAACCTAAGATATATCTAGGTTGATATTAGCTCCTTCTTAGTAGATCCATCGCACACCGACAGGATCCATCTAAAATTAAATTAATTATGACTATTCTTGTGTAGATATGAGTCCACAATACCATTCAGTCAAATAGTCACCCTAGGTCAGGATTGATCTGTTATGCCATCGATAGATCACCCCAATGGTATACTTTGGAAGATGTAAGCTTGCTTTCTTTCTTTAGTACAACGCTTGCACAGAAGGCAACCCTTAGGTTGGATAGTCCCTTGTGGTGGTAGCGCCCTTTTGGGTAAATCAGAGTCAAGAGGTGGCTCTTCTAAGTGGGTCCATCGTACAGGGGTTCA
Organism: Cymbidium sinense; assembly: GCA_021442155.1. Lineage (NCBI taxonomy): Eukaryota > Viridiplantae > Streptophyta > Magnoliopsida > Asparagales > Orchidaceae > Cymbidium > Cymbidium sinense. The sequence continues at coordinate 154,205,042 of CM038221.1, forward strand.
TAATATAACACCCAAAATTAAATTAAATCAAATCAAATTAAATTAATCATCAGGACTACTCTTGAGTTAAGGTAAGATCCCAAGCTCACTCGAGTAAGCCTAGGTCGAGATTGATCATTTGCATCACGGATCACGATCCCTACTTTGTAAGATGTAAGTGTTATGCTTTCTTCTATGCAGTCGTGCGAAAAGGCAACCCCTTAGGCGGATAGTCTACCTTGTGGTTGGTAGACTACCCCTTATAAATCTAAGACGGGTCAAGGCCGACATAGCTCCTTCTCGATTGGTTCCATCGTGAACCTGTAACACACACACAAAATTAACTTAAATCAAATTAAATCAAATTAATCATCAGGACTACTATTGAGTTGAGGTAAGACCTCCAGCGATGCTCACTCAGTAGTCTCCCTAGGTCAAGATTGATCTATTGTGCCATCAATAGATCACCCCAACAGTTGATCTCTACTTTGGAAGATGTAAGTCTGCTACGCTTTCTTCATAGTAGATTATGCATAAAGGCAACCTTGGGTGGGATAGTCCTACCATGGCGGTAGACTACCCCTTTAGACTTATAAATCTAAGATAGGCCTAGGCCCCTGTGGCTCCTTCTTAGTGTGGTCCATCACACACCGATAAGGTCCATAATAAAATAAATTCAAAACCAACCTCTCCAGTGGAGTCAAATTAAACATATCAAACAAACCAAATTTCTCTCTAGTGAGGTGCAAATCAAATTAGCCTCCATAGTGGAGCTTAGATCTAAATCAAATAAATTCAATCAAGTGTACATCCTCAGCAAATATGCCCTTAATCTAGAACCCTTCTCCCCAGTGGAGCCATAACAAATTAAACCAACCTCCCTAGTGGATTATAATCAAACAAGTCAAAGAAATCCAATCAAATTCTTATCCCCAGCGGATAGCTTAAACTTGTTTTCCAAGTGGAAGATTCATGTACTCAATCTCTAACGGATACACACCCAAACTAATCATAGTCACAATCAAACTCAAATTCTTATCCCTCAGTGGATAACTTGAACCTGCTTCCCAAGTGGAAGGTTCATGTACTCAACCCCCAGCGGATTCCTTTTTGCTCTCTTATGCCCTTAGCATAAAGAGAGCTGCATCGTACTAAGATTGTGATTCTATCTACCTTTTGGGTCTAGGTATATATCACTTATGTTATTTGTTGCAATCTTTTAGATGTTGTTGATCATTTTGGTCAACGCCAATACGTGTGGTGTGCCTTATTAGTTATACCACACCTATTGGGGGAGTCCTTTTGTTGACCTCATTTTTGGAGTGAGCTCTCAACTCCATCCTCTTAGACTTAGGAATCTTCTAGACACTAAGAACTCCTTAGTCATAAGACACTTCTAGTGATTAGGTGAACACTTAACCTATGCCTAGAGACATAGAAGTGTTAATCATAAGATTAGGCTATGCCTTAGGGCTTAAGGAAATTACCTATCCTATAGCCTAAACCCAATCTAGATACACTTTCTCAAATCAAACCCAGACTCAATTCTCAAACCAAATTTTAAATTCAAATTCAAATTCAAATTCCAAATCTAATTTCAAATTTGACTCCAAATGATTGAAACACAAAATCAAATTCAAATCCTAAAACCCTTCCTAAGCCATATGAACTACATTAGAAAGCTTAGCCAGAACTCTCTTAGATCAAATCAAACTCAATTATCTCTTTATAAATTAATTATTTCTTTATTTATATTTACAAATATAAATGAAATCCAAATTTAAATGACCAAAACTATATTAAAAATCAAATCCAAACTCAATCTAAGTCCTTTAAGTCAATTCTTTGAACTTAGCCAAATTATATCCAAATCAATCAAAACTAATGGATTTTCTCTCAAATCAATCATTCATTTGATCATTTATCCAAATATAAATAAAACTTAATCATCAAACCAAATTTAAGTCAACCCAGCTTTAAAACTTTTCATTGAGCCAAAACCTATTAGACTCCAAATCAATTGCCGTTAAATTTATATTTCAATCTAGGGATCATATATAAGTTCAACTAAACTCGAATCAAACCAAAAGCAAACCAATTGACCCACTTAGGTCCACTTGACCCAAAGTGACCTAAAGGACCCATTTGAGCCAACTTCTAATCCAACCCAAATTGGATTGAACCAAGCTCACCAAAACCTTCCACCATGATTATTGATCACCTTAGGATGATCAATTGCAATCAATTGGGCCAAAGCAAGCCCAATTGGCCATTTGATCCAAATTGACCCAAATTAGCCTAAAGGACCAAATCGGGTCAAATTCAAATTTATTACAAATTGATTTTGAACTTGGCCCATTTAAGCCCAATTGGCCAACTTAAAGCCCAATGCCACAAATTACCCTAAATCCAAATTCAATTCAAACCACATTCATCTTATTATGCCAAGCCCACTCAGCAAATTTGGCCAAGTCAAATCAAAATCAACCCATTGGCTCCTCACCCATTCCAAATTTGGTAATCCCCCATCATCATGATCCTCCCAACATTTGCATTGAATAAATCACTCATATGGCCAGAGAGGACTTTGAAGCAAAAATCTAAAGTCCTCAATCAATCTATCATCCACCCCAAGCAAGATGACAATCAATTTGGAGCCAAAAAATTCAAAAAAATATTATATTTTCAGCCATTATAAAAAGAGGGTGAGATGAGGCTTTAGATTCTTCCTCCCACCACCATTCAGCCCCCAAAAGCTCCCTAAAGCAAAAAGAAACCCATCCACCACTTTTTTGAGCCATTTTTAAGCTCAAAAATATAAATAATTACTCTTCCGGTGAGCTGACAGTAGACATCAGAGAAGGCGACATTTTGAAGGGAGGCAAGGGCTAAAGATCACTCCAAAGCTTCCTCACATACCTAGGGGTTCACTCAGATCTTCACTGCTGCCGAAAATCATCCTCGACGAGGTAAATTTCACCAAACTGTAGTCCACCTTAGGATTTCACGTATTCTGTATTAATTTTTTCACAATTTTAGAAATTTTTCTTAGATAATCTCACATTTTTACTTTAAATCATCTAAATTAGGAAGTAGAATTTTTTTTCGGTGTGAATCGGTGCAAAAATGGGTCCATTTGGACAAGTTTTGGCTTAGAAACCCTCATTTTTTCCAAAAAAAAGCTTGAAAACTGCGTTCACAAGCGGGCTACAAGCTATGTCTTGCGGTTAGGTGGGATTGGACTTCCGGTCGTGCATGGATCACGATCTGGGTCTTGATCACTGATGTGATCGGGCCGTCGATAGCATGGTTCGAGAGTGGGCGGCGGATCTGCGAGATCACGTGATCTAGGCCTTCGGATCACTTGATGCGATCTGGATTGTCCGATCACACGGTTTGCGCAATCGGATGGCTCATATCTTGCCCTGATCACATGATCCTTGCCCTTGGATCACGTGATCTAATCTGAACCGTCTGATCTACGATCAGATGGCCCAGAGCGAGCCGTGGGTCATTTTTCTTTCCCACCCAAAGGCTGACGTCAGCGCCACGTGTATTTCCTTTTTATATTAAAAAATTAATTTGAATCACGTGAAACTTCAAAAATTCATAAAAAATAAAATACTTAACCAAAAATTGCAAATCTCGTTGGATTCATCTTTCCAAGAGGAATTCAACAAACCCAAAATCCCCAAAGTTTTAGTAAAAATTAAATTTCATTAATTAAACCAAAAATATAAGTAAAATTAAGTTGAAATTTTCAAGGATTGAAATTAAAGTTAAAACACACCTACCATAAAAATTTCAAGTGAGAAGAACTTCTAGATTGGGAGAAATTAAACTTTGAAGTTCAGATTGATCATTTTAATAAAATAAATTAAATAAAAATCCAGAAATTTACAAAAATTATCAAAATGTCTTAGACACTTCAATTGACATCTAGGACTCTTAAAAAAATAATGTGATCTTCTGAATCTTAATGAACCCCAAATAAACACTTAAGATTAGAGTTTAATCAATTATGGAGTTAATTAAAATATAATCTAAAAACAATTTAAATATTAAATCAAAATAAGAAATGAAACAGCACTTAAACAATCATTAATCAAACCTCAAATCAGAAAAAATATCATTCTTACAAAAAATTAAATTAAATATGATCAAGCCTATTTAAGTTAATAAAACTCAATTAAATGATTAAATCTTAAATCAAACTGAAAATTCAACAAATATAGGAAACTCTAATCATTTGATACTAATCGAATTAAACCAAATAAAATTAAAGTAAACTTAATTAATATATGATTAAATCACATCCATTTGGAATATTTCAACCTAATAACTAAATCAAACATGTTAATGAAATCAAACAAATATAATAAATGAGTCGAATTAAATAAAACTCTAATCATAAATAATCAAGCTTAATTTAAATGAAGTAAATAATTAATTCCACTTAATTATAATGATGGTAATAACAAAAATCCTTTAATGAAATCAAACTTAAGTAAAACACTTAACTAAATCAAATCTCTCAAATATGGGAAATTAAGTCATTAACTCTAATTAAACAAACCCTTAATTAATCTAATAATTTAAAATTTTAATTACCCTTAATCAAACTTAATTAGTCAAACATTTAATTAATGCAAACTTAATGAATTAATCCATCAGCTTAGTTAATCAAATTAACTTAAATAAGTTACATTAAAGCTAACTTTAAAATTAAGCTTAAATCAAACCCCTAATTAAATTTAATAATCACATCAAGTAAACTAATTAATCAAATTAATCATAAACTTAAACGCTTACATAAATTAATACTTAAACAAACTTTTTAAATCAATTTAATTACCCCAACTTAATTAATCAAACATCTAATTTAATTACAAACTTAATAAATTAATCCATCATCTTAATAAACCAAATTAATTTTATAAATTAAATTAAAATTAATTCAAATTGAACACTTAATTAATCTACTAATTAATTTAATCACAACTATTAAATAAAATAATTAAGTCAATTAAATTAATTATATTAAACTTAAGCTTAATCAAACATAAAATGCAATTAAATGCTAATCAAATCCTAATCTAAACTTAAATCATTAACTCATTAATGACATCATTAACCCAAATAAATAAACTAATTAAGTTAATTAAATTAATCAAACATAAATACAATTAAATACTAATTAAATCCTAATTTAAACTTAAATCATTAACTCACTAATTATATTATTAACCTAAATAAATATGAAATCAAATTAAAAAGTTAAACAAATCTTTATTTAATTTAATAATTGATCACACCTCTTAAATAAAATAATTAAGTTAATTAAGTTAATCATATTAAACTTAAGCTTATTCACACATAAAATACAAATAAATACTAATCAATTCTTAATTTAAACTTAAATCATTTCATTAATTACATCATTAACCTAAATAAATATGAAATCAAATTGAAAATTAAACACACCTTTATAATTAACATAAATACACTTCTTGATTAAACTAATCATATAATCACATTGAATTTAAGCGAACCCATAGATTAATAAAGCTAATCAAATCAAATTAAATCAAATTAAATTAAATTAAGAAAGACTCTCATCAATTTAATATGTAATCAAATCAAATCTCATTCAACCTACTTAAATAAGATAAACTAATCAACTATCCAATATATGAAATCAAAATATAAACCAAACTTTGATGAACATGACAAATAGATGTGATCAAAAATAAAATCCTAATTACAAAAAATCAAACTCAATTAAAATTAAAATAAAATTTCAATTAATCTAATCCGATCAAACTACAAATAAATGAACCATAATCAAATCAAATAAAAATAAAGTCAAGTCACATAACAATAATCAAAGAAAAGAATTAAATATTAATTTAAAAGGATATTGAATTATCAAGCTGTAATTAAATTAAAATATCTAATCTGAAATTAATCAATAAGAAACACATGAATTTAAACAAACTTAAACTTCATTAGATGATAAGGATATTGAATTATCAAGATGCAATGAAACTAAAAAATCTAATCCAAAATCTATCGATCAAATACTTAAACAAACTTAAACTTCATTAGATATCAAGGATATTAAATTATCAAGATGTAATTAAACTAAAACATTAATCCAAAATCAATCAATCAAATACTTAAACAAACTCAAAATTCTAAATTCTAAATCAAGTCAAATAAATCAAATCAAGTGAATTACAGAAATTCAAATGGGCTAATTAAGATACTTAAGGACTTTAGTTAGACTCTTTAGGAATTAGGATGTAGAATAGGGTGAGTTCTATCTACAAATGGAATCATTCTACTCTTCATTCTTGAATACTTAAACATGACTTTAACCAAAAAAAATTAAAATAGAAATGAAAAATAAATCATTAAATCATTTAAATTGAAATCAACCAGAGGTAAAATTTAAACAAATTCAAACTCCAAATTGAAACTTAAACCAAAAAAGGCCTAATAAAGTCTTGTCACACAAGCTTTAAGCATACACATTAGAATACTAAGTCACCACTTTTAGTGCTAAGTTAGGGTGTCGTATGCATGATGTTGTGTTTTATTTTGTGATGTAATATTTTAGACTGGATGTTAGGGTGTATATTTCGTAGACTGGATGTTAGTCCGTTATTAGCCTAATCATGTTTTCTGCAGGTTGTGCTTAAGGGGTTGCTGTAATAAAAATATAAATGCTTTTGTTGTGCAGGTTGCTTAGCCCCTAAGTGTAATCAATATTAGGACAGGTGGGCTTGGTTACCCATGTGTGGGGTGCTAAGTCCAAATTATTTATATAACTGCTTGGGTTGTATGGTATGTTTAGTAGATTTACTTTTCCTAATTTTGATGTAATTTTGCATTAGAAATTAGGATTAGTGGTATGGGGGATTAGGATGAGCACTGGTTAGAAGGCTTAGTCCCTGGGGTGCCTTGTCATGCCTTTGGAGCAAATCAAATCAAAATAAAGAGAAGGAAGAAATGAAGAAAAGAAGACCCCCATAGCATGTATTATTTTTTTGTAATTTGGGCTGTATAAGGGTAGAGCTCGGCTACCCATATTTTTTTTCTTTTTGGGGTGTACGGCAGAACCCGACCGCACTGGCCTTTTATTCTTTTATGATAGTCTATAAAATTATCTGATGTTGTATCTAGATTGCACATTAGAACAGTATGCTTTTCATAGTTTCTTTATGATTGATGCTTGAATGTGTGGCATGGATGTGGTATGCTTTTAGGATAAAATTAAATTTTCTATCCCACTAACAACTCATAACTAAAATTCTAAAATAACTCATAACCTCACATAAAAGCCTAGGAATTAAATCATGATAATAAAATTTTTAGCAACCCCTTAGCTGGATGGATGAATGCATAATATCTTGCATGTAATATTATTCCACTCTTGTTAAGAGGGTGCTTCCATCTTTGCCAGAGAATTAAGGCTTAACTTGTGAGAGCCTTTGGTGGAAGAACACCCTTTCTCTCTTGATTTGGTCCATAATCAAATTCTCATGCATTTAAGCATACAAAATCCCATAGCCTGTGTCAAAATAAAAAGTTCAAAAAAATTTAATAAATTTGATAAAATTTGTGTTAGATTAAGTCATGGGTTCATACCACTCATGCTCTAATCTCTTAGGGAGTGAGTTTAAGGACTTAGTCTTCTTTCTAAATGAACAACAACCTAGCCATCTTGCAAAGCATAAGACTTGCCTACATGGATTTAAAGCTTAGGAGGAGTTAGTTGGATGCACCAGGTAATAAGTTGCATGTGGTGGTTTTTCTTACTTATGGAGGTAAATAATATACCCATTTTCTTAGATTTAGGTGGTCTTTACCAAACCTTAGTTTAGGAATCTCAGGTGCTTTTCTTAGCCCCAAGCATATTTCAATTATGTAAATAATCTAATAAAATGTCAACTCAAATAATTAACTCTCTTCAATTTCAAAAATATAAAGCCTAATTATAGGGTAGATTGGAATGCTCACTAGGCTTCCTAGTATCATGAGCATTTCCTACTTTCTCCCTTTGGATTCCAAAAATAAGTCTTCTCCTTGATCTATCTAATTTGATTTTCTAAAATAGCCAATCTTTTGATAGTCTTAACCTTGAAATCTTTGGAGACCCTAATTATCTACTTTAATTGAGAGTATTCTTAAGAAATTCTCATTCTTTAGGATGTAATTATGGGGGCTTCCTTAAGGAAACTTAACCCCAATAGTAAAGTAGGGGAAAAATCTCGGTATATTCAAGACCCATCATGCCTTTAGAGTCATTATGTGATTGATTATAGGGTGATAATTTCTATCTTTCGAGATAATATATCATTCTTTAATGTCATACCCAATCACTTCAATAAGATCCCTAAGTGGTGTCCCACATCTCTATATATGGCTTTGGGATTGCTATATATTGCTAAAAATTGGTTTTGGGTTCAAATGGGTTTTGGTTCATTTGAATATTTCAAGTCAAATGGGCTAAGTTGGGTTTGACTGGGTTGATTTTGATTTGACTTGATGATTGTAGATTTCATTTATATTTGGAATGATTATTAATGGAATGATTGATTTGTGAGAAAATCAAATGAATTTGGTTTGAATTTGAATAAAATTTGGCTAAGTCCATGAAATTGGCTTAAAGAGTTTAGATTTGGATTTTGATTTAGTTTGATTTATTTTTGATGATTTAAATGTATATTTTATTTATATTTGTGAAGATGATTGAAGATATGATTGATTCATGAGAAAATAAATTGAATTAGAAGTGATTTAAATGAAATTTTAGCTAAGTTCATGAAGTTGATTCAAAGGACTTAGGAAAGATTTCAAGCTTAGATTTGATCATGGGCTTCAATCATTTGACTTGGATTTTGAATTTGGTTTTGGATTTGGATTTGAAATTGAGTTTGATTGTAGGCTTCATAGGGTGAACATGGGTTGGATTTGGGTTGTAGGGTAAGAGGGTTATCCTAATCCCTAAGGCATAGCCTAATCCTATGATTAACCCTTCTAGGTCTCTAGGCTTAGGTTAAGTGTTCACCTAAGTTCTAGAAATGTCTCATGACTAGAGAAGCCTTAGTGTCTAGAAGACTCGTAAGTCTAAGATGAGGAGGTTGAAAACTCACTCCAAAAGTGAGGTCAACAACACCATATCTATCTAAGTTCACATTGATATTTAGATATGCCATTACTATCTATGTAACCCTCATGTATTGGCATACCTTATATTTATATTATTATTATTATTTTTATTTTATATGCATACCTCATTTGTTTGCACATTTTATGTTTTATTTGAGTAAGCCATATTTATCGAGTATCTTTAATGTCAAAACAAGCCATATATATTTAGATACTTACTTTTGTCTAAGTGAACTAATTCTCGTTAAATGCTTCCATGTCTCCTTCAAATGGGTTATATCCATATGAGCACTTTTGGTGTTCAAGTAGATTATATTTACTTGACATTCCTCATGCTACATCCAAGCTAACTAGGCCACATTTATTCATATAATTTTACTAGATGGACATGTAAGTGAAATTTACTTGAATTATCATATCATTGTAACTCTATAATTGTTTATATCATATCTAGATATTCAAGTCTATTAATTGTTGAATCAAGTCACATATATTTCAAATACTCAAGTCATCTTCCTTCTATTTATCTAAGCCACATATGTACAACTAAATTTATTGAATACTAAGTTAACTACATTCACTTAAATGTCCACTCACTTCAATTTTCATTATCTCAAGTTCATAAAATAATCTATGCACATTAAATTATGAGTTTTTGCTAAGTATCCTAAATCAATTAGCATACTAAATTGTTAAAGAGATCAAGTTATGAAACATAAGGAAACTTGTGAGCATGACATGTTAATTATTATCATCAATAATATTCTTCATATGATGATAATCAATGTAATAATCAAATTTCATATGACTACTTTGAAGAATCAAATGATCCAAGGCCATCATTTCAACATATTTAAAAAATTAAATATTATTAGACCATGCATGCATGACATCAACTATTTTCAAAGATTACCTTTCAAATTAAAATCTATTTTTAAAAATTATTATTTTTTATATAGCCTTAAAAGTATTTTTAAAGTAAGAATACTTTTCAAAATATATAAGATACTTATTAAAATCATTTTTTTACAAACTACTGGGGTTAAAGTGATATTAGCATATTTGTTGCCTTATATGAGATCAGCCTTAATTGTCATAATTATATAAGGATGACCCATATGATCACACTAACCAATTCACATGTGTTAAGTTAGATATAACTTAGATGATGGGGGTGGAATGTATATAGGTTTTGATGCACTATAATATGATATGGTGTACTATTTATTTGGTTTATCTATTATTTATTTATTGTGATTATGTGCATTGAGACATAAATATATATACTTTTGCATCTGTTATATTATAAGCTACTTAACATAAAAGCTATGCTAAGGTGAAGTAAAATCTAGAGAAACTTTGTGTATAGTACTTGATGGCTCTCTATACTATTTTTATTTCATGTAATATTTTCCAATTAGAAATAAGTATAAGGTTGATGTAAAATTTTTCTTAGTAAATTTATAAACCTTGAAGACAAGGGCCTAGAGAAATTCAAGAACTTATACCTTACACTAGTGATTTATTTGCATCAAATCTTTATATATATGTCCATGCATTATTCGTATCATACAAATTTTAGCTTTTTTTCATGATGTATTACATAACCTAAATGCATTGACATTTATAAACCTCTTTACAATTTAATAATTTTATTTTAATGACTATTGTCAATCATGTATTATTTGCTTGTATTCATTACATCTCAATAGGCTTCTAATTAAAATTTAACTTTTTTTTGCAAAGTTAATACAAATTAAATAATTTAAAACCAATCTTTAAGCAATCATTTTAAAAGAAAACACTTTGTCTTTATTTGAAACATTCTTTTTATAACAAAAAAAATAAAATTTTCATCATATTTATGAGGAAATGTTTTCATTGGTTTAACAATCTATACATTTTGACATCTAAGTCTTTAAATCATCAATAACTTAGATGATTCACAATCATGATATGACCTATATACAACATTGTATTACATGCACTTCCTATAAGATATCCTTACTTATTTAATATTTAACTTAATATCAATATTATAAATATACTTTTATGGAGATCTACTATGCTTATATGAATTTAATATCTTATAAGGCCAAAAAAGTATTTTTGAGTTTAATATTCAAAACTATCCTTTTTTTTCTTATTAAATGCATTTTCCTCTAATATGAAAGAACAAATCCTACAAACTTATTGCATCAAGATTAGAAAATCATGTTTCTTTTTTAACTCATGTTCTATGATTTCTTTTTAGATGCCACAAGTCATAGTTACAAAAAAAAAAGAAGGTCATGTTAGGATGGACTACCTCCTTAACTAAGTAGATTGATATTCTAATAATCTGAGATAAATGATCTATGAAATTATAATCAAATTATGTCCTTTATTTCTTAGGATTTGTACATATACCCATAACCTCTTTCGCCCAGTCATATTTCAAGCTAATTCAAAATTGGTCTATCCAAATTAATTTAAGCTCGTAATAAATTAAATATAAACACAACTACAATTGCTTAATTGAAAGTTTTATTAGATATACCAAGGACGTAATTAAACCTAGAAGCTTGTTCCTTTGGGAATTCTTGAGCCCCAAAATAAAATAAGTAAAGCATGTCCAAAACATACAACTTGTTTAGAATGAATCTCTAAAAACACTTGGAATTTGATTTCAATTTTTAGACCTCTTATGTTTATTTTATGGTGGATTACTATTTAAGCTCACTTCTTCTTCAATTTTCTCATAACACACATTTAAAGTACTTAAAAGAAAATCAACCAATATAAACAACTTAAAATGATTCCATCAATTACATGCATATGGAGCAATACCTAGAATGCTAAGAAAAAACACATGCACCAACTCTAATGACATAAAGAGAACTTTTCCTAGTAAAGCAACAAGAAATCAATGAACCTTAAAGTGATATTTATGTCATTATAATAGAGTAATGATCATAGTTGAGCAATGCACTCTATAGATCTATAAGATCAATGACAAGCAAACTAAGTTTTATGGGTCCTAAAGATTCACCTTGAATGAAATGAAAATTTTAAATATGAGGCAAGAAAAAGTGAATTTGTTGGCTAACTCCATGTTTCTAGGAAAAATACTAGCTACTTGTTTAGCTAAAAGCTTTGAATGAATTTGTTTAGCCAGCCTTTTGGTTGAAGTAGGTAAATAAGTTACTTTAATGACTTCATTATATAGTCACCTCTCAAGCATGGGACAACTTAATATTTCCAAAGAGTTCATGAGTGCAAAGGTGAATCCCTTTGATCAAACATAAGGCCAAGAAAAGACTTGTCTTCGTTGGGTTCAATGTAATAGATAAATTGAGTCAATGAGTAGAGCCTATCCATTTTGAAAAGTATTTATATAGGAATTGCATGACATAATCATAATAATTTTAAACTACTTTAAAATTTTTTACAATGTTACTAGAAGATAAAAATACTATCCCTAATTATGATTTTGGATATATTTATATATATTCATATAGATATTAAAATTTATATAAAATTTTTAAATAATTTAACTCATTGTTTACTTAATAATACATAAGGTAAAATATAAACAATAAAATAAATCATTTATTGAATTTAAAATTTTAATTTTTTTTTTGGACATTTAAGCATATTTAGTCTTGATATGGTACTGAAAATTTCATTAGTCGAAGCACGAATCTTGATGTCGAAAGCAATCTGATCCTAAGTCGAAACTAGTCGAGATCAAGCACTTAAAATATCATTGGAAACTTTGGAATATTAGTTGAATCCCTAAATAGTTTCTAAATATTGAGTGTTTATGATCAAATCAAGCATCTTGATGAGCTGGATCTAATAAGCCCAAGATCTCTTGATTATGACTTCATTTAAGCATTCAAATACTTATAATACATCGGATAATCAAGGGAATAATTTTGAGTCATACGATGGAGTGGTTTGGATTTTACATGTATTTACAGAAATGTTATCCCTCTAATCTATAAATAGCCCTCATTCCTCACAAGAGGGGGCCCAAGCTAAAGAGAAGAAAGAGTTCTAAGGCTTGAAGATCCTCCAAGCATAATCGTGCCACCACTCGATGGTCGCCGACCACCCATTGTCGGCCAGATAACCACCGATCATCAGCCGACCAGGTCCTTGCCGTCGACCAATCGTTGGTCCTTCGTCGACCACCGCTATCGGCCACCACCACCATTGGTCACCACCGTTGACCACTGCCGTCGACCACCATTGTCGACCACCGCCATCGACCACCGCTGTTCACCATCACCAACTGTCACCAATAAATGTTACAGCCTAACCACTACTGCATAACTGTTGTTACCCGATTTTAGGACTCACATTGTCAAGCTTTTTCATATACAACTTTATAATCCCATTCTGGAGAAAACTTAAACTTTATACTCCGAAATAGATATATAGTTGAAGACTTTTACTAGGCTATGCCCCGTGATTTTTTCCCCTTTTTTTGGTATTTTTTATGTAAAAATCCTAGAATTTATTATTCATTCTTCAAATATCTATGTGTGTGCTGAATTTTACAATAAGGCTAAGGCATAAATTTTTATTCTACCAAAATTGGTTTTCTAGCATGCAACAGTTTGACACCATCTGTGGAAATCAAACCCCACAATCACAATTCCTATGAACACCTGTATTATGGCCAATAAGAGCAATACTCGTAGCAACGGAGCCTCCCACTCCAACTCCCGTCACTCCTGAAACCAATCATTAAACCAAGCAAGCCAAGCTTCTGCCTCACTTCCCCCTGATAAGCATGACCCTCTCGGTGAAGGTGAACATGAACCTCTCTAGAAGATCGTATTTGCTGAATGGAAGAGTCTCAAGATAAGATAATCTGACTTTTATGAGAAACATGACAGCCACTACTGCGGCAAACACATCTCTCCTAAGATCGATCGATAGCCATGGGAGGTAAAAATGCTAATACGGGGCCTTCTCACCATCAAGCTGAAGTTCCTTCACTTCCAGACCATGATGCTGACCTCCTCGACACTGCTAGTTCTACTCATCCATCACTTATAGCTCAACCAATTGCTAACCCACCAATTATCACCGGTAGCTTAGCATGTTCTCGTCCTATTGATTCCACCCGTCATGTCATACGTGCAGAATTCTATTTTAAAGATGAAAATCATCTTCCCTCTCATCGCGGCTATCATGAGTCTTCACCTTTGGATGAAGCTATTCTTCAACATCTTATTTCCGTAGATTTCAAGCTTTCGAGCATCGACTCATATGATGGGGAAATTGACCCATATTACCACATCGACCATTACAGGATCATCATGCATATCCAACGAGATCCTGACACACTACTTTGTCAGGTCTTTCCAATCACCCTCAAGGGTTAGGCTCACACTTGGTTCTACTCCCTTCCAAGGGGATCCATCTATACTTTTGACAAACTCGCCAAGATTTTTGTAGAATAGTTCATTGCAAGCTGGGGGATCATTAAAGATTCCTCTCTCTCAGGCATTTGCCAAATTGAGGGTGAATCACTTAAGGAGTACTTCCATAGGTTCTCCTTAGAGGCTCGCTAAATACCTGGAGTAGACCCTGAATTATTAACAGAACTCCTTTGGGGATTCGTCTTGGGCCTTTCTACTTGTCACTAATGCAAGATATAGTCCGCTCATATGCCGACTTGGTTCATCATGTGGAAGTACAAATTTCTACTGAGGAGGCTATTAATGCCCATCGTAAATAATTTGAACAATCCACAGAAAAATATAAGAGTGCCATAGGAAACACAAATCAGTAATCCCATCAAAAGAAGCAACAAGATAATCATGATCTCCCTCCATGACCCTCACATCAATGACGTGAACCATGACCAGAAAAGGAATACACATCAATGAATACATCTCGTGTTAACATCTTGATGGTCATTCGATATGAAGAGACCATCAAGTGGTCACATCCGCTGAAACCAAATTCAAGAAATCAAGAGCAATATTATCACTTCCATCAAAGTCATGGACATACTTGAGGCGTGTAAACAACTCAAAGAAGAGATCGAGAGGCTCATTCAACAAGGATATCTACATCGATTTATGCAAAATCAATCGACTCAAGTAAACATACCTCCAACTGGGGGGCAACCAGGACAATCATCATAGAAACAATAAATTAGTCGCCAGATAGTTGGAGAAATTGAAACAATCGTAGGAGGACCGCTACTATCTAATCAAGTCCTCATTGCCACCTCCAAAGAGGTAGAGTTAAAGAAATCTCGTATTGATCATTCCATCACTTTTAATGACACGGACTTAAAAGGAGTCAAAGTTCTGCATCAATACCCACTTTTCATCAGTGCGGGGATCGATGACCCATGTTATAATGTTAAGAGAATTTTGATTGATAATGGGAGTTCTGTCGATGTATTATTTTACTTCACATTTCTTAGCATGGGCCTGGTTAGGGAAAAGCTCCAACCCACTGCAGGACCATTATATGAGTTTGATAATCACCCTATGGGAGTAGAGGGGGCAATCACCCTTCCTGTTATCCTTAGAGAATTTTCTTGACAAATGGCTCATTCAATTCAATTCATGGTGGTCAAGTCATATTCAACATACAACGTATCTTCAGAAGGCCTCTCTAATCGATTTTTGGTGTTGTTACTTCGGTATCTCATATTAAGATGAAATTTTCAACCCCCATTGGGGTTGGAGTGGTCTATGAAACTATCAAATAACACATTCATGTTACCTCAAATAAGCTTAACCATGCCCTTTAGTGACCTTCAACATCAAGAATTTCAAATTTCAAGATGAAGAAGTACCCCAAAGGTTTTCGCTTGTAGAATACTTGCTCATTATTTCATTATCAGATGACCAACCTTTATGAATGGTGCAAGTCGGATCTCTACTCTTAGACGAATAGAGAGTAAAATACATAGACTTCTTGCACAAAATCAAATCTTTGCTTGGAGTCTGACAGATATGCCTGGGGTCGACCCCAATGTGCTCATGCACTCCCTCAAGATTGATCCAATATTCAAACCGATCATCCAAAAGAAGCGGAGTTTTGCACCTGATGGCCTCCAAGCTATTAAATAAGAAGTTAACAAGCTCTTAGAAGCAGGATTCATATGAGAAGTATATTATCCTACATGGCTAGCAAATATTATCATGGTTAAGAAAGCAAATGGAACTTAGAGAATGTGTTATTGATTACACTGATCTCAAAAAAGCTTGCCCGAAAGATAGCTTTCCCCTCCCCCAAATTGATCAATTGGTGGATGCTACGTCTGGGCATCAAATGCTCAATTTTTTAAATACTTACTCAGGTTACAATAAAATAAAAATGGACCTCATAGATGAAGAAGCCACATCTTTTTAAATATATAAAGGTTTATATTGTTACCAAGTTATGTCATTCGGGTTAAAAAATGCTGGTGCTATCTATCAACACCTTATTAATAGGGTTTTTAAAGACCTCTTAGGCAACACAATGGAGATATATAGTGGAAGACTTTTACTGGGCTAGGCCTGATAGTTTTTTCCCCCTATTTCAGGAGTTTTTCACTAAAAATCTTGGAGTTTATTGTTCACTCTTCAAATATCTATGTGTGTGCTGGATTTCATAATAAGGTTAAGGCGTAAATATTTATTCGTAACAGGTTTTCTAGCATGAAAATATAATACAACGACCCATTTACTATGTTAGCAAAATTCTCTCTGATATAGAAAGTCGTTATCCACTAGCAGCTAAGATGGCTTTGGCTTTAGTTTTCTCAGTGTGAAAATTACGTCCATACTTCCAAGCTCACACCATCGGTGTTTATACCTATTTACCATTGAGGGCCATTCTACAGAAATCATAGGCCTCTAGAAGGTTAATCAAATGGTTCGTATAATTGGGAGAGTTTGATATTCATTTTCTACTAAGGCCAGACATAAAGTCTCAAGCACTCGTAGAATTTATAGTGGAGTGCACTGTCACTACTTTAATGAGCTATCTATCAAACCCCTTTAATCTCCTCAATGGACCCTCTATGTTGATGGAGCTTCAAGAAATGCTGGTGCTGGAGCAGGAATCTTCCTTATTTCTCCCCAACAGATACCTTAGAGTATGGAATTCGCCTAAAATTCTCTACAACTAATAATATGGCTGAATATGAGGCTCTCATCGTAGGATTGAGACTTATCATCGATTGTGAAGCTCAAAACTTAATGATCCATACTAACTCTCAGCTTATCGCCTCCTAAGTTGAGGAAAACTTTAATGCTCATAATCCCCAACTAGCATAATACCTCAGCTTGGTGAGGTCACTTCTTGCTCATATCAAGATGCATCAAATCATTCACATACTTGAGAGAAGAACACTCAAACTGATTCTCTCACTAAACTCGCTACCTCTGCTACTGGAGATCCATTTAAGAGAAGGTGTGTTAAGGAAATATATTTTCCTAGTATCCAAGAGTCATGGGTAATATAAGCAATTAATGAAATGAAGGAACCTTCATGGATGGACCCCATCCTATCCTTTCTATAAGAAGTGACCCTTCCTGAAGACCCAACTCCTGCAACTTATCTCCGAAGATAAGGTGCAAACTTTATTATTATCGAAGGTGAACTATACAAATGAGCTTTTTCTGGGCCATACCTTAAATGCCTCTCACCATTAGAGGTTGATTATGCATTAAGAGAGGTTCACTCTAGGATATGTGGATAACACCTGGGAGGAAGAATGCTGGCCCTAAAAATTATGAGGCAAGGGTTCTATTAGCCTATGATGAGGAAAGATGCCTTGGATTTCACAAAAAAATATGCGAGTTGTTAGTTGCACTCTAACCTCTCTCATACACCACATACAGAGCTCTCATCCCTTCAAAGCTCGTGGTCTTTCACTCAATGGGGAATTGATATCATGGGACCTTTTCCAGTAGCGTTAGGGCAATGAAAGTTTATCATTTTGGCTATCGACTATTTCACTAAATGGGTGGAGGCTGAACCACTCGCTAAAATCACAGAGGCAAATGCTAAAAAAATTATTTGAAAAAAATATAATATGATGATTTGGTCTTCCTGCAAAGATCATCACCGATAATGGAACCCAATTTACTGGAAAAGTCTTTACGTCTTTTTGTAAAGGTCTTCACATTCAGCTACTGCATACGGTTGTAGCCCATCCTCAAACTAATGGACAGATTGAAGCTACCAATAGGACTATACTCAAAGGGTTAAAAATGCACCTCGAGAAGGCTGGGGGGCAATGGGTTGAGGAGCTCTCTAATGTTTATTAGGCTTACCGCACTACATCATGAACTCTGATTGGTGAGACACCATATAATTTATGTTTAGACATAGAAGCTATTATACTAGTAAATATCGAGATTCCAGGTCCAAGAGTTCAATCATTCAATCATAATAATAATGAAGAAAAATTCTGATACAACTTGGACCTACTCCCTGAAACTCGTAACATGGCCCTACTTCAGACTGCTTCCTACCACCAAAGGTAGCTCATCACTTCAATAGAAGAGTGAAACCCCGTCCCATCTCCATCTTGTAAAGTCTTAAAGCTGCGGGCAAAGGCCCTCAACGCAATAAACTTTCACCTCTTTGGGATGGCCCTTATGTGGTTACAGTTATGGTCAAGCCAAGAACATTTAAGCTCAAGGATCCATAGGGAAAAATCTTGCCTCGAACTCAGAGAATCTCTAAAAATATTATCAGTAATTCCTACTACATAAATATTGCAGCTTTTATTTTATCTCGCTTATCATTTCCTCTTCAACTCATATCTTTGTTAAATTATCTTATGATAATATTGTATCATCGACCTTATCAAAGTAATGAGTTTATAGTTTTTACTTTCAAGCTTATCGTATATAAACAACCTTCTTCATTCAATCCTCCTACTTAAGGAATGCACAACTCACGTTGTGTCTCAGTCGAGGCATGATCAATCCCAAGGGGATTTGATCGGACATCTTCCATATAGGTAAGAAGTCAAGTAACACTTTGACTAATACCTAGGATAGGTCAAAAAGTCCTTGGTGGGCATTCCATGGCCTCTTCCATATAAGTAAGATGTCAAATTATATTTCGACTAATACCTACGATAGGTCAAAAAGTCCTTGATAAACTTCCCATGACCTCTTCCGCACAGGTTAGTATCGTCGAATAATATTTCAACCAATCACCTTAGATAGGTCAAAACAAAACAAGAGCAAATCACCCAAAATTTGTAGTTTACTAATGTCATGATTCTGGATACAAAAAAAGAAAAGAAAATAATAAATAATAATACATAGATAAAAGAGAAAGAAATGCATCCTCAAGTGATACTACGTGATATCAACATCCTCCTCACCACTAGAAGATGCCCCCTTAAACTCACTCTCAACCCCTTTATCTCCTGAATATGGTGAAGGGTCTTTAGATACTTGGCTGAGAGATAAATTCTCAAAACTATCCCCAGTTTTGCGATGTACTAAGCGGATTCAGTTTAGGAATCCTCGGATGAAGCCTTCCTCCAAACATTGGCACTTCAAGTCCTTCACTTCAACATCAAGAATATGATTACGAGCTTCTTGGATATGATCCTCGATAGCATCGTGATAAGCCAGGGAGTTCTTAAAGTCTTCACTACCTTCAAGAAGACTTCATTTTCTTCTACTTCTGACATTATAAGCTTCTTCTCAGAAAGACGATCATGTAATGCTTTCTTCTCTAGTTCAAGAGCTTTCTTCTCCACTGCAAAAGCCTTGATTCTTTTCTCTTTCTAGCGGGTCTCTACCCTCACCTCAATCAGCTCATCACGAGTATGCTCCACCTCTTGACGCTGGAGAGAAAGAGAAGTTGGCATGTTCGCTAGCTCAGTTCTACACCTAGTTAGTTAATCCTCCAAAGAGAAGTTGGCATATTTAGATACTTAATTTTGTCTAAGTGAGCCAATTCTCGTTAGATGCTTCTATGTCTCCTTCAAATGGGTTATATCCATATGAGCACTTTTGGTGTTCAAGTAGATTATATTTACTTGGCATTCCTCTTGTTACATCCAAGCTAACTAGGCCACATTTATTCATATCATTTTACTAGATGTACATATAAATGAAATTTACTTGAATTATCATATCATTGTAACTCTATAATTGTTTATATCATATCTAGATATTCAAGTTTATTAGTTGTTGAATCAAGTCACATTTATTCCAAATACTCAAGTCATCTTCCTTTTACTTATCTATGCCACATATAGACATCTAAATTTATTGAATACTAAGTTAACTGCATTTACTCAAATGTCCACTCACTTCAATTTTCATTATCTCAATTTCATATAATAATCTATGAACATTAAATTATGAGTCCTCGCTAAGTAGCCTAAATCAATTAACATACTAAATTATTAAAGAGATCAAGTTAAGAAACATAAGGAGACTTGTGAGCATGACATGTTGATTATTACCATCAATAATGTTCATTATAATCAAATTTCATATGACTACTTTGAAGAATCAAACAATCCAAGGCCATCATTTCAACATATTTAAAAAAAATGAAATATTGTTAGACCATGCATGACATCAACTATTTTCAAATATTACCTTTCAAATTAAAACATATTTTAAAAATTATTTATTTTTATATAATTTTAAAAGTATTTTTAAAGTAATAATACTTTCAAAAGTATACAAGATACTTATTAAAATCCTTTTTTTTACAAACTAATGTAGTTCAAGCGATATTAGCATATTTGAAGCCTTATAAGAGATCAACCTTAATAGTCATAATTATAAGGATGACCCATATGATCACACTAACCAATTCACATGTGTTATGATAGATTTACTCTAGATGATGGCGGTGGAATGTATTTAGGTTTTGATGAACTATAATATGATATGGTGTACTATTTATTTGGTTATCTATTATAGATTTATTGTGATTATGTGCATTGAGACATAAATATATATACTTTTGCTTCTGTTATAATATAAGCTACTTAACATAACAGTTATGCTAAAGTGAAGTAAAATATGGTGTAGTGCTTGATGGCTCTCTATACTATTGTTCATTTCATGTAATATTTTTCAATTTGAAATAATGTTGATGTAAATTTTTTCTTAGTAAATTCATAAACCCTAAAGACAAGGGCCTAGAGAAATTCAAGAATTTGTACCTTACACTAGTAATTTATTTACATCAAATCTTTATGTATATTTCCAAACATTATTTGTATCATGCAACTCTTAGTTTTTTTTTCATGATGTATTACATAACCTAAATGCATTGACATTTATAAACCTCTTTACATTTTAATAATTTTATTTTAATGACTATTGTCAATCATGCATTGTTTGCTTGTATTTATTACATCTCAATAGGCTTCTAATTAAAATTTAACTTTTTTTTTGCGAAGTTAATATAAATTAAATAATCTAACACCAATCTTTAGGCAATCATTTTAAAAGAAAACAATTTGCTTTTTTTGAAATATTTTTTTATAATAAATAGATACTATTTTCATCATTTTTATGAGAAAATATTTTCATTGGTTTACCAATCTATACATTTTGACATAGCTAAGTCTTTAAATCATTAAGATCTTAGATGATTCATAATCATGATATGACCTATATACAACATTGTATTACATGCACATCTTATAGGATATCCTTACTCATTTAGTAGTTAACTTAATATCAATATTATAAAAATACTTTTATGGAGATTTACTATGCTTATATGAATTTAATGCCATTCCTAATTATAATATAATTATAAGGCCAAAAAAGTATCTTTGATTTTAATATTCAAAACTATCCTTTTTTTCTTATTAAATGCAGTTTCCTCTAATATGAAAGAATAAATCCTACAATTTAATTACATCAAGATTAGAAAATAATGTTTTTTTTTAATTCATGATCTATGATTTATTTTTAGATGCCACAAGTGATAGTTACCAAAAAAAAAAATAAAAAAATCTTTAAGTCATGTTAGGATGGACTACCTCCTTAACTAAGTAGATTGATAGTCTAATAATCTGAGATAAATGATCTATGAAATTCTAATCAAATTATGTCTTTTATTTCTTAGGATTTCTTACATATACCCATAACCCTCTTTGGCCCAATCATATTTCAAGCTAATTCAAAATTGGTCTATCAAAATTAATTTAAGCTCATAATAAATTAAATTTGAACACAACTATAACTTCTTAATTGAAAGTTTTCTTAGATATACCAAGGACGTAATTAAACCTAAAAGCTTGTTCCTTTGAGAATTGTTGAGCCCCAATATAAAATAAATAAAGTAAGTCCAAAACATACAACTTGTTTAGAATGAATCTCTAAAAAAACTTGGAGTTTGATTTCATGTGTTTATTTTATGGTGGATTGGTCTTTAAAAAAAACTTCTTCAATTTTCTTATAACACGAAAAATCAACCAATATAAACCACCAACATGCACCAAAACTTTTTACCATGCTTTCTGCATAATAAGAAAGTAGCAACTATGAACAGTATACAAAAGAGAATGATCATAGTCGAGCAATGCACTCTATAGATTAATAAGAGCAATGGCAAGTAAACTAAGTTATATGGGTCCTAAAGATTCACTTTGAATGAAATGAAAATTTTAAATATGAGGCAAGCAAAAGTGAATTTGTTGATAGTCACCTCTCAAGCATGGGACAACTTAATCTTTCCAAAGAGTTCATGACTGCAAAAGTGAATCCCTATGATCAAACATAAGGCCAAGAAAAGACTTGTCTTCGATGGGTTCAATCTAATAGATAAATTGAGTCAATGAGCAGAGCCTATCCATTTTGAAAACTATTGCTATAGGATTTGCATCGCATAATCATAATAATGTTAAACTACTTTAAACTTTTTTACAATGTTACTAGAAGATAAAAATACTATTCCTTGTTATAATTTTGAATATCTTTATATACATTCATATAGATATTAAAATTTATATAAATTTTTTACATAGTTTAACTCATTGTTTACCTAATAATATATAAGGTAAAATATAAACAATATAATAAATCATTTATTGAATTTAAATTTTAAAATTTTTTTTGGACATTTAAGCATATTTAGTCTTAAACTCTCACACATGTATATATAACAACAAAAACAACAACAATAACAACAAGCCTTTATCCCACTAAGTGAGATCTGCTACATGAATCATTCTTCTCCGTTGTGTCCTATTATGTGCCAAATTCTCATTTAATTCAAGTATCTTAAGGTCATTTTTTATACATTTTAACCAAGTATTTTTAGGTCTACCTCTACCTTTCTTAACATAAGGAAAATTTAATGCATCTACTCTCCTAACTGGGTCATCAGATGACCGATGCTTTATGTGGCCAAACCATCTAAGGCGACTTTCTCTAATCTTATCTGCCACTGGAGCTGCTCCAACTTTTTCCCAAACATACTCATTTCGCATTTTATCTTTAATAGTAAAGCCACTCATCCACCTGAGCATCCTCGTCTTTGTAACACTTAACTTAGTCTTATGCTTCTCTTTTATTGGCCAACATTCTGCACCATAAGTTATTGCAGGTCGTACCACCATCTTATAAAATTTTCTCTTAAATTTAAGTGAAACTTTTCTATCACACAACATGCCAGATGCATTCCTCCACTTTAGCCATCCAACTTGAATTCTACTAATAACATCTCCATCTATTTCACCATCATTTTGAACAATAGAGCCTAAATAACTGAATCGCTCACTCTTATTAATGACTTGTTCACCTAATGTAACAACAGCACCATTAGAACTTCTAAAATTAAAATTACACTCCATATATTCAGTTTTAGATCTACTTAAATAGAAACCTTTAGACTCTAATGTTGACCTCCATAATTCAAGTTTCTCTTGGACTCCTTCTCTAGTCTTATTAACAAGGTACATCTTCCTGTAAATGCCTAGTAAGAACATCCATAACTAAAGCAAAAAGATAAGGGCTTAAAGTTGATCCTTGATGTAATCCAACTGAAATAGAAAAATATTTTGTCAATCCTTCTTGTGTTTGGACACAAGTAATAACTCTAGTATACATATCCTTAATGACTTGAATATAACTAATATTAACTCCTTTCTATTCTAGAACTCTCCAAATAACATCTCTTGAAATTTTATCATAAGCTTTCCCTAAATCAATAAATATCATATGTAGATCCTCCTTACTTTCTCTATACTTCTCCATTAAACCTCTTTAACAAATGTATAGCATCCATAGTAGATCTACTTGGCATGAAACCAAACTGATTGTAAGAAACTTTTGTATCACATCGTAACCTATGCTCAATTACTCTCTCCCATAATTTTAATGTATGACACATTAACTTAATCCCTCTATAATTTTAATGTATGACACATATGTATATATAAAATCTTAAATTTAAGACCTCTTTATTAAAATTTTAAAATATCAACTACTATTTATTATCTGAAAAGGAAATATAATGTAAAAAAGAATGTAATATAAAATGAATGTAATATATTTGAATTATTTTAAGTCGTTTGATTAGAAACTCAACAAATACATCGATTAGTTCTTTATTTGGTAGAATGAATGTAATGTATAAATATTTCTTAGTGTGACAGGTAGCAATGGGGTTCGATGTGGGCAGTCGACCGACCAAGACAGGTGATCGGCAACGGCAGGTGTTTGGTGATAGATAGTCGGTGGTGATAAGAGGCGGCTGGTGACAGTGGTCCTCATTTTACATTAATCGATATATTTGTTATTTGTCTAAATTAGATAAATTCTAAATATATCACAAATCACTCTTCTAATACATTTCAATTACACTATGAATAATTCAGATTTTTATTTTACAGCAAGCCAAACACCTAAAAAGTAAAAAATTCTTGCATTTATTTTAATTTATACTCAAAACTCAATCAACCAAATAGTCCTTTAATTGGATTCCATACTTTTTAAGTCTTCATTTTTAGAAATTCAGTACAAGATATTCTACGTTAGTGGTTAGTGGTTCAGAGTTAAAACTTTCAATCAAAAAATTTGAGTTCAAATTCTTTTGTGTGTGTGTGTATATATATTACTTAGTATGAGACATTCTACGTTAGTGGTTAGTGGTTGAGAATCAAAGCTTTCAATCAAAAAAATATGAGTTCAAATTCTTTTGTGGTGTATTGTATATATATATATATATATATATATATATATATATATATATATATATATATATATATATATATATATATATATATATATATATATGGTTAGTAGTTGAGAGTTAAAGCTTTCAATCAAAAAAAAATTGAGTTCAAATTCTTTTCTATATATGTATATATATTATTCAATATAAGATATTTTATCTTAGTACTTAATGATTGAGAGTTAAAGCTTTAAATCAAAAGAATTTAAGTTCAAATTCTTTTATGTGTGTATATATATTCAATATTTGTACTTCTTCACGTTGGCGTTCTCACGTGATGCAATAATGTCTATTTTAAAGATAGGCTTTCTTCGGCTTCAGTCCAAAAAAAAAAGCCCACTACCGAACCGCATTAGTTATCGACCGCTAAGAAGTCTGAATATATAGATAGGCTTTCTTCGGCTTCAGTCCAAAAAATAAAAGGCCAAAAATGGGTATGTTAAAGATAGGCTTTCTTTCCAATAAAATACTCGCACTTGTTTACGTTGGTGTTCCCACGTGATGCAATAATGGGTATTTTAAAGAAAGGCTTTCTTTGGCTTCAGTCTAAAAAATAAAAGGCCAGTGAGTTACCGAACTGCATTAGTTATCGACCTCTAAGATGTCTGAATATATAGTTTTTTTTTTTTTTTTCTTTCAGACAAATTATCACCTTTTCCACTGGAGCTTCGCAGATTCCTTTATTTGTCAACAACATCGCAATATAAGAAGGAACTTTAAAAATAATTTAAGTGGCGTGCTTCTGCCGTCAGCCTGATCATTTATAAGAATCTGAGCCGAATTATTTAAGGACTTTTTAGAATTATTTTTTTTAATTTTTATTTTATTTTATATATTTAATGATAATAATTATTTTAAAAACATTCAAAGGATCATTTTTGTTTTTAATTTTTTATTTTATATTCTTATTTTGTTCTCTTTATATTTTATTTAAAGTAAAATATGTTTAACAATAATTATTATTTTTAAAAATATTCAAAATATCTAAAAAATTATTTTGAGTATTTTTTAAATAATATTATTTATTTTTGAAAATAAAAATTAAAAATATAGAAAATATACATTAAACAAATACATTTTAAAAATATCATGATCACAAAAATAAAAAACATAAAACAAAATTGATCCTGAACAGCCCTCTAAGGGCCTTTTGAATCACTTCTATTTTTTTATTTATATTTTATTTTAAAACAAAATTTGTTTAATAATGATAGTTACTTTTTAAATATATAGTAACGTTTTAAAAATATAAAAAGCATAAAATATTTAAAAATATACTAAAAAATTATTTTTAAAAATAATATTAAAAAAAGTAAATTTGATCTTAAATTGGCCCTTAAAATTTTATGAGCATTTTTTAAAATAACATAATTATTTTTACAAATAAAAATATTTAAAAACACTAAATAAATATATTTAAAAAATAATAATACGGAAAATTGATTCCAAAAGATAATCAAATTCAGTCATTAGTTGCAAGCAAAATCTTTTTACACGAATTGTTGTGTTTCTTCTAGAAAAAAAATATATTATTTTTTCAAATAAAATTTAAAATGAAATCAAATCATGATTTTTTTAATAGGAGTTAGGATCACCACGATATTGAAATCTTTATTATTTTATAGGAGAAAATATTTAAAAAATTAAATAATTTTATCTTGGAATTGACTTATATTGGTCATTTAGGTCAAATTGGGTCAACTTAGATCAACATGGTCAATTGGGTTAGGTTTGACTCAATTGAAGGTCAAATCATGTTCAAGTATTGATTTTGAGTTGATATGAATCATTAATTTTAATGGATTTGGCTTAGGTTGTATTTTGGCTAGTTTTGGTTCATATGGGTTGATTGGTTGACTTGATTAAAAAGCCAGGTTGACTTGATTTGATCCAATTTATGATAATTGACCAACCTAGGATGATCAATAATCATGCCATGAAGTTTGGATTGGCTTAATTTACTTTGATTTGACTTGATTAGATTTTGATTGAAATTGGTCAAATTAGTCACTTTGGGTCAAGTTAGCCACTTGGATTTAGTTGGGTTCATTTTGGGTTGAGTTTGATTTAATTGAGTTTATATATGGCTTTGGGATTGATATATAAATTCAATTGTAATTGGTTTGTGTTCAAATGAGTTTTGGTTCATTTGAATATTTCAAGTCAAATGGGCTAAGTTAGGTTTGACTTGGGTTGATTTTGATTTGGCTTAATGATTGTAGATTTTATTTATATTTAGAATGGTGATTGATGGAATGATTGATTTATGAGAAAATCAATTGAATTTAGTTTGAATTTGAATGACATCTGGTTAAGTCCATGAAATTAGCTTAAAGGGTTTAGATAGGATTTTGATTTAGTTTGATTTATTTTTTATGATTTAAATATATATTTTATTTATAATTGTGAAGATAATTGAAGATATGATTGATTCATGAGAAAATCAATTGAATTAGAAGTGATTTAGATGAGATTTTGACTAAGTTCATGAAATTGATTCAAAGGACTTAGGAAAGATTTCAAGCTTAGATTTGATCATGAGCTTCAATCATTTGACTTGGAATTTGAATTTGGATTTGGATTCATATTTGAAATTGAGTTTGATTGTAGGTTTGATAGGATGAACATGGGTTGGATTTGGGTTGTAGGGTAGGAGGGTTATCCTAATTCCTAAAGCATAGCTTAATCCTATGATTAACCCTTTTAAGTCTCTAGGCTTAAATTAAGTGTTCACCTAAGTACTATAATTGTCTCATGACTAGGGAAGTCTTAGTGTCTAGAAGACTCCTAAGTCTAAGATGAGGAGGTTGAGGACTCACTTCAAAAGTGAGGTCAACAACACCATATCTATTTAAGTTCACATTGATATTTAGATATGCCATAACTATCTATGTAACCCTCATTTATTGGCATACCTTATATTTATATTTATATATTTTTTTATTATTTTTATATGCATACCCCATTTGTTTGCACATTTTATGTTTTATTTGAGTAAGCCATATTTACCGAGTATCTTTAATGTCGAAACAAGCCATATATATTTAGATATTTACTTTTGTCTAAGTGAACCAATTCTCGTTAGATGTTTCTATGTCTCCTTCAAATGGGTTATATCCATAAGAGCACTTTTGGTGTACAAGTAGATTATATTTACTTGGCATTCCTCTTGTTACATCCAAGCTAACTAGGCCACATTTATTCATATAGTTTTACTAGATGTACATATAAATGAAATTTACTTGAATTATCATATCATTGTAACTCTATAATTGTTTATATCATATCTAGATATTCAAGTTTATTAGTTGTTGAATCAAGTCACATTTATTCCAAATACTCAAGTCATCTTCCTTTTATTTATCTATGCCACATATAGACATCTAAATTTATTGAATACTAAGTTAACTGCATTTACTAAAATGTCCACTCACTTCAATTTTCATTATCTCAAGTTCATATAATAATCTATGAACATTAAATTATGAGTCCTCGCTAAGTAGCCTAAATCAATTAACATACTAAATTATTAAAGAGATCAAGTTAAGAAACATAAGGAGACTTGTGAGCATGACATGTTGATTATTACCATCAATAATGTTCATTATATGATGATAATCAACATTATAATCAAATTTCATATGGCTACTTTGAAGAATTAAACAATCCAAGGCCATCATTTCAACATATTTAAAAAAATGAAATATTGTTAGACCATGCATGACATCAACTATTTTCAAATATTACCTTTCAAATTAAAACATATTTTAAAAATTATTTTTTTTATATAATTTTAAAAGTATTTTTAAAGTAATAATACTTTCAAAAATATGCAACATACTTATTAAAATCCTTTTTTTTTTTACAAACTAATGGAGTTCAAGCGATATTAGCATATTTGAAGCCTTATAAGAGATCAACCTTAATAGTCATAATTATAAGGATGACCCATATGATCACACTAACCAATTCACATGTGTTATGATAGATTTAGTCTAGATGATGGGGTGGAATGTATCTATTTATTTGGTTATCTATTATAGATTTATTGTGATTATGTGCATTGATACATAAATATATATAGTTTTGTTTCTATTATAATATAAGCTACTTAACATAAAAGTTATGCTAAGGTGAAGTAAAATATGGTGTAGTGCTTGATGGCTCTCTATACTATTGTTCATTTCATGTAATATTTTTCAATTTGAAATAAGTATAAGGTTGATGTAAATTTTTTCTTAGTAAATTCATAAACCCTAAAGACAAGGGCCTAGAGAAATTCAAGAATTTGTACCTTACACTAGTAATTTATTTACATCAAATCTTTATGTATATGTCCAAACATTATTTGTATCATGCAACTCTTAGTTTTTTTTTTCATGATGTATTATATAACCTAAATGCATTGACATTTATAAACCTCTTTACATTTTAATAATTTTATTTTAATGACTATTGTCAATCATGCATTGTTTGCTTGTATTTATTACATCTCAATAGGCTTCTAATTAAAATTTAACTTTTTTTTTTGCAAAGTTAATATAAATTAAATAATCTAAAACCAATCTTTAGGCAATCATTTTAAAAGAAAACAATTTGTCTTTATTTGAAATATTTTTTTTATAATAAACAGATACTATTTTCATCATTTTTATGAGAAAATGTTTTCATTGGTTTACCAATCTATACATTTTGACATAGCTAAGTCTTTAAATCATTAAGATCTTAGATGATTCACAATCATGATATGACCTATATACAACATTGTATTACATGCACATCCTATATGATATCCTTACTCATTTAATAGTTAACTTAATATCAATATTATAAAAATACTTTTATGGAGATTTACTATGCTTATATGAATTTAATGCCATTCCTAATTATAATATAATTATAAGGCCAAAAAAGTATCTTTGATTTTAATATTAAAAACTATCCTTTTTTTCTTATTAAATGCAGTTTCCTCAAATATGAAAGAATAAATCCTACAATTTAATTACATCAAGATTAGAAAATCATGTTTTTTTTTAATTCATGATCTATGATTTATTTTTAGATGCCACAAGTGATAGTTACCAAAAAAAAAAAAAAAAAAAAAAAAAATCTCCAAGTCATGTTAGGATGGACTACCTCCTCAACTAAGTAGATTGATAGTCTAATAATCTGAGATAAATGATCTATGAAATTATAATCAAATTATGTCTTTTATTTCTTAGGATTTCTTACACATACCCATAACCCTCTTTGGCCCAATCATATTTCAAGCTAATTCAAAATTGGTCTATCAAAATTAATTTAAGCTCATAATAAATTAAATTTGAACACAACTATAACTTCTTAATTGAAAGTTTTATTAGATGTACCAAGGACGTAATTAAACCTAGAAGCTTGTTCCTTTGAGAATTGTTGAGTCCCAATATAAAATAAATAAAGTAAGTCCAAAACATACAACTTGTTTAGAATGAATCTCTAAAAAACTTGGAGTTTGATTTCAATTTTTAGACCTCTCATGTTTATTTTATGGTGGATTGGTCTTTAAAACACATTAAGCTCACTTCTTCAATTTTCTTATAACACACGTTTAAAGTATTTAAAAGAAAATCAACCAATATAAACAACTTAAAAGATTCCATCAATTACATGCATATGGAGCAATACCTAGAATGCTAAGAAAGAACACATGCACCAACTCTAATGGCATAAAGAGAACTTTTCCTAGTAAAGCAACAAGAAATCAATGAACCTTAAAGTGATATTTATGTCATTATAATAGAGGAATGATCATAGTCGAGCAATGCACTCTATATATTTATAAGAGCAATGGCAAGCAAACTAAGTTATATGGGTCCTAAAGATTCACTTTGAATGAAATGAAAATTTTAAATATGAGGCAAGCAAAAAGTGAATTTGTTGATAGTCACCTCTCAAGCATGGGACAACTTAATCTTTCCAAAGAGTTCATGACTGCAAAGGTGAATCCCTATGATCAAACATAAGGCCAAGAAAAGGCTTGTCTTTGATGGGTTCAATCTAATAGATAAATTGAGTCAATGAGTAGAGCCTATCCATTCTGAAAACTATTGCTATAGGATTTGCATCGCATAATCATAATAATTTTAAACTCTTTTAAAATTTTTTACAATGTTACTAGAAGATAAAAATACTATCAGTACTTATAATTTTGGATATCTTTATATATATTCATATAGATATTAAAATTTAAATAAATTTTTTACATAGTTTAACTTGTTGTTTACCTAATAATATATAAGGTAAAATATAAACAATATAATAAATCATTTATTGAATTTAAATTTTTAAATTTTTTTTTGGACATTTAAGCATATTTAGTCTTAAACTCATACACATATGTATATATAACAACAACAACAACAACAACAACAACAACAACAACAACAACAAGCCTTTATCCCACTAAGTGGAGTCGGCTACATGAATCCTTCGTCTCCGTAGTGTCTTATTATGTGTCAAATTCTCATTTAATTCAAGTATACTAAGGTCATTTTTTATACATCTTAACCAAGTCTTTTTAGGTCTACCTCTATTTTTCTTAACATAAGACAAATCTAATGCATCTACTCTCATCTGGGTGTTGCTTTATGTGGCCAATCTAAGCGACTCTCTCTAATCTTATCTTGGGCTGCTCCAACTTTTTCCGAACTTACTCATTTTGCATTTTATCTCTAAGAGTAAAGCCACTCATCCACCTGAGCATCCTCATCTCTGTAACACTTAACTTAGTCTTATGCTTCTCTTTTATTGGCCAACATTATACACCATAAGTCATTACAGGTCTTAGCACCATCATATAAAATTTTCCCTTAAGTTTAAGTGGAACTTTTCTATCACACAACATGCCAGATGCATTCCTCCACTTTAACCATCCAACTTGAATTCTACTAATAACATCTCCATATATTTCACCTTCATTTTGAACAATAGAGCCTAAATATCTGAATCGCTCACTCTTATTAATGACTTGTTCACCAAATGTTACAACACTACCACTAGAACTTCTACAACTAAAATTACACTCCATATATTCAGTTTTAGATCTACTTAAACGAAAACCTTTAGACTCTAATGTTGACCTCCATAATTCAAGTTTCTCTTGGACTCCCTCTCTAGTCTTATTAACAAGAAGAGTGTCATCAACAAAAAGCATACACCAAGGTACATCTTCCTGTAAATGCCTAGTAAGAACATCCATAACTAAAGCGAAAAGATAAGGGCTTAAAGCTGATCCTTGATGTAATCCAACTGAAATAGAAAAATATTTTGGCAATCCTTCTTGTGTTTGGACACAAGTAACAATTCTAGTATACATATCCTTAATGACTTGAATATAACCAATATTAACTCCTTTCTATTCTAGAACTCTCCAAAGAACATCTCTTAAAATTTTATCATAAGCTTTCTCTAAATCAATAAATATCATATGTAGATCCTTCTTACTTTCTCTATACTTCTCCATCAAACCTCTTAACAAATGTATAGCATCCATAGTAGGTATACTTGGCATGAAACCAAACTGATTGTGAGAAACTTTTGTATCACATCGTAACCTATGCTCAATTACTCTCTCCCATAATTTTAATGTATGACATATTAACTTAATTCCTCTATAATTTTAATGTATGACACATATGTATATATAAAATCTTAAATTTAAGACCTCTTTATTTAAATTTTAAAATATCAACTACTATTTATTATCTGAAAAGGAAATATAATGTAAAAAAGAATGTAATATAAAATGAATGTAATATATTTGAATTATTTTAAGTCATTTGATTAGAAACTCAACAAATACATCGATTTAGTTCTTTATTTGGTAGAATGAATGTAATGTATAAGTATTTCTTAGTGTGACAGGTAGCAATGGGGTTCGATGAGGGCGGTCGACCGACCAAGACAGGTGATCGGCAATGGCAGGTGTCTGGTGATAGATAGATGGTGACAAGAGGCAGCTAGTGACAGTGGTCCTCATTTTACATTAATCGGTGTATTTATTATTTACCTAAATTAGATAAATTATAAATACATCACAAATCAATCTTCCAATGCATTTCAATTACACTACGAATAATTCAGACTTTTATTTTACAACAAGCCAAACACCTCAAAAGCAAAAAAATTCTTGCATTTATTTTAATTTATACTCAAAACTCAATCAACCAAATAGTCCTTTAATTGGATTCCATACTTTTTAAGTTTTCATTTTTAGAAATTCAGTACAAGATATTCTACGGTAGTGGTTAGTGGTTGAAAGTTAAAACTTTCAATCAAAAAAATTTGAGTTCAAATTCTTTTGTGTGTGTGTATATATATTATTCAGTACGAGATATTCTACATTAGTGATTAGTGGTTGAGAGTCAAAGCTTTCAATCAAAAAAATTTGAGTTCAAATTCTTTTGTGTGTGTGTGTGTGTGTATATATATATATATATATATATATATATTATTCAGTACAAGATATACTGCATTAGTGGTTAGTAGTTGAGAGTTAAAGTTTTCAATAATAATAAAAAAAAAAATTGAGTTCAAATTCTTTTCTATATATGTATATATATTAGTACTTAATGATTGAGAGTTAAAGCTTTAAATCAAAAGAATTTAAGTTCAAATTCTTTTGTGTGTGTATATATATTCAATATTTGTACTTCTTCACGTTAGGGGTGTATAATCGGTCGGTTTGGACGGATCAGTTTTGAAATTTATTAAACTGTTTGGTTTTAAATCCAGAATCCGAACAAACCGATCCGTTTAATCAATAACACAAACCGAACCGATCCAATTTGAATTTTTTTTTGGATTTTCGATTCTGTTTAGAAAAAACCGAAAATTGAAAATATAATTACTATAATAATTATTAATCAAAGAATTACATCATTTTATCAAATCATTTCATACAAAATTAAATAACTCTTTAACAAATGAAACTAATAATATACAAATTTATCATTGAAATTATTTTTTTGAGAGAAATTTTTTAAAAAAATATAAAAAAAATTAATTTTTTTAGCTATTTTCGGTTTAATCGGTTTAATCGGATTAAGATAATACAAAATCGAACCGAAAATCGAAAACCGAAAACCAAATTTTATCAAATCCAAAATCGAAATCCAAAATTTTTTTATAAAACTAATCCCAATTCAAAAATTCAATTTAGATCATCGATTCGATTTTCGGTTTTAATCAAAAAAAAAAAAAAAAAAATGCACAGCCCCACCTCACGTTGGTGTTCTCACGTGATGCAATAATGTCTATGTTAAAGATTAGGCTTTTTTTGGCTTCAGTCCAAAAAAAAAAGCCCACTACCGAACCGCAACAGCTAAAATGTCTGAATATATATATATATATATATATATATATATATATATATATATATATATATATATATATATATATATATATATATATATTTCGTCGGAAGACCATTGCGATAGAGTGAAAGTTCTGGCAAAACTTTGTTGATTAGTCAAAAGCAGTGTATTTAAAGAGTGAAAAGAACTAAGTTTTAACGCTGGAAAATCTACAAGAGAGGAAAAACCAATAAAATGTTCCACTATGTATATACTCAAGTGAGAATCTTCCGATAACGGATTACAAGATGATATAAAGAACAACAGTATGTAACGGCAGTCGGTTGTAATAGTTCTTGAGTGGCGGTGATGGTGATGTAGAACTTGGTGGAAATCGACAATTCGCAGAAATATGAACAACTTGCGAAATGCAAGGAACGAGTGACGGTGTGAGGGGTCGGTGGGTGGCGGCTCTGGTGTGGTTGATGGCCGTCCGGTGGATGCGATCTTGCCGGGGATCTTCGAGCGAGCTCTCTCCCCTTCTTGGCTCCTCTCCTTCTTCACTTGGCCTCCAAAGTGTCCTCATATAGAATATGAGAATTTATAGATGGAGGTATCTTATAAATACATGAAAATCCAAACCACTCCTCCCATTGACGGTTAGGCGATTCCTTTTGATCATTTGATGTATTTGAACATTTGGATGCTCAAATGAGGTCTGAGATCTTAGGGTTGTTAGATTCTGTCGAGATGCTCGATTTGTATACTTATATTTGATGATCATTCGAGGTTTAATTCATTAAAGTTTCCAACAATGTTTGGTCTTGATCTTGATTGATTTGTTTGGGATCACTGCGCTTCTTAAGATTCATGCTTTAGGAGAATTTTATATATATATATATATATATATATATATATATATATATATATATATATATATATATATATATATATATTTCTTTCAGACAAATTATCACCTTCTTTTCCACTGGAGCTTCGCAGATTCCTTTATTTGTCAACAACATTGCAATATAAGAAGGAACTTTAAAAATAATGTAAGTGGCGTGCTTCTGTCGTCAGCCTGATCTTTTATAAGAATCTGAGCCGAATCATTTAAGGACTTTTTAGAATTATTTTTATTTTATTTTATTTTATATATTTTCAATTCAAAATAAAATATATTTAATAATAATTATTATTTTTAAAAACATTCCAAACACTTCGAGACTGCTTAGAATCATTTTTATTTTATATTTTATATTTTATATTCTTATTTTATTTTATTTATATTTTATTTTAAAGTAAAATATGTTTAACAGTATTTATTATTTTTTAAAATATTCAAAATATCTAAAAAATTAATTTGAGGATTTTTAAAAAAAATATTATTATTTATTTTTAAAAATAAAAATTTAAAAATATATAAAAAATACATCAAATAAATACATTTTAAAAATATCATAAACAAAAAAATAAAAAACATAAAACAAAATTGACCGTTTAGGGGCCTTTTGAACACTTTTATTTTTAATTTAATTTAATTTTATTTATATTTAATTTTAAAATAATTTTGTTTAATAATGATAGTTATTTTTAAGTAGTTTTTAAATATATAATAACTTTTTAAAAATATAAAAAGTTTAAAATATTTAAAAAATATCCTTAAAAGTTATTTTTAAAAATAATATAAAAAAAAGTAAATTTGATTTTAAATTGACCTTAAAATTTTTTGAGCATTTTTAAAATAACATAATTATTTTTAGAATTAAAAATATTTAGAAATACTAAATAAATATATTTAAAAAAAAAATAATACGGGAAATTGATTCCAAACGAATCCTTTGTGTCTAAGATAATCAAATTCAACCACCCGTCATTAGTTGTAAGCAAAATCTTTTTACACGAATTGTTGTGTTTCTTCTATAAATTTTTTTTTTCGAATAAAATTTGAAAGGAAATCAAATCATGATTTTTTTAATAGGAGTCAGGATCACCACGCTATTAAAATCTTTATTATTTTATAAGAGAAAATATTTGAAAAATTAAATAATTTTATCTTGGATTAAATTTATATTTAACTTATTGATTAAATTTTAATTTTATTTAAATTTTAACATTTTAGAATAAATATTTGGAGATCTCTAGAAATAATATCTTGTTTTGATATAGTTGTCTCGTTTGATATTTTGATGAGAGGCACATAAAAAATATATTTTTTTTAGGAGAATTTATATACATAACATATATTTTTTATATATTTATATACCAACTATTAAATATTTATATTTACATAAATAGAATATAAATCTTTAATATTTAAAAAGTAAAATGCATATTTTCATGTATAAAAAAAATTGCTATGTTTGTAAATATTATATATATATATATATATATATATATATATATATATATATAATTGAATTTTAAGATTTAATTTAAATTTAATTTAAATGATATAGTCTCAAGAAATCTCAAAGCGGTTCCCCCAGCAATGAATATAGGTTGTAAGCTCTACGATTAATTAAATGATAGCAATTATGATCATGAAGCCAAATGCATTCTGAGCTGTTACAACCTCTTTCCACATCTGTCTTCACTTAATCCTGGCCGTTCAGCTGTATCACTAAACGTAATCTTGACCGTACATGTATAACAACTTCTGAAATACATTTAACGCTCTCTCTCTCTCTCTCTCTCTCTCTCTGCCTTTGGTTAAATAAAACTTATTTGTATTATGTAATGGAAGATGGTGTGAATAACTGTTTCTTCTAATATCTCTTCTGCCTTTATCTGTTATCTAAGGATCGTTTGGGATTATTTTTATTTTTATTTTTATTTTGTTTTTAAATCAAAATATATTTGAAGATAATGATTATTTTTTAAAATATTCAATAGTTTTTGAGTATTTTTTTAAATAATAATATTTATTTTTAAAAATAAAAAATAACAATATTTATAAAACATATCTTTAAAAATATTATAAAAATAAAAACACAACTTAAATTGGTCCCAATCAACCCCTAAGCGTTTACAAGAAGCTAAAGTTGATGAACCTTTAACTTGATATGAGAGCCTATGCTTCACAACTTTTCTCTCCTTCTAGCTTCCAGTAAGCTTACAATGTCTTCTCCAATCTCCTACGTTCTTCTATCATCCAGTTCTCTTCTTCATTCAAATGGATCGCTTAGCCATTTATGTTGTGCATCAGCTAACTAGTCAATTATCCCATTCAACTAAAATTCTCATCCTTCCCAACTAAGGGCTCGTTTGGGACAGTTGCGTTTTAAGCTGAAACCTGTAGAAGCGGTGTAAAGTTGTTCTTTATGATTACGTTTAGAAAGCTCACTTCATAATCGCGTCTTTGTTTGTGCGAGAAAATAAATATTTGCATGAGCTAAATAATTTTAAACAAAATGAAAAAAAATAGGATAACTAATACTCATAAATACTCATAAGTCAACTAAATTATATTAATAAATTACACATCACTTAATAAGTAATACAACTTAATAAATAACAATAATATTAAAATTATA
Source organism: Cymbidium sinense (assembly GCA_021442155.1). Classification (NCBI taxonomy): domain Eukaryota; kingdom Viridiplantae; phylum Streptophyta; class Magnoliopsida; order Asparagales; family Orchidaceae; genus Cymbidium; species Cymbidium sinense. The sequence goes on from CM038221.1 coordinate 154,243,260, forward strand.
AGTACAATAACTAGTGTGATTAAAATATTAAGCCTAATATCCTCTTGATCAAATCTTTTTAATTTTTTTTTTTTATTGCTACTCTCCTAGCATGATCACTATTTGATGTGTCACCCTTGTATTCATCAATCCATCTGAAATAGTTGCAATCATCTCTTGTTCTATTTCTTGGACACTTGAAAAATCTTCTCACATAATTTCTTTCCCTACGTGAAGTGAATATATAATATTGCAAATCACAGTTGTAATACACAACTCTGAACTCACTAGAGATCCTTGAACTCATATTTCTAATAAATAATTTGTAAAAACAATCAAAATATTAATATGAGAACAGGTAGCATTACAAAATATTTTTAAAATGATAATTAAACAACAAAAAATTTATTTCTAAAAAAATGATAGAAAATTTATTAGCAGAAATAGAAGATACACAATCCTTGTAGGAAAAAAAATCTCAAAGTTAATACTCCTAAGAGCTACAATAAACCTAAAGATGAAATTTCCCTAACTATTATAAGAGTAGAATACAGGAAAAAAACTAAAGTGAAAATCAACAATAAGGTAGCAGTCTCCTCATGACAAAAGTACATAACCACTGCAAGGCTCTACCATGGACAAATGTCTACAAGAAGCTCAAAAAAGACATAAACTAGCGTAAAAAGATACATTAATGAAAAATAAGAAGGACGGCTCTAGCTCGGTCAAAATCTATCTCAGGGAGTAACAATATATGCCAGCATCCAAACTTCAAAAAGAAGGATTACAATCACATAAAATACTACTAGCCTTAAAGATAGAAACAAAAACATCAATGCCGTCACAACCATTTCCTTCCCTACTAGAAAGAATCAACCACAAAGCACTAGGTCTGGATGCCACATAAATAGGAACAACAACACAACTAGCCAAGCCAATGAAGAAGTAACAAGCCAACCAATATCTCAAATTAGCTAAACCAAGAAGCATCAAGCCAACCACCCATGTAATAAAATAAAATAAAAACAATAGCACTAGAAGAGCCACCGAGCCACAATCGGCAAACAAATAGGAATATCATGCCGATCAGGCCACAACCAGCATGTACAGAGGCCAACCACACTATAAATAGGAACACATCACAAGTAACCAGGCCAACCAGGCTACAAACAACTCAACTAAGCCGACCAATCAAGAAATAGCAAGCCAACCAATCTCCTAAATTAGCTAAACAAAGAAGCAGCTAACCAATCTTCAAACTTTAAAAAAGAAGCCCATGCACTAAAATAAAAGAGCAGCAGCAGTAGACCATAGTAAACTAGCCAGGGGAAAGAAAACAACAGCAGCATGTCAATCACCCAACCATAATTGAGAAACAAATAAAAACAGTAGGCCAATCAACAACAGTAGGTCATAAACACTAATAGGAACAACAAGTGCATCAAAGACAACAATAATAATAGTAAGAACAATAGCACAATGACCCAACCAACCAATAAATAGACCAAAAATATCTGGCCAATCAGCAACAACAGGTCACAAACACCAACAGGAACATCAAGTGCATCAGAGACAACAACAACAACAATAACAAGAACAATAGCACAATGACCCAGCCAACCGATAAGCAGATAAAAAATAACAGGCCAATCAGCAATAATAGGCCACAAACACTAACAAGAATAATAAGTGCATCAAAGACAACAATAATAATATCAATAACAATAGCATAATGACCCAGCTAATCGATAAGTATACCAAAAATAGAAGGCCAATCAGCAACATCAAGCCACAAACACCAATAGAAACAGTAAGTGCATCAGAGACAATAACAACAACAAGAACAATAGTACAATGACCCAACCAACCGATAAATAGAAGATGTCACCAGCCCAAATCAGGCCACAAACATCATAAGCATGCCAATCACCCAGCCAGCAGCTAAGCTTAAAAACAACAGCCTAGATGAGTATATAAATAGGAACAATAGCATAATGACCCAGCCAGCTGAGAAATAGAAGGTAACATCTTCCCAGATCAAACCACAAACATCAACAGCAAACCAACCACCTAACCAACCAATGTTAACAACTAAAAAAAGTAATTACCCGATACCACCCGATAAACCTGCGACCACGGAAAATAAATAAGGACCTAGTATAGATCAGCCCATAAACAAGAACAACAAAGAGGCACCAACACATATCAGGCCAGAAATAAGAACAGCACGCCAACTACATAGCCCGCAATAATGCATAGAAGCAAGAGTAGGCCAATCACCCAACCACCCCGATAACCACTGACCAACCACCCAACCAACCATACAACCAACCACACATCCAACAAGATTAGCCCACAAACATGAACAACAAGGGAGGTATTAAAATACTAAGTAATTAAAAAGAACTTCTCGTTGTTACATAGTAATATGAGTTTAACTAATAATTAGTAGGGTGGAACATGAAGGCCAACTATGAATTCAATTGGCAATTAGACATAAATCCATAAACCCATCAAGTTATATTAGCAAAAGAGAAACAACAACTACCACTAGAAGCTAGTCAAGTTAGCACTAAGCGTTAGCCATGGCATCTGTAATCCGCTCTCGCAATTGTTTCATCTCCACAGCTCCTTCTCCATCTCGAGGCTCTAATTCTATATTTTCATGACTGAGATCTAACATTGGTTGTCTTATTCGAAACTCATATGCCTCCAGTGGGACATAAGATAGATCTTCATATACAATATTAAATTCGATATCATCTCGCGAAGGATGTCGTCTAATAAAATTATGTAGAGTTATCATAGCTGTAACTATTTTAACCTATTTTTTGAAAGAATATGCGGGCATATCATGTAGTATAACCCATTTTTTCTTCCAGACACTAAATGCTCATTCAATGATACTGCATAGTCATGAGTGTTGCTTATTAAACATCTCATTCTTACTATGAATCACATTACTGCTCCTCTCAAAATCTGGTATATGGTACTTTGTATTAGGATATGGCTTAAGGAACCCATGCTGCATTGGGTAGCTGACATCAGCAAAGTAGTATTTGCCTATTTAATAGAGTAAAAATATTGCTTGTGGCATATTCTTAATTATTCATTATGAATTGCAATTACAACTAACTTGAAGGAGGCATTGGGAACTTATATTGTAAACATTGGGTTACAAATTTAAATATATGACTATTATGTGCACTGCCTTTCCATCTGGACATAATGAATGTGAAGCGCATATTGAAATCACATGCTACTATTATGTTCTGAGTGGGGGACTCGCAATGTATAATGTAAGCAATCTTTTCGTTGTTTGGGACACGAGCATCAATGTGTGTCTCATCTATGACTCCAATACAGTCATGTGTAAAATTACAATCTCATAGTTGCAGTTACATAAACATAATTCATAAGAAATTTACCTTGGAAAATTATCTTAAAGTATGGCATATACCGGCAATCATTAGCTATCCCTATCAATATATTTTGGAAGGTTGAATCCACTAGCTTGACAATTTTAGAAGATAAACTAACAAGTGCTTCTAGGCCAATTGAGAAATACCTACTTATTGTTTCAGAAGGGTGTTGAAATCTCTCACTCACAGCTCTGATAGATTCATTATGTGATAATATATAGAGTGTCAAGGCCAACACTTTCTTTATTGTTGTCCTAGAGGATCTGTGAAGCCCATGGAAGCTTTCCAGTTCAAAGAGAAGATCAAGAAAATATGTTGTGACATACGAAACATGTTATGGAATCTACCGGGGTGGCTGCTTAGAAGTTCAGTAATCCACTTTTCACCTTGTAAAGTAGATGTCATGCAAGGAGTTTTGCAAATATAGTTTTCATAGTACTCATTAATTAAACATATAGCTGTGACAATGGCTCTCACACATTGCTCTCTTTGGTTGTTATCCATAACTACAAATATTCAAAAAGTCCTCACAGTTATGTGCACAAATATGCAAGTACATACAAAGAGGCAATTGATTAACAAAATACAACAAATAATCATACATTAAAAGTGTTTCTGAAAGAATAAGTCATAAGAAAAACTCTAAGAACATAGACATGAACCAATGTCATATAGTGCGACTCTCAAAGTAATGACTTAAATACTGAACTCTTCGTTCAAGCACCATGGCCATAAAAATCGCTCTTGTTAGTGTCCTCAAGTAATTTGTAGAGTGCAAATAAACTGGTAGATCATCAAACATTTTCATGATTTTATCTAGCACAGTGATAGCTTCTGAAAGAGAGGGTGGTGTTCAAGATATGGTAGATGTAGATGTCATAGTGTGCATACAGTTACTAATTGGGCAATTTGATTTCATATGAATTTTGCACTAGTTTTCTTTTTTGAGAAATTTTTAGGATGCAATAGTTGTTGATGCTTGCTTTGGCTTGATTCAACACATGCATCAACACAGTCATCTAAATTATCCAGATGATTAAAGTTGGTAGGGGTTTCTTCATGAACCTCCTCATTTGGAGTCCATGCATGAGTACCGGTTATAACAACACTGTTGACCTCACTTTTGGAGTGAGTTCTCAACTTTCTCATCATAGATCTAGGACTCTTATAGACACTAAGATTTCTTTAGTCTTAAGATACATCTAGTGTGAAGTGAACACTTAAGCTAAGCCTAGAGACTTAGAAGGGTTAGTCATAGGATAGGTTATGCCCCCATGATCAAATTCAAGCTCAAGTTTTATCCATAAAACCCCATGATTAAATTCAAAATCTTCATAAGCCCATTGATTTCATCCTATAGACTTAGTCTTAACCAAATTCAAATCAATCCCGATTCAATTGATTTTCTCAAGAGATCAACTCAATCTTTCAATCATATACCAAATCTAAATCCAAGTTCCAAATCAAATTATTGAAACCCCAAAACTAAATCAAACTAGATCAAACCAAGCCAAAATCCCATCTTAAGCTATATGAACTTACCTCCATAAGCTTAATCAAATACCAACCCAAATTATGCCAAGCTTGATTGATTTTTTTATAAATCAATTATTCGTTTATTTATATTCACAAATATAAATGAAATTCAAATTCAAATGAGCCAAATCAAATCAAACTAAATCAAACCAAATCAAGACCTTTCTTAAGCCATATGGACTTACTTCCATAAGCTTAACCAAATATCAACCCAAATTAACCTAAACTCAATTAATTTTTTTATAAATAAATTATTCTTTCATGGTTATTCACAGATATATGAAACCTACCCTCCAATGACCAAAAATAAATCAAACTAAATTAATTTCCTACTTAAGCCCTTTTGACCTACATCCCTAAGCTTGGTCAAATTAGCTTCTAAATCACTCCAAACTCAAGTGATTCTCTCATGAATCATTTATAACTTCATTTATATTCATAAATATAAATGAAATATAAATCTAAATGGACAAAACCACCCCAAATCAATTCAAAATTTTAATTTTAGCCTTTTAAGCCAATTTCTTGAACTTGGCCAAATCCTATCCAAATCAATTCAAAACCCATGGATTTCTTCATGAATCAATCATTCCTTCAATCACTCACCCAAATATAAATATAAACTATAATTATCAAACCAAACTCAAGTTAACCCAAGTCAAGCCAAAGTTAACCTTTTCGACTTGAAAACTTCAAATGAGCCAAAATCCATTAGCTCTAAATTGATTGTAGTTGGATTTATATTTTAATCCTAGGCTCATATATGAGTTCAACTAAACTTGAATCAAGTTAAAACCAAATCAATTGACCATATTAGGTCCACTTGACCCAAAGTGACATAAAAGACCTTTTTAAGCCAAGTTCTAATTCAACTCAAATTGGATTGAACCAAGCCCATCCAAATCTCATATCATGATCAACAATTATCATATGGTGATCAACTATCTCGAATTTAGTCAAACCAACTCAACTTGGTCCTTTGACCAAGTCAACCTTTAGCCCAAATGAAACCCAAACTAGCCAAAACTCACCATATACCAAATTAATTGAAACCATTGATTCAAACCCATTCATGATCAATGATTGAACATGACCAAACCCTTAATTGAGCCAAACTAAGTCCAATTTATCATTTGACCTAAGTTGGCCAAATTGGCCTAAAAAGCCAAAATGAGTCAAATTATGGTTTAACCCAAATTGATTGCAACCAATGGCTCAAGTTTATTCTAAATCATTTATTGAACTTGACTAAAGCCATGATTGAGCTCAATTTGACAAATTGGTCAACTTGACCCAACCTAGCCTAAATTGACCTAAAAGATCAAATTGGCCAAAATCCAAATTAAACCAAAATCAAACTAAACCAAAGCCTATAATCATTTTCAATTAACCAATTGAACATGAACCAACACCTATCCCAACCCAATTTGGTCAAATTAGTCAAATTAGTCAACTTGACCTATTTGACCCATTTGATTTCAAATGAGAAAAATCAAACCTAAGCCAAATTAATCAAAATCACTTGAACCAAAACTCTTTAATCATCATTTAAACCTAACCCAAGCCTTAGTTTGACCCAATTTGACCAATTCGTCAACCCAACTCAACATGAACTCATATGAACCCATTTGACCAAATGAAGCCAAAACACCTAAAACTAACCCATGGGACCTTAAATGACCAAACCAACCCAAATTACCGTAGGTCAGCCCAATATCCCAAAAAGTAAAGTGGACCCCACCCAATTGGACCTCATTTGCATTGGATTCTCTCCATAAGAAGCAAAGTCCACTCTCCCATCACCATGGCAACCATCCAATTGCCATATGAAGCACACCTAAGCCTCCTAGCCCACCCTAGAACAACTAGGACTCACCATGGACCAAAGGGAGGTGAACAAAGTCACCTCCCTTCATGCCCGAGCACCCAAAGGACTAAGCAAACTCAATCCCCCGTATCTTGCCTTGGGCTGCCTGCCATAGCTTCCTCCACTACTGGCATGTCACATGGAGTCGATGGCCTCCGTGGTGGCGGTGAAAGCGATAAAAAAATTGGGGATCCGTTAGTTCATCAAGTTCAATTGAGGGTTATACACCCTCAATTCGAGCGATAAACAATAGGATTCACATTGTGAGAGTTCCTTGAGAATTTTCAAAACTCCTCAGAGCTTCCCCAAAGCCTCCCTAAGCTCCCACGATCAAAATTTCCCTCTCCTGTGCAAAACTGAAACATGAGAGCTCCACCTCTAATCCCACTCTCTCAATCCTTCACCTCGATCCAATTCCTTTTACACACACCATCCTTATGTGTCGTCGAAGCCATTGGAGCCATTCCCCGAGCTCCAAAGTCGCTAGGGATAAGAGTTCGATCAAATCTAAGGCTCCCAAACATGTGAATTGGTCCATTAAGTAATCCACACCAAATCAAGCCCCAAGCATCTCAACAGGGCTTCATCTCTACTAGACGAAGCTACCTCGATCGATCCCACTACTAGACATTAGCTCTGGTGAGGTAATTTCTCAAAACCATAGTTTAGGAGAATTTTTCATGAGCGTTTGTGAAGAAAAGTTTCATATGGGTCGATCTTGACCGTTGGATGTGTTTTCCTTCTTCTCCTGATGGTGTGGGATCAATTTGATCCCAATTTGAGCTCTAGTGAGCTCAGATCGAATGGAGAAAGATAGACGACATCCGTTTTTCACCATTTGAGAAGGAGACAGATCATAGGCCATCCATTTCGCATGATCAAAATGGACGGTCTGGATCTAGTCATGTTAGATTCGTTGATTTAATGTGGTTAATCCATGCATTTAATCATGACCGTCCAATTTTAGATCGGATGGCTCAAGCGAAACCACGTCTGCCGCAATCCGAGTCAATTGGGGGATGCGACATTTTAAATAACCAATCCCATCGTGCCACATGGAAAGCATGCCGCATCAGCTGCGACATGGTGCCGATGGGATTAGGGCTTTAGTTAGGTTAATTAATCCATATTATAATGTTGAAACTTTTAAAATTTATTACAAATTGTAGAAAAATTCAAAATTTATAAATGATGGCTCGTATTAAAGGTATTTCAGAGGGGAATTTGTTAAAAATGTCATTAAGTGATTTTGAACATTGATTTTAGATTAATTGGAGTTTAATTTAAAAGGTAATTAGCCTAATTACTCTATAATTAAGCATCTAATTAACTCCAAAATTTCAGAGCATGTTTAGGGGGATGACCTCTACCTCCCCTATTTTTCTTGAAACTTATTGGATGCTTAATGAGGAAAAATAGTTAATTGAAGCTTAATTATCCTCTTAATTCAATTAATAATTAATTAAGCAAATAAATAGTAAATTAATCCACTAATTAAGCTTATTGGCATCTATTGACAGTGAAAAGTCTTAAGGAAAAGGTTTAGGTTTACTCTTTATGACTATTTAATTAAGCATCTTCGTTTATTTCAAATTAATTAAAGTTTAAGTAATTAATTAGCCACTTAATTAATCGATTAAAAGAAGGAGTCTGATTATTTCAGAGCCTAATTGATTGTTTGAAATGACTTAGGGATTGGGATTGAGGCCTCTTTCTTGATCTCTCTCCCTAAGTTAACTTTATTATCCAAATTAAAATATAATCAAAAGATTTAATTAACCAATTAAGAACTTAATTAAATTAATTTAAAATCTAATTCATTCCTAACTTTGATTAATCAACCTTTGGTAGTTCTTTAGATGTTTAATAGTCTAAAAAAATTTAATGAAATTATGATTAGCTATATGTAGAAAATCATTAAAGTAATTAATCCTTAAGCAATTAACTATTAATTATGTACAGTATTAGGCCTCTTTCATTTCTTAGGAGCATTGATAATTTACTTTTTTATATGGTTGCCTCTCATGTTGGCTCATCATTATTTAGTTAATTAACTTAAGGTGATGTAGGTAAGGGTTTAATTAATTAATTTAATTCATACCTCAACCTAATTAAGCCATAAAATAAATTTAATTACTTTTCATTAAATTAAATTAACTCACACATGAGGAATGAAATTAGGATTAGCAAACCTCTTTCACTTCCCTTAAATCAAATCAAACATGAAATCAAAAATGGCTTTAAGAAATTTTTGTTTATTTTAAATAAGCTTATTTAATGTGATTATCCTTAGAAATTAGTTGGATTGAATGAAATTATATGCTTGTGTTGCTTTATTTCTGTCCAATCATGTTAAAATGTTGTATGCTACTTGTAGTCATGCATTCATTTCTTTCAAAAATTAATTAAATAAAATGATTTTTTAATGTCAAATTTGCATGTGTTGACTTAATTAGAAATATGTGTGGCTATTATCACTATTAAATCTCAAATATATTTTTCAAAAGCTTATTAATGAATAATAATATATATTGTGACTTTAGTTACATATACATAGGAGGTACATGTGAATATAATCTTAGTGTATGAAGTGAAGTCTCTTTCTTACATTCATATGTTGATTTGCATAAGTTTAAATATTAATGAGTATATTAGTCTGGATATTCGAGGGACGCACGGCATTAAGTAGCTCCGTTGACCTCATTTTTAGAATGAGCTCTCAACCTCTCTATCTTAGGCATAGGACTTCTCTTAGACTTTAAGAGTTCCTTAGTCCAAAGACACATCTAGTAATTAGGTGGACACTCAACCTAGTCCTAGAGACTTAGAAGAGTTAGCCATAGGAATAGGTCATGCCTTAGGGGTGTTAGGAAAATTTGTCTACCCTTTTCCTCACCTTCCTTCCTTCAAGTCAAGCTCCAAATCAATCTTATTTGATTTTCTCCAAACTCAAATCAATGCCACATGATTGAAATCCATGATTGAAACCTATGAATGAAATTTTAAATTCCAAATTTTTTTTAAGTCCTTAATCCTTTCTTAAGGACTTAGCCAAAATCATCTTCAAATCAAATCAAATCCTTAAAATTTTCTTATAACTCATTTATGTTCTCATTTATATTCACATATATAAATGAAATATAAATATAAATCAATCAAACTAAATCCAAAATTCAAACTCCTAATTCAAAATCATTCTTAAGTCTTTAATTTCCCTCTTAAGGACTTATCCAAAATCATCTTCAAATCAATTCAAATTCATGAAATTTTCTCATAACTCATTTATATTCTCATTTATATTCACAAACAACACACACACACACACACACACACACACACACACACATATATATATATATATATTCAAATCAATCAAATCCAAAAATCCAAAACTTCCTAAGCCTTTTAAATTTCCTCTTAAAGACTTAGCCTAAGTCATGATCAAATCACTTCAAATTCATCAAATCTTCTCATAATCCATTTATATTCTCATATAAATTCACATATATAAATGAAATATAAATTCAAACAATCAAAACCACTTCCAAAAATCAAACTCAAATCCATTCAAAATCCAACCTAAGCCTTTCAAGTCAAAATCTTGAACTTAGCCAAATCAACATCAAATCAAGCCAAACTCTTGATTTTTCTTCATGATTCAATCAGCCCTACAATCATGAATCCAAATATAAATACAAACTTCAATCACTCAATCAAAACTCAATTCAAAAATCGAACCAAAATTCATTTCATGTTCACCCTTTAAACTTGATATTATAAAATGAATCAAAACTTATTTGACTTCAAACCACTTGCAAATTGATTTATATTTCAATCATAAGTCCATATATAGGTTCAATGAAACTCAAATCAAGCTTTTACCAAGCCATTTGACCAAAGTAATCCAAAGTACTCTTATGAGCCAAACTCTAATCCTAACAAAATTGGATTGAATCAAACTCACCTATGCCTCTCATCATGATCAACAATCATCATGAGATGATCAATCAAATTGGGTCAAACTAAGTCAAACCTAAGGGTTGACCAAGTCAACACTTAGCCAAAATGAAACCCAACATAGCCAAAATCTACCACCAAATTGATTGAAATCAATGATCTAAGTTCATTCATGACATGTTTGAACTTGACCAAGTCAACATTTGAGCCTATCCTAGCCCAATTGGCCACTTCACCCAAGTTGACCCAACTTGACCTAAAAGGGTCAAAATGTTTCAAAACTTGATCTAAGCCAAATTGATTGAAACCAATGGGTCAAGTTCATTCCAAATCACTTGTTGAACTTGACCAAAGCCTCAATTGGCCAACTAGACCTAACCTAGCCCAATTGACCTTGAACCCAACTTGACCTAAAGGGTCATGTTGAGCCAAATTCAAACTTAACCAAAATTGATTGGAAACAAAGATACCAATCCACTTCATATGACTAACCAAACCTAAACCTACCCATGACCTAGCTCAAATAGGTCAAATGGGTCAAATTGGTCAACTTGACCCATTTGACCTAAATGAAGTCATATGAACCAAATTCAAACCTAAACCAAATTGAATCAAACCAAAGCCACCAAAACATTTCAAATGGTCATATGAACTTGACCCAACCCTTGGTTTGACCCAATTTGACCAATTGGTCAACTTGACCAAGTTGACCCATTTTGACCTAAATGGGTCAACATGAGCCAAACCATACCAAATGAACTCCAAATCCAATGAAACTTGGCCAAACCTATTTTCTCAACATACCCAACATATCCAAATTCAAAAATTAGCCAAATGACCATTCTTACCTAGGCCATAGAACAAATTTTGGTCAAATCCATGGGAATTTGGTCCTCTTCATACCTACTTGATACCTTCCTAATAGGTCAAGTGACCCTATGGAGGGTGGTGCACCCAACCCAATGGGTTAGCCAACTTGACCCAAACCCGAGCACATGGCTCAAATTGGCCACATGTCATTCCTCCACACTAATTTGAAGCACATGGGAGTTACCACTCCTAGCCAAACTAACCATGTGCCCTCTAATAGATCAAACAACCCTTGCAGGAATTGGATCAAAATGGCAAGATGCTCATCCGATTTGCCAAAGGGGAGATATACTCCCCTAATTCTTCAATCCAACAAGCTTATTGAGCATGGGAAGCCGAGGAGCCATTGAGTTCTTAGAGATTTGAATTCCATTCTTTTTCCAAAGAAAATGGGAGCTCCATAGGATTTCCACACAACAATCCAATCAATTCCTCGCACACCCATGAGGACCAAGTCGAGTGCAATCTTTCCAAAGGGGAGATCAAAGCCCAAATCAAGGAGGAGTTGGTCCATAGAGCTCCACTCAACCTCAAGAGCTAAACTTTCAAAGCTTTCAACTACAAGCTCCTCCAAGGAATCAAGGGTGATCACCGTGGTATGCCATTTTTTGACTAAACTCAATGGTGTTGGTCCTTGAAAGAATTTTAATTTTATGGATTTTTTAGATTGGATTGATTATTTATTGATGGTGTTAAATTTTATCCAATCCAAACTCAAGCTTAATCTTTCAGAACATGGATGACCTCCATGGTTCACGGAAGAGGATCTCCATCCATCATTTTGGATGGACAGATTAAGATTATAATTTTATCCTTTTTTCATTGGATTAAATCCATCAATCTTGATCTGGATAAAAGCGAAGCCTCACCACACTGATGATGTTTAATGGCACTTTGATGACGCTGTAAAGCATGCGCTCATGTGTCCATATGTGGATTAAGGGAATTAATTATTTAAATAATTCTAATTAATTCTAAACTTCTAAAATTCATATCTCTAAGAAAAAAATTAAAAAATATGAGGTAAATTAAAAGATAATTCAATCTAGAATATTCTAAAATTAATTTTATGAATATATCTTTCTAATTTTGGTTTTATTAGGAAATTTAATTTAATTAATTAATCCATTGATTAATCTCAAACTTCTTGAGTATATTTTGGGGATGACTTCTACCTCCTTTTTCTTGGGATTTATTGGTGGCTTAATTGGGGAAATTGCTAATTTAATTCCTAATTACCCTCTTGTAATGTAATTAATTATTTTGATTAGTGTTTAACCCTTTGTTGAAGTTGATTAAGGTTTTGTGAATAGGAGGTTTAGGAATAATTTTGGGGCATTTCCCCAAGCTATTCCTTAAACCCCTTTTCTTTCTTAATCCTCTTAATTAAGGCTAATTCACTCAATTTCTTAAAATTCTAAAACTTTCCAAACTTAATTAATCTACTTTGGGTAGATGCTTAGGTGTTCAAGAGCCTAAGTTCAATTAAGGAAATCAAAACTCAACTCATATGTGTGAGGGGTGTTTTGAAATTACTTAAGTTAAATCCCTTAGCTTAATTAATCATTAATCATGAGCCAAATTGTATTAGGCCCCTTTCTTCCTAGGTGCATTATAAATTTAAATTCCTTGTGAGGTTTTATGTCATCTCATTGGCTCATAATTATTTGATTAACTATGCTAAGGTGGTGTAGGTAAGGGTAATTAACATGTTTAATTCATACCTTAACCTAATCAAAATATAAAATGAATCTAATCATCTAAAAATTAAACAAAAATATCAAACACATGTGGGAATGGGTTAGGAACAGAAAACTCAATTCACATTTTCAAAATTAAATCAAATTCAAAATCAAACAAAAATCATATTAAATAAACTTTGATTTACTTTAAGCTTTCTTATTTCATAAGATTGTCTTTAGGATTTAATTAAAGTGAATGTGTTTACATGCTTTCATTGCTTTAGTTCTTCCCAACATGCTAAATATATGTCATATGGTTTCATGCATCCATGCTTTTCAAAATCAAATTTAAAATGAAAATATTTTATGTTGCATGTGTTGGCTAAAGAATATGGCTATTATCACTATTAAATTCAAATTATTTTCAAAATATATGAATCAATTATCAAAACTGAAAGTGTGTTACTTATATCTTACTTATAAGTTTGCATGTGAGTAAAATATAAGGATGTGCTTAGTGTAGGTTTTCTCTTCTCTTTTAGTATAGTTTTGAATAGGATTTGGCAAGTGTATGGTTCATTTGAAAAGAACCTAACACTTGCCTAATTCCATATCCTATTCATTCCTATACTATCACTTAAGAAGGATACCTATGCTTGCTATAAATTGCATAAACAAAATAAATCAACCAACACCAACTTTTGCATTCTTTCTTTTCCATTCATTTCTTTTGTACACATGCTTGTATTTAAGGAAAGTGGTATATTAGTCTGGACAACCCTGAGGTTGTGAGGCTTTAAGTAGCCCTAAGTAGGTCTTGTACCTTACACCTCCCAATGTGTACTCACTTATGCCTTTCATACATTCATATGCATGTGAAAGTTGGATAAGAAACCTTTACTTAATGAAAATCATGCATCATAAACTTTCAAATTTTCTTAAATGAATTACTTAGCATGCATCATAAAGTGTGTTAAACATTCTCATTTGTATGTATAGATATGCTTAGGACTCATTCATATGCATGTTACATGTTGGGAAAGAAATGAAGTGATGTATGTTTTGTGAATTTAGTTCATTTTTTACTTAATCTTAAAATGCCTTTCTTTTGAATAGGTTTGTTTAGAGTTCATCTAAACTTAGGATTAATTAAAATAATTAAAACATTCACTAAAACTAAAAAAATATGAATCCACTTTAGAAATTACTTAGGTTAGGGGAAGGAAAGAAGTTCTCTTCTCCCTCTCTTTAACTTAGTAATTAAGGATTCACTTGAACATAATCAATAAAATCAAAATAACTAAATCACTTGAAACCCTCCTCTAAGTTGAACATTCTTCACACTTAGAAAATTCTAACTTAAAGCCATAGCTAAGCATACCACACAAACCTAAAGCACACACATTAGGAAGTCACCACTTCTAGCTTTAGGTTAGAGGCGGTGCATGGATGCTTTTTTTTTTGATATATGTTTTTTGTGGATGTTATGTATGTGCATAGAATGAATGGTAGCTTAGTCTAACTATTATCTTATGCAAGGGATTGTGCTTAAGGGATATTGTAATAAATAAAATATAAATGCTTTTGTTGTGCAGGTGCTTATACCCTAAGCATAATCCAATAGGCCAGGTGGACTTAGTCACCCATGTGTGGGGTGATAAGTCCAATATACATGCTTGGGATTTGTGTGGTTTGTTTAGCTAATCTTTTTAGGTGTTAGTTAGATTTACTTTTCCTTTTCATGTAATTTTTTGTAATTAGGATTTTGGAATGATTGTTATGGGGATTAGGATGAACATTGGTCATAAGATCTCATCTATGCACCATGTGAAGCCTTTAGAGCATCCACCTTCCAACCATCCAAAGAAGGAACCAAAGAAAAAAGAAGAAAAGAAGAAGAAAGAAAAGAAGAATGAAGACCCCATAACAATGAGTTCCTTGCTTAATTGTATTTAATTCATTTGTAATCCAGGTTGTATAAGGGTAGAGCTACTACCCAATTTTTTTGGGTTTGTCGGTGGTACCCGACCATAACCTCTTATTCTTTTGATTAGCTTTATAAATTGATTGATGATTTGTTTAGCTTGTGCATTAAGTGGCATCCTTTTCTAGTTTCTTCCTTGCTTTATGTATGCTGGATGTGGATTAGACTCTTAAGAAAAAATAAATCTTCTACCAATTTAATAATTCAAAACTAAAAATAAAAAACTCATAGCCTCACCTAAAGCTTAGGCTAAAAATCAAAATAAAAGAATTAGCAACCCCTAACCTGTATGAGTACTTTTTTTAATAACATCATGCACAAATGCATATTATTTTACTCTTGATTGGTGGGCTTCCACCTTTGCCGAGAAACTTTTGACCTTGAGAGCCATGGTGGAAACACACCTCCTCCTTCTACTGATTTTGGCCAATAATCTTTCTCATGCATTAGCATATGAATCCTATTAGCTTGAGTCAAAAATTGTCCAAAAATAAAAATAAAATCTAAATATAAGATTTAGGTCATTTGAAGCATGCCTTACATGATCTAGTCTCTTTAGGGAGTGAGTTTAAGGACTTAGTCTCTAAATAAATAGTCTGGTTTGCATCCTCTTTAGGCAAACCAAATACCCATTTTAGCCTTAGGTGGTTGTGCTTTTGGCCTCACCAAAATTTCTAGATTTAGGTTTCAGATTTGCTTCTCTTTTATGGCCATAAGCTCACCTCTTAGGCATTTCCATAATCTTATGTTGTAGAATCATAAGCCCTAAATTTCTAATGAAAATTTTAACTCTAATTAATTAAATCAATTTCAAAAAGTAAAGCCCAACTATAAGATTATTTGAGATGCTCATTAGGTTTTCTAGCATCGTGGGCATCTCCTACTTATCTTCATTTGGATTTCATAATAACTCCCTCTCCTTGATCAATCTCATTTGATCTTCCAAAATAAACTAATCGATTGATAGTCCTATTGAAATCTTTGAATGATCATTTACCTTAATAGAGTATTCTAAGGGATCTCATCCCTTAGGATGTAATTAGGCTTTATAGAACTTAATGAACATTTAAAATAAACCTACTTTACTTTTCCATGTAAAGTAGGGAAGAATCTTGGTACATGCAGACCCATTGTCCTTAGAGTCCTTGAGGTGATTAGGTCCATTGTAGGGTGGTGACTTTTATCTTTTGAGATAGTACACCTCTCCTCAATTCGATCACCTTAATAAGAATATCTCGATCTATGTGGTATCAAAATTGCATAAAATATATGTATATTTATCTCATTTTTCCATAAGAAGATGAAGATATATATCTTATTCTCTAGAATTATTTTCACCATATTTTTTGGCGACTCCTGGGATGGTTCCTCTCTCCATCTTTGGTAAATGATCATTGTCTTCAAGTATAATAGTGGGTTTGTTTGGTATGAATGAGACTATCTTTCTTTCCATTGGCTTAGCTTATTTCATTCTTAAGTTGAGTTAAGCCAACATCTTTAGGTTTTAGGACCTCACCATGTTGGTCTTAAAACCCTGGTTTCTCCAATGGGTAAAAATAAAAGATCTAAATAAAAGAAAACTTTAAAGACTTCCTCCTTATCATTTTTTATGATAAGGAAAGGTTCATTCTAAAATAATAAAGATAAATAAATTTTTCATAAAATCTTGCTTTTCAAAAGCACTCTTTCAAAAAAAAAAATGCACATAATAAAATATTTTCCACAAAATTTTCTTAAATCACCCTCATCTAACAATTCTCATAATTGTTACATGTAGGAATCTTCAAAAATAAAACTAACAATCTTTTACAAAAGCACAAATGAATATCTTTCTTCAATTCATTTTGATGAAGATTTCATTTTCAAAATAAAGTAAACAATCATCTTTCCAAAAGTCAAAATCAAAATCAAAAATAAAATTTTTAAAAAAATGCACATATGAACCTTTCCATTCAATCACTCACACTATTGAATGGAGTTTCATTTTCAAACAAAACTAAATTTTCAAAAGCACATATGAACATCTTCATTCAATATACTCAAATTTATTGAATGAAGATTTCATTCCCAAATAAAAATAACATCATTTGGAAATCCCACTTAAACATATCCCATATATGATTAAGTTGGAATTCCTCTTTCAAAAGCAATAATCACACACAAAATAAAATTTTTTTTTCAAAAATAAGATTGATTTCCATTCCTACATACCCAAATTTGTTGAATGGAGTCTTCTTTTCAAAAATCAAAACTTAACAATCATGGTTCCAAATTCAAAGGCAAATTTTTTTCAAACACATTTGGAACTTCATTTAGCATACTCAAATTTGCTAAGTGAAGTCTCCAAATTCAAAATAAAATTTTCAAACACATTTGGAACTTCATTTAGCATACTCAAATTTTTGCTAAGTCTCAAATTCAAAATCAAAATTTTCAAACACATTTGGAACTTCATTTAGCATACTCAAATTTGCTAAATGAAGTCTCCAAATTCAAAATAAAATTTTCAAACATTTGGAACTTCATTTAGCATACTCAAATTTGCTAAGTGAGTCTCAAATTCAAAAAAAATTTTCAAACTTTTGGAACTTCATTTAGCATATCAAATTTACTAAATCTCAAATTTAAACAAAATTTTGGAACTTTGTTCTTTAGCATACCAAATTTGCTAAAATTTCAAAAAATCAAAATTTTAAACACATATTTGGAATTTCATTTAGCATACTCAAATTTGCTAAGAAATCATTTCTAAAATTAAGTGGAACTTCATCTTTAGCATACCATATTTTCTAAAGTAAAGTCTCCACTTTCAATCAAAAACAAATCAAAACAAAAAACACATTAGGATTTCCTTAGCATACCAAATTTGCTAAGGATCTACTTTTCAAAATCAAAATATCAAAACAAATGAAACACTTAGGATTTTCTTAGCATACTCAAATTTGCTAAGAATCCTATTTTCAAAAATAAAACACACTTGGGTTCATAGCATACCTAAATTTGCTAAGTGAGAATTCAATTTTCAAAATCAAACAATTCAAAAGAAACAATTATTTTCAAACGTTTCACTTAGCATATCCAAATTTGCTAAGTAAAATTTTAAAACACTAAATCAAAAAATAAAACCAATTGACCCTTACTTTAACATACTCAAATTTGTTAAATAAAAAGGTCCTCAAGTCAAAATCTAAATTCAAACAAACATGAACTTATGGAAGCATCCTTTTAAAAATATTTGAATCCACTTTTTAACATACCCAAATTGTTGAAATTGGATTCATATTCAAAAATTTCTCTTTCCAATCAAAATTTCTAAATCTTCTCTAATCCATTTGAACCCCACTTAACACTTCCAAGATGTTAAATGTGGGTTCAAATTCTAAATTCAAATTAAAAATCAACAAAATAAATTTGATCCAAGTTTGTTTCATTGTAGATTCTCGACATGATACTACTGATTCAATCTTTCAATTTTTGATTGATTGAAATGGCGCTCACGAAGTTTATGTTCACTTTCCCTCACATGGACTTGGCCTTGGATCAATTTCCCTCAGTGGATCATACACACACCCATCCATTTTGGCGGGATTTGAGAGGAGGATCACATGTGAGGGCACTCCCTCACTCGGTAGGACTATGGTGGTGGTGCAGATCATCGGATCAACCTTGGTGATATCTCCTCATTAAAGAGGAAAGCGGCACAACCGTGATATAGTAGTGATGCTGTGCCCCATGGTTTCCTTCTCTGCTTGGCTAGCACCCTCTTTACCCTCTAAGGGTAAGGCTCCTCGATTCAGATTGCCTCCCCCTTTGAGTTGGGTCTAGTTCTTACTCATCCTACAGACACAGGAAAAAATAAAAAATTGCATGATCAAGTGGTATCACACTAGGATTACTAGGAGATGGAGGCTGCTTTGGTATTAGAGGAGGTACCTACTTTGATCTTCCTGATTTGAACCAATCCTCTCTCTGGGAAGAGGGATGTAGGAGGATCATACTTCACCTCCACCGGTGGTTCAACATCAATCCTGATTCGAGTAGGAGGTCATGCCATCTCGATCATCTTGCAGGTTGGTGGAGCTTATGGATGTTGAGTTTGGAGCTCAATTTGATTTGAGATCCATCCCATAGATGGGGAAACATTTATCGAGGAGAGGGCCAGAGGCTCTATTCATATCACGGGAGAGAGGGGTTGTCACCGCGCTTCCTTGTCAATTTCCGGTTACATGCCGCTGACCATACATTTCTTACTTAGGACCTTCATGGGAGGATAACTCTTATTCATAGAGTGGTGGTGTCTCCACACCCCCTCCCTGCCATCACTAGTTCATCCTCTCGGTTCCTCCAGAAGGCCATGAAGGCCATATCAGGCGTGCCCGTTGGTGATCCATTAGGGATCCCTCCATCTACACCACCTATGAGGCGAGCTCTCCGCTTCCCTAGTGGTGGTGAGTGGCAACCCTGAAGCATAGTGGTCATCCCTTCACTAACTCCACCAGTTCAACATGATATGAAGATGGTAGCAGCTATTATAGAGGTAAAATACCTTTGATAGTGGAACCTCCAGAATGTCACCTTCTCCATGGCGGTGAGTATGTCTCTTCTAGTGAGTACATCCTCATAGGATTGACTCTGACAGTGAGGTCTGCCTCTCGGTGCATGATGAATCACCTAGCCAAAATCATTATGTTCCCATTGATTGATCATTCTCTTGAGGAGATAGTAGCACATTATCTTGTAGAAGAAGGAGATTAGGGTATGATTGGTGGATGAGAGAGACTTTGATCCCAATGAAGATGATTTGTTGGGAGACTTCAGTAGTGCATATGGTAGATACCAGAGGATCCCTCCTCAGGGAGCCGCATACCATGGAAGGTGATGAGGTTGATCAGGAAGACATAGCTCAATCAGCCCAACACCTTCGATATCAGTTGAAGCAAAAATGAGAGATAGATGATAGGAGGTGAGGACTTATTAGCGGCAATTTGTACTTCAAAACAAGCCCCTAGTTCATCCCTACTAGTTGACATTAATCAGGAAGAGTTAGTGCATATCTTGGACCCAGGAAAAACCTTACCTCTCGTTGAGCAAGGTAGCACTAGAATGTATAGGAAGGTAATGGAAAGTACCTCTATATAAGAGAAAGACATCATATCCATGGTTGAGCAGCAGGTGAAGGAAGCGTTGGCTCAATCCTAGGGAGGATCATCAGTTCCAAAGGGTAGACCCTACCAGGAGGAATTTGATGCAATCCAATATCCCAAGGGTTTTGTGCCACCTTCCTTCAAAAGCTTTGATGACAGTGGAAACCCAAGGTAGCATATGGCACACTTTAGGGCCAGTTGTTGTAATGCCAGTGGCTGTGACATTTTGCTATTCCACCTTTTCGTTAGTAGCCTAGTAGGGATTGCTTTCGATTGGTATGCTGAACTTCCCAATGGTTCAATAAAGTCATTTGTTGTGTTGGAGCAACTCATTATTAAGGGGTTTGCTAGAGCTCAACAAAGGGTTACTATAAGTGATCTCGTTGTAGCACAATAACACGCTGGTGAGTCCCTTGTTGATTATATTCTCGATATGGCATAACGAGTATGAAATCAAGCCAGTATCGGGACATGCCATTGAGATTCTTCTAAAGAATATCCATGGCGCTCGATCCTTCATGCTTAAGGGCTTCACTATCAAAATATTTGAGAAGCTAATCAAAGGTAGCTGTATAAGGAGAAATAGCAGGTTACCTTTTCAAGACCAAGTTTAAAGCAAAGCCATAGGTCTATGAGAAAGAGAACAATGACAAGTAGATAAGGGGAAGCAATCAACTATAGATCGGTCAGAGACCACGACCTCACTTCCACCTCCTTTACCACCAGTAGCCCTACCAGGCATCCTCCATGGCAGCCTCCTCATATACCATAGCAACACACACACATAGCCGTAGTGTATGGTCCACTACTTTTTTTGATAAGCAACAAACCTTATTCATTTAAGAGAGGTAATCAGAAGATCTTTAAGAATCTCTTAAAGAGCGATTTTTCTAGAGCCTAGAGAAAGAAGTAGGCAAAGTCATGATTAACTTTTGCCCCTACCACCATATGCTAGGCCATGTTTTGGAGGATTGCTTCACATTTAAGGGTGGCTTGAACATAGCTTCAAGACGGTCATGGTAGTTATCCCAAAGGAATACCTTGTGGAACAACCATCTAGTTCCATTAGGGTAATCCTTGGGGATACATGTGATCCTTCAAAACTAAGAAGGTTGGGATATTTCTTTATCCAAAACCTCTAAAAGATCATCAGAAGATCAAAAATCCTTGTGTGAGTCGACTCAAACCTCAACATCAAGGAAGGTTTGCAAGTTTCCAGTGCCAACTCGAGGAAAGGGGGAGCTCAGCAACAACATGTGTGACCCGGGATAACCTAGCACAACCACCGATGAGTCAGACCTCCGACCTAAGTTGTACACATGGTGACCTTCCTACTTTCTTCTTCTTCTACTAGTAGAACTCTTGTATCATCGGATAAGGGCATCAAATCTCTTACCCCACTCACTTTACTTGATTTCTACTTTGTACCTCCAAACAAATCCAAGAAATTGAAGAATAAAGCTAGCTTGAATTACATATGTGTCACTTCTGATGGGTTATCTTCTTCTCTTTCTAATGATAACTCTTCAAATCAAAGTAACTATAATAATTTTGATCTTCCTCTTTCTGATTCAGAGTTGGACTTTCCTGCTCTGAATATTATGGGTTCGCCTCTTGAGATAGACTTGGAATCATCAATTCGAGGGTCCCATAGGAGAAGTAGGTGAGCGATGTGCGGTAGAACCTTCCATTACCACCACAAGATCAGAAGTCAACCTCCATGGTGCAGGTTTTACCTCCTAGGGCAGCACATCAAGATAGATGGAAATAAGTCATTATAGAGAATCGAGAAGCCCCTCCATAGGATGCTCCACCCATAGATATGCTTATGGAGGATCAGTCCAAAGTGGACTACAATGTCCTTTCTTAAAGTTGTCGTCTAAGATAAGAAAATATGATGCCCTTGTCTTATCCAAAGAGATGAGAGAATCATTAATCAAGGCTCTCCTTGATCAATATGCTTAGCTCAGTGACCTATAGGTGAGGAGGCACATTACAAAAGAAGCTCGGGGATCACCTTCAGATGAAGACCTTTTGGGGACTTGGAGCACAAGTCCCCTCACATCAGTTGACATGGGGTTTAACTTGCGAGTTCTCATGATCTATGCATCATTGGTGAACATTATGAGTCTAAAGACCCTTGCCTATTTGAGGATCAACATCTCCACACTCGAGATCGGATGATGTTGAGAGGATTCAATGAACAAGGTGAGCGGGCTTTAGGTTCTATAGTGTTACCTTTGGAGATAGGTGATTGGAAGACTGAAGCCAAGTTTTACATCATTGATTTGAATACTTCATTCACTACTTTTCTTAGTAGGCCTTGGATATATCAGAATAAGATAATTCCATCCTCCCTCCATCAGTGCATCAATTTCGAAAAAGATGGGATTGAATACCATATCAATGGAGATGAAAAGCCATTTTCAGTTAGAGAAGTTGAGATTTATGAGGACTTGACCTACTATCTTCCTCAAAACACCATTTCTCATAAACTTGGACAAAATTTAAACTTAAACATAAAAAATAAGTTGAAGAAAAAAAGCCAAAAGGAAAAGAAAAGTAAAATAAAAATCCAATTGAACAAGAAAGGAGAAATGAGGAAGAAATAGATCAACATATTACATTCCACCCACAGTTCATTCCATCATATGGACGTGTGGGTAGGATGGCTTAACCTCCATGAGGTAGAGGCAGAGGTAGAGATAGAGGCAGTCCGAGAGGTGGAAGACCCCTTGGTTGGCCATCAGCCAAAAGAGGTCATGTTCCAGTTCATCGGAGTACCCCAACTATTCACATAGATTTAGAATCCAACTTGGAGGATGAGTCTAATGTGATTAGTATATACCAACCCTCTCGGGTTCCATTGGAGGTGACTTTCGATCAGGAGATGAAGAGGGCCTCAGACAAAGCAAAGTATTCGAATCAAGTTTATGTGAGACTATTAGACAACAGCTGAGAACCTTAGCTCTAACCTCACTTATATCCTAGAAAGTTAAAGGTTTAGTAGTTAAGGAAGCCCCTAAGTCTTCCAGTGATATCAAGCCAAAGAGATTCTTTTTGGGATCATCATCCTCAAGTTCTGAAGTTGATGCAGAACTTGAGGAGGATACAATTAAAGAATTAATGGAGTTACCTTTTGACTTTTACTCACTTTTTGTTCATAATCTTATACAGAAAGGTCTAGTTCCTCATACATGGTCCAAGCACAGGTTAGAGTACTTTGAAAGGCTGTGGAGCAATATAGGTAGGGAAGCATAATCAAGAGCAGGACTATGATTTGGTACAGTGGGTCTAGTTGATGACGATGATTACTGCTTGGTTGTTACCAATCATTTGGAGTAGGTTTTTTTTCATATAACACCAACTCTTATGAGAATGTGTGTTTAGAAAAATCTTAGATGATTTAGATGATCTCCAAATCAAAGAGGCCTTAATTTGAAGGAGATTCATTCAACAATTGACAAGCTTAAAGAAATCAACCTGATAGAAGAAAATCCATGCGGTGTACATCGGTTCATTGTTGAATGAAGAAGAAACCAATGACTTAGTTAGGCTATTGAGAGTTTAAAGATTGCCGGAGTTATGAAGAGATGCCCTGATTATCTCGTAATCCAAGCTAGCAATAGATCTAATGCTATTAAAGCTCTAGATGCATGATTAGAAATTGAACAACATCATTTCTAAAGTCAAAAGCATCAATGTTGGTTTCATCGAGGAAAAAATATCCATCTACGGTTAGCTTGTCATCTAGTTAAGAAGAAGAATGACTAAATTCGCATATGAATCAATTTTAGGGACTTAAACAAGGCATGTTCTAAGGATGAGTTTTTGCTTCCTATACCATAATTAATGGTGGACATCACCTCATCTCATTTAATATTTTGTTTCATGGATGGGTCATCTGGCTACAACCAAATCAAGATGTCTCCTGAAGATGAAGGAAACACCACTTCTTGAACCCTGATTGAAATCTTCTATTATAGGGTCATGTCCTTAAAAAATCACAACCCTGATCTTCAACAAACTCATCCATCATTAGGTTGAGTCATTGATGATCTAGTCAAGAGCGAGAAAAGGAAGACCATCTCTTTGACTTGAGGGTAGTTTTGAGCGGTTAAGATAATATAACCTCAAAAATCCAGTGTGCATTGAGTAGCTTGGAAATTCTTGGGTTTGTTGTCGAGGAATAGAAATAGATCTAGAAAAGATCAAAGCTATCTTAGAAATGCCACCTCTAGAGTTTAACTCAACTCATCCTTCCAAGATGGTTGGTCTAAGATGCTTTATCTCCAACCTATTGGAGAGATACAAGACATTCTTAGCACTTATCAAAAAGGATTCCAAGTTCAAGTGGGATGAAAAGTTCCAGCATGCCTTTGAAGACATCAAGCAGTATTTGGTGAAGCTACAGTTCTAGTAGCCCCCATCACAGGACTCATTCTACCTTTATTGCATTGGATGACTCTCTCGATGCTCTGTTGGTCCAAGCCAATGATAGCCAATGATGAAGAGAAGGAGAATGGTCTCTACTACCTCATCCATCATCTTATTCCTGCTGAAGCAAACTATCCACCTATTGAGAAACATTGCCTAGCTTTAATATTTGCTTCTGCTTATTATAGGTGAACTTGATCTCAGATAAATCCATAGTATCTCATGACCACAATGCTATCCGGATGTTTGGCATGGTCCATGATTCTCTCTCACAATTTGATATCACATTCATACCTCATGCGTAAAGGATAGACACTAGCGATTTCTTTGCAACACACCCACTTCTGATTCTGCAGTGATAATCTCCGATGAACAAATCATGAACTTAGGAGGCGAAACCACCAATGATGGAGATGTATTTTGATGGTGAGCTTCTTTTCACATAGGAAGCACCATGATCTACTCTCTAGGAAAGGCGGGGTAGGAATAGTTCTCTAACTCTAGACGCGATGTGATGAGATTCTCATACTATCTTTCCAACCCACCAATAACAAAGTTGAGTATGAGGCTTTGATTGATGCAGTTAGCCATCACTCGTGTCAAAGCATCAACATCTTTGGGATTCTTAGTTGGTCATCAATTGATTGATCTACAAGGTTCTCAAACCCAAGCTTTTTCATTATACCAGCCCAAATTTTTGAAGTCACCATCTACAAGGTTCCCAACTAGAACAGTAGATGCTTTGAAACTTGCCAAAAGAATTGGCATGTCGAAGATGATTCCATTTCAATAAGGATCCAAAATAGACAAGTCATATCCCTTATTGATGTAGAACTTATCGAGAGACTTTCTCTTAAAGGGGAGGTTGTCATTGCCAAAATGGACAAGGAGCTAAATTGGAGGCAACCGTTCATAGATTATTTGAATACCAGAAAATTACCTCAAGAAAAGTCACAAGCCCATTAGGTGAAATAAAGAGCTCTCTCCTATGCTTTCGTTGATGGCACTCTGTACCACAGTCCTTTGACCAAATGTGGTTGCATTGTTTAGACAAACATGAAGCCCATGGAATTATAACTGAGGTATATTTAGGTCTATGCGAAGCACATCAATCCAGTCGATGATGAAGATAAAGATCAAGAGACTAGAATACTACTAGCTTTCGATGATTACAGATTGTATGGATGTAGCTAGGAGATGCCATCAGTGTCAGGTACACAATGTGGTCCTCCACCAACCACCCAACATTTTGCACCCTACTCTGGACTCATGGCCATTCAGTGTTGGGGTACATTGTATTCCATCCTCCTTCTTTAAAGGGCATCATTTCATCTTAGTTGCCATTACTTTTCCAAGTGGGTGGAGGCAATCCCACTCAGAGAGGTCTTCGACATGTGCTTATTTTTAGGAACCATATGTATATGTTGGGGTGCCTCAATGAATTATATTTGATAATTCATTCAAAAGCATGAAGATCAATAGCTTCGCTAGAAGAAATGATATAGATTGAAGATACTCCACCATCTACTACCCAAAGAGAATGGCTTACCATAAGAATTCAACAAAACTCTCATCTAGATACTAAAGAAGATTCTTGATGACAACAAACTACAATGTAATTAGCAGTTGGTTGAAGCCTTGTAGTCCTACTGCACCACATACTAAACTCTAACTCAGTCTACCCCATTTTCCTTAGTATATGGTTGGTCATTCTACCTTTAGAAGTTCAACTCGTCACTAAGGATAGCATTGGGTAAGATCACTAAACAAAATGAAAGTTGGTTGAAGAGCTCAAAGGTTTGGAGGAAACCTGAGTTAGAACCTTTGTAAATCCAAAATGATTCAAGCTCACAAGATGGTTCGCTAGGTCTTTTGGTAGGAGAACTTATGTTAATCTAAGGAGACCAATTGTTGCAGTCAAAGATGGGAGGCAAGTTTGAACCCACTTGGGAAGGCCCTATGTCATAGAAGGCCTAGGAGGATCTTATTTATTGATTGTAAAGGAACACGATGCTTCCAATTAATGGGCTCTACCTAAAGAAATATTACCCATGAAATAAATCATGTTTGAAAATAATTATTAATAAAAGAACAAAATGATTCCATTCATCAAATCTTCTCTTCTTTGAAGCATTGTTTGCTTGTCTTGCAATCCTTCGTGATGTGTTTAGGGTAGAGTCCCCGGTGGCATCCTATCCCTCTTTCATAACACAAACACAATCACTAGGCTTTATTAGAATAAGTGTAAGAGATCATGAGAGGCATCCTATTTTGATTAGCACAACTAAGTTAGGTGTAAGAAAACCCAAGCGACATCCTTTCTTGGTGGGAGTTCCTATTTGTCATCCGTGAAACTATTTCATCAAATCCCTAGCGTGTTTAAGGTAGGTGTAAGAGTCCCCTAAAGGCATCCTATTCCTTTTAACACATGCACTACAATAAACATAAATCTTTTGTCTCGAGCTATTTGATGTGAGAACAAGCTCCTATGGCAATCACTCATAAGCTGCTCTAGGTTGGGTCTACATGCTACCTCACTAGTATGTCAGCCTAATGGTCATATGTTTGGATGATGTGAGTACCCACGCTTTCTTCCCAACTTCTCCATTGCAAATCAACAAGTGCATTGTTAGTATGGTAGTCTTCACTGCCTAATTAGTAAGCTACCTCGTGTTGATTTTGTTTAAGAAGATGTGAGTCCCCATGCTTTCTTCTTGAACTAACCATCATGATTTAACTAGGTTGAGTATATTTGAGGTTTAGGATAAGTACCCTAGAGGATCCTTTCCTCTTAACTACATTTGAGTTAATATAAGTCCCTATGGCATTTCGTATCCCTAGGTCGGATAGCATTGAGCCGATGTACTAACAATCGATTCCTATAGAGGATGTGAGAGCTTTCTTCCTAGGTGATTGTTGCAAGATGGACAAGGTTGGTTGATGTTCCTATCTTGACGTGACCCACGGTGGATACACCACTCTTGGTAGATATGAGTCCCCACGCTTTCTCCTTGAGTTGGCCACTGAATACCTATGATATATATGAGTAGCCATGTCATCTTCTTCAGGGTTTTGCATTAAGCCCTTAGTGACCCCTCTCCCTACAGGCATTCTATTTGGTTCACATCATTTGCGACCCCATTTAGATATAACCCGGGTTACTCTTAGATTGGGCAGTCTCCTTTCCTAGTAACCACCCCTATGGTTGGAGAATTTGT
This sequence comes from Cymbidium sinense, assembly GCA_021442155.1. Taxonomy (NCBI): domain Eukaryota; kingdom Viridiplantae; phylum Streptophyta; class Magnoliopsida; order Asparagales; family Orchidaceae; genus Cymbidium; species Cymbidium sinense. The sequence continues at coordinate 154,271,356 of CM038221.1, forward strand.
TCAGCGGATGCACAGATTCTCCCTTAGTTCATAAATATGAGATAAGTCTAGGCTGATATGAGCTCCTTCTCAGTTTGATCCCTCATAAAATTATTTCATTTATGGATTATGAATTCAAGCCCCCAAAGGGCCCCTTTTCCCAAGCGCATCTATCTTTAGGGAAAATATGTCCTATAGAATTGCAGGTTGAGATAAGTCCCAGTGGCACTCACTCAGTAGCCTTAGGTCGTTCAATCTATTTTGCCATAAGTAGGTTACCCCAGCAATCATTCTGCTTTAGAAGATGTAAGACTATGATGCATTCTTTCTAGCATGATTATCAAAAATCGATGGGCAGTCTTAGGTCGGGTTTGATTTGTTGCCCAAAGAAACTGATCATCCCAGTGGTCTTTTGTAGTGGAAGATGTGAGTCCCAAGCTTTCTTCCATTCAATTGATCATTGCCCAAAGACACTCCTTTGGTGGATAGTTCTCCATCGCGGGAAGCTACTCCCTTTGGTTGTATAAGTTAGGTCTCCAATGGCTCCCGATGATCCTCACAAACCAATGGAATCCATCAAAACAAATCTAAAAATGAAATTAATCTTGACTGTCTCTAAGTTGATCTAAGTCCCCATGTGGCATTCACTCAATAGTCAGCCCTAGGTTGGGTTCAATCTGTTGCCTTGCAAATAGATTACCCTAGCAACTGGCCTCTACTTTGGAGGATGTAAGTCTACTATACTTTCTTTGTATGCAAAAAATCCCTTTGGTTGGCTAGTCCTATTATGTGTTTAGTAGACTACCCTTTTGGATTGGTAAATCTGAGTTAGGTTTAGGCCTCCATGGCTCCTACTCAGTGCAGTCCATCATAAACCAACAAGGTCCATGTTAAAATTTAAATCTAAAAATTGAAACAAATTCAACCCTCTTCCCAAGTAAAAATTTCTCCTCAGCCAGACATAAATCAAATCAAACCTCTCATCCCCTTGTAGATGACTTGAACCTGCTTTCCCAGTGGAAGGTTCACATACTCTATCCCTAGTGGATACCCCCTTCCCTCTCTTATATCCTCAACATAATGAGAGCCACATTGCACTAAGCTCTGGATTCTTTCTACACCTTGGGTTAGGGATAGATTATTTCTATTAGTGCTTGTGATCTTTCGGTGTTGTTGATCATTTCGGTCAACACCAATACGTGTGTGTTCCTTGTCAATCACACCACACCTATTGGGCTCCCTTTGTTGACCTCATTTTTAGAATGAGCTCTCAACCCCTCCATCTTAAACATAGGACTTCTCTTAGACTTTAAGAGTTCCTTAGTCTTAAGACACATCTAGTGATTAGGTGGACACTTGCCTAGAGACTTAGAAGAGTTAGCCATAGGAATAGGTCATGCCTTAGGGTGTTAGGAAAACCCTTGGCTTGAACCACTCCTCACCTTCCTTCCTTCAAGTCAAACTCCAATCTTATTTGATTTTCTCCAAACTCAAATCAATGCCACATGATTGAAATCCATGATTGAAACCATGAATGAAATTTCAAATTCCAAATTTTTTCTTAAGTCCTTTCATCTTAAGGACTTAGCAAATCATATTCAAATCAAATCAAATCGAATTTTCTCTCATTTATTATATTCTCATTCTATATAAATGAAATATAGATATAAATCAATCAAACTAAATCCAAAATTAAAATTCCTAATTCAAAAGCATTCTTATGTCCTTAATTTTCCTCTTAAGGACTTATCCAAAATCATCTTCAAATCAATTCAAATTCATGAAAATTTTCTCATAACTCATTTATATTCTCATGTATATTCACATATAAATGAAATATAAATTCAAATCAATCAAACTAAACTCAAAATCAAATCAAACTCCAAAACTTCCTAAGTTAAATTTTCTCTTCTTAGCTACATGATCAAATCACTTCAAATTCATGTTCTCATAATCCATTTATATTCTCATTTATATTCACATATATAAATGAAATATAAATTCAAACAATCAAAACCACTTCCAAAATCAAACTCAAATCCATCAAAATCCAACCTAAGCCTTTCAAGTCAAAATCTTGAACTTCCAAATCAACTTCAAATCATGCCAAACTCTTGATTTTTTCATGATTCAATCAACCTCAATAATGAATCCAAATATAAATACAAACTTCAATCACTAAATCAAAACTCAATTCAAAAATCAAACCAAAATCCATTTCATGTTCACCCTTTGAACTTGAATTTGAAATAAATCAAAACCCATTTGACTTCAAACCACTTGCAAATGGGTTTATTTTTCAATCATAAGTCCATATACAAGTTCAATCAAACTCAAATCAAGCTTTGACCCACTTAGGCTTACTTGACCCAAAGTGACCTAAAGTACCCTTATGAGCTAAATTCTTATCCTAACAAAATTGGATTGAATCAAACTCACCTATGCCTCTCATCATGATCAACAATCATCATGAGATGATCAATCATTCAAATTAGGTTAAACCAAGTCAAACCTAAGGGTTGACCAAGCCAACACTTAGCCAAAATAAACCCAACATAGCCAAAATCTACTATAGACCAAATTGATTGAAACCAAAGATCCAAGTTTATTCATGAACGATGGTTGAACTTGACCAAGTCAATATTTGAGCCTAACCTAGCCCAATTGGCCACTTGACCCAAGTTGACCCAACAAAGTCAAAATATGTCAAAACTTGATCTAAGCCAAATTGATTGAAAACAATGGGTCAAGTTCATTCCAAATCACTTGTTGAACTTGACCAAAGCCTCAATTGGCCAACTAGACCTAGCCCAATTGACATTGAACCAACTTGACCTAAAGGGTCATGTTGAGACAAATTCAAATTTAACCAAAATTGATTGGAAAAAAAGATACCAATCCACTTCATATGACTAACCAAAACCTAAAACTACCTTGGCCTAGCTCCAAATGGTCAAATGGGTCAAATTGATCAACTTGATTTGACTTGAAGTCATATGAACCAATTCAAACCTAAACAAAATTGAATCAAACCAATGCCACCAAAACATTTTAAATGGTCTTATAAACTTGACCCAACCCTTAGTTTGATCCAATTTGACCAATTGGTCAACTTGACCCAAGTTGACCCATTTTGACCCAAATGGGTCAACATGAGCCAAACCATACCAAATGAACTCCAAATCTAATGAAACTTGCCCAAACCTATTTTCTCAACATACCCAACATAATCCAAATTCAAACATCAGCCAAATGACTATTTTAACATTAGGTCATAGAACAAATTTTGGTCAAATTCAAAGAAAATTTGGTCAATTCCTCTTCATACCTACTTGATACTCTCCTAATAGGTCAAGTGAACCTTAAGGAGGGTGGTGCACCCAACCCAATGGGTTTGGGTCAGCCAAACTTTACCCAAGGGCCAAACTGAGCACATGCCTTGAAATGGCCACATTTAATTCCTTCTACACTTGATTTAAGCACATGGGGGGTTCATATTCCCACTCCTCTGGCCAAACCGACCATGTGCAAGCCTCTAATAGATCAAACAGCCATTGCATGAAGGTAATTGGATCAAAATGATAAGCTTATGCTCGATCATACGATTGCCAAAGGGGGAGATATACTCCCCATAATTCATTTCAATTCACACACACACTCTGTCGATTGAAGCATAGGAAGCGGAGAAGCCTTGAGCCCCAAGCTTCTTAGAGAGTTTTTAGAAATTCCCATTCTTGGTTTTTACACAATAAAATAAGGTAGCTCCATAGGATTTTCAATTGAGCCAACACTTGAAACCAATCAAATTCCTTCCTTAGGCTCCATTAGAGGACTAAGTCGAGTGCACCCATACTCTTTCCTAAGCTCCAAAGGTAAGAGGAGTGCTAGTTCGATCAAAGCCGTAAGAAATCCAAGGATGAGTTGGTTCATAGAGAGATCTACTCAACCCTAAGGCTTGAAACTCTCAACAGAGCTTCGTCTTAATTAGACGAAGCTTCTCTAAGGGAATCGAGCACCAGTGATCACCTCTAGTGAGGTATGCCATTTTTTCGAGCTTAATTCCCATGTGTGTTGGTCCTCTGTGAAAGAAATTTCAATTTTATAGGATTTTAGCTATTGGAAATGATCTACATTGCTTGATGATGGTGTGGGATAAATTTTAGCCCAATCTAAGCTCAATCAAGCTCAAATCTTTCCCTAAAACATGGACGACCTCCATGGTTCGTAGAGCATGGTATAGGTGAATATTTGGCCGTCCATCCACACATTTTGGATGGGAGGTCTAGATTTAAGATGCGTAGAATCGCTCTTTATCCTTTTAAAACTATGGATTAAGTCATAGCCATTCGATCCTTGATCAAACGAAAGAGGCAAAAGCGCGTAGGGTCGCCACCACGCGACGCTACGATGTGATGCTTAAGTAGCCACTCAGGGAGTGATGCGTGTAAAGTGCAGCTACATCAGTGCTTGTGTGTCATGTCATAGGGATTAAGGAATTAATTAAGCTTTAAATAATTCCTAATTAATTACTTAATCTTCTAAAATTTATATCTCTCTGAAGAAAAATAAAAAAAATGAGGTAAATTGCCACTGAAAGATAATTCAGCTTAGAATATTCTAAAATTAGTTGTGAGAGATTTTGAATAGTGTCTTTCTCTAATTTTAGGTTTTATTAGATATATTAATTTTCTAATTACTCCTTAATTAATCCACTGATTATTCTCAAACTTCTTGAGTGTATTTTGGGGGATGACTTTTGCCTCCTCTAGTTTTCTTGGGATTTATTGGTGGGTTAATTGGGGAAATTACTAATGCATTTCCTAATTACCCCCTTAATGTAATTAAAATTAATTAAGGGTTTGATTGGTGGTTTAACCCTTTATTGAAGTTGATTAAGGTCTATTTCAGTGAATAAGAGGTTCAAGGAATAATTTTTGGGGCATTTTCCTAAGCTATTCCTTAAACCCCCTTTTCTTTCTTAATCCTATCTTAATTAAGGGCTAATTCACTAATTACCCTCTTAATTAATTTCTTAAAATTCTAAAACTTTCCAAAACTTAATTTATCTACTTTGGGTAGATGCTTAGGTGTTAACGAGCCAAAGTTCAATGAAGGAAATCAAAACTCAACTCATATGTGTGAGGGGTGTTTTGAAATTACTTAAGTTAAAACCTTTAGCTTAATAAATCATTAATCATGAGCCAAATTGCATTAGACCCCTTTCTTCGTAGGTGCATTGTAAATTTAAATTCCTTGTGAGGTTTTATGTCATCTCATTGGCTCATAATTATTTGATTAACTATACTAAGGTGGTGTAGGTAAGGGTTAATTAAAATGTTTAATTCATACCTTAACCTAATCAAAGTGTAAAATGAATCTAATCATCTAAAATTAAACAAAAATGTCAAACACATGTGGGAATGGGTTAGGAATAGAAAACTTGATTCACATTATTAAAATTAAATCAAATTCAAAATCAAACAAAAATTATATTAAATAAACTTTGATTTACTTTATGCTTTCTTATTTCATATGATTATTTTTGGGATTTAATTAAAGTGAATGTGTTTACATGCTTTCATTGCTTTCGCTCTTCACCAACATGCTAAATATGTGTGTCATATGGTTTCATGCATCCATGCTTTTCAAAATTCACATTTAAAATGAAAATATTTTCTTTATGTCAAATTGCATGTGTTGGCTAAAGTAAGAATATGAGTGGCTATTATCACTATTAAATTCAAAATATTTTCAAAATATATGAATCAATTATCAAAATTAAAAGTGTGTTACTTATATATTATTTTTAAATTTGCATGTGAGTAAAATATAAGGATGTGCTTAGTGTAGGTTTTCCTTCTCTTCTCTTTCAATATAATTTTGAATGGGATTTGGCAAGGTGTATGGTTCATTTGAAAAGAACCTAACAGTTGCCTAATTCCATATCCTATTCATTCCTTTACTATCACTTAAGAAGGATACCTATGCTTGCACATATAAATTTCATAAACAAAAATAAATCAACCAACACCAACTTTTGCATTCTTTCTTTTCTATTCATTTCTTTTGTACAGATGCTTGTATTTAAGGAAAGTGGTATATTAGTCTGGACAACCCAAGGGGTTGTGAGGCTTTAAGTAGCCATAAGAAGGTCATGTATCTTACACCCCTGGTTAACAATGGCATCGTACTCACTTATGTCTTTCATACAATCATATGTGCATGTGAAAATTGGATAAGAAACCCCTTTCTACTTAATGAAAATCATGCATCATAAATATTAAAATTTTCTTAAATGAACTATTTAGCATGCATCATAAAGTGTATTAAACATTCTCATTTGTATGAATAAATATGCTTAGGACTCATTCATATGCATGTCATACATCTTGGGAAAGAAATGAAGTGGTGTAAGTTTTGTGAATTTAGTTCATTTTACTTAATCTTAAAATGCTTTTCTTCTGAATAGGTTTGTTTAGAGTTCATCTAAACTTAGGATTAATTAAAATACTTAATTAAAATATTCACTGAACAAAACTAAAATATGAATCCATTTTAGAAATTACTTAGGTTAGGGAAGGAAAGAGAAGTTCTTTTCTCTTTCTCTCTCTTTGTAACTTAGTAATTAATTGTATGATTCACCTGAACCTAATCAAACATCAAATAAAATCAACCCAAAATAACTAAATCACTTAAATAAAACCCTCCTCTAAGTTGAACATTCTTCACACTTATAAAATTATAACTTAAAGCCATAACTAAGCATACCACACAAACCTCTAAAGCACACACATTAAGATAAGTCACCACTTCTAGCTTTAGGTTAGGGCGGTGCATGGCTTGATGCTTACTATTATTTTGATATATGTTTTAGTCTGGATGTTAGGGTGTATTTGCATAGAATGAATGGTAAAGCAATCTTAGTCTAACTATTATCTTATGCAGGGGATTGTACTTAAGGAGCATTGTAATAAGTAAAGATATAAATACTTTTGCTGTGCAGGAGCTTATACCTCTAAGGATAATCCAATAGGCCAGGTGGACTTAGTCACCCATGTGTGGGGTGATAAGTCCAATATACATGCTTGGGATTTTGTGTGGTTTGTTTAGCTAATCTATGTTTTGCAGATATTAGCTAGATTTACTTTTTCTTTTCATGTAATTTTTATAATTAGGGTTTTGGAATGATTATTATGGGGATTAGGATGAACATTGGTCATAAGATCTCATCTTATGCACCATGTGAAGCCTTTGGAGAATCCACCTTCCAACCATTCAAAAGATGGAACCAAAGAAGAAAGAAGAAAATAAGAAGAAAGAAGAAAAGAAGAATGAAGGAATAAAGCTTGAAAACTCCCATAATAATGAGTTCCTTGCTTATTGTATTCAATTCATTTGTAATTCAGGATGTATAAGGGTAGAGCTAGGCTACCCAATTTTTTTTGGGTATGTGCGGTGGTACCCGACCACAATGGCCGCTTATTCTTTTGCGATTAGCTTTATAAATTGATTGATGATTTGTTTAGCTTGTGCATTAAGTGGCATTCTTTTTCTAGTTTCTTCTTTACTTTATGTATGGCCTGGATGTGGATTAGGCTTTTGAGAAAAATAAATCTTCTACCAAATTTAACAATTTAAAACTAAAAATAAAGAACTCATAACTTCACCTAAAGCTTAGGCTAAAAATTAAAAAAAATAAAAGAATTAGTAACCCCCTTAGCTGGATGAGTACTTTTTTTAATAACATCATGCACTAATGTATATTATTTTCACTCTTGATTGGTGGGCTTCCACCTTTGCCAAAGAAACTTGGGTTGACCTTTAAGAGCCATGGTGAAAATACACCTCCTCCCTTCTCACTGATTTTGGCTAATAATCTCATTTTTCATGTATTAAGCATAAGAATCCTATTAGCCGGAGTCAAAATGATTGTCCAAAAATGAAAAAAAAAAAAAAATGAAATCTGAATTGCATTAGATTTAGGTCATTTGAAGCATACCCTTACATGATCTAGTCTCTTTAAGGAGTGAGTTTAAGGACTTAGTCTCTTTCTAAATAAATAACAGCCTAACTATCTTGCATACAACATATGGCTTGCCTACATGAATTTAAAACTATAGGAGGAGTTAGTTGGTGGCCACCCTCAGGCAGTTGTAAGTCCAAACAGTCAGGTGATTTGTCCTCTCTTGTGGAGGCAAACCAAATACCCATTTTCACCTTAAATTTAGGTTGTGCTTTTGGCCCTCACTAGAGCTCCATAGATTTAGTTTCTGAGGTTACTTCTCCCCTTTGTGGACCATAAGCATAAATCCTCACCTCTTAGGCATTTCCATAATCTTGTGTTGTGGAATCATAAGACCTAAATTTCTAATGAAAAATTTAACTCAAACAAATTAAATCAATTTCATAAATATAAAGCCCAACTATAGAATAGTTTAAGATGCTCGCTAAGTTTCCTAGCATCATGGGCATCTTCTATTTACTTCCTTTGGCTTCATTAATATCTCCCTCTCCTTGATAAATCCCATTTGATCTTCAAAAATAAGCTAAATGATTGGTAGTCCTATCTATTGAAATCTTTAGAGACAATGATCATTTATCTTAATCAAGAGTATTCTTATGGGATCTCATCCCTTAGGATGTAATTAACTATGGGGGCTTTCCCCTGTAGGAAACTTAGCGAACTTAAAAAAATACTTACTTTATTCCATGTAAAGTAGGGAAGAATCTAGTACACATGGACCCATTATCCTTAGGAGTCCTTGTTGAGGTGATTAGGTCCATTGTAGGGTGGTGACTTATATCTTTGAGATAGTACACCTCTCCTGTGTCATACCTGATCACTCTTAATACATCTAATGTGATGTCAAAATTGCATTAAAAAGAAGTATTTTCCATCCTCATTTTATCCCGCATAGAGTGAAGATGAAAGTATATATCTTATTCTCTAAAAAGAAAATTAATTGAAAATTTTTACCACAAGCCCCAAGGAGGTTCCTACCTCACTCCCCTAGTGCAAAACAATGATGATGTACCCATTTGATTTTATTCTTATGCGTCTTGACATTAGCATTAGGATATAGCTTTAATTCATCTACACAAAAAATTAAATAAATCAAATTTTACTTTTGCAAGGGTTTTTCTATTCTTATAGTTGTTTATATATTCATATGTATTTAAGAATAACGGATATATTAGTCTGGACATTCCGGGGATGCACAACTTTAGGTATCTCAAGTAGGTTCTTACCTCACTCCCCTAGTGCAGAATAATGGCGATGTACTTGCTTAAAACTTTCATACATTTAAATGTGTATTTAGATAATGAATGAAAACCACTCTCATTCTATTAAAAAGACATGCATTCATATTTTTTTCAAGTTGTCGGATTAATTAGTCATATGATTTAGAGTTCTTTTCATATGCTTTTGTATAATAATTTAGATTGAGCTTTAAATTAATATGAAAATATAATTCAACAAAATGAAACATCAATTCCAAGTACATTTGCTTACATTCATCATTTAAGTGTGCTAATGTATAAATTATATGTATAGGTATGTTTAGGACTTAATCATATGCATGCTATATATGATGAAAAGAAATGAATAAACATGTGTTATGTGATAGTAATTAGTTCCAATTAAACTTAAAATGCCTTTCTTATTGAATGAGATTATTTAAAGTGGACCTAAACCTAGGACTAATTAAAATATGTAATAAGCCATTCATTAAAGGGAATTCATTTAATTAATCGACTTTAGATGTGACTTAAGGTAGGGATGAAAGAGAGTGATCTTCTCTTTCCTTCTCTTTATAACATTTAGTAGTTTAGTGTAAATCAAGTGAAATGAAAGAAATATTAGGTAAAATTTACAAATCAATTAAACCACTTAATAAAGAAATCAACCCTTTATAATTAAATGTCCTTCATGCTTAGAGAATGATAACTCTAAAGCCTAGTTAGAACATACCACACAATCGTTAATACACACGCATTAGATTAAGTCACTATTTTTAGCTTTAAGTTAGGGAGGTGCATGGTTTGATGTATGTTTATTTTGTGATGTATTATCGTAGACTGAATGTTATTGTGTATGCTTTATAAACCAGATGTTAGGCCATGATTAGCCTAATTATATCTTCTATAGTGATTGTGCTTAAGGGGTGTTTATTTTCGATTCATGTGTATATTTGTGTATATGGGTGGGAGGGGACACCATCGATCCGAGGATGTACTTATTGAGGAGATCGTGCATGACATCAAGGAATAGTGCAGTAACTTGAAAGATAGAAATCACTATCTTGCGATGGACCTAATCACCTAATAAAGACTCCTAAGACATGATGGGTCTTCGAATGTACCAGAGATTTTTTTCCTACTTTATTTAGATGAATAAAGTGTGATTAATTTAAACCAGGTTCTAAAGTTCCTTATGGGGGTAATCCTCCTTAATTAATTACATCCTAAGGAAGGTGAATTCCTTAGGAATACTCTCGATTAAAGTAGGCAATGATTGTCTCCAAAGAATTTAAAGATAGGACTATCAATAAATTGGCTATATTTGGAAGATCAAATGGGATAGATCGAAAGGAAAGACTTATTATTGAAGCCAAGGGGATGAGTGGGGGATGCTCATGATACTAGAAAACTTAGTGAGCATAAAGTTGGACTTTATATATTTGAAATTGAGGAGAATTGTATATTTGATTTGAAATTTTATTAAAAATCTAAGACTTATAATTTCATAATATAAGATTATGAAAATATCTAAGAGGTGAGGATTTATTCTTGTAGACCCAAAGGGAAACAAAAATCTCAAATTGTAAATCTTGGGAGCTTCGGTGAGGGCCAAAGCATGACCTAAATCTTAGGTGAAAGTGGGCATATTATTTACCTCCACAAGAGAGAGTAAACCACCCGAATGTTGGACTTATAACCCCATGGAGTGGAGCCTGCTAACTCCTCCTACAATTTAAAACCATATGGTCAAGTCTTATGTTTTGTAAGATAGTTAGGCTATTATTATTTAAAAAGAAACTAAAGTCCTTAAACCTACTCCCTAAGAGACTAGAGCATGAGTGGTATAAATAATGACTTAGTCTAATGCAAATTTTATCAAATTTTATTTAATTTTTGATTTTGACATAGGCTATAGGATTTTATATGCCTAAAAATATGGCGAAATGGGTTACAATATCAACCAAAAGAGAAAGAGGTGTTTTCCATCAGTTCTCAAAGGTTAAGCCCTTATTCTATCTAGCAAAGATGAAAACCCTCTTAAAAAAGAGTGAAACAAAATGACATGCATGATATTAAGTTACGTATTGCTAAAATGAAGTTTGCTAATTATTTTATTATCTTGATTTAATGCCTAAGCTTTATGTGAGGTTATGAGTTATTTTTTTAAAAAATTAGTTACAAGTTGTAGTTAGGGTATAATATTTATTTTATCCTAAGAGCCTAATCGTATCGAGGCCATACAACAATCATCAATCATAAATAAACTATGAAGAGATATGCTTTTTTCTAATGCACAAGCTAAATAAAATATTAAATAATTTTACAAAAATAATGCAAAAGATTAAGAGGCTAGTGCAGTCGGGTACCGCCGTATAACCCAAAAAAGAAATGGGTAGCCGAGCTCTACCCTTATACAACCCGGTATAATGAAAGAATAATTAAAATTTAATTACAACAAATGAATGGGAGCTATGGGGATCTTCAAATCTTCAGAGCTCCTTCTTTCATTCATTTCCTTCTTCATTTGGTTGGGCAAACTCCATAGGATCACATGGTACATAAGGCTTGGTCTTGTAATAAAAGTTTATCTTAAGCCCTTATAGCACTAATCCTAATTTCTAATGAAAAATTACATTAAAAATAGAAAAAATAAAACTAACTACACCTTCAAAATAAGTGTTAGCTAAACACACCATACAACCCAAGCTGTTATATGAATAATTTGGACTTAGCACCCTGCACATGGGTAACAAAGTCTACCTATCCTAATGTAGATTATGCTAAGGGGTTAAAAAACTTACACAACAAAATATTTATATTTATTTTAAGAACCCCTTAACCATAATCTCCTGTAAAAAATTTGATTAGACTAACCATGGCCTAACATCCAGTCTACGCATATACTCCCTAACATCTAGTCTACAACATTACATCACAAAATAAAATATACATCAAACCATGCACCACCCTAACATAATACTAAAAGGGATGACTTAATCTAATGTGTGTGTTAAGGCTTGTGTGGTATGTCCTAACTAGGCTTTAGAGTTAAGATTTTCTAAGTATGAAAGACATTTAATTATCAAAGATGGTTTCACTTTTAATGGTTTAATTAATTTGCAAATTTTACTTAATCTTTTCCTTTATTTTATTGATCTACACAATGACTAAGTGTTATGAAGAGAAAGAAAGAGAGGATCACTCTCTTTTATCCCTACCTTAAGTCACATCTAAAGCAAATTAATTAATCAATTCCTATTAGTGAATGGCTTATTACATATTTTAATTAATCCTAAGTTTATGTTCACTTTAAATAAACTCACTCAATAAGAAAGACATCTTAAGTATAGTTGAAATGAATTACTATCACATAACACATGTTTATTCATTTATTTCCATCATGTATATCATGCATATGATTAAATCCTAAGCATAGCTATACATGCAATTTATATCTTAGCACACTTAAATGATGAATGTGAGTAAATGTATTTGGAATTGACATTTCATTTGGTTGAATGATTTTGTCATATTAATTTAAAGCTCTATCTAAATTCTTATGTAAAAACATAAGAAAAAAAACTTTAAATCACATGACCAATCAACTCAACCAAATAAATAATGTATGAATGCATGTCTTTTAATAGGAAAAAAGGGGCTTAGGGGTCACATGTATAAAAGGTTTAAGAAAGTATGTCATGATTGTTCTGCACCAAGGGAACTAGGTAGGAACCTCCTTGGGGCAACTTAAAGTCGTACATCATATGATACATATGAATGTATAAATAACTACAAGAATAAAAAGCCATGCAAAAATTGTATTTTGATTTCATTGATTTATTTTATGTAAATGAATTAAAGCTCTATCTAAATTCTAATGTCCAAATGCATAAGAATGAAATCAAGCAGGTACATCGCCATTGTTTTGCACCTATGGAACGAGGTAGGAACCTCATTACGGCTATTTAAAGTCGTGCGTCCCTGGAATGTCCAGACTAATATACCACTAACATTCTTACTTATGTAAATTAACACATGTATGTAAGGAAGAGACTTTATTTCATACACTAAATTTATATTCACTTGCATTCCCTATGTATATATAACTAAATTTGCATTATATATGTGTATTTATTTGTTAATAAACTTTTGAAAATATATTTGAGATTTAATAATGATACTAGCCACACATATTTTTAATTTAAATCAACACATGTAATTAGACATAAAAGAAATTATTTTATTTAATTAATTTGAAAGACATAAATGCATGAGTACATATGACATACAATATTTAGTATGAATGGAAGGAAATAAAAAAACACAAGCATATAATTTCATTCATTCCAATTAAGTCCTAAGGACAATCAAAATAAATAAGATTATTTAAAATGAACCAAAGTTCTTTAATGTCATTTCATTTTCATGTTTGATTTGATTTAAGAAATGTGAAAGAGTTTTGATAATCCTAATCTCATTCCCCATGTGTGAGTTAATTTAGTTTAATGAAGAATAATTAGGTTAATTTTATGTCTTAATTAGGTTAGGGTATGAATTAAGTTAATTAATTAACCCTTACCTACATCACCTTAAGTTAATTAACTAATTAATAATGAGCCAATATGAGATGCAACCATATGAAAAGTAAATTAGAAATGCTCCTAAGAAATGAAAGGGGCCTAATGTAGTTGGCTCATGATTAATAGTTAATTAGGCTTAAGGGATCCCACTTAACTACTTTAATGATTTTCTCACACATGTGAGTTAACCATAATTTCATTAGCTCTCTCTTTAGGTTATTGAACACCCAAAGAGCTACCCAAGATTGATTAAAGGTGATTAGATGTGAATAAATTTCAGATTAAGTTGATTGAGCTCATTAATCCATTTTGTTAAGCATTAAGCATGTTCAATTAATGAAATGGAATTAACATAAGAAAATAGATAAATAAAGAGGTCTTTGTCTCAATCCCTAAGTCCTATATTTGATCACTTTAAGCTCTAATTTTTATCTTGTAGATTAATTAATTAATTAAGCAATTAATTACTTCATTAATCATTAACTAATCAAATTCCAAAAAGTGAAGAAAACTTGGGAAATGAATTAGGAAAAATATCTCAATCACATTCCCAAAGCTCCCTTACTGTTCAATAAAGGTAATTAGGCTTAAATAATTAATTAAGTCATTATTCATTCACTAATTATTATTAATTAAATTAAGAAAGTGATTAAGGCATAATCAATTAATTTTTCTAATTAAGAAAGCAATAAAATCTCAAAAAATAGGGAAGGCATAGGCCATCCCCTTAAACATCCACAAAAAAATTTGAGATTAATTAGGTAATTAATTATGGAGTAATTAAGCTAATTAAATTTTTAATTAAACCTTAATTAAGCTAAAATTACTATTCAAAATCAATTAATAATAATTTTCCTACATTCTACTCTAAATATCTTCAAAATGAACCCAAGTTTGTATTTTTTTGGAATTGTCTAGGATTAGTTATGATTTTAAGAAGTTTCAGGCTTAAAAATTGATTATTTAAACTTAATTAAAGCCTTAATCCCATTGGGCCATGGGATGCCTGACAGGGTGTGCTTTTCACGTGTCACGACAGGATTGGCTATTTAAGTTGTCACATCCATCTCTAACTCGGATTGCGGCGAACACGCTAACTCTGTGGACCGTTCGATCTAAGATCGAAGGACCAAGATTAGATCTGTGATTTAGGAAAGAAATTAAGGGATGTAACACATGATTAGATCATGACTGTCCATCCTAATCAAGAGGAACAAATGGTCCGTTATCCATCCCATTCTTGACCGGCGAAAGGCGGATGCCGTCCATTTTTCCATGTTCGATCTGAGCCCACTCGAGCTCGGATTGCCTCCAAACTGATCCCACACCTTCAGGGAGGGGAGGCACACACATCCAATGACTAAAATCCAATGACATTAAAATTTGCTTCACTAAAGACCAAACAATTTTCCATACAAGGCTCACCGGAGCTAATGTCCAGCGGTGGATCGACGGAGGTAGCTTCACCGAGTTAAGATACATATAGTGATTAGGTGGACACTCAACCTAGCCCTAGAGACTTAGAAGAGTTAGCCATAGGAATAGGTCATGCCTTAGGGGTGTTAGGAAAATTTGTACCCATATGAACCACATTCCTTACTTCCTTCTTTCAAGTCAAACTCCTAATCAAATCAACATCAAACCGAAATCAATTCCAGCATAATTGATTTTCTCCAAACTCAAATCAATGCAAATGATTGAAACCCATAATTGAAACTTATGATTGAAGCCCATGATTGAAATTCCAAATATTTTCTTAAGTCCTTTAATTCCCTCTTAAGGACTTAGCCTAAATCAAACCTAAATCAAATTCAAAGTCATGAAATTTTCTCATATCCAATTTATATTCTCATTTATATTCACATATATAAATGAAATATAAATTCAAATAAATCAAACTAAGTCTAAAATTCAAATCCAAATCAAAAATCTTTCCTAAGTCCTTTAATTCCCTCTGAAGGACTTAGCCTAAATCAAACCTAAATCAAATTCAATGTCATGAAATTTTCTTTTCATTTATATTCACATATATAAATAAAATATAAATTCAAATCAATCAAACTAAATCCAAAATTCAAATCCAAATAAAAAATCTTTCCAAAGCCCTTTAATTCCCTCCTAGGACTTAGCCTAAATCATGTTCAAATCAATTCAAAGTCATAAAATTCTCTCACAACACATTTATATTCTCATTTAAATTCACATATATAAATGAAATATGAATTCAACTCAATCAAACTAAATCCAAAATTCAAATTCAAATCACAAATCTTTCATAAGTCACTTTAATTTTCTCTTAAGGACTTAGCATAAAAAAAATCTAAATCAATTCAAATTCATGAAATTTTCTCATAACCCATTTATATTCTCATTTATATTCACATATATAAATGAAATATAAATTCAAACAAGCAAAACCAACTCCAAAAATCAAACTCAAACTCAATCAAAATCCAACCTGAGCCTTTCAAGTCAAATTCTTGAACTTAGCCAAATCAACTTCAAATCAAGCCAAACTCTTGATTTTTCTTCATGATTCAATCAACTTCAAATCAAGCCAAATCAACTTCAAATCAATCCAAATATAAATACAAACTTCAATCACTTAACCAAAACTCAATTCAAAATCAAGCCAAAATCCATTTCATGTTCACATGAACTTGAAATTGTCAAATGAATCAAAACTCATTTGACTTCAAACCACTTGCAAATGGATTTATATTTCAATCATAAGTCCATATGTGAGTTCAATCAAACTCAAATCAAGCTTTGACCAAGCCATTTAACCCACTTAGGCTCACTTGACCCAAAGTTACTTAAAGTACCCTTATGAGTCAAATACTAATCCTAACCAAATTGGATTGAATCAAACTAACCTAAGCCTCTCATCATGATCAACAATCATCATGAGATGATCAATCACTCAAATTGGGTCAAACTAAGTTAAACCTAAGGGTTGACTAAGTCAACACCTAGCCAAATAAAACCCAACATAGAAAACATCTACCATAGGACAAATTGATTGAAACCAATGATCTAAGTTCATTCATGACCAATGTTTGAATTTGACCAAGTCAACATTTGAGCCTAACCTAGCCCAATTGGCCACTTGACCCAAGTAGACCCAACTTGACGTAAAAAGTTAAAATGTGTCAAAACTTGAACAAAGCCAAAATAATTAAAACCAATGGGTCAAGTTCATTTCAAAATGATTGTTGAATTTCACCAAAGCCCCAACTGGCTAACTAGACCCAACCTAGCCCAATTGACCATGAATCTAACTTGACCTAAAGAGTGAAATTGATCCAAATTCAAACTTAGCCAAAATTGATTGGAAATAAAGATACCAATCCCTTATATATGGCCAACCAAAGCTAAACCTACCCATGACCTAGCTCAAATAGATCAAATGGGTCAAATTGATCAACTTTACCCATTTGAACTAAATGAAATCATATGAACCAAATTCAAACATAAACCAAATTGAATCAAACCAAAGCCACCAAAACATTTCAAATGGTCATATGAACTTGACCGAACCCTTGGTTTGACCCAATTTGGCCATTTGGTCAACTTTACCCAAGTTGACCCATTTTCACCTAAATGAGCCAAATCACATCAAACCAACTCCAAATCCAATGAAACTTGTTCAAACCTATTTTCTCATCATATCAAACTTACCTAAACTGAAATCAAGGTTAAATGACCATTTTACCTATAGGCCATAGGGTAAATTTTGGCCAATTCCACTTGGAATTTGGTCAAATCCTCTTGATAACCACATGACAATCTCTTAGTGGATCAAGTGAACACTAGGGAGTGTGGTGCACCCAACCTAATTGGTGTGGGTCAGCCCAACCTAGCCCAATGGCCAAACCGACCACATGTCTTGAAATTACCACATTGGAATCATGCCTCCACTTATTTTGAGCACATGAGGAGTTGGCCATTCCACTCCTCTGGCCAAATTGAATTTAATGACTCATCTAATAGCCTAACAAGCCCACTAAATCAAGGCAATTGATCAAAAATGGCAAGCTCTTATTCAGCCATCCGATTGCCAAAAGCGGAGATATACTCCCCTTAATTCAAAAAAAATTTCACTTTCCCTCAGTCGATTGAAGCATAGGAACTCAGAGCAAGCCTTAGAGAGTCTTCGCAAGCTTTTTAGAGAGGATTTGAAATCTCCATTCTCAGTTTTCAGAGCTTGAAAATAGGGGAGTTCTATTGAAAAGCCAACTTACTCAATACTCAACATCAACTCAATTCCCCCTTCAAGCTTCATCAGAGGACCAAATCAAGTTGATCTAAGCTCTTTCCCAAGCTACAAAGGCAATAGAGAATCTAATTTAATCAAACCCGTAAGGAGTTTAAAGGGGAGTTGGTCTCTTGTAGCAACCACCCAGTTTCAAGAGCTTAAACTTTCAGTAAAGCTTCGTCTCAACCAGACAAAGCTTCTCTAAGGGACTCGAGCACCGGTGATCACCTCCGGTGAGGTGCTGATACCCCTAAGCATAATCCAATCGGCCAGGTACACTTGGTTACCCATGTGTAAGGTGCTAAGTCTAATATACATGCTAGGGATTTGTGTGATTTGTTTAGTTAATCTCCATTTTGTAGGTGTTAGCTAGATTTACTTTTCTTTTTCATGAATTTTTGTAATTAGGATTTAAAAATGTTTATTATGGGTGATTAGGATGAGCATTGGTCATAAGATCTCATCTTATGCATCATATGAAGCCTTTGGAGCAACCACCTTCCAACCATCCAAAAGAAGGAACCAAAGAAGAAAGAAAAAAAAAAGAAAGAAGAAAAGAAGAATGAAGAAATGAAGCTTGAAGACCCCCATAACAATAAATTTCTTGCTTAATTGTACTTAATTCATTTGTAATCTGGGTTGTATAAGGGTATAGCTCGGCCACCCAATTTGTATTCAGGTGTGTGCGGTGGTGCCCGACCATAAATGTCCTCTTATTCTTCTGTGTTAGCTTTATAAATTGATTGATGATTTATTTTGCTTGTTCATTAAGATGACATACTTTTTCTAGTTTCTTCCTTGCTTGATGTATGGCCTAGATGTGGATTATGCTCTTAGGGAAAAATAAATCTTCTATTAAACTAATCAATTCAAAACTAAAATAAAAAATTCATAACCTCATCTAAAGATTTGGCTACAAATCAAGATAAAAGAATTAGCAACTCCTGAGTTGGATGAGTATTTCTTCTATAACATGATGCATAAATGCATATTATTTTCACTCTTGATTGGAGGGCTTCCACCTTTACCAGAGAAACTTGGCTTGACCTTTGAGAGCCATGGTGGAAACACACCTCCTCCCTTCTCACTGATTTTGGCCAATAATCTTACTTCTCATGCATTAGACATATGAATCCTATAAGCCTGAGTCAAATGATTGTCCAAAAATGAAATTAACATGTAATATGATTCACATTAGATTTAGGTCATTTGAAGCATGTCCTTACATGATCTAGTCTCTTTAGGAGTGAGTTTAAGGACTTAGTCTCTTTCTAAATAAATAATAGCCTAGCTATCTTGCATAAAACATATGACTTGCCTACATGAATTTAAAATCATAGGAGGAGTTAGTTGGAAGCCACTCCCAAACAGTTGTAAGTCCAAGTAGTTGGGTGGTTTGTCCTCTCTTGTGGAGGCTAACCAGATACCCATTTTTCTCCTTAGATTTAGGTTGTTCTTTCGACCCTCGCTAAAACTCCCTAGATTTAAGTCCTGAGGATGCTTCTCCCTTCTATGATCCATAAACATAAATCCTCGCCTATTATGCATTTCCATAATCTTTCATTGTGGAATCATAAGCCCTAAACTTCTAATAAAAAGTTAAATCAAATGAATAATTTAATTTCAAAAATATAAAGCCCAACCATAGGATAGTTTGAGATGCTCGCTAGATTTCCTAGCATTATGAGCATCTCCTACTTATCTTCTTCTGGCTTCAATAATAACTCTCTATCTTTGATCAATCCCATTTGATCATCCAAAATAAACTAATCGATTAATAGTCTTACCTATTGAAATCTTTGGAGACAATGATCATTTACCTTAATCGAGAGTATTCCTAAGAGATCTCATTCCTTAGGATGTAATTAACTATGAGGGCTTGCCCTGTAGGGAACTTAATGAATTCGATTTAAAATAAACCCTACTTTACTTTTCAATATAAAGTAGGGGAAGAATCTTTGGTACGCATGCAGACCCATTGTCCTTAGGAGTCTTTGTTGAGGTGATTAGGTCCATTGTAGGGTGCTGACTTCTATCTTTTGAGATAGTACACCTCTCCTCAACATCGTACTTGATCACCCTCAATAAGAACATCTACGGATCTACATGGTGTTAAAATGCATAAAAAGGAGATGTATATTTCTATGTTTATTTTATCCCACATCAAGTGAAGATGGAAGTATATTTATCCTTTATAAATATTCTCATAAAAAATTCACCATAGATTTTTGTGGCGACTCCGTTAGGGAAGGTTCCTCTCTCCATCTTTGGTAAATGATCATTATCTCTAAGTATCGATAGTGAGTTTGTACCTTGGTATGAATCTAAGGCTATCTCTCGTTCCGCTGGCACTTAGCTTATTTCATTCTTATGTTAAGCTAGCAAACATCTTTAGGTTTTAGGATCTCACCACGTGTTGGTCTTAAAACCCTCGTCGGGTTCTCCAATGGGTAAATATAAAAAATGATCCAATAAAAATAACTTCCTCTTTATCATTTCTATGATAAGGAAAGGTTCATTTTAAAATAATAAAGATAAAATAAAACCTTATAAAAAATCATGCTTTTCGAATAGCACTCTTTAAAAAATGCACTTAATAAAATATTTTGCACAAATATTTTCCTAAATCATCTTCATCTAACAATCTTTATAATTGTTATATGTAAGATCATCTTTACGAAAATAAGATTCCAACAATTACATTTTCTAAAAATACGAATGAGTTTCTTCACTTAATTCATTTTTTTGTGAAGACCTCATTTCCAAAAAAATAAAAATTTCAACAATCATATTTTCAAAAGCATAAAATTTGAAGATGAGCCTTTCCATTCAAAACATCCAAATGTGTTGAATGGATATTACCTTTTCAAGCAAAATCATAGCTTTGGACTTCCAACTAATACATTCCACATGTGTTAGGTTAGAATTTTCATGTTTTCAAAAAGCACATGTGAAACCTCTCCATTCAATATATCCACACTTATTGGGTGGAGGTCTCATTTTCGAACAAAATCAAAAATAAATTTTCAAAAACCACATATGAACCTTTCCATTCAATATACCCATACTTATTGAATGGAAATTTCATTTTCAAATAAAACTAAATTTTTCAAAAGCACATATGAACCTTTCCATTCAATATACCCATACTTATTGAATTGAAATTTCATTTTCAAACAAAATTAAAATGTTCAAAAGCACATATGAATATCTCCATTCAATATACCAAAATTTATTGAATGAAAATTTCATTTCCAAATAAAATGGCATCACTTTGAAATCCTCACTTAACATATTCCACATGTGATTAGTTTGGGATTTCCTTTTTCAAAAGCAACAATCACATACAAAATATACATCTTTGGAAAATGAAACATAATTGATTTCCATCTTACATACCCAAATTTGTTAAATGGAAATTTCTTTTTTCAAAAATCAACAAAAATAAAAACTTTCAAAATACATTTGAAACTTCATTCTAGCATATCCCATTTGCTAAAATGAAGTCTCTCTCTTTCCAAAAATTAAATTTGAGACACACGTTTGGAAATTTCATTTAGCATACTCAAATTTTCTAAGTGAAATATCCATTCCATAAAAAATTTCAAAATATATTTGGAACTTCAATTTAGCATACCCCATTTGCTAAAATGTAGTCTCCCCTTTTCAAAATCCAAAAAAATAAAAATAAAAAAATTTGAAACACCTTTGGAATTTCATTCAGCATACTCAAATTTGCTAAATGAAATTTCCACTTCACAAAATTTCCAAAAGCACTTTTGGAACTTCACTCTTTAGCACAACAAATTTGCTAAAGTGAAAATTCCATTTTCAAAATAAAACCAAAACATCTTTTAACACATTTAGCATACTCAAATTTTTTAAGTGAAATTTCCATTTCACAAAATTAAGTGGAACATCATTTTTTCTAGCATACCATTTGCTAAAGTGAAGTCTCCACTTTCAATCGAAAATAATTCAAAACCAAAAAAAAGGAAACACATTAGGATTCCCTTAGCATACTTAAATTTGCTAAGGATCCTACTTTTAAAAATCAAAATCAAAATCAAAATAAAAAAGAAACACATTAAGATTTTCTTAGCATACCCAAATTTTCTAACGATCCTACTTTTAAAAAAAAAATCAAAATATCCAAAACAAATGAAACACTTTATTATTTTCTTAGTATACTCAAATTTGCTAAGAATCCTATTTTCAAAAATCTTTCAAAAAAATAAAAAATAAAATAAAACAAAACACACATGGGTTCTTCACTTAGCATACCTAAATTTGCTAAGTGGGAATTCCAATTTTCAAAATCACCAATAATTCACAAGATAAAACAAACAAAAAGAAAAAAGACATAATTATTTTCAAACACCTCACTTAGCATACCCAAATTTGCTAAGTGAGGGAATTCCAAAATACCAAATCAAAAAAAAAACCAATTGAGCCTTACTTTAACATACTCAAATTTGTTAAAGGAAAGGGACCTTAAATCAAAATTCAATTTCAAACATGAACCTATGGAAGCATATTTCTAAAAATATTTGAACCCATTTTCAACATACCCAAATTTATTGAAATTGGATTCATATTCAAAAATTTCTCTTTCCTATCAAATCTCTAAAACCTCTTTAAATCCATTTGAAGCTCACTTAACACCTCCAAGATGTTGGATGTGGGTTCAAATTATAAAACTCAAATTCAGAAATCAACAAAATAGAAATCTGATCCAAGCTTATTTCCAGCATTGCAGATTCTCAACATCAGTCTCAGTTGCAACTACAATTCAGTTTTTTAATTTTCAGTTTATTATAATGGTAGTTTCACAAAAGTTTGTGTTTACTTTCCTCTACGGCATGGACTTGGTCTTGGATCATCTCCTGACATCACCCATCTCATCCATTTGGTAGGTTTGAGGGGTGAAGATCACCTATGAGGGCACTCCTATTAGCAGGACTATAGTAGCCGGGCAGAAGGTGGTCATTCAAATTGATTTGCCATTATATTTTGACATCCTCTCATTAAAGGCGTAGTGGTTCCAAGTGTTCGCGGTCTTGCTAGTCTAGTGGCACACATGTACCCGTGGTTTCTATGCCCTAGGCTAGCACCCACTCATTGGCACCCTCTAAAGGTAAGGCTCCTATGATCCCATAGATTGCCTCGCCAGCTTTTGAGGTTGGGTCTAGTTCTTACTCCACTCACCTTACCAGGACTTAGAGGAGGAATAAAAACTACATGATTAAGTGGTATCATACACGTATTTCTAGGGAGATGGAGGCCGCTACACAGTCAGTTATGGAGGAGGAGCCCACTCTAATTTCCCCACTAGTTACAATGAACCCATTTCATCCTCTCTTTGGGTCCGACGGAGAAGATGCTAGAAGGATCCGTACTTCACCTCCACCTTGGTACCACAGCGAGCGAGGAGGTGGTATCGCCTCCAATAGTTCGGTTGGAGCTTATGGACGTTGGTCAAGAGCTCAATTTGATTTGAGATATATTTATCCCCATAGTGGGGAAACATCTATAGAGAGCGGAGGCCCACTTCATATAGATCACTAACCAAGAGGCGAGGTTTGGTCGGGAGTCAGCCTCACATTGATTTCCCTATGGTGTGCTACCCGCGTGATCACATAGAATTTTTTTCTTACATGACGAACCATCATAGGAGAGGGTCCTGTAAAGAGTCGGTGGTGTCTCCACCACACCTCTCACCCCATCGCCATCGTTCATGTTCGGCATCTCTGTTCGAGGCCATGAAGGCCACATCAGGGGAGAAGAACCCGTTGGTGATACTGACCAAATCCATTCCATCTACTACATGTTTGTGGTGAGCTCTCTGCCGACCTTACGCCCCTTAGTATTAGAAGGAATGACCGAAGCATAGTGGTCATCCTTTCACCAATGCCACCAATTTAGCAGAACATAGAGATGGTGGCAGTAGTTACAGAGGGAGAAGATGATAGCCGAGTTGCATCGATGATAGTAGAACCTCCTAGGAGTGTCAACCCATTTAGAGTCAGTGATAGTCAGGAGTATGCCTCTTCTAGCAAGTACAGTCCTCACAGGATCGATTCTCTAACAGTAGAGGAGGTCTGGTGCCTCTCAGTACATGAAAATGATCACATCAATTGGCCAAAATCATTTAGGCTCATTCAGATTGATCATTCTCATGAGGACGTGGTGGCACATTATCTTATAGAAAAGAAAGAAATTTGGGGTATGACTAGTCTAATGAGGAGAAGATCAGCTTTGATTCCAACGAAAATGATTTATTGGGAGACTCAGCTGGGGTTTGCATGGTAGATACCAAGGGATCCCTCCTCAGATAGCAGCAAGCTATGGAAGGTGATGAGGTTGAGCATGAAGACACAACCCAATCAGCCCAACACCTCCAATATCAGTTAAAGAAGAAAAATAAATAAATAGATAAGATGGTGAGACAACTTGAGGACTTATTAGCACTAGTCTCAGTACTTCAAAAAAGCCGGTTCATCTACAACTAAGATTAGTCGGAGGGTGCATGTCTTGGACCCAGCCAAGACCTTACCTCCCATCGAGCAAGGTAGCACTAGCATGTATAGGAAGGTAATGGAAAGTACCTCCATACAGGAGAAATACATCAGATCTATGATTGAGCAGCAAGTGAAGGAAGCATTGGCTCAAGCTTAGGGAGGATCATCAATTCCAAAGGGTAGACCCTACCTAGAGGAATTTGATGCAATTCAATATCCCAAGGGTTTCATGTTACCTTTCTTCAAGAGTTTTGATGGCAGTGGAAACCTGAGGCAGCATATTGCACACTTCAGGGCTAATTATTGCAACGCCGATGGAAGCGATGCTTTGCTATTCCACCTCTTCATTAGCAACTTAGCAGGGATTGCTTTTGATTGGTATGCTAAACTTCCCAGCAGTTCAGTAAAGACATTTGCTGAGTTGAAGCAACTCTTTATCAAGAGGTTTGTTGGAGCTCAGCAGAGGGTCACTATTAGCGATCTCATTGTAACAACAACACCCAGGTGAGTCCCTTGTTGACTATATTCTCCAGGCAGTAACAGTATGAAATGTGTCAAGCAAAGACATGCTATTGAGATTCTTCTAAAGAATATCCATGGCCCGATCGCCTTCATGCTTAAGGGCTTCACTATCAAAACATTTGAGAAGCTTATCAACAAGGCGGCTAGTCTACAAGGATAGGCCAAACAGTTACCTTTTCAAGACCAGATGCCCAAAGCAAAGTTGCAAAAGGTCTATGAGAAGAAGCCAAGAATAGTGATAGTGATAGGTAAGGGGAAGCTACAGATCGTCAGAGATGACCTCGGCCTTTGCTTCCACTTCCTCACCACCAGGGTAGCCTCTGTTGACCTCATTTTTAGAATGAGCTCTCAACCCCTCCATCTTAGACATAAGACTCCTCTTAGACTTTAATGGATCCTTAGTCCTAAGACACATCTAGTGATTAAGTGGACACTTAACCTAGCCCTAGAGAGTTAGAAGAGTTAGCCATAAGAATAGGTCATGCCTTAGGGGTGTTAGGAAAATTTGCCTACCCTTACTTAAACCACTCCTCACCTTCCTTCCTTCAAGTCAAACTCCAAATCAAATCAGCATCAAAATTAAATCAATTCTAGCCTAATTGATTTTCTCCAAATTCAAATCAATGTCATATGATTGAAATCCATGATTGAAGCCCATGATTGAAATTCCAAATTCCAAATATTTCCTATGTCCTTAATTTTCCCTCTTAAGGACTTAGCCAAAATTATCTTCGAATCAATTCAAATTCATAACATTTTCTCACAACTCATTTATATTCTCATTTATATTCACATATATAATTGAAATATAAATTCAAATCAATCAAACTAAATTCAAAAATTCAAATCCCTAATTCAAAATCATTCTTAAGTCCTTAATTTCCCTAATAAGGGCTTAGCCTAAATCAAATAAAAATCAATTCAAATTCATAAAATTTTATCATAACTCATTTATATTATCATTTATATTCACATATATAAATGAAATAAAAATTCAAATCAATCAAACTAAACTCAAAATTCAAGTTCCAAACTCCAGAATTTTCTAAGTCCCTTAAACTCCAGCCTGGATCATGATCAAATAACTTCAAATCCTTGAAATTTTCTCATAACCCATTTATATTATCATTTATATTCACATATATAAATGAAATATAATTTTAAACAATCAAAGCCACTTCCAAAAATCAAACTCAAACTCATTCAAAATCCAACCTAAGCCTTTCAAGTCAAAATCTTGAACTTAGCCAAATCAATTTTAAATCAAGCCAAACTCTTAATTTACCTTCATGATTCAATCAATCCTTCAATCATAAATCCAAATATAAATACAAACTTCAATCACTTAACCAAAACTCAATTCAAAAATCAAACCAAAATCCATTTCATGTTCACCCTTTGAACTTGAAATTGTCAAATGAATCAAAACCTATTTGACTTCAAACCACTTGCAAATGGATTTATATTTCAATCACAAGTCCATATGTGAGTTCAATCAAA
Source organism: Cymbidium sinense (assembly GCA_021442155.1). Classification (NCBI taxonomy): domain Eukaryota; kingdom Viridiplantae; phylum Streptophyta; class Magnoliopsida; order Asparagales; family Orchidaceae; genus Cymbidium; species Cymbidium sinense. The sequence goes on from CM038221.1 coordinate 154,297,959, forward strand.
CTCAAATCAAGCTTTGACCAAACCATTTGACCCACTTAGGCTCACTTGACCCAAAGTGACCTAAAGTACACTTATGAGACAAATTCTAATCCTAACCAAATTGGATTGAATCAAACTCACCTATACCTCTCATCATGATCAACAATCATTATGAGATGATTAATCAATTAAATTGGGTCAAACAAAGTCAAACCTAAGGGTTGACCAAGTCAACACTTAGCCAAAATGAAACCCAACATAGCCAAAATCCACCATAGGCCAAATTGATTGAAACCATTGATCTAAGTTCATTCATGACTGATATTTGAACTTGACCAATTCAACATTTGAGCCTAACCTAGCCCAATTGGCCATTTGACCCAAGTTGACCCAACTTGACCTAAAAAGTCAAAATATGTCAAAACTTGATCTAAGCCAAATTGATTGAAACCAATGGATCATGTTCATTCCAAATCACTTGTTGAACTTGACCAAAGCCTTAATTGGCCAACTAGACCTAACCTAGTCCAATTGACCATGAACCCAACTTGACTTAAAGGGTCATATTGAGCTAAATTCAAACTTAACCAAAATTGATTGGAAATAAAGATACCAATCCACTTCATATGACTAAGCAAACCTAAAGTTACCTATGACTTTGCTCAATTAGGTCAAATGGGTCAAATTGATCAACTTGACCCATTTGACCTAAATGAAGTCATATGAACCAAATTGAATCAAACCAAGGCCACCAAAATATTTGAAATGGTCATATGAACTTGACCCAACACTTGGTTTGACCCAATTTGACCAATTGGTCAACTTGACCCAAGTTGACCCATTTTGACCTAAATGGATCAACATGAGCCAAACCATACCAAATGAACTCCAAATCTAATGAAACTTGGCCAAACCTATTTTCTCATCATATTAAACATACCCAAATTGAAATCAAGGTCAAATAATTATTTTACCCCTTTTCCATAATGTAAATTTTGGCCAATTCCACTTGGAATTTGGTCAAACCCTCTTCATACCTACTTTATACTCTTCTAATAGGTCAAGTGAACATTAGGGAGGGTGGTGCAACCAACCCAATGGGTTTGTGTTAGCCCCACTTGAGCCATGGGCCAAACTGACCATGTGCATGGAAATAGGCACATGGGAATCATGTCTCCACTCAAATCGAGCAAATGGGGTCTCCACTAATTGACTCCCTAGCCTAAAATGAACTCAGGATGCACGAGCGGCTAAAAGCCAAAGCTCAATTGGATCAAAATGACTTCTCCCTTCTTGGTCACCCGATTGCCAAAGGGAGAGATGTACTCCCCCTAATTCATTTGAATCTTCAGTTTCCCATTATCGATTGAGTGTAAGGAAGCCAAAGGAGTCTTTTCCCAGTGATCCCAAGCTCCCTCAAGCACTTGCCAACTTCATCTTCTCAGTTTTTACAAGGTGAAAAATAGGGGAGCTCCATAGGATTTTGAACTTAGTCAATACTCAATATCAAATTGCAAGCTCCATCAGAGGATCAAGTCGAGCTTGCCCAAGCTCTTTCCCAAGCTCCAAAGGCAAGAGAGGATCCAATTCAATCAAAGTCAAGCTCACTTGGAGGAGGAGATGGTCCATAAAGCCATCCACTCAACCTCAAGAGCTAAAACTTTCACCAATGATTTGTCTCAACCAGACGAAGCTTCTTCAAGAGAATTGAGTGCCGATGATCACCTCCGATGAGGTATGCCATTTTTTGATTAAACTCAATCTGGTGTGGTGCTTTGTGAAAGAAATTTTAATCCCATGGAATTTTGACTGTTAGATGTGCTTGCCATTAGGTTTAAATGGTGTGGGTTGATTTTCAATCCAATTCAAGCTCGATCGAACTCAAATCTTCTCTTTGAAAGTGGACAGTCTCCATTTTTCCATAGGGAAGAATAGGGAGGATCTCTGGCCGATCAACCGTATGTTTTGGATGGACAGCCGAGATTAAATCACATTTTATATTAATTTAATCCCTTATGAATGGCAGCTTTAATATCACCCATCCGATCCTTGATGAGATGGCTAAGGAAAAAGTGCCTAGCGCCGCCACCATGTGGTGCTACGATGGGACATTTAAGTGGCCTCTCAGAGCGTGCAGCGTGTAAAGGGAAGCTGCATCAGCGCACGCGTGGCATGGCGTAGGATTAAAGAATTAATTAGGGTTTATTTAATCCTAATTAATAGCCTAAATTTCTAAAATTCATATCTCAACCTAAAAAATCAGAAAAATATGAAATAAATTGTATTAAAAAGATAATTGAACATGGAATATTCTAAAATTGATTTTGATTAATTTTGAATACTTCTTTTATCTGAATTTGGGTTTTATTGGAAATATTAATTTCCTAGTTACTCTTTAATTAATTCACTAATTATTCCCAAACTTCTTGAGTATTTTTTGGGGGATGACTTCTGCCTCTCCTAATTTTCTTGAGATTTATTGGTGGCTTAATTGGGGAAATTGTTAATTCATTTCCTAATTACCCCTTAATGTAATTAAGGATAATTAAGGGTTTGATTAATGGTTTAATCCTTTGTTGAGGTTGATTAAGATATGTTTAAGTGAATAGGAGGTTTAGGGAATAATTTGGGGCATTCTCCTAAGTTATTCCTTAAACCCCCTTTTCTTTCTTAATCCTCTCTTAATTAAGAGCTAATTCACTAATTACCATCTTAATTAATTTCTTAAATTTCTAAAATTTTCCAGGACTCAATAAATCTACTTTGGGTAGATACTTAGGTGTTCAAGAGCCTAAGTTCAATCAAGGAAATCAAGATTCAACTCGTATGTGTGAGGGATGTTTTGAAATTACTTAAGTTAAACCCCTTATCTTAATTAATCATTAATCATGAGCCAAATTGCATTAGGCCCCTTTCTTCTAGGTTTATTCTGATTTAAATTCCTTGTGAGTTTTATGTCATTTCATTGGCTCATAATTATTTGATTAACTATGCTAAGGTGGTGTAGGTAAGGGTAATTAACATGCTTTTTTAACCTAATTAAAATAAAAAAAATGAAACTAATCATCTAAAAATTGAAGAAAAATATCAAACACATGTGGTAATGCATTAGCAACAGCAAACCCAATTCACATTTTCAAAATTGAATCAAATTGAAGATCAAACAAAAATCATATTAAATAAACTTTGATTTACTTTAAGCTATCTTATTTCATAAGATTGTCTTTAGGAATTAATTAAAGTGAATGTGTTTACATGCTTTCATTACTTTAGTTCTTTCCTAATGTGCTAAACATGTGTGTCATATGATTTCATACATTCATGCTTTTCAAAAATCAAATTTAAAATGAAATTGTTTTCTTTATGTCAAATTGCATGTGTTGGCTAAAGTAAGAATATGAGTGGCTATTATCACTACTAAATCCAAATTATTTTCAAAAGTAGATAAATAAATTATCAAAACTAAATGTATGTTACTTATATCTTACTTATAAGTTTGTTTGTGAGTAAAATATAAGGGTGTTCTTAGTGTAGGTTTTCCTTCTCTTCTTTTAGCATAGTTTTGAATAGGATTTCACAAAGTGTATAGTTCATATGAAAAGAACTTAACACTTGCCTAATTCCATATCCTATTCATTCCTATGCTATTAATTAAGATGGATACCTACACTTCTACATATAAATTACATAAACAAAAATAAATCAAACAACATAAACTTTTGCATTCTTTCTTTTCCATTCATTTCTTTTGTACACATGCTTGTTTTTAAGGAAAGTGGTATATTAGTCTGGATAACCCTGGGATTGTGAGGCTTTAAGTAGCCCTAAGAAGGTCTTGTACATTACATCGCTGGTTAACAATAGCGTCATACTCAGTTATGCTTTTCAAACATTCATATGTTCATGTGAAAATTGGATAAGAAACCCCTTTGCTATTTAATGAAAATCATGCATCATAAACATTCAAATTATCTTAAATTAACTACTTAACATGCATCATAAAGTATGTTAAACATTCTCATTTGTATGTATAGATAAGTGTAGGACTCATTCATATGGATGTTATACATGTTGGGAAAGAAATGAAGTGATGTATGTTTTGTTACTTTAGTTCATTTTACTTAATCTTAAAATATCTTTCTTTTTGAATAGGTTTGTTTGGAGTTCATCTAAACTTAAAATTAATTAAAACACTTAATTAAAATATTCATTAAATGAAACCAAAACATGAATCCACTTTAGAAGTTACTTAGGTTAGGGAAGGAAAGAGAAGTTCTCTTCTCTTTCCCTCTCTTTATAACTTAGTAATTAATTGTAGGATTCACTTGAACCCAATCAAAACATCAAATAAAATCAACCCACAATAATAAAACCACTTAAATGAAATCCTCCTCTAAGTTGAATATTCTTCACACTTAGAAAATTCTAACTTAAAATCATAGTTAAGCATACCACACAAACCTCTAAAGCACACACATTAGGCTAAGTCACCACTTCTAGCTTTAGGCTTGGACAGTGCATGGTTTGATGTTTGCTTTTATTTTGTGATATATTTTTTTAGTTTGGATGTTAAGATGTATGTGCGTAGAATGAATGGCAGGCAATCTTAGTCTGACCATTGTCTTCTGCAAGTGATTGTGCTTAAGGGGCGTTATGATAAATAAAAAAAAATATAAATGCTTTTATTGTGTAGGTGCTTATACCCCTAAGCATAATTCAATAGGCCAGGTGGACCTAATCACCCATGAGTGGGGTGATAAGTCTAATATGCATGCTTGGGATTTTGTGTGGTTTATTTAGCTAATCTCTATTTTGTAGGTGTTAGCGAGATTTACTCTTTCTTTTCATGTATTTTTTGTAATTAAGATTTTAGAATGATTGTTATGAGGATTAGGATGAACATTGGTCATAAGATCTCATCTTATGCACCATGTGAAGCCTTTGAAGCATTTACCTTCCAACCATCTAAAAGAAGGAACCAAAGAAGAAAGAAGAAAATATGAAGAAAGAAAAAAGAAGAAAAGAAGAATGATGAAATGAAGCTTGAAGATCCCCATAACAATGAGTTTCTTGCTTAAATGTATGTAATTCATTTGTAATCCAAGTTGTATAAGGGTAGAGCTCGACTACGCAATTTTTTTTCGGGTTTGTGCAGTGGTACCCGACCACAATGACCTTTTATTCTTTTGTAGTTAGCCTTATAAATTGATTGCTTATTTGTTTAGCTTATGCATTAAGTGGCATCCTTTTCCTAATTTCTTCCTTGCTTTATGTATGGCATGGATGTGGATTAAGCTCTTAAGAAAAAATAATTCTTCTACCAAATTTAACATTTCAAAACTAAAAATAAAGAACTCATAACCTCACCTAAAGCTTAGGATAAAAACCTAGATAAAAGAATTAGCAACCCATTAGCTAGATGAGTACTTCTTTTATAACATCATGCACAAATGCATATTATTTTTACTCTTGATTGGAGGGCTTCCACCTTTGCCAGAGAAACTTGGTTGACCTTTGAGAGCCATGATGGAAATACACCTCCTCCCTTCTCATTAATTTTGGCCAATAATCTCATTTCTCATGCATTAGGCATATGGATCTTATTAGCCTGAGTCAAAATGATTGTCTAAAAGTGAAAATAAAAATAAAATTTGAAGTGCATTAGATTTAGGTCATTTGAAACATACCTTTGCATGATCTAGCCTCTTCAGGGAGAGAGTTTAAGGACTTAGTCTCTTTCTAAATAAACAACAGCCTAGCTATCTTGCATAAAGCATATGACTTCTCTACATGAATTTAAAATCGTAGGAGGCGTTAGTTGACAGCCACCCCTAGGCAGTTGTAAGTCCAAATAGTCGGGCGGTTTGTTTTCTCTTATGGAGGCACATCAAATACCCAATTTTTCCTTAGTTTTAGGTTGTGCTTTCGGCCCTCACGAAAGCTCTCTAGATTTAGGTTATGAGGTTGCTTCTCCCCTTTGTGGGTCATAAGCATAAATCCTTACCTCTTAGGCATTTCCTTAATCTCGTGCTATGAAATCATAAGCCCTAAATTTCTAATAAAAAATTTAACTTAAACAAATTAAATCAATTTCAAAAATGTAAAACCCAACCATAGGATAGTTTGAGATGCTTGCTAGGTTTCCTAGCATCATGGGCATCTCCTACTTGTCTTCCTTTGGCTTCGATAATAACTCCCTCTCTTTGATCAATCCCATTTGATCTTCCAAAATAAACTAATTGATTGATAGTCCTACCTACTACAATATTTGGAGACAATAATCATTTACCTTGATCAAGAGTATTCCTAAGGGATCTCATCCCTTAGGATGTAATTAACTGTGGGGGTTTGCCCCTGTAGGGGACTTAATGAACCCAGTTTAAAATAAACCCTACTTTACTTTCCATGTGAAGTAGGGGAAGAATATTTGGTACATATGCAGACCCATTGTCCTTTGGAGTCCTTGTTGAGGTGATTAGGTCCATTGTAGGGTGGTGACTCCTATATTTTGAGATAGTACACCTCTCCTCAATGTCGTATCTTATACCCTCAATAAGAACATCTGTAGATCTACGTGGTGTCAAAATGCATAAAAAAGAGAAGTAGATGTATATCTCCATCTTCATTTTATTTTGCATAGAGTGAAGATGGAAGCATAAATCTTATTCTCTAAAGAAATTAATTAAAATTTTCACCACATTGGCCTCCATAATAGCCTCCATGGTGTCGCCTCCTCAGCCACACCATCAGCAGTAGCAACACACATACTCGCCGCTAGGTTGCTATGGTCTACCTACTTTTTTGGATAAACTTAAAAAACTTATTCATTTAAGATGAAGGTAATTAGGAAGATCTTTAAGAATCTCTTAAAGAAGCCTAATTTTTAGCTACCTGAGCATAGGAGACAGGAGGAAGTGGCCAAAAGCCTTGATCCTAACTTTTGCCCCTACCATCGTATGCTAGGTCATATTTTGGAGGATTGCTTCACATTTAAGGACTAGCTTGAACATAGCTTCAAGACCGGTGTTGTAGTTATCCAGAAAGAATACCTTGTGGAACAACCATCCAGTTCCATTAGGGTAATCTTTGGGGATACTTGTGATTCTTCCAAAATCAAAGAAGGTTGGGATATCTCTTTATCCAAAATCTCTAAAAAGATGATTCAGAAGATCAAGAAACTTTCCTTGCAGGTGCCTGAGTCAGCTCAAACCTCCAACATCAAGAAAGGTTTGCAAGTTGCGGTGGGAAAGAAAGCTCGATGGGTGGCATGTGTTTGTGATAGCCCAGTAGCATAACCACCGACCGAGTCCAGCCTCCAATCTACCATTGTAGCTACTACATTGGTGACTTCCTCTACTTCACCTAGTTCTTCTTCTTCTACTAGTAGAACTCTTGTATCAATGAATAAGGGCATCAAATCCCTTACCCCTTTTAGTTTACTTGATTTCTGCTTTGTACATCCTATCAAATCTAAGAAATTGAAGAATGAAATTACATCTGCCGATGGGTTGTCTACTTCTATTCTTAATGAGAACTCTTCAAGTCAAAATAACTATAACAATTCTGACCTTGCTCTTTCTTATTCAGAGTTGGACTTCCCTACTTTGAATGCTATGAGTTCACCTCTTGAGATAGACTTGGAATCATCTGATTCTAGGGTCCCATAGAAGAAGCTATGGGTGAGCCTGATGTGCAGGTAGAACCTTCCATTACCCTGCCATAAGAAATTACCGAAGTTAATCTCTGTAGTGGAAAGGTTCCACCTCCTAGGGTAGCACCTCAAGATAGAGGGAAACAAGTCATTGGTATAGAGGATCGAGAAGCCCCTCCATAGGATGCTCCACCCTTGGATATGCTTATGGAGGATGCTAGGTGGACTACAATGTCCTCTCTCTAAGAAAGTTTCCATTTGCTAAGCATATATGATGCCCTTGTCTTGTCCAAAGAGATGAAAATCATTAATCAAGGCTCTTCTTGATCACGAGATATGCTTAGATGATCACTATTGAGGAGGGTTATTCAGAGAGCCCATGAGATGAACCTTCTTCAGGGGACTTGGAGCCCCCTCATCATCCAATTGACATGGGCAAATTCAAACTTGCTAAAATTCAAAATCGTCATTATGCATGTCTATGAGTCTAAAGACCCTTGCCTATTTGAGGATCGACATCTCCACACTCCGAGGAGATCTGATGAAGTTGAGAGGATTCAAAGAACAAGGTGAACTGGTTTTAGGTTCTATAATGTTACCATTGGGGATAGGTGATTGGAAGACTGAAGCTAAGTTTTACATCATTAATTCAAATACTTTGTTCAATGCTTTGCTCAGTAGGCCTTGGATACATCAAAATAAGATAATTCCATCCTCCCTCCATCAATGCATCAAGTTCTGAAAGGCTGGAATTGAATACCGTGTCAATGGAGATGAAAAGCCATTTTCAGTTAGAGAGATTGAGATTTATGAGGATACGACCTACTATCTTCCTCAAAACACCCTTTGTTGTGAACTTGGAGAAAACTCAAATTCAAAAGAAAAAGAAAATGAAAAAAAAAGAAAAGGCAAAAGAAAAAGTATAGAAAAATGAAAATCCAAGTGAACAAGAAAGGGGAATTGAAGAAAAAATAGACCTACATATCACATTCCACCCACAGTTCATTCCATTGTATGGACATGTGGGTAGGATGACTCAACCTCCACTAGGCAGTGGTAGAGGCAGTTCCAGAGGTGGAAGACCCCCTCGTTGGCCATCAACCAATAGAGGTCATGTTCCAGTTCATAGGAGTACCCCTACTATTCACATAAACTTAGAATCTAGCTCAGAGGATGAGTCTAATGTGATTAGTATACCAACCAAACCCTCTTAGTAGGTTCCATTGGAGGTGACTTTTGATCTAGAAAATGATGAAGACCGGGCCTCCAGACAAAGCAAAGTATTTGAATCAGGTTTATGTGAGACTTTTAGGCAGTAGCTAGGAACCTTAGCTCTAACCTCACTTTCATCTTAGAAAGTTGATGGTTTAGTAGTTAAGGAAGCCCCCAAATCTTCCAGTGATATGAACCCGAAGAGATTCTTTTTGGGATCATCATTCTTAAGTCCTGAAGTTGATGTAGAACTTTAGGAGGATACATTTCAAGAATTAATGAAATTACCATTTGAGTTTTACTTTATCTTGTGTTCATAATTTTATACAGAAAGGTTTAGTTTCTCATACATGGTCCAGGCACAGGTTAGAGTACTTTGAAAAGCTGTGGAACAATACAGGTAGAGAAGCACAATCAAGAGAAGGACTAGGATTTGGTACAATGGGTCCAGTCGATGATGACGATTACTACTTAGTTGTTACCAATCATTTGGAGTATGATAGATTCTTTTCACACAATGCCAACTTTCATGAGAATGTGTATTTAAAAATCTTAGATGATCCAGATGATCTCCAAATCAAAGATGCACAGCCAGAATTTGAAGAGGGGATCCACTTAATAATTTGGCAAGCTCAAAGAAATCAGCCTCGGGATAGAAGAAAATCCACGCCTGACGTACATTAGTTTGTTGCTGAATGAAAAAGAAACCAATGACTTAGTTAGGCTATTGACTGAGTTTAAAGACTACTTTGCATGGAGTTATGAAGAAATTCCCAGACCATCTCCTGACATAGCAGTCCACAAGCTAGCAATAGATCTTAATGCTACCCATATCAAGCAAGCTCCTAAACGCATGCGATTAGAAATTGAATAACAGGTCATTTATGAAGTCAAGAAATTGATCGATACTGGTTTCATCAGGGAAGAAAAATATCCTACGGTTGTGTGTTTAAGAAGAAGAATGGCCAATATGTGCATTTTAGGGACTTAAATAAGGCATGTCCTAAGGATGAGTTTCCTCTTCCTATACCAGAATTAATGGTGGACATCACCTCATCTCATGCAATTTTCTCTTTCAATGATGGGTCATCTGGCTACAACCAAATTAAGATGTCTCCTGAAGATGAAAGAAACATTGCTTTCCAAACCCCAATTAGAATCATTTGTTATAAGGTCATGCCTTTCGGCCTTAAAAATACTGGTGCTACATACCAATGAGACATGACTTAGATCTTCAATGAACTCATCCATCATTAGGTTGAGTGCTACATTGATTATCTAGTAGTCAAAAGTAGAGAAAAGGAAGACCATCTCTTTAACTTGAGAGTAGTTTTTGAACGGTTAAGATAATATAATCTCAAAATGAATCTCCTGAAGTGTTCATTCAGAGTAGCTTCAAGGAGATTCCATGGGTTTGTTGTCCGAGATGGGGGAATAGAAATAGATCTAGAAAAGATTAAAGCTATCTTAGAAATGCCACCTCCTAAGAGTTTAGCTCAACTCAGATCTTTCTAAGGACAGCTGGCATATCTAAGATGCTTTATTTACAACCTATCGGGGAGATGCAAGTCATTCTCAACACTTGTAAAAAAGGATGCCAAGTTCAAGTGGGATTATAAGTGCTAGCATGCCTTTGAAAATATCAAGCAGTATTTGATGAAGCTGCCAGTTCTAGCAGCACCTATCCCAGGTAGGCCACTCATTCTCTACACTATTATATTGAATGACTCTCTCAGCGCTCTATTGGCCCAAGCCAATGATGAAGGGAAGGAGAATGCTCTCTACTACCTCAACCATCATCTTATTCTTACTAAAGCAAACTATCCATCTATTGAGAAATATTGCCTAGCTTTGGTCTTTGCCTCTCAAAATCTATGACACTATATGCTTTCTCATAAGGTGAACTTGATCTCTAGAACCAATCCACTGCAGTATCTCATGACACCACCAATGCTATCCGAACATTTGGTACGATGGTCCATGATTCTCTTGTAGTTTAATATCACATTCGTATCCCTTCGTGTGGTAAAAGGACAAGCATAAGCTAATTTCTTAGCAGCACACCCACTTCCTGCTGATTCTCTGCTTAGTGACGATCTCCCTGATGAACAAATCATGAACTTAAGGGAGGTTCATGACCACCGATGGGAGATGTATTTTGATGGTGCAACTTCTTTTCAAAAAGGGGAATCACCATGATCTACTCTTCAAGGAAAGGCAGGGGTAGGAATAGTTCTCCTAACTCCAGACTGTGATGTGATGAGATTCTCATACTATATTTCTAACCCATGCACCAACAATGAAGCTGAGTATGATGCTTTGATTGCCGATCTAAGTTAGCCATCACTATCAATGTCAAGAGCATCAAAATCTTTAGGGATTCTTAGTTGGTCATCAACCAGAACGCCGGGTCCTACAAGGTTCTTAAACCTAAGCTTCATCATTACCACGAGTATACCATAAAGTTGTTAGTCCAAATTCCTGAAGTCACTATCTAAAATGTTCCCCGAGCAAAGAACACAGTAGTAGATGCTTTGGCCAAACTTGCCAAAGAATTGGCATGTCTGGAAGATGAGTTAATTCCAATAAGGGTCGAAAATAGATAAGTCCTATCCCTTATTGATGCTAAACTCATCAAGAGACTTTCTCTTGAAAGGAAGGTTGTCATTGCCTATAAGGACAAGAAGCTAGATTAGAGGCAACCGTTCATAGACTATTTGAACACCGGTAAAGTACCTCAAGAAAAGTTACAAGCCCAACAGGTGAAATAGAGAGTTATCTCCTATGCTCTCGTTGATGGCACCCTGTACCGACGGTCCTTTGACCATATGTGCTTATGTTGTTTAGACAAACACAAATCCTATGGCATTGTATTTGAGGTACATTTAGGTCTATGCAGAGCATATCAATCTGGTATGAAGATGAAGATGAAAATCAAGAGACTAGGATACTACTGGCATTTGATGATTACAGACTGCATGGATGTAGTTAGAATATGCCATCAATATCAAGTGCACGGTGTGGTCCTCCACTAACCACCCAATATTCTACACCCTACATTGGCCTCATGGCCATTCGAGTGTTGAGGTACCAACATTGTGGGTCTGATTGATCCTCCATCTTCTAAGGGGCATCGTTTCATCTTAACTGCCACTGAATACTTTTCCAAGTGGGTGGAAGCAATCCCACTCAGAGAGGTCACAACTCACCATGTGCTTCAATTTTTCAAGAACCATATCATTTATAGGTTCAGGATGCCTCGATGAATTATATCCGATAATGGTACGACATTCAAAAGTTTCAAGATCAATAGCTTCGCCAGAAGACATGGTATAGATTGGAGATACTCCACCATCTACTACCCCAAAGCAAATGTCTTAGCGAAAGCATTCAATAAAACTCTCATCCAAATATTAAAGAAGACTCTTGATGACAACAAGCAGTAGTGGAATGAGCAGTTTGTTGAAGCCTTGTGGGCCTACCGTATTACATACCGATCTCCAACTCAATCTACCCCATTTTCCTTAGTGTATGGTCCAAAGTCATTCTACATTTAGAAGTTCAACTCTTGTCTAAGGATAGCTTTGGGTAGCAAGATCACTACAGAGCATAATGCAAAGTTGCGGTTAGAAGTGCTCGAAGGTTTGGAGGAGAGTCACCTATGGGTGTGCCAGAACCTCAAGTTGTACAAGTCCAAAATGATTCAAGCTCATAACAAGCTGGTCCACCCTAGGTCTTTTTGAGTATGAGAACTTATGTTAGTCCTAAGGAGACCAATTGTTGCCCATCGAAAGATGGGAAGCAAGTTTGAACCCACTTGGGAAGGCCCCTATTTCATAGAGAATGCCTACCAAGGAGGATCTTATCAGCTTATTGATTGTAAAGGGGAACATCCGATGCTTCCAATTAATGGGCTCTATTTAAAGAAATATTACCCATAAAAAAAATCATGTTTGAATATAATTCTATCAATCAACAAAAATCTGATTCTATTTCATCAAATACTTCTCTTCTTTCGAAGCGTTGTTTGCATGTCTTGCGAATATACCGTAACGTATTTAGGATAGGTGTAAGAGTCCAACAGTGGCATCCTATCCCTCTTTCACAACACAAACACAATCTCCTAGTGCTATTAGAATAAGTGTAAGAGAACCCAAGAGGCATCCTATTTTGATAAACACAACTAAGTTAGGTGTAAGAGAACCCAAGCAGCATCCTTTCTTAGTGGGAATTCCTGGTTTTCATATGTGGCTCTGTCCCATCAAAATCCCCAAGCATGTTTTTAAGGTAGGTGTAAGAGTCCCGAGAGGCATCCTATTTCCTTAACACAAGCACAAAAAAAGCAAACACCTTTCTTTGATCTCGGGCTATTTTTGATGTGGGAGCAAGCCTCCTGTGACACTCACTCATTAGCTGCTCTAGGTCAGGTCTACATGCTACCTTGCTAGTATGCCACCCCAGCGATCACTTGTTTGGAAGATGTGAGTCCTGTGCTTTCTTTCTAACTTGACCTTTGTAAACCAATGAGCGCCCTGTTAGTATGGTAGACTTCGCTTCCCAGTTAGCTTCGTGTTGATTTTGTTTAAGAAGATGTGAGTCCCTGTGCTTCATTCATGAACTAATCATCATGATCTAACTAGGTCGAGTATATTTAAGGTCTAGGATAAGTCCCCCAAAGGCTCCTTTTCTCTTGACTAAGTTTGAGTCGATATAAGTCCCCCAGTGGCATTCACTCAATAGTCGCCCTAGGTCGGATAGCATCTATCGAGCGAAAGGACTATCCGTCAGTTCCCTTATGGGAGGATGTGAGTCCCAGCTTTCTTCTAGGCGATTGCAAGCGATAAACACCTTAAGTTGATAGATGTTTGTTATACTGATAGTGACTCACCCAGTGGATACACCACTCTTAATAAATGTGAGTCCCAGCGCTTTCTCCTTGAGTTGGCCACCGAATACCTATTTGATATATGACTAGCCATGTCATCTTCTCCAAGGTTTTGGATTAAGCTCTTAGCGGCCCCATCCTCTACGGGCACTCTATTTGGATCACATCCTTTGCAACCCCATTTAGACATTACCCAGGTTACTGCTGGATTGGACAGTCCCCCTTTCCAAGTAGTCATCCCTATGGTTGGAGAATTTGTTCAGCCGATGAGCAGACTCACCCTTAGTTCAATAAATCTGAGATAGGTCTAGGCTGATATAAGCTCCTTCTTAGTTTGATCTCTCACAAAATAATAGGGTCCATGATAAAAAAACTAAACAAAATAAACAAATTTAGTTTTTTTTTGGATTAAGAATTCAAGGCCCCAAAGGGCCCCTTTTCCCAAGCAGGCATCCTATCTTTAGAGGCGGTGTCGTGAACTCCCTATAGAATTGCTACGAGTTGAGATAAATCCCTGGGTTGGTACTCACTCCGTAATCACCCTTAGGTGGAGTTCAATTTATTTTGTTACAAGCAGGTTACCCCAGCAGTCATTCCATTTTGGAAGATGAAAGACTATGACACATTCTTTCTAGCATGATTGTTGCAAGCAAAGGCCTCTAGGTGGGTTCAATTTGTTGCCAAAGCAATTCCGAGTATTGTAGTGGAAGATGTGAGTCCACGCTTTCTTCCCTTTAATTGATCATTGCAAAGCGAAGGCACTCCTTTGGTTGAATAGTTCCCCATTGGTAGGAAGCTACTCCCTTTGGTTGATAAATGCGAGATAAGTCTAGGATATAAGCTCCTTCTCAGTATGATCCATCACAAACCAATGGAATCCATCAAAACAAATCTAAAAATGAAATTAATCTTGACTATCTTTGAATTGATCTAAGTCCCCTAGTGGCATTCACTCATTAGTCAGCCCTAGGTTGGGTATAATCTATTGCCTTACCAATGGATTACCCTAGCAACTGGTCCCTACTTTGGAGGATGTAAGTCTATTATGTTGTCTTCTTGAAAGTTCTTTGCATAAGAAGCATCCCTTTGGTTGGCTAGTCCTACTATGTGTTTAGTAGATTACCCCTTTGGATTGGTAAATCTGAGTTAGGTTTAGGCCTCCATGGCTCCTACTCATTACAATCTATCGCAAATCAATAGGTTATATCTCAAAAATCCAAAATCTAAACAAAAAAATTAAACAAATTCAACCCTATTCCCCAACAGGACTTAATTAAACAAATCAAATCAATTTTTCTCTAGTGAGACTCAAATCAAATCAAACCTCTAATCCCCTTGTGGATGATTTGAACCTGCTTCTTGAGTGGAAGGTTCACATACTCTATCCCTAGTGGATCCCTCCTTTCCTACCACATTGCACTAAGCTCTGGATTCCTTCTATACCTTGGGTTAGGAGTAGATTTCCTCCGTTAGTGCTTGTGATCGTTTGGTGTTGTTGATCATTTCGGTCAACACCAATATGTGTGGTGCTCCTTGTCAGTCACACCGCACCTATTGGGCTCCCTTTGTTGACCTCTTTTTTAGAATGAGTTCTCAACCCCTCCATCTTAGACATAGGAATCCTCATAAACTTTAAGAGATCCTTAGTCTTAAGACATATCAAGTGATTAGGTGGACACTCAACCTAACCATAGAGACTTAGAAGAGTTAGCCAAAAAAATAGGTCATGCGAGTGAGAAAATCGCCACTTATCTTGAACCACATTCCTTGCTTCCTTCCTTCAAGTCAAACTCCAAATCAAATCAACATCAAACCTAAATCAATTCCAACCTAATTGACTTTCTCCAAACTCAAATCAATGCCTCATGATTGAAATCCATAATTGAAATTCCAAGTTCAAAATATTTCATATGTCCTTAATCCTCTCTTAAGGACTTAGCCTAAATCATCTTCAAATCAATTCAAATTCTTGAAATTTTCTCATAACTCATTTATTTTCTCATTTATATTAACAACTATAAATGAAATATAAATTCAAATCAATCAAACTAAACCCAAAAGTCAAATCCAAATTCACAAATCTTTCCTAAGTCACTTTCATTTTCTCTTAAGGACTTAGCCTACTAAATCAATTCAATTTCATAAAATTTTATCATAACCCATTTATATTCTCATTTATATTCACTTATATGAATGAAATATAAATTCAAACAACAAAAACAAACTCAAAAAATCAAACTCAAATTCAATCAAAATCTAACCTGAGCTCAAGTCAAATTCATGAACTTAGCCAAATCAACTTCAAATCAAGCCAAAATCTTGATTTTTTTTCATGATTCAATCAATGCTTCAATCATGAATCCAAATATAAATACAAAATTCAATCACTTAACCAAAACTCAATTCAAAAATTAAGCCAAAATTCATTTCATGTTAACCCTTTGAACTTGAAATTGTCAAATAAATCAAAACCCATTTGACTTCAAACCACTTGCAAATGGATTTATATTTCAATCAAAAGTCCATATGTGAGTTCAATCTAACTCAAATCAAGCTTTGACTAAGCCATTTGACCCACTTATGCTCACTTGACCCAAAGTGACCTAAAGTACCCTTATGAGCCAAATTTTAATCCTAATCAAATTAGATTGAATCGAACTCACCTAAGCCTCTCATCATGATCAACAATCATCATGAGATGATTAATCACTCAAATTGGGTCAAACCAAGTTAAACCTAAGGGTTGACCAAGTCAACACTTAGCCAAAATAAAACTCAACATAGCCAAAATCTACCATAGGCTAAATTGATTGAAACCAATGATCTAAGTTCATTCACAACCAATGTTTGAACTTGACCAAGTCAACATTTGAGCATAACCTAGCCCAATTGGCCACTTGACCCAAGTTGACCCAACTTGACCTAAAAAGTTAAAATATGTCAAAACTTGATCTAAGCCAAATTAATTAAAATTAATGGATCAAGTTCATTCCAAAATGATTGTTGAACTTGACCAAAGCCCTAATTGTCTAACTAGAACCAACCTAGCCTAGTTGACCATGAACTCAGCTTGACCTAAAGGGTCAAATTGAGCCAAATTCAAGCTTAACCAAAATTGATTGGAAACAAAGATACCAATCCCTTTGATATGACCAACCAAACCTAAACCTACCTATGACCTAACTCAAATAGGTCAAATAGGTCAAATTGGTCAACTTGACCTATTTGACATAAATGAAATCATATGAACCGAATTCAAACCTAAACCAAATTGAATCGAACCAAAGCCACCAAAATATTTCAAATGGTCATATGAACTTGACCCAACCCTTGGTTTGACCCAATTTGACCATTAACTTGACCAATTTATTTTGACCTAAATGGGTCATTATGAGCCAAATCACATCAACCCAACTCCAAATCCAATGAAACTTGGGCAAACCTATTTTCCCATCATACTAAACATACCCAAATAGAAATCAATCAAATAACTATTTTACCCCTTTTCCAAAGGGTAAATTTTGCTCGATTCCACTTGGAATTTGGTCAAATCCTCTTTATAACCACTTGACACCCTCTTAGTGGATCAAGTGAACACTAGGGACTATGGTCCACCCAAACCAATGGGTTTGGGTCAACCCAACCTAGCTAAATGGCCAAATCGACCATGTGCCTTGAAATGGCCACATGGGAATCATGCCTCCACTTGTTTTGAGCACATGGGGAGTTCACCATTCCACTCCTCTAGCCAAACTGAATTCAATGACTCATCTAATCGCCTAACAAACCCACTAAATCTAGGCAATTGATTAAAAATGGCAAGCTCTTGTTCGACCATCCGATTGCCAAGGGGGGAGATATACTCCCCCTAATTCAATAAAAATTTTACTCTCCTTTAATCGACTGAAGCATAGGAACTCAGAGCAAGCCTTAGAGAGTCTTCCCAAGCTTCCTGGAGAGGATTTGAAATCTCCATTCTCGATTTTCAGAGCTTTAAAATAGGGGAGTTCTATTGAAAATCCAACTCACTTAATACTAAACATCAACTCAATTCCCTCTTCAAGCTTCATCAAAAGACCATGTTGAGTTGATCTAAGCTCTTTAACAAGATCTAATGGAAAGAGAAGATCTAATTGATCAAAGCTACAAGGAGTTCAAAGGGGAGTTGGTCTCTAGAAGCAACCACCCAATTTCAAGAGCTCAAACTTTCAGCAAAGCTTTGTCTCAACCAGATGAAGCTTCTCCAAGGGACTCGAGCACCAGTGATAACCTCCGGTGAGGTGATCACACCACTAAGCATAATCCAATAGGCCAGGTGGACATGGTTGCCCATGTGTGGGGTGCTAAGTCCAATATACATGCTTTGGATTTGTGTGGTTTCTTTTGCTAATCTTTATTTTGCAGGTGTTAACTATATTTACTTTTTCGTTTCATGTATTTTTGCAATTAAGATTTTGGAATGTTTGTTATGGGGGATTAAGATGAGCATTGGTCATAATATCTCATCTTATGCACCATTTGAAGCCTTTGGAGCAACCACCTTTCAACCATCCAAAAGAAGCAACCAAAGAAGAAAGAAAAAAAAGAAGAAAGAATAAAAGAAGAATGAAGAAATGAAGCTTGAAGACCCCCATAATAATGAATTCCTTACTTAATTGTACTTAATTCATTTGTAATTCAGGTTGTATAAGGGTAGAGCTCGACAACCGAATTTGCTTTCGATAGTGTACGATGGTGCCCAACCACAAATGATCTCTTATTCTTTTGCGTTGGATTTATAAATTGAATGATGGTTTATTTAGCTTGTGCATTAAGATGGCATCCTTTTCCTAGTTTCTTCCTTGCTTGATGTATGGCTTGGATGTGGATTAGGCTCTTAGGGAAAAATAGATCTTCTATCAAATTAATCAATTAAAAACTAAAATAAATTATTCATAACCTCATCTAAAGCTTAAGCTAAAAATAAAGATAAAAGAATTAGCAACCCCTTAGCTGGATGAGTATTTCTTCTACAACATCATGCACAAATGCATATTATATTCACTCTTGATTAGAGGGCTTCCACCTTTTCTGAAGAAACTTGGCTTCACCTTTGAGAGTCATGGTGGAAACACACATCCTCCCTTCTCATTGATTTTGGCCAATAATCTTACTTCTCATGTATTAGGCATATGAATCATATAAGCCTGAGTCAAATGATTATCCAAAAATGAAAATAACATGTAATATGATTTGCATTAGATTTAGGTCATTTGAAGCATGACATTACATGATCTAATCTCTTTAGTGAGATTAAATACTAAGTCTCTTTCTAAATAAATAATATCCTAGCTATCTTGCATAAAGCATATGACTTGCTTACATGAATTTAAAATCATAGGAGGAGTTAGTTGGCAGCCACCCCTAGGCAGTTGTAAGTCCAAGTAGTCGGGTGATTTATCCTCTCTTGTGGAGGCAAATCAAAAACCAATTTTTATCTTAGATTTAGGTCATGCTTTTGGCCCTCGCCAAAGCTCTCTAGATTTAGGTACTGAGTTTGCTTCTCCTTTTCATGGGCCATAAGCATAAATCCTCACCTCTTAGGAATTTTAATAATCTTATGTTGTGGAATCATGAGCCCTAAACATCTAATAAAAAGCCAAATCAAATGAATAATTCAATTTCAAAAATATAAAGCTCAACCATAGAATAGTTTGAGATGCTCGCTAAGTTTCTTAGCATCGTGGGAATCTCTTGCTTGTCTTCTTTTGGCTTTGATAATAACTCTCTCTCTCTCTCTCTTTGATCAATCCCATTTGATCTTCCAAAATAAATTAATCGATTGATAGTCCTACCTATTAAAATCTTTGGAGACAACAATCATTTATCTTAATCGAGAGTATTCTTAAGGGATCTCATTCCTTAGGATGTAATTAATTATGGGGGCTTGCCCCTGTAAGAAACTTAACAAACCCAATTTAAAATAAACCCTACTTTATTTTTTCATGTAAAGTAGAGGAAAAATCTTTGGTACACATGCATACCCATTGTCTTTAGGAGTCCTTGTTGAGGTGATTAGGTCCATTGTAGGGTGGTGACTTCTATCTTCTAAGATAGTACACCTCTCATCAATGTCATACCTAATCACCCTCAGTAAGAATATTGCGGATCTACGTGGTGTCGAAAATGCATAAAAAGGAGATGTATATTTCTATCTTCATTTTATCCTGCATAGAGTGAAGATGGAAGTATATTTATCCTTTAGAATTTATTCTCATAAAAATTTCACCACCGAATTCAAGTCCCCAAAGGGCCCCTTTTCCCAAGCAGGCATCCTATCTTTAGGGCAGTGTCACTAGAACTCCCTATAGGAATTGCCTAACTACCTGAGTTGAGATAAATCCCTGGGTTGATACTCACTCTGTAGTCACTCTTAGGTTGGGTTTAATCTATATTTCCGCAAGCAGGTTACCCGATAGTCTTTGGAAGATGTAAGACTATGATGCATTCTTTCTAGCATGATTATCGTAAATCGACGGGTAGCCCTAGGTGAGGTTCGATTTATTGCCCAAAGTAACCGATCACCCTAGTGGTCCTTTGTAGGGAAGATGTGAGGCCGCGAGCTTTCTTCCCTTAAATTGATCTTTGCAAATCGAAGGGCACTCCTTTGGTCAGAGAGTTCTCTCATCGGCCGGGAAGTTACTCCCTTTAAATTGGTAAATCTAAGTTAGGTCTAGGCCTTTGTGGTCCCTACTCAGTGCAGACCATCGCAAACCAATAGAATCCATCAAAAATAAACTAAAAATAAATAAAATTAATCTTTGACTATCTTTAAGCTGATTCAAGTCCCCCAGCGACATTCACTCAATAGTCAGCCCTAGGTCGAGTCCTATTTGTTGCCCAAAGCAACCGATCACCACAGTGGTTTCTTATTTCTAGAAGATGTGAGTCCCCATGCTTTCTTCTTAAGACTTGACCATTGCAAACTGAAAGGCATCCCCTTGGTTGGATAGTCCTACCTTGTGGTTGGTAGATTACTCCCTTTGGATTGGCAAGTCTGAGTTAGGCCTGTGTTTCCATGGCCCCTACTAAGTGTAGTCCATCATAAACTGATGGGACCCATCAAAAAAAATCTAATAATAAAATTAATCCTTGAATATCTTTGAGTTGATCTAAGTCCCCCAGTGGAATTCACTCAATGGTCAGCCTTAGGTTGGATTCAATCCATTGCCTTGCCAATGGATCACCCAAGCAACTGGTCCCTACTTTGGAGGATGTATGTCTACTATATTTTCTTCCTAGTACAGCTGCTGTATACCAAAAGGTATTCCCTTTGGTTGGCTAGTCCTACTATGTGTTTAGTAGACTACCCCTTTGGATTGGTACGTCTGACTTAGATCTAGGCCTCCATGGCTCCTACTCAGTATGATCCATCGCAAACCAACAAGGTTCATTTCAAAAACTTAAAATATGAAACAAACAAAATAAAAATAATTAATCAATCCAAATCAAATCTTTTACTCCTCCTCAGTGAGATGCAAATCTTTCTAGCTCCCCTATGGATCCAAAACTCTAATCCCTTAGTGGATTTCACAACCTTTCCTCCCTTGTGGATGACTTGAACTTGCCTTCCCAGTAGAGAGTTCACTTGTGTATCCCCGGTGCTGTCAAAATAAACACAATTAAATAAATAATAAATTGAAACAATTTCAACCCTTTTCCACAGCATAACTTAATTAAACAAATCATATTTCTCCCCAACGAGACTCAAATCAAATCAAACCTCTCATCCCTTTGTGGATGACTTGAACCTGCTTCCCTAGTGGAAGGTTCACATACTATCTAGTGGATTTCTCCTTCCCTCTATGTCCTTGACATAAGTAGATTCACATTACAGCGAGCTCATTAGGTCTACACCTGTTAGAGTAGACCATTTTTGTTGGTTCGTATGATCGTTCAATTTTATTGATTATTTCGCTCAACACCAATACGTGCAGTATTTCTTGTCGGCACACCACACCTATTGGGCATTTTTGTTGACCTCATTTTTAGGTGAACTTTCAACCCCTCCATATTAGACATAGGACTCCTCTTAAACTTTAAGAGATCCTTAGTCTTCAAGTCAAACTCTCAATCAAATCAACATCAAACTAAAATCAATTCCAGCTTAATTGATTTTCTCCAAACTCAAATCAACGCCAAATGATTAAAACCCATAATTGAAACTTATGATTGAATCCCATGATTGAAATTCTAAATAGTTCTTAAGTCCTTTAATCCCATCTTAAAGACTTAGCCTAAATCAAACCTAACTCAAGTTCAAAGTCATGAAATTTTCTCACTACTAATTTATATTCTCATTTATATTCACATATATAAGTGAAATATAAATTCAAATCAATCAAACTAATTCCAAAATTCAAATCCAAATAAAAAAATCTTTTCTAAGTCTTTTAATTCCCTCCTAAGGACTTAGCCTAAATCAAACCTAAATCAAATTCAAAGTCATGAAATTTTCTCACAACCAATTTATATTCTCATTTATATTCACATATATAAATGAAATATAAATTCGAATCAATCAAACTAAATCCAAAATTTAAATCCAAATAAAAAACCTTTCCTAAGTCCTTTAATTCCCTCCTAAGGACTTAGCCTAAATCATGTTCAAATCAATTCAAAGTCATGAAATTTTCTCACAACCCATTTATATTCTCATTTATATTCACATATATAAATGAAATATAAATTTAAATCAATCAAATTAAATCCAAATCATAAATCTTTCCACCAAAGTCACTTTGATTCTCTCTTAATGACTTAGCTAAGATCATGTTCAAATCACTTCAAATCTTTAAAATTTTCTCATAAACCATTTATATTCACATTTATATTCACATATATAAGTGAAATATAAATTCAAAAATCCAAAACCACTCCAAAAATAAAACTCAAATTCAATCAAAATCTATCCTAAGCCTTTCAAGCCAAAATTTTGGACTTAGCCAAATCAATTTCAAATCAAACCAAATTCTTGATTTTTCTTCATGATTCAATCAATCCTTCAATCATGAATCCAAATCTAAACATAAACTTCAATCACCAAACCAAAATTTAATTAAAAAATCAAACCCAAATCAAACTCATGTCTACCCCCTTGAACTTGAAATTGTCAAATGAATCAAAACCCATTTGACTTCAAATCACTTGCAAATGGATTCATATTTCAATCATAAGTCCATATG
The DNA here is from genome assembly GCA_021442155.1 of Cymbidium sinense. Classification (NCBI taxonomy): domain Eukaryota; kingdom Viridiplantae; phylum Streptophyta; class Magnoliopsida; order Asparagales; family Orchidaceae; genus Cymbidium; species Cymbidium sinense. The sequence continues at coordinate 154,320,910 of CM038221.1, forward strand.
TGAGTTCAATCAAACTCATATCAAGCTTTGACCAAGCCATTTAACCAACTTAGGCTCACTTGGCCCAACGTGACCTAAAGTACCCTTATGAGCCAAATTCTAATCCTAACCAAATTGGATTGAACTAAGCTCACCTAAGCCTCTCATCATGATCAACAAACATCATGAGATGATCAATCACTCAAATTGGGTCAAACCAAGTCAAACCTAAGGGTTGACCAAGTCAATACTTAGCCAAAATGAAAAAAATCCACCATAGGCCAAATTGATTGAAACCATTGATCTAAGTTCATTCATGATCAATGTTTTAACTTGACCAAGTCAACATTTTAGCCTAACCTAGCCCAATTGGCCACTTGACCCAAGTTGACCCAACTTGATTTAAAAAGTTAAAATGTGTCAAAACTTGATCTAAGCCAAATTGATTGAAACCAATGGGTCAAGTTCATTCGAAAATGATTTTTGAACTTGACCAAAGCCTCAATTGGCCAACTACACCTAACCTAGCCCAATTGACCTTGAACCCAACTTGACCTAAACGGTCATATTGAGCCAAACTCAAATTTAAACTGAATTGATTGGAAACAAAGATACCAATCCATTTCATATGATGAACCAAATATGAACCAACCCATGATCTAACCCAAATAGGTCAAATGGGTCAATTTAGTCAACTTGACCCATTTGACCTAAATGAAATCAATTGAACCAAAACCAAATATACCAAATTGAATCAAACCAAAACCACCAAAATATTTCAAATGGTCATATGAACTTAACCCAACCCTTGGTTTGACCCAATTTGACCAATTGGTCAAATTGATCCAAGTTGACCCATTTTGACCTAAATGGGTCAACATGAGCCAATTCAAATCAAACCAACTCTAATTTAATGAAACTTGGCCTAGTCCATTTTTCAAACATAACAAACATATTTAAATTGTAACCCAAGCCAAATGATCATTTTACCCCTAGGCCATAGGGTAACCCAAAATCAAACCCACTTGGAATTTTGTCAATTCCTTTTCATGGACACTTGGGATCCTCTTAGTGGATCAAATGATCACTAATGGATCTTGTGCACATGACCCAATGGATTTGGGTTAGCCAAACCCAACCCAAACCCAAAACAACCACCTCCTTTGAAAATGGCCACATGGAATCCTCCCTCCACCTTGTTTGAACACATGGCCACCTCACCCACTCCTCCTCTGGCCAAAACTTAATGCCATGCCACTCCAAACAGATCAAACAACCCATTGAATAGGGTCAATTGGATTAAAATGACATCTCCTTGCTCGACCGTCCGATTGCACTAGGGGGAGATATGATCCCCCTAATTTGATTTCATTTGCACAATCCCTAATTTGATTGAGCAAGAGGAAGCCGGAGAAGTCATTTCCCAACCTCCCTAAGCTCTCTCAAGCAATTTCCAAATTACATTTTCTTGATTTTCATAGATTGAAAATAGGGAGCTCCACTGAAAATCCTACTTAGCCTACACTCAATATCAATCGTATTCACTTTGCAAGCATCCTTAGGGAACTCAATCGAGTTCGCCCAAGCTTTTTCCCAAGCTCCAAAGGCAAGGGAGGTACTATTTTGATCAAAGCTGCAAGGAAGTGAAGGTGGAGCTAGCCCATTGGAGGATCCATCCAATCTCAAGGCTTCAAACTCTCAACAAAGCTTCATCTCCACCAGACAAAACTTCTCTAAGTGAATCAAGGGTCGGTGATCACCTCTAGTGAGGTATGCTATTAAATCAAGCTTAATCTAAATGTGGTTTGGTCCTTTGTGAAGTAAAGTGTCACCCCATGAAATTCTAGCTGTTAGATGTGATCCTCTTTCCCTTTAGATGGTGTGGGTTGAGTCTCACTCCAATCCGAGCTTAATCGAGCTCGAATCTTCTCCTAGAAGATGGACGATGTCCATTCCTCACAGAGAAGAATAGTGAAGGATCATGTGCTGTCCATCCGCACATTTTGGATGGATGGCCATGATGAAAGACACGTAGATCACATGTTTCCTCCCTTTAGAACTGCAGCTTTAACCTCATTAATCAATCTAGATCGAGCGGGTGGAGAAAGCGTGTAGTCGATCATGCTATGATGTGATAACTTAAATATCAAATCTCATCATGCCACATGGAAAGCGTATGCCGCGTCAGTGGGCCATGTGGTGCCGATGGGATTAAACATTTAATTAGGCTATTAAATTATCTAATTAATCATGAAGACTTCCTAAATTCATATCTAAGCCTAAAAAAATCAAAAAAAATATGAAATAAATTGCATTAGATAGATAATTGAGCATATAATATTCTAAAAATGATTTCAATGGATTTTGAATAGTGTTTTTATCTAGAATTGGGTTCTTATTGGGAATATTATTTTGTAATTACCCTCTAATTACTCCACTAATTAATGCCAAACTTGTTGTGCATAATTGGTGGGATGACTCCTGCCACCCTTAATTTTCATGGGATTTATTAGTGGTTTAATTAGAGGAATTACTAGTTCATTTCTTATCACTCCCTTATTATAATTAAGCTTAATTAAGGGTATAATTAGTGGTCTAACCCTCTAATTAAGTCAATTAAGTTATGCTTAATGAATTTGAGGTTTAGGTAATAATTTTGGGATACTTTCCTTAAGATATTCCTTAAACTCCCTTTCTTTCTTAATCCAACCTTAATTAAGGGTTAATTCACTAATTACCCCCTTAATTAATTTCATAAAATTCTAAAACTTTTCAGAACTCAATTAATCTATCTTGGGTAGATTCTTAGGTGTTCAAGAGCCTAAGTACAATTAAGGAAATCATAATTCAACTCAGATGTGTGAAGGTGTTGTGAAATTACTTAAAATAAACCCCTTAGCTTAATTAATCCTTAATCATGAGCCAATTGCATTAAGTACCTTTCTTTCATAGGTGCATTGTAGATTTAAATTCTTTGTGTGATTTTATGTCATATCATTGGCTCATAATTATTTGATTAACTATGCTAAGGCGGTGTAGGTAAGTGGTAATTAATACACTTAATTCATACCTTAACCTAATCAATATAGAAAAATAATCTAAAAATCCTAAGAACAAACTAAATCAACAAATACATGTGGGAGTGGGTTAGGGGTAACAAACTCACCTCATATTTCTTAAATTAAATCGAACTCAAAACAAAATCAAACCTTCCTTAAAAATAATTTAATTTGCTTTAAGCTTTCTTATTTCATAAGATTGTCTTTAGGAATTAATTAAGGTGAATGTGTTTACATGCTTTCATCACTTTAGTTCTTTTCTATCATGCTAAATGTGCATGTCATATGAATTTCATGCATTTATGCTTTTCAAAAATCAAATTGAAAATGAAATATTTTCTTTATATCAAATTGTATATTTTAGCTAAAGTAAAAAATATGAATGGCTATTATCACTACTAAATCTAAAACTATTTTCAAAATCTATAAATCAAACACCTAAAATTGAAAGTGTGCAACTTATAATTATCTATAAGCTTGCTTGTGGATATGAATATGAAGATGTGGATAATGTATCTTTCCTTATCTTTTCTTTTGGCATAGTTTGGAATAAGATTTGGCAAAGTGTATAGTTTATTTGAAAATAACACAACACTTGCCTAACCCCATTCCTATTCATTCCAATGATATTACTTAAAAAATACATTCACACTTGTACATATAAATTTCATAAACAAAATAAATAAACAAACACAAACTTTTTGCATCTTTCTTTTTCCATTCATTTCTTTTGTACATGTATTTGTATTTAAGAAAAGTGGTATATTAGTCTGGATAACCTGGGGGTTGCGAGGCTTTAAGTAGCCCTAAGTAGGTCTTGTACCTCACACCCCTGGTGCTAATAATGGCACCGTACTCACTTATGCCTTTCAAACATATACATGTGCATGTGAATAATGGATAAAAGAAACCCCTCTTTTCTACTTAATGAAAATCATGCATCATAAAACATTTCAATTTTCTTAAGTAACATTTCTTATCATTCATCATAAAGTGTGCTAAACATTTCCATTTGCATGTATAGATATGCTTAGGATGCATTCATATGCATGTTATACATGTTGGGAAAGAAATGAAGTGATGTGTGTTTTGTGATATTAATTCACTTTACTTAATCTTAAAATGCCTTTCTTTTTGAATAGGTTTGTTTAGGGAAAATCTAAACTTATGATTAATTAAAACACATAATAAAACATTCACTAAACAAAATTAAATATGAATCCACATTAGAAATTACTTAAGGTAGGGAAGGAAAGAGAAGTTCTCTTCTCTTTTACCTCTATTTAAAACTTAGTAATTAATTATAGGATTCACTTAAACTAAACCAAAAATATAGAATAAAATTGACCCAAATCATCTAAACAACTTAAACAAAACCACCCATCTAAGTTTAACATCTTCACACTTAGGAAATCTAAACCTTAAAGCCATAGCTAAGCATACCACACAAACCTTTTAAAGCACACACATTAGGTTAAGTAACTTCTTCTAGCTTTAGGTTAGGGTGGTGCATGGCTTGATATTTTCTTTTATTTTGTTATGTATTATTTCTAGTCTAGATGTTTGGGTGAATGTGCATAGAATAAATGGTAGGACGATTTTGTCTAATCATTATTTTCTGCAGGGAGATTATGCTTAGGGAGCACAGTAATAAAAATATAAAAGCTTTTGTTGTGTAGGTGCTTATACCCGTAAGTATAATCCAATAGGCCAAGTGGACTTGGTTACCCATGTGTGGGGTGCTAAGGTCAATGTTCATGCTTGGGATTTGTATAGTTTATTTATCTAATCTCTATTTTGCATGTGTTAGTTAGATTTACTTTTCCTTTTCATGTATTTTTGTAATTAGAATTTTGGAATGAATGTTATGGGGGACTAGGATGACCATTGGTCATAAGATTACATCTTATGTACCATGTGAAGCCTTTGGAACAACCACCTTCAATCATTCAAAAGAAGAAAGAAGAAAGAAGGAAGAAGAAAGAAGAAAAGAAAAAATGAAGACCCTAACATGAATTTCCTTACTTTATTGTAAATTAATTCATTTGTAATCCGGTTTGTATAAGGGTAGATCCCAGTTACCCAAATTTATTTTTTGAGTTTGTGTGGTGGTGCCCGACTATAAATGGCCCTTTATTCTTTTGCACTAGCTTATAAAATGTTTGATGTATGTTTAGCTTGTGGATTAAGACATCATGTTTTCCTAGTTTCTTCTGTGCTTGATGAATGTCCTGGATGATGATTAGACTCTTAGGAAAAAATAAATCTTCTACTAAATTAATCAACTCAAAATTAAAAATAAATAACTCATAAACTCATTTAAAGCCTAAGTTAAAAATCAAGATAAAAGAATTAACAACCCCTTAGCTGGACGAGTATTTCTTTAATAACATCATGCATAAAATGCATATTGATTCACTCTTGATTGGAGGGCTTCCACCTTTGCCAGAGAACTTAGCTTAACCTTTGAGAGCCATGGTGGAAACACACCTCCACATTCTTGCTAATTTTGGCCCAAAATCTTACTTCTCATGCATTAGGCATATGAATCCTATAAGCCTGAGTCAAATGATTGCCCAAAAATGCATAAAAAGGAAGTATATTTCTATCTTCATTTTATTCTACATAGGGTGAAGATGGAAGTATACATTTCTTTTAGAAATCTATAAAAATTTCACCACAGACACTCACATAAAGCAATTGGTGTCATTTTTCACTTGAATTGAGGGGGTATACCCCTCAATTGCACATGATGGATGGAAAAGATTAATCCCTAAAAATCCACCAATTGGATGCCATCTAGTCATCAGAGGGGTCACCATCAGCTCCACGTGGTACGCCTAGAGTGGAGGAAGTGGTGGCAGGCGTCTCAAGGCTTGATATAAGGAGATTGTGTGGGATTGATCTTGCCCTTGCCCATGGGGTGTCCGACCATGAGAGGTGGCTACTTGGCTTGCTTCCCTTGGTCCATGGCAAGTACTAAGATGGCTTATGGTGGGCTAAGGTGGCCTAGGAGTTCCTTATTAGGAAGTTTGATGGTTTCCATGGAGATGGAAGAGCATACTTTTCCTCTTAAGGAAGGAATCCAATGTAAAGAGGGGTCTCCATTGGTTAATTCCCTTGGAATGGGTCCAACAAAGACTTGGGCTAGTTTGGAGATGTCCTAGGGTCCATTTGGGTTGGGTTAGGTCAGCCACCAAGGTTCCATAAGGTGATTTTGGGTGATTTGGCTTAATTTGGTCAAAATGAGTTTATTTAAGTTAGGATGGGTTGGGTTGGACAATTGGTCAAATTGGGTCAAATAAAGACTTCGATTAGGTTCATATGATTATTTGGGATGTTTTGGTTCAATTATTTTTGATTAATTTGGTTTAGGTTTGAATTTGACTTATTTGGATTCAAAAGGGTCAAATGGGTCAAGTTGGCCAATTTGACCAATCTGACTAAATCGGGTTGGGTTAGGTGTTGAGTCAAGTTTAATTGGTTAATTGAAAATGATTGTAGGCTTTAGTTTGGTTTAATTTGGATTTTGGCTAATTTGATCCTTTAGCTCAATTTGGGCTAGGTTAGGTCAAGTTGACCAATTGGTCAAATTGAGCTCAATCATGGCTTTGGACAAGTTCAATAAGTGATTTAGAATGAACTTGAGCCATTGGTTGTAATCAATTTGGATCAAATCATGATTTGACCCATTTTAGGTTTTTTAGGCCAATTTGGGTCAATTTAGGTCAAATGGCCAATTGGACATGGTTTTGCTCAATTGAGGATTTCGTCATGTTTAATCATTAATTATGAGTGGGTTTGAGTCAATGGTTTCAATCAATTTGGTATATTGTGAGTTCTGGCTAGTTTGGTTTCATTTGGGCTAAATGTTGACTTGGCCAAATGCTAGGTTGACTTGGGTTGACCCAATTCAAGATAATTGATTAACCGAGGATGATTGTTGATCATGATATAGCATTTGGATGAGCTTAGTTCAATCTAATTTGGGTTGAATTATAACTTAGCTTAAAAAGGTCTTTTAGGGCACTTTGGGTCATGTGGACCTAAATAGGTCAATTGGCTTGATCATGGCTTGATTCAAGTTTAATTGAACTCACATATGGACTCAGGATGAAAATATAAATCCAATTGCAAGTAGTTTCAAGCTCTATGGATTTTGGTTCATATGACAATTTCAAGTCAAAAGGGGTCAACATGGGCTTGACTTGGGCTGACTTGGATTTGGATTCATAATTATAGTTTATGTTTATATTTGGAATAATGATCAAAGAAGTGGTTGATTCCTAAAGAAATCCATAGGTTTTGAGTTGATTTGGATATCATTTAGCCGAGTTCAAGAAATTAGCTAAAAGGGCTAAAATTGAGAATTTGATTTGATTTAGGTTTATTTTGGGCCACTTGGATTTATATTTCTTTTATATTTGTGAATATAAATGAAGATACAAATGATTAATGAGAAAATCACTTAGGTTTGGAGTGATTTGGAAGCAAATTTGACCAAATTGAGGAAATGTAGGTCAAAAGGGCTTAAGTGGGGAAATGATTTGGTTTGGTTTAGTTTGATTTGATTTGAATGGTCTGAATTTAGATTTCATTTATATTTGTGAATATAAATGAATGAATGTTGATTTATAAAGAAATCAATTAAATTCGATATGGTTTGAAAGAGATTTTGGCTAAGCATATGAAGATGGTTCATATGGCATAGGAAGAGGTTTTGGAGTTTGAATTCAATCATGGGTTTCAATCATTTAGAGTTGGATTTGATTTATTATTTGGGTTGGAATTTAATTTGAGATTGGATTTATGATTTGAGAAAATTAATTGAATTGGGGTTGATTTGAATTTGGTTAAGGCTAAGTCCATAAGATAAAATCAAAGGGCTTAGAAAAGGATTTGGAATTTGAATTTAATCATGGGTTTCAATCATTTGATTTGGGATTGGATTTGGAATTTGGGTTGGGATTTGATTTGAGATTGGATTTATGATCTTGAGAAAATCAATTGAATTGGGATTGATTTAAATTTGGTTAAGGCTAAGTCCATAAGATAAAATCAAAGGGCTTAGGAAAGGATTTGAAATTTGAATTTAATCATGGATTTCAATCATTTGATTTGGGATTGGAATTATGATGTTGGATTTGAATTTGAGGTTTTGTTTGGAAGAAGGAAGCAAGGATTGGGTTTAAGGCTATAGGGTAGGCAAGTCTTCCTAAATCCCTAAGGCATAACCTATTTATATGGCTAACTCTTCTAAGTCTCTAGGATTATGTTAAGTGTTCACCTAATCATTAGAAGTGTTTTAAGACTAAGAAACTTTTAGTGTCTACAAGAGTTCTAGATCTATAATGAGGAAATTGAGAGCTTACTCCCAAAAGTGAGGTCAACATGGTGCTTAAATTAAATATGAATGCTCTCTTTTGCAGGTTGCTTTACCCTTAAGCATAATCTAAGTTTAGATAGGTGGACTTAGTTACCGATGTGCAGGGTGCTAAGTCCAAATTATACATATAATTGCTTGGATTGTATAGTGTGTTTAGCTAACACTTGTCTTGTAGGTGTAGTTAGATTTACTTTTCCTATTTTTGATGTAATTTTGCATTATGAATTAAGATTAGTGTTATAGGGGAATTAGGATGAGCAGAGGCTAGAAGGCTTTGTCCTAGGAGGCCCCCATGATGCCTTTGAAGAAAATAAAACCGAAGGAGGAATGAAGGAGATATGAAGAAAGAAGATATGAAGACCCCCATAGCATTTATTCATTTGTCATTATAATTATTCTTTCATATACTAGGTTGCATAAGGGTAGAACTCAGCTACCCACTTTCTCTTTTCGGGTTGTACGATGGTACCCGACCACACCTGCCTATTATTCTTTTATGTTGGGTTTATAAATTATTTGATGCTTTGTTTATAATTATGTAATAGAAATGGCATGTATTTTCCTAGTTTCTTCATGTATGGTGATTTAATGTGTGGCCTGGATCCGATTAGGCTCTTAGGAAAAAATAAATTTTCCACCCCAACTACAGCTCAAAACTAATTTTCTAAATAACTCATAACCTCATTTAAAGCCTAGGTATTAAATCAAGATAATTAAAAGATTTAATAACCCCTTAGCTGAATGTTGTATGCTTAATATCATGCATATTATCCTATTTTATTCTTGCTAAGAGAGGGTTTCCATCCTTGCATGATAGAGGAAGACTTTACCTTTGAGGATCTCCCTTGTGGTAAAAAACACCTCTTTATCTTTGATTTAACCAATAACCCTATTTCGTCATGCATTTAGATATATAAAATCCTATAGCCTTAGTCAAAACGAAGAGTCAAAAATAAAAAAAATTGATAAATTTTGCATTACACTAAATCATTATTCATACCACTCTTGCTCTAGTCTCTTAGGGAGAGTGTTTAGGGACTTTAGTTTCTTTTTAAATAATAACAACCTAACCATCTTACAAAACATATGATTTGACCACATGGTTTTAAAATATAGGAGGAGTTAGCTGGCTATCACTCTAGGAGGTTATAAGTCCAACAGTCGGGTGATTTACCCTCTCTTGTAGAGGAAAACAATATACTCATTTTTCACCTTAGATTTAGGACGTGCTTTAGCTCTCGCTAAAGCTCCCATGATATAGGATCTGAGGTTGTTGTTTTCCCTCAAGCTGCAAGCATAAATTCTCATCTTATAGGCATTTTCACAATATTTTATTGTGAGATTATAAATCTTAGTTTTCTAATAAAATTTCAACTCAAATATATAATTTTCTTTGATTTCAAATATATAAAGTCCAACCATATGATAGTTTGGGATGATCACTAGGCTTCCTAGTATCATGAGCATCTTTTACTTGACTCATTTTGGCTTCAATAATAAGCCTCTCCTTTTGATCTATCCCACTTGATTTTTCAAACATATCCAATTTATTGATAGTCCTATCTTTGAAATCTTTGGAGACAACAATTGCCTACTTTAATCGAGAGTATTCCTAAAGAACTCACCTTCCTTAGGATGTAATTAACTATGGGGGCTTGCCCCTATAGGAAACTTTAGAACCCGATTTAAATAAATCCTACTTTATTCGTCCATGTAAAGTAGGAGAAAAATTTCTGGTATATTCGAAGACCAATCATATCTTAGGAATCCTTATTATGTGATTAGGTCTATTACAGGGAAGTGATTTCTATCTTTCAAGATAGTGCACTATTCCTTAATATCATACCCGATCACCTCAATAAGTACACCCTTAGATCTGCCTAGTGTCCTCCCATATACATATATTTAAAAATAAACACCACCAAACAATTGATCTAGCTTTTCCTCTAAGTCTGGATCAATGCCACTATATTGAAACTTTTTAGCATTGGGTACCACCTATTGAATATATATATATATATATATATATATATATATATATATATATATATATATATATATATATATATATATATATATATATATATATATAACTTTTATTTTTTCACACTTAGATATGAATAAAAGTACACAATATAAATGAGAAAAATTAGGAAAGAATAGCTTACTTGTAGCTTCTCTTATCACCACTCATCAGAGGCATCGATAGTCTTCTTTCTATCATCCTAACCTAACCCCATTGCTCCTTGTTATAGCTCTTTCTGTAATTTCCAGTCTTTTTTTAGCTGATCCCATTTTTTTAAGTTGCATCCTATCATACTCTCTTCGAGTAATCTCCCTAAATCTATTTGTTATGTTTTTCTAACCCTCCCTATTAAAGTAAGTTGTAGGTCGGTTTCCTAATTCAGCCTCCACTAGGCAAAGGTCGCAAAATATCATTTTGACATCTCACTCCTAGGTGGCACTCACACCACCATCTCTAGAGACACCCATCTAGAGTTTCTAAACTCTAAACAAAAAAATGATAGGAAAATTACCAAATAAAATGTAAAGCAACATCTAGAAATATTAAAACATCCCAAAGTAGTAAGCTAAAAATGTAGGCATTGAAATAGAACAAATTCATATGAATCTAATCAATTTTCTATTCAACGTGATTTTTTGTATCCAAATATGAACCCCTTAATCTCTTCCATTGGCTTCCTTATCAACAAACACTAAAATAGGCTTCCACACTGTCAAGTCAAACTCTAACTCCTCCCAATAACATACAAATGCAATAAGTTCATTAACGTACATGTAACAACATAATGTTAAACTTGTATGCAAGAAAAAATTACTATAACCACTTGCAAGGTACAAGTAATCTATCCTACAATGTCTTAATGAAACCAAAGAAAATTATGAACCAGATCTAACTAGCATTACATGAATCATACTACAATCACCCTAAACTCACAGAGAAAATATGAAGTATATAGATATGTTAACAACAACAAAGATCTGAAAACATATGAAGCATGCTACCTAGTAAACAACAATAAAAACCTGAATGGCCTAGGTGAAGCATGTTGGAATCACAAGATGATCTAAATGGCCAAGCATAAAAAATCAAAAAAAAAAAAAAGAATTAGGGACTTGTTGACCTCATTTTTAGGATGAGCTCTTAACTCCTCCATCTTAGACATAGGACTTCTCTTAGACTTTAAGAGTTACTTAGTCTTAAGACACTTCTAGGGATTCGGTGGACACTCAACCTAACTCTAGAGACTTAGAAAAGTTAGCCATAGGAATAGGTTATGCCTTAGGGGTGTAAGGAAAATCTGCCTACCCTATAGCTTAAACCAACTCTTCACTTCCTTCCTTCAAGTCAAATTCCAAATCAAGTCTAAACTAACTCCAAACTCCGAATCAAATCAACATAAAAATTTAAATCAATTCCAACATAATTGATTTTTTTAAAACTCAAATCAATTCCAAATGATTGAAGCTTATGATTGAAATTCCAAGTTCAAAAATCTTTCCTAAGTCACTTTGATTCTATCTTATGGACTTAACCTAAATCAAATCTAAATCAATTCAAATTCAAGGAATTTTATTATAAACTATTTATACTCTCATTTATATTTACAAATATAAATGAAATATAAATTCAAATGTTCAAACTAAATCCAAAAAAAAAACAAATCCAAATTCAATCAAAATTCAACCTAAGCCCTTCAAGTCAAATTCTTGAACTTAGCCAAATCAATTTCAAATCAAGCCAAACCATTAATTTTTCTTCATGATCCAATCAACCTTTTAATCATGAACCCAAATATAAACATAAACTTCAGCCATCAAACCAAAACTAAATTCAAAATTCAAATCCAAATTTAATCAAAATTCAACCTAAGCCTTTCAAGTAAAATTCTTGAACTTAGCCAAATCAAATTCTAATCAAGCCAAATTCTTGATTTTTCTTCATGATTCAATCAATCCTTCAATCATGAATCCAAATATAAACCTAAACTTCAATCATCAAATTAAAACTAAATCCAAAAATCAAACCCAAGTGAAACTCATGTTCAACCCTTTGAACTTCAAATTATCAAATGAATCAAAACTCATTTGAATCCAAATCACTTGCAAATTAATTTATATTTCAATCATAAGTCCAAATGTGAGTTCAACCAAACCTGAATCAAGCATTGATCAAGTCAATTGACCCACTTAGACTCACTTAACCTAAAGTGACCTAAAGTACCCTTTATGAGACAAATTTAAATCCTACCAAAAATTGGATTGAACTAAGCCCACCAAAGCCTCACATTATGAGCAACAATCATGATGAGATAATCAATCACTCAAATTGGGCCAAACGAAGTCAAACCTAAGGGTTGACCAAGTCAACACTTAGCCAAAATGAAACTTAAACTAGCCAAAATCCATCATAGGCCAGATTGATTGAAACCATTGATCAAAAGTCATTCGTGATCAATGTTTGAACTTGACCAAGTCATTTGAAAACTAGCCCGCCAAGTTGACCCAACTTGACCTAAAAAGTCAAAATGTGTTAAAACTTGATCTAATCCAAATTGATTGAAACCAATGGGTCAAGTTCATTCTAAATCACTTATTGAACTTGACCAAAGCCTCAATTGGCCAACTAGGCCCAACCTAGCCTAATTGACCTTGAACTCAACTTGACCTAAAAGGTCATGTTGAGCCAAAATAAAATTAAACCAAAATTGATTAGAAACAAATATGCTAATACATTTCATATGACCAATGAAGCCTAAACCAACCCATGACCTAACCCAAATAAGTCAAATGTGTCAAATTGGTCAACTTGACCCATTTGACCTAAATGAAATTATATGAACCAAATCCAAATATAAATAAAATTGAACCAAACCAATGATGTCAAGATATTTCAAATAGTCATATGAACTTAACCTAACCCTTGGTTTGACCCAATTTGACAAATTGGTCAAGTTGACCTATTTTGACCTAAAATGGTCAACATGAGCCAAATTATATCAAACCAACTCCAAGTTCATTGAAACTTGGCCCAACCCATTTTTCAATCATACCAACATGCTCAAACTGAAATCCAAGCCAAATGACCATTTTACCCCTAGGCCATAGGGTAACCTAAAATTAAAATCACTTAGAATTTGGTCAATTCCTTTTCATGGACACTTGGCATCCTCTTAGTGGTCCAAATGGTCACTAATCAGGATGGTGCACATGACCCATTGGGTTTGGGTTAGCCAAACCCAACCTAATGGCCAAACCAACCACCAACTTAAGAATTAAGCACACGGGATCCCTCCTCCACTTAATTAAAGCACATGGGAGCTTCACTACTCCACTCCACACACAAAACAGAATGCCATGCCACTATAAAGGTCATAACAAACCCATTAAATAGGGTGAATTGGATCAAAATGGCAAAAGGAAGCTAGGCTGCCTGATTCACTTAGGGGGAGATATACTCCCCCTAATTCCACTTCAATTTAACACTCTCACACTCGATTTAAGCTTAGGGAACTCAGAGCTAGCACCCCTAGGTTCCTCTAACCTTCCTCAGCCCATATTGATTTCTTCATTTTTGATTTCTCTTAAACCGAAAACAGGGGTGCTCCCTTAAATTTTCATCTCATCCAATACACAAAATCAGCTCAAATTGCTCCTTCAAGCACCTTGAGGGGACCTAATCAAACTCACTCCAAGCTTCATCCAAGTTCTCAAGGTAAGGGAGAGGGGACTTTGATCAAGGCCATGAGCATTTGAAGGTGAGCTTGGTCCATAGAGAGATATACTCAATCACAAGGCTTGAAACTTTCAATAGAGCTTTGTCTCCACTAGATGAAGCTACCTCGTTGGATTTGAGCACTAGTGATAACCTCTGGTAAGATACTATTCAAAATCGAGCATAATTTGAATTTTCTTTGGTCCTTTGTGAAGGTAAGTTTCACCCCAAGTGAAATTGACTATTAGATCTTCATCCCCTTGCATGATGATGGTGTGGCTTGAGTTTGAGCTCAATCCATGCTCAATTAAGCTCAGATCATGCCATGGAAGATGGGCCATCCCACGAAAGCTTCAGATGGGTGATCTATCATGCATTTTGGATGGGCGCGATCAAGGCATGTAGGATCCTCTGATTTATCCTATTAATATCACGGGCTCGATCTCAACCATTCAATCTTTGATTGGATAGATTAGGAGAAAGCGCATAGCACCACCGCTGACGCGACACCCCGATGTGATAACTTAAGTGAGAATGTCGACATGCCACGTGGAAAGTGTGTGCCACTTCAATGATCCATGTGGCACCAATGGGATTAGTTATAAAATTAAGGATTTAATTAATGGATAATCATGAAAACTTCATAATAACATAACTAATTCTAGAAAAATCATAAAAATATAAAGTAAAATGCACTGTAAAGATATTTCTTAGGAGAATAATTTAAAATTACTTCCAATGGATTTTGAATAGTTTATTTTCCTCAATTATGGTTTTAATGAAAACTTAATAACCTTAATTACTCCCCAATTATTTTATTAATTCATTTCACTTTTTCTGGTGTATTTAGTGGGATGACCCCTACCTCTCCTAATTGTCTTGGGATTTATTGATGAGTTAATTAGGGAAATCATATAATGAATCTTTAATCACCATCTAAATGTAATTAAGCTTAATTAAGCATGTGAACAGTGGCATAATCCTTTTATTAAGTCAATTAAGGCTTGTTTAAGTGAAGAAGAGGTTTATGGAATTGATTTGGGGAATTTTCTCTCAGCCATTCCCTAAACCCCTTTTCTTACTTAATCCAAACTTAATTAAGGGCTAATCTACTAATCACCTACTTAATCAACTTGATAAAATTTTTCAAAATATTCGAAAACTTAACCAATTCATCTTGCATAGGTTCTTAGGTGTTCAATAAACTAGGTAACATAGAAAAATTAAAATCCAACCGACATGTGTGGGAAGGGTTATGAAAGTACTTAAATTAAATCCTTTAGCTTAATTAATCACTAGTTGTGAGCCAACTACATTAGGCCCTTTTTTCCTAGGTACAATGCTGATTTAATGTTCTTATGTGATTTTATGTCATACATTGGCTCATAATTATTTGATTACATATGGGATAATTAATGCACTTAATTCACACCTTAACCTAAAAAATATATAAAAGCATCTAATGGTTCTAAAATTAAACCAAAAAAATATGCACATGTGGGAAATGGGTTAGGACTAGCAAATC
Source organism: Cymbidium sinense (assembly GCA_021442155.1). Classification (NCBI taxonomy): domain Eukaryota; kingdom Viridiplantae; phylum Streptophyta; class Magnoliopsida; order Asparagales; family Orchidaceae; genus Cymbidium; species Cymbidium sinense. Next base: position 154,336,596 of record CM038221.1, read on the forward strand.
TCTTCATTTCTTAATTCAAATCAAACTCAAAAAAATTAAAAATCACTTTAAAACAAATTTGATTTTCTTTAAATGATTCTATTTCATAAGATTGTCTTTAGGAATTAATTAGGGTGAACGAATTTACATGCTTTCATCACTTTATTTCTTTCCTGATATGCTAAATGTGTATGTCATATGAAAATCAAGCATTCATGCTTTTTAAAAATCAAATTTAAAATGAAATATTTCCTTTATGTCAAATTGCATGTTTTGGCTAAAGAATAATATGAGTGGATATTATCACTATTAAATCTAAAATTATTTTTAAAACTTATAAATCAAATATCAAAATTGAAAGGTATGTTACTTATAATTATTTACAAACTTGCATGTGAGTATAAACATAATGGTGTGCACTGTGTGACTTTCCTTCTCTTCTCTTTTAGCATAGTTTTGAATAGGATTTGCAAAGTGTATGGTTCATTTAAAATGAACATTACACTTGCTTAAAACCATTCCTATTCATTCCTATCTTATTAATTAAGAAGGTTATTCACACTTACACATGTAAATTGCATAAACAAGTCAAACAATTAAACATAAACTTCTATATCTTTCTTTTTCCATTCATTTCTTTTGTACATGCATATGTATTTAAGGAAAGTGGTATATTAGTCTGGACAACCCCGAGGTTGCAAGGCTTTAAGTAGCCCTAAGTAGGTCTTGTACCTTACACCCCTGTCACTAACAAGGGTGCCATACTAACTTATGCCTTTCATACATATAAATGTGCATATGAAAAATGGATAAAAGAATCACCCTTTGCTACTTAACAAAATCATGCATACATGAAACATTCCAATTTTCTTAAGTAACCTCTCTTGGCATTCATCATTAAGGTGTGCTAAATACTTGAGTTGCATGTATAGATGTGCTTAGGATTCATTCCTGTGCATGTTACACATGTTGGGAAAGAAATAAAGTGATGTGTGTTTTGTGATAGTATTTCACTTTACTTAATCTTAAAATGCCTTTCTTTTTGAATAGGTTTGTTTAAAGAGAATCTAAATTTAGGATTAATTAAAACACATAATAAAACATTCATTGAATAAAAATTAAATATGAATCTACCTTAGAAATTACTTAAGGTAGGGAGGAAAGAGAAGTTTTCTTCTCTTTTCCTCTCTTTACAACTTTTAGTAATTAATTCTAGGTTCATTAAAATCTAATCAAATCAGAAAATAAAATGAACCCAAAGCAACTAAATCACTTAAATGAAACCAATCCTCTAAGTTGAACATTTTCATACCTAGAAAACATTAACATTAAAGCCTAGCTAAGCATACCACACAAACCTTAAATAGCACACACATTAGGCTAAATCACCACTTCTAGCTTTAGGTTAGAGCGGTATATGGTTTGATGTTTGTTTTTATTTTGTGGTATATTATTTTAGTCTGGATGTTAGGGTCTATGTGCATAGACTGAATGGTAGAATGATCTTAATCTAACCATTGTCTTCTATAGGAGATTATGCTTAAGGGGCGCTGTAATAAAAATATAATTGCTTTTGCTGTGCAGATGCTTATACCCCTAAGCATAATCCAAAATAGGGCTGATGGACTTGGTTACCTATGTGTGGGGTGCTAAGTTCTATTTATATACATACATATTTGGGATTGTTTGGTTTTTTTAGCTAATCTCTATTTTGCAAGTGTTAGTTAGATTTACTTTTTCCTTTTCATGTAACTTTGCAATTAGAATTTTGGAATGATTGTTATGGGGTATTAGGATGAACATTGGCCATAAGATCTTACCTTATGTATCATGTGAAGCCTTTGGAGCAACCACATTCCAACCAACCAAAAGAAGAAAGAAGAAAGAAGAAAAAAAAAGAAGAAATGAAGAAAGAAGAATGAAGACCCTCATAACATGAATTCCTTGCTTAATTGTAATTAATTTATTTGTAATTCAGGTTGTATAAGGGTAAAGCTCAGCTACCCAATTAATTTTTGGGTTTGTGCAGTGGAGCCCAATCACAAATGACCTCTTACTCTTTTACGCTAGCTTTATAAATTGATTGATGTTTGTTTAGCTTGTGCATTAAGATGGCATCCTTTTCCTAGTTCATTCCTTGCTTTGATGTATGACCTGGATGATGATTAGGCTCTTAGGGAAATTAATTTTCTATCCAACTAATCAATTCAAACTAAAAATTAAATAACTCATAACCTCACCTAAAGCCTAGGTTATAAATCAAGATAAAAGAATTAGCAACCCCTTAGCTAGATGTTGTATTACTTTTCTCACATCATGCATAAAAAAGCATATTATTTTACTCTTGATTAGAGGGCTTCCACATTTTCTTGAGAACTTGGCTTGACCATTGAGAGCCATGGTAGAAATACACTTCCTTATCTTGCTAATATTGGCCCATAATCTAGTTTCTCATGCATTAGACATATGAATCTTAAAGTTTATGTCAAATTGATTATCCAAAATAAAAATAAAATGTGATAAAATTTGCATTAGATTTAAGTCATTAAATCATGCCCTACATTATCTAGTCTCTTAAGGAGTGTGTTTAAGGACTTAGTCTCTTTCTAAATAAATAATCGGTTAGCTATCTTGCAAAAGCATTTGACTTGCCTACATGTTTTAAAATCATAGGAGGAGTTAGTTGGAGGCCACCTCTAGGCAGTTGTAAGTCCAACTGTCATGTGGTTTATCCTCTTTTATGGAGGTAAACCAAATACCCATTTTTGCTTTAGATTTAGGTCATGCTTTTGTCCCTTGCCAAAGCTCCCTAGATTTAGGTTCAGAGGTTGCTACTTCTCCTTTGCAAACTATGAACATAAATCCTCACCTCTTAGGCATTTTTATGACCTTGTATCATGGAATTGTAAGCCCTAACATTCTAATAAAAATTTAACTCAAATAAATCAATTTAATTTCAAAAATGTAAAGCCCGGCCATAGGATAGTTTGGGGTGCTTAGTAGGCTTTCTAGTATCCTAAGTATCCCCTACTTATCTTCATTTGGCTTCGATAAGAACTCTCTCTTCTTGATTGACCCCACTTGGTTTTTCTAACATAAACCAATCGATTGATAGTCCTACCTTTTGAAATCTTTGGAGACAACAATCATTTACCTTAATCGAGAGTATTCCTAAGGAATCCTATTCCTTAGGATGTAATTAACTATGCTTGCCTGTAGAACAATGAACCCAATTTAAAATAAACCCTACTTTGCTTTTCCATGTAAAGTAAGGGAAGAATCTTTGGTACATTTCAAAAACCCATAGTCCTTCGGAGTCTTTATTAAGGTGATTAGGTCCATTATAGGATGGTGACTTCTTTCTTTTGAGATAGTACACATTTCTTCAATGTCGTACCTGGTTATCCTAATAAGAACATCTGCGGATTTGCGTGGTGTCCCAACAAGGAGTTTTTATATTTCTATTTTCATTTATCCTTCTTTTCTGAAAGGGAAGGGGATAGATGAAGGTAGGAATATATATATATAAATTTTCACCACAGATTTTTCTTGGGACTCCACTGGGGATGGCTCCTCTCCATCTTTGATAAATGACCATTATCTCCAAGTATTGATAGTGGGTTTGTACTTTTGTATGAATCCAAGACTATCTTTCTTTTTCATTGGCACTTAGCATATTTCATCCTTAAGTTAAGTTAGCCAACATCTTTAGGTTTTATGACCTCACCCCGTGTTAGTCTTAAAACCCCCGCTGGGTCCCCCGATGGGTAAATAAAACTTTAATAAAAACAAAATAATTAAAAATGTCTTCCTTACCATTTTTATGGTAAGGAAAGGTTCATTCCAAAAATAAAGATAAAATAAATCTTTCATAAAAGTCTTGCTTTTCAAAAGCACTTTTTTTTTTAAAATGCACTTAATAAAATATTTGCACCACATCTAACAATTTTCATAATTGTTACATGTGGGAACATTTCAAAATAAAATTCCAACAATCATAATCTTTTAAAAAGCATAAAATTTGAAGATGGTTCTTCCCATTTAATACATCCAAATATGTTGGATGGATGTTACATCTTCAAGCAAAATTACAACTTTGATATTCCACTCAACACATTCCACATGTGTTAAGTTGGAATTTTCAAATTTTTCAAAAGCACATATGAAACCTCTCTATTCAATATACCCACATTTATTGAATGTAGGTTTCATTTCCAATAAACCCAAAAATAAACTTTCAAAAAGCACATATGAACATCTCCATTCAATATACCCAAATTTATTGAATGAAGATTTCATTTTCGATTAAAATGACAATATTTTGAAATCCCACTTAACATATTCCATATATGATTGGGTTGGAATTTCCTCTTTCAAGAAAAGCAATAATCACCCAAAAAAATACATCTTTGAGAAATGAAACATAATTGATTTCCATCTTACATACCCAAATTTGTTAAATGGAAATCTCACTTTTCAAAATCAACAAAACACAAAAAATTTTCAAAACACATTTGGAACTTCATTCTAGCATACCATATTTGCTAAAGTGAAGTCTCCATTTCCAACATAGAATTTTCAAAACATTTTTGGAACTTCATTCTAGCATACCACATTTGCTAAAATAAAGTCTCCATTTTCAAAAACAAAAATTTTTCAAAACACATTGGAACTTCATTTTTGCATATCATATTTGCTAAATTGAAGTCTCCATTTTTCAAAATAAAAATATGAAATATATTTGGGAATTTAATTTGGCACACTCAAATTTGCTAAGTGAAATCTCCATCTAACAAAATTTGAAACACAATTTTGGAATTTCATTTAGCATACTCAAATTTTCTAAGTGAAATCTCTATTTCACAAAATTCAGAACACATTGGAACTTCATTTTAGCATACCACATTTGCTAAAGTGGAGTCTCCATTTTCAAAAATAAAATTTGAAACACATTTTTAGAATTTCATTTAGTATACTCAAATTTTCTAAGTGAAATCTCCATTTCATAAAAATTCAAAATACATTGGAACTTCATTCTAGCATACCACATTTGCTAAAGTTAAGTTCCATTTTCAAAACAAAATCCAAAACAAAATTTGAAACACATTTTTAGAATTTCATTTAGCATACTCAAATTTGCTAAGTGAAATCTCTATTTCATAAAATTTTCAAAACACATTGGAACTTTATATTAGCATACCATATTCGCTAAAGTGAAGTCTCCATTTTCACAACAAGATTTACAACACATTTTTTGGAATTTCGTTTAGCATACTCAAATTTGCTAAGTGGAATCTCCATTTCACAAAAATTTAAAACACATTGGAACTTCATTTTAGCATACCAAATTTGCTAAAGTAAAGTCTCCATTTTAAAATAAAATCTAAAAAACAAAAAGAAACACTTTAGGATTTCTTTAGCATACCCAAATTTGCTAAGGATCTTCTTTTTCAAAACAAAATAAAAAAACAGAAACACATTAGGATTTCAGTAATATACCTAAATTTGCTAAGAATCCTATTTTTCAAAAAATTTCAAAAACAAAATACACTTGGATTCTTCATTTAGCATACCCAAATTTGCTAAATGACAATTCCATCTTTCAAAATCACAAATGATTCACAAAATAAAGCAAACAAAGGAAAAAGAAATTATTTTCAAACACCTCACAAATCAAAAACAAAATCATTTGACCCTTTACTTTAACATACTCAAATTTGTTAAATGAAGGGTCCACTAAATCAAAAATAAAAATTCAAACATGAACCTATGGAAGCATCTCCCCAAAAATATTTGAAGCCATTTTCAACATACCCAAATTTGTGGAAAGTGGATTCTACATTCAAAAATATTCTTTTCAATCAATCTCAAAATCTCTTCTAAATCCATTTGAGCCCCACTTAACACTTTCAAGATGTTGAGTGTGGGTTCAAATTATAAAATTTGAATTCAAAAATCAACAAAAATAGGAATCTGATTCAAGTTTATTTTCAACATTACAGACTTTCATTTAACATCAGTTTCAATTTTAGTTTCAATTTCAGTTAATTGCAATGGTAGAACAAGAGTATGTGTTCTCATTTCCTCATGGGATGGACTTGGCCCTAGATCAAGCTAGCCTTCCCCGATCTGACTATGCCCACCTCATCCACTTTGGTCGAGGCTTCAAGGGGGTCAGGATTACATGTGAGGGCACCCCCCTCACGACTGTTAGCAGGAGCACAATAATAGAGCAAAAGCTGGTCATCCAGATCGACATGCCGTCTGACTTGGATATTCCACTAAAGACAAAGGCAGTGGCAGTTCCCACAATAGCAGTGTCAGAGATAGTGCCAGTGTGCCTAATTGTTCCTCATGCTACACTAGTTAGGGATAACATCACTCACTAGCACCCTCCAAGAGGAAGGCTCCCCTGATTCTAGGGATTGTCTCTCCTGCTTTTAAGGTTGGGTCTAGCTCTTACTCTGCTAGCCCTACCATGACCCAAAGAAGAAACAAGATCCACATGATAAGCGCCACACTTGCATGGAGTTAGGCCTACTGGGTCATTGTAGGATCGCCCATGATGGTTTCCCCACTAGTTCATCAAACCAGTTCCACCCTCTCTCTAGGTCCAACTGAGAGGATGCTAGAAGGATTTTTGCTTCACCTCCACTAGCGGTTCAGTTCCAGGCACCGGTCAGTGAGAGGAGGAGGTCATATGCCAGCCTCCATTCCATTTTATGCTGAGTAGGCAGCTTAGGCAAAAGAGGGCTGGAGAAGCCCGCACATTAGTTCATGTCACTATCCGGGAGTGCCGAAGGTATAGCAGAAAGTCAGCGGCCTCTGCAGTTGTGTATTTTTGAATCGACATGCTACCCATGCCAACCATAGGGACAATATCTTACTCACGGGGACTACACATCATAGAAGAGTAGCTCCTATCCCAAGAGAGTCGGTGGTGTCTCCACCACACCGCTCTTCTGCCCGTCCGTCGTCTCCTGTACATGTCCCAGCATCTACTATTCCAGCCAAGGCCATGAAGGCCACATCGGCAAAGAAGAGAACCCCGTTGGTAATCCGGATTTGGCCGGGAGATCCCATCCCATCTACACCGCCTACTATGGCAAGACTGAGATCACCTACTTGATCTTCTGCCCCAATAGTGGTGAAGAAGGAATGGTGACCTCGAAGTATCGTAGTCATCCCGTTAGCACTGTTGACCTCATTTTTAGGATGACCTCTTAACCCCTCCATCTTAAACATAAGACTCATCTTAGACTTTAAGAGATCCTTAATCTTAAGACACATCTAGTGATTAGGTGGACACTCAACCTAGCCATAGAGACTTAGAAGAGTTAGCCATAGGAATAGGTTATGCCTAAAGGGTGTTAGGAAAATTTTCCTACCCTTTAGCTTGAACCACATTCCTTATTTCCTTCCTTCAAGTCAAACTCCAAATCAATATCAAACCTAAATAAATTCTAGCCTAATTGATTTTCTTTAAACTCAAATCAATAACACATGATTGAAACACATGATTGAAACACATGATTGAAATCCCTGATTGAAACCCATAATTCAAATCCAAAATTTCAAATATTTTCTAAGTCCCTTAATTCCCTCTTAATGACTTAGCCTAAATCAAACCTAAATCAATTCAAACTCATGAAACTTTCTCTTAACTCATTTATATTCTCATTTATATTCATATATACAAATGAAATATAAATTCAAATTAATCCAACCAAATTCAAAACTCCAAATCTTTCATATGCCCTTTAATCCTCTCTTAAGGACTTAGCATAGATCATCATCAAATCACTTCAATTCTTTGAAATTTTCTCATAAACCATTTATATTCTCATTTATATTCATATATATAAATGAAATATAAATTCAAACAATCAAAACCACTTCCAAAAATCAAACTCAAACTCATTCAAAATTCAACCTAAGCCTTTCAAGTCAAAATCTTGAACTTAGCCAAATCAACTTCAAATCAAACCAAACTCTTGATTTTTCTTCACGATTCAATGAATCCTTCAATCATGAATCCAAATATAAATGCAAACTTCAATCACTTAATCAAAACTCAACTCAAAAATCAAGCCAAAATCCATTTCATGTTCACCTTTTGAACTTGAAATTGTCAAATGAATCAAAACCCATTTGACTTCAAACCACTTGCAAATGAATTTATATTTCAATCATAAGTCCATATACAAGTTCAATCAAACTCAAATAAAGCTTTGACCAAGCCATTTGACCCACTTAGGCTCACTTGCCTAAAGTACCTCTTATGAGCCAAATTCTAATCCTAACCAAATTGGATTGAACTAAGCCCATCTATGTCTCTCATCATAATCAACAATCATAATGAGATGATCAATCAATCAAATTGGGTCAAACCAAGTCAAATCTAAGGATTGACCAAGTCAACACTCAGCCAAAATAAAATCCAACATAGCCAAGATCCTTTATAGGCCAAATTGATTGAAACCAATGATCTAAGTTCATTCATGACCAATGTTTGAACTTGACCAAGTCAACATTTGAGCCTAACCTAGCCCAATTGGCCACTTGACCAAAGTTGACCCAACTTGACCTAAAAAGTAAAAATGTGTCAAAACTTGATCTAAGCCAAATAGATTGAAACCAATGGGTCAAGTTCATTCCAAATCACTTGTTGAAGTTGACCAAAACCTCAATTGGCCAACTAGACCTAACCTAGCCCAATTGACCTTAAACCCAACTTGACCTAAAGGGTCATATTGAGCGAAATTCAAGCTTAAACAAATTTGATTAGAAACAAAGATACCAATCCACTTCACATGACTTACTAAACCTAAACCTACCCATGACCTAGCTCAAATAGGTCAAATGGGTCAAATTGGTCCACTTGACCCATTTGACCTAAATGAAGTCATATGAACCAAATTCAAACTTAAACCAAGTTGAATCAAGCAAAAGCCACCAAAAAATTTCAAATGGTCATATGAACTTGACCCAACCCTTGGTTTGACCTAATTTGACCAATTGGCAAACTTGACCCAAGTTGACCTATTTTGACCTAAATGGGTCAACATGAGCCAAACCATATCAAATGAACTCCAAATCTAATGAAACTTGGCCAAACCTATTTTCTCAACATACCCAACATATCCAAATTCAAAAATAAAAAATGACCATTTTACCCCTAGGCCATAGAGCAAATTTTGGCCAATTCCACTTAGAATTTGGTCAAATCCTCTTCATACCTATTTGATACTCTCCTAATAGATCAAATGAACACTAAGAAGAGTGGTGCACCCAACCCAATAGGTTTGGGTCAGCCCAACTTGACCCAATGGCCAAATCGACCACTCCCCTTGAAATGGCCACATGGGAATCATGCCTTCACTTATTTTGAGCACATGGAAAATTCATATTCCCACTCCTTAGCTTAAAATGAACTCAAGGACAATCCTAACAACTCAAACAACCCTTTCAATCTTGGCAATTGGATCAAAATAGCAAGCCTATGCTCGGTCATCCAATTGTCAAAGGGGGAGATATACTCCCTCTAATTCATTTGAATCTTCATAGAGCCATAGTCGATTGAGTAAGAGGGTGTCATAGGAGCCATTTGCAAGTGATCTTAAGCTTCCTAAAGGGAGATTCAATTTGCATCTTCTCAATTTTTCTTAAGTAAAAATAGGGGAGGTCCATTGAACTGCCAACTTTCTCCACACTCAAACTCCACTCAATTCCTTCTTCAAGCTTCATCAGAGGATCAAGTCGAGTGCATCCATACTCTTTCCCAAGCTTCAAAGGCAGAGGAGGATTGCCCTAGACTAAAACCGAGCACAAGCTAAGAAGGAGGTGGCCCATAGGAAGATCCACTCAACCTCAGCCCCTCAAACTTTCACCAAAGCTTCGTCTCAACCAGACGAAGCTTCTCCAAGAGAATCAAGCGTTAGTGATCACCTCCGACAAAGTTATCCATTTTTTGACCATTAAACTCAATGTGGTGTGGAGCTTTGTGAAAGAAATGTTAATGGCATAGGATCTTGACCTTTAGATGTGATTTAGGATGCATGTTGATGGTGTGGGTTGAGTTTCATCCCAATTAGAGCTCAATCGAGCTCAGATCAAGGCCTAAAATATGGATGGTCTCCATGGCTCACAGGAATTTGTAGGGAAGGATCTCTGGCCGTCCATTCGCTCATTTTGATGGAAGGCCAAGATTAAAATAAGCTTTATATCTTATTTTATCCTCTCTAATCTGCGGCTTTAATCTCAGTCATCCGATCCTTGATCAGACGGCTGAGGAGAAAGCCTGTAGTGCCATCACCACGTGACACTTTGATGGGACATTTTAAATAACCAATGGGAAGGCACCATGTGTAAAGTGCACACCACATCAGCCAATGCATGGCACCCATAGGGATTAAGGATTTAATTAGGATTTAAAAAATTCTAATTAATTACCTAAACTTCTAAAATTCATATCTCAACCTAGAAAAATCAAAAAAATATGAAATAAATTGCATTATAAAGATAATTGAATATAGAATTCTAAAATTGATTTTGTTTAATTTTGAATAGTTTTTTATCTGAATTTGTATTTTATTAGGAATGATAATTTGTTAATTACTCCCTAATTAATCCATTGAATAATCTCAAACTTCTTGGGTCTAATTAGAGGGATGACTTCTACCTCCCCTAAGTTTCTTAGGATTTATTGGTGGCTTAATTGGAGAAATTTCTAATTCATTTCTTAATTACCCCCTTAAGGTAATTAAGGTTAATTAAGGGTTTGATTAGTGGTTTAATCATTTATTGAAGTTGATTAAGGTTTGTTTCAGTGAATAGGAGGTTTAGGGAATATTGGAGATTCTCCTGCTATCAAACCCCTTTTTTTAATTCTTATAAAGGGTTAATTCAAATTACTTAAAATTTTCCTTAAAAATTTCAAATCAAACTCATTTGATCTTTTAATCTTGTGATTTAAAGCTTCTTCCAATTCATTAAAAAAATAAAATTAACTCTATGCTATGGTATTTAATTAAATTAAACTATCATTCTATCACAATATCAAGAATGTTCAAATTCACATTTTCCAAATTAAATCAAACTCAAGATCAAATTAAAATCATCTTAAACAAACTTTGATTTGCTTTGAGCTTTCTTATTTCATAAGATTATCTTTAGGAATTAACTAAGGTGAATGTGTTTACATGCTTTCATTACTTTAGTTCTCTCTCAAAATGCTAAATTTGTGAGTCATATGAATGCAGTACCATTATCAGATATAATGTGAAGATTCAACTTTAGCAAATTTGGTATGCTAAAGATGAAGTCCGACTTATTTTGTGAAATGAAAATTTTACTTAGCAAATTTGAGTATGCTAAATAAAATTCCAAATGGTGTGTTAAAAATTTTGATTTATTTTTTTATTTTGAAAATGGAAACTTCTCCTTAGCAAATTTGGTATGCTAAGGGAAGAAGTTCCAAAGGTGTTTGAATATTTTTGTTTTGACTTTGGAAACTTTACTTAGCAAATTTGAGTATGCTAGGTGAAGTTCCAAAATATGTTTTGAAGAGTTTTGAATTTTGGATTTGGAAACTTAACTTAAAAAATTTGGGTATGTTAAGTGAGTTTCCAAATATGTGTATGAAAAAATTTGTTGGATTTTAAATTTGGAGACTTCACTTAACGAATTTGGGTATGTTAAGTGAGGTTTCAAAATGTGCTTTAAAAATTTTTGAAATATGATTGCTGATTTTGATTTTGAATTTGAAAACTTCACTTAGAAAATTTAATTATGCTAAATGAAATTTCTAAAATGTGTTTTGAAAAATTTTGAATTTTGGGATTTGGAGACTTCACTTAACAAATTTGGGTATATTAAATGAATTTCCAAGGTGTGCTTTGAAAATGTTTGGATTTTGGGATTTGGAGACTTTACTTAACAAATTTGGGTATGTTAAGTGAGGTTCCAAATGCGTTTAGAAAATATTTGGATTATGAATTTTTTTTATGAATTTGGAATAACAAATTTGGGTATGTTAAATGAAGTTCCAAAATGTGTTTTGAAAATTTTTAAAATGTGATTATTGATTTTGATTTTGGATTTGAAAAAACTTAAACTTTGAAATTCAAATTGTGTTTTGAAAAAAAATTTGGAGACTTCACTTAACAAATTTGTGTATGTTAAGTGAGGTTCCAAATGTGTTTAGAAAATTTTGGATTTTAAATTTTGGAATTTTGGAAACTTCACTATAACAAATTTGAGTATGCTAAGTGAGGTTCCAAATATATGTTTAAAAATGATTGTTGGAATTTTAAAAAAAAATTTTGAAAGAGGGGACCTCCATTCAACAAATATAGGTATGTGGAATGGAGATCAATCTTCTTTTTTGAAATATAAAAATTTTTGTGTGTGATTGTTGTTTTTTTTTTTAAAGAGAGGAATTCCAACTTGAAACATATGTGAGATATGCTCATGTGGAATTTCCTAAATAATTTTTATTATTTTTTAGGAATGAAATCTTCACTTAATAAATGTGAGTATATTAAATGAAGGTGTTCATGTGTGCTTTTTGAAATTTTTAATTTTGTTAACAAATGAACTTTCTATTCAATATGTGTGAGTGTATTGAATAGAAAAATTCATGTGTGCTTTTGAAAATTTTATGAATATGATTGTGATTTTGGAAGAGATGATTGTTTATTTTATTTTGAAAATGACATCTTTATCAAAGTAAATTGAAAGAAGATGTATAGGCTTTTGCAAAATTTTATTAGTTTTTTTTTTTTTAAATCCCTACTTGTAATAATTATGGGAATTGTTAAATGAAGGAGACAAAATTTTATGGAAAATATTTTATTAAGTGCATTTTTGAAAAGGTTCTTTTGAAAAGCAAAATTTTTTAGGAATTCTTTAAGAATGTTTCTTTTTATTTTAGATCTTTTTATTTTACCCATTGGAGAATCCAAAGGGGGTTTTAAACCAACAAGGAAAGCGGTCCTAAAACTTGAAGATGTTGGCTAACTAAACTCAAGAATGAAATGAGCTAAGTGTCAACAGAAAGAAGGATAGTCTTGGATTCATACCAAAGTACAAACCCACTATCAATATTCAAAGACAATGATCATTTACCAAAGATGGAGAGAGGAACCATCCCCAACGAAGCTGCTGGAAAAATCTGTGGAGAAAAATTCTTATAGAGGGAGTCGCCTTCTGAATCTATTGGTGAGAAATGAAAGAGGCAACACCTATATAAAAATTCATCTTGGTAAGATGCCACGCAAATCCACAGATGTACTTATTAAGGTGATCGGGTATGTCATCAAGGTATAGTGTACTATCTCAAGAGATAGAAATCACTACCCTTTAATGGAACCAATCACCTTAAAGGACTGGATATGCTATGTAGAGATTCTTTCCCTACTTTACATGAAAAGTAAAGCGGTTTATTTTAAAGGTTCATTAAGTTCTCTGAGGCAAGCCCCATAGTTAATTACATCAGGGATGGGATACCTTAGGAAAACTCTCGATTAAGGTAAATGATTATTATCTCTGAAGATTTCAATAGGAATGACTATCAATCGATTGGTTTATGTTTGGAGATCAAATGGGATTGATCAAAAGAGAGAGTTATTATTGAAGCCAAAAAATGGGAAATAAGTAAGAGATGCCCATGATGCTAGGAAACCTAGCGAGCATCTCAAACTATCCTAAAATTAGGCTTTATATTTTAGAAATTGATTTAGTTTATTTGAGTTGTATTTTTCATTAGAAATTTAGGACTTAAGATTCATTAACACAATATTAAGGAAATTCCTAAGAGGTGAGGAACTATGCTTATGGCCCACAAAGGGAAAAAGTAACCTTAGAACCTAAATCTAGTGAGCTTTGGCAAGGGCCGAAAGCACAACCTAAATCTAAGGAAAAAATGGGAAATTGGTTTGCCTCCACAAGAGAGGACAAACCACCTAATAACTTGGACTTACAATCGGCTAGGGTGGCTGCTAACTAACTCCTCCTATGATTTTAAATATGAGTTGGCAAGTCTTTATGCTTATGCATGATAGCTAGGCTATTTTTATTTAGATAGAGAATAAGTCCTTAAACTCACTCCCTAAAGAGACTAGATCATGTAAAGGGACATGCTTCAAATGTCCTAAATCTAATGCAATTCAAATTTTATTTTATTTTCATTTTTGGATAATTATTTTGACTCAGGCTAATAGGATTTTTATGACTAATATATGAGAAATCAGATTATTGGCCAAAATCAACGAGAAGGGAGGAGGTGAGTTTCCACCACGGCTCTCACAGGTCAAGCTAGGTTCTCTGGAAAAGGTGAAAGCCCTCCAATTAAGAGTGAAATAAGATGCATTTGTGCATGATTTTATAAAGAAATGCTCATCCAGCTAAGGGGTTGATAATTCTTTTATCTTGATTTTAAACCTAAGCTTTAGGTGAGGTTATGAGTTGTTTAATTTTTATTTGAGTTGTTTAAGTTAGGTAAAAGATTTATTTTTACCTAAAGAGCCTAATCCACATCCAGGCCATACATAATATAAGAAAGAAACTAGGAAAATCATGCCACTTAATGCAAAAGCTAAACAATTCATCAATCAATTTATAAAGCAAAAGAATAAGGCTTGTGGTCTAGCACCACAAGACAAACTAAAATATCAAATGTGTAGAAGCTCTACCTTATTATTACAAATGAATTAAATTATAAGCAAAGAAAATGAATTCATTGTTATTAGGGTGGGGTCTTCTTTATTCTTCTTCTTCTTTCTTCTTCTTCTTCTTCTTTCCTTTGGAAGGTTGGAAGGTGGATACTCCAAGGCTTCACATGGTGCATAAGATGGGATGTTATGACCAATGTTCATCCTAATCCCCATAACAAATCATTCCAAAATCCTAATTATACAAATTTTTACATGAAAAGAAAAAGTAGAAATCTAATTAACACCTGCAAAACAAAGGTTAGTTAAATCACACCACACATGGGTGACTTACTCCACCTGGCCTATGGATTATGCTTAGAGGTATAAAGCACCTATAAGCAAAAGCATTTGTATATTTATTTATGATAGCGTCCCTTAAGCACAATCCCCTGCAGAAAATAATAGTTAGACTAAGAACATCCTGCCATTCATTCTACAAGAATACACCCTAACATTTAGTCTAAAATATATATCACAAAACAAAACATAACATCAAACCATGCACCAACATAACCTAAGGCTAGAAGTGGTGACTTAGGCTAATGTGTGTGCTTTGAAGGTTTGTGTGGTATGCTTAGTTATGGCTTTAGGTTTAAATTTTCTAAGTGAGAAGAACATGTTCAACTTAGAGGAGGGTTTTATTTAAGTTGTTTAATTATTTTGGGTTGATTTTATTTCATGTTTTGATTTGGTTTAAGTGGATCCTACAATTTATTACTAAGTTATAAAGAGAAGGAAAGAGAAGAGAACTTCTCTTTCCTTCCCTAACCTTAAGTAATTTTCTAAAGTAGGTTCATGTTTTAGTTTCATTTTGTGTGGATATTTTGATTATATTTTTTTTAATTAATCCTAAGTTTAGATAAACTCTAAACAAACCTATTCAAAAATAAAGGTATTTTAAGATTAAATAAAATGAATCAAAATCTACATAACACACATTACTTCATTTCTTTTCCAACTAACATGCATATGGATGGACCCTAAGCATATCTATACATGCAAATGAGAGAAGTTAACACACTTTATAATGCATGCTAAGTAATCCATTTAAGAAAATTTAGAATTTGAATGTGCATTATTTTTCTTAAGTAGAAAAGGTTTTCCTTATCCAAAATTTCACATACATACAGGAAAGTAAGAAATGCATTAGTGAGTATAGTGTCATTGTTAACCAGAAGTATAAGATACAAGACCTACTTAGGGCTACTTAAAGCCTTGTAACCTCAGGGTTGTCCATACTAATATACGACTTTCCTTAAATACAAACATGCATATAAAAGAAATGAAAATAGAAAAAGAAGATGCAAAAGTTGTTTAATAGTTTGTTTTGTTTATGCAATTTATGTATGTAAGTATAGGTAACCCATCTTAGATGGTAGCATAGGGATTAATAGGATATGAAATTAGGTGAGAATTAGGTCCTTTTCAAATGAACCTTATATCTCACCAAAATTCCTATTCAAAATTATAACAATCATAGGAAAGAAAGGAAACCTATACTAAGCATACCTTTATAATATTTCACATTTTATAATTAAATAAAGCATAGATTTGATATTTCATTTATATGTTTTGAAAATAATTTGGATTTAGTAGTGATAATATTCACACATATTTGACATAAAGTAAACAATTTCATTTTAAAATTTGAAATATAAAATTATGAATGTATGAAATCACATGGCATACAACTTTACATGTTGGGAAAGATCCAAAATAATGAAAGCATGTAAACGAACTCACTTTACTTAAATCCTATAGACATTCTTATAGAATAAGAAAATTTAGAATAAATCAAAATGAATTTCAAAATGATTTTTATTTAGTTTGAAGTTTGATTTAATTTTAAAAAGGTTAGATGAGTTTGTTGTTCCTAACCCATTCCCACATGTGTTTTGTATTTTTTTTTAATTTTTAGATAATTATATCCATTTTTATGTGTTGATTAGGTTAAGGTATGAATTAAGTGGCTTAATTACCCCTTACCTACACCACCTTAGAAAAATTAACTAAATAATTATCAGCCAATGAGATAATATAAAATCCACAAGGAATTTAAATTTGCAATGTACCTTATAATGAAAAGGCCTAATGTAATTTGGCTCACAATTATAAGTTAATTAAGCTAAGAGGTTTAGCTTAAGTACTTTCAAGACACTCTTTCATACTTATGAAAGGCATTTTAATTTCCTTAATTGAACTTAAGCTATTAAACACCTAAGCATCTACCCAAGCCAAATTAATTAAGTTTTGGAAATTTTTTTAGAATTTTTAAAAATTGATTAAAGGGATAATTAATGAATTAACCCTTAATTAAGAGGTGATTAAGGAGAAAAGAGGGGTTTAGGGAATAGCTTAGGGGAAATGCCCCAAAATTATTCTATAAACCTCTTACTTACTGGATCCAACCTTAATCAACCCTAATCATAGGGTAAAACTGTGAATCATACCCTAATTATGCTTAATTACATGAAAGAGGTAACTATGGAATGAAATAGCAATTTCTCCAATTGAGCCCTCAATAAATCTCAAGAAAATTATGGGAGGCAGAGGTCATCCCCTAAAATGAACCTTAGAAATTTGAGATTAATTGATTACTTAATTAAAGGATAATTAGCTAATTAAGATTCTCAAAGAAACCCAAATTCAAAGAAAAGAGTAATTCAAAATCCATTGAAATCATTTTTAAAATATTCTAGATGAAATTATCTTTCCATAGCATTTTTTCTTCTATTTTTTTATTTTCCTAGAGGGAATTATGAATTTTAGAAGTTCCATGGATTAATTAGGAATTAAATAGGCATTTAAAATAACCACCAACTAATCCCTAGCTCATGGCGTGACGCGTGGCGGTGGTGGTCAGCACACTTTACACCCATCACGCCATCAGGGGACAACTTAAGTTATCACCTAACAAAGGCGGGGGCGGCACATGCGCTTATATTCTCGGACGTTCGATGAAAGATTAGACGGTTGAGGATCCCCATGTGGTTTTAAAAGGCTAATTAGATTTCTAAAATGTGCTAAATAATCTTAGCCGTCCATATAAGATGCATAGATAGACGGCTGAGATGAGTTAAGATCTTCCCCTTGATCAATAGAGACCGTCCATGATCAAGGGGAAGATCCAAGCTCGATCTAGCATAGAATCACATAAAATTTAACCCGCACCATCTAAAGAAATAGAATGGCAAATCCAATAATCAAAATTTGATGAGGTGTAAATTGCTTTCATAAATCTCCACACTACATTGAGTTGAGTGATCAAAAAATTTCATACCTCACAGATGCTCGATATTGATGAAGTATCTTCATCTAGTGGAGACGAAGCCTTGTTGAAATTCCTAGGCCTTAGGATTGAGTGGATCAATGGGCGGACCGACACCACTTTACTTGGGATTCAGCTTTGATCCAATTAAGCTCTTCCTTGTTGTGGGGACTTCAATCAAAGCTTGGGAAAGCTTGACTTGACCATCTGATGGAGTGTGCAAGAGTAATTGGAAGGAGATCAAGTATGGAGAAAGTTGGCTAATGGATTGAGCTCCCCTGTTTTGCATTATGCAAAACTAAGAAATAAGGAATTCAAATCCTCTCTAAGAAGCTTCGGAATGCTCTGAGATGGTTGCTCTAGGTTTCTAGGCTTTAATCGATAGAGAGTGAATGAAAATTTCATTGACTTAGGGGGAGTATATCTTCCCCTATGGCAATCGGACGGCCAAACCATGAGTTACCATTTTTATCCAATTAACCATATTGGAGAGGTTATTTAGGCTATTAGATCTTTGCACGTGGTCAGTTTGAGGCCTTGAGTGGATTGCCAACCTCCTATGTGCACCAAATTGGGCTCAGGAGGGAGTTTGAAAACTCAATTTTGAGCTAGGTGGTCGGGTTTAGTCTAGGGACCAAATGGGCTGACCTAAACTCATTGGGTTGGGTGCACCACTCATCACTAAGTCCCCTTGAGCTTTTAGGAAAGCCTCAAGTGATTGTTAAGAGGGTATGCCCAAAATACCCATGGGTTAATCCAAAATTTGTTCTATGTCCTTGGGGTAAAATAGTTATTTTGCTATTTTTCCACTTTGGACATGTTGGGTATGTGGAGAAACAAGGTTTGGCCAAGTTTAATTGAATTTAGAATCCATTTGATTAGGTTTGGATCATGTTGACCCATTTAGGTCAAAATGGGTCAACTTGGGTCAAGTTGACCAATAGGTCAAATTGGGTCAAACAAATGGTTAGGGCAAGTTCATATGACCATTTTAAATGTTTTGGTGGCTTTGGTTTGATTCAATTTGGTATATATTTAGTTTTGGCTCATATGACTTCATTTAGGTCAAACAGGTCAAGTTCATCTATTTGACCCATTTGACCTATTTGAGGTAGGTCAAGAATAGGTTTAGGTTAGGTTAGTCATATGGAGTGGATTGGTATCTTTGTTTCCAATCAATTTGGGATAGGTTCAATTTTGGCTCAACATGACCCCTGTAGGTCATGTTAAGTCTAAGGTCAATTGGGCTAGGTTAGGTCTTGTTAGCCAATTGAGGCTTTGGACAAGTTCCACAAGTGATTTGGGATGGATATGATCCATTGGTTTCAATCAATTTGGCTTAGATCAAGTTTTGACACATTTTGACCCTTTAGGTCAAAATGGGTCAACTTAGGTCAAAATTGGTCAACTTAGGTCAAGTGAGCCAATTGGGCTAGGTTAGGCTAAAATGTTGGCTTGGTCAAGTTCAATCATACGTCATGAGTGAACTTAGATCAATGGTTTCAATCAATTTGGCCTATGGTGGAATTTGGCTATGTAAGGTTTCATTTTAGGTTAAGTGTTGACTTGGCCAACCATTAGGTTTGACTTGGTTTGACCCAATTTGATTGATTGATCATCCCATGATGATTGTTGATCATGATGAGAGGGATATATGAGTTTAGTTCAATCCAATTTGGTTTGGATCAAAATTTTTTGCTCAAAATGGTACTTTAGGTCACTTTTGGTCAAGTGAGCCTAAGTTGGGCAAATGGCTTGGTCAAAACTTGACTTAAAGTTGATTGATCTTGTATATGGACTTATGATTGAAATATAAATCCATTTACAAGCAGTTTAAAGTCAAATGGGTTTTGATCCTTTGAAAATTTCATATTCAAAGGAAGAATATGAAGGGGTTTTGGGTTTGATTTTTGAATTTGGTTTTGATTGAGTGATTGGAGTTTGGATTTATATATGAGCTCATGATTGTAGGTTGATTGAACCATAGAGAAAATCAAGAGTTTGGCTTGATTTGAAAGTTATTTGGCTAAGTTCAAGATTTTAACTTGAAAGGCTTAGATTGAATTTTGAGTGGACTTGAGTTTGATTTTTGAAATTGATTTCGATTGTTTGAATTTATATTTCATTCATATATGTGAATATAAATGAGAATATAAATGGATCATGAGAAAATTTCAAGGATTTGAAGTGATTTAATCACGATTTGGGTTAAATCCATTAAAGGGAATTTAAAGGATTTCAAGTAATTTTTAAATTGAAATTTAATTTTTGAATTAGATTTGATTGATTTATATTTATATTTCCTTTATATATGGGAATATAAGTTTTGAGAAAATCCAATGAGTTTGATTAGGTTTGATCAAAGTTTAGGTTAAATCCATTAATGAAAAATTAAGGGATTCAAGGGAATTTCAAGGATTTTAAATTTGGAATTAAATTTTTGCCTTTGATTTGATTGATTTATATTTATATTTCATTTATATATGAGAATATAAATGAGAATATAAATAAGTTTTGAGAAAATTCCAAGGGTTTGAATTGATTTGATCAAGGTTTAGGATTGATTTTGGCTAAGTCCTTTAATGGAAAATCAAAGGGACCTAAGAAAATTTTCATGAATTTATTTGGAATTTTGAATTTAGTTGGATTGATTTGAATTTATATTTCTTTTATATATGTGAATATAAATGATAATATAAATGTATTAAGAAAATCTCAAAGGTTTGAATAATTTTGAATCATGATTTTGGTTAATCCCTTAAGGGAAAATTAAGGACTTACATAAAATTTGGACTTAAGAATATTTGATGAATTTTGGTCATGGGTTCCAATCATAGATTTCAATCATGGATTTCAATAATAGAATTGAATCATGGAATTGATTTGAGTTTGGAGAAAATCAAAAAGAATTGATTTGGAATTTGACTTGAAGGAGGGAAGGTGAGGAATGGTTTAAGTTAAGGGTAAGAAATTTTCTAACACCCCTAAGGCATGACTTATTCTTATGGCTAACTCTTCTAAGTCTCTAAGGCTAGGTTTGAGTGTCCACCTAATCAGTAGATGTGTCTTAAGACTAAGGAACTCTTAAAATCAAAGAGAAGTCCTATGTCTAAGATGGAGGGGTTGAGAGCTCATTCTAAAAATGAGATCAACATACTATGAACTAACATCTTTTGGTCAAGGCCAACTGTGGGTCTTCCACCTCTATTGTCCGATGAAGGCTGAGCCATCCTACCCACATGTTCAAATGATGGAATGAATTGTGGGTGGAATGTGATATGCTGATATATTTCTTCTTCAATTCCCCTTTCTTGTTCACTTGGGCTTTTATTTTTCTTCATTTTCTTTTTCTTTTGTGTTTGCATTTGAATTTTGTCCAAGTCCACAAGAAAGGATGTTTTGAAGAAGATAGTAGGTCGCATCCTCATAAATCTAAACCTCTCTAACTAAAAATGGCTTTTCATCTCCATTATCATGGTATTCAATTCCATCTTTTCTAAACTTGATGCACTTATGGAGGGGGGATGGAATGATCTTGTTCTGTTGTATCCAAGGTCTACCAAGCAAAACAGTGAATGAAGTGTTCAAATTAATGATATAGAACTTATCTTCAGTCTTCCAGTCACCTATCTCCAAAGGTAACACTATAGAAGCTAAAGCCTGCTCACCTTACTCATTGAATCCTCTTAACATCATCCATCTCGTGAGTGTAGATGTTGATCCTCAACAGGGGTCTTTAGACTCATAATGTTCATCGATGCACCTGAATCCACAAGAACTCTGGCAAGTCTAAACCTGTCCATGTCAACTGTGATATATAGGGGATGGTTATGCTCCAAGTCTCCTAGAAGAAGGTCTTCATTTGTGAAGGTGATCCCTTGAGCTTCTTTTGCATAATATGCTTCCTCACCTATAGCGGTCAGCTGAGCTAAACATATTTCAGAATCAAGGAGAGCCTTGATTAGTGATTTTCTCATTTTTTTTGGATAAGACAAGGACATCGTATATGCTTAGCTTAGATGGAAACTTTTTAAGATGAGAAAGGATGTTGTAGTCCACCTTGGGTTGGTCTTCCACAAGCATATTGAAGGGTGGAGCATCTTGTGGAAGGGCTTCGATCTTGCATCAATGACTTGTTTTCTATCTTGAGGTCGCCTGAGGTAGAACCTTGTTACTATGAGGTTGACTCGATTGTGGCGTGGTTCTACCCACATCGCAACCTATAGCTTCTCCTATGGGACCCTCAAAATCAGATGATTCCAAGTCTATCTCAAGAGGCGAACCCATAGTATTTAGAGTTAGAAAGTCCAACTCTGAATCAGAAAGAGGAAGATCAGAGTTGTTGTAGTTATTTTGACTTGAAGAGTTATCGTTAGGAATATAAGAAGACAACCCATTAGAAGTTACATAGATATAATTCAAACTAACTTTATTCTTCAATTTCTTGGAATTATTTGGAGGAGCAAAGTAGAAATCAAGTAAAGTGAGTGGGGTAAGGAATTTGATGCCCTTATCCACTGATACAAGAGTTTTACTAGTAGAAAAAATGGAAGAGCTAGCTGAAGTGGAATAAGTCACGGTGTGGAAGCTGCAAGTGTAGGCTAGAGGCTGGACACGGTCGGTGGTTGGCTATCCCTGACACATCCCCAGATTCTTTCCTAGAGTTGGCACTGGCAACTTGCAAACCTTCCTAAGTATTGTAGGTTTGAGCTGACTCAGGCACCTACAAGGAAAGCTTCTTGATCTTTTGGATGATCTTCTTAGAGGTTTTGGATAGAGAAATATCCCAACCTTCTTTAGTTTTGGTAGGATCACATGTCCTTGAGGATTACCCTGATAAAACTACAAAGTTGTTCCACAAGGTATTCCTTTGAGATAACTACAACACTGGTCTTAAAATTGTGTTCAAGCCAGTCCTTGAATGTGAAGCAATCCTCTAAAATGTAGCCTAGCATACGGTGGTAAGGGCAAAATTTTCATCATGACTTTTGCCTATTACCTCCGATCTCCTAAGCTCGGGTAGTTGAAAATCAGGTTTCTTTAAGAGATTCTTAAAGATCATCGTGATTACCTCCCTCTTAAAAGAATAAGATTTATTTAACTTATCTAAAAGAGTAGGCAGACCATTGCTACCTAAATATGAGTGTCATCATTCGGTATGGCTGGGGTGATGGCTATGTCGTGGAGGTGGAGGTGGTAGTGATGTCTCGCCAAAGGAGGTGAAGGCAGAGGTTATTGTCTCTCAGTGATCCCTAGCTGCCTTATCAACCGCTACTACGCTTCTTCTCATAAACCTCCTCGCTTCGCTAGTACCGATTTTGAAAAGGAAACTGTTTGGCCTCTCATTGTAGACTAGCTACCTTTTTGATTAGCTTCTCAAATGTCTTGATAGTGAAGCCCTTAAGCATGAAGGTGATCGGGCCATGGATATTATTTAAAGAATCTCAATGGCTTGCTATTCAAAAAGATGTGGTTCGCACTTCATACTCAGGTTACGCCATCGAAGAATATAATCAATAAGGGACTCACCGGGGTGTTGTTGTGCTACAACGAGATCACCTACAGTAACCCTTTACTGAGCTCCAACAAATCTCATGATGAAGAGTTACTCTAACTCAACAAATATCTTCACTGAACCGCTGTGCAGTTCAATAAACTAATCAAAAGCAATACCCGCTAGACTACTAACGAAAGGGCAGAAAAGCAAAGTGTCGCTGCCACCTGTGTTGTAATAACTGGCCCTGAAATGTGTGATGTACTACCTTCAGTTTCCACTGCCATCAAAGCTTTTGAAGGAAGGAGGCATGAAACTCTTGGGATATTGGATAGTATCAAATTACTCTAGGTAGTGTCTACCCTTTGGAATCAATGATCCTCCCCGGGCTTGAGCCAAAGCTTCTTTCACTTGCTGCTCAATCATGAATTTTATGTCTTTTTCTTGTATGGAGGTACTTTCCATTACCTTCATATATTGGCTAGTGCTACCTTGCTCAATGGGAGGTAGAGTCTTGATTGGGTCCAAGACATGCACTAACTCAGGCTTATTGATGTCGACTATAGTAGGATGAACTAAAGGGGCTTATTTCTGAAGATTAAAATTGTAGCTAAGAAGTCCTCTAATTATTATTCCATCCTATCAATCCGCTCATCCTTCTACCTCAACTAAAGTCGGAGGTACTGGGCTAATGTTGCGGTGTCTTGTTGATCAACCTCATCACCTTCCATGGCTTGTTGTTCCTTAAGAAGAGATCCTCTAGTGTCAACCATGCAGACTCCAGCTGAGTCTCCCAACAAGTCATCTTCATTGAGAATGAAGCTGACTTTCTCTTCATCTAACAAATCGTACCCCAAGATCTCATTCTTCTCCATGAAATAATGTGTCACTATCTCATCTAAAGAATGATCCATCCAGTGCAAATAATCTAGACGGTGATCACTATTATGCACTGAGAGGCACCGGACCTCGCTTGTCACTGGAGAGTCAATCCTATGTAGACTGTACTCACTAGATGAATGACAATCTTAGGATGTTCCACTATCACTAGTGTAGCTAGACTATCATCTACAATCTCTGAAATGACTATCACCATCTCCAACCTGTACTGCGAGTTGGTGAAGGGACACCACCATGCGGGCTCCCTTCCGCACTACAAGCAAGGTCAAGCATGAGAGTCGCCCTCACCACAATGGGTGGTAGAAGGGTAGGGTCCCTTGGCTCATCATCAAAGCGCGCTCCCGATACCCCTCATGGCCTTTGATGGAACTGGAGAAGCTATAACCCACCTGTTGGCATATGTGCAGAGCTGGTGGAGACACCATCGACTTGCGCAGTGAGCTGCCTCGATGACTAGTTTTGGTAAGAAGAATGTTGTCGGTATGGTCGGTGTGGGTAGCACGCCAAGCTGGAAAATCAATAAGCACGGAAGCTGCTGACTAGTGGTTGAACCTCCACCTCTCCCTGCTAGTAATATGTGATGTATGGGCCTTTCAGGCCCTCTCCTGGTGGATATGCTTCACCACATTGCGAGGGATGATGGATCGAAGATCAAACTGAGCTTCAAACTCTAAGAATATATAATCTCTGCCTACTGGTGCAAGATAGATCAAGGCCAAGACACCTCCTACTAAATCAAGGATGCATCTTGGAGGAGGTGATGAGTGAATCCTCCTAACATCCTCTCTATCTGACCTAGAGAGAGGGTGGAACTGGTTTGTTGTAACCAATGGTGAAGAAACAATGGGGAACTCATCCACAACTGAATGGGCTACTGCCTCTATCTCTCTAATGATCCTGGTGGGGTACCGCTTAATCATGTGGTTCTTATTCTTATATCACGGGTAGTATGGGAGAGTGAGCTAGACCCATACTCAAAAGTGGGGGCAAGCCCTAAGATCGAGTCTTACCTCTGTGGAGTATGAGAGGGTACTAGCACTCACTGGGGTATCATGAGAAACTCTGGGGCATACTGAAACTAGGGTTGGTACTGCTGGTACTCCTGGTGCTATCACAACTGAAGTCTATGGGACTACCATTGCTTTCAGCGAGAAGACATCAGAGTCAGAGGGTAAATCAATCCTGATGATCCACGCCTGCCAAGTGGTCCTATTAAGTGGTGAGAGTACCTCACAAGTAATCTCTTGAATCCCTACCAAAGTGGATCGTGTATGGTCCGCCGGGAAGTTGGCTTGGTCCAAAGCCAAATCCATGGGGAAAGTGAAAATGAACTGAACCGCCATCTCAACAACCGTAAAAGATCAAAATCGAATCGTCACCGTACTATCATGACCGTAAGAATCTGCAATAGAAATGAGTTTATATCGATTGCCTTTATAGATTTTGAATTTAAAATTTGAACCCACATCCAACAACTTGGAAGTGTTAAGTGGGGTTCAAATAAATTTGAAAAAATTTTATTCAAAGAGGAATTTTGAATATGAATCCAACTTCAACAAATTTAGGTATGTTAAAATATGGATTCAAAATTTTTGAGAAGGATGCTCCGTAGGTTCATGATTGTTTGAATTTGAATTTTTTATTTGAGGACCCTTCTCTTTAATAATTTGGGCAAAGGAGATTTAGAAGAGGTGGAATCGAGTATTGTGTCAAAGGAGATTTGAAGCCATTCTCAGTTAGAGAGGTCAAGATATATGAGGACACAGTCTACTATCTTCCTCCAAATCAAAAAGTCTATTCTCACGAGCTTGGTGAATGTTAAAAAATAAAAGAAAATAAAACAAAAGAAAAAAAAGAAAAATAAAAAGAAAAAGAAAAAGAAAAGAAAAAAGAAAGAGAAAATTAAAAATGCAAGTGAGCAAGAATCAGACACCGAGGAAGAGGTAGAACCATATGTTAGATTTTGCCCAGATTTTGTTCCTCTATATGAACACATGGGTAGGATAACTTGACCTCCACCAGGTAGAGGAACAGCCATGTCCAGTGGTAGTTCTAGATGTGGAAGACCTCTGTGGCATTAGTAGGAGCTATGTTCCCCTCACGAGTACCTGCCTATCCACAGACTTAGAGTCCAGTTTGGAGGATGAGTCTCATGTGGTTAGTATGCTGACCAACCCCTCTCAGTAGGTCCCTTTGAAGGTGACATTTGAGCCAGACAGTGATGAAGACCAGGCCTCCAAGCAAAGCATGAATGAATTTAAATCACTATTATGTAGAACAGTCAGGAAGCAGTTGGGAACTTTAGCTCTAACCTCACTTTCTTTCCAGAAAGTTGAAGATTTAGTAGTTAAGGAGGCCCCAAGTCATCCACAGATGTTGAGCCAAAGAGATTTTTGTTGGGAGCATTATCTTCAAGTCAGGAAGTCGAGGTAGAACTTGAGGATGATTTATATAAAGATTTAATAGAATTACCTTTTGATTGGTTCTCGCCTTGTGTTCTTAACTTAGCAAAGAAGGGATTAATAACACATACTTAGTCTAAACACAGTTCAGACAACTTTGAAAGGTGATGGGACAACCAAACCAGACATCCTCAATCAAGACCAGGACTAGGATTTGAAATAGTGGGTCCAGTCAATGATGACAACCATTATCTAATCATCATAAATCATTTGGAGTCTGATAGGTTATTCTCAAATTATGCTAACTCTTATGAAGAGGTATGTTTAGAAACTTCATATGACCCAAGTGAGCCTGAAGCTAGAGATCCACCGCCAAAGTTCAAAGAAGAGATCAGATCAACCATCGACAAGCTCAAAGAAATCAACTTTGGAACTGAAGACAATCCACGTCTGGCATACATCAGCTATTTGTTAAATGAATAAGAAACCAATGACTTAGTTAGGCTATTAGCTGAGTTTAAGGACTGTTTCATATGGAGTTATGAAGAAATGCTCAGTTTATCTCCTGATGTGGTAGTCCACAAACAAGCAATAGAACCTAATGCTAATCCTATCAAGCAAGCTCCTAGATGCATGTGATTAGACATTGAACAATAGATCACTTATGAAATCAAGAAACTGATCTATGTTGACTTTATTAAGGAAGAAAAATATCCTACTTGGTTAGCTAGTTTCATCCTTGTTAAGAAAAAGAATAGCCAAATTTGTATATGTGTCGATTTTAGGGATCTAAATAAGGCATGTACTAAGGATAAATTTCCACTTCCTATACCAGAATTAATGGTAGGAATTGCATCATCTCATGCAGTATTCTCCTTTATGGATGGGTCATTTGGCTACAACAAAATCAAGATGGCCCCCGAGGATGAAAGAAATACTGCCTTTCGAACCCATATCATAATTTATTATTATAAGGTCAAGCCTTTCAACCTTGAAAATGCTGGTGCCACATACTAGTGGGCCATGACTTGAATCTTTAATGAACTCATTCATCATTAAGTTGAATGCTACATCAATGATCTCGTTATCAAAAGCAAAGAAAAGGAAGACCATCTCTTTGACTTGAGAGTAGTTTTTGAACGGTTAAGATAATACAACCTCTATGCATTCGGAGTAGCTTCAAGAAAATTCCTTGGGTCTGTTGTCTGACACTCGGAAATTGAAATCGATCCGAAAAAGATCAAAATGATATTAGAAATGCCAGCCCCTAAAAGTCTAACACAACTCAGATCATTCCAAGGGCGGTTGGCATATCTAAGATGCTTCATATCCAACTTATCAGAAAGATGCCAACCATTCTTAGCACTTATCAAAAAGGATGCCAAGTTCAAGTAGGATGACAAGTGTCAACATGCTTTTGAAGACATCAAGCACTACCTGATGACACTGCCAGTTCTAGCAACCCCTATCTCGGGAAGGTCATTGATCCTCTACACCGCTGCATTAGATGACTCCCTTGGCACTTTGTTAGCTCAAACCAATGATGAACGGAAAGAAAATGCTCTCTACTACCTCAGTCATCATATAATCTCTGCTAAGGCAAACTACCCACCTATTGAAAAGCGCTGCCTAGCTTTAATCTTTGCATCCTAAAAGCTACGATACTACATGCTTTCTCATAAGGTGAATTTGATCTTCAGAATCAATCCACTATAATATCTCATGACATGACCGATGCTATTTGGGCTGTTGGCACGGCGGTCCATGATTTTATCATAGTTTGGCATCACATTCACACCCCTCCCTACGGTGAAAGGATAGGTACTAGCATATTTCTTAGCAACACACCCACTTCCTGCCGATTCTCTAGTGATGATCTCCCCACTGAACAAATCATGAACTTAAAGGATACTAGTGCTCACTGCTAGGAGATGTACTTTGATGGTGCAGCTCCCTCTAAAAGAGGAGAAGAACCACAACTTACTATCCCAAGGAAGGCAAGGGTAGAAATAGTTCTCTTAATGTCGGACTGTGATGTGATGAATTCTTATATCATATGTCCAATCCATGCACCAACAATGAAGCCGAATATGAGGCTCTGATTGTCAATCTGGAGTTAGTCATTACACTATGCATCCAAAGCATCAACATCTTCGAGGATTCTCAGCTCATCATCAACCAAATCATTGGGTCCTACAAGGTTCTAAAGCCTAAGCTCCATCATTACCACAAATACACCTTGGAGTTGTTGTCCCAAATCCCAGAAGTTACCATCTGTAAGGTTCCTCGAGGAGAGAATGCAGTAGCAGACACATTAGCCAAGCTTGCCAAAGAGTTGGCATATCCAGAAGATGAGTCCATTCCAAAAAAAGTCCAAAATAGATAAGTCTTATCCCTTATTGATGTTGGACTCATAGATAGATTCTCTCTTGAAGGGGAGGTTGTCATTGCCAAAAAGGACGGGGAGTCATATTGGAGATAATAATTCATAGATTATTTAAATATAGGCAAACTACCTCAAGAGAAATCACTAGCACACTATGTGAAGTAGAGAGCCCTTTCCTACGCTCTCGTGGATGACACCTTGTATCGGCGATCCTTCGATTATATATGGTTACGATTTCTGGACAAACATGAATCCCATAGAATCACAACCGAGGTACACTCAGGTTTATACGGAGCACATTAATCCAGTCCGAAGATGAAATCTAAGATCAAGAGACCAGGATACTACTGGCCTTCGATGATTACAGATTGCATGGACATAGCTAAGAGATGCCACCAATGCTAGGTACATGATGTGGTCCTACATCAACCACCTAACATTCTACATCCAACATTGGCCTCTTGGTCATTTGAGTGTTGGGGTACCGACATAGTGGGTCTAATCGATCCTCCTTCTTCCAAGGCTCACGGATTCATTCTAGCTGCCACCGACTACTTTTTCAAGTGGGCGGAGGCAATCCCACTTAGAGAGGTCACAACTTAGCATGTGCTCCAATTTTTTAGAAACCATATCATATATAAGTTTGAGGTGCCTCTACGAATTATAAATGATAATGGCACTACATTAAATAGCAATGAAATTAACACCTTTGCTCGAAGACACAATATAGATTGGAGATATTCTATCATCTACTACCCAAGGGCAAATGTCTTTGCATAAGGCTTCAATAAAACTCTCATCCAAATATTAAAGAAGACACTCGACGACAACAAGCGATAGTAGCATGAACAGTTAGTTAAAGTCTTGTTAGCCTACCACACCACATACAGAATTCTAACTCAATCTACCCCATTCTTCTAGTGTATGGGTCTGAAGCTGTTCTACCATTAGAAGTCCAACTCCCATCACTAAGGATAGTCGTGGGTAGTAAAATCACAATGGAGCAGAACAACAAGTTGTGATTTGAAGAGCTCGAAGATTTGATGGAGAGACGCCTCCGGGCATGCCAGAACCTCGAGTTATACAAAGGCAAAATAATTCAAGCTCATAACAAGTTGGTCCATCCTATATCTTTTCAAGTAGGAGAGCTTATTTTAGTTCTAAGGAGACTAATTGTTGCCCATCAAAAGATGGGAGGCAAGTTTGAACCCACTTGGGAAGGCCCTTTTGCCATAGAGAAGGCCTACCAAGGAGGACCATTTCAACTCATAAACTATAAAGGAGAGAGCCTGATGCTTCCAATCAATGGGCTCTACTTAAAGAAATACTATCCATAAATCTTGTTTAAAAATAACCATCAATAAAACTTCTTTTCATCTCAAATTTTATCTCTTCTG
The DNA here is from genome assembly GCA_021442155.1 of Cymbidium sinense. NCBI lineage: Eukaryota > Viridiplantae > Streptophyta > Magnoliopsida > Asparagales > Orchidaceae > Cymbidium > Cymbidium sinense. Next base: position 154,367,136 of record CM038221.1, read on the forward strand.
TATTAGAAATAACTTTTGCTTACAAATCCGCCACGACGTGTTTAGGGTTAGTATAAGAGAACCCAAGAATCATCCTATCCCTCCATAACACAAACACAAATCACAAATGATCCTCCAGTGCTACTAGGATAGGTATAAGAGAACCCAAGATGCATCCTATTTTGATGAGTACAACTAAGTTAGGTGTAAGAGAACCCAAGCGGCATCCTTACTTAGTAGAGTCATAATTGCTCTTGCAGTGCTATTTCATCCATTATTCTACGTGTTTAGGGTAGGTGTAAGAGAACTTAAGTGGCATCCTATTCCCTCTTTTAAAGCATAAACAAACACATATCTTTTATCTCGGGCTATTTTGATGCCCGCCCCCCCATGGCACTCACTTATTAGCTGCTTTAAGTCGAGCTGACATGCTACATTACTAGTGTGTCACCCCAGTGATCGCTTGGCTGGTGGATGTGAGTCTCTGCGCTTTCTTCGTAACTTGACCATTGCAAACCAATGAGCGCCTTGTCAGTTTGGTAGGCCTTATTGTGCAACCGATAAGCTACCCTATGTAGACTTTCTTTAAGAGGATGTAAGCCTACACGCTTTCTTCTTAGATTAGCCAATATACATTGACTAGGTCGAGTATATTTGAGGTTTAGGATAAGTACCCCAGTAGCTCCTTTCCTCCTGACTACTTTTAGCTTAGGTCTAGTCCTTACACAAGACTCCTTGTTTAGTAATCGTCCTAGGTCGGATATCCCCTGTCGAGCCGAAGGCAAACTATCCCAGTGATCAGTTCCACTTTAGAGAGATGTAAGCCTACATTCCTTCTATCTAGACTAATTGTTACAAACCAACGGGCACCTTAGGTTGGTTGATTATCATCATACTGACGGTGACCCACCCAATGGATACATCACTCTTGGCAGATGTGAGTCCCCGTGCTTTTTCCTTGAGTTGGCCACCGAATACCTACAGGCTTTCTTTTATAAGGTTCTGGATAAAACCCCTAGCAGCACCTCCCCTGTGGGCACTCTATTTGGATCAGGTCCTTAGCGACCCCATTTAGACACTACCCCAGTTATTTTTGGATTGGACAGTCCCCATTTCCTAGTAACCACCTCTATGATTGGAGAATTTATTTAGCGGATGTGCACATTCTCCCTTAGTCCAGTAAGTCTGACATAGAATTAGGTTGATATAAGCTCCTTCTTAGTGTGGTCCCTCGCAAACCAATAGGGTCCACATAAATATAAAATAAATAAAATATATCTTCTCTTGTGGATTAGGAATTCAAGCCCCTAGTGGCCCCTTTCCTAAGCAGGCATCCCAGGGTCGGCACTCTCTCAGTAGTCACCCTTAGGCCAGGTTTGACTTATTGTGCCACCAACAAATCTCCCCAACGGTCATCCTTTCTTTGAAAGATATAAGTCTATTACGCATTCTTTCTAGCATAACCATTGCAAACGAACGGACAACCTTAGGTCAAGTATGATTTATTGCGCAAGCGACCGATCACCCTAGTGGTTCCTTATTTCAGAAGATGTGAGTCCCTGCGCTTTCTTCCTAACTCAACCATTGGAAATGAAAGGCACCCTTTAGGTTGGTTAGTTCTACCTAACGGCTGGTAGACAATTCCTTTGGATTTGTAAACCTAAGATAAGTCTAGGCTGATAATAGCTCCTTCTTAGTAGATCCATCGCACACCGACAAGGTCCATCTAAAATTAAATTAATTCTGACTGTTCTTAAAAAGGCATGCATCCATATTTTGTTCAAGTGGTTGGATTGATTAATCATGTGATTTACAGTTCTTTTCTTATTCTTTTGTATAAGAATTTTGATAGAGCTTTAAATTAATATGACAAAATAATTTAACCAAATGAAACATTAATTCCAAGTACATTTGCTTACATTCATCATTTAAGTGTGTTAAGATATAAATTTCATGTATAGTTATGTTTTGGGCTTAATCATAAGCATGTTATATATGATGGAAAGAAATGAACAAACATGTGTTATGTGATAATAATTAATTCCAATTAATCTTAAGATGTCTTATTAAATAAGATTATTTAAAGTGAACCTAAACCTAAGACTAATTAAAATATCTAATAATTCATTCATTAAAGGGAATTCATTTAATTAATTAGCTTTAGATGTGACTTAAGGTAGGGATGAAAGAGAGTGATCCTCTCTTTCCTTCTCTTTATAACATTTAGTTGTTTAGTGTGAATCAAGTGAAACGAAAAAAACATTAAGTAAAATTTATAAATTAATTAAACCACTTAAAAATGAAATCAACTCTTTATATTTAAATGTCCTTCATACTTAGAGAATGATAACTCTAAAGCCTACTTAGAACATACCACACATGCCTTAATACACACGCATTAGATTAAGTCACAATTTCTAGCATTATGTTAGGGCCGTGCATGGTTTGATGTATGTTTTTTTTGTGATGTATTGTCGTAGACTAGATGTTAAGGTATATGCTTCGTAGACTGGCCGTGATTAACCTAATTATGTCTTCTGCAGATGATTGTGCTTAAGGGGTTTGTGGTGTTTATTTTTGGTTGATGTGTATGTGTGTCTATATGGGGGGAGGGGGGACAGCATGTAGATCTAAGGATGTACTTATTGAGCTGATTGGGTATGAAATTAAGGAATAGTGTACTAACTCAAAAGATATAAATCACTACCCTACGATGGACCTAATCACATAATAAAGACTCCTAAGGCATGATAAGTCTTCAAATGTATGGGAGATGTTTCCCCTACTTTACATGAATTAATAAAGTAGAGTTTATTTAAACCAGGTTCTAAAGCTCCCAATGGTGGCAAGCCCCCATAATTAATTACATCCTAAAGAAGGTGAATTCCTTAGTAATACTCTCAATTAAGGTAGGTAATTATTATCTCAAAAGAATTCAAAGATAGGACTATCAATAAATTGGCTAGATATGAAAGATCAAATGGGATAGATCGAAAAGAAAGACTTATTATTGAAGCCAAAGGGATTAGCAGAGGATGCTCCTGATATAAGGAAACCTAGTGAGCATCCCAAATTATCCTATAGTTGGGCCTTATATATTTAAAATTGAGGAGAATTGTATATTTGAGTTAAAATTTTATTTGAAATCTAGGATTTAAAATTCCACAAAATAAGATTATGGAAATGCCTAAGAGGTGAGAATTTAATCTTGTAGACCCAAAAAGAAACAACAGCCTCAGATCCTAAATCTTGGGAGCTTCGGCGAGGGCCAAAGCATTACCTAAATCTAAGGTGAAATTGGGCATATTATTTACCTCCACAAGAGAGAGTAAACCACCTAACTGCTGGTCTTATAATCACCTAGAGTGGCAGCTAACTGACTCCTCCTACGATTTAAAATCATGTGATCAAGTCTTATATTTTGCAAGATAGTTAGGCTGTTATTATTTAGAAAAAAAAACTAAAGTCCTTAAACACACTCTCTAAGAGACTAGAGTATGAGTGGTATGAATAATGACTTAGTCTAATGCAAATATTATCAAATTTTATTTGATTTTTAACTCTTTATTTTGTCATAGGCTATAGAATTTTATATGCCTAAATGTGTGATGAAATGGGTTACAGACCAAAACAAAAGATAAAGAGGTATTTTTCCATCATAATCTCTCAAAGGTTAAGCCATTATTCTATCTAACAAAGATAGAAACTCTCTCTTAACAAGAATGAAACAAAATGACATGCATGATATTAAGCATACAACATCCAGCTAAGGGGTTGCTAAATATTTTATTATCTTGATTTAATGTCTAAGCTTTATGTGATATTATGAGTTCTTTTTTTAGAAACTTTAATTATAAGTTATAGTTGGGGTAGAATATTTATTTTATCTTAAGAGCCTAATCGCATCCAGGACATACAATAATCACCAATCATAAATAAACTATGAAGAAACATATTTTTTTCAAATGCATAAGCTAAACAAAACATCAAACAATTTTATAAATCTAACACAAAAGAATAAGAGGTCGGTGTAGTCAGGTACCGTCGTACAACCCGAATCAGAAATGGGTAGTCGAGCTCTACCCTTATACAACCTAGTATAATGAAAGAATAATTAAAATGTAATTAAAATAAATAAATGGGAGTTCTGGGGGATCTTTAAATCTTCAAAGCTCCTCCTTTCCTTCATTTTCTTCTTTCATGTGGTTGGGCAAACTCCATAAGATCACATGGTACATAAGACATGGTCTTGTAACCAATGTTTATCGTATGCCCTCATAGCACTAATTTTAATTTATAATGCAAAATTACATTAAAAATAGGAATAGTAAATCTAACTACACCTACAAAATAAGTGTTAGCTAAACACACCATACAACCCAAACAATTATATAAACAATTTGGACTTAGCACCCTACACATGGGTAACCAAGTCCACCTGTCCTAATGTAGATTATGCTTAGGGGTTAAGCAACTTGCACAGCAAAACATTTATATTTATTTTAAGCATTCTTAACCATAATCTCCTACAAAAAATATGATTAAGCTAACCACGACCTAACATCCAGTCTACGCACATACACCTTAACATCCAGTCTACAATATTACATCACAAAACAAAACATGCATCAAATCATGCACCGCCCTAACATAGAGCTAGAAGTGGTGACTTAATCTAATGTGTGTATTAAAGCTTGTGTGGTATGTCCAAACTAGGATTTAGAGTTAAGATTTCTTAAATATGCAAGACATTTAACTATTAAAGGTGGTTTCACTTTAAATGGTTTAATTAATTTACAAATTTTACTTAATGTTTTCCTTTAATTCATTTATCCTACACAACAACTAAGTGTTATGAAGAGAAAGAAAGAGAGGATCACTCTCTTTTATCCCTAACTTAAGTCACATCTAAAGCAAATTAATTAATCAATTCCCATTAGTGAATGGCTTATTACATGTTTTAATTAATCCAAAGTTTAGGTTCTCTGTAAATAAACTCATTCAATAAGAAAGGCATCTTAAGGTTAGTTGGAATAAATTACTATCACATAACACATGTTTATTCATTTCTTTCCATCATGTATATCATGCATATGATTAAATCCTAAACATAGCTATGCATACAATTTATATCTTAGCACACTTACATGATGAATATGAGTAAATATATTTAGAATTGACATTCATTTGGTTGAATTATTTTGTCATATTAATTTAAAGTTGTATCTAAATTTTTATGCAAAAGCATAAAAAAAGAACTTTAAATCACATGACCAATCAACTCAACCAAATAAACAAAGTATGAATGCATATTTTTTTATAAAAAAAAGGTGTGGGGTGTTTCATTCATTAGCAAAGTACACATGCACATGTATAAAATTTTTAAGCAAGTACGTCATCATTATTCTGCACTAAGAGAATGAGGTAGAAACCTCCTCGAGACTACTTAAAGACGTGTGTCATTAGAATGTCCAGACTAATATACCGTTATCCTTAGATATATGTGGATGTATAAACAACTACAAGAATAGAAAGCAATGCAAAAATTGTATTTTGATTTGATTGATTTATTTTGTGTAAATGAATTAATGCTCTATCTAAATTCTAATATCCAAATGCATAAGAATGAAATCAAGCAGATACATCACCATTATTCTACACCAATGGAACGAGGTAGGAACCTCCTTGGGGCTACTTAAAGCTATGCGTTCCTAGAATGTCCAGACTAATATACCGCTAACATTCTTACTTATGTAGATCAACACATGAATGTAAGAAAGAGACTTTATTTCATACACTAAATTTATATTCACTTGCTTTCCCTATGTATATATAACTAAATTTATAATATATGTGTGTTTTTATTTGTTAATAAACTTTTAAAAATATATTTGAGATTTAATAAAAAATACTAGCCACACATAGTTTTAATTTAAATCAACACATGCAATTAGACATAAAAAAGAATCATTTTATTTAATTAATTTGAAAGACACGAATGCATGAGTACATATGACATACAATATTTAACATGAATGGAAGGAAATAAAGAAATGCAGGCATGTAATTTCATTCATTCCAACTAAGTCCTAAGGACAATCAAACTAAATAAGATTATTTAAAACAAACCAAAGTTCTTTAATGTCATTTTATTTTCATATTTGATTTGATTTAAGAAATATGAAAGAGATTTATTAATCCTAATCTCATTCCCCATGTGTGAGTTAATTTAGTTTAATGAAGAATAATTAGGTTGATTTTATGTCTTAATTAGGCTAGGGTATGAATTAAGTCAATTACTTAACCCTTACCTACATCACCTTAAGTTAATTAACTAATTAATAATGAGCCAATATGAGATGCAACCACATGAAAAGTGAATTAGCAATGCTTCTAAGAAATGAAAGGGGCCTAATGTAATTCTCCCATGATTAATAGTTAATTAGGCTTAAGGGATCTCACTTAAATACTTTTATAGTTTTCTCACACATGTGAGCGAACCATAACTTCATTAGCTCTCTCTTTATGTTATTGAACACCCAAAGAGCTACCCAAGATTGATTAAAGGTGATTATATGTTAATAGATTTTATATTCAGTTGAATAAGCTCATTAATCCATTTTATTAAGTATTAAGCATGTTCAATTAATGAAATGGAATTAACTTAAAGAAATAGATCAATAAAGAGGCCTTAGTCTCAACCCCTAACTCCCATATTTGATCACTTTAAGCTCTAATTTTTATCTTAGAGATTAACTAATTAATTAAGCAATTAATTATCTCATTAATCATTAACTAATCAAATTCCAATAAGTGAAGAAAACTTAGGAAATGAATTAGGAAAAATATCTCAATCATATTCCCTAAGCTCCCTTATTATTCAATAGAGGTAATTAAGCTTAAATAATTAATTAAGTTATTATTCATTCATTAATTATCATTAATTAAATTAAAAAAGTGATTAAGGCTTAATCAATTGATTTCTCTAATTAAGCATCTAATAAAATCCTAGAAAAATAGGAGAAGCAGAGGTCATCCCCTTAAACATCCACAAAAAATTTGAGATTAATTTGGTAATTAATTAAGAAATAATTAAGCTAATTATATTTTTAATCAAACATTAATTAAGCTAAAATCACTATTCAAAATCAAATAATAATAATTTTTCTAGATTCTACTCAGAAATATCTTCAAAATGAGCCCAAGTTTGTATTATTTTGGATTTTTTTTAGAATTAGTTATGATTTTAGAAAGTTTCACGCTTAAAAATGTATTATTTAAACCTAATTAAAGCCTTAATTCCATCGGGCCATGTGGCGGCTGACGCGGCGCGCTTTCCACATTCCACGATGAGATTATCTATTTAAGTTATCACATCCACCATTGACTCAGATTGTGGCGGACGTGCTAACTCCATGGACCGTCCGATCTAAGATTGGACGGCTACGATAAGATCTACAGTTTAGAAAAGAAATAAAGGAATCTAATTCGAGATTAAATGATGACCATCCATTTCGATCATGCAGAATGGACAGTCTGTGATCTATCCCATTCGCAAGCAGTGAAAGATGGATGTCATCCACTTTTCCCCCCTTCGATTCGAGCTCACCCGAGCTCGGATTGCCTTCAAATTGATCCCACACCTTTGGGGAGGGGAGGCACACACATCCAACTGCTAAAATCCAATGGCATTCAAATTTGCTTCATAAAATACCAAATGATTTTCCATACAAGCCTCAATTTTGCAAAATTACCTCACTGGAGCTAATGTCTAGTGGTGGATCCACGGAGGTAGCTTCACCTAGTTGAGGTGAAGCCCTATTGAGAAGCTTGGGTCTCAATTTGAAGTAGAGCTCTCGGTCGACCAATCCACATGTGTAAAGGCTTTGACTCTGATCTTCAATTCTCAGGAAGGCTTGGAGATGATTCGGTTGGCATCGATAAAGTAAGAAGATGGTGTGGGTGCAAGGAATTTATGTTTGATCAAGTAGAGGAGGAGTATTGCTCAGAAGAATGGTGTCTTATTTTAGCTTTGCTCGAGGAGGAGGAATACCAATCAAGGGAGGCTCGGGATGCTCTAGGAAGCTCTAGGGATTTCAAAATGGCTTAGGACACTCACACAAAGCAATTGGTGTCATTTTTCGCTCGAATTGAGGGGGTATACCCCTCAATTGCACATGATGGATGGGCGGGATTGATCCCTAAAAATCCACCGATTGGTCACCTTCAAGTCGTCGAAGGGGTCACCATCAGCTCCACGTGGCACGCCAAGAGTAGAGGAAGTGGTGCTAGGAGTCTCAAGGCTTGATATGGGGAGATTGTGTGGGATTGATCTTGCCTTTGCCCGTGAGGTGTTCTACCATGAGAGGTGGCTGCTTGGCTTGCTTCCCATAGTCCATGGCAAGTGTTAGGATGGCTTAAGGGCTAAGGTGGCCTAGGAGTTCCTTATTAGGAAGTTTTATGACTGTCATGGAGATAAAAGAATGGGCATTGCCTCTTAAGGCAAGAATCCATTGTAAAGAGGGGTTTCCATTGGTTAATTCTTTTAGAATGGGTCCCACATGGACTTAGACTGGTTTGGAGCTAACCTAAGGTCCAATTGGGTTGGGTTAGGTCAGGCACCAAGGTTCCATAAGGTGATTTTGGGTGATTTGGCTTAATTTGGTCAAAATGAGTTTATTTGGGTTAGGTTGGGTTGGGTTGATCAATTAGTCAAATTGGATCAAACCAAGACTTGGGTTAGATTTATATGATGATTTGGGATATTTTGGTTCAATTTGTTTTGATTAATTTGGCTTAGGTTTGAATTTGACTCATTTGGATTCAAAAGGGTCAAATGGGTCAAGTTGACCAATTTGACTAAATTAGGTTGGGTTAGGTGTTGAGTCAAGTTCAATTGGTTAATTAAAAATGTTTGTAAGATTTGGTTTGGTTTAATTTGTGATTAATTTGGATTTTGACCAATTTGACCCTTTAGCTCAATTTGGGCTAGGTTAGGTCAAGTTGACCAAATTAGTCAAATTGGGCTCAATCATGGCTTTGGACAAGTTCAATAAGTGATTTGGAATGAACTTGTGCTATTGGTTATAATCAATTTGGATCAAATCATGATTTGACCCATTTTGGCTTTTTTAGGCCAATTTGGGTCAACTTAGGTCAAATGGCCAAGTGGACTTGGTTTGCTTAGTTGATGGTTTGGTCATGTTCAATCATTGATTATGAGTGGGTTTGAGTCAATGGTTTCAATCAATTTAGTATATTGTGTGTTTTGGCTAGTTTGGGTTTCATTTGGGCTAAATATTGACTTGGTCAAAGGTTGGGTTGACTTTTTTTGACCCAATTCAGGATAATTGATTAACTTATGATGATTGTTGATCATGATATGGGGTTTGGATGGGCTTAGTTCAATCCAATTTGGGTTGAATTAGAACTTGGCTCAAAAAGAATTTTTAGGTAACTTTGGGTTAAGTGGACCTAAATGGGTCAATTGGCTTGATCATGGCTTGATCCAAGTTTAATTGAACTCACATATTGACTTAAGATGGAAATATAAATCCAATTACAAGTGGTTTGAAGCCCTATGGATTTTGGTTTATATGACAATTTCAAGTCAAAAGGGGTCAACTATGGGCTAATTGAGGATTGGAGATATAGTTTGTGTTTATATTTGGAATAATGATTGAAGGAGTGGTTGATTCATGAAGAAATCCATGGGTTTTGAGTTGCTTTGGATATCATTTTGACGAGTTCAAGAAATTATCTAAAAGGGCTAAAATTGGGAATTTGATTTGATTTAGGATTGGTTTTGGCCATTTGGATTTATATTTCATTTATATTTGTGAATATAAATGAAGATATAAATTATTCATGATAAAATCACTTTGGTTTGGAGTGATTTGGAAGAAAATTTGACCAAATTGAGGGATGTAGTTCAAAAGGGCTTAAGTACGGAAATGATTTGGTTGTTTTTGTTTGATTTGATTTGAATGGTTTGAATTTAGATTTCATTTATATTTATGAATATAAATGAAGGATTGATTGATTTATAAAGAAATCAACCAAATTTAATTTAGTTTGAAGCAAATTTTGGCTAAGCATATGAAGATGGTTCATATGACTTAGGAAGGGGTTTTGAAATTTGAATTCAATCATGGGTTTCAATCATTTAGACTTGGATTTGATTTATGATTTGGGTTGGGATTTGATTTGAGATTGGATTTATGATCTTGAGAAAATCAATTAAATTGGGGTTTATTTGAATTTGGTTAAGGCTAAGTCCATAAGATAAAATCAAAGGGCTTAAGAAAGGATTTGGAATTTGAATTTAATCATGGGTTTCAATTATTTGATTGGGGATTGGATTTAGAATTTGGGTTGGAATTTGATTTGAGATCGAATTTAAGATCTTGAGAAAATTAATTGAATTAGGATTGACTTGAATTTAGTTAAGGCTAAGTCCATAAGATAAAATCAAAGGGCTTAAAAAAGGATTTGAAATTTGAATTTAGTCATGGGTTTCAATCATTTGATTTGGGATTATGATGTTGGATTTGAATTTGAGGTTTTGTTTGGAAGAAGGAAGCAAGGATTGGGTTTAAGGCTATAGGGTAGGCAAGTCTTCCTAAATCCCTAAGGCATAACCTATTCATATGGCTTACTCTTCTAAGACTCTAGGCTTAGGTTAAGTGTTCACCTAATCACTAGAAGTGTCTTAAGACTAAGGAACTTTTAGTGTATACAAGAGTCCTTGATCTATGATGAGGAAGTTGAGAGCTCACTCCCAAAAGTGAGGTCAACAGGGTGCTTAAAATAAATATGAATGCTATCTTTTGCAGGTTGCTTTACCCCTAAGCATAATCTAAGTTTAGACAGGTTGACTTGGTGACCCATGTATAGTGTGCTAAGTCCAAATTATACATATCACTGCATGGGTTGTATGGTGAGTTTAGCTAACACTTGTCTTGCAAGTGTAGTTAGATTTACTTTTCCTATTTTTGATATAATTTTGCATTATGAATTAGGATTAGTGTTATGGGGGAATTAGGATGAGCGGAGGCTAGAAGGCTTTGTCCTAGGAGGCCCCCGTGATGCCTTTGAAGTAAACAAATCCAAAGGAGGAATGAAGGAGACATGAAGAAAGAAGATATGATGACCCCCTGTAGCATTTATTCATTTGTAATTGTAATTATTCTTTCATATACTGGGTTGTATAAGGGTAAATCTCGACTACCCATTTTCTCTTTTCAGGTTGTACGGTGGTACCCGACCACACCGGCCTATTATTCTTTTACATTGGGTTTATAAATTGTTTGATGCTTTGTTTACAATTATGTAATAGAAATGGCATGTACTTTTCAAGTTTCTTCATGTATGGTGGTTTAATGTGTGACCTGGATTCGATTAGGCGCTTAGGAAAAAATAGATTTTCTATCCCAACTACAACTCATAACTAATTTTCTAAATAACTCATAACCTCATTTAAAGCCTAAGTATTAAATCAAGATAATTAAAAGATTTAGCAACCCCTTAGGTAAATGTTGTATGCTTAATATCAGACATATCACCTTGTTTCATTCTTGTTAAGAGAGGGTTTCCATTCTTGCACGATAGAGGAAGACTTGATCTTTGAGGGTTTCGCTTGTGGTGGAAAATACGTCTTTCTCTTTGATTTAGCCAATAACCCTATTTCATCATGCATTTAGACATAAAATCATATAGCCTTTATCAAAATAAAGAGTCCAAAATCTCTTGTGGTGCCACCTATAATTGAATATATATAACTTTTACTATTTTCACACTTAGATATGAGTAAAATTACACAATAGAAATGAGAAAAATTAGGAAAGAATGGCTTACTTGTAACTTCTCTCGCCACCACTCATCGGAGGCATCGATAGTCTTCTTTCTAGCATTCCAACCTAACCCCGTTGTTCATTATTTTAGCTTGTTCTATAATTTCAAATCTCTTTTCAACTGATTTTTTCAGCTGATCCCATTTATTTTTAAGTTCTGTCCTATCATACTCTCTTCCAGTAATCTCCCTAAATTTATTTGTTATGTTTGTCTAACCCTCCCTGTTAAAGTGAATTGTAGGTCGATTTCTTAATTCAACCTCTGCTAAGCATAGGTCGTAAAATATCATTTTGACATCTCGCTCCCATGTGGCACTCACACCGCCATCTCTACAGACACCCATCTCAAGTTTCTAAACCCTAAAAAAAAGATAGGAAAATTACCAAATGAAATGTAAAGCAATGTCTATAAATATTAAATCATCCCAATGTAGTAAGCTAAAAATGTAGGCATTGAAATAAAATATATTCATATGAATCTAATCAATTGTCGATTCAATCGTGATTTTTTGTGCCCAAATATGAAGCCCTTAATCTCTTCTATTGTCTTCCTCATCAACAAACAATAACATAAGCTTCCACACTGCCAGTCAAACTCCAACTCCTCTCAATAACATACAAATGCAATAAGTTCATTAATGTACATGTAACAACATAATATTAAACTTGTATGCAAGAAAAAAATACGGTTACTACTTGTAAGGTACAAGTAATCTATCCCATAATGTCTTAATGAAACCAAAGAAAAATATGAACCAGATCTAACCAGCATTACATGAATCATACTGTAATCACCCTAAACTCACAGAGAAAATATGAAGTATGTAGATATGTTAACAACAACAAAGATCTGAAATCATATGAAGCGCGCTGTCTAGTAAACAACAACAAAAATCCGAATGGCCTAGATGAAGCATGACACAATCACCAGATGATCTGAATGGCCAAGCAGAAAAATTGAAAACCAAAAATGAATCAGGGACTCAATCCCATAAACCATGTTTTTAGTAAGCTCTAAAAAGACATTCACCATATCGAAATGAGAGTGATAATAACCATGTTATATTAAATGCAAACCCACAAAAAAATCGGATCCCCCAATTCCTCCCAAAATGGCTTGGCTGGATAATAGCTAATACAAATGGGAAATGAAATAGCCAGTGCTCATTGGATAATAAGTGTAATATAAGGGAAAGAAGAGAGTAAGAATCATTTCAATTGGAACCACAAAGAATGCAGATCCCCAAAATTCCCCCGAAGACACCATATCCCTTAACAACTAATATAAATAGCAAACAAAATAACCACATTTGACTTGATTGTAATTGCAATAGAGGAGAAAGAAAAGAAGAGAAGAAAACTCAATTAACTAGCAACCACAAATGTAGGGCAAAACTGAGGCAACGATGAGGTAGAACACACCTCTAGAGTGAAACAATGCAGAAAGAAGGAAGTAACAAATCATAGGTGATACCGTAAAGAAGTAAAGATGATGGTTAGAAGACACCTGCTTGAGGGACGAAAGACGGCTGTAAGAGAAGGGCAGTGACTAAATGTAAATTTTTGGGGTCATGGGGCTGAGGCGAGGGCTGGCAAGGGAAAAAATTTCTTACAGATAAGTGAACACAGTCGGCATCCCTCAGTTAGAAAACCCCATTTTCGAATGGGAAGCAGAGCTGAAAGTGGCATTGCCACAATCCCCAAATAGTATCACATCATATTTTCGTGATACGATAGAGCCGTGATGCAGCCCCAAACGGGCCCTAAAACTCCTTATGACCAATTTTAAAAACATTATACAAACATAATTTACCTTCGATAATTTTCCTACTAGAAAATCTCAACTTCTTAATCTATTTAGAGACAATGGTTTCTAAGGTTAGTTAGATAGTTCATCTCCACCCCAGCCATTATCCTCACTTAAAATTGTACTATAATTAACAATTCACAATGTAATCTTTGGATTCTAACTGATCAAAATCTGGCATCAGTTCTTTACTTTACCAACTCACCATCCATGCTTTCATGTCCTTAATTTAGACTCATGTGCTAAAATTTGTCTTGCAATTGAACATCAATTACAATCTACCAATATTGCATGCCTTATTCAAATAAAACATGAGCTTCATCCCATTTTAATAAGAACTCAAACTATGATCCAATATCTTTCACAAATTAAAGCCAAAGTAAACCTTATCGTTGCATCAAAAGCTTCACTAAACATAGAAGATATTATTTTTTAAAAAAATTTAACTACAACCAATTAGCTTAGATGATTCATATTCATTATTATGCAATGAGTCAAGCAAACAAAGCAACTCATGTCACTAAATTAACACCAAATTAGGTATGCATCTTGTGTTGGCTATAAACAAATGATGAAGCAAAGGTTGTTGACAATTTCTTTTTTCAGCTTGTGGTCATCTGGCTCAAAATAAATGTAAAGAAAAAAATAATTCAAAGCAGTCACGAAATGTCCAATTTGAAAATTTTTATTGCTATCTATTGACACTAGACAAATCTACAAAATAATCTCTTACCCCAACTAACACACCATTATATGATGACTCTTCTCATCAAAATATTGAATGGTTATTATATTATAGTGCCAGTCTAACCTTTGATGGGAGTCAACTCCCCAACCTCACACCATACACTGGATCATATCAAATAATGCTTGATAATGGTCAAATTGTGTCAATTATCAGCACTTGAAAAAAAATATTACCAATTATGGTGTTTATTTTTGGGATGTGGGACACCACGTAGATCTTAGGGGGTACTTATTGAAGTGATCAGGTACGACATTAAGGAATGATATACTATCTCGAAAGATAGAAATCACGGCCCTATAATGGACCTAATCACCTAATAAGGACTCTTAAGGTATGATGGATCTTCGAATATACCAGAGATCTTTTCCCTACTTTACATGGAAAAGTAAAGTAGGTTTATTTTAAGCTGGGTTCATTAAGTTCCCTATGGAAGCAAGCCCCCATAGTTAATTACATCATAAGGAATGAGAATTCCTTAATAATACTCTCGATTAAAGTAGACAATTAGGGTCTCCAAAGATTTTAAGGTTAATGCTATCAAAGGATTAGCTATTTTAGAAAATCAAATGGGATATATCAAAATGAGAGACTTATTTTGGAAGCCAAAGGAGATGAGTAGGGAATGCTTATGATACTAGGAAGCCAAGTGAGCATTCTAATCTACCCAATAATTGGGCTTTATATTTTTAAAATTAAAGAGAGGTAATTATTTGGGTTGACATTTTATTAGATTGTTAGGGCTTATAATTCCACAATATAAGATTCTGGAAATGCCTAAGAGGTGAGGATTTATGCTTGTACCCTATAAAGAGAAACAGCAATCTCAGATCCTAAAGAGGGCCAAAGCACGACCTAAATCTAAGGCAAAAATGGGTATATTGTGTACCTCCACATGAGAGAATAAATCACCCGCATTTATTACTACCTGAGTGGTGCCTAACTCCTCCTACGCTTTAAATCCATGTAGGCAAGTCTTATGCTTTACAAGATGGCTAGGTTGTTGTTTATTTAGAGAGAAAACTAAGTCCTTAAACTCACTCTCTAAGAGACTAGAGCATGAGTGGTATAAAACCATTACTTAATCTAGTGCAAAATTTATCAAATTTGTTCGATTCTTTTGGACTCTTTATTTTGACACTGGCTATGAGATTTTGTATGCTTAAATGCATGAGAACTTGATTATAAGTCAAATCAAAAGAGAAAGGGGTGTTCTTCCATCAAAGGCTCTCATAAGTTAAGCCTTCATTCTCTGGCACAGATGGAAGCCCTCTCTTAGCAAGAGTGAAAGAATATGACATGCATGACATTATACATTCATTCATCCAGCTAAGGGGTTGCTAATAATTTTATCATCTTGATTTAATTCCTATGCTTTTATGTGAGGTTATGAGTTATTTTAAAATTTTAGTTATGAGTTGTTAATGGGATAGAAAATTTAATTTTATCCTAAGAGCCTATCACATCCAGGCCACACATTCAAATATCAAACATGAAGAAACTAGAAAAAGTATGCAATTCTAATGTGTAATCTAAACACAACATCAAATAATTTTATAGACTACCGTAAAAGAATAAAAGGCCAGTGCGGTCGGGTTTCACCGTACACCCCAAAAAGAGAAAAAAAAGATGGGTAGCCGAGCTCTACCCTTATACAACTCGGATTACAAAAAATATGTGTTATGGGGTCCTTCTTTTCTTCATTTCTTTCTTCTCTTTCTTTTGACTTTTATTTGTTCCAAAGGCATCACAAGGCACCCTAGGGACTAAGCTTTCTGGCCACTGCTCATCCTAGTCCCCCATAACATTAATTTTAATTCCTAGTATTAAATTACATTAAAAATAGAAAAAGTAAATCTAGCTACACCTGCAAAATAAATATTAGCTAAACACACCATACATCCTAAGTAGTTATATGAATAATTTTGACTTAGCACCCCACACATGGGTAACCAATCCCACCTGTCCTAACATGGGTTATGCTTAGGGGCTAAGCAACCTGCACAGTAAAAGCATTTATATTTTTATTACAGCTGCCCCTTAAGCACAACCTAGAAAATATGATTAGTTAATAACTACTAACATCCAGTCTATGAAACATACACCCTAACATCTAGTCTAAAATATTATATAACAAAATAAAATACAACATCATACATACAATGCCCTAACTTAGTACTAGAAGTGGTGACTTAGTATTCTAATGTGTGTGTGGCAAGGCTTTACTAGGCTTCTTTAGTTTAAGTTTCAATTTAGAGTTTGAATTTGTTTAAATTTTACCTTTGAGTGATTTCAATTTGAATGATTTAATGATTTATTTTTCATTTTTATTTCACTTTTATTCGGTTAAAATGATGTTTACATTTTCAAGAATGAAGAGTAGAATGAATTCCATTTGTAGACAGAACTCACCCTATTATGCATCCTAATTCCTAAAGAATCTAACTAAGGTCCTTAAGTATCTTAATTAGCCCATTTCAAATTTGTGTAATTCATTTGATTTGATTTATTTAATTTGATTTAGAATTTAGAATTTGAGTTTGTTTAAGTATTTGATTTATTAATTTTGGATTAAATATTTTTGTTTAATTATATCTTGATATTTCAATAACCTTAACATCTAATGAAGTTTAAGTTTGTTTAAATTCATGTGTTTTTGATTCATTAATTTTAGATTAGATGTGTTAAGTTAATTAAATATTGATAATTTAATATCTTTAATCTCTAATGAAGTTTAAGTTTGTTTAAATTCATGCATTTTTTATTGATTAATTTTAGATTAGATGTTTTTATTTAATTAAATTTTGATAATTCAATATCCTTTTAAATTAATATCTAATTCTTTTCTTTGATTATGGTTATGTGACTTAATTTTATGTTTATTTGATTTGATTACGGTTCATTTATTTGCAGTTTGATCAGATTAGATTAATTGAGATTTAATTTTGATTTTAATTGAGTTTGATTCTTTGTAATTATGATTTTATTTTTAATCTCATCCATTTGTCATGTTTATCAAAGTTTGGTTTGTATTTTGATTTCATACATTGGATAGTTAATTAGTTTATCTTATTTAAGTAGGTTGAATGAGATTTGATTTGATACATTAAATTGATGAGAGTCTTTCTTTATTTGATTTGATTTGATTTGATTTGATTGAGCTTTTATTAGTCTATGGGCTTTTCAATGTGATTATTAGTTTAATTAAGGGTGTTTAGGTTAATTATAAAGATTTATTTAATTTCCAATTTAATTTCATATTTGTTTAGATTAATGATGTAATTAATGACTTAATAATTTAGGTTTTGATTAGTATTTAATTGCATTTAAGTTTGATTAAGTTTAAGTTTAATATGATTAATTTGATTAACTTAATTAGCTTATTTAAGATGTGTGATCAAACTAATTAGTAGATTACTTAAGTGTTTGATTTGAATTTAATTTATAAAGTTAATTTGGTTCATTAAGATGATGGATTAATTCATTAGGTTTGCATTAATTAGGCGTTTATTCAATTGGATTAGCTTAAGGGTAATTAGTTTAATTAAGAAGTGTGTTTAAGTTAATTATTAAATTAAATAAAGATTTATTTAATTTTAAATTTGGTTTTACATTTATTTAGATTAATGATGTAATTAATGACTTAATGATTTATGTTTCATTTAGGATTTAATTAGTGTTTAATTGCATTTTAATTATGTTAAAATTTATGTTTGCTTAAGCTTAAGTTTAATGTGATTACTTTAATTAACTTAATTGGTTTATTTTAAGTTGTGTGATTAAATTAATTAGTGGAGTAATTAAAGATTTGAATTTGAGTTTGATTTAAGAATTAATTTTAATGTAAATTATTTAAATCAATTTGGTTCATTAAGATGATGGATTAATTCATTAAGTTTTGTATTAATTAGATGTTTAATTAATTAAGTTTGATTAAGGATAATTAAATTTTGAATTATCAAATTAATTAAAGATTTGTTTAATTAATGACTTAATTTTCTATAAGTGAGTGATTTGATTTAGTTAAGTGTTTTACTTAAGTTTGACTTGATTAAAGGATTATTGTTATTATCATTTGATTAGATTAAGTGATTTAATTATTTATTTTTTTATTTCAATTAAACTTGATTATTTATTATCATAATTAGGTTTGATTTTCTTCATTTATTATGCTCATTAGATTTCATTCATGTTCAATCTAGTTGTTAGGTTTATGTATTAATGACTAATTAATTATCTTATTCCAAATGGATGTGATTTAATCATATATTAATTAAGTTTATTTTAACTTTATTTGGTTTAATTTGATTAATATCAAATGATTATGTTGAATTGGTTTATTAATCAATTTGAGTTTTAGTTTAATTAATGATTAATTAATATTTAATTTGTTTTTATTTGTTAAGTAGTTTCATATAATTAAGATTCAATACTTGATTTGGTTTAACAAGATTAGTTTGATTTTACATTAAAGTTTTATTGATTTATTTATTTATCAGTTTAATTTAAAAAATATATGATCATTTAATCAAATTTCATTAACTCAATTAGGGTCAATTATGCTTAAATTCAATTTCATTTGAGGGATACATAATGCTTTTCTGGCTTAAGGTTTGATTACCAATCATGGTATTACATCATTTCTAATTTTGATTTGGTATTTAAATTATTTTTAAATTATATTTTAATTAATTCTTTAATTGATTAAACTTTAATCTTAAGTGTTTATTTGGGATTCATTAGGATTCAGAAAATCGCATTATTTTTTTAAGAGTCCTAGATGTCAACTGAAATGATTTAAGCCATTTTGAAGATTTTATAAATTTCTAGATTTTTATTTGAATTATTTTATTAAAATGGACAATCTAAATTTCAAAATTTAATTTCTCTCAATCTAGAAGTCTTTTTCACCTGAGATTTTTTTTTGTAGGTGTGTTTTAACTTTAATTTTAATTCTAGAAATTTCAACTTAATCTGACTTATATTTTTAGAGTAATTAATAAAATTTTATTTTCACTAAAACCTAAATTAAGCTCAAACCATTTAGTGAAATATGCAAATTTTTGGGTCATTGGATTTCTCTCAAAAAGACAAATCCAACGAGCTCTTATTTGTAATTTTTTGCTAAGTATTTTTTTTTTATAAATTTTCAAAGTTTCAGGACACTTAAATACTTTTTTAAATCAGAAAATAAGCATTTTCCTGCTTAACCCAACAACGCGTCGGCCGACAGAAATGTGGTGCCATGTGGCATCGCATGATTGTGGTTTGCGGCACGCAGTGGCACAATGCCGCATCCAAGCAAAGGTGGAGAAAATGGATCCGCAAAGTGATGCGCTGATTCGACCGACCGGACCAGATCGAGAGTGATCGTGTTCTGGGGTTGGACATGGGTTCTGACGCGCGAGCCGGAATCCATCAATGTGGGATCGATGGCTATCGCCACCGATGCTAAACCGACAAAAAAAATACAAAAAAAATATGAAATGAGGTCCGATTGAGCTCATTTTTATGTTGATTTTCTCTGAAAAAATTCTACTTCATATTGGAATCAAATAAAATAAAAAATGCAGGGTTTATCTAAGGAAAATTCTTAAAATTGCAAGAAAATTAACACAAAAAATGATAAATCCTAAGGCAGACTAAAGTTTGGAAAAATTTACCTCGCCGAGGATGGTTTCTGGCGGCGGTGAAGATCCAAGTAAACTCCAAGGTATATGAGGGAGCTTTGGAATGATTTTTAACATTTGCCTCCCTTTGGAACGTCGTCTTCTCCGATGTTCACCGCCGTCTCGCCGAAAAAGCTTCTGTTTATGTTTTTGAGCTCAAAAATGGCTCTAAGAGGTGGGGGATGGGTTCCTTTTTTCTTTGGAGAGCTCTTGGGGGCTGAATAGTGGTAGAAGGAAGATGGATGAATCCCCATTTCCCACTCCTTTAATAGTGGCCGAAAATCCACCTTTTTTTGAATTTTTTAGCTCCAAAGTATTATCATCTTGCTTAGGGTGGTTGGGATCGATGATGGATTGATTGAGTACTTTTGATTTTTTTTCTCCAAAGTCCTTTTTTACTACCATATGATCAGCTCCATTGAATGCAAATATTAGGAAGGAGTTAAATGCATGTGATAGGGAGAATTAAATGAGGTTGGGTGAAATCCTATGTGGGGGAGGATTCATGAGAGATTTAAATGGGTTCTGTTGATTTTGGCATGATCCTAAATAAGTTTGGGCCTGGTTTGATCAGCCCCCAATGGATCATGACTTGGTTTCAAGGGATTTGGCTCAATTTAGGTCATATGAGTTATATTAAGTCATATCAGGTTAGGTTGATCAATTGGTCAAATTGAATTAAACCACGGCTTATGTGAGGTTCAAATGATAATTTGAAGGGTTTTGGTATGATTAATTTGATTTAATTTGGCTTGGAATTGATTTGGCTCATTTGGAATCAAATGAGTCAAATGGGTCAAGTTGACCAATTTGACTAAAATTGGCCAAATTGGCTTGGGTTATGGGTTGATTCATGTTCAATTGGCTAATTGAAGATGAATGTGATCTTTAGTTTGAATCAATTTGGATTTAGTTTGAATTTAAGCCAAATTGACCTTTTAGGCCAATTTGGGCTAGGTTGGGTCAAGTTTGACCAATTGGTCAATTAAGCTCAATTATGGCTTTGGTCAAGTTCAATAATTGATTTGGAATGAACTTGAGCTATTGGTTACAATCAATTTGGGTTAGATCATGATTTGACCCAATTTGGTCCTTTAGGCCAATTTGGGTCAACTTGGATCAAATGGTCAATTGGGCTTGGTTTAGCTCAATTGGTGGTCAAGTCATATTTAAATATTAATTTTGGGTTGATTCAAATCATTGGTTTCAATCAATTTGATGTAGGATGAGTTTTGGCTAGTTTTGGTTTATTTGGGCTAAGGGTTGACTTGGTCAAATGACTAAGTTGACTTGGTTTGACTGAATTGATTATAATTGATCATTGTGGGGTGATCAACAACCATGGTGAAAAGTTTTGGTGAGCTTGGTTCAATCCAATTTTGGTTGGATTGAAAGTTGGCTCAAATGGTTCCTCTATGTCACTTTGGGTCAAGTGAACCTAAGTGGATCAATTGGTTTGGTTTTTGTTTGATTCGAATTTAGTTAAACTTAAATATGAGCTCTGGATTGAAATATAAATTCAACGACAATCAATTTGGAGTCCAAGTGATTTTGGCTCATTTGAAATTTTCAAGTCAAAAGGGCTAGGTTGGGTTTGACTTGGGTTGGCTTCGATTTGATTTGATGATTGTAGGTTTCATTTATATTTGGGTAGATAATTGAATGAATGATTGATTCAAGAGAAAATTCATTAGTTTTGACTTGATCTAAATAGAATTTGGCTAAGTCCAAAGAATTATCTTAAAAGGCTTAGATTGGGTTTGGATTAATTTTGGATATAGTTTTGGTCATTTGAATTTGAATTTCATTTATATTTGTCAATATAAATGAAGGAATAATTGATTTATAAAGAAATCAATTGAATTTGTATTGATTCAAATGGAAGTTTGGCTAAGCTTATGAAGGTGGTTCATATGGCTTAAGAAGGGTCTTAGGATTTGAATTTGATTTTGGGTTTTAATCATTTGGAGTCAAATTTGAAATTATATTTGGAATTTGAATTTAAATTTGAGATTTGGTTTGAGATTTGAATCTGGGTTTGATTTGAGAATGTGCTTATGATTAACACTTCTAAGTCTCCAGGCATAGGTTAAGTGTTCACCTAATGACTAGATGTGTCTTATGACTAAGAGAATTTTAGCGTATAGAAGATTCCTAAGCCTAAGATGATGAAGTTGAGAGCTCACTCCAAAAGTGAGGTCAACACCAACATCTAATCATAAGCCATATTTATCTTCTCTTTATCATGTACCTTATCTTTCTCATAATTTGCTCTCAGTCCTTAAACTAGACATTTATAATAATTTTTTTATTTTATTTGATGCTTATGATTATCATATCAAGGACAAAACAACCAATCGTGCGCTCCTTCAAAGACCCAGACATAATGTTTTATATCTAATCTAACCAATATCCAAGCCTCCATCAGCATCAAATGCGCCTACTCTACCCCTCAAATCTTGAAACCTAGCACATAAGACTCGGCCGCCTATCTATTGCAATTATTTCCAAGCTCTTCTTTTATTTTTCTACTATCAATCAAATACATGTCATCTTTTTGTAATATCTATATTATAGCTATGAGTATCATTCACCCTTTTGTTTATCTCAGACTCATATCTCTATTATATTAAAAGTAATTCACATTGATATATGAGGTCCATCTCTTGCAATTTTCAATCAATATTTAAACATTCTATCTTATTTATAGACAATTGATCTAGATATTGTTGGGTATTTCTAATGTACTATAAATTGGAAGCTCTCTCTTATTTCCTTAAATTTAAAACTCTTATAGAAAAGCAATTCATCAATCAAATCAAGATCTTACAATGAAATGATGAGAGACAATATTGCAAGCATTCATTTCAAACCTTACTAAACCAGTTTGGGATAATTCATCACAATTCCCGCCCTTATATTCCCAAGAAAAATGGCATTATCACAAAAATTATCATATTTTAAAAACTATGTGTGCACTACTCATTGATTCTCACCTAACTCATAATTTCTGGGTTGACACACTCTTAACAATAGTCTATCTCACTAATTGATTGCCTTTTTTAAACACCAACAACACATCCCCATATCACTTCCTTCATAACTAACAACTAGGTTATAATTCACTTTGCTCATTTGCTTGTCTTTGCTATTTATAGATGAAACCATATTTTCCAAATAAACATATTCCTCACTACCTAATGTGTCTTTCTTGAGCAAGCTCCTCGCTCCAAATGTTATAAGTCCCACAATCCCAATAATGATAAAATTATTATATCAAGACATGTCATCTTCTATGAAAAAAATATTTTTTTTATCAAGACATTGTTAAAACATCCTCCACTTACATTAGTTACAACTTCCACCATTGCTCTTAAGAGTTGTTTGGTTATCTGTATTTATAGTGTAAAGTAAACTAAATGTAGGGAATTTAATTTTTTTAGTGTTAAGTATGGTGCAAAGTAAAATTTCAATGCATTTATAGTGTATTTAAAATACATTAGAATGGTCATTTTAGGTGTATTTAGAATTCACCCGATTTGAGCGAATTTCAAATACACCGGTCGCCGCCGATGACCGCCGTCGCCGCCGACTAGGCCCCCGGCCACCGCTGGTCATCGTCGTCGCCGGTCGTCGGAACGCCACTGCCACCAATAATCTCAAAAATACTTTACATTATATTTATTATATCCAACAAGAAAAAATAAATTCATGTATTTGTAGAGTTTTCAACCAAATAAGTTAAAGTAATTCAAATATATTATATTTTTTATAGTGTATTTAATTTATTTTATACTCTAAATATAAACAATCAAATAGCCTTTTAGTCTCCCTCACCAACAAGCCCCAGCCTCCCCTGCATAACCATATGCTCATCCATCTAATTCACAACTTTCACGCCATTAAAAATCTCTAGTGCATTCATATGAAATCGACTATTGAATTTCCTTTCTTTTCATGATCAAGCAGATAATATATTTCTAAAGAATAAAAAATGTGGAGATTTGATCCTGACCAAAGTAGACCTAAAAAATTTGATCATTAAGAGGTTAATAATAAGAGGATGTCAATTTTATTAATAATTTTAGAATATCTCGATTTATGATCAAAAAACAAGAAGCATTTGTATACATACAACATAATTCTTATATGTTTAGATTTTAACTTAATTTTTTTATATAAATAATACATCATTCTATAACATCATATCAAAATATAATCATCAGTTATTCTAAAAAAAGAATATTATTTTATATAAAAAAATATTAGATAAGTAAATATCTAATTTTATATATTAAATATATAAATATATAAAAATTATGTAATATGTATATAAATTAAAAATATATTAATGTGTATATTTTTAAAATAATATGTAAGGAATAAGTAATCAGCATTTTTTTTTTTTTTTTGAAATTTAACAATTCTTCATTGATAAATCAAAAATCTTCATGATTATCTTTTTAAGATCTAAAAAATATTTCATTTTTTTATGCCACACGCCTCTCACGTTGGTGTTTCCACGTGAACGACTCTCAGGATTTAAAAGAAACTCCATCTTCCACCTGTTCTTTTATAAGAATTCGAACCGTTCCTATCGTTTCGCTCAAACCCTATCAAATACTCATAAGGATCTCGTCGTAAGTCGAAGACTTGATCGATCGTTAGATTCAAGATGCAGAAAGCAGTAGCAGCTCAAGAAAGTTGTGTTCATGAAGATAATCACTCGGCTTCCAGCGACAAGATCCAGATAAAGGAGATTCCGGGGAGCTACGGCGTCCCCTTTATCTCCCCCATCATCAACCGGCTGGAATACTACTACTTCAAGGGGCAGGACAACTACTTCCAGACGCGGATCGAGCGATATGGATCCACAGTTTTCCGCGCCAACATGCCTCCTGGTCCGTTCATGGCGTCCAACCCCCGGGTCATAGTGGTTCTGGACGCTAAGAGCTTCCCGGTCCTCTTCGACTCTTCCAGGATAGAGAAAAAGGACGTTCTATACGGCACATACGTCCCCTCAACCAAGCTCACCGGAAACTACCGTGTCTGCGCCAACCTTGATCCCTCTGAGCCCACCCATGCAAAGGTGAAACAATTCCTCTTTAACCTCCTCGCCTCCCGCAAGGATGAAATCATCCCTGCCTTCCGCACCTCCTTCGTTGCCCCGCTCTTCTCCAAACTCGAGTTCCAAATCGCCTCCAAAGGTCGCTCGGACTTCAACAAGCTCAACGACAACTTTGCCTTGGAATTCCTCGGCGATGCTTACTTCGGCTCTAGCCCCTCAAAAACCGGACTCGCCGTGGAGACCAAGGCTACCAAGTGGCTTTTCCTCCAGCTAGCTCCGCTGATCAGCAACCTCGTCACCTTCCCTTTGTGGTTCGTTGAAGACTTTCTCCTCCACACTTTCCCGCTCCCGGCCCTACTCGTCAAGTCTGACTACAAAGCCCTCTACTCATACTTCCAGTCCGCCGGTGCTAACGCTGTCGACAATATAGCTTCTCAAGTCGGCCTCTCCCGCGAGGAGGCTATCCACAACCTGCTCTACGCAACAATCTTCAACGCTTACGGCGGCTTCAAGGTGCTTTTTCCCATAATCCTCAAGTGGTTAGTTCTGTCCAGCTCCAATAGCGACCTCCACTCCCGCATAGCCTCCGAGGTCCGTTCCGCCGTCAGCGAGGCCGGCGAGAACGGCCTGGTCACCATTACCGCGCTCGAGAAGATGAACCTTATCAAGTCAGTTGTCTACGAGGCACTTCGCATAGAACCTCCGGTTCAGTTCCAATACGGCCATGCCAAGAAGGATTTCATACTGGAGAGCCACGATGCTGCCTTTAGGGTGCGGAAGGGCGAGATGATATTCGGTTACCAGCCCTTCGCCACCACTGATTCTCGGGTCTTTGGACCTGACTCGCACAAGTTCGTTCCCGACCGATTCGTTGGGGACGACGGAAGGCTGCTCAAGTATGTGTGGTGGTCTAATGGTCCGGAGACTGAGGAACCGAGCGTTGGGAACAAGCAGTGCGCCGGCAAGAACTTCGTCGTGCTCGTGGCGCGACTGTTCGTGGCAGAGCTCTTCCTGCGCTACGACACATTTACAGCTCAAGTCGGTAAATTTCTGCTCGGCGCTCAGATTACCTTCACTGCCGTGACCAAGGCAAAACCCAAGCTCGCCAGATGAGTGTTAACTGAAAAGATGCTGCCTTTGATAAAACTGCCTGTTGCTGGAGTACTGTCATTACTTGTTACTATTTATTTCGGAGGTTGCAGTTGCTTAAAAAAATTTGTTGAAGTCTGTGATAAGTTTCTGTGAACATTTAATTAACGAGCTAATCACGAATAAGATCTATTACTTCATAATAATTTGATTATATACAGAGTGAGAATTAAACTTTATATTTATGCATTGAAGGTTGATACACATAGCAGATAATTCTTGAATGTTCATCTATTATATATCTTCAGCATGTAACAACTAAATTTTAACTTCTATATTCAAACTATAATAAAATAATATTATGTATCACTTAATTAATATATATTTTTTAAGTAATTATGTAATGTATTATTATGTATATAGATATTATGTATTATATTAATATATAGTTGATATATTCCTCTAAAATTTATAAATGAAGTACAAATTTCAAATTAAAGCATGTATACAATCAAATTAAACGATATTAGAAGTTGGTCAGATCGAGTTCAAATAAGCTCAAATCAAGTTTAAAAGCAACATATAAAAATTTCGAAACACTGTTAGATAATCAATTGATTTTTAAATTTGACGTGTTTATAGTTAAATTGAGCGGTTTGACAAGACGAATCTAACATGGCTAATATCACTCAAAGCAAAGATTGTTTGGACGGTCAAATCACCAAAATACTATCTATGATCAAATGAATTAATATATACTATTCGATGGAGTGTTTTGGGATTTTAATTAAAATGATCAAAATGCCTCTCTCAAAATCTTATAAATAGGACCTCATTCTTGTCATGAAGGGGGGAAGAAGCTAGAAGTGAACTTTGGAGAAAGCTGAGAGAGAACTAGAAGTTTGAAGTTCGTCATCACCATCGTTGACGCCGATCGTCGTCTATTATCATCGTCGACTACCACAAACAACCGTTATGGTCCAACTACCGTCACGTAGCTATTTGTTACCTTATTTGGAATTCTCATTATCAGGATTACTCACATACAATTTTATAATTCCGTTGTCGGGAAGACTTAAACTCTGTACTCTAAAGCAGATATATAGTAAAGCATTTTTACTGGGCTAGGCCTTGTGATTTTTTCCCCCCTCTTCCTAGGGTTTTTTCACATAAAAATTATGGAGTTTTTTATTCACTTTTCAAATATTTGTGTGTGTTGAATTTTCATACAAAGCTAAAGCGTGAATATTTATTCCACCGCTACAAGTTTTCTGGCACACAATAGTTTGGCGCTATCTATGGGAAGAGATTCTCATTACTTCATCATGTCAAACAACCAAGTTTTCCAACAAGATCGAAACTACCAACCAAGTGGAGCATTTCGTACTTTGAGAAGTGCATGCGACGAATAAAGATTCATCAAACTCTGTGTCTTCAACTTTTGCTAGAAATTGGGGGGCAACTCTTAATCTTAGAAGATCGCCCATCTTAATATGCTAAGCATCTAATTGATTATCAGCCCAAGAAATAAGTCAAAGTTAGAGGATATTTTAATACTGAGAAGAAGATAGCTTGACAAACTGTTATCTTTATATTATAAGGTGAAGATCAAGGAGCAATTTTTGGCTACAACCTCAAGTTGGTTTGATTTGTCCTCTTCCACACAGGTTAACGTCATCGAGTAATACTCTGACAAATAATCTCAGAAGAATAAAAATGTTTAACCTCTTCCACGCAGTTAACGTTATATTTTGACAAAATAACCTCGGATGAGAGTTAAAAAAACTATTGACTTCTTCCACATAAGTTAAATATCACGGAGTAACACTCTGATAAACAATCTCGGATAGGTCATAACTTTGTACCTACTCCACACAAATTAACGTCATCGAGTAATACTCTCACAAATAATCTTGAAATAATCAAAATGTTTAACCTTTTCCACACAAGTTAACGTCATACTTTCACAAAACAACCTCGGATGAGAGTTAAAACTATTGACTTCTTCCACACATGTTAAATATTACCAAGTAACACTCTGACAAATAACCTCGGATAAGTCAAAAATCCCTTATAGATTCCTCCCTTAGAAGGCACGCCCTTAAGGAAGCCTCGATGGAAAGTTAGTAGTGGACAAGGTCCTCACTAGAAAGACTCCAAGAGACCAAGTGGTTGACATGGTCTCCACGCATCAAAAATCTGAGAAGGCAAAAGCCTCACAAGGTATATGTGCATCAAAAATCTCAGAAGGTGAAAGCCTCAGAAGGTACAGGTACATCAATAATCTCAGAATGTACAAGTACATTAAAAACCTCATAAGGCAAAAGCCTAAGAAGGTACATATACATCAAAAATCTCAAAAGGCAAAAGCCTCATAAGGTACAGGTATATCAAAAACCTCAGAAAGCGAAAGCCTCAAAAATTATAGGTAAATTAAAAATCTCAGTAGTTGAAAGCCTCAAAAGGTACACGTACATCGAAAATCTCAGAAGGCAGGAACATCATAAGGTACAGGTACTCCGACGGAGGAGAATAAACTTGTTATGATCTTTTATAAGGAATAGCCACTAAATCATTTGGAAAATAAAACTTCTTTCAGAAGATTATCAAAGTATCGCTATTGATAGTTGGTGTTACATCGTCGGATCTCGTCATCCCATGATGCTTCCTCAACCCATCATCTTGTGCAAGATTTGCTTGGGAATCTTTAAACATTGTGATATATGTGGGAAGATGCTCACCCATGGAACTATTCTTCAGAATTGGAAGCATACTGGAGCCTGAATTTGGGATGCACGCCGCCTAATCAGGTCAGTTGAAAACCCTGAGATCGGAGAGAACTAGAGCCTGCAAGAGGGGTCGGCACCGTTATATAGGTTAGTGGAGGCAATCAAAGAGAAGAAAGCGCACACCGAGCAATTCGAGGGCCCGCTTCAACTGTGTCTTGGAAACCCCAGATCGGAAGAACTAGCGAGGGCTCGATATATATATGTTAGTGGAGGCTACCAAAGAGAAGAAAGTGGAAGCACACATGAGCCTGAATTTGGGATGCATGCCGCCTAACCAGGTTAGTTGGAAATCCCGAGATTGAGAAGAATTAGAGCCTGTGAGAAGGGTCGGCACTATTATACAAGTTAGTGGAGGCTACCAAAAAGAAGAAAGCGGGAGCACACTCGAGCCTGAATTCGGGATGCGCGCCACCTCACTAGGTTAGTTGGAAACCTTGAGATCGGGGAGAACTGGAGCCTACGAGAGAAGTCGGCACCGTTATATAGGTTAGTGGAGGCAACCAAAGAGAAGAAAGCGGAAGCACGCTGGAGCCTGAATTCGGGATGCGTGCCGCCAAACTAGGTCAGTTGGAAACTCCAAGATCGAGGAGAACTAGAGCCTGCGAGAGAGGTCGACATCATTATACAAGTAAGTGGAGGCTGCCAAAGAGAAAGAAGAAAGTGCGAGTTTTCCCTTACCCTTTTAGGGATATTTATACTAGAAAAATTTACTCTTCAAATTCTTAAAAATAATAATAATAATAAATTGAAAAAAACTCTTCATATTCCTCATTAAAATAAATAAATAAATAAATAAAAACCTCTTCATATATCTCATTAAAAAAACGTTTCATCTTCTTAAAAAAAAAAAGAAAAAGTATTCATATTTACAAAAAAAAAAAACAAAATTCTTCATATTTCTCATTTAAAAAAAAAAATTTATATTCTTAAAAGAAAAACTCTTTTTCTTCTTAAAAGAAAGAAACTCTTCATATTCATCATTTTAAAAAAAAAAATTATTTATATTTCTAAAAAAAATTTTTAGATTTCTCATTAAAAAAAACTCTTTATCTTCTTCAAAAAAAAAAAAAAATCTATTTTTTCCGTCTCTTTCTTTCCTTCTCTCTCTCTCTCTCTCTCTCCTCTCTCTCTCCCGGCGCAACATGAAGAAATAATAATAAATAAATAAAATAAAAATTTTGGGCCCGTGATCCCTCTTTTCAAACCCAAATATATATATATATATATATATATATATATATATATATATATATATATATATATATATATATATATATATATATATATATATATATATATAATATTAATAACTAATCATAATAAATTTTAGTTAAAGTGATTTTATTTTTGGATGAAATAAATTTTATCATCCAAAAATATGAGGACAAATAATATATCTTTCTAAAATTTATAAATAAAGCACAAATCTCAAATTAAAGCATATATACAATCAAATTAAACGACTCAAATGAGATGATCAACAAAGTAGTCATCAAGTGCTACATGTAAAAAACTTCAAATATCATTTGGATGATCAAATGACTTCCAAATTTGACGTCTATAATCGCGAATAAACTAATAAAAGAGCCTAAGATCACTCAAATTAAATATCGTTTGGATGGTCAAATTACCAAAATACTATCTATAATCAAATGAATCAATATACACCGTCCGATGGAGTGTTTTGAGATTTTAGCTACGATGACCAGAATGTCCCTCTCAGAATCCTATAAATAGGACCTCATTCTTGTCATGAATGGGGTAAGAAGCTAGAAGTGAACTTTGGAGAAAGTTGAGAGAGAACTAGAAGTCAAGTTACATCACCGCCGTTGATCACTATCATCATCGTCAACCGCCAATTAACCGCCGCTATATCTAACCGATCGCCAGAGTTGTTTGTTACACAATTCTCTCATTATCTAGATTACTCACATACAATCTTGTAATCTCGCTGTCAGAAAAATTTAAATTATGTACTCCAAAGCAGATATATTGTGAAGCATTTTTACTGAGCTAGGCCCCATGATTTTTTCCCATCTTCCTAGGATTTTTTCAAGTAAAAATTCTGAAGTTTCTTATTCTCTTTTCAACTATCTATATGTGTGTTGGATTTCCATATAAAGCTAAGGAGTGAAGGTTTATTCTACCGTTATAAATTTTCTAGCACACAACAATAATAACGCATAATACTTTACAATTAATATATAATAGTTATATATTGATTGAACGTCGCATAATATTATGTTATTAAAGTCTAGATGTAGAGCTATATTCATACTTGACATATAATAATCTCTCTAAATTCTAATATTAGTAGTATCTAAATTTTTAATATTATATTAAAAATACTATCATCATTTTTAACTTTTTAAATAGAATTTTTCTCTTTATATATAAAAAATATTATATTTATAAATGTAAAATTTTAAATGTTAAGATATGCAATTTATGTGCTATATATGTAAACCTCCCTCAATTTTAAGTGATTTATATAATAAGTCAAATAATATTTAGTTCCTTTAAAATCGGCTCCTTATATATATAGCTAGCATCATTTGGAACTTTCATTTGAGTACAACGCCTATATATTTTTTAGGGGAAATAGCCATTAAATGTGTTAAAAATTACAGTACGCGTTTATGTCTAATTTCAATATCTTTACTGACTATTAACGAGGGATAAGTGATTTCTATGAAAGATATTTACAACAAAAATTATATTTGATTGTCGAAGTCTCGGTGTTTCTCGGCTGGTTATATGAAAAAAATGAATCAGAATTTTCAGAAATAAATGTAACTTTAATATATGATTTTCTTTATTAATATATAAAACATTTTAGTTTAATTTGAAGGCATTTTTATTTTATTTTAAGGCATTTTTATTTTATTTTATAGAACAAGTCAAGATAATCATCATAATCTTTTAGAAAACAAATGATAGTCGTGCAAAGTTATATTGACTCTTCTTTCTATATGCAATTCTATTTCAACAATAATTTTCAATCGATCCTCATGTGAGACGTAAAATCACAATTTCTTAAAAAGACAATCTTTCTTTGCTACACAATCTTAAATAAATTATTTAGGTAAATTTTTAAAAATAATTATCATATAAATAATAATTAACTTTTTAAGTATGATTTTTTAAAAAAAATTAAAAATAAGTATAATCGCTCATTTAATGAGCGACTTGCTCGCCACCTCATTGCTGAGGTGGCTAACAAGTTATCCATTGAACAGGCAACTTCTTTAAATTGCTGAGGTGGCTAGCAAGTCGCATGTTAAATGGGTGACTTGCTTAAGGCATAAATTCGTCGGCCTCACGATATCGGAATTATCTCTTGCTCTCGACCCATCGACCCCATGACCTGACTGACGATTTCTCCTGTGAGCCTTCATCTTATCAACAGAGCTCTAGTCTCAACCCCATACAAAAGTTGCACATTCACCACGTGTTATTTCTTCACTCGTTTGGATGTCGCTAGGAGAATCACAATCAGAACAAGGCCCAAATGTTGAAGGGCAGGTTCAAGGACCACATAGAGTCTCACATGAGTTATGTGATCATCCATTATATGCATCTGCTCATTACACTCCTAGTAGTGGCGTGATCCCGTATAAACGTCACCTAGTTTCAGGGTGTATGCTTTTTTTTTATATTTCTATTTGTTGAACTATATTTTTGTATGTAATTATATTTGTAACCTTTGTTTTGATTATATTATCTAATATCTGATGTTCGACATATTATATTGTATATCTGTAACCCTACTTGACTGAAAATTAGATGTATATGAAGCCTATTTTTTTAGTTTTTAAACTTCTGTGTGGTTATTTATTTTTTTACTTAGACAACATATCAGTTTATTGCTTCTATATATTTATTGAGCTATATTCATTTTATATATAGAGATTAAAAAATCTTAAATTTATCATCTTTGAATTTAAACATAAACGATAATACTATGTGACTCAAGCATGCTACAGTTTAGATTCAGCATGCTGCAGTTTTTAAAAAAAAATTTTGCATCAGGTAAGTTACCCGTGTAACGAACAATTTATACACATTATGCAAGTTATCTGTTAAACGGGTAACTATACTTATTTATAATTTTTTTTTGAAGTCATACTTAAACAAAGTTAATTATTATTTATAAGATACTTAATTTTTTAAAATTGCCAATTATTTAACATTTTAAGAATATTTATCTTATATGCTAAATAAAATATAATCAAGAATGCTTTGTAAGAAATCTTCAAAAATTCAATGCAATATATATGTTTCAAACTTTTGAAATCAAACATACGAGCTCTGATTTTTCACATAGAAATTCTAATATCTCTTATAACTATTTTCTACTTTGTCTACAAAACGTTAAACACTTTCATGTTATCATAGCTAATATTATGGCACGCAATACTTGATTTTATTTTTATTTAATCAAGAATATTGTCTTTTTCTTTCTATGTTTAATGCGATTAGTTATCTCTAAAGGTTTGACAGTTCAACATACCTTTAAAAAAAAATAACGGATAGCTTTGTTTTAAATATCTGATTCTCGTCCATCAACTGAGCTAAGAGATAAGAGACAATGGTTTTAAATATCTGTTTAAGTTACAAGCTCCATCAAGCGAGTTGTGCGTTCTAAAGGAGAATGCCAGATAGAAACAGACTCCTAACAAATAATATATAAAACCACACGCTGTACAAATATCTTATTTTAAACGTCATCTAATTTTTTAATCAAAAGATAAATTTGATGCAATCTGTTCTCTTGACGGATAGATGGTAAGTTGACTGACCAATCAATGTAAACTACTTCTTCATAATTTATGAGGCTAATTAATAGTTTACATCATATCATCAACCATAAGAAAATATAATCATTTGAAAAAAAAATGAGAAATTAATATATATATATATATATATATATATATATATATATATATATGAAAACTCAAATATGAGAAATTTTATTAAATATAAGAGTGATTATTATAATGTTCATAGAAATAGGGATTATAAAAATATCATATTATATATGCTTGGTTAAACACAAATATAAAATAAAGTCTCTTTGATTTTAACTAGTTATTGCCATCATAAGAGGAGAATCCCTACAATAACTTCCATAGGGCATGCTAGAAGTAATGGCATCATGGAAACAATGAAATTACTATTTTGTTATCAATCAAAGCCCTAGCCTTAAAAACTTGGATCAATGTAAGCATACTTATTTTTGCTATTTCATGGAAAACCTAGTCAGATTCCAAGGTTTTAAACAATATGCTAAGGGATTATTTCATCGGTTGAATTTAAATTATAGCGAAAAAATATTGTGTAAAGTGATAATAATATATTTGAGATAATTTTAATTATTTGATTGAAAATTCTATGAATACATTAATTTATTTTTTATTTAATTAAGCAAAATAAAATAGAATTGTTAATGACGATAGTGAGATGCAACTCTGATTGACAACAACAATAGTAAGCGATAACGACGGTGATCGAGGCCACGGGCATCAAAACATTCGTTGTTCATGAATACCGTGTTCTTTGATAAAAGCTGTCTCATTCGTTAAACTAACAAGCCGAACATGAACAAAAAATTTCTGTTCGAATTCTAAACTAGCCGGACATGAACAGATGACCTTATTGTTCGCCTGACAGTTAACTGAGCCTCGCCGATGATTACGCGAGTGGTTCAACTTCCAAGCGGTACGACTTCCGCCATTCCGCGTTACCGATGGCGCGGTCCACATGAGGCCAAATTTAGTAAGTTACGCTGTAATGGATGATTCATAATCCTAATTCCTAAAGCCCTAATCTTCTAATCGCCTATTCGGTTCTCCTGTAACTCATGTTCGCTTGTTCTGAGTTCTCTACTTCTCCTCGACTTAAAGCATTAGACCGTAGTCCCTTCCTCTTGCCTCTCGAATTTCTCTCGTTCTTGCATGGCATCTCGAAAGTGGAGTCATGATGGTGTAGGGCTTCTCTTATCCTCTGTCCCTCTCTCTCGTTCTGGCTCTTTTGAGTCGTCTAACTCGTCTCTGTGATTCCCTCTATCTCTCGACTCTCTTAACTCTTAATCTCAAATTCTTACCTGCTTGACCCGCTCAGGCATTTCACAAGCCTCATTAGCCTTTTACCAATATGTGATTATTGTGATTATGTGATTTTTAGAGCATAACTGCACCGATGTATGCGAACCTCTGTTGGACTATTGGTATATTTAGGGTTTCACATCCAACTCCCACATACATATGGGCTTTGTAATGCTTTTACATTTGACATAAATGTGCTTTGAAAATATTTATGATTTTCTAAGCATATGTCTGTTGCAGTTGATTGTGATGTTGTTTTCTTTCAATGTGCTTCTTTCCATGTGGTTCCTTTGTCCCTCTCGTTCTCGCACCTTTGAGTCGTTTGACTCGTCTCTGTGGTTTCCTCAATCTGTTTAGCAGTTGATGGAATGTGGGTAAAGTGAACTATCTTTTCTCTATCAGTCATCCCTTGTGTCGTTGTGCGGTTGTGCGGCTTGTGCCACAATATGACATGTCATTAGATATGTTTTTGGGTTTCACAAGAATCGACTCTTTTGCATTTTCAAATTATTTGATGGACAGTCCCTGTTCTATGCCTATATATTTGGAAAAAAAGAAAAAATGCTACCATTGAAGGTTACAATGCGATATATTTATTGCTGAAGCTATGTATCTTGGTGTATGTAAATATTCATCAAGCTATGTAGCTATGCATCTTTGGTGTATGGAAAAAAGAAAAAATGCTACCCTTTAAGCTTAGTCATTGATAAAATTCAGTGAAAACTTTCTTCTTGAAAAAAATAAAATATTAATAATCATCTTTGATTTCCTTGTATTAGTAATCATATGGAGTTATTAATAATCAAATGGAGTTATTAGTATTGAGTTAACTCTACTGCACTTCATTTTCAGATTACCTCAAATTATTTTTTCTAAACGTATTATAAGCAATTTTGGTTATACAAAGTTTCGTTGCAATTTATGTCCTAAATATATCATATGCAATTTTGATTATGCAAAGTTTCGTTGCAATGCATGTCCTAAACTCTATTCTATGAATGCATTTTTTTTACATATTGTTGACCTTCACATGTGCTACACAAGCCGAATCGAGCTTATAAGGTGAATTTGATCGACTTCGGATATTTTAGTGCACAAATCGGAGCTGAGATGCGCCAAATATTATCAAAATCAATCCAAATGACCTTCGATCGATGAACGGACTTTGCCATTGCGTTCAAAATATCGAAATTAGTCAAAATATAAATATTGCATAATCTAAAGATCAACCAATCAAGCGATCGAGTTATCGATGTGTCGATGCGCATATCGGGGAAGAGAAGCTGCGACGATGTCCAAACGACCTCCGTTCATGAAACTGATCATGTTGTTAGCTTTGAAATGTCGAAAACTACCAAATGAGACTGTCCGCGCTCAATTCGGAAGAGTATGTGCAAATGTCAAATGATCGAAAGTGCGCGCAAATCGAGGCTGAAATATACTGGACCTCGCCAAAATCAGCCCAAATGACCTCCGATCGGCAAACGGACATCATCATTGTTTTCAGAACGCCGAAACCAATCAAAATATAAATATTGCATAACCTGATGATCAACCAATCAAGCGATCGAGTCATCAATGCGTCTGCATACATATCGAGGTCAAGAGGTGTCGAAGTAAACCAAATGACCTCCGTTCGTAAAATTGATTGCACCGTTAGTTTTGAAATATTGAACTCTATCAAGTAAGATTATTTACACCCAATTCAGATAAATATCTACGAAAGTTGAGCGGTCGGAAATGATAATGTGCATTCTGAGCTTAAATTGATCTAATTTAACTTTGATTTCAATCAAACGCCTCCGACTAAATGTATCTAGATTGATTCTAACATCAAAATAAGATATATATATATATATATATATATATATATATATATATATATATTAAATATGTGATTTTAACGGCATAAAATTTATATTAAGACTGATTAGATATTTAAAAAATCAATAAAAAAAACTCTAATTTAATCCTAATGTCCTAAATCCCTCACGCACGACCCGATCCCTTCCTCATTCCCTCGACTCTCCCTCACACGATCAAACTCCCTCAGCCTCCTCTTCACGCACGGAAGCTCCTCAACCGCCCCACTCCCTCTCTTCCATTCGAATGCACGAAACGCACACCCCTTAACTGTTCCCTCCTTCATCCTCCTAAAAGAAACCACAAGCCACAAAAGCTAGGGTGCTCCCACTTCGGTTTCTTCGATTCTCCCTCGTCAAAACCAAGAACGGCAACTTCTCCTTTCCTTCTTCTTCTCCGATTTCTCTCGTTCAAACCGCAAGCAATGGTAGGTATTCGCCTTCTTCTTCTTCTTCCCTCTTCTTCCTTCCCCTTCTTCTCCTCAAAAAATAGAAAATCACTTCTTCTTCTTTCCCTTTTTCTTCCCATTTCTTCAGAACTGAAAATTCTCCTTCCATTTTTCCTTATTTCCTCAAAACTGAACTCCCATTCTCTGATCCCCTCAAGCAGTAAACCTCTTCCTTCTCCCTCTCCTTCTTTCCCTCACCCTTACCCGACCTCCTCTCCCTAGCCGAATTTCCTCTTTTGGCTGAACCATCTGTTGGCCAAACCACCCCCTAGTCGAACATCCTCTTAGTCGAATCTCCTCCTAGCTAAACTCCCCTTGGCCTCACCTCTTCATTAACAGCGGCAGCCGAGAGGCAACTCCGTCATTAGACGAATTCCTCTTAGTCACCGACAATTCCCCATTTATTTTCTTTTCTTCTTCACCTCATTCTAGGCTAAAAGAAAGAAATGATTCAAGTGTGGAAATGCAATTTTACCATTGCAGTTGAAAGTGAATGTGTAAACAAATGTGTGAACTTGTATATGCGAATGCTTGTCTTTTCAAGTTTAGCCTCATCACTCATTAGGTGAGACAAGATGAAAAGTTTATCGGCCACAAGACACCGCATTAGCTTAAGATACCGAGTTCAACATAAGCCGCCCCTAGAATTGTTACCAAAATTTTGTCAAATCTTTGGACTTAAAAAAATGGGAGAATAAAAAGAACTGGCTTAAGAGCACTAAACAAAGAAACCTAAAGCTAAATTCAAATTAAAAGAATAAAATAAGAAAAAAGAGGAGAGGGAAAAGAACATACAATGAATACAAAAGTAAAATATTAAATCAAAGAGAAAAGAGGTAAAAATCACTTACAAGATTTATCTTAGTACCCCCCCCCCGGGCATTATTTACAGAACTTGGAGATAACAATGTGGAACTCATCCTTATCTAAACTTAATAATTGTGTGATGACGGGGTTTGAGGGATGATACTAAACTCAAATATAATCCTTAGTGGCTTAAATTGAAGCTGTAAAATGGGTTCTCTTTTTTTAAAAACTTCACAAAACTAAATAAGCTTTAGTTAAAACCTAGAGAGGCTAACATCAAACTTATAAGAGAACTAATTGAATAATTGAAAATTAGATGATATCAAAAGAAGTAAGGATTTTGATTGAACATCAAATCAAAGCATAAGAAAGCCTCTTGGAATTAAGATGCACTATTCAAATATACTCAAATAAATTGAATAAAATTAAAAAATTCATCAGAGATTTTCCATGAGATCGAATGATTGCTAATAAGCATAAGCGATGAATCCTTGGAAAATATTTGAATATATTTATCGCCCTATTAAATACTCAAATTAGATCAAGGAGAAATTGAGTATAGTTGGCGATGAATTTGAGAATTGTCATAAGCGAGAGTCTATTAAATATTCAAAGACTAATCAACTTAGAATCAATTAAATATTAATCCAAAAAATCTAATAAGATATTAGACCAATTTACAACACTTTCTACGCCACCGGATTCGCAACACTTTGTACAAGTGAACAGAAAGCGTTAATTAAGACATTCTTAAATAAATCCAAGATCAACACTACGCTGAATGCTTAAACTTTGTGGATGTCGGTGTTTCTGCTTTAGTCTGGGACCTGGTTAACAAAACCTAAAAATCTATTATAAGAATTTCAACTTAGTAAAATATCTGAGAAGTGAATTCTGTCATGTGACAGTAGATCTAATTCTCTATTAAGAGCTAAATAGAGTTGAGAGGATCTAAAGTTCTCAAATATATTCAATTCAATCAATTAACTACCCCAATGATGGCTGTGTTGAATGATGATTTCAAACAAAGGGGATACTTCCATCAAAATATAATTATAATCTCAAATTAAATTAACTTAAATCAAATATCAATCTAAAAATTATTTAAATAAAATTTAATCATTAAAAATTTAAAGTAAAACTCAATCTATCCACCTTCTGTAATTATTTATCAGAGGTGATAAATTAAGAAAATTCTAGCTCACAAAGGAGTCAATGTCAAATCAAGTGTTTTGATATGTTCACTCTCAATCAATCTCACGCCAGCAAGGATGTGGCCTGTGTCCTCTAACAGTGTGGCTTGGCCGGTAGGCTCCACAGATGATGCAGTTATGACCAGAGTCCTCTGATCAAGTGGTTTGGCCAATAAGGCTCCATTATATTACGATCACGACCGTAGCCTGTATGCTCCCCAATGGCTCTATCCTTTGAGTTATGAATCATAGGGTATACTTGATAGGGCAAGAAGCCCTCTGTCAGCTAAGATGGACTTAAGATTATCTCCTTAGACAAACACCAACCCTGGTCTACAAGGATTTCTTGGATGACGTAACCCATGTGTTATGGATAAGGATCCTTTGGTCAAGTTGGGTCGACTACCTCCTATGACTAACTAGGCTAGGGACCATGACAGTCGAGGATGATGGAACCATGGGATCTAGATCGGGCACATCATCATTCCCCCAACATCCGCTTTAAACTAAAATGGTGAATTTCATAAATTCTAACTTTTAAACTCCATATGCTGCTACTATACGCTAGCATAAAGCGATCTAATGACTAACCTTAATCGAAAGTTCTCTCTCTGTATTGAGAGGGGTAATTAACTATAGGGGCTTGCACCTATAAGAAACCTGAAACCAGATCTAAAGTCCTCACAAAATGAGGGTGAAATCTCTGGGTAGTGTCTTATCTACTATTGCATCTGTCTTCTAAAAATTACACTGACACATTCAAATCATACTCTCTTCAATATTTATTGAGAGGTCGGTGGTGAATTTTTAGAGCCCATAGATTTCTAGCGACTCCACTAGGGATAGGATTCTCTTTCCATCTTTGGCTAGTCATATATGTGTTATAGTAGCAATAAAATATTTGAAAATTTAAAATAAAAAATGGTGATTTAAATGTGTAATAAATTCAAATTACTAAGGTATGAGACTCTATGTCGAATGAATTATTTTGTAGAGTATATTTTTATTACATTATTATTTTGTTCTGTAGTATCTCTGTAGTTTAAAAGTATGGGGTGAAATAATAATTACTAATTATTAATCTTCATCTTTCACTTGCGCAGAATGGATCTACAGAGCACTCATTTCACTATTCAACTAGGGCGTGGTGCGAACATCTACTTAGCCAACGTCATCATCAACATAGGAGATGTTGGGGCTACCATTCAATTTGGTAGCTTGAATCTCCCAGCTACTATAACTGCAACTCCTAAAGTACCTATCTGTGGTACACTCGTCCAAGGCCATGCTGGAAGGCTCCAAGTTACTGAAGCTCCTACTAGCAATATTCATCAATCAGTTTAGCAGCCAACTACTTTTAAGGAGTTCTCCCGACAGATAACTTCAGTTTTTAAAAGACTAGGTCAATCTGAAGCCCCCGTGATGAAAAAACTGTTAGTCGGTAAACTGTGTCTTTAATGCCTCATGGTATAATTGCTTCGTCGATTGAACTTTTCGTACCTAGAAAGAATGATCATGAAGCTTTCTCATTATGAAGTAAATTAACTAGAAGGTAGAGAAGAAGAAGAAATGATGAGCTGAGGGCTCAACAAATCTCATTCAAATGACCTAGTGAACAAGCAATACTGCCGCCAGAAGTGACTATTCCTACCCATAACAACTTTGATAATCTAAAATAGATAAAAAAAGGAATAGCTCTACTGGTGAGGTGAAGCAGTCTTTCTGGAATCAACAACATCAAGCTCCACCATCACAGAGGATGCAGCCTGAAACACTATCTGCCAGAATACAAAAAGTTCTCAAACTAGCCGAGGAAAGAGGCTTGATAAAATGAAAATTTTAAAGTCCTGTGGTGATTGAAAATACTACAGCTCCACCAAGGAGGTTATCATCTTTTCTGGTAACTAGTCATTGAGCCAAGTATGCTTCATGTGGTGAGCATCAGAGAGTGACACTCGAACCGCATGTCCAAGAATTCACTACCGAAATGTCCCGATGAAAGGATAAGCAGGTATGGAGGCCAAGGCCCCATAATGAAACTCTGAAGAAAGAAAGAGGTCTGACATCTGATACATATACTCATAAATCCGCCTCAAAAATAACTCATCAAAAGTGGATACCTAAAAGAAGAGATATCACTGATAGAAGACATGACGGTCGACACCGTGGAGAATCTTCTAGGGGATCTCATCATCAATCAGATTCACCCCCACAAGAGAAGGTTGACTTTGATCATAGTCCTTTAATGGAAGAAGTGTTTGTTTGCATATTTAACCAGAGATCCACTGGAAATATCAATCAAAAATTCATGTGCAAGAAGAAAATAATGAAGAGGACACTATGAAAGTGGAAGTCATCTATATGGTCAAAGATATAGATGAACTTTCTTCTCATCATCACTATGGTGTTTATTTCTCAAACTCTTGGCGAATTTAAAAAATTAATGTTTGGTATATGTTGGGACACCACATAGATCCATAGATGTACTCATTAAGGTGATCGAGTTCGACATTAAGGAATGATGTATTATCTCGAGTGACAGAAGTCACCATCCTACAATGGACCTAATCACCTAATGAGGACTCCTAAGGACAATGGGTCTTCAAATGTACGAGAGATCTTTCCCCTACTTTACATAGAAAAGTAATGTAGGGTTTATTTTAAATCGGGTTCGTTAAGTTCCCTATTGAGGCAAGCCCCCATAGTTAATTACATCTTAAGGAATCAAATTCCTTAAGAATACTCTCAATTAAGGTAAATGATCATTGTCTCCAAAGATTTCAAAGATAGATGATTATTTTTGGAAAATCAAGTGTGATTGATCAAAAGGAGGGAGTTATTATTGAAATCAAAGGGAGATGAGTAGGGGATGCTCACGATGCTAGAAAACCTAACGAACATTTCAAACTATCCTATGGTTGGGCTTTATATTTTTGAAATTTGAAGAGGATTATATGTTTAAGTTGAATTTTTATTAGAATCTAGGGCTTACAATTCCACAACACAAGATCATGAAAATGCCTAAGAGGTAAGGATTGTAGCCCACAAAGGAAAACAGCGATCTTAGATCCTAAATCTAGGGAGCTTTGGCGAGGGCTAAAGCATAACCTAATTCTAAGGTGAAAATGGGTATATAGTTTACCTCCACAAAAAAAGATAAATCACTCGACTATTGGGCTTACAAATGCCTAGGGGTGACTGCCAACTAACTCCTATGATTTTAAGTATATGTAGGCAAGTCTTATGCTTTGCAAGATAGCAAGGATGTTGTTTATTTAGAAAGGAGACTAAATCCTTAAACACACCCTTTAAGAGGCTAGATCATGAAGAGCATGAATAAATGGCTTAATCTAATGCAAATTTTGTTAAGTTTTATTTTAATTTTTGGGACATTTTTATTTGACATGGGCTATGGGATTTCATATTCTTAATGCATGAGAAAATTGATTATGGACCAAAATCAGCAAGAAGGAGGTATGTTTCCACCATGGCTCTCAAAGGTCAAGTCATTTTCTCTAGCAAAGGTGGAAGCCCTCCATTAGCAAGAGTGAAGCAATATGATTTTCATGCATGATATGAAGCATACAACATCCAGCTAAGGGGTTACTAAATATTTTATTATCTTGATTTATGTCCTAAGCTTTAGGTGAGGTTATGAGTTGTTAAATTTACTTTTGAGTTGATTAATTGGATATAAAATTTATTTTTTCTAAGAGTCTAATCGCATCCAGGCCGTACAACAACCATCAAGCAATTAAGAAACTAAGAAAATCATGTCATTCCTAATGCATAAGCTGAATAAACATCAAACAATTTTATAAAGCTAGCGCAAAAGAATAAGAGGCTGATGTGGTCGGGTACCACTACACAACCCGAAAATAAATGTGGGTAGCCGAGCTCTACCCTTATACAACCCGGATTACAAATGAATAATTACAGTCAAAAAGGAATTCATGTTATGGGATCTTCATTCTTTATTTCTTCATTTCTTCATTTCTTCATTTCTTTCTTTTCTTCACTTCTTTCTACCTTTTGACTTTGACTTGGGATGTAGTTTGCTCTAAGGCTTCACATGAAACATAAGACATGATCTTATGATTAATGTTCATCTTAATTCCCCCATAATATTTATTCTAAATCTTAATTGCAAAATTTATATCAAAATGGAAAAGATAAATCTAACTAAACCTGCAAAATAGAGATTACCTAAACATACCACACAACTCAAGTAGTTATATGAATAATTTGGATTTAACACCCCACACATGGGTAACTAAGTACACCTATCCTAGTTTGTATCATGCTTAGGGGTATAAGTAACCTGCACAGCAAAAGCATTTATATTTTTATTATAGCACCCCTTAAGCATAATCCCCTGTAGAAGACATGATTAGATTAAGATCATCTTATCATCCAGTCTACACACATGCACCCTAACATCCAATCTAAAAATATTACATCACAAAATAAAATCAGGCATCAAGTCATGCACCGCCCAAACATAGAGCTAGAAATAGTGACTTAGCCTAATGTGTGTGTCGTTTAAGACTTGTGTGGCATGTCTTAGCTAGGCTTTAAGGTTAGAATTTTCTAAGTCTGAATGATTCAACTTAGAGGATAGTTTCATTTTAAGTGATTTAGTTGATTTATCAATTTTATTTAATGATTTGATTTGGTTTGAATGAACCTACACTTAGTTACTAAATATTATAAAGAGAAAAAAAGAGAAGAGAACTTTTCTTTCATCCCTACCTTAAGTGATTTCTAAGGTAGATTCATTAGTGATTTTTTTAGTGAATGTTTTATTATATATTTTAATTAACCCTAAGTTTAGATTTGCTCTAAATAAACCAATTCAATAAGTAAGGCATCTTAGGATTAGTTAAGGTGAATTACTATCACATAACACGTAATCATTTATTTCTTTCCACCATGTATACCATGCATATGAATAATCCTAAGCATATATATACATGCAATGCAAAGTTTTAACATACTTTGATGATGAATGCTAAGAGATGTGATTTAGAAATTTAAAAGTTCCATTGATGCATGATTTTGTTATGTAGAAAAGAAGGATTCTTTATCCATTAATATTAATGCACATCTATATGTATAAAAGACATAAGTGAGTACGACGCCATTATTTTCTACACCAGGGGTGTAAGGTACAAGATCTACTTGAGCCTACTTAAAGCCTTGCAACCCCGTGATGTCCAGACTAATATACCACTTTTCTTAAATACATGCAAATGTACAAAAGGAAACAAATGGGTGAAGAATCATGTGAAAGATTTTTTTTGTTTGTT
Source organism: Cymbidium sinense (assembly GCA_021442155.1). Lineage (NCBI taxonomy): Eukaryota > Viridiplantae > Streptophyta > Magnoliopsida > Asparagales > Orchidaceae > Cymbidium > Cymbidium sinense. The sequence continues at coordinate 154,411,861 of CM038221.1, forward strand.
TGATTTGGTTGTATAATTTACATGTGTAAATGTGAGGATCCTTCTTAAGTCATAACATAGAAATGCATAGAAATATATTTGAGCAAGTGTTGTGTTCTTTTAAATGAACTATACACTTTGCAAATCCTATTCAAATCCATGTTAAGAGAAGAAAAGAAAATCATATAATACACATCTTATGCTATAGTCACATGCAAGCTTATAAGTACTTATAAGTAGCATCACCTCATTTATAATCTTTGATTTATAAGTTTTGAAAATAACTTTTGATTTAATAGTAATAATAGCCACTCATATTCTTACTTAAGCCAAAACATGCAATTTGACATAAAGAAAATATTTTATTTAATTGATTTTTCAAAAGAAATGAATGCATGATTTCATATGGCAATCAATATTTAGCATGCTTGTATATGACTTCATTCACCCTAATTAATTCCTAAAGATAATCCTATAAAATAAGATCATTTAAAGTGAATCAAAATTCTTTTAAGAGATTTTTATTTTTGAATTTGATTTGACTTGGGAAATGTGAAAAGAGTTTGCTGGACTAACCCATTTCTCCCATGTATGAATTGGTTTAGTTTAATTTTAGAACAATTAGATTGATTTTATGCTTTATTTAGGTTAAGCTGTAAATTAAATCTATTAATTATCCCTTACCTACACCACTTTAATATAATTAAACAAATAATTATGAGCCAACATATGATATGCAACCACATGGAATTTAAATCAATAATGCACCTAAGAAATAAATGGGTCTAATGCAATTGGCTCATAATTATTGACTAATTAAGCTAAAGGGTTTTCATTATGTACTTTCATAACCTTCCCACACATGTGAGTTAGATATGATTTTCTCAACTTACCTTAGGCTTTTGAGCACACAAGGATCTACCCAGCAAGAGATTCATTAATTTTAGATTAGTTTTGAAAGTTTGATTAGACTAATTAAGTAGATCATTAGTGGATTAATCCTTAATTGTGTTTAGATTAAGGAAGAAAGGCAGTTTAGGGAATAACTTAAGAAAAACATGCCAAACCCATTCCATAAATCTCCTCCTTACTTAAACAATATTTAATTATCTCAATTAATGGATTAAATCACTGTTCATATACTTAATTACTCTTAATTACATAAAGGGGTGATTAGAGATTCATTAATTAATTTTCCTAATTAACTCATTAATAAATTCCAGGAAAATTAGGGGAGGTAGAAGTCCTCCTCCTAAACATGTCTAAGAAATTTGGAATTAATTAATGATGTAATTAGGGAGTAATTAAAGTAATTAAATTTTTAATTAATCCCTAATTAAGGATAATTCACTACTTAAAATTAAATAGAAATAATTTTATTGGATTCCCCTCTGAAATACCTTTAAAATAAGCCCTCATTTATATTTTTTTGATCTTTCTACATTTAATTATGATTTTATAAAGTTTCTCTGGTTAATGGATAATTAGAATAGCCTAATTAATTAACTAATCCCATCGGGGCCACATGAACTGTTGACACGGTGCACTTTCCATGTGGTGCGATTGGATTGGTAATTTAAGTTGTCACATTATGCACCGTCACCGATGGCACAACGTTTCAGTCGTCCGGATCTCGATTAATCTTGTGGTTCTAAAGGGTTTAAATTAGTAGATCTGATCGATTTAATCAGAGTCGTACATCCAAAATATGCGGGATGGATGCTCATGATTCATCCCTACCTAAGTTGAGAGATGGAGGCTGTCCGTCCTCCATTGCTTGATCTGAGCTCACCTAAGCTCAAATTAGGCTAAGATTTACCCCACACCTTCGGAGGAGCACAAGTAAGAGATCCAACAGCTAAGATCTAATGGGATTATAATTCCCTTAACAAATGACCAAGCATTTTATTTAAAGTAGGATCGGTTTTGAGCAATACCTCGCCGGAGGCTATCACCAGCACTTCCAACGGAGGAGGTAGCTTCGCCTAGTAGAGACAAAGCCCTATTAAAAGTATCAAGCCTTGATTTGAAGTGGATGTCTTGGTTGATCAAGTTCCCCTTCAATGGCAATCAGCTTTGATCAAAGTCCCCCTTCCCGTGGCTTGGTGACTTGGGAAAGACCTTGGGTGAGCTCGACTTGGTCCCTTGATGGTGCTTGCAAAGTGAATTTGGGTTCGGTGGAGAATTAGATGAATTAGAGTCTGAAATTACCTCCCCTATTTCAGCTTTGAAGAAAACTAAGAAGGAGAAAATGGGGGGAGCTCTGGAATGCTTTCCAAGGCTTGGAGAAGCTTGGTTTTGGTTCCTAGGGCTCAATTGAATTTAGAGTGTGTGGTTTGAGTGCGAATGAGTGGGAGTATATCTTCCCCTCCTTGGATCGGATGGTTGAGAATAGCTTTACCATTTTTGACCAATTTCTCTAATTGATTGGTTTATTTAGGCTGTTAGGCACTCTATGTGGTTTGTTTTAGGCAGAGTAGTGGAGGAGAGGGAGTGCACATGTGCTAGGTGAATGTAAGAGGTGATCCAAGAGTCTAATTTGCATTAGAGGAGTCAATTTGGCCTTGGGTTGGGTCATGGCTAACCCAAGGTGATTGGGTCATGTTCACCACCTCCCTTGGTGTCCAAATGTACCACTAGGAAGATGACAAGTGATCATGACAAGGAATTGGCCAAATTCCAAGTGGATTTGGCCATAGGATACCCTTTGACCTAGGGGTAAAGTGGTCATCTGGCCTTGATTTTGATTTGGGCAAATTTGAAATGATTCAAAAGTGGGTTGGGCCAAATTTCAAGTGATTTGGAGTTCATTTGGTTTGAATTGGTTCAATTTGACCCATTTAGGTCAAGTTGGGTCAATTTGGGTTAGGTTGACCAATTGGTCAAATTGGGTCAAACCATGGGTTAGGTCAAGTTCAAATGATCATTTGGAGCTTATGGGTATCATTGATTTGGTTCAATTTGATTTATACTTGATTTTGGTTCATTTAGGTTCACTTAGGTCAAATGGGTCAAGTTGACCAATTTGACCCATTTGACCAAATTAAGTTAGGTCATGGGTTGGCTTAGGCTTGGTTGATCATTTAAAATGTATTGCAAGCTTTGGTTTCAATCAATTTTAGTTTGGTTTGATTTCAAGTTGATTTGACATTTTAGGTCAAGTTGGGTTCATGGTCAATTGGGCTAGGTTGGGTCTAGTTGACCAATTTAAGCTTTGGTCAAGTTCAACAAGTGATTTAGAATGAATTTGACCCATTAGCTGTAATCAATTTGGTTTAGATCAATATTTGACATATTTAACTTTTTAGATCAACTTGGGCCAACTAAGGTCAAGTGGCCAATTAGGCTTAGTTTGGCTCAATTAATGGCTTGGTCAAGTTCAATCATTGATTATAGATTAGTTTAGATCAATGGTTTCAATCAATTTTACTTATAGTGGATTTTAGCTAGTTTTAGTTTCATTTTGGCTAAGTGTTGACTTGGTCAAAGGCTAGGTTTAACTTGGTTTGACCCAATTCGAGTGATTAATCATCCTAGGATGATTGTTGCTCACAATGTGAGGCTTAGATGGGCTTAGTTCAATCTAATTTGGGTTAAATTAGAATATGGCTCCAAAAGGTGCTTTAGGTCATTTTGGATCAAGTGAGCCTAAGTGGGTCAATTGGCTTGATTCAAGTTTGGTTGAACTCACATATGCACTTATGATTGAAATATAAATCCAATTGCAAGTGATTTGGAGTCAAATGGGTTTTGATTCATTTGACAATTTTAAGTTCAAAGGATGAACATGGGCTTGATTTGGGTTAGTTTGATTTTAATTTGATGATTGAAGTTCATGTTTATGTTTAGGCATGTGATCGAAGGAATGATTGTTTGAAGAGAAAATTTAAAGGTTTGGATTTATTGAGTTTGGTTTAGCTAAGTTCAAGGATTTGACTTGAAAGAGATGTAAGCTGGATTTAAGTTAGATTTGGACTTGAGTTTTTGAATTTAGTTTTGGTTATTTGAATTTATATTTCATTTATATTTGTGAATATAAATGAGAATATAAATGAGTTATGAGAAAATCTTTTGAATTTGGTTTGGTTAAGTTCAAAGGTAAAATCAAAAGGGGCTAAGGAAAGATTTTTGGGATTTGAATTCAATCATTTGGAATTAATTCATGATTTGAGAAAATCCATTGAGTTAGAATTGATTTAAGGTTTGATTTGAAATTGATTTGAATTTGAAGTTGATTTGAATTTGAAGCTGATTTGAATTTGAAGTTGATTTGAATTTAGAGTTGATTTGGATTTGAAGTTGATTTGAATTAAGGAAGTAAGGATTTGGTTCAATGAAGTAGGACAAGGGTGCTTTTTATGATATGATGTTTATTACATGGAAAATTCTTAAATCTTTATAAAAAAAAGTAATGATAAATGCACACTACTATTGAGCATATTCATAATATTATGAATTTAATAAAGGTGAAAAGATTTTGATTAAAGTTATGTTAACCACACTAGAGATCTGAATCTTATAAGTGCAAAGAAATAACTGAAAAGTTATGAACGATCTAACATGTAGCAGATTTAAAATAACCAGCAGTGAAGCGTGAATAAGTTGAAGTCGACCTCTACAAATAGTCTGTCATTGTGGAGATTACGTTCCTTCCTTATAAGTCCTTCTCTTAGGGTTGTGAGCTCACACACTCAAGTAGTCTGTCACTCAAAAGGAAAGCACACAGAAGAGTATTAAAAGAAATTTAAGAAGATAACTTTTATTCCAAATCCAAGTACCAAGCATTACAAGAGCCTCCCTATTCATAGGATTGAAATAGAGAGTTAAGAATACTCAAACCTAACACCATCATAACTACACCCACCACCACCTACTACCAAACCTACCACTATTATCAAAACTACCACTCATTTCATACCTACCCAAAATGTCATACCTACTACAATGACTCATGGGCCATGACATAAGAATAGCCCAATACAAATAAGCTCAAGACATATACAAAATATAAAAGCCCAATAATACATAACTTAAATTATAATAAAAGGCCCAATCATGGATTTAAGCTTTATGATGATGACGTCAACGATGGTGATGATGATGCCCTACATCAGCACTCCCCAGCTTTAAAGGATTCTCCTCTGGAGAATGAAAATCCAAGTACTCTTGTAATAATTGAGTCTAGTTGATGTATCTCATCAAATGTAAGGCATGAATCTTCAAGTGGAGAAAGACCTTTCCAAAAGCGAGAAACCTTTGAGTGCCTCCATCGATGTGATGAAAATCGGTATCTAAAATTTGATCGGACGATGTGATCTTAAGCAAAAGATGGTATAGTCGGTGATGAAGTATGAACCGCATGTCGATTTATTTGTAGAGGGAATAGTGTTATCCGTGGCTTGCCCATGGTACAACGTTAAATTTGATACATTGAATATTGGAGAAATCCTAGCATTCATTGGAAGATTTATTTCATAAGCATTATCATTTATCTTCCTTATAATGTTATAAGGACCAGATCTCTTGAGAGTTAATTTCTTTAGAGTTCCAGTTGGAAATCTCTCAGGTCTAACTTTAACAAGAATCAAATATCTCTCATTAAATTTTACATATCATCTATGTGCATCAACATTAGCTTTATATTTATCATAATCAGAGTAAGTTTTTGTTGAATTTCATGATGTAAATCATGCATGCTTTGTGCAAATGAAGATGCAAATGCACTAGACCTATATGTTACATTCAACAAAATCAATTGGTTTTTTTGGATCATAACCAATTACAATATGAAAAGGACTCATACCGGTTGACCTATTAATTGAACTGTTATAAGCAAACTCTGCAGTAGGAAGAACTAGGTCCCAACTCATAGTATGATCGGTCACCAGACACCTAAGTAAATTTTTTAAGCTTCTATTAACAATTTCAGTTTGTCCATCTATTTGAGGGTGGTAAGCTGTAGAACATAAGAGTTTTGTTCCAAGCTTTTTCCATAATTTTTTTCAAAAATAGCTCATAAACCTTACATCACGATCAGACACAATTGTCTTAAAAGTCCATGTAAGTGAACTATCTTACGAAAGAAAATTGTCGTTATATGTGATGCATCTGATGCCTTATAACATGGAATGAAGTGTACCATTTTAGAAAATCAGTCAACAACTACTAGGATAGAGTCTAAACATTGTACAGTGTGAGGTAATCCCAAGATGAAGTCCAAACTAATATCTTCCCATGGTTTGTGGGGAATTAGGAGTGGTGTGTATAGACCATAATTTTGTTTTCCACTTTTTGCTACTTGGCAAGTACGACATTGGGTAATGATACGAGCAACATCTTTCTTAAGACTAGGCCAAAAGAACCTATCCTACATAATAGTTATTGTCTTATCATGACCAAAATGACCAGACACACCTCTTGAATGAATTTTCTTAACAAGAAAATTTTGAAGTGATGAATCAGGGATACATAGTTGTGCGCCACGAAAGAGATAGTCGTCTCGTATTTGATAATTTGGACTATTAATTGAAACATTCAATTTTAGGATAATCATCTTTAACATTTTCAAATACAATAACCTTCACACTCATGGTATTTAATCATGTACATATTCTACTTAAGGCATTTGCAACTTTGTCCTCAGCACCAGATTTATGTTTAAGAATAAATGTATATTCTTGAAGAAATTGAACCCATTTTGCATGACGAGAATTAAGTTTATTTTGGTTGTTTAGATATTTAAGCCGCTTTCAGTGATAAAGTATAAATTCGTGAAAGAAGATAATGTCACCAATAACATAAAGATGATTATATATCATATGTGAAATATCGTTGATGCGCTTCATTTAATTTTTCACTAAAGAAAGTAATAGGATGACCTTGTTTAAGAACACCTCCAATACCAACTCCAGAAGCATCACATGATACCTCAAATACTTTGTCAAAATTTGGCAATTTCAATATCGGTGGACTTGTTAAAAGTTCTTTAATTTTAGAAAAGGCATCAGCAGCTGTCTTTGTCTAAACAAAATCTCCTTTTTTAAGACATTGAGTTATCGGGGCCATAATAGTGCTAAATCCATGAATAAACCTTCGATAAAATGTGGCTGACCCATGAAAATAATGTACATCATGAATTGTGGTTGGGGTAGGCCACTCTTGAATAGCCCTAATTTTTTTGTGATTAGCAGAGATGCCATCACAAGAAATAATGAATCCTAAGAACATTACTGAAGACATCATAAATGAGCATTTTTTTAAGTGAACATATAATCTTTCTTTATGAAGCACTTCAAAGACTTGTCGTAAATATTTCTCATGATCGCTCTTAGTTTGACTAAAAATTAAAATATCATCAAAGTACACAACTAAAAATTTTCCAATGAATGACCGTAAGATAAGAGTCATCACTCGCATAAATGTACTTGGAGCATTAGTCAATCCAAAAGGCATTACTAGCCATTCATACAAACCATCTTTTGTCTTGAATGCTATTTTCCATTCATCACCTTCTCTCATACTAATTTGATGATATCCACTTCTAAGATCAATTTTAGAGAAAACTATTGATCCAGCCATCATATCTAACATGTCATCAAGTCTAGGTATGGGGAACCTATACTTAACAATGATTTTATTTATAGCATGACTATCTACACACATATGCCAAGTACCATCTTTCTTTGGTAAGAAGAGCAAGCACTGCGCATGGAGATAAAATTTTCCTGATAAATCCTTTTGCTAATAAATCATCAACTTATTGTTTTAGCTCCGCATGTTCATTTGGGTTCATTTGATAATGTGGCAAATTTGGGAGTGATGATCTAGGAATTAGCTCTATGGCATGTTAGATACTTTAATGGGGGAAGCTCACTAGAAAGTTCTTCAGGACAAATATCTTGATATTTCAATAAAAGCTCACGTACTTCATATGAGAATGATTTAACACAAGGTTGATTTTTAGAGGTTAGGACAACTAATGAAAAATGATATTCTCATTAATCTCTTATTGAAATTGACGCTTTATTAATAATAGGGAATTTCTTTTCTATGGGAGGAGAATAATTTTGGGGTTGAAGTGGAGTGACCTCAAAGCTTATGGATTTAAGACAAATCTCTTACCTTCAAAATTAAAACATATGTATTAGACGCCTATAATTTGTGACATCCATATCAAAAAAGCTAAGTTCTACCTAAAAGTATATGAGCAACATCCATCGAGAAAACATCACACCAAATTTTATCACTATATTCTCCTACTTGAATGGGTACAAGACAACGCGTTAATAGAAATAGAGGTCTTATCCCAACCAACCTTATATAAGGGGTATGGGTGGGTCTTTGGGGTGAGCTTCACCCTAGCTAAAGCAAAGATAGCAATAGCATTCATGCAGCTACCACTATCAATGATTAACTTACACGTCTTTTCACCACTCTTAAAATAAGTGTGAAAATTTGATGTGCGCCTCCAATCAATATTAGCTCATGGGATAGCTAACAGACAGCATACTTGATATATGAGACTCATCTAATGCTTCTTACATCACTAGCTTCTTCACAAGGGTCAACTATAATTTGATTATCATTATTTTCATTTTGTTGATCCTCATTTTCATAATCTAAGTGTAAGTTTTGACGAGGACAAGTACTTGAATAATGACCAATTTTACTACATGTAAAACAAGTAATGCTAGAAGTATTAGAACCAGATGTTCCCACTAAAGCTTTTCCTTTTATTTCACTAAGTCCTTTAGGAACTGCTAAAGTAAGAGGGGTAACATGCGATTGAGAGTTATTTGTAGATGAAGTTGTGAATCGCTTATAAGGTTATGATCTAAGATATTGTTCAATTTGAGTCGCCACTCAAAATGCATCCTCAAGAGAATAAATTTCTCGAGTTATCATTTCATTACGAATATCGGTTAGTAAGATCTAAATCTAGAGATTGTTGCGGTGATCCTCTCTAACATCACAATGGGTCATCAATTCATCAAATCATGTCATATACTCAACAACAGTTAAAGATCCTTGTTTAAGAGTAGTCATTTCATCCATAAGTTGATCATGAAAATTTAATGGTACATATTTTTACTTTAAAATTTCTTTTATCTCATCCCGAGAAACAATAGATGGTTGTCCTAATCGTTGATATTTTCGTGTGAGATTAACCCAATAAGTCTTAGCATGACTAGTTAGTTTCATGCAGGCAAAATGAACTTGTCTTTCTTCTGACATGGGCATCAAATCAAAATATTGGTCCATGTCTACTAACCAATCTAAGAAAATTTTAGGATCAAGTCGACCATCAAAGTAGGTGGATCAATTTTAACCCTATAACATCATCATCGTTCTCTAAGTGGCGTCGGGGCAACAAAATTAGATAATGGCTCTTTATGGGGATAATGCTCATAAGGAGTTCGATGAGCATAACCTTCATCTCTTAATTGTCTTCCTATTCGATGAGGTGGGTGAGGCATTCATCAAACTCGGGATATTCATTAAAGTTGTTCCTAGGGCGATAACGAGGTCTAATAGGAGAATGTGGATGGGGTGGGAGAGGAAGAGGAATGGGATCAACATGATGACCTTCTCTCTCTTCAAGTTGTTCTAGATTGGGTTAGTTTCGGTGAATGTGTTGTAAGCCTACCCAACTAAGGCTTCAAATCTTTTGGAATTCATTAAAGGTTTGTTGGTGCATAAGGGTAAGCTTTTCTATTTTTCTAGTAAAATTTATAGGAATCATGTTTTTCATCTAAGGATTGATCTTGATATCTAAAACCACTACGAGTTGACATGATGATATTCTTTTAAAAATATTAATATAAACAAATACTTAATTAATTTTTTTTTAAAATGCAATGTAATGAAATCAAAGACACGATTAAAAGTAAGTAAATGCTCTAATTAGATAAAAATTTTGTATGATTTTTTTTAACAATGAATTGCAAGATTACTCTAATGCAAAAATAAAACTCAATACTAAACAAGATGTTCCCAAAGAAACATACTTGCTCTAATACCAAATATGATGTAGGACAAGGGTGCTTTTTATGATATGATGTTTATTGGATAATTCTTAAATCCTCACAAAGAGTAATGATAAATGCACATTACTATTGAGCACATTCACAATATTATGAATTTAGTGAAGTTGAAAAGATCTTAGTTAAAGTTATGTCAACCACATTAGAGAGCTGAATCTTATAAGTACAAAAAATAAGCGAAAAGTTATGACGATCTAACATGCATTTAAAATAACCAACCGAAGCGAAGATAAGTTGAAGTCACCTCTACAAATAGTATGTGGAGTTGGAGGAGATCATTCCTTAGAAGTCCTTCTCTAAGGGTTGTGAACTCACACACTCAAGTAGTCCGTCACTCAAGAGGAAAGCACACAAAAGAATGGTAAAAGAAATTTAAGAAGAATTGATTTAAGGTTTGATTTGAAATTGATTTGAATTTGAAGTTGATATGAATTTGAAGCTGATTTGAATTTGAAGTTGATTTGAATTTAGAGTTGATTTGGATTTGAGGTTGATTTGAATTAAGGAAGTAAGGATTTGGTTCAATGAAGTAGGACAAGGGTGCTTTTTATGATATGATGTTTATTACATGGAAAATTCTTAAATCTTTATAAAAAAAAGTAATGATAAATGCACACTACTATTGAGCATATTCATAATATTATGAATTTAATAAAGGTGAAAAGATTTTATTAAAGTTATGTTAACCACACTAGAGATCAATCTTATAAGTGCAAAAAAAATAGCGAAAAGTTATGAACGATCTAACATGTAGCAGATTTAAAATAACCAGTAGTGAAGCGTGGATAAGTTGAAGTCGACCTCTACAAACAGTCTGTCATTGTGGAGATTATGTTCCTTCCTTATAAGTCCTTCTCTTAGGGTTGTGAGCTCACACACTCAAGTAGTCTGTCACTCAAAAGGAAAGCACACAGAAGAGTATTAAAAGAAATTTAAGAAGATAACTTTTATTCCAAATCCAAGTACCAAGCATTACAAGAGCCTCCCTATTCATAGGATTGAAATAGAGAGTTAAGAATACTCAAACCTAACATCATAACTACACCACCTACTAATAAACCTACCACTATTATCAAAACTACCACTCATTTCATACCTATCCAAAATGTCATACCTACTACAATGACTTATGGGTCATGACATAAGAATTGCCCAATACATATAAGCTCAAGACATATACAAAATATAAAAGCCCAATAATTCATAACTTAAATTATAACAAAAGGCCCAATCATGGTTTTAATCTTTATGATGATGATGTCGATGATGGTGACGATGATGCCTTGCATCATTCAAGCTATAGAGTAGGCAAGTTTTCCTAATACCCCTAAGGCATAATCTATTCCTATAGCTAACTCTTCTAAGTCTCTAGGGTTAGGTTATGTGTTCACCTAATCACTAGAAGTGTCTTAAGACTAAAGAATTCTTAGTGTTTAGAGGATTTCTTATTCTTATGATGAAGAAGTTGAAACTCACTCCAAAAGTGAACTCAACAATCACCAGCAACATGGATCCATGGAACCTGAACCTGAATTTGACGTTTATGAAGAAGAATCTTCACATAAGCAAGTAGAAGATGAATCTTCAATCTCTACTGAAGAACAAGAAGAAGAAGAAGATCAAAATGAGAAAGAGATCATGGGTGTTGAAGCTGTTTATATGGTTGAAACAGGAAATGATCAGCCTGGTATACACTTTTATAATCAACGTCGTCATTCAGCCCAAGCAACAACTATCCCTGCAAATGCACAAGGAAAAGGACAGTCAAGTTCTTCCCTTAAATATGAGCAGGGAGTAGAGCAACAATAAGAAATAGAGGAAGAAGAAGAGCCTATACTTGTTGATTCCATGGCGCTAGCTAGAGAGCAAAGACAAATGCAGCATCAAATGGAAGTCAAAGATAAGGAAATTTCACAGCTTTGTACCAAGATGAATGATATGATGATACAAATGAATATCATGATGGATATGTTACATAAGAATATCACATCAACTGTAGCACATATTTTGTCTGTTAATCAACAAGTAGCTAATAATACAACATTTATACCAACAGTCGCTCTAGTACCTCTGGTTCTTGCAGTATATGCTACACCTGAAGCGAGGAATGAAGTTAACCAACTACCTCTTCAGCTGATAATTTAAAATATGGCTAGCACACCTGGAATGGTAATAGCTTCCCAACTAGAAATAATAATCAATGAAAAGATAAACACAGTTATTGCTTCAGAGCAAGCTGAAAAGTTGGTGAGTAAGGGTCGCCCTTACCCAGCTGAATATGATCAAGTGTCGTACCCGAAAGGTTACTCCGTGCTGAAATTTAATACTTTTAGTGGGCTTAGTAACCCAAAGCAACATCTAGCTCAATTTAAGGCTACTTGTGGTAACACATGAGGGAATGATGCATTGCTTTTCCGTTAGTTTGTCAGTAGCCTGACCTCAATTGCTTTCGAGTGGTATGCAAAATTATCGAATGATTCGGTTAAAAACTTTACTGAGTTAGAGATAATATTCATGAAGAGGTTCACTAGTGAAACTAAGAAAATAACAATCGCTGACCTTGCCTTGCTAAAAAGGAGAACAGATGAGTCAGTGACAAAATTCATAAGTCATTGGCGTAACCTAAGTATGAAGTGTGAGCAACAATTGGAAGAAAAATATGCGATCCAATTGCTAATGGGCAGTATGGATGATAAAGTAGCACCATTTTTATGTATATCATCAAATACAACATTCCAGGACTTGCTTGATAGGGCAACCAAATTTGAAAAGCTGAATCACCCTAAGTGTGAAATTTATGCAAATAAAGCAAAGATAAATAAACCTTCAGACTCAAGAAGAAATGAAACTCATGCCACTTCCTATAGCTCAAATGGTGAAGATCGGGTGATATATAATGTGGATAAAGGAAAACATCCAATGTACAATGATGATAAGGGAAATGAGCCTGTCCATTTTAATTCATAACCAAAATTAGTATTGGGAGGCAATGATAAATCTCAAACTTTTCTAAGCAGTTAAAGTTAGTTTACAATTACTAGAAATTAAAAGGCTTGAAGAAGCCGATCAAGTCAATAATCCAAATTACTATCCATATCATTGAATGATCAGTCATCCTATCAAAGATTGTTATGTCTTCAAAGATTAGCTAGAAAGGAAGTATCGACGAGGTGAATTTACATTATCTAACAGTGTTCTTGTTAACCCAAAAAGAGAGTCTACAAGGATAATTGGGTCCTCTTCTGTATCATCCATTAAAGAAAAAAAGAAGGAAAAATCAGTTCAGGCTGAAGAATGGGAAATAGTAGTCTCTAAGAAGACCGTAAAAATGCTAAAATAGCTGAAGGGCGTCCCTAATGTTAAGTGGAAATCACCACTTGAACCTTTATTGGACTTAAGAGAGATGCCTAAGCCAAGTATTTGGGCTTCTCAATAGCATTTTGATAAGGCTACTTCATCACTACACGAGGAGCAGTCTACTAAATGCAGGCCTAAAAAATCAAAGAAGTCGGCTAAGAAAAAGAAGAGCAAGAAGAGAACTGCAACTCAAAATATTATTAACAATTTAGAGGAGTATCACCAGCTGGCAAGACAACCATTTAGGCTTGCAAAATTTATGCCTAAACTTTGTATTGTTGAACCGGATGAAGAAGATAATGGTGAATCTTTTCCAGTAGAGATATGCCGAATCATTTATGTGAATTTAAAGAAACAACCTCTTCAGAGAAATCTAAGCAAGATAAGGTGATTCAAGTTTAGTTGAGAAGTGATAAAGTCTTACCACCTTCATCAAAGAGGTGAAATGCAAATAAAGACAAAAGCAAATAAATTGAAGCCAACAAAGATATCATTCCCAAAAATCTTAAAATAAAGCCTAAATTAAACAAAAAGATAGATTATAATACTCTATCATAGTTGAGTGTGTACGATGCTCTCTTGATGTTAAAAGACCTCTGAGAAACTTTGATACAAGCTCTCAAAGTTTCGGAGAGTTATGAAGCTTACTTTGGTGAAAAATACATGACTAGATCATTGCAAACTGAAGATCTCCCAGTAATCACATTTTTTGAAGAAGATCTTATGTTAGGAATAGCAGATCACAACTATCCTCTATATGTTACTGCATAGATTGATGGCATCTTGATTAGCCGAATATTGATTGATCTAGGTTCTTCTATCAATCTTATGATTCTAAAGGTATTAAGAGGATTATCACTTGATATCCAACATCTTGCGAGAGATAAGTTGATGGTTCATGATTTCAATGAGAAAGATCAAAAAACCCTGGGTTCTTTTATTCTCCTGCTTAAGTTTCAAGATTATATACAGAAGCCAAGTTTCATGTAATCGATGTCGATACATCATTTAAAGCTCTCTTGGGTTGGCCATGACTACATGAGTATGGCATGGTCCCATCAACTATGCATCAGTGTATGAAGTAACTAAAAGAAGGAGAAGAATTCATAATTCTAGGTAACCTACAACCATTCTCCATACATGAAGCAAAGATCTATGAACATGAAAAATATTTCATCCCTAAAAAGCCTAAGCCAATAGAGCCACTTGAAGTGGTAGCATCCATTTCAGGAACTAAAAAGCAACTTTACAAAGTGAAAGAGCAAAAGAAAAGAGGAAGAAAGAAGGCAATGATGACTCTCCCTAAAGCACTTGATCCTACACCTAAATCAAGAAGATTAGTTCCTCATTTGGGAAGTGACACACAAGAAGAAGAAAATATTCCTGTCAAACTTAAGGGAACTTATAAACTTTCAAAAAAGATAAAGTATGAAATAAGTGATTCTGATTCAAGCTATAATTTTGAATCTACATATGGAAATAGAGTTCAGATGGTTGCATCAAGAAGGATAGCTCATTTGGCAGTGTTAATGACTCCTTCAAAATTATACCCATCACTCAGCAGTACTTCAAAGAAATCACTCTATTGGAGGTTCATAACATTAAAGAATTGATAACATTCTATGTGTCATCATTGAGTGAGAGTGGCAGAACATGAACTCTATTTTATAAATCTGAAGAGTCTCGACCTCACAATTTTGATCAATCTACTCAACATAAAAATTCTGATGAGCTAGTGCTAACAAGAATACCAATATACTATCCACAAAAATTGCAAAGAATGATGCATAAGCTTAGAATTCATATTGGAACTACTAAACATAGAAATCAAAACTTTAGCAGGATGTGGAGCTAAAGAAGTTCTCAACCATCACAAAGAAGTGATAAGTTTATCACTAAAGGTCTTGGGTTCATTCACAAATCTCATAAAAATAAAGCTTGTTATAATATAATAGAAGTTGAAATCGAAGCTAATAGTGACGAAGAAGATGATCTCCATGAAATTCTTCTTACAAATGATGAAGAAGTAGAAGCCAAGCCTGTGCCTGAAGAACTCAAAGATGGTGACAAAAAGCTACTATGGATGAACTCAAAGAAATCAACCTAAGAGCTGAAGATGATCCATGTCCAACTTTCGTCAGTGCCCTTGAAGAGCTAAAAATTGTACTTTGTGAATTCAGGGATTGCTTTACCTGGACATATTCTGAAATGTCAGGCTTATCCCATAATGTAATAGTTCATAAACTAGCTATTAAACCAGATGTGATGCCAGTTAAGCAAGCTCCTAGGCGAATGAGATTAGAGATTGAAGAACAAGTTATTACAGAAACTAAGAAGCTGATTGAGGTAGACTTCATCTGAGAGGAGAAGTACGCAGATTGAATAGCCAACATTATTCTAATTAAGAAGAAGAAGAACGGTCAAATCAGTGTATGCATTGACTTCTAGGACCTAAATAAGGCATGCCCAAAAGATGACTTTTTGCTTCCAATATCAGAACTACTAGTGGACAATACTTCCAACTATGATATGTTCTCATTCATGGATGAATCATAGAGATATAATCAAATCAATATGGCACCTAAAGATGAAAGGCATACATCATTCAAAACACCTATTAGTATCTATTGCTACACAGTCATGCCTTTTGATTTAAAAAAATGCTGGAGCTACATACCAAAGAGCCATGACACATGTTTTTGATGAGTTGATTCACCAGAAGGTGGAATGTTATGTTGATGATTTAGTGGTGCAGAGCTTAAATCGTGAAAATCACTTTGAAGACTTGAGAATTATATTAGAGGGAATCAGAAGATATGATCTCAAGATTAATCCTCTAAAATGTGCATTCGGAGTATCCTCCGAAAAATTCCTATGGTGCATTGTACGTCACAGAGAAATTGAAATTGATTCTGCTAAAATCATGGAAATTATGGCGATGCCTCCACCAAAGAGTTTGCTTTAGCTCCATTTTTTATAATGACATCTTGCATTCATCTGTCAATTTATATCAAATCTATCAGGACACTGTCAACCATTTGCAAAGTTGATGAAGAAGGATGCTCCATTCAAATAGGACAAGGAGTGTCAAGAAGCCTTTAATAGCATTAAAAGCTACCTGTTAAATCCACCAATCCTTTTAGCGCCTACTCTTGGGAAGCCCCTCAATCTATACATAGCTGAATTAGAAGAGTCCTTTAAAGCATTATTGGCACAACAAAATGAATAAAGCAAAGAGAATACTCTTTAGTATATCAATCAAAGATTAATAAGAGCAAAAATGAGATACTCTCTGATAGAGAAGCACCATTTTTCATTGATCTTTGCAGTCCAAAAGCTCTATCATTTTCTATTATCTCATAAGATTACCCTCATCTCAAAGATTGATCTGCTAAAGTACTTGATGATAAGACCAGCATTGATAGGACTCTTGGCAAGACGGGCAGTATTGCTTTTATAATTTGATATCACATACGTTCCATAGAAAGAATTGAAGAGACAAGTCTTAGTAGATGCACATCCCATCCCTGTGAACTCTTCTCTTAATGATGATTTTCCCAATTAGCAAATTATGCTTATTCATGAAAGAGAAAAATCACAAATTTGGGAAATGTACTTTCATGGAGCCTTATCGATCAAATAAATACAACCTCAAATTTTTTCTAGGGTAAGAGCAGGAATCGACATCATCTTCATAACACTAGGAGGAGGGATAATGAGACGATCATATGGGTTGATTGAGCCAAGAACTAATAATGAAGCTGAGTATGAAGCACTAGTAGCAGGTCTTAAAAAAGCTATTGTGGTGGAAAATTATATATATTCATCTTCATTCTATCTTTTGGAATAAATAAAATGAAGACAAAAATATATAATCACTTTTATTGGGACACCGCGTAGATTCATAGATGTTCTTATTAGAGTAATCGGGTACGACATTGAGAAAAGGTGTACTATCTCGAAAGATAGAAGTCACCAACCTACAATGGACATAATCACCTGAATAAGGACTCCTAAGGACTATGGGTCTTTGTATGTATCAGAGATTCTTCCCTTACTTTATATGAAAAATTAAAGAAGGGTTTATTTTAAATTGGGTTTGTTAAGTTTCCTATGGAGGCAAGCCCCCATAGTTAATTACATCCTAAAGAATGTGATCTCTTAGGAATACTCTCGATTAAGGTAAATGGTCGTTGTCTCCAAAGATTTCAAAGAAAGCACTATCAATCAATTGGTTTATTTTTAGAAGATCAACAAGGATTGATCAAGAGAAGGGAGTTATTATTAAAGCCAACAGAAGATAAGTAGGGGATGCTTATGATACTAGAAAGCCTATTAAGCATCTTGAACTATCCTATGGTTAGCCTTTTTTATTTTTGAAATTGAAGTTATTTATTTATCTGAGTTAAATTTTTATTGGAAATCTAGAGCTTATAATTCCACAACACAGGATCATGAAAATGTCTAAGAGATGAGGATTTATGCTTATAGCCCATGAAAGAAAGTAGTAACCTCTGAACCTAAATCTATGGAGCTTTGGTGAGGGCCAAGGAACAACCTAAATTTAAGGCAAAAAAATGAGTATTTGGTTTACCTCCACAAGAGAGGAAAAACTACTCGACTATTTGGACTTACAACTATCTGGGGATAGCTGCCAACTAACTCCTCCTATAATTTTAAATATATGCAGGCAAGTCATATGTTTTTTCAATAAGGCTAGGTTGTTGTTCATTTAGAAAGAGGCTAAGTGCTGAAACACACTCCCTAAAAGACTAGATCATGTAGGGCATGATTAATGACTTAAATCTAATGCAAATTTTATTGTGATTTATTTTCATTTTGGATACTCAGTTTGACACAAGCTTTAGGATTTGTATGAGTAATGCATGAGAAATTAGATTATGGGCCAAAATCAATAAGAAGGGAGGTGTGTTTTCACCATGGCTCACAAAGGTCAAGCCAAGTTCTCTGGAAAAGGTGGAAGTGCTCCATAACAAGAGAGAAATAAGATACTTTTTATGCATGATGTGAAAATATACAACATCCAGCTAAGGGGTTACTAAATCTTTTATCTTATTTTATAACCTAGGCTTTTGATGAGGTTATGAGTTATTTAATTTTAATTTGAGTTGATTAGTTGGTTAGAAAATGTATTTTTCTAAGAGCATAATCATCATTCAGGCCATTCATCAATCAATGAAGAAACTAGAAAAAACATGTCATCTTAATGCACAAGTTAAACAAACATCAAATAACTTATAAAGCTAGTGCAAAATAAAAAGACACCTTTTGTTGTCGGGTTCCACTGCACAAACCTAAAAACAAATTGGGTAGCCGAGCTCTACCCTTATACAACCCGAATTACAAATGAATTAATTATAATCAAAATGAGAAATCATTTTATGGGGGTCTTCATTCTTCATTTCTTCTTTCTTCTTTCCTCTTTCTTCTTTCTTCTCTCTTTCTTTCTTCTTTCTTCTTTTGGTTGGTTGGAATGCGCTCCAAATGCTTCACATGGTACATAAGACATAGTTTTAGAACCAATGTTCATCCTAATCCCCCATAAAAATCATTCCAAATTCTAATTACAAAAATTACATGAAAATGGGAAAAGTAAATCTAACTAAGATCTGCAAAATAGAGATTAGCTAAACAAACCAGACAATCCCAAGAATGTATATGAATAAATTGGACTTAGCACCCCACACATGGGAAACCAAGTCCACCTAGCCTATTTTGGATTATGCTTAGGGGTATAAGCAACCTGCACAGCAAAAATATTTATATTTTTATTACAGCACCCCTTAAGCACAATCTCCAGCAAAAGACCAAAATTTCCCTACCATTCAGTCTACGCACATATACCTTAACATTAAGACTAAAATATTACATAGCAAAATAAAGAAAATATCAAACCATGCATCACCCTAACTTAGGACTAGAAATGGTGACTTAGCCTAATGTGTGTGCCACTTAAGACTTGTGTGGTATGTCTTAGCTAGGCTTTAAGGTTAGAGTTTTCTAAATATGAAGGGTTCAATTTAGAGGATTATTTCATTTAAGTGATTTAGTTGATTTGGTTTATTTTATTTTTATGTTTTGATCTGGTTTAAATGAACCCGCAATTAATTACTAAGTGTTGTAAAGAGAGGAAAATAGAAGAGAACTTCTCTTTCCTCCTACCTTAAGTAGTTTCTAAGATAGATTCAATATTGTTTTTTTAGTGAATATTTTATTATGTGTTTTAATTAATCCTAAGTTTAGATTTTTCCTAAACAAAAATATTCAAAAAAAGGCATTTTAAGATTAAGTAAAGTGAATTACTATCACAAAACACACAACACTTTATATCTTTCCAACACGTGTAACATGCATATGGATGAATCCTAAGCATATCTATACATGCAAGAGAAAATGTTAGCACACCTTAATGATAAATGCTAAGAAATATTGCTTTAGGAAAATTTTGAATTTTCATGTATGCGTGATTTTGTTAAGTAGAAAAGTGGGGTTTTTTTATCCATTATTCATATACATATTTACATGTATGAAAGACATAAGTGAGTACGACGCCATTATTCTACACCAGGGGTGTGAGGTACAAGACCTACTTAGAGCTACTTAAAGCCTCGCAACCCTAGGATATCCAGAATAATATACCACTTTCTTAAATACATGTGCATGTATACCACTTTCTTAAATACATGTGCATGTACAAAAAGAAATGAATGGGAAAAGAATCATGCAAAAGAGTTTATGATTATTTTGTTTTGAATTGGTTATGCAATTTACATGTGTAAAATGTGAAGGTTTATCTTAACTAATAATATAGGAATGGACAGGAATGGATTTAAGCAAGTGTTGTGTTCTTTTCAAATGAACCATACACTTTGCAAATCCTATTCAAAACTATGTTAAAAGAGAAGAGAAGGAAAATCCACATAATGCACATTTTATATTATACTCACATACAAGCTTATAAGTAACTATAAGTAGCACACCTTTCATTTGTAATATTTGATTTCTAAGTTTTGAAAATAATTTTTGATTTAATAGTGATAATACCCATTTATATTCTTACTTTAGCAAAAACATGCAATTTGACATAAAGAAAATATTTCATTTTAATTTTATTTTTCAAAAGACATGAATGCATGATTTCATATAACATACACATTTAGCATGCTAGGAAAGAAATAAAGTGATGTAAGCATGTAACTTCACTCACCCTAATTAATTCCTAAAGATAATTCTATGGAATAAGATTATTTAAAGTGAATCAAAATTGTTTAAAGAAAGTTTTAGTTTTATTTTGAATTTGATTAAAATTTAGGAAATGTGAGAAGGTTTGCTGGTCCAAACCCATCTCCCACATATGTATGTTATTTTAGTTCAATTTTAAAACCATTATATTGATTTTATATTTTGTTTAGGTTAAGGTGTACATTAAGTCCATTAATTACCCCTTACCTATACCACTTTAACATATTTAACCAAATAATTATGAGCCAATGTATGACATAAAACCATAAGGAATTTAAATCAGCAATGCGCCTAAGAAAGAAATGAATCTAATGCATTTGACTCATAATTAATGATTAATTAAGCTAAAGGATTTAATTTAAGTACTTTCATAACCCTTCCCACACATATGGGTTAGGTATGATTTCTTTAAGCCACTTAGGTTATTAAACACCTAAGTATATACTCAAGAAAGGATTGAATAAGTGATTAAGTTTATGGATTAATTTTTTATTTTTAGTTTGGTTAATTAATCTATTTAATGAAATGATTAAATCATTATTCCATTTGTAATTTAATTAAGTTCTTATTCAAATGAAATAGACTTAGGGGAAAAGATTTGGAAAAGGCATCCTAATCTCATTCCCTAAGTCTATTCATAGTTCCAAGATGATTACCAAGATTAATTAATGAATTTATCATCATTTAATAGGTTAATTAATTATTTAATGGATTAACGGAGTGATTAACAGCGAAACAAACAATTACACTAATTGAGCCATTAATAAATCCCAAGAAAATTAGGGGAGGCAGAAGTCATCCCACTAAACATACCTAAGAAGTTTGGAATTAATCAATGGAATAATTATGGAGTAGATAACATAATTGCATTCCCAATAAAATCCAAATTATATGTAATTTAGTATTCAAAATCAGTTACACTTAATTTTATATTATTCCCCTTTAAAATATCTTCAAAATACACTTGAGTTTGTATTTTTATGATTTTTTTACATTTAGTTATGTAATTTAGAAGTTTCTATGATTACTAGGTAATTAAACTCCTAATTATATAACTAATCCCATCGGCGTCATGCGGACTGCTGATGCGGCATGCGCTTTCCACGTGGCACGATGGGATTGGTTATTTAAGTTATCACATCCTATGTCGCATCAGCCGACGGCACTACGTGATTTCTCCCTGGACCGCCTGATCAAAGATCGGACTGTCAGGATTAAACCTGTGGTTCTAATAGGTTAAATTAAAGATCTCATGTGTTTTAATCAAGATCATCCATCCAAAATGCAAGGGATAGACGATCCATGATTCATCCCTGCCCTCGCCTACAGGAGATGGCAACCGTCCATCCACCATGGCTTGATCCGAGCTCAAATGAGCTCGGATTGAGTAAGGATTGATCACACACCATCAAGAAGGGATAAACAAGACATCCAACAGTCAAATTCACTTAAGGTCACTCTTCTCTTCATAAAAGACCAAAGAAAATCTAACCTAAGCTCAGTTTTGAATAGTACCTCGTCAGAGGCTATCACTGGCGCTCCCAACCATTGAGGTAGCTTTGTCTAGTGGAGATGAAGCCCTCTTGAAGGTTTGAGGGCTTGAGGTTGAGTAGGTCCTCCAATTGGCCAAAGTCCTCCTTCTAGGCTTGCGGCTTTGGTCTAGGACCCTCTTCCTGTGGCTTGAATACTTGGGAAACACCTTGGGTAAGTTTGATTGAGTCCTCTGAAGGTGCTTGAAGAAGGAATTGAGCTATGGTGGTGAATTGAGGAAAGTGGAATTCCTTCTAACCTCTTATGTTTTTGAATTAAATAAATCGAGAATGGAGAAATGGGAAATGCTTGAGGAAGCTTTCTTAGAGTTCCCTAAGCTCAATCGAGTGTGAATAAATGTAATTCAAGTGAAGTTAGGGGGAGTATATCTCCCCTTGAGAAGGATCGGATGGTCGAGCTTGCGTATGCCATTTTGATCAAATAAACTAGATTGATTGAGTTTGTTAGGTCATTTTGGATTGCATGTGATTCATTTTGGCCAGAGGAGTTGAGTGGTGAAGTTCCCATGTGCTCATTTGAGTGGAGGAATGATCCCATGTAGAGAAATTCCAAGTGGAGGGTCGATTTTGGCCTTGGGTTGGGTTTGGCTGACCCAAACCCATTGGTTCATGTGCACCACACTCATTAGTGTTCATTTGATCCACTAACAGGGTGCCAAGTGGCCATGAAAATGATATGACCAAATTTCAAGTGGAATTAGCCATAGGTTACCCCTTGACCTAGGGGTAAAATGGTCATTTGGCTTTGATTTTACTTTGGGCAGATTTAGAATAGTTTGAAATTGGGTTGGTCCAAATTTCAAAGAATTTAGAGTTGATTTGAGATCTTTTGGCTCATGTTGACCCATTTAGGTCAAAATGGGTCAACTTGGGTCAAGTTGACCAATTGGTCAAATTGGGTCAAAAAAAGAGTTGAGTCAAGTTTATATGACCATTTGAAATATTTTGGCATCATTGGTTTGGTTCAATTTGGTTTGTGTTTGATTTTGGTTCATTTAATTTCATTTAGGTCAAATAGGTCAAGTTGACCAATTTGACTCATTTGACCCAATTGGGATAGGTCATGGGTTGGTTTAAGTTTGGTCCGTCATTTAAAATGTGTTGCAAGCTTTGATTTCAATCAATTTTGATTTAATTTGATTTTGGCTCAATTTGACCTTTTAGGTCAATTTGGATTCATAGTCAATTGAGCTAGGTTAGATCTAGTTAGTCAATTAAGGCTTTGGTCAAGTTCAACAAGTGGTTTAGAATGAATTTGACCCATTGTTTGCAATGAATTTAGCTTAGATCAAGATTTGACACATTTTGACTTTTCAGGTCAAATTGGGTCAACTTGGGTCAAATGGCCAATTGGGCTAGGTTAGGCTCAAATGATGACTTGGTCAAGTTCAAACATTGATCAGGAATTGGTTTTGATCAATGATTTCAATCAATTTAGCCTATGGTAGATTTTAGCTAGTTTAGGTTTCATTTTGGCTAAGTGTTGACTTAGTCAACCCTTAAGTTTGATTTGGTTTGACCCAATTTGAGTGATTGATCATCTCATGATGATTGTTGCTCACAATGTGAGGCTTAGATAGGCTTAGTTCAATCTAATTTGGGTTGGATTAGAATTTGGCTCAAAAAGATACTTTAGGTCAGTTTGGGTCAAGTGAGCCTAAGTAGGTCAATTGACTTGATCAAGGCTTGATTTAAGTTTGGTTGAACTCACATATGGACTTATGATTGAAATATAAATCCATTTGCAAGTGATTTGAAGTCAAATGGGTTTTGATTCATTTGACAATTTCAAGTTCAAAGGATGAACATGGGTTTGACTTGGGTTTAAGTTTTGAATTTAGTTTTGATTTGATGATTGAAGTTTATGTTTATATTGGATTCGTGATTGAAGGATTGATTGGATCATGAAGAAAATCCAAGGGTTTGAATTGGTTTGCGGTTGATTTGGCTAAGTTCAAGAATTTGACTTGAAAGGGTAAGATTGGATTTGGATTAGATTTGGGTTTGAATTTTGAATTGGGTGTTTGAATTTATATTTCATTTATATTTGTAAATATAAATAAGTATATAAATGGGTTAGGAGAAAATCTTTGAATTTGAATTGATTTCAGTTTGATTTGGTAAGTCCATAAGATGAAATCAAAGTGACTTATGAAGGATTTTTGGAATTGATTTGAATGATTTGGATTTGGTTTGGTTATCTGAATTTATATTTCATTTATATTTGTGAATATAAATGAGAATATAAATGGGATATGAGAAAATTTCTTGAGTTTGAATTGATTTGGATTTGATTTGAGCTAAGTCCATAAGATGAAATCAAAGTGACTTAGGAAAGATTTTAGATTTGGATTTAGGTTTTAGATTTAATTTTGGTTATTTGAATTTATATTTCATTTATATTTGTGAATATAAATGAGAATATAAATGGGTTATGAGAAAATCTGTTGAGTTTGAATTGATTTGGAAGAAGAGAGAGAGAGGATTTGGTTCATGCTATAGGGTAGGCAAGTTTTCCTAACACCCCTGAGGCATGACCTATCCCTATGGCTAACTCTTCTAAGTCTCTAGGGTTAGGTTAAGTGTTCACCTAATTGCTAGAAGTATCTTACGACTAAAGACTCTTAATCTCTAAGAGGAATCCTATGTCTAAGATGGAGAGGTTGAAAGCTCACTCCAAAAGTGAGGTCAATAGCTATTTCCATGGGCATTCAAAACTTGCATATTTTCGACGATTCTAAGCTTATTTTAAATCAAGTACTTGGCATCTATAAAATCAACAAGTTTGAGCTAGATTTCTATCACAAGTGAGTTCTCGAACTTATGAAGCAAATACTAAATATCACATTAACTCGAGTTTCTTGAACCGAGAATAACAAAACAGATTGCTTCACAAAATTAGCTAAGGAAATGACAAGTATGAATGATGATTATGTCATGATCGGGATATTTACTCAATGAATTATAGAGCCAGCAAAGTACCAATTCCTGCAGGTAGAAGGGTTATCAAATTTGACATAGCAAGACATGACTCAGGTTGCTCCTCATGCTCCTCAAAATCAACAAGGAATTATACTCAGAAGAGCTAAGAATGGTACTACCTCAGAAAAGTAGTGTGAAGCCTTTATTGTAGAAGAGCCACATGATTGGAGGCAACCCTTCATCGACTACTTTAAAGAAGGAAAATTACCAAATAATAAATCACTGACAGCTCAAATCGAGAAGAGAATGTTGCGCTATGCTTTCATCAACAACACTCTATATCGTAGATCCTTTGAACAAATGTGGCTACGATGCTTAAATATAAATGAAGCTAGTAAAGTGATGGTTAAAGTTCATGAAGGATTTTGTGGTGCACATCAATCAGGTCCAAGATGGCAGTAAAGATCAAAAGGATGGATTATTATTAGCCATCTATGGTGAGAGACTGTATCAATCATGCTAAGAGGTGCCATGAATGTCAAATACATGGGAATATAATCTATCAATCTCCAAATCCACTACACCTAACAAGAGCATCCTGGTCATTCAAATATTGTGGTACAGATGTAATTGGGCCAATTGATCTGTCATCATCAGCTACTAGCAGCGACTGGTTATTTCTCCAAGTTGGCTGAAACTACCCCCATTTAAAGAAGTTACTGGTGATCGAGTGATTAACTTCTTTACACATAATGTGGTCTATAGATTTGGAGTGTCACGTTGATTTATTTTTGATAATGGCACAGCTTTCAAAAATACAAAGATTTATAGATTCATCGATCGACACAAAATTGATTGGCGATACTCTTCAATATATAATCCAAGAGCAAATGATTTGGCAGAGGCCTTCAATAAAATATTGGTCAAACTGCTCAAGAAAATCCTCACTAAAAATAAAAGATAATGGCATACTAAACTAATAGAGGCACTATAGGTATATCGAATCACCTACAAGATGTCGACTAAATCCACTCCTTATTCATTGGTATTTAGAACTGAAGCAGTTATTCTGCTTGAAGTTGAATTATCGTCACTTCGAGTAGCCATCCAATACAATCTAACTGAAGATCAAAAAGCTTGTCTGAGAATGGAGGAACTCGATGCACTTGAAGAAATTAGATTGCAAGCTCATCAAAATCTAAAATTTTATCGAACAAAAATATCCAAGGCTTTTGACCATACGGTGTGGCCTCGAATATTCCAAAAAGGGGAACTGATCTTGATGCTGAGAAGACCAATTATTCCTAATTGAAAATTTGGTG
This sequence comes from Cymbidium sinense, assembly GCA_021442155.1. Lineage (NCBI taxonomy): Eukaryota > Viridiplantae > Streptophyta > Magnoliopsida > Asparagales > Orchidaceae > Cymbidium > Cymbidium sinense. Next base: position 154,438,297 of record CM038221.1, read on the forward strand.
GCAAATTTGAGCCTAATTGGGAGGGCCCTTTTGTCATTGAAAAAGTGTATCGAGGAGGGGCATACCAACTCATTAACTTAAAGGGTGAAAGACTAATGCTACCAATTATTGGTTGATACCTGAAAAAGTATTATACATGATGATTATATTCTCAAGGTACAATAGAAATCCCCCAGCAAGATAAGAGGAATTTTTTTAGTATATCTATTTAGGTCAACATCATGCTTCATGCCGAGATCCCTAAATAAATATAATTACTCAAGATGAAAAAACTTTTTTGTAAAAACTTTCCTATTACACAGAGGGAAGTTTTAGATTTCTATACATAGATGAAATCAATGCTATATGTTAAAACCCTCTTAAGAGCATATCAATTCAAATATTGATGTACTTTCTTAATTCCATCTAAAAGTTCTTCTAAAAGTGCTTTAGAATTCCCCCTATAAGATAGGGAAAATTTTTATTTTATGTTAAGTTTATTTGAGTTGGCATCGTACTATAAGACGAGATCCTCGAATATATTCTGATTCAGGTTGACATCGAGCTTTATGTCAAAATCCTTGAATTTAACTATAACTATTATTGTTAAGTTGTAGATTCTTACAGAAATAAAAAGAATCTATTGCTACGCATGAAAAGATAACCCTAAATTTCAAAAAAAAAAAATTCTCCCAGATTCGTCAAATATCAAAGATCAAGTCAGAGGAACTCCTAATTTTGGAAGCTTCAATCAACTAAGTTGGAAAAATATCAACCTCTACATCCTGAAATCTAGGACACAGATAGGTTCTAAAGGTCAAACTCGACAAGCCCACAAATGGCCAAGTTGCTGACGCTGTCCTCACTCAACAAGCCATAAGAAAAGGCCGTAGAGAAAGAGCCTCCATTCATCAGTCTGATGACCAAATCACCAGCCCATCATAGCTTAAGTTGAAGACTCGAGTATGTTCTAAAGGTCGAACTCATTATGCCTAAATGTGGCTGAGTTGCTGACACTCTCCTCACTTAACAAGCCATAAGAAAAGGCTGCAGTGAAAGAGCCCTCGCCGTAATGATAATAGATGTTCAATCTCAAATCTGATTCTCATTACAAGCAACCAGAATCCAAGAGATCTTTCTACTTGATCGATAGACCAAGACAATCTGAGGAAACCCTTTATTCTGAGCTGCCTCAAATTAATCTATATATTTCTCGCAGGGTGATATTTCAATATATTTTAAAATGATTCGATCAAGCAAAAAAATACAAAAGTAACAGAGAAAATACTGATGTCCACTAACACAATAAGACAATACATGACTGATGGAAAGAGAAACAAAAAAGAAAGAAGTGCATCATGGGAGCCTAGATTGTAGCTCATGAAGCTATGCTGAATAAATTGCTAAAGACAGATGCTTACTCTCAACCAACTGTAAAGCATCAATAGCTCTGGTGAAAGTAGCCTCAGTATCTACCATAACCCAGTGACACATCTGATAACGGTGATGCTCCTACTCTATAGCCCGAGCTCTCATCTACTCCGCACGATCTGGCATACGCCTAACTTAGAAGAAGCATCTATCAAACTCTGATGATCATGTTGTAGAGCCTCAGCACTCTCCTCAAACTCATCATGTGCTAGTTCAGCCACCTCCCTACGAAGCCTGACCTGCTCCTAAAGCTCTGACAATGAAGCGCGGGAGCGGACGATGCTAAGTGACCTCATGTGGTGGATCAAAAACTCTACGTCTCTACAGAGAGTCTCCAAGAACTTGAGAACCTGCTCCTCCAAGCTAGTGCGAATTAGAAGATCCAAAATGGTGTTCGCATATGATGTGAAGATGTCTAGTGACTCTGATGAATCCAAAGTAAGCCAAGAAACCACATCCCTCAAAAACACCAAGCCACAATCCTGCATACCCCTATCACGTGGATCTGGCATACATGAATATCGATGGTAGACCTCAGACTCATAACCTACATCAAGCATTGCTTGGAATAAATGAAAATAATTAGCATAAAGTAGAGTAGTAAATGTAAATAAGTGCACCTAAAGAACAAAGAGAAGAAGAAAGTACATGAAGATGTTGAATCTGACTGAACTAGTGTGTCATAAGTGGTATAATCCTCGTTGATCGTCACTATCTGATAAGCTCCAGAGCTATATGTTGGCTCAACAGAAGCCCCACTAAATACGAGATCCCTCGCCTCAAAAGTCTCCCTAGGATAATGGACAGAGTAAGGCTCAGTAAGGAAGAGTGGCTCCACAGAAGGAGTAGCAAAATCTGAGATAGTAATATCAAAGACAGGCACACTAGATAGCTCAACCCCAAGAACCTCGGTTACATACCCGACACTGGTACCTCATCGAGTCAAGTCATCATGAAAGTGGACTCATGGCAATCAATAAGCTCAAACAGCTCTATAGTGACTACACTACACCTGAGCTAGTGAAAAATCTCGCAGCTGGGGAGAATCTCTCTAACTTTGCTATGAGGAGTGGTATCCTCAGCTCTGGACTACTCGTCAACTGGTGCATCTATCACGAATCAAATTAGAATATCAGATACACTAAATACATTTTAATGATACGATAAAAAAGATGACAGAAGTACTGAAAGTGATTATACCTATAGTTTTTATCTCATGTGGGTAGTGACCAACGATGGGTCTCCTGACCTCGAGGAATTCCCAAAGATCTCACTCTACACTCATGTCTCTTCATGCCACACTCTAGGAAAGGATCAAAAGACAGTCATACCCAAGTGAGATGAGTATAGTTGACCCCGGTGTAGCTCTGCGGATGAGCTATCTGAAAATGAGAACCGGTACCAAGCCTTAGTAAATGTAGCCAAACAACTGAAGCAGTAAAGTAACGTGTCTCAAGGAGAATTGTCCTGATTTTCCTAATATCCACTACACCAGGGATGAATGGCCTACCATCATGAGCAGTAGACTAGAAGAAACTAAACTGTCGTGCAACTCAGTTGGGCTGATAGCCCTCTATAACAACTGACTGCCCAAATCGATAACATAACCATCCTGGACGTACACTAAAAAGGTACTCAAGTAGCCATGAAGCACTAAATATCTGCCATTCTCATCAAGACTATCAATAATATTAACCTCTATCAAGTCAGATGGTAAACCAAATACATTCGGCTATTGAAGTAAAAAAAATCAATCTTTGACCAAATGAGGAGCAAAGAAGAACATGTGAATCCGCTCCATCTCCAAAGTAGACAAAGCTTGATATAACTACAAGACGGTAGGATATCCTCACCCTGAAAAGAATGTTGGATACTCAAAATAAGCAAAAACACTATGTATGTGGAGGTGAACCCAAGCATACAAGTACTGCCAAGGTAGAATCACATCTCACAACTCTATAGAATCTGCCCCAAAAATCACCCTCAATATCTTGTAAATCCTAGCTAACACTATTAGGGGCAAAGAAACTCACTCACCTCGAGAGATCCTGCTGGCTGTTAATAAAGCACATGGGCAAACTGATCCCTCTGTAATGGGAAGTACAAAATTGGAGAGCCATGTCACTATAAATTCTGCTAAGAATAGATCCTCGATCAATCCCTGTATAGCTGGAGAAGTCTTCCCTGCTAATAAAGTAGACTCTGCAATCTCCTCAGATAAGTAACTGCATCAGACACACCCAATCGAAAAGGGTCATGTAGTACTATAGTCTCCTTAAATAGAGCATAATTTTGTAAGAAGCTCTGAATTCATGCACTCATAGGCAGTGCAGCTCGTGATCATCTAGAACGTCCTGATGCCTTGAGAGTCTGGTGATAATGCTTTAGAAGGTCAATATAAATAGAAGGCATAGCCTCGTCAATTACAATCATCTGAAGGCTGCCAATGAAATAACTCCTCAACAGGTGGAACACACTCCTCATAGCGGTAATCAAATACCGAAAGACCTAACACAGCCTGTAAGTCCCAAAGGGTAACTGTCAATTCCTCTGGGCCAATCCAACAAGTTTTACTACTAGTATCCCAGAACTCCGCTTCTCCACGAGCCCAAGAAGAAGGCATACCTCTAAAATCAAATAAAGATACATATACTGCCTCATAAATGTCAGTTGCTTGTAAAGTATCTCTATGAGCCTGCAAGACACACCTAGCCCATGTGACGTATCCATGTGGAAGACTAGGAATCCAACCAATAGAGGAATCTCAAAGCAGGTCTAATGAGCCCAACTATAATTGATGATGGCCTATAAGTCTAGACTGTCTCATCTGCTCAATGCTGTCAGAAGTAGGCTGTAAAATATCACAATATCCAGAATTGACCTGAGCTACTATGTTGTCTAGAGGATTGTAGTCCCCGCATTTTAGCTTAATGGTAGCCACCCAATCTTCAGGATCCTCAAAGGCAAAAAATTCTGAAGTACAGTCAGGAAGTATGGAAGAGCATGCGAAGAAATCCTAATAAAGATCATGTCCTCGCAACATATCAGTGTGTTGCTCAATCCTATCCCTGATATCAACATCTCCATGAGGATCATGCATGTTAATCTCCAACTAAATAGCCTCCTTGCTAGGCTCAATAGATGACAGATCATTAGGTCTTCTCCAGCTGAGCATTCTCCTATCAAGGGATTAGAGAAATGGCACATAAGAATCTGAGTGACAGCATAACAAAGCTAAAACAAAAAAAGAGTTATACTAAGAAGTAGTAAGAAGAAGGGGAACAAAAAAATAGAGCACAGAAAGTCAAAAGGATCAACCAATTTTTAACAAATATGACTCACTCCATGCATGAATCACATTTGTTGGGGGGTATTTGTTGACCTTCACATATGCTACATTAGCCGAATCAAGCTTATAAGGTGAATTTGATCGACTTCGGAAACTTTAGAGCATAAATTAGAGCTGAAATGAGCCAAATATCACCAAATTCAGTCCAAATGATCTCTGATCTATGAACGGGCTTCATCATTACGTTCAGAATATCAAAATTGGTCAAAAATATAAATATTGTATAATCTAAAGATCAACTACTCAAGCGATTGAGCTATTGATGTGCCAACACGCATATCAGGAATAGAAATTACGATGATGTTCAAATGATCTCTGTTCATAAAATTGATCATGTTGTTAGCTTCAAAACATCAAAAACTACTAAATGAGACTATCAATGCTCAATTCAGACGAGTTTGTGCAAATGTCAAATGATCAGAAGTGACAGTGCGTAAATAGAGACTGAAAAACACTGGACATCGCCAAAATCATCCAAAATGACCTCCGATCGATGAATAGACTTCACCATTGTGTTCAAAATATTGAAACCAGTTAGAATATAAATATTACACAACGCGACCTGATGTTTATCGAAGTCATATCACACATATATGGAGGTCGAGAGGCACTGACGTAGAGCAAATGACCTCCATTCATGAAATTGATTATGCCATTAGTTTTAAAATATCAAAATCTATCAAGTAAGACTAGTCACAATCAATTCAGACAAATATGCATGAAAGTTGAGCAATCGGAAATGATAACACGCATTTTGAGCTGAAATTGACCCAATTTGACACTGATTTCAATCAAATGGCCTTCGATCATTAAACGGACTATACCGTTGTGACCAAAATATCATAATAAGCTAAGATTGATATATATTAAATATGTGATTTTAGCAGCATGAAATTTACATTAAGACTGATTAGATATTTAAAAAATCAAAAAAAAGCCTCAATTTAATCTTAATGCTCTAAATCCCTAAAACTGGTTCGGCCCTAATCCCTCACGCGTGACCCGACCCCTTCCTCATTCCCTCGGCTCTCTCTCATGCGATTAAACTCCCTCGGCATCCTCTTCATGCATAGAAGCTCCTCAACCGAACACTTTCTTTCATCTGCAATGTAGTATGTTCTCTCAACCTCCTCCTCCTAAAGAAACCACAAACCACAAAGAATTCCGACACTTTCTTCATTTTCCTCGTTTAAATTGAGAATCCTTTTCCTTTTCTTCTTATTTCTTTCCCTCACAACCATTCTTTTATTAAAACTAAAATTTTCCTTCCATTTTCCCTTATTTCTTCAAAATTGAACTCCCATTCTCTGATCCCCTCAAGCAGTAAGCCTCTTCCTTCTCCCTCTCCTTCTTCTTTCCCTCTTGCTTACCTGACCTCCTCTCCCTAGCCGAATCCCCTCTTTTGGCCAAACCATCTGTTGGTCGAACCACCCCCTAGCCGAACTCCCCTTGGCCTCACTTCTTCATTAACAGTGACAGCCAAGAGGCAACTCCAACATTATGCGGGTTCCTATCGGTCGCCGATAATTCCCCATTTATTTTATTTTCTTCTTCACCTCATTCTAGGCTAAAAGAAAAAAATGATTCAAGTGTGGAATACAATTTTATCATTGCGGTTGAAAGTGAATGTGTAAACAAATGTGTGAACTTGTATATGCGAATGCTTATCTTATTTACATGTTTGAAGGCCTCATCACGCTCATCAGATGAAAAATTAGCTATGATGTCACAAGACACCACTCACTACGCTCATTAGGGCGAACCGAGTTAGTCAACATCTGTTAGATGTCGCTCCCCTAGCCGAAATGCTATCAAAATTTTGTCAAATCTTTGGACTTAAAAAAAATGAGAAATAAAAGTAAAACATTAAATCAAAGAAAAAAGAGGTAAAAAGCACTTACAAGATTTATCTTAGTGAAGTTGAAAGCCCACTAAAAAAATTAACCATTTTCTTTCATGCACTCCAACTACCCGAGCAAGTGGGATGAAATAGAACACCCCATAACAACCCCCCCCCCCAATCCTTATATAAACTTAATAATCGTGTTATGATAGGGTTTGAGGGATGATACAAAACTCATAAACTTTAATTATAATCCTTAGTGGTTTAAATTCAAGCGATAAAATGGGTTCTCTTTTCATTAAAACTTCACAAAATTAAACAAGCTTTAGTTAAAACCTAGAGAGGCTGATATCAAACTTATAAGAGAACTAATTGAACAATTGAAAATTAAATGATATCGAAAGAAGTAGGGATCTTGATTGAACATCAAATCAAAGCATAAGAGAGCCTCTTGGAATTAAGAAGCACTCTTCAAATATACTCAAATAAATTGAAGAAAATTAAAGAATTTATCAGAGATTTTCCATGAGATCGAATGATTAATAATAAGCATAAGCAATGAACCCTTAGAAAATATTTGAGTATATTCATCGTCTTATTAAATACTGAATTAGATCAAGGAGAAATTGAGTATAGTTGGCAATGAATTTGAGAATTATCATATGCAAGAGTATATTGAATATTCAAAGACTAATCAACTTGGAATCAATTAAATACTAGATTTGCAACACCTTCTATGCCACTAGATTTGCAACACTTTATACAAGCGAATAGAAGGCGTTAATTAAGACATTCTTAAATAAATCTGCATGGGCCCCTATTGACCTCATTTTTGGATTGAGCTCTCAACCCCTAAATCTTAGACAAAGAACTTCTCTTAGAATTTAAGAATTCTTTAGTCTTAAGACATATCTAGTGATTAGGTGGACACTTAACCTATCCCTAGAGACTTAGAAGAGTTAGCCATAAGAATAGGTCATGCTTTAGGGGTGTTAGGAAAATTTACCTACCTTATAGCTTGAACCAACTCCTCACTCCCTTCCTTCAAGTCAAATTCAAATCAACTCCAAACTCATATCAACTTCAACTCCAAATCAAACATTGAATCAATTTCAATAGATTTTTTCAAATCTTGAATCAATTCCAAATAATCAAAACCCATGATTGAAATTCCAAATTCAAAATCTTTCCTAAGCCCTTTGATTCTATCTTGTGGACTTAGCTCAAATTAAATCTAAATCAACTCAAATTCAAAAAATTTTCTCATAGCCCATTTATATTCTCATTTATATTCACAAATATAAATGAAGTATAAATTCAAATATCCAAAACCAAATTCAAAACTCAAATCCAAATTCAATCAAAAATTCAACTTAAGCCTTCAAGTCAAATTCTTGAACTTAGCCAAATCAAACTCAAATCAAGCCAAACCCTTCATTTATCTTTATGATTTAATCAATCCTACAATCATGAATCTAAATATAAACATAAACTTCAATCATCAAACCAAAACTAAATTCAAAAATCAAACCCACGTCAAACTCATGTTCACCCATTGACTTGAAATTATCAAATGAATCAAAACCCATTTGACTCCAAATCTATTTCAAATAGATTTATATTTCAATCACAATTTAATATGTGAGTTCAACCAAACTTGAATCAAGCCTTGATCAAACCAACTAAACCCAATCGGCTCACTTGATCTAAAGTGGCCAATTTGACCTACATGAACTAAAATTCAATTCAATCCAAATCAAAGTGAATTAATCTAATTTAAACTTCATGTCATATTTATTGATCATCATAGGTTAATCAATTTTCATGAATTAGGTCAAACCAAGTAAACCTAGCCCGTTGACCAAGTCAACCCTTTAACCCACATGAGCCCAAACTAGCCAAATTGCAACCTAAACCAAATTGATTGTAACCAATGGCTCAAGTTCACTCCAAATTGATTATTGAACTTGACCAAAGCCTAAATGAAACCCAATTTGACCATTGGCCAACTAGACCCAACCTAGCCCAATTGACCATGAACCCAACATGACCTAAAAGGTCAAATCAAGCCAAAATCAAATATAAACCAAATTGATTGGAAACAAAGATACCAATCCATTTCAAATGATCAACCAAACTCAAACTAAGCCATAATTCAAGCCAATTTGGTCAATTGTGTCAAATTGGTCAACTTAGCCCAAATTGACTTAAAGGATCAAATTGGTCAAATCCCAAATTAAATCCAAATTAAACTAAATTAATTGAAACCTATTGAACCAATATGCTCCAAATAGTCATTTGAACTTGACCCAACTCTTGGTTTGACCCAATTTGACCAATTAGTCAACCTAACCCATTTTGACCCGATTTGACCCAAATGGGTCAAACTAACCTAAATTAAACCAAATGAACTTCAAATGACATGAAATTTGGTCCAACTTACTTTGCACTCATTTCAAATCTGTCCAAATCAAATTCAAAGCCAAATGACCACTTTTCCCTTGGGTCAAGGGCATCCCATGAGAAAAGGCACTTTTCCAAGTGGTCGTTTCTCTTCATTGGCCACTTGGCACTCATCCATTGGTCCACATAGGCACCAAGGACACTGATTTTCTGACCCAAGGAGTGGTTGGGGCAGCCATGACTCATGGGGAGGTGAAATCACCTCACCTCTCCCATTAGAACACTTAGCATGAAGGACACTCACCTCCCCTTAGCTAGGACACCCACTTGTCCTTCATGGCAGCCACTTTTCATGCCTTAGCCAACCATAGGTAGCCACCTAGGGTGATTCTCTTCCATTCCCAACCACCCCAAGCCAAGTGAAATGAGTTTGAAGCCAAAATTTTAAACAAAAAGTGGAAAAAGGTTCATTTCACTTCGCTTTTCATTCTATGACTTTAGAGGCTGAAAAAACTCTCATTCCTCACATTATCCTTCTCCTAGAGCTCCCAAAGCCATTGGAAATAACCCTCCCCACTTCATTTTGAAGAGAAATTCAAAACTAAGTGAATTTCAGTGAGGAAACAACGATCACTGGAAGAAACTTGTTTCAACATGAAGGCGAGTATCTAAGCTCAGTCCAAGGCTTCTTCCCTCACTCGACAGCATGCTCAAGTCACCACCACCGCCGAAAATCATCCCCGATGAGGTAACCTTCAAAAAACTATAGTCGGCCTTAGGATCTCGCATTATGTGATAGTTTTTGCACAATTTTTAGGAATCTACCCTAAATAATTCCGTATTTTTACTTTAAATCATCCCAATTAGAAAATAGAATTTTTCTAGTGTGAATCAATGCAAAAATGAGTCCATTTGGACAACTTTTCACATAGAAATCCTTTTTTAAAAAAAATTCCTATTTTTACTATTCATCATCGGCGGGCTACAGCCGCCGTCCGATTCCGTGGTTTGCGGGATCGGACGGCTCGGATGGCATGTGGATCGCATGATCCAAGCCTTCGAATCTCTTGATGTGATATGGACCATCACATCACACGATTTGCACAATCAGATGACTCAGATCGCGCATCGATCGGACAATTCTGGCCTCTAAATTGTGCGATCTGATCTGGATCGTCTGATATGTGATCGGACTGTCCAGAGTGAACTGCGGGTCGCTTTCTGTGTGTTGACCTAGTCTTCCCATCCAAATGATTGATGTGGCACCACGCGTGAATCACACGGCGTGGGCGCGCGTGCCATCGCATCACACGCCCAATCGCGACGCCGTAGCGCGTTTCCGCCGCCACGCACGATTTCTCAATTTTAAAAATTAATTTAAATTACTTGAAATTCCAAAAAATTCATACAAAAGAAAATACTTAACCAAAAATTGCAAATAAGGGCTCATTGAATTTGCCTTTCCGAGATGAATCCAATAAATCTAAAATCCCTAAATTTCAATGATTGATTTAAGCTTAATTTAAGTTTTAGTAAAAATCAAATTTCTTTAGTTAAACTAAAAATGCATGTTAGATTAAGTTAAAATTTTTAAAGATTATAATTTATGTTAAAATACACTTCCCAAAAAAATTTCAAGTCAAAATTACCTCTGTATTAAAAGATATTGAATTTTGAGTGTCAAATGGTTTATTTTAATAAATTAAATTAGCAGAATTCTTAAAAATCACTTAAATCAATTGATACTTCAAAAATATATAACAAAATGTAGAAAAATCAGAAAATTATGAATGAGACTCATTTTAAAGGTAATTCAGAGGAGAATCCAATAAAATTATTTTTAATTGAGTTTGAACAGTAGATTTACCTTAATTAGGGTTTATTTGAAAACTTAATAATCCTAATTACTTCTTAATGACTTCATTAATTAATTTCAAACTTCTTAGGCATGTTTAGGGGGATGACTTCTGCCTTCCCTAATTTTCTTGGAATTTATTAATGATTTAATTAGAGAAATTAATTAATGAACCCCTAATCACCCTCTTAATGTAATTAAGGTTATATAAGCATGTGAACAGTTTAATTCCTTGATCAAGATAATTAAACATTGTTTAAGTGATTGGGGGGTTTATGTAATAATTTTGGGATATTTTCCTTAAGCTATTCCCTAAACCTCCTTTCTTCCTTAAATTCAAATCTAATTAAGGGTTAATCCATTAATGATCTACTTAATTAATCAAATAAAATTCTCAAATTCAAAATTAATCCAGAAACTTAATCAATCCTTTTTGGGTAGATACTTAGGTGTTCAATAACCTAAGTAAACTTAAGGAAATCATACCTAACCCATATGTGTGAAAAAGGTTATGTACTTAAATTGAACCCTTTATCTTAATTAATCATTAATTGTGAGCCAATTACATTAGGTACCTTTCTTTAATAGGATTCATTGCTGATTTAAATTCCTTATGATTTTATGTCATACATTGACTCATAATTATTTGATTAAATATCTTAAAGTGGTATAGGTAAGGGGTAATTAATGAACTTAATCTACACCTTAACCTAACCAAAGCATAAAATTAATCTAATCACCTAAAAATTAAACTAAAACCATACACACATTTGGGAATGGGTAAGGACCAACAAACCTTCTCACACTTCCCTAATTCAAATCAAACTCAAAACAAAATGAAAGTCTCTTTAAACAACTTTTGATTCTCTTTAAATGATCTTACTTCATAAGATTGTCTTTAAGAATTAATTAGAGTGAATGAAATTACATGCTTACATCACTTTACTTCTTTCCTAGCATGCTAAATGTGTATGTCATATGAAAATCATGCATTCATGCTTTTCTAAAATCAAATTCAAAATGGAATATTTTCTTTATGTCAAATTGCATGTTTTGGCTAAAGAAAAAAATATGAGTGGCTATTATTACTATTAAACTCAAAACTATTTTCAAAATCTATAAATCAAATACCTAAAACTAAAAGTGTGCTACTTATAGTTTATTTATAAGCTTGCATGTGAATATAAAAATGTGTCTTATGTTTGCTTCCTTTCTTTCCTCTTAATATGGATTTGAATAAGATTTACAAAGTGTATAGTTCTTTTAAAAAGAACATAACACTTACCTAAATCTATTCTTATCCTCTTCCATGTTATGACTTAAGAAAGATCCTTACACTTACACATATAAATTACATAACCAAGTCCAAACATAAGTACAAATTTTTGCATCTTTCTTTTCCATTCATTTCTTTTGTACATATGCTTGTACTAAAGGAAAGTGGTATATTAGTCTAGACCGGGTTCTGAGGCTTTAAGCAAAAGTAGTCTTGTACCTTACACCCCTGGTTAATAATGGCGTCGTACTCACTTATGCCTTTCATACATACATGTGTGTATATGAAAAGTGGATAAGAAAATCTATTTTCTACTTAATGAAAATCATGCATCATAAAATTATTCAAATTTTCTTAAGTAACTCACTTAGCATTCTCTTTCCATGCATTTCTTTTTGTACATGCACATGTATTTAAGAAAAGTGATATATTAGTCTAGACAACCCTGGGTTGCAAGGCTTTAAGTAGCCCTAAGTAGGTCTTGTACCTTACACCCCTAGTTAACAATGGCGTCATACTCACTTATGTCTTTTATACTTGTAAATGTGCATATGAAAAATGTATAAAAGAATCACTCTCTTCTACTTAACAAAATTATGCATACATAAAACCTTCCAAGTTTCCTTAAGCAACCTCTCTTAGCATCCATTATTAAGATGTGCTAAATACTTGCATTGCATGTATAGTTATGCTTAGGATTCATTCATGTGCATGATACATTTGTGGGAAAGAAATAAAATATTATGTGTTTTGTGATAGTTGTTCACTTTACTTAATCTTAAAATATCTTTCTTTTTGAATAGGTTTGTTTAGAGAAAATCTAAACTTAGGATTAATTAAAATACATAATAAAATATTCACTAAATAAAAATTGTTAATGAATCTACCTTAGAAATTGCTTAAGGTAGGGAGAAAAGAGAAGTTCTCTTCTCTTTTCCTCTCTTTACAACCTTTAGTAATTAAGTAGATTCATTCAAACTAAATCAAATCATCAAATAAAATTAACCCATGTCAACTAAACAACTTAAATGAGACCACCCTTTTAAGTTGAGCCTTTTCATACTTGAAAAATCCTAACCTTACAGCCTAGCTAAGCATACCACATAAATCTTACATGGCACACACATTAGGCTAAGTCACCACTTCCAGTTCTATGATAGGGTGGTGCATGGTTTGATATTTGTTTTCTTTTATGATGTGATGTTTTAGTCTAGATGTTAGGGTGTATGTGCGTAGAATGAATGGTAAGACAATTTAGTCTAATCATTATCTTATGCAGGGGATTGTGCTTAAGGAGTGGTGTAATAAGAATATAACTACTTTTACTATGCAAGTTGCTTATACCCCTAAGCATAATCCAAAATAGGTTAGGTGGACTTGGTTACCTATGTGTGGGGTGCTAAGTCCAATTTGTTTATATACATGCTTGGGAATGTATGGTTTGTTTAGATAATCTCTATTTTGCAGGTTTCAGTTAAATTTACTTTTTTCCCTTTTCATGTAATTTTGCAATTAGGATTTTGGAATGATTGTTATGGGGATTAAGATGAGCTTTGGTTAGAAGGTCATGTCTTATGTACCATATGATGCCTTTGGAGTATCCACCTATCAAAAGAAGAAACCAAAGAAGAAAGAAGAGAAGAAGAAGAAAGAAGAAGAGAAGAATAAAGAAATGAAGCTTGAAGACCCCCATAACATGAATTGCTTGCTTAATTGTAATTAATTCATTTATAATCTGAGTTGTATAAGGGTAGAGTTCGACTACCCAATCTATTTTTCGGGTTTGTGCGGTGGTGCCCAACCACATTTGGCCTTTTATTCTTTTGTGTTAGCTTTATAAAATGTTTGATGTTTTATTTAGCTTATGCATTAAAAATAGCATGTTTTCCTAGTTTCTTCATTGCTTTGATGTATGGCCTGGATGATGATTAGGCTCTTAGAAAAAAATAAATCTTCGACCAAATTAATCAACTCAAAATTAAAAATAAGCAACTCATAACCTCGCTTAAAGCCTAAGCTAGAAATCAAGATAAAAGAATTAGTAACCCCTTAGCTGGATGAGTATTTCTTTTACAACATCATGCACAATAGCATATTGATTCACTCTTAATTTAGAGGGCTTCCACCCCTGCCAAAGAACTTGGCTTGACCTTTAAGAGCTATGGTGGAAACACACCTCCCATCTTGCTGATTTTGGCACATAATATAATTTCTCATGCATTAGAGATATGAATCCTATAAGCCTGAGTCAAATGATTATCTAAAAATAAAAATAATATGTAATATGATTTGCATTAGATAGGTCATTTGAAGCATGCCCTTACATGATCTAGTCTCTTTAGGAAGTGAATTTAAGGACTTAGTCTCTTTCTAAATAAGTAACATCCTAGCTATCTTGCATAAAGCATAAGACTTGTCGGCATGTATTTAAAATTGTAGGAGGAGTTAGTTGGCGGCCACCCCCCCAGGCAGTTGTAAGTCCAAGCAGTCGAGTGGTTTGTCCTCTCTTGTAGAGGCAAACTGAAAACCCATTTTTTTCCATAGATTTATGTCATGCTTTTGGCCTCGCCAAAGCTCCCTAGATTTAGGTTCTGAGGTTGCTTCTCCCTTCTATGGGCCATAAGCATAAATCCTCACCTCTTATGCATTTTCATGACCTTGCATCATGGAATTATAAGCCCTAAACTTCTAATAAAAATTTAACTCAAACAAATAATTTTCCTTAATTTCAAAAATGTAAAGGCCAACCATAAGATAGTTTGGGATGTTTACTAGGCTTCCTAGTATTCTAAACATCCCCAACTCATCTCCATTTTGCTTCAATAAGAACTCCCTCCTCTTAATCGATCCCACTTGATTTTCCAAAAATAAACTAATCAATTGATAGTCCTACTTATTGAAATCTTTGGAGACAATGATCATTTACCTTAATCGAGAGTATTCTTGAGGAGTCTCATTCCTTAAGATGTAATTAACTATGAGGGATTTCTCCTGTAGGGAACTTAACGAACCTAGTTCAAAATAAACCCTACTTTACTTTTCATATAAAGTATGGGAAGAATCTCTGGTACATATGTAGACCCATAGTCCTTAGGAATCCTTATTAAGGTGATAGGTTCATTATAGGGTGGTGATTTCTATCTTTTGAGATAGTACACCTCTCTTCAATGTCATACCCGATCACCCTAATAAGAACATCTGCGGATATACGTGGTGTCCAAAACTAAAGGTGAATATTTTTATTTTCATTTATCCTCGTCAAAAGGATAGATGATGGCGGGATTATTTTTCATCACAAACACACTCAATGCTTAAACTTGGTGTCAGGATGCTACGCTTCCTCATTTAGTCTTAGATGGATCTTGGTTAACAAAACCTAAAAATCTATTATAAGAATTTTAACTTAGTAAAATATCTGAGAAGCTAATTTTGTCATGTGATAGTAGATCTGATCCTCTGTTTGGAGCTAAACAAAGTTGACAGGATCTAAAGTTCTCAAATATATTTGATTCAATCAATTAACTACCCCGATGATGGTTGTGTTGAATGATAATTTCAACCGAAGGGGATACTTCCATCAAAATACGATTCTAATCTCAAATCAAATTAAGTTAAATCAAGTATCAATCTAAAAATTATTTAAATGAAATTTAATCATTAAAAATATAAAGAAAAACTCAATCTATCCACCTTCCATAATTATTTGTTGGAGGTAACAAATTAAGAAAACTCTAGCTCACAAAAGAGCTAATGTCAAATCAAGTATTCTGCTATGTTCACTCTCAACCAATCTCATGCCAGCAAGGATGTGGCCCATGTCCTCTAACTACATGCTTAGCCGATAGGCTCCACAGATGATGCAATTACGACTAGAGTCATCTGATCGGGTGCTTTTTCCAGTAAGTCTCCATTATATTATGATCACGACCATAGATCGTATGCTCCCCAATGGCTTTACCCTTTGAGTTGTGAATCATAGGGTATACTTGATAGGGAAAAAATTCCTCTGGCAGCTAAGGTAGACTTAAGATTGTCTCCTTAGATAAACACCACCCAAGTCTATAAGGATTTCTTAGACGGCGTGACCCATGTGTTGTTGATAAGGATCCTTTGGTCAAGTTGGGTCGACCTCCTCTGACTAAGTAGACTAGGGACTACGATAACCCGGGATGACAGAACTATGGGATCTAGATCGGGCATGCCATCATTCCCCTAACCATTTTCTTTAAGCTAAAATGGTGAATTTCATAAATTCTAACTTTTAAACTCCACATGTTACTACTATATGCTACGTATTAAGCGATCTAATGACTAGCCTTAATTCAAAGTTCTCTCTCTGCATTGAGAGGGGTAATTAACTATAGGGGTTTGCACCTATAGAAAACCTAGAACCAAATCTAAAGTCCTTGTAAAATGAGGGCGAAATCTCTAGGTAGTGTCTTATCTACTATTCCATCTGCCTTTTGAAAATTACACCAACACATTCAAATCATACTCTCTTCAATATTTATCGAGAGGTCGGTGGAAAATTTTTGGATCCCACACATATTTGTCATTTAACACAAGATGTTTTGTATTATTCATAGTTTACATACAACATATGTCATCATTTAAGTACTCCCAGTTTACATCACATAGTGAGGTACCACCAGTTGATATAGAACATTTGGAGGAGAGTTATAATCAAACATCTTAACAAATTATTGAGAGTACTAGCACTATACCAGAGTTGTAAGCTAAGAAAGCTAGAAAGAAAAAGTCTTGTATGTGGGAGTACTTTGCAGAGGTTAAAACTATATCTAAGGGTGTTGAGATTCCTTAGTTGCAATGTATGTCATGTGGAGTTAAGTTCCATAAATCAAAAACAGGCACAACTTCTCAGACATGTCAAAGATTGTGATAAAATTAAATCAAAAGGTCAATAAGTTATTGATTTATAAGACAAAAAGCAGAAGCGATTGAATTTCTTCTCAATTGATATTACTAGTGATTTTGGCATTTTTATTTTTCATGATCCTAAAAACTATGATCAAAGACAAGTTAGAGAAATTATTGCAATGATGATTATTGTTTATGAATATCCTTTTATGATGGTAGAGCACACTTGGTTCAATATATTATTGAATTTTTTGAATTTTAACTATGAAAGTGTGTCTAGAAACACCATTAAAAAAGATTGCATGTAGATTTATGATATTGAGAAAGAGAAACTTAAGACTTATCTTAGTGGTGTTCAAAGAGTTTCATTAACATGAGATTGTTTGACATCTAATCAGGCAATAGGGTATATGTGTTTGTGTTGACCTCATTTTTGGAGTGAGCTTTCAACTTCTTCATCTTAGACATAGGACTCCTCTTAGACACTAAGAGTTCCTTAGTTTTAAGACACTTCTAGTGATTAGGTGAACACTTAATCTAACCCTAGAGACTTAGAAGATTAGCCATAAGAATAGGTTATGGCTTAGGGGTGTTAGGAAAACTTGTCTACCCTATAGCTTGAACCTCTCTTCTTTCAAGTCAAACTTCAAACCCAAATAAACTTCAAATTCAAATCAACCTCAAATTCAAACCAATTTCAAATCAAATTCCAACTTAAATAATTTTTCTCAAATCATCCAAATCAATTCCAAAAATCCTTCTTAAGTCACTTTAATTTCATCTTATGGACTTAGCTCAAATCAAATTCAAATCACTTCAAACTTAAGAGATTTTCTCATAACCCATTTATATTCTAACTTATATTCACAAATATAAATGAAATATAATTAAAATAACCAAAACTAATTCAAAACACAAATCCAAATATAATCAAAATCCAAACTAAACTCTTTTAAGTCAAATTCTTGAACTTAACCAAATCAAACTCAAATCAATCCAAACCTTTGAATTTTCTTCATGATTCAATCAATCCTTCAATAATGAATCTAAACACAAACACAAACTTCAATCATCAAACCAAAACTAAATTCAAAACTCAAACCCTAATCAAACCCATGTTCATCCTTTGAACTTGAAATTGTCAAATGAATCAAAACTCATTTGACTCCAAATCACTTGTAAATGGATTTATATTTCAATCATAACTCCATATGTGAGTTCAACCAAACTTGAATCAAGCCTTCATCAAGTCAATTGATCCACTTAGGCTCACTTGACCCAAAGTGACCTAAAACACCTTCTTGAGCCAAATTCTAATCCTACCCAGATTGGACTGAATTAAGCCCATCTAAGCCTCACATTGTAAGCAACAATCATCATAAGGTAATCAATCACTCAAATTAGGTCAAACCAAGTCAAACCTAGCCATTGACCAAGTCAACACTTAACCTAAATGAAACCCAAACTAGCTAAAATCGATCATAGGCTAAATTGATTGAAACCATTGATCAAAACCAATTCATGATCAATGATTGAACTTGACCAAGTCATCATTTGAGTCAAACCCAGCCCAATTGACCACTTAACCAAAGTTGAACTAAAAAGTCAAATGGGTCAAATCTTGATCTAAGCCAAATTGATTGCAACCAATGGGTCAAATTCATTCCAAATCACTTGTTGAACTTGACCAAAGCCTCAATTGGCCAACTAGACCCAACCTAGCCCAATTGACCATGAACCCAACTTGACCTAAAAGATCAAATAAAGCCAAAATCAAATCAAATCAAACCAAAATTGATTGAAATCAAAGCTTGCAAAATATTTCAAATGACCAACCAAACCAAAACCAACCCATGACCTAACTAATCAATAAATTCAACTTGACCCATTTGACCTAAATGAAATCAAATGAACCAAAACCAAATATAAATAAAATTGAACCAAATCAATGAGACCAAACCACTCCAAATGGTCATATGAACTTGGCCTAACCCTTGGTTTGACCTAATTTGACCAATTGATCAACTTAACCCAAGTTGACCCATTTTGACCTAAATAGGTCAACATGAGCTAAATGATATCAAATCAACATCAAATTCATTAAAAATTGGCACAACCCATTTTTCAATTATTCCAAATCTGCCTAAATCAAAATCAAATCCAAATGACCATTTTATCCTTAGGTCAAAGGGTAACATATGGCCAATTCCACTTGGAATTTGGTCAAATCCTTTTCATGGCCACTTGGCATCCTCTTAGTGGTCCATTTGGACACTAAAAGATGTGGTGCACGTGACCTAATAGGTTTGGGTTAGCCAAAAATGACCACCCAATGGAAAATGAGCACATGAAATCACTCCATACTCTCATTTAACACATGGGCAACTCCTCCACTACACTCCCCTGCCAAAACTAAATCATGTGAAGCTCTAACAACCTAACAAACCCATTCCATCTCATCAATTGATCCAAAATGACAAAAGAACTCACGGCCGTCCGTTCCAAGTAGGGGGAGATATACTCCCCCTCAATTCATTATAATTCACATCACTTACTGTAAATTGAACCTTAGGAACTCAGAGGAAGCATTGTCAAGCTCTCCCAAGGTTTCCCAAGCTCAATTGAATTCTCCATTTCTCCGTTTTATTTAAGAAGAAAATAGGGGAGGTGACTGAGAGTGCCAACTTGCTCAGTTCTCCATAGAAGTCCAATTCCTCTTGCAAGCACCATCAAGGCACTAAGTCGAGCTCATCCAAAGCAAATCCCAAGTAACCAAGCCATGGGAAGGAGGAGCTAGACCAAAGTCGCAAGCCATTGAAGGGAGCCTTGGCCAATAGGAAGATCCACTTCATCTCAAGCCTTTAAACCTTCAACAAAGCTTCATCTTCATTAGACGAAGCTACCTCAATGTTTGAAAGCGTCGGTGATATCCTCCAGTGAGGTATGCTTCAAAACTTAGCTTAGGCATATAATTCTTTGGTCCTTTATGAAGGGAAGTGTAATCCCAATAGAATTCCACTATTGGATGCCTTTCTCTTTGCTCTTAGATGCTGTGTGTTGAATCCTAGCTCAATCCGAGCTCAAGTGAGCTCAGATCAAGCCTTGGAGGATGCACGGCCTCCATCTCCCACGGGTGAGGGTAGGGATGAATCATGGACCATCCATCTCACATGTTTTGGATGGACAGTCCTGATGAATCCGATTAGATCCAATGATTAATCCTTTAAAAATTGTGGGTTTAATCTTGACTGTCCGATCTTTAATCGGATGGTCCAAGGAGAAAACGTGTAGCACCACCGGCTGACACGACATTTGATTTAACTACTTAAATAGTCAATCCCGCTGCACCGCGTCAGCAGTCCATGTGGCGTCGATGGGATTAGTTATATAATTAGGGGATTTAATGACCAATTAATCACTGAAACTTCAAAAATACATAACTAAATGTAGAAAAATCAAAAATATATAAATGAGGGCTCATTTTAAAGATAATTCAGTGAGAAATAATATAAAATTATTTCTAATTGATTTTGAATAGTGCATTTTCCTTAATTAGGATTTACTTAAAATCTTAATAATCCTAATTACTCCCTAATCATTTCATTAATTAATTCTAAACTTCTTAGAAATATTTAGTGAGATGACCTCTCCCTCTCCTAATTTTCTTGGAATTTATTAATAAGTTAATTAGGAAAATCAATTAATGAATCCTTAATCACTCTCTTAATATAATTAAGGGTAATTAAGCATGTGAATAGTGATTTAATCATTTAATTAAGATAATTAAACATTGTTTAAGTGATTAAGAGGTTTATGGATAATTTTGGGATATTTTTTTAAGTTATTCCCTAAACCCCTTTCCTTCCTTAATCAATTAATGAATATATTAATGAGTTAATTAGGGAAATCAATTAATGAATCCTTAATCACTCTCTTAATATAATTAAGGGTAGTTAAGCATGTGAATAGTAGTTTAATCATTTAATTAAGATAATTAAACATTATTTAAGTGATTATGAGATTTATGGAATAATTTTGGGATATTTTTCTTAAGTTATTCCCTAAACCCCCTTCCTTCCTTAATCCAAACCTAATTAAGGATTAATCCACTAATGATCTTCTTAATTAGCTTAATTAAATTCTCAAAATCAATTTGAACTTAATCAATCTTTTGCTGGGTAGATCCTTAGGTGTTCAATAACCTAAGGTGAGGTTAAGGAAATCAAATTCAACCCATATGTGTGGGAGGGATTATGAAAGTACTTAATTAAATCCTTTAATTTAATTAATCACTAATTATGATCCAATTGTATTAGGTCCCTTTCTTCCTTAGGAGCATTGCTAATTTAAATTCAATGTGGTTGCATATCATATGTTGGCTCATAATTGTTTGAATAATTATATTAAGGAGGTATAGATAAGGGGTAATTAATGGATTTAATTCACACCTTAACCTAAACAAAACATAAAAATCAATCTAATGGTTCTAAAATTAAACTAAATTAATTCACATATGTGGGAGATGGGTTAGTACCAGCAAACCTTTTCACATTTTCTAAAATCAAATCAAACTCAAGATTAAAACAAAACTTCTTTAAACAATTTTGATTCACTTTTAATGATCTTATTCCATAAGATTGTCTTTAGGAATTAATTAGGATGAATGAAATCATATGCTTACATCATTTTATCTCTTTCCAAGCATGTTAAATGTTATTTGTCATATGAAAATCATGCATTCATACTATTTGAAAAATTAAATTAAAATGAAATATTTCCTTTATGTCAAATTGCATGTTTTGGCTAAAGTAAGAATATTAGTGGGTATTATCACTATTAAATCAAAAATTATCTTCAAAACCTATAAATCAAATATCATAAATGAAGGTATGCTACTTATAAATATTTATAAGCTTGCATGTGAATATAGTTTAAAATGTGTTATGTGATTTTCTTCTCTTTTCTTAACATGGTTTGTATAGGATTTGCAAAGTGTATAGTTCATTTGAAAAGAACACAACACTTGCTTAAATCCATTCCTATGCACTCCCATGTCATGAACTAAGAAGGATCCCCACATTACACATATAAATTAAATAACCAAAATCAAATAAACAAACATAAACCTTTTGCATGATTCTTTTTTCATTCATTTCTTTTTGTACATACATATGTATTTAAAAAAAGTGGTATATTAGTTTGGATGTCCTGAGGTTGTGAGGCTTTAAGTAGCCCTAAGAAGGTCTTGTACCTTATACCCTTGGTGTAGAAAATAATGGTGTCGTACTTACTTATGTCTTTCATACTTGAAAATGTGCATTTAATTAATGGATAAAAGAATCCCTCTCTTTTCTACTTAACAAAATCATGCATCATGAAATTTCCTTAAGCAACGTCTCTTAGCATTCATTATTAAGGTGTGCTAAATATTTGCATTGAAAGTATAGATATGCTTAGGGTCATTTTATATGCATGATACACATGTTGAAAAGAAATAAAGTGTGGTGTGCTTTGTGATAGAAATTCACTTTAATTAATCCTAAAATATATTTCTTATTTGAATAGGCTTATTTAGAGAAAATATAAACTTAGGATTAATTAAAACATATAATAAAATATTCACTAAAAAAATCACTAATGAATCTACCTTAGAAATTACTTAAGGTAGGGAGGAAAGAGAAGTCTTCTTCTCTTTTCCTCTCCTTACAACACTTAGTAATTAAGTGTAGGCTCATTCAAATAAAATTAATAGATCAACTAAATCACTTAAATGAAACTGCCCTCTAAATTGAATACTTCATACTTAGAAAACTCTAACCTTAAAGCTTAGCTAAGACATATCGCATAAGCCTTAAATATCACACACATTAGGCTAAGCGACTATTTCTAGTCCTATGTTAGGACAGTGCATGATTTGATGCCTGATTTTATTTTGTGATGTAATATTTTAGACTAGATGTTAGGATGCATATGTGTAGATTGGATGATAGGATGATCTTAGTCTAATCATTCTCTTCTGTAGGGGATTGTGCTTAAGGGGCGCTGTGATAAAAATATAAATATTTTTGCTATGCAGGTTGCCTATACCCCTAAGTATAATCCAAAATAGGCCAGGTGGACTTGGTTACCCATGTGTGGGGTGCTAAGTCCAATTTATTCATATACATTCTTGAGATTATGTGGTTTGTTTAGCTAATCTCTATTTTGCAGATTTTGGTTAGATTTACTTTTCCCATTTCATGTAATTTTTACAATTAGGATTTGGAATGAATGTTATGGGAGATTATGATGAACATTGTTCATAAGACTATGTCTTATGTACCATGTGAAACCTTTAGAGCAACCACATTCCAACCAACCAAAAGAAGAAAGAAGAAAGAAGAAATAAAAGAAGAAATGAAGAATAAAGAAAGAAGAATGAAGACCCCCATAACATGATTTCTTTTTTGAATGTAATTAATTCATTTGTAATCTGGGTTGTCTAAAGGTAGAGATCGGCTACCCAATTTTTTTTTTGGGTTTGTGCAGTGGAGCCCAACCACAAAGGTCTTTTATTATTTTGTGTTAGCTTTATAAATTATTTGATGTTTGTTTAGCTTGTGCATTAAGATGGCATGATTTTCTTAGTTTCTTCCTTTCTTTGATGAATGTCCTGGATGCGATTAGGCTCTTAGAAAAAAAATAAATTTTCTATCTAATTAATCAACTCAAAATTAAAAAATTAACAACTCATAACCTCACCGAAAGCCTAGGTTATAAATCAAGATAAACGATTTTGTAACCCCTTAGCTGGATGTTGTATGTTTCATATCATGCATAAAAACCATCTTGTTTCACTCTTGCTTATGAAGGGCTTCCACCTTTGCTAGGGAACTTGGCTTGACCTTTAAGAGCTATGATGGAAATACACCTCCTTCTTGCTGATTTTGGCCCATAATCAAATTTCTCATGTGTTAAGAATATGAATCCCATAGCTTGTGTCAAATAAATTATCCAAAAATGATAATAAATGATAATAAAACATAACAAAATTTGCATTAGATTTAAGTCATTATTCATGCCCTGCATGATTTAGTCTCTTAGGGAGTGTGTTTAAGGACTTAGTCACTTTCTAAATAAATAAAGCCTAGCTATCTTACAAAATCATAAGACTTTCCTACATGAATTTAAAATCATAGGAGGAGTTAGTTGGTGACCACCCCCAGGTGGCTGTAAGCCCAACAGTCAGGTGGTTTATCCTCTCTTGTGAAGGTAATCCATATGGCCATTTTTGCTTTAAATTTAGGTTGTGCCTTGGCCCTCACCAAAGCTCCCTAGATTTGGGTTCATAGGTTGTTACTTTCTTTTGCGGGCTACAAGCATAAATCCTCACCGTTTAGGCATTTCCATGATCTTGTGTTGTGGAATTATAAGCCTTAGATTTCTAATAAAAATTCAACTCAAACAATTAACTCTCTTCAAATTTCAAAAATATAAAGCCCAACCATAGGATTGTTTAGGATACTTACTAGGCTTTCTAGTATCATAAGCACCTTATACTTATTTTTCTCTGGATTCGATAAAAAGTCCTTCCTTTTGATCAATCTCACTTGATCTTCCAAAAATAACTAATTGATTGATATTCCTATCTTTGAAATCTTTGGAGAATGATCATTTACTTAATAGAGAGTATTTCTAAGGGATCTCATTCCTTAGGATGTACTTAACTATGGGGGCTTGCCTCCATAGAGAACTTAACGAAACCAATTTAAAATAAACCCTGCTTTACTTTTCCATGTAAAGTAGGGGAAGAATCTTCGGTACATCTGGAGACCCATAGTCATTAGGAGTCCTCATTAGGTGATTAGGTCCATTGTAGGATGGCGACTTCTATCTCTTGAGATAGTACATCATTCCTCAATGTAGTACCAGATCACCTTAATGAAAATATCTGTGGACCTATGTGGTGTCCAACATAAGAAGTGTTATTTTTGTTCTTCATTTATTTATTTTTCTCAAAAGATAGATGAAGAATATAATAATAATTTACCATAATTTGACTATTCATTTCATTGATGAGTCATGGAAGATTCAGAAAAATATTATTAATTTTATTGAGCTTGACCCTCCTCATACTGGGACTTTCATCTATGATGTTATATGTGACTGTTTGTTAGAATGAAATCTTCAAGATAAAGTCTCCACAATTACTCTTGATAATGCTAATAATAATGATGTTACAGTTTCTTGTCTTAGAAATAACTTTGAATCAAGAGGAAAATTGTATTTTCATGCTTATTTATTTCATATCAAGTGTTGTGTACATATATTGAATATAATGGTACATGATGGTTTGAAAGAAGTGCATGTCATAATTTATAATATCAAAGAGTCAATTAAATGTCTCAAAAAATCTCTAGCAATGCTACACAAATTTGTTAAAATTGCAAAACAGTTAGAAGTACCTACTTCACAGTCTCTTTGTACTAATGTACCAATACGTTAGAATTCAACTTATATAATGCTTGAGTCTGCTTTAATTTATCATACTGTCTTGACTTATTATGTAGCTAGAGATTCAAATTACAAGTGGTTATCACTAGATTCTGCTTGGTTGAGATATAAAAAAAATCATGAATTTTTTATCAGTTTTTAATAATGTCACTCAAATAATTTCTAGCACATCATATCCAACCTCAAATATTTTTTTCCAACTATTATGCATATTAAGAAGCTTCTGTGGGAAGAATCTAGATTTGAAGATGAGTACATGAAAAAATGGCCACAATTATGAAAATAAAATTTGATTAATATTGGGGAGAGTGTAACCTACTAATGTCTATTACTACAGTTCTTAATTCTCGTTTAAAGTTGAAGTTCATTTCATTTATATTTTATAAGATCTATGAACCACGTAAACTTAATTCCCAAATTACAGTTGTTGAGGCAGCTCTTTGGGAAATATATGCAATATATGCTACTAAGAGTTCTCCAATTACTATAATGAATGATTCAATAAATGTGGGGTGTTCTTCTTCCAAATCTGTTATAGATCCTCTTGGCACATCTCAATTTGACTGTATGTTGAGTTTTAAAGATTTTTTTATGTCATTTGGCTCCATACAGCCTACTAAGTCTGACTTGCAGGTCAATAGGTGTATCTTGAAGAAGGGTTATTTGTTTGTAATACTGAGCAATTTGATATATTAGAATGGTGGAAGATAAATACATTAAAATATCCATGTTTATCTAGAATGGCTCCTGATATTTTATCAATTCCAATAATAACTGTTGCTTCTGAATTCGCATTCAATGCTGGTGGAAGGGTTCTAGATGATTATAGAAGTTGTTTATCTGTCAAGACAGTTAACGCATTAATCTGTGCATCTAATTGGATCAGACGATCCCAAATAAATGTTAAAATACCACTAGTGAGTGCTTCATATATAGTACCATGCAATTTAATATTGTTATTTCATTATATCTATTTTGCATTTTTTATAATTTTTTTGTTTTTTGACACTAAGAAATACTTGAGGAAAATTTGGGTGTTCCCTTAGGTGATTCTTGAGCAACAATGCTTTTTTTTCTTTTTTTTATACTACTTGTCTACTAATCATTTAAGGATATCGAAAACATTTAATTGCAAATACTTTGTGGTTTTTTTTTATGGATTTTATTATACTAATGATGGATTTTTTGCTTACTTTGGGTTTATTTATGCCTTATTGTGTAATATTATTATGTTCTAACTACTTTTTTTACAGAAGAATTATAGGAGCTAGGCTATGATGATTTAAAATGCTCTGATAAATAAATGTTACTTCATTGCTTATTTCCTTCATTTTGGTTTGTCATTTATGCATGTAACCCTATAGAGGATTGAAATGATGGTAAAATATTCAATTTTGAGCAAGAATTTTTTTTATTGATCTTCTATGGTTTGGATGCATGCAATTTGTCAACCTTATGTGTGACTTTTAAGTTGATGAGCATCAAATACTTTTATGTTTCAACCTTTGTCTCTCTGTGTTTGGAATGACATATTAAAGCTAAACATGCAACCATATAGAGTGTACGAGATTATGTGTTATAACTAAATCTGAGCCTCTCAAGTTTCAAAATTCTTATATTTTCATTCAATTAAATCGTCGATATATTCATTCAACTCAAAATAGGTACGCTACATTATTTCATTAGTATTTTTTGCTTATTTATCATAAAGAAGATTTTTGGCAGTTATCTAAAAAGTTAATTTGAATCAAGAGGAACATTGGACAATGCCTTTTCTTGGGCTTTTAGTGTTCTAGTTGTGGTGTTTGGCTACTGGGCTAGTTGCATGATCTTATGCATTTAGCCTCTTAAATATTTTTTACTTTCCCCTGTTGGCTACATTTGGCTTCTACTATCCACTATCCAGTTCTATGCTATTTTATTGTTTTGCTATTTGTTCTTCTGCTCTTTCGGCTGGTCTCCTTTTGGTGGTTGGTTTTGTTTAGCTCCATTTGGCTTCTACTCTTTCAGCTGGTCTCTTTGCCTCTGCTTCTAGTGGGTTATTCTACATGTTGGTGTTGGTGTTGTTGCTGTTCTAGTGTTGGTATTTTTTTCTGGATTGGTTGGTTGTTGTTGCATTGACTCAAAGCCTTTGAGGGGTGTGTTGCTTTTGTTGGGTTTTGTTTGTTACTAGGATTTGTTTGCTATGATGATGTTGTTGCTTTTGATGCTTATGGTGGCTATGATAGCTATGATGGTAATGATGTTCATATAACTTTTTTCTTTGGTTGGCCTTCTTTTGGTGGTTGGTTTTGTTGATTCTTTGGGCTTTGTTGGCTATTATAGGTGGACTCGCAGTGCCTTTTTTACACCCTCTTTGCCTCTGCTTCTAGTGGGTTATTCTCCATGTTGGTGTTGTTCTAATGTTGTTATTTTTTCTGGATTAGTTGGTTATTGTTTCTTTGACTGTAAAGCCTTTGAGGGGTGTGCTACTTTTGCTGGGTTTTGTTTGTTACTAGGATTTGTTGGCTATGGCGATGTTGTTGCTTTTGATGCTTATGATAGCTATGATGGCTATAATGATCATATAACTATTTTCTTTGGCTGGTAGCATCTTATGTGATTATAACCCTTCTTAGAAGTTGGATGCTCACTTATTTGTTGCCCATTGTGTTGATAATTAGAATGGATTTTTTTTTTTCTCTAAGCCTGAGCCTCATATGGCTTTTATTGTGGATCTTAGTCATATGCTTTTTTTTCTCTTCATTAACTCTCTTCGCAAGTATTTTTGTAGATTATTTTCTCTTCTCCTTTCAGGGTGTTGGACCTTGAATTCTGCTGGTCTTTTTCAAGTTCTCTTCGTCGGCTGTTGTTTTTTTCAGTTTTCACTTTTTCTTTACCTTTTTTTTATTTTCAGCTTTTTTTGTAGTTAGATGGGGATTTAGCTCTTTAGTCTTTTTGTAGCTCCTAGAGTATTAGACCTTTGAGCGTTATCCCCTATAAGAACTTTGTATCCCTTTCTCTAGTTTAATAAAATATCATTTTGCATGTCTTTTCCTAGAAAAATTAGATGTGGAATGTATATTGTAAATTGGAAGAATTATTTAATGTTAATAAAAATTTTATATTAGTATGTGTTTTTTTTTTATTTGTATCTAAAATTTTATGTTCTAGGTTTAATAGTTCAAAAAAAAATTAAAAGTTAATTTTAGTACTTCATATGATAAATTAGCTTCTTCTCAAGTCGAGTCGATTCGGCAAACAAATAATAAACGGTCGCCGAACACAAACACATTCGCTCAAACGAGCAATAACGAAATGAACAGACATTCTCATCACGAAACTTAACTTCGAACACAAACACGAACATGAACAAATGTAAATGAGGCGAACACAAACAGAGTCTCAGCTCGTTCATATTTGGCTCGTTTACACCCCTAGCAGCGACACCGGGGGGCTATGAACAGTAGCAACGAGCAATGGCCAAACGTCAAATGCTAAATGTCTTCTAATAACAACCACCAAAGGATGGTAATAGCCATGATTGATAATATATGGTCTCACTTTACATCTAATTTTGTATTCGAAATCGCTCAAATTTGATGAATTGAAATACAATAGAATTGAACTAAGGAGTGTATTTAAAATACACTCTCAAAATATAGTACATTTTAAAAGCAGGAGATCAAATAACAAAAATTTTAAAATCCAAAAATTTAATTTATAATACACTATAAATGCAACTCAACAAACAACCACTAAGTATTTTGTGTAGCAACCTAAGTAATTATGCTGTGATAATTGTTAGAATAAGAATATCTAAATAAATGATAAACTCAAATTAAAAAAAAAAAAACACATAGTTTATGTGAAAATTTATATATAATAAAATGGCATGCAAAGGAGAGTTCATACGTCTAAAGAAAAGTTACGAATGAAGGGCAGCTCACATAATGTAAATGTAAAGAAATCATAAATATATATATATATATAAGGATCACAAATTGTAACAATAATATGAAAGGATTTTATATTCCAGCGTTCAGAATGTACAGTACGATGAAGACTACCAAGATGTTCAAATCGAAGAAATTCCCATTGTGTCGAAGAAGACCACCTCTCCAAACTGTCGGCTTGAATGAATTGATGACTCCAACCATCCTTGAAGGAGCAGAGGCCTAATGGAATGTTGATTCCTGGCTCTCTCTTACCAGTTTGGAGATCCGCGGCATCATGTTTCTTCTTTGGCATAGGCAAGCTTTTCCTCCCAATGGCCCGACCGTCTCTCTTTAACCTCTCAGCCATTACTTCAGCTTCTCTACCAAAACTACTCTCCTGCTCCTCGTTCTCCAGTTATCAACCTCGTGCTCCACCTTCAGCTAAAATGTCCTTTTCAAGCCTCTTCCAGGAGTGTTCGGAGCTTCGGAATCTGAGCACCGGCCGGAAAACTCATGCACAGATGATTACAGTTGGATTCGTTCCGACTACATTCGTCACAAACTGTCTTATTCAAATGTACATACGTTGCATAGATTTGGACTCTGCCTGCAAAGTGTTTGATAATATGCCGGATAGGGATATCGTCTCATGGAATGCTGTAATATCTGGGTACGTGCAGAGTAGCTTGATGCGCGAGGCGCAGTCTCTATTCAAAGCTATGCCTGACTGTGATGTTATCTCATGGAACTCTATGATTTCAGGGTACCTGCAAAATGGAAACTTGAATGAGGCTGTTGATCATTTCTTGGAGATGATGAAGATTGGCGTGGAACCAGATCGCATAACCTTTTCGGTTGTTCTTAAGTTGATCTCTACTTTGAAAAAATATGAGATGGGAACTCAAATTCATGGGCTTGCGCTTAAAATGGCTTTGTCTGTGGATGTGGTGACGGGGAGTGCTCTAGTAGACATGTATGCCAAGTGTGGAAGTTTGGGTGATTCCCTTTGCTTCTTCCGTGAAATGACACAAAGGAACTGGGTCACTTGGAGCGCCATTATTGGTGGTTGTGTTCAGAATGAACAATTCATGGATGGTCTTGATATATTTCTTGAGATGCAGAGAGAAGGAATAGGAGTGAGCCAGTCGTCCTATGCAAGCCTCTTCCGATCTTGTGCAGGTTTGCCTTGTTTAGAGATTGGCCAACAGCTTCATGGGCATGCAATGAAGAACAATTTCATTTCAGATGTTGTCGTCGGGACTGCGACTCTTGATATGTATGCTAAATGCGATAGTTTGGGTGATGCCATAAGATTGTTTTGGGAGCTTCCTATCCGTAGCCTGCAGACTTGTAACGCCATGCTTGTCGGATTTGCTAGGAATGACCAAGAGATTGAAGCTCTGAAATTGTTTAAGTTCATGAATATTTCATGCATTCTTGTTGATGAAATCAGCTTATCTGCTGTCCTTAGTGCCTGTGCGGAAGCAAAAGCATGCTTGCAAGGCATGCAAGTTCATTGCTTGGCTATCAAAACCAGCCATGGCTTGAATATTTGTGTGATGAATGCGATTTTGGACATGTATGGAAAGTGCAGAGATTTGGTAAATGCTTCTAATGTCTTTGAAGAGATGGAACAGAGAGACGCGGTCTCCTGGAACGCCATCATCACAGCCCTTGAACAGAATGGGCTTTATGAAGAGACATTTTCACATTTCAGTGAAATGCTGCTTATCCGTTTGGAGCCTGATGTTTTCACCTATGGCAGTGTCCTCAAAGCTTGCGCAGCATTACAGTCGCTGGATTTGGGAATGTTAATCCATGACAGGATTATCAAGTCGGGGCTTGGTTCTGATTCTTTTGTTGGAAGTTGTCTCATTGACATGTATTGCAAGTGTGGAATGTTGGAGGAAGCACAAGCGCTCCATGACAGGATAGGTAGCCAAACAATGGTTTCATGGAACGCCATAATCTCAGGATTCTCTTTACAGAAAAAGAGCGAGGAAGCTCAGAAGTTTTTTAGTCAAATGTTAGAGATGGGTCTGCAACCTGATAATTTCACCTATGCTACAATTCTTGACACATGTGCCAACCTATCCTTGATGAGCTTGGGAAAGCAAATCCATGCTCAATTACTCAAGCAGGAGTTGCACAAAGATGTGTTCATATCAAGCACTCTTGTGGACATGTACGCTAAATGTGGAAACATGGAGGACTCTCTGCTGGCGTTCCAAAAGATGCAAGAAAGAGACTTCGTCTCTTGGAATGCCATAATCTGTGGCTATGCAAATCATGGACTTGGATCTGAGGCACTAAGCATGTTTGAGAGGATGAAAATGGAAAATGTTACGGCCAACCATGCAACTTTCTTAGCAGTTCTTCGAGCTTGCGGGCACATGGGACTGGTTAACGAAGGCCTTCGCTACTTTGAATCCATGAATAAGCTGTACAATCTAGAGCCTGAGCTGGAGCACTACTCCTGCATGGTGGACCTGTTGGGGCGTTCTAAAGGCGTCTATGAAGCATTGGATGTCATCAACGATATGCCATATGAACCTGATGCAGTGATATGGAGGGCACTTTTAAGCGCCTGCAAGATCCACAGAGATGTGGAGATAGCAGAGCTAGCTTTGGAGAAAATACTGTTGCTGGAACCTGATGATTCTTCAGCATGTATTCTACTATCTAACATATATGCAGAGGTTGGGAGATGGGACCAAGTCTCAGGAATGAGGAAAATGATGCGGGGAAGCATGATGAAGAAGGAACCTGGTTGTAGCTGGATTGAAGTGAACAGTGAGACTCATGCTTTTATTGTTGGAGACAATTCTCACCCATGGTCTGAGCAGATATTCAAGATTCTGGATAATTTGACTGAAGAGATGATCTTGGCCGGACTTGAGGCTGGTGAACTTGTTCGAGAAATAACCAGAGGTGTATGGAGCATCTGGGAATAGGGATACACACAGAGAAGGGGAAATGTTAGATAGCAGCAGACATATTTCACCATTTATATGGCTGGTAGATGAATATTTTTTTGCTAGAGCATTAGAATTCTCTAAAATAAGCTAATGGTTAGCTTCGGATTGATCTCAGCCTAGTTAGTTACTACCATACATGCAGAGTCTGAAACTCAGCCGGTTCTGAGACAATGTATACTCTGTGAATATCAGATTCTCCCAATTTCAAACTGTTTATTATTTATGTTCCAAAAATTGCTGGAACATATTACACAAATTGTTTCTTGTTTGTTTATGAAAGTGGGTGGATGAAGACATTCATGCCAAGGATTGGTGGTAATTTTGTTAACTGTAGAGAGGAAGACGACAGCAACTTGCAAGGTAGCAGTGTTAGTGATTTATGCTCGTAAGCCACAAGGCTGCAGTAGGATAAAGTGGTTTGTGAGCTGCAATTGTAAGCTGGAGGGTGTTGATGATTTGTACTATTGTGGGGCGGTGGGAGTGCACTCTCCAATTTAGTGATATGAATTATATTTTTTTTCATTAATATTTTTGTAATTTCATATATTCATCTCATTACTATTTTATTATTATAAATACTTTAATCAATGCCATTAATTTGTTAGTAATTTTTTAATAATTTATTAGCAATATGTTAGTCGGTTTTTCTTTTGTATTTATAAATAGATGTATTTTAATGTAAAGATAGTTTTATGACAAATAAAATTTTGATTATGAAAATGAAAGCTCAACTTTTTTCTCTATTCTGATGATTTGATCATTGATTTAATGATTATAATTCTTTTGGGAGAAATAATTTTCTAGTTTGACTGTGAAACTCATTCATCAAGTTACTATTAATATTCTCATTTTGTTTTGCTTATTATGTTTTTAATTCTGTTATGGTTGGCCTCCATCAAATTGTTATTGAGAAATATTGTATATTAAACACTATTATTTTGAATCAAATTTCATTAAAGGGGTTGTTTGGTTGCCTTGAAAAAGGATTGCAATATAAAAATATGCAGTGCATTTGGATCTATTTTCAATTATTTGGTTGATTATAATACAAATACAAGAATTTGCTTTTTCTTGTTTGGTAAAGTCAGGGAATATAAAATAGATTATCAAATATTTTAACTATGGTAGATGGTGAAAAGGTTGATATCGTAGTTGGGTCATTTAGGTCATGGTATATGACCCCTTCTTGTAGGCGACGCTAAAGCAAGTCATCGTAGCAATTTGGCTAACTGGCCCATCTACGTTCTACACCAACAATATTACATCATATAATTGACGGGCCATCAACATAGATTCCAAGAAGCATGCCAACATCCTAAAGTATGATCGTTATCTCTTCGACTGGTAAATAAAAAATATTCGTGTTCATTGACCAACGCTCAATAAAGCAATTATCAGATGATAGTCAAGCTGGTACTCTAAAGATGTATAATGCACTCCAGTTCAGCCAATCACAAACCCTCAAAAAAAATAAGGGCATCTAATGTTTCATTCTTTGGCCATAAATAAATATGAAGTTGCCTCAAATATGGTTCCCTGTATTAGTAAAAGATAATGTAAGTAATGAAGTAATATTACAAGATGATATGTATAATGAAGTGCAATTAAATTAAGTTAATAGAATAAACGGTGTAGTTATACTTACAGCATTTGGATGTGTACCTCAGTGAGACCTTTGTCGCCTGTCTGTATGTGTTTGATGTATGATCCATCGCTCAGCATTGTCTGCTGCCTTCCTCGATCATATGAACTGCATATGCTTTAAAAAATAGCTATACATTTTTTAAAATTAAAAATAATTAAAAATTATTAGCTTACTTTATATTTTTGAGACTTAAAGGATAAGTTGATCTATTATGACCTAATGATTTACACATATTACATATTATATTGCTCTGTGGTATAGGTCCATCCATTGTGTTTGTATACCTTCTAGTCCTCGGTCATCAAGATCTCCTAAAAGCTGGTGAAAGTAACTCAACTATGTCATTATTATGATCACATTCACACCACTTACTATTATCTAGGATGACATGAAACTCAACTCTCATATGTGCATTTGTAGTTCCAAATAATGTAGTAGGTAAATACATAAAACTCATGACTAACGCATAGTAGGCTTAAAGCAACGATCGTATGTGAGCAAGATATATAAAAATATTTGTGGCCTCAAATAGGAATAACATCATGACTCTTATCTAACTAACTCCACTTTGAATGTTTGACAAGATATATCATACACTTCAAATTCCTTCTATTTATATATATTGTGGCAATCTTTTATCTCCATATTCATACATATCTAAGCAACTACTAATCTTGGGTGCAAAATAAGACTAATTTGATATTTATAATTTAGTAGTCTTAGTAGACTGTTTTAGGAACAAAGCAATTATATTATAGTAAATAATACAAACTAATGCTTGAATTAGTAGTCATCTTGTATGATTTAAAACCACATTAAAGCATTCTGTAGCATTTGTGGTCATAGTTTTATATCTAAATCCATCGTCGTGCACAAGAGACCATTTCAGAGGATCCCTATGCATTAACCAATCAAAGGCCTGCGACTTCACATTCTTAATATCAATTATACAATGTTCAAATATCCTCACATTATCTATACTTCCAACTCAGTACATTTTCTCGCACATTGAGTCGACATTAAAGATACCCATCTGCTGAACTGTTCTTCTAAAATTTTCTTGTAAGTGTCTCAAACAATGTCTATGTGCAACCCAAAGTAATAACTCTCTACAACGAAGCACTAATCTAGCATGACAATCACATATAATGCACAGATCCTCCCTATTAGGCATAACAAGAATAACTTCACACAACGTCTTCATAAATCACCACCAAGACTCATTACATTTAAATTCTATGATAGCAAATGTCATTAAGTCATTATTAGTATCTATAGTAATAGCTATAAGTGGAGTCCCCCTATACTTTCCTAAAAGAAACGTATCATCTAAGCTCAACATCGGGAGACAGTACCTCCAACCACTAATTGATAGGTCGAATGCCTAGAAAAAATCGGTTAGATTGGCTGCACTGTATTTTATAAACAAAACCTTTCATGGATGAACACATAAAGGCTTATATGACTTCTCCCAACAGTCAAAAATGGCTTTTATTTCTTCTCTTCTTGCATCTCAAATCTTTGTATAAGATACTTTAACATTAAACTTAACTTCAATATGTCTTATTATTTCTCTCGATTTGAGATCTAATTACTGCATTATGCCAAAAAGTATGAATAATTAAAATTAGGTGAGTATATGTATGTCAACTAGTTATGATAAAAATTCGCTAAACTCCATCAAGGAGCTTTCTGCTAGGTGTGTGCAAACCTCGTCTACATGACATGATTGAATGATCACTTTGAACACAAGCAACTTTTTTCTTTTTTCTTTTTTTTTTTTTTTTTTGTAAGAGTAAATCATCTAGACTTTCACATTGTTTATGATCAACCACCCACCAATTGCACATTGTAACTAACTTTTTGTTGCAAAAAACATGTCTTCCATTAACTCATATGGAATAAAATTTTCATAAGTTGATGTTAAGTGCTCAAGTGTACCATCAAAGCAATTGGTTTCAACTCGTTCTTGTGCATCCTAGTTGTATTGGATATAGTCATTGTTATATGTCATATAGCCAGGTTCATTGTAACTTAAGAATGCATTTCCTCAAACTAGGTCATGGCTTGGTAAAGATGGATTTCCAGCATCTACTACAGCAACTTCTTCAGAATTGATGCAAGCATTATTACTATCTTCACTTGAAATATTATCCATAACCTTGTACCCTTCATCAATTGTAGCTAAATGAAGAGCTAAGTCTTCTAAACGAGAGTAATCCTAAATAGTACTACTTGCTCTATTGGGTTCTAAAGTACTTTGAGCCTTGGGACATGAATGAGATTGTACTTGATGGTCATATTGGATGGATAATGATGGTTGAGATGCAAAAGA
The DNA here is from genome assembly GCA_021442155.1 of Cymbidium sinense. NCBI lineage: Eukaryota > Viridiplantae > Streptophyta > Magnoliopsida > Asparagales > Orchidaceae > Cymbidium > Cymbidium sinense. Next base: position 154,474,679 of record CM038221.1, read on the forward strand.
ATAATCTCAACATATAGCATAAGGGTTTTATAGATAATTACCTCTTGAATATAGGAGCACACTACATCATCATCAATAATAATTGTGATGATGCCTTCGTGCACAAGAAATCAACAAATGAGATCTACAATGTAAAACATCATATTCAACGCACTCATGATTGTGTTCTTTAATTTTAACAAATTATTTTGTGATGATAATGCAATTAAATGATTTATACCACCAACATATTTAGGTACTAATTCATCTTATAGTTAAATTTGTACTTCAGCAAAAAGTAAATATTTATGTATCAAGACTTCTATTTCATTAAAAATTGACTATAGGCTACACATTAATTTAACTTTATATATATATATATTTAATATCTTAAAAATAAACTCTTATATATTGTGGAGGTGATTATCACAACAATAGCATTGGCCAGTGATGGTGAACTACAATGATAATTGGCGAGTGACAATAAATAATTAATAATTATTATTATTTTTAAAAATATGCAAAAATAGCTATAATATATTTTAAATATTTTTAAAATAATGTCATTAATTTTCTTATATATATATAAAATATATAAAAATAAAATAAAATTGATCCCTAATAAGTCCTTTCAAAATGTTGCAAAAAGAATCCCATGTATCTATCAAACAATCCAGTACTTAACTCCGACTAAAAGCTGTAATACCAGCAAACAATTAAAACCAATTTAATCATAATAGTGAAACCCATTCTGCTAATCCATGAGAAAAGCTTCTATATACTCGTGAATCCTAAACTTTTACAATGAATAACAATATTTACATTACCGCCGCTTCTCCAAACATTGGAAGAGAGCAGCTTCTTTCTATGTACAATGGGTAAATACAACAATAACATCCACACCTTCGCCTTCCAATTCGCATTTACTCCGTATAATCTTTTTCTTTCTTTCTCTTTTTTCTTTGTTACAAATAGTTCCAGATGTTATGAAATCTTCAACAGCGTGCTAAGAGGTTTATATTAGCTGGTCTCGAGAAACTATTTGATCTTCTGCAATGGGTATTCCATGAGCTCTCTGTAAGGATGCAAATGGACAATAAGGGCGTTAACAAACCTCAGACAAGAAAATAGGAATTCTAATATTGAACTCAGGAGTTTATCTGAATGGAAATGAATAAATAAATGATGCTGCAATTGAGAATATAGAGACAGAATGATTGATAACAGCTCTTCTGCATGCATATATCAATGGTTCTAATCTACCAATTGAGAGTTTGTCTGGGATCAGGAGCGGAACCAGGTACAACTGAAGGGGAGGCAACTGTTCCCCAAAAATTTTATAATTTCTCTTATATGAGGTAGTCAAATTAGTTATTTACCCTCCATAAAAATTATTTTTGCCCTCCACTTTTATCCTAACATGTAAATTTACTTCTCCTGAAAGCAAAGGTTGGTTCTACCCTATTTGGAATGGCTTTAGCTTTTTGTAAAACAGTTGTAGAAAAATTAACTATTTTTTAAATTTATTGTGTGTATTAAAAATACTTTTATATTTGAAAATATTAGACAACAACTTTATTGATAGATCAGATTGTTGTCAAAAGCAACTTTCCACCACCAAAATTTCTAAACAGCGACAAAAAAAGTGGCAATCAAATAAACATGAGACAACAGTCTAAAAAGTAATATTGGGAAAAAGCTATCTCAAATAGATCCTGAATATTGTAACAATGCAAACAAATATTTTTGAAGAATTGAGTACCATTTTTCAAGAATAATGCCCTCCATCCTACTAGCATGTGCCCTTTACTTTGTAGTTCCCTTCTATATGAAGAATTGAGTGACCAAAGTCCCAAATTTATATGTTCATGAAAATTTATGTTTTTAGCATTCAATCCCAATAAAATGAAATATGGTTAGAACGATTGGATTCACGTAAAGGCAAAGAGTATTTGGTAATGATGCAATATTATAAAACATGTATCAAGATAATTCAAAATTTAGATAACTTTTTAATATTTTATTTCAATTTTAATGAACTTAAGTTTTAAGATTTCTTTAATTTAAATTAAATCATAGGAATTTTAAAACTTGTCTAGATTTAGATTTAGAATTAACGTTTTTTTATTCCATAAAGAATATCGGTACGGATGCAGTTCGGCATAGAGCCCTGCCAATTTAGCGAGGCAGAAACTAATACATGAATGCATAAGCCATGGGAAACTATAGAGAGAGTTCAAAGATTAGATAAGAGATGGAAAACTCAACCGAACAAGACGACACTAGTAAGTATCCTAGTACTCATTAAACTAGTTGTCGCCTTGGGCTTTGGCCTCTCGCATCCTAATCGTATCCCTCATGATTCAGCTCGTGCATCGACAATCACTCGAATCTGCATGTGTCTCCTCATAGCTACTCTAGCATTGCTCAGCAACTGATCATCCGGCAACAATACTTCATCCCAAATGCTGCGCTCAAGCTTCCATGTCAAATCGTTCCTGATGCAGCTAACATCTTTTAATGGAAGGCTGTCTCCACCTCGCTCACCTTCTTATAGGGAGTGCAGCCCCAATTTCACTTGTTGGTGCTGGTTCTTTATAGCCATATACATTCATCAGATTTCCTTTATTCCTTCAGCGTGGCTCAACTTTTGGTTGACGCAAACCCCACACTACCTATCATGATAAACGCATTCTCTCTCTCTCTCTCTCTCTCTCTCTCTCTCAAACTAGGATTCTGATTTAGTAGCACCCTTGTCTTACACTTTGGTTAGTAAATTTATCATTAACCCTCTAGTCTAGATAATATTCATTCTTTAAAATATGATTTATATTTGATTGGTGATTTTTCTATTAGACTTCTTGATCGTTGTCATCTACATATCAAACTAACTTTGAAAATATAATATTCAAAATTTGTTTTCTTGTCATTCATATTACATGAATGGCCTCTTGATGCATATGCTGAAGTGATATCCATATTTTGATACCTCTGAAGAGTCTCCTATTAGTTTTTTATGGGTAATTTTTTCCTCATCTTCATGTCCACTTCACCTATTAGTCTACACTATACTCACTAGGATCAATTTTTGGTAAACAAATACATGTGCATGCTCTAGACTATCCCATTCAATTGTGGCCCAAGTTTTTAATGAAATGAATGTTTCTGTTCTTTGGCTAGAGAAATAAAGCTTGGCACTTCAACAAGTGCTTATAAAAACAGTAGAAATTTAGAATTTACCCAAATATTATTTGTCTTGTTAAATTGAGCCTACAAAGGATTTGTGACAACCCCACACCCCAAAGAACTAATCTTACGGTCTGAAAATCTACTCTAGCTTCCTCTTTTGAGTGCATTTTGAGAATTTTTTTACCCACTAAATCTATTTCAATGACGTTATTAAATAAGCTTTTATTAACAGACTGTTGTCATCAATTTGTTGTCCAAATAGCTAAAACAAGAAGGAATGTGTTGCTGTAAATTGTCTTTTTTACTAATTCTTTTTTAAAATTTTCAGTTCAATATTCGATCATGGATTTTTCATATTTTAGATCTAAATTTTCCATTTTTGAAGCTAAATTCCAACGTTGGAATTGCAAACTTCTTAACCATTAGCTTCTTTGTGACAATTATCACCATCCTGTTTGTGGTAGTTGTCATAGCCTTCTTTCTAAGAAGATCCCTCACGTATGTTTTCACTAATTTTTGCTAGACAAAGATTATCTTTCAGTGTTAGTGGAGGATCTGTTAGCATAAAAGAAAGATTTCATGTTGAAGGACCCTTTAGCTTTATAAAGAGCAGAACATTAATTATGGGTGTCAATTCGAATCAACTGATTAAGTTCAAGTCTGACCTAAATTTGATCAAACTTGAATAGATATGACCCAAACCCAACCTATTTATTAAACAGGTCAAAAAAGCACTCGGCGTCTTCAATTTGGCCATCGAACATTCAAGTGACCCATTTGGACATATATTTCAGGACAAATTCGGATCTTACACTTGCAGGTCAACCCAAACTCAACTTGAAAAATTAAATAGACAGAATTTTAGACTTGAACCTCCCCAAGTCTGGTCAAACCAAAACTAGATTTTTCTAGGTCAAGTCTATGCCAGTTATCGTGTCGGGTTGACACTCCTAAATTTAATGACTTAGATATCATTTTAGAAAATGTAATGAGAAGAGGGAAATATAAAATTGAGATATTGTATGATTAAATTTTATTCACTTGGTCTGTGTAAAAAATAAGATAATTTGTTAGGTGGAGAAATAACTATCAAGCAAAAAAAACATATGAAAATTAATCTTTAATTCTAGAATCCAAAATTAACTACAAAACATAAATGGACTATTATTATTCACGAATTGTTCAATTGTTGTAGATAAAAAGTTATCCGCAAATTACTAGATTGTTGTAGATGGAAAGATTTATCTATAAATCATTCAATTATTATAAATAAAAAATTATTTTCCATAGATCGTTGGCTTGTTATGAATGAAAAAATGCTTGACACAAATTCAAAATTATTTCAACAAAAATCAATCAGCTTCTTTGAGTCATTCACAAAATTAACTCAAGCTAATTGAAAGCTTTGAACCACATTGCCTTGATCACTCTTAATTACCTCTATATTTTTTTTGAAATATTTAATCATTGATGAATCCAAGAAATTTATAAATAATGCATCTGAGGTTACAATCACAAGGCAACTCATTCTTAAAAAACTCAACAAAATTGGCACAAACCAAGCAAGAATGCCACGTTGACTTGTTTTAGGTGGGTAACTTGGCCTTTTTGGCATATTGGATAAAATCCCCCTCTTTGGGAAAGAATAACAGCATATATGAGTTTTATGACCTAATGTCTTTGCTAAAAAATAAGACTTGAGCTATATGTTCATTAGGCCCTACCCCATGTACTGAATCAAGATTTATAGCCTTAGGCTTTGCTCAAAAATCCGACTCAAGTGTTATAAGCTCAGAAATCAAAATTTAAACTGTATAGACAATAAGCTTTGTTAATACATCCAACTCAATCTTTATGGTCTTTCAACTTTGCTCAGTAATCTTGAATCAAATTTTATGGTTCATAGGCTTTCTAAGTAAATATAACTCAAGCTTTATGGACTATAAGCTCAGTTCAATAAATCCAATGTGATCCTTATGGTCTTTAGACTTTGCACAATAGCCTTGAATTGAATTTTATGGTTCACAGGCTTTCTAAGTAAATGTAACTCAAGCTTTATGGCCTTTCACTTTCCTTTGTAATTGATACTTGATAGTTGACATTAATGTCACATAGACTTTCTTAGTAAACATGATGAGTTTCATGACTACACTTTTTTCTGTACAATCATGAGTCAAGTACTATGGTCCATAGATTTTGCTCGATTGTTTGAACACAACCTTTATGACTTGCATAATTTGCTAAATGGTTTTGAGACAAGCTTTAAGACTCTAAGCTTTGTTTCGTAAACTTGGCTTGGAGTCAAGCTTTACAGCTCAATCTTCGTTCCAAAACCTATTCAGAAGAGTCATTGGGCCTCGTAGCCCTAAGTAAGAAAATCAAGGTGAGGACAATATGACAAATCATCCTTGGTCTGTAAAAAATATAAAAAATAACCATTTGTCATTTAACTGAGCATACAAACCTATGATAATTTCACATATGATCATATATCCATCCTAATCCAAAATCATCACATCATGGTAAACCATATTATACACCAATTTCTCAAACTCCAATAGTTTTAAAAACTTGTTTCAATTCAAAAAGTTCAAGCACGTGTCACCTCTAATAATTCAAAAACATTATGCACATGCAGAGTCAAATACAAAGATGACTATTGTGATAATATTGGTTCTGCAAATAAACTTGATTATGAATATTCAATAATCAAGCCTCTTATTGAGTCTTGCCTTCAGGTTATTCTTGAGACTTGTCATGAGCCTAAAACTGAGATCACGCTTGGGTCTATTGCTAAAATTAAGATATCTAATATTGCTTTAATTATTGATATGAATAAATACTTTGATCCATATATTCACGTATTCTTGTAAGAATCTTTTAAGTCAAAGATGAATTTGATAAATGGGCTTGTTCAATCTAAAGATTGAAAAAACCACAATTGTTCTTGTTATTACAGTTTCTTACTGTTTTTTCCCTCTTGTCAGATCTGCCGTTTGACTCTTTGAATATGGATGGTTCCAATGTTGGTAATTTAATATCAGTTTTTTTTCCTTATTTAGCCCGTAAACATATCTGCTATCAAAGAACTGACCGAATCCATCACAGTTGTAATTGATGATCGAACCACTTATGTTTTACCTGTTAATGCTAAGAGTAGTGGATGAATGCATAACTTTCAAGGACAAACGCTTAAGGTTGTTGGTTGTCTATCCTTTTGGGCTGTATAAACTTACAGCAAAATGATTGTCATCAAGTCTCTGCTGATCAGGAGTTAGTGTAATTTTTCATCTAATGATGAAGAATGATACCACTTCTAATTTTCATCTAATGATAAAGAATGATATCACTTTTATCTCATCTATCAGATGGTTAAATGGTTGCGTTTTTGCATCATTTTCAATCTACAAGTAAAAAAAATCTGATGGAGATGAACCTTTGGCTCAGAAAATTGATATCTTTGAGATGCAGTCCAGGAAGAGAATAGGAAAAATGTGGTGATTTCTCAGACTGAATATAGAGATGGTGTTTAGGAAGAAGAATGGTAAAGGTGTTCTGGTGGCTTATGTGGGCTCGAAAATTCGCCACCGACCCCTCGATTAAGGGAGTGGATTATGTGTCGGTGAAATTTTCAGAAGGCAGATGGAATAGTATATAAGACACTACCCAGAGATTTCGCCCTCATTTTTGTGAGGATATCTGTTCCAGGTTTCTTATAGGTGCAAGCACTTATAGTTAATCACCCCTCCCAATGTTAAGAAAACTTTCTACATTAGATCGTTAAACGCGGAAGATATAAGAAGTAAAGATATAGAGTATAAAATTGTGAATTTATGAAATTCATCATTTTAACTTAAAACGGATGGTTGGGGAAACAATGACGCACCCAATCAAGATCTCATGGTTCCTTCATCCTTTGTGTCCTGGCCCTACTTTAGTTAGAGGTGAATGACCCAACGACCGAAGGATCCTCTGTCGTGTCATCCAAGAAAACTTTGAGAGGTAGATTTGTCTAAAGAGACAAGTTTAAGTTCACCTTAGCAATGAGAGTTTTTTTCCCTATCACGTTTGGACACAACTCAAAAGAGCCATGGAGAGCATACGCTACTGACCATAATATAATGGTGTCATTTGGAGTGCCCGGAACTCGGCCATAACCACGCCATATAGCCTCAAAACCAGTAAACAGAGGACACGGCCACTCTTACTTGGCGAGATTGATTGAATAACATAAAATACACTTAATTTAACATCGCCTTCTTGTAAAATTTTCTTAATCTATCACTTTCAACAAACAATTGCAGAAAGTAAGTAGAGTGGAGTTTGCTTTAAGTTTTTACATTATGAATTTCATTTAGGCAATTATAACTTAATAACATGTTATAATTTTCCTTTAAATTAATACTTGATTTAAATTAAATTGATTTGAAATTGCAAATGCATTTTGATGTTGATAGATTGAAATATCATGAGTTTATAGATGATTTATTTAATTTAATAATGATCAAACCTAGATTTATATTTTGAGAATTTTGAATATGAGAATATTGAATATAAATATTTTTGATATTTTTGATAATAATGTCCCCTCCGGTTAATATTTTCAATCAAATCAGCCATCATTGAGGAATTATGAGAGAGTTGTTATAGTGTCGTATGATGAAATTGAGGTTTTCAAGTGGTTTTATAACAACATCATTATTTTGTTAACGCCGAATCAGAATCAACCCATGCAATATCTTCAGACACTAAGTTTAAGCACTTATACCGGGTCCCTATGTGAGTGTATTAAAAATACGTGTACACTTTTAAAGCATTAAATTTAAATTTTAATCATGCATCGTAATGGGTGTAAAGCTCATTCCATTTAGTTATTTAAGTGAATCTCGGTATCATAAATCTGAGCATGAGATTGCCTCGTAGTTCGTGTGCTATTCATTTCATTAAAATTTTGATTTTTTGCATGCATCTTAAGACGATAAGTTTGAATATAAGCTCGCTTCATAATGCATGCAATAGTTCAGTTGAAGCTTTAATTAACGTCTTTTGTCCGCTTGTACAACATGTTACGAATTCGATGACGTAAGACGTTTCAACTCTCATTTAATTCAGAGTATCGTACAATCATTTGTATTTGTTTCTTTGTTTATTGTATTGGAAAAATTCAACAAGTCTCATTCGTGCCTATTGATTAGCTTATAAGCTCATTATAAGTCTACTTTAGACTTTCTTTTTTGTTGTCTTTTATTCATGCTCATCAGTGAGCTATTCTATCTCATTCATGCTTGTAAGCTAGCTACTCAATATTTGTCTTGCTCACAAAGTAATCAACATGTTTATTTGCACATCTCATGCAAATCCTTGTAATTCATTTGGAGCTTAATTTATGGATTAGATTATCCAGTAATAGATGACATTCATGTACATAAACAATCAAGTTCTTTGTGAGTTCCTTTCGAATTCATTTCATTTCTCAAATTCTTTCTTCTTTTTTAATTTACTCCAATCATTGTTATTCTTTGTTTTTTAGTTTATAGAAACTTGCTTAAGTTTTTATTTAAGTTATGTTTAGATCATACTTAAGTTCTTTTGAGTTCATTGTTAGTCCAAAATTCGACAATCTCCCGACGTCATCCCCATATAAAGGGCTGCATCAAGGGTGCTAAAGCCTTCCTACCATGCTTAAGAAAGCATGCATAGTCAGTGTCTTACGACACTGCGGCTTAGAGAGCCTTCTAAACCTACCACGCTTAAAAAAGCATATATAGACCTTCAATACCTGCGTAAAATGCATCCTAATTTCCCCACCATGCTGAAGCAACATGTACGAATACTTATGTCTAGCAAATATATGCAATTGTATTGAAGCAGTAAGTACATAAATTTAATCTACTAAACAAGCATATGCACAGGTGTTTGAAATAGAATTTGGCCGCCTCCTAGCCATCCCCGCAGGTCAGAGGCTATCCGTCTTCCCCGACCATCGGAAGATAACGACAAGATCTTCACGACACTACGTATTTCTACCCGAATAACCCAACATAACGGGATCTTCAAATACCTTCGTTCACAACCTCTTGGAATCTTGTTATCATCAAACCAATCAAATTTTGTAATTCGGCATAAAAGTTGAATCAGAGATCCAGTTACAAAATTCTGCAATTCAAGTCCTTTGGCAGTAAGATAGCTTATCACGTAATTCTGGATATCAAGTCGCAGCTGCAAAGAAAGACTGTATTCTGTCACTTGCTTCAAAAGGCTTGAACTAGCCAACATCAAAGAGTAAGGAGTCAATGCATTGTCTAGTATGTATTGGCACTGTGAAATGTATTCAGCATTCATAGAAAAAACATTTCAAAGTGGTTTCTGCATGTGCTCGTTCGGCTGAGTCCTAAGAATTATAAAGCCTTTCACACAAGGCTTCCCGTTGAGCTAAGCCCTCCATTTTAAAAGTAAAAATTGCCAAATTTTCAATTGAGGAACACTTGGGGATTAATCACATCAGTTGATTCTTGGCTCCAAAGAAATGGAATTTACATCTGCAGAAATTGCCAAAGTTGAGATTCCCTTTGTGGATGATCTAAATTTCCTAATAACACTCCCGGTTGAGAAATCAATCTGGTAAACCATGCCATCAAGGCCAGTCGTGTACCGACACCCTCAAGAATGGCAGTCACAGACTCTCCATCTTAGCTGGCCTGTAGACACTTCCATTGCCAAAACACCACCACTACCAGTTCTTAGTACTAGCAATGAATTCTCATACTTGTTTTTCTTCTTGCTTTCCACCTGCACCTCCTTCAAGCACTTGTAATTGAGTGCAAGGTGCCCCTTTCTAGATTCAAATAGCATTTCTGAATCATCCGAACTTGACTTAAAATCAGAAAATTTAGTCTGCACTTGACCTTTCAATGTATCCCAAATCTTAATTCTTCCATCAACCGAAGCAATGGCAAAGAAATCGGAAGAGGGGCTGTTGGAGACGGGTGTGAGGGAAATGAAGAGATGATAGAGATGGGGAGAAAGGGAAGCTCGTCCGGCTTTGGAGATCGAACAGGGTCTGTTCGGCCTGTAGTAGAGACAAGTGGTTGGGAACTCGTTTGAACGCTCGTAAGCTTGCTGGAGATGGACGAACGGAAGAGTGAAGGAGGGAGCTCTTGCTGCTTTGTCCAGCCTGTAGCAAAGACGAAGAGAGAGTGAGGTTTTGTGGCGACCAGTTAAGCCAAGAGGGAAGGAGACTTGTGCGCTTCTTGCATGAAGACTGAGTTGAGGAGGAAAGATTGGGAGTTGTGAAAATGAGGCCCTCGGTTCGGTGGAAGGGTTTCACCTTTGATGGCCGGCGGGTTCAACAGCTCACATGGGTGGGCCATACGTGGCAGCTTCCAATTGGTGCTATGGACGGTTAATTATGGATAAGGACGGCTACGAGTTCCAAGGTGATAATTAGGCAATTAGAGGGTATTAAATAGATTCTACCTCGAAATGTGTGCTAATTTCGACGAATCGGATGTCTATTCTAAGTAATGACGTTCAGACGCAAAGGCGCGACGTTTATGGAGGTCGTTGGATCAATTCAATCACGCTTTTAATTCAAAATTACGCGTTGTCACTTCCAACCGCTCGATACTCATGCAAACTCATCTGAATTGAGCACGGATAGTCTCATTTGATAGATTTTGTCGTTTAACGACGCAATTTTGAGAATGTCGTTTGGGCATCACGCCTTCCGATTCGATATGCGATAGCTTCGACTCTTCTTGACGGCCGACCGTCGATTGGATGTATATTTTAGTCAAATTCAACTTTCTAAACGCGATGGCGAAGTCTGTTCATCGATTGTAGATCATTTCGACTAGTTTTAGCGACATCCAGTGTATTTCAGCTTAGATTTGCACGCAATTGTATCCGAAGTTCATCGAATTTGGCTTGTGAGCTCGACTCGACTGATGTAGCATGCATAGAGGTTAACAGCTTATATTTATCCTTCTATGGATCCAAATGATTTTGAAAAAGTTTTTGGAAATGATGAACGAAAAAGGTGGTAAATTCTGAAGATTTTCTTTCAACTAAAGCTATTATAACTAGGACCTCTTGCATTCCAGAAATTGAAAGAAATGAAGATTATGCTCCTTTGAATGTTTCCCTTCTTTTATGGATGGTTCTAGGAAGCAAGTGGCGTTTCTCCTCATCTTATGTTGGCTAAAGCTGAAACCATATCTTTAGGCATTCATACTAATTTATTATGATTCTACCAACAATACCTATTATTGTTTTGCTTTTGAGGTGGAACAAGCATATGGATTAGATTTACTATCCTCTTCAATTCACAATCTTTCCTTGCATAACAGTGTTAAAATGGGTCAGGAAATGTTGTACAAGAAGGTGAAGGATTTTCATCTATTTATTAACAGACTAAATGCCAAAGACATGAATATGATTTGACAGTCTTAGGTTGGCAATACAACTATTGAGATCAAATGGATTTGCTGCTCTGGCTGAGTTTGCTATTGTGCAGAAACATCAATCCATCATTACTTAGATACATGCTTATGAAGTAGTACTTTTGAAAGTGTAGTGATTCTCCTGTCGATTTGGTTCCCCGAAACCCAGTGCAATAAGGGGTGATTTTGTATGGTATAGAGATGTGCTTGTTCTTTATAGAAGGAACCTGTCTAAGCCATTGTGACGATCTCTTTCTTGGATGTTTGAGTAATGCAATTTGATTTTCAACCCTGGAATTCATTATTTGAGTGTAAGTAGAATTTGTCTCTTTTAGTCTCCCTGAACTTATGATTTGAATGTCATTTCTTTCATCTATTTTCTTGCAGATGAAAATTACATGATGGCTTGGTGTGGGTGAAAATTGAATTTGGCTCTATTGACCCCCCTTCATAATACATTGAAGCTGATAGGAGGATTAGAAGAGCTGGATATTACTACTTTGAGCGCACTTGAATATCCATCTTGGGGATGGAATACTACTTCAGTTTGCATGCTGAGACTCTGTACTCTAGCGCACTTGCGTTTCTCTTTGATTCCCAACTTGTGCGTTTGGATCCTGTAAGCCTAGGGCTAGCTTTTTACATTTGATGTTTACAGCAATAAACTAGTAAAAGTTTTGCCTAAACCCCCATCACATTCAGAATTTAGAGGGAAAAAAGGTTATAATCAAAAAGCACACATCATCAAATTGGCATTAATAATGACTTTTCTGACAATAAATTGACATCAGATAAATATTTTCTTTGCACGAATTGATATCAAAGCAATTATTCTTCTACAACTAGTAGTAAAAAAAAGAATCTACCAATAAATCAGTACCTGATAATGCTGACGGCATTGGAATGCGGTTATTACTCTGATCATTATGATAACTGGTAGAATTATTCCAGCAATCCCAAAAGCTAGTATCTAACATGAAAGAAGCATAAACAGACTGAGAAAGTTGCTCACAAATTGATGCAAAAATGTTATGTTTTTTTTTTCCTTCTAATCATGATCTCATATAATTGTTACCGTGAATAGTGTGAATGAATATTGCTCATCATCCTCAGATACACTTATCAAGATGGGTAGTGTGTGGCGAAGAATTAGGAGAGCCATGAACTAGATGCAAGAATAGATGTCTTAATATTCTTATTCAGCCAAAGAGAACAAAAAATGTTGAAATTATATCATCAAAAGTCACTCACTATTATTGCCACAGAACGGCAATACAATGAGCTTCTTGCACTGGTAGATGAATAATAATCATAATCTGAATTGAGGAAGCCATGATCTGATGGAACTATATTAATCACTTGTGCATCACGGACATCCCTTCGAGACACCCCTAAACTTCCCCTGCATAAATACAACAAATATCATACAGCATAATGCATGCTAGAAAGTTAAAGTGATACCATTGAATTGTTACAATATGACATGAACAAAATTTTCCAGTTGATATTATGAATCACCATTCATATTAGGTGTTGTCTATGGTGTTAAACTCATTCTTACCAGTCATTTTGAACAATCTCTCAAAGTAGCCTTATGTCTACCTTCAATGACTTTTATGAACTCATTTAACGAACATATTATCTACCCTTCATGTGCATTTTCAAAACACTTAATCTGTTTCAATCATGTTATCTGCACAGTTGTCACCACAACCTTTCCCCTAATATTATCATTCATATCCTTCCTAATTTTGTCACACATCTATTTAAAAATTCATATTTCTACCATACTCAACTTAGATATTAATGCTTTTTTAGCCAAGTATTTGAATCTATACAACATTGCGAACCTAAATACAATTTTATAAAATACACCTTCAAGCCTACATAAAATCATTTTATCACACAAAAACCATCAATGCAATTCTCCATTTCAATCATTCGTTCTTAGTGCTAGAAGTTATATGATCATCTATATCTTTATTCAACTATATAATAGCTCCAAGATGCTTAAATCTATCAAACCTAGGTGTCTCCTTCTAATAATATTGAATGATAATTGTTAGCACCATGCCCACTAAAACTATATTTTAGATCAGTCTTTGCTCTACTACTTTTAAAGCCTCTATCTTCTAAATAACTTCTCTAATATTCTAATTTTTCACATATTCAAATAAAGATCCACTAATTAAAAATATATCATCAACAAAAAAATATACACTAAGGCTCTCTACTTTGTATATCTTTTGTACACATTTTCATGACCACTAAAAAAAGATATAAACTCGACTATGGGTGTAATTAAATGACCCGGCCTGAACTCCACCATCAATTGACCCGATTACTATTCAAGTCGATTTCAAGTCAAAAAAAATAAATAAATAATAAAAAAATAAAAAAAATAAAGTCGATTTCAAGTCAAGCATAGGGACCTGATAATTATTCGAGTCAAGTTCGTATCGACCCAAATATCTCGAAAGTGGTCTGATTACCATTCAGATTCAATTTAGACAGGTTAGGATCAAATTAATTGAGTTAAATTAGTCATATTCATATTCAAATTAATTAGGTTGTGTTGATCAAAAAAATTACATGATTCATATAATAAATTGCTTAAACAAGTTAAGTTCAAGTCAACTCAAACTTAAGTCTTTTACTCATATAATAAATGGGTCAAGTTCAAGTCAGTATATTTGGGTTGATTAAATATCGGGTCAATCCTAAACTCAACCTGTCAACCCAAATTGATGCCCTTAGACTCAATGTTGATCATTCATATAAACCTATAGTAATGAGAAACCCTTGGGTCACAACACAACTATTTCTATTACTAATCAATTCATCATACATATCTTTAATTACATCAATAAATATTTGACAAACATTTATATCTTAAAGCACATCAAATTAATTCCCATGGTTATTGATCATATGCTACATATCAATAAAAATTAGGGACAATTACATATATAGCACCCTCTTGTATCAATTTTTAAAATTCTCACTCAACTATCAAAATTCACAATAAACCCCAACCTTATTTTTTGTTTTTGCCCAATTCTCAATAGTTTGATTATAAAACACACGTAAACACATAAGTCTATTAGTTCAAAAAAATAATATTGGTATTAGGTTTGTAAATAAATATTTTTTGTGACCGCATATAATGATAAAGGCTTGTTATTATTGTTGTTGTTGTTGTATGTATATATGTAGTTTCTCCTAAAAATTATTAAATTTTGATTCTTTATTTTCTATACTTCTCCATTAATTATCATAATAAATAGATCACTTCTATGGTAAATTTTTCTAGTATGAAACCAAATTGGATCTCCAAAATTGATGTAAGTCTACTAAGAATATATTATATTATACTCTCTCACAGCTTTATTATATGACTCATAAGTTTGACTCCTTCATAGTTAGCACAATATTGAAAATCATTTTTTTCTTAAATATTCATATCAAAATACCTATTACCCAATCATTTGGCATTATCTTAATAAAAGATATACCACTGCAATAACTCTTATAGGTCTCTGAAACTCAATTGATACTTCATATGGATCTAAAACACTATATTTATGCATCTTTTTTAAAACAAATTTCACTTCATTTTTTTTATCGAACTATAATATACTTGATTATATTATTCATTATGACCATTCAAAATATTTTTTCTTAAAATAATCATTAGTAATAAAATTAGAATTGCAATCTTTCTATAATGTCCTGATTTTTAACCAAGCCCTCATTATCTTAATTTTAAATACATCCCACTTGATCAAAATTCCTTGATCTCTTATCAATCACTTAAGTTATTCCATATTTCTAACAACATATAATTGTATCAACAAAAATAATATGTATCACATATTTAAGACGGAATTAATTCAACTAAAATTTCTTAATATAACATACCTAAAATTCATAGGAACGCCGCCATAGTGAAACAAGTGGGGAGGAGCAGTATAACCTGGCTTGAATTGCTGTGCGCCAAAAAATAATCAAAAGATGGTATATTATAGGTGTTTTATAAGATAAACTAGAAATATAAATGAATAGATACCTGTTGGCATATCTCACATGTTGTGTCACCTTTCTCATTACACCATCGTTGAATGCACTTTCGATGTGCAAACTACATAAAAAAGCATGTCATTATATACCAAAATTAAGCTAAAATATGCCTCAACATTTTATACAAAAACACTTACCACACCAATTGGGCAGGGTACACTTGTGATTTTGTTTTGTTGAATTTGGAAAAGTCAAAAATATTACGAGATAACTCATAAAAGTTAAACATAATAAGAACTTGAGAAAAGAATTAAAACAATGTTGCAATATTAGGCAGAGTAACTCAAAGCAAATAGGTGTATGCAATAGCTTCAGCCATATATGAAATTGTTACATTACAATAAGCACACCTCCAGAGACAATTTCAATGTTTAGTTTACCACTTTGAATGTTAACCTCTGATGGAGATTTGTAAATTTACACGTCTAAAATTGTCAAACAAATAAATAATTTGAGAATTTTAGCTAATTATTTGGTAGTTGTTACTTTTACAGCTTATGAGGAATGTCTATGAGGATGGGATAATACTCTATTAATTTGATCCCCTAATATTAGATTGGTTTATATGATCTGCCACGATTCGGGTTAGCAGTTCATGGTAAATTCAAAGTTTCAGGATTTCTGTTCAGCCATATATATGTGGCCTGATATGACATGCTGTATCATCTATATGTGATTTGCTATTTCCTTCCTATGGAAATAACATAGCTAAAATTCTGAAGCTGTGGTTGGACTTCTCACAGATCCTGTTCACCAATTACTGTATTGCTGGAATTGTGTGGGCTGCGGCTGAGCCATCTGTGGTCTTTGACAGGTTCATTATCAGGATGGAGTTTTCATGGGATTTTCTGGAAGGATTTTGATGGCAATTTTATCAATACTGTTTGGAATTTGAATAAAGATCAAAACTACAGTTTTGGGAACAAGACTGATTTTGTGTGGTCCATATCAATTAACATAAGGATTAAGAACTTAAATTTTTATAAAAATCTTATTCTAGTTTTCAATCTGTGAGGGTAAGTTAGATGCATGATTTCTTCAAGAGTGAAATAAAGGCACTACTTATTCTAGAGAAAGACATCTTCTTGTATCAGTATGAGCCCTAGAATTCTTTTCTATAAGTGAATTATCTTTCATATTTCCCACTAAATATCTTATTATTAGCTTGCTACATTCACGAGTTGGTAAAAATCTTCCCAGTTCACGGTAACTGAGTACATTTATTATAGATATCTAAAAAAAATAAAAATGTTATAATAATGGCTAAAGTCATTTATGTATAAGTACAATAAGCATGAAAGTGAATGTTTTAGCAATTAAATGTAATGATCATCTTTTTTTGCAAAAGAATTTTATGAACTCTACAATAAGCAATATTGAAAGATTACTCTTTTATAAACATTTCCTTTGTACGCTATCCATAACTAGATATAAACTATATTGTAATTTTTGTCTTTTTCATAGGCCATACTCATGCCATATACCTTATTGTTTATATCTAAGTAAATAGGTTTCACCTACTAAGTTTGTTTCATGCAAACTAATGCTTATTATCATATAATATTAATTGTGGGTTAACTACTGTTGACCTTGATGTTTATCCTAAAAATTAAATCGAGCATGTGTAACAAGGTCAATGGGATATAATCATAATTTTCTACCTACCGAGTTCAAGATACTTCAATTGCAATCAAGGTCATTTGAATATTGTTGTTCACAAAATAAACTTCACCGGTGTGTTCAATGCATTGAAATTATCAAAGAAAAGCCCATCAATCAATCTAATAAAAAAAGGAGGGGCGGATGACGTCACGTAAATTGAAGTTAAGATACTTCGATCATCGCCGAAATGTCCTGAATGATACGTGTTCACTAAACAAACTACGCCAATGCCTTTGGAGAATTGAAATCTATTGAATGAGACGTCATATGATCAATTAATCGATTATGACGACAACAATGGGCTAAGACTGAATATCATGTGAATCAAGCTAGAATTACTTTGACTGTTGTTAAAACCACCTAAATGATGTTCGTTTCAAAAATGGCATACACTAACACACCAACAACATCGCAATTACCTTGAGAATATAGCTTTATTGTCCTACTTACCGCACGAATGCAAAACACAAAATATACCAGCATGAGGCGATGGCATAAGATTCGATATGTGCAATAAATGTGAAGTTTGAGGCAATATCAATATGCTTACAAAAAGGGGAAGAATCTTTCCTCTCTAATATAAAAATAATAATTATCATAAAAAAATTTATTTTGATCATTATATGTGTGCATATACTTTAAGTTACTCTCATTATATTAAAAAAAATTCAAGCATTCAAATCCCACAAAATCCCGCATAAACAGCAAACAACCCAATCTCATATCTTTGCCTCATTTGCTTTGCCTAGTTAAATAAAAAAAAAGTTAAAGAAAATAGTCATTTTGGTCTTCTCTAGTTTAATAAAAAAAAGGTCCGTCAAAGAATTCTAAGTTTCGGAATACTCTATCCCACCTAGCCCTATTCATGTGAGCAGTTTCCCTCTCTCCCGCTCGTCGCGAAAACCTTCAGTCTGCCTTGCTCGCCAACGGACCCTCTCCCTTTCTCACCATCTCCCTTGCTCACAAGAAACACTACTTGCTCGACTCCACCCTCCAACACCTTCCCTTCGACTCCACACTCCAACACCCTACCTTCAACCCACACGACATACAGGCTGCATGCGGAGGTTGCCAATCAACCAAACCCACACAGATTTTCCATACAACAGCACGCCACCCGCACACCGCCCAACTCCTCTCAATCACGCACACTCTAGTCATCCCACTTCACACATCCCGACTCATGTCCCACACACTCGCCACTATCCTCAACCATAGTAGACCGGCAATGAATCTTGCACACCTCGATCCTTCCGTCCCTCGCACAATCCCTGATTCCACCATCAACGAACACCTCTATCAATGTCCAACTCTCAAACTTTCCTCCTTCACCTACAACTACAACCTCACACCACTCTCTCTCTCTCTCTCTCTCTCTCTCTTCTGAATTACAGAAAAGAACAAAAAAAGGAAGAAAAGAAATAGAAAATAAAATATACTATTACATATTGCTCTTGCCAAATCTCGTTGATTTTGTCATTGTGTTTCACCTACAAAAAGGTATAATGTGCAAAAAAGAGATTGCCAAAATTGTAAAATATAAATAATCATACGCCTCTTGACGTGACGAGAAAAACAAGTGTTTTCATGCAGGTTCGAAGGCCCTATACCCGCCTTTCATGGCGAGATAGAATGACGCTCCAGGCATTGGTGTTCATACCATACGCATATGCCTCTCTTAGCATGATAGGCAAGGCCAGTGTTCTTGCGCTACTCCCCACCTAGGAGGTGATGTTGGGATGCTAAAATTCACAATGATAGGAGATTTGAACAAGTCAAATTGAAATGATTATTGGACTTAAATTTAGAATTAAATCAAAGTTAAGTTAAGAATACAAAAGTGCAAAGTTCAAAATTAAAATTACTTTGCAAAATCAAACTCAAATGACACTTCCAAGGGACTTAATATAACTCCTCAATGAACTTGAAAATGATTTGTTCAATATATATTGGGATTGCTATATTTGACGTTGATGATTGCAGAGTGATTTCAATTGAGTACAATTGAACTTGAACTTACATGGAGTTTCATATTTCACTTAAGAGCAAGATATGATGAAATAACTCACTAGTGGGTATGAACAGAGCTCTTTAATGAACACCTAGTGTTTTGTATCGCATTAGACAAATTGATTGAAAGCTCATCAATAAGCACGATGAGATTGACTCAATGAATATTTAGAAATTCGATAAGATTGAAAATCAATTGTAAATGAGAACGACATTGTATTAAATCACAATGAAAACCTAGACTCCCTTTACGCCACCGGATCTGTAACGATATGTACAATAGGACAAAAGGCGTTAATTGAAGCTTCTAATGACCTCTTGCATATATTCTAAAGCAATCAATCGCTCAATCCATATGCTTTTAAATGTGTGCAAACACTTGAATGAAATGAATTTGTTGCACGTATTTCGAAACGATCTTACATCATAATCAAATACTTTAAAAAAAATTGTGCAAATTTCAAAGAAATCCAAGTTACACACTTAACAAGAAATCTCTAAATCTTACCTTCAAATGCTTCGATAACCATGAAAATCTCCTAAATTGCATGTAAATTAATGAAATAAAAAATCAACCTATAAGGTCCCCGATACTATGTTTAACACATTAATTTAGTGCATTAAGGTACTGCACGGGTTAACACAGAATAAATTTAAATTGTCTGCATGTGCGACAAGTATATTAAACATTTAATCACATAATCTAAGAATGTTGTGCGACAAAAATCAGATTAATCTAAATCCAACCTTACCTCATGAACTATACATGTATTTGAATAATCAATAGGTGTTTATTTTCAAAGTTAGACTTAAACCTATTGATCACATATCTTCTTAAGCAGGCTGCTTCGCTTATACGACTAAAGTTGTAAATCCCACTTAATCAGTTCAATCCTTCTTCTCATGAGAACAAGAGTTGACAAAATTGATTATAAATCAAATGCTCGCTCTTTAAAAATAGATTTTTATTTACATTTGCATATGACCATCAAAAGTCTTATTTAAGAAATTTCACATTTAAAGTTATAAAAATATGCATCAAGATATAGAATATGATAATAAGCCTTAATCATAGACTTGATCTGTTATTAATAAGTTAGCAGAGTTAATAAAGTCTAAAACAAGAAAATGAACAATCAAATAGGTTTAAATACCCCAATAATATATATGTTGATTAAAAATATCAATTGGAGAGATTATATTGATGTTAATTTATTTTAATTCTAGATAAAAACTTACATCTAATATTCTATTATTAGATTAATAGACCTAACAGAGTCTAGAACAATAGACAAAATGATCAAGTAGGTTAAAAACCCTAATAATGGTCGTGTTAATTAAGAATATCAATCAGAAGAGTTATGATTAAGTTCTCAAAATATAAACCTAGATTTGATCATCT
Source organism: Cymbidium sinense (assembly GCA_021442155.1). NCBI lineage: Eukaryota > Viridiplantae > Streptophyta > Magnoliopsida > Asparagales > Orchidaceae > Cymbidium > Cymbidium sinense. The sequence continues at coordinate 154,495,442 of CM038221.1, forward strand.
GCTATTAAATCAATAGAGTTGACAGAGTTTAGAATGATAAATTGAATGATCAAGTGGGTTTAAATACCTAATGATGACCGTGTTAAATTAGAATATCAACCAAAGAAGTTATTATTATCAAAATATCCAAAATATTGGTGTTAATTCATTCTAAATTCAAACTCTCAAAATATAAACTCTTTACCTGATCTTCTGTTATTAGATTAATAGAGTTGACAAGATCTAAAACGATAAACTGAATGATCAAGTAGATTCAAATTCCTCGATGATAATCGTGTTTATTGTAGATTTTAACCGGAAGAGTTATTATTATCAAAGTATCTAAAATACTAATATTAACTCATTTCAAATTCAAGATATAAATCTTATACAATTCTACAAGCAAATAAGTAGAGTTGACAAGACTTACCTCAAAAATGGTCGTGTTGATTGAAAATTTTAGCTGGAGGGATCATTACCTTTATAACTTTTTTAAAATCTTAATGTTTAAATTATTACATATTCAAATCTAAATTAATTATGAAACGATCATATATACAAATTAAAAGATGCTAATCGAATAAAATTAATCATCAAAAACTTAAAGCAAAACCCATCCATCTATTCTCATTTGTTTGTCTAGGGTGATAAATTAAGAAAATTTTTGTTTATAAAAAAGTCAATATCAAATCAAACACATCGCTATGTTTATACTTAAATAATCTCATAGCAGTAAGGACGTACCCATGTCTTATGACTGCATGATTTTACCACCAAATGCCATATAAATTACAACTGCAACCAAAGTCCTCTGACCGGATGATTTGCCACCTAAATGATATTATTATATTACGGTCAAGATTATAGCTTGTATGTTCTCTGATAGTTCTGTCCCTTGAGTTGTAAAATATAAAGTACACTTGTTAGAACAAAAAAACCTTCTGTTAATTAAAGTGAACTTAAAATTATCTCATTAAACAAATATCAACCCAAGTCTATAAGATTTTTTAGACGAAGCAATCCATGACTATTGATAAGAATCTTTCTATTAAGTTAAGTTAACTAACTCCTCTGACTAAATAGATTACAAACTATGACAGCCCAAGATGATAGAACCATTAGATCTTAATCGAGTGCATCAACATTTCCACCACCATCCCCTTTAAGTTAAAAGATGGTGAATTTTATAATTTTAAATTAAAAATTCCAATTTGCTACTGTTATACGCAAAGTAATTAGCGATCTAATGACTAGCCTATCAAAAATTCTCTCTCAGCATTAGTAGGGGTAATTAACTATAGGTGTTTGAATCTTATCTACGATCCATCTTTCTTCTGAAATTTTGACAAGCATCAATCTAATTTCTCTTCATCGATAGGTCGGACGCGAATTTTCAGAGTCCATAAGTATTTCATTAAAAGTAATAATTATAAGTTATGAGTTATTTAGTTGATTCAAAAGTGATTTATTCTTTAAATGAGTTATCACATCATGTAAATTTTATCTATATTTGGGTGGATAAACTAGTATATATTATTAGATTTAAACATTATGATGTATTATTAATGAACAAATATTATTACAAACTATTGATGTTTATTGAAATTATTTTAAAATTGTTCAACTCACCCTTATTAGTTATGTAATTTTATTCTAGGCCACATGGGCCAGTTGTGACACTTCTTAGGGCAGTTAAATGAACCAAGTTGAACTAAGCCAAAGATGGTTCAAGCTCATTTATCAAAAGTTGATTAAAGCTCAGCTTAAACTTGATTTGAGCTTTGTAACATTATTCAAGCTAGATTCATGTATATTCATGAATGTTTGAGTTTGGTTTGAGCTTAACTTGAGCTTATTTTATTTTGTGATCATCTAGCTTTAAACAAACAACTCATTTGAATGCATTAAAAAAAACTTCACTTGTAGATTAGCGGTGGTTAGTCGTCGTTGAGTTTTATGGTTTCAAAAGAAACTTATGGATGGGTGTTACAACCTTGAACTTACAAGCATGAACCAGCTTGGGAGCCACAAAGTATTATCATTCACCACGTGAAATGCTCTAAGTGGTTTGATTCATTCACTATATGAAATTAGGACCCTTGAAAAGTCTCTTCTTGAAAGTTATCTCTCTTAGAATATGTTTGCAGTTTCCATCATAAATTTCCAACGATTATCCAAACATATGACTTTAGTAATTATCGGCATTTTAACCCAATGTAAGTCCATTAGAAACATGATTTATAATGAAATTTGATGATGGAAGCTATTCTAAACATGGATTTTATAAACATATTATTTTCTTCCAGAAATCCACAGGTAAACATGGATTTTAAGCAGAATTTTTTATCAAAAAAAGCTATTTTCATATAGTGATTGGATACAACCAGCAACACAATAATAACCAAATAAACTCAATAGATGATGTGACTAAGATTAAATAAACCCAAGAAGCGACATGATACTTAAGAGAGAGCAAACAGCAAGCAATTTTTCTTTGTGATAGAAAGAGTTTTGGACAACTTCTTCCCTTCAACTACACTTAATGTGTTCCCATGACTCTTTTTGCACTTCCATCAAACGCAGCACATACGATCGTGTGAAGCCCATGGCTTTTAAGACCTCAACAAACAACGCAATACAATGTGACAACACTACTTAGGTATATTAATAGTCACAATAATAAGAGATGTGCTTCGTCCTATCATTGCACACATAGTTCTACTTTATTTTCATTTGACACTTGAGAGAATTAACCTTGGACCCCTTGGCTCCGCATTTTCTAACTATCTAAGACATGCTAGGTTTAAAGTCTCTCTACCTGCCTAGTGGTGTGGAAATTTTTGACAAAATTGTGAAAATTGTTCGATAAGACTTGGCCTATGATTTTATTTGCATCATAGGTTTTCTATGTAAAAAATAATCTCTTCTATTTTATGTATGTGTTTAGAAGCTCTAAAATGCTATGAAAAATTCATTAAATTATATACTTCATAGAAGCATTTCCTAAATGTAGCATGGTTCACTACAACAACAACAACAAGCTTTTATCCCACTATGTGGGGTCGGCTATATGAATCATTTTTCTCCATTATGACCTACTAAGTGTCGTATTCTGATTTAATTCTAAAAAATTAAGTTCATTTTTATACTTCCTATTCTCTATCTTTTTTAACATAGGTAGAATCTAATATATCTACTCTCCTAATTAAGTCATCGAAAGGTCGACGTTTTATGTGATCAAACCATCTAAGGTGACTCTCACTAATCTTATCTACCAGTGGAGCTACTGCAACCTTTTCATGGATATATTCATTTTACACTTTGTTTCTAAGTGTAAAGCCACTCATCCACCTGAGCATCCTCATCTCTGCAACACTTAATTTTATGTTTCTTTTTTATTGGCCAACATTTAGCACCATTAAGCTTTGCAAACCCCACTACTATTTTATAAAATTCTCTCTTAAGCCCAAGTAGTACTTTTCTATCACACAATAGACCTGAATGTCTTATGCATTCCTCCACTTCAACAACTTAACTTGAATTCTACTAATAACATCCTCATCTATTACACCATCACTTTGAACAATGGACTCGAGATATCTAAGACAATCACTTTTTTTAATGACTTGATCACCTATTGTAACAAACTCAGTATGGGCTCCAAAAAATTGCGTCTGGCACATCAATAAAGAAAGTTTATGTTTACTGTCAATCAAACTTTCAGAAGGTAGATGAAGTTTGTAGATAAAACACCTCCGAGAAATTTTGTCATCATTTTACAAGAACATTACATCTAATTCTAGGCTTTTTATAAGCACAAGTACTAATAGTTAATTAACCTCCAAGCGGTGAGAAACTTTCGATTAAGGCTAGTCATTAGATCGCTAATTACTTTGTGTATAGTAGTAGAAGATTAAGTTTACATTTATGAAATTTATTATTGTTGACTTAAAGCGCATGGTTGGGGAAAGAATGATGTCGATCAAGATCTCATAGCATATTCAGCTATCATGATCCATCTTACTTAAGAATAATAATTCAACCCGACAAAAGGATCCTTGTCAACACCATGAGTTACTTCATTCAATAAAACTTTATAGACCTAAGTTGATATTTGTCTAAAAAGACAGCTTTAAGTCTACTTTAACTAACAAAAGGCTTTATGTCCTATCAAATGCACAATATATTTCACAACTCAATAAGCAAAACCATTGGAAAATATATAGGCTACAATTGTGATAGTAATTTAATGGTGTCATGTAGTATGATACGATCAAAGGGATCGATTACAACCACAAATTTATGTGATGTCATTTGGTGACAAAACCATATTTATAGAGAACACAAAGCACATCCTTACTGGCATAAAATTTATTGAGCGTGAACATAGAAATATACTTGACTTAATATTAGTTTCTTTGTGAGTTAAAATATTTCTAAATTATCACCCCAACAAATAATTATTACAAATAAGTGGATGAATTTTATTTTAAGTGATTAAATAATAAATTTTATTAGAATATTTTAAGCTTAGTAACTTATCAATTTTTTATACATGATAATATCCTCTCCGATTAAGATGTTCATTCAACACAGACATCATTAGGATATAAATTTGTCAACTCTACTAGCCTACTAATAGAGATCGGGTCTTATAATTAGTTTATGGTTTAAATTTATTCAAAAATATACCACATTATGAATCTTGTCAACTCTATTTTAAGCACAGAGAATATGGTCTATGGTTGGAACTTAGATTGTATTTTTAATCTTGAATTATAAGATTTGCAGCTTTAAATGTAAATTTTTTTTATCAAAACCTTTGATGGTGGTAAGAAAATGTAAAAGAAAATCTTCTTTTTGAAGGATGAATGCTCAACTTTTAACTAAATTTATCAACTTTTGTCCTCATGAAGAAGAGGATCAGACTAATTAAAGTGAAACCGCTGTGTAGATGGAGCACCAATTAAGATATGCATGAATAATAGATTTAACTTTAACTTCAAATAGAGAGTTTAAGTTTTGAAAGAAGATAATTGTTGATCATTCAAAATATATGCACAATTTTTTAGGCAATATTTAATTTAGATTAATTCTAATTTTAGCCTGCGCATCATTCTTAGACCATATGATTAAGTATTTGACATATTAGTCGAACCACATATGGTCAAATTTAAATTTATTTTATGTTAACCTATGTAGCTTCCCTAAATACTGAAATTAAGCATTTAGCATGTGTCGGGGAGTCCATGCGGATGATTTGACTTGATTTCACAATTCTTGTACACATATATTGTATAATTGCATGGATTTTGATGCAACCACACATACATTTGCATGCTTTTCAATATTACATAATCTAAATTAATTTCACACTCAATTTGCATAGCATCCTCAGATACTAAGTTAGGAGTTTAACACGTATTGGTGCATATGTGGGTGTGTTAAGTCGCTTACATGAATTTTAGTACAACAATATAATGTATTAACTTGCCTTTCTTTATGGGCTTGCATGATGTAGTTGCATATTTTTTCAAAACATTTAATTGAACTTAAAATCTTCTTATGATCCGTGAGTATTGTTTGAAAGCATTCAAATTTTATAGTTTGCATGAGTATGTTATTCAGAATATGTGCAGCCATTGTATTTCACAATTTTAGTGTCATCCCCGTGTAAGGGATTATAGCAAGTATATTGGACCAGCTCACCCACCTAGGTGTACATGGGCGATGTTTTGCAACATCATGACCGTATATTTTCTAACCTACCCGTCTAAAAGCGTGCATAGGCCTTTGAGTACTTGCATGAAAAAGCAAACATGAATTTTCTCACTGCATTGAAACAACGTCCACAAGTATTTAATTTTATTTTTTTTTCCGCCAAGTTAGAACAATGTACACTAATGCTTAAATTAATTTCACATTTTCTGCATATTTACCTCTTATGACAAGTTTGGAAGTATAATGCAATGTAAAAAGAGGGGAAGCGTTCTTCCTCTCTCTCTCTCTCTCTCTATATATATATATATATTCCAACTTTTAGAGAGAGAAAAGGAGAGTTTCTCTCTCTCAATTAAAGAGAGAAAGAAATAGTGTGTTGGAGCAAGGAGAATGAAAGCAGCTGTGCAACTCTTTCACATGAACTTGGAGTGGATTGGTAGGTGCAAGATGAAAGATAGAGGCTAGGAGCGATGCAGGAGGCTATAAGCAATATTAACTCCTTGCTTTTGTAAAACTCATGAAAGCACTTCTCTTGGAACTTTATCATATGTATTTTTTTCTAAATCAACAGATATCATATGTAGATCATCTTTACTCTCTTTATTCTTCACCATCAAATCTCTCAACAAATGTATAGCATTTATAATAGACCAGCCTGACATGAGTCTAAACTAATTTTAAGAAATTTTTGTATCACATTATAACCTATGCTCAATTCCTCTCCCATAATTTTAATCTATGGCACATTAAATTAAATCGTCTATAATTCAAGTACTCTTGTGCATATCCATTATTTTTAAAATAAAACCAACAAATTCTTTCTCCACTCATCTAGCAAGCATCTTCATACTTCTATCGAATATCATTAGGTCTACTATATTTTCATACTTTATTTTTTTAGAGCCTCTCCGACTTCAGTTTTTCTAATTCAACAATAGAAAAAATATATATCTATATTTTCATATAAATGTAAATATTAAATTTCATTCATATTAAATTATAGCAAAAATAATAATATAAAATAATAACAAAAATGAAAGTTGCTTAATAGACAGCGCCAAACATTACTGCATAATGACCTTCAGCAAATAATCCCTTAGAAAATCAAGGACCACTGGCACAATAGTGACATAAATTACAGCTAAGTCCTTTTTACTGTACCTTCAAGCTGCCACGACATGAACAGGGAGCCTCCAAATTACAATCCTCATCTTCATCCTGGCAGATCCGGCACTCAACCAATTTTCCACCGTAAGGCCCATTCACAGCAATCCTCTTATGAGTTAATTCACTCCCAGAAGCAGTTGATAGTAGCTTGATGTTTCCCGTTTCAGGCTTTATTCTGCTATCTATGGTAGCTGCTAGCGTCGCTTCCGTGAGCAGGCGATCAACCAGCAATGCAAGATGGTCCCCCATCTTACAGAAATAAGAAAGTTTTTAACGCTTAGAATACAATATAGCCTATTTAATAGTAAACCAAGACATAGTCAAACTTGATAGCAAAAAACAAAACGGGAAAGTAAAGCAAATGCTTTTATTTAACAATAGGAACAAGTCATCTCATATCAACCAAAAAAAAAATGAGAAAAGATAACAAAAATAAAAACATCGAAAGGGGTTTAAGGAACAGGGAAATGTAAGGACGGTGGGAAGCAATTAATTAAGGACATATATCGACTTCTATGAGAAAAAAAGGTTGATTAGCCATTCGAAAACATAAAAGCAAAAAAAATATTATTATTACATAGAACAAGACACAATGTTAACTTCATGATTCAAACAAAACGGCTGAACCGAATCAAAACCAAAACCGCAAAAAAAAAATCTAGAAGAACAAATGCTAAGCCAGTAATTAAAGAAAGAGATGACTTGACATTGGCAACAATCGATTGGAAACTAACTCCAATCACAAAAATCCACCGAGCTCAGGCTATATGAAAACATTGAAAGTGGATTATGCAATGGCCAAAACGGAGCTATTCAAAGGACAGGCAATGCAAATCACCATAAGAGCCAAAACGAAAGGCCGTGCACGAAGGAAACGAGAGAAAAAGTTACCAGATCGACGGGATAGAAATTTTCTTATGGGTTCTGAATGGATCTTTTCCTCTGTCAATGATGGAAGGAAAGCCAAAAGGAGTGGCAAAACAAGAATACGCACACGGTCGTCTTAGGATGTGTTGAAGCGAAGAAAGAGCGATCGATCGCAGAGCAAGGAAGACTCGACCGGGATAAATGGAAGAAGAAAGCGCTTATTAAAGGAAGCAAGAGATGGAGTGGGGACGTGGGGTTTGAGATCGTACAAGCAACATAAAAACAAAAAAAATTAAAAATTAGATAAATACCACTCTTTTGCATTTACACTCATAATATTTTAAAATTATATATTTATTTATCTAATATTTAAAACAAATATTAAAGAAGCACAGACAACTTTTAGAAATGAATGATAATATAATTTTTATATGATTTTAAATATTAAAATATTATATATCTATATATATATATATATATATATATATATATATATATATATATATATATATATTAAAATTTATATATTACATATATAAATTCAATAAGAATAGTGTGGTATGTATGTTACATATGACAAACAAAAATTAAACTATTTTTTATTTCAGATATGATGGATTTATAAATATAATTTATAATTTAAATTAATTATATTTTAAAAATAAAAATCAATGTAATTTGTCATGTTGTTAAAATGAATAAAATATACTTGGTATGTCCTCCAAAAGTGTTGGAAATTATTTAGCTAATAGTTGTTTGGATCAATTTTATTTTGTATTTGTATTTTTATTTTATTTTTTTAAATATATTTATTTGATATATTTAAAAAAAAATTTTGAAAATATATTATATTATTTTTAAAAACACTCAATAGAACCTTTTAATTACTTTTAAGTATTTTAAAAATAATTATCAACACCAAACATGATTTATTTCAGATCCAAATATAAACAAGCTAAAAAGATGATCACAAATGACCCATAAGATAATCAAAATTAATAGTTTTATAAATCTTGTGTAAATAGAGGAGATGATCCTTCTAGTTTCTATATTATTTGATATTTTTAAGATTTATGAAGATATCTTCATAAATGTTATCACATCAAAAAAATGGATCTCAAAGTCAATAATATGGAACTAATAGTGCAATCTAAATCTTTAGGTGCACCAATCTCAAAAGCTCAATATTATAATTGAGTTAGTTGTCGCCCTAGAGGGTATACACAAGCCTCTAGAGTGTGATTCATCTCAACAACACAGGAATTGATAAAAAGTTAATCTCAATTCACGCAACAAATTTAATAAGTCAATATTAAATCTTTAGGTGCACCTAAATGATGATCCATCGAGCAACCTAGCATAATTTATGAAGGCATTTTAGTTTTATGTATTTATGATATATTGCATTGGAATGCATGAGATTTAAGAAATTCGATGTTTATTTTTAGGGAATTGAAACGCAGTGTAGAATTTCATGTTTATCAAGTAGTTTATTTTTAGTGCATTTCAATCACTAGAATTGGCCAAGTTTTGAGTACACCAAAAAACACAACCATTGCTATCACTCATAGCCAATCCTCGCCATTGCTACTATTATTCACTACTATTGCCTCACACTCTCTATCTAGCAACAACACTTGTCAAAAAACATTCTTCAGTGTCACCACTCATTGTCACATCACTATTAGGCCCGCCACTCACCACCCACACCTGCCATCACTGGCAACTGCAGTTGTCATGGCCGCCAACCATTGCCACCATTGACCACCATCACCCACCACTTATCACATCGCAAACCATTATAAATGGACTTTATATCAAACTCATTTTACCTAAAACTAAACATAAAAGTAAATTCATGCATTTATTTTATATACAATCAAACACTTTAAAATGTTTCAAATACATAGTATTTTTTTACGTTAAATTATTTTTCATGCAAACTAGATGACCTAACAAAAATAATATTTTACTTCATGAACAATTTAAAAGAAAAATGAGAGTAAGATCATCATATATTCAAAAAAATAAATATGTGATATAATAAGTTTATTGTCTTGCTCTTAGAGAAGTAGTGTAAGATTGCGCAAAGCAAGCTATAGTGCCAAGTACAACATAAGCATATGGTAGAGAAATGCTAAGAATGTCATCACTCTCTCCAAGTTTATTTTTTCCTCGAAACGTGTTTGTTACCTTTTTAAAATCTATAAGTGATGCTATGTCGTCCACCCCACAAGAAAAATATTAATTTATATGCTTCATATTATCGAAAATTGGAGAAACATTTAAAACTCATTGTTTTTAACTAAACTACCACTAAATTTGAACATGAAATACTTAGTTAATGTTCCTTACGATAGGCATTAATTCAAACAAGCTTCACATAATGTTTGAAGAATATTCAAATAAAATTTGATTGGATTTATTCTATTTTTTTTTTCAAAACATATTTAAGCAAGGTTCAAATATTATTTAAATAAAGTTTGAACAAGTGTTGAACAATCTTAGAATGAGACTCATGTTTGATTAAGGGTTCATAGAAATGGACAAAGATGGTATGAATAATATTTGATCAATTTGAACCACATACAAATAAGCCAAAACAATATTTGAACATGATTTATACTTGGTTTGAAGATGTCTGGAACAACATTTAATAGTGGTAAGTATAATAAAGGCATATCTCAAATGAATTTGTCCACTATTATTCAATGTTGGTAAGGAATCCAAGTGCAATCTAGTCCAATTCTTTAGTCTTGTTTGCTGCCCTACCAACGTGTTTACAATTTTGTGGAACTTTATTTAAATATAATGTAAGCCAACTAAATAGTGAGTTGTCTCTACAAATCTCTTTTGTAATAACATTTAATCTAACCCCAATAATAAATTCACTATTTGAATACATATTTGTGAGTAAAGCCTTCATATGCAACCATAATAACAACTTATCATGTTCTTATGTCCAATATTATTTAAACTATCAATTAATCTTATTTGCTAACTCATTTGAGCCTTGAGCAAGCTGTAATGGCTGTAATGGGTGTCAAAAGTTGAAAAAAAAAACTATAGACTCGATATATATATATATATATATATCATTATATTGTATCTTAAATTTTCCCTTTTTTATACACTACTCATTTTTCTTTGCTCACTTATAGTTAATTCTATTTTAGAAGTTCATATCATCAATAATAATGCTACATCAACAAATTTTATTTTATTTTAAAACTCATATATTCAACAATGGACTCTATATCAACTACTTTATGAAACTCTTTGGCAACCACATAAGAATTTGTCAATTAGTTATTGATTTGATCCTTCCATGAAAAAAGCTTAATCTTTCCATCCTGTCTTCATAAAATATGAATCTTATAAGAGTATTCTCCCACAACAATGCATATTATGGCTATTATTTGGGGAGTTACCACCTTTTATTGGAAGCTAATATATTCTTTCCCTAATATCATGTACTAACATGAGTAATTAAGTTCAACACTAGCATTATAATTATCCTATGTGATTTGTGTATGTTGTAGAGTTTGTGGTGATATTGTTGTGAATGCATGCTTGGTTAATATCTAAGAAAATATGAAGTTAATTTTATCATCTAGTGTAATGTATTTCAAATTTTAAATAAAATGGTTTTATTTATAAACTTAAAATAATTGAACATAAGTTAACTATTTTTAAAACTTATTTTAATTGAAAGTACAAAGAAAATCATTGATATGGATTAAATGGGTTGGATGTTCCAAATTAAATTTGTTAGGTCAGGTGATTGAAGACCACCATCTACTCATCATTGGGATTCAATCACATCTTGACTAAGGGGCTGTTTGGTTGGGAGTAAAAAGAGTGTATTGTAAATAAAATACATATAATTGATGGAAGATAGATTATCAGATGAGATGCACATAGGGAGAAGTTACTGCAACAATCAAGCAACAGCATTTAAACAACATCAACCATTACTACCCACCCTAACTATCCCAATTCAAAACAACCAAGATAACAGTAAATTCACATTACCAATTCAAAAACTTACAACAGCTCAGTTGGAAGAAAGAAAAAAAAAGGATTATGCTTCAATTGTGATGAGAAATATCATAGGGGTCACAACTGTAAATCAAAGCTATTTTCCCTCATGGTAGTTAACGATGAACAGGAACACAATCTGCAACAAGAAAGCCAACATGAAAACACATTAGTCCAGTATGATATCCCAGAAATCAGCTTTAATGCTTTCACAGGACAATCAAACCCAAGAACTTTACATTTACAAGGAATAATTGGAAATATTACAGTACAAGTATTGATTGATAGTTGATCGACACACAATTTCATCCAATCCAAAATAGTCAAATTTATAGAACATACGGTAACACCTGCATCCTTCTTCAAAGTATTAGTAAGAAATGGGGAGACACTCAATGCTCAGTATGTAACATACCAATCAAATTACAATAATACACATTTGTAACAGATTGTTACATATTACCTATGCAAAGAGCAGATGTAGTATTAGGAGTGCAATGGCTAGAACAACTTGGAGAGTGTACAACAGATTACAAGAAACTCATAATAAAATTTAAATACAAAGATACAGTAATACAATTATAAGGAGACACAACATCAATGGGAACACATTTCTATACCGGTTTACAAAGCGAAAAAGAAAGGGGTATCATACCTACACATCGAGAAGTTACCAAACAATCCACTAAATGACTTCAAAGATCTATCCGCAAACATACAACAAGTTTTACAAAGAATATCAAGACTTATTTGGACTCCAAATTACCTCCAAATGAGAAATAGACCACCATATCAACTGTCACCGTGAACGGTAAGAGTAAAAAATTACAAATATCCTCATTTTCAAAAAATAGAAATTGAAAAATTGATCAAAGAAATGCTAGATACAGGAATAATAAGAGAAAGCATTAGCCCTTTTTTTCTTCATCGACCCTTTTAATCAAAAAGAAAGACGGGACATGGAGATTTTGTGTGGATTATAGGGCATTGAACAAGATTATTATCCCCGACCATTCCATACCAAGAAGAATTAATGGATGAACTACATGGAGTAACCATTTTTTCTAAACTAGATTTACATTCAAGTTACCACCAAATCAGAATGACAAAAGAAGATATATACAAAATAGCATTTAGGACACATGAAGGACATTATGAATTTATAGCCATGCCATTTGGTTTGACAAATGTACCATCAATATTTCAAGCAATGATGAATACAATTCTAAAACCCTTCCTATGCAAATTTGTATTAATATTCTTTGATGACATGTTAATCTACAACCCTTCCATCAATCAACATCAACACCATTTAAAATCAGTCTTGAAAAAACTAAAACAAAATACATTATTTATCAAACCATCAAAATGCACATTTTTACAAGAAAAAATAGAGTACTTGGGCTACATCACGCCTCAAGGGATAGCGAGAGAGAGAAAAATTGAAGCAGTATAGTCATGCCCAGCTCCACACTCTGTAAAATAGCTAAGAGGATTCTTAAGTTTAACAGGATACTACAAAAAATTTGTGCGGCAGTATGCAGCAATTGCTGCACCTTTAACATCACTACTAGCTAAGCAACAATTTCAGTGGTCAAAGGAAGCACATAAAGCATTCATACAACTTAAAATGGCTATGGTATCATTACCTGTGTTGCCATTCCCCAATTTTTCTTTACCTTTTATCTTAGAAATAGATGCTTCAGGTATAATAATTGGAGCAGTGCTACTCCAAAATAGCCACCCTATAGCATACTTCAGTAAGAAACTATCACCAGCACTACAAAAAATATCAACTTATGCTCGAGAATTGTATGCAATCACAGAAGCAGTGGGGAGATGGCGCCAATATCTGCTAGGCAACAAATTCACAATTAGAACAAATCAAAAAAGCATAAGAGAGTTAATGCAGCAAATGATTCAAACACCATAACAACAACGGTTTCTAGTCAAACTCCTGGGTTTTGAATATACAATAGAATACAAATCAGGAATAACAAATAAACCAGCTGATACCCTATCCCGCAAGAGTCACAGCATAGAGGTAGACCAATCTACAACTGAAACCTCACAGAATCACAACCATCAGAGCCTCTATACTTATAGACAACAAGTTAACTCCCTACTAGAGAAAATTACACAGGAAACACAAGCTCAACCAGAATTGCAACAAGCGTGTCGTGATTAGAAAACTTAGAGAAGTTTGAATTACAATACATAAAGGGTTAGTATATAAAAAACCGCATTATTATACTGTGATATACCAATCATGAGAGAATCGCATTCATCTCCATTAGGAGGTCACGTGATATAAGAAGAACATTAGCAAGGATAACTTAGCTTTTATTGGAAAAAAAATGAAAGAAGACATTCAGCAATTCATCAACACATGCCTCATATGTCAGTAAGTAAAATATGATAGTCAGAAACCGGCAGGTTTACCGTAGCTTTTACCCATATCAACAGCTATATGGGAGGAACTTTCAATGGATTTCATTATAAGCTTATCCAAATCATAAAATAAAATAGCTATCTTAGTAGTAGTAGATAGGCTATCAAAGTATGCACATTTTTCAGCTCTTCATACCAATTTTTCAGCAATATCAATTGCATATTTTGTTTGAGACATATGCAAGCGCATGGCATACCACGAGTATTGTTTTGAGACGGGGACCCTATTTTTTATGAGCAATTTAGCAAGAATTAGGTTAGCCTTACTTAACCATAGTGGATCGTATATTTCTAATGAGATGGCCATATGAAAGTAATATAACACTTGAGCAATACCTTCGCAGTTTTGTATTATAGTCACCAAAAAGTTGGCTACATTATCTACCATGGGCAGAATTCTCTTATAACACAGTCGTTAACACCTCCACATAGATGACTCCTTTCCAAAATAGTTTACGGGAGACTTCTACCACCAATAATACTATACAGGTGTAATTCATCTAACAATACAAAAATAGAAATAATTCTACAACATAGAGACAAAGTACTACAACAGCTCAAACAGAATTTGCAAGAGGCCCAAAACTGAATACAACAGATGGCTAACAAAAAAAGAAGAGAGTTGCAATTTCAAGTAAATAATCTGGTCCTTGTGAAACTACAACCATACAAACAGACGTCAGTAATAACCCATCCTTATACAAAGTTGCAAAGACAGTACTATGACCCTTTTAAAATCATACAAAAGATAGGATCATTGGCCTATAAACTGGAGCTTCCAGACACAGCCAAAATCCACAATGTATTCCACGTCTCTCGCCTTAAACAGTTTTGGCAAGACTCCAAATTACATCCAGCAGAACTTCCAACATAGGTTATCGAAGGCCAACCATTAGCTAAACCAATCAAAATCCTAGATGAACGAACCATATTATAAGCAGATAGACCCATAAAAGAAATATTAGTGCAATGGGATGAAGTATTAGCAAAGGATGCATCTTGGATACCTTTCAAAGAATTTCAGAGAGCTTATCCTAACTTTGACCTTGAGGACAAGGTCGATTGTCGGGAAGGAGTAATGATGTGTGCTCAGAGATTACATCAAGCATTAACAGAAAAAAGAACAAAAAACACCAACATGGCTAAAAGACTTCGTAAGGTAAACATGAAAATGGCAACGAGTAGCAAACAGATAGAACTACAAGCAATTAGCAAGAAACAAAAACACAAGATCTAACAAACAAAACATCAGAGGAACTACTTGTGTAAAAGAAAATCAAGAACATGATAGAAGATGTAAAAGAAACCAGAAAATAGAATCAGATAGACTAAACAAGAAACCAAGAAACGTAAAAGCTTGACTATAAATAAATTGAGAGAACTACAGAGCGAGGGATGAAAAATTTCCCAGACAAATCTTCTTCTTCTCCGAATTCTTCTTCTTCTCCTTCTTCCGGAGCCCTTTTCTTCTTTTTCTCTCCGATCTTCCATTCTTCTGGAGCTTGGCTGCTCAAAATGGCTTTTTCCCTTTCCGAATAGCTAGGTTAATTCCCAAGGAAGTCGCGGTTTCCTTCTCAAGGAAGCCTCATCAATCTCGAAAAGGACACGTGTCCGCATCAAAGGGGCTCATATCTAATCTTAACCTATGGCTGGATTGGTATGATATCAGAAAGCAGAAACTTTTGACTCTAAGAAGTAAGATTCTGTTCTTTTTTGTGTGATGCTACATTATTCTGAAGAGCCTTGCTATTAGTTTCTATTATATATAGTTGAAATTTACAGCTTTAATTACCTCTATTTACAAATAAACTAAAACCAGAGGATGTTGGTTTAAGCATAGATCTTCTCTTTTTCAAGGACAAGAGTACATCTAAAGAAACACGAGCTATAACTTATGCAAATATATACAATTGCAATAAGTTCTCGATATGATTTAGCAAGTTTTTCAGTTGATCCTTCGGTACATAGTTTATGTTGAATTTGTAATGCAAAAAAAAGGATAATCCTTTTCATTATGATGAAAATAATACTTATTACATATGTTCGATACCATGAAAAAATGCATGATCTGAGAGCTCCTTTGGGCCTTCAACTGGGTGAAGAGAAACTTACTCTCTTCTTCTGCCTCTATTGTTCTATTTGTTTAAGTAAAATTTTGTTTAAGTTTAGCAACATTCTTATGTAAATAAATCTGCTTTGTCAATAATCACCAGATACTGAGGACCCAAATGTTAAATTCAATTTTTTTTTAAAATTTGACGTTCTAAACCTTTAGAAGAATTTCTTTGTGCTTTATTTGCTGGTTAGTTGAGATTGATGTAATTACTAAAGATAAAGGCTCGACAAATGGTTCTTCTTTAAGAAGGTTAAATCTTGATCACTGTGTTCTTATGGATTTACTATAGATAAAGACTCGGGAAATGTCTGCCTTGAGCAAATAATTTTATTTACGCTAGCTTCCATTAAACATATTCTAAATCATTCTAGTAGTTAACGAGAAGAGGTTATGCTTCAAGTATTTATTTAAAACACAATGAGTCGATCATAGAGCATTTTAGCTCTTACAATGGTCTTTCTTATCCTTCTTGTCTAATTTTCCTCGATATCCAAAAATTTGTATTTAATAGGCTTACTGATTGAAAGATGGATATTCAATTTTCACTTGTGGTTACATTGTGAAAATCGTAGGTGTTGAGCTAAGAATTTTTTTTTCCTTCCACTTTGTAGGCCTCATTGTTATTTGGTAAAGGCTTGAGATGAACTACTCAAGTACTCAAACATTACCCACAAGATGCACATGATTATGTTGGATCAAGCCTTAATCTTCAACCGCGGTGAAGAACTATCGTTCTTCGTGCTACTAAAAATGATTCACATATCCACTCTACCACAAGTTTGTGGGAAGAAGCAAGCCTTAGTTTTGTTTGAGGATGAAGAGCAGGCTACTGAGGCTCTTGTTTGCAAGTATACAAGCAATATTGATGGGAACACCATCCATATTTCTTTCTCCCGATTCTGAGTATCTAGAAGGTCTCTATATCGTTGTTCTTGGAGGATGTTGTGTTTTCTACCTGTCACTTAAATGTTGTTGGCAAATGATTTGTTATAGCCTTTTGCAGTTATTTTGGATTCCAGGTATTGATGCAGTCATATAAGATCTGCTTGTATGGCGAGTCAATTAGCATTGAATGTAGAGTTGTTAGTTTAACACAAACTATTTGTGTTGTATTATAACCATGTAGTATTATTATGCTTTCATAGTTGTCTGATCTATTGGATATCTATAGAGAAAATGATACTGAAACATGGAATAAGTGAATGTTTTAACCATTTTGTATTAATTTAATTTTCATTAGTAGTTGGATGAAGAAAATCAATTTAAAATTTGTAGGATGTTCAGGTCATTTTGCAAGTCCCTTGCTTGCAGCCAGCCATAAGAGAGAAAGAGGAGGGGTTTGATAATATATTATCATGTTTGTTTTGTTCTTTGAGAATTTTTGTATGATAAATAAATAAATAAATAGTAGAGGGATATATATATATATATATATATATATATATATATATATATATATATATATATTAAAACATTTTAATTTATTAATTTATCTATTTAACTCCTTAAGTAGACTTTAAAATCTTTTTTTATTTTAGTTGAAATTTATTAAGCTAAATTCTAAAATAATGTAGGTTGATGTCATCATTGGTTCTGAAATTTAATAATTTTTTAAAATGTGTATTTAATAATTGAGTTGGAGTAAAGATATTTATTGATAGCAATTGGCTTATTATATTGTATGAAAAAAATATACTTAGAATTAAATGTGAAATGTAGAAATTATAGATACAATAGAGGATGCATTCATTATTTTTATTCTAACACATGCCTAATATATAAATTATGAAGAAGTTCTTTTTTATTTCAAAATAAAAATATAGTAATCTTTTTTAAAACTTAGTAAAATTTTATTTTATAATTATAATTTATTTTAATATATATATTTAAACTATTAATTTGATAATTAATTAGTGAAATAAAATTCTATAGTTACTTCACACATATATGTAAGTATTTAGAATTGTATTTACTTTACTTTTCACTCAATAAGCAAATAGTTTTCATATTTTTACTTTACACACAATCAAACAGCCTCAAAGTATTCTAAATTCACTATTTTTACTTTACACTACATTTCTTTTACACTGCATTCCTTTTTCAAGCAACCTTGGAAGAATTTGGAATCGATTAAAGTATCAGATTTTAACTTTTGGTGTTTGACTTGAAGTAAAATTTTCAAGGTAATATAATGTATTCCAAATATATTACATAGGTCATTTTTTAGTGTATTTGGAATTCCTTTGGTAATTCAATCTAAATATAAAGTGATGTGGCCATCGTTGCTTCACCGTCGTCCATCACAATCATCGCCGGGAGTCAAAACCTTCAAAATACTTTACATTACATTTTTTTACCAAACAGAAAAAAACAAAGTTATGAATTCGTAAAACTCTAAACCAAACAACTGTAAAGTAATCTTTTTACACTGCATTCCTTTTATGCATTCTTTTTTCAGCCAACCAAATAGCCCCTAAAAAGATAGACATGAATGATAATAATTGCTTATATAACTATTACATGTAGGAAATTTAGGCAATAGAATGGTGATTGACTTTCTTTGATCTAGCCTTTTGTTAATTCAATGAACAATCAAACAAGTGAACCAGGAGAGTAAATATTGCATATGAAAATTTGCAATAAGAAAAAAAGTCATTAAAGTTTTCAAGGTAAATGACTTTTCTTTTTATTTGTTTGGCATTGAATATAAGATTTTGCACTTCTTTAATCACTTACATATAACATCCGTATAATATCCCCTATGAGCAATGTTAGTCATTATGACATGAAATTATAGCCATTAATGTTGAAGGCTATGGCCTACAAAGATAATGAGAATTATTAGAAACTTTTAAGTTGTGGCAACACAAGCTTAAAAATAGTTATATCAAATATTAATACTTGTGGAAATGCTCATACGTTGCAACCATCAAATGACATAATTGTGTGTGAGTTTAGACATTTGCAAAAAGAAATAAAGAAGATGACAATTTTCATTGATAATAATGGAAGATGCAAAATCTTGAGGATTTAGATTGTCCTTATAACTTATATTTTATTTAATGAACTTAAGCAAGGATCTCTTTATAAATTTCATAAAGATTGTTTCAAATCTTATTTGGAAATTTTATAATAATTATTATCATGGATGGTCGAGATCATATCGTATAATCAAATTATGAGTTGTTATTATTATCTCACGGCTATTCTAAGAGGGAAGTAGTAGTCTTAAGCAGTGGTTGATAATAGCTATCAACAGAATTTGTTCAAGTTAGTGATATAAATACATTACATTATATGCAAATATCTCACATGTGCAAAGTGATTATAGATCAAAATATTGGCGAGGACAATAAAAATAATTTCAAGAAAATTGATCTCCTTTTAAACAAGACCATTAAAATTCAACAATAATTCTTATCTTATTTAAATGGATTAACTACATGTTTTGAGAAGAGCGTTGAGAGATAAACTATCAATGAGCTGGTCAAGTGATAAACAAACAATGATTTTGAGAATTAAGAATTTAAAGCAATCCTAAAGTTGTTCTAATAGTTAAGAACTCGGTGCTTCTTTAAAATTATTATTTTTTAAATATGTTTGACTTAATTTTTAATTTTTTTTTCTTGTTTAAAATAAACAAATAAACCTAAAATGACATTTAGGTACATTTTAGGCATTTTCATTCCTTTAAATAAAAATCACTCCAATTAATTGGCTCTCACATGTCATTGCTAGTTGTTACCCACTTAAGGTTGTCAGACCTATTGTAGATAGGAATACTCGCTGCTGGTTCTACTGTTGGTTATGTAACTGGTTGCACGAGTGATAATTATTGAGCATGCAGCTCAAGACTTCTCTGGCTAAGCTTGCTTCCACATGAAGAAGCTTCAGCATCATGCCTCACCAAGGGATTCAGTTGGCAGGTTGTGTTGTTTTGAGGGATTAAGGAGACAGTCCTCCTAATAACAACCCACTTCATGATTAGGGTCTCTGAGAGACCCTCAGACCAAGCCTCTCAAAGACAGAAAGTTTCTTCCGAGGCACCCCAGCAGCGGTAGGGGTTACAACCTCAGCGGGCCTCTTTAGGCATTATTGCACATGACACGCTGGATGTGCATAGGCTTTAGCAGATTGAAACCTAGCAGTGTGACATTGGGCCACGATGGCCGGAAAGTCAATGCTACCAAACTAGATGATAGCCCCTAGTGTTTCCAGTACTGTGATGACATTGGCCAAATGGATGTTGGCGTCATCTTTGAGAGTAACAGGGACAGGTGTGTTCTATAGAGCCATTCTAGAGAGTTTGAAGGTAAATATTAGCAATTGAAAATATCTATACTATCCCATTTCTTTCATAAATTTGGATACAATAAGACAGAACATACTAAAGCACAAGCACTAAATAAAATCTGAGATGACTTAAGACTTTATCTAGAAAGCTTTTGACTTTTTCTTTCAACCTCCCATTTTCAATTTTATTTTCATTTCTTTTTTTTATACTCCACAACCATTATAATAGATTTGACTAGCCAAAGATGGAAAGAGAAACCTATCCCCAACGGAGTCGCCAGAAATCTCTGGGATCGGAAAATTTGCCACCGACCTTTTTTTGAATGAAAAGAGTTGTTTTAAGTGCAGGTGAAAACTTCAGAA
Source organism: Cymbidium sinense (assembly GCA_021442155.1). NCBI lineage: Eukaryota > Viridiplantae > Streptophyta > Magnoliopsida > Asparagales > Orchidaceae > Cymbidium > Cymbidium sinense. The sequence continues at coordinate 154,516,440 of CM038221.1, forward strand.
GACAGATGAATAGTAGAAAAGACATACGCAAAGATTTCGTCCTCATTTTGTAAGAACTTTTTTAGACCTAGTTTCAAGTTTCCTATAAGCACAAGGCCCTATTGTTAATTACACCTCCTAATACTGAGAGAGTACTTTCGATTAAGGCTAGTCGATAAGTCATTAAATAACGAGTATATAATATCAGTGAGTGGAGTTTAAGATTTATAAAATTTATTATTTTAATTTAAAACTTTTGGTTGGGAGAACGATGACGCGTGATCTAGATCCCATGGTTCTATCATCTTGGGCTGTCGTGGTCCATGGTGCAATGAGGAGGTAGAAGCCCGGTAAGGATCCTTGTCAGCAACACATGGGTTACATCGTCCAAGGAGTCCTTGTAAACTTGGGGTGGAGTTTGTCTAATGGGACAAATATAAGTCAACATTAGCTAATAGAGGGGTTTTTGCCCAATTAAATACATTAAATATTGCACAGCTCAAAGAGCAAAGCCATTGGGAAACATACGGCTGTCGATAATTTAGTGGTCATATCGATAAGTCACGGTCGAGAGAGGTGGTAACCATCATTTATGAGGTGCCATTTTGTGGCAAAATTTCACAGACAGAGGACACTAGCCATGTCCTTACGAGCTTAAGATTTGACATTGGCTCTTTGTGAGTAAAAAAAAATTATGCATTTGATTTGACATTGGCTCTTTGTGAGCAAAAATTTTCTTAATTTGTCACCCCAGACAAACAGTTGCAGAGGGGTGGATTGATTTTAAATTTTAATATAAATAATTAATTTTATTTCATTTATATTTTATTATTTTATTTGAATTTTGATCATTTTATAATTGATTTAGATTTGAATATATGACCATTGATTAAAATTATTTTAATAGTAATCACCTTTCTCGATCACAAGGTTGATATCGGTTAATAGACCTTATCTACTCTGCCCATTTTTATACAGATGATCGGGCCTAAATTCATTGTATCAAGAAGTATAATCTTTTAAACCTTGTCAACTCTAGCTTGAATTTAAAGGATCGGGTTTGAGACTTTTCCTCTTGAGGGCTTGAACTTCAGAAGATATGTCAATTGATTCATATTTTGTAATTATATGACAGAATTAGCTTCTTATATATTATTAACTTAAAATTCTTATAATATTATAATCAAATTTTTAGGTTTTGATAACCCGGACTTGATCCTAAAATCAAACTGAGATGTATAGTATCTGTTATTTCATTTTGCACATGACCTACATATATTTCTAAATATTTGATCTAATGAATACTTCAACATACATACATGTATCTGTTCTTTTAAAATGTTGTATATATATTAAGATGTCTAAATTGAAGTAGTCGAGTTTAACATGGTGTATGCATCAAAATGCAAGCATGAGTTTTGATATGGACTTTTTAGGTTTTGTTAACCTGGACCCGATCCTAAGATCAAACCGGGAAGTGTAGTATCTGTTCAGTTTTTTATATCTAATTTGCATATGTTTCTAAATGTCTAAACACTTCAACACACATACGAGTATCTATTCTTTTAAAATATTGTATGAACATGTGAATGTCTAAGTTGAAGTGTAAATATCAAATTACAAGTTTGATTTTTGATATGACATTTTTGGGTTTTGTTAACCCGGATACGGTCCTAAGACCAAACTGGAAAATAGACCTTGTCAATTCTGATTATCTTGTAGAGAATCAGATATAGATTAATTATTTCAAGATCTTTCATTCTCCAAACATTGTCAACTCTAGATTGAACATAGAGGATCGGGTTTGAGACTTTCTTCTTGAGATCTTGAACTTGAGAAGATATATTAACAATGATGCTCATATATTTATCTTTTATCATTCTATGACAGAATAAGCTTCAAAGATTTTATTAATTTAAAAATATTATAATGGTATCATTAGATTTTTAGGTTTTTAAGGACCGCCCCAAGACCAAATCGAAGCGTTATCGTTCATTCATTTCATTTGATTGCTTGCACATATCTATTTGAGCATTTAAGCTATTGAATACTTCAACATGCATATAAATATCTGTTCTTCAAAGTATTGCATGGACATTGAAATGTCTATGTTGAAATAACGATGTTTGACATAATATAAATGTCGAATTATAAGCATAGGTTTTGATACTTAAAACCATAAATCAAATGTAGATCTGTTCTATCAAATATGAATTTGACCTTTCAAATGTTTATAATAGATCAAGTAGAGGTATGTTCTATAAGACAAGTATAAATCTATTTTATAAGATATATGTCGACTCTTTCGCATACTTGCATGAATCAAGTGAGAGTCTATTCTATAAGAATGTGAATACACATTACAAACTAAGTTATTGTCTCCTCTAAATGTTATAGGCTTGGTTCTTTCAACCACTTATCCTAAATCAAGCATGTATCTATTCTTTAATAAATCAAGCATACATATGTTTTATAGAGTATGAATTTAATTCTTTCAAGTATTTGCATGAATCAAATGGTTAAGCAAAAAAAACATTGCATAAAGTCATAGATTTTATTTAACTTGCATATTAAAGATATTCAAATTGAATAGAATGCAATAATACTTTGAATATGCACAATGAATCATTTCACTAGGCATTTAGCATGAAGCTCAAAAAACTATGAACTCATATGTAAGAATGGTTCATGATTAATGCTTCAATTTAATTTTCTTGAATATTTGTATAAATTATAAGACATTAAACTTAAATGTAAGATTGATCATAAGCATGTGTAGAATCTCATTCATTTAAATGTTTAAATAAATCTTAAATCAAATATTCATTTTCATATCAACATTTAATGAAGGCATCTCCTTCATATTCATGTTTATTATATCAAATCATATCATATCTTTTGCTCGTGAACAAATTTCAAATCTTTTATGATTCAAATTTCATTTAACTTGAGCTTTTAGGATTGAATCAATTGATCAATATTTTTCATGAATAGTTTGAATTTTGATTCACTTCTCTTTCATATCATGTCAAGTTTAAAAGTATGATTCAAATCATATCAAATTCAAACTTTTTTTGGATTTGGTTTATTAAAAATTTTGGCAGCCTCTCGGCGTCATCCCCGCATATAGGGGTTACTTCGGGAGACTAGGCCTTCCCACCACACCAAGAAAGGTGTGCATGGTAAGTGTCGTGAGATACCGCGACAGAAAATTTATTTACCCACCATGCCAAGAAAGGCGTGCATGGGTTAACACAGCATAGCAAAGCATTTTCTTGTCATGTTGGAACAACATGAGTAAGTACTTATCACAACAAATTTTTCTGCTACGTTGGAACAACATGAACAGGTACTTATAGCAACAAATTTTCCTGCCATATTTAAACAACACGAACAGGTACTTATCACAACATATTTCTCTGCCATGTTGAAACAATATGGATAGGTACTTATCACAAGTTTCCCTGCCGCATTGGAATAATGTGAATGGGTACTTACAGTATAAAGCAATTTAACAATTTACATTCACATGTGGATGGAATTAAATATAATTGATACCCATTGCTATAGCATCATTTTTATCATCATTTCACCTAAATTTTATATTTGGAATATTCAAATAGTAAGCTGTAACATAAACTTTTAATCACATGTGAGCACATTTCCATTCTTCTCATTTTGAATATAAAGGAGGAAGTACTGTTTTCAAAGTCTACAAATTAAACAGCCATTAAATCACAAAGAAAACTTTTCATATCCTATACTTCCAATTTTCATTGCTTTCATGTCAATGCAAGCTTCAATATTTAATAAAAGATATGATAGAAAGAAGAATAGTTTAAATCATGCTTTGCCTCATTCATCTTTTCTTTTAACATGATAATTATTTGCAAGTAAGACTTGATTTATATAAAGTAAAACAATCAACTTCATTTGACAAGCATAAATCTGAACTTCTTTCTTTTCATTTCAATGAGACATGCCATGTTACTTATCTTAGGCTACTAAAGAAATATCACTTTAGATTGCATGCAAGTAAAGTTCAACCCCTTAGTAATATGAAGAAAACAATATCATATCCCACTCAAATGGAATCTCATTTCATACAACATGATATCTATTCATAAGTGGCATATTGCATAACATTCAAATGAAACCCAAAGTCAATACTATCAAACAATAGAAAATGCATGCAAGCTTTAGCTTGCACATATCTCAAAATCCTTCATGTTCCCATTTTAACAATTGTTTAAGAATTGGAAAATGCATAATAGTAAAAATCAGATATAATGTGTGAGAGATTTTAATTCAATTTCAACTTGAAATGATAAAAAAGTACTTGCATGCATTAAAAGCTTGCAAATCAAACATGACAATCTTAGGTTTCATATATGTGTATCCTTATTTCTTATTTTACTTTAAAAGATATTGATTTGAAAGTAACTATGGCGAAGAGAGCAAGTATGAAACCAAAGCCCCAATCCATTCTTGCTTCATATTCATTTGAAAGTGAGGATAGACATTACACATCTAGATTTCAATAATTTTCAATATGGATCAGATTATGGATAGCAATGTAAACTTCTCCCAAAATGAAACCTTGCTATATTACTTACCATAAATGAGAAGTTAGCTTTATATATGAATCCAAATGAAATTTAATTCATATCATGTGAATCACAAAGGCAACCATATTGTATCAAAAGATGTTCACACTCAAATAAATTTCAACTTTCCTTTTGTTGGATAATAAGAAAAAAAAAGCTTCATTTCTTTTATGGCCTTAATCTTCATCTCCCTCTTTTTTTATATCAAATGGACTTGCTATTTGATAAAAAAAATGGGAAAGAACTTTCTGCAAGAACATTTTTTTATTTTATTTTGATACCAGCTAAATAGTGAGACAAGCTCCAGTCTTAACACTCAACAAAAGAGCCCATAATTTTATATCCTCTAAGCTTACCAACTCCCTCTCTTTTTTTTACTTGCACTTAGCAACTAATTACATATAACAAAAACTGAAAATGAAAACCCCCATTTGGATTAGCATAATATATCATGTGGAATGAAATAGCAAGCCTGACTGGGCTTTATATAGGATTCATCTTTTACGTAGAAACAGGAGAAAAGAAAAGAGGGTTGAGCTTGATCGGTTAATCGGAGAGAAAAGGAAGGACATAAGTGAAGAAGGATCACTCAATCAAAGTATAAAACCAAAGCAATAGATTTCAGCAATCCAAAAGTGATTCGTAAATCAGTATGAAATACCATATACTCATCATTTCCTTTTAATTTCACAATCACAATAGACTTTAGGTAAAACCTAGTTAACTCGCAAAGCAAGAAAAAATTTAGGGTTGAATAGAAATGACCTGGAACTTTCAATTGCAAAGGGAAAGGAAGAGATAGGTCGTTTGGCTAAGCTTTTGGATTCTCTCGGTTTAAAAGTGCTCGAAAAGCTATTTGTCTTTGGCTTTTGATAAACGAATTTTGAGATGGAACTAAAACTGCTTCAAAAGCACACTATTCAAACAGTATCAAAATTAAAAATTCAGGCTCTCAAAAGCAAAACACACTAAAAAAGCTCTCCCAAACGGAGCCAGAGTTCGGTTAGCTAGAGCTCGGTCGATCCCCACTCGGGCTCGGCTAGGGCTCACGAAGGACGAACGGTCCAGACGAACAGACCTTGGCTCGCCTGCTGCTCACGACGGGAGAGAGAAGAAAATAAGAGAGGGACTTGCACGAGAGGAAGAGAGGAGGGAAGAGCTCGGTTTCGGCTGAGGGCAAGAGACCGAATCAGGGAGGAATCGCACAAGAGGGAGCTCGGGAGAGTTGCGTGAATAATCAGGGGGTGTTTAGTAACGGATTTACCAAGAATTTAGCTCGCTACATCGCGTAAATCCTACCAAACACCATCGAAGGATTTAGTAAATCCTTGGTGCCGTAAATCTGGTAAATCCAAAAATCGGGATAAATCCTAGATTTGTTAAACGAGATTTACAGATCGAGAACCTGGTGGTATGGCGGGAACTGCACTGCTTGTCTCAACTCCTTCGAACTCCTATTTCTTCGCTCGCAATAGACATTTTCAGTCACTCTTCCCTCCCAAATCTTCGCCCTAGCCGCAGCTGTGCATCGCGCGTATCTCTCGGATTGCGATAGGGAAGTTCGTTCTTCGCTGCAGCGTTCTTCTTTTTCCATTTCTTCTTATCTCGCTGCTATAGGTTAGTCTTTCCTCCCATTTGGCTTTTGGTGGAGAACCGTTGTAGTGTTGATGTTGCACTAATGAAACATTGATGTAGCCAACTCTTAAAAAAGATAGGGGGATTTACATACATACCACACAATTCTTATGTATTTACATATCTAACACCTAAAGTTAGATATTTACTTATCTAATACTTTTTTATGCTTAAAAAAGGTGCATCTCACTTTTAAAAAGTGAATAAAATGATATTTTTGATGTGATATTAAAGATTAGAGTGTTATATATGTAAAAATTGAAGTTTAGATGTTAGATATGTAAATACATAAGAATTGTGTGGTATGTATGTAAATGATTGATTATGCAAGCTCTGAAAAAGAATTTGGTGTCTTATTTGTTATTGAGGTCCTAGAAAGCTTTCTAGATCATGGGTTTTCATTTAGGTAGCTTCACTCTTGAGCAAAAAGAAATAGGAATATAATTAATAAGCCTTTTGTTTGGGACATAGGGTATCTCGTCACTTATTCCTTTGTTTGTTTCTTTTTCATCTAATGGGGTGGGAAGTTCTTCTTCCTGTTGCTTTGTACACAACCCTTCTTGAAAAGAAATTATGTGGACTTCAATTACAATTTCCTCTCAGATTTATCATATTGAATATAAGTTGGGAACTTAATTAGATCATAGCAAGGAAAGGCATTGCAAGGTAGCTTCATCAATGTCTAGCTAAAGTCAACTGAAAAAATAGAATCAATCATAAGTAGTGGATTCTATGTCGAGAAAAATGACTGTCCGTAGATTTTGTTTTGAAAAAAATGCATTAAATCATAGTTTTAGCTAGTGAGGTGTTGGCATTTTTATTTGAACATAGTTTTATATGAATATTATTGTCTAATAGTTAACTCAGACAAACAATAATTTATGTAGAAGTAGATATTGTAGTTAAATTCAATTTATACTCGATATCAACAGCTTGATCTATATCAGGTGTCGACGTGGAAATATAAATATTGTTGTGATCTTATTCTGATCCATAAAAAACAACCAGTTTTGCCTTTTCTGCCATTAATATAATCATTTTTGTTAATCAGGACAAATGGCATCACGAGATGGTTGAAAATGACATTAGTACAAGATACTTAGATTAGGAATAGTACTTGTGAAAACCAGGGTAGAGTAAAGTTTCATTAAGTTGAAACAACAGGTATTTAAAGAGTGAACAATAAAACTCCATTTTTACAATCTCAAAAGAGGGAAAACCATGGGGCATAGCCGAGAAAAAAGCTTCACTATGTATGTTTGAGTATAAGATCTTCCCACAGACGAATTATATATGAAAGGAACAAAGTAATAAGCGATGAATGATCGATATGATGATTATTGATGATGATAATATGACAATGATGATGATAACCATGATGTGGTCGATAATGACGGCAACAGCACGACGAGTGATCGCGGCGCCGATAACGGTGGTTGGCCAGTGGCGATGCCGAGATCTTGGGAGCTCTCTCTCTCTCTCTTAGCCTCATATGAGAATGAGGGGTTATTTGTAGATTGGAGGAGTGGCGTCATCGAATAAATAAAAACCGGATCACTTTCGACGGATTGCGATTATTGATCAAACGGTCATAATTGAAGATCTTTGGCTTGTAATGCTTGAGTTCGATTTCAATTATAATACTATATGAGAGCAAATTTCGATGGAATGATTTTAAGTGCTGATTTTGGCTTGATTTGGTGATCGATGTTTTATGTTAAGATTTGAATCAAGACCAACCAAGCACTGCAATCTTAACGAAAGTAATCGATCATGAATCAAGAAATCAAGCGGCCAAGCTAATAATCTTAACGTGAAAGCAATATCGTGAATCAAGACCAACCGATCCACTTAAAATATCATTAAAAACTTTGAGACATCAAAATTTTTTAAAATACTCAAATATGGAGAAGAAATCAAGCGCCTCGACAGTGATTAAACAAGCCAAAGATCTTAAATCAACTTCATTTGAGCATTCAAATATACAAAATACATGTGGAATCATCATGAGCGCCGATGGAGAGAATTCTGGTGTATTTACGTAGACGCTACTCTTCAATCTATAAATAACCCTCATTCCTCATGAGGGAGGCCAAGCAAGAGAGAGGAGAGCTCTAAAGATCCTCCAAGCATAAGCCACACGATGCCAACCACCGGCCGTCGCCACCTCATGATCTCGCCACATCACCATCTTGGCATCATCGACTACTATCATGTTCGTCGATTGCCAACATCGTGCCAACATCATCGTCAACATCGCCTTACAAGAATCGTTGTTCCTTTCTCATATAATACCTCAGAATCCCTTGATCGGAAGATCTTGTACTCAAACATACATAGTGGAAGCTTTTATCAAGGCCCCATGATTTTTCCCTCTTTTGAGGTTTTCCACATAAATATTCTGGAGTTTTATTGTTCACTCTTTAAATACCTGTGTGTGTGCTGGATTTCACAATGCGCGAAAACTTTACTCTCAGAATCGGTTTTAAGACGCACGCTTGGTGCCGTGCGTGAAAACTAATTCCCATTATTTCATCTTGTATGACGACCAAGATTTCCAACAAGATCAAAACCACCATCGATGTGAAGCATTTCCAGCTTTTAAGGAGCCCAAGCAAGAGAGAGCAGAGAGCTATAAAGCTTTGAAAATCCTCCAAGCACAATCGTCGCACTGACGGTCCAACCACCGCGTATTACCGCGTCGCCACCGCCACCGATCTCGCCGTCCGACCACCGCGTCGGCCATCATCACCGACCACTATTGTCCACATCATCATCAACATCATCGTCAACATCATTGTCAACATCGTCGTCAATATCGTTTATTACTAGCAACTGTTGTTCCTTTCTCATATACAATTTTGTAATCCCGGTATCGGGAAGATCTTATACTCTGAAACAGATACATAGTGAAAGCTTTTTACTAGGCTAGGCCCCGTGGTTTTTCCCTATTTTTGAGGTTTTCCACGTAAAAATTCTGGAGTTTTATTGTTCCCTCTTTAAATACCTGTGTGTGTGTTGGATTTCACAACAAAGCTAAGGCGAAAACTTTTACTCTACCGCAACTAGTTTTCTAGCATGCAACAGTACTTAAAGAACCTAACCAAACTGATGGTATCTAGATTGAAAAAATTGTATACAAAATTTAGTAAAAAGCCCATCTAATCTCATATTCCAAGAATTCCACTTTCTTGGGTCTACTTCCTTGCTGTCTGTTCTATTTCTTACCACAAATTAGATGGCCAAGTGAATTGGCCTGTGACTCCTCACTAGCCAACTCAATCCTTTTTACTCCCCTCCTTATCTCGAGTCTTCAGGGTAGAAACGAGTTGCGGCGCATTTTTTTGATTGGTTGTGTTGATGGATTTGCAATTTTGGCGAAGTGTTTGATGTTTCTTGCAACCTATTTGGTTCCATTTCTCTTTTGTTGTGGGGACGCTCCTGATAGCGAGATGATATGTGCAGTTATTGCATATACAGGCATTAACTTAGAAATATATAATCAAAATAATAAACAGGCATTAACTTAGAAATATATAAACAAAAGCCTAAGCCTTCCATGTCAAAAGAAGGTATAAACCACACTCTAGTATCATTTCTTTCCTTCTCTCAGAAAACACTTGAAATAAAAGGCTATGCATCAACAATATTTGTATGATTCCCTCTTCATGTGGGTCTTTTATTAGAAACGCATGCATCCGCAAGTTAAGAGTTTTCTTCTCTTTGCTTTTACTTTAAAACAGCATGGAAAAACTTGCAGTTTTCTGAATATTGTAGGAAGTTGTTTTCAAGAGTGTGTTAAGCATTTTCCTGAAAAGGCTATTTCCCTAACTTATAGAGGGATATATTATCAAAAAACTTACCTTTAGGATATAACGAAGCAAGCACACAATTTTTTCATAAATCATATGCAGAGGAAGTGATGAACATGTGTGTAGATAGGCACATCCTTTGGGTTGAGAATTATTATTTTTAATTCTAGACAGGCATAATTATTGATGCTCTTGTAGTTGCAATTATTTGCATTTATTTAAAAAATTAGAAGAATAAAAAAATAAAATTTATGAAGCCTAGACATCCCAAGAGCATATATGCACATGCTTATAATAACCTCATGAGCATATATTATTTCCTCGATATATGCATACGCTTATAAATGTGTTTGAGATAAGATAGTAGTAGTATCTTTCTTTAAAATCATCTTGCATGTTCTCAATATATTATTTCTTAAATAAATTTTTTTACTTTAAAATATATTCAGAATGTCAATATTTAGAAGGAAGCTCAGACAGTTCAGTTGGTCTGAATAAATTTATAAAATGCACACGAAAAAAATGAACTATACGATGTCACGTTAAGGTCATAGAAATTAACAATGTTGGTGATACTGCATCTGATCAGGAGTCAACGAACATCAAGTCCATTTGTCGTAACCAAATACGTTGAAAACAAAACATTTGTTATTCGTGTGAGACAATTTAATTTCAATAACATTATTCTGCCAATATAGCCGTCATTGTTTTATTCATACCGAAATTTCAATTCTATTTGTAGATATGAAAGGTTTCTTAAAGGGGAAATCCAAAGACCACACTTCCACGAAGTTCTCATATTAATGCAGGAGATGATTTACCAACTCATGACGAGAATACACAAAACAGTAATAGAGTTCCTAAATGGCCTCAACATCATAACGTGATTTTTGGGGATATACTCTGGGAACAGTTTGTGCATGAAAATATTTATCCGATGAGTTCATAAACCTACCACCAGCACAAGCTGATTGTCATTCATTTGTATTGAAAAATCCTCAATTTCATCTATTTTTCAGTAATGTCATAGGTGCAATCGGCGGAACACATGTAGCAGCTGTTATCAATTCACGATCATAATATATCAATAAAAGCATTCACTTCACAAAATGTCATGGCTATTGTTTCATTTGATCGTCAATTTGTTTATCTAGCTTCAGGTTGGGAAAGGATCTGCATGATATGAGAGTTCTTGGTCGGAAAGGCGGTTTTCATGTTCCACAAGGGAAGTATTACTTAGTTGATTCAGGTTACGCCAATACAGACAAATTTATTGCACCATTTAGAGCCTTTCGTTATCACCTAAGTGACTATCGTGGAGGTGCAACTCGTAGATATACATGACCACAAGAGTTGTTTAACTACCGTCATGCACAACTACGGAATGTAGTGGATAGAACTTTTGGGATTTGGAAATAAATATTTCAGGTCTTGACTCACATGCGCAAATTTCCTTTGATTGTGCAAGGTGACATTGTAATTGCATGTGCGATCCTACACAACTTTATTGGTCGTTATCATGGAGATGACTATTACTTTAATATATGTCAAACAAAAATGCAACATGATAGGGAATTAGGGGAGGTGATCGTAGATGATGATGACCCTGATGTGCATGCAACTATAGGCGAAAGAGTTCAAGGAGATGGTTTGAGGCATATAATAGCTATTACAATGTGGGAAGCACGGGTAAGAAAGTAGCTTTATACATTATGAAAATATAACATTTGATTATGTAGTTCCAATACATTTTTTTGCATATACAGGAATTGGGGCGGAGTCATCGCAACGCTTGACGTTGTCGAAGAAGTTAAAAAAATCAATTTTATTATCAACAAAAAAATTTATTAGATCCAAATAATGTAATGTTTATTTATATTTTGTAATAAACATGATATATTTATTAAATGATGGATTTTTATTTTAATATTATATTCTTTTATTTATTTATTTTCATATATTTCTTAAAATATTATTATTTAATTATAACACTTCAATAGAAGATTTAATAAATCACAAACACTTTTCGTGATTTAACGTGATTTACTAAATCCAGATATACTAGATTTACTAAATCCTACTTGAAATAAATCCAATCTGTTGCCAAACACCCCCTCAGGGTTTTGCATCGCTCGGTTGGGATTTAGGGCTAGCTGCAAATCCCTATTCGTCATTTATGGCGCCCAATAAGAAACATAAGGCGGCTGATTGTATTAAATTAATAAACGACGTATTTAGGATAAGGGTTAGAGGGGTCTAAGTAATTAAGCAGCTATTAATCATCTTAATTTCAAATTAAGATAATTTTGCGTCAAATATTATGAAATTATTTTGTGCAATAAACCTTAGTAATATGAATGTCGATAGGTATTTTATTGTTTGCATAATGACGCAATGATCGATCTATATCGTTTGAACCACATTGGTGACGGTCGAAGTGAAATTGAGTTTAAATTGTGCGACGTCACATTTGAATAGCTCGATGTTCGCGTAGACTTTGCCGAATTGACCGCGGAAGGTGTCGTTTGATAGGTTTCGACGTTTGGGCGACAACGGGGCGATCAATTTCATGAACGAAAGTTGTTCAGACATCGTCGGGGCTTCCTGACTTTGATATGCACGTAATTTTTAAAAAATAACATTAATCATTTGGAAATTGATTAATTGATCAAATAAATTGAATTTGATCGTGATTAGGGCATTTTAAACCCGATTCATGCGATGTTACTCCCTTAATTATTTGTTTTATCTTTAGTGCTTTCGCTTCACGTTTGTAAATCATATGTGGAGGTCAACATGGATCTTAATTTCTTTATTTTTCTATGAATTTTTAATATTTTATTTGGTTAGATTTTATATAAACATAAATCTACCTAAAGCTAAAAAAAATTCACTACATTACTTTGATATATCATAGAATTGATCATTTTGGTTATATTGGTATAAAAAATAAATATTTCACTAATTATTTAATGATATGTACCATTTAAAGTATTTTAGTGAGTATATTAAATTTGATAGAAGCTATTATAAAATAATAGAGCTTCAAAATGATGTTGTTGATACCATATATAAATAATTTTGAAAATTTTAGCTATGAAATTGTATATATTATTCGAAGACCCATCAATCATCATGCCTTAGAAGTCATTATTAGGTGATTAGGTTCATTATATGGGTGATGTCTGTATCTTTCGAGGCATATCATACCTAATAATGTAAATCACTTCAATAAGTAAACATAATCCGTGTCCACCCCACATCCAAAAATAAACATCACACCCCATAAATATAATTATTTATCATACATTTTATATTTTATAAATTTTTGTAACAAGTTAGATCGTATTTAAATTTGCTTAAACTAGTAATATTTCTATGCTTATATGTAAAATATAAATTTGCAAATAGAGAAAAAGTGGAAAGCATGGGTGGTTGGATAGCTATACCTTATATGCATTGAAGTGTAGATATAACATTTTATCTATCTTACTCATTTATATTACAAGAGAGATTCTATGTGATTACCAATTATGCATATGATGCTCCTAAACAATGTGAACAAGTGAAGATAAATTGTATTTTGATAATGTTCAAGTTCATTGTGTTCTCTAGGATATAATGATTCTATTTAGTTGTATCAAAGTGATTTTAGAGATGCTATGCTTTTCATTACAATGTGATATATATATTAGATTCTACTATTTGGATCTAACATTCTGTAAATCAATGTTCGAATATCATTCAAATAATGCAAAAAATCTATTTTGGAATCAAAATATATGGATCAAAAAATCTATTTTTTTGAATTTATTTGAGTCAAATATGATATCATAGAGCTTAAAATAATTTTATGCTATCTAAAAAATAGGTATTTTGATATAGAGAAAATCTCAGGATATATTTTTTAAAAGGTAAAATACAAGACTTAATTTTTTATGAAAATTTAAGTATAGATATGTAAATGTATTAAAAGACTCCATTTGAATATTATGTGTCTGCATCAAAGTTCAGATTAATGGTGTTTTGTTTTAGGGGTTTTTACATACATATCACTCCAAACCATCTAATTTACTCATTTAACACATAAAATATTAATATTACCCGTATACCACGCTAAATATTGCCGTAACTCATTTTTACCATTCCGTAAGCCCTTCCATAAGCGTGGAGATGGGCGGGACTCATTCCGGGCATTTAATCATTTCAGTTCGTGCGTTTTCTCTCTTACTTTCGTGCATTTATTCCGAGAGTGAGAGAGCGAGAGAGTGAGAAAGACGAGGACGTGAGGAAACAATAACTATATATGACGCTAGATTTCTTATTTGTTTGTGATCAACTTGCTCGAATAAGGTAGCTTGTTGTTTCTTCATTATTAGGTCATCATCGTGTCTGATTCTACAATCCTTTTCCCTTTGTTGTATTTTTTATTTATTTTTTTAGTTGATGTCGTCTCTTTCACCGCCATGGCCTACTATTATTCTCCCATTTTCTTATTTTCGTTCTTATCAATAAATCTAGGGCATTTCTTTTCCTTTCTTTGGATCTTTGATCTAGCAATATCAAGTTGCCTCTTTTATCGCTTGCCCTTTGCTCAGTACCTCCTTAGTAGTCACACTTCTTTTCATTTTCTTCGGTGTTTAAGGTAAAGTTCATGGATATCCAAAAATCTAATACCTGATCCAGTTGCTTAAAACTAATCTTCCTTGATACAATTTTTAAGTATTCTAGTACCTGATCTAGTCGCTTACGGTTTCTTCATCGTCAAAGATTAGTTTTTTATTCTTGTTTCTTGCGATTGTTTTCTTTGGGTGTGTGGTATATGCCTAGAAACGAATTTGGTTGAATATTTTTTTATACTTATTTTTTCTTTAGTTTTGAAGTGGATCGTAGGCCGTTTTATTTTACATTAGATGTAGGGATAAGTGGTATTTGTATTTGCATCAATTTCTACTAGGAAGTTTTCATGGGAGAAATTACACGTTACTTCGGTAAGAGACACTTGATATGCTTCTTGATTGGATGATTTCTTCTTGTAGATTTTCCTTAAGAAAGTTCTTGAAATTGATATTGAATGACTTTGACCTCTTTTTTATATTTACTGATTATCATTCTTGCATAGTTAATGCATTTAGCACTCAGATTCATTGTGATCTTCGCAAATATTTTGGACAAAACTTAGTTTCTTATATATTATGCGATCGATAAACTTAGTTTCTTGTATGCTTCATTAAGTGGCCAGTATTAATACTACTAGTTTTAGATGCTATTTAAAACATATTCTTGTGACAATAAAGTTTGATTTGTTTCTTGCACATCTTATCTACCAATCGGTCACTTATTATGACATTGTTTATAAACTGTGTAAAAGAATAACCTTTTACAAATTTTTGATGAAGGGAAGACATGGCATAGGAGATGAATATTAGGTGGACAATTTGATGAATATTGTGGCGAAGATCTAATCTTGTGACTTCCATTTATTTTGTCTCTCTGTTTGCCCCATGCTTAAAATTTCAAATTAAGCACTTGTTGATTTTCTTACATGATTTAAGCTTTATATATATATATATATATATATATATGAATTACTACAAAGATGTTGTTAAATGACATTTAGTTTGAACAACTTTCATCATTCTACTTGATAGTTATACTGCGAGGACTATTGATCTATTACTGATTTAAGCTTTATATCCAAAATCTTAATAATCCACCAAACAATGCCATGAGCATGAAATGAATCTTCTCAGACTTGTTAAGGAATATCAAGTCCATTGTAGTGTAACTTATATGTGTCTTATACACATCCCGTGAAGGTAGAAGTTTTGGCAAGAAATTTTTAAGATTAAGAAAATCGAACAAATGAGGATTGCGTCAAGTAGTTAAATGACGACAAGCGCATTGTATGATATTGAGAACCAATCACGTGCTTTTCAGGAGAATACGATGAAGAAACTTGAGATCCTCTCAAAACAAAACAAGATTATAATGGGAATGCTAATTGTTGTTATTGCATATTTTTCTTCATTAGTAAGTTAGTTTTGCAAGCGATGGTGATGTACTAAGTTGGTTTATTATAACTGTATCTTCTAATGTATTGTGAACACATCTTATTAAGGAATATTTTGAGGAAATATTAAAGTTTATTGTGTTAAATGAGTAAATTAGATGGTTTGCTGTGATATGTATGTAAAAACCCCCTTCTTATAACATTGTATCAACATCTCTTCTAAATATAAAAATATTTATTATGATAGTCCTAATAGTTTTATTTTTTAAATGATTGGGTAGAGCACATTTAAAGCTATTTATTAAGTTTGTCATAAAATAAGCTTTGATAGCAATAAATCTTCTCATTTTAAGTAATTAAGTCTCATTTATTAATTTTATTATACTGTGATCATCATAAGTTATTTTTTGCATAGGGTTCTTAAATTTTATATTCTATTCAAAATCTTAAATCCATATGTTTCTAGTCTCGAAAAAGGTTGAAGCATATATATATTACTGAGATTAATGACATACAAAAGAGATGTGTTGAGAAAAAATCTCATACATATTTAGTCCTGCATGCATCAAAATGTATCTATTAAGTTATGTGGTTGTTCATAACATTATTATTATGCGCATGTAAACTCAAAACAAATATGAATACATTCTCTTGTATGCAGTTTATTTACTAGAAGCAAAGCAGATAGCAGATGTGGAGGGTATTTGATAATAGTTACCTATTTGAATTGCTCTAATCTCTCACTGCCACAAAATGATATGATCCATGCTAGTTTTTTAAATAGACAAAAAAATATGCGGCTATGCTCTTTTTAATCAAAAATTTTATGAGGATAATGTTACAAATCTCAATATTTTTATTCATTAAAAATAAAGAAATGTGTACGTTAATAAAAATAAAATTGACGATCAGAAAATTCCACCTAAATGTTTGCATATTGTGTTCTCATTTAATTCTGTTTTTTATTTTTATTGAGCAGGCTGAAAGGGATTCGAAGCCATTGAATCGAGCAGCAAGAACTTTGATTAACATGCAACTAGAAGATTCTGAATTAAGATCTGAAATGGAATCACAGTCTGAGAGCCAGTTTGTTTGCAGTGGAGAAGATTCTGAATTTAGATCTGAAATGTCCCCAAACAAACCTATCTCAACTAAATCGATCAACCCTGATGAGGTGGATTTAGTCTTGAACACGGAAGAACCAACAGATTTAGGATATTGGTCTTTGGCAATGGCGCCGATTGAAGACTTAACAGTCTATAATCCTAAGCTGAATGTTCTTGATGCATGATGTCCCGAGGAACTTGATTTCATTTTCAGACAAGAACACCCTGTAGAATTACCCAAGCCTTCTTTGCCTGAGACAATAACTGATAAATTAGTAACGGAGAATGCTTATGTTGGCTCGGGAAGCTTTGATATGATTGATCAAGAAATAGAAGCAGTGCTGTTAACTCTTACTGGGAAGAATGCTGATGATATCAGTTCAGCTCTGGTAGAGGATGATAGAAACTTTGATATGTCTATCTCTAAGCATTTTGATTTCCAGTATAATGATAACCACTTATCCATGGATGCCTGTAAATCTGACTCAACTGTTGGTGATGAATGTGCATATGATTCTACTAAGATATAATCTTCAGAAATTAAGGCCGATCATGTTGAATCTGCTATGCCTTCTTCCGGATTGATCTCGTATCCTTTAGCAATTGCCAAGGCTGAAACTTCATCAGGCGAATTAGATAACATTGTATGTCTTATAACAACATTGTATGTCTTATTCAGCATATCACAATATCAACATTGTATGTCTTATAACATTGTATCAACATTGTATGTCTTATATCTTGTATAACATTGTATCAACATTCTCTAATTATAAAAAATACATCATATGCAAATATATATTACAGGAATTATTTTAATTGAGTTAAATATAAAAAAACTTTTCAAATTTATCAAGTAAAAACTCATGTGTTAAAGATTGTGAAAAGAGAAAGAAGGCATTCAACAGTCATAATCAACAGAGTTAATTTACATTAACTACAAAGACATATAACAATGGCTACATTGAACAAATTCCCATACCGCACCACAAGCAAACAGAATACAGAAAGCTACAAAACAAACTTATGAATACTAAAACACAAAACCTAACACATCTCTTGCAGACTGAATTGAAAGCAGACTTATCCACCAAGCTTAGCAACTCATCCCTGCGACATATTGGCAGACGCAGTTATGAGCTGTGACAGACAAGGGAGTTGCCATGGCTTTAGCAGTGGATCAGGAATCTCCATGGCCATCCCACTGAACTCTTGCACAAACTGAAGAACATAATTAAGATACTTGAGCCTATCAATGAGTTCCATAACCTGGGACCTCATAATTGTGCTCTTAGACTCCATGTCCAAATGCTGTTGAGTGTACAGATTGATCTGCATCTCAATCTGGTTATTGTCGGCCCTGAAGCACCATTTGCACGTTGGAATCCCTGTATATTCAGAGGAATCTGGATTAAGCTACCGTTGCCCAACATCCTCGATGTGCGTAATAATCTTCTTGCGTAAACACAAAATAAATTAAAGATTTGAGTGCTCTAACTGATGCCAAGAAATCTTCTAAGGGCATCGCTGCAGCTCTTCGTGATGCTGCCTTCAAACTGGAAAGAAAGACGAATCTTAGCCTTGAAAGTGCTGTGAAAGAGAATGATAGGGTTTATCTCATGCGGGTACCTACTTCCAATTCCTTATCTACTCTTCCTGCAGCCTCTCTTGTCAAATCCACACCTATTGGTGATTATTGATGCTAGCAAAGATAGATTATTTGCAAGCCTGGTACCTAATTATTGTGCAAAGGCGCTGTCTAGGCACAAGGAGATGGTAGATGATGTCATTCACACACAAGCAGAGAAGTTACAGCAAGGAAGTGAGATCATAAGGGTGAAACTCAAAGAAAGGGGCTTACCAGATCATATTTACTCTCGAGCTTGTCCTTACCAGACTTAGAGTTGGTGACGTGGAATATTGCAAAAACATTTCAAAGCGTTTGGTTTGAAATAAAGTAAAATTATCAATCATTAGAAGGTCGGTTTAATTTATTTGGAATTCGCATCGTTCAATCAGAAATAATAAAGTGATCTTATAGTTAGGTGTGATGACATCTCTCTCACGCCGTCAGAATACCCGCCATTCATCATCTATCATCTTCATTCAGCTGAGCTTGCCGTAGATTTGTCCCAGCCGCCATCAGCCATGGCCGGACTCAAAGTCACATTAATACCACCACATCATCGAGCATTCTTTTATTACATTTATCATCAAACAAAAAAATATAAAGTCGTGATTTATAAAATTAATCATTATAAAATAATCCTTTTTATTACTTTCATTGCATCTTCTAAATCTGACAATGCATAAAATGACTTTGATCGATGGTGGCCATCGGTTTGGAAGATAAGTTGCAACAGTTGAGGGATTTGAGGGCCTGATCACATCTTAGAAACTAATCCAGATTTTGTGGCAATGGATCAGATGAAATTAATGATGAATAATTATTCATCACCTGAAAAACGTTTTGATTATGAATCAAAAAATTAAAAAAAACAAGTGCTCTTCAAAATAAATTAGTGGTCTCACCGAAATATAGAACTTGAATAGTAGCAGGATGATTTCCCACTCCTTGAGACTTCCTCATTTCTCGGCACATCTACATAGTCATTAATGCTCACCACATGAGCATTCTTAATCATCATTGCTTTCATCAAATCTGGACCACTGAGTAAGAATAAGAAATTCGGGAAGAAATCGATCTCAATACTATGTAAAGATAACATCATAACGGCATTGATACATATTGCGAGACTTTAATGTGATCGGAGTAAGATTTTACTACACTAAGATTTGCAACTACTTATCTCTTACGTATAAATAGTAGGTAAGTTTATAATGCACTTCCTAAATCCATGAGTTATTTCTAAATATGGCATATAAACATAAGATGACAAGATAAGGTGGAAACAAAGTATAAAAATTTTATGTGAGAAAACCCAAAACCTTTGTATATTTTAAAGCAAAAATTCAAATCAATTCATAATTTTTTCTGTGAAAAAATTGGATGTCAACCAAAATTTTGTATTCAAAATCTAATTGATAGTATTCATTTTCATTGAGAACTTCATCCTCGGGAGTTTGTTGCATTCCAATTGTGTCGTAAATATTTTAAGAGCCTACATTTGCTTATTGGAGGATGGATCACTAAGTTGATTTATGGGGTTCTTGCATGTGCTCTTCTTGATGACCCCAAGGCAACATTTGTGAAAACTTTTACTTTTATAATTTCTTCACATTTTAATATTCATTTCTTGATTCTGTAGCCAATGTGTTTGGAACACCAATATTTATGTCATCATCATATTGATCTTTCTTAGGAGAGTGCTTATTGCTTCATAAGCCATGTGATATTTGTTAAAACAATATAAAATATGGTTTTGGGATTAATAAATGCTGAGGAATATAAAATACGGTTTTAAATATAATTCACATGTACCTCCAACATGATAAAGCTCATCAACATATGTATGCCATAGTGGTAGATCTTTTGTGCCAAAAGCATTGCGTAAAATCTGATACTTATTTGCCAAAATTTATATGTGCATTCTTTTTGGTGATATCTACTTCTTCTCTTATGATTTCCTCCTCTGCTTTAAATGGCATTAGAATGCCTAATAATAAAATTTTCTTTTCAGATCTCTCATGTGCTCTTACGAAGCAAATGACCTCTAGTGAGCGGAAATCTTCCTCTGCGTTGTTCCAATAACATCCTCTAAACATATCGACCAAATCCTTTGGTTTTCCTCAACTTCCCAATCCATGAATTGAATGACTCCATGTTATTTGTGTTATAAGAATTTATTATCTCATTAGAAAATTCGATCTTGACCACTTATATGGTAGGAAACAAGATATGCATGTATATGTAATCGAATATTTCTTGTTTTTCTTTGAAAAATTTTGAGTATGTATTAGCATGAGATAATACTTTTGGTGATGAGTATCATCGATAAAATTTTTTTCATTCTTCCATAAATGTCTTATACACACTCGGTGCTTTGGATTTGGGAATGTAGATCTAATAGCTTAAACCCTTTTCATATCTAAAATAAAAGCCAAAGGAGCAACCTTTGTAAATGACTCCTCCAAGTTGTAGAACCACTCCCAAGTCTTCTTTGATTATCTGATAATAAAGCAATGTGAAAATTCCATTGTTCCCATCAAGAGAGTTTGCAAAAGTAAGACACCCAAATACTTGGATTTTAGGTGACATGCATCAGCTTAAGAGGCTACATCCACAAAAATTCATCGATGCAAATCTTAAAACTTACATAGAATCTCATGAATGAATTGTCAACCATATCATACGTGTATGTGATATGTGAACCTAAATTTCTGTGAATGAGTTCTGCTCTAAGTGTTGGTACCCACTTGTAGTTCTCATCAGAATCTTGCTCATGCTAATTCCCTAGAGTGCATAAGCGCGTATAAGGGAGTGATAATCCATATGAACTTTCTATTATTGATCGACGGGGTATATCGATTCTTTTCACAATATCTTTTATTTGGAGAGCCACCCAACTAGAAGTTGCTTGTTTATTTCCACTATTGACTCACGGGCATAAATGTGCACTTTCTAGCTTCCTCACTTGAAATGTGACCGTCGACACAAACGCTCTTATCCTCCATGGGCACCCTCGATGTGCACAAATTGCTATAACTCGATGTGCACAAATTGCTCTTATCCTCCATGGGCATAAATGTGCACTTTCTAGCTTCCTCACTTTAATCTTCACTCCAAAATTATTCATAATTGCTTCGGTGCGAAGCGCTTGTTTGAAGCTCATAGCATCTTCAAAATATGAACCGATATGTAAAGCATTGTTGTCTCTTCTTTCACTAATAAGTAATTCATCATTACATTCTTCAACTCAAATCATCTTTCGTTGGGTGTTTTCTAAACACATAGATTAACTTCATCATTTTGTATTGAAATGACAACTTCAACGTCGATCTTCATTGGAATTTGAATAATTCATCAAATCAATACTTATAAGTTTGTACTCCTTATGTGACGTCCATGAATATGAGCATGTAATTGAATGCATGATCTTTCAACCAAGGAAAATTAACATAACCTCTTCTAAGTACAAATAAATTGATTAAATCTATATCAAGCTTCAAAGTCTTACACCACCTTCATATTTTTTGATTTCTCACTTCAACCCAATAACCACCAAATTTCAAAACAATACGGAAAGATTCATGTTTGAAAGCTTTACACATATAAATATTTGTTATGAACAAATATGGACTAACTCAATGAAATATATGAAGAAATTTGAAATATGATAAGTTATAAATTGGCAATGAAAATAAGAACTTTGATAGATAACATAAAACTAAAGATGCAATATGGGGGCACATAGTGATTTACGTTAAAGAATTTCTAGTATTTCAGGTATCCACTTGAACTAGCGAATGAAATAATTAACTATGATAAGCATAGGTGATTATCTAAACAAAATGAGCTCCAAATGAGAGTACCAGCATAAGAAATCAAAAATAAACATATAGATAGAGGTAATAAACAAGAAAATGCTCCTCAAAACATTCTTCATTCTTCATTTTCATTACTCCATACTTGAAGAAGCTCCTCAAAACATCATTCTCTGATTATCTTACAATGACAAAATGACAAAACAAATCTTCAAACAATCTAATCATTTGATAAGGAAAAACATAATAAATTAGAGGCGAGGCGACCATACCCACGTAATGGAGTTGTTTTCAGGATTGATAAACCAGAGAGCCGAGAGCCAAGAGGAGCAGAAACGCAAGAGGAGCAAAAACGTGCGACGATCACGGCAATCCTCATCTTTCTCACTCTCTCTCGCTAAGACAATAGAGTACTCCAGAAGAAAACAAGCTCTCCTTGAAAACCACTAAAATCAAGCATAATGACAAAAAACCTCGATAAACTTTGACAAGGCAATGTTACCAAAAGCATAGCGAAGCTCGAATATAATGCAATAAGTGAACAAAATTTGCGATAGCGTGATTTTGAAGATGTAAGATCTAAGTAACAAAAGCTGTCCGCTTGAATTATAACAACCATTAAAAAAATAGAAACAATTCTAAGAAGAAATGTTTGTGCTGGCAGTGGCTGTAAATGTATAAAAATTTGAATTTTCTCTCCAGAAAGGAACTCTAAATTACAAATCCTGCGAAAAGAACGACTTGGAGGGCCATGACATGATAGCTATGCGAACAAAATCGAACCAAATCAACGAAAAATAAATAAATAAAGTCTGACAAGGAAAATCGCTAGCGTTCTTGCCACCATAAAGTACAATAAAATCCAACAATGCGATGACCTAATGAAGAAGAAACAATAAAATTCTTGAGCAGTAAATGCGGTGATCGACA
The DNA here is from genome assembly GCA_021442155.1 of Cymbidium sinense. Taxonomy (NCBI): domain Eukaryota; kingdom Viridiplantae; phylum Streptophyta; class Magnoliopsida; order Asparagales; family Orchidaceae; genus Cymbidium; species Cymbidium sinense. The sequence goes on from CM038221.1 coordinate 154,539,967, forward strand.
AAACTAAGAAATCTGCTAGCGTTCTTGCCACCATATAGTTATTGTTTCCCCATGGCGGTCCTCGTCTTTCTCACTCTCTCGCTCTCACTCGAGGAATCGAAATGCATGCAACAGAAAAACAAGAGGGAAAAATCATGCTGAGCGTTAAATGAGCAATCGGAATGAGTCGTCTTTCTGCTCTCCATGCTTTAAAGGAACTAGAATGGTAAAATGAGTTACGACAATATTTGGCATGGTATATGTCTAATATTAATATTTTATATATTAAATGAATAAATTAGATGATTTGAAGTGGTATGCATGTAAAAATCCTTTGTTTTATTTATTCAATATAGGTAATATGCAAAAACATCGGCGTATTTCAACTAGGGAACAGTCATGTTTTCTACTCGTTTACACGCACTGTGGAGTCGGTCTTCTTGATTTTATCAGACTATCAGTCTTCGATTTCATCGCCTTTCCGATAAGGATAAACATGGGGACGAGCTAAACTGCTTCTCCCGTTCTCTTCGGTTGATGCTGGATTTGTAGAATCACTTCTTCCCGTTGCGATCGATCGTCATTTCTAGGGGTTTTCACGACCTCTTCCCTCTTCCTCATCAGCTTTTGTTCATTCACTTATAATGATTCAGAAGACAATGGGGATAGAAAATGCAAATGCTGGCGTTGATTCTCTTCCAGCGCGCCGACTCGTCTTCGCCTACTACGTTACCGGCCACGGGTTCGGCCACGCCACCCGCGTTGTCGAGGCACGAGCCATCCGCTTTGTTCTCTTACGCTATGAAATGATTAGACATCGAAATCTGACGCCGAAAAAAAAAAACGTTTTTATTTGATTTTAGAGCAGCAATCTGTTTTTTTTGTCCCTAGAAAAAGTGTAAATTAATTTTCCTATTTTTTTGGCGCAGATTGTGAGGCATCTGATTGAATCAGGGCATGAGGTTTATGTGGTTACTGCTGCCCCGGAGTTTGTTTTTAGGGACGAGATAAAGTCTTCAAATCTAAAAATACGAAATGTTGGTGAAAATAATTCCATTTAGTCGATAGCCTGTAGTGCATGACTGATACTTTTTTTTTTGATACTTCGTGGCGGTTGGGTTATCAGGTTTTGTTGGACTCAGGGGCCGTGCAAACTGACGCCTTGACAGTGGATCGTCTTGCTTCTTTGGAAAAGGTACATTGGTGTGTATGGCTTGGTTTAGCTTTGATTGCATTGATGGAAAATGATAGATATCACATTGAATTACTTTAGGAATGCTTCAATTATGCTGCACTTGAGTAGTCTTAGTCACAAATTTCTCAAATTTGGATGATCTTTCCGTGAAAATTTGATATAATCTTACTAGGTTGAATAGATTTTACTTATATCAAACCATGCCGTTGAAAGAGTGTTGCATGAGATTTTGAAGTGAAGGAGAGGGAGGTGGTTACCTGTGAAGAAAGAGAGTTGGGGAGCTAGGGATTTACCAGGGAACAAGGTATCAATTACCTCACACAACTCTCTTTCATCCTTAGAGGAGGAGAAGAAACACCAAACAACCCTGGTAACTCATTAGTGGGCTGGTTAAATTCTCTGAAGAGTAAAACTTTATTTGCAATCAACTCATCGAGTCATAAAATATTGATGCTGAAGTTATTTATAAGAATAGGCCCTTATATCTATTTAAAAAAAATAACAAATTTTATTAACATTAAAGAAATAAATACCTAAAACTAACGATTAATTTCCATTCTACTTTGTTATAGTGGGATTTGTTGTTGATGATGAATGGTTCAATACTTTTTATCAACTATCTCATTGTGATAAGAACTCTCATATGGAGAGTTTAAGTCCTGATAGTCTTCAACAAGATTAGATGGCAATGAGATGAAACTTTTCATGTGTCATTCAACATTGCATGCCCTCTGACAAACATGGTAGAAATGAAATTATTTGATGCAAACTAGGAAGCTTATGACAAAACACGCATATATATAGTAGCGATAGAATCAAGTACTCCATCCAGAAAAACACATGCAGGAAATATTGGAGGCTCTTATAGTCTCAATATGACTATAAATATTCCACATTATCAATCATAGGATGATCTATCTAATGCAAATTTGTAACTCGTGACAAAAAAAAAGTATATATGGTAGCCGTAGAATCAAATCCTCCATCTAGCAAAACACGTAGGAAATGCTAGATGCTCTTATGGTTCCAGCATGATAATAAATATTTCACATTAAAAGTATGATTAATGTGTTATACGATACGGTAAGTATGAATGCATTAAGTTTTACTTTTTTGATAATTTTGTTGGGGCCAAAAGCTTAGGCGTGTAACTTTTTGTTAGTATTTTGCAAGACATATTTGGGGTAGATTCTAACTAAACATACTCACCTTAAGCATACTCTAGAAAGCACTCATGAACACCTATTAAGGTTCTATAATCCTCAATATGCTACATAATTTGTTTGTTAACATCAAAATGTATTTTACGCAAAAGCTAAAAATATGAAACTGTAAAATCAAAATATGCATGCAAGAGAATGCTAAGGAGATCTATAGGTCCTTTGGGGTTAAATTCTTACGCAATCTCAAATGGAATTTGCTAGTAGTTTTCATTGATTGTTTTATTAGAAGAAAATTCAAGAATAAGAAGAATTAAGTCTGATTTTTGGGATTATAACTACTTACGTATATACAGAATCTTAAACTCTTATTGAAATCTTTATCCTATCCATTAATTTGGTGGTGATGAGCAACTGAAACCTTAAGGGTGGTTCCAAATAATTTTCACGTCTATTTTTCAAGATAAGCTAACAAAAATTTCATTCTATTAGACATAATAATACTGATAATAAGCAAGGTTTAATAATTTCTTTAATTAACAATATTCCAAAGGATATGAATTTCGAGTTCTTTAAGTTTTTATTCCTTGAAATGGTTTAGTACATTGGGCTTTCACTTAAAAAAATCAATTGAGGTAGATTGAAATGGTAGATCATCATTCATTATATGGTTCTTCCACTAATGGGCATATTAAGAAACCTAGAAAAAAATTTACAATTTTATATTGAAAAGGGAACAACTCTTTTATAAGTTCTTAATAAGCATATGTTGGTTAAACTTGGAATTATAGTTAGATTCAACACAATCATATTTAGGCTTTGGTTGAAAGTAGTTTTAAATTTAGATGACAATCTAGAAGTATATTAGGTGCATCATAACATCTAGAAGCTTATTTGTTCTTCCTCACCTTTTTCATCTTTCTAGGAAAAAGGCTCTTAATACTCAACTTGTTCAACATTTTTATTTTTTATAATAGGTGTTTGATAGAAGGGGGAGCAGGCAAGAAACGTCATGTGCATAACTTAGAGCAGTCCACATGCATAACTTTGATTTTAGGAGATTTGATTAATGTCAAAAGTAATCAAGTTTCATTCATTAATTTTTAATCATCAATTACAAGTAATGATTCCATTTTATAGAAATATAATTATATGTATAAGGCCAAATTTAGATGTAATCTAATGTTATTTTATCAAGTCCAATCTTTTCGAAATATTCAAATCTAATTTTATCCAAAGAGAATAATTAAACCCCATAAAATAAAATAAAATAGGGAATTCAATTATAATTAAATATAGTTCTATAAAAGTTAGAAAATTAGTTTGGTTCCTCTCTTTTATAGGTCTCCTTGTTTCTTTATAATTAGCTTATGAAGATTATTTTCTTTCTTGGGAACAAGCTAATTTTATTTTATCAATTCACCTGACCAACAAGGAACACTTCTTCTAAGATGTTGGTGGAGGACATGAAGGAGGAAGTGGCATTGCTAGATCTTCTTATAGAAGATGCATTCATGTAGCATATAAAACAATAGCAGGAAGATGTCCAGTGTGTCACTAGAAATCTCAATAGATGGTGGAGAAGATCATTTGTAGGATCTGTCACATGTAAAGATATCTCAATATAATAACTTGTAGAAATTATTATCTCGTGCTTAGTTATATTCTTAAGTTCAGGGACTTCATTAGCATAGACTCTATCTTAATCTCTAATCAACCTCAAGCATAGTAGTAAACTCGTATGTTGATAACACATAATTGCCCAAGCTCATCATCAAAAAGCAGTGTCATTGTAAACATCTTCATTTATCTGGATGACGCCATCGCAGTGGTCGAGTGTGAATAGGAGGACTATTAGACCGCGATTTCACCAACTTCCAACCCATCTTCTTGCGGAATGAGCAAGTGAAATTTTCATCAAATCATCAAATATTTGCATTAAATCTCTTAGCAATTATCATGATTCTTCATAAATATCTGACAAGATTTTATGCGTATAAAAAGCCAAAAAGCCTATCTGATTCAATGAAAATAGAAAAACTTCTACCCATTCGTATTTTCGCGAAATTAACCAGTAAAATAAAGAATCTTAAAGTAAGCTGATCAAAAGTAAGAAGCGGTATTACATGAAAATTTCATGCGGTAGCTGTCTTTATGATAATGTATGTAACAAAATCTTGTAGTCTTTGTAGAAATATATATAATGAATAATATCTTTGTAGGTAATTGTTGAAATCTTTATCGATAATGAGGAGGCGATAATTAATTCGTCATTTCGGTTCATTATATCAAATCATTTTAAATGTAAACGTATATGTTTTGACTTCATATAAAAGTGCGTCACCGTCGACCCTAAAAAAGGAAATTTAGAGCAAACTCTTTCGACAACGACGTTGACTAGAAATGAAATAAATGAACGGGTATTACCTTTTGATCGATCCTAGCCATACTGGCCGAGCTTTAATCCCGGCCATGCTTAGCACCTAAACTGATGCTCTGATAAGAATTAAATTAGCTTAAACAAAATTAATTAGGAATAAACTATGGATTAATTGGATATTACATGATGACTATTTTCATAAAGAGAATGATCATTGATTCATAGCACATGACTGAATGACAATGGTGTCAAAGAAATTTGTGGAGCTGATGTAGTGGATTGCATGGAATTTAGCAAATGTGCAAATTTGAATTTGATTGTGACATGACAATCAATCACAAGTTTCATTAATATAGATCCAAAGCTTTCATAGGATGCAATATAAATATCTGATGAATCATAATCATTATCATATATGTGTAAATGTTAGGAGATTTGAAGGGATGAGATTGACATCCACAAGTATAATTTTCATGAGGTGCAAATAATACTGATCTTCGTAATACGATGATGCCATTTATCTATTATAATATAATGGCATTTACACTTAAACAATGAAGAGATCTGATAGAGTTTCTGTTGATAATTAGTAGTGTTACAGTGAAGCCATCGCAATGTTGCCTGATGGCAACAAGGAGATTCATTATCTAGATGGATTAGGGATGGGTTGTGGTCGTCTTTGTCTTGGTTGACAAAGGAAGGTTATACTGAATTTGCTGATTGCCAAGGTCACCTGGACAAACCTCTTGTTGTTATTGTTTTAGGATTACTGTGCAGCAGCTATGAAATGGTTGGAAGGAAGAATTACAATCATGGAGATGCTTGGTGGTGTGAGGGTGGGTGGTGAATGAGCTCTTTGTTGTTGTCTATGTAATCACTACTCATTGTTAGATGAATAGGGTTGGAGTGGAGCGCATTGCGTTGGACAATCATGAGTATCATGAATGAATCACAATAGAGCAAGCAGGAAGTGAATGGCTTTGTGAGATTACAACAAAAATGGTGGGTGCAGTGGGCAAAAGGTGTATCATGATATGGTCTCATTCATGTGCATGAAAAAATAAGCATGTTGAGTGGAGGAGACATAGGTTGGGCTTGTTATGGTCTATTGAAGAGTTGGATTATCTACTGGATTTGATGATAGGTGATTTAATATAGGGATGATGGAATTTAGGATCTGGGATTTCTAATTAAGAACGTTGGTTAATGCTCAAGGCTTTAATACCAAATTGTTGGAGTGGAGAGGAGAAATGACTCAACATACATAATTTGGAGCAATTTGTGTACACAACTTGGATTAAAGGAGCACTCAATTGGCCTCACAAATAATTAAATTTTCTTCATTAATGTTAAATCATCAATTTCAAGCAATGATTGCAATCTATAAAAATAGGATTGCATAGAAAGGGCTTAGCTTAAATCCATGTAATCTCGGTGTTTTCAAGCACAATATGATGCACACAGATTTATTCAAAGTGTAAAGCGCAAAGTGAAAGACACTTTTATTAACCAAAGCACTTAGAACTTCTATAATACTATAAATATGTTGATACATTCATTAACAATTATAAAACATCTGAATGCTTATTAGATAACTTAAAACTTGATATATAATAAAAAAAGGATGACATAAATAATATGATGATAAATTTCGAAATGGATGAACCTACAAATTGAGATCCTAATAATGTTTAACAGTTTATTGTGATAATTTAAAACTTGAAGATTGCATGAAAACTTTTCTAATTCATAATAATGACTAAATTTTTTTGCATAAATAAACTGATTAAGCTTAAGTTTAATAACATAAGTTAAAGAAATTCAATAGTCATCATCATCTTTTTCATTCTTCTTATCTAAGTAGAATTTCTTTATCCTCAAAATTTTTTTTCTTCTTCCCATGAATCAATTACATCTTCTCTTTTTCTGCACAATAAAAGTGGATACAAGTTGAGATAAACTAGCCTCATTATATATGCTCTTCATTTTATTTTGACCTACTAAATCTTATAAATCACATTCGACCAAGTTTTCCTGAAGTCTCTTAAGTCTTTTCAATTTTTCTCTAAGTGAGATATTCATTAACAAATTATTTGTTTACCATCATCATTTCTTCAATCAATCGTTCACAAATATCATCGATTGATTTCAGACTAATTGGATCAATAACATTCTCAACAACAACAACAACAACAACAAGCCTTAATCCCACTGGGGTCGGCTACATGAATCCTTCGTCCATCATGTCCTATTAGTCAAATTCTCATTTAATTCAAGTATACTAAGATCATTTTTTATACATCTTAACCAAGTCTTTTAGGTCTACCTCTACCTTTCTTAACATAAGACAAATCTAATGCATCTACTCTCCTAATCCATCTAAGGTCGACGCTTTATGTGAAACCATCGCGCAATTCTCCCTAATCTTATCTACCACCGGAGCTACTCCAACTTTTTCCAACATACTCATTTTGCATTCTATCTCTAAGGGTAAAACCACTCATCCACGAGCATCCTCATCTCGTAACTTAACTTAGTCTTATGTTTCTCTTTATTGGCTAACATTCTCACCATTAGTGATTGCGTCTTACCACCATCTTATAAAATTTTCCCTTAAGTTTAAACTTTTCTATCACATAATAGCCGATGCATTCCTCCACTTCAACCATCCAACTTGAATTTTACTAATAACATCTCCATCTATTTCACCATCATTTTGAACAATAGAGCCTAAATATCTCAATCGCCACTCTTATTAATGACTTGATCACCCAAAAGTCACAACACTACCACTAAAACTTCTACAACTAAAATTACACTCCATATATTCGCTTTTAGATCTACTTAAACTAAAACCTTTAGACTCTAAAGTTGACCTCTATAATTCAAGTTTCTGTTGACCCTCTCTAGTCTTATCAACAAGAAGAATGTCATCGAAAAAAGCATACACGGTACATCTTCTTGTTAATGCCTCGTAAGAACATCCATAACTAAGGTAAAAGATAAAGGCTTAATGTTGATCCTTGTTGTAATCCAACTGAAATATGAAAATATTTTGTCAATCCTCCTTGTGTTTGGACGCAAACTCTAGTATACATATCCTTAATGACTTGAATATAACTAATATTAACTTCTTTCAGAACTCTCCAAAGAATATCTTGAGACTTTATCATAAGCTTTCTAAATCAATAAATATCATATGTAGATCCTTCTTATTTTCTATGCTTCTCCATCAAACCTCTTAACAAATGTATAACATCCATAGAGAACTGAAACATGAGAAACTTCAGATCACATAAATCGATGCTCAATTACTCTCTCTCCCATAATTTTAATGTATGACACATTAACTTAATTCCTCTATAATTTGCACACTCTTGTGCATCACCTTTATTCTTAAATATAGGAACCAACAAACTCTTTCTCCACTCATCCGCATCTTTTAGTCTTTAAAATAACAAAAAAGATTTGTAAGCCAAGAAATTCCTCGATCTCCTAAATATTTTCACACTTCTATTGGAATATTATCCGGCCCTCGCTTTTCCATTTCATTTTCTTTAAAGCTTCACTAACTTCTGATTTACTATAACGATAAAATGAAATTCTCTATTTTTAGGGTATTAAGGTTAAAATTAAGCGCATTTCGATCCTTCATTGAAAAGTTTATTAAAATACCTCATCCACCTATTTTCAATATCTTTTCTAAGAAGACTTTATTATTTTCATTCTTAATACCCCTCACTTGAATTATGTCTTTACTTCTCCTATCTCTTTGGGGCTAACTTATACATACATCTTTCATCTTCTTCGATATCTAATCTATCAGATAAATCACTAAAAGCTAAATTTTCAGTATATTTTAATCTCTTTTATATCTTTCCCAATTCTCCGAAGTTTTATATCTAAACAAAGTTTTATAATAACGCTTTATATCTTATCTTTTCTTGCAGACACTCGACCACCACCAACTATTCTTATTAAAAGAAGTTTTTCTTTTGATTCGCCACGCAAATCTTTAAGAACTTACTTAATTTCACTGATATTTTTTCCCACATAACGTAATTTTCTTGAACATCCCAAACTCTAATTTCTTATATTGCTCTTAAAATATTTTTATCTTTCCATCTAATCCAGACAATAATTTAGTTTATTTTTCTTTTACAACATTTCATCTTAAAATCTAAAACTAATAGATGTGACTTAAAATTTCACTGAATGACCTTACAATCTTTACAATCTAAACGATCTATTTTTCTTATAAAAAATAATCAATCGTGTTTTACTAGATCCATTTTATAAGTAATAATATGTTCATCTCTTTTTCTTAAATAAAATATTAGAACTACAAAATCATAAGTTAAGGAAAATCTAATATACCTACCTTCTTCATTACCACTCCAAATCCATAACCACCATGAATACTTTTAAAATCTTCTACCACTCTACCAACATGTCCATTTAAATCTCCCCAATAAATACTTTTTTCTTCAAGAGGTATCTTTGTATTAATCCTTCTAATTCATTCCAAAATTTTTCTTGAGCTTATCTCAGAACCTACTTGAGGAGATACACTTATAACATTGATAATCTTAAGATCAACATAATCTTTAAAGTTTATAATTCTATCTCCACATCTATTAATACTTATAACATTATCCTTCAAACTTTTATCTATAATCACACACACCCATTTCTAGTTCGACTTTCAACTAATACCAAAGTTTAAAACCTAAACTATCAATCTCCTCTTCTCACCAACCCATTTAGTTTCAACACATAAAATATTTATCTTTCTATGAACCATAATATCTATTAATTCCATTAATTTACCTGTAAGAGTACCTATATTTCAAGATCCTAACCTAATTTTAGTTTCATGGACTAACTTCTTTGCCCGCATACGTTCAAAAGTGGGAACCCTTGCTTATTTAACATCGCACCCCTGCAATGGCATTTTCATCAGATACATAAGCCGCTCTGGACGCCCTAGATAACACAATGATTTAAAGAATTCATGTCATGATTATTTCGACAAATTTTACTAACGTCGACTACCTAACGCAACCCTCCACTTTTTGCATCCGGACTTGGGATTGGCAATGATAGTGTTTCAATAACATTCTCAAATTAAATATTTTCTTTAAAGTTTGATTATAGTTGATGAAAAATGAATCATTTAAGTGCTTTTGATTTGATCATTTTTTTTCATATGAATCTAAAAAAATAAAAAAATTTGAATTAATGCATAGAACATATGAATTATTTAGTATATTTAAAATTTATAAAATTCTTACCTGCTCGAAAACACTCTAATTTCTCTCATACTCGAAAGCACTGCAAGTTAATCATAAATGTTGATATCCAATTTTTTACAAAGTTGGGGCCGATGCATCATACATCTCACACCACTCTACTATATTTTCATTATATAGTCATGCTAAAGAGAAATTTTAATCAATTAAAGACTCAAAATTATATAGAAGCCTCAATTAATCATACTTGAAGTTTTCTTATCTCTATTACAGATGGCGTACTCAGTTACGAATATACCACTATCATAATTATAAATAGAAAATTCTTGATCTACGAAATTTCTTTCATTTGGATCTCCCAATAATCTACTAATAACTATATATACTTTTTTTTTCTTATTATCTGATTGTAACTTAAGACTTATTCTCTTAAAATAACTCTGAATTGAAATAATATTCAGCTTGATGCAATGTTTAATGAAGTTGATACCTCCATTTATTATCAATGATATGAAAAATTTATTCATACTTCCTTTCATCATCTCCAAATGTACCACTGGTTGATTCCATTTTATTGTAAATATAATCCATTATAGGCTGCTTGCCAGCATCAATTAATCTTAATATCTTCAAAATTGGGAATTTGGGCTTGTGACCTTCAAAGTGCAAGACATGCATTCCAAAATAATATTTTTAGAATGATCTTAGCTTCTTTCCTTTGTAATAGATGCTAAATTTGGACCTTTTTTAATCATTAGAAACAAGCATATACTTTAAATTTTTTTTGGCCTATGTAGGCTTGCCAGAGTAAAAAATGAAGTTGCAAAATAAGTGAAATCCGATCTTACCAATTCTGAACTACTAGTACATTTTCTCATCATATTAAGCATTATTCTATGATAATATATGTAGCCAGTTAACTCCAATTTTTTATTGATAATATTTTTCAGTTCAGCCATCTTCTTAAGATCTTTTAACATGAGATCGATATAGTGAGTTATACATGGTGTCCAATATAAATGTGTTATTTTCTTCATAACTATCTGACCTATGTAAACAGAAGATGGGTTGACATTCAATAATTTGAAGAAAATAAATTGTAAGTCATTAAATATTAAATATATTAAGTTGTTGACTTGTTAGAACATAGCTAGAGTGGTTATTTGTAACCACTTAAAGCATATTTTCTTTGTCAATCGTTTCTATTTGTACATGCAAGAGTTCAAAAAGCTTCAATCTAGTTTTTGAATATTTAAATGCATTTATTGACTCTAAGAATTTAGTGTTTGATGGTGAGTTAACTAAAAAAGTATTTATAGATCTTTTTTTACGATTAGCTAGATTTTTATGTTCTTCCACATCCTAGTTGCCTACAATTCTTTTTCAAGTAGTGGAACTCTCAATTCATGATAGGATGGTGGTCGAAGATCTAATCTCTATTGTGTAGTTGCCTCACCATATAATCAAAACTTGCTAATTTTGTTGCATCGTAAGGGATTCTTGCTTGATAGAATGTTTGGTTAGGTATTGTATAGTTTTATCTCTAATTCTCTTATCCATATATTTTTTTGATTCACATTTGTTTCTTTTTTTTCTTGCAACTTTTTTTTGGTTCTTTAAATAAGAAATGGTCCATTGAACTTTTCATTCTAAGTACATTAATGCTTTTTGACCCACAACTTGATTTAACTACTCTCTTCCCTAGTACAAGGGATGTTAAATATATGATTCTTTGTAATATCAATCATCTTCTCATTATATTTCATATATAAATGTTATTTGAATTTTTTAATTCTTTTTTGATAAGCAAGTAGTTAATGTTTTGCATTCGAAAATATTTTCTTCCAGTTGTAATATTTCTTCTCTTAGGCATATTAGAAAGATCGATAAGGTGCTCTATGGCTCGAGATGTACTTCTATTTATCTCATTATCTCTCTATATATATAGATGTATATCAAAAAGTGTTTAACGATTTCAATTTTGTGTATGTCCAAGTTTGATTTTTCATCCTCACGTTTGAATTGCATGTGCTAGTCAAAATTTTAATATAAAATTTTTCTAAGTAAATTATATTGTAATCAAAATATTCTTTATGTTCGAAGTGTGGAGTTTATCGAAGCATGAAAGCTTGGTGGAGGTCGAACTAGGTTGGTTAAATGGATGAAGAAACAATGTGGAAGGGTTGAAAATAATTTACTAGCAAGGGTTGAAAATATTCTTTTGCATCTGAACATAATTTAATATTGTTTAAAGGTTTGAAATTGGTCAATTTCAACTCTTTTTTATCCTATTTCTATTGTTGATCTCCATATGTGTTCTCCTTGACAACACAATTAAAAATGAAGGCAATGATGGAGAATATATGCAACTTTGCTATAATCAAATCAAAATGTTCCATTTACAACAACAACAACAAGAAGCCTTTATCCCACTAAGTGGGGTTGGTTACATGAATCCTTCGTCTCCATTGTGTCCTATTATGTGTCAAATTCTCATTTAATTCAAGTATACTAAGGTCATTTTTTATACATTTTAACCAAGTTTTTTTAGGTCTACCTCTACCTTTCTTAACATAAGTCAAATCTAATGCATCTACTCTCCTAACCGTCATCGGACGCCGACGCTTTATGTGTAAACCATCTGACTCTCTAATCTTATCTCTGATTACTCCAATTTTTTTTCAACATACTCATTTCAGATTTTATCTCTAAGAGTAAAGCCACTCATCCACTGAAAGCATCCTCATCGTAATTAACTTAGTCTTTATGTTTCTTTTATTGGCCAAACATTCTTGCATATAAGTCATTGCTCTTACCACCATCTTATAAAATTTTCCTTAAGTTTTTTAACTTTTCTATCACACAATGTGGATGCATTCTCCACTTCAATCATCCAACTTGAATTCTACTAATAGCATCTCCATCTATTTCACCATCATTTTGAACAATAAAGCCTAAATATTTGAATCACTTACTCTTATTAATGACTTGTTCACCTAATGTTCCATTTGTATGAAGGAAATACATAATTATAGTATGTTTCTCAAAATGGATTGTTCTAATTGGTCTAGAATGTTAAAATTATTTAGAAGCCCATCTTCTCATATTGCTCGTTGCCACATGAGGGGAGAGTGAAAATTTGTCATGCATTATAGATAAGAAATTTTAAGTAGAAGATATTATATATATGTAGACACACACACACTAACATACTAACATACTGACACACTAATGTTAAATCCTAAACCCTATATATGATTTTGAAATTAGTGATTATATTTTAAAAATTATAACAAAAAGTTTAATCCAAATCATCAAAAATCACCATTATTTTTTGAAATGGGGATAATCTTTGTGACTGCTTTTGCCTTCCCAAGCATTGTTGCACCTTTATTGGGGGCATTAGACCCATTTCATTAAAAAAATGACATTTATCTAATCTTCTATTCCATTTATAGACAAATTGTTGTTCAAATATGCTACTTTGGCGTCACCAGCACTCACACATACGCATCTGCTGGTGCGTCTCCTCTTCTTCACTCGATAGTCACCCACATGTTTACTGACCAACGAGCTTGTTGATGCCTTGCTCTCTCTCCTAGTCGCCTCACACGAGCCTCATAACTTTATTCTCTCTTTACTCTCTATGCTATGCCTCATAACTCACCAAACCCAACTCTCGCGATCTTTCTCCTACCCTTTGCCGTCAAGTTTGACAGCCTCTGTAACACTTCATCTCCTCTTCTCCCTTTAGTCTACCATTCTCCCTCTACTTTCTCTCTCATTGTTCATCTACCTAACATTTCAACTTTTTTTTTGTACTGTTGAGAACACAACTTCACCTTCGAGGCCTTTGCGAAGCCTCAAACTTGCTCACTATCTTTTCTATTGACTTCATCTTTGAGACCCTGACCCCCAACTCTGGCCGCTGACTACTAGCAACTAACACATATGTCGATGCCTCTCAAATTTTTTTTGTTTAAATCTCTCATTGTTTTACTATCTAGAGAGAGAGAATCACTTCCATTGTCATCATGATTACATTGCCTATGAAATCAACAAGGGCATATAAAATTTTCTTATTGTTGCATTGCATTAGTGTTTAAACTCATTTTTTTGGAGATGATTGAAAAATTATATTATATTGTATTACACGCCTTTCTTGGCTTAGTGATGTAAAAGATAGGTGCTTCTTGCGCTACCCATATACTTTTTTGTGTAGTTGGGGATAAAATATTGAACATGGTGTCTTTTATACCATTCATACATTTTTTGATGCGGTGGACAAACTTAATATATTTTTTAATCCACGGTTATCAGGGATAACTTGAAAGTGTTGTTGAAATTTCCTTAAAATCTATCCTTAAAAGTTACAAAGTTTTTGGGACAAAATTAACATGAGATGACCATCGACTTAGGAGGGATGCATATGGTCTCCTAGGATAGTGGTATGGAGCAGTTTGAGAGGAGAATCAAATTATAGATATCAAGATTACAACTTAGAGGAAGGTCTATTTATAGATCACTGCATGCTTATGGTATCACCAAGGATAATACTAATGGACCAACATATCCTTATTAATTTTTTGTCCAAACAAAAATTAAGTATGTTATATAGTTAAAATAAGGGAAATTATACAAAGTGTAATGAACTAGCATCTAAACTATTCTTATTTTTTTTGATATGAGGCTGAAATCTACAATTTATCCCTATTATTCTGAGAGCACGAGCACATGAAAAATTGATAACTTAGTGAAGTTGGTGTTCGGGTATTCAAAAAATGAGAGAGAGAGAAAGCACGGAGCAAATTGAGATCTCCTTGATGTCTGATATCATAATCGATTTCTAATAGGTGAAAATTTAATAATTTTAGTGAAGGTGTTAGTTATGAATTCAAAATGAGAGAAAGAGTATGGTTCCCAATAACCAATAAAAATTGAACTATAGTTTATGATAAAATTGGGTAATAGGATAATGATGAGGTTATTAAGATCGGATAATTCAATATGTGCAGTAGTACTTTAAGTGATTGGATAGGATATGAATTTAAATTCAAAATTATATCGTGAAATTTGAACTTCAAATTTCAAAATTAAAAAAAAATTGTATAGTTTGGACTATTTTGAATAGTTTAAATTTTGTTAAATTAAAATAATTTATAAAATTTAACTTTGTATTCCAAATGAAGGATTTTGAGGTGGAAATTGGGTAGATTTTTGTGTAATCTTGGAGCAAGTTGAGTGTTATTTTTCAATACAAATAGCGAGATTTGAGACCAGAACAACATGAAATAACAAATTTTGGAATCAAATTAATAGGGAGGCTGAAAATGTGGAAAAAATGAAACATCGAATTCTATTATTAAGGTAGAAATTGCAATACAATAATGCATAAACAACATAAATCATTTTAAGTAGGTTCTCTTACCAAATTGATGGAGTGGTGCATTGGATTTTGAAGTAAAGGAGATGAGGTGGTGACTTGAAGGGTACAAGAAGTAGGGAAATAGTAATTTGCTAAGGAATAAAGAACTATCTTTCTCTCTTAGATAGCTCTTTGGCAGTAGCTTAGGAAGAGGAGGCAACACTATCGAAGGAACCACAATAGGAAAAATGATGGAATTTTTGATGGATTTTCAATCATAAATATTTACTACCAAAATTTTCATGGAAAAATGCCGTCATGAAGTTCACCTAGCTCTTGCGGATTTTCTAGCAAAAATTTTGTCGGAAAATTTTTGGCTGAAATTCCACCAGAAAGTTGTATTAAATGGGGTGATGAAATTGAGTCCCCTATTTTCTCCCTTTCTCCCTCTTGGCATCCTCATTGGTGACGTCGAACGACGGGCTAGGGCACGCCGGATCTCCATCAAAACACATCTTTTTTGTTTGATTTTTTCATAGAATCAAATGTAAAGCACTTCCTCTAGCATCTATGTTTATTTGTGATTTTATCTGTTCATTTTGTGAAATGTGGATTTGAAGTTCCAATTTATAGCTTAAATTTTGTTGAAATTTGTTTGAAATTTATATATCTTACTTTATATTTTTCTTGTTTGGAGTTAGATTGAAGATTATTTAGCTCTGGGTTTACATTTTTATTGAAATCTTAATTTGAAATTTTTGGATGATATATTTTGCATTTACTTTTAGGTGTTGAAGTTCTCAAAATGTGCGTTGCAATTTTTTGATCATATATATATATTACTATTTATATTGATTATTGTTCTACAAAAATTTTTAATTAGATTATTATAGGGTAATACAATGAATTTTTGAAAGGACGTTGAAAGATCAAAAATAGGATTTTACAAAATACGCTTAGATCATCAATGTTCAACATACCCCATTATTTAGGTTTAAAATTAGAATTAAAAATGAACGCAAAGAAATTAATTGTAAAGGAATTTACTTTTCATTGATTTTACAAATTCTTTGATTTTTGTTTATTGAAAAATATAACAAAGTAATGGTTTTGATGTAAGGCGAAAAGGCTGGCAGGTCAGAATTATGTGGAAGCGGTGGGTCTCGATCGGCAACGGCGGCGCACAAGAATCCGGATAACTTTGACGATTATTTTGAATTGCCCAAATCTAATTCAAATCAAAATACCATTCTAATGTATTTGGAATACATTACATTTGATTACTTACTTTACCAAAACACCCAAAAAGTTAAAATGCATATATTTGAAATGCAGTGCACTCCAAATGCACGCAACCAAACAACCCCTTAGTGTTAAAAATTATGTAAATTTTGATGGGCTTTCAATGCAATCCCAAATTAATGGTTATATTACACTTGCCAACTAGCCCTCTTCTTCTTATAGCACACACCTTTCACATTCTCTCCTGAGCTCTCCCCTCCCATTTTTGTTTAATCTCAATTATTTTAAGAGGTAGAAGACAATTACAGCCTTCTTGTGGAAGGTTTGATCCTGAATAGGAGTTACTTGTTATCTTACTATGTTATAGAATGTTTATAAGCTACAAAATTATACAGTTCGACACTTATGTCATAATCAGCCTCAATTATGTTGTTATAATTAATTTTATAATTTACATAACATATGAATCTATTTCTTACACGTCTTAATTTATATAGCATATAGATATCTGCAACTAATGTTTAATTTATTACATCAAAGATCAACATTAAGCCCTTATCTTTTTACTTTAGTTATGGATGTTCTTAGGCATTTACAAGAAGATGTACCTTGTATTTTTTTGTCGATGATTCTTCTTGTTGATAAGACTAGAGGGAGTCCAACGTAAACTTGAATTATGGAGGTCAACTTTAGTCTAAAGGTTTTCGTTTAAGTAGATCTAAAGCGAATATATGGAGTGTAATTTTAGTTGTAGAAGTTTTAGTGTAGTGTTGTAACTTTGGGTGATCAAGTCATTAATAAGAGTGATCGATTGAGATATTTAGGCTCATTGTTCAAAATGATGGTGAAATAGATGGAGATGTTATTAGAATTCAAGTTGGATGGTTGAGGAATATCCTATATTATAGAAAAGTTCCATTAAACTAAGAAAATTTTATAAGATGGTGGTAAGACAATGACTTATGAGATGTTGGCCAATAAAAGAAACATAAAGACTAAGTTAAGACACGAGATGCTCAGTGGATGAGTGGCTTTACCAGATAGAATGCAAAAAGTCAAAAATGGTTATAGATAAGATTGGAGAGTCGCCTTAGATGATTTGGCCACATAAAAGCGCCGAATCAGATCGTTGGAGAAAGATGATGATTTTTGCCTTATGAAAGAAGGGAGACTTGTTAATGTAAGAATGATGATCTTAGTATACTCAATTAGAATTATACATAATGACATAATGGAGACGAAGGATTAGAAAATTAACCACATATGATTAAGGCTTGTTGTTGTTGTTGTTAAGATATCTGCAACTAATGATCATGGAAATACAATATGTTGTATCTAGATAGAGCATACATATATTTCTTACACATCTTAATTAACTGACGAATTCTTGAATGATGTTTAATAGTTTCTGCACGTGGTGTCTCAACTTTCTATTTATCTTTCTACAAAATGTTTTGATGTTCACATGCGAGACACAAGACTTAGGCCTACTTAACGCTAGTTGAAGTTATAGTAGATTTGTATCGAATGGGTTTCCAACCAAAATATTGATTTTAGACTTCATATGATGAGTATGAGCCACATATTGATGCTAACGGTGTCTTAATGAGTTATGCATCTTCAATTGAATATTATTTTGGACAATATGAAGAAATGATCTTTGATGGAGCAAGAGCTGAGTTTTCAAGAGTAATGAAAGAGAAACTAACAAGCGAAGAAGCTTTAAAAGTTTTATGACCTGTTAAATGCAGCATTGCCACCACTGAGGGAAGATTGCACTTATCACTTTGATCTATCTCGGCTTTAAGACCGCTAAGTATTAAAATTGAATATAATATGTAACATGAAAGTTTTAATCAATTTGCAAGGCTGTTTAAAGAGACTAACCCATAAGAGAACTTAATTTCAGAGGAATTATATAGAACAAAAAAATTGATGTTTAAATTAGGTTTGAGCAGTATTATCGTTTTTGTGTAGTTGTTGTGATCTCGTGATAGCCAATTATGTATTGTTTGCAAAATTTTGTATATATCCATTGTCTATTACTATTATTTACTGTTGTTGCAAGTGTAAAATTGGAAAAACCTATAAATCTTTTCAATTTTTTTCACTTTTGTATAAATATTAGACGGATTTTCTATCGCTATACTTGATTCTATGCGTTGCATGCAATTACAACAAAGAGAATTTTTATACAAAGATTTCCGGTGGAAATTTTGCTGGGAATTTTGCCGAAAATTTCTATTGACAATTTTTTGATGGAATATCCATTTTCATTGGATTTTCTTACTTCTGTATCCGTTGGTTCATCTAAATTGGTTTCCAATGAAAATTCCATCTGAAATTTGTTGAAAATAATGTTTGGTGGTTTTTTCCCTTATTGGAATGCATTTCAAATTAAATTTTTTTCAACGGAATATTTATTGTCTAAAACTTCTATTTTTGACAGAAAATGAGTGATTCTCGATGAGTTTTTCAATTGGAAATTGGCTTTTTTCTAGTGAACCTACAAGAGGGCTTGCTAACTTAACTGAAGAGTGAAGAAAGAAACTTAGAATTAATTCATTAAGTTTTAAAGGAGAAATACTAGGGCTATTTATTTACCGGAATAATGACATAATGCATTCAAAACTACAAAATTCTTTAATTAAAAAATGATATTCATATAATGTTTTCAACTTCCAATCTACTCTATTATCTAGTGAGATGTTGATGTTGTTGACCTCCTTGCATGCTTCGTTAGTCAAGTCGTGCTCACAAGATGAAGTCGATCGACTTTGATGCAACGACGCGCCAATCGAGGCTGAAATACACCCGACATTGTCGAAATTTGTCGAAATGATCTCCGATCGACAACGACTTCATCATGTCAAACAAATTGATTAGATATTGCATAAACCAAGGAAATTCTCGGTGTTACGAGCAATCGGGTGTACGTTAACATTCGCTCGATTGATCATCGAGTGCGGTCGAAAACTATCAAGTGAGTCGTCAATTGACGAGCGTAAGCCGTCGCATTTAACGAAATTGAATCCGAATCGACTTGAACCAAACGATTGATATATATATATATATATATATATATATATATATATATATATATATATATATTAATTATATGATTATGTCGTCGCAAAATTTCAAATTAGGGTTTATTAATTAGTTAAATAAAAATGACCTATATATATCTCTTCTATATCTAACCGTAAGAATAGATAACCTCCACAGCCGCAAGCCTCTCTCGCGACTCCACTCTCTCCTGTTCGAACGAGCAACCTCCAAAGCTCGTTTCTTCCCGGTGAGTGATCGAACCCCTCCGAACCTTCTCTTGGAGAATCGTCTCCCCGCTGCATCGCAGACGCACCAAGCTGCATAGACTCCCTCTCTCTCGCGATATCGAGCCGAGCAACCAAGCCTCCTTGTCCGTCTATGGCTCCCAGCCGAACTTCCCCATTCGGCTCTCCAAGAAGTTGCTTCTCCCCTGCAAGTGCCGAACGGACCTCCTTACCTGTCCCTCCGGTTATAGTAGCCAAACCGGACCCCGTTTGATCTTATCATATCTCCGATCGAAGGTCAGCCGTAACCCCTCCATCTCCCTCTCTTTCTTGTCCCTATTGGAAGTAACCAAAGATCTTGCTCCCTGCCATTCCCATTTCTGTTTGCTGTTTAATAGATATGGGCTGAATCCTACCCAAACCTTTTTGCCAACTTGATAATATTTGGAGTAAGATAGTATAATCTGGATGTTGTTGTGCATGATTTAAAGTTTTTGTTTTGCTGATCTTAGTTTATATTGGCTTAAATTTTTCTTCTTCTTCTACCAAATAACCACCTTTTCTCCAAACATTCATTTGTAGTTGGGTTAAAGTAAAATATATATATATATATATATATATATATATATATGGGATTGGGATTTGTCAATTTATAGATTTTGGAAGCTTTTGTTTTGGTGTCCATAAATGATCGTAGAACAAAATCATTTAAACCTTATTGTAGAATGCCCCTTTCTCATCTTTATATTATTGCAAAGTGAAGTTGCAATAAAATTCTAAATTTGTGAGATTCAATATTATTATTTTCTAATATATCATGCGGCATTCAACTTTCTACTTCATTTGTCCTGTTTGGAAATGTTGGAAAGGAAAGCAAAGTTTCTTATTAGCCTTCCTTTGTTTTGCCTCACCTCTATGTGTTCATGGAAATAAATTTATAAGAAATATTGTAATTTTAAGTACCCACTCGTGATTGTTTCAACACGGGAAATCGCTAATCGGCACGCCAAAGGATATCGAGGAAATTAGACGCTTTTACTGGTTTGAAGGCATATGACGCTTTTCATAAGGTAGGTGCAAGAAAATTTTCGTGTTGCAACAAGACACCTATCATGCACTTTCCATAAGCGTGAAGACCTCAAGATTCTCGATGACCCTACATAAGGATGACGTCGAGGTGATTTTATTTTAATCATCTGTGCATATAGTTGCCCAACATATTGAACTTATCTACTTACTATTTCAATGTAATTGCAAATATTTGATATAAGACTGCATGTTGCTTGATGTCGAGGAAATCGATGATTTTTCACGTTTGAAGGTCATGCGACGCTTTTCATATGCCGTGTAGTGTATGAAAATCACTTGGCCAGATCGCAAAGACACCTACCACGACGCTTTCCATAAACGCATGCCTCAACACTCGACGCAGCCTCTACACGGACGTTGGGAGGTTCGAATTTTATTCAAAACACGATATTGAAGGCGCATGCTTTTTTTAAGTGTGTGGGAAGATTCTTTAAGTCGCAGTTGCCGCAATACACCGACTAACGCTTTCTTAAGTATTAGAAGGCGAAGACTCGATGCACACCTGACGACATCAGGAGGCTGCCAAATTTTATTCCAAACATAGATATTGAGGGCCTATGCATGCTTTCTTAAGCATGGTGGGTTTAGAAGACTTTAGTCGTAGTGTACACCCGACTACGATGCTTTCTTAAGTATGCAGAAAGCTTTAAAGACTGGCCCTCACCCTAAGACGAGCAGGGCCAAATTTGAAACGACATGAAGCTTAAAGAGAATAAAATGAAAGTGCTAATGAGCTTAAACTCAACTTAAAACAATTACTTGCATATAAAAAAAATGAATTGAACTTTTACATGCAACACATTGTATCAATCGGATTACAATAGTTCAGAATTGACATATAACGAAGTACAAAACTCAATGACGTGGGACTTTGTGAGAGCGAGTTTTCTAATATGAATAAGGCTCTCACAAACTCATGGTGAATCCAATGATTGCTTACAAGCATGAATTGATTTTTCAAAGAAATATTTGGATTATTATATTTTACTTTTTGAAGCACATGAAATTTAAATTATATTGAAATGCTTCATTTCAAATTAAAACAAAACTTAAAATGGAATTCACAGGGGATCAATCTTAAGGCTAAGTAGCTTCATAGTGAGCATAATGCAAAGCTTCTTAATGAATGATTGGATCACATAGTGACTTGCATTAAACAAGTTGATGTGAATTAAAAGAAATATAAATGTGATTTGTAATGATCTCGCCAACTCATATATGAGTTATAACATATATTGAACATTATGAGTTTATAGAGACTCGAAAGCTTGCTAAAAGTATTCTGAAACAATTTTCAATTCAATTTGATTTTTCTAAAATTCATTAAGTATTTTAAATATCCCGCATGGGCTCCGACACTACGCTGAATGCGTAAACTTAATATGCTTGAGTTGATTCTTTGGGTCTTGGAGGTCCGTTAACAAAACCTAAAAATCCAAAAATAATATTATAATGTTTCCAACTTAATGAAATATCCAAAACGATTCTCGCCATATGAGATAGTAGATGATCTCTATTATTAAATTAATAAATGACGGATCTAAAAAATAAATTAAAAGATGAAGCAAACTTATGAACCCTGATGATAGCTCTGTTGAATGAAGATTTCAACCGGAGGGGATACTTTCATCAAAACGTGATTGCTATTTCAAATCAAATCAATATTAGTTAAATATCAATCCAAATGAGAAATCCGATAAATTACTAATCTCAAAATGACTAAATGAAAATCATGAAGTTAAAAACTTAAAGTTAAAATTCAACTCACCTTTCGTACTTATTTTGAATTAAAAAAACTCTAAATGAAATTGATTTCAAATCAAGCAATTATATTATCTCAATCAATCTCACGCGAATGACGTGACTTGGTTTGACCGCGTGGGCAGTATGACCACGATGATACGATGAGTCGACCGGGTTGTCGCCAAATGACTTCCACTATATCATCGGCCAGTGTATGCTCCCCAATGGTTGCCATTTGAAGAATATAAGATATATTGATAGTTAAGATACTTAAGATTGTTTCCTGACAAACACCACCCCTCTGGCGATTTCTGACGACGTAACCAATGTTGCTTATAAAGATCATTCGGTAGGGACTACCTCCGAAGGAGGACCATGCCGGATGACGACGTAACCATGAGATCGGGACGCGGCCATCGTTCAACCATTCGCTTTAAGCTAATGATGATGAATTTTATAAATTCTAAATCTCAAATTTTAAACTCTACATCCGCTATTATAATGCTATGCACGCACCTAACGACTAAATTTTAATCGAAAGTTCTTATTGGAGGATAATTAATTACAGTGGCTTCCATAGGAAACCTAACTAGATCTAAAGCCCTCACAAACGAGAAATCTCCAGTCTTATCTACTATTCCCCATCCGCTTCAAAAATTTCAACATATTTAAATCACACTCTCTCAATTGTCGAGTTGGGTGAATTTTGGAGCCCACAAATGTTAGTGATAAACAACTTGTAGTCTCCATGAACCATCCTTTAGACATGGAGGTTTGTCCATGAAAATCTCCTTCTCATCTTTTTCTTTTGTAATTTGCAGTCATGATCTTAACATGGCACTCTTCATTTCTTATTGATGGATTTCAGTTTTTATTGATTATTAACTCTTTGGTTATATTTGGATTTGAGATGTTTTTCTTTTCTACTTGAATGGAATTTGTCATTCTGATTTCATTTAACGAACACTTTCCTCAAAATGCAGTACCGTCAGACAGCTGTGCAGCCACGAAATTTAATTTTAGCAACTGAAGTGGAGTGGCTGAAGTCCATCAAGGCTGATTTAGTGGTAATTGTTTTTTTAATGTTATTTTGTAATTTATTTCTTATAAGTTTTAATTCCAACTCATTCATTTTCTATTTCTCAGTATTACTATTTTTTTCATTGTTGTGACTAGCTACACGCTACTTTAGTTTCTTTACTAGGCTTTTATTGTGATTTTTGCAGATTTTTCACTTACCATGATAAAAAATGTTTGCTAATGCATTTTTCTTGTAATTTTGTCCAATTGGAGACAGGTCTCGGATGTTGTTCCTGTTATATGCCGAGCTGCTGCTGATGCTGGAATTCGTTCTGTTTGTGTCACTAACTTCAGGTAGCTGTTCTTTCCATATACTATAGCAAATTTGTTCTTTTATGGCCACTAGTGTGGAGTGACTATGACACCCAAGATGAGGGTTGAGTTGAGTGTTTTAAAAAAAATTATTACAAATTAAAAACTTTTAACTTTAAATTTGATAAGAAATAATTTTTAAGTTGATATGATTATTTTTAAATATTACAGAATAATCACAAACAAATGCAGCAAAGTAAAAGAGATGATCTATTTCTATATGGTCTGGTCAAACTCCAAAATGACTTATGTCCATGCCTAATCACTCTGACTAGGATTTTACTTGTAAAAAATGCAATTACAATACAATACACTCCTATGATGTGCCAAATGCAACACTAACAACACTGTATAATTTTCTATAATAGGACTAGTACAACCCCAATAATAAATTACAAGCAAGAAAAAAATAAGCAACTTACCATTTTGATTTTTGACAACAGTAACCTAAACTTATAGCAACTATCCACTCAAATGGCAATTTTACAACACACAATTGCTCACTATATAATCAACAATAAATTGCAATAATTGTGATGGTTAGCACTCCAAATTTTTATGTGATGGTAATCTAGTTTTTCTAAAATGAAATTTGCAATATGTATGCCTTTATGCAAATGATCAATCAATGAAAAATATTTTTCAATTATGTATTTTAATTTTGGTAATTGTCCAAATTAATTTCATCAAGCCAAAAAAAAAAGAGAGAGAGAGAGAGAGAGAGAGAGAGAGAGAGAGAGAGAGAGATTGTTAAGTTTAATGCAAATAAATTATTATGATTTTTCCACCTAAACTATATGCTTTTAATTGCGAATAATCTCTTTTAGAAAAATAGATTAATACCAGCAAACATATGAATTTATTTCGGCAAAACATTAAGTGCCTAAATGCAATGATTCATTAAGACAATTTCAAATGCATTTAGATTAATTTAAATTTCAGCACACAAATTATTTTTACGAAGAAACTTATATTTCAACAAATTAAAAAATTTTCAATCAAACTATCAAATACAATCTTGCAAAAAAATAATTTAGATGGCTGATAAGAAGTAATAAATTATCAATTTAAGTATTAATAGTAATCAAGAATAACACACTTGAAAATGTCAAGCTATAAACAATTTAAATTTCAACCAACCATAATTTTTATGATATTGCTTTCTTCCAAAATTCACTCCAAATAATTTTTGAATCAAAATGAAAAGATTACAATTTTGCACTCACAAGTATTATAATAGATGGACTTTTAATTTTAAAGATGAGTGCACTAATGACTTGATTTTTTAAGGAATATGTAACCAAAACGGTGAAATGAAAAAAAAAAATTAGATGTGAAACAAGCTTGTTTTGATTTCACAACCTATAAATCATGCAACATGTATGACTTTAATTAATCATGAAGGAATATGTTTGATTCAAAGAGATCAAGTGATTTGGAGAACTTCAAAATACAAAATGATCACTTCAAAAATTTGAAAGCAAAGAGAAAAATAAATATTCAAATTTTAACCATGAAGGAGAAAAGAAAACTTAAAAGAATTAACTAAATCAAAGGATTAAATACAAATTTGAAAGAAGCCACCTCATCTCTTTTGGATAAGCTCTTCTCTAGCAAGAACCGATTTCTTTGTGAAGAACACTAGGAGAATCAATAGAGTTTTTGCATGAAGAAGTACTCCACAATTTTGAGAAAAATTGAAATTATTTCTCCAACCTAATGGATTTGTTAACTTTTTTTTATTTTTTTATTTTTTATTTTTGGCTTTGGAAAATATTTCTGGTCACAAAAAAAACTTAGGGTTTTGTGTTAAAAAAGATTTTAAATAACTGCTCAAATTAGGTTCATGGCCAAAGAAGAAAAATAGAAGGCTTTAAAATTGATTCAATTAAATTTTTATTGGAATTAATTAAGGTAGGGCCAACCATGTGATTTAAATCCACTCAAGGAAAAAACAATTTCTCCAAACGGTCAAAGAACCGTAAGGAGAGGATTTGAATTTGAAAGAAGCCACCTCATCTCTTTTGGATAAGCTCTTCTCTAGCAAGAACCGATTTCTTTGTGAAGAACACAAGGAGAATCAATACAGTTTTTGCATGAAGAAGTACTCCACAATTTTGAGAAAATTGAAATTATTTCTCCAATCTAATGGATTTGTTAATTTTCTTTTCTTTTTTTTTTATTTTTATTTTTGGGTTTGGAAAATATGTTCTGGTCACAAAAAAAACTTAGGGTTTTGTGTTAAAAAAGATTTTAAATAACTGCCCAAATTAGGTTCATGGCCAGAGAAGAAAAATAGAAGGCTTTAAAATTGATTCAATTAAATTTTTATTGGAATTAATTAAGGTAGGGCCAACCATGTGGTTTAAATCCACTTAAGGAAAAAATAAATTCTCCAAACGGTCAAAGAAGCATAAGGAGAGGATTTGAATTTTGAATTTAATTAATAAAATATAGAATTAATATGAGGAAATTAAATAAAAAAATGTGGAGCTTGTCCAATCAAGGATTTTAATGAGATTGAGTTTTTTTTGGAAAGAAATGCTAAATGATGCATATATTAAAATATATGGATATTTATGTATGAATATATGACTAATTAAAATGAATTAAAATAAGAATGTAATGAAAAATAAACAGCCATATATGTCTCTAAAATTAGTTTTAATTTCTGGTTTCATTTGAATGAATAATTTGAATTTTATCGGGCTTAAAAATATTATTATATATTTTTATATTTTAAGGATGAAAGTAAGTAATAAATTTTGATGAATTAAATGATAATTTTGTATTAATAATAAAATGAATCACTAGTAATTTGATTTAGAGAATTTTGCACAAACTATATTAAACATAAGTAATGATTCATTTGAATTTCATGAAATAAATCAATGTATGCATGAATTTTGGAAATTGAAAATGCAATTTTAATTTTTGATAAAATAATATTAAGATGAACTATTGCATAAAATAATGGTTAAATTTTGACTTATGATTTTGTTGTGAGCTTATTTGTCAATTTTTTTTGTAAAAACACAACTTAAAGCCACTAAAACCTATTAAACCTTTAGAAATTTTTTTTAGTAACTCTAAACATATGTTTATTATTATCAAAATTCAAAATTACATGTCTATAAGCTCATAGTATTAAAATTCAAAGATTGTCATTTTATCATAATTATCCTTACTCAATCTATTTGGATTAGCTTTATGAATCCTTTTTTTCATTCATTTCTATAAAGTACTGCATAAGGTGTTAGTTCTAATTTATGTAAAATTATTTGCATAAGCATTTACCATATTACATTTGTTGTATCCCTTCTTGTAATCCTTTTACATCAATTATTGCTACCAATCTTGTAGTGCATTTTTTGTTGTATTTATAAATGATCAAACTAGTTAAATCTATTGTCTATCAAGTTATTTTTAATAGATATTGCTTTCACTATCTCAATAAAACAATAATTTCTTATTTTTTATTTTATCTCTCATATATATTCACTATCTCATTTCTAATAGTTGTTATATTCATACACCATGGTAAAGCTGCCATTTTGATATTTTTAGTTATATGGAGGTAAAATTAAAATTTCATATTAAAAAAGAAAATTTTGTTTATCTTAGAAGGTCAACCTGTTATCAAATGAGAAAACATTTATGTATTTTTTCTCCATTGCTATGTCTTCTTAAGATCAATTTCAATCTAAGGTTGGAGAAGGTGGTTTCTTTATGCAGTCGGTCCAACAAATCATGCAGTTGTGGAATTGAGAACTTATACTTGATAGTGAGCTTAATCATAGCTTTGCTATCAATGCACATATGTTAAGATTCATCTTTTGTTTTGGGAACCTTCAAAACATAAAAATCACAAGAAGTAGTGATTTCACGCATCAATCATCTAGATATCAGGTCCTCAATCTGTCTTTGTAGCTTCTCATGTTCTGCTAGTTGCATACTCTAAGCAGGTTAGTTGGGGAGGATGCTTCTAAGATAAGATCTATTGCATGCTGTATATCTCTTAGGGTGGTAGCCCAACTGGTAGGCTATTAGTCAGTATGTTTTGAAACTCTTTTTTTAGTGACTGCATTGTATCCGATATCTAGTCTTCATTTTGAGCTCCCTTACTACTACTTGTGTTAGATCCACAGGTGCCTCCTTTATGGTCTGCATGAAAATAGCTTGAGATACTAACTTTGGGTTGTCTAATCACTAGTCATCTTGGTCCTCTTTCAAACAAGGAGTACAATGCATTTCTAAACTTCATGAATGTATAGTTGTTTTTGAATCCAACATGAACTGCCCTTCTATTGTATTGCCATGATCTGTCTATATGGGGTGTGCAAGCATCCATAAGCATGATGTCACACCACACCTATTCTTACAATTTATCTTCAATAGAGAATTCTATGAGACATCTTTTGTCAACACATCTCATTTCTCTTATTCAAATAAATCAAAGAGTATGATTATGACTGCCTCTATCAATTATAAGAGTGCATACCTTTCTCTATCACATTGTATCTGGCGCGGATGATATTATGCCTGAGTTGTTTGGTCTGTAAGACTCGCTGAATCACAAGCAATTCTCTTTCATATGCTTATAAGATGTACTCATTCTCATTTCCATCATATTTTGAATCCTCATTGTCTACTTATTCATCTGGGATTTGCTCTATGAAGGAAATCATTCTCTTATTTGGCCAATTGGTGGTGATATAGTCATACTCATGGTACTTAAAACTTTTTTGGTGGGAGATATTTGGAAAGCCAGTCTTTTCAGTGTTTTTTTCCTTTTATACCAACTTCTCCTTTCATGGGGTTCCTTTACAGTTTTAGAAGGTGTGCTCCTGCTACTTGATCCCATGACAAATTCTTGCCTTACGAGAGTAGGCATGATGTTCTTGTGATGGTTCTTCATCTTCAGTGCTAATGTTTGCACATCTAATAGTGACTAGTAAGATTGCAATTGGACCATATTGTTGATGGATAGTTTTATGCTTCCCAGGTAGTGAGCTATAGTGTTCTCCCCGGCTCTACCAACTCACACTTCAGCATGAGGTATTCAAATTATGTTGTAATCTTGACATGCCTCTTTTTTTTTAGATTATGAAGTTTCAAAAAATCATTTTGCATGTAGTGTGACTAGAGGTACTTGTTCTGCAACTCTTTATTCATGTTGGTTGAAGTGATGATTTTGACCTTGTCATTCTCCAGGCATTTGTACTTCAAATTTTCATACCATAGAGAAGCACTCTTCTTAAGTTTTAGTGACCTTTTGTTTGACCTTTCTGTCTTGGGGAATATTTTTGTATTTAAAGATTCACTTCATTGTTTGAAGAGACTCAATGAACTCATCTGGGTTCATGACCTTCAAATTCTAGCAACTCAATTTTTACCTATGATCGTTGTCTCTTCTTCTATATTTAATACCAAATCAATGTGGCATTGGTTATTCATCATTGAAAATCTCTTAGTTAAAAGGGTTCTTTTATCTTCTTTTTCAAGGGGGTTACCGTTGTGACTATAGGTGACTTCATGTTACCTCTTCTCAAATTCATCGAGCCTACATTGTAGTTGCATGATTTCTCATTGCATTCTTCTATAGTAAGCTCTTGAATCCTCATTGTTTTTCCTTGGTGGCATGTTGATATTTTTCCAAATAGGTTTTTGATTTTAGATTTGGTTGTGTTCGAGTTGGGCTGAGAGCTGGCTGAAAATTTGGAGAAGGATTTTGGAGGTTAAATAGTGTTTTTAAGATTGATCTAGGGTAAATCTATGTCTCATGCCAAATGACATCATTCTTGGATAAATAAGGTGTAAGGGGTGTAAACAAAATGTTTCAAAACTGAAAGAAAAGAGGAAACTTGAAGCCACACTTAAGGTGCTATTTATATAAACTTAAATAAATCTTAATCTAAGATTACTTAAACCCTTGCTCAGTCATCCCTTGGACCAGCCGGGTTCAATGGATTGAACTGACCAGGGGATGCAGGGCTAACGGTCCCCATGAAACCTCGAGACACTCCTGCCAGCATAGTTTGAGAAATAGTGGAGCAATAGGCTGAACAAAGGAACATACTCAGATAGAGGAGTAGTGGCATGGCTTGCTTGAAGATGAAGATAGTAAACAAGACAAATTGAAGATAAAGCGGTGGAAGAATTAAGGCTAGTTGAGTTGTGATGTAAAGAGAAGACAAAAAATGAGCGAAAAATGAGTATGACAGGAGCTAAAGTGAGAGTTTAAAGATGTCCAAATTAGAATGCAAAAAGACTAAATATGCTAGAGATTACTTGCAATATGCCCTATATGTGTCTGTGTGTGTGTTGTTACCATTGTGGGGCATGGCAAAGTCTTGTTCGATTATAATTTGGAAGAAAATTTCTCAGGCATAATTTTAAGATTATTTTGTTGGAGTTGTTCTTATGTTTGATATTTGTTTGACACAAACATGAATGGAAAGTTTTCATTACAAACAACCAAATATATCAAAACTCACTTTCATTAAATGCAAAAAATAACTTGATGAATTAGAACACACATAATAATATAATGGCAAACAAAAGCAAGGAAATCACTGAGAAATTCAACCACACAGAAACAATGAGTAGCACCACCATAAGAATCCCAGATGTCAAATTAGAATAAAGTATTAACATTAGCAAGCCAATAACAGATTATGCGGATGACACTAGGTAAAAGAAAGAGTTCACCAAAGTGGAGAAAATTCAAGCTTCACATTTCTACAAGGAGATAGCTTCCTCCTACCCAAGTGTGTTTTACGCTAAATTTGGAACCAACTTTAGATATTGCAATGAATTTTGAACCTTTCTTTACTGTTGATGCCCTAAATATCATGGATGTTTTGGGAACTATTGCTTGATCTATATCTGCTAATTATCCAGTTACTGAGGATGTTGATGATCCAGCTTCTGTGTAATCATATGCTTCTCTTGGTAGTATTTCAAGTATTGAAGCACAAGCAGATAAGAGGTTTTAAATTATTTTTGTCAGAAGTGACAAAAACTGGAAAAAAAAGTATTTTGTACATCAAAGTTTACTGGAGTATATGAAAGACTCAACAATCATCCAAATAACTTTGATAGTCTCAGTTTATGAGGCTTTTATGGGGGATCTTATCATTCATAAGATGAATTCCTTTTATGCTATCATGTTATCTATTCTTTTATATTTTAATTATTTTATCATTAAATAATATTTTGTAATTGCTTCATGTTGTATTCATTTCACCAATTGGTTATAAAATTTACTTAATAAAAAAGGAGATAACTTCATTGCAGTTAGGTAGTTACACTTATACCTTAACTCAAAGGAATTACACATCCAATTTGCACACACATAAGATTGAAAATTTTAAGTAAAAATTTCATTCAATCGAAGATATCTAATTACATGTCTCATATCATTTACTTATAATTTTTTTCATCCATAAATTTGATATGATTGGGCAAAGATTAGTCTAATTCTATACCACAAAGGTTGGAACCTGTAGAGGGAAATTGATGACAGTTATTGAGACGATAACAAAGGTGTAGCAACACTTGGGAAAATGTTAACCAATTTTTCAGAACTTACGTAGGATAACAACACCCAGTAGGTAGCGATAAAGTTACCATCCCAGGAACAAAGGCTACTTTCTTCAATGGGTTAATAATTAATGTTGAAAGATTCAAATGTGACCTGAATTAACATGGCTAGAAGTTTTGTATAAAAATTGTGCAAATAGGTTTAACATTTAGTGACACTCAGTTTGTATTGTTGAAAAATGAGGATTTGTAAAGCCGAACTCAAATAGTTACTTGGCTAATGATGATGATAATGATGATGGTTATCTAATGCAAACTTTCTTTTATAGCTGGGATTTTATTTATGCGGAATATGTCATGACCGAAGGGTTCCAGCACCACTCTATTGTTTGGCAGGTGAATACTAATTATCATATAACTCAAACTTGAATTTTAATCAAAGATACAGTCAGAGGTTAATTTTCCCCTTTTTTTGTGCTTTTATCTATACTTGAGATTGCTCTGGCTCCAAATGGTTGATAAATCACCAGCAGGAATCTGCAACTTTAGCTTAGCAATTTGTTTCTATGTTTGTGTTATTTGGGCTTCACTTTCATTTTGCAAGTAATATTGTTTCCTTCTTGTGCTACCGGATTAATTGAACTTTCTCTTGAGAATCACTCTGCATGTGAAGGCGGCTCTTTAGGTTCGAAGTATAACCTTTAAATATATTGTTTATGAAAACTCCTTTCATCTAAATGATTATCGTTTGAATATGATTTTAATTGAAGATTGTAGTAGTTTAGACTAATCAAACAATTACTGTACAATTGAGATGCCTGAAACTTCACTGTTGATGACACAAGTAAGATCAGATCATGTTGGCCTGCCTAACAATGTTGAGAAATTGGAAAAAGTGCTGAGTTATAATTCCCAACACGTAGGCTTGCCTCTGATGTTGTTTGACCTTCTTTTAAACCCTTTTGATACTTCCCCACCTAGGCCCCCTTGGAAGCAAAAACGAAGCATTTAATAAATTTTGCTATCTTGCTGTTACATACTTCTAAGGGGAAAAGCTAAAAATGTATATTCTGCAAGGGATGTAAGCCTTCTTGGTAATTAATAACGAGAATACCAAACTCACAAATGAAGAGCATTGACTTTTGAAAGTTGTTGTATAAATGGACTTTTAAGTTTTGTAGCTCTTGATTTTTTTGGTTATACCTATGGGTTGCTGTATTAATGTCTTAATTTGGTATGGTAGTATTTAGATTTGGATTCTCATCAATATTTGATACGGAATCAAAAAATAAAACTAATTAAAACTTGGGTTATGTTTGGCAATGGTGTCTTTGCTATGTTGTGCAGTGCAGTGGTGAGCTGTCTTGTTCAGTGGAGTAAAGCGGCTAATTGTTGGGTAAAATATCATTTAAATTTGCCGGTTAAAGTGCTTTATAGCTGAAACTATTTGGTAAAAAATATTATGATACTGATATAAATTATTTAAATGACCAAAACGGATTTTATTATAATATGCATGTAAAACTTACTATCTTAATTAATATCTTGAAAATTGCTTAATGCAATTATACTAAGCATGTTTGTATTAATTATTAATTAAAAATTTATTAGTCTTATTAATAAGGCTAATTTACTACCGTAATTATTAATTTATACCAATTAATTTTATTCAACTAGAATAAAATTTTCTCATAATAATTAATCATAAATTTTCATTTAAATTAAACCCAAATTAACATAGTTAATTTTGCCTATCTGATACACTTATCATTAATTAGTACCTCATAGTTAAACATGCAAATCACTGAGCAAAGCATAATTAACTATAATATATTTTAAATAATTAATATATCAGTAATTAAAACAACATATTATCAAATAATAATTATCAATTAATTATTTTGATTAATTAATTCTTAATTGAAATAATTAAGAATAATTTGATATAATATTGAAGGTGTTACACCATTGACGTTGCAAATAATCACTTTAGATTAATTGTTAATTATATAATTCATTATTATTTATGGACTTCTTAGTGTAGTAATAATTATTTCATAATTGTTTATGCCAATTAAAGTATAATCAGCCTAACTGATTATGCTAATTTAGTATTTCATTACTTTGTAGGTAGAACCAAACAAAATGTAAATAAATTTTGAAAAGAAAAGTAAAAAAAAAAAAGGTTTGTGAATTCAAAGAACAAACTTAAATTATAGTATAAAGAGAAAATGAGAAACTAAATAAAATTATATACATACATATACATCTATCTATCTATCTATCTATCTATCTATCTATCTATATATATATATATATATATATATATATATATATATATATATATATATATATATATATATATATATATATATATATATATATATATATATATATATATATATATATATATATATGATAATTGCATTTCAATTATTTGTAATTAGATATTCATTATTGACATTTATGTTTCTAGTTTAACTAGTTGTTTTCTAAAAGCAAACTAGAAACTGCAATTCAAATAACTCTTATTTCAAAATAAAAAAATCAAATTACTTTTCAGTAAACTGAATTAAATAAAGTAAATATACTCATGTCGGTTCGATTTTTTGGTTTAAATCAATTCATGCACACCCATGATTTAGAAATAATATAGTATTTGTCCTGATTGAGGAGAACACCATTTATAAAGAAAGTATGACCTATGCTTTATGCATCATCTCTCTCAGTGCGCTTCAAGAAAGCTCTCTTCAAGTTTGTATTTTTAAGTTATTGGCAGAGTAGCGATCGAGCAACCTATTGTCTTCATTGAGGAAAAACTTTTTGTTTTAGAGAAAGAAAGTGAGAGGGAAAACTATTTGTTCTAGAGAGAAATAAATAAAGGATTATTTGGCCGTGGATGTTTGTTGGATGAGAGAAGTTGTTGATTTGCGAGAATATAGAGAAAGGGAGAGGGGAAAGATAGGCAGGTACTTAACACAGAGATGAGGTGGTTTTTGGCTTGCCCATGCCATACTACAGAGAGTAGGTTGAGTGAAGGTGTTTGGTGAGGAAGCGAGCAGGCTTTTACTTGCTGGAGGAATTCATGCATGATTGAGGGTGTGTGTGGAGCTATTGCGCACAAGTTTTTGTTTAATTGTGAATCATTGTGTCGGGTTTGTTGGGATTAGGTTTGCATATGAGAGGTAGATGGAGTGGAGGAGGATTGTCGGCTGGGGGCCAAGGTGAGAGGGTTGTAAGTGCGACCTAGGAGAAGAGACTACAGGAGAAGTAAGCTCATGTTAAGTTGCTTGGTGGGTGGCATGAAGAAAGTTCATGGGAGGTAGGGAGAGTGAAGGAGGTGAGCACCAAAGAGGGAGGAGAGAGTGACTGGTGGAGTTAATATTAGGTTTAGATTTTTTTTTTTTTTTTTTTTTATCTGTATTTTACAGAGGATGGTGCAAGAGAGTGGTTGGGATCATGCAGGTGCAACATAAGAGATTTGGTAAGTTGGTAAGACAAAATTAAATTAAATTAAATTATATATAATAATAATAATAATAACTTTTAGATTTAATTATATATGTGCTTATAAGTCTATTAGTATAATAATAATTATATTAAATTCTTTAATAATAAATTTAATTTTTAAATTGTCTAATGTTTTTAATACATATCAAATTGTCTCACAAAATTTCTATCAATCGTGTGCCTTGAATTTCATGTCGTCGCCTCAAATGCGGGTAAATTTTGTAATTTTTTAAAGTGCACTCCATGCAGTATGTGTTGCATTTTCTAACTAATTTTGACATTTTGTACGTGTTGGCGTAATCTGTTTTGTGAATGAACATCATTTAGGTGATTCTGATTAGTTAAAATAATTTTTTTTCTATTTGTGTGACCACTTATCTATAGTTCATTGTTATAATTAAGTTTTATCTATTGGACTATGAAAGGTCTCTTTTAGTAGATTTCTGCGCTTCAAATGCATTAGCACATTCTATTTTGTAAATGAGCAATGTTTGGAGTGATTTTAAGTAGAATTCCTACTTCTCTTGGGCAACGCACCATGCAATTTGGAGTGATTTTTTTTTCTATTTGTGTGACCACTTATCTATAGTTCATTGTTATAATTAAGTTTTATCTATTGGACTATGAAAGGTCTCTTTTAGTAGATTTCTGCGCTTCAAATGCATTAGCACATTCTATTTTGTAAATGAGCAATGTTTGGAGTGATTTTAAGTAGAATTCCTACTTCTCTTGGGCAATGCACCATGCAATTTGGATGTTCTTAATCAATTTTGATTTTTTGGGCTCATTGACGAGGCTTTTTTGTGGATGAGTGGCAATTAGTTGATTCCAATTGATGAGATACTTCTTGACCTTGATTTGCACGATACTTGAAACATTTTCCATCATTCTCAATCATCTTTGATGCATCTGATCACGCCACAAAGTGGAGCAGGTATGGAGGTCAATGCTAGGTAAACTTTTGATAAAATATTGAAATTGAACATAGCTTAAATCATCAAAAATCTACATTTCAGAGCTATCCTGGGCAGCATTAGGGATTGTTGCGCCAAAGGTAGAAATGAGAGTAGGAGTAATTTAATAACCTTCAATTGGTTGGCATAAATATTCCGTACATCTGTGAAGGGGAAGGCATTGACAGGATCAGAGATATGAGAAGGAGAAAATGAGTTCATGACTGGAGCTCATTAGGTGAAAGCATTGATACTAATGGCGTGTGAGGGAGAAGAGGTATTTGTGATGGGAGCTCATTTTGCATATTTAAATTAAATTAGTCAAATATATGGATTTAGTGAATTCAAGATTCAACTTTACATAGCTTTTAACATTTCCATTTTTACTGTTTGGCAATGCCTATGCTAAGCTAGTTTAAATCCTGCTCAAAACCTGCTACCAAACGACCACTAAAGTTATATAAACCCTAAAATTATCATAAATAAGATGAAATTTGATACAAAGAAAACTAGGAAACAGCTTTAATGCTTATTGGAAAACATTAGATGGGGCAGTAAGATACTTAAGAACTATTGAAAAAAAAAAAGAGCCTGTGAAAAATTCTGCATGAAAACACATCGAAGCAATGATCGATGCTAATGGTTGAGCAGTTTACTGGACTATGCGATACATACCCTCTTCTACTAATTCTTTTACATGTAGTTTATGTCCAGTTTGTAGGCGTCGGGTGGCATGATCTTTATTAGCTTGTCCCGACTAGGTTGCCCAATTCATCTTGTAAGTTAAGGGCTTTTTAGGATTTGAAATTTTTTTTAATGGATTTGTCATGCAAGGATAAAAAAAATGCATGTAATCTGCTTCAGGATTGCAATTATAGGATTTCTAAAAAAGCAGACCAAATTGAAGCAATGCTTTGACCTAAAGACTGCGGTGTAATTTACCCATTAATTTTTGTTTTGCAATAGACTGCAATACGTTTCATGAGCGCTAAACTAGTTACTTATGAGAAAGATGGTCATATATTTATGTCAATGTATAAAAATTGAACATCTCTTACAGGAATATAGAAGACTTGTGCGTATTCTCCAATGCTGATTTAAGGTTGTTATGTAACCCAATCATGTTTTTTTTTTTCAGATAGCTGAAGACTATTCCCATTGTGAGTTTGTGATCCGGCTCCCTGGTTATTCCCCAAGTATGTGTAACCAATGCTAAATCTGTAATCAATTTTCTTCAATGTTTTCTTTACACAACTGATTGACTTTCATATTACAAATCATGAAGTGCCTGCTTTCAGGGACGCTATTGATGTTCCTTTGGTAGTCAGGAGAGTACATAAATCCCGATCAGAGGTGTGAATTATACTAGAAAAAAGAATTTTTTAGATGACTTGCTGTATTGCATGCTTTTATATGCTTTGGCTTATTCAGAAGTGATAACCAGGTGAGAAAGGAGCTTGGAATTGGAGAGGATGTCAAGCTAGTAATTTTCAACTTCGGTGGGCAAGTATAGACTAAAACATCATTTTCTTTTACTTTCACCATGTGATGTTACCATCTATTTTTTCTTGACCTTTAATGTTTTGCATTTCATAGACCAGGGGGAGATGATATAATACTTGAAAAATATTGTTTTAAAATCGTAATGGCCCCCATTTAGTCTTGCAACCTATATTCTCGTTGTTTCATTTCATTGCATATCTGCCAAACTCATGTTCATTCTTTAAAGCTCAACCAAAACGAACGAAAGTTCTATCTCACTAATGACAAGAAAAAAGCAGGAATTCTTGTAAATTTTAACTTGTTATGATAATAAATATAGAGATTTGGGGAGGCACAATGTTTAAGTTGGATCTATTATGATTTGAACATAACAGCCCTCCGCAACATAGGGCAAGGCTACATACACCAAAACTTTGGCAAGCCCTGCATCGGTTAGAGCCTTTTTTATTGTAATGGTAGGTAATGAATAACAAAAATGATACCTGAGCAACTTAATGTTTCATATACTATACTACTTTAACATCATCTTTAATGGGGGTATCTTGTACCCTTAAATAATATGGTTTTAGAGAGGGATTCATGTGCGGTTTAATAATACATTATAGAGAGGTGGTTTTCATGATTGAAATATTGATCTCCAATTCATAATCGGGCAACCCAAATTATTATCCAGGCCTGCTATGAAACATGTTAGAATAATGAATTCAACCTGTATAAATGTGTTTTTATTCCAGCTTTAGAACCTGAATGTCACATTCACGACATGTATTTCTCAAAATGGTTTATTTGATGCAAGTTCATACTGGGCTCCTTTTGTTTTGTTTATACTTTGTTTTTTCAGATGTTTTTTTCCCTATTTTTTATTTATTCCCAGAGAATTTAATTCTTCACTTTCTATACTTTGAAGTTACCTTCAAGATAGTTGTCTTTACATACACTTTCATTTTGTGAAGGTATGTGGTGCATCTGACACACAAGAGCTTCCTCCAAACTTTATCAAAGTTAGAAAAGATGCTTACACACCTGATTTGATTGCAGCATCAGATTGCATGCTTGGTAATACTCTTAATGGACATCATTATAAAAGTATTCTTTAGTGTAACTGGTTTCAACTGAGTTTTGGATTGTCAAATCAACCTATAATTTCAGGGAAGATTGGTTATGGCACATTCAGCGAAGCTTTAGCATATAGGCTGCCATTTGTCTTTGTACGAAGAGATTATTTTAATGAAGAGCCATTTTTAAGGAACACGCTTGAGGTTGTAACAATATATTCTTGTGGTTTAGTTTGTTCCGTATAACAAGGTTTCAAGTGTTGTCCTTGTACATATGTTTATCAAATATTTAAATGACGCATGCTTATATGCTGTCCTTTTCTGATGTAGTATTACGAAGGTGGTGTGGAGATGATCAGGAGAGATTTTCTTGCTGGACGATGGATTCCTTACCTTTCTCGTGCCCTTATGATTCATCCTTGCTACGATGGTGGTATTAATGGGGGCGAGGTATTCCCCCTCATTCTTGATCAGATGCTTATTTGCATTAAGTTATTTTTTTTTGGTTAAATAGAGATATATTTTTCAAACTTGTTAATGTTACTTGTTTTTATCAGACTCTATTGGATAAAAACTAAATGGAGAAGTCATTGTTGATTTCAAGGTTGAAGTTACTCATGTTGCTTTGACAGTCTGATTGGCTTGGGACTTTATGCAGGCTATTAAAAACTAGAATTCATGGTCTGCAGTTTTCATTATTTTGATCTCATTAGAGATTTTCTGGCCATAATAGAACTGCACCAGGAATTTTTATTTAGGGGCTGTTTGGTTACCCGAAATAGAAATGAAGTGCAAATAGAATGCAATGTAAAGTAAATGTAGTGTATTCTAAATATTTTATAATTATTTAGTTGAAAACCCTGTAAATCTAGGGATTTATTTTTTCTTGTTTGATAAAGTGAATGTAGTGTAATATATTTGCGGCAAGAAGCGAGCAATGGTCAATATAGCGACCGTGATGGTGGCGCGTAATGTGGCGATATGAGTCTAGTAGAAATCGATGGCGGTAAAAATGTGATGAGAGATGAAACAAAGCGGTGGGGGGTGGTGGTGGCACCAGTGTGTCAGGCTGCGAACGGATGGAGTGGGTACGGCGGTATTAGTATATTGACCGCGATTGTGGTGGTGTACGACCGTCGTGGTTGGGTGGTTGGTACCCATTCTGTGAGTGGGTGGTGGTAGTGGCTATCACCGTAGTGGCATGCGCGATGTGTGGTGGTGGGTGCCTATGTATGGCGCTGACGTCACATCATGATCGGTGTATTTGAATTCACTTGAATTCAAATACCTTGATTTTGAATTAAATTGTGAATTTGACACACACTAAAATTATACATTGCAATTCAAATTCATCAAATCGAACACCAGAATTTCTAGAACTTTTGAATTCCAAATACAACACACTCATTTTGCAGCAAACCAAACAGCTCCTTAATCCTCTTCTTTTTTGTACATTGCTTGTTTTGTATGCTTCGATTTAATTGTTTAGGTTTTCTACATGGACCTAATTTGGCATATTGAATTAAAAAAAACCTGACTACTTGGATAGGGTCATTAACGACCTAGTATGAACTGTGACATCTATTAAAATAGGTGTCGCAAATGACACAAGCATCACTTGTGGTATTTAGAGAGGGTGAGATAGGGTGTAGAGGCGCAATCAATTGAGAGAGAGAGAGAGAGAGAGAGAGAGAGAGAAGAATAAGGAGCTTACAGGGCCAACAAGGTTGAGACGTTAATGAGTGGAGGCAGAGTCAAGCTTAGGTGCATGCATCGGGGGCTGAGGAACCATGCCATTGGTGTGTGTGTGTGAATGGAGGAGACAGAGATGAGAGCTCAAGCCCAATGCGCATGCGTACGCGGGAGCTAGGATCACACAAGGTGCAGGATGGTTAATTTAATTAATTTGATTGAAGTATTTGCTTAATTATTTAGCAAAAAATTTAGAAATATTTTTGAGAGATTTTTGTTTTGATGAATACTAATAATAATATCAATTATAATAATAATAGTAATAAAAATAAGTACTAATTAATATTACTATTGCAGGAATAATGAATATAATATTAAAAATTGGTGATAATGAAAGTATAATAATAATAATTGATAATGGTATAATAATTAAAAATAATAATGATAATGGTAATAATAGTAATAATGATCATGTTGATAATGATAACAAGAATGATGGTGAAAATAATATTAAAAATATTAAGCTAATTAATATTCATATTCAATTATAGGTTTTTATGATGAGAAGAATTCATTTAGAAAAAAGGAAGTGATTGAGCTTTACTAAAGGTGGATAAATATGTTGTTTATTTTATAGTATTTTTTTTTAAGATCAAAATACATTGATTATTTTGTGTGACTCGTATGTCGAATGTTCAATTAATATTGCAAGTGCTTCGTATGTGCATAAAGCAAAATTTTATTCGATATCAAACTATATTATAAAATGATTTTTGTCTTTCTTAGCTTATAAAATCTTTATATCGAAGTGATGGTTACTATATTATTTTCATGATTGATTTTTAGACGATCTTCTTAATGATAAGCAAAAGATAATGTTAAAATATATGATGAAATATATGAAAATGAATTTGTTATATAGCGATTGCTTGTGCATGTTGACTGATAAAGTTCATTATTTTAAGGTATTGGCTTGGGACATAGCATACCCTTGAACGTAATTAGAAATGAAAAGGGTTAGTTGCTTTTCAAGATTAGTTTGGAAAAGGTTATGAGATGATGTATCTTTTAGGTACATATTTAAATTGAGACTCTTGTGATGGGTGCATTATAAAGTATGAAAATGTAAAAAGAAAATAAACAATTATTTATTCCACTTCTTTTATGCATTTTTCTTGTTATTTTATGAAAAAAGAAATGATATTAATTTCACTTATAAAAGCTGGTATGCATATTATTTCTTAAATCTCGAGCTAATGTAATTTAAGAATGTAATTATCCATTGAGTTATTTAACTCACTATTTAGTTAATTATCATTTTCAAGAAAATATGAATAACATAAATGGATAGAATATAGGAGTATGTGTATAGTAGTAGGTTTATTGTTGGAGCTAGGTATTGTAATTAATATTGAAAGTAATGTATGTGATGTATTACAATATAATGTCTTATAAATTAAAATTAATGGTATAGTTGGCTCTTTCTCATTAATAGTAATATGAGAAGGTTTTAAATATTCGTTTGACTGTTCGTTCTTCCCTTAGTACACTAACAAGCTATCCGGCTGGGTTGTGACAGCTAGAGCTTTTTGATCAGGTGGTTTATTGTAAAATTACATCATTAAATTAAGATTATAATTGCAACTCACAAATTCTCTAGTGAGTGAACTTATTGAGTTGTGAATAATAGGGGCACATTTGATAGAACACAAAATCTTTTGATTAGCTATAGTTGATTTAAATATATCCCTTTAGAAAAACATTCACTCAATATTTACAAGGTCTTTTAGGATGTCATAACTCATGTTTGCTAGTAAGGACTATGTTGTTAGGTTGGTTGATTATTTTTTTTAACTAAGTAGATCAGGGGACATAACAACCTGAAAATCCAAAATCATGAGATCTTAATCAGTTTCACATCACTTTCTTTACCGTCTGCTCTTAGCAATGGTGGTAATAATTTTTAATCAAAAATTAAAATCGCTGCAATTATGTAATAAGCAATTAGTGATCTAACAGTTAGCCTTAAGCAAAGTTTTTTCTCGTCTCTGGGAGGGTAATTAACCATGTGTTCTTGTCCCTATAGGAAGCCTAAAATTATATCTAATGTCCTCCCAAAATAAGGACAAAATCTCTAGATACTGTCTTACTGCAGTGTAACATACCTTCTTAAAATTTATCTTGAATAATACAAAACTCTTGCTAGAGCTAGGCGTGAATTTTTGAAGATCACAACAATTGCTTAGTCTTCATCTTTAACTTGACCGTTGCAGCTCCCCCTACTTCATATCAAGTGCGGTCACAAATTTTGGAACCAACTCTTTCCATGGAATTTGAACCTTCTAGGCCTACCCATACTATTTGACCTAGGGATGTAATCAGCTCCTTATTTGTGTGCATAAATATTGATTTTGGCTCTTCTAATATATTAGCTCATCATCTGCATCCTATTATAGTATATGTTGACATGTTTCAGAGAAACCTTATTTATTTAGATAAGTCTAGTGGATAAGAGGTTTCAAATCCTATTCGTTAGATTGGCAAAAATAAAAAAAATTCATCATCATTTCCCATGATTTGTCAGGCTTCAAACATGATGTTTTGAAATGAGGTTTAGTGAAGCTCTTTTTTTCAGCTGAAGGGTACTTCCTTCTATGTCATCATATTATCTTTAATTTTATTTAATATTTTTACTTTTTTTAACGAATCTTGGTAATTGTTATCTGTTGTAATCATTTCTTTAAATGATAGTAAAATTATGCTTTAATTAGAACAAAAAAAGTGCTGTTTAACCCTGGATTGAGTCAACATGAGTCGGTGATTCTTGGCCAATTGGCTTAGATGTTGGAGATCTTCCTTGTTCAATTGGGCATTCTAGGGCATCACATGTAACTTAGATCTTTGCCTTCATTGTTCTTTCTATGTTATTCTAAATAGAGCTTGCTTTTTGATGTCATGCTCAAGTATTCTCTTATTGATGTTTCATATGGTGATCACTTAACCATTTTATTTTCAGGTGGTTGCCCAGCTGTTGCAGGATACTGCTGATGGAAAGAACTGCTCACCAACAAAGGTAACGTTTAATGAATTTCTTAAACCGATGTTTGCAATTTACAGATGGAAATACAGTTTTCTATTTAACACGTTCATTACCTGTGTCAGTCGTTGGCATTTAAGATATGATGAAACTCTATATTTTGCTTTACTTTTGACATTCCTCTTTTATAGCAGTGTCATTTTATACATTACGTGGATTATCTATCTTACGTGTAACATGACTTTCAAGTATGGATTTTGTCATATCGATGCTCGTACTTTTGACGGAAATTTTGGTATGCATAATTTCTATATATTTCATTTATTCTGCAGTGATTTATCTCAATCTTGATTCTAGAGGTATGATGTCCCTCCCAACCCGTTCATCCAGTCCCTCAAATAAAAAGTAAAGCTAGGGAACACTAGAAATAAAAGGAATTTCTTTTGTTGCAAAAGCAGATATTGTTGGGAAAGAGGGACGTTTTTGTCAATTGCCATTCAAAGCACAAATTGATTTAATAAGATATTCTCTCTTTTAAACTACAAGCAGAATTTTAGTACCTAACCAAATTTCAGTAAAATCTTACAGTTACGTTTTCATTTATCATATAGATTTGGCTTAAGATGATATGTGGAGACTAAAGAGATAGAGTAGAACTTAATGAAGTTAACATAGTAGAGAATATACTTATACATAATATGTGCTTGTACGAGGGTACAATATATACTAAAAAGATAGGCTAATAAAATTAATTTGGGCGGATTAGAAAGGAAAAAAGGTAATTTAAAGAAAGCATGAATGGAAGTTTTGTAAAATGATATTTGCAAGTAGAGTCAACATGCAACACTTAATGATAATGAATAGAGAATAAGAATATATGAGATAATGCTAATGTTGATAATTTTTTGGATTTTGAGGTTTTAGTAAGGATTTTTTTTTTTTAAATTTTTCTTACAAGATTTCCTTCCAGGTTACTGAGAACTATAATGCAAAGGAGCTGATGTATTTGATCACTTAGTCTTAGCATGCGTTTCTTTTTACTTGTTTCTACTTTTGTTTCTTGCTGCATGGTTACCCAGCATTTTGAAGAAATTCATTTCATCCATATTTAAATTTTTTTCGTTTTCATTTAAACTATTAGCTGCCCTCCATGCCCTGTGAAAATTTGATGAGTCATTTTGGTTCCTTTCGTAAATTCAATCTTAATTTTGAAAGTGAACTATTTGCATTTGTGGTAATTCCATCTGCATGACCAACTTGCATTTCTGCATTTTGGAATTTTAGTTTATTATCTTAGGA
This sequence comes from Cymbidium sinense, assembly GCA_021442155.1. Lineage (NCBI taxonomy): Eukaryota > Viridiplantae > Streptophyta > Magnoliopsida > Asparagales > Orchidaceae > Cymbidium > Cymbidium sinense. Next base: position 154,584,633 of record CM038221.1, read on the forward strand.
CGATTTGTCATTACAAGACTTGCATTTCATTTTGATTTTATGTTCACAATCATTCGTCATTTTTGTATTAATTGTTAAATCTGTAGCCCCCTTTTTTTGTCAAATATCTTATCTAAATCACATAATAGTTGTGTAATGTGTTATCTGGGCCAAAATGTGCAATTATGAGGAAGTTAGTTTTCTTGTGCATCCATTGATTTCTAACAGTATATAGATAGCTTTATTTGTAGTAACAAGCAATGCTGTAGATTCACCATATAAGAAAAACTTAAGTGCATGTTTGGGTGTTTTCATCGCTATTGATTTCATAACTGACCTTAAAGACTTTATTCACCACCTTTCAGGCCCTCACACCCCCGGCCCCTGTTCCTGTTCCAACTACCAAGACATGCATGCATGCAAATTATGTGCAGGAGCTTTCATGCACTCACAAATTAACTTCCAAAAAATCACATTTTTTTCAAATCTCATGTTTTAGAGTGGGATAAGGCGTTTACGTGATGCTATAATTCTTGGCTATCAACTACAAAGAGCTCCTGGCATAGATATCAGCATTCCAGATTGGTATTTACTTTCTGAAAGTGAAGTTGGTCTTAATCACACTTTACCAAATATCGAAATGCATGGAGGCATCTCGCTCATGCAATCGTAAGTTTCTTGTTATCCTGTAAATGCTCACGGTTATGATCTGCTAATTTGAGCCATACTCATTTGACGATATCCTTCTGTATGTCATGTCAGAGACATTCGGAATGTTGAAATTCTTCACGGACAACTTCACGGTCTATCTGATACTGTAGCATTCTTGAAAAGCTTATCTGCACTTAATGATGTTGATTTAGGAAAAAGTTCCGAGAAGCTCCACCTAAGAGAGCGGGCTGCAGCTGCTGGAATCTTTAACTGGGAGGTTTAGTACTAGCTTTGCTCTTTGTTTTTTAAAATGTTACAGTTAATTTCATTCATCATAAATTGCAGAGCTTTGGTTTTCAGTAATTTTTGGACTTGCATTTTCTTATTGCTTCAAATTTGCATGTTACACATGAAATTTGTCAGTTCGTTGATCATTTCTGCCATGCCATTTCATTCTAAATTACAAATCCGTGCTTTTTTTTATAAAATATACCATGCATATCATGTTTTGTTTAAGAAAAGTTAATTTTCTTTATTCTCACCAAAAGTATGGAAGATACAACTTTTGTTAATTTTAAGGAATAATAAATATTTGACCTGTTATATTTTTTCCATTTATTTTTAAGGAAAAATATTATATTCCGGTTGTTCTCAATGATAGATATTTTTTTTATTAATTTATATATTTTTCAATTTTAAAGGAAAAGAGCCAAAACAAATTAACATGGTTAGAATTTGTACAAAGTGTACTTCAAAATATAGTTGACACCTTATGGAGCACACAAAAAGATTGAAAGTTTCTCTTAGTTAACACTTCATCTGCTTTTAGAGACTAACAAAAAGCAAATATTACAAAGACTACAATCATTATACAGGTCAAGAGGTATTGAAAAAAGTGGGTAATAAGCAAGTAATATTTTTTTGTTTGATAATTTGTGAAAAAAATAAGTTTTGTTTTGAGAGTAAATAAAGAGAGAGATATAACATAAATAAGAAAAGATATAGAGATCTGTAGATTTTGATCATTTTAAATGCATTAAATCAAAGAATAGAGGATCAATTGATTTTGATCATGTCAAATACATTAAACTGCAAATACTAAGTTCTTGTTAACGAAGAAGATACCAAGGAAGTATGAAAATGCTAATTTGAGAAACCATTACTTGAGAATTTTAAGCTTTTCTTTTTAAGGCTCATAATGAATACAATAATAAGATATACTATTGATTAATCTAAAAATATAAAGTGGATTTTTTGCTTTGGAAATGATACATAAATGTTAAGGTTTATCCTCAAATGAGATACCTATTGAAATTCAAAGAATTATTGATGATATTTAAGTAATTTGATTAATAGTTGCTTTTAATGAAATCTTGAAGTATATAGATGCTAAACCATTGATGAATAAAGAGGTTCAAGGTTGTGGTAATGAAATTTATTAGATTTACACTTTGTACTTATATGAAATTTAATGAAGTTCTGAAAGAGAGTAATGGAATTCAGACATAAAAAATTTATGTCTGTGTGGGCTTCAAAAAATTCACAATATGATGAAGAGAGTATAATTTACGCGGAAATTTTGAAGGCGACAGATAAGATACTACTCAGAGATTTCTACTCATTTTGTGAGGACTTTAGATCTGGTTCTGTGTTTCTATAAAGCACCCATTAGTTAATTACCCTCTCAATGCCGAGAGAGAACTTTCGATTAAAGTAGATCGCTAGATAAAATATAAGAAGTGCGCGTAGTTTTGAAATTCATCATTTTAACTTAAAGCGGATGGTTGGGGGAATGATGACGCGCTCGATCAAGATCCCATGGTTCTCGCCATCCCATCCGTGGTCCTACTAGCCGAGGAGGTAATCGACACCCGGATTTTGTCGACCATGAGTGATTTTGTTTAAGCGACGACTTAAGTCTACCGTGCCGCTTTTTTCGCAACCAAGTAAACCATGGCAACCATTATAAGCATCGGAATACGCGGTCGTATAATCGTATGTCGCTTCGACGTCCCACCGCCAGGACCCCATCTGAACACCGCCATACGCCACAGAAATAAATATACTGATTGACTTTGCTCGCTGAATTTTGAGTTTTACCACATTTGACAAATAATCATGGTGGATGAATTGAATTTTACTTTAAGTATTTTAGGTAATTTCATTTAGTCATTTTGAACTTAGTAATTTATCCGATTTTCAAGAGTATAATTCGTGAAATTTTCGAAGGTAGATGGAATAGATAAGAGATACTCGAGATTTCATCCTCATTTTGTGAGACTTTAGATCTGGTTCCGTGTTTCCATAAAGCAAGCACCATAGTTACCCTCTCAACAGAGAGAAATTGACTGCTACGTTAGATCGCTAAACGATAACGATAAGTATAAAGATGTGAGTTTTGAAATTCATCATTTTAACTTAAAGGATGGTTGGGGAATGATGCCATCAAGATCCCATTTCATCCCGACCGTCGTGGTCCCTACTACTATGAGGAATCACCCAACCCGTAAGGATTCTTGCCGACACCCAAGGTGATTTTTTTATTAAGTTAGACAATGCCTATATACTTTTCTCACAACCAAGGGCGAACCATTGGGAGCATACTGTTATACACCGTAATATAATCGTCGGCAAACCACCGATCGGTGAGTCGATCGAATCGATCATATTGAGCCCACCGCTCTTACGCCAGAGACACATACGCCTTTACGACATAAATTGATTGAGAGTATATGTAAATATACTTGATGACTTTGCTAGAGTTTTTTTAATTTGCCACATTTGACAAACAATTGCGGAAGGTGGATGAATTGAATTTTACTTTAAGTATTTTTAGGTAGTGAATTTCATTTAGTCATTTTGAACTTAGTAATTTATCTGATTTTCATTTGAAGAGAGTATAATTTACGTCGGTGAAATTTTCAGAAGGCAGATGGAATAGTAGATAAGATACTACTCAGAGATTTCGCCCTCATTTTGTATTTTAGATTCTAGGTCTATAAAGAGCACCTATAAGTTAGTTACCCTCAACGCCTGAGAGAACTTTCGATTAAGTGCGCTACGTTATCGCTAAGATAAGAGAAGATGTGAGTTTTGAAATTCATCATTTTAACTTAAAGCTGGTTGAATGACGCTTCATCAAGATCCCATGGTTCTCATGTAATATCCAATTAATTATTTCTCACTAATTTTGTTTGCTTAATTAACCCGTTAGCAGTAGCACTTATCAGAAGAAATCCACTTTACTTCGAGATGCAACGACGGATTAAAGCCTCGACGCTGTATATTTGATCGAGGTAATTTTATTTCCTTCCCTATCATGCTATTTCATTTTCACACGCCAAGTTCTTTTCGCTTCCTCCTTCGCTGATCGACGCAGCCCTCTCCCGACCAGAGAACCGTTTCTCAGACCTGATCGCCCTCAGATGCTCAACGTTTGAGTTGAACCCTTCGCCTGACTCGCTGCGACTTGGAAGCGAATTCTTCGGGAACGCAGTCCAGGGTAAGACGACGGGTTGGGAAATCCAGGCCGGTTTGGGAAATCCTGGAACCGACGGGCCGCGAACCGACGGCTCGGTTCGGACTCCCTCACCGACGGAAACTGGAATTTCTTAATTCCCTCCTTTCTTTCAAAGCCTTCCGCGTTGAAATGGATCGAGGAGTTCAAACCGCTTTGTCGCAGTGAGTGGTAGAATTATCGAGGGGATTTAGTTTTGTTAATTTTAGTTTTTACTTTAAGTGTATTAATAGGACGTTAGAGATTTCTTTGAGATTACTGGAGTCGCATCTGCTGTTCCAAAGCTTATGAGGAGAGATCAATTTCGTGTAAGATTGCGTTCATTATGTTTCATGAGTTATGTAATCGCTTAAGAGTTATTTCATTATACAGACTGAGGAGAATCGAGAATCGACAACACCGGTATAATAAGCTAATGAAATTCGCCATGCGCCATGTATGCCAATGCTTTCTACCGCCAGATAAATTGTATGAATGATTGCATATCAATCGTTATTGAATGTAAATACAAATGTTTATTATTTTACCTCGTAGATTAATGATTTACAATTAGTTAGTTCAAGATTGATTTTTCGACATAGAAATATTTTAATACATATCAGAAGGCAGAATGTGACAAAAATGTCGAAAATTGTGAAGGTTATGTTACGAATCTACGCAGATAAAGAAAATTTCGAGATGAGCCGTGATTGGGGATCTTAAGATCCCCACTGCATTTCATAGGGTTTTAACCTTGTCGTGTGTCGTTAGGTAAAGTATGCCCTACCGCCTTTACCTTATTGTTTAGACGCGTGCGACCTATGAATGAAAGTCAAAACCTATGCAATTATAAATGACATTTCTAGAAAATGATTTGATATAACCAAACCGAAATGAAAATCACTGCTCATCGATCGACAAAGACGAACTTACAAAGATATTATTCATTATATTACTTTTCGACACAAAGATATTGTTCGCCATAATGTTACATTATCATGAAGATAGCTTACCTACGCTTTACAAATTTATATATACACGCTGTTCGCTCAGACGAATTGTTTTAAGATTCTTGTCTCAAGCTTTTAAATTTTATGATGCCACCGTTGAAAATTCGCGAAGACAGTGGGTATTTTTGTCAGATTTAAGTTTAGTGTTTTTTGACGACGCAAATTAAATCGCCTTTTCTCAGATTTATTTACAAACTTAAGATTTCACGCTTCAAGAAATGTGATATGAATTAAGTTAAGTAGAATTATAAATAGTTTAGTGATGATTTGATTAGATACACCTTCCACTTGCTCGCAGAATTGGAACGTGTCAATTGTGGTCCAATCGAATCCATCCTCTTCGTTACACTCGTGACCGACCAAGATAAGGGTCATCTGTGACATGTCATCCCGACGTCGTCCTTACTTAGAGGAGGTAATCACCCAACCACGTAAGGATTATTGTCGACCATGAGGTGATTTTGTTTAGACAGACTTAAGTCTACCTACAAAGTTTTCGCCCATCAGATCTGGTTCACAACCAAGGCGAACCATCGGCAAGTTACAAATGACCAATATAATCGTGTTTGACAAGAACCAACCACTCGATCAGAATCGCGGAGCTCCATCGCCGCCATACGTTACACACGCCACGCCTTTACCGACATAAATTGATTGAGAGTGATATAAATATACTGATTTGACTGCCTTTCAGAAGTTTTAATTTGCCACATTTGACAAACAAGGTGGATGAATTGAATTTTACTTTAAGATTTTTTAGGTAGTGAATTTCATTTAGTCATTTTGAACTTAGTAATTTATCCGATTTTCATTTGAAGAGTATAATTTTCAAAAGGAATGGAATAGTAGATAAGATACTCAGATTTCACCTCATTTTGTGAGGACTTGATTCTGTGTCTATAAAAAGCACCCATATTAGTTACCCTCTCAACGAGAGAGAACTTTCGACAAGACCGTTAGATCGCTAAACGATACAGATAAGAAGAAGACGTGGAGTTTTGAAATTCATCATTTTAACTTAAAGATTGGGGAATGATGACGCCGATCAAGATCCTATGGTTCATTATTCCGACCGTCATGGTCCCTACTACTTAATGAGGAGGACCCAATCTAATCGTAAGGATTCTTGTCACACCCACGTGATTTTGTTTAGAGACTTAAGTCTACCGACAAAGGGCTTTTCCAATCAAGATACCCTATGGTTCACAACTCGGCGTAACCATGGGAGCATACATGTTATAGTCGTGGGACCGAATATAATGTCGTTGGCGCAAAACCACCCGAGTGAGTCGATCAGAATCGCATCATACGAGCCTCATCGCATACGCTAGAGGACACATGCCACGTCTTTACTGACATAAATTGATTGAGATGCATAAATATACTGATTGATTTCCTCATGAGCTGAGTTTTTTAATTTCGCCATTTGACAAACAATTGCGGAAGGTGGATGAATTGAATTTTACTTTAAGTATTTTTAGGTAGTGAATTTCATTTAGTCATTTTGAACTTAGTAATTTATCTGATTTTCATTTGGATTGATATTTAATTTATATTAATTTGATTTGAATTGGAATCACATTTTGATAAAAGTATTCCCTCACGTTGAAATCTCTATTCAACACAGTCTTCATCGGGGCATATAAATTTTTTTGATCACTTAGTTTATTGCTTCAGATCCTGTCAACTCTATTAATTTAATAATAGAGTATCAGATCTACTGTCATATAATAAAATTAACTTTTTAGATATTTTAATAAGTTAAAATTCTTATAATATTATTATAGGATTTTTAAGTTTTGTTAACCCGGACTTGGTCACAGACCCGTCGAAGGAACGCATCCTCGGTGCTAAATTTAAGCATTTAGCGTAAGATGTCGAAACGCGCGTGCTTAATTTAAAATTGATTTAACTTTAAGGGATTTGAATAATGGTGCTTATTTTGATTGAGTTTCATTGAAGTTTAGGATTTTAGATGAAAATTTACTGACATTTGGTACTCGGTGTTTTCCTCACATGGCACAGGGGGCACTTGCTATCAGAAAGGTATATATGGGTGGTGTAAACACCACGACCGAATGCGTCGACCCATCATGCCAAGAAAGGCTTGTATGAGTCTTTGAAGCACCTGCATGTAACATTGATTCCCCGCCACACCAAGAAAGACGTCTACAGGTACTTATATACCTGTAATGTCAATTTAAACATCAATTTTGGATTTATAGTTGATTTTATATTAAGATGCTTAGACCTCCTATCTGTGTAGAAGTTTGGCATCATTTCGATCGGCTCTCTGTGGGTCGCCGTATCTTGGGATCCTACGCCAAAGGCGTGTATGAGTGGTATAAACTACGAATCGTCGTCATCCTACAATCAGAAAGAGTATGAGGAACTTTGAGTACTGCGTGAAAACACATTTTAGAAAGCGTATGTACTTATACACTACATATCGGTTAAAATAAATAATTATGGTTGAATTTATGTTAAAATTTGTTTAGGTCTCGGGTGAAATTGAAATTTTAGGCGCGTCGCGGTGTCAGCTTATGTTGGCACGCCGGAAAAATGTGTATGAGTGGTATAAATCACGGTTTGAATGCACCATTCCACCATGCCAAGAAAGGCGTGCGACTCTAACGCATTTTCTGCTACATGCCACATATTATATACTACCAGCACAACTCTTTATTTATCAAAAAGGCAGCGTCACACTATATTTCAACACAAACTTCGATCGAACGCCGCACCGGCGGCCGGGAAGCTTTCTGGGCGCAGCGTTATCGTCGTGCGCCGTGCGCGCGAGTGTGCTACGCGACCGCAGGGTGTGGGTGTGGATCTGGAACGCCGCGCAGGCGTGGACGGATGGTAACTCGGTCCGGTCAGTTCGTCTCGGCGTGACCTTCGCAGCGTGAGATTCATCGTCGGAGACCCGTGGGGGTTCTCGGAACAACGGATCCAGCGCGGCCGGGTCATTTGGCTATGACTGTGCAGCGGAGGCCGCGACGCTGGAAGCCAAGGTTTCGAATCTTTGGGAGAGGAGCTCGAGAACAGGTAGACCCATTTGGGGTTTTGGGGAGTGGTTAGAATAAGGTTAGATGAGGAGGGTGTTTATAATTTTATTATTATTATTATTTAATTAGACATAATTTGAGTTTTTGTGCCAACATTATTACATAGGCAATATATATGTCAATCCTAAGTTATTTTAATATTCCGGACACAACGACGCAGTCTATTTCGCGATCGGAGGCCGTTTGGTTCAAGTCGATGTCGAATCAGGTCAATTTCAGTTCAAAATTGCATGTAGGCCCCGTCGTTCATTTTCGCAGACTTCGTCAATTGGCCGCGAGATCTCATTTGAAAGGTTTTGACGCTTTTGGCGCTGATCAATTTCAAGCGGAGGTCGTTTTGGCATCATCACGGTTTCACGATCTCATATCGTGTAGCGCGTCCTCCTTTTGATATATCGAGATTGTGAAGATGTATATTTTCTGATCAATTTAACATTTTGAGCGATCGAGTCGTTCGTTGTCGTCATTTCATTTCGGCCACTGCATTTCGGTATTTCGTCTCGGCTCGTCAATTCATCATGGCGACTTCGACTTTCAGGCGAGGTCGTTTTGGCGTCGTGGTTTACGGATCCCATATCAATATGCGCTTCCGCCCTCCTTTTGATATATGTCATTGTGGAAGATGTATATTTTCGATCAATTTGACATTTTGAGCGATGGTTAGTTCGTTGAGGTCATTTTTGATTTCGGCGATGCAGTGCATTTATTTCCGTTGTTGAAGCTCGTCGAATTTATCCTGTGAGCTCGACTTAACTTATGGCGCATGCATGGAGGTCAACTGTCCATATCTTCAATTAAGTTAACTTTATGCTAAAAATATTCATTATGAACTCAATCTAAAGAAGTATAGAGTATATACAAAATCTTTGTATGATTTTATTAATCTAGAGAAGGCATGTGGTGACATCAAATCATATGTTAATTTGGCGTGCATTAAGGAGATACTTATGTGTGCTAAAAGTCAATGTATTTTTTAAAGTATTTTATGATAAAGCATTTACTGTTATTAGAAGTAGTTTTGAATTGCGCAGGGACTTTCGAATCACAATAGGTTTACGTTAACAATCACCATTAAGTTTGTAACTTGACATATGTTTTGAAGATTCTTATTAAGATATTCAAAGTGAGATAACTTGACATATGTTTTTTGCAGATGTCGTAGTTTTAATTATTAGACATCTTTTGAATTAAGTGAAATGTTTGAAAAATCGAGAACATGCTTATGAGATAAGGAACATTGGATTAATAGAACAAAGGCTATTATATGAAATGAAATTTTAAAGTAATGAAATTTTAAAGTGCGTGATATTAGTATATATCTATTAATATTTTTAAAACATGGTATTTGAATGCAATATGTTTAAATTTGTCATATTTATTATAATGAGATTTTTATAAACTCACAATTTTACAACTAGGTATTAAAATAAGTACAATAAGGACAATTTACAAGAATTGGAGATAAAAGAAGAATGCATCGGGCAAAAAAAGATGGCATGGAGTGAAAACAACCATCAAACTCTGAAAACCACTCAGTTGGACTGTCTAGCTTGATGCTGGTGAAAGAAAGACTGATGATAGGTTCCTTTTTTTAATCTTGCTTCATTTTCTTTTGATAAATAAGATATGAAACCTCCTATTCATGAGCTTGTCATTATTTCGTGAGCTTTCATCAAATCAAAAAATATGCTATGGATTATGATCTTCTAATTATTCATCAATAGAAGGGAGATGAAGATTTTTTAGGGTTGGGAAGATTGATGTCCAAACTATTATTTTTAAGTGGTGATAATATAATTGTTGGAAAATTAAGGGTAGACATAATGGTTTCAACTTCCAATGGAAAATCAATTGGACTTTGATTTTGAATACAAACCTTAGATGATGAAGGAGCAACAACTATTGTGGAAGAAGGAATGATTTGACCATTTGAGTGTACGTCTTGATCCCGAATATTTACTTTTCTAAAATCCAAATGGCTCTTCAAGCTAACAAAATAATTATGGCCAATGATATTGCGGAATGTTAGGTGATACTTTCAAATTCAACATTCTTCCAATAACCATAAGATGATGTGTCTATCCACACCTCTTTTTGAAATAGAGACGTAACAGGAACTGAGCAAATGATAGCCTTGAAAGACAAACAATAGCAGGACAACTTGTAAATATTTACCAAAATTAGATCTCAAAAAGTACAAAGCTCGTTGATTAATGAAAATGTAAACTAGAAAAAAGCAACTCACGTTGTGTGATAGGTGGTTCCTTTGAGTCATTAAAATGATCTGACCACTTAACATTTGCATTGGAAAGGTAGTAACATTATAGGTTCTATGAGAGATTAGTATGATGTAATCTAATTCTAAAAATAATTTGATAATGATATGATGATGATCAATGAGTTCAATTGAATATTCTCCAACCAAATATTGACATGTATTTGTGATCAAGTTGGAATTATCAATGAAAATGAGCTAGGTTTGCCTTGAAAAGTAGAAGCTTGCTTATTTAAAGGCGAATCTCAGTTTTAATGAAAAATAAGGGATTGATATTTGCAAAAGAACGTGAGGTGTGAACAATATTTTAAGGAGCCTCTGAGATGACTTGATCAAACAAAACAGGGGGCAGCACTAGTGATGGGTGCCGAACTGTTGCAATTCTAGGACCCATCAAGGAGGAAAATGGTTGGCACAAATTGAGAGCGAAGAAAGAAAGAGATGAGAAGCACAACTTAGAAGAGGTCAAGCGTGGTAGGGATTGGAATGAGGAAAAGTGATGCTAACAGTTTATGAGTGAAAAGGAGAACCGGTATGCAGCCTTATTGACTCAACAACAACCATCAAAGGAGGAAGCACTAGTACTAGAATGCCTAACCTAGAGGTTCAAGCCAATGGTCTCATGTAACATTCAACATGAGTTGTTAGAAATTGATGATTCATAAAGCTGATTTCAAATAATTTGGATAATATTAATGATAATGATGATTGAATTTCAAAATTTTTAATTTTCTGCATTTACTCAATATAGGCTTCTATTTATATTGTTGCATACTTAGTTTTTCTTTGTTCAATGCCATATATGTCACCATTGCACTTTGAAACATGTAACTCAAATTTTATTACTTAGAAGTCTTGTTTGAAAAATATCAACTTTCCAACTCTGTCCAATAAATAACTTTAAATTAATTTTAAAGATTTTGAGCTGCATATGGAATACGCATATTCTATAAATATCTATATTTACAGTCTTATATTTTAAAAAGAATCTTCTAATGCGCTTTATATTGCTTGTGTTTTTTGTCATTCTTTAACTCTATTATTGAAGAAGTAAAATGAATATAACATGAACTATCAATCTTTATTAAATATATATCACATGCTTTTCCATTTAAGACTAATATTCACTGTTTAATTACTTATTTTGGGCTTCATAATGGTGGTTTGATAAGTTATTTTGGCAAATTTGATAATCATTTATTGATTTACTGTAGTGTCATGTTTTTGGTCTTGGCTGGGATAAACTATTACGTTTAGCGAAGCTGTCAAGGGTCACTGCTCATTTACATTCATAAACTTTTATACATTAAGTAATATATGATTATTGAAACATAAAAGCTTATGAGTGAACTATATAAGAATATAAGCGAAAATTTTTTTGAAAGCCATTTTTTTTTTATTCTACCGCAGGATGAAATTTATATAGCTAGGGCTCCTGGAAGGTTGGATGTAATGGGCGGAATAGCAGATTATTCAGGAAGTCTTGTTTTGCAGGTTTGGTTTATTGTTACGATAATGTGAAGTATTTTCTATTAGTTGCATTCACCTTAGATCTAAAGAAGCATGCAGCTGTTGAAATTTAGATTGTTTATGTATGTTATAAGAATTTAGCTTTCAAATTATTCTTGTAAAATAATGGTCAATATCTCCCATTAGACCATCTCTGTTGCTATCAGTGATTGCATTTTTGGGTTTCTGATGGCATTGTGGTTTTGGAATGGTCACATTTGTTCTTTAAAAGTGTGTTAGTTTTGTATGGATTGATGAAAAAAGAACTCAATAAAAAAAATCATGAAATTGATTTTCTATGATTAATAAAAAATATTTTTAACGAGATAACTAGTGGAGGATGTAAAGAATGTATCCTTGTTATGTTGACAATCATGTTTTCCTCGGTTGTCAGTTTACTCTAACAGAGTAATCAACATCTGAATTTTGCTAACAATTTTCCTCTTCGTTTTTCTAGATGCCAATCAGAGAGGCATGCCACGTCGCTCTTCAAAGGAGTAACCCAACCAAACAGCGGCTTTGGAAGCACGCGCTTGCACGCCAAAAGGCAAAGGAAAGATTCACGCCATTGCTCCAAATTGTACGCTGTCAACTTCCTTAACTAATATTACATGATTTTTTTTGATCTCAGAACAGAAGTGCGGGTCATAGTAGAAAAAAAATTATGTTTGGAAACTTTGCAAGTTTTTTTTTTATATATTTTTTCCCGTGAGTGCTAATAGGTATTGCCAGTTACTTTTTTTTCACGTGTCAACATTTTAAACTGCCAAAATTAAACACATTCTAGTAAGCTCAAATGCTTCAGTCATACTATTTCACAAAGGCAAGTTGCCCACTTGTCTATCAAATCGTATTTGGACAAGAGACACAATTGACACTTGGCTAAATTGATAAATCTAATCTAGAAAATGTAGAACATGACATGCCAATGTCATGTGATGTCGCCGGTAAAAAAAAAAGAACAAGAAAAGAGGGGGGAATGGTTATTAAAATTGCATGAGAGAGGAGCGGGAATGGTTGAAGCCCATTCGGCTATAAGAGAAGGAATGGTCGACGGAGGAGCTTACCTTGAAGGCACACACAAGAGTGAGGGAGAGAGCTGAAATTTCTCATTGTGTGAAGCCCTAGCTTGTCAAACCTAGCCATCTCGATCCTCCTGACTAGCCAATCAACCCTAGCTGAACCCGCCGACCTTTCCTTGCATGCTTGACCAAAGCCTTCAACTATCTTGCATGTTTGATTGAAGCTGTTGGCCGCATCCCCTACTCGCACGTGAATCCCTAATCGATCTCCCCATCTCCCATAACAGCCGAAGCCTCTATTTGTCACTAAACCGAGCCAGCCAAACCTTCAAGAAGCCCTAGTAAATAAATGTTCGAATTCCCAAACTTCCCCTTCCTTCTAAATCTGAGTTGAATCTGAAGTGAGGGCATTTTCATTAAAATTAAAGGAAAATTGCTTTTAAAGTGCCGATTTCAAGTAAAAATTCAAAATAAAATTTTGAAAAATTAATTTTTTACTCCAAAGGATAATTTTGAAGGCCTTCATCATCGATCTTGGATTCGGTGCCAGTTGAAAAATTCTCTCTTTGTCGATCTTGGATTTGAAGCAAGGGAGACAGTGTGAGTGAGTAATTTCGCAAATATGCAACTTCAATAAGTCGCTATTTTGTTAGAATAAAAAAATAATTGACTTAAAATTAAAATTATTTGAAAATAAAATAAATCACTGGTCTCAAAATTTGAAGACCCACGACCGTTGATCTTGGTTTCGGTTGAAAATTTTTATGAAGGTCTCCACTGTCGATCTTGTATCTGGTGTGATGAAAATCTTCTCTCCGTCGATCTTGGATCCGGAGCAAGGGAGATAAGTCTGTATCGCACTAAATTTATCGAATATAGTACTGTTAAGTTGTTATGTTGCCAAATTTTTTTGGAAATTTGATTTAAAATTTAACACGAAATTGGGCTTAAATTTTACAAAAAATTGAGATCAAATTAGAAAAGGAATACTTTTAAATGAAACATTTAAATCTAAATCATTTAACCCCTCGATAAATCATGATTATTTCACTTACACAATGAAAACTTCTATAAAAACTTATAACTTTTGAGATAAAAATATTTGTTACTATCAAAAATTTAAGTGATTGAGCACAAATATAAACCAAGATTGCTTAATCAACTTATATATATGTCAATCAATCTCATTATAAAGGATCAAAAAAGATCTAAATCAAATATTTATGTTCAAATTAAATCAAAAATGTACCCGAACGGTTTCTCTCGATATTGAATTAAAGAGTCATCTCGAACATCAACTCAATGATTTATCTCAAACATAGAATTAGGAATTCATCTTATGCATAATGAAGATAACCTCAACCTAAACTGACATTCTAAAGAGATGTAAGTCTAGTCATATATTCGCCCTGTGAATTTCAAAGGTGTTTTTCTTGAGCAATCATGCAAATATATATAACAAAGAAATTTTTTACATTGTAGAAAATGCTCAATGAAAAAGCAGAAAATCAAATTACATTGTGAAGGCTAAAGGCTAACAAGCTATTATCAAAGCAAAGACCATTGTATTGAAAGAGCCTTTAGGGGCTTCGTTTAAATCATTTTACTAGAAGTTTATATATATATATATATATATATATTCTGTCCTCGCATACAAAAATTGAAAAACTCTTGTCCATTAGAGCTTTGTGTTAGAAAAGCTAACATTAGAGACCATAAACTGAGAATTTAGATTACCAATATTCTCAATAATAGGATGATTATCATGGGAAATTACTACAATTGAATTTAGATCTTCTTATGAGAATAAGTGGTGTCTAATGCCTTACATGGTTAATATGCAGGAGGGATTTGATTCTAAAATAGCATCAAAATTTGTTTCAATATTTTGTATACAAATCAGATCAGAAATAATTGAAACTGCAACTATTCTTTTAGAGAATTGTATGGAAAGATGCGTAATAATATGTTAATAAATAGTAATTTTTTGGGCCACCTGGTACAAGGATTGAACATTCAACGCACACTTTGTGGAGCAGGGGCAATAACAATTGAGTAAAATGCTCATTAACACCATACACAAAGTCAAAAGATTCATTCATGAAATGACACACCTTGCACAAATTTAAGAATCAACTAATGTTATGTGCGAAAAAATAACAAGTGATATTAACCAAGTGTAGGGGTGTGCATTTGGTTTGTTTGGATGGTTTGGATGATGAATTTTAAAAACCAACTGGTTTTAGATTCCGAAAAAATTGGACCAAACCGACCATATAAAATAAATAAATACCAAATAGCAATTTTTGATTATTTTGTTTGGTTTTAGATAAACCAAAGTTTACTATATTTAAAATTATTTGTGAAATTTATATTCATTATGTAATTTTTTTGTATAATGAACAAGTAATAAGCAAACTATATATATATATATATATATATATATATATATATATATATATATATATATATATAATTAGAAGAACAATTAATTACTTTCATGCATCAAAGATATTTAAATTTTTATGATGGCTGAAAAAAAATTATCAAGTAATGAATAAATTTGATTTATTTGGTTCCATCCAAAATTTTATTTAACAAACCGATCCAAAAACCAAAGTTTTCATTAATTAAAACCAAAATCCAAATTACTAAGTTCAAAATCTAACCAAATTACTCAAAAATTTTGGTTCGGTTTGATTTTTTGGTTAAAACTAAATATTGCACACCCCTAACCAAGTGGTAAAAAATATTATTAGAGATTCAAGAGGAAAAACTCTTATTTGTAGAATAGTTGGTGTTGTCAAAATGTCAAAAAAAAATATCAAAATAAGAAGTTTTATTATCAAAATTGGTTTAGACGCAAAGGCTCGGAGAATTGAGAAAGATATTGAGATTTAAGAGGAAAAGTTTTTATTAATAGCAAGTGATATTAAACAAGTGACAAAAATATGCTTAGAGATTCAAGAGGAAAAACTCCTATTAATAAAAGTAGTTGATGGAGTTAAAATGTGCAAGAAAATATCAAGAATAAAAAAAAAATTGTTGTAAAAACTCAAGAGGATTTAGAAAGATATAGAGTGATCCATAGGGATTCTAAGAAAATAATATGTAATATAAAGAGTTTAACATTTAGTGATTCATATAATATATTAAATACTAAAGAAGGTGAAAGATCCATATTTAAGTTAGTTAAGAAAAGAGATAAGAGAAGTAAAGATTTACTTTATTTAAAGTGTTTTAAGGATGAAAATAAAAAAATTATTTTCTTAGAAGAAGATATTCAATATAAGTTGATGAGATATTTTGATAAACTTTTCAATGAAAGTAGTGAGAATATAGTTGACTTTAGCGATTTTAGTAATCTAAATAAAAATAAAGATTTTTGTATCGTATTAGCAAAATTGAAGTTGAAGAGGTTTTAAAGAAAGTGAAATATGAAAAAGGAATATAACCTGATGATATTTTAATAAAAGTGTGGAAATGCTTAAGAGATCAAAGAATTTCCTGGCTTATTAAGTTTTTTAATATTATTTTGAAGACAAAAAAGATTCTAGATGAGTGGAGAAAGAGTTTGTTGGTTTCTATTTTTAATAAAGGTGATGCACAAGAGTGTTTAAATTAAAGGAGAATTAAGTTAATGTGTCATATATTAAAAATATGGAAGAGAGTAATTAAGCATAAGTTGTGTGATAATAAAATTTCTCAAAATCAATTTGGATTTATGCTAGGTAGCTCTACTATGGATGCATTACATTTGTTTGAGAGATTTGATGGAGAAGTATAGAGAGAGTAAGGTAGATCTACATATGATATTTGTTGATTAGAGAAAACATATTATAAAGTGTCAAGAGAAGTGTTTTGGAGAGTTCTACAAAGGAAAAGAGTTAATATTGTGTATATTCAAGTCATTTAGGATATAAATACTGAAGTTGTTACTTGTGTTTAAACACACAGAAGATTGACCGAGTATTTTCCTATTTCAATTGGATTACATTAAGGATCGTCTTTAAGCCCATAGCCTTTTGCCTTACTTATGGATGTTCTTACTAGACATTTATTTGAGGATGTACCTTGGTGAATGCTTTTTTGCTGATGATATTTTTCATGTTGATAAGATTAGAAAGAGTTCAAGAAAAACTTGAATGATGAATGTCAACCTTAGAGTTTAAAGGCTTTCGTTTCGAATAAATAAAGTGTAATTTTAGTAGCAGTAGATTTGGTGGCGGGATTGTGAAAATGGGTGATCAAGTCAAATTGAACGTTTTAGATATCTCAAGTCTATTGTTCAAAGTGATGGTGAAATAGATGGGATGTCATTAGTAGAATTCAAGTTGGATGGTTGCAAGTGGAAGAATGCATCATGCCTGTTGTGTGATAGAAAAGTACCGCTTAGATTTAAGGATTTATGGTGCGGGATTTTGGCCAATAAAAGAAGCATAAAATTAATTTATGTTTTGCAGAGGCGAGGTTGCTCAGGTGGATGAGTGGTTTTACACTTAAAGACAATATGTGAAATGAATATATACATGAAAAGGTTGGAGTAGCTCCAGTGCCAGATACGATTAGAGAGACCGCCTTAGATGGTTTGGTTTCATAAAATGTCAGCCATTCAATGATCCAGTTAAGAGAGTAGATGTATTAAATTTGGCCTATGTTAAAAAAGACATAGGTAGATCTAAAAAGACTTGGTTATAAAATATAACAAATATCCTTATGTTTGAATTAAATGAGAATATGATATTTAATGGGACACAATAGAGAAAAAAGGATTCATGTAGTCAACTCCTTGTAGTGGGATAAAGAATCAATGGCAAAAATGCTGCTTCTTGTTGTTGTATTATGCAACAATGATATGGTGAGAAAGTTAAAGAGTGAAAATAGATGTGAAATCTAATTTGCTATTAGTGACATATGTAAGCAAGTTAAGGTATTTATATTTTGTCTACTTTTAAATGAATCAAATTTTTTATATTATGTTCAAGGGGTGTTCTTCAAAAGTCCTATCTTTTTTAGAAAGGAAGGCATTTTATATGAGATACTACAAGGTATGTGTAATATTTAGAAGTGTGGTAATTTGATGTTATCTTAATGATTATCATCTTAAGTTATGCATCCGAACTCACATTTATCGTCGATGTGTTGATTGCATGTGGGGCTTCTTAGGGATGCATAATTTGGCTTGATTGTACATATTATTATCCAATTATACATAAAATGACTCGATTGTACCTATGCTTGATATCTCAAAATGATCATCATACATTGACAAAAGTTTGATGTGCACAATTTCATTTTTAGATGGCTTTTGATTGTCTTTTCATGTCGTGACTTTGACATGTAGTAGACCAAATTAGGATTAATTATCCCTAATTTGGTGATTTATCATTGATCATTTCATGATGATGACGAGAGGAATTTTAGACTAGAACTTTTGGGGGTGAGGTGGCATGGAAACTTCTAGGGATTTGATAAGGTATCACTATATGTAATTCTTATGCCTGTATTTTCTTTTCTATTTATAGCAAAGGGCAGACATCATTATTTCTTAAACATGCATATTTTTTTCTCTTTTTATTTATATTATCCAATTTCTGCTTTTTTTTCTTTTAGGTGTCATTTGGGTCAGAATTAAGTAACCGGGCACCGACCTTTGACATGGACTTATCAGATTTCATTGATGGTGAGCAACCAGTGTCATATGGGAAGGCGCAGAAGTACTTTGCGAAGGATCCGTCCCAAAAGTAGGTAATACTTGCCTTTGAAGAACATCTTTGCCGTCTGTATTTTATCAATTGGTGATATTTTCTTCCAGATGGGCTGCTTATGTAGCTGGTACGATTCTGGTACTAATGCATGAACTCGGTGTGCAGTTTACAGATAGTATCAGCATACTGGTAAAATATCATGTTCATCCTGCCAATTGCAATACTTTAAATTAGTTAAGCTTGTATATGTTATCAACATTTTTTGCTAGCAACATTAAGAAAAAAATATGGCAAATATCATTTGTAACATGCTGTGGAATTCGAAACTTTATTTTGCCAGCCGAATTTTGGAAAAGACCAGTTTTAAAATAAATGAAAATAGGGCTTTGAAAAGTATTTTCTGAAGGATGACGTTTTATTCATTTGACAAGCTAATGTGTGTTCTACTAAAAAAAGAAAAACGTACCTTAACATTGTGAAAAATATTTGCATAAACAAAATCTAGTGGTTTGCAATCTTAGGAAAAAGTTATTATAGTTTGGCAAAATATATTTCATTAACTTTATTAGCGATTCATGCGTAAAATAGTTTGGAAAATGGTAGCATCAGGTTTTCATATAGTTTATCAAGAGGTATACATGTTAATTCTGTTAACAATTTGCTATTGACTTGGATCGTAACCAAGTTTCAAAATTTTAACTTTTTAGGTAACACATCGACTTCAGCTGAACTTTCAAAATGATAGAATACTCAGAAGCCTATTTTGTCAATATAGGCATTTTTTTATGTACATTCAAAACCAAATAACATCTTTACCACATTATCAAAAATAAATAATTAAATAAAGTTTATGCCTTGTCTTTAAACAACACTGATAGTTGATAGCCTTTGCTATTTTTAGACACCACTTCTCTAAATTTATGCATCAGAAGGATACCATTCACATTTTTGTCCAGTGTTGGATTTTGGTTGAAGTTATAACTTATAGGGCTATAAAAAATACGTATTTGCGAATAACTCGTGTTTGGCTCAATAAGTAGCTCACGTTTGAATCATTCGTTAAGTGAGCTAAACAAGAACAAATATTTTGAGCTCATTTTATTAACAACTGGAGTAGAAACAACATTTAGTTTGATCGTGTTGATGGGGGAGGGGGCTTGAGCTGAGTGTGAGGAAGAGCAATGTGGCAAGTAGGGCGTGAACAAGCTCGTGCGAGGGTATGCAAGATAAGTTTAAGGGACAAGATTGGTTGATTTGCATTTAGGCATGATAATGCCAAGCCAATAAGTTGATTCGTACGGCTAGGGCTTTTCTTCTTCGAACTTATAGATAAGTTTAAGCTTCAATTTCTTGTTTTTAAGAAATCCTAAATTAATGGAAGATTTATATACGTAGCACATAATTCTTATGCATTTACATATCCAACCCCTAAGGTTTGATATCTATAAATATGGCACTTTTCTTATACATGAAAAGGTGCATTTCGCTTTAAAAAGTTAATGATAGTGCTATTTTTATGTAATATTAAAATTTTAATTATTATTTATGGTAATATTAAAGTTTGAGTGTTAAATATGTAAAAGAATTGTATGCTAAGTATATAAACGCCCCAAAATTAATTTATGTTCAAAGACGAATTTTAGGTTTGGATTAATTTGTTTTAGATAACAAGCTCAATAGAATGAGAATACACGAACATAATTTAACCATCCTAGCAGAGGTGTTCAACAACTCGCTCCAAAGAAATGATTTTACTATGCTTTAGCTTCAAGCTAATGATCCAATCAGCAGGATCATTCCCTATGGGGAGCATTGAATCAAAAAGGGGAATGCGAGAAGATTGAACAATTAAATTATTATATATTTTTTCTTTACATTAATATTTCTTGATGCCAAAATAAACAATCTTGTATGCTGATAAGAAGGATCGTAAGTCTCAATTATGTCTTATATCTATTCCTTCATGTAAATTCAATAGGAGGCATGTCACAAGTCCCATTCCAAGTAAATATTATGAAGAATCTGCAAGCCTAGTAAATACAATATGTCAAGGACCCGAGCAAGATCTAAGAGTTATATTAAAATCAAAAGCAACCCAACAATCTTTGGGCTGTCTCACCTACAAGATGAAATTGTAAGATCCACCATATGGCTTTCTAATAAATATAAGGCCTATCAATTGCCATTTCAATGGACATAAGCTCAGATTATGTCCACAAGGTGGACCTCACTCCTATTATTAGGCATTCCGATGGTGCTAAATTAGAAAATTTTCAGGTCATCATTCCCAAAGGACAAGGTCATAAGACTCACTAACTAAACAAACTTATAAAGTGAGTTTCAATCAAAAAACCCAATAAACACCTATATATATCTATCCTAGTCTATAGGATTCCTGGGATGAGACAACTCATAGATGCTAATCAGGTTCTCCAGGCATTACAGCTAATAGCCCTATGATGTTGGTTGACTAAGAACAATGGTAGTCCCAGGATGATTGAATCATAGGATCTTGATCGGGACCACTTTCATCTATCTCAAAAAATCATCCACACAATGTCACTAAACACCAATTCACACTTGAGACTAGCATTTATATCTAACTTTAATCAAGAGTGCTCTTCTATTGCGATAAGAGGGGTATTAACTATCGGTGCTTGCGCACAAAGGAAGTAAAATCCTAGATCTAAATAAACCCTAGTATAAATGTTAGGGGAAATCTAATTGAATAAAAAGTTAATCTATTTCATGAATAATGAACCTAAAAACTCTTAGATAATGAACATCAGTTTTTTTTTAAGCAATCATGTAATAGTTATTGAGATCAATAATATCAAATTTTCATTTTGAAAATTTAATATAGAACCACTTGAATATAAAAGAGTTTGCCAAAAAATTTTGGAGCCTACGGTTGGTTAGTAGTGTACCAACTTTTACTAACCTATGGATAATTTGAAACATGCAAGTGTGATTATGCTATGCAAACATTTATAACATGAATCATGAAACATTGTTTAAATAGGTTTATTAGTATGCACTGTTTTTTTAATTATTGAACATATGGATTTTAGGTTTCTTCAGCAGTTCCAGAAGGCAAAGGTGTTTCTTCTTCTGCGTCTGTTGAGGTTGCTACCATGTCTGCTATTACCGCTGCACATGGTTAGTGCTTCTTGATTTAAAATCAAATTTCCAAAAATTTAGCAATTATATATTCTGTTGAGCATGGTCGAAGATCCCTTTTTCTCCACTATAGAATAAAGGTCTAGTTTGAACCTATTATTACCATTTTAGGTTATTTGTATACTTTAAAGAATGCCTACTGCAAAACCTTTGCATAAAATATCAAAACTATTATTTATGAAACAGATTGACTTCTTTTAGTTTGAAGTCATTAAAACCTTTGGCATTTCTTTCTATTAAATTGAATATTATTTATCATCCTTCTATTTGCTTGTTATGCCTTGTGGCTCATTGAACGCGTTGATCACTTATTCATTTCTACATAATTTAAAGCTTGATACCAAGTTGCCTCAAAAACTATCAGTATCTTTGTCCAGGTTGTACTACTTCTTAAAGAATATACCTGTTTTGATCTGAATTACACAATAGGCATAAACAAATGTCGAACTAGCATTGCAAAAAGAAAAAAAATGTTGTAAACCTGTCCTCTGGAACTTCTTGTAAAGGTAGTCTAGGATCTGATATATTTGCATTAGGATCTTGCTTCCAATATTCATCGATTTCTACTGTTATTAAGTGCTGGACGTGAAATTACTTATTTGAATCCAATTCCATTGCACATCACGTAAATTGCATATTGATGTTGAAACTTACATGTGAGCATTGTAGTGAATAAATTGTTATGTACTTTCATTCTACTACTGTATAACATGTTATCACAACGTTCCTGTGGGTCTATTATGTATAAGAATAGGTTTATAGATGAAGATATTTTATTAATATTTGATGGATAAAATCATGAGGTGCTGTTATATGCATTATGGCAAATACAGGGAAAAAAATTATTGAACAAACAAGCTATGTTACTTGTAGAAACAAGTTACGTTTCATGCTCCGGAATTGTGAATTTTCAGATGGGTGGAAGGTTAACTCATAAAGCGTTTATCGTCAAATGATTATATTGAACAACTGATAGGAGAAAGATTGTGGTTGATAGGAGAATATAAATAGGAAGGGATGGTCCAAGCATTTATTACGGGGACTGAATAATGCAAAAAGCTAGGGTAAGGAGAATTAAGTCGAGATAAATTGCTTAGACATTCTGATATGAATACATATCCACAAATTAACAACAGAAACAAAAGAGATGGAAGAAGGCCAAGTTGGCTAAAGGATTTCACCAATATACCCAAAATATAACATCAACAGAGTAAATTTACGCCGGACGAAGATAGTTAAAAACTACAAATATCTAAGACAAACATAAGTTTTACAACAAGCGATGGGATGAAGAATTTTACAAGAACAACAAAAAATGCCCAAAATAACGGACTTTATTAAATACAAGACATATATGAAACAGGTTAACCAAAGAAAGAGAAGCACGAAGGGCTTAAACTAAACCAACGCCATATCCAGGAGGCTGAAAGTAAATTTCCATAATAATTCAAAAGAACGAAGATCGGATCTCGATAGAAAACAAGAAGAGTAGTAAGAAAATAAATACTACTCAATCTTGAGTGACGAAATCCTGGTAGCAAGATAGTTACAAAGGTATAGAAGGCGTAGATCTAAGAAAGAAAAGACTATAAATAGATGTAAAAAGCAAACAAAATTCGAAAGCAACTTCTTCTCCGGTTTTCTCACTGAAACCGCCGCTTCCCTGAAAAAACAGGGTTTCTCCTCACCGCTCCCCACTTTCTCTCGAGTGATTCGACTGTCAAATAGAAACAAGAAAGGGTTAAAGCAAACGTATCAAGGAAGCATCATCACACGGCCAAGAAACAGCCAGGTAAACCCCAATTCGAAGGCGCAGATTCATTCCAAGGAGCACAGATCAAGACCAGAGATCGAACCACGCAGAAAGACACGCGTGGAATCCATTATCTGAAGAAGGCAATCAAACGACACCCAATCGGGGTTAAACAGGTAATTTCAAGTGCTAGATCCAACGGCAAAGGGAATACCGCGCAGATCCAACGGCTCAGGAGACAACCGCTGAACCAAACAATTGATCCTCCTTCAACCGGGTTCATGCCACTCAAAATAAACCCATAAACAGAAAAAGAATTCAGAGTGAGTCAACTCACCAAACCAGAACCCTAACACATTCTACTCTGCAGAATAGAATAGGTATAATTGATTCGAAGCTTTAAGGAAAAAAAAAACCAGAATTGAACAAAAATTGAATAGCAAATAAGGATTTATGAAGTATCCCAAGATACTTGTGATAACATTACTGCTCTTCTGAAGGTGACTAATTCTAATTTCCTTTGATGATTTTATTTACATGGAGTTTTTTGTAATTCAATGATTGAATTTTTTTGAAACAGTTGTTCTCTAGGAAAAGTATTGCAAATATTAATTTTATTGAATTATTTATGCAAAATAGATTGTTGGTTCAAGTATTATTATGTTTTTGACTTCTTTGATCCTTTGTAGGATTAAGCATCAACCCGAGAGACCTTGCATTGCTCTGTCAAAAGGTATGACTAACTATAATATATGTTGTACTTCTGTGTCTTTTAGTCTCTGAATGAAAATTATTATTGGTCCAACTTAGAGGATATTTATTGTCAGGTTGAGAACCTTGTTGTTGGGGCTCCTTGTGGAGTCATGGATCAAATGGCATCTGCTTGTGGTGAAGCCAACAAGCTTCTTGCGATGGTTTGTCAGGTTTGTGGCTTTAACTATGAGCAAAATGCCTTCCATTATAGATTATGTTTTCCATTTCCGTTGTCATTTTTGTCCGTTCAGCCTGCGGAGGTGAAGGAACTAGTCACAATCCCCACTCACATACGCTTTTGGGGCATTGATTCTGGCATACGGCACAGGTATGCATCATTCTATACGATGTAATGAGGTTATACAGCAACACAACTGTTAACGAGTAGACAATTTTCAATATTTGTAAAGATTGCACCTGCACAATATATGTAAAGGAATGAAGATACCAATTTTTTGGAGCAAAGATGATAAATCTATAAGCGAAGTCATCTACCAAACTAGCATGAAACAATTCTAGTTCTCTATTGTTAACTTGTCAGGCTAATACTAATGTTATTGTGTTAATTATGTTGCTATCACTGGATCTTTTCCCAAAGATTATTATTGTATTGAACAGTGGCACGTCCATATCTTTGGGCTTGATTATCTACCCTTGTTATCACTTTAATGTACCTTTGCAGTGTTGGTGGTACAGACTATGGATCTGTAAGGATAGGTACTTTCATGGGTCGGAAGATGATAAAGTCTATGGCATCTTCCTTGTTAAAACGTTCAGTGGAGAACACAGTTGTACCCATAAATGTTGGTGATAATGAATTGGATGAGTATGAAGAGGAGAATACTGAGCTGTTTAGGAATGAAGATTCTCTTGATTATTTGTGCAAACTCCCCCCTCACAGGTATTTAATTGTTGGACTCATAGTTTTGTTGGTGTTTGTTATTTCATCTGTGTAATGAACAAATTCTTGCTTCCATGTTTTTTGTTCATCTTGGATTACATTTATTTCTACTTGAAGATAACTGAGGTTGTTCTTTCAAGTAGCATATACCAATAATTTCATTGTTACGATTGTAGATTTGAAGCTGTATATGCAAAGAAGCTTCCAAAGTCATTACCTGGACAGATATTCTTAGAAAAGTATGTTGATCACGATGATAAAGTTACTGTCATTGATCCCAGAAGAAGCTATGCAATTAAGGCGCCTACCAAACATCCAATCTATGAAAATTTCCGTGTTGAGGTTGGCTTCGATGAACTCTTTCCTAGTGTTGCAGTAGTTAAATCTCATAAACAACATTCTGTGCTCATTTTCAAGTCACAAGTGATGTTTATCTAGCTATTTTGCCACAAACAGTTCATAGCCATATTTTTTTTTTGTGTAAATTAAATTTCTTGTCTTATCAAAAATGATTAACATGCATCAAGAATCTTGATACCAACTTTTAGTTGATATGATATTGCTATCCACTCTGCTAACACTGAATAAATTTTATTCAGCTTAAGGTTTAATTCTATGATACAAAGGGAATAAACATTGATACACGATGAGACTATTCTTTTCTAGGAAATAATTCAAATTATAATCATATAATTACAACACGAATAATTTATAAAGAAGAAACCTTTGTTTTTCTTTTGAATTCTGCCAACACCTGCACCAATCCATATCTTCCTTCTATCATATGTGACCTGATCCATGACAACCTTCTCTCCATGTGTGATGCATGTTTTTTTATTCATGATGTAATTGCTAGCAATCAATTTCCTTCTTATTTTAGCACCAAAATTAATTGGAGGTTTCTTCATTCCTATTAAGGTACTTCATATCTATAGTCTTTTAGGATATTTTAATATCAATAATCTTTTTCATCACCTTTTTCACATATGTGCACAAGTGTTTTAGCATCCCTAATTAGGACCATAAGAGATAAAGTCCATAATATTCAACATCCAGATACAAACATACAATATAATTCATTTTATCCAAATTTTCATATCATTCAATATTTTCTATGATAATTCTATATACATAATAGATGTGTATACATGCTGAGAAATAAGTGGCATATAATTTGATATGACCAAACATCTAATAGATCGGTTAAATCAAGATTTATTATGTAACATTAGTTTATCTAAATATTCATCAAATGAAATTTGTTTAAGAGAAACTCAACATTATTACTATAATTCAGAAAGTATCAGTACTCACTTGGACATTACTTTACGATCTTAACTTGAAAGACTTCATTTTATTTTCCTAAAGTTAATCCACACTTTGATATTACTTCAATCTACAAAACCAAACATTAAGTAAGGCCAAGACATAATTAAGGATACAAAGTTTTATATTTTGACCCTATTTAAATTATAGTTATGATTGAAAATTAACCCTTCTAAATATCATATTATGATTATTATTATATCATTTTAT
The DNA here is from genome assembly GCA_021442155.1 of Cymbidium sinense. NCBI lineage: Eukaryota > Viridiplantae > Streptophyta > Magnoliopsida > Asparagales > Orchidaceae > Cymbidium > Cymbidium sinense. The sequence goes on from CM038221.1 coordinate 154,611,474, forward strand.
TTTGTTATAATTATACTATCATTTATTATTAATCCTCCTATCATTTTTATTATTATTATTTTTATTTTTTTACTTTTAGTTCTTGAGGGCTCTATTTTCAGTCTCATTAAAAGGCTATAGTAACTTGTTATGCATATAGGACAAATGGCGGTGATTGTGCGCACCAATTGTCACCCTTAAAAACCTTAGTTACTCATTCATGTATATTGAATGAATGATGGTGGTTGACCACACCTTATGGAGAGTTTTTGCAATGAGGAATTTGAAAATGCCTTTGTTCCCTCATTGTGGTGCTAATCCTCAGATGTACCCAATGGTCATTTTCTCTAACTCATTGTCGATGCAATGAGAAACTTTGTTTGATGAAATGAGGGCCTTGTGAGATTCGTAACTATGATAACTCTCATGGTAGCAATGAGTCAGTTTTGAGCATCGATTTAACAAACAAAATTCTTAGAAGAGCAATGCTTTGCCACTCACTCCTAGCGAAGAGGGATACCATCGCACAGAAAAAGTATAGAATTCTTGCTCATTCCAAGGAATGACATTTCGACCTAAATTGTGAATAATGAGAGAGAGCGAAGTGGATGTTGTAATTCAAAGATCTAGATGTTCTTAAATTTTCAAGGATGAACAATGAATAGAAACTAAGGTCATTGATGTGCTCGTTATTAATCATTGAAACTTCAGGGATGAGGTGTTGAGTCGAACCAGTGTGATAGTACAACTCCTCCTTTGGGCAGTGTTGACTAGCAGGGCTGGCTTGGTCTGGGTTCCTCGAGCGTTCATGCATTTTTTAGGCCAGTTTAAGCGCCATTTAGGACTCTTATTTGATCAGGTTTAGCCATCCATGTGCTCCGATGACTTGTCCAAACAATTTTGTCAATTGTCAGTCGGTTGAGTCAATTCAGGCCTGTTGGGGCATTGGTTGGGTCAAATCAGATCAATTCTAACTTTGTGCATGGTTTGAGATTTGTGCTTACCTTTAAGAAGCCGTGCTTGATGAAGTAGGATTTCTTAGTAAAATGACTAGAGTTCTCATAATATTAGTACTATGGCACTCGTAGAGCTGATTTAACTTATGAATCTATTTGACATGGAATTTCATTCTAGTAATCATTGGATATTATCCAAATGGAGTTTTTGATTGTTTTGTTTGATGCCTTCTTTCAAAACATTTTTTTTATTATTTTTGAGCTGATTAGTTCTCAAGAATCTGATTGGTTCTCATAGTTATTTGCTCGTTTTTTTTTTTTTTGAGCTGATTGTTTCTCGTATGCTACAGGCATTCAAAGCACTTTTAAGTGCAGCGACAGCAGATGAACAACTTTCTGCACTAGGAGAACTAATGTATCAGGTACATGCACTTTTGTACTTAATATTTCCTCATTATAGAATTGTTCGTATTTAAACTCCTGTTTTGAAATTATTGATTATTTATATTATTAATTTCCAATGCCGAATGTATGTAAGATACTTATGAGTGAAATATGTCTGGTTAATAAGAGCCTTGAAAGTTATTATGAAGAGCTTGAATTTGAATCCCATTTATACCAATAGACTTTGGGTAGAAAAAAAACACAATTATGATTATGATTATCCATATGAAGCACTTGCTCCTTGATCGTATCTTTTATTGACTTGTTATTGAATCCCTAATGTTTCTACAGCAGTTTCTATTGATCATTACATATGCTGAAGTATTACTGTCTTGATTACAACTGCTGCAGTGTCATTATAGCTACAGTGATTGCGGGCTTGGCTCTGACGGAACAGACAGGCTTGTTGAGTTGGTGCAAGAATTACAGCATCGCAGCTCAGCTAAGCAGACAAATTTATTTGGTGCAAAAATTACTGGTGGTGGCTCAGGTGGCTCTGTTTGTGTGATTGGAAGGAACAACATTGAAAGCAACAAAGAAATTCTTGAGGTGATTATTTCTTTTATAAAACCTATTACTAAACCAAACCAGAAAATTACAGAAAACAGCAAAATAATAGCAAATATAAGGTAACTAGGCAACTTAAAGCTTGCTTAAAACTTCAAATAGTGAGGGGAGGGAAGGGATAAGCAATTAAGAGGATAGCCGCAACTCACCCTTATATTTATTCCTAATAATCACAAAGAACTTAAGCAGGAATTCGGTAGCATTTCTGTAATATACAACCCCTCAAACTTTCTCTCTTCTATATTATGCTTACCATTCTCTTTCTAGAGCTTCCTTCTGTTTATGTGTAGTTTATTACTTATTTCAATTCAATTGTCTTGCCTCTTAGAACAGGTTTCCATAAGCTCCTGCATAATGACTTTTGTGCATCAGATATCATGAGAAGTTCTTCGTGTAGCTTGGATACGTTTGTATTTTTAGCAAAAATATAAAGAGCTGTTCCACTCTTGTGGATCTGCCCCTGCCCTTATGCATTCTCATGTTTTTATCTGAATCATTAGGCTCATTTGAGATGACATTTATTTTTTGAAAAACATTTATTTGATATATTTTAAAATTTAATAGTTTTTTTTACAAATCAAGCTGTTTTTTAAACATTTAAAATAAATTTTCAAGTATTTAAGTATTTTTTTAAAACAACTGTCACTCTCGGCCACCTATCACTATCATCACCATTAATATTTATCACCAATAATTGCTGCCAAACTATTGGCTACCACCTTCACTAAAATTATTGTTGGCCATGGCTGCTCGATACTGATATCACAGTCTCTTAGGCCACCAGTAATTGCCATCATCACTCATAAATAAATAAAAATAATTGATTTTTAAGATAGTAAATATACTTTATATCATCTCAAAATTTAATAAATAAAATGTTAAAAAAGAAAAGTGATCTCAAATTGCCCCTTGTGATAAATTGGTCGGATTTTTATGTTGTAAATGCACTATGCATTACTAACACTTACAAATGCTTTCTGTCAATGTAATTTTCAGATTCAGCGGAGGTACAAAAATGCCACTGGTTATCTACCAATTGTTTTCGATGGGTCATCACCTGGTGCAGGAAAGTTCGGCTACCTTAAGGTGCGCTGCCGTCCCTTAGCAACGACAAGCATGGAAAAGTAAAGTACGTACAATGCATCCAAAGCCAATTTCAATTGATAACAGATATTTTTATGTGGTACTATTGTTGTTATTTGCACATATGGATGAACAATTATTTTATGAGGCTTGGCGTTGTGAAGTCAAACTAATATATGCATGTCAGATAATCTATGTTTTTTAAAAAAAAATTTTTGGGCCATCTCTGGTTTGACCTTTTTATGCTGATAAGGATTAGTTTATGATGAGAGACTCCTAAATGCAACTCACAAAAACCATAAGATGTCTAAAATATATCTAAGTACAAAAAAATACTATTGAATTCATGTTTTTACATGTTTCACAATTAAGGTTTTATTATGAAATTTGATATGGGGGAGAATTTGAAAAATTGTTGCAGGAGGGTACTAGTTTTGGAGAGATTAATATTTTGAGTACAATGTATATAATTGTTTTAAAATAATTAGGATTAGAAAAAGAAGATAACCCTAATTGAAAACTTTTAGCAAGGAAATTGTTAGCATCTTTTATTATCTTGATGCCTTCAAAGCCATTTTAGTTTTAATCTTTCTTTGAGCATGTTCTACCCAAAAAGAAATCAAGATTGAATTTTAGAGGGTAGAATAATCATTTCTATTATATATATAAGTTTCTCTTCTAAGATGTCATGCCAACCTCACTATATTGCAATCCCTCACATTCTCTTCCTACACTTTGTCAATGTGTCAATGGGTGCTTTCATGATACCATATTATGACTTCACATGATTTTACAAGGGTGCATGTATTCAATTACCAATGTCAACTGGCAGGTGCATATTTCATCATGATGACATTTCTCATGTCTCTATAAAGATGAGGTGAATGATGACGACATGGCCGGTAGGTCGGTTGGGGTTCAATATAATTTTGGTTCATTTGATTCGACTAATCGGCTAGTGATCCTTTTGAAGCGAAACTTGGTACTCTAGTCCTCTCCGGAGAATAAGTAGACCCTCATTGGAAGAAGTGTACTCTCAACTCTATTCTACAGAGGACGATAAGGGATTCATAAGATACAACTTCATAACTCATTTGCATTGCCTTCAGAGCTTAGTAATACTCCGTCTCCATTTCTTTATAGAACTTCTATTTTCTCCTTCTTCTATTGATAAGCCTTTTCAACTCAAATATAAGAGCATCTCTCCTCTATTTGGATGCTATGATATGTTGTGATTCTCCCCTCTTCCCACTTTCTTGGCTTTATGATGCATTGCTCTATGTATCATACCCATAATATAATATTGATGAACCTCATATTGAACTTAGGCCATTCAGTCAAAGCATTGGTGTAAAATAATCAATGTGTCACAAGGTACTTCCTTGTTGGTCGACAAGATTGGTGCTTGCAACACACATGTATATAGAATAGGATGGAGGAATTGTATATTTTGATTGTTTGTGAATCATTTCATGGAATGGTTATAAGATCAAATGGTTGGAAATATTGCTTTGATATATGCACTCTAATCTAGATAATCAAGAACTATTAGATGTAAGGCCATATATCCATTATTCATTGCATTGTCAACCCCCCTTAAAATTATGTTCAGGGATCTATAATATTATTGAGTTCTTCATAGAACTTTAAGCCTCTCAAACCCTCTTAGTTTTTAAGTTTGGTGATTAGAGGTTCAAAATAATTGAACTTCACCTTATTGGAACCAACAAGGAGTGACAAGGAGTAAATTTATTCCTATCCTTAAATAACTAAGGATGGGTTAAATTGACAATTTCAAAAAGATTCTAATGAAGTTATGGTAGAGGAACTTTAGCAAGATAAAAAGATGGCCATGTATGGGTGCCACCAAATTGATTAGCTCTAATTTATTGTTGATTTTGTGATGCTAGAAGTCTATAACATTGTGATAATACACTATGATATTTAGCCTTCTCTAAGATTTAAAGAATTTGATCATGATGTTTCATTATTTTTTGTAAAATTTACATAAAGCCAGTCTCAGTGGCATTTACCAATTAGATTATGTTGTCATTAATTAAGGGATAGAGTATTAGCCATCGAACAATATTTGCAAAATTTTAAATATATTTTTCATATAGTGTTAAACTTATATTTGTCATAGCATTCATGGTTGTAAAGTGAGAATTTTACATCTTAGTTTTATATAAAGATTCAACATATATATACATAGAGAAAGAGTTGCTTGAAAGATATTAAAATTTTTATATGAAAATTTTTAAAAGAGAAAAATTCATGAGTTATATCCTAATTAAAATGATTTGCTATATAAATAAGATTATAAAGTCGGCCTTTTCTTTTAATTGGAGAATTTGATTACACAAAATTGGAAAACATACATTTATAAGAAGGATTATTAGAGAAATAATGAAAGGTTATGACAGTGGTCAGGAGATTAAGATCGGGCAATGAAAGCTAGAAGGTATAATTTTGTAATAATTATTGAGTAATGATTGTTAAATAATGATAGACATCAATAATTAAGTGATGACGGTCATATGATAATCAAGCATGACAAAAATATGACAGTGGTCAGGCTACGATTATTGCATTAATTATTGAATAATGCTAAAGAGCTTTTCAAATCTCCATTCTCGCTAATATTAAGTTAAGATTTAAGATTCTATTTAAGTGAAGAATGAGAAATTATTCATTATTTTTTTGGAATACACTTTTGTAATTGTAACCATAATTTTAAAATTCTTCGTTAAACAAAATGTGTTAATTTCCTTAATATTATTTGATACTTCAATTGATGTCAAATTTTTTTAAAAAAAATACTTCCAAGTGTTTGATTCAAAGTTAGTTGGTATCTTTGGATTTATCTCATCAATATTTTTTTTAACAATAATTATATGTAATTTGAGTTTAGATTATTTTAAGATTAATTATATCACAATTCACTTGATTGAATGAATTTTCTAATGATGTGTTAAATATAAAATAATTATGAAAAATATATCATAAATTTGCTAATATCATCAAGAATGTTAGAAAATTCACACATCAAATGCCTAAATGATTTTTTATGATGTTAGTGCAATGTAGAAATTATTGATGATCAAATTTTAATCAAAATAGAGTTTAAGGCCAAAATTTACTTGTATTATACTAACATAAGAGTAAATTTAATAATTTTGAAATATTTTCAAAAAAATCAATAAATTGTCATTAGCATGAATGCTAAAATTCACTAAATTTAAAAATAATAGAATGTTTGTATTAGGGCATCCAAAAAATTTCCAAAAAAATCATATTGTATATATATTGATTAACATACAAATACACATGATTGTCTATCAAAAAATCCTAAAATCAAAAGATAATCATTCCCAAATGAAAAAAAGAATACTAAATTAAATTTTAGTAGTTTAGGGTTTTTTTCATCATCATCTCCAAATCTCTACACTAAGAATGGATCATTATATTTTACTTGGACATTATTAAATTTTAAAGATAATTAACTTTTCAAATCCAATCCAATTGAATGAAATAGAGTTACAAATATTAGATAAATGTGCTATGAAATTTTAAAATGAGATTTTTTTTTTTTCACTCAAATCTCTTTTATAAAAAGTTGTAAAATTTGAAGGATTGAAATTATAAAACTTCAACATGAAAGTTAGAGTGAATTTTTTTACAAAAGTTATAAATTTAGAATAATAGAGTTTAAAGATAAAGAGTTATAATCAATCTCTAACATGAAAACTTATATTGATGTGATTTAATATATTATCAATAATAATGATTATAAAAAATATCATGATATAATCGAATGCTCTATCAAAAATAATGAGTAAAAGAATATGATGTCTAAAAAATAAGTATAAAAGTTAAGTCATCAAAGAATTCATCTGATAATCATAAATGTTTGATGAATTTAAGTTGAAAATTTTTTGGAATTAAATTCATGACTATTTAAGCACTAATTTTAACAAACATATAATAAAATGGATATTTTAGTAGAATGAGTCTAATAATAATAATAATAATAATAATAATAATAATAATAATAATAATAATAATATATTCAAATGGATTTAATTCCAACTTTCATTTTAGATGTAAGAAAATTAAGTAGAAAACGTCTAAAAAATTAAAATTAAAATTAAAATACTAATCAATTTATCTTTTTTCAAATTAATTTTTTGGTCTATGGTTATGCATTTGATACATATGCAATATAATAAAATCATTATGTATATTAAATCAACTGCAACTTTTTATTTTAAATGTAAAACAATAGATAGAAAAAGTTTTTAAATAAAAAAAATAAAAATACAATAGTTTGTAGTTTTTTTTCTTATTAATCTTTTAGCTGATCAACATGTAATTAATGCATGTGTAATTTAGATATTTCGTTTCTATTGTTCAAAGTGATGGTGAAATAGATGAAGATTGTTATTAATAAAATTTAAGTTGGATGGTTGAAGTGGAGAAAAGCATCGGGCCTATTGTGAAATAGAAAAGTACTGCTTAGACTTAAGATAAAGTTTTATTAGATAGTATTCAATACTTTAGGGCATTGAATGTTGGCTAGTAAAGGAGATGCATAATATTAAGTGTTGGAAAGCTGAGGATACTCATGTGGATGATTAGTATTACACATAGATATAAAATGAAAAATAAATATTTTCGAGAAAATATTGGAGTTCTAGTGATAGATAAGATTAGAAAGATTTGACTTAGATGGTTTAGTCACATAAAATATTTGTTTTCCAATGACACAATCAGAATAGTTGATGTATTTGAGTTAGCCTTTGTTAAGAAAGATAGATGTAGATCTAAAAATACTTGATTATGAAGTATAAAAAATAATCTTATTTTATTCGAATTAAATAAGAATATGATATTTAATAAGATACATTAGAGAGAAGGAATTCATGTGTCCAATCCCACGTAGTGGGATAAAGGCTTGTTGTTATTATTATGCGAGTGCTTGTCAGTCAAGATGGTGCTCCGTAGACTCTGATAGGCGATGACATCAAAAGTTGTGAGCCGGAATATAATGAGGATTAGTCTTCTACTTGAGATATAATGAAAAGAAAGCATATCATCATGAGATCTCATCAACTTGACTCTTGAATATATGGCTCAACGTGCAATAAGTTGACACCTTTATAATGGAGAAAGTGAAAAAAAATAAGAATTTATGTGTCTTGACTTGAGAGAGAGAGAGAGAGAGAGAGAGAGATAGAGAAAGAGAAGATTACAAGTGATATTTACATTGTTCCTGCAGTTTTATAGCTAATGGGTAAGGGTGAAGATAAGAGTAGGCCTTAAGAGAGCAATCTTTATAATACAAGTTTTATGATTCCCTTCTTTCCAAAATTTACTTTTGCATCCTTCTTTCTAAATAAGAAAAGAGTAAAAAAGAGCTTAATAAAATAAAGGGGAGGATATTGAAATAATGTGTTAAGTAACTAGAATTTTGGAGAAGTGCAGAGGATATGACCTAAATTGATGTTAAAAGGGATTCTTGTAGGATAACAAGAGATTGGATAAGCTGATTGCTCTAAAATTGAAAAGGTATAATTGAAAGATTGTGTGGTCAAAATATGGAGAATCTTGCTTCTAAGGTCATAAAGATTTTAGCAATGATATTGTGAGGGGTTCACATGTTGATGTCCAATCAAATAATTATAAAGCTAAGTTTGGGTGCGAGAATTGAGAAATCTTTCACATTTCACAAAACTCCACACGATTAACTCTAAATCCACTAAAAGGAAAAGGCGCATTCAACCAATCTAACCCTCAACTTCCAAAGTATCCTTCAACATCTTTTTAATTTGCATGTAAGACAAGGTTGAAATTCGTTTAATTAGAGCTAGTCTTGAAAGAGAACTTGGATCAACAATTTGTCACACCCCAGATGACCCCCTACCTTTATTCTAGGGTCAATCTGAAGTGTAACATAGGATGATTCGATTGGACACAGATTTCACCAACACGTTCCAACATGTGCTACTGCGGAACGAGCAAGTGAAATGGGTATCTAATCAAATCATCACAAATATTTACAATGCATAGACTAATTAATTCATATCACAATTACTAGAACATGAAATCTGAATCTGTCTGTTTCATGGGTAAGAAATGAGCTGACTTGGTCAATTCCCAAATCTTATCATGACCTTTTAGATCTGGAAATCCCATAACAAAATCCATTGCAATTTCTTTTCACTTCCACTCCGGTATAGTGCCGTAACAATCCCTGGTCTTTGATGCCGCTTTAACAATCGTGACATTTAGAGACATATTTATGTCTTTCTTCATACGACCACCAAAATCTTTTAAATCTTTATACATTTTGAACTACGGATGAATAGTATATCCCTGATGAGCCTCATGTAAAATTTTTTTTGATTCGCATCACAGTATAATTGTGAATTCTTCGAATAATACCCTCGCATCTACTGAAGTCGCTTTTGGTAGTCCGATTTGTTCAATGAATTTGATATCCACAATCCGGTTTACGTGCGGTTTGATTATCAAATAAAGTTGGTTACCTTGTCGGTGAGATAAATGCATTATCTTTTGAATCTTCTAGTAAACCTCTAATTCTCTCGATCAACTCGGCTTTTGAGTAATAATCCATGGCATTTCCCATGGATTTCACAATGCATCACACATTAGCTTTGCACGACAATCTTGAATATTTAAATCATAATCTTTAATAAACTCAAGCCACCTTCTTTGTCTTAGATTTAATTCTTTTTGTGTAAAAATATACTTAAGACTCTGATGATCAGTAAAAATTTCGCATTTCACTCCATACAAGTAATGTCTCCAAATTTTAAGAGCAAAAACCACAGCTGCTAACTCTAGATCATGCACGGGATAATTTCTTTCGTGAAGTTTTAATTGCCTCAAACCATAAGCAATTACTCTTCTGTTCTGCATTAAAACACAACCCAAGCCTTTTAAGATGCATCACTAAATATTTGGAATCCCTCGTTCGATGGAATAGCTAAAGCATGGTCAAATCTTTCAATTCTTGAAAACTCGCTCACATTCGATTGTCCATTGAAATTTGATATCATTTCTCAATAAATTAGATAGAGGCATTGCGAGAAAATCTTGACAAACTTCCGTAATAACCCTAATCCCAAAAAGAGATGGTAGATTTACTTCCATTATGGAAAGGAATTGAGAGGGCTTGGCACAGTTACATAAGTCTGACTTTTCATCCATGGTGATGGACAATCAGAAAGAACAATTCAAGTCCTAGAAGATTTAGATTTTGGAGGTAGCTGGGAAGATCATATTCCTATGATCGAGTTTGCTTTAATACTTCAATCTAGTATTCAAATGGCTCAGTATGAAGCATTGTATGGTCGAAAGTGTAGCACTCCATTGAGTTGGGTCGTGGGAGAAAGATATTTAGTTGAGGAGTTGGTTGATACTGAGAAAATCAGTTAATCGAGATAGATTGAAAGGCTAGATGGTAAGTATCGACTTAAAACAGAATTTCAAGTTGGAGAATTTGTATTCTTGAAAATTAAACTATGAAAGGAATTAGTAGATTTGGTCAGGGAATTGAGCCCCTACATGGACCTTTTGAAATCATGGATTGGCAATATGAGCTTTACTGGCCTTTAAATCTTCAAAAGCCTCTATACACCCCAGCGCAATTCAAAAGCGGTCAGCTTACCCCTCGTCTTTTCAAATTATCATGATGTACCATCATAAGCTAAAAGCTTTGTGAGAACAGAGAAATACTAAAGTAAGCTCGAGCAAGGCATAAGAACAATCGTGCATGTATATAGAATTTACAAAATTGGTAAGCGTCTTTGTAATAATGTCTTGAATAATATATATAAGTCTTTGCAATGTAATAATATAAGCGAAACGATATCTTTGTAGGTTCATACTGTATCAATGTCAAGGAGCATTGATTTTCCTTAAAATCATTTTAGTTATATATCAAATCATTTTCTAGAAATGTCATTTATAATTGCATAGGTTTTGACACAAAAGGGTCATCCAGGCATTACCTAAAAGCGAAGGTAAAGGCGGGTAAATATCTTACTTACACTGACACCGGTTGGACACTAACGGCTCCAACCTCAAAATATCGAGGGGATACTAAGATCCCCTTTCGCTCATCTCGTCAACTTTTATCTGCAGATTTCTATAACATAGCCTTCCTATCACAATTTTTCCTGATATTTCCCTGTTTATCACATTACTGCATTTAACAACATGTTTTAAAATATTTCTATATACAATGAAATCATATGCTAATAAAAACCAAACTTACTATCATTGTAAATCGATTAATAAAGTAATAAGCATTTGTATTTATTCAATATGGCGAAATATCTATATGTCATTCATACAATTTATCTGAGTATAAACAGTGGCATACATAGAATAGGCGAATTTAAATTAACAATTATGTCTCACCTCGGTCTATACTGGAAGTGATGTGTCTGATTCCTCCTCGCCGGTACACAACCTATAAGGAAATAACTTTTCTAAATACTTCTAATACATGCAACTCATAAGTGAAACTCATAATTAACACGGTAGTATTACCAGCTTAAATTGTAATCTTATCTGAAATTGATATCTCCTCATAAGCTTTCGAAATACTGGAGTACGACTCCCAAGTAATTTACTAACGTCACTATTAATTACCTGCTTCAATCCACAAACTAAAATTATCAAACAATGTCAATCCTAAATCCCCATTCAATAATTATGCAACTCACCTAGCGCAAAAGCAGGTTGAACTCCCAATCACGTATTTCAACAGGAAGGGCTGGTGAAAGAAAAATAATAGGGAAAGAAAATTAGCAATTCACAGAACTCCCCAGGCTTCCCTCTTATCGGCCAGGACCCGGAATTCCAATCCCAAGCCAGCTGATTCACGGAACTCCCTAGCCCGTGTGTCTTACCTCACGGACGGCTGCGGTTCCCGTCGAAGCCGACACAGGAAGAAGGACGCGACAAGGGAGGAAGGCGGCGACACGAACTCCGCTCAGCGTTCGTCACGCGGTAGTTCCGAAGCCGCGGTCGTCTGCGCCATGGAGGCGGAATTGTCAAGCTCACTGGCCGAGGGTGGCGTATCTCGCCGGGTCGTGCGTTCTGTGTCACGGATGGCAATCCGTCGAAGCCGATGCCGAGGGAAGGGAAAGGAGGAGACGAACTCGCAGCGGGAATGAACTGAGGCCGCGGCTATGGAAGGAATGAAATAGGAAGCTGCCGGAGAGATCCAACCATACACGCGTCGAATGGCTTAATCCGCGTGCAACATTTAGCATTTCTGATAAAATTAATTAATTAGAAAATAAGCTAATTGGATTAATTGGATATTACACAATTTACCTTTTAAACCATAAGCTCTATCTCATCAAAGTCAAGCACGGAAGGGACCGTGTCAATACATCTAGAATATTGAAATCATCCAAATTACCCCATACATTACTTAATTTGCAGCACAAAAAAGTCATTAAAATTTGCATGTAAGGCAAGGTCGAAATTCATTTAATTAGAGCTACGCTTGAAAGAGAACTTGGATCAACAATTTACCTTTTAAACCACAAGCTCATTCTCATCAAAGTCAAGTCAAGCACGAAAGGGACCGTGTCAATGCATCTAGAATATTGAAATCATCCAAATTACCCCATACATTACTTAATTTGCAGCGCAAAAAAGTCATTAAAATTTGCATGTAAGACAAGATTGAAATTCATTTAATTAGAGCTAGGCTTGAAAGAGAACTTGGATCAACAATTTACCTTTTAAACCACAAGCTCATTCTCATCATAGTCGAACACCAAATTAATCAAATAGTAGTCCTTGAGATCTTTGTCATCATTAACATTTATTTCTTATTGTCAAAATTTTGTATTGGATTAGTTTCAAAAGCAAGAGAACTTAAAAGTAAAGGTATATTTGAGGCAATTTTTTAGCTGTTTTTCAAAAAAAATTGTGATAAAAAATTACTTTTGATAACAAGATCTATTAAAATATGATGGCTGCCAAAAAACTACTTTTAAAATTTATTTTAAAAAATATATTTGTAACATTCACATCAGCTTTTCAAAATATTATTTTTCCTACAATAACTTTACAATCATTTTTACATAAAATTATAACTGTCTCAAACAAACCCTTAATCGACATACTATTGCATAGGTAGTGATTGTGGGACTTTAGAAGATTTTAGTAGTCCAAGTGTTAAAACTTTTACATGAGAGTTTTGGACAGGTTCAGTGTTGGTAAGTATAAAACAATATACTTATCTTTAATTTAGGAATATTGAATTATTTTTTATTTGGAAAGGAAAGTATGCTAAAAGTTCTTGTTATCAGGAGGGATTTTGTTGTGGAAGTGGAATTGGAGATTTACTGAGGGGTCTGTTGGGCATGTGACAGTAGTTTGCAGAGGGCGTGATGAGGAAATCTGAAACAGAATAGAAAGAAGCAACTGTTTCAGCAGCTTATTCTTTACAATAAAGCACCAATGAATGTAGTTAATGATTGATTTTGTGGACAACAACAAATAAAATTTGAAAAATAAAACTCAAACTTCCAATAGACATTATTTAGGACCTATTACACAGTACGACCAATTCTTAGCAAGTAAACCACACAGGCTTACAGCCATTACAACACAGCACCACGCCCATGCTCTTAAAACACAAGAACATAAAATACAGACCTATAGCATGTATTTTATTTTATTTTGCCAATTTCATTTGGCAATAGCTTGCAACGTCTTTATTATTAACTGAACTAAGATCAATAGAAAGTCATCATCTTTCCTTATTTTTTTTGGAAGATTTTGATACACATTATTAAATTCTTATGTATTTACATATCTAAATCTTTATATTTATTCATATAACACCATAATCTCAAAATAACATCAAAAATACTTCTAACAATAATTTATTTAAGGGCTAATTACATACATACCACTCACTTCTTATATATTTATCAAACCATCATCCTTCTATCTCAAAATTTCAAATTATTAGCAAAAGCTCAACTTGTATTTTTCATTTTTTGAAATCCTTAATGATTTGATTGTAGCTCACACAAACACATGGATTTTATTGTTTAAGGAGTATGGTAGATTTATAAATATAAAAGAATCAGATGGTATGCATCTAATTTTCCCTTTATTAAACCAAAATACACACTTTAATATATATTTTTTGATATAATTTAGAATGATATTAAGGTGCTATATAAATAAATATAAAGATTTAAATATTAGATATATTAATATATAAAAATTCAACATGTATATAAATCTCCCTTTTTTTTATTCATATAAGTCAATGTGGGCATAAATTAGTCTTAAAAGGTTCAAACTCAAAGAAACCGGCCGTGTAGAGATAAATTCCTTCCAGTCCGAAGCGGATGGCTTTCTCAAACTTAGGAATAATACCCTCTCGCTTATTAGTATAGGGGATGAGAGCTTTACTGCACCATTTAGGCGGGGAGACATAAACTCTGCACCTCTTTATTAAGTGAGGCTTAATTTCTGCAACTCGAATGAGGAAATAGCCTTTCTCGTCTGTCTTCACGTCTGCTTCTAACTCTGCTGATTTCTTCCTCTTCCATATTGGATGATTTTTAGCTGCCTGTTCCAATGGTCTGTGGAAGCATAGTAGCTTCACTACAGCTCCTGCGAAAGCATATTTTCTTAATATTTATTGGTTTTTTTGATATAAATCTGTTGGGATATTCTGATTTATTATGTTTTACATATTATTTGTGGCGTATAATGCTTTCTTCTCATATGATATGAAACACCTACTCACCCACCATATATATATATATGTGTGTGTGTGTGTGAGAGAGAAGAGAGAGAGAGAGAGATAAAGAGAGAGAGAGAGAGAGGATTTTATGTATTTATGGGATTTGCATGCATAGCACGAAATTCTTATGCATTTATAGATCTAATATTTAGAGTTTGATATTTATGAGTATAGAGCTTTTCTTATGCATGAGAAGGTGCATTTCTTTTTAAAAAATTGATGATGATGTTATTGTTGATGTGATATTAAAGATTTGAATGCTAATTATGTAAATACAAAAGTGTGGATGTTAGATATTTAAATATATATAAGAATTTTGTGCTACGTATGTAAATACTTATATAGCACTCTAATATCTAAATTAAATTAAATATATATATATATATATATATATATATATTATTATCTTATTTAAAGTGAAAGCTATCTTCTCATCAATATATTTTGATGTGATTTAAATATTAGGATGTTATATGAGTAAACATAGAAATTTAAACAGTACATATGTAAACATATAAAAATTCTATGATATATGCTGTGTTAATAGCTGAAGTGAAGGTGAAGAGGCAATGCAAACAAACCATGAAGAGGAGCGGCATTAATGGACTTGTTGAATCCCGACAGCTTGCTACAGGACGCGCAGAAGACGACGCCCTCAACTCCGGTGCTGAAATTTACGTGATACGGCCACTTGGGCGGCACCACCACCGCCGGTAGTGGTGGCGGCAGAGGTTTTCCGGCAACCAAAGGTGATGGTGAGCTTCCTTTGACCCACGCTATATTATAAGAGAGAGCACATAACAACAAGTAGAAAAGGAAAGGAGACATCTTGCTTAATATCCGAAAGAAAGATTTGTTTTGAAATTGTTCTGCAGAGCAAGGGGATAGATTTATAGCGGAAACTGGGCTTAGTTATAATATTAGAAGAAAATTGTGGGCATTTGGGCGAGGCGATGGAGGGGCTTGAACTGGTTAAGGAGTTATTTGGTTAAGGGTTCATTCTAATGTGGGTATGTGTGAGAGGAGAAATTATTAAATATGGATATGAGTGTGTAGATATTCATGGACAACTAATCAAGATGTATACAATTATAGTGAAGTATTATTTCTTTCCCACCTAAATTTGTAAGGTAAGATTTTATTATAATATAGGTGAGATTCAAATTCAAAATTTTGGTAATAATTTTCAAAGTCTTTATCAAATAGATTTTAGGGTGCGTTTGTAGCAGCGGTGGCGGTGGCGGTGCAGTGCGGCGAGAAAATGCACTCCAGTGTTATTTAGAAATTGTATTTTGGTTACGTTTTAGAGAATTTGCGGTAGAAAAGTTCTGTTTTCTTATCTGTTCTGGCAGAGTGCGGTGGTTGTCAGAAAATTGCGATTCAATTTTTTAAAAATTTTAGAAATTTGTAATACACATCATAGTTTTTTAGACAATAATTTTTTTTTTTTAGAAGTTTTATTATTTTTCTGATAATTACAGTTATCCTAAACACCTTAACAAAATTATCATGTTAAGGGAGTTCAAAATTATTAGATTTATTTTGAGATGATTATAATATAAATTTTTTATGTATTGTACTTATCTTAGAACTAAATATTTAATCAAGATATCTCAAGCTATTTTATTTTATTTATTTATTTGTTTGTGTGAACTTTTACTAAATAATTAATATTGGGAGACAAAGCACACTATGTTTAGTGGTTAGCATAAATATCTTAAAAATTGTATAAAAATTTTGAGTTTGAATTATTTCTGTATTAAATTTATGCTTTGGCCCTTAAATTCTTTAAAAAATAAATATGGGTATCAGTTTGAAGATGTAGTTTTAATTAGCATATAATATATAGTTTTAATTGATATTTACGCTAATATATTTCTGTATATCTTTTCTTTAATAAATTATCAATTCTAGTAATTGGCATTATTTCTAATGTGATTTCTTTATGCCTTGCTGATTAACTCTGCCATCTCACCAATCCTAAGGAAATTATCATAAATGAAATGAATAGCAATAATGTACATATAAATTATTTATAAGAAGAAATTACTAACTATTAAACAAAAATTTCATCCCCAAAATTAAAAGCAAAATTCAAAATTGCCGCAAGAATTCAAAAGGAAGTCATGGTGACAATCAATTTCGGGAAAAAGACTCATGTAGTGGATCTCCATACATTGATAATTTCATGAGCGGGATATTAGCTCGTCTTATCAAATGACGGCTACCGCTTTATCTGAAGAAGAGATTCGATTTATTAAAGAAAGAATAATTCGTCCTCTTTCCTCTTGGATCGCATTCTATATTATGAATTGTGAAAAGAAAGAGGAAGACCGCATTTGATTAATTACAAGCCGTTAAACAAAATTTTAAAATGGATCCAGATATCCAATTCTAATAAAGGGATTTATTAAATAGATTATATCAAAAATATTTTTCAAATTTGATTTAAAATCGTGATATTGGTAGATCCAGGATAAAAGAATGATCGCTATAAAACGGCATTCTATTCTTTGGACATTACGAATGGAGCGTAATGCCCTTTAGTTTAAAAAATGCATCAATTTCAACATATCCGAATGATATATTTAAGATTATTTTAAATATATTTTAATCTATATTGATGATGTTACTGTTTTCAAATAATATTGATGAACACTTCAACCATCTAAAAAATATTTAAATGGTAATTTAAAAAATGGATTAGTCATTTGAAAAAATTAAATTATTTATTTGAAAAAGATTTTGGTCATAATATATCCAATCTTATTATCCAATTAATGAAATATTGAATTTCTTAATAAATTTCGATATAATTTTAGATAAAAATAAATGCTTCTTAAAAAATTATGTAGGCGATTTATCAAAATCTTAAAAGATGCACCACTCTTTGTGATTGAAAAGAATCCCCAGTGCGATATTAAATGCATGGCAAAATTAAAGAAAGGGTTCAAAACCTTCCCTCTTGTCTTGACCTACCAGTTCAAAATTGTTGAAACCGATGCCTAATAAGGTATGGAGGTATCTTAAAAGCGTGAAGAATTCAAAAGAAAATTAATTCTTTGTTTTGAAAATGGAATCTATCGAGAAAAATATTTCATTATCAAAAGGAAATGCTTTTACGTGATTAAGTCATCACAAAATTTGAATGATTTCTAATCAACATTTTCTCCTTATGACATTATCGGTCAAATCATCATGAATAAGATGTTAGTTCAAATAAATTTTGCATCATCGATCAGCACTACATTTTGACTTGACGTAATTCATTAAAGGCAAATTCTCTTCGATTTTTTCGTGAATTCTTGCGAGGGGACGATCGGTGGATCACCCACATGGAAGAATGATCACTCATGAGGAAGTCCTTCTGCGGAGGTCGCGGCCGTGGCTTAATGGAAAAGATCCGTCGATTGACGATTCGTGATTTAAAGACATATCTTTATTGCTTCTTACTACGGTTGAAAAGGGTGAACTCTAAAAAATCTGACTAAAATAAAGATATGCGTTGCTCGAGAACTTTGTTTATTTCTAAAGAAATCAAACATAATATTATTGAAATTAATCCCTCGATTATTCAATAAATAATACGTGCTTATTTGAAAGATATTTGGGAAACAATCCTTTCCCATTTTGAATCTACTCTCGAGAGAATTATGAAAAATCTTAATACAATTAAAGCGTGAGATTAACATCGTGATCGACGACAACAATTTGTATAGAAATGCGTTATACAAAGATTTTTTTCAAAGTGAATGGGGTTTAACTCCAAAAAAAAAAATATTCTTATCCACCCTCAATTTACGACAAATTGGTGTAAATTATTGGTCATGTGTAGTATGATGAAGGCCTTCTTCTCTGACAAACGAAGGCATTCATGGATGTTTATCAGGATATCATCAACAAAGAACTTCCAAGCGTGGTTCTTTAGATGGTTATTTTGAGCGTAATTGAATATTCTTAGGAGCCAATCAAAGAAGTTTTGAGGATGAAAACACAAAATGAAATTTATTAATCCTGAAAAATGATTGAAGGATCTTGTTCATTTTCGCAAATCCATGATTTGGCGCTTATACTTGAGGACTTCGGTTAAATAATTTACTAAAATAGTGGAACTCAATCAACCGAGGATAAAACAGCAAATTAAAGCTTATTAAAGCTTATTACGAATTACCGATCCGCCAAAATTTGGATTTTTTATCGATGCGAGGTAGCGTCAAACGGCGTTCTGAAACCGAGATTGACATAAGGCGTCTCAAAATCTCAAAATCATTCATGAGGTGTTTAATCACCCATCATATCTGCGATAGTGGCGAGTCTTCGACGCGTCGACGTGGAATCTAGGAGAAATTAAGTAGACCCACCGGAAGAAATAATTCTCGTTCCAAAAGTACATACATCGAGGAACCTACTTTACAACTCATAAAGTGGGACCCACCAACAAAAATAATTACTACCTTCCAAAAGTAGGACTTATAATAGAAAGATCTTATTATTTTATAATAATACTTTATGACACACAAAGTTTCTATTATTCATATTTTATATAATTTTACAGCATTACGAAAGTTTCTATTACAAAATTATCTTTGCTTAGCTTCTAAGCAAAGCTTCTCCCTACCTCCACTTATATAAAAGGAGGCTATGCCTATGTAATAAGTGTGCTAAATTTTCCATTCTCCTCATCTCTTCTAAGTTTCTCCTCAGACGCTCCTTCTTCCTCGCTTTCACTACCATCGTAGTAAGTTACTTTCAAATTTTAATAATAAAGTTTGTTATATATCCAGAAGAATCGGTATCGAGCTATGACGTAAACTCGGGGAAGGAAATGATGTTAGAGATTTTTTGTTACAAGGAGAAACTTAGAAGTAAGGGATGCCTTATGTGCATACTGGCATCAAGGAAGAACTAAGGAGATTATGTGTTTTTTAGTAAGCCTATTCATTTCATCAATTCTAGTAATTGCCATGATGGGGTAAATCCCTGGGAAAGGGAAGGATTTTAGAGATTTTTTGTTACAATGAGAAACTTAGAAGTAAGGGATGCCTTGTGTAACAAAGTAAGGGATGCCTTGTGTGCATACTGGCATCAAAGCCATGATAGTTTTCACTGGTTTATTCAAGCATGGTGATATGTAACAAAAAATCTCTAACATCCTTCCCTTCCTCGTGATTTATCATCACCTCATACCAATGATATGATATATAACAAATACTTATTTATTAAAAGTAACTTACACAATGAAGAAAGAAGAAGGAAGAATAAGCGAGCAAGGATAAACTTAAAAGAGATAAGAATGAAAACAAGACACTTATTACATATATAACCTCCTTTATATATAAGGAGAAGCTTTGCTTGTTTAAGATATAATTTTAATAAACTTTACAAAAGTTTACTATTATAAATAACAAGATAATATACAGATAGAAAGCCTACTATTATAAGATACTTCTCTTGTAGACTAAGAAAGTTCAGAAGATTATGTCGCTACTTTTGTAGAAGAATTATTTTAGTTGGTGGGTCTCACTTTATGAGTCAGAAAGAGTTCCTCGAAGATAAACCACCGCTGAACGAATTATTTCTTCCGCTTTAATTAAGTTTCTCTAGATTCCACGCCGACGCCGAAGACTCGCCACGCCAATATGATATGGTGATTAAACACGCTGATTGATTTGTAGATTTTTAGACGCTTCCCATGTTGAATCTCGAAAACGCCATTTGACGCTTGTAATTTGATACTCAAAATAAAGCTAGGATCGATAATCGCAATGTTTTAATAATGCTTTAATTTGCTTGCTTATCCTCGCCGATTGAGTTCCACCATTTTAGTAAAATTTTAAAAATTGACAGCTTCGCCAAGATAACGTTTCAGCCTTCAAATCCATAGATTTGGCAAAGAAATGCAAGATTCTGTCAATCATTTTTCTGTGATTTCTCATTTCGGGGCAACTTTCATCCAAATTGAAAACTTTTGATCGGCTCAAGAATATTCAATTACGCTCCAAAATAGTTCCACCATCTAAGAACTACTTCAAGCTTCATTGATGATATCCTTGCTCACGATGGCATCCATGAATCGCCTTCGCTTATCGGTAAGAGCGCCTTCATCATCATTTTAATACATAACACCATTTATAATTTTGTCAGAAATTGAGATAATAATACATTTTTCTGAAGTTACCCCATTCACTTTGATGAAAAAATCTTCATAACGATTGCTATAAAATTGTATGCTTCATCACTTAATACGATTAATCTCAATACACTTTAATCAGATAAGATTTTTTCATAATTCTCTCGAGAGTAGATTCAAACGAAAGGATTGCTTTCCCAAATATCTTTCAAATAAGCACACTATTATTTATCAATAATCGATTAATTTCAATAATATTTTGTTTGATTTCTTAAATTTCGAGAAATAAACACATCTTTGGAGGTTGCATTTTTAGAGGTTTCACCCTTTTCAACAGAATAAGAATACCATAAAGAGATGTTTTTAATCGATCACGCAATCGAATGAATTGGATCTTTTCCAAGCGCGCCGACTGAAAAGGACTTCCTAGAGTGGTCATTCTTCCATGGTGATCCACCGATCGCCCCTCGCAAGAATTCACTGTTAGAAAATGAAGAGAATTTTGACGCTTTAATGAATTACGTCAAGTCAAAAAATGTAGTCTGACGCATGATGCAAAAATTTATTTTGCAACTAAATTTTGACATCTTATTCAATGACGATAGGAGAATATAATGAGAAAATGATTAAGTAAATCATCTTGAAATTTTGTGATGACTTAATCACGTAAAGATTTCCTTTGATAACGAATACTTTTCGAAGATTCCATTTTCCTAAACAAAGCAACTAATTTCTTTTCAATTCTTTCACGCTTTAGATAATACCTCCATACTCTTATCAAAGGCACGGCTTCAACAATTTTGAATCGGTCCGCAAGATTAAGAAGGTTTTGAACCCTTTCTTTTAACCGCCACCTGCATGATAATATCGCACTACTGGTGGATTCTTTTAATTTATCAAAGAGCGTTTGCAAAGATTGATAAATCACATAATCTAAGAACCGGCCAGAACATTTTTATCTAAAATGATATCGTAAAAATTTATTAAGAATTCAATACTTCTATTACGTAGATAATAAAGATTGATATATTATTACTAAAAATCTTATTTCTTAAATAATTTGATTTTAAATTTAAATGACTAATCTATTTTTTAAAATTACCATTTAAATTTTTTTAATAAAGTTTCATCAATATTATTTGAAAACACCAGAACATTATCAATATAGACTAAAATATATTTAAAATAATCTATAAATATATCATTCATGATATGCTAAAATTCAAAAGATACATTTTTTAAACCAAAGGGCATTACGCTCCATTCGTAATGTCCAAAGACCAGAATGCCGCTTTTATAAATGATCCGATTCTTTATCCTGATCCGCCAATATCCTCGATTTTAAATCAAATTTGGAAAATATTTTTGCATTATGCAATCTATTTAATAAATCCCTTTTATTGTGAATCGATATCTGATTCATTTTAAAACTTTGTTTAACCTTGTAATTAATTACAAATCATCTTCCTTTTCTTTTTCTACCGATTTCATAACATAACGCAGATTCCAAGAGAAAGAGATCAATTATTCTTTTCTTTAATAAATCGAATCTCTTTCAGCAAAGGTAATCTTGTTCATTCGACAAAGACGAGCTTTAGAATGTCGCTCATCAAAATTATCAACGATGAGATCCACTACATGAGTCTTTCTTTCCCGTAGTAATCGTCATACCATGCACTTCCTTTGAAATTCTTGATAGCAATTTTGAATTTTTGCTTTTAATTTTGGGGATGAAATTTGCTTTTCAAATCTCCATTCTCTCACTAATATTAAGTTAAGATTTAAGATTCTATTTAAGTGAAGAATGAGAAACTATTCATTATTTTTTTAGAATACATCTTTGTAATTGTAACCATAATTTTAAAATTCTTCATTAAACAAAATGTGTTAATTTTCTTAATAATATATTACTCTTTCAACATTTAAATATCTTAATAATTTAAAAAAAATTAAGTAATTTTAAACTCATTGAATTTCTCTCATTAAGCATACCTTGACTATAAGAAAGTTTGAATTGAATATTATTTGATACTTCAATTGATATCAAATTTTTTTGTTTTAAAATACTTCAAGTGTTTGATTCAAAGTTATTTGGTGTCTTTGGGTTTATCTCATCAATTTTTTTTAATAATAACTATATGTAATTTGAGTTTAGATTATTTTAAGAATAATTTTTTAAGTTTTCAACTGAAATATTATATCACAATTCATGCTTGATTGAATGAATTTTCTAATGATGTGTTAAATATAAAATAATTATGAAAAAATATATCATAAATTTGCTAATATCATCAAGAATGTTAGAAAATTCACACATCAAATGCCTAAATGATTTTTTATGATGTTAGTGCAATGTAGAAATTATTGATGATCAAATTTTAATCAAAATAGAGTTTAAAGCCAAAATTTACTTGTATTATACTAAAATAAGAGTAAATTTAATAATTTTGAAATATTTTCAAAAAAAATCAATAAATTGTCATTAGCATGAATGCTAAAATTCACTGAATTTAAAAATAATAGAATGTTTGTATTAGGCATCCAAAAATTTCCAAAAAATCATATGTATATATATATATATATATATATATATATATATATATATATATATATATATATATATATATATATATATATATATATATATATATATATCAAACAAATACACATGATTGTCTATCAAAAAATCCTAAAATCAAAAGATAATCATTCCCAAATGAAAAAAAGAATACTAAATTAAATTTTAGTAGTTTTAGGGTTTTTTTCATCATCATCTCCAAATCTCTACACTAAGAATGGATCATTATCTTTTACTTGGACATTATTAAATTTTAAAGATAATTAACTTTTCAAATCCAATCCAATTGAATGAAATAGAGTTACAAATATTAGATAAATGTGCTATGAAATTTTAAAATGAGATTTTTTTTTTCACTCAATCTCTTTTATAAAAAGTTGTAAAATTTGAAGGATTGAAATTATAAAACTTCAACATGAAAGTTAGAGTGAATTTTTATTACAAAAAGTTATAAATTTAGAATAATAGAGTTTAAAGATAAAGAGTTATAATCAATCTCTAACATGAAAACTTATATTGATGTGATTTAATATATTATCAATAATAATGATTATAAAAATATCATGATATAATCGAATGCTCTATCAAAAATAATGAGTAAAAGAATATGATGTCTAAAAATAAGGATAAAAGTTAAGTCATCAAAGAATTCATCTGATAATCATAAATGTTTGATGAATTTAAGTTGAAAATTTTTTGGAATTAAATTCATGACTATTTAAGCACTAATTTTAACAAACATATAATAAAATGGATATTTTAGTAGAATGAGTCTAATAATAATAATAATAATAATATATTCAAATGGATTTAATTCCAACTTTCATTTTAGATGTAAGAAAATTAAGTAGAAAACGTCTAAAAAATTAAAATTAAAATACTAATCAATTTATCTTTTTTCAAATTATTTTTTCGGTCTATGGATATGCATTTGATACATATGCAATATAATAAAATCATTATGTATATTAAGTCAACTACAACTTTTTATTTTAAATGTAAAACAATAGATAGAAAAAGTTTTTAAATAAAAAAATAATAAAAATACAATAGTTTGTAGTTTTTTTCTTATTAATATTTTAGCTGATCAACATGAAATTAATGCATGTGTAATTTAGATATTTCGTTTCTATTGTTCAAAGTAATGGTGAAATAGATGGGGATTGTTATTAATAGAATTTAAGTTGGATGGTTGAAGTGGAGAAAAGCATCGAGCCTGTTGTGTAATAGAAAAGTACTACTTAGACTTAAGAGAAAATTTTATGAGATAATATACAGTACTTTAGGGCATTGAATGTTGGCTAGTAAAAGAGATGCATAATATTAAGTGTTGGAAAGCTGAGGATACTCATGTGGATGATTAGTATTACACATAGATATAAAATGAAAAATAAATATTTTCGAGAAAATATTGGAGTTCTAGTGACAGATAAGATTAGAAAGATTTGACTTAGATAGTTTAGTCACATAAAATATTTATTTTTCAATGACACAATCAGAATAGTTGATGTATTTGAGTTAACCTTTGTTAAGAAAGATAGAGGTAGATCTAAAAATACTTGATCTTGATTATGAAGTATAAAAAATAATCTTATTTTATTTGAATTAAATGATATATGATATTTAATAAGATACATTGGAGAGAAGGAATTCATGTATCCAATCCCACGTAGTGGGATAAAGGCTTGTTGTTGTTATTATGCGAGTGCTTGTCAGCCGAGATGGTGCTCCGTAGACTCTGATAGGCGATGACATCAAAAGTTGTGAGCCGAAATATAATGAGGATTAGTCTTCTACTTGAGATATAATGAAAAGAAAGCATATCATCATGAGATCTCATCAACTTGACTCTTGAATATATGGCTCAACGTGCAATAAGTTGACACCTTTATAATGGAGAAAGTGAAAAAAAATCAAGAATTTATGTGTCTTGACTTGAGAGAGAGAGAGAGAGAGAGAGAGAGAGAGAGAGAGAGAGAAGATTACAAGTGATATTTACATTGTTCTTGCAGTTTTATAGCTAATGGGTAAGGGTGGAGATAAGAGTAGGCCTTAAGAGAGCAATCTTTATAATACAAGTTTTATGATTCCCTTCTTTCCAAAATTTACTCATCCTTCTTTCTAAATAAGAAAAGAGTAAAAAAGAGCTTAATAAAATAAAGGGGAGGATATTGAAATAATGTGTAAAGTAACTAGAATTTTGGAGAAGTGCAGAGGATATGACCTAAATTGATGTTAAAAGGGATTCTTGTAGGATAACAAGAGATTGGATAAGCTGATTGCTCTAAAATTGAGAAGGCATAATTGAAAGATTGTGTGGTCAAAAGATGGAGAATCTTGCTTCTAAGGTCATAAAGATTTTAGCAGTGATATTGTGAGGGTTCACATGTTGATGTCCAATCGAATAATTATAAAGCTAAGTTTGGGTGCGAGAATTGAGAAATCTTTTACATTTCACAAAACTCCACACGATTAACCCTAAATCCACTAAAAGGAAAAGGCGCATTCAACCAATCTAACCCTCAACTTCCAAAGTATCCTTCAACATCTTCAAAAATCAATTTAAATCTCCCCATAACTTCCACTGCCTTGCCCTTCATTGATTATCTCCACATATTCATATCGACCGTTTACATATCCCTAAATAACACATCAAATCCATAGAATTGACCTAAAACTAATAACAATCAAACCCGACCTTAACCAAACCCAAAAATAAGTTTCCAAACTCATAGTCAAAACTAACCTAATCCATACCCAACCAAATTTACTAAAATTATCTAATTGTAGCCTGCTGACTCCACAAGCAATTTTACTCCTCTTTTCACCTTCTTCAATCACAAGATTTTAGTCTTACATTTTATATCCTAAAAAAGATAATATATTTAACCAAAAATAATATCATGATTCAAAAACATGGAACTCTTATAATAATTATAACACTAAATATTATGATCATCACACTAAACCTACATAGTGGAATAATTACCATAGCCACTCATATGCTCCTTCTCTACCTAAATCAATAAGCAAAGCTATCTCTTTTATCGATGACTGATAAAATCACTTATATAAGGACCAATTAATCATGCCAATCAATCATTACATAATCATGCTCACATAAAATGCATGAACAAAGATTCTCCAACTTCAATGAACCAACTGAATGATCAATTTGTTACTTTCAAGAAAGAAAATATTCACTCTACAACAAGACAAAATAAAATATTATCTCAAATTCATTTTATATTGTCACTTGTCAAAGCTAAATAAGTTGAGATATGAAATTTTCTATAATGATGAGCCATTTTATGATGATATGAATGATAATATTTCTATTTTTAACTAAATATTGTAAATAATTCAAAGTTTTGGGTGCCTCCACAAGTTGTCCTTCAAGTAAATATCTCCTTGGCCAAAATTCCTTAAGCTAGAGAAAATAAATTCTTTCCATGATAGTATTGAGCTAGAGACAGACATTTTAAATGTTTAAGCACATCTACATAGTAAAGTTAGTAATTTGATGCTACACCTCTTGCAAGAACCAAGCCACAATGCCAATGGATTCCTAATTTTACAGCTCATGTTGCAACTTTCATCCCCCATTGTCATGAGTTGCTCCTTATGGATAAACTTTAATTCTAAAATTATGAAGAATATTGAGGTTCACACATTAGCTCGTCTACCTAAAGAGACTCCACGCCAAAACTCTTCAAGAGAAGATTTTTTTTTTGTTTGGATGATGGGAATTAATATAGAGCTAAGGTTAGACTTGCAAGTTTAGATATGTTCTACTTTAAAGATGTTAATAATTCAATGTCAAATCATTTGACCTCAACTCAAGATTAGCTCAAAGACATTCAATTTGTTCTCAAGCCCAGCCAAATATAGTTATAAATTGACTCAATCTAACCTCAATTTGAGTCAGTATGACTCATTAATTTCGACTCGAGCTTGATGCAACCCATAAATCTATCTGCTTAATTGAGCTTTCAAAAAACATGGCTTAGGGGCGTGCATTTGATCAATAATCAAAAACAAAAAAAATGCAAAAATGTTCTATGGTTGAAAGCTACTGATTATCTAACAGAAAGCCGAGAGATAGAAATTAAACAATAAGAGAAATGGATTCTATCTCTGCAGAAGAAAAGAATGTTTGAATGTATGAAAACCTGAGTTGAGATTGGCCGCGGCTGTTCAACTTGCAACTTGTCGCTCCACTGGATGGAATTCAACAGCCTGAGGTGTCTCACGAGTCACAGCTCGAAGCCTTCAATGGAGATGGAGGACGACGTGAAAAGCTGTAAGTTGGTGGCCGGATTTGGACATTATTTAACTTAAATCGAAGCCAAACAGAAATAAAAATAACAACATTAAATCCTACAGAATCTTAAATCCCGTCTCTCCCGTTTTACATTAAATCCCGGATTTAGCAAATCCGGGAATTGAGCAGATTAACCAAAACCCTCAAGCCTTACGAACTTTTTTTCTCTTTCACACGCCTCTCATGCCTTACGAACTTTTTTCTCTTTCACACGCCTCACACGCCTTACGAACTTTTTTCCTCTCACGCCTTGCAAACTTATTTTCTCTTTGGGGCTATTGGTAGTCGGATTTAAGCAGGATTTAACCTAAATCCGGCCAAACAGCAAAAAATGACAACTTTAAACCCAGCATAATTTTAAATCCCCTTTCTCCTCCACTTTTCCTTGAACCCCGGATTTAGTAAATCCCGTTGGCAGACGGATTTACGGGATTTATATAAACTGAAGCGCGCGAAGGAGCGTGGCAGGAAAGATAAGAGACCTTAGCGACGTCTTGCTTCTCTTCTTCCTCGATGGATGGCTTCGGATTGGAGCGGAACGGAAGAGGGAGAAAAACGAGGGCTTCAGACGCCGATATCTCATCGATGCATTCACTAGCGAGCTCCCGTCACCAAGTTCCGCTTGGTCGAGTGTTTCAGGTGGAACAAGATCGAAGGGGTTTAGGAGTTATCCAGTTAGTAATTAATATTAGGGTAGGTTTTGGGCACTATAGCTGGTTTTTTTTTTAATCAATTTGAGCTATTTTTATAATAAATCTGAAGAATTGTAACTATTTAAAAAATAAGAATAATAAAAATAATTAAGCTGTTATAAAAGAAATTGATATTGATAAGTAAAAAAAATTAATTAAATTAACATATATTTTTATATAAAAATTTTATAATTTTATAATTTATTTTCATAATTTTAAATATTTATGATAGTCAATCTCTTATTGAAAAAAAAAAGAAATATAAAAAATATAGAAAATGCAAAATATTCAGAAAATATAGAAGAAAAAGCTATGCAGAAATAGAGAAGACAACGTCGCAGTGCCAGATCTGCAATGCCAAGATGTCAGACTTAGTGGTGAGGTGCTAGACCTGACGCCGAGGTGTCAAAATTAGAAATTTGAGGTTAAAAATCAGAGAGCACAGCACCTAAGTGCTACAAAATTAGAACTGAGACGCTACGGCCCGACCAGAGCATTTCAGGAAAGTTGTTGAAGCCATTTTCGAAGCGGTTTTAAGGTGGAACGGAGTGAAAATTACTATAGGAACTTAGAGATTAAAGATTTTAAATAAAGAGAGTTAAACAGTGTTAAAGGAGTTTTTTTTTGTTTGCAATAACAGTCTAATGTGAGTATGTAAGAGTACAGTGACAGCACTTGAAGAGTGACGTGTGCTGCATTTATTTTGTGTGTGTGTTTTGTAGTAAAGTGTGTAAAGGAGATTACATTCAAGAGATCAATGAGAAGGATACACAACGAAGAGAGTGAATTCTTCGGTGCACTCATTCCTTTTCTCTTGTATTTTTTTACACATATTTTTATATTTGTGTTTGTGTTTTACTTTCTAGAATGTTGAATCAAGAGTGTGAACTCTAAATTTATGTGAGATTTGGATGTGTGTGTTGTATTATACTATATTTTATGAATTAATATAAGAAAATTAGTGATTTTAATTAAAATGTATTTTTCTTTTTTCCGTACTTCATTTACTTGTAATCTAGCAAATTACAATGTTAAAATTAAGTATGATTTTGAGATATCGATGAAATACTAGAAGAACAAATAGAAAAAAGGTAAACGAATATATTAAATAATCATTAATATGTTATATAAGTCGGGTAGTTGAATAGCCATTAAATATATGATTATTTTTAGGATTTGCAACCACTTAAAAGGAAATATAAGTTAAGCAACCAATCAACATGTACTTGGCATTAGGCAAAAACTAGATAAATGATTTGTTTGGTTATAGTTGTCTAGAGATAGACACTATAACATTTTTGTTTCTAGTTGACACTACAAACTTTTAATTAATTCACTATATAGTTTAATATAATACATAGTCTAAAAAATTTCAAAAATTTAGAGTGTTTATTTTAAAATTCAATAAAACACCTATATTTTATATAAAATTATAATAAAATATAAAAAATTTATCTTTTTAATATCTAGAAAACTAATAGATATTCATTTTAATTTGACATTTTATATTTTATTGGATAAAAGTTAAGCTTAAAAGTTTAGTACTTAACTTAATATAAATTAATATCTAATTTTGCTCTAATCTTTGTGGGAATGATACTCCACTCATTTTATATTACTTGATTCGACATGTGCACTTACGTATAAGGGTAAAAAGTACCGATCATATATATAAAAGTTATAATAAATATTATATATATATATTTTTTAAAAATAAATTAGATTGTAGCTTTTTGCGAGTGAGCAATCAGTCAAATTTGATTGAAAAATATAATTTTCTTATTGCAGACTCTCTAAGATGCAGCTAGAACAGAGTTTCCAAACTACATACGATGCATTTTTATATCACATCATTGCTACACCAGCCTTAGCACGTTTACATATAAATAGTATGCATTTTAATATATTTATATATCTACTATTTAAAATTTAATATTTATCTAAATAATATCTAAAATTTAAAATTACATGAAAATAATATCATTTTTTAATTTAAATACATCTTTTTATATATATAAAAAAATACTATATTTATAAAAATTAAAATTTAAATATTAGATGTATAAATATGTAATAATTATGTGTTATCTATTAAAATCTTTTTAATATTATTTAATTGTATATAAATTAATTAAACTAATATTAATTATAATTTAATTTAATTATATAATAATATATATATTTAATTAGATTTATAAATTAATAATCAATAATTAATTACATATTATATTATGTTAAGTATTAATTAATGCTAATTTATAACTCAACATTTACAAAAATCCTACTTGTAATCAAATATGTCCTTTCACACGTCACTAACCTCATTGATGTCTTCTCCAGTAATCTTTTGGTTGTTGAAGATGGTCTATGAAGATTGAGAAGAAGAAGAGAGTTGTCAAAAGTATAATCAATCATTTATTAATTTATTTTAATAATTTTTGATAATTTTTAATGGGAGAGTTCAATATTAGCTGATATTAATAATATATACAAGCAAAATTTAAATTAATATATATTTTTTAATTATATAAACAATATGAATTTATAAAATGAGCATTAATTTGATTTTATTTAATTAAATAAAAATATAATAGTTATAGTTTAAGATATTAATGAACTTATACTCCTTATATTTTAATTACTATAATGAGAATTGATTAAAATTTTATTAATTAAAATTCTTCAATCAAATAAATTATATATGAATACATTAATTAAAAGATTGAATGAGATTTAACTATTAAATCATTTAATTAAATTATATTAATTTACATAAATTGATATTATTTTTAGTTTAATTTATCTAAATCACAATTTTTTAGCTTAATTATAGCCTAATTAAAGTTGATATATATCAAATAAATGTAATAATCATGAAATATGTAGCCAAATAATTTATCTAAATTTATACGAATTTAGCATAATGCATATCATATCAAAATAGACATTGGCAACACTCAAACTTGACATCTTCTCCTACTAATGACTTATGTTATTTGGGGATGTTGAGATAATTGATTAATTTTGACCAGAGGATAGAGAGAAATGTGTAGTGGAAGGGGAAAAAAAACAAGGGAAATATAAGTAAAATGAGTATGAAAGATGGATAAAACTTATTCAATAGAGGATAGAAATGTCTTGCACATAGCATTTATGCAAGAAGCATCACCTGTATACCTACCTACCATCAACTCACAAAGAGGGAAGGAGCCTTTGCACTAGTACATCTCTTTCCATTGGGGATTTTTGAATATTCATATGCTATTGAGCTAAAGTTATTGTTCATTTTCCTTGTTGCCATCAAATTAGCTGAACTGCTAATTGATGTCTCCTTTTACAATTTATCAATATAAGGATGATTTAAAAGAAGATAATATTAGTTTTCCATATTAATTTAAGAATAATCTTATTAAGCTAGCCACATTATGAAGATGCATCTATTTTCTCTCTATTGACTCTGATTCAATGATACTATGAAGTTAAATAAGGGATGTAAGGGATTTGAAAGTCAATACTAGGTACATAAGCTGCATTGAAATCTTGTATGAGGCTGATCTGACTTAATTATTCTTTTATGAAACCATTTTTATTTGTTTGTGGTTGATTAGTTAATTGGTGAGGATGTAATGTTCTCCCACTTACATTGCTCTTGAGTTATATTGTTCCCCTCATGAAAAGAACAATTTTAAAGGTTAACTATATGATGTCATCTTAAGAGAAATAAGACAAAATCAGTATCATATTGTTCAAATCTTTTCATAGTTTATCTAAGGATGCTTGCTATTCATGTTTAATTCAATTCTATGAAACTTGTATTTCTAGTTACATGCTGAGAGAGATAACTTGTCATTAGTTTGCAAATCAACACTCCGATGCTAGCGTGTGCTGTGAAAATGGGATTGGTTTTTCTTGGGGAAAAAATGAAGCCATACAATTGTGCAATCGCAAAAAATGGGAGTTAGAAATTAGGTTCTTACCCTATTAAATTCTTGCGATGCTAAGCTAACATCTCTATACCTTATTGTATGATCCATTAGTATTGATTATAGGTGGACCAATGTGTTTTTAGGGGATCTAATATTGATGGGTATGAATCTGGCATTTTTTCAAGTCTTAATAGTCTAATATAATGGGAAAGTCTTTGATAAACCATATTTACATGTATGAATGATCTGTTTGTATTGATTAAGGATTTGTGTTTGAGATTCCATAGTCTAGTATGATGTAAAAATCTTTATAGATCATGAAATGCACGAATACATTGCATCTATTGATGTAGTAACATATTCGAATTGGTATTGTTGTATATAACACTAAATGTTCAATTTTTCTTAGCAATAATGTTTTCTCTTTTTTTCACCATTTTGTCATGTCAAGTAGCCATTCTAGATTTTAAATTGTCTAATAGATTAAATAGATTAGTGCTCGCAAAACTTTATGATTGATTAATGTTAACTAACTACCAATTATCTTCAATGTTGTATGTGGACTCTGGAATTGTTAAACTTTAATTGAACTGTTCCATTTTAATATGCTATAATTTTTTTCTCTAATTGTAATCTCACAAATTTTAATACACTATATGAATATGTTCAGTTGCTATTATCATGATTATTTATGTTGTTTCCATTTGAAAACTAATAAATTGCGATATGTTTAGAGAAATTAAAGAAGATGTATTGGTTATTTGAGTAGAGAAGAAATGCAATTAGATGTCTGATCATGTTTCTTTACTGATTTAAAAGTTATCCTTTCTCCTACATGGTTTGCTTTGGGTGTGGAAGAGTAAAGGCACAATCTTTTTTCTTAAAAAAAGGGATATGGACCAACTATGGCTAGACATGGTGCACACCTTTTATCCATTTATAGTTTAGCCTTCATCCTTATTGTTCAACATATGTACACCATTAGATCACATCATTCTTCTTGATAAGTGTGAAAATGATTATCAAGACTCGAGGATTAGAATTTTCAAGATGGAAAAAGATGGTCAGACATTGAAATTAAAAAGTTTATTTCCATATTATTAATAGTAAAAAAGTTATCTAATCCAAAAATAATGAAAGAGACAAAGAACTATCAAATCCAAAGCAAGTACTACAAATAAAAACAATATCTTTGTTTGTTGCTATTTTGTATATGATATACATTCTCCCTTCATTCACTCATTTAAACCTTTATTATGTAATTCCAATAAAATCCAGTGGAATACATACAACTCTAAATTACTATATTTAATGAAAATAAATTATTATGTATGCATTCTTTAAGTAACACTAATGTATGTGCTTTTTTCAACATTATGATAGATAAATTGTAATAGAGAGCTAGTCACTAGAATTAAAAATAAGGATACCATAAATCAAACATATTAATTAAATGTATGTGGTTTAGAAGCAAGGAACATTAATAAAATTCAGAAATGTATTTACCTACATGGTAAGCTTCAATCTTCGGAGAATTGTTTTTGATGTTCTTGATAACTTCATCACTTTGACACTAATTTAATCTATAAATAAAAAATTTCAATTCTAAGATTTGTATAAATTAGAACAAATCAAATTCCTAAATTTTCTTGGCATATATTAAAATCCTAGAGAAATTATTACTTTAGTTACTCTAAACAAATACATTTAATTCTAGCACTAGATTCATAAGAAAAATAATCACTTATATTCTCTTTTTTATTTAATGATTGCACTATTTGTGAGATTAATAATAATAGTTAACTATTAAATCATAAAACTTAAATTAAGCTTATGCATATTCATTATTATTATAGATTAGTTTTTATATAAATTGCTTATTAAGAAAATTTTAAAATTTTAATTAAATTATTCATACTTATTGAAATAATATTCTTAAATTTGTAATATTAATATTTATTCATCAATTTGACTTTATGAATTTAAAATCTTTTTTAGGTGATCTAACCTATACACCACTTGAATTATTTTTAATATATTCAATTTTTTTATCTTATAGAATATTATTTGTGAATTAATATTATATGTGTTCAACCATCTCTTAACCCTAATTTTATTTTATATATAAAATTTAATGATATGCTTTCTAATTATTCTTCTCAATATAAATCATTAACATTTATACTCTCAAAAATTCTAAATAAAATTCCCTAAGAATTAAAAATCAACACAAAAGTTTTAATTTAACATAAGTTATTAGAACACAAAATAAATCTAAAGCTTCAAACATCACTAAACCGTTTTGGCTGTTCACTTGTTCGATTTCTCAACCTAAGTAATAGATTAACATGCATAAAAGCTTCACTTCACTTGCTTGGAAAACTGTAAAATAATTAAAACAAATTATTCAGATTTGCAAACCTCAAGATTCATCTAGCATTTAAGTATTTTATACCTTTAAAGCTTGCAACAGCCAAAATTAACCCTCGGTTGACCTTGATAGAACATAGCCATAGGAGCTCATGTTAGAAACTTTACAAGGGTCACACATTGTGCTTGCATATTGACCTTGAGAGAGCAAATTGCTCACCAACTGACCTTGCTTGTTTGCCCAATGCTGACTCTCAAGATCGCATGATGCTAATTCCGTCCCCCCCCCTCCTCCGTCTCTCTCTCTCTCTTTCTCTCTCTTCATCTCTTATCCCATTTCTCTTTCGCTATTCGACCCCATCTCCCTTTTGGTAATGCAAATCGATTGATGTCGATTCAGGTTCTCTCTCTTTCTCTCTCTAACATTGGTTTATCACAATACTACTAGCTTTAATAGTTATGTCTTGGTCATCAATCATTTATTGTTTTTAAATTTATATTTCTTTCATTATTTAAGGAAGTCAATATTAAAGAAGTTCATTATAATGTTATGAACTATCAAAATACATATATACTAGCTTTTCATTGCTTATTATAAGAACTCTTGCTACTTCTCCCTCATTCACATTGACATATCAAGACCATTATGTTCTTTATTGTTGATTGTATACACGTGCCATAAGTATCCCTACTAAAAATCAAAGTGATATGTTTACAAATTTTTAATCTTGTACAATATGACCAAAATCAATTTGGAGTTTAAACTACGGCCTATTTGGGATACGCCTTTTCGTAAGCAGAAGTCGTTGCATAAGAAGTTGAGCGTAAATGAAGTTGTGATTTTTTGAAAAACTCTAAGAAGAATCGTCTTACTACTATTTGTGCATAAATGACTAAAATGTTCCTATAATGACTAAAATGTCCCTATGAGCTGAATAACTTTAAATAGAATGAAGAAAAATATGATAATTAATACTCATATATAATCATAAGTCAACTAAATTACTTTAATAGACTATACATCACTTAATAAATATCACTACTTAATAAATAACACTAATATTAAACTTATAAGTACAACAACTAGTGCGATCAAAATAAAAAGCATACTATCCTATTGATCAAATCTTTTTTTTCATTGCTATCCTCCTAGCATGATAACTATTTGATATGTCACCCTTGTATTCATCAACCCATCCGAAATAGTTGCAATCATCTTCTCTTCTATTTCTTGGACATTCAAAAAATCTTCTCCATAATTTTCTTACATACGTGAGTGAATACATAACATTGTAAACCACAGTTACAATATACAGCTCTAGAGTCAGTAGAGATCCTTGAACTCATATTTTATGATAAAAAATTTATATAAGTAATAAAAATATTCATATGAGGACGGGTGATATTACAAAAGTATTTTTAAAATGATAATTAAATAGTAAAATATTTATTTCCTAAACAAAAATGATAGAAATTTTATTAACGAAAATATAAGATATATAATCCTTATAGAGAAAAAAATATCAAAGCTAATGCTCATAAGAGTTACAATAAATCTAATGAACAAATTCTCCTAACCAATATAAGAATAGAATACATAAAAAAATTAAAGTAAAAATTAGCATTAAGGTAGCAGTCCTCTTATGAGAAAAGTACATAACCACTGTATGGCTCCACCTTATACAAATACCTGCAAAAAGTTCAAAAAAAGACATAAGCAAGCATAGAAAGATAATGTTGACCTCACTTTTGGAGTGAGCTCTCAACTTTCTCATAATAGATCTAGGATTCTTATAGATACTAAGAGTTCCTTAGTCTTAAGACACTTCTAGTGATTAGGTGAACACTTAACCTAACCCTAGAGACTTAGAAGAGTTAGCCATAGAAATAGGTTGTGCCTTAAAGATTTAGGAAGACTTGCCTACCCTATAGCCTAAACCCGATACTTGTTTCATTCATTCAAACCAAACCTCAAATATAAATTCAAATTCTAAAATGAAATCCAACTATCCAATGATTGAAATCTATCACTAAATTCAAAATCCAAATCCCTTTCTAGGCCCTTTGATTTTATCTTATGAACTTAGCCTTAACCAAATTCAAATCAACTAAACCCCTCAAAGAGAAATCAACCCTTTTATAAATTAAATTCCTCACACTTAGCAAATCATAATTCTAAAGCCTAGTTATGCCATACCACACAAGCTTTAACATATGCACATTAGACTATGTCATCATTTATAGCTTCATATTAGGGCGGTGCATGGTTTAATGAATGTTTAGTTTTATGATGTATTATTTTAGACTGGATATTAGGGTGTATGTGTTAGTGATGATTAGACCAATATTAGCCTAATCATGTTTTATGCAGGGGGTTATGTTTAAGGGGCACTGTAATAAAAATATAAATATTTTTTATTGTGCAGGATGCTTATACCCCTATGCATAGCCCAAGTTTGGATATGTGGGCTTGGTTACCCATATGCGGAGTGCTAAGTCCAAATTATTTCTATAACTGCTTGGGTTGTATGGTGTGCTTAGCTAATATTTATTTTGCAGGTATAACAAGATTTACTTTCCTTCCCTTTTAATATAATTTTTTGTTAGGATTAGGATAAGTGTTATGGGGATTAATGTGAACATTGGTTATAAGACCAAGTCTTATACACCATGTGATGCCTTTAGAGCAAGCTACATCCCAATCAAGCCCAAAGAAAGAAGGAAATAGAGCAAATCAAAAATGAAGGAATGAAAGGTGAAAAGTGAAGAATGGAGGATGAAGAATGAAGACCCCCATAACACTTATCATTTTATAATTGTAATTATTCTTTATTATTATCTGGGTAGAGTTCTACTACCCATATTTCTTTTTGTCAGACGACGTACTTGACGACCGCTTTTTATTCTTTTGTGATAGCTTTATAAAATTATTTTATGTTTCTTTAGCTTGTGCATTAAAAATAGCATGCCTTTTCATAGTTTCTTTATGATTAGTGATTGTTGTGTGGACTGGAATCGATTAGACTCCTATGATAAAAATAAATTTTCTATTTCACTAACAACTAATAATTAAAATTCTAAAATAACTCATAACCTCACATATGAGCCTAGGAATTAAATCAAGATAATAAAATATTTTGCAACCCCCTTAG
The DNA here is from genome assembly GCA_021442155.1 of Cymbidium sinense. NCBI lineage: Eukaryota > Viridiplantae > Streptophyta > Magnoliopsida > Asparagales > Orchidaceae > Cymbidium > Cymbidium sinense. Next base: position 154,649,493 of record CM038221.1, read on the forward strand.
CTGGATGATTGTATGTATAACATCATGCATGTCATATTCTTTCACTCTTGTTAAGAGAGGCTTCATCTGTGCCAGAGAATAAAGGCTTAACCTGTAAGAGTCTTTGATGGAAAGACTCATCTTTCTCTTCTAATTTGGCCCATAATCAAATTTCTCATGCATTTAAGAATATGAAATCCTATAGCCTATGTCAAAATAAAAAGTTAAAAATAAAATAAAATTTGTGAAAATTTGCATTAGATTAAGTCATTATTCATGCCCTTTATGATCTAGTCTCTTAGAGAGTGAGTTTAATGACTTAATTTTTCTTTTAAATAAATAACAACCTAACCATCTTGCAAAGCATATAACTTGTCTACATGAATTTAAAACGTAGGAGGAGTTAGCTAGCTGTCACTCTATGCGATAATAAGTCCAACAATCGGGTGGTTTATTCTCTCTTGTGGAGGTAAACCATATACCCACTTTTGCCTTAGATTTAGGTTATGCTTTGGTCCTCACCAAAGCTTCCTAGATTTAGGATCCGAGATTATTTTTTCACTTTGCGGGCTACAAGCATAAATCCTCACCTCTTAGGTATTTCCATAATCTTATATTGTGGATTATAAGTCCTAGATTTCTAATAAAATTTCCACTCAAATAATTAAATCTCTTCAAATTCAAATATATAAAGCCCAACCATAGGATAGATTGTAGTGCTCACTAGGCTTCCTAATATCATGAGCACTCCCTACTAATCACCTTTGGTTTCGATAATAACTCTTCCCTTTTGATCTCTCCCACTTGATTTTTAAAAACACAACTAATCCTTTGATAGTCCTATCTTTGAATTCTTTGGAGATAATAATCACTTACTTTAATCGAGAGTATTCTTAAGGGATTCACTTCCCTTAAGATGTAATTAATTATGGAGGCTTACCTCCATAGGGAACTTAATGAACCCGGTTTAAATAAACCCTGCTTTATTTTTCCATGTAAAGTAGGGGAAAAATCTCTAGTATATTCAAAGACCCATCATGCCTTAGGAGTCCTTATTAGGTGATTAAATCCATTATAGGATAGTGACATCTATCTCTCGAGATAGTACACTACTCCTTAATGTCATACCCGATCACCCTAATAAGTACATCTACAAATCTGCGTGGTGTCCCTCCTAAATGAACCTAAAAATAAAACCAACGAAAACCAAAAAATAAACACCACAGATACATTAAAAGAAAATAAGAAGGATGGCTTGAGCTCAATCAAAGTCCATCACAAGGACCAATAATATATGTGAGCATCCAAACTTAAAAAAGAAGGGTTACAATCATATAAAATGTTACCAATCTTAAAGATAGAAAGAAAAATCAATGCCATCACAACCATTTCCTTCCCTACCAGAGAGATTCATCCACCAAACACTAGGTCCAAATACCACATAGTAGAACACTGCTCCAATACAGCCAACCAGTAAAAGACCACTACAATCGAAAAATCAACCACCTAGTTCAAGTCATAAACAACAGCAACAGGTCAACGACCTAGCCAACATGAAAACACAAAAAAAAAAAACAATCTAATTCAGGCCAAAAATAAAAATAGTAGCAGAATCATCCAACCAACCGAGACCAATGATCCAACCAACATGAGAATACAAAAACAGTAGCCCAATTTAGGTCACAAATAGGAACAATAGTAGAATCATCCAACCAATCGAGACTAACAACCCAACCAACATGAAAACACAAAAATAACAACCTAATTCAGGCCAAAAATAGGAACAATAGCAAAATCACCCAGCCAACCGAGACTAACCACCAAGTCAACAGGTGAACATAAAAAATAACAGCCCAATTCAGGAAAAAAACATGAACAACAGTAGAATCACTTAGCTAACCGAGGCCAACCACCCAGCCAACATGAAAACAATAAAAACAACAACCCAGTACAGGCCAAAAATAAGAACAACAGTAGAATCACCTAGCCAACCGAGACCAACCACCTAACCAATTGGATAACATAAAAAATAGTTGCTCAATTCAGACCAAAGACAGGAACAATAGTAGAATCACCCAGCCAACCGAGACCAACCACTCAGCCAACAGGATAACACAAAAAATAGCAGCCCAATTCAGGCCAAAAATAGGAACATCATCAGAATCACCTCTAATCAAGACCAACCACCAAGCCAATATGAAAATACACAAGTAGCAGCCCAATTCAATCCACAAACAAGAATAACAGTATAATCACTCAGCCAATAAGACCAAACACCCAACCAACACCTAAACACAGAACCAACAGACTGGTTCAGGATGCAAACTTGCACAATAATACAATCACCAAGCTAATCGAGACCAACCTCCCAACCAACAGGAGAACACAAAAAACAACAACTCAATTCAGGCCAAAATTAGGAGCATCAATAGAATCACTCAGCCAACTGAGATCAACCACCCAAGCAACAAGAGAACACAAAAAATAGCAGCACAATTCAAGCCAAAAACATGAACAACATAGCATAATCATCCAGCCAATCGAGACCAACCACCCAGCCAACATAAAAATACATAAGAAACAAAATTCATGCCATAAATAAGAACATCAGCATAATCACCCAGCCAACACCTAAACATAGAAGCAGGAGACCTGTTCAGGATACAAATAGGCACAACAGCATAATCGCCAAGCCAACAAGAGAAACACAAGGTAGCGACAGTCCAGTTTTAGCCACAAATAGTAATAATAGGCTAACCAATAGGCCAACAGGAAATTATAAGTACATTAACTCAGACCACAATACAAGTACATTAACTCAACCTCTCTTCTACAAAGTCAAATAATGATATCCATAAAACAAATGTGAGAATAATTAAAATGGTGGAACAAGATTGCCTACATAAACAAATAAATAGAAATCCATTAAATCAATAATTTGTATTTCCAACACAGGAACAATAATTAGCACTAGGAGCTAGTCAGTTCAACACTAAACATTAACCAAGGCATTCATAATTTGCTCTCGTAACAGTTTCATCTCAGCAGCTCCTTCACCATCTTGAGGCTCTGTATATATTATCTTGATTGAGATCTAACATTGATTTTCTAATTCTAAACTCATATGCCTTTGATGAGACATAAGATAAATCTTCATCTATAATATTAAATTAGACATCATCTTGTGAATGATGTTGTCTAATAAAATTATGTAGAGCCAACGTAGCGGTAACTATTTTAACATGTTTTTGGAAAGGATATGTGGGCATATCATGTAATATAACACACTTTTTCTTCCAAATACCAAAAGCTCTTTTAATAACACAACGTAGTGATGAGTGTCGCTTATTAAATATCTCATTCTTACCATGATTCACATTACTGCTCCTCTCAAAATCTAGTATATGATATTTTGTATTAGGATATGGTTTAAGAAACTCACGTTGCATTAGATAGCTGGCATCAATAAGGTAGTATTTGCCTGTTCAACAAAGTAACAATATTGATCGTGGCATATTCTCAATTATTCATTTTGAAGTGTAATTATAGCTAACCTAAAGGAGACATTGGGAACTTATATTGTGGACAGTGGGTTACAAATTTAAATATATGACTGTCATGTGCACTATCTTCTCATCCAGCCATAACAAATGTGAAGCACATGTTGCAATCATATGCTACTGTTATATTCTGAGTGGGGGAACCGTAACGACCAATGTAAGCAATATTTTCATTATTTGGGACCTGAGCATCAATGTGTGTCCCATATATGGCTCCAATACAATCTTGTGTCAAGTTACAATCTCATAATCACATTTACATAAATATAATTCATAGGAAATATAACTTAGAAAATTACCTTAAAGTATGACAAATACCGACAATCATTACATATCTCTCGCTATATTTTGAAAGGTTGAATCCATCGGCTTGATAATTTTAGAAGATAAACTACTAAGTGATAATAGGCCAATCGAGAAATATCTACTTATTATTTCAAATGAGTGTTGAAATCTCTCACTTGTAGCTCTAATAGATTTATTGTGTGATAAAATATAGAGTGTCAAGGCCAACACTTCTTTTTGTTGTTGTCCTAGAGGATCCATGAAGCTCATGGAAGCTTTCCAGTTCCAAAAGAAGATAAAAAAAGGTTGTGACATATGAAACATGTTATGGAATCTACCAGGGTGGCCGTTCAGAAGTTCAATAATCCACTTTTCATCGATTAAAGTGGATGTCATGCAAGGTGCCTTGAAAATATAATTTTTATAGTACTCATTAATTAAGCATACACCTATGACAATGTCTCTCACACATTGCTCTCTTTCATTATTATCCACAACTATGAATATTCAAAAAATCATCACAGTTAAGTGCATAAATATGCAAGTACAAGTAAAGAGACCATTGATTAATGAAATAAAGCACTTCAGAAGACATCAAGATAGAAATACATCACAAGTGTTTGTGAAAGCATAAATTATAAAGAAAACTCTAAGAACCTTAACATCAACCAATGTCACATAGTACGACTATCAAAGTAATGATGCAAATACTGAATCCTTCGTTCAGGCACCATAGTCATAAAAATCTTTCTTGTTAGCGTCCTCAAGTAATTTGGTAGAGTACAAATAAAAAGGTAGATCATGAAACACTTCCTTGATTTGATCTAGCCTAATGATAACTTCTGAAAGAGAAGGTGGTGTATGAGAAATGCTAGATGTAGATGTCATTATGGTACATGCAGTTATTAATTGGGCAATCTAATTTCATATAAATCTTGCACCAATTTGCTTTTTTGATAAACTTTTAGGACGCAACAGTTGTTGATGCTTCATTTGGCTTGATTCAGCACGTGCATCAGAGCATTGTGTTGACGCATCAGCACAACCATCTAAATTACCCAGATGATCAGAGTTGGTAGGGATTTTTTCATGAACCTCCTCATTTGTAGTCCATGCATGAGCACCAGTTGCAACAACACCACTAAACATCTAATCTAGCTTTTCCTCCAATTCTAGATTGATGCCATCATATCAAAACTTTTTAGCATTGGGTACCACTTATAATTGAACATATATAACTTTCAATATTTTCACACTTACATTTGAGTAAAAGTACACAACTCAAATGAGAAAATAGGACAAAAAGCTTACTTGTAGCTTCTCTAGCCACCACTCATCGAAGGCATCAATAGTCTTCTTTCTAGCATCCCAACCTAACCCCGTTGCTCTTTGTTTTAGCTCTTTCCATAATTTCCAATCTTTCTTCAGCTGATCCCATTTATATTTTTAGTTGTGTCCTTTCATATTCTCTTCCTGTTATCTCTATAAATTTATTTGTTATGTTTGTCCAACCCTCTATTAAAATGAGTTGTAGGTCGATTTCCTAATTCAACCTTTGCTAGGCATAAGTCACAAAATATCAGTTTGACATCTCACTCCCAGGTGACACTCAATTCACCATCTTTAGAGACACTCATCTAGAGTTTCTAAATAAAACAAAATAGTATAGACAAAATACCAAACGAAATGTAAAGCAATGGTAAGAAAAGTTCAAACATGGATCCCTTAATCTAATTCATAGGCTTTCTTATCAACAAACACTAACATAAGCTTTCACACAACCAATCGAAATTCAATTCCTTTCAATAACATACAAATGCAACAAGTTCATCAATGTACATGTAATAATTGCATATTAAACTTATTTGTGAGAAAAAAAAATTATTACTAGGTGCAAGGTACAAAGAAATCCATCCCATAATATTTTAATGAAAGAAAAGAATAATATTAACTAGATCCAACCAGCATTAGGTGAAGCATGCCGCAATCACTCTAAACCCATAAAGAAGATATGAAGTATGTAGAGCTCTCAAATTCATCTTTTATAGCTCATCCCGTAATAAGGTAATCCAAAAATAGAAATAAAAGAGCTTATCACAGTGGTGAATTTATTTTCATCCTTCATCTATCATTTTGAGAAAAATAAATGAAGAATAAAAATAACAACTTCTTGCGTTGGACACCACGTAGATCTGTAGATGTTCTTATTAGGGTGATCAAGTATGGCATTGAGGAATGATGTACTATCTTGAGAGATAGAAGTCACCATTCTAAAATATACCTAATCACCTCAATAATGACTCCTAAGGACTATGAGTCTTCGGATGTACCAAAGATTCTTCCCCTACTTTACTTGAAAAAGTAAAGCAGAGTTTATTTTAAATCTGGTTTATTAAGTTCCCTATAGAGGCAAGCCCCCATAGTTAATTACATCCCAAGAATGAAATTCCTTAAGAATACTCTCAATTAAGATAAATGATCATTGTCTTTAAAGATTTCAAAGATAGGGTTATCAGTCAATTGGTTTATTTTTAGAAGATCAAGTGGGATTGAGAGTTGGATTTTTCTACGATGAATACTATGGGTTCGCCTCTTGAGATAGACTTAGAATCATCTGATTCCGAGGGTCCCATAGGAGAAGTTGTAGGTGAGCCTCACATGCAGGTAGAATCTTCTATTATCCTGCCATAAGAGATCACCGAAGTTAACCCCATAGTGGCAAGGATCTACCTCCTAGGGCAGTACCGTACTTCAAGATTGAGGGAAACAAGTCATTAGTTTAGAGGATCGAGAAGCCCTTCCACAAGATGCTCCACCCTTGGATATGCTTGTGGAGAATTAGCCCAAGGTGGAAGATAATGTCCTCTCTCACCTAAGAAAGTTACCATTTAAGCTAAGCATATACGATACCCTTATCTTATCCAAAGAGATGAGGGAATCATTAATCAAGGCTCTCCTTGATTCTGAGATATGCTTAGCTCAGCTGACCGCTATTGGAGAGGAGGCACATTATTTTAGAGAAGCCCAAGGGATCACTTTCACAGATGAAGACCTTCTTCTAGGGAACATGGAGCACAACCATCCTCTCTATATTACAGTGGACATGGGCAGATTCAAACTTGCCAGAGTTCTGATCGATCCAGGTGCATCGATAAACATTATGAGTCTAAATACCCTTGCCTATTTGAGGATCGACATCTCCACACTCTGAGGAGATTGGATGATGTTGAGAGGATTCAATGAACAATGCGAGAGGGCTTTAGGTTCTATAGTGTTACGTTTGGAGATAGGTGATTGGAAGACTATTATATCATTGATTTGAATACTTCATTCATCGCTTTACTCGGTAAGCCTTGGATACATCAGAATAAGATGATACCATCCTCCCTTCATTAGTGCATCAAGTTCAGGAAGGATGAGATTGAGTACTGTGTCAAAGGAGATGAAAAGCCATTTTTAGTTAGAGTGGTTGATATATATGAGGATGCGACCCACTATCTTCCTCAAAACACCCTTTCTCATGAACTTGGATAAAATTCAAATTAAAAAAAAAAAGAAAATGAAGAAAAAGAAAAAGAAAAAGAAAAAGAAAGAGAAAAAAATGAAAATCCAAGTGAACAAGAAAGGGAAATTGAAGAAGAAATATAGCCTCATATCACATTCCACCCATTGTTCATTCCATCATACATGTGGGTAGATGACTGACCTCCACCGTGTGAGGCGTAAACAGAGCGGTTCCAGGTGGAAGACCACTGGTGCATCGACAAGATGTTAATTCATAGGAATACCCTTACTATTCACATAGACTTGGAATCCAGGTCGGAGGATGAGTCTAATGTGATCAGCATACCAGCCAACCCCTCTCAGCGAGTTTCATTGGAGGTGACTCCCGAGCCAAACAATGATGAAGATTGGGCCTCCAAACAAAGCAAAGTATTTGAATTGTGTATGTAAAACTATCAGGTAGTAGTTAGAAACCTTCGCTCTAACCTCACTTTCATCTAAAAAAGTTAAAGGTTTAGTAGTTAATGAAGCCCCTTAGTCTTCTAGGGACATGAAGCTGAAGAGTCTTTCTGGGATTATCCTCCTCAAGTCCTAAAGTTGATGTAGAACTTGAGGAGAATTCATATAAAGAATTAATGAAATTTCCTTTTGATTGGTACTCTCCTTGTGTTCTTAATTTTGGAATGAAGGATTTGGTTTTTTATTCACGATCTAAGCACATGTTAGAGTACTTTAAAAAGCTATGGAATAACACAGGTAGGGATGCATAATCAAAATCAGGACTAGGATTCGGTACAGTGGGTCTAGTCGATGATGACAATTACTGCTTAGTTGTCACCAACCATCTGGAGTCTGATAGGTTCTTTTCACACCAAACTAACTCTTATGAGAATATGTGTTTAGAAAACTTAGATGATCTAGATGATCTCCAAATTAAAGATGCACCGCCAGAATTCAAAGAGAAGATTCATGCAATAATTGACAAGTTTAGAGAAATCAACCTCAGGACAGAAGAAAATCCACGCCAAACCTACATCAGTTCATTGCTGAATGAAGAAGAAACCAATGACTTAGTTAGGCTATTGACTGAGTTTAAGGACTGCTTTGATGGAGTTATGAAGAGATTCTTGGAATATATCCTGATATTGCAGTCCATAAACTAGCAATAAATCCTAGCGCTAACCCTATCAAGCAAGCTCCTAGACGCATGCGATTAGAAATCAAACAATAGGTCATTTATGAAGTCAAGAAATTGATCGATGCTAGTTTCATCATGAAAGAAAAATATCCTACCTGGTTAGCCAGTGTCATCCTAGTTAAGAAGAAGAATGGCCAAATTTGCATTTGCATTGATTTCAAAGACTTAAATAAGACATATATTAAGGATGAGTTTCCTCTTCCTATACCAGAATTGATGGTGGACATCGCTTCATCTCATGAAGTATTCTCTTGGATGGATCATCTGGCTACAACCAAATCAAGATGGCTCTCGATGATGAAAGAAACACTATTTTTCAAACCCCGATTGAAATCTATTGTTATAGGGTCATACCTTTCAGCCTATAAAATGCTGGTGCTACATACCAATAGGCCATGACTCAGATCTTCAATGAATTCATCTATCATTAGGTTAAGTTCTATGTTGATGATCTAGTAGTCAAGAGTAGAGAAAAGAAAGACCACCTCTTTGACTTGAGAGTAGTTTTCAAACAGTTAAGATAATATAACCTCAAAATGAATCTCTTGAAGTGTGCATTTGGAGTAGCTTCAGGAAAATTCCTTAGGTTTATTGTCTAACACCAGGGAATAGAAATAGATCCAGAAAAGATCAAAGCTATCTTAGAAATGCCACCTCTAAGAGTTTAACTCAACTCAAATCTTTCTAAGGCTAGTTGACATATCTAATACTTATTTCCAACATATCAGGGAGATGCAAGCCATTCTCAGCACTTGTCAAAAAGGATGCTGAGTTCATGTGGGATGATAAGTGTCAGCATGCCTTTGAAGATATTAAGCAATATTTGGTGAAGCTGCCAGTTCTAGCAGTCCCTATCCCGGGTAGGCCACTCATCCTCTATACTACTACATTGGATGATTCTCTCATGCTTTGTTAGCCTAAGCTAACGATGAAGGGAAGGAGAGTGCTCTCTACTACCTCAGCCATCATCTAATTCTTGGTGAAGCGAACTACCCACCCATTGAGAAACATTGCTTAGCTTTGATCTTTGCCTCCCAAAAGCTACGACATTATATGCTTTCTCATAAGGTGAACTTGATTTCCATAACCAATCCACTACAATATCTCATGACATGGCTAACGCTATTCGGATGTTTGGCATGATGTTCCATGATTCTCTCACAGTTTGATATCACATTCGTACCCCTCCGTGCGGTAAAAGTATAAGCACTAGCAGATTTCTTAGCAGCACACCCACTTCCTGCTGATTCTCTGCTTAGTGATGATGTCCCTGATGAATAAATCATGAACTTAAGAGAGGTTGACAACAAATGATGGGAGATGTATTTTGATGGTGAAGCTTCTTTTCATAAAAGGGGAAGCACCACAATCTACTCTTCTAGAAAAGGAAGGGTATGAATAGTTCTCCTAACTCTAGACTGCAATGTGATGAGATTCTCATACTATCTTTCCAACCCCTGCACTAATAACGAAGTTGAGTATGATGCTTTGATTGTTGGTTTAGAGTTAGCTATCACAATTTGTGTCAAGAGCATCAACATCTATGGGGAATCTCAATTGGTCATCAACTAGATTGTCGAGTCTTACAAGGTTCTCAAACCCAAGCTTCATCATTATCATGAGTATACCATGAAGTTGTTGGCCCAGATCCCTAAAGTCACCATCTACAAGGTTCTTTGAGCAGAGAACACAATAGCAGATGCTTTGGCCAAACTTGCCAAAGAATTGGCATGTCTGTAAGATGAGTCCATTCCAATAAGGGTGCAAAATAGACAAGTCCTATCCCTTATTGTTGTTGAACTCATCGAGAGACTTTCTCTTGAAAAGGAGGTTGCTGTTATAAGGATAAGGAGTTGGATTGGAGGCAATCATTCATAGACTATTTGAACATTGAAAAACTACCCCAAGAACAATCATAAGCCCATAAGGTAAAATAGAGAGCTCTCTTCTATGCTCTCATTGATGGCGCTCTGTACCAATGGTTCTTTGATCAAATGTGGTTACGTTGTTCAGATAAACATGAAGCACGTGACATTGTAACCTAGGTACATTCAGGTCTATGTTAAGTGCATCAATTCGGTCTGAAGATGAAGACGAAGATCAAGAGACTAAGATACTACTGGCCTTCGATGATTATAGACTGCAAGGATGTAGCTAGGAGATGCCATCAGTGTCAGGTGCACGGTGTGGTCCTATATCAACCACCCAACATTCTACACCCTACATTGGGCTCATGGCCATTTGAGTGTTGGGGTATTGACATTGTTGGTTTTATCGTTCCTCCTTTTCCAAGGGTCACTGGTTCATCTTAGCTACCATCGAGTACTTTTCCAAGTGGGTTGAGCAATCTCACTCAGAGAGATCACAGCTCAGCATGTGCTTCAATTTTTCAGGAACCATATCATATAGGTTGGGGTGCCTTGATGAATTATATCCGATAATGGTACCGCATTCAAAAGCACCAAGATCAATAGGTTTGCTAGAAGATACAGTATAGATTGGAGATACTCTACCATCTACTACCCCAGGGCAAATGTCTTAGCATAAGCATTCAACAAAACTCTCATTGAAATATGAAAGAAGACTCTTGATGATAATAAGCGGCAGTAGAATTGGTAGTTGGTTGAAGCCTTGTGGGCTTACCGCACCACATACCAAACTCCAACTTAGTCTACCCCATTTTTCTTAGTGTATGGGTCTGAAGCCGTTCTACCTTTAGAAGTTTAACTCCCATCACTAAGGATAGCATTAGGTAGTAACATCACTACAGAGCAGAATGCAAAGCTGTGATTAGTAGAGCTCGAAGGTTTGGAGGAGAGTAGCCTACTGGCGTGCCAGAACTCGAGTTGTACAAGGCCAAAATGATTCAAGCTCACAACAAGCTAGTCTGCCCTAGGTCTTTCCAAGTAGGAGAACTTGTGTTAGTCCTAAGGAGATTAATTATTACTCATCAAAAGATGGGAGGCAAGTTTGAACCCACTTGGGAAGGCCCCTATGTCATAAAGAAGGCCTACCAAGGAGGATCTTATCAGCTCATTGATTGTAAAGGGGAACACCCGATGCTTCCAATTAATGGCTCTATTTGAAGAAATATTACCCATAAAATATGTTTGAAAATAATTATCAATAAAGAATAAAAATCTAATTCCATTTTATCAAAATCTTCTCTTCTTTCAAAGCGTTGTTTGCTTGTCTTCCGAATCCACCACGACGTGTCTAGGATAGGTGTAAGAGAACCCAAGAGGCATCATATCGCTCTTTCACAACATAAACACAATCAAACATAATCTCCTAACACTATTAGAATAGGTGTAAGAGAACTCATGAGGCATCTTATTTTGATTAGCACAACTATGTTAGGTGTAAGAGAACCTGAGCGACAACCTTTCTTAGTGGGAAATCTCGGTTGCCATCTGTGGCACCATTTCATAAAAATCCTTAATGTGTTTAGGGTAGGTGTGAGAGAATCCAAAAGGCATCCTATTCCCTTTAACATATGCAAAAAAATAAACACAAATCTTTTGTCTCGGGCTACTTTGATGTGGGAGCAAGCCCCCTTTGTCACTCACTCATTAGCTGCTCTAGGTCGGGTCTACATGCTACCTCGCTAGTATGTCACCCTAGTGGTTTCTTGTTTGGAGGATGTGAGTCCCTGCGCTTTCTTCCTAACTTGATCATTGCAAAGAAATGAGTGCCTTGTTAGTTTGGTAGACTTCACTGCCCAGCCAGTAGGCAACCTCATTTTAATTTTGTTTAAGAAGATGTGAGTACTTAAGCTTTCTTCTTGAATTAATCATCATGATCTAACTAGGTCATGTATATTTGAGGTTTAAGATAAGTCCTCCAGAGGCTCCTTTCCTCTTGACATCCAGTCAGTAGTCATCCTAGGTCGGATAACACTTATCGAGCTGAAGATAGACTATCCCAGCAATTAGTTCCGCTATAGGAGGATGTGAGTCCCCGAGCTTTCTTCCTAGGTTGATTGTTGCAAACCGATGGGCACCTTAGGTTGGTTGATGTTCGCTATGCTGATAGTGATTCACCCGGTGGATACACCACTCTTGGTAGATGTGAGTCCCAGTACTTTCTCCTTGAGTTTGCCACTAAATACCTATTTGATATATGACTAGCCATGTCACCTTCTCCAGGGTTTTGGATCAAGCCCTTAGCGGCCCCTCTCCCTATGGGCATTCTATTTGGATCACATCTCTTGTGACCCCATTTAGACACTACCAAGGTTACTCTTGGATTAAACAATCCCCTTTTCCTAGTAACCACCCCTGTGGTTGGAGAATTTGTTCAGCGGATGCACATATTCTCCCTTAGTTCAGTAAATCTGAGATAGGTCTAGGATAATATAAGATCCTTTTCAGTTTGATCTCTCGCAAACTAACATGGTCCATGATAAATAAATAAACAAATTAATTCACTTGTGGATTAGAAATTCAAGCCCCCCAAAGGGCCCATTTTCCCAACCAGGCATCTTATCTTTAGGGCAGTGTCAGCAGAACTCACTATAGGAATTGCCTGACTACCTGAGTTAAAATAAATCTCTGGGTTAATACTCACTTCGTAGTCTCCCTTAGGTCAGGTTCAATCTATTTTGCCACAAACAGGTTACCCCAACAGTCATTCTACTTTGAAAGATCTAAAACTATGATGCATTCTTTCTAGCATGACTATCGCAAACTGATAAGTAGCCCTAGGTCAGGATCAATTTGATACCCAAAGCAACCAATCACCCTAGTGGTCTTTTATAGTGGAAGATGTGAGTCCCTGAGCTTTCTTCCCTTGAATTGATTATTATAAATCGAAAGGCACTCCTTTGGTCAGATATTTATCCTATCGGTCGGGAAGCTACTCCATTTGGTTCAGTAAATATGAGATAGGTCTTGGATAATATAGCATCTTCTCAGTGTGATCCATCATAAACTAATAGAATTCATAAAAATAAATTAAAAATGAAACTAATATTGATTATCCTTAAGCTGATCTATGTCCCCTAGCGGCATTCACTCAATAGTCAGTCTTAGGCAGGGTTTGATTTATTGTCGTGCTAACCGATCACCCTAGTGGTTCCTTATTTTAGAAGATGTGAGTCCCCGTGCTTTCTTCCTAACTTGAAATTTGCACACCGAAAGACATCCCTTTGGTTGGATAGTCTTACCTTATGGTTGGTAGACTACTCTCTTTAGATTGGTAAGTCTGAGTTAGGTCTAGGCCTCCATAGCCCCTATTCAGTGCAGTCCATTGCAAACAAACTAAATCCATTCAGAAACAAACTAAAAAATGAAATTAATATTTTACTATCTGTGAGTTATTCTAAGTCCCCCAACAACATTCACTCAATAGTCAGCCCTAGGTTGGGTTCGATCCATTGCCTTGCCAATAGATCACCCCAGCAACTGATCCCTACTTTGGAAGATGTAAGTCTGCTATGCTTTCTTTCTAGTATAGCTATTGCACACTGAAAGACATCCCTTTAGTTGGCTAGTCCTACTATGTGTTTAGTAGATTACCCCTTTGCATTGGTGAATTTGAGTTAGGTCTAGGCATTCATGGCTCCTACTCAGTGTGATCCATCACAAACCAACAGGGCCCATCTCAAAATCCAAATTAAAATTTGAAACAAACAAAACAAAACAAAAATAATCAATCAATCCAAATTAATTATTTTGCTTCTCCTTAGTGAGATGCAAATCTTTCTAGTTCTCCAATGAATCTTGAATTCTAATCCCTCAGTGGATTTCACAACCTTTTCTCCCTTGTTGATGACTTGAACTTGCCTTCGCAGTGGAGAGTTCACTTTTCTATCCTCGGTGGAGTAAAAAAAAACACAATTAAACAAACAACAAATTGAAATAAATTCAACCCTCTTTCCCAGCAAAACTTAATTAAACAAATCAAATTTCTCCCCAACGAGACTCAACTCAAATCAAACCTCTCATCCTTTGATAGATGACTTGAACTTGCTCCCCTAGTAGAAGGTTCACATACTCTATCCCTAGTGGATTCCTCCTTCCCTCTCTTATGTTCTTGTCATAAGTAGAGCCACATTGCACTAAGCTTTGGATTCCTTCTACACCTCAGTTAGGAGTAGATCATCTTTGTTAGTGCTTGTGATCATTCAGTGTTGTTGATCATTTCGGTCAACACTAATACGTGCGGTGTTCCCTATTAGTCACACCACACCTATTGGGCGCCCTTTATTGACCTCATTTTTAGGATGAGTTCTCAACCCCTCCATCTTAGACATAGGACTTCTGTTAGACTTAAAGAGTTCTTTAGTCTTAAGACACATCTAGTGATTAGGTGGATACCCAACCTAGCCCTAGAGACTTAGAAGAGTTAGCCATAGGAATAGGTCATTCCTTAGGGGTGTTAGGAAAATTTGCCTACCCTATAGATTGAACGACATTCCTTACTTCCTTCCTTCAAGTCAAACTCCAAATCAGATCAACATCAAACCTAAATCAATTCCAACTTAATTAAATTTCTCCAAACTCAAATCAATCCCACATTATTGAAATCTATGATCAATTCCAAATGATTGAAGCTTAAAATTCAATTCCAAGTTTAAAATATTCCAAAGTCCTTTAATCTCCTCTTAAGGACTTAGCCTAAATCAAATTCAAACCACCTTAAATTCATGAAATTTTCTCACAACCCATTTATATTCTCATTTATATTCACATATATAAATGAAATATAAATTCAAATAAATGAAACTAAATCCAAAATTCAATTCCAAGTTCAAAATATTTCCAAAGTCCTTTAATCTTCTTTTAAGGACTTAGCCTTAACCAATTTCAAACCACCTTAAATTCATGAAATTTTTTCAAAACCCATTTATATTCTCATTTATATTCACATATATAAATGAAATATAAATTGAAATCAATAAAAATAAATCCAAAATTAAAATCCAAATAAAAAATATTTCCTAAGTCACTTTGATTCCCTCTTAAGGACTTAGCCTAAATCATATTCAAATCACTTCAAATCCATGAAATTTTCTCATAACTCATTTATATTCTCATTTATATTCACATATATAAATGAAATATAAATTCAAACAACTAAGATCAACTCCAAAAATCAAACTCAAAGTGAATCAAAATCCAATCTAAGCCTTTCAAATCAAAATCTTGAACGTAGCCAAATCAAACCAAACTCTTGATTTTTTTTTCATGATTCAATCAATCCTTCAATCATGAATCTAAATATAAACACAAACTTCAATCACCAAACTAAAACTCAATTCAAAAATCAAACCCAAGTGAAACTTATGTTCACCCTTTGAACTTGAAATTATCAAATGAATCAAAACACATTTGATTTCAAATCTCTTGCAAATGGATTTATATTTCAATTATAAGTCCATATGTGAGTTCAATAAAACTCAAATCAAGCTTTGACCATACCATTTGACCTAAAGTGACCTAAAGTACCATTATGAGCCAAATTATAATCCTAACCAAATTGGATTGAACTATGCCCACCTAAGCCTCTTATCATGATCAACAATCATCATTAGATGATCAATCAGTCACATTGGATCAAACCAAGTCAAACCAAAGGGTTGACCAAGTCAACACTTAGCCAAAATAAAACCATTGATCAAAACTCATTCATGACTAATGTTTGAACTTAACCAAGTCAACATTTGAGCCTAACCTAGCCCAATTGGCCACTTGACCTAAGTTGACCCAACTTGACCTAAAAAGTCAAAATGTGTCAAAACTTGATCTATGCAAAATTGATTGAAACCAGTGGGTCAAGTTCATTCCAAAATAATTATTGAACTTGACCAAAGCCTCAATTGGCCAACTAGACCTAACCTAGCCCAATTGACCATGAACCCAACTTGACCTAACATGTCAAATTGAGCCAAACTCAAATATAAACCAAATTGATTGGAAACAAAGACACTAATCCATTTCATATGACCAACCAAACATGAACCAACCCATGACCTAACCCAAATAGGTCAAATGGGTCAATTTGGTCAACTTGACTCATTTGACCTAAATGAACTCAATTGAATCAAAACCAAATATAAACTAAATTGAATCAAAGTAAAGCTACCAAAATATTTCAAATGGTCATATGAACTTGACCCAACTCTTGGTTTGACCCAATTTGACTAATTGGTCAACTTGACCCAAGTTGACCCATTTTGACCTAAATGGGTCAAGATGAGCCAAATCACATCAAACTAATTCTAAATCCAATGAAACTTGGCCTAACCGATTTTTTAAACATATCAAACATATTTAAATTGAAACCCAAGCCAAATGACCATTTTACCCCTAGGCCATAGAGTAAATTGTGGCCAAAACTATTTGGAATTTGGTCAATTCTTTTTCATGGACACTTAGCATCCTCTTAGTGGACCAAATGATCACTAATTGACCTAGTGCACATGACCCAATGGGTTTGGGTCAGCCAAACCCAACCCAAACCCAAAACTGACCACCTCCTTTGAAAATGGCCACATGGAATTCTCCCTCCACCTTGTTGAGGACATGGCCACCTCACCCACTCCTCCTCTAGCCAAAACTGAATGCCATGCCACTCTAAATAGCTCAAACAACCCATTGAATAGGGTCAATTCGATCAACATGGTAAGCTCCTTCATGGCTATCTAATCCTTCAAGGGGGAGATATACTCCCCCTAATTCCTTTTAATCTTCACACTCTCACACTTGATTGAACTTAGGGATGTCAGAGGAGCCATTGTCAAGAGATCCTAAGCTTCCTAGAGTGAAATTGATTTTCCATTTTCTCAGTTTTCATAAATTGAAAATAGGGGAGCTCCACTTGAAATCCAACTCAGCCAATGCTTCATACCAAGCCTATTCCTCCCTCAAGCTTGATCAGAGGATCAAACCAAACTCGCATAGACCTTTTTCTATGTTCGTAAGGCAAGGGAGGTGCTATCTTGATCAAGATCAAGCCTACTTGTAGGGGAGCTTGGGATTTAGAAGGATCCATCCAATCTCAAGACCTCAAACTCTCAACAAAGCTTTGTCTCCACTATACGAAGCTTCTCCAAGGGAATTGGGTGCTAGTGAGGTATGTCATTAAACCGAGCATAATTTCAATGTGGTATGGTCCTTTGTGAAGTAAAGTATCACCCCATGAGATTCTAGCCGTTATATATGATCTCCTTTGCATGTTGATGGTGTGGGTTGAGTTTCAATCCAATCCGAGCTCAATCGAGCTCAGATCATGCCCTAGAAGATGGACGGATGTCCTCTCCCATAGGGAAATACAGAGATAAATCATGGGTCATCCATCCACACATTTTGGATGGACGTCCATGATCAAAGAGACGTAAATCCATGGATTATCCTTTTAAAACTGCGACTTTAACCTCAGCCGCCTTAATCGAACGGATGAGGAGAAAGCGCATAGCACCACCGCTGACGCGACACTATGATGTGTCAACTTAAATATCGAATCCCATCGTTCCACGTGGAAAACGTATGCCATGTTAGCGGTCCACGTGGCACTGACGAGATTAAACATTTAATTAGGCTATTAAATCACCTAATTAATCATGGAAACTTCCTAAATTCATATCTAAGCCTAGAAAAATTGGAAAAATATGAAATAAATTGCATTGGATAGATAATCAAACATAGAATATTCTAAAATTGATTTCAATAGATTTTAAGGAGTGCTTTTCTCTAGATTTGGGTTTTATTGGAAATATTATATTGCTAATTACCCTCTAATTGCTCCACTGATTAATCCCAAACTTTTTGTGCATAATTATTGGGATGACGCCAGCCTCCCTTAAGTTTCTTGGCATTTATTGGTGGCTTAATTAGAGGAATTTCTAGTTCATTCCTTAATCACTCCCTTAATATAATTAAGCTTAACTAAGGGTATAATTAGTGGTATAACCCTTTATTTGAGTCAATTACGTTTTGCTTAAGTAAATATGAGGTTTAGGGAATAATTTTGGGATACTTTCTTTAAGATATTCCTTAAACCCCCTCTCTTCCTTAATCCAACCTTAATTAAGGGTTAATTCACTAATTACCACCTTAATTAATTTCATAAAATTCTAAAATTTTTTAGAACTCAATTAATCTATCTTGGGTAGATGCTTAGGTGTTCAAGAGCCTAAGTACAATTAAGGAATTGAAAATTCAACTCACATGTGTGAGAGGTGTTATGAAATTACTTAAAATAAACCCCTTAGCTTAATTAATCTTTAATTATGATCAAATTGCATTAGGTACCTTTCTTTCCTAGGTGCATTGTTGATTTAAATTCTTTGTGTGATTTTATGTCATGTCATTAGCTCATAATTACTTGATTAACTATGCTAAGGTTGTGTAGGTAAGGGATAATTAACACACTTAATTTATACCTTAACCTAAATAACATATAAAAATCATCTAATAATCCTACGAACAAAATAAATCAACAAACACATGTGGGAATGGGTTAGGAACAACAAACTCACCTCATATTTCTCAAATTAAATCAATCTCAAAATAAAATCAAACCTTCCTTAAAAATAACTTGATTTTCTTTAAGCATTATTATTTCATAAGATTATCTTTAGAAATTAATTAAGGTGAATGTGTTTATGTGCTTTCATCACTTTAGTTCTTTCCTAACATGCTAAATGTGTATGTCATATGAATTTCATACATTCATGCATTTCAAAAATCAAATTGAAAATGAAATATTTTCTTTATATCAAATTGCATGTTTTGGCTAAAGTAAAAATATGAATGACTATTATCACTACTAAATCCAACACTACTTTCAAAATCCATAAATCAAACACCTAAAATTGAAAGTGTGCTACTTATAATTATTTATAAGCTTGCATGTGGATATAAATATGAAGATTTGCATAGTGTGGCTATCCTTTTCTCTTCTTTTAGCATAGTTTTGAAGAGGATTTGACAAAGTGTATAGTTCATTTGAAAAGAACACAACACTTGCTGTGGTGTTTATTTTTGAGATATGGGACACCACGTAGATCGTAGGGGGTACTTGTTGAAGTGATCGGGCATGACATTAAGGAATGATGTATTATCTCAAAAGGTAGAAATCACCACCATATAATGGACCTAATCACTTAATAAGGACTCCTAAGGCATTATGGGTATTTGAATATACCAGAGATCTTTCCCTTACTTTACATGAAAAAGTAAAGTAGGATTTATTTTAAGCTGGGTTCATTAAGTTCCCTATGGAGGGAAGCCCCCAAAGTTAATTACATCCTAAAGAATGAGAATTCCTTAATAATACTCTCGATTAAAGTAGATAATTAAGGTCTGCAAAGATTTCAAGATTAAGACTTTAAAGGATTGGCTATTTTAGAAAATCAAATGGGATAGATCAAGGAGAAGACTTATTTTTGGAATCCATAGGGAGAAAGTAGGAAATGCTTATGATACTAGGAAGCCTAGTGAGCATTCCAATCTACTCTATAATTGGGCTTTATATTTTTGAAATTGAAGAGAGTTAATTATTTGAGTTGACATTTTATTAGATTGCTAAAGTTTATAATTCCATAATAAAAGATTGTGGAAATACTTAAGAGGTGAGGATTTATGCTTGTAGCTCAAAGGAAACAGCTACCTGAGATCTAAATCTAGGGAGCTTTAGCGAGGGCCGAAGCATCTAAATCTAAGGCAAAATGGGTATATGGTTTACCTCCACAAGAGAGAATAAACCACCCCACTGCTAGACTTATAGTCGCCTGGAGTGGTAGATAGCTAACTCCTCCTACTCTTTAAACCCATGTAGGCAAGTCTTATGTTTTGCAAGATTGCTAGGCTATTGTTTATTTAGAAAGGGGACTAAGTCCTTAAACTCACTCTCTAAGAGACTAGAGCATGAGTGGTATGAAACCATGACTTAATCTAATGCAAATTTTATCAAATTTATTTTATTCTTTTGGACTCTTTGTTTTGACACAAGCTATGGGATTTTGTATGCCTAAATGCATGAGAATTTAATTATGGGCCAAATCAAGAGAGAAAGGGGTGTTCTTCCATCAAAGGCTCTCACAGGTTAAGCCTTTATTCTCTAGCAAAGATGGAATCCCCCTCTTAACAAGAGTGGAATAATATGACATGCATGATATTATACATTCATTCATCCAGCTAAGGCGTTGCTAAAAATTTTATTATCTTGATTTAATTCCTAGGCTTTTATCTGAGGTTATGAGTTATTTTAAAATTTTAGTTATGAGTTGTTAATTGGGGAAGAAAAATTAATTTCATCCTAAGAGCCTACCGCATCTAGATCAGACATTCAAGTATCAATCATAAAGAAACTATGAAAAATATGTTATTCTAATGCGCAATCTAAACACAACATCAAATAATTTTATAGACTATCGTAAAAGAATAAAGGCCAAAGGGTCGGGTTTCACAGACACCGAAATGAGAAATAAAAAGAGAAGCTCTACCCTTTTATAACCCGAATTATAAAAAAAATAATACATACTATGGGGGTCTTCTTTTCTTCATTTCTTCCTTCTCTCTCTTTTGATTTGATTTGCTCCAAAGGCATGACAGGGCATCCTAGGGACTAAGCCTTCTAACCACTGCTTATCCTAATCCCCCATAACACTAATTCTAATTCCTAATGCAAAATTATATCAAAAATAGGAAAAGTAAATCTAGCTACACCTGCAAAATAAATATTAGCTAAACATATCATACAACCCAAGCAATTATATGAATAATTTGGACTTAGCACCCCACATATGGGTAACCAAGCTCACCTGTCCTAACATGAGTTATGCTTAGGGCTTAAGAAACCTACACTACAAACACATTTATATTTTTATTACAGCGGCCCCTTAAGCACAACCCCCTGCAGAAAATATGATTAGTTTAATAACGACCTACCATCCAGTCTATGAGGCATACATCCTAACATCCAGTCTAAAATATTACATCACAAGACAAAACACAACATCATACATACAACGCCCTAACTTAGCACTAGAAGTGGTAATTTAGTATTCTAATGTGTGTTTAAGGCTTGTGTGGTAAGACTTAACTAGGCTTCTTTAGTTTAAGTTTCAATTTAGAGTTTGAATTTGTTTAAATTTTACCTTTGGGTGATTTCAATTTAAATGATTTAATGACTTATTTTTTAATTTAATTTTATTTTTATTTGGTTAAAATGATGTTTAGATTTTCAAGAATGAAGAGTAGAGTGAATTCCATTTGTTGACAGAACTCACCCTATTCTACATCCTAACTCCTAAAGAGTCTAACTAAGGTCCTTAAGTATCTTAATTAGCCCATTTGAATTTGTGTAATTCATTTGATTTGATTTAGAATTTAGAATTTGAGTTTGTTTAAGTATTTGATTGATTGATTTTGGATTTTTGATGTTTTAATTGCATCTTGATAATTCAATATCCTTAATATCTAATGAAGTTTAAGTTTGTTTAAATTCATGTATTTTGATTGATTAATTTTTAGATTAGATGTTTTGGTTTAATTAAATCTTGATAATTCAATATCTTTAAATTAATATTTAATTCTTTTCTTTGATTATGGTTATGTGACTTAATTTTATGATTTGATTTGATTGTGGTTCATTTATTTGTAGTTTGATCGATTAGATTAATTGAGATTTTTTATTTTGATTTTAATTGAGTTTGATTAATTGTTTATCAAAGTTTGGGTTTATTTTGATTTTACATTGATAGTTAATTAGTTTATCTTATTTAAGTAGGTTGAATGAGATTTGATTTGATTCATATTAAATTGATGAGTCTTTCTTAATTTGATTTAATTTGATTTAATTTATTAGTCTATGGGTTTGCTTAGGTTCAATGTGATTATGTGATTAGTTTAATTAAGAAGTGTATTTATGTTAATTATAAAGTTTGTTTAATTTTCAATTTGATTTCATATTTGTTTATTAATGATGTAATTAATGACTTAATAATTTAGGTTTAATTTAGGTTTTGATTAGTATTTAATTGCATTTATGTTTGATTAAGTTTAAGTTTAATATGATTAATTTGATTAACTTAGTAATTGTTTAAGAGGTGTGATCAATTATTAAATTAAGTAAAGATTTGTTTAATTTTTTTAATTTGATTTCATATTTATTTAGGTTAATGATGTAATTAATGACTTAATGATTTAAGTTTAAATTAGATTTATTGGTATTTAATTGCATTTTATGTTTGATTAAGCTTAAGTTTAATATGATTAATTTGATTGACTTAATTAGTTTATTTAAGATGTGTGATTAATTAATTAGATTAATTAAGTGTTTGATTTGAATTAATTTTTGTGATTTATAAAATTAATTTGGTTTATTAAGATGATGGATTAATTTATTAAGTTTGCATTAATTAGATGTTTAATTTAACTCCTTAATGATGTAATTAATGACTTAATGATTTAGGTTTAATTTGTTTTGATTAGTATTTAATTTCATTTTGATTATGTTTGATTGCTTAGGTTTAATATGATTAATTTGATTAACTAATTAGTTTACTGAGGGTGTGATTATTATTAAATTTAATTAGTGTTTGATTTAAGCTTAATTTTAGAGTTAGCTTTAATGTAACTTATTTAAATTAATTTGATTAATTAAGATGATGGATTAATTCATTAAGTTTGCATTAATTAGATGTTTGATTAATTAAATTTAATTAAGGGTAATTAAAATTTTAATTCATTAGATTAATTAAGAGTTTGTTTAATTTGAAATTAATGACTTAATTTCCAACATGTGAGTGATTTGATTTAGTTAAGTATTTTCCTTAAGTCTGATTTGATTAAAGGATTATTGTTATTATCATCATTGTTATTAAGTGAATTAATTGTTTATTTCATTTCAATTAAGTTTGATTATTTATGATTAGAGTTTTATTTGATTTGATTCATTTATTATGTTTGTTTGATTTCATTAACATGTTTGATTTAGTTATTAGGTTGAAATATTTAATGGTTAATTAATTATCTTATTTCAAATGGATGCGATTTAATCATATATTAATTAAGTTTACTTAAACTTTATTTGGTTTAATTTGATTAGTATTAAATGATTATGTTGAATTTGTTTATTAATTTGATTTTTTTTGTGTTTATTTAATGATTAATTAATTTCAATTTACTTATACTCATTAAGGAGTTTCACATGATTAAGATTTCATGTTTAGTGTAGGTTTAGTTATACTAGTTTGACCCATATTAAAGTTTTCTAGATTTGTTTAATTTTAAATTTGATTTAAGAATTAATCATTTAATTGAGCTTTATTAACTTAAATAGGTTTAATCATATTTAATTTAATTTCCTCTAAGGATGATATTTTTCTAATTTGAGGTTTGATTAATGATTGCTTAAGTGTTATTTCATTTCTGATTTTGATTTGATATTTAAATTATTTTTAGAATATATTTTAATTAACTCCTTAATTGATTAAACTCTACTCTTAAGTATTTGTTTGGGATTCATTAGAATTTAGATGATCACATTATTTTCTTAAGAGTCCTAGATGTCAATTGAAGTGATTTAAGCTAGTTTGAAGATTTTTATAACTTTTTGAATTTTTATTTGATTTATCTTATTAAAATGGACAATCTGAACTTCAAAATTTAATTGCTCCCAATACAGAAGTTTTTTTCACTTGAAATAGGTGTGTTTTAACTTTAGTTTCTATCTCTAAAAATTTCAACTTAATCTGACATATATTTTTAGTTTAATTAATAAAGTTTAATTTTTACTAAAACTCAAATTAAGCTCAAAATACTTAGTGAAATTTGGGGATTTTGGATTTGTTGGATTCCTCTCGAAAAGAAAAATCCAACGAGCCCTTGTTTGTAATTTTTGGTTAAGTATTTTATTTTCTAAGAATTTTTAAAATTTTAGGTAATTGAAATAATTTTTTTTTAATAAAAAAAATACTGGCCACGCCATTGAGCGGATACGCTAACCACGAAGTGATCCGCTTGGACCTCGACGCATATCGATGGTCGTGATAAGATGCGGACAGGCTATCGGATCGCGCGTGATCGAGCCGATCACGCAAAACCGCCGATCGGATGGTCCAAATCGTGTCATGTGATCCGAAGGCCCAGATTGTGCTATCTATGTGCGATCTGAGCTGTCCGATCCCATGAACTGCATGATCCGACGGTGGTTGTAGCCCGCCGATGGTGAACAGTAAAAATGTGTTTTTTTAGGAAAAATAGGGTTTTCTAAGAGAAAACTTATCCAATGGACTCATTTTTGCATCGATTCGCACAGGAAAAATTTTACTTTGTAATTGGGATGATTTAAAGTAAAAATACAGGTTTATTTAGGAGAAATTCCTAAAATTACAAGAAAATTAACACAAAATGCGAGAAAGACCGGTTAAAGTTTGGCAAAATTTACCTCACCGGGAATAGTTTCCGGCAACAGTGAAGATCCGAGTGAACTCCTAGGTATGCGAAGAAGCTTTGAAATGATCTTTAATCCTTGCCTCCCTTCGGAACATCGTCTTGTCCGATGTTTACCGTCGTCTCGTCAAAAAAGCAACTATTTATATTTTTGAGCTCAAAAATGGCTCAAAGAGGTGGGGGATGGGTTCCTTTTTTGCTATAGGGAGCTTTTGAGGGCTAAATAGTGGTGGGAGGAAGAGATCTAAAGTCTTATTTCTCCTATTTTTATACTGGCCAAAAATCCACTCTTTTTTGAATTTTTTGGGTCCAAAATGGTTGTCATCTTGCTTGGGGTGGTTAGAATGGATGATGGATTAATTGGGAACTTTGGATTTTGCTCCAAAGTCCTATCTAGCTACCATATGATTAGCTCTATTCAATGCAAATGTTGGGGAGGAGTTAAGTGCATGTGTTGGGAGAGAATTAAATGAGGTTGGGTGGAATCCTATGTGGGGAGGATCCATGAGGGGTTTAATTGGATTGGGTTGATTTTGGGCTAATCCCAAATGAGTTTGGGTTGGGTTTGATCAGCTCCCAATGGGTCTCAGCTTGGTTTCATGAGATTTGGCCTAATTTGGGTCATATGGGTCATATTGTGTCAAATTGACCATTTGACCAATATTGGACAAATTAGCTTGGGTCATGGGTTGATTCATGTTCAATTGGCTAATTGAAGATGAATGTGGTCTTTGGTTTGAATTAATTTAGATTTAATTTGGATTTAGGCCAAATTGACCCTTTAGCTTAATTTGGGCTAGGTTGGGTCAAGTTGACCAATTGGGTTTGATTGATCAAATTGGGTTTAATTATGGCTTTAGTCAAGTTCAATAATCAATTTAGAATTAACTTGAGCCATTGGTTGCAATCAATTTGGGTCAACTTAGATCAAATAGCCAATTAGGTTTGGTTTGGCTCAGTTAGTCATCAAGTCATATTTAAATATTGATTTTGGGTCGATTCAAATCATTTAATCAAATGCGATGAGATTTAATAATTTTGGTTCATTTGGGCTAAGGGTTAACTTGGTCAAATGATTAACTTGACTTAGTTTGACCTAATTGATTGTAATTGATCATTTTAGGGTGATCAACAATCATGGTGGATGGTTTTGGTGAGCTTGGTTCAGTCTAATTTGGGTTGGATTAGAAGTTGGCTCAAATGGGTCATTTAGGTCACTTTGGGCTAAGTGGATTAATTGGTTTGGTTTTAGTTTGGTTCAAGTTTAGTTAAACTTATATATGAGTCCTAGATTGAAATATAACCAATGACAATAAATTTGGAGTCCAAAGATTTTGGCTCAATTGAAAGTTTTAAGTCAAAGGCTAAGTTGGGTTGATTTGGGTTGACTAATTTGGTTTGATGATTATAGGTTTTATTTATATTTGGATAAATGGTCAAATGAATTGATTGATAAAAATCTATTAGTTTTGACTTGGTTTAGATATAATTTGGCTAAGTCCAAAGAATTGGCTTAAAGGGCTTATTGAGTTTGGATTTGATTTTCAATATAGTTTTGGTCATTTTTGGATTTCATTTATATTTGTGAATATAAATGAAGGAATAATTAATTTATAAAAAAGATCAATTGAGTTTGATTTGATCTAAGGAGTTTTGGCTGCTTATGAATGTTGTTCATATGGCTTGAAGGGTCTTAGGATTTGAATTTGATTTTAAGTTTCAATCATTTGGAGTCAAATTTTGAAATTAGATTTGGAATTTGAATTTGAATTTAAGATTTGGTTTGAGAATTGAATCTAGGTTTGATTTGAGAAAGTGTATCTAGATTGGATTTAGGTTATGAGATAGGTAATTTCTTGAAGCCCTAAGGCATAACCTAATCTTATGATTAACACTTCTAAGTCTTTAAGCTTAAATTAAATGTTCACTTAATCACTAGAAGTGTCTTATGACAAAGGAGTTCTTGGTGTCTAGAAGAATCCTAAGTCTAAGGAGAGGAGGTTAAGAGCTCACTCCAAAAGTGAGGTGAACAAAAGGACCCCTAATTGGTGTGGTGTAACTGACAAGGCACACCGCGCATATTGACATTGATCGAAATGATCAACAATATCCAAAAAATTGCAACAAATAATGGAAGTGATCTATACCTAGACTTGAAAGGTAGATATAATCATGATCATAGTGTGATGCAGCTCTCTTTATGCCAAGGGCATAAGAGACTAAGAAAGAATTTGAATTGATACATGAATTTCCTTGAAAGAAAGTTCAAGCTATTTGAATATGGATCAAGTTTGATTATGAGTATGATTTATTTGGGTGTGTATTCATAGATTGAGTACATGAACCTTCCACTTGGAAAATAAGTTGGATCCAGGGATAAGAATTGATTGATTTGATTTGTTTGAATTAGGATTGGTTTAATTTGTTATGGCTCAATTTAGAAGGGTTCTAGATTGAGGGAATATTGGGGATGTACATTTGAATTGTTTGATTTAGATCTAAGATCTACTAGGAGGCCAATTTGATTTGACAGAGAAATTTGGGTGTCGATATGTTTAATTTGACTCACTAGGAGGTTGGTTTTGAATTTATTTTGTATGGACCTTGGTGTTAGATGGACTACACTAAGAAGTGAGCCATGGGCCTTAGTCATCTAGGTTTTATAATTCAAAGGGGTAGTCACCGCCATAAAGTAGGACTATGAAAGTTGCCTTTCAATGTACAATGATTGTACTAGGAAGAAGGCATAGCAGACTTACATCTTCCAAAGAAGGGAAAAGCTGCTGGGGTGATCTGTTGGATGGACAACACGTCGAACCCTACCTAAGGAGACTATTGAGTGAGCATCATTAGGAATCTTACCTCAACTCAAGAGTAGTCCCTATGATTAATTTAATTTGATTTGATTTAATTTAATTTGGTAAGTTATATTATGGATCCTGTCGGCATGCGATGGACCCACTGAGAAGGAGCTATGTTGTCCTTGACCTATCTCAGATTTACAAGTCCAAAGGGGTAGTCTACCAGTGACAAGGTAGGACTATCCAGCCTAAGGGTTGCCTTTCGGTGTGCAACAACTGTACTAAGAAGAAAGAGTAGCAAACTTACATCTTCTAAAGTAGGATCAATTGGGTGATCTGATGGCACATGATTTGATCAATCCCACTAGGCTACTATTGAGCTATTGTGGGTCTTACCTCACCTTAAAAGTAATCCTGATGATTAATTTGATTTGATTTGATTTAATTTAATTTGGTGTGTTATGTTGTGGACCCTGTTGGCGTGCGATAGACCCACTAAGAAGGAGCTATGTCGGCCTTGACCTATCTTAGATTTACAAGTCCAAAGGGGTAGTCTACCAACCACAAGGTAGGACTATCCAACCTAAGGGTTTCCTTTCGGTGTGCAATGACTATACTAAAGAAGAAAAGAAATTTACATCTTCAAAGTAGGGGATCACCAGGGGTGATGATGGCACAACAAATCAACTAACTTAGAGACGAAAGTGAGCACCATTGTGTCTTACCTCAAGTAATGATGATCAATTTGGATTTAATTTAATTTGGTGTTATTATGGACCTTGCGATGGACCCATTGAGAAGGAGCTATGTCGGTCTTGACCTATCTTAGATTTACAAGTCCAAAAGGGTAGTCTACCAGCCACAAGGTAGAACAATCCAGCCTAAGGGTTGCCTTTCGATGTGCAATGACTATACTAGGAAGAAAGCATAGCAGAGTTACATCTTCCAAAGTAGGGATCAGCCATTGGGGTGATCTGTCGATGGTACAATGGATCAATCCTGACCTAGGGCAACTACTGAGTGAGCGCCACCGTGGGTCTTACCTCACCTCAAAAGTAATCCTGATGATTAATTTGATTTGATTTGATTTAATTTAATTTGGTGTGTTATGTTGTGGACCCTATTGGCGTGTGATGGACCCATTGAGAAGGAGCTATGTCATCCTTGACCTATCTTAGATTTACAAGTCCAAATGGGTAGTCCACCAGCTACAAGGTAGGACTATCCAGCCTAAGGGTTGCCTTTCGGTGTGCAATGACTGTACTAAGAAGAAAGCGTGGCATACTTACATCTTCCAAACTAGGGATCAACCATTGGGGTGATTTGTCGATGGCACAATAGATCAATCCTGACCTAGGGCAACTACTGAGTGAGCGCTGTTATGGGTCTTACCTCACCTCAAAAGTAATCCTGATGATTAATTTGATTTGATTTGATTCAATTTAATTTGCGTGTTATGTTGTGGACCCTGTTGGCATGCGATGGACCCATTGAGAAGGAGCTATGTCGGCCTTGACCAATCTCAAATTTATAAGTCCAAAAGGGTAGTCTACCAGCCACAAGGTAGGACTATCCGGTCTAAGGGTTGCCTTTTGGTGTGCAACGACTATACTAGAAAGAAAGCATAGCAGACTTACATCTTCCAAAGTAGGGATCAACCATTGGGGTGATCTGTCGATGGCGCAATAGATCAATCT
Source organism: Cymbidium sinense (assembly GCA_021442155.1). Lineage (NCBI taxonomy): Eukaryota > Viridiplantae > Streptophyta > Magnoliopsida > Asparagales > Orchidaceae > Cymbidium > Cymbidium sinense. The sequence continues at coordinate 154,678,920 of CM038221.1, forward strand.
TGACCTAGGGAAACTATTTGAGTGAATGCAGCTGTGGACTCATATCAACTCGAGAATAGTTAGAATTAATTTAATTTTAGATGAACCCTATCGGTATGTGATGGATCTACTAAGAAGGAGCTAATATCAGCCTAGACTTATGTTAATTTTACAAATCCAAAGGGATAGTCTACCAACCATTAGGTAGAACTAACCAACCTAAGGGGTGCCTTTCAGTTTGCAATAGTCAAGTTAGGAAGAAAGCGCGAGACTCACATCTTCCTAAACAAGGAACCACTGGGGTGATCGGTCGCTTGTGCAATAAATCGGGCCCGACCTAGGGCTGCCTGTCGATTTGCAATGATTGTGCTAGAAAGAATGCATAATAGACTTATATCTTTCAAAGCAAAGCGACCGCTAGAGTAACTCATTGGTGGCACGACAAGTTGAACCTGACCTAAAGGAGACTACTGAGAGAGTGCCGACCCGGGGACTTATCTCAACTCAAAGTAGTTAGGTAATTCCTATAGGGAGTTTTCCTGATACTGCCATAAAGATAGGATGCCTGCTTGGGAAAGAGGCCACTATGGGCTTGAATTCCTAATCCACAAGCAAATTAATTTTGTTTGTTTGTTTAGTTTGATTTAACGTGAACCTTGTTGGTTTGCGAGAGATCAAATTGAGAAGGAGCTTATATCAGCTTAGACCTATCTCAGATTTATTGAATGAAGGGAGAATCGTGCATCTACTCAACAAATTTGTCAACCATAGGGGTGGCTACTAGGAAAGGGGGACTGTCTAAAAGTAACCCGGTAGTATCTAAATGGGGTCGCAAAGGATGTGATCCAAATAGAATGCTTGCAGGGGATGGGGCCGTTAAAGGCTTAATTCAATACCCTGGAGAAGATGACATGAATAGTCATATATCCAATAGGTATTTGGTGTCCAACTCAAGGAGAAAGCTCGGGGGCTCACATCTGTCAAGAGTGGTGTATCCACTAGGTGAGTCACCATTAGCATGGCAATAACCAACCAACCGGGGTACCCATCGATTTGTATAATCGCCTAAGAAAGAGGCTTAAATCTCTCTAAAGAGGAAGATCACGGATAGTCATCTTCAGCTGACATATCCACCTAGGGCTACTAAATGAGGAGTCCTGTGTAAGGACTAGACCCAAGATTAAAGTAGTCAAGAGGAAAGGAGTCACTGGGGGACTTATGCTAAACCTCAAATATACTCGACTTAGTCAATGCATATTGACTAGTCCAAGAAGAAAGCGTGTAGGCTTACATCCTCTTAAACAAAGTCAACATAGGGTAGTTTACCAAAAGAAGGCTACCAAACCGACAAGGCACTCCGATTTAAAAATGGTCAAGTCGAAGAAAGCGGGGACTCACATCCTCGACAAGTGAACACTAGGGTGACACACCAAAGAAGGTAGCATGCCACTCTAGAGCTAATGAGTGAGTGTCATAGGAGGCTTGCTCCCACATCAATATAGCCCGAGATAAAAAAATATATGTTTATTTTTGTTATGAAAGAGGAAATAGGATGTCGCTTGGGTTCTCTTACACATATCTTAATAGCATTGGAGGATCATTTTGTAGTTTGTGCTTGTGTTGTGGAGGGATAGGATGCCTATTGGGTTCTCTTATACCTACCCTAAATACATGGTGGCAGATTTGCAAGCAAAAGATATTTTTAACATTGAAGAAATGAAATTTGAGATGGAAAGAAGTTTTATTTATAATTATTTTCAAACAAGATTTATGGATAATATTTCTTTAGATAGAGCCCATGGATTGGAAGCATCGGGTGCTCTCCTTTATAATTTATGAGTTAATAAGACCCTCATTGGTAGGCCTTCTCTATGGCATAAGGGCCTTCCCAAGTGAGTTCAAACTTGCCTCCTATATTTTGGCGGGCAACAATTGGCCTCTTTAGAACTAAAATAAGATCTCCTACTTGAAAAGCTCTAGGATGGACCAACTTGTTATGAGCTTGAATCATCTTGGCTTTGTATAACTCGAGGTTTTGGCATGCCCAGGCTCCTCCTCCAAACCTTGAGCTCTTCCAACGCAACTTGGTATTCTATTCTTGTGATTTTACTACCCACAGCTATCCTTAGTGATGGGAGTTGGACTTCTAATGGTAGAATGGCTTCGGACCCATACACTAAAGAGAAAGGGGTAGATTGTGTTGGAGTTCTATATGTGGTGTGGTAGAACCATAAAGTTTCAACTAACTATTCATGCCATCATCATTTGTTGTCATCTGGTGTCTTCTTTAGTATTTGCATGAGAGTTTTGTTGAAGGCTTCTGCTAACCCATTTGCCCTAGGGTAGTAGATGGTATAATATCTCCAGTCTATACTGTGTCTTCAAGCAAAGCTATTGATTTTAGTGCTCTTGAATCCAATGCCATTATCAAATATAATTCATCGAGGTACCCTGAATCTATATACGATATGGTTCTTGAAAAACTGGAGCACATGCTGAGCTGTGACCTCTCTAAGTGGGATTGCCTCCGCCCACTTGGAAAAGTATTCAATAGCATCTTGAATGAATCGATGACCTTTGGAAGAAGAAGGATCGATCAAACCCACAATGTCAGTACCCCAACACTCAAATGGCCAGGAGGCCAATGTAGAATGTAGAATATTGGGTGATGTAGACCACATGTACCGATTGGTGGCATCTCCTAGCTACATCCATCCAATCTATGATCATTGAAGGCCAGTAGTATCCTACTCTCTTGATCTTGGCTTTCATGTTTGGACCAAATTGATGTGCCCCACATAACCCTAAGTGTACCACGGTCACGATCCTACAGGCTTCATGTTTGTCCAGAAAATGTAACCAGATATGATCAAAGGACTGCCGATACAAGGTGCCACCTACAAGAGTATAGGAAAGGGCACACTGCTTCATCTAGTGTGCCAATGATTTCACTTGAGGTAGTTTGCCTATATTTAAATAATCTATGAATGGTTGTCTCTAATATGACTCCTCATCCATTTTGGCAATGTCAACTCCCCTTCAAGAGAGAATTTCTTGATTAGTTCAGTTTCAACCGAGGGACAAGACTTGTCTATTTTGGACCCTTATTGGAATGGACTCATCTTCCAGACATGCCAACTCTTTGGTAAGCTTGGCTAATGTGTCTGCTACTACATTCTCTCCTCAAGAAATCTTATAGATGGTAACCTCTGGGATTTGGGCCAACAATTCTATGGTATACTTATGGTAATGATGGAGTTTAGGTTTTAGAACTTTGTAGGACCCAACGATTTGGTTGATGACTAACTGAGAATCCCCAAAGATATTGATACTTTGGATGCATAGTGTAATGACTAACTCCAAACTGACAATCAGAGACTCATATTCAGCTTCGTTATTGGTGCATGAATTGGACAGATGATACGATAATCTCATCACATCGTGATCCGGAGTTAGAAGAACTATTCCTACCCCTGCCTTCCCGGGGATAGTAAATTTTGATTCTTCTCCTCTTTGAGAGGAGGTTGCACCATCAAAGTACTTCTACCAATGACAAGCACTAGTATCCTCTAAGTTCATGATTTGCTCATCAGGAAGATCATCATTAAGCAGAGAGTCAGCAGGGAGTGGATGCGATGCTAAAAAATCTGCAAGTACTTGTTCTTTTATGGCACGAAGGGGTAAGAATGTTATGTCAAACTGAGACAAAATTATGGACCAAAATGCCAACCATCCAGATAAGGTCGACTGTGTCATGAGATATTGTAGTGGATTGACTCTAGAGATCAATTTCACCTTATGAGAAAGCATGTAGTGATGTAGCTTTTGGGATGCAAAGATTAAAGCTTAGCAGTGCTTTTTAATAGGTGGATAATTTGCCACAGTAAGGATTAGATGATGATTGAGATAATAAAGAGCGTTATCCTTCCCATCGTCATTAGTTTGAGCCAATAAAGCGCCAAGGTAGTTATTTAATGCAACATTATATAATATGAGTGGCTTGCCCGAGATAAGGGCTGCTAGGACTAACGACATCATCATATATTGCTTGATGTCTTCGAAAGCATGCTGGCACTTGTCATCCCATTTGAACTTGGCATCCTTTTTGACAAGTGCTGAGAATGATTTGCATCTTCCTGATAAGTTGGAAATGAAGCATCTTAGATATGCTAGCCGCCCTTGGAATGACCTGAGTTGTGTTAGGCTTTTAGGGGGTGGCATTTCTAAGATTGCTTTGATCTTCTCCAGATCGATTTCTATTCCACGATGTCAAACAACAAACCCAAGGAATTTTCTGAAGCTACTCCAAATGCACACTTCAAGGGGTTCATTTTGAGGTTGTATTATCTTAACCGTTTGAAAACTACTCTCAAGTCAAAGAGATGGTCTTCCTTTTCTTTGCTTTTGACAACTAGATCATCGATGTAGCATTCAACTTGATGATGAATGAGTTCATTGAAGATTCGAGTCGTGGCTCGCTAGTATGTGGCACTGGCATTTTTAAGCTCGAAAGGCATGACCTTATAATAATAAATTCTGATCGGGGTTCGAAAGGCAGTGTTTCTTTCATCCTCTGGGGCCATCTTAATTTGGTTATGACCCATCCATAAAGGAGAATACCATGAGATGAGGCATGTCCACCATTAATTCGGTATAGAAGTGGAAATTCATCTTAGGACATGCCTTATTTAGATCCCTAAAATCAGACATATGTAAAATTTGGCCATTCTTTTCTTTATAGATGACACAACCAAGTAGGATATTTTTCTTCCTAATAAAGCCAAGATCAATCGCTTTGATTTCAAGTGACATATTGTTCAATGTCTAATCACATGCGTCTAGGAGCCTACTTGATAGGGTTAACATTAGGTTCTATTGTTATTTTATGGACTACTATGTCAGGAGATAGATCGGCCATCTCTTCATAACTCCATGCAAAGCAATCCTTAAACTCAGTCAATAGCTTCACTAAATCATTGGTTTCTTTTTCAATCAATAAAGCACTGATATATGTTGGGCATGGATCTTCTTCAGTTCCTAGGTTGGTTTCTTTAAGCTCGTTGATAGTTGATCTGATCTCCTCTTTGAACTCTAACGGTGCATCCTTAACTTCAAAGTCATTTGGATCATCTGAAGTTTCTAAGCACACCTCCTCATATGAGTTAGCATGATTTGAAAAGAACCTATCAGATTTCGAATGGTTGGTGATGACTAAGCAGTAATCGTCATCATCGATTAAACCCACTGTACTGAATCCTAGTCCCGATCTTGATTGTAAATGTCTGCATTTGTTGTCTCATAACCTTTCAAAGTAATCTGACCTGTGTTTAGACCAAGCATGTGGAATTAATCCTTTCTTTGCTAAATTAAGAACACAAGGTGAATGTCAATCAAAAGGTAATTCTATTAAATTTTTGTATGAATCATCATCAAGTTTTACATCAGTTTCTTGACTTGAGGATGATGCTTCAAGAAAGAACTTCTGCACCTTTACATTTGTGAAAGACTTAAGGGCTTCCTTAACTACTAAACCCTCAACTTTTTATAAGGAAAGTGGGGTTAGAGCTAAAGTTCCCAACTGATGCCTTTTTGTTTCACATATAGACTGGATACACTTATGCTTTGCTTAGGAGCCTAGTCTTCATCGCTGTTTGGCTCAATTATCACTTGCATGGGGACAGCTATTTGGAAGTGCTAGCTAGCATACTAATTATATATGACTCATCTTCTGAACTAGATTATAAGTCCATATAGATAGTAGGTGTAGCCCTGGTAGCAGGGACATAACTCCTATTGGGTGGCCAATAAGGAGGTCTTCCATCCCTAGGCATGTCTCTGGATCTACCTCTTCCTCTGCCTGGTGGAGGTCGAGTCATCCTACCCATATGTTTGAATGGAGTAACGAACTGTGGGTGGAATCTAATGTTAGCTCTACTTTCTCCTCCAAGTCTATTTCTCGCTCCCTTTTATTTTCTTTCTCATTTCATTTTTTTCTTTTCCTTTTTTGTTTCTTTTTTCTTTTCTTTTTTTTTATTTTTGAACTTTCACCAAGTTCACGAGAATAGACTTATTGATTTTGAGGGAGATAGTAGGTCGTATCCTCATATATTCTGACCTCATGAACTTTGAATGGCTTAAGATCTCCTTTGATACAGTATTCAATCCCACCCCTCATGAACTTCATGCACTGGTGTAGAGAGGATGGGACCACGTTGTTCTCATGTATCCACGATCTCCCAAGCAAAGCATTGAAAGATGTATCTGAGTCTATAATATGAAACTTGACAGTAGTCTTCTAGTCATCTACTTCTAATGGTAACACTATAGAGCCTAAATCCATCTCGCCTGTTCATTGAATCCTCTCAACATCATCCTCTCTTTTGAAAGTTTGGAGATGTCAATCCTTAAGTAAGTGAGAGTTTTTAGACTCATAATATTCACTAATGCACCATAGTCAACAAGAACTCTGGATATCCTGTATCTTCCAATATCCACTGTAATGTAAAGAGGGAGGTTGTGCTTGTTCATTTCTAGAAGCAAGTCTTCATCACCGAATGTAACTCCTAGAGTGTCCTCTGAACTGCGAGCTCCTCCTCTATCACCGGGCTAAGCATATCTCTAGATCAAGAAGAGCCTTGATTATAGATTCTCTCATCTCTTTGGATAAGATAAGGGCGTCATATATGCTTAACTTGGCTGGCAACTTTCTAAGATGTGCTAGAACATTATAGTCAACCTTGGCTTGATCTTTCACAAGCATATCCATGGGTGGAGCATCCTGTGGAGGTGCTATCTATTCTTTAGAACTAATGATTTACCCTCCCGGTGCTACCAGGAGTAGAACTTTGCCACGAAGGTTAACTTGACTCTTGAGATGATTTAGTGAAAGTTCTACCCGCTCATCATTCACTACGTTCTATGGGATCATCGAGTCGATGACTCCAAATCAATCTCAATGGGTGAACTCAATTTAGAATGGAAAATCTATTTCTAAATCAGAAGAGGAGTGATCAAAACTAGAGTTATCATTATTATTTTATAGACTTCGAGAGTTTTTGAGAGGAATAAAATCTATAGTATCAGAAGTGGACAAGATATAAGTGAAAGCTTTCTTCATTGATTTCTTCTTAGATGGAGGTACATGATAGAAATCTAATAAAGTAATCGAGGAAAAGGGTATGGTGTCATTGTCCGCTGATACAACACTCCTATTAATAAAAGAGGAACTAGTGGAGGAAGAAGTAGTAGCTGCAATGGTGGATGGAGTGTTGGGCTCAGACGGTGGTTGTGCTGCTATGCTATCATGGGAAAATAAGGTCGATTGCTGCTGGGTTGATACCTTCTTCAAGTTGTCTTTGGCAACTTACAAACCTTCCTTGGTGTTGGAGGTTTGAGTTGCTTCAGGTACCTGTAAAGAAAGCTTCCTGATCTTAGATACCACTTTTTTAGAGGTTTGGGATAATGCAATATCCCAACCTTCTTTTATTTTAAGAGGATCACAAGTATCCCCAAGAATTGCACTAATAGAACTAGAGGGTTATTCTGACATGTATTCCTTGGGGATAACAATAGCTCTTGACTTGTAGCTGCGCTCAAGCCAGTTCTTAAAGGTGACATAATCCTCCAAGACATGACTAACCATGAGATAGTAGGGGCAATAGTTAGGATCATTACTCTTACCCACATCTTCGAGCCTCTTGGGCTTAGGTAACTGAAAGTCAGGTTTCTTTAAGAGATTCTTAAAGATCATCCTAACTACCTCCCTTTTGAATGAATATGTCTTATTCAATCTATCGCCAAGAGTAGGTGGGTAATAGCTACATGGTGATGATATGAGTACCACTGCTAAGTATATTATGGAGGAGGTGGCGACCACTGCTGTGGCAACTATGGTGGTCAGTATGCTGGCCGAGGTGGTGATAGAGGAGGTGACAATAGAGGCTATTGTGCATGAGGTCTCTCATATTGAGCTCATTCGCTTCCTTTTCTACCGACACTACCCCTTTCTTCTCAATGCTTTCTTACTGGGCTTGAATTGGTCTTGAAAAGGTAATTATTTGGCTTCCCCTTGTAGGCTAGCTGCCTTGTTGATTAATTTCTGAAAGGTTTTGATTGTAAATCCCTTAAGCATGAAAGAAATCGGGCCATGAATATTCTTGAGAAGAATTTCTATAACATGTTATTTGAATAGCTGTGGTTCGCAATTCATACTCAGGTTTCTCCTCCTGAGCATATAATCAAGGGATTCATTGGGATTTTGTTTAGCCACAATGAGGTCATCCACAGTTACCTTTTGCTAGGCTCCAACAAACCTCTTGATGAAGAGGTGCTCCAACTTAGTAAAAGTCTTCACTGAACCATTGAGCAGTTCAGTGTACCAATCAAATGCAATCCCTAACAAACTACTAACGAAGAGTCAGAAGACAGGTGCATCACTACCTCTGGCGTTACAACAGCTAACTCTAAAGTGTGCTATATGATGTCGAGGGTTTCCACTACCATCAAAGATCTTGAAGGATGGTGTCACAAAACCCTTGGGATATTAGACTACATTGAATTCCTCTAGGTAGGGTCTACCCTTTGGAACATATGAGCCAACTTGAGCTTGCACCAACGCTTCCTTCACTTGTTGTTCCACCATAAGCTTTATATCTCTTTCACACATAGAGGTACTATCTGTGACCTTCCTATGTAGACTTCCACTATCTCCCATGGAGATGTACTCTTGGTGATCTAGAACATGCAACAATTTGGCCTCTAGTAGTCAGACTTGGAGCTTGGCCTTGAAGTGCTAGGACTGCTACTAATAAGTCTTCAACTCTTTTCTCCATCTTACTAATATGCTTATCTCTCTGCCTTAGTTATTGATGAAGGTGTTGGGTTGAATGAGCTATGTCTTCTTCTTTATCTACAACACCCTCCTGGATATACTGATCCCTAAGGAGGGAACCCCTAGTGTCGACCATATGGACTTCCGCTGAGTCCTCCAAGAGATCATCCTTATCTAGATCAAAACTGACCCTAACATCCTCTTCATTAGAACAATCGCTCCCAAACAGTTCCCTCTTCTCAGTGAAGTACTGAGTGACGATCTCATCTGACGAGTGGTCTAATCGTGTAGGGATAAATACTCATCATTGATTGGTGGAGGGGATGTGCTCACTAACAGAGATGCATTTAACACCACCTATCACTAGAGTGCTGGCTCTGGGAGGGTCATGACTGCTGGAAGAGACATGCTCATGGCTGCTCATGGGTGTAGTGGTGTCCTGGAGATCTACCGCCATGGACTAACTATCCCTCCCCTTCTACGCGCTATAGTCACTACCTCGATGGTGGTGGTTGTGGTGCGATCATGATGCGGTCGCACTCCTTCTTCACCAAGACTAAAGTGGAGGTCAGAGGGAACTCACTCACCTCGGGTGGAGTAGATGAAGTGGGACCCTTTGGCCATAGCGATCACCAATGGGGCTTTCTTCTCCCGATGTTATCTTCGCTGTATGGGTGGATGTCTGAAAGTGATGGTGGGCAAGGAGTGGATCGGTGGAGTCAACATCAACTTTCTCTCGAGGCGCCTATGAGTAGTACCCGAGAATGCTATCCGATGATTGGTGTGGGTAGCGTCGATGAGAAAGTCCATGAGAGCTTAGTCACCGCCGCATACTTATGTCTCTCCTTGTAATCTATCCGACACTGCCGGCTCTCCTCTGATTTACACTATGAGGGATGACAGAACATAAATTAAATTGAACTCCGACTTTATTGTTCTTAAGGTCTACCAAGTCGGCACAGAACTGATCTAAGGCTGGCATATGACCTTCTCCTGTCACTGATAGGAGTCTCAAAATGAACTGTGGGTGGAGGTGAAACTAAAATCCTCCTAATGTCTTCCTTTCCATCATAACCAAAGAGAGGGTGATACTTATTCTCTATGATAAGAGGAGATACTATCCTAGGTAACTCCTCAAATGGGAAGCGCCTTTAGCTCACTATCGGCCATGATGCCGCTTGATCTATGGCACCTGTGAAGTCCTAGGAGGGGAACAGAACTAGACCCAACCTCGTAGGTAGGGAGACTATCCTTGAAGATAGGGTAGCCTTCCTCTTGGAAGGAACCAACGAGTGGGTGCTAGCCTGGGGAACCAGAGTAATCGGGCACTAGAACCGCACCGCTGAACCGCCACAACCTTCCTCTTCAGTGAGGGAAACTCTAAGTCAGGCGGCATCTCAACCTGAATGATCAGCTTCTGCCTGGTCACCACACTTCTGCTGATGGTTGTGAGGGTGGTCCCTTCATAAGTGATCCTAATCCCCCTCGAAACCTCGGCCAAAATAAATGAGGTGGGCAGAGTCGGTCTGCGCGAAGCTGGTCCAATCCAAGGCCAAATATATCCCGAAAGAAAAAGTAAACACGTACTTCTAAGTTGCCATGTGTGAAAACTATGAAGATTGCACTGGTTGATCTAAGCTGTATGTCTACATTTGTGGAAATATAACTTGTATCAAATTTTTGACTTGATATTTATTCCACACAAGCAATAGAAGTTTGGAGTTTTGAATCCACACTCAGCAATTCAAATATGTTAAGTGGGGTTCGTTGGAGAGATTTGGATATTGAGGAGTCTTTGCCATTTGATTTTGATTTAGAGCCCATACTCAACCGATTTAGGTAGGTTGGGTGGGGTTCTAAAATTTGAGGAGAGATTTTCTTGGAGATATTTATGTTTTGTGCATCTTGTTTGAAAATATTGATAGTTTGAAAGACCTTTACTTAGCAAATTTGAGTATCCTAAGAAGAGGTTGTGATTATATATTTAAAATAATTTTGCTTGTTAAGATTTGATTGTGTCATATTTTAATTTGAAAATGGGGCTTCTTACTTAACAAATTTGGTATGTTGTGTTTCATTTGTGCTTGATGATGAGACTTTCACTTAACAAATTTGGTATGCTAAGTGAAAGTCAAATGTGATTGTGAGATAAATTTGCTTTTCTTTGAAGATGGGAGTTCTACTTAATAAATTTGGTATGTTAAATGAAAGCCCCAAATGTGTTTGAGATATGTTTTTTTTTTTGAAAATGAGACTCTCACTTAACAAATTTGGTATGTTAAGTGAAAGCTCACGTGTGATTTGACATGAAAAATTGTTACTTATTTAACAAATTTGGTATGTTAAAATAGGGATCAAATGTGTATTGAAAATAAAACTCTCACTTAACAAATTTGGTATGTTAAGTAAAAGTCAAATGTGTTTATGATTTTGACAATGAAACTCTCGCTTAACAAATTTGATATGTTAAGTGAAAGTCAAATGTGCTTATGATTTTTGAAAATGATACTCTTACTTAACAAATTTGGTATGCTAAGTGAAAGTCAAATATATTTATGATTTTGAAAATGAAACTCTCACTTAACAAATTTGGTATGTTAAGTGAAAGTTAAATATATTTATGATTTTTTTTTAAATAAAACTCTCACTTAACAAATTTGGTATATTAAGTGAAAGTTAAACGTGTCTATGATTTTGAAAATGAAACTCTCACTTAACAAATTTGTTATGTTAACTGAAAGTTAAATGTATTTATGATTTTTGAAAATGAAACTCTCCCTTAACAAATTTGGTATGTTAAGTGAAAGTCAAATGTGTTTATGATTTTTGAAAGAAGAAGAACTCATTTAACAAAGTTAGGTGTGATAAATGGAGTTCAATTTGTTCTTATGATTTTCAAAAAGAGGGTTCTCATTTGATATACTTGGTTATGTCAAATGAGCTCCAATGTGTTTTGAAGTCCAAGACTTTGGCAAGAAGGAGTTTTATCAAACAAATACAAATAGAACTCAATTTGCTCTACCTTCTCCAAGGTAAGGGAACTCCCATTTGACAAATTTGGGTATGTATGTGTGAGTGTGTGTGAAGTGGTTCAAATATATCTTGACTTCTCTTTTGTGTATGGTTTATTGCTTTTGAAAAGAGGAAACTTCAACGCACACAAGTATGCTAAGTGGAGTTTCAATTACATTATAATTTAATTGAAAATAGAATCTCCATCCAACAAATTGAGTGTGTGGGATGGGGATAGCTATTTCCAAAGAAAATGTGCTTTTTAAAAAGACATTAAAAATGGTTGATTTTGATTTTTTTTTATTTTTTATTATAAAAAAAAGAACCTCCTTGTAACAATCGTAGGATTTGTTAAACAAGGTTTGATTATATTTATTTTGTGCCTTTTTGAAAATTTCTTACAAATTTTTGTGTAAAGATCTCTTATTATGTGGATTTTAAAAAAGTACTTTTGGAAAGACATGTTATTTTGTAGAAGAGTTTTATTTTCTTATTGTTCATGGGATGAACCTTGCCTCACCATCAGGATGGTGAAGAGGTTCTTAATTTTGGTCATCTCCTTTATTTGATTAATTTTAATTTTCACCTATTAGGGGAACCCAATAGGGATTTTAAGACCTACACGGAGTGAGGTTTTAAAACCTAAAGGATACTGGTGAGCTTTGCTTAAGGAAGAAATAAGCTAAGTGCCAACGAAAAGAAAGATAGTCTTTGGCCTATATAAAATATAAGTCCACTATCGATGCTTGGAGACAATAATTATCTGCAAAAGATGGAGAGAGGAACTATCTCCAGCGAAGTCGCTAGAAAAATTTGTGGTGTTTATTTTTGAGATATGAGACACCACATAGATCTTAGGGGGTACTTACTGAAGTAATCAGGTATGACATTAAGGAATGATATATTATCTCAAAAGATAGAAATCACCACCCTATAATGAACCTAATCACCTAATAAATACTCCTAAGGCATGATGGGTCTTTGAATATACTAGAGATCTTTCCCCTACTTTACATGGAAAAGTAAAGTAAGATTTATTTTAAGCTGGGTTCGTTAAGTTTTCTATGGAGGCAAGCCCCCATAGTTAATTACATCTTAAGGAATGAGAATTCTTTAAGAATACTCTCGATTAAAGTAGACAATTAGGGTCTCTAAAGATTTCAAGGTTAAGACTATCAAAGGATTGGCTATTTTAGAAAATCAAATGGTTAGATCAAGGAGAAGACTTATTTTTGGAATCTATAGGGAGAAAGTAGGAAATACTCATGATATAAGGAAGCCTAGTGAGCATTCCAATCTACCTATAATTGGGCTTTATATTTTTGAAATTGAAGAGAGTTAATTATTTGAGTTAACATTTTATTAGATTGCTAGGGCTTATAATTTCACAACATAAGATTGTAGAAATGCCTAAGAGGTGAGGATTTATGCTTGTAGCCTGAAGGAAATAGTTATCTCAGATCTTAAATATAGGGAGCTTTGGTCCGAAGCACGACCTAAATCTAAGATGAAAATTGGTATATAGTTTACCTCCATAAGAGAGAATAAACCACCCAACTGCTGGACTTATAACCGCCTAGAGTGGCAGCCAGCTAACTCCTCCTACTCTTTAAATCCATGTAGGTAAGTCTTATGCTTTATAAGATGGCTAGGCTATTATTTATTTAGAAAGGAGACTAAGTCCTCAAACTCACTCCCTAAGAGACTAGAGCATGAGTGGTATGAAACCATGACTTAATCTAATAAAAATTTTATCAAATTTATTTGATTCTTTTGGACACTTTATTTTTGACAGGCTAGATTTTGTATGCCTAAATGCATGAGAATTTGATTATGGGCCAAATCAAGAGAGAAAGGGTGTTCTTCCATCAAAGGCTCTAGGTTAAGCCTTCATTCTTAAAGATGGAAGCCCCCTCTTAACAAGAGTGGAATAATGTGACATGCATGATATTATATATTCTTTCATCCAGCTAAGGGGTTGCTAAAAATTTTATTATCTTGATTTAATACCTAGGCTTTTATGTGAGGTTATGAGTTATTTTAAAATTTTAATTATGAGTTGTTGATTTGGTAGAAAAATTAATTTCATCCTAAGAGCCTACCACTTCCAGGCCACACATTCAAGCATCAATCATAAAGAAACTATGAAAAGTATATTGTTCTAATGCGCAATCTAAATACACCATCAAATAATTTTATAGACTACCATAAAAGAATAAAAGCCCAGTATGGTCGGGTTCCGCCTTACACCCCGAAATGAGAAAAAAAAGATGGGTAGCCGAGCTATGCCTTTATACAACCCAGATTACAAAAAAATAATACATGCTATGAGGGTCTTCATTTTTTCATTTCTTCCTTCTCTCTCTCTCTCTCTCTCTTGATTTGATTTGCTCCAAAGGCATCACAGGGCACCCCGGGGACTAAGCCTTCTGGCCACTGCTCATCCTAATCCTTGATAACACTAATCCTAATTCCTAATGAAAAATTACATCAAGAATAGAAAAAGTAAATCTAGCTACACCTGCAAAATAAATGTTAGCTAAACATACCATACAACCCAAGTAGTTATATGAATAATTTGGACTTAGCACCCCACACATGGGTAACCAAGCCCACCTGGTCTAACATGAGTTATGCTTAGGGGCTAAGCAACCTGCACAACAAACACATTTATATTTTTATTACAGCAGCCCCTTAAGTACAACCCCTTGCATAAAATATGATTAGGCTAATAACAACCTACCATCTAGTCTACGAGGCATACACCCTAACATCCAGTCTAAAATATTACATCACAAGACAAAATACAATATCATACATACAACACCCTAATTTAGCACTAGAAGTGGTGACTTAGTATTCTAATGAGTGTGTTTAAGGCTTGTGTGACAAGACTTTACTAGGCTTCTTTAGTTTAAGTTTCAATTTAGAGTTTGAATTTATTTAAATTTTACCTTTGGGTGATTTCAATTTAAATGATTTAATGATTATTTTTTTATTTTTATTTCACTTTTATTTGGTTAAAATGATGTTTAGATTTTTAAAAATGAAGAGTAGAGTGAATTCCATTTGTAGACAGAACTCACCCTATTCTACATCCTAACTCCTAAAGAGTCTAACCAAGGTCCTTAAGTATCTTAATTAGCCAATTTAAATTTATGTTATTCATTTGATTTGATTTGATTTAGAATTTAGAATTTGAGTTTGTTTAAGTATTTGATTGATTGATTTGTATTTTGATGTTTTAGTTTAATTGCATCTTGATAATTCAATATCCTTAATTTCTAATGAAGTTTAAGTTTATTTAAATTCATGTATTTTTGGTTAATTAATTTTAGATTAGATATTTTGGTTTAGTTAAATCTTGATAATTCAATATTCTTTTAAGTTAATATTTAATTCTTTTATTTGATTAAGGTTATGTGACTTAATTTTATGCTTATTTGATTTGATTGCGGTTCATTTATTTGTAATTTGATTGAATTAGATTAATTGAGATTTTATTTTGATTTTAATTTAGTTTGATTCTTTGTTTATCAAATTTTGATTTGTATTTTGATTTCATACATTGGATAGTTAATTAGTTTATCTTATTTAAGTAGGTTGAATGATATTTGATTTGATTACATATTAAATTGATGAGAGACTTTCTTAATTTAATTTAATTTGATTTAATTTGATTTAATTAGCTTTATTAGTCTATGGGTTTGCTTAAGTTCAATGGGATTATGTGATTAATTTAATTAAGAAGTGTATTTATGTTAATTATAAAGATTTGTTTAATTTTCAATTTGATTTCATATTTGTTTAGGTTAATGATGTAACTAATGACTTAATAATTTAGGTTTAATTTAGGTTTTGATTAATATTTAATTATATTTATGTTTGATTAAGTTTAAGTTTAATATGATTAATTTGATTAACTTAATTAGTTTATTTAAGAGGTGTGATTAATTATTAAATTAAGTAAAGATTTGTTTAATTTTTTTAAATTGGATTTCATATTTGTTTAGGTTACTGATATAATTAATGACTTAATGATTTAAGCTTAAATTAAGAATTGATTGGTATTTAATTGCATTTATGTTTGAAAGTATAAGTTTATATGATTAATTTGATTGACTTTAATAGTTTACTTAAGATGTGTGATCAAATTAATTAGTAGATTAATTAAGTGTTTGATTTGAATTAATTTTAATCTGATTTATAAAGTTAATTTAGTTTATTAAGATGACGAATTAATTTATTAAGTTTGCATTAATTAGGTGTTTATTCAATTGGATTAGCTTAAGGGTAATTAGTTTAATTAAGGAGTGTGCTTAAGTTAATTATTAATTAAACAAATATTTATTTAACTCTTAATGATGTAATTAATGATTTAATGATTTAGGTTTAATTTAGGTTTTGATTAGTATTGAATTGCATTTTGATTATGTTTGATTAAGGATGGGTTTAATATGATTAATTTGATTAACTTAATTAGTTTACTTGAGGGGTGTAATTAATTATTAAATTTAATTGGGGGTTTGATTTAAGCTTAATTTTAGAGTTAGCTTTAATGTAACTTATTTAAATTAATTTGATTAATTAAGATGATGGATTAATTCATTAAGTTTGCATTAATTAGATGTTTGATTAATTAAGTTTGATTAAGGGTAATTTAAATTTTAAATCATTAGATTAATTAAAGGTTTGTTTAATTAGAGATTAATGACTTAATTTCTCACATGTGAGTGATTTGATTTAGTTAAGTGTTTTCCTTAAGTTTGATTTGATTAAAGGATTATTGTTATTACCATCTTTATTATTAAGTGAATTAATTATTTATTTCATTTCAATTAAGTTTGATTATTTATGATTAGAGTTTTATTTGATTTGATTCATTTATTATGTTTATTTGATTTCATTAACATGTTTGATTTAGATATTAGTTTAAAATATTTAATAGTTAATTAATTATCTTATTTCAAATGGATATGATTTAATCATATATTTATTAAGTTTACTTTAACTTTATTTTGTTTAATTTGATTGGTATTAAATGATTATGTTGAATTAGTTTATTAATCCATTTAATTTTTTTGTGTTTATTTAATGATTAATTAGTTTTAGTTTACTTATACTCATTAAGGAGTTTCACATGATTAAGATTCCATGCTTAGTGTAGGTTTAATTATACTAGTTTGACCCATATTAAAGTTTCCTAGATTTGTTTAATTTTAAGTTTGACTTAAGATTTAATCATTTAATTGAGTTTTATTAACTTAAATAAGTTTAATCATATTTAATTTAATTTTCTCAAAGGATGATATTTTGTCTGATTTGAGTTTGATTAATGATTGTTAAGTGTTATTTCATTTTTGATTTTGATTTGATATTTAAATTATTTTTAGATTATGTTTTAATTAACTCCTTCATTGATTAAACTCTACTCTTAAGTGTTTATTTTGGGGTTCATTAGGATTTAGAAGATCGCATTATTTTCTTAAGAGTCCTAGATGTCAATTGAAGTGATTTAAGCCACTTTGAAGACTTTTGTAAATTTCTGAATTTTTATATGATTTATCTTATTAAAATGGATAATTTGAACTTTAAAATTTAATTTCTCCCAATCCAGAAGTCTTTTTCACTTGAAATTTCTATGGTAGGTGTGTTTTACTTTAATTTCAATCTCTGAAAATATCAACTTAATCTAACATATATTTTTAGTTTAATTAATAAAATCTAATTTTTACTAAAATTTAAATTAAGCTCAAAATACTTAGTAAAATTTATGGACTTTAGGTTTGTTAGATTCCTCTCGAAAAGATGAATCCAACGAGC
The DNA here is from genome assembly GCA_021442155.1 of Cymbidium sinense. Taxonomy (NCBI): domain Eukaryota; kingdom Viridiplantae; phylum Streptophyta; class Magnoliopsida; order Asparagales; family Orchidaceae; genus Cymbidium; species Cymbidium sinense. The sequence continues at coordinate 154,696,564 of CM038221.1, forward strand.
CCTTGTTTATAATTTTTGGTTAAGTATTATATTTTCTATGAATTTATGAAGTTTCAGGTGATTTAAATTAATTTTTTTAAAATAAAAAAAATACTTGTTGCGCTGACGTCAGTCGTTAGGCGGGAAGACTGGCCAACCCATGGAAAGCGACCCGTGGCTCACTTTGGCCTGTCCAATCTTAAATCGAACAGTCCAGATCATATCGCATGATCCAGAGGCCAGGATCGCGCAATCGACGTGCCATATGAGACGTCCGAACGCGTGAACCGCATGATTGGATGTTCATCACATCATCAGAGGCGGATCATCGATCCACTCGATCAACGTTTGATCCATGAATCGATGGACGGTCATAGCTCTCGATGGTGACATAAAAATGAAAGGAAAAATAGGGTTTTCTGAGCGAAAACTTGTGTGAATGGACTCATTTTTATATCGATTCGCACTGAAAAAATTCTATTTTCTAATTGGGTTGATTTAAAGTAAAAATATGGGATTGTTTAGGAGAAATTCCTAAAATCATAAGAAAATTAACATAAAATACGAGAAATCCTATGGTCAGCTACAATTTGGCAAAATTTACCTCGTCGGGGATGGTTTTCGACGACGGTGAAGATCCGAGCAAACTCCTAGGTATGTGAGGAAGCTTTGAAATGATCTTTAACCCTTTTCTCCTTTCAAAATATTATTTTCTTTGATGTTTACATTCGTCTCGCTAGAAATGTAACTATTTGTATTTTTGAGCTCAAAAATGGCTCAAAGAGGTGGGGGATGGATTCTTTTTGCCTGGGAGCTTTGGGAATAGTGGTGGAGAAGAGATGAAAGCCTTATTTCCCTCCCTTTTATAAAAATGGCCAAAATTCACTTTTTTGAATTTTACCCAAATTGATCGACATCTCAGTTTGGTTGGATGGATGATTGATTGAGATTTTGATTTCTACCCAAAATCCTCTTGCCATATGATCGCCTCTATTTAATGCAAAAATTGGGAGGATTTAAGTGCATGTGATGGGGGGAGATTTAAATGAGGTAACTGTGGAATCCCATGAGTGGGATCCACGAGGGGTTTAATTAGGTGCATTTTGGCTGATCCCATGGGTCAAGTTTGATCACCCCCCCAATGGGTCTGGCTTGGTTTCAAGAGATTTGGCCCAATTTAAATAGTATGGGGCAATAATTGGGTCAATTGAAACCAAATAAATTAGTTCATGGGTTTGACCATGTTCAATTCAATGATGGTCTCCTATTTGAAATTAATTTGGATTTAATTTTAGATTTAGCCAAATTGACCAATTAATTTGGGCTAGGCTGGGTCAAGTTGACTAAGTTTGACGAAGATCAAATTAGTTTCAAATATGGGTCAAATTCACAATAATCAATTTGGAATGAACTTGAGCCATTGGTTATAATTAAATTTAGTTAGATCATGATTTGAACCATTTGGCCCTTTAGGCCAATTTAGGTCAACTTAGATCAAATAGCCAATTATGCTTGGTTTGACTCAATTGGTGGTTCAAATATATCGAATATTGATTGATTCAAATTGATTCAAATCATTAATTTTAATCACCCAAGATGAGTTTTGTTAGTTTTGGTTATTCGGGAAGGATTCACTCACGTCAAATGACTAACTTGACTTGGTTTGACCTAATTGATTGCAATTGATCATTCTGAGTGATCAAAATCATGGTAGAAGGTTTGGTGAGTTTTCAATCCAATTTGGGCTGGATTGAAAGTTGTCAATAGTCCTTTTCACTTTGGGTCAAGGCGAACCCCAAGTTGGTCAATTGGTTTGGTTTTGGTTTGATTCAATTAGTTGAATTTATATATGAGCCCGATTGAAATATAAATTCTAATAATCAATTTGAGTCCACAGGTTTTGCTCAATTGAAAGTTTTGTCAAAAGGGCTAAGTTAGTTTGACTTCAAGACTTGAATTTGGCTTGATGATTATAGATTTTATTTATATTTGGATAAATGATCAAATGAATGATTGATTTGAGATAAACCACCAGCTTTGACTTTTGATAGAATTTGGCTAAGTCCAATGAATTGGCTTAAAAGGGCTTATATTGAGTTTGATTGATTCTGATAGTTTTGTCATTTGACTTGGATTTACTTTATATTTATGAATATAAATGAACCTAATAATTGATTTATAAAGAAATCAACTGAGTTGATTTGATCTAAAGGAAGTTTGGCTAAGCTTATGAATGTGGTTCATACGTTTAGGAAGGGTCTTAAGATTTGAATTTGATTTTGGAGTTTCAATACTGAGTCAAATTGAAATTAGATTTGGAATTTGAATTTGAATTTGAGATTTATTTTAAGAATTGAATGGGTTTGATTGAGAAAGTGTATCTGATTTAAAGCTATGGGATGTGTAATTTCCTTAAGCCCCAAGTGCATAACCCTAATCTTATGATTAACACTTATAAGTCTCTCAGGCTTAGTTAAGTGTTCACCTAATCACTAGATGTCTTATGACCAAGACTCAAAGTTAGAATGTCTAGAAGAGTCCTCCCAAGGAGAGGAGGTTAAGAGCTCACTCCAAAAGTGAGGTCAACACTTGCCTAACCCCATTCCTATTCATTCCTATACTATTACTTAAGAAGGACATCCACACTTATACGAATAAATTGCATAAACAAAACAAACAAATAAATACAAATTTTTTTTGCATCTTTCTTTTTCATTCATTTTTTTTGTACATGTGTTTGTATTTAAGGAAAGTGACATATTAGTCTAGACAACCTTGAGAGAGCTGTGCTTAAGTATCCCTGAGGTCAGCATCTTACACCCCAAGCTAACAATGGCTAATCCACTTTATTCCTTTTACACATATACATGTGCATGTGAATAATGGATAAAAGAAACCTCTCTTTTCAACTTAATGAAAACCATGTATCATAAAGCATTCCAATTTTCTTAAGTAATATTTCTTAGCATTCATCATAAGGTGTGCTAAACATTTCCATTTGTATGTATAGATATGTTTAGGATTCATTCATATGCATACATGTTAGAAAGAAATGAAGTGATGTGTGTTATGTGATATTAATTCAATTTATTTAATCTTAAAATGCCTTTCTTCTTTGAATATGTTTGTTTAAAAATCTAAACTTAGATTAATTAAAACACATAATAAAACATTCATTAAATAAAAATCAAATATGAATCCACTTTAGAAATTATTAGTGTAGAAGGAAAGAGAAGTTCTCTTCTCTTTTCCCTCTCTTTAAAGCTTAGTAATTAATTGTAGGATTCATTTAAACCAAACCAAAATTACAAAATAAAATCAACCCAAATCAACTAAACATTTAAATGAAACCACCCATCTAAGTTGAACATATTCATACTTAGAAAATCCAAACCCATTAAAGCCATATCACACAAACCTTTTAAAGCACACACACATTAGGTTAAGTCACCACTTCTAGTTTTTTAGGTTATGTGCATGGCTTGATGTTTGCTTTTATTTTGTGATGTATTATTTTAGTCGGATGTTAGGGTGAATAATGAATGATGAGGATGATTTAGTCTAATCATTATTTTTTGTAGGGATTGTGCTTAAGTTTGTAATAAAATATAAATACTTTTGTTTTGCATATGCTTATACCTCTGAGCATAATCCAATAGGTCAGGTGGACTTGGTCACCCATGTGTGGGTTGCTAAGTCCAATATACATGCATGAGACTTGTATGATTTGTTTAGCTAATTTATGTTTTGCAGGTGTTAGTTAGATTTACTTTTCTTTTTCATGTAATTTTGCAATTAGGATTTTGGAATGAATGCTATGGGGATTAAGATGAGCATTGGTTAAAAGATCTCAACTTATGCACCATATGAAGCCTTTGGAGTAACCACCTTCCAACCATCCAAAAGAAGGAACCAAAAGAAAGAACCAAAAAAAGAAAGAAGGAAAGAATAAATGAAGACCCCCATAACATAAATTTCTTTACTTGATTGTAAATTAATCATTTGTAATCCGGGCTGTATAAGGGTAGAGCTCGGCTACCTAATTTATTTTTGGGTTTGTGCAGTGATGCCCGACCACAAATGGTCTCTTATTCTTTTTTGTTAGCTTTATAAAATGTTTGATATTTTGTTTAGCTTGTGCTTTAAGATGGCATGTTTCCTAGTTTCTTTCTTGGTTGATGTATGACCTGGATGATGATTAGGCTCTTAGGAAAAAATAAATCTTTTACTAAATTAAATAACTTAAAATTAAAAATAAATAACTTATAACCTCATTTAAAGCCTAAGTTAAAAATCAAGATAAAAGAATTAGCAACCCCTTAGCTGGATGAGTATTTCTTTTATATCATTATGCATAAAAGTATATTATTTCACTCTTGATTGGAGGGCTTCCACCTTCGCCAGAGAAACTTGGTTTGACCTTTGAGAGCCATAATGGAAATACACCTCCCCCTTTCTCGCTGATTTTGGCCCATAATCTTATTTCTCATGCATTAGACATATGAATCCTATAAGCCTGAGTCAAATGATTGTCCAAAAATGAAAGTACAATGAAAGTATTTTGTATTAAATCTAGGTCATTTCTCATGCCCTTACATGATCTAGTCTCTTAGGGAGTGAGTTTAAGGAGTTAGTCTCCTTCTAAAATAAACTAACTTATTTTGCATAAAATATGATACATGATCTACATGATATTTAAAATTATAGAGTTAGTCACTCCCGAGTTATAAGTCCAAGCTGATGGGTGGTTTATGTCATCTCTTATGGAGGCAAACCAAATATCCATTTTTTGCCTTAGATTTAGGTCATGTTTTTAGCCCTCGCCAAAGCTCCCTATATTTAGGTTTTGAGGTTGCTTCTCCCTTCTATGGGCCATAAGTATAAATCCTCACCTCTTAGGCATTTTCATAACCTTATATAATGAAATTATAAGTCCTAAACTTCTAAAAAAAATTAACTCAAATAAATAATTCAATTTCAAAAATATAAAACCCAACCATAGGATTGTTTGAGATGCTCACTAGGTTTCCTAGCATCGTGATCATCTCCTACTTATCTTCCTTTAGCTTAGATAATAACTCTCTCTCTCTCACTCTCTTTGATCAATCCCATTTGATCTTCCAAAATAAACTAATCGATTGATAGTCCTACTGTTGACCTCATTTTTAGGATGAGCTCTCAACCCTTCCATCTTAGACATAGGACTCCTCTTAGACTTTAAGAGTCTTAAGACTCATAGTGATTGAGACACTCAACCTAGCCCTAGAGACTTAGAAGAGTTAGTCATAAGAATAGGTCATGCCTTAAGGGTGTTAGAAAATTTCTCTACCCTATAGCTCGAACCACATTCCTCACTTCCTTCCGTCAAGTCAAACTTCAAATCAAATCAACATCAAACTTAAATCAATTCCAGCTTAATTGATTTTACCCATACTCAAATCAATGCCACATGATTGAAATCTATGATTAAAACTTATGATTGAAGCCCATTATTGAAATTCCAAATCTTACCTTAGTCCTTTAATCCCCTCTTAAGGACTTGGCCTAAATCATATTCAAATCAATTCAAACTCATAAAATTTTCTCACAACTCATTTATATTCTTATATTCATATATATAAATGTATAAAATTCAAATCATCAAATTTCTCAAGTTGAAATTCCAAATTTAATCAAATCCAAGTCCTTTAATCATCAAAATCATGTTCAAATCAATTCAAACTCATGAATCACATATTTAAATATATAAATAAATAAATTCAAATCCTAAGTCACTTTTATTTTCTCTTGAGGACCAGGTCAAATCACTTCAAACTTATGAAATTTTCTCATAATCCATTTATATTCTCATTTATATTCACATATATAAATGAAATATAAATTCAAACAACCAAAACTGACTTCAAAAATTAAACTCAAATTCAATCAAAATCCAACCTAAGCATTTCAAGTCAAATTCTTGAGCTTAGCCAAATCAACTTTGAATCAAGCCAAACTCTTGATTTTTCTTCATGATTCAATCAATCCTTCAATCATAAATCCAAATATAAATACAAACTTCAATCACTTAACCAAAACTCAATTCAAAAATCAAACCCAAGTCAAATTCATGTTCACCATTTGAACTTGAAATTATCAAATGAATCAAAACTCATTTGACTTCAAACCACTTGCAAATAAATTTATATTTCAATCATAAGTCCATATGTGAGTTCAATCAAACTCAAATTAAGCTTTGACCAAGCCATTTGACTCACTTAGGCTCACTTGACCCAATGAAACCTAAAGTACCCTTATCAGCCAAATTTAATCATAACCAAATTAGATTGAACTAAGCCCACCTAAGCCTCTCATCATGATCAACAATCATCATGAGATGATCAATCACTCAAATTGGGTTAAACTAAGTCAAACCTAAGGGTTGACCAAGTCAACACTTAGCCAAAATACACCATAGGCCAAATTAATTGAAATTATTGATCAAAACTCATTCATGATCAATGTTTGAACTTGACAAAGTCAACATTTGAGCCTAATCTAGCCCAATTGGCCACTTGACCCAAGTTGACCTAAAAAGTTAAAATGTGTCAAAACTTGATCTAAGCTAAATTGATTAAAACCAATGGGTCAAGTTCATCCCAAAATGATTGTTGAACTTGACCAAAGCCTTAATTGACCAATAAAACCTAACCTAGCCCAGTTGACCTTGAACCCAACTTGACCTAAAGGGTCAAATTGAGCCAAATTCAAACTTAACCAAAATTGATTAGAAACAAAGATAGCAATCCATTTTATATGACCAACCAAACATGAACTAACCCAAGACCTAATCCAAATAGATCAAATGGGTCAAATTGGTCAACTTGATCCATTTTACCTAAATGAACTAAATTGAATCAAATTCAAACCTAAACCAAATTGAATTGAACCAAAGCCATCAAAATATTTCAAATGGTCATATGAACTTGACCCAACCCTTGGTTTGACCGATTTGACCAATTAGTCAACTTGACCCAAGTTGACCCATTTTGACATAAATAGGTCAACATGAGCCAAATCATATTAAACCAACTCCAAATTCAATGAAACTTGACCAAACTTATTTTCTAATCATACCAAACATGCCCAAACTGAAATCAAGGTCAAATAACCATTTTACCCCTAGGCCACATGGTAACCCAAAATCAAAACTACTTGGAATTTGGTCTATTCTTTTTCATGGACACTTGGCATCCTCTTAGTGGACCAAATGGTCACTAATGGACCTAGTGCACATGACCCAATGGGTTTGGGTCAGCCAAAACTGACCATGTGCTTGAAAGTGGCCTCATGGAATTCCTCCTCCACTTGATTTAGGCACAAAGGAGCTTCACCATTCCACTCCTCTAGCCAAATCGATTGCAAGGACACCCTAAATGGCATAACAAATCCACTTAAGGTGGTCAATTGGATCAAAATGGCAAAGAGGCTTGCGGTCGTCCGGTTGCCCTTGGGGGATATATACTCCCCCTAATTCAATTCAATCCACACTCTCCCTAATTTGGTTGAAGCATAGGAACTCAGAGCAAGCCCTAGCTAGTTTTCTTAAGCTTCCTATAGAGAGTTTGAAATCTCATCTTATCAATTTTCACAGCATGAAAATAGGGGAGCTCCACCGAAAACCAAACTTACCCCACACTCAAAATAAACCCAATTCCCTTTGCAAGCACCCTCAGAGAGCTTGATCAAACTCACCCAAGTCTTCATCTAAGCTCTTGAGGCAAGGGATGATCTACTTCAATAAAAACTGAGCTCAAGTGCAAGAGGAGTTGGCCCATAAGAGGATCTACCCAATCTTAGAGCCTCCAACTTGACAAGCTTCTCCAAGAGAATCTCAGTGTTGGTGGTGATCACCTCGTGGCGTTAGCCATTTTTTGAGCTTAAATTCAATGTGGTTTGGAAAAAGAAATTTTAATCCCATAGAATTCTAGATGTGCTTGCCATTGTGCCTAGATGGTGTGAGCTGACCAATCAAGCTCATGCCTAGAAGATGGATGGTGTCCATTCTCCACCTGAGGGAAGAATCATCGCCCATCGACATTTTGGATGGATTGAAAAACACGTAGCATCCACAAATTTATCATTTAGAACTGCAACTTTAATCTCAACCGTCAAATTCTTGATTGGAAGGTTGAGGAGAAAGCACGTAGCATCGTCGCTGATGTAGTGCTACGATGTGAGAAGTTAAAGATCCAACCCTATCGTGCCACATGTAAAGCGCATGCCGTGTCAGCGGCCTACGTGGAACTGATGGGATTAAATACTTAATTAGGTTATTAAATATTCTAATTAATTATAGAAACTTCCTAAATTAATATCTAAGCCTGAAAAAATCAAAAAAATATGAAATAATTTGCATTGGATAGATAATTGAATATAGAATATTCTAAAATTAATTTCAATGGATTTTGAACAGTGCTTTTCTCTAAATTTTGGTTTTATTAGAAATGTTATTTTATTAATTACCCTCTAATTACTCCACTGATTAATCCCAAACTTCTTGTGCTTAATTAGTGGGATGACTCCTACTTCTCTTAATTTTCTTGAGGTTTATTGGTAGCTTAATTAGAGGAATTGCTAGTTCATTCCTTAATCACTCCCTTAATATAATTAGGCTTAATTAAGGATATAATTAGTGGTTTAACCCTTTGATTGAGTCAATTAATTTTTGAAAGAGTGAATATGAGGTTTAGGGAAAAATTTTGGGATACTTTCCTTAAGATATTCCCTAAATCCCCTTTTCTTTCTGAATCCATCCTTAATTAAGGGTTAATTCACTAATTACCCTCTTTCTTAATTTTATGAAATTCTAGAATATTTTAGAACTCAATTAATCTATCTTGGGTAGATGCTTAGGTGTTCAAGAGCCTAAGTATAATTAAGGAAATAAAAATCCAACTCACATGTGTGAGGGGAGGTTATGAAAGTACTTAAGTTAAACCCCCTTAGCTTAATTAATCATTAATCATGAGCCACATTAGGCCCTTTTCTTACTAGGTGTATTGTTGATTTAAATTCCTGGTGTGATTTTATGTCATCTCATTGGCTCATAATTATTTGATTAAGTATGCTAAGGTGATATAGGTAAGTGGTAATTAACATACTTAATTCATACCTTAACATAATCAAAGCATAAAATTGATCTAATCACCTAAAAATTAAACTAAAATAATAAACATATGTGGGAATGGGTTAGGAACAACAAACTCACCTCACATTTCTCAAATTAAATCCAACTCAAAACAAAATCAAACCTTCTTAAAAATAAAAAATAATAATTTGATTTGCTTTAAGCTTTCTTATTTCATAAGATTGTCTTTAGGAATTAATTAGGGTGAATGTGTTCACATACATTCATCACTTTAGTTCTTTCTAACATGCTAAATTTGTATGTAATATGAATTTCATGCATTCATGCTTTTCAAAAATCAAATTAAAAAAAATGCAATGTTTCTTTATGTCAAATTGCATGTTTTGGCTAAAAAAAAATATGAATGGCTATTATCACTATTAAATTCAAAACTATTTTCAAAAATCTATAAATCAAATACCTAAAACTGAAAGTGTTCTACCTATAGTTTATTTATAAGCTTGCATGTGAATATAAAAATGTATCTTATGTTTGCTTCCTTTCTTTCCTCTTAATATGGATTTGAATAAGATTTACAAAGTGTATAGTTCTTTTAAAAGAACATAACACTTGCTTAAATCTATTCTTATCCTCTTCCATATTATGACTTAAGAAAGATCCTTACACTTACACATATAAATTGCATAACCAAGTCAAAACATAAGTACAAACTTTTGCATCTTTCTTTTCTATTCATTTCTTTTGTACATATGCTTGTATTTAAGGAAAGTGGTATATTAGTCTAGACAACCCTGCGGTTGCGAGGCTTTAAGTAGCCCTAAGTAGGTCTTGTACCTTACATGCTAGTGTTAATAATGGCATCGTAATCATTTATGCCTTTCATATATTCATGTGTGCATGTGAAAAAAGGATAAGAAATTCTATTTTCTACTTAATGAAAATCATGCATCATAAAGCATTCAAATTTTCTTAAGTAACTCACTTAGCATTCATCATAAAGTGTGCCAAACATTCTCATTTGTATGTGTAAATATGCTTATGATGCATCCATATGCATGTTATACATTTTGGGAAAGAAATGAAGTGTTATGTCTTTTGGAATTTAATTCACTTTACTTAATCTTAAAATGTCTTTCTTTTTGAATAGGTTTATTTAGAAAAAATATAAACTTAAAATACATGATAAAATATCCACTAAACAAAACTAAACATGAATCCGCTTTAGAAATTACTTAAGGTAGGAAGGAAAGAGAATTTCTCTTCTCTTTTCCCTCTCTTTAAAACTTAGTAATTAATTATAGGATTCATTTAAACCAAATAAAAATACAAAATAAAATAAACCCAAATCAACTAAACACATAAATGAAACCACCCATCTAAGTTGTACATCTTCACACTTAAAAAATCTAAACCTTAAAGCCATATCCACACAAACCTTTTAAAGTACACACATTAGGTTAAGCCACCACTTCTACCTTTAGGTTAGGGTGGTTCATGGCTTGATGTTTGCTTTCATTTCATGATATTTTGTTTTAGTCTAGATGTTAGTGTGAATGTGCATAGAATGAATGGTAGGATGTTTTAATCTAATCATTATTTTCTGCAGTGGATTATGGTTAAGGGGTGCTATAATAAAAATATAACTATTTTTGTTGTGTAGGTTCTTAAACCCCTAAGCATAATCTAATAGGCCAGGTGGAGTTAATCACCCATGTGTGGGTTGCTAAGTCCAATATACATGTTTGGGACTTGTATGGTTTGTTTAGCTAATCTCTATTTTATAAGTATTAGTTAGATTTACTTTTTCTTTTCATGTATTTTTATAATTAAGATTTTGGAATGATTATTATGGGGGAGTAGGATGAGCATTCGTCAAAAGATTACATTTTATATTCCACGTGAAGCCTTTGGAGCATCCACCTGCCAACCATCCAAAAGAAGGAACCAAAGAATAAAGAAAAAAGAAGAAAGAAGAAATGAAGAAATGAAGACCACCATAATATGAATTTCCTTACTTGATTGTAAATTAATTCATTTGTAATCTAGGTTATATAAGGGTAGAGCTTAGCTACCCAATTTATTTTCGGGTTTGTGCGGTGGTGCCCGATCACAAATTGCCTCTTATTCTTTTGCGTTAGCTTTATAAAATGGTTGATATTTTATTTAGCTTGTGTATTAAGATGACATGCTTCCTAGTTTCTTCTTTGCTTGATGTATGACATGGATGGTGATTAGGCTCTTAGGAAAAAATAAATCTTCTACCAAATTAAATAACTCAAAATTTAAATAAATAACTCACAACCTCAATTAAAGCCTAAGTTAAAATTAAGATAAAAGAATTAGCAACCCCTTAGCTGGATGAGTATTTCTTTTATAACATCATGCATAAAAGCATATTATTACACTCTTGATTGGATGGCTTCCACCTTTGCAAGAGAAATTTGGTTTGACCTTTAAGAGCCATGGTGGAAACACATCTCCTCCCTTCTTACTTATTTTGGCCCATAATCTTACTTCTCATGCATTAAGCATATGAATCCTATAAGCCTGAGTCAAATGATTGTCCAAAAAAATAAAAAATAAAATGTAAATTGTATTAGATCTGGGTCATTTCTCATGCCCTTACATGATCTAGTCTCTTAGAAAGTGAGTTTAAGGACTTAATCTCTTTCTAAAGAAATAATAGTCTAGTTATCTTACATAAAGCATATGATTTGCCTATATGAATTTAAAATCATAGGAAGAGTTAGTTGATAGCCACCCCTAGGTGGTTATAAGTCCAAGCAGCCGATTAGTTTGTCCTCTCTTGTGGAGTCAAACCAAATACCCATTTTTGCCTTAGATTTGGGTCGTGCTTTTGACCCTCGCCAAAGCTCCCTAGATTTAGGTTCTGAGGTTGCTTCTCCCTTCTATGGGTCATAAGCATAAATTTTCACCTCTTGGACATTTCCATAACCTTGTATTATGGAATTATAAGCCTTAAACTTCTAATAAAAATTCAACTCAAATAAATAATTTAATTTCCAAAACATAAAGCCCAACTATAAGATAGTTTGAGATGTCCAGCCCCCAGCATCATGATCTCCTCTTATCTTCCTTTGGCTTTGTTAAAAATTTTCTCTCTTTGATCAATCCTATTTTCTCTTCCAAAATAAATTAATCGATTGATAGTCCTACCTATTAAAATTTTTGGAGACAATGATCATTCACCTTAATTGAGAGTATTCCTAAGGGATCTCATTCCTTAGGATGTAATTAACTATGAGGGCTTGCCCCTGTTGGGAACTTAACGAACCCAATTTAAAAAAAAAAATCCTACTTTACTTTTCCATATAAAGTAGGAGAAGAATCATTGGTACACATGCATACCCATTGTCCTTAGGAGTCCTTATTGAGGTGATTAGGTTTATTGTATGGTGGTAACTTCTATCTTTCAAGATAGTACTCCTCACCTCAATGTCATACCCGATCACCCTCAATAAGAACATATGTGGATCTACGTGGTGCAAAAATGCACAAAAAGAAGAAGTATATTTTTATCTTCATTTTATCCCTTAAAGAGTTAAGATGGAAGTATACCCTTTTCTTTTAAAAATTTCCTTATAAAATTTCACCACACCTACCTATTGAAATCTTTGGAGACAATGATGATTTACCTTATTCAAGAGTATTCCTAAGGAATCCCCTTCCTTATGATGTAATTAACTATGGGGGCTTGCTCCTGTAGAAAACTTAATGAACTTGATTTAAAATAAATCCTAATTTACTTTTTCATATAAAGTAGGGGAAGAATCTCTGGTACATATGCAGACCCATTATCCTTAGGAGTCCTTATTGGGGTGATTAGGTCCATTATATGGTGGTGACTTCTATCTTTTGAGATAGTACACCTCTCCTCAATATCGTACTCGATCACCCTCAATAAGAACATCTGCGGATCTACGTGGTGTCAAAAATACTAAAGGAGTATGTTTCTATCTTCATTTTATTCCTCATAGAGTGAAGATGGAAGTATACATTCTTTAGAAATCATATAAAATTTCACCATAGATTTTTCTGGCTACTCCGCTGGAGATGGTTCCTCTCTCCATCTTTGATAAATGATTGTTGTCTCCAAGTATTGGTAGTGGGTTTGTACTTTTGTATGAATCCAAGACTATCTTTCTTTCCATTGTCACTTAGCCTATTTCATCCTAAGTTAAGCTAGCCAACATCTTTAGGTTTTAAGACCTCACCCCATGTTGGTCTTAAAACCTCTATTAGGTTCCCCAATGAGTGAAAATAAAAGTTTAAACAAAAAGAATTAATTAATGACTTCTTCCTTACCATTTTCATGGTAAGGAAAGGTTTATTCTAAAATAATAAATACAAAATAAATCCTTCATAAAATTCTTGCTTTTCAAAAAGCACTCTTTCAAAATGCACATAATAAAATATTTTGCACAAAAATTTTCCTAAATCACCTTAATCTAACAATCTTCATGATTATTAAATGTAGGATCATCTTTACAAAAATAAAATTTCAACAATCACATTTTCTAAAAGCACAAATGAGTTTCTTCACTCAATTCATTTTGGTGAAGACCTCATTTTCAAAAATAAAATTCCAACAATCATATTTTCAAAAGCATAGAATTTGAAGATGGGCCTTTCCATTCAATACATCCAAATATGTTGAATGGATATTACATCTTCAAGCAAAATCACAACTTTGAAATTCCACTCAACACATTCACATGTGTTAGGTTGGAATTTTCATATTTTCAAAAAAACACATATGAAACCTGTCCATTCAATATACCCACATTTATTGAATGGAGGTTTCATTTTTAATCAAAATAAAAAATAAATTTTCAAAAAGCACATATGAATATCTCCATTCAATATACCTAAATTTATTGAATATAAATTTCATTTCCAAATAAAACAACATTATTTTGAAATGCCACTTAACATATACCATATATGATTAGGTTGGGATTTCCTTTTTCAAAAAGCAATAATCACACACAAAATATACATATTTGGAAAATGAAACATAATTGATTTCCATCTTACATACCCAAATTTGTTAAATGGAAATCGCCCCTTTCAAAGTCAACAAAAATAAAAAATTTCAAAACATACTTGGAACTTCATTCTAGTATATCCCATTTGCTAAAATGAAGTATCCCTTCTCCAAAAACAAAATTTTGAAACGCATTTTTGGAATTTCATTTAGCATACTCAAATTTGCTAAGTGAAATCTCCATTTCACAAAATTTTCAAAACACATATAGAACTTCAATTTAGCATACCTCATTTCCCAGAATGAAGTATCCCTTTTCCAAAAACAAAATTTGAAACACACTTTTGGAATTTCATTTAGCATACTCAAATTTGCTAAGTTAAATCTCCATTCCACAAAAATTTTCAAAACATATTTGGAAATTTAATTTAGCATACCCCATTTGCTAAAGTGAAGTCTCCCCTTTTCAAAATCAAAACACAAATTTTAAACACATTTTTGAATTTTATTTAGCATGCTCAAATTTGCTAAGTGAAGTTCTCATTTCAAAAAAATTAAAGAAATATAATGGAACTTCATTTTTGCATAACATATTTGCTAAAGTGAAGTCTCAATTTTCAATCAAAATCAAATCAAAACTAAAAGAAACACATTAGGATTCCCTTAGCATACTTAAATTTGCTAAGGATCCTATTTTTCAAAAACAAATTAAAATCAAAAGAAACACATTAGGTTTCATTTAGCATACTTAAATTTGCTAAAGATCCTATTTTTCAAAAAACAAATTAAAATTAAAAGAAATATATTAGGTTTCCTTTATCATACTTAAATTTGCTAAATATCCTACCTTTCAAAACTAAATCAAAATCAAAAGAAACGCATTAGGTTTCCTTTATTATACTTAAATTTGCTAAGGATCCTATTTTTCAAAAATAAATTAAAATTAAAAGAAACACATTAGATTTCCTTTACCATACTTAAATTTGCTAAGGATCCTACTTTTCAAACCCAAATCAAAATCAAAGGAAACACATTATGTTTCTTTAAGTATACTTAAATTTGCTAAGGATCCTATTTTTCAAAAATAAATTAAAATTAAAAGAAACACATTAGGTTTCCTTTAGCATATTTAAATTTGCTAAGGATCCAACTTTTCAAAATCAAATCAAAATCAAAAGAAACACATTAGGATTTTCTTAGCATACTCAAATTTGCTAAGAATCCTATTTTCAAAAATTTCCAAAAAAATAAAACACACTTGGATTTCCTTGTTTAGCATACCCAAATTTGCTAAATGAGAAATTCCATTTCTCATTTTCAAAATCACAAAATGATTCACAAAGCAAAGCAAACAAAGAAACCAAAAAAAAAAAAAATTATTTTCAAACATCCCACTTAGCATACCCAAATTTGCTAAGTGAATAAATTTCAAAAATTTTAAATCCAAAATAAAAGCAAATTAACCCTTTACTTTAACATACCCAAATTTGTTAAATAAATAGTCCTCAAAATTAGAATTAAAACTCAAATATGAACCTATGGAAGCATCTTCAAACGAAAATATTTGAACCCATTTTCAACATATCCAAATTTGTTGAAAGTGGATTCTACATCCAAAAAATTCTTCTTTCCAATCAAATCTTGAAATCTATTCTAAATCATTTGAGCTCGACTTAACATTTTCAAAATGTTGAATATGGGTTCAAATTCAAAATTCTAAATTCAAAGTCAACAGAAATCTAATTCAAGTTTATTTTCAACATTGTAGACTCTCATTTAGCGACATTTTCAATTTCATTATCAGTTCAATTTTTAGTTAATAGAAATGGCTGCACATAAATATGTTTTCACCTTTCCCCATGGGATGGACTTGGCCCTAGATTAGGCCAACCATCCCCGCTCTGATTATGCCCACCTCATTCATTTTAGATGAGGTTTTGAGAGGGGAGGATTACCTGTGAGGGAACTCCCCTCACCATTGTTAACAGGAGCACAGTGACCGGGTAGAAGCCGATCATTCTGATTGATATTCCCTCGGACTCTGATATTCCCTCACTGAAGAGGAAGGCATTGGTGGTTCCTACAGTGTCAGCATCAATACCAGTGCCTGTGACAGTGCTAGTGCACCCGCTTATTTCCTATCCTGCTCTAATGAGGGCTAGCACCCACTCATTAGCACCTTCCAGGGATAGTCTCCCCTGCTTTGAGGTCGAGTCTAGCTCTTACTCTGCCCGCCCCACCAAGACTCAGAGGAGGAACAAAAATTGTATGATAAAGTGGTACCATACATGCAATGCAGGAGATGGAGGCAGCTACCCGATCAATTATTGAGCAGTTGCCCACTCTGATTTTCCGGCTAGTTACAACGAACCCATTTCATCCTCTCTCTAAGTCTAACACAGAGGATGTTAGAAGGATCCTTACTTCCCCTCCACCAGCAGTTCAATTTCAGCCCCCAGTTAGTTAGAGTAAGAGGCCATATGCCGGCCTCCATTAAGTTTTATGCCAGGTTGGCAGAACCTACGGACGATTTGAGTCTGAGGCTCAATTTGACTTGAGATATGTTATCCCCCGCGGTGTGGGGAAGCATCTTCGGCCGGAAAGGGCCAGGGAGGCCCATACTACAGTTCATATAACTAGCCGAGAGAGGTGGAGGTTTGGTCGACAGTCAGCGGCCTCTGCACTCATTGATTTTCCTGATCGGTGCGCTACCCGCGTCGATCATACAGACATCATTATACTTACTGGGACTACCCATCACATGTAGAGAGCTACTATTTCGAGAGAGTCAGTGGCATCTCCACCACACCCCCCAACCCCCCTATCCACCATCGCCCATTCATGTTTTAGCATCTCCAGTTCTATCGAACGCCATGAAGGCCACATCCAGGGAGAAGAGGACCACGTTGGTGATCCGACTATGACCAAGGGATCTCATTCTATCTACACCACCTACTATGGCAAGGCCGAGCTTTTCTGCTTGACCTTTTACCCCAATTATGGTGCGGAAGGAATGGTGACTTCGAAGCATAGTGGTTGTCTCTTCACCATCACCACCACAACAGGACATGGAGATGGTTACAGCAGTTGCAGAGGGAGAAGGTGGCAACCTAATTTCACCTATGATGATAGAATTTCCTAGGAGTGTGACCCCATACAAAGTCAGTGATAATAAGGAGTGTATATCTTCCAGCAAGTACAGCCCTCACAGGGTTGATTCTCCAGTAGTAGGGGAGGCTCGGTGCCTCAGAGTGCATAATGTTGATCCCACCACCGATCAACCAAAATCATCTGTGCCAGTTCCGACAGATCATTCTCTTGATGACATAGTAGCTCATTATTTTATGGAGAAGAAGGAGATCCTAGGATATGACTAGTCTAATGAGGAGAAGATTAGCTTCGATCCCAATGAAGATGATTTTTTGGGAGACTCAATAGGGGTTTGCATGGAGATACCAGAGGATCCCTCCTCAGAGAGCATCAAGCTATGGAAGGTGTTGAAGATAAGCAGGAAGACACAACCCTCTAGATCCAACACCTCCTAGCACAAATAAAGTAGAAGGATGAATAAATATGATGAGAAGAGGCTTAAGGATCTGTTAGCAACTATCTTAGAATTACAAAACTAAGTCCCAACAGTTCATCCTACCATAATTGAGACTAGTCAGCCAGAGTTGGTGCATGTCTCAGACCCAGTCAAGACTTTACCTTCATTAGAGCAAGGTAGCACCAGCATATATAGAAAGGTAGTGGATAGTACCTCCAAATAGAAAAAGATATCAAGTCCATGGTTAAGCAGCAAGTGAAGGAAGCGTTGGCTCAAGCCTAGGAAGGATCATCAGTTCCAAAGGGTAGGCCCTACCCAGAGGAATTTGCTGCAATCCAATATCCTAAGGGTTTCATGTCACCTTCCTTCAAGAGTTTTGATGGCAGTGGAAACCCGAGGTAGCACATCACGTATTTCAAAGCTAGTTGTTACAACATTGGTGGAAGTGACACTTTACTCTTCCATCTCTTCGTTAGTAGCCTAGCATGGATTGCTTTTGATTAGTATGTTTAACTTCCCAATAGTTCAGTAAAGATTTTTGCTGAGTTGGAGCAACTCTTTATCAAGAGGTTTGTTGGAGCTCAACAAAGAGTTAATGCTGATGATCTCATTATAACACAACAACACTCAGGTGAGTCTCTTGTTGACTGTATTCTTAGATGGTGTAACCTGAGTATGAAATACGAACCGCAGCTATCTAAACAATATGCCATTGAGATTCTTCTAAAGAATATCCATGGCCCGGTCGCCTTCATGCTTAAGGGCTTCACCATCAAAATCTTTGAGAAATTAATCAACAAGGTGGCCAGGTTGCAAAGAGAAGCCAAACAGTTACCTTCTCCAGATGTACCAACAAAGCCAAAGCCATAGAAGATATATGAGAAGAAGCCAAGGGCAGTGATAGCAGTGGATAAGGGGAAACAGTCAGCCAGAGAGCAGTTTGAGAGACCTTGTGCTCAGCAGCCGACACTTCCACCTCCTCTACCTCCACCAAGGCAGCCCTACCGGCCGCCACAGCAGCCTCCATGGCCTATTCTGCCTTCTCCTTGGCCCACATCATCAGCAATAGCGGTAGACATACCCACCGGCAGTTATCCATGGTCCACTTACTCTTTTGAATAAACTCAACAAACCTTATTCATTTAAGAGGGAGGTAATTAGGAAGATCTTTAAGAACCTTTTAAAGAAGCCTGATTTTCAGCTACCCGAACCTAGGAGACCGGAGGAGGTGGGTAAAAGCCATGATCCTAACTTTTGCCCCTACCACCGTATGCTAGGCCATGTTTTGGAGATTGCTTCACATTTAAAAAATGGATTGAGCATAGCTTCAAGACCCATGCTATACTCATCCCAAAGTAATACCTTATGGAACAACCATCCAGTTCCATTAGGGTAATCCTTTGGATACTTGCGATCCTTCCAAAACCAAAGAAGGTTGGGATATCTCCTTATCCAAAACTTCTAAAAAGATTATTCAGAATATCAAGAAACTTTCCTTGCAGGTGCCTGAGTTAGCTCAAACCTCCAATATCAAGGAAGGATTGTAAGTTGCCAGAGCCAACTCAAGGAAAGGGGGAGCTCAGCAGTAGCAGCATGTGCTAGCCCAGGATAGCCCAGTAGCGCAACCACCAATTGAGTCTAGCCTCCAGTCCACCGTTGTAGCTATCACATCAGTGACTACTACTACTTCAGCTAGTTCTTCTTTTTCTAGTAGACATCTTGTATCAACGGATGAGTGCATCAAATCTCTCACCCCTCTTATTTTACTTGATTTCTACTTTGTACCTCTTATCGAATCCAAGAAATTAAAGATTAAAGATAGCTTGAATTACAATTCCTAATAACTCTTCAAGTTTAAACAACAATTATAATAATTTTGATCTTTCTCTTTCTGATTCAGAATTGGATTTTCCTACTCTAAATGCTATGGGTTCACCTCCTGAGATAGACTTGGAATCATCTGATTCTGAGGGTCCCATAGGAGAAGTTGTAGGTGAGCCTGATGTGCAGGTAGAACCTTCCATTACCCTGCCATAAGAGATCACCGAAGTCAAACTCCGTAGTGGCAAGGTTCTACCTCCTAGAGCATCACCTCAAGATAGAGGAAAACAAGTCATTGGTTCAGAGGATCTAGAAACCCCTCCACAGGATGCTCCACCCTTGGATATGCTTATGGAGGATCAGCCCAAGGTGGACTGCAATGTCCTCTCTCATGCAAGAAAGTTGTCATGTAAGTTAAGCATATATGATGCCCTTGTCTTATCCAAAAAGATGAGGGAATCATTAAACAAGGCTCTCTTTGATCTTGAAATATGCTTAGCTGAGCTAACCGCTATTGGTGAGGAGGCACATTATTCTAGAGAAGCCCAGCAGATCACTTTCACAGATGAAGACCTTCTGGGGGATATGGAGCAGAATCGCCCCCTCTACATTATAGTGGACATGGGCAGATTTAGACTTGCCAAAGTTCTCATTGATCTAGATGCATCAGTGAATATTATGAGTCTAAAGACCCTTGTCTATTTGAGGATCAACATTTCCACACTCTGAGGAGATCGAATGATGTTGAGAGGATTTAATGAACAAGATGAACGGGCTTTAGGTTCCATAGTGTTACCTTTGGAGATAGGTGACTGTAAGACTGAAGCAAAGTTTTTCATCATTGATTTGATACTTCATTCACCGCTTTGTTCAGTAGGCCCTGGATACATCAGAACAAGATAATTTCATCCTCCCTCTATTAGTGCATAAAGTTTAGGAAGAATGAGATTGAACACTGTGTCAAAGGAGATTAAAAGCCATTTTCAGTTAGAGAGATTAAGATATATGAAGATGCAACCTACTATCTTCCTCAAAACACCATTTATTGTGAACTTGGACAAAACTCAAATTCAAAATAAAAATAAAATGAAGAAAAAGAGAAAATAAAAGAAAAATAAAAAAAAGTGAAAAATCTAAGTGAACAAGAAAGGAAAATTGAAGAAGAAATAGAGCCGCATATCACATTCCACCCACAGTTCATTCCATCATATGGACATGTGGGTAGGATGACTTGACCTCCACCAGGTAGAGGAAGAGGAAGAAGTAGAGACAATTTCAGAGGTGAAAAACCCCCTAGTTGGCCATCAGCCAACAGGGGTTATGTTCCAGTTCATAGAAGCACCCTTACTATTCACATAAACTTGGAATCCAGCTCGGAGGATGAGTCTAATGTGATTAACATACCAACCAACCCCTCTCAGCGGGTTTTGTTGGCTTAATGAGCCTCATGTTTAATCCGATTAATTTTTATGATAACAAATGAATGTTTGGATATTCTGATGAATGTTTTTATGTGTTTTAGATATATCAATTGCTAATTACATATCTAATACATCTCATAATATGTTTGAAGAAATTGCAAGAGAAGAAGAATGAAATATAGATCAAATTGAATAATTTGTTTTATTTTAATCAAAAAGATTCTTTCAATTAAAGCTAATGATCACAGAATACTTAAATAAAATGAGTATATGATAAATCTATGTAGGCTAATAAGCTTTTAATTAAAAAGAGAGATCTAGCAAATATGAAAATAATTTAAGCATACTAATTTAATTTAAAATGTTTAAAATATACTTCTGAAATAGATCTAAGAATAAATGATCTTTCAAAATGAGATTAATGATGAAATATTTCAAGAAACCAAAAGAAGTTTGTAGGAAGTTAAAAATTTTAACAAGTTGAAATAGATCCTACAAACTATCACAAGAGTTTTTCACAAAAAAATGATTGAGAAACTTTGATGTGAAAAAAAATGTCCAAAGACTAATCCACCAAAGAGTATAAATTGGAAAGAATAAATAGATGGTGAAAATAGCATGAACAACTAAAAAGGATTAAGATCAAGAAAACAAACTCAAGTAATTTGAGAAAGCTTGCTTAGTTGAAGATGTTGAAGCTTCTAAATCAAGAATTTGATCTTGCAATATTTGGAGAATACTTGGAAGGAAAATCTAAGAAATTTTCTTTTAGATTTGCTGGAGGGATTTTAAATTTTGAATGAGGAATACTTTCATGAAGAGAATGAGGGCTATTTATAGGCAAGAAGATCATATTGAATTATTTCAAAAATATATATTATTCTAACCTCATGCTATCATGTGATAATTTAATATTCAATAAAAAATATAATTTATATTAAATAAATATTAAATTAAAGCAGCCAAAATTCAACTATTCACTTGGGCAAGTAAAAAATAATCAAATATGGCTCTTAATATATTCAAAGCATGTAGCATGCATTCATTATTAAAATCAGCTAATATTTGAAAAGTCATAATAAATTTAATTTTAATCAAACGTGGGTCATGTGACCTATCAAATTAAAGGAAAAAATTCAAGGAATCCATTGGAGATGAAATCAGATATAAATTCCTTGATTATAAAATGACTTTGGCTAAAATACAAAATTTTATATATTTTTGTTAATTTTGACATGTGACATTTAAATATTATGATATAATTTATATATAATCATACATATGTTAGTTATCATATAACCATCAAATTAAATTAAAATATTTAATTATATTAAGTAAATAAAATAATTACACTTAATAGTCATTATCATTTATTATTTTGACAATTCAAATGCTATGTATGAAACATATAATTGAATGTTAATCCGATAGAAATTAACCTCATTAAAATAATATATTAAGTTGTGAGAAAATTGATTCATGCCAATGAATAAATGCATATAACCTAAAATATTATATTTTGAGCTTCACATTATCCAATTTGATCTATCTTTCATTCTTCTCCACTTGCAATTTCCTCAAACATATTATGAGATGTATTAGATATGTAATTAGCAATTGATATATTTGAAACACATAAAAACATTCATTAGAACATCCAAACATTCATTTGTTCATCAAAATTGATCAGATTGAACATGATGCTCATTAAGCCAACAATCTTCCCCTTTTTGATGATGACAAACTAAAGTTGGGTATTGATTTTGATGAAGGTGCAAATTGACCTTTCATCATAGTTTTTGAAAAAAATTCTCTTTTGAAAAATTTATGCACAAGAGATGAATAATGTTGCTCCCCCTAAATGTATGCAACCAACATTTTACTCTTCTCCCCCTTTTGACAATATTAAAAAGTGAGAACAAGCTACATACAATTTTAAATATTAGGATATAACATTCTAATCATGCTTTTAAAGTACAAAAACATTCTTCTATTAAGGGTTTTGTAAAAATATCTGCAATTTATAAATCGGTACTAATGAAATTAATATTAACATCACCTTTCAAAACATGATCCCTAATAAAATGATGTATAATTTCTATATGCTTGGTTTGTAAGTCTTTGGATAGGATTTTGATCAAACTTATTATTATCGAACTAGAATGTGTTCTTGCTTAATACCAAAATCTTTTAATTATTGCTTTAACTAATGGACTGACAACACCAAGCTATGTACTTAGCCTCGGAGTGGATAAAACTACATTAATTTTGTTTCTAGATGACCAAGACACAAGTGATGATCCTAAAAAAATGACATGTGCTAGATGTGCTTTTCTATCTACTTTGCATCCGCAAAATCGACGTCGAATAAACACCAAATCACATGATTCGTGATACCATAAACCTAACCTAGTGTATCAAATACTAAAAGATACGCTTGCTATTAAATGAGATTCTTTCGGGTTGGCCTAAAATGAGCACAAACACAAACATAATATCAGGCCTACTAGCAGCAAGGTATAAAAGTGAACCTATCATACTCCTATAAAGTATTTGATCAACAAATTTTCCTAATTCATCTAAATCTGATTTTGTAGATGGGCTCATAGGAGTTTTACTAGATTTAAATCTTTTCATGTCAAACCTCCCAAGCAATTCATTTGTGTACTTGGTTTGATAGATGAAAGTGCCATTTTCTTATTACTTCACTTGAAGACCTAAGAAAAAATTAAGTTCTCCCATCATACTCATTTCAAACTCTTTAGACATCAATGATGAGAACTCATGGCATAAAGATTCATTTATACTTCCAAATAATATATCATCTACATACACTTGTAGCACAATCAAATCATCATCTATGCTCTTAAGGAATAAGGTGGTATCTACTCTACCCTTTCTAAATCCATGATCTATCAAAAAGTTACTTAACTTATCATACCAAGCACGAGGAACCTATTTTAAACCATATAAGGCTTTCTTTAATTTATACACATGATTTGGACAATCAAGGCTCTCAAATCTAAGTGGTTGCTCTACAAATACATTTTAGTCAATAAATCCATTCAAAAATGCACTTTTGACATCCATTTGAAAAATTTTTAAATCCTTAAAATAAGCATAAGCAATCAGTAAACTGATAGCTTCTAATCTTGCTACGGGTGCAAAAGATTCTTCAAAATCTATACCTTCAACTTGTGTGTATCCTTGTGCAACTAACCTAGCTTTATTTCTAACAATACAACATGAATCATCTACCTTATTCTTAAAGACCATTTTTTTTCCAATGACATTTTGATCTTGGGGTCTTGGGACTAATTCCCAAACATCATTTCATACAAATTGATTCAACTACTCTTCCATAGAAATAATCCAAAAATTATCATTTAATGCTTCTTCTAAATTTTTAGGTTCAACCTGAGATAAAAATGTTGAATGATTTACAACCTCTCTACTATGTCTTCTCGTCATAACTCCTTTTAAAGGATCTCCTATAATTAGTTCCTTTGGATGATTTTTATTATATTTTCATTCTTTAGGCAATGAATCATCCACATTATCTTCTAAAGATATTTTCTTAAAATTATCAATGTCTTCTTCAATCACTTCATTTCTAATAGGATCAATTAAATTTTCATCAAAAATAACATTATTGATTCTTCTACAATCATTTTTCTCTTATTGAAAACTCTATAAGCTCTACTAAAAAGAGAGTATCCTAAGAAAATACCATCATCTGAATTGCAATCAAACTTACCTAAATGATCTTTTCCATTATTCAAAATAAAGCATTTACATTCAAATACATGAAAGTGTTCAATCTTAGGATTCTTTCCAAAAATAATTCCCAAAAATATTTTGGCAATTTATACTCATTTTATAAGTATTTTGTGATCATTAGCTTTAATTATAAAAATCTTTTTGGTTAAAATAAAACATTATTCCTTGTTAAAATTTATTTTATTGTGCAAAAGAACATTGTGAATTTATTTTGAAATAATTTTTATATTAGTCTACAAATTGTAATAACATAAACATCTTAATAAGATCACTTTAAGATATTTATTTTATTATTTCTTATCAAAATTAAGTGAGCATTTTATCTTGCCAAATTTTTTAAGTTGTAAGTGATCATTTATAAGTTGTGACATCATTTTTTGAATTGGATAGCTTGGTGTATTTGTGAGAGATTTATTTTATCAAAATTTATTATCTTGTATTTTTCTTTTGTCTTTGTAAAATTTATATTGGGATTGTACTGCCCTTTGTAGGAGTACATATTATGTAGGGTTGTACTCTCCCTGTTATGAGAGTACTATTTATAAACTATTTTGCATTAAGTAGATTCCTAGCGGGGTGGCTGAGTGGATGTAGATTTTGGGGTTTGTAGAATCACATAAAAAATTTTATTGTCTCTCTTTACTTTCTTGTACTTTTATTTTTGCATTAAGAATTGTATCTTGTCATTATAAAATGAAAATTAATTTTCTACTAAAATTAAAATTTAAGATTTAAGTTTTACATTTTTAATATCACCCAATTATTTTATAATTTATTTTCATTGGAGGTGACACTTTGAGCAGACAACGATGAATATGAACCATACAAAGCAAAGTATTTGAATGGATGCATGTAAAACTATCGGTAGTTGGAAAACCTTTAACCTCACTTTCACCCCAAAAAGTTGAAGGTTTAGTAGTTAAGGAAGCCCCTAAGTCTTCTAGTGACATGAAACTAAAGAGATTCTTTTTAGGATTATCCTCCTCAAGTCTTAAAGTTGATGTAGAACTTGAGGAGAATTCATACAAAGAATTAATGGAATTACCATTTGACTTTTACTGTGTTCATAATCTTATAGAAAGGTTTGGTTCCTCATACATGGTCCAAGAGTATTTTGAGAAGTTGTGAACAATACAAGAAACACAATCAGAGCTAAAGGATTTATAGTCCATGAATGATTATGCTTAGTTATTAATCATTTGGAGTATGATAGGTTCTTTTCATACTACACTAACTCTTATAAGAATGTATGTTTAGAAATTTTAGATGATCCTGATGATCTCCAAATCAAAGATGCATTGCCAGAATTTGAAGAGGAAATTCATTCAATAATTGATAAGCTTAAAGAAATCAACCTCGGGACGGAAGAAAATCCACGCCCGACATACTTCAATTCGTTGTTAAATGAAGAAGAAACAATGACTTAGTTAGGCTATTGATTGAGTTTAAGGACTGTTTTGTATGAAGTTATGAAGAGATGCCCGGATTACCTTCTAATGTAGCAGTCCACAAGTTAGAAATAAATTCTAATGCTAACCCTATCAAGCAAGCTCCTAGATGCGTGTGATTAAAAATTGAACAACAGGTCATTTTTGAAGTCAAGAAACTGATTGATGTTGGTTTCATCAAAGAAGAAAAATACCCTACTTGTTGGATGCATTACCAAGAAGAATTGGCTAGAAATTCACATATGCGTTGATTTCAGGGACTTAAATAAAGAGATGATGATGATTACTGCTTAATTGTTGCTTGTCATTTGGAGTATGATAGGTTTTTTTCACACTACACCAACTCTTATAAGAATGTATGTTTAGAAACTTCAGATGATCTAGATGATCTCCAAATCAAAGATGCCGCCAATTTGAAGAGGAGATTCAATTGATAAATTTAAATCAACCTCAGGACAGAAGAAAATCCACGCCCAACATACTTCAATTCGTTGCTAAATGAAGAAGAAACCAATGACTTAGTTAGGCTATTTATTGAATTTAAGGACTATTTTGTATGGAGTTATGAAGAGATGCCCGTATTACCTTCTAATGTAGCAGTCCACAAGTTAGCAATAAATCCTAACGCTAACCCTATCAAGCAAGCTCTTAGATGCGTGTGATTAAAAATCGAACAACAGGTCATTTTTGAAGTCAAGAAATTGATTGATGCTGGTTTCATCAAGGAAGAAAAATACCCTACTTGGTTAGCCAGTGTCGTACCAGTTAAGAAGAATAATGGCTAAATTCGCATATGCATCAATTTTAGGGACTTAAATGAACCGTGTCCTAAGGATGAATTTTCTCTTACTATACCAGAATTAATGGTGGACATTGCCTCATCTCATGCAATTTTCTCTTTCATGGATGGGTCATCTGGATATAACCAAATCAAGATGTCTCTTGAAGATGAAAGAAACACTACTTTTCGAATCCTAATTAGAATCTTTTGTTATAGGGCCATGCCTTTCGGCCTTAAAAATGCTGGTGCTACATACCAACGGGCCATGACTCAAATCTTCAATGAACTCATCCATCATCAGGTTGAGTGCTATGTTGATGATTTAGTAGTGAAGAATAGAGAAAAGGAAAACCATCTCTTTGACTTGAGAATATTTTTCGAACAGTTAAGATAATATAACCACAAAATGAATCCCCTAAAGTGTACAATCAGAATAGCTTCAGGAAAATTTCTTGGGTATGTTGTCCGATACCGGAGAATAGTAAATAGATCCAGAAAAGATTAAAGTTGTCTTAGAAATGCCACCTCCTAAGAGTTTAACTCAACTTAGATCTTTCCAAGGATGGTTGGAGTATTTGAGATACTTTATTTCCAACCTATCGGGGAGATCCAAGTCATTCTCAACACTTGTCAGAAAGGACAGCAAGTTCAAGTGGGATGACCCGACTCATTTGGCTCATGTTGACCCATTTAGATCAAAAATGGGTTAACTTGAGTCAAGTTGACCAATTGGTCAAATTGGGTCAAACTAAGGATTGGGTCAAGTTCATATGACCATTTGGAGTGGTTTGGTATCATTGGTTTGATTAAATTTAATTTATATTTGGTTTTAATTATTTGATTTCATTTAGGTCAAATGGGTCGGTTGACCAATTTGACCCATTTGACCTAGTTGGGTTAGGTCATGGGTTAGTTTAGGTTTGGTTGGCCATTTGAAATATTTTGCAAGCTTTGATTTTAATCAATTTTGATTTAGTTTGATTTTGGCTTGATTTAACCTTTTAGGTCAAATTGGGTTCATGGTAAATTAGGCTAGGTTGGGTCTAGTTGGAAAATTGAGGCTTTGGTCAAGTTCAACAAGTGGTTTAGAATGAACTTGACCCATTGGTTGTAATCAGTTTAGCTTAGATCAAGATTTGACATATTTTGACTTTTTAGGTCAACTTGGGTCAACTAGGGTCAAGTGGTCAATTGGGCTAGGTTTGCCTCAAATGATAACTTGGTTAAGTCCAATCATTGACCATGATTGGTATTGATCAATGGTTTCAATCAATTTGGCCTATGATAGATTTTAGCTAGTTTAAGTTTCATTTGGGTCAAATGTTGACTTGGTCAAAGGCTAGGTTTGACTTGGTTTGACCTAATTTGAGTGATTGATCATCTTATGATGATTGTTGCTCACAATGTGAGGCGTAGATGGGCTTAGTTCAATCCAATTTGGGTAGGATTAGAATTTGGTTCAAAAAGATACTTTAGGTCACTTTGGGTCAAGTGAGTCTAAGTGAGTCAATTGACTTGATCAAGGCTTGATTCAAGTTTGGTTGAACTCACATATGGACCTATGATTGAAATATAAATCCATTTGCAAGTGATTTGGAGTCAAATGAGTATTGATTCATTTACAAATTCAAGTTCAAAGGATGAACATGGGTTTGATTTAGGTTTGAGTTTTGAATTTAGTTTTGGTCTGAAGATTGAAGTTTATGATTGAATTTGGTTTGTGATTGAAAGATTGATTATTTTGTGGATAAAATCTAAATATTTGAATTGACTTGAATTTGATTTGGCTAAGTTCAAGAATTTGACTTGAAAGGGTTTGGATTAGATTTTGATTGGATTTGGATTTGAGTTTTGAATTTGGTTTTGGGTATTTGAATTTATATTTCATTTATATTTGTGAATATAAATAAAAATATAAATGGGCTATGATAAAATATTTTGAATTTGGAATGGTTGAATTTTTGGAATTGATTGAGCTAAGTCCATAAGATAAAATCAAAGTGGCTTAGGAAAGCTTTTTGGATTTGGAATTCAATCATGAGTTACAATCAGTTGGAATTGATTTGAGTATGAAATTGATTTGGATTTGAAGTTATTTGAATTTGAGAAAACAATTAAGTTGGGAATTGATTTGAGATTTCATTTGGAATTGATTTGGAGTTTGATTTGATTTTTGAAATTTGACTTGAAGGAAAGAAGTGAGGGTTTGGTTCAAGCTATAGGGTAGGCAAGTTTTTCTAACACTCCAAAGGCATGACCTATTCCTATGGCTAACTCTTCTAAGTCTCTAAGGTTAGGTTGAGTGTTCACCTAATCACTAGAAGTGTCTTGAGACTAAGAAACTCTTAGTGTCTAAGAGGAGTCCTATGTTTAAGATGGAGAGGTTGAGAGCTCATTCTAAAAATGAGGTCAATAAACACCTATAGTAAACATTAACCAGATCTGAATAGCTTAAATGAAGCATGTTGCAATCACCCTAAACCAACAAGGGGGAGATTGAAGTATGCGCAGTTCTCAAATTTGTGCTTCATAGTTTAGCCTGTAGTTGGAGCATCGAAAATTAGCAAGGAAATAGGGACTCCATCCCATAAACCGTGTTTAAAAAGACATTCAACATATCAAAATGAGAGTGGTAGTAATCATGTTATATTTATTGCAAACCCACAAAGTATATAGATCCCCCAAATCCATCGAATAAAACACTTGTACATAAATGGTAAACTAAAAAGCGGTAATTAGTACAATAGAGGGAAAGACAACAATACTAATTTCAGTAGGTACCACAGAGAATGCAGATCCCCCAAATCCACCAAGAAAACTTAGCCCAATAACATCTATTACAAATCGTAAATGGGACACTGAATAACAACTGCAATACGTTTGGGAACCAAAAATGTAGGGCAAAATCGAGGATACGATGACAAAGAACACACCATGGGAGTGAAAGCATGTAGAAAGAACTCATAGATCATAGGTGATACTGTAAAGAAGTGAAGATGATGGGTAGAACACTCATGCTTGAGGGACGAAAGATGGCGTAAGCGAAGACAATGATGAGATGATCAAAATTTTCAGGGTAATGGGTTTGGGGTGAGGGCAAATCCCATGAGATAAGAGTGAATGCGGTTGAATGCCCTCGGTTAGAAAACCCCATTTTGAGCGGTAGCGGGAAAGAAACAAGCGTGTCCCATCACATTTTGCGACCGAAGGAGGGCGACCCAAATGGGCCCTAAAAGAATTAGATTTTACCATGCAAATATTATTTTAATAATTTTTTCCTTATATTTCAATAAAAAATAGTAATACATGAATCTTTTAATCTATATATACTTAAACAAAATGGAGTGGGTGAACTAACAACCAATGTTCCAAAGTAATATTTGGGTGAAGTTGTTTAATGACCACTTACATTATAAATTGATTTCCCTCAAGAGTTATGGCTTTGAGAGTCCTACATAAGTATTATTTAAAATCTTTCTTCACTTCAACTCCTCAAATAAATTTGTTCCAAAATATTGGGAAGTATTGCCTTTGTTCATACACATTTTCAAAACAAAATAAAACTTGATTTGTAGGCAAGTATGTATTAATTTGTCATTGTCTCAGATAAAATGGGCGTAAATGCTACCACCCTCTTTAAAAAGATGTATGCGTCCATTTGTGTCACCATTAATGAAGAAGAATAGTGCTTTATTGCTACTTATCTTGCCATTGATCCCAACAAGCAATCATATCCCATAATTAGCTGCTCCAACTCAAACTAAACCTTTATATGAACTTTCTACTCAGCTATTATATATTTTCTTAAGAAGAAATGCATTAATCTCTCAATCTAAGCATGTAAAATGAATCAATCTGCATCAATTAGTTTAATGATGGAAATATTGCACTTAAAATTGAAAAGTGCTTTTCTCTTGACCATCCTTTACCTTTGTTTTTATCATATAAAGTCCTATAATCACCACGCCTTTTTTACTAATCCACATGCTATTTTTTCGCTGAGATAATTTTTGAGACATTAAATAATGATAAGTGATATAATATTATGAAGATGGAAATGTAAGCTTTTTGAAAAAAAACAAAATTTGAGATTTAGTAATTACTTGAAGGAAAAAGATTGTGGGATGTAGATGAGTCTTTCCTATAAAATACAATTTAGATGGCTCATTGAAAATATATAAAGTTAGTTTGGTTGCCATTGCTATACTTAAACATATGAGATTGACTATCTTGAAACTTTTACTCTAGTTGCTAAATGAAAATTGTTTGAGTTCTTTTATCGTTAGGAGCTAATATAAATTGAAAATTATATTATTTTAAATTAAGAAGTTTTTTTATATAATTTGTTGGAGGAGGAAGTATATATGGAAGTGTCACTAGGATTTGGTTCAAATATAGAATAAAAATGTAAGTTAAATAAGATATTTGTTGACTTCCATACAATTACATAAATTGAGTCTCACAAATTCAAATTCGGCTTGATCTGCAATCTAAATCAAAACTTAAATACATTGGACGTCGTTGAAACTAATCGAAATGATCCACAATCGACAAATGGACTTCGTCATTCATTCAAAATATCAAAAGATCGACATCTTTACATTTGACGGTTGGCCATTTAAGAGATCGAGTCATCGCGATATCGAGTCGGAGGCTACGGCGATCCGATCTCCGTTCGAAAATTGATCGTATGCAAAATATTGAAATCTATCAAATCGAATATCTGCTCAACACTCTACGCGAGCGTTGGCGATATTTTGACCAAATTGATCCATTGATCGACTCAGATGAAACTTCGATCATGAAATGTACTACGTTATTATATCTGGGATATCAGAATAACTTAAAATTTATATCCAATTTATCTATGTGATGATACAATTGTAAAAAATCAAAATTAAAATTTATTTTATCTTTAAAATAAAAAATCTAGTTGTATTGCTCTCTCCCGGGCAAGCTCCCGTCCCTGTTGGACAAACCGAGCCAGCCGCCCCTCTAGGTCGAACAGAAAGACGCATGCACCGGCCGGCCCTACCCTAACCCCTCCCTCCTTTCGATTCTCTCGATCATCAGGCAAGCCGAAACCGGCTGATCGGCAAGTAGTCGAGCCATCCCGTCGTTCCAAGCGCGATTCTCCCTTCTTCCCAGCAAATCGATCGAGCTCTCTCTCCCGTTCGTCCGTCTGAACAGCAATCGAACCGACCGAAAGCAGCGCGGCCGCACGAGCCCGTATCCCGCGGCCTCTCTTTGCGAATCGCACCTATCGCCGCGCATTCCTGAACCGACGGCAGCAGCCATTCCCCCCTTCCGTTCGGGCTACCAGCCGACCGAGCCGCCCGTCTCTGTGCCACAGTGCCCGACCCGAAACATCACAGAACTCCGATCCCTCTTCCTCGGCTGTGGAATCCAAGCCTCATATTAATCCTCCCGTCTTGTCTACTGCCGACGCTCCTGCCGGATGAAAATTCCTTCCCGACTATAGTGGTATGATTCTCGCTCCTGGCAAGTTCGGTAAACCAAATATTTTTGGTGCATCTTCCTTTTCATTTTCCTCGAAGCTAGATCAGTTCAGTATTCATATTAATCTTGAAGACGATGTAGAATCTGATTCAGTTATGCACCTTTAACAAGATATCTATCCGATTTGCTGGTGGAAGCTCAAATGAGCTTTGTTATCTTATGAAAACAATTACGCTTGGTACTTTCAACTTAAAATCTGAGCAGAATATGTTTATTTAATGCTTCCCAGGAGCGGTTCTGTTAATTCAGATTTGCATGTTCCTTTGGAGTATGGCTGCACTAATTTAAGAAGCGTGATATGTAGTGAATTTTTTTTTACAAGTATTGCTTTCAGTTGCACCGCAGGATTTATGTTGAGATTAATAATGTCAAGCATGAATATAGCGTTTCCTTATGTGAAGTTGATTTTCTTGCCTATTCTAGAATCTGTGGTTTATTGAAGAGATTTTCTTTGATAGAATTGAAGAGCGAGCCAAAGCAGTCGCTAACTATTGAAAAGCAAAGTTATATAGTCTTAACATTTATTTTAGTGGCAGTAACTTATTAAAAACTCACACTCTTCTACAACTTCCGACTATATCATTTGTTATTTGGTAGATCCAAGAGGTGAATGAGGAGGGATGTGAATTATATTGTGGTGGAATAATCTTATTCATGTCTCAATTATCTTACCTCAGTGTATATGTAAATATAAAATGGTGAGAAATACTAAAATTATAAGAACCTGCTCATATTGTTCCAGCATAGCAGAGAAATTTGCTAGACTTAAGTACTCGTGCATGTTGCTTCAGCATGACGAGGAAATCATGATGCTTTTTATGCAAGTATTGAAGGCTTATGCACATTTTTTTAAACGTGGTGGGTTTAGAAGACTCTCTAAATTGCAATGTTGCAAGACGCTGACTATGCATTCTTTTTTAAGCATGATAGAAATGCTCTAGCACTCCCGAAGCAGCCCCATATATGGAGATGATGTTGGGAGGCTGCCGAATTTCATTCTAAATACCTGTGTATATGCTTGCTTAATATATTAAATTTATGTACTTATTGTTTCAATATAACTGCAAATATTTGCTAGACATAAGTACTCGTGCATGTTGCTTCAGCATGGCGGGGAAATCATGATGTCTTTTATGTAGGTGTTAAAGGCCTATACATGCTTTTTTAAATGTGGTAGGTTTAGAAGACTCTCTAAGCCGCAGTGTCGCAAGACACTAATTATGCATGCTTTCTTAAGCATGGTAGGAAGACTCTAACACTCTCGAAACAACTCTCTATGTGAGGAAGATGTTGAGAGGCTGTTGAAATTCGGATTGACAGAGGACTTAATTAATTTAATACAAAATGAACTCTAAGTTCAAAATTAAAATCTGTATTGAAATTGTAGGTGTTTGAAGATCCCTTTATGCTTAAATTTAGTAGAAACTAAAACGTAGTGTCGAGATCGAGTTATATTGTGGCGTTGGCGGAAGGCCTAATGTGGCCCCGGACGATGGTGGGAGGTTGCCGAAACTTAGCTTGATTTTTAGACTTAAATTAAATATCAAATCAAAATTAAAGTTGAATATAAGACTTCTAAAATACCAAAATAAGAAATATCAAACTACAACAAGCAAATTCAAATGATATTTGTAATGCGACTCAATAGTTCATCATGAGTATAAATGAAACTTATCATGAATCAAAGAATTTGGTCTTGGACAAAAAGAAATGTAAAACAAGTCTTATAAGAGATTCTACACATTTCAAATGATGATTTCACTAAATATTTGGATTGTATTGTATCCAAATAATTATAAGAATCCGATTTAAATGTGAGCAAGACTTAGAACTTATACAAAACATAAAAATGATATTATGCTTGAAGATCATCTCCCACATGAAAATGAAGCTCAAGTTAGATTCAAAAGGTGATTTACATGAGGGCTTGATGGATCGCTTGCAAGCAAGAGCATGACTTGTTAGCTTTTCATCTATTGCAAATAAAGCTATTAAATGAATGATTGGATTATGTTAGTTCTCTTTGGAATTATTAAGAAGAGCCGAAGGAGTTAAAAAAGGGGAAAGATAAGCTTATAATAAGCTCTACATTCACCTATATACATTACATGTGATCTTTCGATAAATATTCAGATGATACTTACATTTTGTTTTGAAAGAACTAAAAAGTTGGATACACATGAGCAAGCATAAATAAGTTGCAGTAGTTTGTCCATGAATGAGAATCAATATTGAACATGATGAATTTGTGAATAATCGAAAGCTCAACAATAAGAATAAATCAAGCTTCACCAAAACTTATAAATTTAATGAATTATGAATTAAATGTGAAAAGATGAATATTACTTCGAATGATAGTACAAAAATTAAAATACCTTACGCCACCGAATTTGCATCACATTAATACTAGCAGATAGAAGACATTGATTTAATTTCAAAGTGAGCTTCAAATATATCAATCTTGCACAAATCATGGGAGTCAGCTATTACTCAATTTGAGTGCTCTAGAATTTGTGCAATCATTTAAAAAAGATGAATTATTGTACAAAATATAAAGCAATTTTTAATTCAATTTGATATTTCTAAAATTTGTACAAGTATTCCAAATATCCCGCATAGGCCCCGACACTATGCTGAATACATAAATCTAGTGTATGAGGATGCTGCGTGGGTTAAATCACGATTGGAGTGCATGGTTAAGTTAACCTAATGATGTTGTTATAGTTTTCTCCACTTGAGAAAATCTCTAAGAAGTTAATTCTATCATATGATATTATAATGATTATCTCTTAACCCCTCCAATGATGGCGGAGTTGATTGAAGATATTAATCGGAGGGGTCATCATTATCAAAATATCTAAGATATTTATATTCAATAATTTCAAATTCAAAATTCTCAAAGTAGAAATTTAGATTTAATCATTTATTATTAAATTAATAGAGTCGACAGAATCTAAAATAATAAATTAAATGATCAAGCAGACTTATATACTCCGGTGATAGCTGTGTTAAACAGAGATTTCAACTGGAGGGGATATTATCATAAAAAATTTATTTAATATTCTAAAACTAAATTAAACTGAATTAAATGTAAAAATCCAATAAGTTACGAAGTTCAAAATGATTAAATGAAAATTATCAATGTAAGAATTTAAAATTAAAATCTATCCACTCATTCGCAACTGTTTGTCGGAGGTGACAAATTA
Organism: Cymbidium sinense; assembly: GCA_021442155.1. NCBI lineage: Eukaryota > Viridiplantae > Streptophyta > Magnoliopsida > Asparagales > Orchidaceae > Cymbidium > Cymbidium sinense. The sequence goes on from CM038221.1 coordinate 154,732,205, forward strand.
AGAAAATTTTGGCTCACGAATTGATCTAAATCACATTCTTATGTTTCTTTCTCAATCAATCTTCTAAGAAATGTGGCGTGTCCCGTGGTTTGGCCGATAGGTTGTATATATGAAGCGGTTACGATCGAGTCATACGGCGTAGTGGCCGAATCCATTATATTGCACCTATTGTAATTAGTATGCTCAGATGGCTCCGTTTGAGTTATCATCATATAGTGCACTTGATAGGCAAAAAAATTATATATTGTTGGGTGGGCTTAAGCTGCTCTTGACAAACACCTCCAGAATTATAAGATTTTATTGGACGATCGACCCATGGCTAGCGACAAGGATCCTTCGGTCGAGGTTGGGTTACTCCTCACTAAGTAGGAGGGATCACGGCACGAGATGATAGAATGATGCGATCTTAATTGGGTGCGTCATCATTCCCCCAACCATTTGCTTTATGTCAAAATTATGAATTTCATAAATTCATAATTTTATACTCCACATGTTGTTATTATACGTTACACATTTAGCAATATAACGGCTAGTCTTAATCGAAAGTTCTCTCTTAGTATTGAGAGGGGTAATTAACTATAGGTCTTTGCGCTATAGAAACTGAAACCAGTTCTAAAGTCCTCACAAAATGAGTGAAATCTGGGTAGTGTTTTATCTATTCCATCTCTAAAATTTTATTGACACATAAATCAAATTCTCTTCAAGAGATCAGACAATGATTATATGGGGTTTGAACAGTCTCGTGATTTAGAAGATTTGTCAAGGTAATGCTCAACATGGGTTAAAAATAAATTCAGAGTGATCATACACTATTTATAAAATATGCGGCTTTAGGAGTTTTAAGGTCCATTTGAGGTAGTTGTAGCTTTTCATAAAGGTGATTGTAAAATTATTGTTTGATAAATAATTTTTTTGAAAGTTATTGTGGGTTTTATAATTTTTTTTTTTTTAAAGATTAGGCAACAACTTTCTTATAGCAACAACATTTTAATAGATCTAGTTTCCAAAAGTAGTTTTTCATCATAATAATTTGTGAAAAAGAAGCAAGAAATAGCCAAATGGACATATGACAACATTTTGAAAGTTATTGTGGGTTTTATAATTTTTTTTTTTTTTAAAGATTAGGCAACAACTTTCTTATAGCAACAACATTTTAATAGATCTAGTTTCCAAAAGTAGTTTTTCATCATAATAATTTGTGAAAAAGAAGCAAGAAATAGCCAAATGGACATATGACAACATTTTGAAAAGTAAAATAGTGAGAAAGATGCTCTAAACATTAGGGTTACTAATTTATATTGATAACATTATCATGATAGATATTAAATTAGAAGGAATGGATAAATTAAAGAAAAGTTTGCTTAACGAATTTCAAGTAAGCCAATAGGCAAGCTAAGCCGTTTTCTTGGTATTGAGATTGCACACTCTTAGTATATAATCTTTATATCACAACAAAAATACATAATAAACTTATTGAAAGATACATATTAGTTGAGATGCAAGTATGATGGGAGTTCCATAGAATTCAATCTTTTGGTGATGTTCAATAAGATACAAGAGTGGAAAAGAACTCTTATGAATGACTTGTGAGAAGACTTATCTGCATATCACATACTAGTTGGACGTTATTTATGCTATCAATGTTGCTAAATAACTCATTTACAATCTTAAAGAATCTCATATTAGGAGAGTATATATAATTCTACGATATTTAAATGGAATCATGGGCAAATGATCGTTATTCAAAAAGGGAGATGATCTAACATTTAACAATACACATATATAGATTATGCTGACTAATAGGCCAACTTTTGGATATTGAACATTCTTGAGAAGCAATCTTATGACTTAAACAAGTAAAATAAATAAATAAATAAAATATAGTAGCAAGATCTAATGCAAAAGTCAAATTTAAATTTATGACATTGGGAATCTATGAATTGTTATGGCTAAAAATTTTTCTGAAAGATTTAAAGTGGAATGAAAAGTTTATGTGAGTTTATTGATAACAATTTAGCTATTAATATTGCACATAATTCCATGCAACATGATCATACAAAGTATATTGAAGTTGATAATTTTATAAAGGAGAAGTTGACAATTGTCAAATTTGTACTCCATTTATAATTACAAGTGAACAACTTGTCAACATTTGCTCCAAATGATTATTAGGGGTAGCCGTTCAAAAATTATCCAGAAGCTTAAAAATGATAACATTCACTTGTTTGTTTAAGAGGAAGTGTGAAAATGCCCCTGGCTTCAGTTCTAATTGGTCCTAGATTTTGCTCCAAGTTGGTTTCACACTTGAGTTCTTCTATCTCTGCCACCTTGAACCTGTGTAACCATTGCCTTCATCTCCACTTTCCCGAGGCAACATCTGCCTTTTTTTTTTTTTTTGTCACCACACAGATCCTTTGGGATTCTTGTTGCAACCTTACCAATATATGTGAGCTACCTGGTGTTACATCCATGAGTTATCTTATTGCAATTAATTCTATAGTTATCTTTTAATCTTTGATTTTGCTAAGATTATTAATTTTGCACAAATATTGGAATGAAATATACTCAACTATTCTCCAAATCTTGTTAATTGAAAATAACAATTTCATTTGTGCAAAATTTCTTAAGCTATTTTATTCACATTGATAGGTAATCAACCTTATTATGAATTAATTAATCGAGAGGCACACATGATTCTTTACTAACTTTGATAAGCCTTTATACACACACACATGGTGCATTTTGATTTCTAAAGTAATATTTTCTTTATAAAATTGTCCTAATTCTTGGTAGGGTGCTTAAGTTGCACACTTGCTGTAAATATGGACAAACATCAATTGGTGATATCTAGGTGGGCTTTTGCTTAGTCATGAGGCCCACAAAGGGACTACCTTACATACGTGATATTGATTTATTGAATTGTTTATTTATCTTTTGTTTGACTAATCATACTCTCGGAGGGTCTCAATGTTTTTTTAATTGAAAAAGTTTATAAATGCTCATTTTTTAGGTCCATTTTCTACTAAAAGCTGTTGGTGCTCCTGCAATACTGGTTAATAGGAAACAAATTGTTCTCTCTGCCTATTCTATTTCTTCTGCATGATGCTTACAAGATAAAGGTATCTTCACTTGCTAATAATCTATCATTAGATGTGATCTTTGCACAACAACCTTGAAAACTATTGCATTATCTACATAAGACAAATGGCTCTACCATATTTGATATCCAACATTGTATTACGTGAAGGGAAGATTGTTTTGATAAACCCCTTGAAAGTTTTATTACTATGATGAACAAATCAGGGTATCTTAGGGTCTAAAGTTGTTATTGCAATAATGATGTCCTGAATGAAACTCTATAATTAAAATTCAGAGTATGCAATTTACAGATTTTCAAATAAACAAGTATTCACTTTCTTTTGATGCAAATCATAAAAATATGTCGAGTTTTTCTCAAAAGATGATCCTATGGTCCAGAATGAAAATTTAGGGAAATTTTGAAACAATGAAAATAACCATGATTTGATTTGAATTGACACAATAAAATTAGTAGTAGCTATTTTGACAAAATCTATAAAACCAGCGAAAGCAATATTGATTTATGGTTGACATAGAGCAAAGTAAGATATTGTCAAATAAATAAACCTAGGCCTCTCATTAGTACAATAAGAAGTTTTCCTCTGAAAATAATTAGTTTCACTCGCGCCATACTAGTAAAACACAAAATCTGATGATACAAAAATTTGTGGAAATTTGAAAATTGGTATTAAACAAAAAAATTAAAATACGTGCCTCAAATTTTTGGTTTCTATAATATCAAATTCTCTTTTAATTTTTGCAACATCTTTGTACGAAAAAATGATCATTTTTTTTGCCCAACCACGATAGAAAATATAAATACAAGCACTAAAATTTATGGTAGAAGTAATGCATGATTCAATCTTGAGTAAATCCAATCTCAGATCAAGAATGGGTTAGTTACTCAATATAATAGGTTGAGTCATATTTGAGCGTATGCTGTCTCAATCTGATAGTTATTTTAACTAGATATATCTGATTTACTTATAACAACAACAACAACAACAAGCCTTAATCCCGCTAGGTGGGGTCGGCTACATGAATCCTTTGTCTCCATTGTGTCCTATTATTGTGTCAAATTCTCATTTAATTAAGTATACTAAGATCATTTTTATACATCTTAACTAAGTCTTTTAGGTCTACCTCTACCTTCTTAACATAACTCCCATCCTAATCGGTCATCGGACGCTTTATCTGATTTACTTATAAGTTAGGTAAAAAAAACTATCGATCTCAATTATTTTTTGAAAACATTAGTCCAGCTTATACACACATGATATGCAAATATATTCCTTATTGATCTAGTCTAGAGCTAACATTATCTGACATATCCTTTACCTATTGGATAATCATAGACGAGGATCACATACCCTCATGGAGTTAACTCTGATTTATCTCATACCCTCATGGAGTTAACTCTGATCAAAACTTGAAAATCATGAAGACACTCAAACCAATTATTGAATCAAGCCAACATGGAAATTGAACTAGAGAGAACCTTAGTATTAGAGAAGCTCATTCTCTTTTGCTTCATCATCAGAGACATGATTGCTAAATAATCTGAAGTAAAATCAGAAACTACAAAACTGAAAGTTACATCATACTAATTAAAAAACTAAAATAAATCTAAGAAGTTTATGCTATAATTTTTTAACATCTACTACTTGTTGAGTTGGCTCAAATGTATTGCAAGATGTTAAATGACCTTGAATATCTTTCTTTAATTTAAAGGTCTCTAATTGAATTCTCGCTAAATCTATATACACCATAATTGCAGCACTAGCTTAAACTCCATATTACTTATTGTTCACAATAGGATAAATTTTATAATTGTCAGTTTGAGCTCAATTATCTGTGAATATTCTTGTGTAATTCATGTAAATCATGTAAATGATATGATTCAAATAACAGCATAAAACATACTAATATGTGTCTATGAAATTCTAACAATGAACTATAATTAAGTCCTTGAAAATGTGATGATGAAAAATCTAAAATCAGTCATACAATAAATATGTCATATATTTATATGAACTAATAACATCATAAAAAAGACCATTCCAAATGGCTTAAATGTCTTTTGATGAATTATGCACTTTATCATAAATTATTGCGGGAAGAAATCAAAGAAATTTCCTATCAATAATAATAAAAAAAAAAAAAAAAAAAAAATTTATTTTTTAATTTTTTTTTTTTTTTCCTTAATTATTAACAAATTTCATGAAATATTAATGTCACATTACACTTGTCATTAAGTTTGTTATTTAAATTTGTATGTTACTAAGCTAATAATCAAAGGAAAAATTAACATCAATTTAGTCATTCATCACAGGAATAATGCCAATAAATAATTCATTAAGAATTGCATTTTTAAATTGCTCGTTTTAGTTATTTACAATAGACATGATTAGTTCAATTTTGCATATAAATAGAGTTTTAATTTCCATTTGATGTTTATGTCTATATATAATGTTATTCTCAGTTTTGTTAACATTCTTCATTTTTTACTATTTATCAATTGTATTTTCATGTTCATGAATTTGATCTTATTTGGTTACATATTTTGTTCCAACATCATCAGATATTGATTCAGATTGAAATGCAAATCTTATTGTGTTTATTATACCTTCTAAAGAATTTTCATGAACTATTATTTTTCAATTAGATCAATTTTAACCATACATGATTCTTGCATTATTGTATTTTCGTAAGTTTTAGATGAGATGTTAATCAACACACGTGCAACAACCCTAATAGAATACTCATAACGAGATAAAGCTTTATATAATATCTTTAGTGTATTGTAGCTTAGTTTGTTTTAAAATTTGACCTATGACTTTCAATGAAACAGGTAGCATTAACAAAATAATTTAAAAACAAATAATGTTTAGCTGCAATACTTATAAACCTTCTATAGTACTCAATTAAGTCATGTTTATCTTAATAGAATTACAAATATTACTCTGTAAGTTTATGCTTCATACTGATATATAATGTCTCAGTAGGAACATCTCATCAAAATGATTGAAGATATCCCACTAGTTTTACACCTAACTCCTTGTGAATCAAACAAATTGTAATTTTTTCGAAGAAGTCTTCCAAATAATCGTGATTTCTCTTGCATCACATAAGATGCTCCATTTTCTCTTTATAAAGAAAGATTTTGAGGGCAGCCAAAAAATATAGTAAAATTTCTAAAAGTTTCTTAATGAAATAACCACAATTATATGTTTGACCTGTGAGTAATTTTACATAACTCCTTTTTTTGTAGGGAAGAAATTGTTCCCATAACTTAACAAGCACGAGGCCTTAGCTCCTACTCTTAGTCGGCAATTGGGAGTGAAGTCTGTTACTCTTTTTTCTTGTCCCCATGTTTATTTTTCTTATTATTATTTCATTTTGGAGTGCCAGTGACTTTTTGTCAATGGGACCATTTTTTTTTTTCAGCTAGGCTTCAATTGGCATCATAAAATTGATTTCTTTCAAAAATGAAACAGAGAAATTGAAATATTTTAGCTTTTTTTGTTTATTAGATGTTATATGTTTGAATATATTTATTAATTTTTTATGGAAACAATCTCTATGCAATATAGTGGTTGTTAACAATGCAACATACATCTACCCCTTCCCAAATCTTACATTAGGAGCAGGAGTCAAGTTCAATAGACATAGCCTCAACTTTAAATCATTTATTTAATTTCTAATTGAGCCAAAGTCTAGCCAGGTAAAAAAAAGATTGATTTCGAGTTGACTTTCAAATTGATTTTAGTTTCTATTAATTTAATTTATCTTTTAAATTTTTAAATGTATGTATGTTGCAATGGTTATTTTGTCAGTAACTTTTCTTCTCTTCTATTTGCCATTGTTGATTCTATACTTTATCATCTGTTCCATTTGCTAGCTATGATCATGAAGGAGCATTCAACTTCTTGATTTCTAAGTTTTGGTAAGGCTTTTACTCATCTTCTCAAACTTTCTTGTTTCTAGGAAATTATTTCAGTAAGATGGGACAGAGATCATACCCTGAAGAAGCTTCTGAGGTTCTCTTGGAGCAGTTCAAACTTATACTGGATCATCATAAGCTTATGTAAGCTTAGAATTTCTGAATCTTTTTTATTTTGAAATTACATTTATTCCTCTAGGTTTTGCCTATACTTGTGGATTAAAAATGAAAATGGAAAATTTCATATTTTTAAATTTAAAATAGACATCTCTTTATATAAATTTGGTGCTTTAATTTATTTCAAGACTTGGGATCATTTTGATTTTTTGAATTTTTTGTTTATTTTATTTATGTTTAATTTGAAATAAAATATGTTCAAGGGTAATAGTTATTTTTAAAAGCACTCACATTACCCAAAAGTTGCTTTGAGTGTTTTTAAAAATAATGTGATTTAGTTTTAAAATTAAAAATACATAAAAATATATTAATTAGATATATTTTTAAAACTAACATAAAAAATAAAAACCGAAATATAAATTAAAATTGTCCTAAACAAGTCTTTAGTCTCCACGATGCACGATGAATTGGCGTCTAGATTTTTCTTCGATAGAAGCATAACCGAAGTTGGGAATTTTTCTTCTTTATTTTTTTTATCTTTCAGTTTCATTCAATTCTCCACTTAATTGTGTTAATCGATATGTCTTCTCTATATAAGTTTTTTGCTAAGCGCATACTTATGTAGCTTTGTTTATGCATGGTAGCTACCAAATTTATGGCCGCTGGGATTCATAATATCAACTTTAGTTTTGAACAAAGGTTATATTTCAGTTTAGGTATATTACAAATTTTGTTAGGATAAAATAAGCTTTCTAATTAAAATAACCCTAGGAATTTGTTTATCCTTTCCACATAATGCATGAAAAAACTTCTAATACACCATGAGCATGACACTGAGTAGGGTTAGTTTGCCATTTGTACAACAACGATGAAAGTATTAATGAAGTATGTAGATTTGATAACATTCCTGTAACTCAATGCCTTGTGAGTTATCTTGTTCTTGTATTGCTCTATATTTATGATGAATCGAGCAAAGTATTTGGTCCACTTCTACAGGATATCTTGTTGTTATACTAAAAAAATTAATGTGACACGGAATATGTACATATTAAAATTTATATTAAATGAAGATAATGAAATTAGTTTTACAAAATTATATTGTATTAATGTTTTTTGAAAAATGTATTTCAAATATTTTTGAAAAGAATTTGATTGTGCGAGCTCCAAAAAATTCTGCCTAGCTCTCGTGAGAAAGTTTTGATAAATTTCATGTTAAAATTTTAGAAGGCAAATTAGATTTAAAATAATTTACTAAGAATTTTTTCTCTTTTTTTTGCGATGACCTTAGATTTGGTTCCAAGTTTTTCATTAGTACAAGCATATATGGTTAATTATCACACCAATGAGAGGGAAATTTAAATTAAGGCTAGTTGTTAGGTGCTAAGAGGCTTAACATATGATAGTCTCAATTTAAAATTTAATATTTAGAAATTTACCACCTTGAACTTAAGAGTAAATGGTGGGAGAATGGTGACAAACTCAATTAATATCTAATGGTTCCATCATCTTAGGTTGTTGTGGTCTGTAGTCTATTTAGTCATAAGAGGTAGTTGACTCTACTTGATTGAATGATCCTTATTAGCAGTCTTATAGATTATTTTGTCTGGGGTGACTCTACTTGCAAACCTTGGGGTTCATATTTGTCTAAAGAGATAATTTTAAGTCAACTTTCGTTAATAAAGGAATTTATCCTCTGTCAAATTTATCTTATGATTTCCAACTCAAAAGCTATTGAAGAACATATAGACAGTTATCGTGATTGTAATTTAATGATGTTATTTCACTTAAAAGGATCTAGTTGTAATTATTTTTTTGTGGTGTTATTTTGTGATAGAATTATATGGATTGAGATATGAGCCACATTTTTACTGATTTGAGATTATTTAAGAGTGAATATAAAATATGAAATCCACTTGATCTGACTTTAGCTCATTTATGAGTTAAAGTTTTCTCGGAATTATCACTCTCAATAAACGATTATAAAGGGTGAATGTATTTTGCTTTATGCTTTTCGGTAATAAATTTCATTTGAATAATTTTATATTTTTCTTGAATTTTTTATTTTATGAGTTAGGCTTCGTTTGGGAGGGCTTTTTTAGTGCATTTTGCTTTTGAGAGCGTGAATTTTTAATTTTGATACCCGTTTGAATAGTGTCTTTTGAAATTGCGTTTTATCTCGAAACTCCTTTAGCAAAAGATAAATAGCTTTTCAGGAAATACTTTTAAACCAGCTTTTCAGGAATCCGAAAAGCTTAGCCAAACGAAACCTTAATGTCCAGGATGATTTGCATTAGAGCTCAGGATAATTTGATGATAGTCCTTTCAACTAAAATATTCTATTAGCCTCTCTATTGAATCCTTAATTATCAGTGGTCTCACACTTTCTAGAAAGGAACCGTGAGTGGAAGAGAGAGAGAGAAAGATAAAGATGGAGAAAATAGTTAGAGAATCTAAGGCTTCAATTAAGAATTAAGAAAAAAAACTTAGCTTATGGGGAGTGCTCTTCTATTTATAGGTTTAGATTGACCACTAGAGTTACATGATTAGTTACATTAATCTCTTCAGGTAAATCAAAATGGATCTAGTTATGTAGCTTACTAAGTTACATAGTCACTTATGCAAATACGTGGAATGATTCATATAGTTATAATAATTATGATTGACTTAGCTTGAATCAGATATTCTTGAAATATTAAGAGTAATTTATGATCCTTGTCTTGAACTCATTTGAAGGTGTTGATCTTTTTTCTTGAATTTTGTTTAAGGGCGATTTTGTTGTATATATTTAGTTATCTAATTTTTTTCTTTAACAACACTACAAAATGAATAAGAAAATAAATTTTAATTTTAATTTAGAATATGGTGGAACATAACTTATTTGTGACAACGATGCATGTATGTTCTCGTATCTAGAGACTCGTGTCCCTCATTAGGGGTGTTGGATAGTTTTTGTTCGCCATTGTTAGAGACACTTTTTTCCTTTTTTCATTCTTCTTATTCCCTCTTAGTCTCCTGCAACATATGAAGAAAATTATGCTGGATCAGCTTGATATTTTGAAGAAGGAACTTAATGCCTTCCTCTTCTTCAAATACAAGAGTGAAGGAAGCTCAGGGAGATAGAAGAAGAAGATTATGGTTGAGAAAGAAAAGAGAGAAGTTCACAAGAAGGAATTTCTTCACTTGTTGTTGGGATTGTAGAAGTCGTCGAGGTTCAAGAAGTCGCAATTGATCCCCTCGCCATGGTAGAAACTTTGACGAGTTTGAAGGAAGCTACATGGGCCTCGAGTTCAATAGGAGATGTATTAGAGGTTTGAGTGCCTTTTCAATCCTTGAGAACATCGAATCAAGGTTTGAAGTTAAAATTGACATTTTTGTTATTTCAAGATAAAATAGATTGAGTGACTTGATGAATTTAAAAGAATTTATTTGATTTTTGCAATGCGCTTTAACATTAGTGAACTCGCTCATGAAAAGCGGTATGCAGATCATGGTGCTTCACCTTCGGCTATCACTGAAACTGTACCATCAGTTGAGGAACATGCCGAGACAACTTTGAAAGATGTCGCTCAACCTCCTGCTGAGCTCGTTGTACAGGCGGCAAATTCACTTGTAGAAGGTTCAAATTCATTTTTTTGTTAAAGAATGTCGCAAGTTTTTATCGAGTATAATCTCATATTACTTGTAGATGAGACTGCTTAACAAGTGCATGTTGCTTTTCAAGAGAGTGCAACAACTCCGCCAACAATCCAAATGATAGAAGACGCCTATGTCGCTCCTCTGGGAAATGATGGTGACTTCCAAAATTCTTCAGATATAAAAAGTGAGCTAAGTAGGATGAATAATGAACTTACCGAGGAGGTAGGGAAACTGAAGTTAGTGATTGACACAGGCAAAGTTGAATTAAAAGAGTTGTTTGAGATATATAGCTCTTTGGTTGAGATGAAAAATTTGCATGAAGAGATGAAGAAGTAAGTCTTCGAGTTGAAGATGTTGCTAGATGCTATAAAGAGGTTGTTGATCTAAAGTCCATGATTAGTGTTGATGAAGAATTGATAAGACAACAAAGGGTAAGTTAGAGGCTTGCCATAACAAAAATTTTGACTTGAAGTCGACAATCATCATTAGCTTGGGGAGGGTTGAAGCCCTCCATAAGAAGGTAGAAATTTTAGAGAATACCAATGTTTCTCTGATGGATGAGCTAAAGAAGTCTCATGAGCAAGTGTTAGAGATGAGAATTCTGGACTCGCTCTTGGTCGATCTCAAGAACATCCATTCATACAAGCACATACTTGTAGCCAAATTCAAGGGATAGAATAATGTCTTAGTCATCTTGTGGAAAAAGAGATGCTCTCTCCGGTCTGGGATGACTTTCAACATTTTCATGAGCAAGTGTATTTATTTTTTCTAATTTTTTAAATGTAAAGATTGTAATTCCTTTTTCCACACACACAAATATATATTAGAATTCTTCTCCAAAAAATGATCTCTTCTGTTTTGATGATTTGTATATTTGAATGTCTTGATTGAATGCTTTTGAAGATAATGTGATGAGTAATAATGTCGCCTTAATATATCTCTTTCTTGATTGAGTCCTGCAGATGAACTCCAATAACTATTGAATGTGAACTTGTGATAGTTTTAGAAAATCAATTTAAGAATAACTAATATGTTCTTTCGGTTCAAATCTTATACTTGTCTTTGCCTCCATTTTGTCCTTTGGTTAGGTTGTCGCCTTTAATTTGCCTTTATCCTTGACTATATGTTGATCTTATTGCAATCACATTGGAGGCTATCATTTAGACTTGCTATTCATTACAAATCTTTTCGCAAAAAGAGGAGTCTTACCTTCCCGACTTAAATTTGTAGTAGGACACTATTAGGCTAAGGAATTTTTGATACTTGAACATTAATGTAAATTTTAATAGAAATGGACTCCTTGTAGAAATGAATCCCTACAAAACCAACACAATAATTGGACAGATGAATGTAGATAATAATGCACTTGTCTCTGATTAAATGGTTTCAATAAGAATAAGTTTAAGATGATCTTTAAATTAGTGAATTGTAAAGCTGACAAATCGGATGAGTTGCCAAATTGACAAATTCTCCTTTTTGAATAGTAGTTGATTGATTATGACTTGAATAAACTTCCGACTGCACTAATAATAATAATTGAGATAAGAATAAACTTACTCATCTTTAGAATAAATCAATATGAATAATGATAATCTTTTTCTATTGAGTAAGGTAGATTCTTCTATATTCCAAGCTTCCATTTTTTGGCTTGAAGTAATATCCAAATTTTTTTGAATCATTAAGATAAAATCTTTAAGTAGAATGTTTCACTATAGTTTTTAATGTTTTTATCATTTATCATTTTCATACTCTTATGAATGCATAGAGTCAATCATCAAATATCATTTTTCTTAACATTATTAAAGAGAAATAGAATTGCATGACTTTGCTAAATGCTGTCTATCCTCCTATGGGCTTCAGCTCTCTTTCAGGATTAGTTTTGGGGGCTTTTGATCTACTCCTGCAGAACATTTAGAGGCCTCTAGCATTCTTATGGAGATTAGTCTGGCGACTTTTAAGCTTTGTTCATTTTGTTCTATTTCATCTTTATTAATTGTGAGAGTCTTCTCCACTCCATATTGTCTTTGGACTTCTTTTCCTATATATGTGATCAGTTTGTATACTCCAACTCGAACTTGCTCGTTGATGATATGGCTCTATCTAGGCTTGCTTGAAGTTTCCTAGTGCCATATTTTGAGCTGTTAAATCAGCTTTTTTGAGCACCAAGTCGTTAGGTTGAAACTGCTTCTCATTGACATTTTTATTGTTGTATTTGGCAACTCCTCTTTAACTTGTTCTTGCTTATAAAGATTAAATCCACAATTCTTCCAACAGATCTAGGACAGTCAGCATCCCTTCATCATTTGTTCTCCACTCTTCATGTTTGGATTCCTCAAAATTCGATGCAACAATTACTCTTTGGTGTGCAGATTATATTTTATGGGCAACATTGCTTTTGTCCCATGAGAAAGAATAAATGATGTTTGCCCAGTAGCTATAAATGGAGTAGTTCTTAATACCCATAATATTGATAGAAGCATTTCACTCCATTTGTTTTTTGTGCCTTCAATTTTGTTTCTCAAAAGATTAAGAATAGAATAAGTTTGTTAGTCATTTCTACTTGGCCATTCGTTTTAGGATGGTGGATTGAAGTAAACTTGAGGCGAATTTCATGTCTTTGGTAGAAATCTTTTACTTTTTTGAACTGTAAACTGCGAGTCATTTTTAGTTATAATAACTATAGGCAACTCATATCTGCAGATGATATTCCACCAATTGAAGTTGTGGACAAGTTCGACAGTGATTTTAGCAAGTGCCTTGGCTTTTATCCACTTCGAGAAGTAATCAATCGATGATCACCAAAATATTTTCTTTGATCTTTTGAAGATGAAAAAGGATTGAGGAGATCCATGCCCCACATAACAAAAGGCCACACATTGATAATAGATTGGGGCTTGTGTGATGGCTACAGTTGCATTGGAGCAAACTTTTGATACTGCTCATGATGTCTGGAGAATTCTTCTGCATCTTTACGAAGTGTGAGCCAGAAATAACTTTATCTTTGAACTTGATTTGCTAATACTCTGCCCCATGAATGACTGCTGCATTCTCTAGAATGAACTTCCTTCAATATATCGGCAACGCCATCTTATTTGATACAACGAAGATATAAAGATTGAACACCCCTTCTGAACGATTCATTGTCAATAAGTAAATACTATGCCGACTTAATTTTGAACCTTTGTGGGTCTGAGATGCAAGAATGTATGATATCAGTCTTAAGATATTCAATATAGTGATCCACCCAAATTGATTTTGCTTCTGATTTAATCTCCATTATTTTAGTTCTTCAATAGTTGGGCAAGTAAATTTTAGGACTAGTCTCTTTTCAATATTTTTTGATTTTGACAACAAATTAACAAATTGATTTTTCTCCTTGGAGATATGCTCAATTTTGAAATATTTAAAAATTTCAATCTTTGTCTAAACTTTGTACAAATATCTCTATATAATTTCTTTTTGCGCTTTAAATTGGCCATTCACTTTGATTCACCAAAAGCTGAGAATTAGGCTTGACGAGTAGGTAGCTTACTCCCACAGCTTATGTGAATATCAAGCTTGCAATATGAACTTCATATTTTATTTGGTTGTTAGTAATTTTTTAACAGATTTAGATTGAATGAATGGCTCAACGATATCTCTGGAGACTATGGAGCACCATTCCAATTTCAATTCTTTGAGCGTTTGATTCCCCATCAACAAATAGTCCATAGCTATTCTTTGGTCACATCATTTTCTCTAGAATTGTCGGACTTATAAAAATCCACCAAAAAATTAGCTATGATTTGCACCTTAATTGCAGTTCTCTATATATAAGAGATGTTGAATTCTCTCAATTCAGCAACCAATTTCAACAATCTTTCTGAATGATTTGGCCTTGATAGCATTATCTTCAAAGAATTATTAATAACAACTTGTATTGAATGCGCTCGAAAATATGACTGTAGCCTCCTCACAAAAATAATCAACATAAGCACTAATTTTTTCATTATGAGGTACCTAAGTTCTGCCACTTTTAAGATTTTACTGACGTAGTAGTTGGGAATTGCTTTTGATTATCTTTTTGCAATAAGATTGAACTCGCAACCTCTTTCCCAACTCCAAGATAGGGAAAAAAGTTATTCTCCAAGTTTGGAACTTTGTAGCAAAGCTGGATATGCTAAAAGCTTCTTCAATTAAACAAAAGCTTGCTTACATTCCTCCATCCATACAAAATATTTTGAGCTCCTTATGATTTTAAAGTGGTTGAACATCTGTCTCCAAATTTTGAGATGAATTAGCTTAAGCCAACAACTTGCCTTGTTAGCATTTGTATTTCTTTGATGTTTCTGGGAGACAGGATTTTCAAAATTGCTTTGATTTTTCGTAGATTAACTTTGATTTCCTCCAAAGTAAGCAAAGAGCCATGAAACTTGCAATGTCCAGTTCCGAAGGTGCATTTGAGAGGATTAAGTTTTATGTTGAACCGCCTCAGCTTGTTGAATGCCTCGTTTAGGTCTTCTATGTGTTCATTTGGAGATATGTTGTTAATTAATAAATCATCAATATAAATTTTAATATTTATTCCACTTTGAATTTTAAAGATTACATCCATAAGTTATTGATAAATAGCGCCTGCATTTTTTAGCCCAAATAGCATATCACAATATACTCCATCCCCTGTGATAAATGTAATCTTCTCACTATCTTGAGGATGCATTTTTATTTTGTGATAGCTCAAAAATGCGTCAAGAAAGCTTATCACCGAATAGCCCACAATAGCATCTTCCAAGGTGTTAATGCGATGTGGGGGATAATTATCTTTTGGACAAGTAGGGTTGAGGTTGGTAAAGCAACGCACATCTTCCTCCTGCCATTTGACTTTGACACTACGACGACATTAGCGAGTCAATCAGGGTATTACACCTCCCTGATAAGCCCTGCATGGAGCAGCTTCTTCAGTTCTTCACGAATTGGCTCTGTTAGGGTAGTCACCACATATCACATCTTCTGCTTGTGACAGGAAATATCAATATCGACTCTTAGCATCTCTTTTATTGATCAGACGAATATATTATTGTGCTTCCTGAGTGTTGAAATCAACTTGCCTCTTAATTTGATGTCAAAGGCACTTTGAAGGTTTATTGTCTATTGCTTCTTCGGCAATAACCTCTTCAACAACCTCATAGCTTTCAAGCTACTATCCTTTATATCTAGTTGTAGGATCTCCTGACCTTCAAATAGCAGACCTTGATTGTAGCAAAGTCACCACCAACCGTGATGATTTCTCCTCTTTGAAATTTCACAATAACATGGTAAGTAGAAATGGCATCTCTAAAAGTATTCAGAAGGATGACCGAAGATGGTGTGGTAGGTATAGCTGAGGCATCTACCACTGCAAAATTCACCATGGTAGTAAATTATTTTCTATCCTCTCCTTAGGTTACAAGCAAAGAAATAAAGCCACAAGTTTCCTAGCATTCCTTAGAGAAACCATACAATGGTCTAGAGTTAGGAATTAGGTTACATGCAAAGAGATAAAGCCACAAGTTTCCAAGCATTCCTTAGAGAAACCATACAATGGTCTAGAGTTAGGAATTAGGTGCGAGTTCCCTAAGCCCTTTTTATCAAAAATGCTTTTAAATAAAATATTTATAGGACTTGCAATAAGGATATTGACAATCTGATAATTTGCGATCAGCGACGTGACCTCGTTGTAGGGGTTTACTTTTACTAGCAAATTTTCGACAGTGAAGACAATTGATAGCTGGCTAACTATTGAAGGTCTGAGTGAGTTTGCTAAATTCACATCTCCCGACTAGTCATTTGAGGTCAGATTGGCGAGAAGCCTTTGATCCGTCTTCTCCAAGGATAGAAGGAACTACTCCTGTGAATGGTCTTCTTTGGTACGGGCTCATTACTTGCTTCCTTAGTAGGTGCTTTCTCCTATCTTATATGTGGGCCCTGAAAATTCACGCCAGTCTCTCGATGAAAGAGAGTTTGGATTTATGCCGGTCAAATTTTCAGATGGAAAATAAAATTATAGATAAGATACTGACCAGAGATTACACGTTCATTTTGTGAGGACTTTAGGCTTCTTATAAACATAAGCATCTTTAGTTAATTACCTCTCCCAATGAAAAGAGAGAACTTTCGATTAAATCTCATTATTAGATCGTTAATTGCTTAACATATTGTATCAGCAACTTAGATTTGAAGTTATGAAATTCATTATCTCTTAACTTAAAGCGGATAGTGGGAGGAATGATGACTCACCTGATCAAGATCTCATAGTTCTGTCATTCTGAGTTGTTGTGGTTTCTAGTCTACTTAGTCAGATGAGATAGTCGACCACCCCCGATCTAAAGATCCTTATCGACAGCCATGAATTGCTTCGTCAAAGGAACCTTGTTGTTCTTAGTTGATGTTTGTCTAATGGAACAACCTTAAGTCCACTTTAGTTGACGGAGGACTTTGCATCCTATTAAATGTACATTATATCTCAGATCTCAAGGAGCAAAGCTATTGGGAAACATACTTGTTATAATCGTGGTCGTAATTTAATGTGCTATTTGGTGGCAAATCACATGATTAGAGGGCTTTGGTTGTAATTGCAATTTATGTGGTACTTTTTAATGATAAAATCATACGGGCATATGACATAATTCACATTCTTACTAGCGTGAGATTTATTGAGGGTGAATATAGAGATATACTCACTTAATTTGTCATCATCGATAAATAGTTGTGAATTGGTGGATGGATGTTTACTTTAATTTATTAAATAATGAATTTCATTTAAGAATTTTTTTTTTAGTTTAAGATTTTCTTGAATGTCTCAAAATTTATTAGAATTTAAACTTTAGATCATTTTAGAAATTTTGATGATAATAATCCTTTCGGTTGAAGTCTTCAATTAACATAGTTATCATCGGAGTATATACCTTATTAACTCCGCTTGCCTACTAATGGAGGATTGGGTCTTACGATCTATGCGTAGTTTAAATTTTTTAGGAGATCAATAATAATGGTGACCTTGTCAACTTTATTATAAACATATATTGAGTCTATGGCTAACACATGTGATTGTACTTTCCAATATTATAGCTGAGAACTTATATTTTAAATATGAGATTTTTTAATTAATATCATTGTTGGTCATATGCACTTGTGAAAATAAAATTTTTTTTTTAAAGAGTGAATGTTCAATTTTATGATCAATCTTTTATCTTTTATCTCTATGAAGTAGAGGATCTAACCATTAAGATGAGGCTTACAATTTTCCTACTGTAGGTGGAGTAGCCCGTTTAATATCATGTGCACCATTGACAAGTTTTGATTTATCTTTGAAAAGGAGATGATATACTTTTATGAAAATTATGATTGATCAGTGAAAGTACTTGCACGATTGTCGTGATCAGATTGAACTTAAATTAATTTCGATTATAATCTGGGCAGCATTATTTGATCATATGATTGAGAATTCAACATATTGGTCGAAGTACATAAAAGCAATTTAGATTTATTTTATGTTAATCTATGTATCATCCTTAAACACTAGAATTAAGCATTTAACATACGTGTTGAGGCTCATGCGGGTGATTTCAATTTCAATGAGTTTCATATAATTTAAGTGGCTTGTAGTTTTTTCGAGGCTACTTACATAACTTTCAAAGCATTAAGATTAAGTTGAATTCACCTCATTAGCACTATCAAGGGAAGCGACATGATCAACATTGTCTGATTTTTCTTTGTAAAATTCTAGAGATGGAATTTTGAACTTTGTTGGCGTATTGACCTCTATAATCCCTTTGGATAATGCATTCTTCAGCTGCTTCCTTCTTTAATCTTTCCTTCTCCTTTCTTCATTCCTTCTTTCCACCTTATGATCGAATGGAGAGGAATCTTCAGCATTAGGATAGTAGGTATCATTGTCATCATCTCTCGACGTAAATGACAGAGCTCTCGTTGCCAGTAGATCGTCTCTTCTTTCCACCAATTTAGAGGAATCTGCTGACATCTGGACTCTGAAGTCATTTTAGGCACATGCTCAGATGCCTCTCTAATCTACATGAGCATCTGCTCACACAACTCGTTTATCTGCTACGTGACGAACTCCCTGGTGCACACCATATTGATTGAGATCTCCCTTGTGTTATTGGCTTTCTCTTGATGAGCTCATTTTCTAGCTTGTGGCAAGATCTTCGCTCATGGCACCTTAAAGGATGTTGAATTATGAATTGTTAGTAATCTCGCATCACTTAGATAAAAATTGTGAGAGAAGGAGCGAAAAAATATGTGGGGAGAGTGAAAGAGAATAAAAAAGATGGAGAAAGTCTTCAATTAAGAAATAGAAAAAAATCTTTTAACCCGTGGCAATCCTTCCCTAATTATAGGTTAGGATCGACCTCTAGGCGTCATATAATTGGTTACATTAACCTCTTCAAGTACATTAAAATGGATCAAGCCATGTAGTCCACTAAGTTACGTAGTCAATTATGCAGTTATATGGAATGTGTCATACCGTTACAATAATTATGATTGGCTTTGCTTGAATAGGATATTCTTGAAATATTTTGAATAATCCGCAACTCTTGTTCTGAACCCAATTGAAGTTGCTAATCTTTGTTCGAACTAGGTCCAAGGGCGATTTGGGTATACCCTCTAAATCTTGTTAATTATGTTTTGTTGCTAATAGAGGATCGAGTTCATGGTGCTTGTTTGAATATTACTTGAATTCGCTTTAGTGTCATTGGATTATAGATTTTGTTGATTCTATCTTTATGTGCGAAGGATCCAAATCCATAGGACAAACACATTGCCACATTTCTAGAGTGCAACATTATCGAGATCTATCATTTTAAAATAAATTTTCTTTCTTGGAGGCCTTGAAAGTCATAAGTAAATGTAAGAGCAAAAATTATTTTTATGGGATTTGTGAGAGTGTGCTTGATTTGAATTCATATTGATGAGCTCAGCATATCAAGTTGAGTATATAGGCTTAAACATCATTTTTTTTATTTTATTTTAGTTCGGTCAACTTCCATTATTGAGGTGTGGAGGACTAGACTTGTAGCCTATTCGAGAACACCATATAATATTTTGATAACTTTGATTTATTTTTAAGTGATCTAATACATTTTAAAATGATTGCACAAATTTGAAAGAAGGTGCATAATTCTCAAGTGATTAAATTTAAGACAGTCTTATTGTAACTCGTGCATCAACTCAGATACTAAATTTAAATATTTAACACACATATTAAGACATGCAAACGTATATAATTTTAAAGATTTGTGTGCAATTTGGGAAACTTGCATGCTGTTAAAGATGATGCAAATTTGGGTTCAATTTATTCTTTATCTGCATAACATTCTTAAACCTATTGTTTGAGTAATTTCTCCCATTAGTAGGAGCATATGTGAATTATTAATATTTTGAAAAATTAATAATTTAAAGTGTGCATGCTTTTAGAGGCAGTTGAACACTATTTGTGATAATTATATGATTTGTAGTATATTTGCGTGTATCATGAAGTACTTAACATTATTTGAAAATTACTTTGTGATGCATACAAATGACTTGAGAAACTTCTTGATTAAATTTTTTTTTGTGTGTGCTTTCAAAAATACTTAAATAGATTTTGAGACGTCGTGTCAGAGTTGGGGATCGTATCATGAAACTTGTGTAATTCTTGAAATTATTCTAACATAATTTTTTTTATTAGGATATTTGTAAAGTTTTCATCTCAAGATTTTTTAACAATGGACTTTTATCTACTTGCACAAAAATGCTACAAATATGGCAATGATGAAGGTAGATTAGAATCTTCTGGGTACGTCAAGATATCATTTTTTTTTCATTTTTAGTTGTTTGATTTTAATGTTACGGGTTCTGTGGGGCATCATTTTTGAGGTTATAAATATTGATGAATGGTTGCTCATTTCCACCCCAACCCAAATCTTCTAGCCTATGTGAGTTTTAGTGGTATCTGAATACTAGAAAGAAGTGCTTGTAGACAAGCATTTGAGTTCATTGTAAGTCCTATTCTTGCAAGCCCTTTATGTTTGCATTAAACTTTTGTTTGATATTGTTTGCATGATATTAATTTTATTTTTGTTGTATGTTTACATTTTTTTCATTTTTATTTTGATTGCACATTTTTTGTGGCTAAAAAATATTTCAGTAGTTGACTCATTTATATGAATTTTAACAGCATTCTAGTGTTATCCTCATGAAAGGGGTAGCCACGGAAGTGTGTTAAGCCTGCCCGCCACACTCTTCTATACATAGCAGTTGATGTCTCGTGGCATCTTGGTCGAGGTCCTCAAACTTGTTATGTTTTCTGAGCATAGCAGGGTCTTGGAGTGCCTGGACAAGAGAACACAAAAGTTTTTCTACTGCGTCAAGAAAGGCGCATACATGTACTTGACTTCTATGATTTGGTGTTATATCTTTGCAACAATTTTTTTTTCCATTTTTTAAGCTCTCTTTTTTGCTCCTTGTTTTAGAGAAAAATGGAGCGAGGCCACTTTATGCTTAGAGCAAGAGAATAGATGGGATGAGAGAATTTCCTATTTGTTTAGAGTGAGCAATAGCTGTCTATTTGGAGAGAGAAAGGGGAATGTGTGAAGAAAAAGAGATTTTCATGTCTATTTAGAGGGAGATAGGGATATAGAGAAGATGATAGACATTCATATAACTTTTGATCTTTGTTTCTCTCTCTGTTTAGAAAGAGAAATAGGAAAGAGCGAAAGTGCTCCTTTTGTTTAGAGAGAAAAAGAGAGTGATGTTGAGGAGAAAGTGGTTGTCGAGGCTGTTGTTGAGTTGGGTTGAGTGGGTGTTTAATTGGGTTTGAAGGGGGCTCCTATAGTGCCATATCTAGAACTGCGGGTTATGCAAAGGCAAAGAGGGTGTGGCGAGAGCTAAGAGAGCAACACGGTGAGGGGGAGATTGGGCGAAGCTCGATGCTTGGGAGATCAAGCACGAGGGCGCTTGGTTGTCCATGAGATTGAGAGAGGGGGGCAACATTGGGCTTTTGGCTAGTGGGGTGTGCTGATGGTGTGAGGAGAAGTGGTTTTGTGTACTTGAGCGAAGGAAGATGATAGGAGGGGGGAGAAACATATGGACAGCAAAAAGGCATGGTTGTGCAAAAAAAGTGTAATGGTGGAGATTGTTCAAGAATGATCATATTAGTGCAAAAAGAGTGTAATGGGAGAAGTGGTTTATTATTATTATTATTATTTTGTTACTGTTTTCAGTAGGATGGGCAAGTGGAAGAATAGGATAAGATGTGAGATGTGGACAGTTGTTATAGTGTACAACAAGATTCAATTTTTTATTTTTTTTTCTTTTGATTTGAATTTTAATAAAAATATAATTTAATAATATATATATATATATATACATATAATGGAAACTATTTATGAATTTAATTAAATTTTAGTAATGATTTTAATTTGATTTAATTTAATTATTTATCTTTTTTTAGCATATATCTTTTTTTTATTAAATTTATGACCACACATCTTAAATTACTTGTCTTTGGCCTTTTGTGGAGATGATTTTTGTCTCACATTTTGTACCGTGTGCTTTCCAAGCAATCTTCATGTTCCGAATGCCCTGAAACAGCCTGTTTTATGAATGGGTGACGTTTGAGTAACTTTGATCATAGTTGAAGTATTTTGAATGTGCTTGTTGTGTGTAGATTTCATCATATTTGCTCAATTTGACTTATGGAATGGATATGGAGGTCAACATATGAAAAATAATGAAAAGTCTGCCCATGTAAATTCAGTTGTGCTACTTGTCAATTCAATTGTAACACCTGTTAATTAGATTTTGTCACTTGTTAACTTGCTTTTGCCACATTCATTTTTCTAAACCAATTGCTTGGAAATAGGAATGAAGAATGGAATGCTCGACAAATCACACTTATGACATGCCACTTTAAAAAGCTTGAATGCTAAGGCATAATGGTAGTAGGGTTTTTTGATATGCTACCCTCTTCAACGGACATGTGGATCTCCTGTCACTCAGATCTTCAGAAAGAAATTGTTGGTGTTTAGAGAAAATGACAAAATGCTATGTTAAACTATGTTATTTCAGAAATGGTAGAAAAAAATGGGATAACTTTGGTGTATAGTGACATTAAATGGGTAATTTTAGGAAGGCCAAATGTTCATCTTTTCTAGCTTTATATAACCAAGGTAGATAGATGTTTTGTTTTCAATATTCTTCTAGTTATGTTGCTTTACAATACTTTTATCACTTTATTTATTTCATCATGCATGAGTATGGTGTTTGTTTCACGCATCTTTTATTTGAAATTTTATGTAGTTGGTTGACATGCTCATATTTTAGCTGATTTTGCCTTTCAGATTATCATCTTTATATATGTATGCAGTGATGAGGTTGGCTTCATACACCCATCCCAATTTGTAGAGTTAAATGAAGATTCAAGTGTTTCATGGTCTCCACCTTTTAACATCTGGCAAATATTAGATGATTCCTGTGGGGAAGACATGACTGGTTTGACGTGTCGGCAAAATGAGAAGACAGTATTCTGGTATGGTAATCATAAGTTGGCCATCTCAATGCAGGTTGTACCCCTATTGTATAATGCTGCTCAACGTGCACATATGGATGCCAGAAGAAATTATAAAAGGATGATCAATACACCAAAGACCAAAATCTCCGTAAACACTGCAACTCATGAAGTTTTATCCTCAGAAACAGATATCCTGAGACACTCTAGGGCTCTATTGATATTGAGCCCTGACTTTGGCAGTGTTTGGAATTCTAGGTTATTGTCTTCTTCCATGGTAGTACTATGTAGAATTTTCTTTTATTTTTTGAATTTTTTTTCTGATCTTTTTTGCTCTTTATTAGAAAACATCTGCTACGATTTGATTTAATTAAATAATAATGGGAGTTGAAACACTTGTGAACTCTTATTTGTAATTATTGTGAGATGACAATTGATAATTTTTCTTTGTGACATGCTGACAAGTTTGGAAGAGACCGGTTTCCTTTTTGGCTCTAGTGTCATTAGATTACTAACGTGCAACTCTTGTTTGTAAGGTTCCCATCTATGCAGGCTTCTTCATCTATGCATCCTTGCCCCTTTTTAAAAGAAGTTATTTATGTTCTTCCATGAATTTTATGGCATTATCATCTTTGTCTTTTTAGGATGGTTCCACCATTATTCTATAAGATTTGTTGTCCCCGAGTATAATTTCATTGTCAAAGCTGCCATTGTGTTTTTCTTGGGGATATTTTTTTACTGATGCATCAATCATGATAATATATTTGTAGAATGAGGTCTTCCAACACGAAGTTAAACATCTTTTTTTCTTTCAGGAAGGTTGGTTTGCATGGGGTAAGAGCTAACTGGTTGTTTATGTAGTTTCAACATTTGATCTTAAGTGATTATGGTGGGCTTGGTGATAAATTAGAGCGTTGGGTTATAACTCAATTGTTTAGAAATGGCTTTCCAGTGAAAACCTGGATGTTTGTGCACTTTCCAAAGATATTTGATTCCATATTGAATCGTTCAGAGGGGGTGGAAAGGGGAATTCCACGAGGAATTGATTCATCAAATCAGTAGAAAGGAGGTCATCAAGGTTGGGCTCGGAGTATAGCTGCATGGGGCTTTTCTATGTTGCTGCATGGTATTGACCTAAATTGTCTACTTGTACACAAGTAAGCCTCCTCTTGGTTAATAGACACTGGCAAATACTCTTCTAGGTCAAGTATTCAATGTTCAGAAAGAGTGGTGCCTGCCAGTTGACTTTAATTGTTTAAACAAATGGATTTCTACCCGAGATTTTATAATATACAAATGCATATGCACACTATTAAATTGGAAATTGTGCTCTGGGATCTAAAAGAAATGAAATCAAATAGAACTTAATATGCCATGCTGTGCTCTATTTGGCCAAAGTTTATCAGCTTCAACACAGGCCCATGAGCTCCTTAGATATAATTTGCTTAAATTTTGAAGGATCATAAAGCCAAATTAAGCTCACTGGATGACTTTATAATCCGAGACTTCTCATTCAATTTCAGATTTCTTGCTAACTTAATAGGCTGCATCTTGTGATCCAAAGAATTCTCACACTTGCATGAAGCCTAGAACTCCTGCTATATTATTTTATTGTAAACCAATTATTTTTTAAGTGGACCAAGAAATATTCACTTGTTCTCGAAGATGTCCTTTTCTATAGCTTTGGTTATCACAAAATCGATAATGGTTTTGTTTGGTGAGCAAATCTTTCATGAGCTGTTGTAAATACATGATACTAGGCTATTTCTTTGTGGTGTGCCTGAACTCTCAATTTATGCAGATTATTTCAAATTGCATTATCACGTGGGATGTCATATTTTTTACATATTGTGGTTGCATTTTCGTTAAATTTGCGCACAGCATTCATGAGCTCCAAATGATCGTTTATTGACACAGTGCATTGCAACGGAGCAATGGTTTCAAGAGTTAACGGAGACAAATTTGAATGTATTGATTCATGTTATTTTTTATAAATTATAGAATTTTCATGTACAAGATACTCTACTACAATTGCAATGCTTTACTTGTTGTAAGGTCTACACATTTTGATTGCAATATTTATTATTTTACGCAGGAAGCTGATGCTCTCCAGAGAGCCTGAGCTGTCGTTGCTTATTGACGAGCTAAACTTATCTGCACTCATTCTTTCGTATTCACCAAAAAGTGAGCAAGCTTGGAGCCACAGGTGATTGCTCCATTCTCAGAGAACAAAACCAGAACCTTCAATCATATGTTAATACAAATTCTAGTTTGGGCATGGACATGGTTTAGACCACTTTAAGGAAGTAAGCTGAGCCAAACAATTTTTGGTGTTTCATTTTGGCTAGAAAAGACTAGGTCCCCCTTCTTAAGAGGAAGCACTACTTAAAGCACAGTTAAGCTAATTAGCTGTGCTTATGTTCTCTCTCCCTCACTCTATAGTTAGACTAATTAAATATATTTCATAGTTATAATTATTAATTATTATTTTTAATAGTTAATTAAGTCCTAATCAGCTAGACTTAATATTGTGATCAATTATCAACAATTACTTGGTCATTAACACTTAAAGAACCTAATAAATATATTACTAATTAAACATATTTATTACTTAAATCATTAATTAATGGCTAGTTAGGTAATGAATTTATAATTCAACTATTTGATCAGGTTTCATTGATTCCTAACCTGTTTTTATATTTGAATGCTGGACCTCGACTTTGGAAGTTAAAGGCAATACAAGTCAATTAATTTGCTGGTTGTATTTCTAACTAATGAAACTAATTAACTTATTAATTATTTACTAATTAGCATAATTAATCCATAATTAATCTATTTGGTTTGGTTTATCACACTCATGAATTAATTCCTAACCTTTTTGTTTTGAGATTTGAACCGAGATTTCAACTTTGGAAGATAAAGGCAATACAACTCAACTAACTGGCTAGTGGTATTCCGTACTAATTAAACCAAGCAACTCTTTCAATTAATGACTAATTTTGATTAATTTATCTAATCAATAATGATTGGTTTACCTAATTAACCAAACTACCAATCGAGCATAAGCTTTAGCTTTCCTTGAGAGGAGATAATATAGATGTACCTTAATTTGGGTTTTTTAATATTGTATGCATTAAATAAAACAACACCATTTAAATAGACTACACTTGCTAATTTGATTAATGTATAGCGTACCATACAAACTTATTTATCAAAACATTAGTATTATTCATTGCCCTAATTCACCTAATTAGCTATTTAATTGAGCTTATTTGGTTAAGTTATCATTTCTTATTTAATCGGCATGTTTAATTTATTGGCTAATTAATGCATGACTAACAAAAATGATTAATTAAATCATTAAGTATTTGCTAGTTAGCATTATAATCCTAGATTAGTCTATTTAATTATGTTAATAAATAGTAATCATCACTTAACTAGTTTAGCTTCTATGTACCAAGTAATGGATGATTGTTCGGATTAATTAATTATTTTTCATTATTTTACCCTTGATTTATCATTGGACAATCAACCTTAATTAATTATTTTCCTGAGGAAATACTAAGCTAAGCTCTTTTATATATTTACATTTTCAACAAACAAATTTTTTGATCTTATGTCAATTCAACATTTTAGTCTATCAAACAATTATGTCCGTCTGTTTAGGGCTTAAGCTCCTAAGGTTGTCTTTAGCCTATCCTTGGTTAGTTGGTTTGCTTTTACATACTTTGGGCTATTTGATTTCGTTAGTAAACAAACTTATTCGCATGTAAGTACGTGAAAATTTTCTACTTAGAACTCAAGCATTGGATTGATCCCATTTCTCTTAGGGATTTTTTTTTAAAGGATTGATTTTTATACATGCTAATGACTTTTAGGCGTTGGGTGATCAAGAAGGTAGCTGAGAAGTTTCATGACCTATATGACATCATTGGAAAAGAATCAGAGTTTGTGAAGAGAATAGCCGAGGTATTGTGTTTTAGTTGGTTTTTATGCTTCATTTGATCATTTATGTGACTTTTGCTTTCAATTATAATGACATCTGCTGTGTACTTTCTATGGCATTTTTCTTGTTTCGATTGTGGCAAATGTTATCAAGTGGAAAATGACCTAAAATAATGGACTTGCATTGATTTGAGGCCTTTTCTTCAAGGATAATCGTGACTAGTGCTGTCAGTTGTGGACTGCGCTTTGCCATAGTTCTATGAAAATTTTTGTGGGAAAAAGAGGTGAGTTCCATGTTTAGTAAAAAAATTGATTGAAGTGGCAAAGAATCTACTTTATGTTTAATCAATCAAAATAATGCATCAAATAGGTAAATTAATGATAAAAATCTAGGTTATGAATTGTATTTATTAGAGTGGGCATGTAAATTTTAATAAACTTTTTTTGTGTATGTATGAAATACTTACTGTTAGCACATGAAACAGATCATTTAATTTGCATCTTGAAGATAGCAGCCATGCAATTTCACTCAGTGACATCTCATAACTCCTGCACTGACATGATAACCTAAACACTTCATAAAATAAATCAGTATATTAAAGATAGCCTAAGCGAAATGAATATCATCAAACGATTATAGCAGTGCAAATGATGCCAGAGTTGCCGATAAGAGCAAAACAAAGAGCTCTAGGATATTTTAGCGTATAGGTGTAAACTCCCAAATAATCTTGCAATTTTAGAGCGTACTAGTCTTTTTGATAGAAATGGAAACGTAAAATATATGCGATGCTTCAGATTGGTAAACCGGAAGCTCAAAAGAGGGCAAAAAAAGTGAAGCTGTGATCAATTTTTTAAAAAACAAGGCTTAGTAGAGCATCTACAGGAGAACTGCTACAAAAAGCTAGTAATTAAAACAAAACACGAGTAAGAAGACTAATGAATTGGAATTAGACTCGGAACTTTATACAATGCATTACAGTGATTGAACATTACTAATTTGGTTGTAGACAATCCTTGGTGAAGCAACCTTAAGAAGATAGAAGAAAGAGAAGATAAGAGATTCTTCAGCCAACTTTTCTCTGCACACCCTTTCACACTCTCGTTAACCACCATAACAACAGCTGGAAAATGGATGGAGGCAAGTGAGGTTGAACATCAAGAATGTTTGAAGAAGAATTAAGGCAGTTTGGCTCAGAAACAAAAGTATGGGAAAATGGATTAAGAAAAGTGAGCTAGTGGATAAAAGGGCCTTAAAAATGTGGAAAGGATTGGACAATGTAAATAAGGGGATATAGGTTAAAAGAGAAATTATACATTGCAGGAAATAGTTTTCTCAGGTTAAGAATAAAATTTTTTGTTTTGAGGGTTGTGGTGACGGTGGCAATTTCAACTTTGACTTGGGCATGATTAGTTTTGAGTTGTTTGTAGCACATCATCTAATTGGGAGGGATATCTTTGGAGAGTTGTGGGAACTTGAATTGGAATGGGTGCAAAGTAATTTATTTTAAGGAATTTGATAGTCTGCCGATGACCATGAACAAAGCTTTCTGATAGGCAATTAGAGTATGCTAAAACCAAGAAAAGTCTAAAGTAGTTTGAACTAATTTTGTAATAAACTTAGAAGTTCATCAGCGAACATGAATAAGACTTATGGTTATTCAAAAAATCTAATGAATCATGGACTAAATGAAAATGGAGGAATATCACTTTGCAATTACAACAAATGTTGAAAACGTCATGCCACTGAATTCACAATATATCATACAAGCGAACAGAAGACATTAATACAGGCTTCAAATGAGCATTAATACATGCTTTGAATAAACTCTTGCATTCAATTCGAATGCTTTGTAATTCATGCAAGCACTCAAACAATGTGATTTGTGCACACATCATGAGACAAATTCATCTCAAATTTAACTTCTCAAGAAATGCATTTATATAATTTGCACAAATTACGAAACATATTCTAAGTTTAATTTTAATATACTTCAAAGTGCATGGAAACATTTCAAGAAACAAATGATTTTTCTAAATGCATATAAGTATTTTAAATCAACTACTCTTGCATGGGCTCCGAAACAATATTAAATGTTTAAATTCAGTGCCTGAGGATGCTACACGATTTAACAAAATAAATTTAAATAAGTATGCATGTGGTCTAACCAGTGTACTAAACACTTAATTATAAAGTCTGAGAATATTGTGCTGGTTGAAATTAAGATTAATTTAAGTTCACTCTCACCTCAAGAGTCATACACATATTTTGAATGATCAATAATCACTTTTGCAAAAATATAGACTCTTTGCTTTCAAAATTAAATATAAATTTATCAATCATACACATTCTTGAACGAGCTGCTACACCCATGTTGGAGAAGTTATAAGTTATAGTTGATTAGCTTAATCGTCTTCCTCATAAGGATTGAAGTCGATAGCATTAATCATGAAACTGAATGGTCGCTCTTAAACTTAAGCTTTTACTTTCAATGTTTGTATACGAATATCAATGATATTACAACAACAACAACAACAACAAGCCTTAATCCCACTAGGTGGGGTCGGCTACATGAATCCTTCGTCTCCATTGTGTCCTATTATGTGTCAAATTCTCATTTAATTCAAGTATACTAAGATCATTTTTTATACATCTTAACCAAGTCTTTTTAGGTCTACCTCTTTTCTTAACATAAGGAAAATCTAATGCATCTACTCTCTTGGGTCATGGACTGAGCATTTTATGTGGCCAAACCATAAAACTCTCCTAATCTTATCTACCTGAGCTACTCCAACTTTTCCGAACATACTCATTTTGCATTCTATCTCTAAGAGTAAAGCCACTCATCCACGAGCATCCTCATCTCGTAACACTTAACTTAGTCTTATGCTTCTCTTTTATTGTCCAACATTCGCTATTCGTCAATGCAGTCTTATCACAATCTTATAAAATTTTCCTTTAAGTTTAAGTGGAACTTTTACATCACATAATAGGCGGATGCATTCCTCCACTTCAACCATCCAACTTGAATTCTACTAATAACATCTCCATCTATTTCACCATCATTTTGAACAATAGAACCTAAATATCAGATTCTTATTAATGACTTGATCAAAATTAAAGTCTACTATAAAACTTCTACAACTAAAATTACACTCCATATATTAGGTTTAAGATCTACTTAAACAAAACCTTTAGACTCTAAAGTTGACCTCCATAATTCAAGTTTATGTTAGACTCCCTCTCTGGTCTTATCAACAAGAAGAATGTCATCGACAAAAGCATACACCAAGGTACATCTTCTTGTAAATGCCTCGTAAGAACATCCATAACTAAAGTAAAAGATAAGGGCTTAATGTTGATCCTTGATGTAATCCAAGAAATAGGAAAATATTTTGTCAATCCTCCTTGTGTTTGGACACAAGTAATCTTCAGTATACATATCCTTAATGACTTGAATATAATCAATATTAACTCCTTTCTTTTCTAGAACTCTTCAAAGAACATCTCTTGAGACTTTCTCGTATGCTTTCTCTAAATCAATAAATATCATATGTAGATCCTTCTTACTTTCTCTATGCTTCTCCATCAAACCTCTTAACAAATGTATAACATCCATAGTAGATCTACGGCATGAAACCAAGCGATTGTGAGAAACTTACGTATCACATTGTAACTTGCTCGATTACTCTCTCCAATAATTTTAATGTATGGCACATTAACTTAATTCCTCATAATTTGCACACTCTTGTGCATCACCTTTATTCTTAAATATAGAAACAAACTTTTTCTCCACTCAGTGACATCTTTTAGTCTTTAAAATAACATTAAAAGATTTGTAAGCCAAGAAATTCCTTGATCTCTAAACATTTTCACACTTATTGGAATATTATCCAGGTCCAATTGCTTTTCCACATTTCATTTTCTTTAAAGCTTCACTAACTTCGGTTACTAATCTGACGATAAAATGAAATTCTTTATTTTTGTTTAGGGTATTAAGGTTCTAAAATCAATCGTCTTTCGGATCTTTTGAAAAGTTTATCAAAATCTCTCATCCTTTATTTTGATATCTTTTAAGAAAAGCACTTTATTATTTTCATCCTTAATACTCACTATTCTTTCTTCTCCTATCTCTTTGGTTGGCTAACATACATCTTTCACCTTATTTGGTACTAATCTATTGTATAAATCACTAAAATTTAAATTTTTTCGTCACGTATTCTTTCTTAGAATCTCTACACTTTATATCTTTCCCATTCTCCAGTTTTACATCTAAATAAGTTTTATAACAATCTTCTATTTCTTATCTTTTCTTTGCCTCGACTCACATTCTTATTAAAAAAGTTTTTTTTTTGATTCTCCATCTTTTTGAACTGCTTAATTTCACTTGATGTTTTTTTCGCGTTAGCTTTATGAGCATTCCAAATTCTAATTTCTTGTAGCTTCTCTTAAAAATATTTGTGTTCTTTAAGTGTCATCTAATCTGTCACAGAATGATAATTTAATTTATTTTTTCTCTTTACCTTTCATCTTGAAATCTAACCAATAATTCGATGTTGAATGCTTAAAATTTCACTTGGAATGACCTTACAATCTTTACAATCTAAACGATCCATTTTTCTTATCAGAAAATAATCAATCTGTGTTTTACTAGATCAATGATATTAATAAAAAAATTTCATAATTGAAATGCGAGTTCTTAACTTCAATATCAAATAGTATAATTATAAGTTTCAACCACAGACCTGATCCTCTATAAATGAAGATAGAGTCGACAAAGTCTGTGATGTGAAGAACATCCAAACTAACTCAAATGATGCATAGATAAATATCACATACCTAATCTTTTGTAAGTACATAGGTAGAGTTGATAAGGTCTAAATCTTTGATGATGGACATGTTAATCATTGAGTTCCACCGAAGGGATTACTATTATCAAAATTTACAAAGTGTTAATGTTAAATCATTTTAAATTTAATCTCTTAAAATGCAAATCTCAAAGTTGGTTCTCTACGATAAAGCTAGAGTTCACAAAGTTTGTAATGTGATTAATATTTAAATAAATTTCAGATCACGCATAGATTATAGTCCCAATCCTTTGTGAGCAAATAAGTAGAATTGAGAATGTCGAAAATACTAATGATGACCATGTTGATTGAAGATTTTAACTAGAGGGGATATTACCATCAAAATATATTTAAAATTATAAATCAAGTTGATTTAATTTATAATTTAAAACTTAAAAGCAAAAACTATTCACCCATCATCCGTCACTATTTGTTGGGGGTAATAATTTAAGAAAGCGCTTACTCGTAATGGAGCTAATGTCAAATCAAGTACATCACTATGTTCACACTCAAACAATTTTTTGCTAGTAAGGCCTTAGCTCGTGCACGCTGCCCACATGATTTTGTCGTCAAATGACACCACATAAAGTGCGATTACAACTAGAGCCCTCTGATATGTTGGTTTGTCGTCAATGGCATAACTAAATTATTCTTACGATTGTAGTTTATATGTTCTCTAATGATTTTGCTCTCTGAGTTGTGAATTATAAAAAGCACTTGATAAGGCACAATGCTTTTTGTTCGCAAAGGCAGATTAAAATTATCTCATTAGCACGTCAAGAATTACAAGATTTTCTTGACGCAATTCATATCTTGTTGATAAGGATTCTTGTCGGGTTAGATTCATTCTTTTGGTAAGTAAAGAGATGATTGCTCAGGACGATAGAATCATGGGATCTTGACAAGCACATCATTATTCCACCAACCATACCTTTAAGTCAATAATGATGAATTTTATAAATTTTAAACTCCATTTGCTTCTATTATACACTTAACAATTAATGACCTAACAACTAATCTTAATCAAAAGCTGTCTCTCATCATTGAGAGGGGTAATTAACTATAGGTGCTTGCGCATATAGAAGACCTGTAACTAGATCTGAAGTCTTTACAAAATGAGTGCGTCTTATTTACAAATTCATTTGCTTTCTAAAAGTTTGGCCAGCACTAATCAAACTCTCCTCATCACCAAGCGTGAATTTTCGAAGCCCACAGTGGGACATAGCCGAGCTAGTGCGAGACGTAGTCTAGTTTGTGTGAGGTTCGGTTTGTGTTCCTCCTTTTTTTTTTTCAGTTGCAAACACCACCCTTCAGTTTGAATCACGCTGAGACTAAGAATTTGCTAAATGTTGTGCTGGCATATCATTTAACTTTCTTGCTCACTTATCCCCATAACCCCAACAATTAATTCAAGTTTGTGGGAGTGTATTCAAGTAGCAGAAACAGTTGAAAGAAGATGCTAATTTTGCCAGCTTGATTGATGAGATTATTGATATGAATCTACCCAATCTGTTATTGCCTGAGTTAAAAAAATTAAATATGATAAGTTAATTTACATTTGAATATATGATATATTATGTTGATCGTGTTAGAAAATACATGCTTTAATGTGATATGTACTGTCATATGCGGCTTAATGTGATATGTGCTGTCATATGCCGCATTATGCTTTATAACAAAACTTGGCGAAGTATGATGAGATTGTTAACTGTCAAAATTAATTTTGGCAGTTGATAAATGGTCCATAGTTCTATGCTATCATTGGTTCCTGCATTTTAAGGAGTTATTTCACCATCGAACATTAGAAGGAACTCACATTTACCTATCCTCTGAGAAACTTTTTTTTATTCATTCCAATAAATTATTAACTTCGCTGTCTTTGTAACTTCAGATTCCAGAGGAAGCTATTTATGTTCTTTTAACTGGCACAACTGTGGGTATCAAGGTTCAGTCTTATCATCCAATGCTATAACTTTGTTGTTCGCTTTTCTGCAGAAATCAAAGATGAATTACCGTGCATGGAATCACCGTTGTTGGCTTATACTTTACATGAACAAATGGCAGGTTAGAATGGCAGGTCTGGCCTTGGTTAAGACAGTATTTTATTTTCAGTAACTTGGTGAAATTGTGGATTTCTCCACCATTTTTTTAATGGCCTATTGAAAAAAGTTTGCTAAAATTCAGTTTTCTAAGGGCCATTTTTCATTTTATTTGTGCGCTGCATGTGACTTTTGGAGGTTTTTCTTTATTATGAAGTGCATTATCTCTTTTCAAATTTAACTATGATCCAATAACTTGGTGATTATTAGGTGTTGATTATTTGTTGACTTGATCTTTGTATGTTTTGTTGTATGGATTATTAAGTGAATGAAGTACATTATTACTATTCTACTTTTTAAAATTTTGTGAAACTACTCTTCTTTCTGTTGACCTTTTGAATATTGTTGCTAATGCTTAATCCAAATGCATATGATTTTTAAAGTTCTTAGGGCGGTAAATTTATCATTCCTTTATGTAATTGTTAAATGATTGTAGATGTTTGATGAGCTGGATAAATCAAGAAAATGGGCTGAGCTGCATGTTAGTGACAGTTGTTGTTATCACTATCGAAGGGTAGGTTCTTATTCTAAGCTATAAAACTTTTAGCCTTCTGCATTCTTTCATTCTGAGTCCCTTAGAGGAAGCTGATGACTAGACTTTGTTTGAGGCGGCTTATTCTTTCCTATTTTTACTGTTAAAATTTATTTTCTTAACCATAATTTTTTTCAAAACTAGAAGCAATATTTTGAAATCGTGTAAATTTGTGTTCCTTTTTCTACCACAAAAGTTTCAAAAAGCTGCTCAAATGAAGCCTTAAGCTCTTCTCGCAGAATTTTGGCCCATCGTATTGGTGTTTTGCACGTATATTCTTGTCTGGTAGTTTCTCTAAATGCTATCTGAAGATTGCTTCTTTTTCTTTTGAAAGATGAATTTCTAAAACTAGGATCCTAATTTTTTTTTATTCTAATATTATTTACCGGATGAAGCAGTCATGTCAACTGATTTTCTTTCATGTTCTTTTCCATGCTTGAGTTTTCCATTCTTCATACTACACTACCCCCAAATAACAATTGCAGAATAAAGCTATCACACTGATCGTATATATCAAAACTTCTTTTTTGTAATGTGCAGAGGCTGCTGCTTAATTTGTTAGAAGAAAATTCATTGAAAGATGATGGGGAAAAATCCTCATTTTACAAATGCCTTTCGGTTGATTTGCTAAAGGTGTGTTTTCTTACTGTCATAGCATAATGTCCATGGAT
The DNA here is from genome assembly GCA_021442155.1 of Cymbidium sinense. Classification (NCBI taxonomy): domain Eukaryota; kingdom Viridiplantae; phylum Streptophyta; class Magnoliopsida; order Asparagales; family Orchidaceae; genus Cymbidium; species Cymbidium sinense. The sequence continues at coordinate 154,767,597 of CM038221.1, forward strand.
AATTGCTACAATCTTCTCGTTGCCCTGGGATTACATATTTAAGATGGACTTGATGAGCTCTTCAGTGTTCACTTTTTTAGTGGATTTCTTGTCGATAACGTTGGAGGTAATTATTATCATCATTGAAGTTATAATCAGGGTGAGATCGAGCAACTCTGTTTTGGCTCGAAGATCAAAAATTTTGATTTGGATTTGAGACAAACCTGAGTTGAGTCGACAATGATAAATTTCAAGTTGATTTTTAAACTGATTTAAATTTATTAATTTTACTTACTAATAAAGATTACTATATATGTATATATAAAAAATTATTATAAGATTATACATACATACATACATATTCAATGAAAATTTTGGAAGGTAATGAACAGAGTATATGAATGAATTTGTTGAAGTACATTTTTATTTGATGCGGAAGTAGCCATTAAGCCATTTTGTATATTGATTAGATTCCAAAGTTAAATCAAACTAATTTTAATGGAATCTTCTTTGATTTATAGAAAATAGATTATGATTATGAGTCGATAAAGCTTCAAGGGATAATTGATTATGTTTTGAGTTCCAATTATAATTATCAGCAATATTTCATCCCAACTATTCTTTGTTGTATTTATGAATATATATTCTCCATTGGTTATTTGTTATCCATAGAGATGAGGAAAAAAAAAAGAATCATGCCATTTTCCAATTACTTGGTTGAACTTCTACGATATCCTTCTTAAAACTCATTCAATGTTGTTTTTGAGATTTGCCATATAGAAGATTCCATGTGAAACATGTGGGTGGCCACACTCCTTTTAAAAAAAATGAGCTTAGTTCAAGCTTTTATTTGTGATGGTTTTAATTCATGTTGTTGGAAAATCATTCTGGTTGATGTGAGGCTATAATTTCTTCTGGTTTCTTCTTATGCATGTATTCATTTGATTCCTGATGAAACTTCTTTCTTTGATGTTCTTATAGGCCTGTTCAGATGGCTATACTTCATGACCGTGTGTAGTCTTTTTGTTTGGTTGCCACCCCTGATTACAGTTTTTAAAGTTGGTTGTTTTCTGTCGGTGTCTGTGTGTTGCGTTGCGGTTTGGGCGTGTTTTTATGTTAGTGGGTGGTGATTGGCCTCGGATATTGTGCCAGAATGTCTGTTCTGTCCATGGGATCTTTAGAGGATTACTGAACTGGAATGTAGTTGGCTCCAATTGCACAAACTATGGAGATTATCCGAATTAAGTTTCGATGAAAATAACCTTACTCGGTATAATTAATACCCTTTTTAAATACACCATGAGGCTTAGAATGTTATATTTTGATTATCTTGTTTATCAGCTCTAATGGATGTTGTCATGAGGTTCTTCATGGTTTGCATCATAATTTCTATCGTTCTATTTCACAGGAGGAGCTCAACTGGAACGTGCATCTTATCAAACAATATATGGGTAGAGAGGTTTGCTCCCTTAACTGAATTGAAGTGTATTTTCACACATGGTGAATGTGCTAGGTGGAGTATTGTTCTGACTTGTGCATATTGGAAATAGCTTTTGATGCTAGAAATATGGTGAATGTGGATTGTTTGGGGTGACTGCTCACATGTGGTGCAGCTTGTACCGCAATCCCCTAAACACTTGGCATATTAGACATGATTTGAATAGTTGGAATGGCGCGACAGTGGGAAGAACCCAACTGCCATGCCAGATTGGTCTGAATTGATAAAAATGATCCTTCATATTATATCTCTAATTTAATTCTGGCCAAGGAAAACTCATTCTTGTGAACTTTCTATTTCATATTTAAAGCATATAACTTATGCCCAATCAAATATTGACAATTTTTGTTTTGCATGTAACTTTGGTGTGCATTTTTTTCTGATTGATTAATAAAATTTCGTTAAATATATTTCACATTCGGTTTACTATTATATATATTTATATTTTAATATGCTTCATGAAGATGAGAGTTCTTTTTGTGTTACCCTAATTTGATTTCTCAAGAAATCGTCTGATCCCTTGATGTGGATTATTTTGATGACTAGAGGCGTTATCAGAGATAAATTGTAACAATATAGATTTGCTATGATGCTTTATAAATATCAAGGACCAAACTGGTGCTAATTGTAAGATTGTATATTGGTAGCTACAGAGGGTCCTGATACCTCCAAAAACATGATAATTTAGACATTAACATTGGAACTCTTGCTCTCAGAACTGACACTTGTGTCCTTGCCCCGGGAGTAAAGTCATGTCTGTTTCCATCATTAGCAAGGTGATTTTATCAGATGTCTTTTTATGCCTTTCAAGTGATGTGTGGACTTCCATGAGGACTATATTCAATTTTAATTCATCGTAATATCCTCAAACGAAATTAAATGAGAATTTGACACATAATAGGATACAATGGAGATGAAGGATTCATGTAGCCGACCCCACCTAGTGGGATTAAGGCTTGTTGTTGTTGTAATATCCTCAAACAAGCTCAACCCAAATCCACATTCCTTTCGAGAATGGCGTTATAGTGTATTTTGTTTTATTTCAGTAAGATTAGGTCTTACTTTCTTCACTTACTCTGACTCATGCCTTCTGCCTTCATAAAGCCAACAACATTGTTCATTAAATGGACATTCTTTTTAAAAGAAAAGTTGGTTGTACTATCTGTATGGAAGATCTGATGCATTTTTTTATTGTTAATTGTAATATTATTGGAGTGGTTTGATATTTCATTTATTTACGTGCCTGCTTTCTTCTTGTTTTATAGGCCTTGTGGATTCATCGTCGATATTTGTCCTATTACTGGATAAATAGAATCACAAATCCTATTGACCTCAGCTTCCCAATCAAAACTGAGCAGGAAATGATTCCTGCCTTGGACTGTTTCCTCAGGGAAGAGATTGAACTTATACACTCCTGCCTTAGCTTTCCAGCTGATGAATTTGATGATGCTCGTGCTCAAGCTCAGCATGCAGCAACTTACATCCTGTGGATATCTAAGGTCTTAATTTGTTCATAATCTGTGGTGCTCTAACCTTTCTTCGAATTTACTATTGTAATATTTGAGTTTCCCTTCACAGACAATCATTCTCTCGCCAGAGTATAGATTTCAAGAGAAGCTCAAGCAGGTGGGAGACCTAAAGACTATCTTGATAAAAACAAGCCCTGAGAAAACCCTAATTTGGGAGAGGCTATTGGACCAATTCCCTGCTGAATCTGAAAAACATATGCATGGTGAGGCCTGACTTTCTAAACCACCACACTTTTGATCTATGATATGTAGATGGATGAATTTCAAAGGCGTCTATTGTTTAATTATTTTACCCGAAGTTAGAACTTAATACAACCTTCACTTCAAGAGTTAAATTACCTAGTATCATATGAGTTTTGTTGGTTTGTAACCCTATATGAAGTCATGCATGTATATTTGTGTAAATTACAAGTCATGATCATTGCAAAATAATGTCATAGTTCAGTTAGTCTTTTGGTTAGTTAATAATGTATGATGGAAGATAAAGTGATGGTTGCAATATGTTTAGATATGCTAAAAATAAGTATAAAAAATTCTTCTATATAAAGGAAATAAATAGTATATTGGAATTGGTTATGTAGGGGTCGTTTGATTACCTGTGTTTGAAATGCAGTGTAAAGTAAATATAGAGATTTTAACTTTTTTGGTATTTGGTTTGAAGTAAAGTAAATTTTCAATGTAATGTAATGAATTTCAAATACATTACAGCGATTTTGGAATTATTCGATTTGCTAATTTTAAATACACCTATGTAATGAGTGACGCGACGTCGTTGTCTCCGCTACCTCCGCCGCTAATCGGCTACCCGCCAACCGCCTCCGTTCGCCGTCGGCCGCCGCTCGCCCACCGCCGGCCACCCGCCGCCCGTTGCGGTTGTCCTCACAGCCGTCGCCGGGCATCAAATTACATTTTTTTCAACCAAACAGAAAAAAATAAAGTCATGAATTTATAAAACTCTTAATCAAACAATTATAAAGTAATCTTTTTAGTAATCTTTTTACACTGTATTTTTTTTATATTGCATTCTTTTTTCAGTCAATCAAATAGCCCCATAGAAGGGGAATTCTTTGGGGAATTGTGATAAGTTAATATCTAGAAGGGTAACTATTTGGCAACAGATTATAATAATAGAAACGAGAACCTTTTGAGATTTATAAAAATGTAACAAGATTTAATATTTTGGTGTTTTGAAAAGGTTATTTGATTCATTGTCAATTAAATTTAGAAAGTGATCAGAAGATTTTGCCCTTGGGCTTTCCCAGTGGGCACATTATGGCAGCCGATCAATTGTCAATTTCAACGATTTGATGGAGCTTATTATTGGTGATATGCTTTTGGTTAAGCAGGGTGATATCCTTTCGAAGCTTTCATAACCACAAGTCAAATAGAGTTAATGGATTAAACTTTTAATATTATGGTTTTTTTTTTTAACTGAGTGGGATTTAATTTTATTGATGCTAATAAAATGTTGATAATAGATGATGATTTTGACTTGCAATTGTACATAATCTCACCTAAATAATTCTAATCTTTTATATATATATATGAAAAAATTGAATTTTTTATTTTGATTTTAATTTTTTTTTCATTTTTTATCTTTTCTTCATTCCTTCTCTTTTCTTCTCCTCTTTCTCTCATCTTCTTCTCTCCTCCTTCGTCTTCTTCTTTCTCCTTCCTCCCGTCCCTTCTCTTTTTCCTTTTCTTTACCCGAGTCCATTGTTTCTCCCATTCTCCCATAATGGATAAGAATAAAGGGATCATCCTTATTATATAGCACAATGTAATTAATTAGTAGTGTAAATAAACTAATTTCTAATAAATTGCAGCTTTTCATTTCTTGATTCACTGTCGCATGCAATCTTAATTGAAAAAAAAATCAAGTTGGGATGAATAATAAATTAATATGATAAATAGTTAATTTAATTTAAAATTTTAGAAAAATATATATTTTTAGAATAATTATTATTAAACTCAATAATTCATATATATTTCTATATATTTAAATTATTAATATTTTATGTAAATTTGAATCTAAAACTTCCAAAGTTATTTTTACAAGTTGTTGAAAGTTAGTGAATAATTGGTTGTACCAAAGTTGAAAGTGAGGTCCAATGATCATCCCCATTATTTAAACATTAACTAACATTTCCATGCAAAGCTTAGCCAAGAGTTATCATGAAACTAAGAGATGGCTCTATATCAATGTTGCAAAGGTGATTTTTAAGTCCAAGATGAAGTGGCCAAACCATCTTTTTTCCATCCATTAGCCTCCTTCCCTCTTGTAATTTGAATTTAAGAATTATAACTTTATTTTAAATTTTGTAGTTTTATTGTGAACATCTCATATATGTAGAATTAAGATTAAAATGAATAAAAAAAATAAAGAGGCTTTTGTATGTTATCCCAAATTAGGGGTCCTCTCCATTCCACTTAGCAATGGAAGGTTCCATAGAGATTTGGCTGCATTTTATTCGAACAATAAACTTCTAAATTCAAAATGTAAATTGATAGTTTAGGCATAAACGGCCTCTTGAGACCTTTCGTCTAAATGAAATTTGAGTAGCACATAATACATTTAATTACTCTACAAATAAAATTTTGTGAGTATTTCATAATCATTTAATTAACAACTTAATGAAAATTTTGAATAATATTAGTACAAAACTTTAAGGAATAACTCAACATACTTGTCATGCATATCAATCACTTTATTCATTCAAACATGCCATACATTCATTTCAATCATTTACTTTCATTCATTCCATTATCATCCAAATTATTTCCATTTTGCTCATCTCCTTATATGTGAGAGCTTTCACTCTATTTCCTAAACTTGGCTCAAACATGAAAGAAGCCAATCAAAACCCATGGAGCTATAAGCTATTTTAATCACTTAGGTTTCGTTTGGATAAGCTTTTACTTTTAAAAAAGTTTGTTTTAAAGTAGTTTTTAGAAACTCTATTTTAAAACGTCATACCTAAACAGCTTTTTATAAAGAGAAAATGCTAAAAAAGTAAAATTCAAACGGGTTTTAAAATTTATAAACTCCATTTTAAAAAATGGAATGCAGGAAAAAAGCTGAAACAAACGAGGCCTTAATCATAACCAAACTATAAACTTTGTTATCAGCTATTGAAAAAGATGAACTAAAAGGCGATGAAAATTGGGGAATATACAATTATAGTAATGCAAATTTTCAACCAAAAAAGTTTAAACTTTGATGTGAATATCAATAAATTTAACTTTGTCATTCAGAATAATTTATCTATCAAATCATTAAATTAAGAGTAATGGATCACTAAAACTAATTTAATTTATCTATCCAATCATTAAATTTACCCCCAAGCATATCTTATTAATGATCATTAAGCATACTATTATTTTATTGGGCTAGTTTTTTAATCATATTTAAGTATTTGGATGTGTTTATAGCCAAATTTTAAAAGTGAATTTTAGTATTTATTTTGCATCAACTTCTAATAAATTTATGGAAGATTTTCCTTCATACCACATAATTTTTATGTATTTACATATCTAATACCTAAATTTAGATATTTACATTTCTAATAGTTACATATGCATGAAAATGTTATTTATTTTGAAAAGAAAATAATAGTGATATTATTAATGTGGTGTTAAAGATTTGAGTGTTATGCATGTAAATATCAAGAATGTAGGTGTTAGATTTGTAAATATAAAGAATTATGTGGTATGATTATTTATAGTGTTTATTTAGACTACACAAATTTAAAATTTAAACATCATCTAATTACTTCGATGATTAATTTAAAATTATAATGAATAAAATTAATATTTTAGCCTATTATCTTTTTAGTATCAATTTTTTTATTATTATAAAAAATTAATAGTGAATGTGACTTCCAATCCTTCATAATTGACTTTTTTGGAATCTTAAACAAAAATAAATAAATAAAACGCAATTCACTTTCATCAAATTTTCTATCAAATAAACATTTGACATCACACATAAAACTCAATTCAATTCAATTAAGAAAGCCAATATTAAAAATATTTATTTAACTTAATCAATTTTATACTAAATATTGAGCTCAATTTTCAACTCAATTTCAAACACTTGAAGGCCATTTGAGATCACTTTTGTTTTTGATTTTCTATTTTTTTTTATATATTTTGTTATATTTATGTTTTGGTTTGAAATAAAACATATTTGATGGTAATAAATGCTTTTAAAAATATTCAAAATATCTAAAAGTTATTTTAAATATTTTTAAAAATTATGTGATTTATTTTTTAAAAAAATATTTACAGAAATACACTAAACAAATATATTTTAAAAATAACATAAAAAATTAAAAAGGAAGATTTGCATATATACAACACATTTATTATGCATTTACATATCTAACACCTAAGTTTGCTATTTACAAACATAGTATATATTTTTTTTCTATACATAAAAAAGGTGTATTTCATTTTAAAAAGTTCATGATAGTGATATTTTAGCTATAATATTAAAGATTTAGGTGTTTTTCATGTAGATATTAAAGTTTAAATATTAGATATGTAAATATATAAGAATTTTGTGATATGTATGTAAATGCCCCAAAAAAACTTAACCCATAAAACAAAATTGATCCCACACGGACCCTTATCTTCCAATCAAACTGATGTAGAAACAATCCAACATGCTAGAAGTGTTCAAAAGCATGCCTGTATGGAGACCTGAGATGGTGCTGGTGAGGCACAGAAGCCATTTCCCATGATGCAATTCTGCATGTTGCTCTCCCCAAGTTTCCTCAGCCTATTAAGCTCTGGTAAAACAACTTTGCTCAGATCCGGACGGTCCTTCCTCCTCAGCTCTGCACACTTGAGTGCCATGCGAGCCAAGCTCTTGGCCTCCTCCACCGGCCAGTCTGTTACAGAAGGATCCAAGACGTCCTTGAACACCCCATTATCAATGGCGCGCTCCACATAGTATATCAGCCCCATTGGAGGCTTCCCAGTGATCATCTGTAGCAAAAGGATGCCGAGAGAATACACATCAGACTTTATTCCAAGCATTCCAGTCTGCTGATACTCTGGATCAATGTAGCAGAAAGTGCCAGCAACAGAGGTCATTCTATACTGAGTAACATTGTCTGCTGCTGAAGGTGGCAGAAGACGTGCGAGTCCTACATCGCTGATCTTGCTCACGTAGTTGTGGTCGAGGAGGATGTTGGCTGGCTTGAGCTCACGGTGGACTAGTGGCTCTGGCTTTGCCTGGTGGAGGAAGAGGAGGCCTGTGCCTATCTCAGCGGCGATGCGAAACCGGTGTTGCCATGGGATTGGTGGCGTGTTCCCTCGTCGGAAAAGGCGGTCTTCGAGGCTTCCGTTTGCCATGTACTCGTAGACAATGCATCCATACTCAGGGCATGCACCCAGGAGGAGAACCATATTTGGATGCCTTATGCAGCTCAATATTTCAACCTGGTTCATAGGTGAGTAGTGTCTAATATTTGTAAAATCAATGTTAATATTTTCAGATATAATAATCCTAATAACTCTAATACATACCTCTTGCTCGAATTGTAATCTACTTTGAGAAGAATCGGAACGAAGAACCTTAATGGCGACAGGTGTGTGATCCAGTTGGCCCATGTACACAGGACCATAATCACCACCTCCAATCTTCCTTCTTTCTGCGAAGCAATCAGTGGCCAACTCCAGTTCTTCTATGGAGTATTTCCGATACCTGAAAATATCATTACGCAATGCATTCAGTGCTTTTTGCTTCTCCTCGGCCTCTTTCACTGCCATCAGCTCTGCATCCAGTCTCTTCTTTCCTTCATGCTCTGCAATTCTTTTCGCTGCCTCGGCTGCCTCTATTGCTGCTTTGGCCTTGGCTTTCTCCCTCTCTACCATAGCAAGTGCAGTCTCTTCAGCAAGCCTCGCCTTTTCTAACCTGTTCTCTTCCTCCATCTTCCACCTGTGAAGCTCCATTGCCTTTTGCTTAGCAGTGATTGCCTCCCTGCAGGCATTGCTGTACATGTCCATAGTATGCTTCAATTCTAATCTCAATCTCTTCATCTCAGCTTCCACATCTTCCTGCAGGAAAAATGCAGACTTGGTAAGCAACTGTGCAATCTTCAATGATCTTATACTTAAAATGAGGGTCAGAAGAAAATCTCACTATGTTTTGAAGGCCCTCCTGTGAGTAGTAGTTACTAAAGAAGTCGACAACCTTCTCCGACCTATTTGGTGTCCCCATGAACTCGAAGGTATGTGCCAAGCTGCTTGATGCATTGGAGGCCCTTGGATGTAACGGGGAGCGATCTAAACTAGGCCTTCCAGAGCTAGGAAATGAAATTTCTGAGCTCACAAATGATATATCGAATTCTGGCACTGAGATTTCTACATAAGATCTCTGGTTTGGTCCAGGTCGAGTGAAGGGTGACCTTATTATTTCCCTTTGATCACTAGCCAACTCACCTGGGAACAGGCAGAGCAGTACAAAAAATAAAATGCTTAAGGGATTTCCAAAATATTTTTTAGAATGAAAAGTTCATAGCGAAATCCAAAACAAAAATTAAGGGTTTTCCATAGGGCAGACCCGTTGTGCTGCTATCACTCGACACACGTGGAGGCCTTTCAATGACTTGGGGCTTGATACTAGGTTGTGCAACTACTTGTGCTCCAAGAGAAGAGACTGGTGGCGGTGGTGGCGGCCTAAGAGCATTGCGCACCGAAGTCACCTTTCCTTTGGAGATAATATATACAGAGCAGAAGTCAGGTGCACTCTTAAAAATGCTGGTCGGTACATCGCTGCTGCTCTTCAATTTTCTGAGAACAAAGAAGCCATAATAAGCACATGAAGTCTTAGCTTAATTCATCTGAAAGCCAACACTTCAAAAAGCTGAGATTTTTCACCTCATAAATCCTCCTTTGGAATGGCCGATGACCAGCTTGTCTATGGCAGCTTGCGACAGAAACTCAACGATGGCCTTCGATATATCTGTGTCTTCAAGTATTACATCCTTGCATTTCACCTGCGAACAAGTTAAGAAGTCTTCTAGCAGATCAAACCAAGAATTCAAGGGTCAGTGCCACTGTCATTTCTAATTTCTGTGATTATGTTTATCATCCAAATATATAAATGCAGAAATACGATTTTGGTAACAATAAGTTCTCTCTCTCTCTCTCTCCTTACACACACACACACACACACACACACACACAGAGAGAGAGAGCAGACGAATAGAATTGATGCTCACATCTTTTCGGGTGCAGAAGCAGCGGAAGGGAATAAGCAGCTCCCTGATCTGCGTAGCAGTCTCATCTTTTCCTGATGACATGTTTTTATGAGAGACAATGGAAGTGCAAGTTCATCTTCTTCAAACTTCAAGTACGCAAACTAAGACGTAGCAAGATGATATATATATTTAGATATCTTATATCTAAATTTTCTATTTTTATATAATATTTTAATTTATAAATGATATTAATATAATAAAATATCATTAACATTAATTTATTTATAATAAAATATATACTCAATTTATATTTTGATTTTAGATAATTGAATATTATACAAATAAATATAAAAATTAGAGTGATTTGGATATATATATCATTACAATTTTATATATTTACATATTTAGTATCTAATTTTTTTTGTATTTACTTAAATAACAGTTTAATCTCTAAATGATATAAAAAAGTGTCACTAAAATACTCATTTTCATAAATATATTTTGATGTAATATAGGTGTAATTATAAAATCACAAAAAAAGGATAATTATTTACATAAAGCTCAAATTTTATATCTTTACAAACTAGTATTCATAAAATATAAGATTTATAAAAGTCTCAATGGGCTTAGTATTGCTCTTACCCTTGGTGTTAACATGAACAAGCGTGACGGTCTGGCCGCGGTGGACGTGGTTATCTAAAGCCCACTTGAGGGCGTTCTGGCTGCCCTTGTCTTTATCAATGGCGACAGCCACCGTAGAAATTCCAGCTTCATTGCTCTCGCAGGAGGCACCGCCGGGTCGCTGGCCCAGCATCTTCTCCAATACTGTCATCTCGCTCCGCCGGTGCTCGATCCCTGTGGCACAGCAGAAAGCCGCGGGGTTGATGTCCAGAATCATAATACAATCACCATTATCAGCCTGCAAGTACGAGCGGAAGAGAACAGGCGTACCAGTTTTTATGGGTTCGGGAAAAGGAATTTCGAGGCGGGTTTGAAGCTTCCCTCTTTGATTGATGCCTTCTAGTCGTCGTCGTCGTCGTCGTTACCCTTGTCGTTAATGTAGTTTTTCTATTTTTGTTCTCTGAAGATTAGTGCGTTTTCGAGTTTGTTCTGGCGGTGGGAGGCTTTGTGGTGGAAGCCGGACTGTTTGTTTATTGGGACTCGGATCAGAACTGTGGAGTAACTAAACAAACTGCATTTTATGAGATTAGTTATTTTGTAGGCAATATTGAAGACATATTGGGTGATTAAGATGGTGTAAAGAAAGTGAGAAATGGTTTAAGATATGTAGGGGCCGTTTGAGATCGCTTCTATTTATTTATTTATTTTTATTTTAATATAAAATAAATATATTTAATAGAAATAATTATTTTTAAAATATTTTAAAAAGAGAGATTTACATATATATATCACACAATTTTATTTTTATGTATTTATATATTTAATATTTAAAATTAGATATTTATTTATATAAATTTTTTCATGTATTAAAATGTATATTTCACTTATAAAAAATAAATGATGATAATATTTTTTTATATGATAGTGAAGATTAAAATATTATATATATATATATATATATAAATTAAAATTTAACTGTTGAATATATAAATACAAAAAAATTATATGATAAATATAAAAATCTCTCTAAAAAATATTTTAATTATTTTAAAAATAAAAATAAAAATATATCAAATAAATATATAAATATATATATATATATATTAAATAATATAAAAATAAAAACAACATTTTAGTGGATGGAGAATATTATTTTTCTAAGTGACTTTTGAGTTGCATATTTTATGATTTACTAAACGCTATTAGAGATTTCATTGGAAACTCTTATTTGTTACAGAAATGGCAATAGATTTCCAAGGAAATAGCTAATTTTTCAAACCATGATTTTGTTTGCAAAGAAATTTTTAACTATATTTTTCTATGATTTTATAGCTAGCAAAAAAAAAAAAAAAAAAAACTGGAAGAGTTAAAACTCCAAAATCATGTAAAAAGGGTAAAAAGCACATAATGTATTCTACACTCACAGCCCCAAAAAGCACAAGTCATTAATATATTAGAATTAAAGTAATATAATAAGATTGGATACAACAAACAACTAAATAATATTGTAAATTCTCTCCCTCCAAACATACTACATTACCTCATAACTTTTTTTTTTTTTAAAAAAACACATTTAATATGTTAACATTAAAAGAGACACCAACAGGCAGAAAACTTCAATATTATATTCACTCTGAAACTTTTAAATTCATCCAGATCAAATTTTGATATATCCCACCATTTTCCTTTTTTTTTTTTTTCAAAACAATGTTTCATCAGATCTCATGTGAGCATCAAAAAGAAGAAAAGAAATATAGAACGATGTATCATATTAGAAATACAAAGAAAGGCATATTCCACAAGTGGTTGGTACTTATTGACTGAGCATCTTAATTGGAACCTTTACAAATGACTTAAAACCATGAAGCAGCAACTCCAATAGCTCTTGCAGCTAAAATTAAGAAAAAAAAAAACATTTAAAAGACAACATGAAAGAAAAATGGGGAAGGAAAAAAAGAAAACAATGGCTACACCACTGGATGAATGGGCAGCAGCCTATAATACTTTGCAACTACCCCATCTGAACCATGAATTTTCTCCCAACCACATCCTTTCCAAATACTGATTTGAGCAGAGCCCGTAGATTTTAGCCAAGTGATGAAGAACCTGAATGATTGGCACACTAAGATCTCACAAAGCCTTCGCAAACATTGCACCAGCTACCATCTATGCTGCTGTTGGAGAAGCAGACTTCTTCGGGTCCCCAGAATTGGCAACGGCGGTATTACCTTTATCAGCCGTCGTGGGCGCCATTAACTTTTCCAGTCTTACTGCCTGGCTGAAGTTCTTCGAGATCTGGGTGATCAAATCGGAAGATCTTGAACCAGGGATCTGTCTCACATCGACTGCATTGAAAGAGGCTGAAGGCTGGTGTTGTTGTCGAGCCTTTGCTCCTGCATCGATTTCTGTCGATCCTCGTAGAATTCGAAGTCGTCGAGAATTGATAGATTGGAATCATGTTTCTTCAAGATGCTTAGCATCTCCAGACCTTGCTCAAGTATCACCTGCAAGTAAAGTAAAATCCAGAAAACAAACACAGATTAGAAGAAGTAATGAATCAGCTTATTATGGCTAGGATCAGCCGGTCCAAAAGAATACAACTTCCATTTGCAGAAGGGGCTGATGGGTGATTACAATGAACTATATTTGGAAGCAATTATAATAGCCAATGATTGGGTTTTTATAAGGCATTATATGTACTGCAGTCATTTGCTAAAACTGGATAAGAATATCAAGGGCTCATTAACTTTAAAGGGTGGATAAGGTATAACGCTTACAATGAGAAGACAACTAAATAATTTTCTGATAGCAGGCTAATATGTGATGCCTAGTAAAAGAGCTCCTAAGGCAGTGCCTTACAAAGCAAAACAGATACAAGAATTATAGCCACAGCCATTCCTAATGCAAAAAAGGAGGCCTCCCTCTAGAACAATTTTAAAAGCTCAAACTCATGATGATTAATTATAACTATTTTTATTTTATTTTGTCTAAGAAATAGGATTGCCGACCATGAGAGATTTGGAGAGAATTTTTTTTAAATGCTAAATCCCTTTTCCGGAAGCTCATGATTAAAGCCCAAATTGAGGATTGCCAATGGCAATCAAAGATGTTAATGAATCATTTTATTTAGTTTTCAAAATAGGGGTTGTCAATGAGAGGGATGTCATTGAGGTGTATGGATGAATCTTTAAATAGAAATTTTTTTTGCATATTTTATTACATTTTTCTCCTTTTCACCAACATTTCATGTATTATTTATACTTGCGGTTTAATGAAACAGAAAGCTTTATTTTATTTATTTTTGTGAAACTTATGTCAAAAAGATGATGTACTGTGAGTTTTTAGATCAGTAAATGAATCAACCACAATTACAATCAGCAAACCCAAACATGTCTCTCCCTCTATAAACTTTGTCTACAAAATCACCCACCATCTTCCTAAAATCACTCCAAATCTCACAAATATTGAGTCATACTTCTTCCACAAAATCATAACTCCTAATGTTCATCTTTTGTGACTAGTCCACATAAAAAGGTCATAAATTCTTCTCAACTACATTTTTAATTGATCTAAAATCATCTTCATTAGTTAATTTACATTCTAAACCTCTGATATGGAGGTGTTTACCTGTCATTCCATTAAATAAAACCTAACAAACCATTGCAAAAAATAATTCAACGAAAAATTAATGCAAAGCCCTAAAACTATTCATAGTCATACTTATCTTCCAACCCTAAAGTTTTCATTACTACTCAAACAACTATAAGAACCTATTAAACAAAATTCCCATCATTTAACATCAAAGAGAAAGATCCAAAATCCCATAGGCTACATCTTCATAGAGATAAAACAATCAAATGCAACACCAACAACACTACAAGGAATAACCCTACCTTGGAACCTCTCCACCAAGATTTGCATCAACCAAATCATGTTTACTTTAAGTTGATGAGATCTTATACTTTATCAACATGGCATTTTGAAATCAAGTGATAACATTTGCTTTTCCTTTATTATTAAATTATGTTATTTTAATAAAAATATCAACTAAAGAAATCTAAGATATTAACATGTGACATTAGTAATTTCAAGATTAATGCGATCGTAAACCAAGTAATGAACACCACATAAAAATCAAACCAATCCTATTTTAAATTTACTCCACCCCTTTGATACATGAAAGCTTCATGCAATATAAGGTGAGATCCACAAAAATATTTCATGTAACCAATTGAATGGGGTAGCTTTTTATCAACTTTGTATTTCAAAAAAATTTGTTGTAAAAAATTACTTTTGAGAATTAGAGCTGGTAACGTATGGTGGCTATCAGAAAGCTGTAGTTTGAATTTTTTTAAAAAGAAAATATTTATAACACCCACATCAGCTTTTGAAAAAATTATTTTGCCCACAACAACTTTAAAATCATCTTTACAAAAACAGCAGCAGCCCTAAAAGAAATGTAAGTAGGCATACACATGTTTATTTTAATAAAAAAATAAGTTATTAGCAAATGCCTAAATGCTACAAATTTTTTTTATTCATGCACATTTCATTATTACACAAAATTAAGTAAGCAATTATTTATTTATAAGACCAAAAGACCTTCATCAAAAATACCTAACCTGTCCAAGAAGAACTTGAAAATTAAATGGTCCATTATGAGCCACCTCCTTAACTAGAAATTCTTTTATTCATGCAATATTCAAATCATCAAAATTTTGTATTCAAACTTGTCATATTTAAAAAGCACTTCAGCTCACATCACTAAGGGTGCGTTTAGTGCGTGGTGATCGCCTTCTGCTTATTTGATTTGTCTCACCTACATTTTGAAGAATCAACAGCCATAAACTATGTTTTCCAATCTGATTTGGCTCCCTATGGTGGCGGTTAGAAAGCTAAAGTTTGACTTTTTGAAAAAAAAAAATAAAAAATTATAGGCCCCATTGCAGCTTTTTAAACAGCTGATTCTTCTGCAACTTTTTCAGACACCTACAGTTGTCCCAAACATACCCTAAATAATCTTTACACAAGCCAAAATTTAAAACTTATATATTTGATCATGTGCGCAATATTAACAAATTTTTAAATTGGCTTGAACAATTCAAAGTTTTTTTTTAATTATTTCGTAAAACATGAATGATCATAAAGTACTACCTTTACAAAATTAAAATTGGCATAAAAGCCACAATATATTGAAATGATTTATTGGAATGAAAACAATAGAAGAAAAATTCTAACAAAATAAAGATGAAAGAAAATTTAAAATCCATATACTACTCAAGATAGCATAAAAGCCTTATTAATCATAAGATAGTCCCATTACATATAAGGAGAAAACTTTAACTTTCTATGGAAGGAGAATAAGATAATTTGAATTTAGCTTGGATAATAGAACTCATAAGATTGATGAAAATTTCAATCATATAGAAGAAAAATTCAACCATTTTGCAAAATGGTTGAAACAAATTTTGTCAAATAACAATATGATCAAACACATAAATATGATTTAAGGATTTCCTAAAATCTCTCTCCAAACACATTAAAAAAGTAAACCTTCAATTAAATGAATCTAGTTCAATATTAAAGCTCCATTTTAATGAATCTAGCTCAATTACTAGCCCATCTATCATAGATACATATCCTAATGAACCAAAACCACCATCAGACTTCAGTATCCATATTAATGAGCTTTTTGTTGCACCTCTTCCTATTGAGAATCACCAACCTATGGTGCCCTCATAACAAATTGAGTGGGTTACCTCTGCCATTCCCTAGTGACCTTAATTATGAATTTCCAATTACGCTTAAGATGCACATAACTCTTATGATCTCAAATCATCAACTTAAACTTTCTAATCAATTACCTCATATCATGCTTGATAAGATCTCTTTTTGAAATTGCTAATAAAACACTACCTTCTAAGATGCATATATTTGATAAGAACTAAAATCCTCAACCTGACATTTTTAATCTTAGGAGCGAACTAAAAGAAACTTCTCTCGAGATACCCAAAACACCATTTTCACTTCAAATAAGCATGTATTCTATGATCTAATATCCTCAGCCTTTCTTATTTGATACATATTAGAGAGTCGAATGATGAGCCACCATTCCTATATAGCATACAAAAGGTCATTATCATAAATGCATTATTCATAAAATAATTCAAAAAATCAACAAAAAATCACGAAGAAGAAAAGAATTAATGCCAAAAGGGAAAAGTTGGAGGAAAGCAGTGATTTGATGCATTTTGTTAAGAATAAAGTCAGGTATGATCAAGAGATCACTAAAGTTGTAAAAGAAAACAAAGAAAAGAGAGTGAAAAAAAAGAATAATAAGCCAAATCGAATGATTTCAAATGATTTGTTAGTTCCATAAAAATAAAATAAAATAAATGAAGCCAAATTTTGCCAGTTTTCCATCTTTCAAGATATTTGCACATAAGATATATGGACACATGCAAAAGAAAAAAAAAACAAGGATTAAGCGAGCACCTCGACTTGCCTTACCTTGAGAACATGAAGCACTAAAACTTTTGGCATGCCAATTATATGTTTGGAAGATCTAAAGAGGAATAAATCGGAAGGCTTTCAATCCAAGAGAGAGAGAGAGGGAAAGAGAATAAAAGAAACAAATACAGACTACCTCCTGGGTGTCTCTGCTGTTTGTTACAGGTTTATTATCATTGTTCTCAAGAATGATATGTCTGAACAGACTGTTAGGCACATCTTTTATAATATGCCACTTCACAGGGAACTGGCCACTCCACTTGTCCTGCTGCCAATAGTCCACACTTCTGTCAAAATCAACGGGTCCAATCATCTCAGCAACACCACAGAACTGTGCGCTGGCATTTACCTGTCCATAATCACCATAATTGCTTGTTAAAAAATCAACATGAAAAAAAAGTCAAAATCAACAAAAATACAATATTTACTTTTAAAGCAAAGCCTCACCCCACTAGAAGATAAGATTTCAAAGAACTTACAGAGAAAAACAAGAAAACCGGGTAAAAATCTCCCTTCTCCTTTGCTTCACGATAAGCAGCATCTAGTTTCTTGTTTCCATTAGCAGTGCTGGCCCAAACACCATACTTGATACTCTTGTGCACGTTGTCCTCACTATAAGATTTTATTATAAAGAATTTTGCATGCTTGTATTCAACAGCAAAATCGGGCCTATTGAATTGTTCACGGTTAACACCTGGAGTTACAATGCTATTTTTGCTATCAGCTGCCAAGCCCTGTTCAATGTTAGTATTTTTTGGTCTGGAAGCACGTGGACCTCGATTTTGCTCATTAAGAAAGTCATTGCAGCTGTTGCACATGGAAGTATTTCCCTTGGCTCGTCTCCTACCTTTGTCAATTGCAATCAAACTGCGACCATTACTTCCTAAGCTAGGAATAGATCCTCCAAAATTACTCCCCTGATGATACGTCCCACCATGTAAGTACCCATGATCATAGGAATTAACTGAAGATCCAAAACCATAGAAGGATCTTTGCAATTGAGATGCCTAAAAATAATTAAGAAAATATAATTAGGAAAAAAAAAACTTAAATAAAGACAATCATGACATTGTTGGAAGTAGAAAGGAAACAATCAAACACAGTGGAATCAAGCTTTGATGTTTTAATCATGTAGCCAAATCTCAAATCATCATCATTAGCTTCAATCCCAATCCTCATATATTTTTCTTATTTAAGCATAGTTACAAATAAATTGTACACCTTTACCTAGAGTGAATCACATAAATTAGTGTGAAATACATGAGGGGCGTACATGTGATGTAAGTCTAACATATCTGAGAAAAAGTGATATAAAAATAGCATCAGAAGAAACAACAGAGATAGATATAATGATCAAAATGAAGATTACAATAATGTTTGATAATGAATCTCCATCTGCAAAAGAAATGACATGACAAAAAATTTTAATCACCAAGAAGAACAAATGGTCACAAAGACCTACAAAACGTTAACCTGAAATCATGCCAGAGACTATAATATTCACCTTACACTAGATCGGTCTAACAATGCACACACTTTGAAAGCTGTCAGTGCAAGGTAAGCATATAACAATACACCAGTAAAAAGAGCAAGAAGCTTTCTGATGCTAATTGAAATACCTACACAATGAAAATTAACTGGTTTTTGGAAAGTATGAATCTCATCTAGGCACATCAGATGGTAGCTACAATAAAAGATTATTCTAAGCAGTTTGTTTCACTGATGATAGTTGACTGATATCCTCATGTACAGAGAATGTGTAAGTGCGATACATGTTCAATAATTGACAATTACTACTTTACCAAAGTTCAAGCAATTAATTTCTAAGAATCATGAATTTAATCAGTCATAATCAAAATTTTCATATAACACAAATTTATAGCTAAAATAATAAAAAAAATCTAAAAGGGCTTATCTTGACTCCTAATTCTTGTGACACACTAGTTTCATTAGCTCAAAATTGAAGGAAAACAAAAAGATATGGTCATTATTTTCATCCATCCAGAGTAAATTAACAGCAACCTTCTGTGACAGATAAATCGAATCTAGCTAACAAAAAATTAAAGAAAAGAGAAATAGAGAGAGAGTGAAACAGAGAACAAGCGTGCACATCCAATTGCCACCATTAGATCCGGGTTCTCACATGTGTATTCCATAAATACATGAGAAACTCAACTTCATAATCTAGGAGCATTGCTATACAAAACCATTCCAACTTATATAGCCTAAAGAAATTAAGGTAAGAACTTCACATTAACACTCATTTTGCTGCTTGCAAATCAAAAACATTTTGAGTGTGATGATTTTATTTTCATTCATTTTAAATCAAAATCAATATCCTCGCCTTTGAGGAATGTTGAAGGTATTTAAAGAGTTCACAATCCATTGATTTCTAATTATATCCAACCAAATGATGGAATCCTTATTTTTCAAAATATGCTAACTTCAAGCAAATGAATAAGCCCTTATAAAACTGTCATGTGTCATCGGCTATATACCATTCCAGAAGAAAGCGGCATCATGCCTTGCCCAAATGAGCCAACTGCGCCTATAGGTTGAGGTGAAGCAACTGGTGAAAGCAATGGAGTCAGAGATCCCATCACATCTGGAGATTTCAACCAATCTGTCCAATATTCACCAAAACTAAAAACATCAAATCTTAGCTTCAAATCATGCAAACCACCATAATTACCAGTAAACTATCCCTACCAAAAGAACTAAAGGGAACATGGTAAGCAGGTGTTGGTCCCAATAGAATGCTGCCGGAATTCAAGTTGGCAAGAAAAGCACCTTGTTGCTCAAGCGACATCGTCAAATCAGCTTGAGATATCGGAGTCGGTGCATGCAGATATGACATGCTTGGCGTAGCCGGTTGATAGTATGGGCCTGTAAAAGGAAAATGCTGAGGGGAGTAAAGCTGGCCATCTCTCCCAGAAGCAGGTAAAGGTGTTGTAACTGGAGAATATGGCCCATACGGCATCTGGGGATTGTACCCATAACCAGGGTGGAACATAATGGATTGGTTCTCGGTGTAAAATCCCTTCATTGAACAAAATGAACAAAAAAAATGATTCTTTCAACATTCTAGAAATAATATTATCTGAAAATCACATTCTATGAATAATATACTCACTGTTGACTCACGTTCCAAACCTTCTGCATGCATAAAGTGATGTGGATACTCTCCCCATTCACCAGTAGTATTCTCATAGCCTGAAGGTCAAGAAAGATTTAAGTTCAGTGATAGCTTAAATATAAAAGAAAAAACTAATTAAAGATAATAACCTCACCAACGAAACAACTGTAAGAAATAGAAATCAAGCTCTCACAGCAGATTAAAGAGAGTAAGAATAATACATGCTAACCTCCATAAACAAACGTTTGTGCATGTGGAGCATATATATTTGGTGCATAAGCAGGACCATGATCTCCACTGGCATTTAATGATCCTATGGGTGCATCTCTTAATGGATCCATGGGATTTGAATCATGTGAGAAATCATTATGCGATCCTTTCTCATCTTTAGCAGAAAAGGGCTAACCAATAAAAAATAGAATTAGTACTTAAAAAAAGCAGTGCGTACACAGAGACTAACTTTCAAAAAGAAAGTAACCTGTTCTTTTGAGTTCCCTCCACTAGTGGAATTCTCAGCATTATCTATTGATGTAGCAATTTAAAGGTTCCACTAGATCTAAGAAAAATGAAGGTAATCCCAAAAATTAGTGCATCAATCACAAATAATAAAAAAGGGGAAAACAATGTCATATAAAGATACACTATTTCTGTACTAGATGAACAAGGTGGTAAATTTGTGTTGCTATAAGAAAATAATAAAGATTATATGCTGTCATTTTCAAAAAAAAATTCACTGTAAAAGAGAATTTCATGCTCCAGAAATGTATACTCTATTGTTTTTGCCTGGCTTTTATATTAAGTCCTCAGCAAAGTAGCAAATCACACACTAGCAAATGGATAACTAGATATTTCCAATTATAATGAATGCCTTGCATAAAACGCAGTCATTTACAAAAGCATAGAAACAAACGCTTGAGAATGTAGCAGATAAAAGCACGAGAAAAATAAGGTAAAAGGTTAGGTATTGTTGTTAAGATGTCTTCATCATACAAAGGAAAACTAAAGAATAAAGTGAGAAGTAATTTCAAAGATGATGAACACACAATTACACTCTGCTACTTTGGCCAAGTTAAACAAATCAGATTTCAAAAGAAACCTTTCAAATCAAATCATGTATTATCACAACTCAGAATAAATTATAAATTGAGTGTCAACATCTTATGACCTCACACTAAAAAGTTCCACCTAAAAATAATTCTCCTAACTGTTTACCACAATAACATAACCCTCATTCTTCATCTACTCCTTAGACTATCTTATGACCTCACACTAAAAAGTTCCACCTAAAAATAATTCTCCTAACTGTTTACCACAATATGATAACCTTCACTCTTCATCTACTACTTAGACTATCGTGCATGCAATCAAACAAAATAAAATTAGATTATCTTCAATGCAACACAAACGCTAGCAATATTTGAGTTGCACCTGTAGCTACAAAATTATAGTTGTGATGGCTATGTTGGCCCTTTAGTTTATGCTAAACTTGCAGCACCAAAGCTTATTAGATACGTAGTGTTGTCCAGAGCAATTTACTACTCTACTGCTTAGCACATCACAAGTATGATGTACCTCATATAGGCATTAACAAAAATCAAGAAAGCTCAATTATTAACGCATTCTCTAGAACTCGTTTCTTTGGGTTCAAAAGGGTAGCCACAATGCAAAGGATTAAACTCTCATAGAAAACACATTTTGACAAAAGTCCATCCACTTACCTTTTCAATCTAGCATGCTCTTCAAAGTTCAATCCATAATAAGAAAGAATTGATAAAAGTATTCCCCAAAACAAGTGCAATCTGAGGGCAAATGATCATGCACTTAAAGTTCCTCCAATATAAGATTTTTAAATTATTTCAAAAAACAAATACCATTTAGTATGTGCTACCAAACATGAAGTTTCTAGACTTCTTCACAATCAACATCATAACAAATCCAAAATCATGGCCCTTTGTAAATTCTTCTGAGTTCAAAATTTTCAAATGCCCTCAACTTCACATTTTGTTTTTTTGTCATTTGAACTAGTTTTAGAATGGTTTCAATGGCTTAAAAAAAATTAAAATTAGCAACCATATACTGGAATAGATAAGCATTGTGCGTGCATGATAAGCAACATTATAGTTACGTAAACAATGCCTGTCAAAAAGAATATGGATCATATCCAGTGAGAGCACATCATATCAAATTTAATCCCGATAAATACTATTTTGATAGCCACAAGGCATCATTCAGTGACGCAAATAAGTTTTTTTTACTGAAGATATGCTAAATGGGCTAAGGTGTGGCTGAGCGCTCAACCGCTGGCAATGAAGATTTGGAGATAACATCCAATGTTCTACTAACATTAATAATAAGTTTGCATCCCTTTTTTGATAAATAACAAATGTACAGAAGAAAATAAACCTCTTCTAGTTTTCTCCTATAACTCAGAATGACAAAATAAACTCATCACGCCAACATTTTCATCAACAAGATTATCTTCCTTTTCATAAGTGAGGAGTTCATAATCTCTACATTTTCATGCACTCATTTTTAGTTTTAGCAGTTCATTGGGATCTTGTTCAATTAAAATTCCTTTCTAGGTGGACTGATGTGACATGGCCTTTTTGATATCATTCATAGCAAAGTGATGTCAAAATTCATATTATAAAAAAAAAAAACTCCTTTACATGAATTGGTGATATCATTACAGCAGTTGTGGACGTATTCACAAAACATCAAATAGAAGGATTGTTGCTCAGGATGGACCAGCTTGAAATGTGTCAGAAAAATTACGAGTGTTCTTAACATTAAGGTAACACGAACAACATTCAATTTCTTATTTCAACTTCTTTATTTATTAGAAAGAATATAAAAGTTAGATAAAGTTTTATAGTGTTGTAGGTATGATAGGATTGCACGGCATTTATACTAACATGCTAGTTTATCTATTTCCAATGAAAACACTTGAAAAGCGGGTGCTAGGGTCACAAGTAGACAAGGTACTCGACTAAACAATGTAAAATGAATTTATGAGTGAAGTCACCATCGATTAGTGCACGCACTGTGGTGGATTTCAACCTGCATTTGACAGGCAAAAAGTTTGCCAATAATTGGCCTGCAAAGGTGAGTAGTGTAACTACTGAGAAAGCTTCAACTGAGGAATTCAAACTCAATGGTGGGGTTGTTGCGTGCCGTCCATCACATCAAATTGCAAATATAGAGTATCCTTGCTTTCGATCATCACAACAAACACACTTCATTTGCATACTTTTTTTAGGGGGAGAGGGAAGCTAAAAACTAGTGGAATGTAAGTTAGAGGTTAGTCATTAATCTGTGTTTCAAACTTGAGTCTCCTCGATGGAGAGAAAAACCCTCTACTAACTCCTTCACAGGTCAAGCACATTTTGCATACATAGCAAGTGAATTTTTCATTGCAATTATAACATAAGCCTTTCTCATTTCTCCACCATTTCGACAGTGCTTAACCATTTAATAGGAATTTGTGGTTTAGAGAAACTGGGTTTTAGTGAAGGTACAAATAAAGGTGGAGGTCAGCTTGTCGACGCTACAAAAGAGGAACATAAACAGCAAGTTTAAGCTTCATTGGACAGCTCTGGGGAAAAAAAATGAGGAGGATTAGAACAAGGAATGCCAAGATGAAGATTACTTATTTTTCATAAAATGAATTAAATTACAGCCTACCTATTAATATTCATTTTGTTGTTGCCTTTTTTTACTAACCAATTTATTAATGTCACCTGCACCCAATTCATCCGCAAATCCAAACCAGTGATCCTGATTTATTTGCTATAACAAAATACCAGCTTCTACGCATTGCCCATGGATGTCGGTTTTTGGTTGCTGGAGGTGTTGTAGTCGTTTACAAACGAGTCTTTAACTACGATCATGCCCATCGAAGTACTACTGGGTTATTAATTCATAAAATCAAGTTGTATCACAGAACTACTTTTGTGTATATTAACAATCAACCTCCAAACCAACCAACATTAACAAAAACAATGTGGTGCCAAATCATCAGATGCTCATAAAAACAAACATTTAGATCGACAGATCTCATAAAAACAACTCCAAATATTAGGACTTGCTACATCAGCCCAAAGGTATACCTGGTGACAACTAATAATATCCACCCAAAAGTAAGCAAAAGAAGTTTAGAAATCTTTTCTTTGTAATTCTGTACACCAACAATTCACTAGCTCTAAATCTAAGCAGTGAAATCAAACTATATTTTACACCTTAAGCAATGTACTACTGTCTCTATTAGATCTCACGATGTACAAAACAGGCACCAAACAATTGGAGATCCAATTCAAATAACCTAGCAGAAGCACTACCGATAAAGTGGTCAACATCAACAAAAAAACAACATTCTGTAGACGCCAAACGCAATCAAAGCCCGCCAGTCACAGCGTAGTCGCCTGCAGCGTTACAATAGATGATTGAGCATAGTTGATCAATGAACTATATACACCCCAAGTCCGCAATAACAATTTCCATAAAGAACCAACACCGCGACCCACTGCTCTCAACCCTAGAAGAACACCATCACTACCAACCGACACCAGGTAAACAAAAACTTAATCCTAAAAACCCAAAAACAAAAAGTGCAACTCATCAGAAGAAAGGGGGTCTGAATCATGTCGTACCGATTCGATCCGGTCCTGGCTCGGCAGTCTCCATCAGCAATCCAGAGATCTCAGTCCAGGGAAAGACAGAGCGGGGGTTTTTCTTCCTCTGGTCCTCCCCTCCTATTCCTTGATTCTCCGCGCACTTCTCGCGATCTTGGATTTGAGTAAAACTCGGTTTTAGGATCTTTCTACCATTGCGGACGGTCAGAGCTAGTTTTACCCACGCCGATAATAATTTGATGGCTAAGTCAAGAGGGTGGTGGATAAAATAGTAAGAGAGAGAAGCATCAGAAGAAGAAAAAAAATTCCATTGGTGGGGATTGCTTTGTACGAATTTTCTAATTTTTGCAATTTGGAGGGCTGTTGTGTAATTATGAGAGCTTATAGGGATCTTTTGGGACCCGATGGTCTATCAAACTAACGTCCACGTCGACTTGTAAGCGGAAAGGTAAATGAAACGTTATTCGGAGGTCCGGTTCAACAATTCAGCAATAATTGTACATATTTTATTTATTCGATAAGGATAGCCACAATGATGATCAAAATTTATGTGAATTTTATATCTCATTTTTTTAGAAAATAAATTTATATTTAAGCTATTTTTGACAAAGTATTTTTTTTTATAATTCATAATTCAAATTATATATTTTATACTTTATTATTCACCATTTTAAAAAAAATTATATTGTTGTAACTAAAGATTTTATTTTGAAGATAAAGAAATAATTTTAAATATAAATTAAGCTAATTGAAATTAATTAACACCAATTTATCTCTAAAACATAGAATATTGTAGATAATATATTTTATAATACTTAAAATTAATCCTTCTACATTCATATGGCAAAAATATCATTAGTTTTGATGCATATTATGATAATAGATGATGTGAATTTGATATATTGATATCATAACATAAATAAAATAGTATTAAATGCAGTGTATATTTAAATCCCAATATCAATATAGTTCACAAATTTTTTTTTTTTTTGCAATCATTAAATATAGAATTTAGAGTAGCCATTCTAGTGGAAAATTATAAATGATATCAAATTTAGTACTTTATAAAACTGGAAAGAGTTTACTATGATAATTATGAAAAATATGTTGAAAAGATATATCATAATCATTCCAAATTATATATGAATAAGAAAGACACTTTCCAAGTGAATTGCGCCTCTCCACCAATGAAATGTGTCATGCATGTATTAAAAATGTTTAATTCTTTAGCACTAAATTTTAGGAAAGCAAAGAACACAATTATTTTATTATATAAGCTTTCAATAATAAATCACAACTTAGTCCAAAAAAAGCATATGGTTTTACATATATGAGTCACCACCCAAGATTAATTATTGAGTTGTATTTGTAATACTCTTTTATAAAGGGTTTAACTTAATATATGGCTAATAGAGAAGGTTCTTATATAATAAAGGTTAGGCCTTGTAGATGAAGACAACTACATTTGAAAGCTTGTGAATAATATCAAATGCTTATCACCAAACATGTAATATTACATACTATCTATGAACCACAAGTGAGAAAGGTTATAGCTAAAAAAAAGTCCTTTGGGTTAAAATTGTTAATTACAATGTTTGGCCTAGATACTAAATTGAACTAGCCTTGGAGTTGTGGATAGAAGGCCTTCAATCTATATGATGGATGGATAAGCATGTGAGAAAGATATTTAGAAGAGTGAGAGAATTTTATATGGGGGTTTGTGCCAAGATAAGATGGTCAACCAATAACACAGGTCCAACTAGGGCTAGACATAGAGAGGGTTTAAGATGTGGTTCTTCATAAGTTATAAGAGAAGACTAAGAGATGTGATTTAGAGTTTTTAGGGGATCTAATAAATCTACTTTGCATTGAAATTTGTCTTACCTTCCAAGAATGATGTAGTATTTGGAACAAAATCAAAAGATAAATCATGCAGAGTATTGTAGATAGTATAATTTGTAATATTTAAAAATTAATTCACCTACATTCATATGACAAAAGTATTAGTAGTTTTAATGCATATTATGGTAGTATATGTTATTGTGAATTTGATACATTGAAATCATAACATAAATCTAATGATAAAATTGTGTTAAATGTAATGTATACTTAAAGTTTTGATAGTTCGTACTTATAACTTTATTATTTGCAACCATTAAATTTAGAATTTAGAGTTGACTATTATAGTGGTCAAATTATGAAGTTACTCAAATTTAGGACTTCATAAGATTGGAAATACATTATTATGGTAATTCAAAAAATAATGTTGAAAAAAATATAATGTGATCATTGAAAATTATATATATGATTAAGATAGGCAATTTCCAAGTGAATTGTGCTTTTCCTCCAAAGAATTTAAAATATATGATTCCTTGTTGACTTTCTTTGTTGAGATAAATCATTTTAACCTTTTGAGATCAAATGATGTAATCATTTTGATGGGTTAGTGTAAGCATATTTTCTAAGGAGAACTTCATATATAGATAAATAAATAATTTTTTTTTCAAATATGTAATTTTTGTTAATAAATAAATATATTGATATGACACAATCCCTTTTTATTCCTTTAGTTTAATGAACAAGTTTCACAAAGCCTAGCATTTATAAAATTTATCATTCTAATCGTATCTTTAACTTTATCTCTAGATATTAACTTGATTGCATTGCTATTAAAGGTCAAGATTCATAAAAATGTAAAAAAATTATTATTTTTTAGGTATTCGATAAAATATTTTTTAAATATTTATTTTAATTTTTTATGTAAGTGAATGTATTTGCATATATCCAAAATTTATAATCCCCTAGCACTAAAATTTGGCATGCAAAGAGCATTTTTTTTATAAAAGAAGCTTCCAATAATAAATCACATGTTAGTCTAATAAAGTATAAGCTTTGCTTTCATATATGAGAGAGTTATAATAATTAGAGATTGATTTAATGATGTGTTTGAGAGTTATGATGGCTTGAAAGAGTTTGGAGAATGTGTGAAGATCTAATTCAAAGTTTTGTATTATAATTTTATAAGTTTTGAGGATGGTAGTGATATGAGAGTCAAACTAGGTTAAGTTTACCCTTGTTTTGGTTAACCACTTGTAATAGATATATGATTTTTTTTTCTTGTTGTAGGAAGTGGAAAAACATATGTAAGGAGGCTAAGGATATCATAAAAGGAGTAGGAGAAGTTGGAATAGAGATCAATAAGAAATAAGAGGGATACTTAAATCTTTTATTAGAACTTTAAAGGTTAGTCATCTAGCACACAACTAAAGAGGGGTTGGCCATAAAGCACAAAAGCCTAGAGATTTCAATCTCAATATTTTTTTCTTACATTAAAAATTGATTTTAAAGCAAATACTTAGAGTAATCTATCAAGTCCTAAGAAAAAAATTAAAGAAGGATAAAGATTTCATAACAACGAGGAAAATGACCTCTTGAATAAAGAGAAACAAATAAAGAAAGAATAAATGTTAAATCAAATTAGAAATGCTTAAAATTTTATGTTCGAATTTTAAATCTATCACATGAGTAAAATTTTAAAATTTTAAATATGAAATTTTTTTATTGGATGAATATTTCTTAACCTTTGAGATTAAACTTATGATGGTGCATTATGACCCTTTCTCTTGACTTGAGCCATTAATCTTGCTTTGATAATGAGATCATAATAACTATTAGTTTATTGTTTCCATGAGTTGAAAGCCCAAACACCATACTTGATACTCTTATGCATGTTGTCATGTAGCCCTAATCTCAAATCATCATCATTAGCTTTAATCTCAATCCTTAATTCTTTTTCTCAATTAAGCATAGTTACAAATAAAGTGCACATCTTTACCTTGAGTGTGTGTGATGTTTATTTCTAAATATGTGTATGGACACCACAAAATGTACTTATCATGATCTCATTTGAATAGTGCAATCTCTAAAGATAAATCACTTATAATCTAATCATTATAAGGACTCTAAGACATGATGTTCAATATACTAGAGAATTTTACTTTACATGGATGAATAAAGTGGTGTTTATTTAAATAGATTTTAAAGTTTATGGGGAAAGCCTCCATAGTTAATTACATCTAAGGAAGGTGAGTTACTTAGGAATACTAAAAAGTAGAAATTGTTATCTCTAAAGAATTCAAAGATAGACTATCAATAAATTTATATTTGGAAGATCAAATGGGATGATCAAAAGGAGAGCTGCTGAGCTCACTTTGGAGTGAGCTCTCAACTTCATCATCATGATCGGACTCTTGAATAAGAGTTTAGTCTAAATAGTGATTAGGTGAACACTTAACTAATGAGACTTGGAAGGGTTAACCATAAGAGGTTATGCTAATTTAGAAAGACTTGCTACGCTACAACCTTAAAGATCCTTGCTTCATTCTTCCAAACCAAACCTCAAAATCCAAGATCATAAATCCAATCCAAAATCAAATGACTGAAATCCATGTTTAAATTTAAATAAATTTAAGTATATCTTATGGAGAACTAAATTCAAATCAAAGATGATTGTTGAGCTCACTTTTGGAGTGAGCTCTCAACTTCATCATCATAGATCTAGGACTCTTGTAGACACTAAGAGCTCCTTAGTCTTAAGATACTTCTAGTGATTAGGTGAAACACTTAACTTAAGGCTAGAGACTTGGAAGGGTTAACCATAGGAAGAGGTTATGGCTTAGGGATTTAGAAAGACTTGCCTACGCTACAACCTTAAACCTGATCCTTGCTTCATTCTTCCAAACCAAACCTCAAATTCAAATCCAAGATCATAAATCCAATCCAAAATCAAATGACTAAAATCCATGTTTAAATTTAAATTCCAAATCTCTTCCTAAGCCTTCGATTTTATCTTATGGACTTAGCCTTAACTAAATTCAAATCAACCCTAATTCAATTGATTTTCTCAAATATCAAATTCAATCTCAAATCAAATCTCAACCTAAATTCCAAATCAAATCCAACTCTAAATGATTGAATCCCATTATTTCAAACTCCAAAATCCCTTCCTGAGCCATATGAGTCACCTTCATATGCTTAGCCAAAACTCTCTTCAAACCAAATCAAACTTGATTGATTTCTTAGAAATCAATCATTCCTTCATTTATATTCATAAATAGAAGTGAAATATATATTCAAACCATTCAAATCAAATCAAACTAAATCAAATCAAATCAATTCTTGCACTTTGACCTACATCTCTCAACTTGGTCAAATTTGCTTCCAAATCACTCCAAACATAAGTGATCTTCTCATGAATCATTTATATCTTTATTTATATTCACAAATATAAATGAAATTAAATAAAAATAGCTAAAACTAAACCTAAATCAAATCAAATTTTTAATTTTAACCCTTTTAGCTAATTTCTTAAACTTGGTTAAATGATACAAATTAACTCAAAACTCATGAATTTCCTCATGATTCAATCATTTTTTCAATCATTGTTCCAAAGCCAAAGCTGAAATAGGGCACCTCAATCCTGAAGTTTTCAAAATCCTAGAGAGCCTCCCAAAAGCCTCCCCGAGCTCCCTCAATCGACATTTCTCCTTCCCGTGAAAAGATGTAATAGGGCACCTCAATCTGATTCCCATTCTTTCTCCACTCAACCAAATCCAAATTCTTCTTGCACACACCATCCTCATGTGTCGCGCAATCAATCATCCCCTAAGCTTCCCACGGAGTTCACCAAGACCAATAAATAGGATGAGTTTGGTCGATGAGCAATCTACTTCAAATCCGAATCTTAAGGCTTTCTCTATTGACAAAGCTACCTTCGTCGATCCAACCATCAAAAATTAGCTCAAGTGAGGTAATTTTGTAAAACTGAGCTCCCTAGTAAAAATAGGTTGGTCTTTTTAAAGTAAATGTGAATGTCATTAGATTTTAGCCATTGGATGTGTGTGCTTCTCCTCCCCGAAGGTGTGGGATCAATTTGGAGGCAATCTGAGCTCGGGTGAGCTTGAATCGAACGAGGAAAGATGGACGACATCCGTCTTTCGCCATTCGTGAATGACGGATCACCGTCCCATTCGGTGATCAATGCAGTCCGGTGATCTAATTATATCTTAGATTTCTCCTAAACATTGAATCATGGTCCACTGAATAAGACATCCATCGTAATCCAAGTCACCGGATGTGACAACTTAAATAACCAATCCCATCACGCCATGTGAAAGCGCCATGTCGGTTCACGCTGGATTTTTAATTAGGCTTAATTAATCTATTTTAAAGCTTGAAACTTCTAAAACTCATAATTAATTGTAGAAAAATAAAAAAAAAAAAAAAACTATGACTCATTTTAAAGGTATTTTAGAGTAGAATCTAGAAAATTATTATTAATTAATTTTGAGTAGTAATTTTGGCTTAATTAAGATTCAATTAAAAAATTAATTAGCTTAATTACTATTAATTAATCACCCAATTAATCTCAAAATTTATGGATATTTTGGGGGATGACCTCTGCCTCCCCTATTTTCTGGAATTTTATTGGTTGCTTAATTAGAGAAATTAAGTGATTAAGTCTTAATCACTCTTTAATTTAATTAGTGATAATTATTGAATGAAGAGTGACTTAATTAATTATTTAAGCTTAATTACTTTTGTTGAATAATAAGGGAGCTTAGGGAATGTGATTGGGATATTTTTCTAATTCATTTCCTAAGTTTTCTTTACTTTTTGGAATCAAATTAATTAATAATTAATGAAGTAATTAATTTCTTAATTAATTAATTAATCTTCAAGTTAAAATTATAGCTCAAGTGATCAAATATAAGACTTAGGGATTGAGATTAAGGCGTCTTTCTTGATCTCTTTCCTTAAGTTAATTTCATTTTATTAATTGAACATGCTTAATGCTTAACCAAATGGATTAATGAGCTTAATTAACTCAATCTAAGATCCAATTCACATATAATTGCCTTTAATCAATTTTGGGTAGCCCTTTAGATGTTTAATAGTCTAAAGTGATTTAATGAAATTATGGTTAGCTTATATGTATAAGAAAAATCATAAAAGCCTAATTAACTATTAATCACAAGCCAATTGCATTAGGCCCCTTTCATTTCTCAGGTGCATTGCTAATTTACTTTTCATGTGATTGTATATCATATTGGCTCATTATTAATTAGTTAATTAACTTAAGGCAATATAGGTAAAGATTAATTAATTGACTTAATTCAAACCCTAACCTAATTAAGACATAAAATCAACCTAAATATTTTTCATTAAACCAAATTAACTCACACATAGGGGATGAAATTAGGATTAACAAACCTCTTTCATATTTCTTAAATCAAATCAAACATGAAAAATGAAATGACATTAAAGAACTTTGATTTGTTTTAAATAATCTTATTTAGTTTGATTGTCCTTGGGAGTTAATTGATTTGATTGAAATCACATATTTATTGCTATTTTTTTCTTTCAAATCATGCAAAATATTGTATGTCACTTGTACTCATCCATTCATGTATTTCAAATTAATCAAATAAAAATAATTTGTTTTATGTCAAATTGTATGTGTTGATTTAAATTAAAAATATGTGTGCCTAGTATCACCATTAAATCTCAAATATATTTTTAAAAGTTTATTAATAAATGAATATACATATATATTATAACTTTAGTTATATATACATAGGAAATGTAAGTGAATAGAAATTTAGTGTATGAAATAAAGTCTCTACCTTACATTCATGTGTTGATTTGTATAAGTAAGAATGTTGTATATTAGTGACATCGTGGACGCAGCTTTAAGTAGCCCTAGGAGGTTCTACCTTCCCCTTGGTGTGGAATCATGGCGACATACTTGCTTGATTTTATTCTTATGCATTTGGACATTAGAATTTAGATGGAGTTTTAATTTATTTACACAAAATAAATTAATCAAATCAAAATACAATTTTTGCATGGCTTTTTATTAGTATAGTTGTTTATACATTTATATGTATCTAAGGATAGTGGGTATATTAGTTTGGACATTTCAGGGATGCACGGCTTTAAGTAGCCCCAAGGAGGTTCCTATCTCATTCCTTTGGTGCAGAATAATGGCGACGTATTTGCTTAAAACTTTTATAGATGTGAATGTGTACTTAACTAATGAATGAACCCCCCTACCCCCCCCCCCCTCCCCTTTTTTCTATTA
Organism: Cymbidium sinense; assembly: GCA_021442155.1. Classification (NCBI taxonomy): domain Eukaryota; kingdom Viridiplantae; phylum Streptophyta; class Magnoliopsida; order Asparagales; family Orchidaceae; genus Cymbidium; species Cymbidium sinense. The sequence goes on from CM038221.1 coordinate 154,800,855, forward strand.
AAAAGACATGCATTCATGCTTTGTTTGATTGGTTGAGTTGATTAGTCATGTGATTGAAGGTTCTTTCCTTATGCTTTTGCATAAGAATTTAGATATAGCTTTAAATTAATATGAAAAAATCATCCAATCAAATGAAATATTAATTCCAAATATATTTACTCACATTCATCATTTAAGTGTGCTAAGATATAAATTGCATGTGTAGATATACTTAGGATTTAATCATATGCATGATATATATGATGGAAAGAAATGAACAAACTTGTGTTATGTGATAGTAATTCATTCCAACTAATCTTAAGATGCCTTTCTTATTGAATGAGTTTATTTAAAGTGAACCTGAACTTAGGACTAATTAAAACATGTAATAAGTCATTCACTAAAGGGAATTTATTAATTAATTTGCTTTAGATGTGACTCAAGATAGAGATAAAAGAGAGTTATCCTATCTTTTTTTCTCTTCATAACATATAGTTGAAAATGAAATAAATGAAAATTTACAAATTAATTAAACCATTTAAAGTGAAACCACCATTTATAATTAAATGTCCTTCATACTTAGAAAATCTTTACTCTAAAGATATGCTAGGACATATCACACAAGCCTTAACATACACATCAAATTAAGTCACCACTTCTAGCTTTATGTTAGAGCAGTGTATGGTTTGATGTAAGCTTATTTTGTGATGTACTATTGTAGACTGGATGTTATGGCGTATATTTCGTAGACTAGATGTTAGGCTGTGATTAGCTTAATCATTTTTTTTGCTAGAGATTATGTTTAAGGGGCGCTTAAAATAAATATAAATGCTATCTTTTATAGGTTGCTTAACCCCTAAGCATAATCTACATTAGGACATGTGGACTTGGTTACCCATGTGCAGGGTACTGACACTAAATTATTTATATAACTGCTTAGGTTGTATGGTTTGTTTAGCTAACACTTATTTTGCAAGTATAGTTAGATTTATCTTTCTATTCTTTTAATGTAATTGTGCATTAGGATTTTGGTTAAGTGTTATGGGGGTTAAGAATGAACATTGGCCAAAAGGTTTAATCCTGGGGTGCCATGTGATGCTTAGAAGCCTACCAAATCAAATGGAGCAAATCAAATGGAGAAATGGAGGGAGCATGAAGACTTGAAGATCCCCCATAACACTTACCATTTATAATTTGTAATTATTCTTTCATATACTAGGTTGTATAAGGTAGAGCTCGGCTTCCAATTTCTTTTTCGGGTTATATGGTGGTACTCGATCATACTGGCCTGTTATTTTTTAACATTGAGGTTATAAATTATTTGATGATTTGTTTACATTGTGCAAAAGAAATGACACATGTTTTCCTATTTTTTATATATATGATGATTTAATGTGTGGCCTGGATCCATTTAGGCTCTTAGGGAAAAATAAAATTTGTATCATAACTATAACTCATAACTAAATTTTTTAAAATAACTTATAATCTCACATAAAGCCTAAGTTATTAAATCAAGATAATAAAATATTTAGTAGTTATCTAGATGTTGTATGCTTAATATCATGCATGTCATTTTTTACTCATGCTAAGAGAGGGTTTCCATCTTTACGAGATAGGAAAAATGCTTAACTTTGAGAGCTTATGATGAAAAATACCTCTTTCTCTTTTGATTTAGCCCATAATCAACTTCTTCATACATTTAGGTATATAAAATCCTATAACTTGTGTCAAAATAAGAAGTCATATTCTTATTTTGAATTTAATAGTGATAATAGCCATTCATATTCTTATTTTAGCCAAAATATACAATTTAACATAAATGAAATATTTCATTTTAATTTGATTTTTCAAAAGATAGGAATGCATGATTTTCATATGATATACACATTTAGTTTGTTAGGAAAGAAATAAAGTGATGCAAGAATGTAATTTCATTCACCTTAATTAATTTTTAGAACCATTAGATTGATTTTATATTTTGTTTAGGTTAAGGTGTACATTATGTCCATTAATTACCCCTTACATACCAATTTAACATATTTAACCAAATAATTATGAGTCAATGTATGACATAAAATCATAAGAAATTTAAATCAGCAATGCACCTAAGAAAGAAAGAGGCTTAATACATTTGGCTCACAATTAATGATTAATGAAGCTAAAGGGTTTAATTTAAGTACTTTCATAACCCTTCTCATACATATGAATTAGATATGATTTCCTTAAGATACTTAGGTTATTGAACACCTAAGTATCTACCTAAGAAGGAATTGATTAATTGATTAAGTTTATGGATTAATTTTTAATTTTGAGTTTGGTTAATTAAGCTATTTAATGAAATGATTAAATCATTAATCAATTTATAAATTAATTAAGTTTTCATTCAAATGAAATAAACTTAGGGGAAAAGATTTAGAAAAGGCATCCTAATCTCATTCCCTAAGTCTATCCACTATTTCAAGGTGGTTAACACATTTAATTAATGAATTTATCATTATTTAATAGGTTAATTAACCATTTAATTAATTAAGGGAGTGATTAGGAGTGAATCAAGTAATTCCCCTAATTAAACCATTAATAAATTCCAAGAAAATTAGGGGAGGCAGAAGTCATCCCACTAAACATACTTGAGAAGTTTGGAATTAATCAATAGAATAATTAGGGAGTAATTAATACAATTATATTCCCAATAAATCCTAAATTGCAAGAAATTTACTATTCAAAATCTATTAAACTTAATTTTATATTATTCCCCTTTGAAATATCTTCAAAATGCATTTGAGTTTATATTTTTGCTAATTTTTTTACATTTAGTTATGTAATTTTGAAGTTTATGTGATTATTAGATAATTAAATCTCTAATTATATGACTAATTTGACATGTACCACGTTCGCTTCCATGGAGATGAGATTTGTCACTTAAGTTATCACATCTATGCCACTCAAGATCGGACAGTCGAGATTAAACCCAGATTCTAATAGGATAAATCAGAAGATCTTACATGTTTTACTTAGAACCATCCATCCAAAACACATGGGATGGATGGTCCATGATTCATCCCTGTGCTCACCTGCGAGAGACAGTGACTGTCTGTTCCTTAAGGCTTGATCCGAGCTCGATTGAGTTTGGATTGAGCTAGGATTGATCACACAACATCTAGGAGTAAGAACAAAGACATCCAACGATTGAATTGCAATGAGATGAAACTTTCTTTCACAAAGGACCAAGGAATCCTACACCTTTGCTCGGCTTTGATCCATACCTCGCCAGAGGTTATCATCGATGCTCCCAACCATTGAGGCACTGCCTAGTGGAGACCTGCTGAAGTTTGAAGGCTTAAGGTTGTGATCCTCCATTGGCCAAACCTCCTCCTTGTAGCTTTGGTCTAGCTCCTCCTCCCAGTTTTGGAAGAAGCTTTGGGTGAACTCGATTAGGTCCTCTGAGGGTGCTTGCAAGAGGAATTGGATTGAAGTTGTGAATTGGCTAAGTTGGAATTCCTTCCTACCTCCCCTATTTTCAGGTTGAAGAAACTAAGAATGGAGAAATGGGAAATGCTTGAGGAAGCTTACTCTAAGTTCCCTAAGCTCATTCGAGTGTGAATGAATGCAATTCAAGTGAAAATAGGGGGAGTATATTTCCCCTAGAAGGATCAGATAGTCGAGCTTAGCTTTATCATTTTGATCAAACTGACTTGATTGATTGGGTTGGTTAGGCCATTTTGGATGCCATGTGATTCGATTTTGGCAGAGAGGGGTAGTGGAGGAGTTTCCATGTGTTAAATAAGGTGTGAGAGGTGGTCCCATGTGCTCATTTTGAGTGGGGTGGTCAGTTTTGGCCTTGGGTTGGGTTTGGCTAACCCAAACCTATTGGTCATGTGCACCACACTCATTAGTGTCCACTTGGTCCACTAAGAGGGTGCCAAGTGGCCATGAAAAGGATATGACCAAATTCCAAGTGGAATTGGCCATGGGCTACCCCTTGACCTAGGGGTAAAATGGTCATTTGGCTTTGGTTTTACTTCGGGCAGATTTATAATAGTTTGAAATTGGGTTGGTCCAAATTTCAAAGAATTTAGAGTTGATTTGATGTCATTTGGCTCTTGTTGATCTATTTAGGTCAAAATGGGTCAACTAGGGTCAAGTTGACCAATTGAAAAATTGGGTCAAGCCAAGGGTTGGGTTAAGTTCATATGACCATTTGAAATGTGTTGGCATCGTTGGTTTGGTTCAATTGGGTTTATAATTGGTTTTGGTTCATTTGATTTCATTTAGGTCAAATGGGTCAAGTTGACCAATTTGACCCATTTGACCCACCTAGGTCATGGTTTAGGTTTGGTTGTTATTTGAAATATTTTGCAAGCTTTGGTTTCAATCAATTTTGGTTTGGTTTGATTTTGTTGATTTGACCTTTTAGGTCAAGTTGGGTTCATGGCAATGGTTAGGTCTAGTTGGCCAATTGAGACAGTCAAGTTAACAATGGTGGTTTAGAATTTGACCTATTGGTTGCAACCAATTTGGCTTAGATCAAGATTTGACACATTTTGACTTTTAGGTCAAATCAACTTGGGTCAAGTGGCCAGGTTAGGCTCAAATGATGACTTCAAGTTCAAACATTAATCATGGATTGGTTTTGATCAATAGTTTTAATCAATTTGGCCTATGGCAGATTTTGGCTAGTTTGGTTTCATTTTGGCTAAGTGTTGACTTGGTCAACCCTTAGTTTCACTTGGTTTGACCCAATTTGAGTGATTGATCATCTCATGATGATTGTTCTCTCACAGGCTTAGGTGAGCTTAGTTCAATCCAATTTGGGTATGATTAGAATTTAGCTTAAAAAGGCACTTTAGGTCACTTTGGGTCAAGTGAGCCTAAGTGGATCAATTGACTTGATCAAGGCTTGAATCAAGTTAGGTTGAACTCACATATGGACTTATGATTGAAATATAAATCCATTTGTAGGTGATTTAGAGTCAAATGGATTTTGATTCATTTGATAATTTCAAGTTCAAAGGATGAACATGGGTTTGATTTGAGTTTGAGTTTTGAATTTAGTTTTAGTTTGGTGATTGAAGTTTGAATTTATATTTGGATTCATGATTGAAGGATTGATTGAATCATGAAGAAAATCCAAGGGTTTGGATTGATTTGAATTTGATTTGGCTAAGTTCAAGAACTTGACTTGAAGAAGCATAGGTTGGTTTTAGGTTAGATTTGGGTTTGAGTTTTGAATTTGGTTTTGGGTATTTGAATTTATATTTCATTTATATTTATGAATATAAATGAGAATATAAATAGGTTATGAGAATATAAATAGGTTATGAGAATATAAATAGGTTATGAGAAAATTTCTTGAATTTGAAAGGAGTTCAAGGGTTCATGTTGAAAGAGTTTAGGTTGGATTTTGATTGGATTTGGATTTGACGTTTTGGATTTAGTTTTGGTTATTTGAATTTATATTTTATTTATATCTGTGAATATAAATGAGAATATAAATGGGTTGTGAGAAAATCTTTTGACTTTGAGTCGATTTTGATTTGATTTGGGCTAAGTCCATAAGATGGAATCAAAGTGACTTAGGAAAGATTTTTGAATTTGGAATTCAATCATGGGTTTCAATCATTTGGAATTGATTCATGATTTGAGAAAATCCATTGGAATTGGATTAAGGTTTGATGGAGTTGATCTAAGTTTGAAGTTATTTTGGAAGAAGAGGTGAGGATTTGGTTCAAGCTATAGGCAGACAAGTTTTCCTAACACCTCTAAGGCATGACATATTCCTATGGCTAACTCTTCTAAGTCTCTAGGGTTAGATTAAGTGTTCACCTAATCACTAGAAGTGTCTTAAGACTAAGAAAATCTTAGTGTCTAAAAGGAATCCTATGTCTAAGATGGAGGGGTTGAGAGCTCTTTCTAAAAAAAGAGGTTAACAAAGGGCGCCCAATAGGTGGTGTGATTGACAAGGCATACCACACATATTGGTGTTGACCGAAATAATCAACAACCCCGAATGATCATAAGAATTAACAAAAATGATCTACTCTTAACCTAAGGTGTGGAAAGAGCTTAGTACAATGTGATTCTACTCATGTTAACAACATAAGAGTGTGAAGGAGGGATCCACTAGGGATTGAGTAAGTGAGCCCTTCCACTAAAGGAAAAGGTTCAAGTCATCCATTGGGGGATGAGACATTTGATTTGATTTGAGTCTCAATGGAGAAATTGATTTGATTCATTGATTTAGTGTTCCACTGAGGATAAAAATGTGAATTCTCCATTAGGGGAGTAAGTTCAAGCCACCCACTGAGGAAAACAGGTTGTGAAATCCGCTAGGGGATTAGAATTTAGGATCTGGTGGGGAACTAGAAAGACTTGCATCTCATTGAAGAGAAGCAGATGATTTATTTGAATTGACTCCACTAAGGAGGAGGGTTGAATTTGTTTTATTTGTTTAGTTTAACTCCACTGGGGAGGAAGATTGATTTTATTTGAGATTTTACTCCACAGGGGAGGTTGATTGATTAGTTTTAGATTTTCAAGTTTTGAAAGAGATGGGTCCTATTGGTTTACGATGGATCGCACTGAGTAGGAGCCATGTTGGCCTGGGCCTATCTCAATTTTACCAATCCAAAGGGGTAATCTACCAACCACATAGTAGGACTATCCAACCAAAGGAGTGCCCTTCAGTGTGTAGCAACTGTACTTAAGAAGAAAGCGTAGTAGACTTACATCATCCAAAATAGGGATCAGTTGCTGGGGTGATCCATTGGCGAGGCAATGGATCAAACCCAACCTAGGGCTAACTATTGAGTGAATGCTGCTGGGAGACTTAAATCAGCTCAAAGGTAGTCAAGATTAATTTCATTTTTAATTATTTTTGATGGATTCCATTGGTTTGCGATAGATGGACTGCACTGAATAGGGGCCGTGTTGGCCTTGGTCTAACACATATTTACCAATCCAAAGGGAGTAGTATACCAACCACATAGTAGGACTATCCAACCAAAAGAGTTGCCTTTTGGTTTGCAATGATCGAGTTAAGTAGAAAGTGCGGAGACTCATATCTTCTAAAATAAGGAATCACTAGGGTGATCGGTTGCTTATGCAACAAATCAAACCCGACTTAGGGTTGAGTATTGAGTGAATGCCACTAGGGGGCTTAAATCAGCTCAAAGATAATCAAAGTTAATTTTATTTTTTTAATTTCTTTTGATGTATCCCATCAGTTTGCGATGGACGACACTAAGTTGGGGCCATAGGCCTTGGTCTAACATAGATTTACCAATCCAAAGGGAGTAACTTTCCGGTCGAGGGGAGAACTATCAAACCAAAGGGGTGTCTTTCAGTTTGCAATGGTTAATTTAGGAGAATAAAGCACAGGGACTCACATCTTCTATAACAAAATACCACTGGGGTGATCGGTTGCTTGGGCAACAAATCAAACTCGACCTGGGGATGCCCATCTATTTGCGAAAGTCATGCTAGAAAGAATGCGTAGTAGACTTACATCTTTTAAAGAGGAATGACTACCGGGGTAACCTTCTTGTAGAAAAACTGATTGAACCTCACTTAAGAGTGACTACGAAGAGAGTGCCGACCCGAAGACTTATCTCAACTTAGGTTGTCAGGAAATTCCTATAGGGAGTTCTGCTGACACTGCTTTAAAGATATGATGCCTTCTTGGGAAAGGGCCACTAGGGGATTGAATTCCTAATCCACAAGCAAATATTTTATTTGTTTATTTTGTTTGTTGATCGTGGACCCTGTTAGTTTGCGAGGGATCATACTAAGAAGGAGCTTATATTAGCCTAGGCCTATCTCAGATTTCCTGAACCAAGGGAGAATCTGCACATCCATTGAACAAATTCTCCAACCACGAGAGTGGCTACTAGGAAAGGGGGACTGTCCAATCCAAAAGTAACCCGAGTAGTGTCTAAATGGGGTTGCAAAGGATGTAATCCAAATAGAGTGCCCGCAGGGAGAGGGATTGCTAAAGGCTTTATCCAAAACCCTGGAGAAGATAATTTGCATATGTATTCGGGGGCCAACTCAAGGAGAAAGCTTGGGACTCACATTTGCTAAGAGTGGTGTATCCACCGAGTGAGTTACTGTCAACATAGAACATCAACCAACCTAAAGTGCCCGTTGGTTTGAGATAATCTACCTAGGAAGAAAGCTGAGGACTCACATCCTTTATAGCAGAACTGATCATCGGGATAGTCTATCTTTGACTTGATAGGTGCCATCCGACCTAGGGCGACTACTGAGTGGATGCCTCGACTACTGAGTGAATGCCACTGGGGGACTTACATCAACTCAAGCATAGTCAAGAGGAAAGGAGCCTCTATAGGACTTATCCTAAACCTCAAATATACTCGACCTAGTCAGTGCATGGTGGTTAGTTCAAGAAGAAAGTAGGGACTCACATCTCCTTAAATAAAATCAACATGAGGTAGCTTACTGACTGCACAGTGAAGCCTACCAAAATAACAAGGTGCTCATTGGTTTGCAATGTTCAAGTCAGGAAAAAAACACGGGGACTCATATCTGTCGAACAAATTACCACTGAGGTGGTGTACTAACAAGGTAGTATGTCAGCTCGACCTAGAGCATCTAATGAGTGAGTGCTAGAGGGGGCTTGCTCCCACATCAAAATAGCTTGAGACAAAAGATATGTGTTTATTTTTATATTTGTGTTAAAGAAATAGGATGCCTCTCGGGTTCTCTTACACTACCCTAAACACGCTTGGAAAATTTGATGAAATGGTGCCACAAATGATAGTTGGGATTCCCACCAAGAAAGGATGCCGCTTGGGTTCTCTTACACCTAACTTAGTTATGCTAGTCAAAATAAAATGCTTCTTGGGTTCTTTCACCTATTGTAGCATTGGGGAATTGTGTTTAATTTTATTTGTGTTGTGAAAGAAGGATAGGATGCCTCTTGGGTTCTCTTACACCTAGCCTAAACACGTTGTGGCAGATTCTCAAGATAAGCAAACAATACTTCGAAAGAAGAGAAGATTTTGATGAATTGGAATGAAATTTTATTCTTTTGATGATAATTATTTTCAAACATATTTTTATGGGTAATATTTCTTCAAATAGAACCCATTAATTGAAAGCATCGGGTGTTCCCCTTTACAATCAATAAGATGATAAGATCCTCCTTGGTAGGCCTTCTCTATGACAAAAGGGCCTTCCCAAGTGGGTTCAAACTTGCCTCCCATCTTTTGACAAGCAACAATTGGTCTCTTAGAACTAAAACAAGCTCTCCTACTTGAAAAGCTCTAGGGCAAACCAACTGTTGTGAGCATGAATCATTTTGGCTTTGTATAACTTGAGGTTCTGGCACCCCCGTAGTCGTCTCTCCTCCAAACCTTCGAGCTCTTCTAATCAAAACTTTGCATTTTACTCTGTAGTGATTTTGCTACCCAATGCTATCCTTAATGATGGGAGTTGAACTACTAAGGATAGAATGGCTTCATACTATACACTACGGAGAACAGGGTAGATTGAGTTGGAGTTAGATGTGTCGCTGATGCCCACAAGGCTTCAACTAACTACTCATGCCATTGCCGTTTGTTATCATCGAGCATCTTCTTTAATATTTGAATGAGAGTTTTATTGAATGCTTCTAGTAGGCCATTTGCCCTGGGGTAGTAAATGGTAGAGTATCTCTAATTTATATTATGTATTCTAGGGAAGTTGTTGATCTTGGTGCTTTTGAATGTAGTACTATTATAGGATATAATTTATCGAGGCACCCTAAACCTATATACGATATGGTTCAAAAAATGTGAGCACATGTTGAGTTGTGACCTGATTGCTTGCCCAGAAAAGTAGTGGCGTGGCGATGAACCGATGACCCTAGGAAGAAGGAGGATCGATAGGACCCACTATGTCGGTACCCTAACACTCAAATGATCGTGAGGCCAATGTAGAATGTAGAATGTTGGGTGGTTGATGTAGGACCACACCGTGCACCTAACATTGGTGGAATCTCCTAGCTACGTCCATGCAGTTTATGATCATCAAAAGCTAATAGTATTCTAGTCTCTTGATCTTTATTTTCATCTTCGGACCGGATTAATGTGCTCGACATATACCTAAATGTACTTCATTTACAATCTTACGGACTTCATGTTTGTCCAAACAACGTAACCATATTTGATCGAATGATCGTCGATACAAGGTGCCATCCATGAGAGCATAGGAGAGAGCTCTCTGTTTCACCTCATGGGCTTGTGATTTTTCTTGGGGTAGTTTATCAGTGTTCAAGTAATCTATGAATGGTTGTGATGCAGGGTATCATCATCATAGACGTCAACGTCATCATCATAAAGCTTAAATCTATGTATTAGGCCTTTTATTATAATTTAGGTTATGTATTATTGGGCTTTTATATTTTTTATATGTCTTGAACTTATATGTATTGGGATATTCTTATGTCATGGCCCATGATTCATTATAGTAGGTATGATATTTTGAGTATGTATGGAATGAGTAGTAGGTTTGATAATGGTGGTAAGTTTAGTAGTAGGTGGTGATAGATTTAGTTATGATGGTGTTAGGTTTGAGTTTGGAGTTAGGTTCGAGTATTCTTAACTGTCTCTTTCAATCTTATAAATAAGGAGGCTCTTGTAATGCTTGAAACTTGGATTTGGAATAAAAACTATCTTTTGAAATTTTTTTTACTATTCTTTTGTGTGCATTCCTCCTGAGTGACGGACTACTCGAGTGTGTGAGCTCACAACCTTTAGAGAAGGACTTCTAAGGAAGGAACATGATCTCCACAATGAGACTATTTGTATAGGTCAACTTTAACTTATCCTCGCTTTGCTGCTGGTTATTTTTAAATCTGCTACATGTTAGATGTTCATAACTTTTCAGTTATTTCTTTGCACTTATAAGAGTTAGATCTCTAGTATGGTTAACATAACTTTAATTGAAACCTTTTCAACTTCACTAAATTCATAATATTGTGAATATTCTTAGTAGTAATGTGCATTTATCATTACTCTTTTATGAGGATTTAAGAATTATTGATGTAATAAACATCATATCATGAAAGGCACTCTTGTCTACATCATATTTGGTATTAGAGCAAGTATGTTTCTTTGGGAAAATCTTGTTTAGTATTAAGTTTTATTTTTGCATTAGAGTAATCTTGTAAGTCATTGTTAAAAAAAACATACAAAATTTTTATTTAACTAGGGCATTTACTTAATTTTTTGTGTGTCTTTGACTTCATTACATTGCATATTTTAAAAAAAATTAAATTAAATATTTGCTTATATCAAAATTTTAAAAGAATATCATCATGCCAACTCGTAGTTGTCTTAGATATCAAGATCAATCTTTAGTTGAAAAACATGATTCCTATGAATTTTTACTAGAAAAAATAGAAAAGCTTACCCTTATGCACTAATAAACTTATAATGAATTTCAAAAAAGATTTGAAGCCTTAGAATAAAATGTTGGTAGGCTTACAACACATTCATTAGAAACTAACCCAATCTTAGAACACCAACTTGAAGAGATAGAAGGTCATCCTGTCGATCCCATTCCTCTTCCTCTCCCTCGCATCCACATTCTCCTATTAGACCCCGCTATCACCCTAGGAACAACTTTAATGAATATCTCGAGTTTGATGAGGTACTTCCTCACCTGCCTCATCGAATAGAAAGATAATTAAGATGAGATGAAGGCTATGCTCATCAAACTCCTGATATTATCCTACATTATGAAGAGCCATTATCTAGTTTTGTTGCCCCTCAACGTACACTTAGAGAACTTGATGATGATGTTATTCGTAGGGTTAAAATTAATCCACCTACTCTTGATGGTTAACCTGATCCTAAAATTTTCTTAGATTGGTTAGTAGATATGGACCAATATTTTGATTGGATGCCCATGTCAAAAGAAAGATAAGTTCATTTTGCCTGCATGAAACTAACTAGCCATGCTAAGACTTATTGGATTAATCTCACATGAAAACTTCAACATTCAGGACAACCACCTATTGCTTCTTGGGATGAGATGAAAGAAGTTTTAAAGTAAAAATATGTATCATTAAATTTTCATGATCAACTTATGGATGAAATGACTACACTTAAACAAAGATCTTTGATTGTTGTTGAGTATATGACACGGTTTGATGAATTGATGACCCATTGTGATGTTAGAGAGGATCACCATAGCACAGTCTCTAGATTTAGATCTGTGTTACGAGTTGATATTCTTAATGAAATGTTAACCCAAAAAATTTATTTTCTTGAGGATGCATTTCTAGTGGAGACTCAAATTGAACAATATCTTAGATCACAACCTTATAAGCGATTTACAACTTTATCTGGAAACAACTCTCAATTGCGTGTTACCCCTCTTACCTTAGCAGTTCCTAAAGGACCTAGTGAAACAAAAGGAAAAGCTTTAGTGAAACATTTGGTTCTAAGACTTTTAGCATTACTTATTTTACATGTGGTAAAATTGGTCATTATGCAAGTACTTGTCCTCGTCAAAACTTACACTTAGATTATGAAAATGAGGATCAATAAAATGAAAATAATGATAATCAAATTATAATTGACCCTTGTGAAGAAGTTTATGATGCAGAAGAAGCATTAGATGAGTCTCATATAGCTGTTATGCATTGTGTGTTAGCTACCCCACGAGCTAATATTGATTGGAGGCACACATCAATTTTCCACACTTATTTTAAGAGTGGTGAAAAGATGTATAAATTAATCATTGATAGTGGTAGCTGTATGAATGTTATTGCTACCTCTGCTTTGGCTAGGATGAAGCTCACCTCAGAGACTCACCCACAACCTTATAAGGTTGCTTGAGTAGATAAGACCTCTATCTTTATATCTCAATGTTGTCTTGTACCCATTCAATTAGGAGAATATAGTAATAAAATTTGGTGTGATGTTCTTCCAACGGATGTTGCTCATATACTTTTAGATAGACCTTGGCTTTTTGGTATGGATGTCACAATTTATGGGCAATTTAATACGTATGCTTTTAATTTTCAAGGTAAGAGAATTGTCTTAAATATAGTTAAGCCTAAAGAGGTCACTCCACTTCAACCCCAAAATTCTTTTCTTCCCATAGAAATGAAATCCTTACATATTATTAATAAACACCAATTTCAATAAGAGATTAATGGAAATATCATTTTTGCATTAGTTGTCCTAACCTCTAAAAATAAACCTTATGTTAAATCATTCTCATTCTCATATGAAGTAATCATTTATTGGAATATTAAGATATTTGTCCCAAGAACTTCCTAGTGAGCTTCCCCATTAAGAAGTATCCAACATGCCATAGAGCTAGTTCCTGGATCATCACTCCCAATGCCACATTATCGTATGAACCCAAATGAACATGCAGAGCTAAAATGACAAGTTGATGATTTATTAGCAAAATGATTTATTAGAGAAAGTTTATCTCCATGCGCAGTGCCTGCTCTTCTTAGCCCAAAGAAAGATGGCACTTAGCTTATGTGTATAGATAATCGTGCTATAAATAAAATCACTATTAAGTATAGGTTCCCCATACCTAGACTTGATGACATGTTATATATGATGTCTGGATCAATCATTTTCTCTAAAATTGATCTTAGAAGTGGATATCATCAAATTTGTATGAGAGAAGGTGATGAATGAAAAACAACCTTCAAGACAAAAGATGGTTTGTATGAATGGCTAGTAATGCCTTTTGGGTTGACTAATGCTCCAAGTACATTTATGCGAGTGATGACTCATATCTTACAACTATTTATTAGAAAATTTTTAGTTGTGTACTTTGATGATATTTTAATTTTTAGTCAACTAAGAGCGATCATGAGAATCATTTATGACAAGTCTTTAAAGTGCTTTGTAAAGAAAGACTATGTATTCACTTAAAAAAATGCTCATTTATGATGTCTTTAGTAATCTTCTTAGGATTCATTGTTTCTTGTGATGACATCTCTGCCAATCCCAAAAAAATTAGGGCTATTCAAGAGTGGCCTACCCCAACCATAATTCATGATGTATGTAGTTTTTATGGGTTAACCATATTTTATCAAAGGTTTATTCATAGATTTAAAACTTTTATGGCCCCGATAACTCAATGTCTTAAAAAGGGAGACTTTGTTTGGACAAAAGTAGCAGTTGATGCCTTTTCTAAAATTAAAGAGCGTTTAACAAGTCCACCAATATTGAAACTATCAAAATTTGACAAAGTATTTGAGGTGTCATGTGATGCTTCTAGAGTTGGTATTGGAGGTGTTCTTAAATAAGAAGGTCAACCTATTACTTTCTTTAGTGAAAAATTAAATGAAACACGTCAATGATATTTTACATATGATCATGAGCTTTATGCTGTCATCCAAACTTTATGTTATTGGCGACATTATATTCTTTCACGAGAATTTATACTTTATTCAACACTCAAAAGAAACTTAATTCTCATCATATAAAATGGGTTCAATTTCTTCATGAATATATGTTTATTCTTAAACATAAATCTGGTGTCAAGAATAAAGTAGCTGATACCCTAAGTAGAATATGCACCTTACTAAATACCATGAGTGTGAAGGTTACTGGATTTGAAAAGATTAAAGATGATTATCCTAATTGTAAAGCTTTTCAACAAATTTTTGAATCTTTGAAATTTGATGTTTCAATTAATAGTCTGGATTATCAAATACGAGACGACTATCTCTTTCCTGGCACACAACTATGTATCCCAGATTCATCACTTCAAAATTTTTGAGTTAAGGAAATTCATTCCGGAGGTGTGTTTGGTCATTTCGGTTGTGAGAAGACAATAACCATGATGGAGGGTAGGTTCTTTTATCCTAGTCTTAAGAAAGATGTTGCTCGTATCATTGCCTAATGTCATATTTGGCAAGTAGCAAAAAGCAAAAAAAAATTCTGGTCTATACACACCACTCCCAATTCCCCACAAACCATGGGAAGATCTTAGTATGGACTTCATCTTAGGATTACCTCACACTATGCAACATTTTGACTCTATCCTAGTAGTTGTTGATCGATTCTCTGAAATGGCACACTTTATTTCATGTTATAAAACATCAGATGCATCACATATAATGACTATTTTCTTTTGTGAGATAGTTCATTTACACGGACTTCCTAAGGCAATTGTGTCTGATCGTGATGTAAGGTTTATGAGCTATTTTTGGAAAACTTTATGGAAAAATCTTGGCACAAAACTCTTATTTTCTACAGCTTACCACCCTCAAACAGATGGACAAATATAAGTTGTTAATAAAAGCTTAGGAAATTTACTTAGGTGCTTAGTGACTGATCATACTACTAGTTGGGACCTAGTTCTTCCTACTGCAGAGTTTGCTTATAACAATTAAATTAATAGGTCAACCGGTATGAGTCCTTTTCATATTATAATTGGTTATGATCCAAGAAAACCAATTGATCATGTTGAATTGCCTGTGACATATAGGTCTAGTGCATTTGCATCTTCATTTACATAAAGCATGCATGATTTACATCATGAAATTCAACAAAAAACTTACTCTAAGTTAGGATAAATATAAAGCTAATGTTGATGCACATAGATGATATGTTAAATTTAATGAGGGAGATTTGGTTCTTGATAAAGTTAGACCTGAGAGATTTTCAACTGGAACTCTTAAGAAATTAACTCTCAAGAGATCTGGTTCTTATAAAGTTGTAAGAAAGATAAATGATAATGCTTATGAAATAGATATTCCAATGAATGCTGGGATTTCTCCAATATTCAATGTATCTGATTTATTGTTGTACCATGGGAAAGCCATGGATAACACTATTCCCTCTACAAATAACACTAACATGCAGGTTAATACTCCATTACCAACTCCTCAACCATCTCATCACTTAAGATCACATCGTCCAGATCAAATTTTAGAAGACAAGATTATCATCACATCTGATGGAGGCACTCAAAAGTTTCTCATTCGTTGGAAAGGTCTTTCTCCACTTGAAGATTCATGGCTTATATTTGATGAGTTACATCAACTAGACTCATAATTATTACAAGATTACCTGCATTTTCATTCTCTAGAGGAGAATCCTTTAAAGCCGGGGAGTGCTGATGTAGGGCATCATCATCATTGATATCGATGTCATCATCATAAAGCTTAAATCCATGTATTGGGACTTTTGTTATAATTTAAGTTTTATATTATTGAGCTTTTATATTTTATATATGTCTTGAGCTTATATGTATTGGGCTATTCTTATATCATGGCCCATGATTCATTGTAGTAGGTATGATAGTTTGGGTATGTATGGAATGAGTGATAGATTTGATAATGGTGGTAGGTTTGGTAGTAGGTGGTGGTAGGTGTAGTTATGATGATATTGGATTTGAGTTTGGAGTTAAGTTTGAGTATTCTTAACCTCTCTTTCAATCCTATAAATATGGTTCTTGTAATGCTTGGCACTTGGATTTAGAATAAAGTTATATTTTAAATTTCTTTTCTTACGAATGAAAACCCCTGAAAAGATCTCCAATGACTATTTGTAGAGGTTGACTTCAACTTATCACGCTTTATTTTTTAAATATGGTTAGATCTTTCATAACTTTTCAATTATTTCTTTGCACCTATAAGAGTCAGATCTCTAGTGTGGTTAAACATAACTTTAATCAAATCCTTTCAACTTCACTAAATTCATAATATTGTGAATGTGCTCAATAGTAGTGTGCATTTATCATTACTCTTTTGTAAGTATTTAAAAATTATTGGTGTAATAAACATTATATCATAAAAGGCACTCTCATCCTACATCAGGCTGCCTCCATTCCAGCTCCTTTTCCTTTTCGACTACAACAATCTCCCCTTCAAGAGAAAGTCTCTCGATGAGTTCAACATTAATAAGGGATAGACTTGTCTATTTTGGACCCTTATTGGAATGGACTCGTCTTCCAGACATGCCAATTCCTTGGCAAGTTTTGCCAAAGCATATGCTATTGCATTCTCTTCCAGGGACCTTGTAGATGATGACCTCAGGGATTTAGGCCAATAGCTTCATGGTATACTTGTGGTAGCGATGAAGCTTGGGTTTGAGAACCTTGTAGGACTGGAAATCTAGTTGATGACCAACTAGAGTCCGTAGATGTTGATGCTCTTGACACATACTGTAATGGCTAACTCTAGATCAACAATGAAAGCCTCATACTAGGCTTCATTATTGGTGCAGGGATTGGAGAGGTAGTATGAGAATCTCATCACATCGTCTAGAGTTAAAAGAACTATTCCTACCCATGCATTTCCTGGAAGAGTAGATCATGGTTCTTCTCCATTATGAAAGGAAGCCGTACCATCAAAATACATCTCCCAATGGAGATTATCAACCTCCCCTAAGTTCATGATTTGTTCATCAGGGAGATCATCACTAAGTGGAGAATCAGTAAGAAGTGGGTGTGTTACTAAGAAATTCACTAGTGCTTGTCCTTTTATCACATGGAGGGGTACAAATGTGATACCAAACTGTGAGAGAATCATGGACCAACATGCCAAATGTTTGGATAATATTGGCCGTGACATGAGATATTGCAGTGGATTAATTCTTGAAATCAAGTTCACCTTATGAGAAAGCATATAGTGTCGTAGCTTTTGGGATGCAAAGATTAAAGCTAGGCAATGTTTCTTAATAGGTGGGTAGTTAGTTTCAGTAAGGATCAAATGATGATAGAGGTAGTAGAGAGCATTCTCTTTCCCTTTGTCATTAGCTTGAGCTAACAAAGCACCAAGGGAGTTATCCAATGTAGCAGTGTAGAGGATCAATAGCTCCTGCGGGATTAGGGCTGCTAGAACTGGTGGCTTCACCAAATACTGCTTGATATCTTTGAAGGCATGCTGGCACTTGTCATCCCACTTGAACTTGGCATCCTTTTTGACAAGTGCTAAAAATTATTTGCATCTCCTCGACAGGTTGGAGATAAAGCATCTTAGATATGCCAACCGCCCTTGGAAAGATTTAAGTTGAGTTAGACTTTTAGGGGGTGGATTTCTAAGATAGCTTTGATCTTTTCTAGATCTATTTCTATTCCTGTCACAACAAACCAAGGAACTTCCAAGCTACTCAATGCACACTTTAGATTCATTTTGAGGCTATATTATCTCAATCATTTAAAAACTACTCTCAAGTCAAAGAGATGGTCTTCCTTTTCTTTGCTTTTGACTACTAGATCATCAACATAGCATTCAACTTGATGATGAATGAGTTCATTGAAGATCCGAGTCATGGCCCGCTGGTATGTAGCACCAACATTTTTAAGGCTGAAAGGCATGACCTTATAATAATAGATTCGATCGGGGTTCAAAAAGTAGTGTTTCTTTCATCCTTGGGCCATCTTGATTTGGTTGTAATGACCCATCCATGAAGGAGAATACAAGATGAGATGCGATGTCCACCATTAATTCGGTATAGGAAGAGAAACTCATCCTTAGGACATGCCTTATTTAAGTCCCTAAATTGACACATATGTGAATTTGGCCATTCTTTTTTCTTAACTGGATGACATCAAGCTAACTGGTAGGTATTTTTCTTCCTGATGAAACCAACATCGATCAATTTCTTGACTTTAAAATGACCTATTGTTCATTTCTAATCTAACACATCTAGGAGCTTGCTTGATAGGTTACATAGGTCTATTGCTAGTTTGTGCTACTTCGAGATAATCAGCATTTCTTCATAGCTCCATGCAAAGTAGTCCTTAAACTCCCAATAGCCTAACTAAGTCATTGGTTTCTTCTTCATTCAAAGATGAAATGTTGCATGGATTTTCTTATCCCCGAGGTTGATTTCTTTAAGCTTGTTAATTGTTGAATGGATCTCCTTCAAATTTTGCGCATCTTTGATTTGGAGATCATCATCGGAGTTTCTAAACACACTCTCATAAGAGTTGGTATGTTTGAGAAGAACCTATCATCCAAATGATTGGTAACAACTAAGCAAGTAATCATCATCATCAATTGACCCACGTACCAATCCTAGTCGATCTTGATTGTGCATCTCCTCTATTGTTCCATAGCTTTCAAAGTATTTAATTGTGCTTAGACCATGTATAAGGAATCAAATTTCTTTGCAAGATTAAGAACACAAGAGTACCAATCAAAAGGTAATTCCATTAATTCTTTATATGAATTATCCTCAAGTTTTGCATCCACTTCTGGACTTGAGGATGATGATCCCAATAGGAATCTCTTCGGCTTCACATCAATGGAAGACTTAGGGGCTTCCTTACATACTAAACCTTCATCTTTTTGAGAGGAAAGTTAGGCTAGAGTTAAGGTTCCTAACTACTGCCTGATAGTTTCACATAAATCTGATTCAAATATGTTTATGCTTTGCTTGGAGGCCTAGTCTTTGTCACTATCCAGTTTGAGTGTCACCTCCAATGAAACCCATTGAGAGGGGTTGATTGGTATACTAATCACATGAGACTCCCCGAGCTAGATTCCAAGTCTATGTGAATAGTAGGGTACATGAACTAGAACATAACTCTATTGATCGCCAACCGGGGGTCTTCCACCTCTGAACGCTTTATTTCTACTTTGCTCGCCTGGAGGTAGAGTCATCCTACCCATATGTCCATATGATGGAATGGACTATGGGTGGAATGTGATATGCGGTTCTACTTCTTCCTTGATGTCCTTTTCTTGTTCACTTTGGTTTTCAATTTTCTTTTCTTTTTCCTTTTCTTTTTCATTTTCTTTCTATTCTTTTTCTTTTTATTTTGCATTTGAATTTTGACCAAGTTCATGAGAAAAGGTATTTTGAGGAAGATAGTAGGTCACATCCTCATATCTCAACCTCTCACTAAAAATGTTTTTCATCTCCTTTGACATATGATTCAATCCCATCCTTCTAAACTTGATGTAATGAAGGAGGATGGAATCATCTTGTTCGATGTATCCAAGGCCTACAGAAAGCAAAGGAATGAAGTATTCAAATCAATGATATAGAACTTGGCTTCGCCTTTCATTCACCTATCTCCAAAGGTAACACTATGGAACCTAAAGCCCTCTCCTTGTTCATTGAATCCTCTCAACATCATGATCTCCTCGAGTGTAGAGATGTCAATCCTCAAAAAGGCAGGGTCTTAGACTCATAATGTTCACCGATGCACTGGATCAACAAGAACCGGAAAGTTTGAATCACCCATGTCCACTATAATGTAGGGGATGGTTCCATGTCCCAAGAAGGTCTTCATCTGTGAAAGTGACTTTGGGCTTCTGGAATAATGTGCCTCCTCTCCACAAACGCTTGAGCTAAGCATATATCGATCAAGAAGAGCCTTGATTAATGATTCTCATCTTTTGGATAAGATAAGGGCATCATATATGCTTACTTAGATGTCAACTTTCTTAGTGAGAAAGGACATTGTAATAATTTTGATCCTCCACAAGCATATCCAAGGGTGGAGCCTTGTGGAGGGGCTTGATCATCAACCACAATGACTTATTTCCCCTATCTTGAGGTGCCGCCTAGAGGTAGAACCTACTACTATGGAGGTTGACTTGGTGATCTCTATGGTGTTAGTGGAAGATTCTACCGCCATCAAGCTCACCTATAGCTTCTCTAAGACCTCGTAATCATGATTCCAAGTCTATCTCAAGAGGTGAAACCATATTATTCAGAGAAGGAAAGTCCAACTCTGAATCAGAAAGAGGAAGATCAGAGTTATTATAGTTATTGTTTAGACTTGGAGAGCTTTCTAAAAGATTAGAGTTAGATAACCCATCAGAAGTGACATAGATGTAATTCAAACTAGCTTTATTCCTTGATTTCTTAGATTTTGATGGAGGTACATAAAAAAAGTCAAGTAAAGTAAGTGGGGTGAGGGATTTGATGCCCTCATCCGTCGATACAAGATGTCTACTATAGGAAGAGCTAAAAGTAGAGTGCTCACTGATGTAGTATAATGATGGACCGGAGATTATGCCTGGTGTTTGCTATCTGGCTATATGGGTCACATAAGCTCCTACCTTCCCCAAGTTTGATACTTGCAAACCTTCCTTGATGTTGGAGGTTTGAGCTACCTCTGCACCGCAAAGGAAAGTTTTTTTTGGAAATAATTTTCTAGAGGGATAAGGAGATATCCCAACCTTCTTGAGAGGATCATTATCCCCAAGGATTACCCTAATGAAATTGGATGGTTGTTCCACAAGGTATTCCTTTGGGATAACTATGGTGCCTGTCTTGAAGCTATTTTCGCCAGCCCCTTGAATGTAAAGCAATCCTCCAAAACACCCAAGCCAAGTGGGAAAAGTTAGGATCATTGCTTTTGCCCACTTCCTCCGGTCTCTAGGTTGGGTAGCAAAAAGTTTCTTTAAGAGATTCTTAAAGATTTTCTTGATTACCTCCTCTTAAATGAATGGTTTATTTAGTTTATCCATAAGTGTAGGTGGACCTAGCTACCGGCTGTATGTATCCAGATGGTGAGGAGAGGGGTGGCCATGGAGGCTAGACCAATAGATGACCTAGGTGGTGGTAGAGGAGGTGGAAGTGATCAGTGGGACCCGAGGTCTCTCATACTAGCCGGTAGCTTCCTACTACCGCCACACGCTCGGTTTCTTCTCATAAGCTTTGGCTTTGTTGATTGATCCGGAAAAGATAACTGCTTTTTCTCCTTATAAGCTAACCGCCTTGTTGATTAGCTTCTCAAATATTTTGATGGTGAAACTTTTGAGCATGAAGGTGATTGGGTCATTGATATTCTTTAGTAGAATCTTAATGGCATGCTATTTAGATAGACATGGTTCATATTTCATACTTAAATTATGCCATCTAAGAATATAATCAATGAGGGACTCACCAGGGTGTTATTGAGCCACAACGAGATTGCCTACAGTCACCCTTTGCTAAGATCCAATAAACCTCTTAATAAAGAGTTGCTCTAACTCAACAAAAAGTCTTCAAACTATCAAGTTTAGATACCAATCGGCTATGCCCGCTAAGCTACAAAAGAGTAAAAATCACTACCACCGATTGTAAATTGGCTCAATATGTAATGTGCTACTTGGTTCCGCCATAAGCTCTTGAAAGAAGGTGGCACAAAACCCTTAGGATATTGGATGACATTAAATTCCTTTGGGTAGGGTCTACCCTTTGGAACTGATGATCCTCCTCGGGCTTGAGCCAATGCTTCTCTCACTTGCTACTCAACCATAGTTTTAATATCCTTTTCTTGCATGGAGGTACTATCCACTACCTTCATACAGTGTACTCTAAGTGAGGTCTTGGTTGGATCCAAGACATGCAACAACTCGTAACTAGTCTATTATAGTAGGATGAACTAGGGCTTGGTTTGAAGCACCAAAATTGCTAGCAAGTCTTCAAGCTTCTCCCCATCCTATCTATTTGTTCATCCTTTGCTTTAATATTAAGGAGGTGTTGGGTCTAGTGGTCTTCACTAGTCACATCACTTCCAAAGTCTCCGATCAGGAGAGGGAACCCTATCTACCATGTGAACTCCCATGAATCTCCCAAGATCATCTCATTAGGATCAAAGATATTCTCATCCAAGTTGGATCATCAAGATCTCTTCTTCTCACTGATAAGCAATGTCATAAGGATCGATCTTAACAAGTATAAAAGATCGATGATCGATGGGATCACTATCATGAATAGATGACATCTAACCTCTATCTAGAGCTAACTATGAGGGATACCTCTAGAAGAAAGATGCTTTCACTGATCTGAGAGTAGTACTCCTATGAGGATCTATGGCCATGGTGGCAACTGAACTATCTTTTCCTCCCTCTGCTATATCCATAGCCTGAAGTGGTGGTGGTGGTGATGGGATGACACATACTGAGGTTGCCATTCTTCCTCACAATTGGGTAAGGTCGCGGAGAGCTCACTATGGTGTAGATGGAATGGATCTCTTGGTCAGATAAATGGGGGTTCTTCTTCTCGCGGCCTTCACCTTCTAAAAATATGGATGTGGAACATGATGGTGAAGGTGGGCATGGAGTAGAGTGGTGTGGTGGAGGCACCACCACTCTCTAATAGAGCTCCTCATGATGGGTACCCATCAATATAAAGAATGATCAGGTAGCGAGAAAGTCTACTAGAGGAAACGCATACCTCCACCGCTAGTAATATGAGATGTATGGGCCTCGGCCCTCTCTTGATTGCCCACACCAAGGATGAAAACTTAAATCAAATGAGTTAAACTCATCATCCCATTCCACCCACTCAAATAGAACAAGGATGTGCATAACCTCCTCCTCTCAGGTAGAGCCTCAAAATGAACAGTGGGAGGTGAGACTAAAATCTTTAACATTCTCTCGACCAAAGGGGATGAAAATTGTTCTCTATGAGAGGAGACACTATCGGGTGTCTTTTCAAGCAGACTAAGTGCAGCTCCCTCGATGCAGTATGATACGCTTGATCATGTGATTCTTGTTTTGGCCAGTCAAGTGGTGCAAGATGGGAACTAGACTTCTCAAAGGGGGGAGACAACTGAATGTGGGGAGCCTTCCCCTTGGAAGGTGCCAATGAGTGGTCTTACCAAGGCAAGAAAGGGGAACAATGGTGCATGGCAATCACCATGTGGGAAGCCACAACCTTCCTCTTCAAAGGAGTCTCAATTGATGGTAACTCAACTTGGATGACCGCCTGCCACCATGCTGATATCATGAGGGTGGTCCCCACAGTGATCCTCCCCTCCCTCTCCAAAGTGGATGAGGTGGGTGGCACTAGAGGCTTTGATCCATGCAAGTCCATTTGAAAAGGAAATGTGAATACCACATGCTACTGAAATTGAACTAACTAATCTAACTTGAAAGTCGCAATGTTAAAAAATGAGTTTGAATGATTGCTGTTGATTTTGAATTTTGATTTAAAATTTGAACCCACACTCAACAACTTGAGAGTGTTAAGTAGGGCTCAAATGAATTTGGAAGAGAGATGTTGGAATTGACTGGAAATGAGATTTTTGAATATAAAGTCCATTTTCAACAAATTTGTGTATGTTGAAAATGGGTTCAAATATTTTTAAAGAGATTGATGCTTCCATAGGTTCATATTTGAATTTGATTCTTGAATTTGAGGACCATTATTTAAAAAATTTGAGTATGTTAAAGTAAAGGGTCAATTGATTTTATTTTGACTTGTGATTTTGAGATTTACTTACTTAGAAAATCTGGGTATGCTAGGTGAGGTGTTTGAAAATAATTTCTTCTTTTGCTTGTTGAATTGAATTTAAAATGGAATATTCAGCAAATTTGATATGCTAAATGAAATCCAAGTGTTTTGTTGTTTTAAAAGAATCTTATTTAACAAATTTGAAATAAGTTCACTTAGAAAATTTGAGTATGCTAAATGAAGAGTCCAAGTGTTTTGTTGTTTTTAAAAAGAGTATTCTTTTATTTAACAAATTTGGGTATGCTAAATATAAGGATCCCAATGTGTTTTATTTTTTTTGATATTTTTGAAAAGAGGATTCTTAGCAAATTTGAGTATGCTAAGGAAATCCAAATGTGTTTTTGTTTTGATGTCTTGATTTTTGAAAAGAGGATCTTCACCTAGAAATTTTGGGTATCCTAAATGAAGAATCCATGTGCATTTGATTTTGAAAGGAGGATCTTCACTTAGTAAATTTGAGTATGCAAAATGAAAGATCCAAGTGTGTTTTGTGCTTTGATGATTTTGAAAAGTGGATTCTTAGCAAATTTAAGTATGCTAAGAAAATTCAAATGTGTTTCTTGTTTTGATGATTTTGAAAAAAGGATTCTTAGAAAATTTAGGTATGCTAAGGCAATCCAAATGTTTTTTTGTTTTAATGATTTTGAAAAGAGGGTTCTTTACTTAGCAAATTTAGGTATGCTAAATAAAGGATCCATGTGTGTTTTGATTTTTTTAGGATTTTGATTTTGAAAAGAGGATCTCCACTTATAAAATTTGAGTATGCTAAATGAAAGATCCAAATGTTGTTTAATGTTTGTGATTTTTATTTTGAAAGTGATCTTCACTTAGCAAATTTGTATGCTAAATGAAAGATCCAAATATGTTTCATTTTTTTTTGATTTTAATTTTGAAAGTGGATCTTCACTTAGCAAATTCGGGTATGCTAAATGAAACATCCAAATTTTGTTTGAATTTTGAAAAGATGATTATTGATTTTATTTTTGAAATTTAAATCTTCATTCAATAAATTGAATGAGGATGTTCATTTGTCCTTTTAAAAAAATATGATTATTGGATTTTATTTTTGAAAATGAAATCTTCATCAAAATGAATTGAGTGAAGATGTTCATTTGTGCTTTTTGAAAATATGGTTGTTGGATTTTATTTTTTAAAATGAAATCTTAATCAAAATGAATTGAGTGAAGATGTTCATTTGTACTTTTTGAAAATATGGTTGTTGGATTTTATTTTTGAAAATGAAACCTTCATTAAAATGAATTGAGTGAAGATGTTCATTTGTGCTTTTTGAAAATATGGTTGTTGGATTTTATTTTTATTTTTTTTAAATGATGATTATTGATTTTGTTTTTGAAAATGAAAATCTCATCCAATAAATTGAATGAGATGTTCATTTGTGCTTTTGGAAAATATGATTGTTGATTTTGCGTTTTGAAAAGATCTAACATATAACAACCATGATGATTGTTAAATGAGGTTGGTTTATGAAAGTTTTTGTGTAAATATTTTATTATGTGCATTTTGAAATAGTGCTTTAAAATTAATATTTTATAAAGGATTTATTTTTCTTTATTTTGAATGAACCTTCCTTACCATAGAAAGGGTAAGAAGGAAGTCTTTAATTAATTAAATTTTTTATTTTCACCTATTGGGAAAATATTTAAGACCACAAGTGAGGCCCTAAACCTAAAGGATGTTGGCTATTTACTAAGATGAAATAAATGCCAAAGAAAAGAAAGATAGTCTCTGACTTATACAAAAGTAAAATCCACTATCGATACTTGGAGACAATGATCATTTACCAAAGATGGAGAGAGGAACCATCCCCAGCGGAGTCGCCAAAAAAATTTGTGGTGAATTTATTTTATACATCATCTATCCTTTTGGAAAGGACAAATGAAAATAGAAAATAATACCGCTTGTTGGGACACCATGTAGATCCACAGATGTTCTTATTAGGGTGTGTTGACCTCATTTTTAGAATGAGATCTCAACACCTCCATCTTAGGCTTAGGATTTCTCTTAGATTTTAAGAGTTTCTTAGTCTTAAGACACATCTAGTGATTAGGTGGACACTCCAACCTAGCCTAGACTTAGAAGAGAGCCATAGAATAGGTCATGCCTTGGGGTGTTAGGAAAATTTCTACCCTTTAGCTTAAACATTCCATTTCCTTCTTTCAAGTCAAACTCTAAATATATTTGATTTTCTCAAACTTAAATCAATTCCATGATTGAACTCATGATTGAAATCTATGATTGAAAACTATGATTGCCCATGATCAAAATCCATAAAAATTCTAAGTTCAAATTTCTAAGTCCTTAACCCTCTTAAGGACTATAAAATCATGATCAAAACCTATTCAAATCTTGAGATTTTCTCATAATCATTTATATTCTCATTTATATTCACATTTATAAATGAAATATAAATTCAAACCATCAAATCAAATTCAAAAAAATTCAAATTCATGAAATTTTAAGTCCTTTAATTTTTCATTAAAGGACTTAGCTAAAATCAATCAAACCATGATCAAACTTTCAAATTGGGATTTTCTCAAAACTTATTTATATCTCATTTATATTCTCATATATAAATGAAATATAAATATATCAATCAAATCAAAACAAAAAATTCCAAATTTAAAATCCTTGAAATTCCTTAAATCCTTAATTTTCCATTAATGGATTTAACCTAAACTTTGATCAAATCATTCAAACTCATGGGATTTTCTCAAAATCATTTATATTCTCATTTATATTCTCATATAAATGAAATATAAATATAAATCAATCAAACAAAATTAAATTCAAATTTAAAATCCTTAAATCCTTTAAATTCCTTTAATGGATTTATCCCAAATCATGATTAAACTCTTCAAATCCTTGAAATTTTCATGATCAATTTATATTCTCATATAAATGAAATATAAATAAATCAAAACCAATTCCAAAAAATCAAACTCAAATCTCAAAATCAATCTAAGCCTTTCAAGTCAAAATCTTGAACTTAGCCAAATCACTTTCAAATCAAGCCAAACTCTTGATTTTCTCTCATGGTTCAATCAATCCTACAATCATGAGCTCATATATAAATCCAAACTTCAATCAAACAATCAAAACCCAAATAAAAAAAAATCAAACCAAAACCCTTCATATTCTTCCTTTGAATATGAAATTTTCAAATGGATCAAAACCATTTGACTTCAAACTCTTATAAATGGATTTATATTTCAATCATAAGTCCATATACAAGATCAATCAACTTCAAATCAAGCTTTGACCAAGCCATTTGACCCACTTAGGCTCACTTGACCCAAAGTGACCTAAAGTACCCTTATGAGCCAACTTTTGATCCTAACCAAATTGGATTGAACCAAACTCATATGCTTCATCATGATCAACAATCATCATGGGATGATCAATCAATCAAATTGGGTCAAACCAAGTCAAACCTAAGGGTTGACCAAGTCAACACTTAACCTAAAATAAAACCTAACATAGCCAAAATCCACCATAGGCCAAATTGATTGAAACCATTGATCTAAGTTCACTCATGACCTATGTTTGAACTTGACCAAGCCAACATT
Organism: Cymbidium sinense; assembly: GCA_021442155.1. Classification (NCBI taxonomy): domain Eukaryota; kingdom Viridiplantae; phylum Streptophyta; class Magnoliopsida; order Asparagales; family Orchidaceae; genus Cymbidium; species Cymbidium sinense. The sequence goes on from CM038221.1 coordinate 154,828,594, forward strand.
TGAGCCTAACCTAGCCCAATTGGCCACTTGACCCAAGTTGACCCATTATGACCTAAAAAGGCAAAATGTGTCAAAACTTGATCTAAGCCAAATTGATTGAAACCAATGGGTCAAGTCCATTCCAAATCACTTGTGGAACTTGACCAAAGCCTCATTAACTAGACCTAACTGACCTAGACCCAACATGACCTGGGGTCAAGCCAAAAAATTGAACTAACCAAATTGATTGGAAACAAAGATACCAATCCACCCCTAACCAACAAACCTACTGACCTAAACTCAAAATCAAATCAAATGGGTCAACTTGACCCATTTGACCTAAATGAAGTCATATGAGTTAAAACCAAATATATACCAAATTGAACAAACCAAAGGCACCAAAACATTTCAAATGGTCATATGAACTTGACCCAACCCTTGGTTTGACCAATTTGACCAATTGGTCAACTTGACAAGTTGACCCATTTTGACCTAAATGGGTCAACATGAGCCAAAACTATCAAATGGATTCCAAATCCAATGAAACTTAACAGTTTCTCCATATACCAAAGTGAAAAAATAGTAAAATAACCATTTTACCCCTAGGCCATAGAACAAATTTTAGCTTAGCCCTTGGGTATTTTGGTCATAGACTCTTCGCAATCACTTGAGGCTTTCCTAAAAGCTCAAGGGGACTTAGTGATGAGTGGTGCACTGGGTCAGCCCATTTGATCCATGGACCAAACCCGACCACATGGCTTGAAATTCAATTTTCAAACTCACCCATAAGCTCAATTTCATCACATGGGAAGTTATCATTCCACTCCTCTGGCCAAACCGACCATGTGTAATGATCTAACAACCAAAATAGCTCACTCAATATGCTTAATTGGATCAAAATGACATGGACATTGTCGATCATCTGATCCTTCAAGGGGGAGATATACTCCTGCTAATTCACTTCTGATTCACTTCACTTTCACTAGATTGAGGCTAGAACCCCAAGAATCATCAAGAGCTTTCCCAAGGTCTAGAGAGGATTTGAATTTCATTCTTCTTTTGCAGGAAAAAAAATAAGGAGGTGGAGTGATCCAACTTCATCCACACTTGATCTTAATCCACCTCTTGCACGCTCCATCGAGAGTCAAGTCAAACTTGCCCAAGCTAAGTTCCCAAGAAGGAGGAGGTGGAATCATCAGCCAAGAGGAGCAAGTGGTGTTGGTCCATAGGAAGATCCCCTCAATCTCAAGTGCTCAAAACTTCAGAAGGTTTGTCAAACGATGAAGCTTCCAAGGAATCGAGCTGTGATCACCTCGAGGTTAGTGATTTTTGAGCCAATTCTCAATGTGGTCCTTTGTGAAGAAACTTTAATTTCATGATCTTAGCCATTGGATGTTCTATTGCATGATGAAGGTGGGGTTTGAATAATGAGCTCAATCTGATCAAAGCTTGGTGGATGGATCTCATTCCTCTCATTTGGAGATGAATCACCATCCATCCACATTTTGGATGGACAACCAGATTATTTATGTTTATATCCATTATCCATTTTATAAATCATGGAATTCTCACCATCGATTTGATGGACATGGATAAAGCGCATCCGCCACGCCTTTGATACATGTTTAAGTGGTGCCTCATGATGTAAAGGCTGAAGCCCAGCATCACATTGGGTATTAATCGGGATTAGTTATTTGTTTAATTAATTTTAATTAATCCTATCTTAAAATTCATAACTCTTCATAAAAATTAAAAATATAAAAAAAATTCTATGGAAATATAATTTCATCTAGAATATTTTAAAATTTTCAATATATTTGAATTAGTTTGAAAATTAGCTTTACTTTAATTAATCAATTAATCCAAATTTCTAGGGTTCATTTTAGGGATGACCTCTAATTCTTAATTTATTTGGCTTAAGGGAAAATTAATAATTCCTTTCATGTAATTATGTAATAAGGTGTGATTAGTGATTTATCATGATTAAGTTTGATTAAGAGATCCTGAGTGGGGTTTTAGGAAATAATTTTGGGCATTTCCTAAGCTATTCCCTAAACCCCTTTTCTCTCCTTAATCCCCTCTTAATTAAGGGTTAATCATTAATTACCCCTTTAAATAATTTTCAAAATTTAAAAAAGTTGAACTTAATTAATCTACCTTGGGTAGATGCTTAGGTGTTTAATAACCTAAGTTCATTAAGAAAATTAAAACTTTTCATTAGGGTGTTTTAAAAGTACTTAAGCTAAACCCTTAGCTTAATTAACTTTTAATTATGAGCCAAATTGCATTAGGCCTTTCATTATTAGTGCATTGCAAATTTAAATTTGTGGGTTTTATGTCATCTCATTGGCTCATAATTACTTTGTTAATTTTCTAAGGTGGTGTAAGGGTTAATTACCTTAATTCACAACCTAATCAACAAAAAATGGATTAATTATCTAAAATTAAACAAAATAAAAAAACACATGTGGAATGGGTTAGAACAATAAACTCATCTCACCTTTTCAAAATTAAATCAAACTTCAAACTAAACAAAAATCATTTGAAATTCACTTTGATTTATTAAATATTTCTTATTCTTAAGAATGTCTTTAGGATTTAAGTAAAGTGAGTTTGTTCATGTTTTCATTACTTTGGATCTTTCCCAACATGTTAAATTGTATGTCATGTGATTCATGCATTCATAATTTCATTTTAAAATTTTAAAATGAAATTGTTTACTTTATGTCAAATGTGCATGTGTTCTAAAGTAAAATATGAGTGGCTATTATCACTACTAAATCAAATTATTTTAAAAAATTATAAATGAAACATCAAATCTAAAGTGTGCTATTCTTATATTTAATTATAAGCTTGCATGTGATGGATTATAAAGTAATGTTTAGTGTAGCCTTTCCTTCCTTTCTTATGTTAGCATAGTTTTGAATAGAGTTGGTAAGATGTAGGTTCATTTGAAAAGAACCTAACACTTAAATTCTATACCCTATTCATCCCTATGCCATCTTAAGAAGGATTGCCTATACTTGCATGAATAAATTGCATAAACAAAAATAAAATTATTAAACAACTTTTGCATATTCCTTTTCCACTTCATTTCTTTTATATGCATGTTTGTATTTAAGGAAAGTGGTATATTAGTCGACAACCCAGGTTATGAGGTTTTAAGTAGCCCTAAGTAGGTCTTGTACCACACCTGGTTAACAATGACTCATTTATGCCTTTCTTACTTTCATGCATGTATGAGAAATTTTGGATAAGGAAAACTTTTTCTACTTAAGAAAATCATACATGATTAACTTCTAGATTTTCTTAATTGGATTACTTAGCATGCATCATAAAGTGTGTTAACTACTCATTTACATGTATAAATATGCTTAGGGTCCATCCATATGCATGTTATATATATTGGGAAAGAATTGAAGTAATGTGTGTTATGTGAATTTTGATTCATTTTATTTAATCTTAAAATGCCTTTCTTTTCGAATAGGTGTTACTTAGAGTTTATCTAAACTTAGGATTAATTAAAAGATTTAATTAAAACATTCACCTAAATGAAATTAAAATGTGAACTTACCTTAAAAATTACTTAAGGTTAGGGAAGGAAAGAGAAGTTCTCTTCTCTTTCTCTCTCTTCATAACTTAGTAATTAATTGTAGGTTTCACTAAACCAAATTAAAACATGAAATAAAATAACCAAATTAAACAACTTAAATGAAACCCTCCTCTAAGTTGAACATTCTTCACACTTAGAAAATTGAACCTAAAGTCTAAACTAAGCATACCACACACAAACCTTCAAAGCACACATATTAGTCACCACTTCTATTTTAGGTTATGTGCATGGTTTGATGTTATATTTTATTGTGATATATATTTTAGGATGTTAGGTGTGTTCATAGAATGAATGGTAGGATGCTTAGTCTAACTATTCTTTTTTAGGGATTGTGCTTAAGGGGCTATCATAAATAAAAATATAAATTTTACTTGTGCTTATACCCTAAGCATAATCCATAGTGGACTTAGTCACCCATGTGTGGGTGATAAGTCCAATATACATGCTTGGATTTGTGTGGTGTGATTTAGCTAACCTTATTTTGTTTTAGTTAGATTATTTTCCTTTTCATGTAAATTTGTATAAGATTTTGGAATGATTGTTGGGGATTAGATGAGCATTGGTCATAAGATCCATCTTATGCACCATAAAGCCTTGGAGCATCCACCTTCCAACCATCCAAAGAGGAACCAAAAGAAGAAAGAAGAAAAGAAAGAAAGAAGAAGAAAGAAGAAGCTTGAAGACCCCATAATAATGAATTCCTTTGCTTAATTATAATTTTTCATTTGTAACTGGGTTGTATAAGTAGACTACAAATTTGATATTTTTTGGTTTATGGTGACCACAAAACCATTTATTCTTTTTTGCTTTATAAATTGATTGATGATTTGTTTAGCTTAATGGCATACTTTTCCTAGTTTCTTCCTTGCTTTATGTATGGCTGATGTGGATTAGGCTCTTAGAAAAAAATAAATCTTTACCCAACTTAAAAATTCAAATTAAAAAATAAACAACTCATAACCTCACCTAAAGTTTAGTTAAAATCAAGATAAAAGATTAGCAACCCCTTAGTTGGATGAGCTTTTTTATAATATCATGCACAAATGCATCTTATTTCACTTTTGATTAGGGCTTCCACCTTTGCGAGAACTTGGCGACCTTTGAGAGCGTGGTGGAAACTCACCTCCTCTTCTCGATTTTGGCCAATAACTGATTTCTCATGCATTAGTCATAAAAATCCTATTAGCGAAAATAATTGTCCAAAATAATAAAATGAAATTTAAATTGCATTAGATTTAGGTCATTTAAAGCATGTCCTCTTACATGATCTAGTCTCTTTAGGGAGTGAGTTTAAGGACTTAATCTCTTTCTAAATAAAAATAGCCTATCTATCTTGCATAAAAGACTTACCTACATGTACTTAAAATCAAAGAAAGAGTTAGTTGGCACCCCCCGTAAGTCCAAGTCGTGTGGTTTGTCCCTCTTGTGGAGGCAAACCACCCATTTTGCCTTAGATTTAGGTTGTGCTTGGCCCTCCAAGCTCCCTAGATTTAGGTTCAGGTTGTTTTTCCTTTGGGCCATAAGCATAATTCCTCACCTCTTAACATTTCCTTAATCTTGTGTTAAGGAATCTTAAGTCCTAAAATTCTAATGAAAAATGAAACTCAAACAAACTTAAGTCAATTTCTAAAATGTAAAGCCCAACCATAAGATAGTTTGAGATGCTCGCTAGGTTTCCTAGCATTGTGGGCATCTCCTACTTATTTCCCATTTTGGCTTTGATAATAACTCCCTCTTTTGATCTATCATATTTGATCTTCAAACATAAACCAATCGATTGATAGTCCTTCTTATTGAAATATTTGAGACAATGATCATTTACAGAGTTTTCCTAAAGGATCCCCCCTTAGATGTAATTAACTAGGGGCTTGCCTGTAGGGAACTTAATGAACCCATTTAAAATAAACTCTACTTTACTTTTCCATGTAAAGGGAAGAATCTTGTACATATGACCCATAGTCCTGGAGTCCTTATTGAGGTGATTATTCCATTAAAGGGTAGTGACTTCTATCTCTGAGATAGTACTATACCTTGATGACATATTCATCACCAATAAGTACATCTGGATAATGGCATCTAAAGATGAATTTTTGTTCTCCTCTTCTTTCTCCCCAGATTTGAAAGACTTATAGAAATTTTCACCATGATTTTTCTTGACTCCACGGGATGGTTCCTCTCCATCTTTGGTAAATGATCATTGTTTGAGTATAGTGGTTTGTACTTTGGTATGAATCCAAGACTATCCTTCTTCTTACTTAGCTCATTTCATCTTGAGTTGAGTTAGCCAACATCTTTAGGTTTTAGGACCGCATTCCTGTTGGTCTTAAAACCCCGTTGGTTCTCCAATGGGTAAAATGAAAAGATCTAAATAAAAGAAACATCTTTAAAGACTTCCTCCTTATCATCTTGATAAGGAAAGGTTTTCTAAAAAATAATAAATCTTCCATAAAGAACTTTTGCTTTTCAAAAAACTTTTTCAAAATGCACTTAATAAAATATTTTCCACAAAATTTTGTCACCTTCATTTAACATATAATTGTTACATGTAGGATTTTAAAAAATAAAATCAATAAAATTTTCCAAAAGCACAAATGAACATCTTCTTTCAATTCACTTTGATGAAGATTCATTTTTTAAAATAAAATGAACAATCATCTTCCAAAAATCACAATCTAATCATAATTTTCAAAAGCACATATGAATCTTTCATTCAATACACTCACACTTATTGAATGAAAATTCATTTGTAAACAAAATTAAAATTTCAAAAGCACATATGAACATCTTCATTTAATTTATTAAATGAAGATTTCATTCAAATAAAATAAAAAAATCATTTAGAAATCCCACTTAAACATACCCCACATATGTTTTAAGTTGGAATTCCTCCCTTTTCAAAAAAGCAATAATCACACACAAAAAAAAATTCATATTTCAAAATAAAATTGATCTCATAATACATACTTAAATTTGTTGAATGAAGTTCTCTTTTAAAAAATTAAAATTTCAACAATCATATTTCAAAAAAATTTCAAAACACATTTTTTATAATTTCATTTAGCATATCAAATTTGCTAAGTGAAGTCTTCAAATCCAAAATCAATCAACAATCATAATCAAAATTTTCAAACAACATTTGGAAATTTATCAAATTGTTAAGTGAATTCCAAATCCAAAATCAAAATCAACAATCATTTCAAAAAAATTTTCAACATTTGGAAATTCAGCATAATCAAATTTGCTAAGTGAAGTTTCCAAATCAAAATCAATCAAAATCAAATTCAAAATTTTCAAACACATTTGGAACTTCATTTAACATACCCAAATTTGTTAAGTTTCCAAATCAAAATCAAAATTTCAAAATTCTAAATCAAAACAATTTTCAAAATTTAAACACATTTTGGAACTTCTTAACATACCCAAATTTGTTAAGTCTCCAAATCCAAAATTTTCAAACACATTTGGAACTTCATTTAACATACCCAAATTTGTTAACTAAAGTCCTCAAATCCAAAATCAAAATTTTCAAAACATTTTGGAACTTCACCTAGCATACTCAAATTTGCTAAGTAAAGTTTCCAAAGTCAAAACAAAAATTTTCAAACACCTTTGAACTTCTTCCTTAGCATACCAAATTTGCTAAGGAGAAGTTTCCATTTTCAAAATAAAAAATGAAATCAAAATTTTAAACACACACCATTTGGAATTTAGCATTCAAATTTGCTATAAAATTTCCATTTCAAAACCAAGTGGACTTCATCTTAGCATACCAAATTTGCTAAAGTTAAATCTCCACTTTCAATCATTTCAAAAATAAAATAAAACACTTAGGATTCCCTTAGCATACCAAATTTGCTAAAGGATCCTACCCTTTTCAAAAATCAAAACTTTCTAAACAAATGAAACACTTAGGATTTTCTTAGCATACCTAAATTTGCTAAGAATCCTATTTTCAAAAAAAAAAATACACTTGGATTCTTCACTTAGCATACCTAAATTTGCTAAGTAAGAATTCTCAAATTTTCCAAAATCAAAACAAAACAAAATTTTCAAAAGAAACAATCACTTTTCACTTAGCATACCTAAATTTGCTAAGTAAAAAATTCCAAAACAATCAAACAACAAAAATCATTTGACCCTTACTTTAACATACCCAAATTTGTTAAAGGAAAGGGTCCTCAAATCAAAAATTCAAATTCAAACAAACAAAATGAACCTATGGAAGCATCCTTATCAAAATTTTGAATCCATATTTCAACATACCAAATTTGTTGAAGTTGATTCATATTCAAATTCCTCTTTCAATCAATCTTTCAAATTCATTTGAACCCCACTTAACACTTCCAAGTTGTTGGATGTGGGTTCAAATTTTAAAATTCAAAATTCAAAATCTATGGAGATAGAAAACTGATGTAAGTTTGTTTCTCATTGCAAATTCTTTTCATTGCAAGTACAATTTTAGTTTCATTTAGTATGAAATGGCGGTTCTAAATTTGTCTTTACCTTCCTCATGGCATGGATTGCCTTAGATCATTGACTTCCCTCATTTGGATCATACCCACTTGATCCACTTTGGCCATGATTTGATAAGATCACTTGTGAGGGCATTCCCCACAATGCCAGAAGAAGGTGGTAGAAGCCATCGTAGATTACCCTCTAATTTGATATCTCCTCATTGAAGAGGAAAGCGTGGTAGTACCATGACTTCAGGTTGCAAGTGATGCAGCTAGTTCATCTTAGAGTTGCACATGTTGCCCTGGAGCGTCTACATCTGTACCTCCAAGGGTAAGGCCTCTCGCTGTGGCTTGCCCCCACATTTGAGTATGGGTCTAGTCACACTCCTTCTCTCCTCATACTCACACTGTTGATGAATAAGAACCATGGTCAAACAGCTCCATACTCGACAGCTGCAGAGCTTGAGGCAAATGCCAGCTGCCCATGGATGAGTCTCCCATGATCACATCACCACCGGTTATGAAAACTAATTTCATCCTCTCTCAGATGAGACAAGAGGATGCCGAGGATTCATTCATCCTCCTAGTGGTGCATCTACATGACAGCTTCTAGGAGTAGTCAACGCCTGCCTATTCTATGCCGTAGGGAGCATATGACGCCTGAGTCCCAAGTTGATACGTTATCCCCTAAGTAGTGTAAGGAGGCGAGATCCATCAGGAAGGGGCATGAGGCCCATACATCACATTACTTGGCGAAGCGTGAAGGTTCAGCCGTCGGTCATCGCTTGCTGGATTGATTTTCCATTTCGGCGGCTGTGACCATGCGATGGTATTCTCCTCATGGGGACTAACCATCACGGGGGCCAACTCTGTACGAGAAAGTGGTGGAGTCTCCACCCACCACTCTACCCACGCCATCTCTAGTGTTGGTTTTACATCACCCATTCCATCCAAGGCCATGAAGGCTGCATCCGGGGAAAAATGTACCCCATTGGTGATCTGGCTATGGCCAAGGGATCCTACTCCTCCTACACCACCCATTGTGGTAGAGCTCTCCTGCTCGACCTTCTATCCTAGTGGTGGTGCGAAAAGAGTGGCGACCCTGAGCATCATGGTTCCTTCTTCACCAACTCCATCACGGAGATGGAGATGGTGGCGGTTCTGGATATTCTAGATGACATTTCGTTAGCGGTGATAGAGGATCATCGATTGTTACCCCAAATACGGTATCATTCTTCTAGTGAAAGTCGCGATTGACTCCCCAACTATAGTGAGGTGGGTGCCTCACGGTTCACGCGGCGATCTGCCGTCAAGCTTTTTTGTACCTATTGAGTTAGATCAATCCTTAGATGAGATAGTTGCACACTATTTTATGGAGAAAAAAGAGATCTTAGGGTATGCATGGTCTGATGAAGAAGAGTCCGATCCCAAGAAGATGACTTGATGATTATTTGGCATATGCATGGTGATTAGAGGTTCTCTTCTTAGGGGTAGGCCATGGAAGGTGATGAGGTTGATCAAGGAGACATACGAATCAACCCATCACCTCGAATGTTAAAGGCGAAAATTGATAGGATGACATATAGTTGTAGGACTTGTTGACAGCAATGTTAGTGCTTCAGAAGCAAGCCCTTCTATTCATCCTAGTATAGTTGATGGCAGTCAGCCTAAACTAGTGCATGTCTTAGACCCAGTTAAGACTCTACCTCCATTGAGCAAGGTAGCATTGATAGGAAGGTAGTGGAAAGTACCTCCATACATGAAAAGATCTAAATCCATGGTTGAAGTGGTGAAGGAAGCCTTGGCTGGAGGATCATCGGTTCCAAGGGTAGACCCAGGAATTGATGCTCCTATCCCAAGGGTTTCGTGCCTCCTTCCTTCAAGAGCTTGATGGTGGGAATCAAGGCTAGCTCATCATGAGCCTTATTGCAACGGTGGCGTGATGCTTTACTCTTTAGACTCTTTAGTAGCCTAGTATCACTTTTGATTGGTATCTTTGAACTGTCAATGGTTCATAAAGACATTTGTTAGAGCAACTCTTCATCAAGAGATTTGTTGGAGCTTTAGAGGGTTACTTGTAGGTGATCTCATTGTAGCCCAACAACTAGGTGAGTCACTTGTTGATTATATTCTCAATGGACTGAGTATGAAGTGTGAACCATGAATACATGCCATTGAGATTCTTTGAAGAATATCCATGGCCTCACCTTCATGCTTAAGGGCTTCACCATAAAGATATTTGAGAAGCTAATCAACAAGGCGGCTAGTCTACAAGGAGAGGCCAAATAGTTGCCTTTTCAGATCAATTGCCAAAGCAAAAATCCCAAAAGGTTTATGAGAAGAAACTTGGAGCAAGAGTGGAATAAGGGGAAGCAACTAGAGATCAGAGAGACCATGACCTGAGCCTCCACCTCCACACCACCAGCATACCGCCTCCACCTCGCCTCTCCCAAGATAGCCACCTCATACCATCACCAAAGATGCATGCATATCCACCGCCAGGCTATGGTCCACCTACTATATTAGATAAGTTAAATAAACCTTATTCTTTTAAGAGGGAGGTAATCAAGAAATCTTTAAGAACCTGTTAAAGAAACCTGATTTTCAGCTACCCGAGCCTAGGAGATCGGAGGAAGTAAGCAAAAGTCATGATGCAAACTTTTGCCCTTACCACCATATGCTAGGCTGTATTTTGGAGGATTGTTTTCATTCAAGGACCTTGAACACAATTTCAAGACCGATGCGTATTATCCCAAAGGAATACCTTGTGGAACAACCTTCCAGTTCCATTAGGGTAATCCTTGGGGATACAAGTGATCCTACCAAAATAAAAAAAGAAGGTTGGGGACATTTCTTTGTCTAAAACCTCTAAGAAAATAATCTAAGATCAAGAAGCTTTCCTTGTAGTGCCTGTGAGCTCAAACCTCCAACACCAAGGAAGGTTTGCAAGTTAGTGCCAACTCTAGAAAGTGGGAGCTCAAGAGAAGAACAGCAGCAACATGTGTCCTGATAGCCCTTTAGCACACTAATCCTGTCACCTCCAAATTTTCATAGCAGCTTCCACATCAGTGACTTCTTCCATTTCAGCTAGTTCTTTTATTTCTTCTACTAGTAAAACTCTTGTATCAGCTGATAAGGGCATCAAATCCCTAACTCTACTCACTCTACTTGACTTCTACTTTGTACCTCCAAATACTTCCAAGAAATTGAAGAATAAAGCTAATTTGAATTACATCTGTGTCTCATTTGATGAGTTGTCTTCTTCTATTCCTAATGATAACTCTTCAAGTCTAATTAACTATAACAATTTTGATCTTCCTCTTTATGATTCAGAGTTAGACTTTCCAACTCAATACTACGGGTTCACCTCGAGATAGACTTGGAATCATCGATTAGAGTCCCATAGGAGATAGTGAGCTAAAGTGCGTGTAGAACTTGCCACCACCTTTACCTCAAGAGATTACCTCCAAGTCAACCTCCGTAGTGGCAAGGTTCTACCTCCTAAGGCAGCACCTCAAGATAGGGGAAACAAGTCATTGGTACAGAAGATCGAGAAGCCCTTCCACAGATGCTCCACCCTTGATATGCTTGTGGAAGACCAAAGGTGGACTATAACATCCTTTCTCATCTAAGAAAGTTCCTGCTAAGCATATATGATGCCCTTTTATCCAAAGAGATGAGGGAATCACTAATCAAGGCCCTCCTTGATCCTCAAATATGCTTAGCTCACCGATTAGGTGAGGAAGCACATTATGCAAAAGAAGCTGGGATCACCTTCACGTGATGAAGACCTTCTGGGACTTGGAGCACAACCGCCCCTATACATCAAATGACATGGACAAATTCGTTTTCTGTGGGTTCTCGTGATCAGTGCATGTAAACATTATGAGTCTAAAGACCCTTGCCTATTTGAAGATCGACATCTCTACTCTCGAGGAGATGGATGATGTTGAGAGGATTCAATGATCAAGGTGAGTGGCTTTAGGTTCTATAGTGTTACCATTGGAGTGTGACTGGAAGATCAAGCCAAGTTCTACATCATTGATTTGAATACTTCATTCACTACTTTGCTTGGTAGGCCTTGGATACATCAACAAGATCATTCCATCCTCCCTTCATCAAGGCATCAAGTTCAAAAGATGGAATTGAATACCATCAACGGGATGAAAAGCCATTTTAGAGAGGTTGAGATTTATGAGGATGACCTATTATCTTCCTCAAAACACCCTTTCTCATGAACTTGGACAAAATTCAAATGCAAATGCAAAAGAAAAAGAAAATGAAGCAAAAGAAAAGTTAAAAAAAATGAAAAGAAAAATATTGTCCAAGTGAGCAAGAAAGGGGAATTGAAGAAGAAATAGATCAGCATATCACATTCCACCCACAGTTCATTCCATCATATGGACATGTGGGTAGAATGGCTCAACCTCCACCGTGTAGAGGCGTAAAAAAATAGAGGTTGTTCGAGGTGGGAGACCCCTAGTTGCCTTCAATCAATAGAGGTTGTGTTCCAGTTCATAGTACCCTACTATTCACATAAAATCCAGGATGAGTCTAATGTGTGTATACCCCAACCCTCGGGTTCCATTGGAGGTGACTTTTGATCTGTGAGATGAAGACCAGGCCTCCAAGCAAAGCAAAGTATTTGAATCGGGTTTATGTGAAACTATTAGGTATCAATTGGGAACCTTATTAACTTACCCTTACATCTTAAAGTTGAAGGTTTAGTAGTTAAGGAAGTCCCTAAGTCTTCCAATGACATGAAGCGTAAAAGGTTCTTTTGTTCATCATCCTCAAGTCGAGTTGATGTAGCTTGAGGAAGATACTTTTAAAGAATTAATGGAATTACCTTTTGACTTTTACTCGCCTTGTGTTCAAAATCTTATACATAAAGTTTAGTTCCTCACACTTGTTCCAAGTACAGGTTAGAATATTTCAAAAAATTATGGAACAATACAGGCAGAGAAGCACAATCAAGAGCATGACTAGGATTCAATATAGTGGGTCCGGTCGATGATGAAGATTATTACCTAGTTGTTACCAACCATTTGGAGTCTGATAGTTCTTCTACACATCCCCAACTCTTATGAGAATGTGTGTTTAGAAACTTCGATGATCCGAATGATCTCCAAGTCAAAGAGGCACCACCGAATTTGAAGAGGAGATTCATTCAATTGACAAGCTTAAAGAAATCAACCTCGGGATAGAAGAAAATCCACCGACATACATCAGTTCATTACTGAATGAAGAAGAAACCAATGACTTAGTTAGGCTATTGACTGAGTTTAAAGACTACTTCACATGGAGTTATGAAGAAATGCCCGGATTATCTCCTGATGATGTAGTCCACAAGCTAGCAATAGATCCTAATGTTACCTCTATTAAGCAAGCTCCTAGATGCATGCGATTAGAAATTGAACAATAGGTCATTTCTGAAGTCAAGAAAAATGATCGGTTTCATGAGAAGAAAAATATCCTACCGGTTAGCTAGTGTCATCCCAGTTAAGAAGAAGAATGGCCATATTTTTGTCAATTTTAGGGACTTAAATAAGGCATGTCCTAAGGATGAGTTTTCTTCTATACTAGAATTAATGGTGGACATTGCCTCATCTCAGTCTTCTCTTTCATGGATGATCATCCGCTATAACCAAATCAAGATGTCTCAAGATGAAAGAAACACCCAACCTCGATAAATCTTCTATTATAGGGTCATGCCTTTCATCCTTAAAAATGCTGGTGCTACATACCAACTGTCCATGACTCAAATCTTCAATGAACTCATCCATCACTAGGTTGAGTGCTACATTGATGATCTAGTAGCCAAGAGTTTAGAAAAGGAAGATTATTTCTTTGACTTGAGAGTAGTTTTCAAATAGTTAAGATGATATAACCTCAAAATGAATCCCCAAGTGTGCATTCGAGTAGCTGTGAAAAATTTTGGGTTTGTTGTTCAACACGGGAATAGAAATAGATCCTAAAAGATTAAAGCTATCTTAGAAATGCCACCTCCTAAGAGTTTAACTCAACTCGATCCTTTCAAGGATGGTGCGATCTAAGATTTATCTCAAACTTATCGGGAGATGCAAACCATTCTCACACTTATCAAAAAAGGATGCCAAGTTCAAGTGGGATGACAAGTGCCAACACCTTCAAGACATCAAAGAATACTTGGTGAAGCCGCCTCTAGCCCTATCCCAGTGCCACTCATCCTTACATTGCATTAGATGACTCTCTCATGCTCAAGCCAATGAGGGAAGGAAAGCTCTACTACCTCAACCATTGTCATCTCTCGCTAAGCAAACTATCCACCTATTGAAAAACATTGCCTAGCTTTGATCTTTGCATCTCAATATGACTCTACATGCTTTCTAAGGTGAACTTGATCTCTAACCAATCCACAAAGTATCCGACATGACCAACACTTTTGATGCTTGTTTGTTGTCCATGATACTCTGTAGTTTGATATCATTTGTACCCTCCGCGTAAAAGGACATGCACTAGGATTTCTTAGCAACACACCACTTCCTGCTGATTCTCCACTTAGTGATGATCTCCAATGAACAAATCATGAACTTAGGGGAGGTCGGCAACCACCGATGGGAGATGTATTTTGATGGTGCTGCTTCTTTTCTTAAAGGTGAAGCACCATGATCTATTTTCCCAGGAAAGCCAGGGGTAGGAATAATTCTTCTAACTCCAAACCGTGATGTGATGAGATTCTCATACTATCTTTCCAACCCCTGCACCAACAATGAAGTCAAGTATGAGGCTTTGATTACTGATTTGGAGTTATCAATCACTATTAATGTCAAGAGCATCAACATCTTTGGGGATTCTCAGTTGGTCATCAACTAGATTGTTGGTCCTACTGTGTCCTCCAAGCTTCATCATTACTATGAGTATACCATAAAGTTGTTGGCCCAGATTCCTGAAGTTACCATCTAAAAGGTTTCCCGAGTAGAGAATGCAATAGAAGATGCCTTGGCTAAACTTGCCAAAGAGTTGGCATGTCCGGAAGATGAGTCCATTTCAATAAGGGTCCAAAATAGACAAGTCTTATCCCTTATTGATTTGAAACTCATCGAGAGACTTTCTCTTGAAGGGGAGGTTATCATTGCCAAAATGGACAAGGAGCTAGATTGGAGGCAACCATTCATAGATTACTTGAACATAAACTACCTCAAGAGAAATCACAAGCCCATGTGAAACAGAGAGCTCTCTCCATGCTCTTGTTGATGGCTGCATCTGGTCCTTTGACCAAATGTTACATTATTTAGAAACATGAAGCCTATGACATTATAATAGGTACACTGTCTATGTGGAGCTCATCAATCTGGTCTGAAGATGAAGATCAAAAGACTTGGATACTACTGGCTTTCTCTGATCACTGATTGTATGGATGAAGCTAGGAGATGCCATCAGTGTCAGGTACACGGTGTGGTCTCCACCAGTCAGCCAACATTCTACACCCTACTTTGGCTTCATGGCCATTTGAGTGTACGACATTGTGGTCCGATTGATCCTCCTTCTTCCACGGGGCATCAATTCATCTTAGCTGCCATGGACTACTTTTCCAAGTGGGAAAAAGCCATCCCACTCAGAGAGGTCACAGCTCACCATGTGCTTTAGTTTTTGTGAACCATATCGTATATAGGTTTGGGTGCCTCGATGAATTATATCCGATAATGGTATGCATTCAAAACACAAAGATCAATAGCTTTAGAAGACAAGATAGATTAGAGATACTCCACCATCTACTACCCTAGCTAATGGTTTAGCGTAAGCATTCAACAAAACTCTCATCTAGATACTAAAGAAGACTCTGATAATAAAAGACAGTGGAATGAGCAGTTGGTTGAAGCCTTATGGGCCTACCACACCACATACCGAACTCCAACTCAGTCTACCCCATTTTCCTTAGTGTATGGGTCCGAAGCCATTCTTCCTTTAGAAGTTCAACTCCCATCACTAAGGATATCATTGGGTAACAAGATCACTACAGAGCATAATGCAAAGTTGCGGTTAGAAGAGCTCAAAGGTTTGGAGGAAAGTTGCTCTGCATGCTGAACGAGTTGTACAAGGCCAAAATGATTCAAGCTCACAACAAGCTCCTAGGTCTTTTTGAGTAGAGAACTTGTGTTAGTCCTAAGGAGACCAATATTGCCCATCAAAAGATGGGAGGCAAGTTTGAACCCACTTGGGAAGGCCCTGTATAGAGAAGGCCTACCAAGGAGGATCTTATCGCCTTATTGATTATAAAGGGGAACACCGATGCTTCCAATTAATGGGCTCTATCTAAAGAAATATTACCCATGAAACAAAATCATGTTTGAAAATAATCATTAATAAAAAAGAATAAAAATCTGATTCCATTCATCAAATCTCTTCTTTCAAGTGTTGTTTGCTTATCTTGTGAATCATGACGTGTTTTGGTAGTGTAAGAGTCCCCGGGCATCCTATCCCTCTTTCACGACACAACCACAATCTACTAATGCTTTTAAGAATAGGTGTAAGAGAACTCGAGAGGTAACCTATTTTGATTAGCATAACTAAGTTAGGTTTGAGAGAACCCAAGCGACATCCTTTCTTAGTGGGAATTCTTGTTGCCATCCGTGGCATCACTTCATAATCCCCCAACGTGTTTTAAGGTATGTATAAGAGCCCCCAGAGGTGTCCTATTCCTTTTAGCACATGCAAAAAAACAAACACAAATATTTTATCTCAAGCTATTTTGATGTGGGAGCAAGCCCTGTGGCACTCACTCATTAGTCGCTTAGTGGGTCTACATGCTACCTCGCTAGTATGTCACCCCAGTGGTCATTTGTTGGAAGATGTGGGTCCCCACACTTTCTTCCTAACTTGATTATTGTAAACCAATGAATGCCATACTAGCATGGCATGCTCTACTGCCCAGCCAGTAAGCTACCTCATGTTGACTTTGCTTAAGAAGATGTGAGTCCCCATGCTTTCTTCTTGAACTAGCCATCATGTTCTAACTAGGTCGAGTATATTTGAGGTTTAGGATAAGTCCCCTAGGCTCCTTTTCCTCTTGACTACTTTTGAGTTGATATAAGTCCCCCAATGGCATTCACTCAGGTACTCTAGGTGATAACACCTGAGCCAAAGATGACTATCCCAAATCGGCCCGCTATAGAGGATGTGAGTCCCCAGCTTTCTTCCTAGTTGATTATTGCAAATGATGGGCACCTTAGTTTGATGTTCATGTGACAAAGACTCACCCGTGAGTACACCACCGTGATATGAGTCCCCATGCTTTCTCCTTGAGTTGGACACCAAATACCTATCAATTTATGACTATCCATGCCATCTTCTGTATGTTGGATATTCCCGCTTCCCCATCCTCGTGGCACTCTATTTGGATCTTGATAAAATCAACAACCAAAAACAACCAAAACAAACTAAAACAAATATTAATTTGCTTATGGATTAGATTCACCAAAGGGCCCCTTCTCCCAAGCATATCCTATCTTTGGGGCGTCGCAGAACTCCCTATGGAATTGCACACCCAAGTTGAGATAAATCTCTGTCATACTACTCCAGAGTCATCCTTAGGTTGGGTTCAATCTTTACAAGCAAGTTACAATCATTCCACTTTTGAAGATGTAAGAAACGCATTCTTTCTAACATGATTGTCAAACAAACTCTAGTTTTGATTTGTTGCCCAAAGCAACCGATCACCCAATGGTCTTTCTAGAAGATGTGAGTCCCGAAGCTTTCTTCCCTTCAATTGATCATTGCAAACCAAAAGGTACCCTTTGGTTGGATAGTTCTCCCATCGGAAGCTACCCTTTGGTTCAAATAAACTGAGATTGGTCTAGTCTTCTATAAGCTCTTTCTCAGTGTGATCCATGGCAAACTGATAGAATCCGTTCAAATAAATCTAAAAAAATGAAATTAATCTTGACTATTATTGAGTTGATTTAAGTCCCCCAGTGGCATTCACTCAATAGTCAGCCCTAGGTCGAGTCTGATTTGTTGCCCAGAGCAACTGATCACCCCAATGGTTCTTTATTTCTAGAAGATCTGAGTCCTCTTACTTTCTTCTTAAGACTTGACCATTGTATACCAAAAGAAATTTCTCCTTGGTTGGATAGTCCTGCCTTGTGGGTGGTAGACTATTCCCTTTGAATTGATAAATCAGAGTCTAGCTCCATGCCCCTACTCGTTTCATCATAAACTATGGGATCCATCATAATAAAACAAACAAATAAATAAAATCAATCTTGACTATCTTTGAGTTGATCTAAGTCCCCAGGCATTCACTCAATAGTCATCCTAGGTTTGGTTCAATCTTGCTTGCCAATAGATTACCCCCAATGGTCCTACTTTGGATGTAAGTCTACTATGCTTTCTTCCTAGTACTACGCACCAAAAGGCATCCTTTGGCTAGTCCTACTATGTGTTTTAGTAGACTACCCTTTGGATTGGTAAATCTGAGTTAGGTCTAAGCCTCCATGGCTCCTTCTCAGTACAACCTATTGCAAACCAACAGGGTTCATCCTAAAAATTCAAAACAAATAAATTTTGAAATAAATTTAACCTTCTCCCCTAGTGGAGATCTCTCCCAAGTGAGATTCCAATCAAATCAAACCTTTCATCTCATTGTAGATGACTTGAACCTGCTTCCCTAGTGGAAGGTTCATACTCTATCCCTTAATGGATTTCTTCCCTCTCTCTTATGTCTTGGACATAAGTAGAGCCACATTGCACTAAGCTTTGGATTCTTTCTTTCCTTTGGGTCAAGGATAGATAGTCTCTGTTAGTGCTTGTGATCTCTGTTGTTGATCATTTCGTCAACACACACGTAATGTTCCTGTCCCACACCACACCTATTGGGTGCCCTTTGTTGACCTTATTTTTAGAGCTCTTAACACCTCCATCTTAGGCTTAAGATTTCTCTTAGAATTTAAGAGTTCCTTAGTTTTAAGACACATATAGTGATTAGGTGGACACTCCCAGCTAGCCCTAGAAGACTTAGAAGAGTTATCCACAGGAATAGGTCATGCCTTAGGGTGTTAGGAAAATTTCCTACCCTTTAGCTTAAACCATTCCTCACTTCCCTTCTTTCAAGTCAAACTCCAAATCAATTCTATTTGATTTTCTCCAAACTCAAATCAATTCCATGATTAAACTCTATGATTGAAATATATGATTGAAAACTAGATTGAATAGATTTTCTCCAAACTCAAATCAATTCCATGATTAAACTCTATGATTGAAATATATGATTGAAAACTAGATTGAAACCCATGATCAAAATCCATCAAAAATTCTTAAGTTCAAATTTTGTAAGTCCTTAACCCTTTCTTAGGGACTTAGCCAAAATTATGATCAAAACCTATTCAAACCTTTGAGATTTTCTCATAATCATTTATATTCTCATTTATATTTACATATAAATGAAATATAAATTCAAACCCATCAAATCAAATTCAAAATTCCAAATCAATTCATGAAATTTTCTTAAGTTCCTTTAATTTTTCATTAAAGGACTTAGCCAAATCAATCCTAAACCTTGATCAAATCATTCAAATTGGGATTTTCTCAAATATTTATATTCTCATTTATATTCACATATATAAATGAAATATAAAATATCAAATCAAATCAAAAAAATCAAATTAAATTTAAATTCTTGAAATTCTTAAATCCTTAATTTTTCCATTAATGGATTTAACCTAAACTTTGATCAAACCATTTCAAACTCATGGATTTTCTCAAAATCATTTATATTCTCATATAAAATGAAATATAAATATAAATCAATCAAATCAAATCCAAAAAATCAAATTCAAATTTAAAATCTTAAAATTCTCTTAAATCCTTTAAATTCCTTTAATGGATTTATCCCAAATCATGATTAAACTTTTCAAATTTGAAATTTTCTCATGATCATTTATATTCTCATTTATATTCATATATAAATGAAATATAAATTCAAACAATCAAAACCAATTCCAAAATCAAACTCAAATCACTCAAAATCAAATCTAAGCCTTTCAAGTCAAAATCTTGAACTTAGCCAAATCACTTTCAAATCAAGCCAAACTCTTGATTTTCTCTCATGGTTCAATCAATCATACAATCATGAGCTCTTATATAAATCCAAACTTCAATCAAACAATCAAAACCAAAATAAAAAAAATCAAACCCAAAACCCTTCATATTCTTCCTTTGAATATGAAATTTTCAAATGGATCAAAACCATTTGACTTCAAACCACTTGTAAATGGATTTATATTTCAATCATAAGTCCATATACAAGATCAATCAACTTCAAATCAAGCTTTGACCATTCATTTGACCCACTTAGGCTCACTTGACCCAAAGTGACCTAAAGTACTTTTATGAGCCAACTTTGATCCTAACCAAATTGGATTGAACCAAACTCATACTTGCCTCATCATGATCAACAATCATCATGGATGATCAATCAATCAAATTGGGTCAAACCAAGTCAAACCTAAGGGTTGACCAAGTCAACACTTAACCCAAAATGAAACCTAACATAGCCAAATTCCACCATAGGCCAAATTGATTGAAACCATTGATCTAAGTTCACTCATGACCTATGTTGAACTTGACCAAGCCAACATTTGAGCCTGCTAGCCCAATTGGCCACTTGACAAGTTGACCCATTTTGACCTAAAGGGTCAAAATGTGTCAAAACTTGATCTAAGCCAAATTGATTGAAAACCAATGGGTCAAGTCCATTCCAAATCACTTGTGAACTTGACCAAAGCCTCAATTGGCCAACTAGACCCAACCTACCCACCTTAGAGACCCAACATGACTAAAGGGGTCATTGAGCCAAAAATTGAACTAACCCAAATTGATTGGAAACAAAGATACCAATCCACTCCATATGATTAACCAAACCTAACTACCCCTTGACCTAACCTAAATAGGTCAAATGGGTCAAATAGGTCAACTTGACCCATTTGACCTAAATGAAGTCATATGAGCTAAACCAAATCTATACCAAATTGAATCAAACCAAAGCACCAAAACATTTCAAATGGTCATATGAACTTGACAAGTTGACCCATTTTGACCTAAATGGGTCAATATGAGCCAAACCCTATCAAATGGATTCCAAATCCAATGAAACTTGGCCAAACCTAGTTTCTCCACATACCCAATATATCCAAAGTGAAAAAATAGCAAAATGACCATTCTACCCCTAGGCCATAGAACAAATTTTGGCCTAACCCATGGGTATTTTGGTCATACCTCTTCACAATCACTTGAGGCTTTCAAAAGCTCAAGGGGACTAAATGATGAGTGGTGCACCCAACCCAATGGGTCAGCCCATTTGAGCCATGGAACAAACCCCACATGAAATTGATTCAAACTCCCCAAGCTCAATTTCATCACATGGGAAGTTATCATTCCACTCCTCTGGCCAAACTGACCATGTGCAATGATCTAACAACCAAAATAGTTCTCTCCATATGCTCAATTGAATCAAAATGGCATGGACATTTTCGGCCATCCGATCCTTCAAGGGGGAGATATACTCCCTCTAATTCACTGAATTTACTCACACATTGAGTTGGAATTAGCAATCATCTGAGATCCTTCCCAAGGTCTCTAGAGAGGATTTGAATATCTTTTTTAGTTTTGCAATGAAAAGGTGAGGATTAGCCAACTTCATCTACACTTGATCTTAATCCAATTCCTCTTGCACACTCCATTAGAGGGTCAAGTCGAACTTGCCCAAGATCTGATTGAAGTTCCCACAACAAGGAGGAGGTGAATTGGATCAAATCCATAAGAGGGAGAAGGTGCTGTTGGTCCATAGGAAGATCCACTCAATCTCAAGTGCTTCTTTCAACAAGGCTTGCCTCAACCAGATGAAGCTCCTCCAAGGGAATTGAGCACCGTGATCACTTTTGGTATGGTGATTTTTTGAGCTAATTCTCAATAAGTGTTGGTCCTTTGAAGTGTTTTAATTTCATGGATCTTATCTATTGGATGTATTGCTTTGCATGATGAAGGTGTGAATTTTTGCTAATGAGTTCAATCGAGCTTGATCAAAGAAATGGAGCTCATTCCTCTGAGAGGTAGGATGAATCTCATGGATGAATGACAAAGATTATTCCCATGCTTATATATCTGTTATCCATTTTAAAACCAGTGGGAATCTCATCCCGATCTTTGATCGATGATGGTAATATCTGTCGCCACATCTTCTTGATATGATGTTTAAAAGGTCACCGCATGCGCATAAAGTGTACGACCATCACCGCCATGCCAGTGAGTCGGGTATTAAGTGGATTAGTTATTTGCTTAATTAATTCTTAATTAATCCCTAGATCTTCTAAAATTCATAAATCTTCATAAAAAATCAGAAAAATATAAGAAAAAATGCTATGGAAAGATAATTTCATCTAAAATATTCTAAAAGTATTTTCAATAGATTTTGAATTCACCTTTTCTCTGAATTTGGGTTTCTTTAGGATTCTTAATTAATTACTTTAATTACCCTCAAATTTCTAGGTTTCATTTTAGGGATGACTCACCTCCCTAATTTTCTTGATTTATTGAGGGTTCAATTAGAGAAATTGTTATTTCATTCCCTGATTACCCCTTCATGTAATTAAGGGTAATTAAGGTGTGATTAGTGGATTTTCCCTATGATTAAGTTTGATTAAGTCAACCAGTGAGTAGGGGTTTTATGGAATAATTTTGGGGCATTTCCAAGCTATTCTCTAAACCCCTTTTCTCTCCTTAATCCCTCTAATTAAGGGTTAACTCATTAATTATCCCTTAAACAATTTTCAAAATTCTAAAAAGTTTCAAAACTTAATTAATCTACCGTGGGTAGATGTTTAGGAGTTTAATAGCCTAAGTTTAATTAAGAAAATTAAAACCCCTTTCATAAGTGTGAAGGGGTATTTTAAAAGTACTTAAGCTAAACCCCTTAGCTTAATTAACTTTTAATTGTGATCCAAATTGCATTAGGCCTTTCCATTATTAGGTGCATTACAAATTTAAATTTGTTATGAGTTTTATGTCATCTCATTGGCTCATAACTATTTAGTTAATTTTTCTAAGGTGGTGTAGGTAAGGGTTACTTAAGCCACTTAATTCATACTTTAACCTAATCAATACTTAAAACTAGATTTAATTATCTGAAAATTAAAGAAAAATACAAAACACATGTGGGAATGGTTTAGGAACAACAAATTCATCTCACCTTTTCAAAACTAAATCATACTTCAAACTAAATAAAAATCATTTTTGAAATTCACTTTAATTTATTCTAAATTTTCTAATTCATTAAGAATGTCTTTAGGATTTAAGTAAAGTGAGTTTGTTCATATGCTTTCATTACTTTGGATATTTCCCAACATGTTAGGTTGTATGTCATGTGATTCATGCATTCATAATTTCATGTTTTTAAAATTTTAAAATGAAATTGTTTACTTTATGTCAAATGTGTATGTGTTGGCTAAAGTAAAATATGAGTGGCTATTATCACTACTAAATCCAATATTTTCAAAACTTATAAATGAAACATCAAATCTGAAAGTGTGCTATTCTTATACCTTAATTATAAGCTTGCATGTGATATAAAGTAATGTTTAGTGTAGTTTCCTTCTTTCTATGTAAGATAATTTTGAGTGGTAGATGTAGGTTCATTTGAAAAGAACCCAACACTTACTTAATTCTATACCCTATTCATCCCTATGCCATCATAAGAAGGATTGCTATACTTGCATGAATAAATTGCATAAACAAAAAATGAAATTATTAAACAACTTTTTTATTCTTTTGCATTCATTTCTGCATGTTTGTATTTAAGGAAAGTGGTATATTAGTCACAACCCCGAGGTTGTGAGTCTTAAGTAGCCCTAAGTAGGTCTTGTACCTTACATTTTGGCTTAACAATGGCGCACTCACTTATGCCTTTCTTACTTTCATGCATGTATGTGAAATTTTGGATAAGGAAAACCTTTTCTACTTAAGAAAATCATGCATGTTTAACTTCTAAATTTTCTTAAATGGATTACTTAGCATGCATCATAAAGTGTGTTAACTACTCATTTGCATGTATAGATATGGTTAGGGTCCATCCATGTGCATGTTATATATGTTGGGAAAAATGAAGTAATGTGTGTTATGTGAATTTTGATTCATTTTATTTAATCTTAAAATGCCTTTCTTTTTAAATAGGTTTGGTTTAGAGTTTATCTAAACTTAGGATTAATTATAAGATTTAATCAAAACATTCACCTAAATGAAATTAAAATGTGAACTACCTTAGAAATTACTTAGGTTAGGAAGGAAAGAGAAGTTCTCTTCTTTTCCCTCTCATCTAACTTAGTAATTAATTGTAGGTTTCACTTAAACCAAATGAAAAAATAAAAAAATAACCCAAAACACTTAAACAACTTAAATGAAACCCTCCTAAGTTGAACAAGTTCTTCACACTTAGAAAATTGAACTTAAAGTCCTAAAGCTAAGCATACCACACAAACCTTCAAAGCACACATTAAGTCACCATTTATAGCTTTAGGTTAGGTCATGCATGGTTTGATGTTATTTTGTTTTGAATGATATGTTTTATACTGGATGTTGTATGCTCGTAGAATGAATGGTAGGACGCTTAGTCTAACTATTTTTTGCAAGGGATTGTGCTTAAGGAGCTATCATAAATAAAATATAAATGCTTTTTTGTGCTTATACCCTAAGCATAATCCATAGCCGTGGACTTAGTCACCCATGTGGATAAGTCCAATATATATGCTTGGGATTTATGTGGTGTGATTTAACTAACCTTTATTTTGTGTTTGTTAGATTTTTTTTCCTTTCATGCAAATTTGTATTAGGATTTTGAATGATTGTTATGGGGATTAGATGAGCATTGGTCATAAGATCCTATCTTATGCACCATGTGAAGCCTTGAGCATCTACCTTCCAACCATCCAAAAGTAGGAACCAAAAGAAGAAGGAAAGAAAGAAGAAAGAAAGAAGAAAGAAGAAAGAAGAATAAAGCTTGAAGACCCCCCATAACAATGAATTCCTTTGCTTAATTGTAATATTCATTTGTAATCTTGGTTGTATAAGGGTAGAGCTTGGCTATCCACATTTGATATTTTGGTTTGTGGTGGTTCCCATCAAAACGACCATTTATTCTTTTAATGATAGCTTTATAAATTGATGATTTGTTTAGCTTTGTGGTATGCTTTTCCTAGTTTCTTCTTACTTTATGTATGGCTGATGTGGATTAGGTTCTTAGGAAAAATAAATCTTTACCCAACTTAAAATTCAAATTAAAAAATAAATAACTCATAACCTCACCTAAAGCTTAGATTAAAATCAAGATAAAAGAATTAGCAACCCCTTATGATGAGCTTTTCTTTATAATATCATGCACAAATGCATCTTATTTCACTCTGATTGAGGGCTTCCAGCAGAATTTTCCATGGTGGAAACTCTCCTCCTCCTCGATTTTGGCCAATATTTCTCATTAGTCATAAAAATCCTATTAGGAGTCAAAAATTGTCAAAAAATAAAATAAAATATTTTGAAATGCATTAGATTTTAGGTCATTTGAAGCATGTCTCTTTAGATGAGTCTTTAGAGTGAGTTTAAGGACTTAGTCTCTTTCTAAATAAAATAGCCTATCTTCGCATAAGCATAAAGACTTGCCTACATGTATTTAAAATTATAGGAGGAGTTAGTCCATGTGCCAGTAAGTCCAAGTTTGGGTGGTTTGTCCTCTCTTGTGGAGAAACCAATTACCCATTTTCCTTAGATTTAGGTTATGCTTCTCAAAGCTCCTAGATTTAGGTTCTGATTGCTTTTGTTCTGGGCCATAAGCATAATTCTCACCTTTAAGAATTTTCTTAATCTTGTGTTAAGGAATCTTAAGTCCTAAAACTAATGAAAAATGCAACTCAAATAAACTAAATCAATTTCTAAAGTCAACTATAGATTTGAGATGTCGCTAGGTTTCAAGACGCGGGCATCTCCTACTTATTTTCCATTTTGGCTTTGATAATCTTTTTGATCAATCCCATTTGATCTTTAAAACATAAACCAATTGATTGATAGTCCTTCCTATTGAAATCTTCAAAGATAATGATCATTTACCTTAATTAAGAGTTTTCCTAAGGATCCCGCCCCTTAGGATGATAATTAACTGCTTAGGCCTTAACTAACCCATTTAAAATAAACCTCGCTTTACTTTTTCATGTAAAGTAGGGAAGAATCTTACATACATGCGCACCCATCCTAGAGTCCTTGAGGTGATTGGTCCATTAAAGGGTAGTGATTCTCTCAGATAGTACACCATATCTTGATGACGATATCATCAATAATTATATCTATGATCTACATATCTTACCAAGATGAATTTTGTAAAGGCTCCTCTTGTTTTCTCACAGATTTGAAGGCTCCTCTATAGAAATTTTTCACCACATGATTGATATTGAGGAAAATGTACTATCTCAAGATGTGGTCCACCATACAATGGACCTAATCACCTCAATGGACTCCATGACTATGGGTCTTCATATATACTAGAGATTCTTCCCCATTTTACATGAAAAGTAAAGCTAGGTTTATTTTAAATCTTCTTGTTCATGGAGCAACAAGCCCAAAGTTATTTATATCCTGAATGAGATTCTAATACTCTAAAGGTAAATGATCTGTCTCCAAAGATTTTGAAGATAGGACTATTAATTAATTGTTTATTTTAGAAGATCATGGGATTGATCAAAAGAATGGAGTTATTATTGAAGCCAAAGGAAGATAAGTTATGCTTACAAGTAAGCATCCCAAACTATCCTATGGTATTTTATATTTTTGAAATTGAAATGATTTATTTGTTTGAGTTGAATTTTGTTAGAAATCAGACATATAATTCCATGATACAAGATCCAAAATGCCTAAGAGGTGAGGATTTATGCTCAGAAGCAGGGAAGTAACAACTCAATCTAGGGAGCTTTCATAAAGCATGACAAATTTAAAGAAAAATGGGTATTTGGTTTACCTCCACAAGAGAGATAAATCATCATGCTGATTTACAAATCAACTAACTCCTATGATTTTAAATACATATAGGCAAGTCATGTGCTTTTGTAAGATAGCTAAGCTATTGTTTATTTAGAAAGAGACTAAATCCTTAAACACACTCCGTAAGAGAGTAGATCATGGGCATGACTTAATGACTTAAATCTAATGCAAAATTTTGTCATGTTTTATTTTCATTTTTGGATAATTGATTTGATGCAGGCTATGGAATTCATATGCCTAATGCATGAAAAATTTGATTATGGGCCAAAATCAGTAAGAAAGGAGGTGTGTTTCCACCATGGATCTCAAAGGTCAAGCAAGGTTCCCTGGCATGGGTGGAAGCCCTCTATAAGTAAGAGTGATGTAAGATGTTTTTTTATGCAAGATGTGAAGACATATAACAACTAGTTAAGGGGTTGCTAAATTTTTTATCTTATTTTATAACCTAAGATTTAAGTGAGATTATGCATTGTTAATTTTTAGTTTTGAGTTGATTAATTAGATAGAAAATTTATTTTTCCCTAAGAGCCTAATCACATCCAGGTCATTCATCAAAGCAAGGAAGAAACTAGGAAAACATGCCATCTTAATGTACAATCTAAACAAACATCAAATAATTTATAAAGCTGGCGTAAAAGAATAAGAGGACTTTTGTGGTCAGGTTCCACCACACAAACCCAAAAATAAATTGGGTAGCCAAGCTCTACCCTTATACAACTCGTATTACAAATGAATTAATTATAATCAAAAAGGAATTCATGTTATAAGGGTCTTCATTCTTCACTTTTCTTTTCTTCTTTCTTCTTTCTTCTTTCTTTCTTCTTTCTTCTTTCTTTCTTCTTTCTTCTTTCTTCTTTGGTAGTTGAAGATGATCAAAGGTTTCATGGTACATAAGACAAAGTCTTATGATCAATGTTCATCCTAATCTACCATAACAATCATTCCAAATCCTAATTATAAAATTACATGAAAATTGGGAAAAGTAAATCTAACTAAAACCTGCAAAATAGAGATTAGTTAAACAAATCACACAATCCCAAGCATGTATATGAATAAATTAGACTTAGCACCCCATACATGGGTAACCAAGCCACCTGACCTATTTTGGATTATGCTTAGGGGTATAAGCAACCTATACAACAAAAAGTATTTATATTTTATCACATCACCCCTTTAAGCATAATCCCCAGCAGAAGATAATGGTTAGACTAAGATCACCCTACTATTCAATCTAGGAACATACACCTTAATATCCAGACTAAAACATCACATTACAAAACAAAAGTAATCATCAAACCATGCACCGCCCTAATATAGGACTAGAAATTATGACTTAATGTGTGTACTAAGTTTGTGTGTGGCGTCTTAGCTAGCCTTTAAAGAATTTTCTAAGTATAAAGAGTTTAACTTAGAGGGTGATTTTATTTAAGTGATTTAGTTGATTTAGTTGATTTTATTTTATGATTTGATTTGGTTTGAATGAACCTACTCTTTATTACTAAGTGTTGTAAAGAGAGGATCAGAGAAGGACTTCTCTTTCCTCCATACCTTAAGTAAGTTCTAAGGTAGATTCATTAATAATTTTTATTTAGTGAATATTTTATTATGCATTTTAAATAATTCTAAGTTTAGATTTTCCCTAAACAAACCTATTCAAAGTGAAAGATATTTTAAGATTAAGTAAAGCAAATTACAACCACAAAACACACAACATCTTATTTCTTTCTAACATGTGTAACATGCACATAGATGAATCCTAAGCATATCTATACATGCCAATAGAAATGGTAGCACACCTTAATGATGAATGCTAAGAGATGTTGCTTAGGGAAATTTGGAATGTTTCATGTATGCATGATTTTGTTAAGTAAAAAAAAGGGGTTCTTTTATCCATTAAGCAAATGCACATTTACATGTATGAAAGACATAAGTGAGTATGATGATTATTATTTTCACATGGGTGTGTAAGGTACAAGACCTACTTCTACTTAAGCTTCAAGAATGAATGTCCGTGACTAATATACCACTTTTCTTAAATACATGTGCATGTACAGAAAGAAATGAATGGAAAAAGAATCATGCAAAAAGTTTATGTTTGTTTGTTTTGATTTGGTTATGCAATTTACATATGCAAATGTGAATGCTCCTGTTAAAGGATAACATAGGAGTGAATAGGAATAGATTTAAGCAAGTGTTGTATTCTTTTCAAAGGAACTATACACTTTGCAAATCCTATTCAAAACTATGTTAAAAGAGAAGATAAGAAAAAGCAACATAATACACATCTTTATATTATACTCACATGGAAGCTTATAAATAATTATAAGTAGCATATCTTTCATTTGTAATATTTGGCTTATAAGTTTTAAAAATAATTTTTGATTTAATAGTGATAATAGCCATAGAATAATCTATGCACCAATAATGAAAGATATGCTACTCATATTTTGGATTTAACAACACACCATAGAGATTCTCCTGAAGAACATCCATAGCCCAGTTACTTTCATGCTCAATGGTTTTACAATCAAAACCTTTAAGAAATTAATCAATAAGGTGCCTAGTCTACAAGAGGAAACTAAGTAGTTTCCTTTACAAGACTAGTCAGCCAAGCCCAAATCTCATAGGACATTTGAGAAGAAACCATGGGTAGTCACAATAGTTGACAAGGGGAAGTAGCCAGCTAGGGTTCAACCAGATAGGCCTCGAGCTCAGCAGCCTCCTCTCGCCACCTTCGCCATCATATCGCCACCTTAGTACCACAAATAATTACCACCACCACCTCCTCATCAACATCATCAGCAGCAATATTTATACCCGCCACCATGTAGCTATTACTTACGTACTCTTGCCGATAGATTGAATAAACCTTATTCATTCAAGAGGGAGGTAGTCAAGAAGATCTTTAAGAATTTCTTAAAGAAGCTTGATTTCCAGTTATCGGAGCCTAAGAGGCTGGAGGAAGTGGGCAAGAGTCATGATCCAAGTTATAGCCCCTACCACTGCATGTTAGGCCATGTCTTAGAAGATTACATTACCTTTAAGGACTGGCTTGACCGTAGCTTCAAGTAGGGTTCCATTGCCATCCTCAAAGAATACCTATTAGAACAACCTTCTAGTTCTGTTAGAGTAATCCTTGGGGATACATGTGATCCTCTTAAGATAAAGGAAGGTTGGGATATCTCATCCCAACCTCAAAATTATTTCTAAGATCAAAATTACCCTTCCGAAGTGCTCAAACCTCCAACTCTAAAGAAGGTTTGCAAGTTGCTAAAGACAACTTAAGGGAGGTAGAAGCCCAGTAGCAACAGCGAAAACCTCCACTTGCCTAAAATAGTACAGTAGCACAATCACCAACTTGTTCCAGCACTCCTTCAACAATTACAGCTACAGTTCCTCCAACCACTCTTCTTCTAGTAGTCATATTGTATCAGCAGAGGGGGTTCCAAATCCCTCACTTTGCTTACTTTAGTTGATTTTTATTTTTTACCTCCATCCAAATCTAAAAAAATCAATGAAGAAAGCTAATTCCACTTATATTTGTGTCACTTCGATGATCTTGAAGTTAAATTCTATATAGCTCCAAGTCTAATAATAATACCTCTATTCTATCACTCTTCTTCTTGATTTAAAAATGGATTACCCATTCTTGAATCATTCAGGTTCGCCCATTGAGATTGATTTAGAGTCATCCAACTCTAATGATTCTATAGGAGAAGCTGTAGGTGAACCTGATGAGCAGGTAGGACTTTCCACTAAACCATCTTATGAAGTCACTGAAGTCATCCTCCATAGTGGCAAAGTTCTATCTCATTAGGTAACACCTCTGGATAAGGTTAAGCAAGTCATTAGTTCTAACGATCAAGTATCCCCTCCACAGGATGCTCTACCTATGGATATGCTTGTGGGACCAGCCTAGAGTTGACTATAATGTCCTCGCTCACCTGAAAAAGTTGCTAGCTAAGCTAAGCATATATGATGCCCTTATCTTATCCAAAGAGATGAGAGAGTCATTGATCAAATCCCTTCTCAATCCAAAAATATGCTTAGCTCAGCTGATTGCTATTAGAGAGGGGGCATGTTATTCAAGAGAAGCTCGTGGAGATACATTCACCGATGAAGATCTTTTTTTAGGGACAACCGAGCACAACCATCCCCTCTACATCACAGTAGATATGGATAGATTCAGACTCTTCAGCGTCTTAGTTGATCCAAGTGCATCAGTGAACATTATGAGTCTAAAGACCCTTGCCTACTGAGGATTGACATCTCAACCGAGGAGATCATGATGTTGAGGATTCAATGAGCAAGAGAGGGCTTTATGCTCATAGTGTTGCCATTAGAGATAGATGAGGAAGATGAAGCCAAGTTCTACATAATTGATCGACATACATCCTTCAGCTTTTGCTGAGGTCTTGGATACATGGAAACAACACGGTTCCATCCTCTTTACATTAGTGTACAAATTCTAAAGAGGTAAAATTGAGTATTGTGTCAAAGGAGACTTGAAGCTATTTTCAGTTAGAGAGGTCGAGATATATGAGGATGCGGCCTACTACCTTCCTCAAAATTTAAAAGTATATTCTCATGAACTTGGTCAATGTTCAAAAATAAAAGAAAAAGAAGAAGAAGAAAAATAAAAAGAAAAGAAAAATGAAAAAGAAAATGAAACTAAAAATGAAAATGAAAATGCAAGTGAGCAAGAATCAAACACTAAGGAAGAAGTAGAGCCTAACGTTAGATTCCACTCGCAATTTGTTCCTCTATATGAACACATGGGTAGGATGACTCAACCCCCACCAGGTAGAGGAAGAGGCGGATCAAGAGGCAGTTCTAGAGATGGAAGACCTCCTTGTTGGTGGCTAGTCAGTAGGAGCTATGTTCCAGCTCACAGGAGTACCCTTGTTATCCACATAGACTTAGAGTCAAGTTCGGAGGATGAGTCTCATGTGGTTAGCATGCCAACCAACCCCTCTCAGCGGGTCCCTTTGGAGGTGACATTCAAGGTAGATAGTGATAAAAATCAGGCCTTTAAGCAAAATATGAATGTATCTGAATGAGTATTATGTAGAACAGTCAGGCAGCAATTGAGAACCTTAGTTTTAACCCCACTTGCTTTCCAAAAAGTTGAGAGTTTTGTAGTTAAGGATGCCCCAAAGTCATCCATAGATGTCAAGCCAAAGAGATTTTTGTTGGGAGCATCATCCTCAAGTCAAGAAGCTGATGTAGAACTTGAGGATGATTCATATAAAAATTTAATACAATTGCCCTTTGATTAGTATTTGCCTTGTGTTATTAACTTAGAAAAGAAGGGATTAAACATAGGTTGAATTATTTTGAAAGGTTATGGGATAACTAAAGTAGATATTCTCAGTCAAGATCGAATTAGATTCAACATAAGGGTCCAAATGACAACAACAACCATTGCCTATCATCATCACCAGAGTCTAATAGGTTCTTTTCAAATCATGCTAACTCTTATGAGGAGGTGTGTTTAGATACTTCAGATGATCCAAATGAGCTTGAAGTTAAGGATGCATCGCCAGAGTTTGAAGAAAAAATTAGATCAACCATTGATGAACTCAAAAAAATTAACTTAGGAATAAAGAAGATCCACGCCCGATATACATCAGTTCCTTGTTGAATGAAGAAGAAACCAATGACTTAGTTAGGCTATGAGTTGAGTTTAAGGATTACTTTACATGGAGCTATGAAGAAATGTCTGGTTTATCTCCTAACATAGCAGTCCATAAACTAGCAATAGATCTTAATGCTAACCCTATCAAGCAAGCTCCTAGACATATGCGATTAGAAATTGAGCAGTAGGATATTTTTGAAATCAAGAAATTGATCAATGCTGGCTTTATCAGGGAAGAAAAATATCCCACGGTTGGCTTCCAATTAAGAAAAAAGAATGGTCAAATACATATGCGTCAATTTTAGGGATCTCAATAAGGCATGTCCTAAGGATGAATTTTCACTTCTTATACCAGAGTTGATGGTGGACATTGCCTCATCTCATGTAGCATTCTCTTTCATGGATGTGTCATTTGGCTACAACCAAATTAAGATGGCCCCCAAGGATGAGAAAAATACTATTTTTGAACCTCGATCGAAATATATTGTTATAAGGTCATGCCTTTCGGCCTTAAAAATGTCGGTGCTACATACCAGCAGGTCATGACTTGGATCTTCAATTAACTCATTCATTATCAAGTTGAATGTTGCATTGATGATATTATAGTTAAAAGTAAAGAAAAGAAAGATCATCTCTTTGACTTGAGAGTAATTTTTGAACGGTTAAGACAGTTTAACCTTAAAATGATTCCCCTAAAGTGTGCATTCAGAGTAGCTTTAGAAAAATTTCTTAGGTTTGTTGTCCGACATCGCGGAATAGAAATTAACCCAAAGAAGATCAAGGCTATCTTAAAAATGCCACCTTTTAAAAGTCTAACCCAACTCAGATCATTTCAAGGGTGGTTGGCGTATCAAGGCATTTCATTTCCAACATATCAGGAAGATGTCAGCCATTCTCAACACTTGTCAATAAGGATGCTAAGTTCAAGTGGGATGATAAGTGCTAGCTTTTGAAGACATCAAGCACTATCTGATGATGTCACCGTTCTAGCAACCCCTATCCCAAGAAAGCCATTAATATTATATACTATTATGTTAGATGACTCTCTTAGCACTTTGTTGGCTCAAACCAATGACAAAGGGAAAGGGAATGCTCTCTACTATCTCAGTCGTCATCTAATCCCTGCCAAGGCAAACTACCCACCTATTGAAAAGCACTGCCTAACTTTAATCTTTGTATCCCAAATGCTATGGAATTACATGCTTTCTCATAAAGTGAATTTGATCCCTAGGATTAATCCACTGCAATGTCTCATGACATGGCTGATGCTATCCAGACAGTTGGTGTGTTGGTCCATGATTTTATCGTAGTTTGACATCACATTCATACCAACACTAGTGGACTTCTTAGCAGCACACCCACTTCTTGCTGATTCCCCGCTTAGTGATGACCTCCCCGATGAACAAATCATGAACTTAGGGGACACTAGTATTCTCCATTGGGAGATGTATTTTGATGGTGTGGCTTTCTTTCAAAAAGGAGAAGATCTACGATCTACTCTTCAGGGAATGACAGTGGTAGGAATAGTCCTTTTAACTTCAGACTGTGATGTGATGAGATTCTCATATCATCTGTCCAATCTATGCACCAACAATGAAGCCGAATATGAGGCTTTGATTGCTAATCTAGAGTTAGCTATTATACTATGCGTCCAGAGCATCAAAATCTTCAGAGATTCTCAATTAGTTATCAACCAAATTGTTGGGTCTTAAAAAGTTTTGAAGCCTAAGATCCATCATTACCATAAGTATACCATGGAGTTGCTGGCCCAAATCCCAGAGGTTACCATCTACAAGATTCCTCGAGGAGAAAATACAGTAGCAGATGTATTGGTCAACCTTGCTAAAGAGTTGGCATGTCTGGAAGATGAGTCCATACTAATAAGGGTCTAAATTAGATAAGTCTTATCCTTAATTAATGCTAAACTCATCGATAGACTCTATCTTAAAGGGGAGGTTACCGTTGCTAAAAAGAATGATGAGTCAGATTTGAGGCAACCATTCATGCATTATCTAAATATAGGCAAACTACCTCAAGAGAAGTCATTAGCCCATAAGGTGAAGTAGAGAACTCTATTATATGCTCTCATGGATGGAACCTTATACGGGCGGTCTTTTGATCACATGTGGTTACGTTGTTTAGATAGACATGAATCCCACAAGATCATGACTGAGGTAGACTCAGGTTATGCAGAGCTCCCCAGTCTGATCCAAAAATGAAAGCCAAGATCAAGAGACTAAGATATTACTGGCCTTTGATGATCAGAGACTTCATGGATATAGCTAGGAGATGCCACCAATTCCAGGTGCACGGTGTGGTCCTACACTAACCACCCAACATTCTACATCCTACATTAGCATCATGGCCATTCTAGTGTTGGGGTACTAACATAGTGGGTCCAATCAATCCTCTCTATTCTAAGGGTCACCGGTTCATTCTAGCTGCCATCGAATAATTTTTGAAGTGGGCGGAGGTGATCCCACTTAGAGAGGACACAACTCAGCATGTGCTCTAATTTTTCAGAAACTATATCATATATAAGTTTAGGGTGCCTCGATGAATTATATCTGATAATGGTATTGCATTCAAAAGCATTAAAATCAACAGCTTTTCCCAGAGACATAACATAGATTGGAGATATTCCACCATCTATTACCCGAGGGCAAATGGCTTAGCAGAAGCCTTCAATAAAACTCTCATCTATATTAAAGAAGACACTCGATGACACATAAGCGGCAATAGCATGAGTAGTTAGTTGAAGCCTTGTGGGCTTACCACACCACATATAAGACTCCAACTCAATCTACCTCATTCTCCTTAGTGTATGGGTCTGAAGTAGTTCTACCATTAGAAGTCCAACTCTCATCATTAAGGATAGCTGTGGGTAGTAAAATCACAATGGTACAGAATGCCAAGTTGTGGTTAGAAGAGCTCTAAGGTTTGGACGAGAGATGCCTTTGGGCATGCCATAACCTCGAGTTGTATAAAGCCAAAATAATTCAAGCTCATAACAAGTTGGTCTGCCCTAGAGCTTTTCAAGTATGAGAGCTTATTTTAGTTCTAAGAAGATTAATTATTGCTCGTTGAAAGATGGGAGGCAAGTTTGAACCCACTTGGGAAGGCCTTTTCACCATAGAAAAGGCCTAACAAAGAGGATCCTATCAGCTCATAAATTGTAAAGAAGGGTTATGTTTCCAATCAATGAGCTCTACCTAAAGAAATATTATCCATAAATCTTGTTTGAAAATAATTATCAATAAAACTTCTTTTCATTTTGAATTCCATCTCTTCATATTGTTTAGAAATATCTTTGCTTGCGAATCCGCCATGATGTGTTTAGGGTAGGTGTAAGGAACCCAAGCAGCATCCTATTCCTTCTTTCATAACATAAACACACATGTATATTTTCAGTCTCAGGCTACTTTGATGTGAGAGCACACCCTCTGTGGCACTCACTCATTAGTTGCTCTAGGTCGGGTTAACGTGCTACCCTGTTAGTGCATCACCCAAATGGTCCTTTGTTCATGAGGATGTAAGTCTGCTATGCTTTCCTTCCTGACTTGACCATTGTACACCAACGAGTGCCTTATTAGCATGGTAGGCCTTACTCCATGGTCGGTAGCTACCCTCATGTTAGCTCCATTTAAGAGGATGTAGGTCTGCTATGGCTTCTTCTTAAATTGACCATTATGAACTGACTTGGTTGAATATATATATATATGACAAACACATAAACACATATCTTTTATCTAGGGCTATCTTGATGTGGGAGCAAACCCCCTATGACACTCACTCATTAGTTGCTCTAGGTCAGGCTGACATGTTACATTGTTAGTATGTCACCCTAGTGGTCCCTTATTTAGGAAGATATAGGTCTTCTATGCTTTATTTACTGACTTGACCATTGCACACCAATGAGTGCTTTATTGGCATGGTAGGCCTTACTACGCGATCGATAAGCTACCATCGTGTTAGCTCCATTTAAGAAGTTGTAAGTATGCTATGCATTCTTCTTAAATTAGCCATTAAAAGGAGAGATTTATTATTGAAGCCAAAAGGAGATGAGTAGGGGATGCTCATAATACTAGGAAGCCTAGTGAGCATCCCAAACTATCTTATGCTTGGGCTTAATATATTTGAAGTTGAAGAGAATTATTTATTTGAGTTGAAATTTATTATAAAGCTATGACTTATTATCCCACAATACAAGATTGTGGAAATGCCTAAGAGGTGAGGATTTATGTTTGTAGCCCCAAAGGAAAATATCAATCTCAGATCCTAAATCTAGGGAGATTTAGTGAGGGCCAAAGTACGTCTTAAATCTAAGGAAAAAATGGATATATTATTTACCTCCACAAGAGAGGGTAAACCACCCGACAACTGGACTTATAACCTCCTAGAGTCATAGCCAACTAACTCCTCCTACACTCTAAAATAATGTGGTCAAGTCATATGTTTTGCAAGATGGTTTGGATGTTATTATTTAGAAGGAAACTAAAGTCCATAAGCCCACTCCCTAAGAGACTAGAGCATGAGTGGTATGAATAATGACTTAGTATAATGCAAATTTTATTTAATTTTGGACTCTTCATTTTGATAAAGGCTAAAGGATTTTATATGTCTAATTGCATGATGAAATAGGGTCATTGGCTAAATCAGAGAGAAAGAGATGTTTTCCACCACAAGGGAGACCCTCAAAGGTCAAGCCTTCCCCTATTGTTCAAGGATGGAAACCCTCTCTTAGTAAGAATGAAACAAGATGATATGCACGATATTTAAGCATACAACATTCAGCTAAGGGGTTGCTAAATCTTTTAATTATCTTGATTTAATACCTAGGATTTAAATGAGGTTATGAGTTATTTATAAAATTAGTTATGAGTTGTAGTTGGGATAGAAAAATTTATTTTTCCTTAAGAGTCTAATCGGATCCAAGCCACACATTAAATCATTATACATAAAGAAATTAGGAAAATATATGTCATTTATATTGCACAATTATAAATAAAGCATCAAATAATTTATAAACTCAACATAAAAGAATAATAGGTCGGTGCGATCGGGTACCACCATACAACCCAAAAAGAGAAATGGGTAGTCGAGTTCTACCATTATAATTACAAATGAATAAATGTTATGGGGGGTCTTCATATCTTCTTTCTCCATGTTTCCTTCATTCCTCCTTTAGATTTACTTGCTTTAAAGGCATCACGGGCCTCTCAAGACAAAGCCTTCTAGCCTCCACTTATCCTAATCCCCCATAACACTAATCCTAATTTCCTAATAAAAATTATATCAAAAATGGGAAAAGAAAATCTAATTGCACATGCAAAACAAGTGTTAGCTAAACACACCATACAACCCAAGCAGTTATATATATAATTTGGACTTATCACCCTGCACATGGGTAACCAAGTCCACCTGTCTTAACTTAGATTATGCTTAGGGGTTAAGCAACCTACAAAAGAGAGCATTTATATTTATTTTAAGCACCCATTAAGCATAATCTCCTGCAGAAAATATGATTAGGCTAATAAGGGCCTAACATCAGTCTACAAAGCATACACCTAACATCCAATTTATGATAATACAACATAAAACAAACATATATCAAACCATGCATCGCCATAACATAAAGTTAAAAATGGTGACTTAATCTAAAGTGTGTGTATTAAAGCTTGTGTGGTATGTTCTAACTAGGCTTTAAAGTTGTCATTCTCTAAGTGTGAAGGACATTTAATTATAAAAGGTTGATTTCATTTTAAGTGGTTTAATTGATTTGAGGATTTTAATTAGTATTTTCTTATTTCATTTGACCTACACTTAACAACTAAGTGTTATAAAGAGAATAAAAGAGAGGGTTACTCTCTCTTATCCTTACCTTAAGCCACATCTAAAGCCAATTAATTAATCAATTCTCTTTAGTGAATGGCTTATTACATATTTTAATTAGTCTTAGGTTTAGGTTTACTTTAAATAATCTCATTCAATAAGAAAGACATCTTAAGATAAATTGGAATTAATTACTATCACATAACACATGTTTGTTCATTTCTTTCCATCATATATAGCATGCATATGATTAAGTACTAAACATAACTATACATGCAATTTATATCTTAGCACACTTAAATGATGAATGTGAACAAATGTATTTGGAATTGATATTTCATTTGGTTGAATTTTTTTATCATATTAATTTAAAGCTCTATCTAAATTCTTGTACAAAAGCATAAGAAAAGAACTCTAAACAATATGACTAATCAATCCAACTACTTGAACAAAATATGAATGCATATTTTTTAATAGAAAGAGGGGGAGGGTGTTTCATTCATTAGCTAAATACATAATCAAATGTATGAAAGTTTTAAGCAAGTCACCATTGTACACTAGGGAGTGAGGAACCTCCTTGGGACTACTTAAAGTGCATCCCCAGAATGTCCAGACTAATATACCCGCTATTCATAAATACATATGGATGTATAAACAACTATAAGAATATAAAAATACATTCAAAAGTAGAGTTTGATTTATTTAATTTATTTATGCAAATGAATTAAAGCTCTATCTAAATTCTAAATTCTAATGACAAAGTGTATAAGAATGAAATCAAATAAGTACATTGCCATTGTTCTACACTAGGGGAGTGAGGTAGGAACCTCCTTAAAGTCTATCCCCAGAATGTCCAAACTAATATACCCATTAGCATTCAAACTTATGAAAATCAACATCAGAATGTAAGAAAGAGACTTCACTTCATACACTAAGCTTATATTCACAAGAATCTCCTATGTATGTGTAACTAAAGTCACAATATATACTATTATTCATTAATAAGCTTTTGAAAATACATTTGACATTTAATAGTGATAATAGCCACACATATTTTTAATTAAGTCAACACATGCAAATTAACATAAATAAAATAATTGTTATTTAATTAATTTGAAAGAAATGAATGCATGAATACAAGACATTTACCATTTTAATATGATTGGAAAAAAATAAAGAAACATAAGCACGTAATTTCATTCAATCCAACCAATTCCTAAGAATAATCATATTAAACAAGATTGTTTAAAATAAACTAAAATTAACCAAAAATGATGAGCTAACATGAGATGCAATCATATTGAAAAGTAAATTAGCAATGCTCCGAAGAAATGAAAGGGGCCTAATGCAATTAGCTCATTATTATTAATTAATTAAGATCAAGGAACTCACTTAATTACTTTTATGATTTTCTCACACATATGAGCTAACCATAATTTCATTAGCTCTCTCTTTAGGTTATTAAACACCCAAAGAGCTACCCAAGAGTTAATTAGGGAAAATAGATTTAATCAAGTTAATTAAGCTAATTAATTATCTAATTAAATTTTAATTATCCTTAATTAATAATATGAAATGGACTTAGAGAAAGAGACAAAGAAAGAAGTCAAAGTCTTAATCTCTAAATATTTTCAATTAGTTAATTAAAGTTCAAATATGATTTAGGTTTTGATTGATTTAATAAATAAATAAATTAATTTTAAAGAGGGAATGAAAGACTTAAGGAAAAGATTGGAGGGGTCCATATCCATTTCCCTAAGTTTCTCCACTATTAACAGAGGCTAATGAACTTAATTAATGGGTCAATTTACTATTCATTTGATTAATTATCATTAATTAAGCTAAGAGAGTAATAAAGGCTTAATCAATCAATTTTCCTAATTAACTATCCAATAAATTCCAAGAAAAATAGGGGAGGCAGAGGCCATCCCTCTAAACATCTTTGAAAAGTTTGAAATTAATTGGATAATTAATCAGAAAGTAATTAAGCTAATTAAAGTTTTAATTAAATCTTAATTAAGTAAAATTTATTGTTCAAAATTAATTAATAATAATTTTCTTGGATTCTCCTCTGAAATACTTTTAAAATGAGTCATCATTTATATATTTTTTTGAAATTTTCTTTAATTAGTTATGAATTTTGGAAATTTTAGCCTTAAAAATTAATTAAATAGCCATAATTAAACCTTAATCTCGTCAGCGCCACATGGCAGCTAACGTGGCACGTTGTCCACGTGGCATGATGAGATTGGTTATTTAAGTTGTCATATCCATCAACTGAGTCAGTCGATGATGACATGCTTTCTCGTGGACCATCCGATCTCAATTGTATGGTTTAGAAGAGGAAAATTGGGGGATTGAGCGTGATTTAATCACAGTCATCCATTCCGATCACGCGAAACGGACGACCCGTGATCTTTCTCCTTCGTGAATGGTGAAAGATGGATATCGTCCATCTTTCCCCATTTGATTCGAGCTCACCCGAGCTCAACCGAGGTAGCTTCGTCTAATAGAGGTGAAGTCCTGTTGAGAAGCTTGAACCTCAATTTGAAGTGAGCTGCTTGGACGACCAATCCACTCACATAGGAACTTCAGCTTTGATTGAACTCAAACCTCTGATGGCTTAAAAGCTTAGGAAATGATTTGATATTGCTCGACGAGGTGTGGTGATGGTGTGCATAAGAGGAATTGAGGTTTGGTTGAATAGGAAGAAGTATGAATCAGAATGGTGATGCCTTGTTTAAGTTTCACATGCAAAGGAAAAATGTTGATCGAGGGAGGTTTAGGAAAGCTTGGGAAGGCTCTCTGGGATTTTGAAAATGCTCAGGGAACTCACTTATGTGAATGGTGATCAATCCCCCAAATTTAGGGGGTATAGCCCTTTATCACGTTGATGGATGGACGGGATCCACCCCTATATTTTCATTGATTCACCACCGTCAAGGCACCAGAGGGGTCGTCATCAAGTCCACATGGCACGCCAGGGTTGGAGGAAGCTCAATGTCTGATACGGGGAGATTGTGTGTTGATTTCCCTTCCTTGCGTCCATCGGTTCACCATGGGTGAGGGAGAGGAAGTGTGCTTCCTTTGGTCCATGGTAAGTCCTAGGCATGCTTAGGTTGGGCTAGGCAGGTTAGGTATGCCATGTTAGGAAGTTTGATGGCCCCATGAGAGAGGAAGTGGACTTCACCTTTTCTCACAAGAATCCTATGCAAAAGGGT
The DNA here is from genome assembly GCA_021442155.1 of Cymbidium sinense. Taxonomy (NCBI): domain Eukaryota; kingdom Viridiplantae; phylum Streptophyta; class Magnoliopsida; order Asparagales; family Orchidaceae; genus Cymbidium; species Cymbidium sinense. The sequence goes on from CM038221.1 coordinate 154,870,381, forward strand.
TTGTCCAATGGTTAATCTCCTTGGATTGGATCCCACTTGGATTTGGGCTAGTTTGGGAGTGATCTAGGACTGGTTTGGGTGGGTTTGGTTAGCCTTTAGGCCATGGGTTGGTTTTGGATGTTTGGCTTCATTTGGTCAAATGGGTTCATATGGGTTCATGTTGGGTTGGGTTGACCAATTGGTCAAATTGGGTCAATCCAAAGCTTGGGTTAGGTTCATATGATGATTTGGAATGTTTTGGTTCAATTGATTTGTATTAGTTTGGCTTAGGTTTGGTTTTGGCTCATTTGGATTCAAATGGGTCAAATGGGTCAAATTGACCAATTTGATCAAATTGGGTTGGGTTAGGTGTTGGTTTATGTTCAATTGGCTAATTGAAATTGATTGTAGGCTTTGGTTTGGTTTAATTTAGAATTAATTTAGATTTTGGCCAATTTGACCCTTTAGATCAATTTAGGCTAGGTTGGGTCAAGTTGACAAATTGGTCAAATTAGGCTCAATTATGGCTTTGGTCAAATTCAATGATCAATTTGGAGTGAACTTGAGCCATTGGTTGCAATCAATTTGGGTTAAATCATGATTTAACTAATTTTGGCTTTTTAGGCTAATTTAGGTCAAATGGTCAATTGGACTTGGTTTGGCTCAATTAAGGGTCTGGTCATGTTCAATCATTGATTATGAATGTGTTTGAATCAATGGTTTTAATCAATTTGGTATATGGTGGGTTTTAGCTAGTTTGGGTTTCATTTGGGCTAAAGTTTGACTTGTTCAAAGGACCAAGTTGACTTGGTTTGACTCAATTCAAGATAGTTGATCAACCTAGGATGATTGTTGATCATGATATGAGGTTTAGATGGACTTAGTTCAATCCAATTTGGGTGGGATTAGAACTTGGCTCAAAAAAGTCTTTTAGGTCACTTTGGATCAAGTGGACCTAAATGAGTCAATTGGTTTAGTTTTGGCTTGATTCAAGTTTAGTTGAACTCATATGTGAGCTTAGGTTTGAAATATAAATCCAACTACAATCAGTTTAGAGTGCAATAGATTTTGGCTTATTTGAAATTTTCAAGTAAAAAAAGGCTAACTTGGGCTTGACTTGAGTTTGGTTTGATAATTATAGTTTATGTTTATATTTGGGTGAGTGATTGAAGGAATGATTGATTCATGAAGAAATTCATGGGTTTTGAATTGATTTGGATAGGATTTGGCCAAATTCAAGAAATTAGCTTAAAAGGATAAAATTAGAAATTTGATTTGATTTGGGTTTGGTTTTGGCTATTTGATTTATATTTCATTTATATTTGTGAATATAAATGAAGACATAAATGATTTATGAGAAAATCACTTGAGTTTAGAGTGATTTAAAGCAAATTTGACCAAGCTTAGGGATATAGGTCAAAAGGGCATAAGTAGGAAATTGATTTAGTTTGATTTATTTTTGGTCATTGGAGGGTGGGTTTCATTTATATTTGAATATAAATGAAGGAATAATTGATTTATAAATAATCAATTGAGTTTGGATTAATTTGGGTTGAGATTTGATTAAGCTTATAGATGTAAGTCCATATGGCTTAAGAAAGGTTTTGATTTGGTTTGATTTAGTTTGATTTGATTTGGCTCATTTGAATTTGGATTTCATTTATATTTGTGAATATAAATGAAGGAATGATTGATTTATAAAGAAATCAACCAAGTTTTATTTGGTTTAAAGGGGATTTTGGCTAACATATGAATGTGGTTCATATGGCTAAGAAGGATTTTGGAATTTGAATTTAATTTTGGGTTTCAATATTTTGATTTGGCATTTGGGTTGGAATTTTATTTGAGATTGAATTGGTATTTGAGAAAATCAATTGAATTGGATTGATTTGAATTTGGTTAAGGCTAAGTCCATAAGATAAAATCAAAGGGCTTAGGAAGGGTTTTAGAATTTAAATTTGATCATGGTTTCAATCATTTGATTTAGAATTGATTTATAATTTGGATTTGAATTGGATTTAAGGTTTGATTTGAGAAGGAGAGAATGGATTTCATTTAGGCTAGAGGGTTGGCAAGTTTTCCTAACTCCCTAAGGCATAATTTATTCATATGGTTAATCCTTCTAGGTCTTTAGGCTTAGGTTAAGTGTTCACCTAATCATTAGAGGTGTCTTAAGACTAAGGAGCACTTAGTGTCTACAAGAGTCCTAGATCTATGATGAGGAAGTTGAGAACTCACTCCAAAAATGAGGTCAACAGTGCATTACATAAATTAGAACTAAATACATGAGGAGTGTACATTTGATGCATGTCTAACATGATTGAGAAAAAGTGATGTAAAATAGCATCAAGAGAAACAATAGATAGATAGAAATAATGCTTAAAATGAAGAGTACAATAATATTTGATGATTAATCTCCATTTGCAAAAGAAATGACATAACTAAAACTTTTAATCTCCAAGAAGAATAGATGGTGACAAAGACTTATAAAAAGTTAACTTGAAATCATGCAACAAACTTATAATATTCACCTTACACTAGATGTGTCTAACAATGCACACACTTTGAAAGCCGTTAGTGTAAGGTAAGCAGATAACAATACACCAATAAAAAGAGCTAGAATCTTTCTATTTCTAATTGAAAAACCAACACAATGAAAATTAATTGGTTTTTGAAAAGCATAAGTCTCATATAGGCACATCAGATGGTAGCTACAAAAAAGATTACCCTAAGCAATTTGTTTCATTGATGACAGTTGATTGATATCCCCATGTACAAGAGAATGTGTAAGTGTAATACATGTTTAATAATTGACAATTACTAATTTAACAAAGTTTGAGCAATTAATTCCTAATGATCATGAATTTAATCAATTATAATTAGAATTTTTATATAACAAAAAATTATATCTAACATAATAAAAAAACTCAACATAAGCCCTATTGGGGGTAACCTGAGCACTAGTGGAAACTAAGAGGTTAGTCCTTAATATGTGTTTCAAACATGTGTCTCCCAGTTGGAGAGAAGACTAACTCCTTCATAGGTCAAGCACAAATTGCATACATAGCAAGTGAATTTTACATTGCAATTATAACATAAGCCCTTTCCTTATTTCTTGACCATTTCAACAATGCTTAACCATTTAATAGAAATTTGTGGTTTAGAAAAAGTGAGTTTAGTGGAGGTACAAATAAAGGTGGAGTTCAGCTTGTCAACATTAAAAGAGGAATATAAACAACAACTTTAAGCTTCATTGGATAGCTCCATGTAAAAGGAAAGGAGGATTAGAACAAGGAAGGCTAAGATGAAGATTACTTATTTTCCATAAAATGAATTGGATTATAACCTACCAATTTATATTCTTTTTGTCATCACCCTTCTTTACTAACCAATCTATTAATGTCATCTACACTCAATTTACCCTCAAATCCTAACCACATGATCCTGACTTCACTATTACAAAATACTAGCTTCTACATATTGCCCAAGGAGAATTCCTTTGCTTGATTTATGGATGTCAATTTTGGTTGCTTAAGGTGTTGTAGTCATTTCCACAGGAGTCTTCAGCTGCGTTCATGCCCGTCGCAGTATTATCGGGTTATTAATTCATAAAATTAAGTTTCATCACCTTGCTCCAACTACTTTTGTAGATCAACAATCAACCTCCAAACCAGCCAACTTCAACAAAAAACAATGGGGTGCCAAATCATTAGATGCTCATAAAAATAAACATTTAGGTCAACCGATCTCATAGAGACAACTCTAAATATTAGGATGCACTACATCATCCTAAAGGTACCTAGTGACAACTAATAATATCCACCTAGAAGTAACCAAAAGAAGTTTAAAGAAGACTTTTCTTCGTAATTTTGTACACCAACAATTTACTAGCTCTAAATCTAAGCAATGAAATCAAACTATATTGTCCACCTTAAGCAATGTACTACTACCTCGTATTAGATCTCATGATGTCTCTATTAGATCTCATGATGTACAAACATGTACCAAATAATTGAAGACCAAGTTGAACAACCTAGAAGAGCAATATTAATAAAGTGGTCAACATCAACAAAAATAACAATATGAAGATGTCAAACACAAACAAAGCCCACCAAGCACAATGGAGTCACTTGTGGCATAGTAGATGATCAAACATAGTTGATCAATGAACTATACATCCCAAGTCCAAAAAAAATTCATATAGTGCCAACAACGCGATCCACTACTCTCAACCTTAGAAGAACACAATCACTCAAAACTAACACCAGGAATGGAAAACATGATAAAACTCAAGAACAAAAAGCCTAAATTCATCAAAAGAAAGGAGTCTTCACATACCAATTCATTCCAGTCTTGCTCGACAGTCTCCATCAACAATCCATAGATCTCAATCTAGAGAGAGATAGAGAGGGTGTTTTGCCTCCTCTGATCCTCTCCTCCTATTCCGTGATTATTTTCATGAATCTCATGATTTAGATTTGAGTAAAACTCAATTTTAGGATCTTTCAACCATTGCAAGTTCAACGTTAAGAGCTGGTTTTATCTATTATGATAGTAATTTTAATAGTTAAGGCAGAGGGTGGTGGATAAAATAATAAAAGAGAGAAGCTTTAGAAACAAAGTCTATTGGTGGGGATTTGTTTTGTGCAATGTTTCAAATTTTTGTAATTTGAAGGGCTATTATGAAATTATGAAAGGTAAAAAGAGCTCTTAGGACCTGATGTAATCTATCAAGCCGGCCCACGAGGTAGAAGGAGCCCTTAGGACCTAATGTAGTCTATGAAATTAACACGACAACTTGGCCCAATGGATGATTTTATGAAGTACAATATTATTAATTTCAAAATTAAGGATAATGAAACGTTATGTAATTATTTGGAAGTCTAGTGCAATAACTCAGCAATAATTATGGATATTTTATTTATTAGAAAAGATTGTGATAATGATGAGTAAAAAATATAAGTATTTATATCTCTTTTTTTAAAAAAAATAAAATTATGTTTAACCTATTTGTGATGGGAGTATATTTTTTATAACTCATCTAACTGGGGAAGAATAGTATTTATTTAAAATCATATTTGAAATTATATATTTTTATGATTTCTTATTCATCATTTAAAAACAATTATATTTTAAAAGCTAAAGATTTTATCTTATAAAATTAAAGGTTATGCTGAAATACATTTTGTATGTTGTGCAATTAAAATTTCAATTGACATAACAGTTGGTATGAGATAAGGTGAAAGAAGATCACATTCATTTTGCTATTAGTACTAACATGTGCAAATCAAAGAAAGGCATCATAAAGTGTTAGTGGTTGCTTTACTTATTCTCATGCATTTGATCTACAACTTAAAGTCGATTTGATTAATACTCAATTAAATAATAAATAAATAAATTTAAAATTTTATTTAGGAACTCAAAGGTTAAGTGAATCTAATATGAACATAATCCAATTTGTTTATTTATATTTACAAACAAGTTTGTTTATTGTTCAATATTAACCTTGAAATTTTTTTATTAAATATAATTTATTTAACAATTTATTTTACAATCATACAATATATAATTATTTGTTAATAGAAGTTAATGTCTTGAATCTCATATATTATTTCTAAAATTTTAATTATTATTATTTTTATCTCTTCTTTGTACTTTCAAGTTTCTTCATTTTCAATCTCTTGAGAATGCATACCTATGCAATGGTACACCAAAGGTGTAACTCACACACTATAGGAGGTGAGTATATCTTTTGTTCTTCGCTTTTATCATCACAAATAATTTATCATCATATTAGCTTAGCTTTAACCACATATTCTCCAATCACCATTGTGAGAATCCAACTGCACTACATTGAAATTAAGATGATTGGACAAGAGGCTTAAGGGAGATCAAGACTGATACAAATGCCTAATCCCACAGCTCTTTGATTTCATAGCAATATAAATTAAACTACAAAATTATATGCCCCTAAATTAAATTAGCAATAATTTATTTCTAAAACATTAGTTCTAGGTTCAAAACAAACAACTAATGCTACTTCTCTCATTCATATGTTTTCACATAATTTTTTTTTCTACTTTGTATCAAAAATTTTCTTGGCTTTGAAGAATGATATAGTATTGGAATGAAATCAAAAGATAAATCATACAAAGTATTATTGATAATATATTTTATAATATTTAAAAATTTATCCTTCTACATTCATATGACAAAAGTATTACTAATTTTGATGCATTTTATGATAATAGATGTTGTGAATTTGATATATCAATATCATAACATAGATATAATAGTATTAAATGTAATGTATATTTAAAGTCCAATCTTAATATAGTTCATAACTTCTTTTTTTGTTGCAATCATTAAATACAAAATTTAGAGTTGCCATTCTAATTGTTAAATTGTAAATGATACTCAAATTTAGTACTTCATAAGATTTGAAAGACTTTACTATGGTAATTATGAAAAATAATGTTGAAAAGATATAACATAATCATTGCAAATTATATATGAATATGAAAGGCAATTTCATAGTGAATTGTGCCTTTCCACCAATGAAATGTGTCTTACATAGAACTTGCCTTGGAGGGGTGGATAGAAGGCCTTAATTATGATGGGTGGATAAGGATGTGTGAAAGATATTTAGAAGAGTGAGATAATTTTATATCAGAGCTTGGGCCAAGAAAATAGGGTCAACTAATAACACAAGTCCAGTTAGCCCTAGGACTAGACTTTATAACTTTACCCTTAAGGCCATAACATAAAGGGGATTTAAGACATAGTTCTTATTACGTTATAGGAGAATACTAGGAGATGTGATCTAGAGTTTTTAGAGGGGATATAATAAATTTATGATATTTAGTCTAGAGAGAGACAAAGTAGGGCTCTTTCCTCATCTAGTTATCCCCACTATTCTTGACTCTTCGCACGCTTCTAGCAATTTGGATTTGAGTAACACTCAATTTTAGGATCTTTCAATCATTGCCTATTTAATGGCCTAAGCTAGTTTTACCCACACTGATAGTAATATTAATAGTTAAGCTAAAGAGTGGTGGATAAAATAACAAGAGAGTGAAGCTTTAGAAAAAAAAAGGTCTATTTGTGGAGATTTGTTCTTTGCAAAGTTTGTAAGTTTTTGCAATTTGAAGGGCTATTAGAAATTATGAGAGGCAAAAAGGAGCTTTTGGGATCCATAATTATTTGTTGGATAAAGATAGAGATAAATATGCTAAAAATTAAGGATTTTATAACTCATCTTTTTAGAAAATAAATTTATATTTAAGCTAATTGTGTAAATCTTCCTTCTTTTTTATAACTCATCTAGTTGGGGAAGAATGGTGCTTTTTAAATTTCATAATTAAAATTATATATTTTATAATTTATTAATCACCATTAAAAAATATTTATTATAAAAACTAAAGATCTTATCTTTGAAAATTTGAAAGGCATCATAAAACACTCAAAATGATTAGAAGGGTTACTATACTTATTCTCATGCACTTGATGAGCAACTCAAATTGGATTTGACTAATAATACTTCAAATTATTTATTAAATAAATTTTAAAATGTTTGGGAACTCAAAGGTTAAATGAATTAGTTTGAACACAATCCAATTTGTTTATATATTTTTACAAACAAGTTTATTTATTGTTAAATATTAACCCTAAAATTTTTTTAATTAAAATAATTTATTTAACTTTTTATTTTATAGTCATATATTTATATAATTATTTGTTAATATAAGTTACCAGCTTGATTCTCATATATTATTTCTAAAATTTTGTTTTTTTATTACTTTCTATCTTCTTTAGTATTTTCAAGTTTTGTCACTTTCAATCACTCGAGAATGCATAATTAAGGGGCTATTTGGGTTCAATTTTGTTTTGTGTTTTTAGTTTTATTTTTATGCTATTTTAAAAAATATATTTATTTGATATATAATTTATGTATTTTACTTTTTTATTTTCAAAAATAACTAATATTTAAAAAAAATACTCAAAATAATTTTTAGATGTTTTGAATATTTTTAAAAATAATAATTAATATCAAATATATTTTCCTTAGAAACAAAACATAAATAAAGTAAAATAAAAAATAAAAAATAAAAGTGATCCCGAACCTGCCCTAAGCAATGGTACACCAAAATTGTAATGCACCATATTAGGTGAGCATATCTTTTATTCTTCTCTTTGATCATCAGATAATTAACACCTTGACAATTTTATGATCTTATTATCTTAGCTCTAAGCATTGTGATGCATTTAAATTAAGGTGATTGGGAAAGAGGCTTAAAGGAGATCAAGATTGATAAGGACACCAAATCCCACAACTATTGCTTGGATTTCATGGTAATATAAATTAAGCTACATGATTTTATCTCCCAAAAATTAATATAGCAACAAGTTTATCTCTAAAACATTACTCCTATGTTCAAAACAAACAACTAATGCTATTTCTCTCATTCATATACTTGACACATAATTTTTATTTATTTTTATCTGCTTTGCATTGAAAATTTTCTTGGCTTTTAAGAATGATATAGTATTGAAAGCAAAATCAAAAGATAAATCATATAGAGTATTGTAGATTGAATATTTTATGATATTTAAAAATTAATTCTTTTTCATTCATATGATTAAAGTATCACTAGTTTTGATGCATATTATGTTAATAAATGTTTTTTTTGTAAATTTGATTAATATAATAGCATTAATCTATTAATAAAGTAGTATTAAATGTAATGTATATTTGAAGCCCTATCTCAATATAATTCATAACTTCTAATTTTTTTCATTGCAGTCATTAAATACAAAATTTAGAGTTGACTATTCTAGTGGTCAAATTATAAATGATACTTAAAATTAGGACTTCCTAGGATTGGAAAGACTTCACTATGGTAATTATGAAAATAATGGTACAAATATATAATGCAATCATTGTAAATTATATATGAATAAGAAAGACACTTTCCTAGTGAATTGAACTATTTCCTCCAATGAACTTAAATTATATGATTTATTGATGACTTTCTTCATTGTAATAAATTAACTAAACTTCTTGAGATCAAATTATGTATTCATTTTCAGGAATTAGTGTAAGTATATTTTCTAAGGAATGCTTCTTATATAGATAAATACTTATATTTATATTTTATATTTTACTTTTAATTTCAAATATTTAATTTATATTATTAAATTTATATATTGATTTATTGCAATCCCTTTTTAATCGTCTATTTCATTGAACAAGTTTAGTAGAGCCTAGCATATAAATTCTATCATTCTAATTATACTATTAACTTGATCTAATGATATCAACTTGGGTACCTTGATGTTAAAGGACAAGATTCACATCAAGTTAAAAAAAAATTACCCCTTTTGAGGGGTAGGCTAAAATATTTTTTGAATGTATATTATATTTGTTTATTTATGAAAATGTGTCATGCATTAAGTCCTTAGCACTAAATTTTAAGCAAGCAAAGAACATAATTTTTTTTTTTATAAAATAAGCTCTTAATAAAAAATTACAAGTTAGTCTAAGAAAGTACAAACTTTACTTTCATATATGAGTCAACACCCTAGACTAATTATTGAGTTGTACTTGTAATACTCTATTTATAAAGGGTTTAATTTAATAAATGGTTACTAGAGAAAGATCTTATACAAGAAATGTCTAGCCTTGTAGATGAAGACAACTAGTTGGAGCTTATCATTAATACCAAAAGCTTATCATAAAACATGTAAACATTCTTAATTATCTCATTGTTTTTTTAAATAAAAAAAAGATAATAACTAATTTTAAGATCTTTTGTTATGATTGATCCACCAATCACAAGTGATAAAGGTTGAAGCTCCAAAAAATCCCTTTGTGTTAAAATTACTGATTATCAGGGTTAGTCTAGATGTTGAATTGATCTAGACTTGGAGGGGTAGATAGAAGGTCTCCAATTTCCATGATGGGTGGATAAGGACATGTGAAAGATCTTTAGAAGGGTGGGAGAATTTTATATGGGGTTTGAACCAAGAGAAGAAGATCAACTAATAACTTGGGTCCAACCAAGCCTAAGACTACTCTTTATAATTTTACCTTTAAGGTTATAGCAAAGAGGATTTAAGATGTGGTTCTTATTAAGTTATAGGAGAAGACTAAGATACGTGATCTACAATTTTTTTAGAGGGGAACTAATAAATTCAAGTTAAATGGTTGAAGTGGAGGAATGCATTTGGGCTATTGTGTGATAGAAAAGCACCACTTAGACTTAAAGAGAAAATCTTATAAGATGGTGGTATGATTTATGGCATAGAATGATGGCCAATAAAAGAGAAGCATATAATTAAGTAAAGTGTTGCAGAGATGAGGATGCTCAAGTAAATGAGCGGCTTTACACTTAGAGACAAAATGTGAAATAAATATATTCGTGAAAACATTGTAGCAGCTATATTGGCATATAAGATTATAAAGAGATGCATTAGATGATTTGATCACAAAAAATGTCAACCATCCGATGACCCAATTAGGAGAGTAGATGTATTAGATTTGACTTATGTTAAGAAAGGTAAATATAGACCTAAAAGATTTGGTTAGGAAGTGTGAAAAATGTTCTTATTCTAAAGAATTAAATGAGAATTTGACACATAATAGGACACAATAGAGAAGAAGAATTTTATTGTTGTTGTAGTGGAGTGATGGAAAACCTAGGTTAAGGTACTTAGTTTAGGCTGATTTTGGCTAGTCTTAAAACATATCAAGTGTTGGATCTAATGATGAATTTGAGAGTTGGAGAGGCTTAAAAGATTTAGGATGATATTTGAAGATTGCATTTAAAATTTTTAATTATGATTTAAAAAGTTTTGATGGTCGTGGTAGGATGAGAGCCAAACCAAGTTGAGTTTGCCCTAGTTTTGGTTAACCACTTGAAAAATGCATAAGTATTTTTTCCCCAGTGATTTCAATGTCAATATTTTTTCTTACATTAAAAACCGAATTTCATTAATCAAAACAAATAATTAAGGCAATATGCTAAGTCTTTAGAAAAGATGCTTAAAAGGAAAAAAATTCAAAATAATGAGGAAAGGGGGGATTGGCTGCTTTAATTTTGACTCTAATGAATGAGCACCTTTTCCTTTTAAATAAAATAAAAATACAAATATAAAAAGAATAAATAATAAATTAAAGCCTCTTAGATGGAGAAAAACACTTAAAATTTAATATTTGAATTTTAAACTTTTATCATGCATAAAATCTAAAATTTTTTAGAAATTTTTTTAGAAATAAAATTTTTAAATATTAACTTTTTAAATTTTATTATTGGATGAATCTATCTTGAGCTTTGATATTGATCTTATAATGGGGGCATTATGATCCTTGCTCTCATCTTAAGCTATTGAGCTTGCTTTAGTAATGAGGGTATAATAATTATCTGCTTGATGTTCTGCATCATATATTTAAGGGAATATTTTTCTTGGTGGGCTTGATAACTTTATATAATTTCATAGATTTAAATTGATGAGTTTGGTGGCTTTATGTTGTCCTAATTACTATGAGTGGGAATAATGGTTTTTATCATAATATTTTTAATTATTAGGAATTACAAGTTTATATATGCTAAGGCTACTTAATTTTATTATGGCTTATTGTATTTCTATTAGTTAAGTTTCATTGGTGGAACATACATTCCTTTAGAGGAAGGTGTAAGTCTATATAGTTTATTGGATTGTTAAGACACAACCTTCACGGAGGCTTATATCTAACTAATAAAATTCCATCTTAATGAGTTTTAAGGGCCATATATAAAGATGTAACTAAAGATGTTGTTACAGCTAGCAACCATGTAACTAATATATAGGATGTATTGTGCAAGTTAATGTGTGGCATTCAATGACCATGTCTTTAGCAACCCCTTTCAATGATATGATTAAATATCCTCTAATATTAATGGCATATTTCATTTCTCTACTTTTTTAGATACTAGTTGAGAGTGTTTAATATAAGTATATATTTTTTTAAATAGACTTGCACAATCAAACAATTTAACTAAAAGGATTTAGATCTTTTGCATTCTTGAATATTACCAAGGGCCTTATATTTATAATTTTATGAATTTGAAAATCCCTTGAGTATTTTATAAATATTTATAACCTTAGAAGAAGTTGTTGTATTCTTAAATAGTTATGGATATTTAGGAGGCTATTTATGCTACTAAGACTTGAGAGTATGTAACTTTGAGCCTACTAGACCATTTATGGTTAAGCATGAGACAAAACTACTACCAGAGGATCATAATAAAGCCTTAGACCTAAGATTGTATATTGTTTGGATAAAAATGAAGAATGAAACTAAATTGATTTTATTTTATTTGGCTGTTAAAATATTGATTTAGTTATTGGAATTAATTTAATTATTAGATTTTTATGTCACGTGCTTTATTTTTTTTATAAAATAGATCAAATCAAAAAAGTTAAATTGTGCTAATATCTTTAAATATTTAATTCGTAAGGTTTATAAATTCTAAATAAATAATTGACAAAAAAATCAATATGAATAATATTTACCCCTTATATTGAAATTATTAATTTAGCAAGCATTATTTAGTATTCTTCTTAGTACATATAGTTTAAATTAAATATTAATAAGTTAATTATTAAATTTATGTGTATTTGAATTCATTCAAAATCAAATTGAACTAAACTAAATAAAGTTCAAGTCAGTTTAGTTTGATTTGAAAAATATTTGTAGTCTGGTTAGTTCATCCTTTTAAACTTTATTATTGAATCAATTACTTTAGCTAATTTGCAAACCAAACCATTTAAATTGCCCAAAATGCACACCCCAACATGAATCAAGATAAGATTATTAACCTATAAATTTGTAAGAGAGCATGCCTCTTAAATATCTTAGAGACTCACCAACCATAATTTTTGTTAACTTGTTATACTATCATTGACTTGGAATGCCTTAGCTATCTAATATAAGTTGCAGCTACCCTTTGGTCCCTAATAATGCCAATTGTTATGATGAGTTAAGATAAGCTTTGAATGCATACATAGCCACCTTAATTTTGAATGACCTCCCTTTAATTAAGTTCATTGAATTCTGATTTGGTGGAGCCTTAATAAGTTATACTAGTTCTTGAAAATGTTTAATTAAATCCCAATAAGTCCAAGTAGCTTTGTTGACCTCACTTTTGGAGTGAGTTCTCAACTTCCTCATCATAGATCTAGGACTCTTATAGACACTAAGAGTTCCTTAGTCTCAAGACACTTCTAGTGATTAGGTGAAAACTTAACCTAAGCCTAGAGACTTAGAAGGGTTAGACATAGGAATAGGTTATGCCTTAGGGACATAGGAAAACTTGCTTACCCTATAGCCTAAACCCAATCCACACTTTCCTTCTCAATCCAAACCTTAAATTCATACAAAACCAAGTTTTCAAAACTCATAATCAATCCCATGATCAAATTCAAGCTCAAGATTTCTCCATAAAACCCCATAATTAAATTCAAAGCCCTTTCTAAGCCCTTTGATTTCATCTTATGGACTTAGCCTTAACCAAATCCAAATCAATCCCAATTCAATTAATTTTCTCAAATATCAATTCAATTCCTCAATCATTTATCAAATCCAAATCCAAATTCCAAACCAAATAATTCAATCTCAAATCAAATCCAAGATAAAAATTCCTTCTTAAGCCTTATGACTCACTCTCATAAGCTTAGCCAAAATATCCACCTAAATTATCCCAAACTTGATTGATTTCTTTATAAATCAATTATTCCTTCATTTATATTCACAAATATAAATGAAACCCATACCCAAATGACCAAAACTAAATCAATTAAAGCCATCTCTCTAAGCCTTATGGACCTATCTCCATAAGCTTAATCAAATATCATACAAATCAACCCAAAATCAATTGATTTCTTTATAAATCAATTATTCCTTCATTTATATTCATAAATATAAATGAAACCCACTCTCCAATGACCAAAAATAAATCAAACTAAATCAATTCCCTACTTAAGCCCTTTTGACCTACATCCTTAAGCTTGGTCAAATTTGCTTCCAAATCACTCCAAACTCAAGTGATTTTCTCATGACTCATTTATATCTTCATTTATGTCTCCAAATATAAATGAAATATAAATCCAAATAGCCAAGATCAAATTCAAAATTAAACCAAAACCCAATTCAAGCCTTTTTAGTCAATTTCTTGGACTTGGCTAAATCCTATCCAAATCAAGCCAAAACTAATAGACTTTCTCATGAATCAATCATTCATTTAATCATCTACCCAAATATAAATATAAACTATAATTATCAAAATAAACTAAAGTCAACCGAGGTCAAGCCCAAGTTAGCCTTTTTGACTTGAAAACTTCAAATGAGCCAAAATCAATTATACTCCAAATTTATTGTAGTTGGATTTATATTTCAATCGTAGGCTCATATATAAGTTCAACTAAACTTGAATTAAGCCAAAACCAAACTAATTGACCCATTTAGGTGACCCAAAGTGACCTAAAGGACCCTTTTTGAGCCAAATTCTAATCCAACCCAAATTGGATTAAACTAAGCCCATTCAAGCCTCATATCATGATCAACAATCACCCTATGATGATCAACCACCTTGAATTAGGTCAAACCAAGCCAACTTGGTCCTTTGACCAAGTCAACTTTTAACCTAAATGAAACCTAAACTAACCAAAACCCATAATATACCAAATTGATTGAAACCATTGATCCAAACCAACTCATAATCAATGATTGAACATGACAAACCCTCCATTGAGCCAAACCAAGTCCAATTGGCCATTAGACCCAAGTTGACCCAAATTGGCCTAAAAAGCCAAAATGGGTCAAATCACAATCTAACCCAATTTGATTGCAACCAATGGCTAAAGTTCATTCCAAATCAATTATTGAACTGACCAAAGCCATAATTGAGTCCAATTTTAAATTAGTCAACTCGACCCAACCTAGCCCAAATTGACCTAAAGAGTCAAATTAGCCAAAATTCAAATTAAATCTAAATCAAATCAAACCAAAGCCTACAATCATTTTTAATTAACTAATTGAACTTGAATCAACACTTAACCTAACCCAATTTGGTCAAATTGGTCAACTTAGCCCATTTGACCTATATGAATCCAAGTGAGCCAAAATCAAACCTAAGCCAAATTGATTGAAACCACTTGAACTAAAACTCTTCAAACCATCATTTGAACCTAACCAAGCCTTGGTTTGACCCAATTTGACCAATTGGTCAACCCAACCCAACATGAATCCATATGAACCCATTTGACCAAATGAAGCCAAAGCACCCAAAACCAACCCATGGGACCTTAGTGGCTGACCAAACCTGACCTAAATTGACCTAGGTACGCCCAAAATCATCCCAAAAAAAAGTGGGCCCCATCCAAGGGGATTAGCCATTATACAAACCTCTTTATATAGGATTCCTTCCCCATTTGGCAAAGTTCACTCTCATGGGAGGCCATCCAATTGCTAAATGAAGCATGCCTAGCCTTCCTAGTGCACCCTAAGCACACTAGGGCTTGCCATGGACCAAGGGGAGGTGAGTTAATTCACCTCCCATGCAAACCGAGCACCCTATGGACAAAGGAAACCAAATCTCCCCACATCAGGCATTGAGCCACCTACCAAGCCCTCCTCCACTCTTGAGCTACATGGACTTGATGGAGATAATTCTGGCAGCTGACTGGTGAGAAAATGGGATTGAATCCCGTCCATCCACCTCACCAATTGAGGGGATACACGCTCTCAATTCAAACAAGAATTCATGTATTTAACTTCATTTGAGCTAGAGGGAGTGAAGGAGAGTCTCCCACAATAATTCCCCAAGCTCCCAAGCTCTCCCATTTTTCCCTCTCTCAATTTTACATCAAGTCAAAACATGGGAGGTCTCCCTTGATTCAAACTCATCCATCTCTCAATCGAACTTCAATCAAACTTGCACACACCTTCCTTGGACCTAGTCGAAGCCATATGAATCATTTCCCAAGCTCCAAAGCCATCAAAAGTGGGAGTTCAATCAAGACCAAATAGTAAATTGGATGATCTTGGTCTCCAAGGAAATCTAGCCCAAATCAAGGCCCAAGCTCTTCAATAGGCCTTCATCTCTACTAGACGAAGCCACCTCCGTCGATCCCACCAGCGGTCTTGAGCTCTCACAAGGTAATTCCTTAAAACCATAGCCTAGGTGATTTCAGGTTTGGTCTTTTATGAAAGAAATTTCTATTGCATGTGATCTTAATCGTTGGATGTGTTCCTCTTCTTCCCTTGATGGTGTATGATCATTTTGGAATCAATCCAAGATTTGGTGAGCTTAGATCAAAGGAGAAAGATGGACGAAATTTGTCTTTCGTCGCTCACAAAGGAGAAAGATCATGGGCCATCTGTTCCACGTGATTAGATCACTTAGATCTCTGATTATTCTCTCTAAACTGTGGGATTAATTGTGGCCATTCGATCATAGATGGGATAGTCTATGAGAAAACGCGTCCGCCACTGGCTGACTCAATCGTGCGATGTGACAACTTAAATAACCTATCCCATTGCGCCACATGAAAAGCCACATAGTATGCCACACACATGGATTAGGGCTTTAATTAGGGCTAATTGATCTATTTTAAGGCTGAAACTTTCATAATTCATAACTAATTATAGAAAAATCTAAAAAATGCAAATGAGGATTCATTTTAAAAGTATTTCAAAGAAGAATTTAACAAAAATATTTTGGATGGATTTTGAACAGTAAACAGAGCTTAATTATAGTTTAATTAAAAACTTAATTAGCTTAGTTACTCCTTAATTAATCATCCAATTGATTTAAAACTTTCTGCTGATATTTAGGGGGACCTCTGCCTCGCTAATTTTTCTTGGAATTTATTGGTTGCTTAATTAAAAAAAATGGAGTAGTTAAGCCCTAATTACCCTCTTAACTTCATTAAGAGGTGATTAAGCATATGAATAATAATTAATTAATTATTTAGATTTCCTAATCACTGTTGAACAGTAAGGAGACTTAGGGAAGTGGATTGGAGCCTCCCTCCTAATTCTTTCTCTAATTTTCCTCTCTTTTCAACTAAAATCCTAATTATTAATTAATTAACTAATTAGAAACTTAATTAGCTAATTGGAATTCAAATCATATTAAGTCATGCTTAATCCAATGGATGGCTTATGGAATTAAGTGGGGACCTCTTTTCCCTTAAGTCCATTTCATTTTCAAAAGATAATCAAATTTGATAATTAAGAGAGAAAAATTAATTAATGGATTAATCCTTTGATCAAATAAACTAAAAATTTAACTAAATTTGATTTCCTTCATTAATCCTTGGGTAGTTCTTTGGGTGTTCAATAACCTAAAGAGAGCCTAATGAAATTATGGTTAACTCACATGTGTGAGAAAATGATTAAAGTAATTGAAATGATTCCTAATGTTTAATTATTAAATGATTATAAGCTAATTGCATTAGGCCCCTGTGAGAATGAAAAATTTTCATCCTTCATTCTAAATCTTTTCAGAGAGAGAGAAAAGAAATAAATGAAGAATAAAAATAATCCTAAACACCTCTTGTGTTGGACACCATGCAGATCCACAGATGTTCTTATTAGGGTGATTGGGTATGACATTGAAGAATGATGTACTGTCTTGAGAACAGAAGTCACCATCCTACAAATGGACCTAATCATCTGAATAAGGACTTCTAAGGACAATGGGTCTTTGGAATGTACCAAAAATTCTTCCCCTACTTTACATGGAAAAGTAAAGCAAGGTTTATTTTAAACCGAGTTCATTAAGTTTCCCATTGAGGTAAGCCCCTATAGTTAATTACATCTTAAGAAATGAGATTTCTTAGGAATATTTTGATTAAGGTACATGATCATTGTCTCCAAAGATTTCAAAGATAAGACTATCAATCAATTGGTTTATTTTTAGAAGATCAAGTGGGATTGATCAATATGAGGGAGTTATTATCGAAGCCAAATGAAGATAAGTAGGGGATGCTTAGGATACTAGAAAACCTGGTAAACATCCCAAACTATCCTATGGTTGGGCTTTATATTTTTGAAATTTGTGTGATTTATTTATTTGAGTTTAATTTTTATTAAAAATCTAGGCTTACAATTCCATGATACAAGGTCATAGAAATGCCTAAGAGGTGAGGATTTATGCTTATGGCCCACAAAGAGAAGTAGAAACCTTTGAACCTAAATCTAGAGAATTTTGGCGAGAGCCAAAAGCATGACCTAAATCTAAGGTGGAAATGGGTATTTGGTTAATCTCTACAAGAAAGGATAAATCACCTGACTGTTGGACTCACAATCGCCTGGGGGTGGCGCCAACTAACTCCTCCTATGATTTTAAATACATGTAGGTAAGTCTTATGCTTTTGCAAGATAGCTAAGTTATTATTTATTTAGAAAGAGACTAAGTCCTTAAACACACTCCCTGAGAGACTAGATCATGTAGGGTATGATTAATGGCTTAAATCTAATGCAAATTTTATTATATTTTATTTTCATTTTTGGACAATCAATTTGACACGGGCATTAGGGTTCATATGCCTAATGCAAGAAAAATTTGATTATGGGCCAAAAAAATCAGAAAGGAGGTGTGTTTCCACCATAGCTCTCAAAGGTCAAGCCAAGTTCTTTGGCAAAGGTGGAATCCCTCCATAACAAGAGTGAAATAAGATACTTTTTATGCATGATGTGAAAACATAGAACATCCAGCCAAGGGGTTGTTAAATCTTTTATCTTGATTTACAACCTAGGCTTTAAGTGAGATTATGAGTTATTTATTTTTAGTTTTGAGTCAATTTAGTTGGATAAAAAATTTATTTTTTAAGAGCCTAATCATCATCCAAGCCACACAACAAAGCAAGAAAGAAACTAAGATAACATGCCATCTTAATGCACAAGCTAAACACACATAAAATAATTTATAAAGCTAGCAAAAGAATAAAAGGTTGTTTATGGTCGGGCTCCACGACAAACCCAAAATCAAATTGGATAGTCAAGCTCTACCACTTATACAACTTGGATTACAAATGAATTAATTTCAATCAAGAAGGAATTCATGTTATGGGGGTCTTCATTATTCATTTTTCTTCTTTTCTTCTTTCTTCTTTCTTCTTTTGGTTGGTTGGAATGTGGTTGCTCCAAAGGCTTCACATGATACATAAGACATAGTCTTATAACAAATTTTCATCCTAATCCCCCATAACAATCATTCCAAATCTTAATTGTAAAATTACATGAAAATAGGAAAAAGGAAATCTAACTAAAACCTGCAAAATAGAGATTAGCTAAACAAACCAAACAATCCCAAGCATGTATATGAATAAATTGGACTTAGCGCCCCACACATGGGTAACCAAGTCCACCTTACCTATTTTGGATTATGCTTACGGGTATAAACAACCTGCATAACAAAAGCATTTTTATATATATTTTATTACAGTGCCCCTTAAGCACAATCTCCTGCAGAAGATAATGGTTAGACTAAGATCGCCCTACCATTCAGTCTACGCACATACACCCTAACATCTAGACTAAAACATAACATCACAAAATAAAAGCAAACATCAAACCATTCACCACCCTAACATAGGACTAGAAATGGTGACTTAGCCTAATGTGTGTGCCATTTATGGTTTGTGTGGTATGTCTTAGCTAGGTTTTAAATTTACAATTCAATTTCCTAAGTATGAAAATGTTCAACTTAGAGGGTAGTTTCATTTAAATGATTTAGTTGATTTCGTTAATTTTATTTTATGATTTGATTTAGTTTGAATGAACCTATAATTAATTACTAAGTGTTGTAAAGAGAGGAAAAGAGAAAAGAACTTCTCTTTCCTCCATATCTTAAGTAATTTCTAAGGTAGATTCATTAGTGACTTTTGTTTAGTGAATGTTTTGTTATGTGTTTTAATTAATCTTAAGTTTTGATTTTCCCTAAACAAACCTATTCAAGAAGAAAGACATTTTAAGATTAAGTAAAGTGAATTACTATTACAAAACACACAACACTTTATTTCTTTTCAACATGTGTAACATGCATATGGATAAATCTTAAGCATTTCTATACATGCAAATGAAAATGTTTAGCACACCTTCATGATGAGGGATATTCCTTAAGGAAATTTAGAATATTTCATGTATGCATGATTTTGTTAAGTAGAAAAAGGGGATTCTTTTATCCATTATTCATATTCACATTTACATGTATGAAAGACATAAGTGAGTACGATGCCATTATTTTCTACACCAGGGGTGTAAGGTACAAGACTTACATGGGGCAACTTAAAGTCTCGCAACCCAGGGATGTTCAGACTAATATATCACTTTTCTTAAATACATGTGCATGTACAAAAAAGAAATAAATGGAAAGAGAATCATGCAAAAAGTTTATGTTTGTTTGTTTAGTTTGTTGTTTAATTTATATGTACAAAAGTGAAGATCCTTCTTAAATGATAACATAGGAATGAATAGGAATAGATTTAAGCAAGTGTTGTGTTCTTTTTCAAATGAACTATACACTTTGCAAATCCTATCCAAACCTATGTTAAAAGAGAAGTGAAGGAAAGTCACATAATGCACATCTTATATTATACTCACATGCAAACTCATAAATAATCATAAGTATACTTTTCATTTGTAATGTTTGATTTATAAGTTTTGAAAATAATTTTGGATTTAGTAGTGAAAATAGCCATTCATATTCTTACTTTAGCCAAAACATGTAATTTGACATAAAGGAAAATTTTCATTTTAATTTGATTTTGTTGAAAGGTGTGAATGCATGATTTTTATATGATATACACATTTAGCATGCTTGGAATGAAATAAAGTGATGAAAGCATATAAATTCATTCACCCTAATTAATTCCTAAAGACAATCATATGGAATAAGATTATTTAAAGTGAATCAAAATTGTTTAAAGAAATTTTTAGTTTTGTTTTGAGTTTGATTTGACTTTGGGAAATGTGAAAAGAGTTTGTTGGTCCTAACCCATTCCCCCCATGTGTGAGTTGATTTAGTTTGTTTTTAGAACCATTAGATTGATTTTATATTTTACTTATGTTAAGGTGTACATTAAGTCCATTAATTACCCCTTACTTACACCATTTAAACATATTTAACCAAATAATTATGAGCCAATGTATGACATAAAACTACAAGGAATTTAAATCAGCAATGCACCTAAGAAAGAAAGGGGCCTAATGCATTTGGCTCATAATTAATGATTAATTAAGCTAAAGGGTTTAATTTAAGTACTTTCATAACCCTTCCCACACATATGGGTTAGATATGATTTCCTTATGCTACTTAGGTTATTGAACACCTGAGTATCTACACAAGAAAGAATTGATTAAATTCAAATTGATTTGATTTTAAAATTTTGATTAATTAAGTCATTTAATAAAGTGATTAAACTATTTAATTAATTTGCACCTTAATTAGATTTTTATCTAAATGAAATAAACTTAAGAGAAAAGATTTGGGAAAGAACTCCTAATCTCATTCCCTAAGTCCATTCACTATTCTAAGATAATTAGCAAACTTAATTAACAAATTTATCATTATTAAATAGGTTAATTAATCATTTAATTAATTAAGAGAGTAATTAAGAGTGAATTAAGCAACTACCCTAATTAAGCCAACCCTAAATTCCAAGAAAATTAGGGGAGACAGAGGTCATCCCATTAATCAACCCTAGGAAGTTTGGAATTAATTACTGAAATAATTAGGGAGTAATTAACATAATTTTATTTTGAATAAAACCCAAATTATTGAAAACTTACTAATCAAAATCAATTAAACTTAATTTTAGATTATTCCCCTTTGAATTATCTTCAAAATGCATTTGAGTTTGTATTTTTCTAATTTTTGTACAATTAGTTATGCATTTTTGAAGTTTGAGTGATTAAGGATAATTAAATAATCCCTAATTATATAACTAATCCCATCGGCGCGTAGATTGCTGAGGTGGCACGTGCTTTCCACGTGGTGCGACGGGATTCATCACTTAAGTTGTCACATCCTATGCCGCATCAGCTGGTGGCACTATGTGGTTTCTCCCTAGACCGTCTGATCAAAGATCGGATGGTCAGGATTAAACCCGCGGGTTGTAAAGGATAAATCGATGATCGGTGGATTAATCGACCGCCCATCCAAAACATGCAATGGATGGTCCATGATTCATCCTCGCCGCCTTGGGAGAGACGGTGATCGTCCATCCCCCATGGCTTGATTCGAGCTTGATTGAGCTCGGATTGAGCTACGCACACCATCAACATACAAGGAGATGAAAATCTAATGGTGCAAATCACTTGGGATTATAATTCCCTTCAAAAAGGTTCAAAGAAAATTTAATGTAAGCTCGATTTTGATAGTACCTCATCGGAGGCTATCACCGGCACTCCCAACCGTTGAGGTAGCTTCGTCTAGTGGAGACGAAGCCCTGTTGAAAGTTTGAAGGCTTGAGGTTGAGTGGATCTTCCTATTGGCCAACTCCTCTTCAAATGCTTGCGGCTTTGATCTAGACCCCTCTTCCGTGGCTTGAACACTTGGGAAACACCTTGGGTAAGCTCGATTGAGTCCTCTGAAGGTGCTTGCAAGAGGAACTGAGCTTTGGTATTGAATTGAGTGAGTTGGAAAATTTCGCCTCCCTTATTTTTAGCTTAAGGAAACTGAGAAATGAAGAATGGGAAGAGCTTAGGAATTGTAAGAGAGAGTGCCTTGGGTCTCTAGCTTGATCGAATGAAAGTGACTTGGATTGATGTAGAATGAGGGGGAGTATATCTCCCCCCACAAGGATCAGATGGCCGAGCTTGGCTTTATCATTTTGATCAAATTGACTAAATTGATTGGGTTGGTTAGGCCATTTTGGATGCCATGTGATTCGATTCTGGAAGAGGAGTGGTGTGGTGAAGTTTTCATGTGCTCATTTGAGTGGAGGAGCGATCCCATGTTAAGAATTTCCTATTGGGTGGTCAGTTTTGGCCTTAAATTGGGTTTGGCAGACCCAAACCCATTGGGACATGCGCACCACACTCATTAGTGTTCACTTGGTCCACTAAGAGGGTGTCAAGTGGAATGGGCCAAAGATTACCCCTTGACCTAGGGGAAAAATGGTCATTTAGCTTTGATTTCATTTAAGGCAGATAGAGAATAGTTTGAAATTGGGGTGTTCCAAATTTCAAAGAATTTGGAGTTGATTTGATATCATTTGGCTCATGTTGACCCATTTAGGTCAAAATGGGTCAACTTGGGTCAAGTTGACCAATTGGTCAAATTGGATCAAACTAAGGGTTGAGTCAAGTTCATATGACCATTTGAAATGTTTTGGTATCATTGGTTTGGTTCAAATTAGTTTATATTTGGTTTTGGTTCATTTGATTTCATTTAGGTCAAATGGGTCAAGTTGACCAATTTGACCCATTTGACCCAATTGGGTTAGGTCATGGGATGGTTTAAGTTTGTTGGTCATTTGAAATATTTTGCTAGCTTTAGTTTGGTTCAATTTTGATTAGTTTGATTTTAGCTTACTTTGGCATTTTAGGTCAAGTTGGGTTCATGGTCAATTGGGCTAGGTTGGGTCTAGTTGGCCAATTGAGGCTTTGGTCAAGTTCAACAAGTGATTTAGAATGAACTTGACCCATTGGTTGCAATTGATTTGGCTTAGATCAAGTTTTGACCCATTTTAACTTTTTAGGTCAAGTTGGGTCAACTTGGGTCAAGTGGCCAATTGGGCTAGGTTAGGCTCAAATGATGACTTGGTCAAGTTTAAACATTGATCATAAATTGGTTTTGATCAATGATTTCAATCAATATGGCCTATGATGGATTTTGGCTAGTTTAGGTTTCAATTGGGTCAAATGTTGACTTGGTCAAAGGCTAGGTTTGACTTGGTTTGACCTAATTTGAGTGATTGATCATCTTATGATGATTGTTGCTCATAATGTGAGGCTTAGCTGGGCTTAGTTCAATCCAATTTGAGTAGGATTAAAATTTGCCTCAAAAGGGTACTTTAGGTCACTTTGGGTCAAGTGAGACTAAGTGGGTCAATTGACTTGATCAAAGCTTGAATCAAGTTTGATTGAACTCACATATGGACTTATGATTGAAATGTAAATCCATTTGCAAGGGATTTGGAGTCAAATAGGTTTTGATTCATTTGACAATTTCAAGTTTAAAAGGGTGAACATGAGTTTGATTTTTGAATTTAGTTTTGGTTTGATGATTGAAGTTTGTGTTTATATTTGGTTTCATGATTGATGGATTGATTGAATCATGAAAAAAAAATTCAGTGTTTGGCTTGATTTGAGTTTTATTTGGCTGAGTTCAAGAATTTTACTTGAAAGGCTTAGGTTGGATTTTGATTAGATTTAGGTTTGAGTTTTGAATTTGGTTATGAGAAAATATTTTGAATTTGAATTGATTTGGATTTGATTTAGGCTAAGTCCATAAGATGGAATCAAAGTGGGTTAGGAAAGATTTTAGTATTTGGAATTCAATCATGGGTTTCAATCATTTGGAATCAATTTATGATTTGAGAAAATCCATTGGAATTGATTTTAGATTTGAGAAAGTCAATTAAGTTGGAATTGATTTGAGTTTGATTTGAGTTGAAGTTGATTTAGATTTGAGAAAATCAATTAAGTTGGAATTGATTTGAGTTTTGATTTAGAATTGATTTGGAGTTTGATTTGAATTTTGAAATTTGACTTGAAGGAAGGAAATGAGGATTTAGTTCAAGCTATAGGGTAGGCATGTTTTCCTAACACCCCTAAGGCATGACCTATTCCTATGCCTAACTCTTCTAAGTCTCTAGGGTTAGGTTAAGTGTTCACCTAATCACTAGAAGTTTCTTAAGGCTAAAGAAATCTTAGTGTCTAAGAGGAGTCCTATGTCTAAGATGGAGGGGTTGAGAGCTCATCCTAAAAATGAGGTCAACATCTCCTTTCATTTTATAAGAGCATTGCCATTTACTTTCCAATTTATTTACATATCATATTAGCTCATAATTATTTAATTGATTACCTTAAAGTAACATAGTTAAGGGTTAATTAATTACTTTGATCCATGCTTAACTTAATCAATCCATAAAACTTATTTAATTACTTCTTATTAAATCAAATTAATTTACATCAATGAGGAATGGGATTAGGATTAACACCTCTTTCTCACTTTTCTTCTTAAATCAAATCAAACATAAAATCAAAAGTGACTTTAAGAGACTTTGTTTTAATTTAAATAAGATTATTTAATGTGATTATCCTTAGGAATTAGTTAGCTTGAATGAAATTACATGCTTGTGTTTCTTTATTTCTTTCTAGTCATATTAAAATGTTGCATGCCACTTAGTTCATGCATTTATTTCCTTAAAAAATAATTAAAAATAAATGATTTCCTTTATGTCAAATTTGTATGTGTTGACTTAATTAAAAATATGTGTGACTATTATCACTATTAAATCTCAAATATATTTTCAAAAGCTCATTAATGAATAATAATACATGTTGTGACATTAGATATACATACAGGAGGTGCATGTGAATATAAGCTTAGTGTATGAAGTGAAGTTCCTTTCTTTCATTCATATATTGATTTGTATAAGTACGAATGTTAGTGGGTATATTAGTTTGGATATTCTGGGGACGCACGACTCTAAGTAGCCCCAAGGAGGTTCCTACCTCACTCCCCTAGTGCAAAATAATGGTGATGTACCCGTTTGATTTCATTCTTGTGCATTTTTACATTAGAATTTGGATAGAGCTTTAATTCATTCACATAAATAAATCAATTAAATTAAATTCTACTTTTGCATGGTTTTCTATTCTTATAGTTGCTTATACATTCATATGTATTTAAGAATAGTGGGTATATTAGTTTAGACATTCCGGGGACACACAACTTTAAGTAGCCCCAAGGAGCTTCCTACCTCACTCCCCTGGTGCAAAATAATGGTGAAGTACTTACTTAGAACTTTCATACATTTGAATGTATGTTTAGCTAATGAATGAGAATCCTCTTTTTCTATGAAACTCATTTATGCATCTTGCATTTAGGTCTACCAAAAATATATTGCATGTATAGATATGTTTAGGACTTAATCATATGCATGTTATATATGATGGAAAAAAATGAATGGATATGTTCCATGTGATAGTAGTTCATCCCAATTAATCTTAAGATACCTCTCTTATTGAATAAGGTTATTTAAAGTGAACCTAAACCTACGACTAATTAAAATATGTAATGAGCCATTCATTAAAGATAATTGATTAATTAATATGCTTTAGATGTGGCTTAAGATAGGGATAAGAGAGAGTGATCCACTCTTTTCTTCTCTTTATAACACTTTATTGTTAAGTGTAAATCAAGTGAAATAAAAGAAAACATTAAGTAAAACTTACAAATCAATTAAACCACTTAAAGTGAAACCATCTTTATAATTGAATCCTTTCTTACTTAGAAAATTATAACAAAACCTAGTTATGGCATACCACACAAGCCTTAATGCACACACCTTAGATTAAGTCACCATTTCTAGCTTTATGTTAGGGTGGTGCATGGTTTAATGTATGTTTAGTTTTATGATATACTGTTGTAGACTGGATGTTAGGATGTATGTTTCATAGACTAAATGTTAGGCCATGATTAGCCTATTCATATTTTCTGCAGGAGGTTGTGCTTAAGAGGTACTCAAAATATATATAAATGCTCTCTTTAGCAGGTTGCTTAACCCCTAAGCACAATCTAAATTAGGACAGGTGGTCTTGGTTACCCATGTGCAGGGTGCTAAGTCCAAATTATCCACATAAATGCTTAGGTTGTATGGTGTGTTTAGCTAACGCTTGTTTTGTAGGTGTAGTTAGATTTACTTTTCCTAATTTTAATATAATTGTACATTAGGAACTAGGATTACTGTTATGAGGGGATTAGGATGAATAGAGGCTAGAAGGCTTTATTCTGGGAAGCCTCGTGATGCCTTTGAAGCAAGCACATCCAAATCAAGCTAAAGGGAGAAAGAAGAGGAGATATGAAGAATGAAGAATGAAGACCCCCATAGCATTTATCTATTTATAATTGTAATTATTCTTTCATATATTGGGTTATATAAGGGTAGAGCTCGGCTACCCATTTCTCTTTTTTGTTGATGTACTCCCACACTGACCCATTATTCTTTTACATTTATGAATTGTTTAATGTTTTGTTTACAATTATGCAATAGAAAGGGCATATATTTTCCTAATTTCTTCATATATGGTGATTTAATGTGGCCGGATCTGATTAGGCTCTTATGGAAAAATTAATTTTTCTACCCTAACTACAATCATAACTAAATTTCTTTAAAATAACTCATAACCTCACATAAAGTCTAGGCATTAAATCAAGATAATTAAAAGATTTAGCAACCCCAAAGCTGGATGTTGTATGTTTCACATCATGCATACCATATTGCTTCACTCTTACTAAGAGAGGGTTTCCATCTTTGGACGATAAGGGAAGACTTGACCTTTGAGGGTCTCCTCTATGGTCAAAAACTTCTCTTTCTTTCTGATTTAGCCAATAACCTTATTTCATCATGTATTTAGACATATAAAAAATCCTATAGCCTTTGTCAAATAGAAGAGTCCAAAATCAAGTAAAAATTGAAAAGATTTGCATTAGATTAAGTCATTACTCATACCACTCATGCTCCAGTCTCTTAGGGAGTGGGTTCAAGAATTTTAGTTTCTTTCTAATAATAACAACCTAACCATCTCTCAAAACATATGACTTGGCCACATAGTTTTAAAATATAGGAGGAATTAGCTGGCTACCACTCCAGGCGATTATAACTCCAGCAGTTGGGTGGTTTATCCTCTCTTGTGGAGGTAAACCATATACAAATCTTCTCTTAGATTTAGGACATGCTTTGGCCCTCTCTAAAGATCCCTAGATTTAGGATCAGAGGTTGTTATTTTCCTTTGGGCTACAAGCATAAATCCTCACCTCTTAGCCATTTCCATAATCTTGTATTGTGGGATTATAAGTCCTAGCTTTTTGACAAAATCTTAAGTTATATATATATATATATATATATATAATTTTCTTCAATTTTAAACATATAAAGCCTAACCATATGATAGATTGGAATGCTCACTAAGTTTTCTAGTATTATGATCATTCCCAACTCATCTCCTTTGGCTTCAATAATAAGTCTCTTTTTTTATCTATCCCATTTGATTTTTCAAACATAATAAATCCTTTGATAGTTCTATCTTTGAAATCTTTGGAGACAACAATTGCATACTTTAATTGAGTGTATTCCTAAGAAATTCATTTTCCTTAGGATGTAATTAACTATGGGGGCTTGCCCCCATAGGGAACTTTAGAACTTGATTTAAATAAACCTTGCTTTATTTATGCATAAAGTAGGGAAAAATCTCTGGTATATTTGAAGACCCATCATGCCTTAGGAGTCCTTATTAGGTGATTAGGTCCATTGTAGGGTGGTGATTTTTATCTTTCGAGATAGTGCACCATTCCTTGATGTCGTATCCGATCACCTCAATAAGTACATCCTTAGATCTGTGTGGTGTCCCCCATACACATAAATCAAAAACAAACACCATAGATTTTTTTAGCCACTCCACTGGGGAGAGTTCCTCTCTCCATATCTAGTAGATAATTATTATCTCCAAGCATCGATAGTGGACTTGTATTTCATATGAGTCCAAGACTATCTTTCCTTTCATTGGCACTTAACTTATTTCATTCTTAAGCGAAGCTAGCCAACATCCTCTAGGTTTTAAGACCTCATCTTATAGGTCTTGAAACCCATATTAGATCCCCCAATAGGTGAAAGATAAAATTAACCAATGAAAGGAGGTGACAAAAATTTAGAACCTCCTCACCACTAGCTTGGTGAGGTAAGGTTCATCTTATACTTAAGAAAATAAACTCTTTTACAAAAATACCACTTTTCAAAAGCACTTTTTCAAAATTTACATAACAAAAGATCTTGCACAAAATTTATAAGAAACTTTTAAAAAAGCAGAAAACTCATATAACCAAACCTCATCTAACAATCTCCATGATTGTTATATGGAGGTTCCTTTCAAAATCTAAATCAAAATCATCTTTAAAAAGCATCTTTTTGAAAATAGTTGTCCTTCATTCAACATACTTATTGACCTCACTTTTAGAGTGAGTTCTCAACTTCCTCATCATAGATGTAGGATTCCTATAGACACTAATAGCTTCTTAGTCTCAAGACACTTGTACTGATTAGGTGAACATTTAAAGTAAACCTAGAGACTTAGAATGGTTAGCCATAGGAATAGGTTATGCCTTAGGGACTTAGAAAACTTTTCTACCCTATGGCCTAAACCCAATCCATGCTTTCCTTCTCAAACTAAACCTCAAATTCAAATATCAATTCAAACTCCAAATCATAAATCAAATTCCAACTTTAAATGATTAAATCCCATGATCAAATCCAAATGCCAAGACCCTTCCTAAGTCCTTTGATTATCTTATGAACTTAGCCTAACCAAATTCAAATAAACCCCAATTCAATTAATTTTCTCAAATATCAATTTAATCTCAAATCAAATTCTAAATCATAAATCAATTCCAAACTAAACAAATCAATCTAAAATTAAACCCAAGACCAAATTTCCTTCCTAAGTCTTTTGAACCACTCTCATGAGCTTAGTCAAATATTAATCCAAACTATCCCAAAGTCAATTGATTTCTTTATAAATCAATTCTTCCTTTATTTATATTCATAAATATAAATGAAATCCACCCTTCAATAACCAAAATCAAATCAAATTAAATCAATTCCTTACTTAAGCCCTTTTTAGCCTACATCCTTAAGATTGGCCAAATTTGCTTCCAAGTCACTTCAAACTCTAGTGATTTTCTCATGAACCATGTATATTTTCATTTATATTCCCAAATATGAATAAAATATAAATCCAAATAGCCAAAATCAAACCCAACTCAAATCAAATTTCCAATTTTAGTCTTTTTAGCCAATTTCTTGAACTTGGCTAACTAATACCCAAATTAATTCAAAATCCATGAATTTCTTCATGATTCAATCGCCCCTTCAATCATTATTCCAAATATAAATATAAACTACAATTATCAAACCAAATCCAAGCTAACCCAAGTCAAACCCAAGTTAGCCCTTTTGACTTGAAATTATTATATGAACCAAAATCCACATGGCTTCAAACCATTTGCAATGGGATTTATATTCCCATCTCAAACCCATTTATCAATACAACTAAACTTGAATCAAGCCATGATCAAGCCAACTGACCCATTTAGGTCCACTTGACCCAAAGTGACCTAAAATATCTTTTTAAGCCAAGTTCTAATCTAACTCAAATTGGATTGAACTAACCCCATCCAAACCTCATATCATAATCAAAACCATCCTAGGTTAATCAATTATCTTGTATTAGGTCAAACCAAGTCAACCTAGCCCATTGACCAAGTCAACCTTTAGCAAATAAAATTTAAACTAGCCAAAACACACCATATGAAATTAACTGAAACCTTTGATTCAAACCAATTCATAATCAATGATTGCACATGACCAACCTAAGTCCAATTGGCCATTTGACCCAAGTTGACCCAAATTGGCCTAAAAAGCCAAAATAGGTCAAATCAATCCAACCCAAATTGATTGCTACCAATGGTTCAAGCTCATTTCAAATTGATTATTGAACTGACCAAAGCCATGATTGAGCCCAATTTGACCAATTGGTCAACCTAACCAACTTAGCCCAAATTGACCTAAAGGATCAAATTGGCCAAAATACAAATTAAATCCAAATTGATTCAAACCAATGCCTACAATCATTTTAAATTAGCCAATTGAACTTGACTCAACACCCAACCTAAGCTAATTTGGTCAAATTGGTCAAATTAGTCAACTTGACCCATTTGACCTATATGAACATAAATGAGCCATAATCAAATCCAAAGCAAATTGAAAAAATCAATGACACCAATACACTCTAAATAGTCATGTGAACTTGCCCAACCCTTGGTTTGACCCAATTTGACTAATTGGTCAACTTAACCAACTTAACCTAATTTGACCTAAATAGGTCAAATCAAGCTAAATCAAATCAAATAAACTCCAAACAACTTGAAATTTGGGCTAACCCACTTTTGACCCATTTCAAATTTACCTAAATCAAACTCATAGCCAAATGACCACTTTGACCTTGGGCACGTGCACTTTTGATCATTTCCTCCCCTTGGCCACTTGGCAACCATTCAAAGTCAACTTAAGCACCAAGGACTGTGGCTGACTTGACCAAAGGGTGGTTGGGTCGGCCATGACTCATGGGGAGGTGAAATCACCTCCCCATTCCCATTAGAGCATTTCAAACCACTAAGGACACCCACTACTCCCATGGTAGCCACCTCCCACCCTTCCTCCACTCATGAGAGGCCAAGTGGGGTGATTCTTTGCCCAAATAAAGCTCCCCATCATAGCCATTGATAAAAAAAGCCAAAACCATCATTACCATCAAAGCCAAAGAAGGAGGGGGTCACCCCCTCATTCTCTCTCAAACACACACACTCACATTCGATTCAACCCTAACAGCGAAAGAGAGAGATCTCAGAGCTTTCCCTTGCATTTCTTGAGCTCCCCAAATTCCCCATTCTCGATTTTACACAAAATTAAAATAGGGGAGGCCACCTCTGATTACCATTTGCTCAAACCTCCACCAAAGTGCAATCAATTTTGCACACACCATCCTTGGACCTAAACAAGCTGAAATGAATCATTTCCCAAGCTTTTCGATGGCCGGAGGGTGGAGTTCGATCAAGGCTAATTTCTTACATGTCGTGGGTTGGTCATTCGAGAAAACTACACCAAATCAAAGCTCGTGAGGCTCAATAGGGCTTCATTTCTACCAAATGAAACTTCCTCAATCATTGGAACCGTCGGTCATAAGCTTCGGTAAGGTATGCCATTAAAATCGATCCTTAGCTTAAAATAAGTTGGTCCTTTATGAAGCATTCTTGCATCTCGTGCAATATCCACCATTGGATATGTTCGTTGTGCTTCCCCGAAGGTGTGGGATCAATTTGATCTCCATCTGAGCTCGGGTAAGCTCAAATCAAGCAATGATCGATAGACGATATCCATCGCTCGTCGCTCGGGAGGAGACAGATCAAGAATCATCCATTCCACTTGATCAGAATAGACTGTTCTGATCTGATCACGCGTAGAACCCTTCTTTTCTCCTTCAGAACTACATGTTTAATCTTGGTCGTCCGATCTAATCAACGTCCCATGCTAAAATATGTTCTACCACCGTCCGCATTAGCATTCGATGTGGCAACTTAAATAACCAATCCCGTCGCACCACATGAAAATCACATCACGTCAGCCTCCACATGGCGCTGACGGGATTAGGGGTTAATTAGGTTAATTAATCTATTTTTAATGCTGAAACTTTTAAAATTCCTAACTAATTGTAGAAAAATCCAAAAAAAATAAATGAGGGCTCATTTTAAAGGTATTTTAGAGGAGAATCCATTAAATTATTATTAATTAATTTTGAACAATAATTTCTACTTAATTATGATTTAATTTAAAATTAGTTAGCCTAATTACTCTCTGATTAACTATACAATTAATTTTAAACTTTTCAGAGATGTTTAGAAGGATGACCTCTGCCTCCCCTATTTTGCATGAGATTTGTTGGATAATTAATTGAGGAAATCAATCGATTAAGCCTTAATTACTCTCCTATCTTAATTAATGATAATTAAGTAAATGAGCAGTAAATTAATTAATCAATTAAGCTTATTAACTTTTGTTAATGGTGATGAAGTTTAGGGAAATGGATTAGGCCCCCCTCTTCCCATCTTTCATTATCTTCTCCATTCTCTCTTAAATAAATAAATTTAAAAATCATTAATTAATTAATTAACAAAATTATGGTGAAAAATTTCTATAAAGGAGTCGCCTTTTCAAATCTGAGGGGAGAAAAGAAAGAGGAGCCCTTACAAAAATTCATCTTGGTAAGACGTCATAGATCCACAGATATACTTATTTAGGTGATCAGATATGTCATCAAGGTATAGTGTACTATCTCGAAAGATAGAAGTCACTACCCTTTAATGGAATCAATCACCACAATAAAGACTCTAGAGATGATGGATTTGCATATGTACCAAGATTCTTCCCTACTTTACATGGAAAAGTAAAGCAAGGTTTATTTTAAACTGAGTTCGTTAAGTTCCCTACAGAGGTAAGCCCATAGTTAATTGCATCCTAAGGGATGGGATCCCTTAGGAAAACTCTTGATTAAGGTAAATGATTGTTGTCTTTGAAATTTTCAACGAGGAAGGACTATCAATCGATTGGTTTTATTTTGAGGATTAAATGGGATTGATCAAAAGAGGGAGTTGTTATCAAAGCCAAAATGAGAAATAAGTAAGAGATGCTCACGATGCTAGTAAACCTAGCGAGCATCTCAAACTATCCTAAAGTTAGACTTTATATTTTAGAAATTGATTTAGTTTGTTTGAGTTATATTTTATATTAGAATTTTAGGACTTAAGATTCCTTGACATAAGTTTAAGAAAATATCTAAGAGGTGAGAAATTATGCTTAAGGCCCACAAGGGGGAGAAGTAGCCTCAGAACCTAAATCTAGGGCGCTTCGGCAAGGGCTAGAAGCACAACCTAAATCTAACGCAAAAATGGGTAATTGGTTTGTCTCCACAAGAGAAGACAAACTACCCGATAGCTTGGACATACAATCGCTTGGGGTGGCCGCCAACTAACTCCTCTATGATTTTAAATACATGTAGGCAAGTATTTATGCTTATGTAAGATAGTTAGACTATTTTTATTTAAAAAGAGACTAAGTCCTTTAAACTCACTCCCTAAAGAGACTAGATCATGTAAAGGGACATGCTTCAAATGACCTAAAATCTAATATAATTCAAATTTCATTTTATTCTATTTTTTTAGACAATTATTTTGACTCGGGCTAATAGGATTATTTTATGACTAATGCATGAGAAATCAGATATTGACCAAAATTAGTGAGAAGGTAGGAGGTGAGTTTCCACCATGGC
This sequence comes from Cymbidium sinense, assembly GCA_021442155.1. Classification (NCBI taxonomy): domain Eukaryota; kingdom Viridiplantae; phylum Streptophyta; class Magnoliopsida; order Asparagales; family Orchidaceae; genus Cymbidium; species Cymbidium sinense. Next base: position 154,904,516 of record CM038221.1, read on the forward strand.
TCTCACAGGTCAAGCCGGGTTCTCTAGAAAAGGTGGAAGCCCTCCAATCAAGAGTGAAATAAGATGCATTTATGCATGATATTATAAAGAAATGCTCATCCAACTAAGGGGTTGCTAATTCTTTTATCTTGATTTTAAACCTAAGTTTTATGTGAGGTTATGAGTTATTTAATTTTATTTCAATTTGTTAAGTTGGGTAAAAGATTTATTTTTCCCTAAAGAGCCTAATCCACATCCAGGCCATACATAAAGCAAGGAAGAAACTAGAAAAAGTATGCCACTTAATGCAAAAGCTAAACAAATCATCAACCAATTTTATGCTAATCATAAAAAAAAATAAATGGTCATTTGTGGTCAGGTACCATCGCACAAAATCAAAAATATCAAATGTGGGTAGCCAAGCTCTACCCTTATACAGTCTGATTACAAATGAATTGAATTTACAATTAAGCAAAGGAATTCATTGTTATGGGGGTCTTCAAGCTTTATTCTTCTTTTTTCTTTCTTCTTTCTCTTCTTTCTTTCTTTTGGTTCCTTCTTTGATGGTTGAAGGTGGATGCTAAAGGCACATGGTGCATAAGATCTTATGACCAATGTTCATCCTAATCCCCCATAACAAATCATTCTAAAATCCTAATTATATAAATTTTTACATGAAAAGGAAAAGGGAAATCTAACTAACATCTACAAAATAAAGGTTAGTTAAATCACACCACATAAATACCAAGCATGTATATTGGACTTATCACCCCACACATGGGTGACTAAGTCCACTGGCCTATGGATTATGCAAAGGGGTATAAGCACCTGCAAGCAAGAAGCATTTATATTTTTATTTATGATAGCTCCCCTTAAGCACAATCCCCTACATAAAAGAATAGTTAGACCAAACATGTCCTACCATTCATTCTATGAGCATATTCCCTAACATCTAGTCAAAAGGTAGATTACAAAACAAAATAAACATCAAACCATGCACTGACCAAACCTAAGGCTAGAAGTGGTGACTTAGGCTAATGTGTGTGCTTTGAAGGTATGTATGGTATGCTTAGCTTAGACTTTGGGTTCAAATTTTCTAAGTGTGAAGAACTTGTTCAACTTAGAGGAGGATTTCATTTAAGTTGTATATATTTTGGGTTTGTTTTATTTCATGTTTTAATTTGGTTTAAGTGAAACCTACAATTAATTACTAAGTTATGAAGAGAGGGAAAGAGAAGAGAACTTCTCTTTCCTTCCCTAACCTAAGTAATTTTCTAAAGTAGGTTCACATTTTAATTTCATTTAGGTGAATGTTTTGATTACATATTTTAATCAATCCTAAGTTTAGATAAACTCTAAACAAACCTATTCAAAAAGAAAGGCATTTTAAGATTAAATAAAATGAATCAAAATTCACATAACATACATTACTTCACTTCTTTCCCAACATATATAACATGCATATGGATGGACCCTAAGCATATCTATACATGCAAATGAGAGTAGTTAACATACTTTATGATGCATGCTAAGTAATCCATTTAAGAAAATTTAGAAGTTAAACATGCATGATTTTCTTAAGTAGAAAGGTTTTCCTTATCCAAAATTTCACATACATGAAAAGAAAGGCATAAGTGAGTACAATGCCATTGTTAACCAGAGGTATAAGGTACAAGACCTACTTAGGGCTACTTAAAGCCTCACAACCTTAGGGTTGTCTAGACTAATATACCACTTTCCTTAAATACAAACATGCATATAAAAAATGAAATGAAAAAGGTTTATGCAAAAGTTGTTTAATGATTTATTTTATTTATGCAATTTATTCATGAAAGTGTAGGCAATCCTTCTAAGATGATAGCATAGGGATGAATAGGGTATAGAATTAAGTAAGTTCTTTTTTTCAAATGAACCCTACATCTATGCTAACATAAGAAAGAAAGGCTACACTAAACATGATTTTATAATCTATCACATGCTTATAATTAAGATATGAATAGCACTTTAGATTTGATATTTCATTTATAAGTTTTGAAAATATTTTTGGATTTAGTAGTGATAATAGCCACTCATATTTTACTTTAGCCAACACATGCACATTTGACATAAAGTAAATAATTTTTATTATTATTTTTTAAAAAAATTTGAAACATGAAATTATGAATGCATGAATCACATGACATACAAACTCACTTTACTTAAATCCTAAAGACATTCTTAAGGAATAAGAAAATTTAGAATAAATCAAAGTGAATTTCAAAATGATCTTTGTTTGGTTTGACGTTTGATTTAATTTTGAAAAGGTGAGATGAGTTTGCTGTTCCTAACCCATTCCCACATGTGTTTTGTATTTTTGTTTAATTTTATATAATTAAATCCATTTTTAAGCCTTGATTAGGTTAAGGTATGAATTAAGTGGCTTAATTAACCCTTACTTACACCACCTTAGAAAAAAATAACTAAGTAATTATGAGCCAATGAGATGACATAAAACCCACAAGGTATTTAAATTTAAAATGCACCTAATAATTAAAAGGCCTAATATAATTTGGCTCACAATTAAAAGTTAATTAAGCTAAAGGGTTTTATCCTAAGTACTTTTAAAACACCCCTTCACACTTACGAAAGGGGTTATAATTTTCTTAATTGAACTTAGGCTATTAAACACCTAAGCATCTACCCAAGGTAGATTAATTAAGTTCTAAAACTTTTAGAATTTTGAAAATTATTAAGGGGTGATTAATGAGTTAACTCTTAATTAAGAGGGGATTAAGGAGAGGGGTTCAAAGATTAGCTTAGGGGAAATGCCCCAAAATTATTCCATAAAACCTCTACTCACTAGATCTAACCTTAATCAAACTTAATCATAGAATAAATCCACTAATCACACCTTAATTATCCTTAATTACATGAAAGGGGTAATTAGGGAATGAAATAGCAATTTTCCCAATTTAGTCCTCAATAAATCTCAAGAAAATTAGGGGAGGTAGAGGTCATCACCTAAAATGAACCCTAAAAGTTTGAGATTAATTGAAGAACTAATTAGAGAATAATTAGATAATTAAAATCCCCATAGGAACCCAAATTCAGAGAAAAGGGTACTTTAAAATACTTTGAAATCATTTTTAAAATATTCTAGATGAAATTATATTGTCATAGCATTTTTCCTTATATTTTTTTCATTTTTCTATGAAGAGTTATGAACTTTAGAAGTTATAGGGATTAATTAGGAATTAACCAGGTAAATAACTAATCCCTACTTAATCTCTCATAGCGCGACATGTGGCGGCGACAGTCAGCGCGCTTTACATGCATGCATCATGAGCCACTCACTTAAGCGTCACATCAAAAAGGTGGTTGGTGGGGCACACGCTTTTGATCTTTATCGTCCGATCAAAGATCGGACAACCAGAGATCTCCCCATGATTTATAAAATGGATAATGGGTATATAAACGTGGGAATAGTCTTGGCCATCCATCCAAACTGTGTGGATGGAGGACCAGAGATTCATCCTTACCAAAGCTCAAGAAAGATCCGCCATTCTAAGTTTGATCCCTCATCTACACTAAAAAATTAGCCCACACCTTTATCATGCAAAGCACATCCAATAGCTAAGATCCCATGAAATTAAAGTTCACCTCACAAAGGACCAACACCTATGAGAATTAAGCAAAATCACTAACCTCCTGAGGTGATCACGTGCTCATCCCTAGAGGAGCTTCGTCAGGAGATGAAGCCTGTTGAAATTTTGAGCACTTGAGTGTGAGCTATGGGCCAACTCCTCCTCAATTCCTTTGCGACTTTGATCAATAGGTCTCCTTACCTTGGAAAGCTTGGGAGAGCTAGACAAACTCAACTTGACCCCCTGATGGAGTGTGCAAGAGTAATTGGATTAATTTGTAGTGGGAAGAATTTGGATCTTCAATGGACCTCCCCAAGTGGAGAAAACTAAGAAGATGGAAATTGAATTCCCCTCTAGTAAGCTTAGGATCGCTTGCAAATGGCTCCTAACTCTCCCCAGTGCTCAATTGAGTGTGAGTGATGTGAATTTTCATTGAATTAGGGGGAGTATATCTCCCCCTATGGCAGTCAGATGGCCAAGCATAAGCTTGTCATTTTGATCCAATTAACCAGATTAGAGAGGTTGTTTTGATGGTTTTGAGTGTGCACATGGTCGATTTGGCCAGAGGAGTGGAATGCCAACTTCCCATGTGCTTGAATTGAGCTTGAGAGGGAGTTTGAAATTGTAATTTTAGGCTATATGGTCGAGCTTGGTCTATGGGTCAAATGGGTTGACCCAAACCCATTGGGTTGGGTGCACCACTCATCACTCAGTCCCCTTGCACTTTTAGGAAAGCCTCAAGTGATTGTGAAGAGGGTAAGACCAAAATACCCATGGGCTAGGCCAAAATTTGTTCTATGGCCTAGTGGTAAAATAGTCATTTTGCTATTTTTTTCACTTTGGGTATGTTTGGTATGTTGAAAAAATAGGTTTGGCCAAGTTTCATTGGATTTGGAATCCATTTGATAGGGTTTGGTTCATGTTGACCCATTTAGGTCAAAATGGGTCAACTTGGGTCAAGTTGACTAATTGGTCAAATTGGGTCAAACCAAGAGTTGGGTCAAGTTCATATGACCATTTGAAATGTTTTGGTGCCTTGGTTTTGTTCAATTTGGATTAGATTTGGTTTTGGCTCATATGACTTCATTTAGGTCAAATGGGTTAAGTTGATCGATTTGACCCATTTGACCTATTTGGGGTAGGTCAAGGGTAGGTTTAGGTTAGGTTAGTCATATGGAGTGGATTGGTGTTATTGTTTCCAATCAATTTGGGTTAAGTTCAATTTTGGCTCAACATGACCCCTTTAGGTCATGTTGGGTTTAAGGTCAATTGGGCTAGGTTGGGTCTAGTTGGCCAATTGAGGCTTTGGTCAAGTTCAACAAGTGATTTGAATGAACTTGACCCATTGTTTCATCAATTTAGATCAAGTTTTGACACATTTTGACCCTTTAGGTCAAAATGGGTCAACTTGGGTCAAGTTGACCAAATGGGCTAGGTTAAGCTCAAAGGTTGACTTGGCCAAGTTCAAGCATAGGTCATGAGTAGACTTGGATCAATGGTTTCAATCAATTTGGCCTATAGTGGAATTTGGCTATGTAAGGTTTCATTTTGCATTAAGTGTTGACTTGGTCAACCCTTAAATTTGAGTTGGTTTGACCTAATTTGGTTGATTGATCATCCCATGATGATTGTGATCATGATGAGAGGCATATATGAGTTTGGAATCCAATTTGGTTAGGATCAAAAGTTGGCTCATAAGGGTACTTTAGGTCACTTTGGTCAAGTGAGCCTAAGTGGGTCAAATGGCTTGGTCAAAGCTTGATTTGAAGTTGATCTTGTATATGGACTCATGATTGAAATATAAATCCATTTACAAGTAGTTTGAAGTCAAATGGATTTTGATCCATTTGAAAATTTCATATTCAAAGGAGGAATATGAAGGAGAATTGGGTTTGATTTTTGATTTGGGTTTTGATTGTTTGATTGAAGTTTGGATTTATATATGAGCTCATGATTGTAGGATTGATTGAACCATGAGAGAAAATCAAGAGTTTGGCTTGATTTGAAATTGATTTGGCTAAGTTCAAGATTTTGACTTGAAAGGCTTAGATTTGATTTTGAGTGGATTTGAGTTTGATTTTTGGAGTTGATTTTGATTGTTTGAATTTATATTTCATTTATATATGTGAATATAAATGAGAATATAAATTGATCATGAGAAAATTTCAAGAATTTGAAAGAGTTTAATCATGATTTGGCTAAAATCCATTAAAGGGAATTTAAAGGATTTAAAGTAATTTTTAATTTGAAAATTAATTTTTGAATTGGCTTTGATGGGTTTATATTTATATTTCATTTATATATGTGAACATAAATGAGAATACAAATAGGTTTTGAGAAAATTACATGAGTTTGAATAGATTTGATCAAAGTTTATTAAATCCATTAATGAAAAATTAAGGGAATTTCAAGGATTTTAAATTTGGAATTTGATTTTTGAGATTTATTTGATTGATTTATATTTATATTTCATTTATGTATGAGAATATAAGTGAGAATATAAATAAGTTTTGAGAAAATCCATGAGTTTGAAGAGATTTGATCAAAGTTTAGGGTTGATTTTGGCTACTTCCTTTAATGGAAAATTAAAGGGACTTAAGAAAATTTTCATGAATTGATTTGGAATTTTGAATTTGATTTGATGGGTTTGAATTTATATTTCATTTATATATGTGAATAGAAATGAGAATATAAATGGATCATGAAAAAATCTCATAGATTTGAATAGTTTTGATCATAATTTTGATTAAGCCCTTAGGAAAATTAAGGACTCGGGCAAAATTTGGACTTAGGAATTTTTGGTGGATTTTGATCATGGGTTTTCAATCATATCTTTCAATCATGATTTCAATCTTCGAATTGAATCATGGAATTGAATTGAGTTTGGAGAAAATCAAATAGAATTGATTTGGAGTTTGACTAGAAGGAGGGAAAGTGAGGAATGGTTTAGGCTAAGGGTAGGAAATTTTCCTAACACCCCTAAGGCATGAGCTATTCCTATGGCTAACTCTTATAAGTCTTCTAAGGCTAGGTTGGAGTGTCTACCTAATCACTAGATGTGTCTTAAGACTAAGGAAATCTTAAAGTCTAAGAGAAATCTTATGTCTAAGATGAAGGGGTTGAGGACTCATTCTAAAAATGAGGTCAACAAAAATCAATCAAAATCCAAATCATATTTGAACTTTAGTTAACTATTTGAAAGGATTTAGGGATTGATACTTAGGCTTTCTTCTTTGTCTCTTTCCCTAAGCCAATTTCATATTATTGATTAAGGGAAATTAAGATTTAATTAGATAATTAATGAATTTAATTAATTTGATTGAATCTACTTCCTAATTTACTCATGGGTAGCTCTTTGGGTGTTTAATAACCTAAATAGAGAGCTAATGAAATTATGATTAGCTGTCATGTGTGAAAAAATCCTAAGAGTAATTAAGTGAGCTCCTTAAGCTTAATTAATTAATAATTATGAGCTAATTTCATTAGGCCCCTTTCATTTAATAGGAGAATTTCCATTTACTTTCCATGTGGTTGCATATCATATTAGCTCATAATTATTTAATTGATGACCTTAAGGTGACATAGGAAAGGGTTAATTAATTAATTTAATCCATACTTAACTTAATCAATCCATAAAATCAACTCAATTGCTTTTCATTGAATAAAATTAACTCACACATATGGGAATGGGATTAGGACTAGTAAACCTCTTTTACATTTCACAAATCAAATAAAATATGAAATCAAAAATGGCTTTAACAAACTTTGGTTTATTTTAAATAAGCTTGTTTAATGTGATTGTCCTTAGGAATTAATTGGATTGTATGAGATTGTATGTTTATGTTTCTTTATTTCTTTCCAATCATATTAAAATGTTGTATGCCACTTTTAGTCATGCATTCATTCTTTTCAAAATTAATTAAGTAAGAAATGATTTCCGTTATGCCAATTTGCATGTGTTGACTTAATTAAGAATATGTGTGGCTATTATTACTATTAAATTGAAAATATATTTTCAAAAGCTTCTTAATGAATAATATTATGTGTTGTGACTTTAATTATGTATATATATGAAGTGCATGTGAATATAAACTTAGTATATGAAGTGAAGTTTCTTTCTTATATTCATATGTTGATTTGCATAAGTAAGAATGTTAGCAGGTATATTAGTCAGGACATCGAGGGATGCATGGCTTTAAGTAACCCTAAGGAGGTTCCTATCTCACACCCTTGTGTAGAACAATGGTGACATACTTGCTTGATTTCATTCGTATGCATTTTTTACATTAGAATTTAGATGGAGCTTTAATTCATTCACACAAATAAATCAATCAAATTGAATCTAACTTTTATAGTTTTCATTTCTATCATTTCTTGCACATTCACATATATATAAGAATAGTTGGGTCTAGACATCCCGGGGATGCATGGCTTTAAGTAGCCCTAAGGAGGTTCCTACCTCACTCCCTTGGTGCGAAATAATGGCACCATATCTACTTAAAATTCTTGTGTGTGTGTGTGTGTGTGTGTGTCTATATATATATATATATATATATGTATGTATGTGTGATACAATGATACAACAAGTGGATGAAAACCATAATTTAATCAAGTCAATTCTACCTTTGCATTATTCTCGTTCTTATAGTTGGTTATACATCCATATGTATCTGAGGATAGTGGGTATATTAGTCTGGACATCCTAGGGACGCACGACTTTGAGTAGCCCTATGGATGTTCCTATCTCTCTCCCTTGGTGTAGAACAATGGTGACGTACTTGCTTAAATCTCTTATACATCTGTGTATACATTTGGCTAATGAATGAAAATTCCCTTTTCTATTAAAAAGAAACATGCATTCATACTTTGTTCAAGTGGTTGGATTGATTAATCATATAATTTGATGTTCTTTCCTTATGCTTTTGTATAAGAATTTATATGGATCTTTAAAATAATATGATAAAAATAATTTAAGCAAATGAAATATCAATTTCAAATACATTTGCTTACATTCATCATTTAAGTATGCTAAAATATAGATTGCATGTATAGGTATGTTTAGAACTTAACCATATGCATGCTATATATGATGGAAACAAATAAATAAACATGTGTTATGTGATAATAATTCATCCCAATTAATCTTAAGATGTCTTTCTTATTGAATGAGTTTATTTAAGGTGAACCTAAACTTAAGATTAATTAAAATATGTAAGAAGCCATTCACTAAAAGAATTGATCAATTAATTTACTTAAGATGTGGCTTAAGATGGGGATCGAAGAGAGTGATCCTCTTTTCTTCTCTTTATAACATTTAGTTTTTAAGTGTAAACCAAGTGAAACAAAAAAAATATTAAGTAAAATTTACAAATCAATTAAACCACTTAAAGTAAAATCACCCTTCATAATTAGATCTCTTCATACTTAGGAAACTATAACTCCAAAGCCTAGTTAAGACATACCACACAAGCCTTAATACACACACATTAGATTAAATCACTATTTGGTATTATGTTAAGGCGGCATGGTTTGATGTATATTTGGTTTTGTGATGTATTATTTTAGACTGGATGTTAAGGTGTATGTTTCATAGACTAGATGTTAGGTTGTTATTAACCTAATTATGTCTTTTGTAGGGCATTGTACTTAAAGGGACTGCTCAAAAATAAATATAAATTCTCTATTTGTAGGTGGCTTAAGCCCCTAAGCAAATCCAAGTTAGGACAGGTGGGCCTGGTTACCCATATGCAGGGTGCTAAGTCCAAATTATAAATATAATTCCTTGGATGGAATGTATATTTATCTAACCTCCATTTTACATGTGTAGTAAGATTTTCTCTTTCCATTTAAATGTAATTTTGCAATTAGGAATTAGGATTAGTGCTATGGGAGAATTAGGATGAGCATTGGCTAGAAAGACTATGTCTTGTGTGCCATGTGATGCCCTGAAGTGAGCCAAATCAAGGAAATAAAGAGGAGGAAAGGAGACATGAAGATTTGAAGAAGATGAAGACCCCCATAGCATGTATTCATTCTTAAGTGTAATTATTTGTTTATAATCTAGGTTGAATAAGTGGCTCATCTTTTCTTTGGTTGTCTGGTGGTACCAACCTTTTATTCTTTTACGCTAGCTTTATAAATTGTTTGATGCTTTATTTATATTGCACACTAGAAATTGCATTCCTCTTATACTTTCTTTCTGTATTGATGCTTTAATGTGTGGCTTGGATGCGATTAGTCTCTTAGAAAAAATAAATTTTCTACCCAACTAAAACTCATAATTAAATTTCTAAATAACTCATAACCTCACCATAAAGCCTAGGCATTAAATCAAGATAATTAAAATATTTAGCAACCACTTAGCTAAATGTTATATGTCTAATATCATACAAACATATCTTACCACTCACAGAAATGAGTGCACCCATTCTTGCATGCATGAGAACTACTTACCTATGAGAGCAACTCTTACTGATGGGGCTTCACCCTCTTCTTTCTTGATTTGGCCCATAACCTGCTTCATCATGCATTTAGGCATACAAAAATCTCAAATCCTTTGCCAAAATAAAGTATCAAATACAAATAAAATTTGAAAAGATTTACATTAGACTAAGTCATTACTCATACCACTCATGCTCTAGTCTCTTTAGGGAGTGGGTTTAAGGACTTTAGTCACTTTCTAAATGATAATAACTTAACTATCTTGCAAATCATATGATCGGACTACATGGATTTAAAGCATAGGAGGAGTTAGCTGGCTGCCACTCCATACGGTTGTAAGTCTAGTAGTCAGGTGATTTATCCTCTCTTGTAGAGGTAAACCATATACCCATCTTTGCTTAGATTTATGCCGTGCTTTGGTTCTTACTAAATCTCTCTAGATTTAGGATCCCAGATAGCTATTTCTTTGGGCTACAAGCATAAATCCTCACCTCTTAGGCATTCCCACAACCTTATGCTGTGAGATTATAAGTCCTATCTTTTTAATAAAATTTCAATTCAAACATATAAATCTCTTCAATTTAAAATATATAAAGCCCAACCATAAGATATATTGGAATACTCATTAGGTTTCTTAGTATAATGAGCATTCTCTACTTATCTCCCATTGGCTTCAATAATAAGTCTCTCTCCTTTTGATCCATCCCAATTGATCTTTTGAACCATCCCAATTGATCTTTTGAACATAGCCAATTTATTGATAGTCCTATCATTAAAATATTTAGTGAAAATAATCACCTACTTTAATTAAAAGTATTCCTAAAGAACTCACCTTCCTTAGGATGTAATTAACTATGGGGGCTTGCCCCTATAGGGAACTTTAGAACCTGATTTAAATAAACCCTGCTTTATTTATCCATGTAAAATAGGGGAAAATCTCCAGTATATTTGAAGACCCATCATGCCTTAGGAGTCCTTATTAAGTGATTAGGTTAATTGTATGGTGGTGATTTCTATTTTTCAAGATAGTGCACTATTCATTGATGTCATACCCGATCACCTTAATAAGTACACCCTCAGATCTGCGTGGTGTCCACCATACACATATATTGAAAATAAACACCATAATACTCAAATTTGTTGAATGAAGATTCTATTTTCAAATAAAATCATAGCATGAAATTGAAACTCCACTTAATATATTTCACATATGCTAGAGTTTTCTCTTTTCAAAAAAATAAGAACCCACACACATGAAATCAAGATATATTTTGAACTCCATTTGACAAACCTAAAATTTGTCAAATAAGAGTTCCCTTTCTTCTGGAAAACCAAAATAAAGTGAATTCTATTTAACACACTTAACTCCTACTTAACATACCAAATTTGTTAAGTAAGAGTCTCATTTTTAAATCATATCACATTTGATTCCTACTTAACATGCCAAATTTGCTAAGTAAGAATCTCATTTTCAAATCATAACACATTTTAACTCCCATTTAACATACCAAATTTTGTTAAGTGAGAGTATTATTTTCAAAAATCATAAACACACTTGACTCCCACTTAACATAGCAAATTTGTTAAGTTAGAGTCTCATTTCCAAGACACAAATCATATCAATTGATTCCTACTTAACATGCCTGTTGATCTCATTTTTGGAGTGAGCTCTCAACTTCTCCATCTTAGACATAGGACTCCTCTAAACACTAAGAGTTCAATCCTAGAATGATCAATCAGACACTTTTAGTTTTTGGTACAAACCTAACCCATACTTAGTTAAATTGATTTTTCATATAAGATTTGACAAACATCAAGGCACAAACCACTTGGCTTTTGCTCAAAGCCACCAAATGTCAAATCTTCTAAGCCAAATTGATTACAATCAATTCAAATTCATTCCAAATCACTTGTTAAACTTGACAAGCTTCCAATTGTTTTTTCAATTGACCATGAATCAACCACCTAAAAGGTCAAATCAACTAGAAATCAAACCAAAAATTGATTAAAACCAAAGCTTGCAATACAATTCAAATGATCTATTAAGCCTAAACCCATGACCAACCCAATGGGTTAAATAATTGATCAACTTGACCCATTTGACCTAAATGAACCTAAATGAAACAAAATCAAATATAAACTAAATTGAACCAAACCAATGATACCCATAGGGTCCAAATGATCATTCACTTGACTAAACGGTTTGACCCAATTTGACCAATTGGTCAACCTAATTTGATTTGACCCTACTTATCCTAAATGGGCCAAATTGAACCAATTCAAACCAAATGAACTCCAAATCACTTGAAATTTGGCCCAACTCATTTTTGAATCATTTCAAATCTACCCAAATCAAATTCATGGCCAAATGACCACTTTGCCCTAAATTCAAAGGGTATCATATGACCAAATTCACTTGAAATTTGGCCATTTCTTTCTCAAGTCCACTTGGCAACCTTCTAGTGGTCCATATGGGCATCAAGGAGGGTGGTGAACATGGCCCAATGAGCTTGAGTCAGCCATGACCCAAGGTAAGGATAAACTGACCTCCCCAATCACATTTGAACACTTAGATCACCGAATACACTCACCACTCACATGGGCATCCACTCTCCCTCGCTCCACTACCCAAAATGACCCATGCGGGATGTTTTGCAACTCAAACCGTGCCTCAAATACAAGCCATTGAGCAAAAATGGCAATTCAGCCTCTCACCATCCAAGGAGGGAGATATACTCCCCATAATTCTCACTCAAACCATAAGCAATCATTTCCTCAGAGCTAGAGAGGTTGAATCAAAGCCTCCCTAAGCTTTTCCAAGCCATTCTCGAGCTCCACCATTTCCCATTTTTGTTTTTTCTCAAAGCCAAAATAGGGGAGATCAATTCCAAATACAACTCAATTCTCAACCAAAATCAAATTAACCTTACACATACCATCCACGGACTAAGGCGAGCTCAATTGAATCATTTTTTAAGTCTCCAAGCCACGTAAAGCACCACTTCGATCAAAGCCGATCACCATTCAAGAGGAGCTTGGTCAACTGAGCAAACCACTTCAAGTCAAGGCCAAATTTCTTCAACATGGCCTCTCTAGGCAAGCTACTTGTTCGTTGACCGATGATAGCCTCAAATAATTATTCCATTGAAACTAGGAAATTTTGCTTGGTCCTTTGTGAAGGAAATTATCACCCCATGCAATCTTGATCATTGGATGTGCATCCCCCCTCCTTCCGAAGGTGTGGGATCATTTTGATCCCAATACGAGCTCAAGTGAAGTTGAATTGAACGAGGAAAGACAGACAATGTTTGTCTCTCATTGCTCACGAAGGAGAAGGATCATACGCCATCCGTTTAGCGTGATTGGAACAGACATTTGTGATCAAATCATGTTAGATTTCCTCTAATTCCTTCCTAAACCACTGTTGACCTCATTTTTAGGATGAGCTCTCATCCCCTCCATCTTAGACATAGGACTTCTCTTATACACTAAGAGTTTTCTTAGTTTTAAGACACTTCTAGTGATTTTGTGAACACTCAACCTAACCCAAGAGACTTAGAAGAGTTAGCCATACCAATAGGTCATTCCTTAAGGGTATTAGAAAAATTTGCATACCCCATAGCTTGAACCAAATCTTCACTTTCTTCTTTCAAATCAAACTTCAAATCATTTCTAAATCAAAACATCAAATCAATTCCAACTTAATTGATTTTCTAAAATCTAAATCAACTTCAACCCAAATCAAATCAACATCAAACCAACTTCAAACTCAAATCAATTCTAAATGATTGAAACCCATGATTGAATTCCAAATCCTAAAAAAATCTTTCCTAAGCCATCTTGATTTCACCTTATGGACTTAGCCTAATTCAACTCCAAATCAAATCAAATTCAAGAAATTTTTGCATAATCCATTTATATTCTCATTTATGTTCACAAATATAAATGAAATATAAATTCAAATATCCAAAAATCATTTCTTAAAATCAAACCCAAATTCAACCAAAATCCAACCTAAGCCTTTCAAGTCAAATTCTTGAACTTAGCCAAATCAAACTCAAATCAAGCCAAAACCTTGATTTCTTCATGATTCAATCAATCCTTCAATCATGAATCCAAATATAAACACAAACTTCAATCATCAAATATCCAAAAAAATCAATCCAAAAAACAAACCCAAATTCAACTAAAATCCAACCTAAGCCTTTCAAGTCAAATTATTGAACTTAGCCAAATCAAACTCAAATTAAGCCAAACCCTTGATTTTTCTTCATGATTCAATCAATCTTTCAACCATGAATTCAAATATAAATACAAACTTTAATCATCAAACCAAAACTCAATTCAAAAATCAAACTTAAATCAAACTCATGTTCACCCTTTTGAACTTGAAATTGTCAAATGAATCAAAACCCATTTGACTCCAAATCACTTGCAAATGGATTCTTAGTTTAACCATAAGTTCATATGTGAGTTCAACCAAACTTGATTCAAGCATTGTTGAAGTCAATTGACCCACATAGGCTCATTTAACCCAAAGTGACCTAAAGTACCCCTTTTGAGCCAAATTCTAATCCTACCCAAATTGGATTGAACTAAGCCTACCTAAGCCTCACATTGTGAGCAACAATCATCAATAGATGAATCACTCAAATTGGGTCAAACCAAGTCAAACTTAAGGGTTGGCCATGTCAACACTTAAAATGAAACTAGCCAAAATCCACCATAGGCCTATTGATTGAAACCATTGATCAAAACCAATTCATGATCAATGTTTGAACTTGATCAAGTTATCATTTGAGCTTAACGTAGTCCAATTGGCCACTTGACCCAAGTTGACCCAACTTGACCTAAAAAGTCAAAATTAGTCAAAACTAGATCTAAGCCAAATTGATTGAAATCAATGGTCAAGTTCATCCCAAATCACTTGTTGAACTTAACCAAAGCCTCAATTAGCCAACTAGACCCAACCTAGCCCAATTGACCATGAACCCAACTTGACCTAAAAGGTCAAATTGAGAAAAAGTCAAATCAAACCAAAATTAATTGAAACCAAAGCTTCCCAACCATTTCAAATGACCAATGAAACCTAAACCAACCCATGACCTAACCCAAATAGGTCAAATGGGTCAAATGGGTCAAATTGGCCAACTTGATGCATTTGACCTAAATGAATTAAAATGAACCAAATTCAAATATAAATCAAATTGAACCAAACCAGTGAGGCCAACACATTTCAAATGGTCATATAAACTTGCCCCAACCCTTGGTTTGACCCAATTTGACCAATTGGTCAAGTTGACCCAAGTTGACCCATTTTGACCTAAATGGGTCAACATGAATCAAATCAACTCCAAATTCCTTGAAATTTTGACCAACCTAATTTCAAATAATTCTAAATCTGTCCAAAGTGAAATCAATTTCAAATGACCATTTTACCCCTAGATCAAGTAGTAACCTATGGCCAATTCCACTTGGAATTTGGCCATATCCTTTGCATGGACACTTGACACCCTCTTAATGGACCAAGTGGACACTAGTGGGTGTGGTGCACATGATCCAATGGCCAAACCGACCATCCACTAAGAAATTGACCACATGGGATCACTCCTCCACTCAATTAAGCACATGGCAAGTTGTCCACTACCTCCCTCTGGCCAAAACTACATGGGGTTCAAAATGGTCTAACCAACTCAATCCATAAGATCAATTTGATAAAAATGGCATCTCCACTCTCGATCATCTGATCCATCTAAGGGGAAATATACTCCCCCTAATTTCACTTGAATTTCATCCTCTTGCATTCAATTGAGTGATAGGAAGCCAAAGAAAGCAATTGCAAGTCTCCCCAAGCTCCCCCAAGCCAATTGGATTTCCCCATTCTCGATTTTTCCTAAGCCAAAAATAAGGGCGGTAGCAAGAATTTTCATCTCAATTCATCCTTCAAGCATCTTGAGGGGACCTAATTGAGATCACTCAAACCTTCATCCAAGTGTTCAAGCCATGGGAAGAGGTGTCTAGACCAAATCCACAAGCCTAGAAGGAGGAGTTTGATCAATTTTAGCAATCCACTTCATCCCAAAGCTTGAAACTTTCAACAGTGCTTCATCTCCACTAGACGAAGCTACCTCGACAATTGGGAGCACCGGTGGTAGCCTCTGGTGAGGTACTATTCAAAACTGAGCATAGTTTGAAATTTTTTTGGTCATTTTTGAAGGAAAGTTTTACCCCAAGTGAAATGGACCGTTAAGTCTTCATCCCTTTGCATAATGATGGTGTGGATTGAGTTTGAGCTCAATTCAATCTCAATCAAGCTCAGTTCATGCCCTAAGGAGTGGACGGTTGCCCTCTCTAGTAGGCGAGCTTAGTGACAAATCATGGACCATCCATCCGTAAATTTTGAATAGACAATCCTGATTAATCCACGCTAGATCTGTGATTAATCCCTTTAGAAATCATGGGATTGATCTCACATTTGATCTTTGATGGATGATGGAGAAAGTGCATAGCACTGCATGCGATGATGTGATAACTTAAGTGATGAATCTCATCGCGCCACATGGAAAATACCATTGACCCGCGGCCGATGGGATTAGTCATATCATTAGGGATTTAATTACCTAATAAACATAGATTCTTCAAAATAACATAGCTAAACATAGAAAAATAAAAAAAATACAAAATGAAATGCATTGTAAAGATAATTCAAAGGAGAACAATCTAAAATTAAGTTTCATGGATTTTGAATAATGAATGTCATGCAATTTAAGTTTTATTGGGAATGTAATTATGTAAATTACTCCTTAATTATTCTACTAATTAATTCCAAACTTTCTAGGGTTGATTAATGGGATGACCTCTGCCTCCCATGATTTTCTTGGAATTTATTAATGGTTTAATTAGGGGAATTGATTAATTCACTCTTAATCACTCCCTTAATCATTTAAGTCATTAATTAACCTATTAAATAGTGATGAATTAATTAATTAAGTTTGATAATTATCTTAGAACAGTGAATGGACTTCTGGAATGAGATTAGGAGTCCTCCCCCAAATATTTCCCCTAAGTTTATTTCATTTGAAAAAAAATCTAATTAAGGTGCAAATTAATTAAATAGTTTAATCACTTAATTAATCAAAATTATAAAATCAAATCAATCTGAACTTAATCCATTCCCTCTTGGGTAGATTGCTTAGGTGCTCAATAACCTAAGTAGCTTATGGAAATCATATCTAACCCATATGTGTGGGAAGGTTATGAAAGTACTTAAATTAAACCTTTTAACTTAATTAATCATAATTGTTATCCAAATGCATTAGGCCCCTTTATTTCTTAGGTGCATTACTAATTTAAATTCCTTGTGATTTTATGTCATACTTTGGCTTATAATTATTTGGTTATATATGTTAAAGTGGTGTAGGTAAGGGGTAATTATGGACTTAATGTACACCTTAACCTAAACAAAATATAAAATCCACTTAAATGGTTCTGAAATCAAACTAAATCAATATACAAATGTGGGAGATGGGTTAGGACCAGCATACCTTTTTTACATTTCCTAAAAATAAAATCAAACTCAAAACAAAACTAAAAATTTCTTTAAATAATTTTGATTTACTTTAAATAATCTTAATCCATAAGATTGTCTTTAGGAATTAATTAGGGTGAATGAATTTACATGATTTCATCACTTTATTTCTTTCCTAGCATGCTAAATGTGTATTTCATATGAAATTCATGCATCCATGCCTTTTAAAAATCAAATTAAAAATGAAATATTTTCTTTATGTCAAATTGCATGTTTTGGCTAAAGTAAGAATATGAAGGGATATTATGACTACTAAATCCAAAATTACTTTCAAAACTTATCAATAAAACATCATAACTGAAAGGTATGCTACTTATAATTATTTATGATCTTACATGTGAGTAAAATATAAAGAAGAGCATTATGTGGCTTTCCTTCTCTTCTATTTTAGCATAATTTTCAATAGGATTTGCAAAGTGTATAGTTCATTTGAAAAGAACACAACACTTGCTCAAATCCATTCCTATTCATCTCTATGTTATCAATTAGGAAGGGTATTCACACTTACACATGTAAATTGCAATAAACAAACCTATCAAACAAACATGAACTTTTGCATGAGTCGCTTTCCATGCATTTCTTTTTGTACATGCACATGTATTTAAGAAAACTGGTATATTAGTCTGGACAATCCCGGGGTTGCGAGGCTTTAAGTAGCCCTAAGTAGGTCTTGTACCTTACACCCCTTGTGCTAATAATGGTATCGTATTCACTTATGTCTTTTATACTTATAAATGTGCATATGAAAAATGGATAAGAGAATCTCTCTTTTTCTACTTAATTAAATCATACATCATGAAACATCCAAATTTTCTTAAGTAACATCCCTTAGCATTCACCATTAAGGTGTGCTAAACATTTTCATTTGTGTGTATAGATATGCTTAGGGTCCATCCATATGCATGTTATACATGTTGGGAAAGACACAAAGTGTTGTGTATTTTATGATAGTAATTCACTTTACTTAATATTAAAATGTCTTTCTTTTTGGATAGGTTTGTTTAGAGAAAATCTAAACTTAGGATTAATCAAAATATATAATAAAATATTCACTAAACAAAAATTAAATATGAATCTATCTTAGAAATTACTTAAGGTAGGGAGGAAAGAGATGTTCTCTTCTTTTTCTCCTCTCTTTAAAACACTTAGTAATTAATTGTAGGTTCATTCAAACCTAATCAAATCAAAAATAAAATCAACCAAAGCAACTAAATCACTTAAAGTTGAATATTTTCATACTTAGAAAACTTCAACCTTAAAACCTAGCTAAGCACACCACACAAACCTTAAATAGCACACACATTAGGCTAAGTCAGCACTTCTACCATTAGGATAGGCTGGTGCATGGTTTGATACTTTGCTTTTATTTTATGATGCAATATTTTAGTCTGGATATTAGGGTGTATGTGCAAAGACTGAATGGTAGGACAATCTTAGTCTAACCATTTTTTCTGCATGAGATTGTGCTTAAGGGGTGCTATAATAAAAAATATAAAAAAATTTTGTTGTTCAGGTACTTATACCCCTAAGTATAATCCAAAATAGGCTAGGTGGACCTGGTTACCCATGTGTGGGGTGATAAGTCCAATTTATACATGTACATGCTTGGGATTGTATGGTTTGTTTAGCTAATATTTGTTTTGCAGGTTTTAGTTAGATTTTATTTTTCTTCTTTTCATGTAATTTTGTAATTACGATTTTGGAAGGATTGTTATGGGGGATTAAGATGAAAATTAGTTATAAAATTATGTATTATGTACCATGTGAAGCATTTGGAGCAACCACATTCCAACCAACCAAAGAAGAAAGAAGAAAGAAGAAATGAAGAATGAAGAACCCCATAATAATGAATTCCTTCTTGATTATATTTAATTCATTTATAATCCGGGTTGTATAAGGGTAGAGCTTGGCTAGCCAATTTGTTTTTGGGTTTGTGCGGTGGAGCCCGACCATAAATGACCTCTTATTCTTTTACATTAGCTTTATAAATTAATTGATGTTTGTTTAGCTTATGCATTAAGATGACATCTTTTCCTAGTTTATTCCTTTCTTTGATGTATGGTCTGGATGACGATTAGGCTCTTAGAAAAATAAATTTTCTATCCAACTAATCAATTCAAACTAAAAATAAATAACTCATAACCTTACCTAAAGTTGAAGTTATAAATAAGATAAAAGAATTAGCAACCTCTTAGCTCGATATTGTTTTTGGTTTTCTCACATCATGCATAAAAAAGCATATTATTTCACTCTTGATTTGGAGGGCTTCCACCTTTGCCAGAGAACTTAGCTTGACCTTTGAGAGCATGGTGGAAACATACCTCCTTATCTCAATTATTTTGGCATATGAATCCTAAAGCATATATCAAATTGATTGTCCAAAATGAAAATCAATCATAACAAAAATTTGCATTAGATTTAAATCATTAATCATGCCCACATGATCTAGTCTCTTAGGGAGTGTGTTTAAGGACTTAGTCTCTTTCCAAATAACAATAACTTAGCTATCTTGCAAAAGCATTTGACTTGCCTACATGTTTTAAAATTGTAGGAGGAGTTAGCTGGTGGCCACCCCCAAGTAGTTGTAAGTCCAATAGTCGAGTGGTTTATCCTCTCTTGTGGAGGTCAACCAAATACCCATTTTCACCTTAGGTTTAGGTCATGTTTTTGGCCCTCACCAAAGCTCCCTAGATTTAGGTTCAAAGGTTGCTACTTCCCTTTGCGGGCTATAAGCATAAATCCTCACCTCTTAGGCATTTCGATGACCTTGTATTATGGAATTATAAGCCCTAGATTTCTAATAAAAATTCAACTCAAACAAATAAATTATTTCAATTTTAAAAAATATAAATCCCAATCATAGGATAGTTTGGGATGCTTACTAGGCTTCCTAGTATCCTAAGCATCCCGTACTTATCTTCATTTGGCTTCGATAAGAACTCTCTCCTCTTGATCGATCCCACTTGATTTTCTAAAAATAAACCAATCGATTGATTGTCCTACCTTTCTAAATCATTGAAGATAATGATCATTTACCTTGATCGAGAGTATTCTTAAGGAATCTCATTCCTTATGATGTAATTAACTATGGGGGATTTCCCATGTAGGGAACTCAATAAACCTGATTTAAAATAAACCCTGCTTTACTTTTCCATGTAAAGTAGGGGAAGAATCTCTGGTACATTATGAAGACTGATAGTCCTTAAGAGTCCTTATTAAGGTGATTAGATCCATTTGTAGGATGGTGACTTCTGTCTCTCGAGATAGTACACCATTTCTCAATGTCATACCCGATCACCCTAATAAGAACATCTACGAATCTGTGTGATCTCCAACACAAGAAGTGTTGTAAGAAAGGCAAATTTATTTTTTGATTCTTCATTTATTTCTTTTCTCTCTGAAGAGATTAAATGAATGATTCAAAAATATATCTTTCATCCACAACCATAGGATTGATCTCGACCGTCCAATCTTAGATCGAATGACCTGTAGAGAAAGCACGTCCGCCGCCAGCTGACTCAGCCGATGGATGTGACAACTTAAATAACCTATCCCATCATACCACATGGAAAGTGGGCCACATCAGCCGCCACATGGCCTGATGAGATTAGGGTTTAATTAGGCTTAATTAATCCTTTTTTTGGTAAAAATTTCTAAAATTATAACTAATTGTAGAAAAATCCAAAAAATGTAAACTCAATCTCATTTTGAAGATATTTCAGAAGAGAATCTAGAAAAATTATAATTGATTGATTTTAAATAGTGACTTTGGCTTAATTAGAGTTTTCTCAAAAATCTAATTAGTTGAATTATACTTTAATTAAGCACTCAATTAATCTCAAATTTTTTGTGGATGTTAAGGGGTTGACCTCTGCCTATCCTATTTTTCTAGAATTTTATTGATTGCTTAATTTATGAAATCATTTGAGTAATCTCTAATCATTTTCTTAATTAAATTAATAGTAATTAAGAGATGAACAGTAGCTTGATTAATCACTTGAACATAATTATCCCTAGTAAACAGTAAAGTCACTTAGGGAATATAATTGGGGACATTGTTCCTAATTTATTTTCTAATTATCCTTTACCTTTAAAAATTAAATTAATTGATGGGTTAATGGAATGATTAGTTGATTAATCAAATGATTAGATCTTCAAAATTAGGGAATCAAAACCTAGTGGAATGATTGAATGATTTAGCGATTAGAATTGAGGCCTTGCCCTTGATCCTTTCTCTGAAGTTAATTTTATCAATTAAATCAAAGCATAACTAAAGTATTTAATCAATTCCTTAATGGCCAAATGGATCAAAATTAAAAATCAATTCACCCAACCTAAACAACCTTTAATTGGTCTTGGGTAGCTCCTTGGGTGTTTAATAACCCAAGGTGAGAGATAATGAAATTAGGATTGGCTCACATGTGTGAGAAAATCATAAGAGTAATTAAGTGAGATCCTTTAAGTTTAATTAATTATTAATCATAAGCCAATTGCATTAGTCCCCTTTCATTTCTCAAGAGCATTACAAATTTACTTTCCATGTGGTTGCATATCATATTGGCTTATTATTAATTAGTTAATTAACTTAAGGTGATATAGGTATGGGATAATTAATCCATTTAATTCATACCTTAACCTGAACAAAATATAAAATCAACCTAATTGTTTTAAAGTTAAACTAAACCAATTCACACATGAGGGAAATGGGTTAGGACTAGCAAACTCTTCTTATATTTCCTAAGTCAAATCAATTTCAAAAAAATAAAAATCTCTTTAAGGAATTTTGATTCATTTTAAATGTTCTTATTTTATATGATTGTCTTTAGAATTAATTAGGGTGAATGAATTCATGTGCTTACATCCCTTTATTTCTCTCCAAACATGCTAAATATTGCTTGCCATATGAAATCATGCATTCATTTCTTTTGAAAAATCAATTAAATAAAATATTTCCTTTTATGTCAAATTGCATGTGTTGGCTAAATTAAGAATATGAGTGGCTATTATCACTATTAAAACTAAAAATTATTTTTAAAACCTATAAATCAAAGATTATGAATGAAGTGAAGCTACTTAAAAATATTTATAAGCTTGCATGTGATTATAGCATAAGATGTGCATTATGAAGTTCTCTTTTCTTCTCTTAACATGGATTTACATAGGATTTGCAAGTGTATAGTTCATTTGAAAAGAACACAACACTTGTTTAAATATATTCCTATGCATTTCTATGTTATGACTTAAGAACGATCTTCATATTATACATGTAAATTATACAACCAAATCAAACATAATCTTTTGCATGATTCTTTATCCATTTGGTTCTTTTGTACATTTAAATGTTTCTAAGAATAGTGGTATATATCACGGACATCCCAGACTAGGCTTTAAGTAGCCCTAAGTATCTTTACCTACGCCAGTGTAGAAAATAATGGCGTCGTACTCACTTATAACTTTTATGCATGTGGATGTGCATTTAGTTAATGGATGAGAAATCCCACTTTTTTACATAATAAAGACATGCATAAATAATCCAATTAATAAATGGAATATCCAATTTTTCAAATCACATCTCTTTGCATTCATCATCAAAGTGTGCTAAGATTTGCATTGCATGTATAGGTATGCTTAGGATTATTTATATGCATGGTATACATGGTGGAAAGAAATGAACGGGTGTGTGTTATGTGATAATAATCCACCTTAACTAATCTTAAGATGCCATTCTTATTAAATAGGACTATTTAAAGAGAACCCATACTTTGGACCAATTAAAACACATAATAAAACATTCACTAAAGGAAATTCATTAATCAATCTACTTTAAAAATGTTTTAAGGTAGGGATGAAAGAGAGATCTCGTCTCTTTTCTTCTCTTCATAACATTTATTCACTAAATATAGGTTCATTCAAACCAAATCAAATTACCAACTAAAATTGACAAGTCAACTAAATCACTTGAAATGAAACCACCATCTAAATTGAATCTTTTACTCTTAGAAAATTCCAACCTTAAAGCCTAGCTAAGACATGCCACACATGCCTTAAATGACACACACATTAGACTAAGTCACCATTTCTAGCATTAGGTTAGGGTGGTGCATGGTTTGATGAATATTTTTTTTTTTTATTTTGTGATGTATTATTTTAGACTGGATGTTAGAGTGCATGCATGGAGATGACTAGCTAATCATTTTCTGAGGGTTGTACTTAGGGGGCGCTATAATAAAAATATAAAAAATGCATTTTATTGTGCTGGTTACTTATACCCCTAAGCATAACCCAAATTAGGATAGGTGGACTTGGTTACCCATGTGTGGAGTGTTAGGTCCAACTTATTCATATAACTGCTTGGGTTGTGTGGTATGTTTAGTTAACCTTTATTTTGCAGGTTTAGTTAGATTTACCTTTCTCATTTTTATGTAAATTTTTCAATTAAGATTTGGAATGAATGTTAGGGGGGATTAAGATGAACATTGGTTATAAGACTAAGTCTTATGTACTATGTGATGCTTTTGGAGCAACTACATCCTAAGTCAAGCCAAAAGAAAGAAGGAAATGGAGCAAATCAAAATGAAGAAATGAAGAAATGAATAAATGAAGAATGAAGACCCCCATAACATGAAATTCCTTTTAATTGTAATTATTTATTTGTAATATGGGTTGTATAAGGGTATAGTTAGGCTATCCACATTTCTTTTTAGGTTATACGATGGTACCCGACTGCACCACCTCTTATTCTTTTGCACCAATTTTATAAATGATTGATGTTATGTTTATGATTGTGCAATTAGGATGGCATGATTTTCCTAGTTTTTTAATTGTTCGGTTGTTGAATGGCCTGGATGTAATTAGGCTCAGCTTATCTATTAATCAATCTCAAAATTAAATTAACAATTCATAACCTCATAAAGCCTAGGATATAAATCAAGAAAATATATACCCTAATGGCATATGCATCAATAAATCATTATCTCACTCTTGGCTACCAAAATCTTCACCTTTGAGAGCCGTGGAAACATACCTCCTTCTTTCTGATTTTAGCCCATAACCAATTTCTCATTGTGAAGCATATGAAATCCTAGCCATGTCAAATAAAATATCCAAATTAAGCCTTTGCAAACATACTATCATGAATTAGCGAAAGGTGTGAAATGGTGGTTTACTCTCTCTGGAGGTAAACCATATACCCATTTTTTCCTTAGATTTAGGTCGTACTTTGCCCCTCGTCAAAGGTCTCGAGATTTAGGATATGAGGTTGTTATTTTCTTTTAGGGCTATGAGCATAAATCCTCACATCTTAGGTATTTCTACAATATTATATTTTGGAATTGTAAGCCTTAGATTTCTAATAAACATTCAACTCAAACATATAATTCTCCTCAATTTCAAAAAAATAAAGTCCGATCATCGAATAGTTCGAGATGCTCACTAGGTTTCCTAGTATCATAAGAATCTCTTACTCATCTCTCTTTGGTTTGGATAACAACTCTCTCCTTTTTTATCAATCTCACTTATTTTTAAAAATAACCAATTGATTGATAGTCTTATCTTTGAAATCTTTGGAGATAATGATCATTTACCTTAATTGAGTATTCTTAAAGAATGCCTTTCTTTATGATATGATTAACTATGGGCGCTTGCCTCCATATGGAACTTAACAAACTCGATTTAAATAAATCTTACTTTATTTTTCCATGTAAAGTAAAGAAAAGATCTCTTGTACATTCGAAGACCCATCATGCCTTAGGAGTTCTCATTAGTGATCAAGTCATTATAGGGTAGTGACTTTCATCTCTCAAGATAGTACACTATTCTTCATATATCACCTGAGTTCATATGGATCTACGTAGTATCCCCTCACATAAATAAACACCTAACAACACCCACAAGACCAAAAAAATAAACACCATAGATTTTTCTAGCGACTCCACTAGGGATGGTTCCTCTCTCCATCTTTGGTAAATGATCATTGTCTCCAAGTATCTATAGTGGATTTGTATTTCATATGAGTCTGATACTATCCTTCTTTTCTATTGGCACATAGCTTATTTCATTCTTAAGCTAAGCTAGCCAATATCCTTTATGTTTTAGGACCTCACTCCATGTAGGTCTTAAAACCCATGTTGGGTCCCCCAATAGGTGAAAATAAAATTTAACTAAAAGAGATGACTAAAGACCCTTTTTGAACCTTCTTACTATTTCTATAGTAAGGTAAGGTTCATTCCACAAATGAGAAGAAAAATAAATCCTTTGTAAAAATGTCACTTTTCAAAAGCACTTTCTCAAAGTTCACATAATAAAATACTTGCACAAAAATTTTCACAAAATATATATAACTCAACTCATCTAATAATCCTTAGGATTGTTACATGTAGGTCCTTTTCAAAATGAAAATCAAAATCATCTTTCAAAAAGCACATATTTAAAAGTGAACATCTTCATTCAATATATCCAAATTTATTGAATGAAGGTTTCATTTCCAAAATAAATTATTTCATAAAATTGAAACTCCACTCAATATATCTCACATATGTTGAAGTTGGGGTTTTTTTCTTTTCAAAAGCACATATTTGAAAATGAGAATCCTCATTCAATATACCCAAATTTATTGAATGAAGATTTCATTTCCAAATAAAATCATATCATAAGATTGAAATTCCACCCAATATACTCCATATATATTAGAGTTGGGGTTTCTTTGTTTCAAAAAGCACAAATTTAAAATAAGCATCTTCATTCAATATATCCATTTTTTTGAATGGAGGTTTCATCTTCAAATAAAATCACACCATTTGAAACTCCACTTAACACATTCCATATGTGTTAAGTTGGAATTTCCTTCTTTTCAAAATGCAATAATCACACACAAAAATTTCATCTTGGAAAAATAAAATATGATTGACTTCCATTTTACATACCCAATTTTGTTAAATGGAAATCTCTTTTTAAATCATTTGATACATATTCCATTTCATTCTTCAAAAGTTTATTGAAAATTTATTCTATGTTATTTGAAACAAAAAACATTTCAAATCAAAACACATTTGCCAAACACATTTATTTGCTTTATTTACATAAATTTGCTAAGTAAAGATCCCATTTTTAAAATTAGAATAAAAATTAAATGTATTCTGGGCTTTATTTAGCATACACAAATTTGTAATGTAAAGATTCCATCTCTAAATTCACACATGATACATATCATGGGCAAACAAGGAAAAAGAAAATTATTTTCAAACAACTCATTTAGCATAACCAAATTTGCTAAATGAGTAATCCTAAACAAAATCAATTAACCCTCTATTTAACATACTCAAATTTGTTAAATAAATTATCTCCAAACATAAAATAAAATTTAAATATGAACCAATAGAAGCATCAAAAGTCTCTTCAAAATATTTGAACCCATTTCAACATACATAAATTTGTTGAATGAGGATTCTAAACTCAAATGAACTCAAAATCTCTTCTCCAAGTTATTCAAAATCTTTCCTAAATTCAATGAGCCCCAGTTAACATATTCAAATTATTGAGTGTGGGTTAAATTCTAAATCAAATTAAAAAAAATGTCATACCAAGGTAGAAATTTTGATTTGAGTTTTTTTCAACAAGTACAGAGTTCTAGTTCAATTTCAACTCTGTCCAATTAGCTTTTCATCACCGTAATAGGAGCCACAAGATCAAGCGGCACCACGTGCGCATTGCCAAAGAGATGGAGGCAATATCTCACATTGTAGAAGATGGGTCACCCGGGGTAGTCTCCTTTTCTTACCTAGAATAAGTTCCACCCCTTCGGTTCAAGGAGGAAGATGTCGAGGATTCGATTCACCCCACCTCCGGTTCATTATGAGACACCGGTCAGAGATAGAAGGAGGTCATATGCTGGCCTCAGGACAGTTTTATGACATGTTAGCAAGGCTTCTGGACGGTCAGAGTCTAGTGTCAAGTTTAATTTATGATTAGTTATTTCTCACAGTGTAGGCAAGCAGATCCATCAGGAGAGGGCTAGAGAAGCCCATGTATTAGTTCACATTACTAGCAGAGAGAGGCGAAGATATGCCAAGTAGTTAGCAGCCTTCGCCCTCATAGATTTCCTTGATTGGCGCACTGCCCGCGTCAGTCACACTGATAGCATTGTGTTGGCTGGTACTACCCATCATGGGAGGAGAGCTCCTGTACAGAGGTAGTCGATGTTGTCTCCACCACACTGCTCCACTCCATGTCCACTATCGCCAGTACAGGTTCCATTATCTATAGTTCCACCCAAATCCATGAAAGCAACATTAGGGGAAAAGAAATCCCCACTGGTGATCCACCTAGGCCAAGGGATCCCATTTAATCTACTCCATTGACTGAGGTGAGGGCGAGTTCTCCTGCTCGATCTCCCACTTT
Organism: Cymbidium sinense; assembly: GCA_021442155.1. Classification (NCBI taxonomy): domain Eukaryota; kingdom Viridiplantae; phylum Streptophyta; class Magnoliopsida; order Asparagales; family Orchidaceae; genus Cymbidium; species Cymbidium sinense. The sequence continues at coordinate 154,932,542 of CM038221.1, forward strand.
AATTGCGGTGAAGAAGGAGTGGCAGCCCCGTACTTTCATAGTCATGCCACCAACATCATCACCTCAACCGATCATGGATATAGCAGGCAGAAGAAGAAGGAGGCAGTTCTATTATCCCCATGATAGATCCCAGGGGCACACTCCATCCATAGTAGTTGATAGTCATGAGCACGTATCTTCCAGTGAGCATAGCCCTCATAGGGTTAACACTCTAGTAGTAGGGGAGGTCATATGTATCTCCATTCATGAGCATGATCCCATCGCCGGTCAGCCACGAGCATTTGTACTTGCATAGTGAGCCACTCCTTGGATGATATCTTAACACAATATTTTACAAAAAAGAAAGAAATCCTAGGGTATGATTGGTCTGACCTCGAAGAGGAGAAGTTTAGCTTTGACCCCAATGAAGATAATTTGTTGGAATACTCAGCAAAAGTGCATATGGTTGATATCAGAGGTTCCCTCCTTTGAGATCAGCATAGTTTGGATGGTGTTGTGGTCGAATAGGATGATACAACCTATTCGACCCAGCACCACCTTCAACAACTCAGGTAGAAAGATGAGCAGATTGATAAGATGGGCAAGACACTTGAAGATTTGCTAGCAACAAGACTGTAATCATGCTGCTCGAAAGACATCTTACCATTGTGAGACTAGTCGAAGTTAGTTACATGTCATGGATCAACCTCCTCCAAGAGCGAGGTACAGCTTGTATAGGAAGGTAGTGGAGAGCACCTCCATACAAAAAAAGATATCAAAATCTTGGTTGAACAATAAGTGAAGGAAGTGTTAGCACAAGCCTGAGGTAGTTCATCAGTTCTAAAAGGTAGACCCTACCTAGAGGATTTTGATGCTATCCAATATCCTAAGGGTTTTGTGCCTCCTTCTTTCAAAAGTTTTGATAGCAGTGGGAACCCTCGCCAACATATAGCACACTTCAGGGCTAGCTGTTGCAATGCTGGTGGCAGCGATGCGTTATTATTTTATCTCTTTGTCAGCAGCCTAGCAGGCATAACTTTTGATTGGTACATTGAACTCCCCAACGATTCAGTGAAGACTTTTACTAAGTTGGAGCAACTCTTTGTTAAGAGATTTGCTAGAGCTCTGCAAAGGGTAACTGTGGGCGATCTCATTATAGCCCAACAAAACCCCAGTGAGTCCCTCATTGATTACATTCTTAGATGGCACAATTTAGGGATGAAATATGAACTACAACTGTCTGAACAACATGCTATTGAAATTTTATTAAAGAATATTCATGGTCCGATCGCCTTCATGCTTAAAGGTTTTACCATTAAGACATTTGAGAAGTTAATCAATAAGGCAGCTAGCCTACAAGGAGAGGTCAAACAGTTTCATTTTCAAGATCAATCATTAAAGCCAATGCCACAGAAAGCCTAAAAAGAAGCTAGGGGTAGTAGCAACATTGGATAAGGGGAAGCAACCAACTAGAGATCAATATGAGAGACCTCAAGATCAATAGCCTTGACTTCTACCTCCTTTACCATTGCCTCAGCCATCTTATCGGCCGCCACAGCAGCCTCCATGGCCTTCGTCACCTTCTCCTCAGCCATACTCTCAGTGGTATACATATCCACCCCTAGGTAGCTATCATCCACCTACTCTTTTGGATAAATTAAACAAAACTTATTCATTTAAGAGGGAGGTAGTCAAGAAAATCTTTAAGAACCACTTAAAGAAACTTAATTTTTAGCTATCCGAGCCTAAAAAGGTGGAGGAAGGGAGCAATGATCCTAACTTTTTCCCCTACCACCGCATGCTAGGCCATATTTAGGGGGATTGCTTTATTTAAGGACTGGATTGAGCATAGGTACAAGTCACATGCTATAGTTATTTCTAAGGAATACCTAGTACAACAACCATCCAGTTTTATTAGGGTAATCTTTGGGGATATATATGATCCTCTTAAAATAAAAGAAGGTTGGGATATCTCTTTATCCTGAACCTTTAAAAATATTGTTTCTAAAATTAAGAAACTTTCCTTACAAGTGCTTGAGGCAGCTCGAACCTCCAACATCAATGAAGGTTTGCAAGTTGCCAAAGACAACCTAGGGAAAATAGGAGCTCAGCAGCAGCCCATACTTGCCCATGATAGCCAAGTAGTGCAACCACTGACCGAATCTAGCCACCATTCCACCGTTGCAGCTACTACTTCGGATGGGATTCCTACTTCAGCTAGTTCTCCTTCTAGTAGACATCTTGTATTAATGGATGAGGGCATCAAATCCCTCACCCTGCTTACTTTATTGGATTTCTACCATACCTCCTTTTAAATCTAAGAAATCAAGGAATAAAGCTAGTTTAAATTATATCTGTGCCACTTCTGATGGGTTATCTGACTTTACTCTTTTAGAAAAAATTTTAAGTCTTAATAATTATAACAATTTTGATCATCATCTTTCTGATTCAGAGATGGACTTTCCTTTTCTGAATAATATGGTTCACCTCTTGAGATAGACTTGGAATCATCTCGGGCCCTAGAGAAGCTATCATGCCTACCATTAGGTAGAATCTTCCATTAACCCACCAAAAGAGATCTCCAAAGTTAACCTCTGCAGTGGTAAGGTTCTACCTCCTAAAGCACCTCAAGATAAGGGAAAGCAAGTCATTGGTTCTAATGATTAAGAAGCCCCTCCATAGGATGCTCCACCCATGGATATGCTTATGGAGGATCATCCCAAAGTTGATTATATTGTCCTTGCTCAACTAAGAAAGTTGTTAGCTAAACTAAGTATATATGATGCCCTTGTCTTATCCAAAGAGATGAGGGAGTCATTGATCAAGGCCCTCCTTGATCCAGAAATATACTTAGCTCAGTTGACCGCTGTTGGAGAGGAGGCACATTATTCAAGAGAAGCTCAGGGAGTCACATTCATCGATGAAGACCTTCTTTTGGGGATATGGAGCATAACTATCCCCTCTACATCACAGTGGATATGGGCAGATTCAGACTTTCTAGGGTGTTGGTTGATCTAGGTGCATCAGTGAACATTATGAGCCTAAAAACCCTTATCTATTTGAGGATTGATAGCTCTAAACTTTGAAGAGATTGAATGATGTTGAGAGGATTCAATGAATAAGGCGAGAAGGCTTTAGGCTCCATAGTGTTACCTTTGGAAATAGCGACTCAAAAACTGAACCCAAGTTCTATATAATTGATTTGAATACATCATTTACTACTTTGCTCGATAGGCCATGGATACACTAGAATAAGATGGTTCCATCCTCATTTTATCAATGCATCAAGTTTTAAAAAGTTGGAATCGAATACTGTGTTAAAGGAGACAAAAGCTATTCTCAATTAGAGCGGTCGAGATATATGAAGACGTGACCTACTATCTTCCTCAAAATCAAAACAACTATTCTCACAAACTTGGCAAAAAATTCAAATATAAAAGAAAAGGAAAAGAAGAAAATGGAAAAGAAAAGAAAATAAAAAAAGAAGAAAGAAAGTACAAGGGAGCGAGAAAGGGACACAAGGAAGAGGTAGAATCACTGTTACATTCTCCCCATAGTTCATTCCACCATACAGACAAATGGGTAGGATGACTCGACCTCCACCAAGTAGTGGCAGAGGTAGATATAGAGGCAATTCCAGAGGTGGGAGACCCCCTTGTTGGTGACCAGCCAATAGGGGCCATGTTCTAGTTCACAGGAGTACTCCTACTATTCACATAGACTTAGAATCCAGCTCAGAGGATGAGTCACATTTGATTAGCACACCAACCAACCCCTCTCATCGGGTCTCATTGGAGGTGACACTCAAGCAAGACAGTGACGAAGACCAGGCCTCCAAGCAAAGCATAAATGTATTTGAATCAGGATTATATAAAACCATTAGGTAGTAGTTGGGAACCTTAGCTCTAACCCCACTTTCTTCTCAAAAATGGCAATCCAGCCTCTCACCATCTGATCCAAGGAGGGGAAGATATACTCTCCCCTCATTCTCACTCAAACCACAAGCAATCATTTCCATATAGAGAGGTTGAATCAAAACCTCCCCAAGATTTTCCAAGACATTCCCGAGCTCCCCCATTTCCCATTTTTGATTTTACTCATAGCCGAAATAGGGGAGATCAATTCCAAATCCAACTCATTCAATTCTCAACCAAAACCAAATTAACCTTGAACACACCATCCTTGGACTAAGGAGAGCTCAATCGAATCATTTTCCCAGTCTCCAAGCCACAAGAAGCACCACTTCAATCAAGGCCGATCACCATTGAAGAGGAGCTTGGTCAATCGAAAAACCACTTCAAGTCAAGGCTTGATTCCTTCAACTGGATTTCATCTCAGTAAACGAAGCTACCTCCTATGTTGGAAGCACCGGTGATAACCTCCGACGAGGTATGCCATTGAAACCGTAGTTATAAGAAATTTTTCTTGGTCCTTTGTGAAGGAAATTGTCACCCCATGCAATCTTGACCATTGGATGTGCATCCCCCCTCTTTCCGAAGGTGTGGGATCATTTTGATCCCAATCTAAGCTCGGGTGAGCCCGAATTGAACAAGGAAAGATGGATGATGGTCTCTCATCGCTCATAAATGAGAAGGATCATACGCTATCCATATCATGTGATTAGAATAGATGACTGTGATCAGATCATGCTAGATCCCCTCTAATTCCTTCCTAAATCATGGGATTGATCTTGGCCATCCGATCTTAGATCGAATGGCACATAGAGAAAGCACGTCCATCGCCAGCTGACTCAGCCAACGGATGTGATAACTTAAATAACATATCTCATCATGCCACATGGAAAGCGTGTCATATCAATCGCCACGTGGCCTGGAAAGATTAGGGGTTTAATTAGGCTTAATTAATCCAATTTTAATGGTGAAACTTCCTAAAATCATAAATAACTATAGAAAAATCCAAAAAATGCAAACTTGGGCTCATTTTGAAGATATTTCAGAGGAGAATCTAGAAAAATTATAATTAATTGATTTTGAATAGTGATTTTGGCTTAATTAGAGTTTTACCAAAAATCTAATTAGCTTAATTATACTTTAATTAAGCACTCAATTAATCTCAAATTTTTTGTGCATGTTAAGGGGGATGACCTCTACATCTCCTATTTTTCTAAGATTTTATTGATTGCTTAATTAAAAAATCATTTGAGTGAGCCCTAATCACTTTCTAAATTAAATTAATTGTAATTAAGGGATGAACAGTAGCTTGATTAATCACTTAAACATAATTATCCATGGTAAATAGTAAAGTCACCTAGGGAATATGATTGGGGGCATTATTCCTAATTTATTTCCTAATTATTCTTTATTTTGGAAATTAAATTAATTAATGGGTTAATGGAATGATTAGTTGATTAATCAAATGATTAGATATTCAAAATAAGGAAATCAAAACCTAGTGGAATGATTGAATGATTTAGGGATTAGGTTTGAGGCCTTGCCCTTTATCCTTTCTCCTAAGTTAATTTTATCATTTAAATCAAAGCATAACTAAAGCATTTAATCAATTCTTTAATGGAAAAATGAAATCAAAATTAAAAATAAATTCACCCAACCTAAATAACCCTTAATTGGTCTTAGGTAGCTCTTTGGGTGTTCAATAATCCAAAGTGAGAGATAATGAAATTATGATTAGCTCACATATGTGAGAAAATCATAAGAGTAATTAAGTGAGATCCCTTAAGTTTAATTAACTATTAATCATAAGCCAATTGCATTAGGCCCCTTTCATTTCTTAGGAGCATTGCAAATTTACTTTCCATGTGGTTGCATATCATATTGGCTTATTATTAATTAGTTAATTAACTTAAGGTGATACATGTAAGGGATAATTAATCCATTTAATTCATACCTTAACCTAAGCAAAACATAAAATCAACCTAATTGTTCTAAAGTTAGACTAAACCAATTCACACATGAGGGAAATGGGTTAGGACTAGCAAACTCTTCTCATATTTTCTAAGTCAAATCAAATTAAAAAAAATAAAAATCTCCTTAAGGAATTTTGATTCATTTTAAATGATCTTATTTTATATGATTGTCCTTAAGAATTAATTAGGGTGAAGGAAGTCATGTGCTTACATCCCTTTATTTCTCATCAAACATGCTAAATAAATCATGCATTCATTTCTTTTGAAAAATCAATTAAATAAAATGTTTCCTTTTATGTCAAATTGCATGTGTTGGCTAAATTAAAAATATGAGTGGCTATTATCACTATTAAAACCAAAAATTATTTTCAAAACTAATAAATCAAATACTATGAATGAAGTTAAGCTACTTATAAATATTTATAAGCTTGCATGTGATTATAGCATAAGATGTGTATTATGAAGTTCTCTTTTCTTCTCTTAACATGGATTTACATAGGATTTGCAAGTGTACAGTTCATTTGAAAAGAACACAACACTTGTTTAAATATATTCCTATGCATTTTTATGTTATGACTTAAGAAGGATCTTTATATTATACATGTAAATTATACAACAAAATCAAACATAAACTTTTGCATGATTCTTTATCCATTTGGCTCTTTTTGAACATTTACATATATCTAAGAAAAGTGGTATATCAGTTTGGACATCCCGGGGCTGCGAGGCTTTAAGTAGCCCTAAGTAGGTCTTGTACTTTACATCCCTGGTGTACAAATAATGGCATACTCACTTATAACTTTTATACATGTGATATGCATTTTAATGGATGAGAAATCCTCTTTTCTACATAATAAAGACATGCATTAATAATCCAATTATTAAATGTAATATCCAAATTTTTAAATCACATCTCTTTGCATTCATCATCAAAGTGTGCTAAGATTTGCATTGCATTTATAGGTATGCTTAGGATTATTTATATGCATGGTATACATGGTGAAAAGAAATGAACGGGTGTGTGTTATGTGATAGTAATCCACCCTAACTAATCCTAAGATGCCTTTTTTATTAAATAAGACTATCAAAAGTGAACCCAAACTTAGGACCAATTAAAACACATAATAAACCATTCACTAAAGGAAACTCATTAATTAATCTACTTTAAAAATGTTTTTAAGGTAGGGATGAAAAAGAGCTCTCCTCTCTTTTCTTCTCTTCATAACATTTATTCACTAAATGTAGGTTCATTCAAACCAAATCAAATTACCAACTAAAATTGACAAGTCAACTAAATCACTTGAAATGAAACCACCATCTAAATTGAATCTTTCACACTTAAAAAATTTCAACCTTAAAGCCTAGTTAAGACATGCCACACAAGCCTTAAATGGCACACACATTAGACTAAGTCACCATTTCTAGCTTTAGGTTAGGGTGGTGCATGGTTTGATGAATTTTTTTGTTTTATTTTTAAGATGTATTATTTTATACTGGATGTTAGGGTGCATGCACATAGACTAGATAATAGGGAGAGCTTAGCCTAATCATGTTTTCTGTAGGGGGTTGCGCTAAAGGGGCGCTATAATAAAAATATAAAAATTACTTTTTGATATGCATGTTACTTATACCCCTAAGCATAACCCAAATTAGGATAGGTGGACTTGGTTACTCATGTGTGGAGTGCTAAGTCCAACTTATTCATATAACTGCTTGGATTGTGTGGTATGTTTAGCTAACCTTTGTTTTATAGGTTTAGTTAGATTTACCTTCGCCATTTTGATGTAAATTTTGCAATTAAGATTTGGAATGAATGTTATGGGGGATTAGGATGAACATTAGTTATAAGACCAAGTCTTATGTACCATGTGATACCTTTAGAGCCACTACATCCCAATTCAAGCCAAAAGAAAGAAAGAAATGGAGCAAATAAAAAAAAAAAGAAATGAATAAATGAAGAAATGAAGAATGAAGACCCCCATAAAATGAATTCTTTTTAATTGTAATTATTCATTTATAATCGTATATATAGAGCGGCTACCCACATTTCTTTTAGGGTTGTATGGCGGCACTCGATCGCACTGGCCTCTTATTCTTTTGTGCTAATTTTATAAATTGATTGATGTTATGTTTATGATTATGCAATTAGGATAGCATGATTTTCCTAGTTTTTAAATTGTTTGATGGTTGTTGAATGGCCTGGATGTGATTAGGCTCCTAGGGAAAAATAAATTTTCTATCCAATAAATCAATTCAAAATTAAATTAAACAATTCATAACCTCACCTAAAGCCTATGATATAAATCAAGATAATAAAAGATTTAGCAACCCCTTAGCTGGATGTTATATGTCTCATATCATGCATAAATCATATTATCTCATTCTTGCTAATGGGCTTCCACCTTTGCCAAAGAAAATGGCTTGACCTTTGAGAGCCATGGTGGAAACACACCTTCATCTTTCTGATTTTGGCCCATAACCAATTTCTCATACATTAGGCATATGAAATCTCATAGCCTGTGTCAAATAAAAATGTCCAAAAATCAAAATAAAATTTGACAAACTTTGCATTAGATTAAGTCATGAATTCATGCCCCTCATGATATAGTCTCTTAGGGAGTGAGTTTAAGGACTTAGTCTCCTTTCTAAATAAATAATATCCTAGCCATCTTTTAAAGCATAAGACTTGTCTACATGTATTTAAAATCACAGGAGGAGTTAGTTGGTGGCCACCCCAAGCAGTTGTAAGCCCAATAGTCTGGTGGTTTACTCTCTCTTGTGAAGGTAAACCATATACCCAATTTTGTCTTAGATTTAGGTCATTCTTTGGCCCTCATCAAAGCTCCATAAATTTAGGATCTGAGGTTGTTGTTTTCTTTTGGGGCTACAAGCATAAATCCTCACCTCAGGTATTTCTACAATATTATATTGTGGAATTGTATGCTCTAGATTTCTAATAAAAATTCAACTCAAACATATAATTCTCCTCAATTCCAAAAATATAAAGCTCAACCATAGAATAGTTCGGGATGCTCACTAGGCTTCCTAGTATCATAAGAATCCCCTACTCATCTTTCTTTGATTTGATAATAACTCTCCCCTTTTTTTATCAATCCCACTTGATTTTCTAAAAATAACCAATTGATTGATAGTCCTATCTTTGAAATCTTTAGAGACAATGATCATTTACTTTAATCGAGAGTATTCTTAAGAAATCTCATTCCTTAGGATATAATTAACTATGGGGGCTTGCCTCCATAGGAAACTTAACAAACCCATTTAAATAAACCCTACAATACTTTTCTATGTAAAGTATGGAAAAGATCTCTAGTACATTCGAAGACCCATCATGCCTTAGGAGTCCTCATTAGGTAATCAGGTCCATTATAGGATAGTGACTTCTATTTCTTAAGATAGTACAGTATTTTTTAATGTCATACCAGATCGCCCTAATGAGTACATCTACAAATCTGTGTGGTGTCCCCTTATATAAACACACACCTAACAACACCCACAACACCAAAAAAAAAAAAACATAGATTTTTTTGGCAACTCCGCTGGGGATGGTTCCTCTCTCCATCTTTGGTAAATGATCATTGTCTCCAAGTATTGATAGTGGATTTGTATTTCATATGAGTCCGAGACTATCCTTCTTTTTTCACACTTAGCTCATTTCATTTTAAGCAAACATTCTTTAGGTTTTAGGACCTCACTCCATTGGTTTTAAAACCCCTGTTGGGTCCCCCAATAGATGAAAATAAAATTTAACTAAAAGATATGACTAAAGACCCTTTTTTGAACCTTCTTACTATATCTATGGTAAGGTAAGGTTCATTCCACAAATAATAAGAAAAGTAAATCCTTTATAAAAATGTCACTTTTCAAAAGCACCTTCTCAAAGTTCACATAATAAAATACTTGCACAAAAATTTTTCACAAAATTTATATAACTCAACCTCATCTAACAATCCACAAGATTATTATGTGTTGGTCCTTTTCAAAATTAAAATCAAAACCATCTTTCAAAAAGCACATATTTAAAAATGAAAATCTTCATTTAACATACCCAAATTTATTGAATGAAGGTTTCATTTCCAAAATAAATTATTTTATAAAATTGAAACTCCACTCAATATATCTCACATATGTTGAAGTTGGGGTTTCTTCCATTTCAAAAATGCATATTTGAAAATGAGAATCCTCATTCAATATATCCAAATTTATTGAATGAAGATTTCATTTCCAAATAAAATCATATCATAAGATTGAAACTCCACCAAAAATTCCATATATATTAGAGTTGGGGTTTCTTTCTTTCAAAAAGCACAAATTTGAAAATAAGCATCTTCATTCAATATATCCAAATTTTTTGAATAGAGGTTTTATCTCAAATAAAATCACACCATTTAAAACTCCACTTAACACATTCCACATGTGTTAAGTTGGAATTTCCTTCTTATCAAAAAGCAATAATCACACAAAAAAATTTCATCTTGGAAAAATAAAATATGATTGACTTACATTTTACATACCCAAATTTGTTAAATGGAAATCTCTTTTGCAAAAGTCATGAAAATCAAAATATATTGGAATTCCATTTGACATACCTAAATGTGTCAAATTAGAGTTTCATTTTTCAAAAAGAAGATTGAAAATAAATTAAATTCTGTTTAACATACCACATTTGTTAAATAGAAACCCACCTTTTCAAAAATAACACAAACCAAAAAAAATCAAACACATTTGAACTTTATTTAGCATACACAAATTTGCTAAGTAAAGATCCTATTTTCAAAATCAAAACCCAAACACATGTAGGCCTTTATTTAGCATACACAAATTTGCTAAGTAAAGATCCCATTTTCAAAATTAAAACAAAAATTAAATGTATTTTGGGCTTTATTTAGCATACACAAATTTGCTAAGTAAAGATTCCATCTTTAAATTCACACATGATACACATCATGGGCAAACAACCAAAAAAAATTATTTTAAAACATCTCATTTAGCATACCCAAATTTTTGCTAAATGAGTAATCTCAAAAAATCAATTTGACCTCATTTGTTAAATAAAGGGTCCCCAAACATAAAATAAAATTCAAATATGAACTAATGGAAGCATCAAAAGTCTCTTCAAAATATTTGAACCCATTTCAACATACACAAATTTGTTGAATGTGGATTCTAAACTCAAATGAACTCAAAATCTCTCCTCCAAGTTATTCAAAATCTCTCCTAAATTCAATGAGCCCCACTTAACATATTCAAATTATTGAGTGTGGGTTTAAATTCTAAATCAAATTCAAAAAAAAGTCATTCAAGGTAGAAATTTTGATTTGAGTTTTTTTTCAACAATTACAGAGTTCTAGTTCAATTTCAACTCTGTCCAGTTAGCTTTTCTCAATTCAGTATAGTGCGGATGGATTCCCAGAAGTATATGTTCACCTTCCCCTTTGGGAATGGATGTGGCCTTGGATTGGGCCAGCCTCCTCCAAACTAATTTCACTCACTTGATACATTTTGGTCAAGGATTCGAGGGAGCCAGGATTACTTATGAGGGGGCAATCCTCACCACTATCAGCAAGAATGTGGTGGCTGGACAGAAGCCAGTCATCCATATTGAGATGCCCTCAGATTCTGAATTTCCCTCACTAAAGAGGAAGGTGGTAGAGATTCTTCAGAGCTATAGTTCAGTGACCGGGTTGTTCATCACGCCTCTAGACTAGTACCACTCATTGGCTTCTAAGGGAAGGCTACCCTGGCTTCAGGGATAGTCTCTCCTACCTTTGAGGTAGGGTCTAGCTCCCGTACTACTCCACCTAGCCAAACTCAGCACCGCAATAGGAGCTTCAAGATCAAGCGGCACCACATGAGCATTTCCAAGGAGATGAATGCAGTATCTCACATTATAGAAGAGGGTCACCAACGGTAGTTTCTCCTTTGCTTACCTAGAATAAATTCCACCCCCTTTCTGGTTTTGAAGGAGAGGAAGATGTCAGGAGGATTGCAATATCACCCTCACCTCTGGTTCATTATGAGACACCTGTTGGAGATAGGTGGAGGTCATATGCTAGCCTCAGGATAGTTTTATGACATGATGGTAGGGCTTATGGACGGTCAGAGTCTAGTGCCCAGTTTGATTTATGATCAGTTATTCCTCGCAGTGTAGGTGAGCATATTTCTAAAGAGAGGAGAGGCCGATATCGCTTCACATTACTAGAGAAGCAAGATATGTAGTACCCGCCTCATAGATTTCCTTGACCGGCATGCTACTTATGTCAGTCACATCGATAGCATTGTGTTTGACTAGTACTACCCATCATAGGAGGAGAGCGCATGAGGTGGTGTCGTCCACCACAGCTCACTCCACTTCCTGATCTGTGTTCCATCATCTATAGTTCCACCCAAACCATTGAAAGCAACATCGGGAGAAGAAAGCCCCACTGGTGATTCGGCTATGGCCAAGGGATCCCACTTCATCTACTCCACTCACTAAGGGCGAGTTCTCCTGCTCGATCTCCCACTTCAGTTGCAGTGAAGGAGTGGCAACCCTGTAGCATCGTAGTCGTGCCACCACCACCATCATCTCAACCGATCATGGATATAGCAGTGATAGAAGGAGAAGGAGAATGTTCTATTATCCCTATGGCGATAGATCCCCCTAAGGGAAGCACTCCACCGATAGCAGTTGATAGTCATGAGCATGTGTCATCTAGTGAGTGTAGCCCTCATAAGGTTAGCACTCTAATAGCATGGGAGGTCAGATGTATCTCCGATCAGTCATGAGCATTTGTGCCTGCATAGTTAGACTGGTCCTTGGATTATATCTTAGCATAGTATTTTACTAAAAAGAAAGAAATCCTATGGTATGATTGGTATGACCTCAAAGTGGAGAAGGTTAGTTTTGACCCCAGTGAAGATAATTTGTCAGAAGACTCAATGGAAGTGCATATGGTTGATACCAGAGGTTCCCTCCTTCGAGATCAACATAGTTTGAAAGGTGTTACGACCAAAAAGGATGATACATCCTATTCAACCCAACACCTCCTTCAACAACTAAAGCAAAAAGATGAACAGATTGATAAGTTGGGGAAGAGACTTGAAGATTTTCTAGCGGTAGTTCTAGCACTTCAGAATCAAGCTCGAGCAGTACATCCTACCATTATGGAGACTGGTCAGTCTAAGTTATTGTGTGTCTTTGATCAACCCAAGAGGTCACCTCCAGTAGAGCAGGGCAGTGCTAGCTTGTATAGGAAGGTAGTGTTCACTACCTCCATATAAGAAAATGATGTCAGACTCTTGGCTGAACATTAAGTGAAGGAAGCTATGGTAAAATTTTCAAGGAATTTTTTTTTAGAAGAATAAGATATATACTTCCATCTTCACTCTATGCAGGATAAAATGAGGATGGAGACATAAATCTACTTCTTCTTTATGCATTTTGACACCACATAGATCTGCATATATTCTTATTGAGGGTGATCAGGTATGACATTGAGGAGAGGTATACTATCTCAAAAGATAGTAGTCACCACCCATAATGGACCTAATCACCTCAACAAGGACTTATAAGGATAATGGGTGATATGTACAAAGATTCTTCCCTACTTTACATGAAAAAGTAAAGTAGGGTTTATTTTAAATCGGGTTAGTTAAGTTCTCACAAGCAATCCCCATAGTTACACATCTAAGAGATGAGATCCCTTAGAATACTAAGATAAATGATCATTGTCTCCAAAGATTTCAATAGGTAGGACTATCAATCGATTAATTTAGTTTAGAAGATCAAATGGGATTGATCAAAGAGAGGGAGTTATAATCAAAGCCAAAGGAAGATAGGTAGGAGATGCTCACAATGCTAGAAAACATAGCGAGCATCTCAAACTATCCTATGTTGGTCTTTACATTTTTGAAATTGATTTAATTTGTTTGAGTTGAATTTTTATTAGAAATTTAGGACTTATGATTCCATAATACAAGATTATGAAAATGCCTAAGAGGTGATGATTTATGCTTATGACCCATGGAAGGGAGAAGAAACCTCATAACCTAAATCTAGGGAGCTTTGGTGAGGGTTGAAAGTGCAACCTAATTGTAAGGCAAAAAATAGGTATTTAGTTTGCCTCATAAGGATAAAATCACCATTGCTTGGACTTACAACCTCGGGGTGCCAACTAACTCCCACGGTTTTAAAATCAATAAAGTCATATGCTTTATGTAAGATAGCTATAAGTATTTATTTAGAAAGAGACAAGTTCTTAACTCACTCCCTAAAGAGACTAGATCATGGTATGCTTCAAATGACCAAAAATCTAATGCAATTCATATTTTATTTTATTTTCATTTTGATAATTAGTTTGCTAATAGGATTCATATGCCTAATGCATGAGAAATGAGATTATTGGCCAAAATGAGAAGGAGGAGGTGTGTTTCACCATGGCTCAAAGGTCTTAAGTTTCTTGAAAGGTAAGCCCTCAATCAAGAGTGAAAATAATATGCATTTGTGCATGATGTTAAAAAAGAAATACACATCCAGCTAAGGGATTGCTAATTCTTTTATCTTGATTTTTAGCCTAAGCTTTAAGTGAGGTTATGAGTTCTTTATTTTTTAATTTTGAGTTGTTAAATTTGGTACAAGATTTATTTTTTCCTAAGAACCTAATTCACATCCAAGCCATACATAAAGTAAGGAAGAAAATAAGAAAAGGATGCCACTTAATGCACAAGCTAAACAAATCATCAATCAATTTATAAGGCTAATCGCAAAAGAATAAGAGGTCATTATGGTCGGGTACCACCGCACAAACTCAAAAATAAATTGGGAGCCAAGCTTTACCCTTATACAACCCGATTATAAATAAATTAAGTACAATTAAACAAGTAATTAATTAGTATGGGGGTCTTCAAGCTTCATTTCTTCATTCTTCTTTTCTTGTTTCTTCTTCTTTTCTTCTTTATTCTTTAGTTCCTTCTTCTAGATGGTTGGAAGGTGGATGGTCTAAGGCTTCACATGGTGCATAAGATGATCTTATGACCAATGTTCATCCTAATCCTCATAACAATCATTCAAAATCCTAATTTTAAAAATTACATGAAAAGGGAAAATGGAAATCTAACTAACACCTGCAAAATAGAGGTTAGCTAAAACAAACCATATAATCCCAAAATGTTTATTGGACTTAACACCCACACATGCTTGACTAAGTCTACCTAGCCTATTGGATTATGCTTAGGGTATAAGCACCTACACAGCAAAAGCAGTTATATTTTTATTTATGACAACGCCCCTTAAGAATAATCCCCTGCAAAAGATAATGATTAAACTAAATCATCCTATCATTTATTCTACACACATTCATCCTAACATCCAGAATAAAACATAAATCACAAAATAAAAGTAAACATCAAACCATAACCCTAACCTAAAGCTGAAGTGGTGATTAGAATATATGTGCTTTAGAGGTTTGTGTGGCATGCTTAGCTATGGCTTTAAGTTAGAATTTTCTAAGTATAAAAATGTTCAACTTAGAGAAAGGTTTCATTCAAGTGATTTAGTTATTTTTGGTTGATTTTATTTTTATGTTTTGATTGGATTCAAGTGAATCCTACAATTAATTACTAAGTCGTAAAGAGAGGGAAAGAGAAGAGAGCTTCTCTTTCCTTCCTAACCTAAGTAATTTCTAAAGTGGATTCATGTTTTAGTTTTGTTTAGTGAATGTTTTATTTAGTTAAGAAAATTTGAATGCTTATGATACATGATTTTCATTAAGTAGAAAAGGGGTTTCTTATCCAATTTTCACATGCACACATGAAGGTAAGAAAGGCATAAGTGAGTCACATCATAACGTGGGGTAAAAGTACAAGACCTATTGAGGGCTACTTAAAGCCTCACAACCCCAGGATTTCCCAGACTAATATACCACTTTCCTTAAATACAAATGATGTGTACAAAAGAAATGAAAAGAAAGATGCAAAAGTTTGTATTTATTTTATTTTAGTTTGTTTATGCAATCTATATGTGTAAGTGTAGGTGTCATTCTCAAATCATAACATACGAATGAATAGAAGTAGAGTTAGCCAAGTGTTGTGTTCTTTTCAAATGAACTATACACTTTGCCAAATCTTATTCAAAACTATTTCAAAAGAAAGGAGAAGGAAAAATATACTAAGAACAACCTTATATTTTACTCACATGCAAACTTATAAGTAAGATATAAGTAACACACTTTCAATTTTGATAGTTGATTCATATATTTTGAAAATAATTTGTATTTAGTAGTGACCACTCATATTCTTACTTTAATCAAAGCATGCAATTTACATAAAGTAAACATTTTCATTTCAAATTTGATTTTTGAAAAAGCATGTATGTATGAAATCATATGGCACATATTTAGCATGTTGGAGAAAGAACTAAAGTAATGAAAGCATGTAAAAACATTCATCTTCATTAATTCCTAAAGATAATCTTATGAAATAAGAAAGCTTAAAGAAAATCAAAGTTTGTTTAATGTGATTTTTATTTGATTTTGAGTTTGAGTTAAATTAACTAATTTTTCTAGGTTGTTATCTTTTAGTGGTAATTTACCTTTTTTTTTTATTTTTCATTAGAGCGATATGAATTTTAGAAGTTTAAGTAATTAATTAGAATTAAATAAATCCTAATTAAATCTTAATTCCTATATGCCAAGCGTAGTGAGCAAAGATCCCTTTACATGCGGCTGGATTACTTAAACATCCCATCAGCATCAATGGAGGCACTTGCACTTTTCCTCATCCATCTATGGATCGGATGAGATTAAGCACTCTTAGGGGATAAAATAAATCTAAAGTGTGTTTTAATCTTGGTCATCCAAAATGCATGGATGGATGGCGGAAGATCCTATTCTTCACAGCGAAAAATGGGGTCCACTTTTAAAGAGAAGATCCAAGCTTGATCGAGCTCGGATTGGATTGAAATCAACTCACACCATCTAAGCCTAAGGGCAAGCACATTTAATGGTCAAAATTCCATGGGATCAAAATTTCTTTCACAAAGCTCCGGACCACATTGAGTTCAATGGTAGAAAAATGGCATACCTCCCGGAGGTAATCACCGACGCTCGATTCCCTTGGAGAAGCTTTGCTTTGTTGAGACAAAGCTTTGGTGAAAGTTTGAGAGGCTAAGGTTGAGTGAATATTTCTATGGGTCACCTTCTCCTTAGCTTGAGCTCAGTTTTGATTGAAGTGGATCTCCCCTTGCTTCAAGGACTTGGAAGAGAGCTTAGGCAAGCTCGATTAGGCTCTCTGATGGAGTGTGCAAAGTGAATTGCAATGATTTTGAGTGTGGAGGATGTTAGAAGTTTAATTGAGCTCCCCTATTTTAATCTCCCTCTAGGAAGCTTAGGATCTCTTTCCAATGGCTATGGCTGACTTCTATGGGAGAATTGAAGTGAATTAGGGGGAGTATATCTCCCCTAATGGCAATCGGACGATCAAAGTTTCACTTACAATTTCGGATCAATTGCCCTGATTTAGATGATTTGTTTGCCTGTTAGAGCTATCCTTGAGTTCATTTTAAGCTAGGGAGTGGATTAGCGGAGTGGCCTTGTGCTCAAAACAAGTGGGAAGAGGTTTGCCATGTGGCCATTTCAAGTCATGTGCTCGATTTTGGGTTTGGGTTAGGTTGGGCTGACCCAAACCCATTGGGTTGGGTGCACCACCCTCCCTAGTGCTCACTTGATCTATTAGGAGAGTATTAAGTAGGTATGAAGAGAAATTGACCAAATTCCCAATGGATTTGATCAAAATTTACCCTATGGCCTAGGGGAAAAATGGTCATTTGGATGATTTTTGAATTTGAGTATGTTTGGTATGTTGAGAAAATAGGTTTGGCCAAGTTTCATTGGATTTGGAATTCATTTGGTACAGTATGGATCATGTTGACCCATTTAGGTCAAATGGGTCAACTTGAGTCAAGTTAACCAATTCGTCAAATTAGGCCAAACTAAGGGTTGGGTCAAGTTCATATGACCATTTGAAATGTTTTGGAGGCTTTGGTTTGATTCCATTTGGTTTAGGATTGAATTTGGTTCATATGACTTCATTTAGGTCAAATGGGTCAAGTTTATCAAATTGACCTATTTAACCTATTTAAGCTAGGTCATAGGTAGGTTTAGGTTTGGTTAGTCATATAAAGTGGATTGGTATCTTTATTTTCAATCAATTTTGGTTAAGTTTGAATTTGGCTCAATATGACCCATTAGGTCAAGTTGGGTTCAAGGTCAATTGGGCTAGATTAGGTCTAGTTGGCCAATTGAGGCTTTGGTCAAGTTCAACAAGTGATTTAGAATGATCTTGACCCATTGGTTTTAATCAATTTGGCTTAGGTCAAGTTTTGACACATTTTGACTTTTTAGGTCAAGTTGGGTCAACTTGGGTCAAGTGGCCAATTGGGCTAGGTTAGGCTCAAATGTTGACTTAGTCAAGTTCAAACATTGGTCATGAATGAACATAGATCATTGGTTTCAATCAATTTGGCCTATGGTGGATTTTGATTATGTTGGATTTCATTTTGGCTAGGTGTTGACTTGGTCAACCCTTAGGTTTGACTTGGTTTGACCCAATTTGAGTGATTGATCATCTCATGATGATTGTTGAGAGGCATAGGTGAGTTTGATTCAATCCAATTTGGTTATGATTAGAATTTGGTTCATATGGCTTCATTTAGGTCAAATGGGTCAAGTTGAGCCTAAGTGGGTCAAATGGCTTGGTCAAAGCTTAATTTTAGTTTGATTGAACTTGTTTATGGACTTATGATTGAAATATAAATCCATTTGCAAGTGGTTTGAAGTCAAATGGGTTTTGATTCATTTGAAATTTCAAGTCAAAGGGTGAACATGAAATGGATTTTGGCTTGATTTTTGAATTGAGTTTTGGTTAAGCGATTGAAGTTTGTATTTATATTTGGATTCACGATTGAAGGATTGATTGAAACATGAAGGAAAATCAATAGTTTGGCTTGATTTGAAGTTCATTTGGCTAAGTTCAAGATTTTTGACTTGAAAGGCTTAGGTTGGATTTTGAATGAGTTTGCATTTGATTTTTGGAAGTGGTTTTGATTGTTTGAATTTGTATTTCATTTATATATGTTATCATAAATGAGAATATAAATGGATTATGAGAAAATTTCAAGGATTTGAAGTGATTTAATCATGATTTAGGCTAAGTCCTTAAGAGGAAATTTAAAGGATTTAGGAAATATTTGGAGTTTGGATTTGATTTTTGACTTTAGTTTGATTGATTTGAATTTATATTTCATTTATATATGTGAATATAAATGAATCATGAGAAAATTTCATGAATTTGAATTGATTTAGGTCATGATCTAGGCTAAGTCCTTAAGAGAGAAATTAGGGACTATGGAAAGATTTGTGAATTGATTTTAAAATTTTGATTTTGATTTGATTGATTTGAATTTATATTTCATTTATATATGTGAATATAAATGAGAATATAAATGAGTTATGAGAAAATCTCATGAGTTTGAATTGGTTTGAAGATGACTTTGGTTAAGTCCTTAAGAGAGGAAATTAAGGACTTAGGAAATATTAGGAATTTGGAATTTCAACTTAGAAATCAATCATGGATTTCAATCATGTGTTATTGATTTGAGTTTGGAGAAAATCAAATAAGATTGATTTGGAATTTGACTTGAAGAAAGGTTAGGTTTGGTTCAAGCTAAGGGTAGGCAAAATTTTCCTAACACCCTAGGGCATGACCTATTCCTATAGTTAAATCTTCTAAGTCTCTAGGGCTAAGTTGAGTGTCCACCTAATCACTAGATGTGTCTTAATACTAAGGAACTCTTAAATTCTATGATAAATCCTATGTCTAAGATGGAGGGGTTGAGAACTCATTCTAAAAATGAGGTCAATAGAAGCATTGGCGCAAGCCCGAGGCGATCAGTTCCAAAGGGTAGATCCTACCCAGAGGAATTGATGCTATCCAATATCCTAAGGGTTTTGTCCCTCCTTCTTTCAAAAGTTTTGATGGTAGTGGGAACCCTCGCAAACATATAGAACACTTTAGGGCTAGCTATCACAACGCTGGTGGCAGCGATGTGTTATTATTTTATCTCTTTGTCGACTAGCATAGCTTTTTTTGATTACGAACTCCCCAACGATTCAGTGAAGACTTTTGCTGAGTTAGAACAACTCTTTGTTAAGAGGTTTGTTGGAGCTCAGTAAAGGGTAACTGTGGGAGATCTCGTTGTAGCTCAACAAAATCCCGGTGAGTCACTCATTCATTATATTCTTAGATGGCAATTTAAGCATGAAATGCAAACCACAACTGTTTGAATAGGATACTATTGAAATTCTATTAAAGAATATTCATGGCCCGGTCACCTTCATGCTTAAGGTTTCACATTTAAGATATTTGAGAAGTTAATCAATAAGGTGGCTAGCCTATAAGGAGAGGTCAAACAATTGCCTTTTCATGATAAGCCATTAAAGCCAAAGCCATAGAAAGCCTATGAAAAGAAGCTAGAGGCTATAGCAACATTGGATAAGGGGAAAAAACCAGACGGATATCATTATGAGAGACCTCGAGCTCAATAGCCATCGCTTCCACCTCCATTACCACCACCTTGACCATCATATCGACTACCACAGCAGCCTCCATGGCCCTTGCCACCTCCTCCTCTTCCATACTCTCAGCAACGATATACATATCCACCCATAAGTAGCTATCATCCACCTACTCTTTTGGATAAATTAAACAAAACTTATTCATTTAAGAGGAAGGTAGTCAAGAAAATCTTTAAGAACCTCTTGAAGAAACCTGATTTTTAGCTATCTAAGCCTAGAAAGCTAGAGGAAGTGGGCATGAGCAATGATCCTAACTTTTGCCCCTACCACTGCATGCTAGGCCATGTTTTGGAGGATTTTTTTACATTTAAGGACTGGCTTGAGCATAGCTACAAGTCAGACGCTATAGTTCTCCCTAAGAAATACCTAGTAGAACAACTACCCAGTTCTATTAGGGTAATCCTTGGGGATACATATGATCCTCTCAAAATAAAAGAAGGTTGGGATATCACTTTATCTTGAACCTCTAAAAAGATTATTTCTAAAATTAAGAAACTTTCCTTACAGGTGCTTGAGGTAGAACCTCAACATCAAGGAAGGTTCATGTTTCCAAAGATAACTTGGGGAAAATGGGAGCTCAACAAGAATGCACCATACTTGCGGGATAGCCAAGTACGCAACCACCGAGTCAGCCTCCATTCCACCGTTGCTACTACTTTAGCTGGCATTCCTACTTCAGCTAGTTCTTCTTCTAGTAGACATCTTGTATCAGCGGATGAGGGCATCAAATCCCTCACCCTGCTTATTTTACTGGATTTCTACCATGTACCTCCTTTTAAATCTAAGAAATCAAGGAATAAATCTAGTTTGAATTACATCTATGCCACTTCTGATGGGTTATCTGACTCTACTCTATTAGAAAACTCTTCAAGTCTTAATAATTATAACAACTCCAATCATCCTTTTTTTTATTCTGAGATGGACTTTCTTTTTCTGAATAATACGGGTTCACCTCTTGAGATAGACTTGGAATCATCTAATTCTGAGGGTCTTATAGGATAAGCTGTAAGCATGCCTGATGAGCTGGTAGAATCTTCCATTAACCCACCAAAGAGATCACTGAAGCTAACCTCTGCAGTGGCAAGGTTCTACCTCCTAGGGAAGCACCTCAAGACAAGGGAATGCAAGTCATTGGTTCTAATGATCAAGAAGCCCCTCCATAGGATGCTTCACCCATGGATATTCTTATGGAGGATTAGCCTAAAGTTGATTATAATGTCCTCGCTCACCTAAGAAAGTTGTCAGCTAAATTAATATATAATGCCCTTGTCTTATCCAAAGAGATGAGGGAGTCATTGATCAAGGCCCTCCTTGATCCAAAAATATGCTTAGCTCAGTTGACCGCTATTGGAGAGCAGGCACATTATTCAAGAGAAGCCCAGGAGTCACATTCACTGATGAAGACCTTCTTCTTACGGATATGGAGCACAACCTTCCCCTCTACATCACAGTGGATATTGGCAAATTCAGACTTTCTAGGGTGTTGGTTGATCTAGGTGCATCACTAAACATTATGAGCCTAAAAACCCTTGCCTATTTAAGGATTGACATCTCTAAACTCTGAGGAGATTGGATGATGTTGAGAGGATTCAATGAAGAGGGTAAGAGGGCTTTAGGCTCCATAGTGTTACCTTTGGAAATAGGCGACTGGAAGACTGAAGCTAAGTTATATATAATTGATTTGAATAAATTGTTCACTGCTTTGCTCGATAGGCCTTGGATACACCAAAATAAGATGGTTCCATCCTCGCTTCATCAATGCATCAAGTTTTGAAAATATGGAATTAAATACTATGTTAAAGGAGATGAAAAGATATTCTCAGTTAGAGAGGTCGAGATATATGAATATGACCTACTTTCTTCTTCAAAATAAAAACACATATTCTTGTGAACTTGGCCAAAATTCAAATACAAAAGAAAAAGAAAAAAGAAGAAAAAGAAAAAGAAAAGAAAAGAAGAAAGAAAGTGCAAAGGAGCGAGAAAGGGACACTGAGGAAGAGAAGAATCACATGTTAAATTCCACCCATAGTTCATTCCACCATACGGACACATGGGTAGGATGACTCAACCTCCACCAGGTAGAGGCAGAGGTAGATATAGAGATAGTTCTAGAGGTGGGAGACCCCCTGGTTGGGGACCAGCCAATAGGGGCCATGTTCCAGTTCACAGGAGTACTACTACTATTTACATAGACTTAGAATCCAGCTTAGAGGATGAGTCTCATTTGATTAGCAAACCAGCCAACTCCTCTCAATGGGTCTCATTAGAAGCTAGATAGTGATAAAGACCAGGCCTTTAAGCAAAGCATAAATGTAATTGAATCATGATTATGTAAAACCATTAGGCAGTAGTTGGGAACCTTAGCTCTAACCCCATGTTCTTCTCAAAAAGTTGAGGGTTTGGTAGTTAAGGAAGCCCCCAGATCTTCCATGGATGTCAAGCTAAAGAGATTATTGTAGGGATCATCATCCTTAAGTACAAAAGCATATGTAAAACTTGAGGATGATTCATATAAAGATTTTATGAATTATCTTTTGATTGGTACTCGCCTTGTGTTCATAATCTTGCAAAAAAAGGTTTAATTCCTTACACATGGTCTAGGCAATTGGAGTATTTCAAGAATGGGATAACAAAGGGATGCACAATCAAGACCGACTAGGATTGACGTGGGTCGGTCGAATGATGATGATTACTACTTAGTTGTCACCAATCATCTGGAATCTGATAGGTTCTTCTCAAATCACACTAACTCTTATGAGGAGGTGTGTTTAGAAACTTTAGATAATCCTGATGATCTTCAAATCAGAGATGCACCTCTAGAATTTGAAGAAGGAATCAACTTAACCATCGGCAAGCTCAAAGAAATCAACCTCGGGACAGAAGAAGATCCATGCCTTACATCTTATCGAATGAAGAAGAAACCAATGACTTAGTTAGGCTATTGGAGTTTAAGGACGCTTTGCATGGAGCTATGAAGAGATGCAGATTATCTCGATGTAGCGGTCCATAAACTAGCGATAATGCTAACCCTATCAAGCAAGCTCCTAGATGCATGCGATTAGAAATCAAATAGGTCATTTTTGAAGTCAATCAAATTGATATGGTTTTATCAAGGAAGAAAATACCCCTAGTTAAATGTCATCTAGTTAAGAAGAATGGCCAAATTTTCATATGCATCGATTTTAGGGATTTTAAAGGCATCCTAAGGATGAATTTCCACTTCCTATACTAGAATTAATGGTGGACATTGCCTCATCTCATGTAGTATTCTCCTTTATGGATGGGTCATCTGGCTACAACCAAATTAAGATGGCCCCCAGGAAGATGAAAACTACTTTTGAACCCCAATCAAAATTTATTATTATAAGGTCATGCCTTTCGACCTTAAAAATGTCGGTGCTACATACCAATGCTCCATGACTTGAATCTTCAATGAACTCATTCATCATCAAGTTGAATGCTATGTTGATGATCTAGTAGTCAAAAGCAAAGAAAAGGACTCTTTTACTTGAGAGTAATTTTTGAACAATTAAGACAATTCAATCTCAAAATGAAACCCCTGAAGTGTGCATTAGGAGTGGCTTTAGGGAAGTTCCTTGGGTTTGTTGTCCAACATCGAGGAATAGAGATAGACCCAGAAAAGATCAAAGCTATCTTAGAAATGCCACCTCCTAAAATTCTAACCAAACTCAGATCGTTCCAAGAGCTGTTGGCATATCTAAGGTGCTTTATCTCCAATCTATCGGGGAGATGCAAGCCATTTTTAGCACTTGTCAAAAAGGATGCCAAGTTCAAGTGGGATGACAAGTACCATCATACTTTTTAAGATATCAAATAGTATTTGGTGAAAGCCTTAGCCCCCTATCTCAAGCCACTTATCCTTTACACTGTCGCATTGGACGACTCCTTTGGTGCTTTGTTGGCCCAAACCAATGATGAAGGGAAGAAGAATGCTCTCTACTACCTCAACTATCTGAATCCTGAGATGTATTTTGATGGCGGCTTCATTTCAAGGGAAGAACCATGATCATCCTTCATGAAGGTGGGGGTAGAAATGTCCTTTTAACTCCAAACTAATGTGATGAATTCTCATATCTCTCAATCCATGATGAATGAACAAATCATGAAGGGATTCCAGATTCATTTAGTGTATTATAGTGTGTGTTAAAGCATCAACATCACGGGGATTCTTTGGTCATCAACTGAGATTCTTTCTATAAGATCCTAAAACCTAAGTTTCATACCTCCAAATTACACCATGAAGGATTTGGCCCAAATCTCTAAGGTCACTATCTACAAAATTCCTCATGGATTGAACGTAGTAGCAGATTCTTTGGCCAAAATTGCCAAGGAGTTGGCATATCTGGAAGATGAGTCCATTCCAATAAGGGTCCAAAATAGGCATGTCTTAGCCCTTATTGATGCTGAACTCATCAAGAGGCTCTCTCTTGAAGAGGAAGTTTCCATTGCCCATAAAGATGAGGAGCTAGATTGGAGGCAACCATTCATAGATTACTTGATAAAAGGCAAACTACCTCAAGAGAAATCACAAGCTTATCAGATAAAGTAAAGAGCTCTTATGCTCTCATATACACCTTATGCTTATCTGACAAATGTGGTTACCTTTGTTTAGAAAATAAGAAGCCCATAAGATCATGACCGAGGTACATTTAGGTCCATGAGGAGCGCATCAATCTGGTCCGAAGATGAAGGCAAAGATCAAGAGACTAGGATACTACTAGCCCTCAATGATTACAGTATAGATGTAGCGGGACAATATCAATGTGGTACGGTGTAGTCTTACCACAACATTCTACACCCTACATTGGCCTCATGGCCATTCAGTGTTGAATGCGACATAGTGGGTCCAATTGATCCTCTTCTTAGGGTCATCATTCATCTAGTTTCCGACTACTTTTCAAGTGGGGAGGAAATCCACTTAGAGAGGTCATAGCTCGATGTGCTCTAGTTCTTTAGAACCATATGTATATAGGTTGGGTGCCTCGATGAATTATATCCGATAATACGCATTCAAGAGCACTAAGATCAACTTCTCCAGGAGACAGGTATAGGAGATACTACTATCTATCCGGGAATGGCCTAGAAGCATTCAACAAAACTCTCATCCGATACTAAAGACACTCGATGATAACAAAGCAATGGCATGAAGCAACTAGTTGAAGCTTTGTGGCAATCGCACCACAACTCCAACCCAATCTACCCCATTCTCCTAGTGTATGGGTTTGAAGCGTTCTACCCCAGAAGTTTAACTCCCATCACTAAGGATAGCAATGGGTAGTAAAATCACTACAGTATGCCAAGTTAGTTAGAAGAGCTCAAAGGTTTGGAGGAGAGGCATCTAAGGGCATGCCGAACCTCGTTGTACAAAGCCAAGATGATTCAAGCTCACATGGTCCAGAGCTTTTCAAGTAGAGAGCTTGTTTTAGTTCTAAGAAGACCAATTGTGCGTCAAAGATGGGAGGCAAGTTTGAACCACTTGGGAAGGCCCTTTTGTCATAGAGAAGGGTTACCAAGGAGGATCTTATCAACTTATTAATTGTAAAGAGGAACACCGATGCTTCCAATCAATGGGCTCTATTTGAAGAAATACTATCCATAAAATCATGTTTGAAAATAATTATCTTCAAAAAATTCCATTCCAGTTCATCAAAATATTCTCTTTATTTGAAGCATTATTTTCTTGTTTACAACTATTCCATGACATGTTTAGGATAGGTGTAAGAGAACCCAGGAGACATCTTATCCTTCTTTCACAACATAAACACAAAGTAAAAATGATTCCCTAACGCTACTAGAGTAGGTGTAAGAGACCCAAGAGGCATCCTATTTTAACTAGTACAACTAAGTTAGGTGTAAGAGAACCCAAGCAGCATCCTTTCTTGGTGGATCACAACTGCCATTCGTGGCACCACTTCATCAACTTTTAAGCATGTTTTAGGATAGGTGTAAGAGAACCCAAGCAGTAGTCTATCCTCCTTTAACACAAATACAAACACAAACACATATCTTTTATCTCGGGCTATTTTTGATGTGGGAGCAAGCCCCATCTCACTCATTAGATGCTCTAGGTCGGGCATGCTACCTTTAATTCATCACCCAGTGGTCATTTATGGTGGATGTGAGTCCTCACACTTTCTTCCTAACTTGAATATTGTAAGCCAATGATCACCTTGTTAGTTTAGTTGGTCTCATTGTGCAGCCAGTAAGCTACCTCATGTTGACTTTGTTTAAGAGGATGTAAGCCTGCACACTTTCTTCTTGAACTAGCCATCATGCACTGACTAGGTCGAGTATATTTGAGGTTTAGGATAAGTCCCCAAATGGCTCCTTTCCTCTCAACTACTTTTGAGTTGATATAAGTCCCCTAGTGGCATTCACTCAGTAGTCGCCCTAGGTCGGATATCACTGTCGAAGAAGACTATCCGAATCAATTTCTTTGTAGAAGGATGTGAGTCCCTGCTTTCTTCTGATTATCATAATGAGAACTTTAGGTTGGTTGATGTTATATCCGGTGACTCACGATGGATACACCACTCTTGGGAGATGAGTCCCCGCTTTCTCCTTGAGTTGTCATATACTATAGACATTATCTTCTTTTAGGGATCGGATAAAGCCCTTAGTGGCTCCCTTGTGGGCACTCTACTTGGATCATCTTTCGACCCATTTAGACACCTACTCTTGGATTGCGTCCCCTTTCTAGTAGCCACCCATGGTTGGAGAATTTGTTCAGGATGCACAATTCTCCCTTGGACGATAAATAAATACAGTTGATATAAGCTCCTTCTCAGTGTGATCCCTCACAAACCAACAGGGTCCATGATAAATAAATAAACAAATTTATTTGCTTATGGATTAAGAATTCAAGCCCCGAGTAGCCCTTTCCCAAGCAGGCATCCTATCTCTAGGGCAGTGTCAGCAAAACTCCCTAAAGGAATTGCCTGACTATACTTGAGTTGAGATAAGTCCCGGTGGCACTCTCAATAGTCACCTTAGGTCGGTTCAATCTATTTTGCCACAAAGGTTACCGATGATCATTTCACTCTAAGATGTAAGTCTACTACATTCTTTTCTAGCATGGATATGACAGCCCTAGGTTGGGTTGACATGTACTTGCTAATGTGTCACCCAGTGGTCTTTTTTCAGAAGATGTGAGTCCCATGCTTTCTTCCTAAATTCGTACAAATCGAAGGCACCCCTTGGATAGTTCTCCCTTGAGGAAACTACTTTTAAATTGGTAAATCTAGTAGGCCAAGGCCACGGCCCTCGGTGGTCCATCACCAACAGGATCCATCAAATATAATTAAAATGAAATTAATTTTGACTATCTTTGAGCTGATTTAAGTCCCCAGGCATTCACTCAAGTCTAAGGTTGGGTTGATTCATTGATCACCCGGTGATCCCTACTTTGGAGGATGTAAGTCCACTACTTTCTTCAGTAGCTTGATAGTTGCACACCAAAAACTTTAATTTGATAGTCTTACTATGTGGTTGCTAGACTACCCCTTTGGATTGGTAAATTTGAAGTAGACCAAGGCCGACATGGCCCTTACTCAGCGCGGTCCATCACAAATTGACAGAGTCCATCTCAAAATTCAAAATTTAAAATTTGAAACACAAAATCAACCTACCTCCCCCAATGGAGTCACATTAAATAATCAAATCAATCAGCTTCTCCTCAGTGAGATGCAAATCTTTCTAACCTCCCTAGTGGAGTAAATTTAATCCAACCTGAACTTGCTCCCCTAGTGGAAGGTTCACATTTTATTATTCCAAATTCTAATCCCAATTTCACCTCTTATCCCAGTGGATAACTTGAACTTTTCCCAGTGGAAGGCTCACATACTCAATCCCAGTGGATTCCTCCTTCACTCTCTTATGTGTTTTGACATAAGTAGAGTTGCATTGCTAAGATCTTGATTCCTTCTATACCGGGTTTAAGTAGATCATTTGTAGTGTTTGCATCATTTGAATGTTGTTGATCATCTCGTCAACACATACGCGTGGTTGTCACACCACCACTATTGGGCCCTTTGTTGACCTCACTTTTGAGTGAGCTCTCAACTTCTCCATCTTAGACATAGGACTCCTCTAGCACTAAGAGTTCTTAGTCTTAAGACACTTCTAGTGATTAGGTGAACTTAACCTAACAGAGACTTAGAAAGTTTTATCATAGATTAGGATGATTAAGGATCTAAGACCCCTTACCCTACAGCTCAAAGCCAACCCATGTACACTCCTTCAAACCAATCCAAATTAAATCTCAAATCAATTCAAATTTAATTAATTTTCTTAAATCATAAATTATTTTCTCAAATCTAAAATCAATTCCAATTCAATTAATTTTCTCAAATCTCAAATCAATTCCAATCTCAAATGATCCAAATTTTCCAAATTCCAAAATCCAAATCAGAATCAATTCCAAATCAAATGATTGAAACCCATGATCAATTCCAAATCCAAAACCTTCCTAAGCCTTATGAATCACCCATAAGCTTAACCAAACCTTCAAACCAACCCAAAATTTTTTTTTATAAATAACTTATTCATCATTTATATTCCTATAAATTGGAATCCAAATTCAAAATTCATAAATCAAACCAAATCAAAACCCTTTTTCAAACTTTTGACCTACCTTAAATTCACAATCAAATCAATCCTAATTAACATGATTCTTTTTGGATTTATATTCTCATTTATATTCACAAATATAAATGATATAAATTCAAATGGCCAAAATCAAATCAATATAAATCAAAACTCAAATCAAACCAACTTACATCCTTTAAGCCAATTTCTTGGACTTAGCCAAATAATTCTCAAATCAATACAAACCCATGGATTTCCTCTTCAAACAATCACTCCTTCAATCACATGCCCAAATATAAACATAAACTACAATCACCAAAATCAAACTAACAAGTCAAACCCATGACTTCATCCTTTTGACTTAAAATTGTCAAATGAACCAAAACCCATTTGACTCCAAATCACTTGTAATTGGATTTATATTTCCATCATAAGTCCATATGTGAGTTCAACCAAACTTGAATCAAGCCTTGATCAATCAATTGACCCATGTAGGCTCACTTGACCCAAAGTGACCAAAAAGACCTTTTTTGAGCCAAATTCTAATCCAACCCAAATTGGATTGAACTAAGCCCATCCAAACCTCACATTGTGATCAACAATCATCCTAGAATGATCAATCACTAAATTGGTCAAACCAAGTCAAACCTAGCCTTTGACCAAGTCAACATTTAACCCAAATAAAACCAAACTAGCCAAAATCCACCATATATAAAATTGAAAATTGATCCAAACCCATTCATAATCAATGATTGAACATGACCAAATCATCTTGAGCCAAACCAAGCCTAATTGACCACTTGACCTAAGTTGACCCAAATTGACCTAAAAATCCAAATAGATCAAATATTGATCTAAGCCAAATTGATTACAACCAATGGGTCGAATTCATTCCAAATCACTTGTTGAACTTGACCAAAGCTTCAATTGGCCAATTAAACCCAACCTAGCCCAACTAACCATGAACCCAACTTGACTAAAAGGTCAAATCAACTTGAAATCAAACCAAATTAAATTGATTAAAACCAAAGCTTGCAATACATTTCAAATGATCAACCAAGCCTAAACCAACCCTAACTAATTAGGTCAAATGGGTCAAATTGGTCAACTTGACCCATTTGACCTAAATGAACCAAAAATAAATCTAAACCAAATTGAACCAAGCCAATGATACCCATAGGCTCCAAATGATCATTTGAACTTGACTTATGGTTTGACCCAATTTGACCAATTGGTCCTAACCAATTTGACCCAACTTGACCTAAATGGGTCAAATTGAAACCAATCAAACCAAATGAACTCCAAATCACTTGAAATTTGGCCCAACCCATTTTGAATCATTTCAAATATGAAATCAATCAAAATGACCACCTTACCCTTAGGTCAAAGGGTATCCTATGACCATATTCACTTAGAATTTGGTCATTTTTTTCAAAAGGCCACTTAGCATCCTTCTAGTAGTCCACATGGGCACCAAGGAGGGTGGTGAACATGACCCAATGAGCTTAGGTTGGTCATGAACCAAGGCAAGGAGAAACCAACCTCCCCAATCACATTTGAATACTTGGATCACCAAATACACTCTCCATTCACATGGGCATCCACTCTCCCTCACTCCACTACCCAAAATGACTCATGTGGGATGTTTTTCACCTAAAATTGTGCCTCCAATCCAAGCCATTGAGCAAAAATGGCAATCCAGCCTCTCACCATCTGATCCAAGGAGGGGAAGATATACTCTCCCCTCATTCTCACTCAAAACCACAATCATTTCCTGAGCTAGAGGTTGAATCAAAGCCTCCCCAAGCTTTTCCAAGCCATTCCTGAGCTCCCCCATTTCCCATTTTTGATTTTACTCAAAGCCAAAATAGGGGAGATCAATTCCAAATCCAACTCATTCAATTCTCAACCAAAATCAAATTAACCTTGCACACACCATCTTGGACTAGAGCTCAATCAATCATTTCCCAATCTCAAGCCCAAGTTCACTTGATCATAATCACCATTGAAGAAGAGCTTGGTCAACCAAACAAACCACTTCAAGTCAAGGCTAGATTTCTTCAACAAGACTTCGTCTCTAGTAAATGAAGCTACCTCCATTGGTTAAGATCGGTGATAGCCTCCTTGGTATGCCATTGAAACCATAGCTATAAGAAATTTTTTGGTCCTTTTGAAGGAATTATCCCCATGCAATCTTGACCATTGGATGTGCATCCCCTCCTTCTGAAGGTGTGGGATCATTTTGATCCCAATCTGAGCTCGGGTGAGCTCGAATTGAACGAGAAAGATGATGGTGTTCATCTCTCATTTCGTAAATAAGAAGGATCATCGTCCATTTCACATGATTGAAATGGATGGTGATTAGATCATGCTAGATCCTCTATTCCTTCTAAATCATGGGATTAATCTTAGCCATCCGATCTTAGATCAAATGGCCAGAGAAAAGCGTCGTGATTAACTCAGATGGATGTGATAACTTAAATAACATATCTCATCGTGCCACATGGAAAGCGTGTCATATCAGTTGCCACATGGCCTGACAAGATTAGGGGTTTAATTAGGCTTAATTAATCTAATTTTAATGGTGAAACTTCCTAAAATCATAAATAACTATAGAAAAATACAAAAAATGCAAACTTGGGCTCATTTTGAAGATATTGAGAGAAAAAAAATTATAATTTAATTTTGAATAGTGATTTTGGCTTTTTAAATTTTAAAAAATAATTAGCTTAATTATATACTTTAATTAAGCTCAATTAATCTCAAATGATGTTGGATGACCTACATCTCCCATTTTTTGAGATTTTATTGATTGCTTAATTAGAATCATTTGAGTCCTAATCACTTTCTTAAATTAAATTAATTAATTAATGATGACATAGCTTGATTAATCACTTAACATAATTATCAATTAAATAGTAAAGTCACCTAGAATATGATTCATAATTTATTTCTAATTATCTTTAATTTTAGAAATTAAATTAATTGATGGGTTAATGGAATGATTAGTTGATTCAAATGATTAGATCTTCAAAATAAAATCAAAACCTAGTGGAATGATTGAATGATTTAGGATTAGGATTGAGGCCTTGCTTTATCCTTTCTCTAAGTTAATTTTATCATTTAAATCAAAGCATAACTAAAGAATTTAATCAATTCTTTAATCAAATGAAATCAAAATTAATCAATTCACCCAACCTAAATAATTCTTAGATTAGCTCCTTGGGTGTTCAATAACCTGAGAGATAATGAAAATTATTGGCTACATGTGAGAAAATCATAAGAGTAATTAAGTGAGATCCCTTTAAGTTTAATTAACTATAATCATAAGCCAATTGCATTAGGCCCCTTTCATTTCTTAGGGAGCATTGCATTACTTTCCATGTGGTTGCATATCATATTGGCTTATTATTAATTAGTTAATTAACTTAAGGTGATATAAGGGATAATTAATCCATTTAATTCATACCTTAACCTAAGAAAACATAAAATCAACCTAATTGTTCTAAATTAAACTAAACCAATTCACACATGGGGAAATGGGTTAGGACTAGCAAACTCTTCTCATATTTCTAAGTCAAATCAAATTCAAAAAAAATAAAAATCTCCTTAAGAATTTTGATTCATTTTAAATGATCTTATTTTATATGATTGTCCTTAGGAATTAATTAGTGAATGAAGTCATGTGCTTACATCCTTTATTTCTTTCAATCATGCTAAATAAATCATACATTCATTTCTTTTGAAAAATCAATTAAATAAAATATTTCCTTTTATGTCAAATTGATTAAAATTAAGAATATGAGTGGCTATTATCACTATTAAACCAAAATTATTTTCAAAACCTATAAATCAAAGATTATGAATGAAGTGATGCTAACTTATAAATATTTATAAGCTTGCATGTGATTATAGCATAAGATGTGTATTATGAAGTCTCTTTTCTTCTCTTAACATGGATTTATAGGATTTACAAGTGTATAGTTCATTTGAAAAGAACACAACACTTGTTTAAATATATTCTATGCATTTTATGTTATGACTTAAGAAGGATCTTCATATTATACATAAATAAACAAATCAAACATAAACTTTTGCATGATTCTTTATCCATTTGGTTCTTTTTCGTACATCTACATATATCTAAGAAAAGTGGTATATCAGTCTGGACATCCCGGGGCTGTGAGGCTTTAAGTAGCCCTAAGTAGGTCTTGTATCTTATGTTCTTGGTGTAGAAAATAATGGCACTGTACTCACTTATAACTTTTATACATGTGGATGTGCATTTAGTTAATGGATGAGAAATCCCTCTTTTCTACATAATAAAGACATGCATTAATAATCAAATTAATAAATGGAATATCCAAATTTTTAAATCACATCTCTTTGCATTCATCATCAAAGTGTGCTAAGATTTGCATTGCATGTATAGGTATGCTTAGGATTATTTATGCATACATGGTGGAAAAAAAAATGGGTGTGTGTTATGTGATAGTAATCCACCCTAACTAATCCTAAGATGCCTTTCTTATTAAATAGGACTATCTAAAGTGAACCCAAACTTAGGACCAATTAAAACACATAATAAACCATTCACTAAAGGAAATTCATTAATCAATGTACTTTAAAAATGTATTTAAGGTAGGGATGAGAAAGAGCTCTCCTCTCTTTTCTTCTCTTCATAAAATTTATTCACTAAATGTAGGTTCATTCAAACCAAATCAAATTACCAACTAAAATTGACAAATCAACTAAAATCAAATGAAACCACCATCTAAATTGAATCTTTCACACTTAGAAAATTCAACCTTAAAGCCTAGTTAAGGCATGCCACACAAGCCTTAAATGGCACACACATTAGATTAAGTCACCATTTCTAGCTTTAGGTTAGGGCGGTACATGGTTTGATGAATTTTTTTGTTTTATTTTTATAATGTATTATTTTATACTGGATGTTAGGGTGCATGATAGGTAGATGATAGGCGACTTAGCCTAATCATGTTTTAGGGGTTGTGCTTAAGGGATCTATAATAAAAATATAAATACTTTTTTGTGCTTATACCCTAAGCATAACCCAAATTAGGATAGGTGGACTTGGTTACCATGTGTGGTGCTAAGTCCAATTATTCATCTTGCTTGGGTTGTGTGGTATGTTTAGCTTTATTTTTATAGGTTTAGTTAGATTTACTCTTTTTGATGTAAATTTTGCAGATTTGGAATGAATGTTATGGGGATTAGGATCAACATTGGTTATAAGACCAAGTCTTATGTACCATGTGACCTTTGAGCACATCCCAAGTCAAGCCAAAAGAAAGAAAGAAATGGAGAAAATAAAAAAAAAAAGAGACGAAGAAATGAAGAAATGATGAATGAAGACCCCCATAAAATGAATTCTTTTTAATTGTAATTATTCATTTATAATTCGAGTTGTATATCGGTAGAGATCGGCTACCCACATTTCTTTTAGGGTTGTATGCGGATACTCTTATTCTTTTGCTAATTTTATAAATTGATTGATGTTATGTTTATGATTATAATTAGGATGGCATGATTTTCTAGTTTTAAATTGTTTGATGGTTGTTGAATGGCACGGATGTGATTAGGCTCTTAGGAAAAATAAATTTTCTATCCAATTAATCAATTCAAAATTAAATTAACCTCACCTAAAGCCTGATATAAATCAATAATAAAAGATTTAGCAACCCCTTGATGTTGTATGTATATCATGCATAAATCATATTCACTCTCTTGCTAATGGAGGGCTTCCACCTTTAAAAAAATAAATGACCTTTGAGAGCCATGGTGGAAACACACCTCATCTTTCGATTTTGGCCCATAACCAATTTTTCATGCATTAGGCATATGAAATCCATAGCCTGTCAAATAAAATGTCCAAAAATCAAAATAAAACTTTTGATTTACATTAGATTAAGTCATGAATTCATGCCCTTCATGATCTAGTCTCTTAGGGAGTGAGTTTAAGGACTTAGTCTCTTTTAAATAATACCTAGCCATCTTTTCAAAAGCATAATATTTACATGTATTTAAGGATGAGTTAGTTGGCCACCCAGTTGTAAGTCCAATCGATGGTTTTACTCTCTTGTAGGTAAAACCATATACCCATTCTTAGATTTAGGTGTTCTTTGGCCCTCAAAGCTCCCATTTAGGATCTAAGGTTGTTGTTTTCTTTTGGGCTACAAGCATAAATCCTCACCTCTTAGGCTATTTCTATATTGTATTGTAGAATTGTAAGCCCTAGATTTATAATAAAATTCAACTCAAACATATAATTCTCTCAATTCAAAAATAAAATATAGAATAGTTTGGATGCTCACTAGGCTAGTATCATGAGCATCCCTACTCATCTCCCTTTGGTTTGATAATAACTCTCCCCTTTTTTTTCTCAATCCCACTTGATTTTCTAAAATAACCAATTGATTGATAGTCTATCTTTGAAATCTTTAGATAATGATCATTTACCTTTAATGAGTATTCCAGAATCTCATTCCTTAGGATGTAATTAACTATGGGGCTTGCCTCCAGGGAACTTACCAATTTAAACCCTACTTTACTTTTTCATGTAAAGTAGGGAAAGATCTACATTTGAAGACCCATGCCTTAGGAGTCTCATTAGTGATTAGGTCCATTATAGGATGACTTCTATCGAGATAGTACACTATTCTCTTAATGTCATACATGATCACCTAATGAGTACATCTGGATCTGTGGTGTCCATACACACACCTAACACCTAAAAAAAAAATAAACATAGATTTTTTGGCAATTGGGATGGTTCCTCTCTCCATCTTTGGTAAATGATCATTGTCTCCAAGTATTGATAGTGGATTTGTATTTCATATGAGTCAGACTATCATCTTTTTTATTGGCATAGCTCATTTCATTATTAAGCTATCATTCTTTAGGTTTTAGACCTCACTCCATTGGTCTTAAAACCCCTGTTAAAATAGGTGAAAAAATTTAAACTAAAGAGATGACTAAGACCTTTTTGAACCTTCTTACTATCTCTATGGTAAGGTAAGGTTCATTCCACAAATAATAAGAAAATAAATTTATAAAAATATCACTTTTTAAAAGCACTTTCTGTTCACATAATAAAATACTTGCACAAAAAATTTTCACAAAATATATATAACTCAACCTCATCTAACAATCCGTGGGATTATTATGTTTAGGTCCTTTTCAAAATCAAAATCAAAACCATCTTTCAAAAAGCACATATTTAAAAATGAACATCTTCACTTAACATATCCAAATTTATTGAATGAAGGTTTCATTTCCAAAATAAATTATTTTATAAAATTGAAACTCCACTCAATATATCTCACATATGTTGAAGTTGGGGTTTCTTCCATTTCAAAAATGCAAATTTGAAAATGTGAATCCTAATTCAATATATCCAAATTTATTGAATGAAGATTTCATTTCCAAATAAAATCATATCATAAGATAAACTCCACAAAAAAATTCCATATTAGTTGGGTTCTTTCAAAAACAAATTTGAAAATAATCATCTTCATTCAAATTTTTTTGAATGGAGGTTTCATCTTCAAATAAAATCACACCATTTGAAACTCCACTAACACATTCCCCATGTGTTAAGTTGAATTTCCTTCTTATCAAAAAAGCAATAATCACACACAAAATTTCATCTTGAAAAATAAATATGATTGACTTCCATTTTTACAAATTTTTTTAAATGGAAATCTCTTTTGCAAAAGTCATGAAAATTAAAATATAATGGAATTCCATTTGACATACCTAAATGTGTCAAATCAGAGTTTCATTCTTCAAAAAGAAGATTGAAAATAAATTAAATTCTATTTAACATACCACATTTGTTAGATAGAACCCCAACTTTTCAAAATAACACAAACCAAAACAAAAAAAAAAAAAAAAATCAAACACATTTGAACTTTATTTAGCAAACACAAATTTGCTAAGTAAAGATCCTATTTTCAAAATCAAAACCCAAACACATGGAGGCCTTTATTTAGCATACACAAATTTGCTAAGTAAAGATCTCATTTTATTAAAACAAAAATTAAATGTATTTTGGGCTTCATTTAGCATACACAAATTTGCTAAGTAAAGATTCCATCTTTAAATTCACACATGATACACATCATGAGCGAACAACCAAAAAAAAAATTATTTTGAAACATCTCATTTAGCATACCCAAATTTTTGCTAAATGAGTAATCTCAAATAAAATCAATTGACCCTCTATTTAACATACTCAAATTTGTTAAATAAAGGGTCTCCAAACATAAAATCAAATTCAAATATGAACTAATGGAAGCATCAAA
The DNA here is from genome assembly GCA_021442155.1 of Cymbidium sinense. NCBI lineage: Eukaryota > Viridiplantae > Streptophyta > Magnoliopsida > Asparagales > Orchidaceae > Cymbidium > Cymbidium sinense. Next base: position 154,969,969 of record CM038221.1, read on the forward strand.
GTCTCTCAAAATATTTGAACCCATTTCAACATACAAATTTGTTTATGGATTCTAAACTCAAATGAACTCAAAATCTCTCCTAAGTTATTCAAAATCTCTCCTAAATTCAATGAGCCCCACTTAACATATTCAAATTATTGAGTGCTGGTTTAAATTCTAAATCAAATTCAAAAAAAAAAGTCATACCAAGGTAGAAATTTTGATTTGAGTTTTTTTTTTCAACAATTACTGAGTTCTAGTTCAACTTCTCTGTCGGTTAGCTTTCTCAATTGATAGTGCATGGATTCCCGGTATATGTTCACCTTCCCTTTGGGAATGGATGTGGCCTTGGATGCAAGCCTCCCCTAATTTCACTCACTACATTTTGGTCAAGGATTGAGCGATTACTTATGAGGGCAATCCTCACCACTTATGAATGTGGTGGCTGCAGTCATCCATATTGAGATGCCCTCAGATTCTGAATTTCCCTCACTAAAGAGGAAGGTGGTAGAGATTCTTACTATAGCTACAGTTCCAGTGCCTACACAGTCAGTTGTTCCCATCACTGCCCTAGTGCGGATTAGTACCCACTCATTGGCTTCCTCTAAGGGGAAGGCTACACAGCTTGGATAGTCTCTCTACCTTTGCGGTCTAGCTCTTCCCTAGCCAAACTCAAATAATAGCTTAAAGATCAAGCACCACATGTGCATTTCCAAGGAGATGAATGCATTATCTCACATTATAGAAGAGGGTCACCAACGGTAGTTTCTCCTTTGCTTACCTAGAATAAATTCCACCCCCTTTCTGCCTTGGATACTCTTATACTTTGCTTTGGAGCTCGATCTTCATCGCTATCTAGCTCAAGTGTCACCTCCAAGAATCTCTTGAGAAATAGGCTGGTGCTAACCATATAAGACTCATCCTATGAACTAAATTCTAATTCTATATGGATAGCAGGTCTACTCCTGGTAGCTGGGACATATCTTTTATTGGGTGGCCAATAAAAAGGCTTTCCAACCCTAGGACTTGCCTCTTCTCTGCTTGTAGGTGTCATCTTATATGTTTAAAGTAAGCAATTGTGGAATGTCATGCTCCACTTCCTCCCTCCAAGTCTATTTTCTCCCTTTTTTCATTTTCTTTTCTTTCTTTTTATTTTCTTTTTTACTTTCTTTATTTTAAACTTTTGCCATGTTCGTGAGAATAGACTTGTTGATTATGAGGGAGGTAGTAAGCCACATCCTCATATATGTCAACCTCATGAACTGTAAATAACTTGAGATCTCCTTTGACACAGTAGATGATCCCACCTCTCATAAATTTCATACAATGATGTAGAGTGGATGGAACTATGTTATTCTCATGTATGCATAGTCTCCCAAACAAATCATAGAAAGATGTATCCGAGTCTATAATGTGAAACTTGGCTTCAGTCTTCCGATCATCTATCTCTAAGGGCAACACTATGGAGCCTAAGGACTATTGACCTCACTTTCGGAGTGTGGATTCAATCTTTCCATCTTAGACTTAGGAGTCTTCTAGACACTAAGACTTCCCTAGTCATAAGACACTTCTAATAATTAAGTAAACACTTAACCTAAGCCTAAAGACTTAGAAGGGTTAACCACAGGATTAGGCTATGTCTTAGTGATAAGGATAATCCACCTACCCTACAACCCAAATCCAATCCATGTTCACCTTCTCAAACCAAACCTCAAGTTCAAATCCAAATCTAAACCCACATTCCAAAACCAAATGATTGAAGCCCATGATCAAATCCAAACTCGAAACCCTTCCTAAGCCATATGATCTATCCCATAGACTTTGCCAAATATCAATCCAAATAAATCCAAAATAAATTGATTTTCTCATAATAAATTTATATCTTCAGTCATCTACCTAAATATAAATCAAATCTACATTCAAATGATCAAAAGTAAATCAAACTAAATCAAATTAAATCAAATCCCTTCCTAAGCCATATATGACTAATGCATGAACTTAGCCAAATATTAATCCAAATAAAGTCAAACTCAATTGATTTTCTCACAAATCAATGATATTTTCAATCATCTTTGCAAATTTAAATAAAATATACATTTAGATCATCAAAACTAAATCAAACCAAATCAAAATCCAAACTTGCACCACATGAATCAACTATATTGACTTAGCCAAATTCCTTCATTCCAAAACCCAAATTCAATTGATTTTCTCATGAATCAATCATAAATTCAATCATATTCATAAATATAAATGAAATATACAATCATAAAGTCAAACCAAAATCAAGCCAAGTCAAACCCAACTTAACCCTTTTGACTTGAAATGTTATAATGAACCAAAACCCATTTGAACCCAAGCCAATTGCAATTGAATTTTATATCAATCCCAAATCCATATATAAACTCATAAATAAAAAACTCAACCCAAAATCAAGCCAACTAAACCAATTGTCCACACCCAAAGTGGCCAATTTGGAATTTGAGCCAAGTTCTAATCCTACCCAAATTGGATTGAACCAAGCCCATCAAAATCTCCCATCATGATTGTTGATCACCCTAGGTTGATACAAACCAAGTCAACTTGGTCATTTGACCAAGTCAACCCCTTAATCCATATGAACCCAACTAGCCAAATTGAACCTAAGCCAAAATCTCTTGAAATTAATGATTCATACCAAATCAAAATCAATATTTGAATATGACTTGACTTTAAATTGGTCAAACCAAACCCAATTGGCCCTATTGACCCAAGTTGACCCAAATTGACCTAAAAGACTAAATTGGGTCAAATAAAAATATAAACCAAATTGATTGCAACCAATGGCTCAAGTTCATTCCAAATTAATTGTTGAACTTGACCAAAGCCATGATTGGACCTAATTAAACCCAATTGACCTACTTAGCCCAAATTGACCTAAAGGTTCAAGTTGGCCAAAATCAAAACTAAATCCAAATTAATTGAAACCAAAGCCTACAATCATCTTCAATTGGTCAAATAAATCCAAACCAACACCCAACCCAAGCCAATTTGGCCAAATCAGTCAACTTAGCCCATTTGACCCAAATGAATTCAAATGAGCCAAAATAAAATCTAAGCCAAACTAAACCAAACCAATTGAACCAAAACATCCTAAATGATCATATGAACTTGACCTAAACCTTGGTTTGACCCAATTTGACCAATTGGTCACCTTGACCCAACCTAAACTAATTTGACCTAAATGAGTCAAATTGAGCCAAACTTAACCAAATCAACTCCAACTGACTTGAAATTTGGGCTAACCCACTTTTGGCTCATTTCAAATCTTCCTAAATCAAATCCAATGCCAAATGATCATTCTATCCTTGGATCAATGGCATCACATGAGACAAATCACCCATGTAAGTGGTTTTCATTCTTGCCAGTTTACTCCCCAATGGTCCACCTCCCCAAGGCATTGCCTAACCCAAGGGGTGGTTGAATTGGCCATGACCCATGGGAGGTGAAACCTCACCCTCACCATTGAGCATTTGAAACCCATAGGACAACCATGATTCCTCCTTGCCACCTCCACACCTTCAACCAACCAAGTGATAACTCACTCATCCTCGCCACCCATGACTCCTTGAGATGGCCAGATGGCCACTAGAAGCCAAATACAATCCCACCATCCGATCAAGATGAAGGGGCGTATGCACCCCATCATTTCCACTCAAAAATACAAAAAAATCATTCTGGTCTAACTACCAAGAAAGCCGCTAGAGCCATTCCGTAAGCTCCCAAGCTTTCCTTGATCAAAAATGCCATTCTCCCATTACAAAATATAACACTCATTTCGATCTAACTTCTCCATTTCTCCATCAAACTAAAATTAACTTTCCATGCACCTTCACTAGGCTTTATCGGAAGATCATCTCCCAAGCTTCAGCACCAGGTGGGACTTCATCAAGCTCCAAATTATTAGTTCAAGGCCTTTTGAGCGAACGTCCAAGAATTGATCCAATTCCTGCTCAACAGGGCTTCATCTCCACTAGTTGAAGCTTTATCAATCATTCGAGCCACCGATCTTGAGCTTTGGTGAGGTATGCTTCCAAAATTGATCTTTAGGAAAAAATGGGTTGGAGCTTTTTGAAGAAAACTTGCACCTTATGTGATCATGATTGTTGGATCCCCTCTGATCGATGTCATGAAGGTGTGGGATCCTTTTGGAGTTGATCTGAGCTGTGGTAAGCTCGGATCAAGTGAGCATTGGCAGATGAACTCCATTCTCCCTCACTCATGTGATGTTGGATCACGCACCGCTTGTTTGACGATCAAATGGAATGTCATGATTAGATTGCGATCTAATCTATTAAGCCGTATTAATCATAGTTGATCTTAAATCAAACCAGACAAGAAAGATCCGCTGCCATAGACATGAGTAAGATAAGTTTTGAAATCTCTTGCACGGAAAGTGCCACATGGCCCCAACAGATTAGTTTTCATTAGTTTAATTAATTATTTTAATGGCTTAAACTTCTAAAAATAATAAAAATCATGGAAATAAAAAAAATTCAAATAAATACTCATTTTAAAAGTATTTTATGGGATAATTAATTAAAAATGATATTAACAAATTTTGAATATTAATTAAGGTTTAATTAAGTTTAATTACAAAATTTATTAGCACAATTACTCTTTAATTACTAGAGTAATTAATCTCAAATTTTATGGGTTAATTTAATGGATGACCTCTACCTCACATGATTTTCTTGGGATTTATTGCTCACTTAATCAGGAAAATTGACTAATTAAATATTGACTTCTCTTTTAAGTTAATTAATGATTAGTTAATCCCATGAATAATATCGAGTTTGTTAATTAAGTTTATTAATCATTATTCAACACTGTGAACTAAGGAATAAGATTTGGACCTTACCAAGTTCATTTCACTATTTTAAAATGAAATTAATTAAGATTTAACATCAATTAAATCACTTAATCAAATTGAAATCATAATCACATCATACCTTTAAATTAAATCATGGGGAATATCTTGGTGTTTAATAATAAAAAAGTTTAATGAAATTATGGTTAGTCCACATGTGTGGGAAAATAAGATTAATTAATTAAGTCTCTTAATCTAATTAACTATTATATGAGCCAATTGCATTAGCCCTTTTATTTTCTAGGATCATTGCAAGTTTTTTTTTCTATGCATATCATGTCTCATAATAATTTAGTTAATTACTTTAAGGTGACATAGGTAAGGGTAATTAATTCATCTGATTAAAAGTTCAACTTAATTTACCCATAAAATTAACTTAATTTCATTTTCTTAAATTAAATCAAATCACTAATGTGGGAATGGGTTTAAATCAACATGTGATGATTTCTCCTCTTTAAATCAAATCAAATACAAAACTTAATTAATAAAGAAGCTTTGGTTTGTTTTAAATAATATTATTTGATTTGATAGTCCTTAACTAGTTTGGTTGAATTAATCACGCTTATATTTGATTGTCCTCTTCCAATCATGTTAAATTTGGTATGTCATTTAAATTCATGCATCCAACTTTTCAAAATCATGTAAAATGAAATGGATTTCCTTTATGTAAGCTTGCATGTGTTTATTTAATTTAATATATGTTATTATCACTATTAAATCAAATGTATTTTTCAAAAGCTTATAAATGAATAATAATATGTGTTTTGATGCTAGATAAATACATAATAAATGCATATTCTTATAGCTTAAGTGCTTGAATGTTGAGCTCTCGTTTATTCATGTGTTGATATATAAGATTGAATGGTAATTAGAACATTTCAAAGAAGCCCCAAGGAGGTCATTTGATTACCTCACTTCCTGAGTTTAGTTGGTTAATAAAATCAAAAGAATAAATGTTGTTCAATTTATTCTCTATTAAAAAAACCAAAACCCTAAACCATAAACTAAATGAACCCTAAACCTAAAACCTAAACCCTAAACCCTAAACCCCAAAGACCTACAACCCTAAAACCTAAGCCCTAAACCCCAAACCCAAAACCCTAAACCCTAAACCCTAAACCAAAAAAACCTAAAACCTAAACTAAATAAAACATAAAATAAAATAAATCTAAACCTAAACCTAAATAAAATAAATAAAAAATAAAATAAAATAATAAAATCCTAAACTAAAACCTAAACCTAAGCCTAAAATATAATAAAAGAAAATAAAACTAAATTAAACTAAAATAAATAAAATCTAAACTAAAAAAATAAATAAACCTAAATAAATTAAAAACTAAATGTAAAATAAAATAAAATAAAATAAAAACTAAATAAAAACCTAACAAAAAAAATAAATAATAATTTTGAAGGAGAGGAAGATGTCAGGAGGATTGCAATATCACCCTCATTTCATTACACATGGAGATAGGTGAAGGTCATATGCTATGAGATGACATGATGGTACTTATGGATAACTAGTGCATTGATTTATGATCATTCCTCAAAGGTAGGCATATTTTAAAGAGAATGAGAGGCTATATTAACATTCTAGAAGCTAAGATAAGTTGTCACTTACATAAATTTCCTACATATTATGACACATCGAAATTGTTGACTAGTTACCATCAGGAGGAGAGAGCTTATGAGGTGGTCTATGTCTCCACCACTCTACTCCACATTTGCGTCTAGGTTCCATCATCTATAGTTCCACCCAAAGCCTTTAAAGCAACATCAAGGGAGAAGAAAGCCCCACTAGTGATTTGGCTATGGCCAAGGGATCCCACTTCATCTACTCCACTAGCTAAGTTGAGGGCGAGTTCTCCTGCTCGATCTCCCACTTCTAAAGGATGGCTACCAAAGCATCGTAGTCGGCCACCACCACCATCATCTCAACTATCATAATAACAAAGGATGTAAGAGAAGAGATAGTTCTAAACCTATGGTGATAGATCCCCAAGCACTCCAGATAGATGAGCATGTGTCTTCTAGTGAGTGTAGCCCTCATAGGGTTAGCACTCCAATAGCATGGGAGGTCAGATGTATCTCCGGTTAGTCGTGAGCATTTGTGCCTGTATAGTTAGATTGCTCCTTGGATTATATCTTATCATAGTATTTTACTAAAAAGAATAAAATCCTATGGTATGATTGGTCTGACCTCGAAGTGGAGAAGGTTAGCTTTGATCCCAGTGAAGATAATTTGTTAGAAGACTCAGTAGAAGTGCATATGGTTGATACCAGAGGTTCCCTCCTTCGAGATCAACATTGTTCAAAAGGTGTTACAACCGAAAAGGATGACACATCCTATTCGACCCAACACCTCCTTCAACAACTAAAGCAAAAAAGATGAACAGATTGATAAGATGGATAAGAGACTTGAAGGTTTTCAAGCGGCAGTTCTAGCACTTTGAATCAAGCTCAGTAGTAAACACCATTACAGATCACTAAGTTATTTGTCTTGGATCAAGAGGTCACCTAAAATTAATGCTATAGGAAGGTAGTGTTCAGTACCTCCATACAAGAAAAAGATATCAAACTCTTAGTTGAACATTAAGTGAAGGAAGGTGTGGTATAATTTTCAAGGAATTTCTTTTTAGAAGAATAAGATATATACTTCCATGTTCACTCTATTCAGGATAAAATGAGGATGGAAATATAAATCTACTTATTCTTTATGCTAGTTTTTTCAATATGTGATGCACTTTTGTTGATCTTTTATCAACAAATTTAAAAAAATTTGATTGGTATGTCTAATAGCCAACAATCGAGGAACTTTTGCTTAGTTGGAGACCTCTTCATCAAGAGGGTTTTATAGACCTATGAAAAAAGTTTTTGATGAGTCCTTGTTGATTATATTCTCAAGTGGCACAACAAATGAAATATGAACCATAACTTGCCATTGAGATTCTTCTCAAGAATATTCATGGCCCAGTTGCCTTCATGCTTACAAGCTTTACCATCCAGACATTTGAGAAACTAATTAACAAGGTGGCTAACATATAAGAGGAAGCCAAATATTTACCCTTTCTCGACCAATCAACTTAGCCCAATCCATAGAAGGTGTTCAAGAAGAAGCTAGAGATAGTTGTGTCAGTGGATAAAGGGAAGCAGCCAGCTAGAGTCTAGAATGAGAGACCCCAAGCTTAATAGCCTCCTTTGAATTACCAACCTCACCATTATATCAGCCATAATGGCCATTCCACATGATTTACCCATCGCTTGTATTCCTATCCCGCTTAGCTATTACCCACCAATTCTTAGAGAATAAGCCATATTCATTCAAGTAGGAAAAATCTTTAAGAATCTCTAAAGAAACCCGACTTCGACAAAGCCCAAGAAGCCAGTGGAAGTGGGAAAGAGTAATGATCCTAAAATTTTCCATACCACCACATGATTAATCATGTCTTATAGATTGTATTACTTTTAAGGACTAGCTTGAGCATAGCTACAAGTCATACATTGTAGTTATCCCCAAGGAATACTTATTAGAATAACCTTCCAGTTCTATTAGGGTAATTCTTGGGAAAACCTATGATCCTCTTAAGATAAAAGAAAGTTAGGATATTGCCTTATATCAAACCTCTAAAAAAGTAGTTTTTAAAATTAATAAACTCTCTTTACAAGTGCCCGAGGTAGCTCAAACCTCTAACACCAAGGAAGGATTGAAAGAAGGATTGCAAGTTTCCAAAGACAACTTGAAGAAGGTGACAGGCCAATAATAGCATCAACAGTTCACCTTACTTGCCCGGGATAGTTCAGTAGCACAACCACCATTTTAGTCTAGCACTCCATCCATAATTGTAGCTACTACTTCTTCCTCCACTAGCTCCTCTTTTGCCAGCAAGAGCATTATATCAACGAACAATGGAATTAAATCCCTTTCCCTGCTTACTTTATTAGATTTCTATCATGTACCTCCACCTAAAAAGAAATCAATGAAGAAAGCTTTCACTAACATCTTTACCACTTTTGACACTTTAGATTTTATTACTCTTGAAAACTCTCCAATTCTAGAAAATAATAATGATACTCCATTTTGATCCACTCTCTTGATTCAAAATCGCCTTCTTCAATCAATGGGTTACCTCTTGACTTGGAGTCAATTCAAGATCATATAAGTTATAGGTATAGCTGATGAGAAGGTAGAACTTTCCACAATTTCATCATTTCAAGAATTCACTAAAATTAACCTATGCAATTGAAAAGTTCTACATCTTAGGGTAGCACCTCTTGATAAAGATAAACAAGTCATTGGTTCTAGTGAGCAGATAACCCCTCCACAGGATGCTCCACCCATGGATATGTTTATGGAGGACCAAGTTAGAGTTGATTACAATGTCCTAGCACATTGTAGAAAGTTTCTAGCTAAATTAATCATATATGATGCCCTTATCTTATCCAAAGAGATGAGGGAATCTCTAGTCAAGGCTCTCCTTGATCTAGAGATATGCTTAGCTCAGCTAACTATTATTGAAGAGGAGGCACACAGCTCAAAGGACATCTTAGGAGTCACATTCAATGATGAAAACTTGCTTCTAAGGATGACAAAGCATAATCTCCCTCTTTACATTACAGTGGATGTTAGTATATACAGGTTATCAAGAGTTCAGGTTGACCAAGGTGCATCAGTCAACATTATGAGTTTAAGAACCCTTGCCTATTTGAGAATCAACATCTCTAAACTCCAAAAGGAGAGGATGATTGGCAAAGGTGGGCATTCTTTCTTCTGATGAGATTGAGAGAACTTGGGTATTGGATGTGAGGAAAGAAGATATGTTGGATAACTAGCACTCCCACTAAGGATTGTCAAGGTTTGGCCACCAAGCTTTCAAACCACAAGAATAACTCAAATAATTTATACTTGCAAAAAAGATCTCCTTCATTCTACTAAGGGGGGATATTTATAGCCACTATAAGCATATTTTAAAAGAAAAGAATTCAAAATATGGAGGAAAAGGTGGGTGGCCACATTAATGTGAAGCATTAAATTATCTTATTATTTTTTTCCATCCACCCATTTCACATGCTATTATTTTATGTGGATTAAACCACCTCACATGTCATGCTTTGAATTTTAAATGCAAAATTTCAAACACGGAGTTTCTAGAAAAAAATTAAAAATTACATAAATAAAAAAAGATGAAATCATAAAATGGGCCTTAGTGCTAATGGGCTGAGTCTTCTTCTTTCTTGAATTTTCTTGGGCTTTAGCTTAAGATCTTATAAATGGACCTTGATCTCTAATTTTTGGATCCTCATGATGTTCTACATCAACTCCCTTAGGCTCAATTAAACTCTTTTCTATAGAGTTGAAATCTAAGAAGTCTTCTACTAATTATGCGGCTAAAGTATCTAAATCAGTATGGGTCAACCATGTGTCTTCAGCTGGTGGCTTATTCTTCCAACGAACTAGAAAATGATGTTCAGAAGCTAGATTAATGGGTGCTTCCTCAGTGATAATATAGTCAACTTCAAAGAAAGAGGGCTTCTACAAGTATGGTTCTATATCTCCTGCTAAAGAGTCAGACTGAACAAGTGGAGGTTTGCTAATTCCTTTAAATGATAAATATCTTCAATATTAATAATTGGATGAATAAGCATATTAACAAAAAAATCAAGGTGATAAGCATTAGTTCCAATTTTCTTAAAAATTTTAAAAAGACCACAAGCTCATGCATGTAATTTTGTATATTTATTGGTTTGATAAAGATCGAACCGAATGTAAATCAATACATAATCACCTTCTGTATATTCTTTCGTTGAACGATTATGATTTGTTATAGAACTATAGTTTTCATTACTTATAGTAATTTACTTTCTTATATCTTCATGGAGACTTTGAAAATCTTTAGCAAATGAGAATGTTGCATCAGAAAATACATGAGATGGTAGGTTTGCTACGTCTATTAGTCATCATGGGTTTTGACCATAGACTATCTCAAATGGTGATTTTTTTTATAGTTCTAGATATAGTACTATTATAAGTAATTTCTGAGGTTGGTAGATGTAAATCCCAATTTCCTAAGCTTTTACCTACTAAGAATCTAAATAAATTTCTTAAGGTAAGATTAACTACTTCAGTTTGTCCATTCATTTGTGGGTGAAAGGCAGAAAAAAATTTTAATTTGGTACCTAATAATTTTCATAATATTTTCCAAAAATATGAGACAAACTTAACATCTTTGTTAGAAACAATGGTTAAAGGGAGACCATGGAGTCACACTATTTCCTTAAAAAATAATTTAGCTATATAAGCATCATTTGTTTTTGAACAAGGTAAAAAATGAGCCATTTTTTGAGAACCTATCCACTACAATAAATATGTTATCATGTCCTCAGACTATCATAAATAATCCTAGAATAAAATCTATTGATAGGTCTTCTCAAGGCTATAAGTAACGTGTAAGTATTGTCCACTTTGTTTGATAGTTTTAGCCTTTTACAAATTAAACATTGAGCCACTAATTTTTGAACATCTCATTTTAATGAAGGCCAATAAAATCTATTTTCTAATAAATATATGGTCTTATCCTTTCCAAAATGACCAGCTACACCCCATGTAGCTTCGGTGATAAGAATTCTCTAAGAGAAGATCGAGAATGCATAGTTATTTTTCTTTATATAAATATCCATTTGTTATCAAGAATGTCCCTTGTAAAGTTATTGGTTTATCTAGGTGTTCAAGATAAATTAGGTGAAAGTCGGGCACACAATATAATCATCTTTAATTCTATCAAATCTCGATTCTCAATTCTAAAGAGGAAATCATTAGGTTTACCCCGATAAAAGCATCACAGTTTATTCTCAATTCGTGTTTATACAAAAGAGTAGTCTTGTAAAAATTCAACCCATTTTGCATGCCTATGACTTAATTTTCATTGAGTATTAATGAATTTTAAGGCATGATGATCATTAAGTATAAATTCTCTATGTAAGAGATAATGTCGCCAATGCTTTAAGAATTGAATTACATAAAACTCTCTATCATAAGTGGAATATTATTGTCTAGCTTCATTTAACTTTTCACTAAATAATGTTATAGAATGATTCTCTTGACTTAAAATTCACCTATCCAAATTCCTGAAGCATCACATGTCACTTCAAAGACTTTAGAAAAATCAAGAAGCCTAAGGACTAGTGCATAAGTGATAAGAACTTTAATTTGCTCTAAGGCCTTTTGTGCATTAGGAGTCCAACAAAATTTATCTAATTTTAGTATATCAGTTATCGGAGCAACAATGGTACTAAAATTGAATAAATCTCGATAAAAGTGGCTAAACCATGGAAGCTTCTAACTTCAAGAAACTTTTAGGTGGCCAATCTAAGATTTCTTTCACTTTAGAAGGATCGTTAAGTCTAGTAGTGGATATAATAAATCATAAAAAGATTACCTCATCTTACAAAAAAGAAACACATTTTTAAATTAATGTATACTTTTTTTATCTAAGTATTTCAAAGACTTTTGTTAGGTGTTGTAGATGTTCAATTTCACTTGGACTAAAAATTAAAATATCATTAAAATACACCACCAAAAATTTACCTATATATGGCTTAAGAATAGTATCCATTAATCTCAAAAATGTGCTAGGATCATTTGAAAGTCCAAAGGGTATGATAAGCCATTCATAAAGTCCATCAGGGGTCTTAAAAGCCATCTTCCACTCATCTCCTGATATAATACGAATTTGATGATATCCATTTTAGATCAATTTTAAAAATAAAAAAAATTTGCTCCTGTGATTAAATCTAACATATCATCTAATTGAGGAATAGAAAACCTATGCTTGATAGTAATTTTATTTATTGCTCGACTATCAACACACATCACCATGTTCCATCTTTCTTTGAGTTAATGGACTACAAGGGCTAAGACTCTCTTGAATAAAACCTTTTTAATAATTCCTCAACTTGTCTTTTAATCTCAACATGCTGTGGTTCATCCTATAATGTGGAAGATTAGGAAGTTGAGAACCGTAAGAACTCAATAGCATGTTGAATGTCTCTTAGAGGAGGTAGCTCATCGTGAAGCTCATCGCCATAAAATCAAAGAAGAGAAGAGACCACATGGTATGTGAGTCTCATTAGAGTCTATGACTTCTTTTACATGTAATATGTGAAGAAGAAATGGATTAGAAAATTCTTTTCAGAAGCTCCAAAACCTATTATTTCTATCTTTGGGGTCAAAGGAGAGTAGATGTTTTAAAGTAAGAATTAGAAATGATAGATTAACCTAATAGTAGATTTTCTATGATAATTAATTGAAGTTTGGTATTTTTCTTCAATAGAGGCTGTTAAAGTCAAAAGTTATTTTGTGTGGTTATGGAGGTGTTTTTCTATTGGCTTTATTGGTAGGAGTTTAATAGTCTTATTATTATGTTTAAAACATAAATATTTTCCCTACCATAGTGAATAACATTCATATCATACAGCCAAGGTCATCCTAAGAGAATATGAGCAATGTCCATAGGGAGAACATCACACCAAATTTGATCCTCATAGCTTCCTATTTTAATTGGAACTAAACATCAATTGGTGATGGGAAGAGATGTATGATTTACCCAACTAACATGAAATGGTTCGTGGTGAGGTTTATTTTAGGTTGGCTCGAAAGGTGTGTGTGTTAAAATGACATTCATAGCACTCCTCCATCTATAACTAACCTACATCTCTTTTCATTACACAAAACATACATGCTAAAATGTTTTTTTTCTCCTCCAATCTTCGCCTCATTTTTAATTAAGACATCTCATCACATTAACATGAGGGTCATCAGTTAATTTCAATTCTTCATCAGATAATGGGGTGTCATCATAAACTTCTTCTAGATTATCATCTATTGAATTTTTCAACTTCCTCTAAAAATAAGATTTGATCTTTACATTGATTTTGCATATGACCCTTTTTATGACATTTAAAACATATTACTTCCCTAATGTTCTTAGAGCTCTTCAATTGAAGTTTTAGCAAAGGGTGGGCCATTTGGATGGGTGGTCTAATAGATCTATGGGATGAAATGGAAGGTACTTGACTTTTAGTTTTAGAGAGGGAGAGATTTCTTTTGTTGTTCAACCAATAATGCATAATGAAATGCTTCCTCTAAAGATTGTGGGTCAAATAATTCAACTTCATTTCTAATGTCAATCCTAAGTCCAATAACAAATTTATTGGCTAATTGCCAATCATTATCGTGACAATCGTTCTAGAAACTAGATCTTCAAAAGTATTCAAGTATTCATAAGATAATTACCTTGTCTCAAAGTTAATAATTGACTATGTAGCTTCTTATCATGATGCTCATATACTTTGCTCTTAACATTTCTTTCATTTCTATCCAAGTGAGGTTTGTCCTTCCTAATCTTTGTTCTTAGCTAAAGTATTTGTCCAATAAATTTTAGCATGCTCTATCAATTTCATTTTAAAAAAAGTAACCCTTTGGTAATCATCCATTTTATACCAATCAATGAAATCATCCATTTGAACTAACCAATCGAGAAATTTATTTGAATGTATACCATCATAAGTTGGGGCTTCTACTTTAACTCTTCAAGATGGATCATTAGAGTCTTCTATAGTCTTAAAATAATTTTCTCCCTTCCACCATTTCTAGCAATTGATTGTCTTCTAAGTGGTTGCTTTTCTCTATGACTTGGATATGAATCTTCCTCATCTATCCCTATTTGGGGCAATTGGAGGAGGAGTTGGTACTCTATTATTTTGTAGATGAACCAAGAGTTTGCATTTGTTTAAGTTCTTGCATTTGATTCTTACTTTCTTCTAATATTTGTTGAGTTTTTAATTCATTGTCTTGGATCCTAAGACAATCAAGAAATTTAGTCAAATTTTAACTTGATCTTGAGAGATAGATGAAGATTTTTTTAAAGAAAAAAAGAAAAGGATACAAGTTTTGTGTATTTTGACAAAGTTCTATTTAGCTTTCAAAATAATTTAACTATATATATTTTAAATGCAAAAAAAATTTATCAATTTTTTTAAGAAAGCAAGTTATCATAAGTTAATCAAAGAAACTTCTAAAATTAACCAAACAACAATAAAAAGATAATAAGTAATTAGATTTTGATTTGCACTAATGGCTAGGTTGTTTTAGGTGAAGCACTACTCACCAAGGTGCTCTTTTTTTTTTTTCTTTTTTTTTTTTTGGGGGCAAAGTTTTCATAATTGGAAAATGGCTAAAATATATAATGGAGCTTACTAATTAAAAAATTTTATGATATCACCATAAACTTGCAAGCAATATATATATCTTTCCAAGATACTAATATGCTTTTAAACTATCATAAAAGAAAATTAATTAACCTCACAAGTCCAAGAAAACTCACAAGTTTGAAGACAAGTCCAACACTTGAGATGCTCCTTTGTTGAAGCAAACTTTTGACCAAATTTTTCTCCTTCAGGCTTCGCCTGACCAAATTTGATGGAGGTGGATTCTTTCTTTTGATGAGATTGAGAGAATTTGGGTATTAGAGGTGAAGGAAGAAGATATGTTGGATAACTAGCACTCCCACCAAGGATTGCCAAGGTTTGGCCACCAAGCTCTGAAACCGCAAGAATAACTCAAAATTTTGTAATTGCCAAAAGATCTCCTTCATTCTAATAAGAGAGGCTATTTATAGCCATTACAAGCATCTTTCAAAAGAAAAGAATTCAAAACATGGAGGGAAAGGTGGGTGGTCACATTAATGTGAAGCATTAAATTACCTCATTATTTTATGCCATCCACCCATTTCACATGTTATTATTTTATGTGGATTCAACCACCTCACATGTCATGCTTTGAATTTTTAAATGCAAAATTTCAAACATGGAGTTTCTAGAAGAAAATTAAAAATTACATAAATAAAAAAGATGAAATCATAAAATGGGCCTTAGTAGGCTAATGGGCTAAGTCTTCTTCTTTCTTGAATTTTCTTGGGCTTTAGCTTGAGATCTTGTAAATGGACCTTGAGCTCTAATTTTTGGATTCTCATGATGTTCTACATCAATGATGTTGAGAGGATTCAATGAACAAGATGAGAGGACCTTAGGCTCTATATTGCCATTAGAGATAGATGACTGGAAGACTAAAGTCAAGTTTCATATCATATGTTCAAATACATCTTTCAATGCTCTGATTGGAAGACCATGGATACATTAGAACAATATAGTTACATCCTCTCTACATCAGTGCATGATGTTCATGAAAGGTGGAATTGAGTACTGCGTCAAAGGAGATCTCAAACCATTCACAGTTCATGAGATCAAGATATATGAGGATGCAGCCTATTTCTTTCCCCAAAACCAACAAGTCTATTCTCGCAAATCTAGCAAGATCCCTAAGAGGGACAAAAAAAAGAAAAGAAAAAGAAAAATAATTTTAAAGTGAAAAGAAAAAAGGGAAAGAAAAAAAATAAAAGAGAGCGAGACATGGACTCAAGGGAACATATATCATTATTTCACCCATAGTTCATTACTCCATTTGAACATAAGGGTAGATGAACCTCCACCAAGTAGAGGATATATTTTGGTGAAAGCCTCCTTTTGGCCACTGGAGGCATGTCCAATGAAGTACACCGCTATTCACATATTTGAATATAGTTCAAGGATAAGTCTATGGTTAGCACATCTTCTGTTATGACCCCTTTTGAGGTGACATTGAGCATAAGATGAATACCTCCAAAGCAAAACATAAATGTATCCAAATTTGCATATGAAATAGTTATGTGTCAGTTGGGAACCTTAACTCTAACCCCACTTTTCTCTCAGAAAGTTGAGGGTTTGGTAGATAGAAGTCATCCATGATGAAAAATGAGGTTCTTTTTTTTAGAGCATCATCCTGTCAATTTAGAACTAGGATAATTCATAATAAATTAATAAATTGCCTTTGATTGGTTTGCCTTGTTCTTAATTTAGTAAAGAAGGGATTAATTCCACAAACTTGTAAACATAGGTTGACTTTTGAAAGGCTATAACGAAAAAGCACATCCTCATTCAAGACTAGACTAGATTCATATGGGTCCCATCGAAGATGATAATCATTACATTATCACCAATCATTTGGAATCGATGGTTCTTTCAAACTGAGATGTGTTTAGAATGAGATGTTCCAAATCTTGAAGTCGAGATGTCACTAGAGTTCAAGAGAAACCATATCAACCAAGGAGCTCAAAGAAATCAACTTATGAAAAGACAATCCACTCCAACATACATTTAGTTCATTGAATGATCCAAATCGGCGAATTGTTAGACTATTATGAAGTTTAAGGACTACTTGGTTGAGTTATGTTAAGATGTCGATTATCTCTTGATAAGAATCCACAAACCAAGAATAGAGTTAACCCTATTTAGCAAGCTCCTAAACGCATGTGATTAGACATCAAACAACATGTCATTTCTAAAATCAAGAAATTGATCGATACTGATTTTATCAGGGAAGAAAAATATTCACTTAGAAATGTCCCAATTAAGAAAAGAATGGTCAAATTTGCATATGCAATAATTTTAGATCTAAATAAATATGTCCAAAAGACAAATTAACTATCAATGCTAAATCATGGTAGATATTGCCTCATCCATGCAGCTTCTCTTTCATGGATCTCATTTTAAAATCACAAAAGATGGCTCAAGATGAAAGCACTGTTTCAAACCCCAATCAAATCTTTGCAGGTGCCTTAAAAATGAAACATACCGAGTATGACTCATCTTCAATCAACTCATTCATCAAGTTGAATATTACGCCGATGATCTTGAATCAAAGTAAAGAAAAGGAAGACCATCTCTTCACCTGAGTAGTTTTGAAAGGTTAAGATAATAACTTTAAAATGAATCAAGTGTGTACAGTAGCTTCAAGAAAAATTCTGGGTTTGTTGTCCAAAGAGTGAATGAAATCAACCAACAACATCAAGGCAATATTAGAAATGCCTACACCCCTAAAGTCTAATCAATTATCATTCCAAGGGTAGTTGGCATATCTAAGATGCTTTATTTTCAACCTGTGAAGATGTCAACCATTTTCAGACTTATCAAAAGGATGACCAAGTGGGATGATATGTCAATATGCTTTCAAGACATCAAACACTACTTGATGATGCATAAAAATCTATCTAGTAAAGATGATATATATTAATGATTAGATGACTTTCACTTTGTTGGCCCAAACCAACGATGAAGGGAGAGAATGCACTCTACTATCTTAGTTGTTATCTAATAGCAAAATATCCATCTATGAAAATACTATCTATTTAATCTCTTCCCAAAAGCTACAAATACATGTTCTTCTCAATGATTTTTTCTTAATCAATCCACCACAATATCTCATGACAGATGCTATCTGATGGTTGGCACATTGGTCCATGATTTCTTACAATTTGACATCACTTTCATAAGTGAAAGGACAAAACTAGAAATTTCAAACATCACACCCACTTAAGAATTCTCCAATTTAGTGATGGCCTCCTAATGAATAAATCATGAACTTTGGGGACACTAGCATTTTCCACTGGAGATGTATTTTGATGGTGTAGTTTCCTTTCAAAAGGGAGAAGAACCATGATCCACTCTTCCGTGAAAGGCAATCAAGTAGTTCTCACCCAATCTATGAATTTGAGATTCATATCATGTAATCCATGAACCAACAATGAAGCCAAATATGAGGCTCATTGTTGGAGAGTTAGCCATATGCATCCATAATCAACATCTTGAGAATTCTCAATGGTTATCAACCAAATTTCTTACAAGGTTCTAAGAAGCTCATTTACCACAAGTATACTAGGAGTTCTCAAATCTGAGGTTACTATTTAAGATTCCTCAAGGAGAGAATGCATATGCATTTTCAAAGCATGTCATGTTAAAAGATGAGTCTGTATTTAATAAGGGTCCAAAATAGATAAGTCTTATCTATTGATTTCAAACTCATCGCCAGATTCTCTTAAGGAGGTTATGCCAAAAAAGATGAGGAGTTGGATTGGAGGCAACCACCATGATTAAAAACGCAAACTACCTCAAAAGTCACTAGCACATCAGATGAGAGCCCTTTACGCTCATGGATGGTAAGTACTAGCGATCCTTCATCATGTGGTTACCTTTTTTTGGACAAACATAAAGCTCATGATCATGAATGTACACTCAAGTTTATGTGACAATAATTTCAACATGAAAGCTAAGATCAAGAGATTCACGATACCAGCCTCATGATCATAGACTATATGGAAAGAGATGCCACCAAGTGTGTATAAGGTCTTACACCAACCACCCAACATTCTACATCCTTCATGGCCATTCTTTAGAAGAATAAGATCGATCCTCCTTCTTAAGGGTCATCTTCATTCTAAATGCCATACTACTTTTCCAAGTGGGTAGAGGCAATCCCATCAAAAAGTCTACCAAAGGGCTGCTTTTTTTAGAACCATAGATATAGATTATGCCTCAATAAATTATATTGAATGGTATTGCATTCAAGAGCACCAAAATCAAAGTTTCATGAGACACATAGATGGAGATACTCTATCATCTACACCAAGAAAATGGTTAATGAAGCCTTCAACAAACTCTCATTGATATATATTGAAGACATAATAAGAGTGTCATGAGCTAGTTGAAGTTTTGTGGGTTTATCGAACACATGAACTCCAACTCAGCCTACTCCATTCTCCCAGTAATCAAGTATCTATCATTAGTCCAACTCCCATTTCATAATGAAGCAAGAATATTATATTAATGCCAAGTTATGGTATTTGAAGAGCAAAGCTTTGAAGAAGAGATTTGCATGCTAGAACCTCGTTATATAAACCAAATGATTCAAGCTCATAACAAGTTTCTCCTAGAGCTTTTCAAGTAGAGCTTGTTTTAGTTAAGATCACATTTCTGCTGAAATATGGCAACTTGAACCTATTGGGATGACCGCTAGGGAAGGTCACCAAAAGAGGATCTTATGCCTTATAAATTATAAGGGAGAGATAATCCAATCAATGGCCTCTACTTAAAGAAATACTATCCATAAATCTTATTTCAAAATAATTATCAATGAAATTTCTTTCATCTCAAATTCAATCCCTTCCAAGTTTAGAAATATCTTTTTCAGCTTGCATATGATGTGTTTAGGATAGGTCAACCCAAGTAGCATTATCCTTTAGTAACATAAAACCAACACAAACCACACACACATAAACAAGACATATCTTTGGTTTGATTTTGCACTCACTCATTAGCTAGTCAAGCTAACATGCTACCATGGTGTCACCCCAAAGGGTTACTTTTCCGAGATGTAAGTCTACAAGCTTTCTTTCTAACTTGACCATTGCAAACTAATGAGAGCCTTATTAGTTTGGTAGGCCTTACTGTGTAGCCGATAAGCTACCTCATGTTGACTTTATTTAAGATGATGTAAGCCTACACACTTTCTACTTGAACTACCATCATGCACTGACTAGGTCGAGTATATTTGAAGTTTAGGATAAGTCCCCTAGTAGCTCCTTTCTTACTAACTACTTCAAGTCTGGGTCCAGTCCTTATATGAAACTCCCCACTTGGTAGTCACGCTAGGTTAGATAGCATCTGTCTCGCTAATGATAGACTATCCTAATGATCATTTTCAACTGTAAAGATATAAGTCCACAAGCCTTCCTCTCAAATTAATCATTGCAAATTGATGGGCATCTTAGGTTGGTTGGTCATCGCCATGCTGACGGTGACCCACCTGGTGGATACACCACTCATGGCAGATGTAAGTCTACAAGCTTTCTCCCGGAGTTGGCGACCGTATATCTATAGGCTTTCTTTTACAGGGTCATGGATAAAGACCCTAGTGGCACCTCCCCTATGGGCACTCTATTTGGATCATGTTCTCAGTGACCCCATTTAGGCACTACTTGGGTTACTCTTGGATTGGATGGTCCCCCTTTCCTCGTAGCCACCCCTATGGTTGGAGAATCTATCTTATGGATGTGCAGATTATCCTTTGGTCCGGTAAGTCTGAGATAGGACTAGGCTGATATAAGCCCCTTCTCAATGTAGTCCATCACACACAAACAAGGTCTATGCAAACATATAAATAAATTTTAAATATTTTTGCTTGTGGATTAGGAGGAAGCCCCCAGTAGTACCTTTTCCCAAGCAGGCATCCTATCTTTAGGGTAGTGTCAACAAAACTCCCTATAGGAATTGCCTGACTACTTTTGAGTTGAGATAAGTCCACGGGATGACACTCTCTCAGTAGTCGCCCTTAGTTCAGAATCATCTGACTACAATTTCTAGCGATTAGGTGAACACTTAATCTAAGTGTAGAGACTTAAAAGGGTCAGTCATAGGAATAGGTTATGCCTGAAGGACTTAGGAAAACTTGCCTACCCTATAGCCTAAACCCAATCCACACTTTCCTTATTAACCTAAACCTCAAATTCATATCAAACCAAATTTCCAAGACTCATAATCAAACTCATGATCAAATTTAAGCTCAAGATTTCTCCATAAAAATCCATAATTAAATTCAAAGCCCTTCCTGAGACCTTTGATTTCATCTTATGGACTTAGCCTTAACCAAATCCAAATCAATCCTGATTTAATTGATTTTCTAAAATATCAATTCAATCCCTCAATAAATTATCAAATCCAAATCCAAATTCCAAACCAAATAATTCAATCTCAAATCAAATCCAAGATCAAAATTCATTCTTAAGCCTTATGACCCACTCTCATAAGCTTAGCCAAAATCTCCACCTAAATTATCCCAAACTTGATTGATTTCTTTATAAAGCAATTATTCCTTCATTTGTATTCACAAATATAAATGAAACTCATACCCAAATGACCAAAACAAAATCAAACAAAATCAATCCAAGCCAAATCCCCCCTTAAGCCCGATGGACCTATCTCCATAAGCTTAATCAAATGTCATACAAATTAACCCAAAATGAATTGATTTCTTTATAAATCAATTATTCCTTCATTTATATTCACAAATATAAATGAAGCCCACCCTCCAAAGACCCAAAAAAAATTAAACTAAATCAATTCTCTACTTAAGCCCTTTTGATTACATCCTTAAGCTTGGTCAAATTTACTTCCAAATCACTCTAAACTCAAGTTATTTTCTCATGACTATATATATCTTCATTCGTATCCCCAAATATAAATCCAAATAGCCAAGATCAAATCCAAAATTAAACCAAAACTCAATTCAAGCCTTTTTAGCCAATTTATTAGACTTGGCTAAATCCTATCCAAATCAAGCCAAAACTAATTGACTTTCTCATGAATTAATCATTCCTTCAATCATCTACCCAAATATAAACATAAACTACAATTATCAAACCAAACTCAAGTCAACCCAAGTCAAGCCCAAGTTAGCCTTTTTGACTTGAAAACTTCAATTGAGCCAAAATTTATTAAGACTCCAAATTGATTGTAGTTGGATTTATATTTCAATCCTAAGCTCATATATGAGTTCAACTAAACTTTAATCAAGCCAAAATCAAACCAATTAACCCATTTAGGTGACCTAAAGAACCCATTTTGAGCCAAGTTCTAATCCAACCAAAATTGGATTGAACTAAGCCCATCCAAGCCTCATATCATGATTAACAATCACCCTAGAATGATCAACCACCTTGAATTGGCTCATACCAAGCTAACTTGGTCCTTTGACCAAGTTAACCTTTAGCCCAAATGAAACCTAAACTAGCCAAAACCCACCATATACCAAATTGATTGAAACTATTGATCCAAACCAACTCATAATCAATGATTGAACATAACCAACCCCTCCATTGAGCCAAACCAAGTCCAATTGGCCATTTGACCCAAGTTGAACCAAATTGGCCTAAAAAGCCAAAATGGTTCAAGTCATAATCTAACCCAAATTGATTGCAACTAATGGCTCAAGTTCATTCCAAATCAATTATTGAACTTGATCAAAGCCATATTTGAGTCCAACTTGACCCAACCTAGCCCAAATTGAAATTAGCCAAAATCTAAATTAAATCTAAATCAAATAAAACCAAAGCCTATAATCATTTTTAATTAACCAATTGAACTTGAATCAAATTGGTCAAATTGGTCAACTTAGCCCATTTGACCTATATGAATCCAAGTGAGCCAAAAATCAAACCTAAGCCAAATTGATTGAAACCACTTGAACTAAAATTCTTCAAACCATCATTTGAACCTAACCCAAGCCTTAGTTTGACCTAATTTAACTAATTGGTCAACCCAACCCAACATGAATCCATATGAACCCATTTGACCAAATGAAGCCAAAGCACCCAAAACTAACCCATGGGACCTTGGTGGCTGACCAAACAAGACCCAAATTGACCCTAGATCAGCCCAAAATCATCCAAAAGTAAAGTGTGCCCCCATCCAAAGGGATTACCCATTAGATAAACCTCTTCACATAAAATTCCTTTCCCATTTGGCAAAGTCCACTCTCCCATCACTTAAGCAGCCATACAATTTCCAAATGAAGCATGTCTAGCCTTCCTAGCCCACCCTAAGCACACTAGGGCTTGCCATGGACCAAGGGGAGGTGAGTTAACTCACCTCCCATGCAAATCGAGCACCCTATGGAAAAAGGAAACCAAATCTCCCCACATCAAGCCTTGAGCCACCTCCTAAGCCCTCCTCCACTCTTGGCGAGCCACGTGGACCTGATGGAGACAATTTTGATGACTAACATGCGAGAAAATTGGTGTTTTGCTTTTTTTTCATCATGTGTATAGGGGACACCATGCAGATCTAATGGTGTACTTATTGAGGTGATCGGGTATGACATCAAGGAATGGTGTACTATCTCAAAAGATAAAAATCACCATCCTATAATGGACCTAATCACCTAATAAGGAGTCTATGGTGAAATTTTTTATTTTCATCTTCATCTAACTTTTAAAAATAAATAAAGACACAAATAACACTTGTTTTACACCATGTAGATCAGCAGATGTTCTCATTAGGGTGATCGGGTGCGGCATTGAGGAATGATGTACTATCTCAACTGACAGAAGTCACCATCCTTTAATTGACCTAATCACCTAATAAGGACTCCTAAGGACTATGGGTCTTCGGATGTACCAGAGATTCTTCTCTTACTTTACATGAAAAAGTAAAGCAGGATTTATTTTAAACTGAGTTCATTAAGTTCCCTATAGGGGCAAGCCCACATTGTTAATTACATCTTAAGGAATGAGATTCCTTAAGAATACTCTTGATTAAGGTAAATGGTCATTGTCTACAAAGATTTCAAAGATAGGACTATCAATCAATTGGTTTATTTTTAGAAGATCAAGAGGGATTAATCAAGAGGAGGGAATTATTAAACCAAGGGAAAGTGGGGGATGCTCATGCTAGAAACCCAGAGCATCCCAAACTATCCTATGATTGGACTTTATATTTTTGAAATTTAAAGAGAGTCAATTATTTTAGTTGAATTTTTATTAAAAATCTAGGGCTTACAATTCCAAAATGCAAGATCATGAAAATGCCTAAGAGGTGAGGATTTATGCTTGTAGCCCGCAAAAGGAAATAGCAACCTCAGAACCTAACTTTAGGGAGCTTTGGTGAGAGCCAAGACAGGACCTAAATTTAAGGAAAAAAATGAGCATATGGTTTACCTCCACAAGAGAGGATAAAACACCCGATTATTAGACTTACAACCGCTTGGGGGTGACTGCCAACTAACTCCTACAACAATTTTAAATATATCTATGCGAGTCATATGCTTTTGCAAGATAGCTAGGTTGTTACTTATTTAGAAAGAGATTGAGTCTTTAAACACACTCCCTAAGAGACTAGATCATGTAGGGCATGAATAACGACTTAACTCTAATGCAAATTTTTGCTATATTTTATTTTTATTTTTTGGACAATTTATTTGACACACACTATGGGATTCATATGCCTAATGCATGAGAAATTGGTTATGGGCCAAAATCAGCAGAAAGGAGGTGTGTTTCCACCATGGCTCTCAAAGGTCAAGCCAAATTCTCTAGCAAAGGTGGAAGCCCTCCATAAGCAAGAGTGAAGCAAGATGCTTTTATGCATGATGTGAGACATACAACATCCAAATTATTGCTAAATCTTTTATCTTGATTTATAACCTGCTTTAGGTGAGGTTATTAATTTTTAATTTTGAGTTGATTAATTGGATAGAAAATTTATTTTTTTTCTCTAAGAGCCTAATCACATCCAAGCCATTCATCAAAGTAAGGAAGAAACTATGGAAAGCATGCCATCTTAATGCACAAGCTAAACAAGCATAAAACTATTTTATAAAGCTAGCACAAAAGAATAAAAAGCCTTTATGGTCAGGCTCCACCGCACAAACCCAAAAAGAAATGGGTGAAGCCTTTATACAACCGATTACAAATGAATGAATTACAAAAGAATTCATGTAGGGTCTTCATTCTTCTTTCTTCATTCTTCATTTTTTTCATTTCTTCATTTCTTTCTTTCTTCTTTTTCATTTGGACTTTCCTTCTTTCGGTAGGTTGGGATGTGGTTGCTCCAAGGCTTCACATGGTGTATAAGACATGGTCTTATGACCAATGTTCATCCTAATCCCCATAACACTCATTCCAAATCTTAATTGCAAAATTACATGAAAAGGGAAAGCAAATCTAACTAAACCTGCAAAATAGAGATTAGCTAAACATACCACACAATCCCAAGCATGTATATGAATAAATTGGACTTAACACCCCACACATGAGTAACCAAGTCCACGTGGCCTATTTTGGATTATGCTTAGGTGTATAAGCAACCTACATAGCAAAAGCATTTATATTTTTATTACAGCACCCCTTAAGCACAATCCCCTATAGAAGATAATGATTACACTAAGATCATCCTATCATCCAGTCTACGCACATACACCCTAAAAACTAAGCTAAAATATTACATCACAAAAAAAATCGCATCAATCCATGCATCGCCCTAGAAATGGTGACTTAGCCTAATGTATGTGATATTTAAGACTTGTGTGGCATGTCTTAGCTAGGCTTTAAGGTTAGAACTTTCTAAGTGTGAAGGATTCAACTTAGAGGGTAGTTTCATTTAAGTGATTTAGTTGATTTGTTAATTTTATTTAATGATTTGATTTGGTTTGAATGAACATACAGTTAACTACTAAGTGTTGTAAAGAGAAGAAAAGAAAAGAGAACTTCTCTTTCATCCCTACCTTAAGTAATTTCTAAGGTAGATTCACTAATGATTTTTATTTAGTGAATGTTTTGTTATATATTTTATTTAATCCTAAGTTTAGAATTGATCTAAATAAACTTATTCAATAAGAAAGGCATATTAAGATTAATTAAGGTGAATTACTATCACAGAACACACAATCATTTATTTCTTTCCAACATGTATTCCATGCATATGAAATGATCCTAAGCATAACTATACATTTAAATGCAAATCTTAGTACACCTTAATGATGAATGAGAAGAGATGTTGTTTAAGAAAATTTGGATATTCTATGAACGCATGATTTTGTTAAGTAGAAAGAGCGATTCTTTTATCCATTAATCAAATGCACATTTACAAGTACAAAAGACATAAGTGAGTACGATGCAATTATTTTCTACAATAGGGGTATAAGGCACAAGACCTTCTTAGGGCTACTTAAAGCCTCGCAACCCCAGGATGTCTAAACTAATATACCACTTTTCTTAAATACATGTGCATGTACAAAAAGAAAACAAATGGATGAAGAATCATGCAAAAGATTTTTGTTTATTTGTTTGATTTTGGTTGTTTAATTTACATATGCAATGTGAAGATCCTTCCTAATCCATAACATAGAAGTGTATAAGAATAGATTTAAGCAAGTGTTATATTCTTTTCAAATAAACTATACACTTTGCAAATCCTATACAAGCTTATGTTAAGAAAAGAGAAGAAAATCACATAACACATTTTATGTTATAATCACATGAAAGCTTATAAGTATTTATAAGTAGCATACTTTCATTTATGATCTTTTTTTATAGGTTTTAAAAATAATTTTTGATTTAGTAGTAATAATAGCCACTCATATTCTTATTTTAGCCAAAACATGCAATTTGACATAAAGGAAACATTTTATTTATTTTGATTTTTCAAAAGATATGAATGCATGATTTTCATATGGCACACAACATTTAGCATGCTTGGAAAGAAATAAAGTGATGTAAGCATGTAACTTCATTCACCCTAATTAATTCCTAAAGACAATCTTATGAAATAAGATCAAAAGTGAATCAAAATTTCTTTAAAGAGATTTTTATTTTTGTTTTGAGTTTTATTTGATTTAAGAAATGTGAAAAGGTTTACTGGTCCTAACCCATTTCCCCCATGTGTGAATTGATTTAGTTTAATTTTTAGAACCATTAGATTGGTTTTATGTTTTATTTAGGTTAAGGTGTGAATTAAGTCCATTAATTACCCCTTACCTACACCACTTTAACATAATTAACCTAGCAATTATGAGCCAACATATGATATGAAACCACATGGAATTTAAATCAGTAATGCACTTAAGAAATAAAGGGGCCTAATGCAATTGGTTCACAATTATTGATTAATTATTCTAAAGGGTTTACTTAAGTACTTTCATAACCTTCCCACACATGTGAGTTGGAAATGATTTTTTTAAATTTACCTTAGGCTCTTGAACACCTAAGGATCTACCCAACAAGAGATTGATTAAGTTTAGATTGATTTTAAAAATTTGATTAGATTAATTTAGTAGATCATTAGTGGATTAACCCTTAATTAGGTTTGGATTAAGGAAGAAAGGGGTTTAGAGAATATCTGGGAAAATACCCCAAACCCATTCCATAAACCTCCTTTCACTTAAACAATGTTTGATTATCTCAATTAAATGATTAAACCACTGTTCACATGCTTAATTATTCTTAATTACATTAATAGGGTGATTAGGGATTCATTAACTAATTTTCCTAATTAACTCATTAATAAATTCCAAGAAAATTAGGGGAGGCAGAAGTCATCCCCTAAACATGTCTAAGAAGTTTAGAATTGATTAATGAAATGATTAAGGAGTAATTAAGGTTATTAAATTTTCAATCAAATACTAATTAAGGAGAATTTACTATTCAAAATCAATTAGAAATATTTTTATTGAATTCCCCTCTGAATTATCTTTAAAATGAAGTGGAGTTTGCATTTTTTTAGCTTTTTCTACATTTAATTATAAATTTATGAAGTTTATATGATTAATAGGTAATTAAATAACCTAATTATATAACTAATCTCGTCGACGCCATGTACGCATTTCACGCGGACATGATTATTTAAGTTGTCAAACTATCACGCGCAATGGGTGCTACGCTCTGTCCGATCAAGGATCGGATGGTCAGGCTCAAACCCCCAATTATAAAGGATTAATTCATTGGATTTATGCATTTTAATCAGCATCATCCATCCAAAACATGCAGGATGGATGGTCCATGATTCATCCTTGCCTGCTTCTGAGGGAGATAGATGTCCATCCTCCATGGGATCTCGAGCTCTTGAGCTGACAAGGCATTCAACCCACACCATCTAAAAGCAAGGAGAAGAACATCTAACTATTGAATTTCAATGGGATTACAATTCCCTTTAAAAAGGACTAAGGATTTTTCTACTTAAGCTCTATTTTGAGGCATACCTTGTCAGAGGCTATCACCGGCACTTCCAATGGTTGAGGTAGCTTCATCTAGTGGAGATGAAGCTCTATTGAAGGTTTCAAGCTTTGAGATGAAGTAGATCTTCCAATTGACCAAAGCTCCCTTCAATGGCTTATGGCTTTGGTCTAAGTGAGGCTTCCCATGGCTAGTGACTAGGGAAAATCTTTGGGTGAGCTCGACTTACCTCCCTGATGGTGCTGCAAAGGCATTTGAGGTTTGATTGAGGATTGAGTGAAGTTAGAATTTCTCCTACCTCCCTTATTTTTGGCTTAAGCGAAATCGAGAAGAGAGAAATGGAATGAGCTTAGGAATGCCTAGGGAAGCTTATGGATGTTTGCATTTGATCCTCTAAGCTCAATCTATGTAAGGATGTTGGTTGAGTGGAAATGAGGGGGAGGATATCTCCCCCTACTTGGATCAGATGGTCGAAGCTTATCTTGCCATTTTGATCAAATTGCCCTAATTGAATAGGTTGTTTTGGTTGTTAGGAGTGCCATGTGCTTCAGTTTTGGCAGAGGAGTGGAATGGTGGAGGTGCACATGTGTTAAATGAGTGTGGGAGGTGATCCATGTGGAGAATTTTGACTAGAGTGGTCAGTTTTGGCCTTGGGTTGGGTTAGGCTGACCCAAACTCATTGGGTCATGTGCACCACCCTCCTTAGTGTCTAAACGGTCCACTAGGAGGATGCTAAGTGGTCTTGAGTTGAAATATGATCAAATTCTGGAAATTTGATCATAGGTTACCCTTGACCTAGGGTAAAATGGTCATTTGGCTTTGATTTTGATTTGGGCATATTTGAATAATTGAAAATGGGTTGTGCCAATTTTCAATGAATTTGGTATTGATTTGATATGATTTTGTTGACCCATGTCAAAATGGGTCAACTTGGGTCAAGTTGACCAATTGGTCAAATTAGGTCAAACCATGGATAAGTCAAGTTCAAATGAACATTTGGAGTGATTTGGTATCATTAGTTTGGTTCAATTTGATTTATATTTGGTTTTGATTCATTTGAGTTCACTTAGATCAAATGGGTCAAGTTGACCAATTTGGCCCATTTGACCCAATTGGGTTAGGTCATGGGTTTGTTTTTGCTTGGTTGATCATTTAAAATATTTTGCAAGCTTTGGTTTCAATCAATTTTGGTTTGGTTAAGTTTCAAGTTGATTTGAACTTGGTCAAGTTGGGTTCATGGTCAATTAGTTGGTCTGGCCAATTGAGGCTTTGAAGTTCAACAAGTGATTTAGAATGAGTTTGACCCATTGGTTGCAAAATTGTCTTAGAATAAGATTTGACCCATTTTGACTTTTTAGATCAACATGGGTCAACTTGGGTCAAGTGGCCAATTGGGCTAGATTTAGCTCGAATGATGACTTGGTAAAGTTCAATCATTGATCATGGATTGGTTTTGATCAATAGTTTTAATCAATTTGGCCTATGGTGGATTTTGGCTAGTTTAGGTTTCATTTAGGTTAAGTGTTGACTTGGTCAAAGGCAAGGCTTGATTTGATTTGACCCAATTTGAGTGATTGATCATCTTATGATGATTGCTGCTCATAATGTGGGGCTTAGATGAGCTTAGTTCAATCCAATTTGGGTATGATCAGAATTTGGCTCAAAAAGGTACTTTAGGGTACTTTGGGTTAAGCGAACCTAAGTGGGTCAATTAACTTGATCAAGGCTTGATTCAAGTTTGGTTGAACTCACATATAAACTTATGATTGAAATATAAATCTAATTACAAGTGATTTGGAGTCAAGTGGATTTTGATTCACTTGACAATTTCAAGTTCAAAGGATGAACACGGGCATGATTTGGGTTTGAGTTTTGAATTTAGTTTTGGTGATTGAAGTTTATGATTGAATTTGGTTTGTGATTGAAGGATTGATTATTTTGAAGAGAAAATCTGAAGGTTTAGAGTGATTTGAGTTTGATTTGGTTAAGTTCAAGAATTTGACTTAAAAAAGTATAGGTTGGATTTAGGTTAGATTTGGATTTGAGTTTTAAATTTAGTTTTGGTCATTTGAATTTATATCTCATTTATATTTGTGAATATAAATGAGTTATGAGAAAATCTTTCGAATTTGAAGTGATTTGAACTTGATTTGAGCAAAGTCAATAAGATGAAATCAAAATGACTTAGGAAAGATTTTGGATTTAGAATTGATCATGGATTTCAATCATTTAGAATTGATTCATGATTTGAGTTTTTTAATTGATTTGTGATTTGAGATAATCAACAAGGTTTGAATTGATTTAAGATTTGATTTGGAATTTATTTGAATTTGAAGTTGATTTTAACTTGAGGTTGTTTGAATTTGAAGTTTGACTTGAATTTAAAGTTATTTGAATTTGAAGTTGATTTAAATTTGGAGTTGGTTTGAATTTGAAGTTGATTTGAATTTGAGGTTGTTTGAATTTGAATTTTGACTTGAAACAAAGAAGTAAGGATTTGGTTTAAGCTATAGGGTAGGCAAGTTTTCCTAATACTCCTAAGGCATGACCTATTCCTATGGCTAACTCTTCTCTAGTTAAGTGTTCACCTAATCACTAGAAGTGTCTTAAGACTAAGGAACTTAATGTCTAAGAGGAGTCCTATGTCTAAGATGGAGAAGTTGAGCTCACCCAAAAGAATGAAAGTCATGATGGGTTTGAATATACTAAAGATTTTTACTTTTATATGGAAGAAAGTATTTTATTCAAATGAAGTTCTGAGATGGGGCATAGTTAATTACATCCTAAGAAAGGTGAGTTCTTAGAATACTGAAAAGTAGGCAACTATTGTCTCCAAAGATTTCAAAGATAGAATAATAAATTGGCTATGTTTGAAAATCAAGTAGATAAATCAAAAGGAGAGACTTATTATCAAGTCAAGGGGAGATGAAATTTCATGATACTATGAAACATAGTGAGCATTCCAATCTTTCCTATGGTTGTTTATATGTTTGAAGTCAGATGATTGATTTTATTAAAGTTGATTTTATTGAAAATAAAGACTATAATCTCACAACACAAGATTGTGAAAATGTGATGAGGATTTATGCTGTAGCCAAGGAAAATAGGATTTTAAATCTAGAGAGCTTTGGTAAAATCTAAAGTGTGACTTAAATTTAAGCGAAGGTATATGGCTTACCTCCACAAGAGAGGATAAACCACCCGGCTACTGAACTTATAACCGCCTAGAGTGGTAGCCAGCTAACTCCTCATACACTTTAAAACCATATAGGTAAGTCTTATGTTTTGCAATATAGTTCAATTTTTATTATTTAGAAAGAGACTAAAGTCTTTAAACTCACTCTAAAGAGAGTGAGCATGAGTAATAGTAATAACTTAGTCTAATGCAAATATTTTCAAATTTTATTTAGACACTTAATTGACAGCTTTTGGGATTTTTATATCAAGTGCATGTTCAAATGAGTTATGGGTCAAATCAAGAAAGAAGATGAAGCCCTATCGAGAGTTGCTCATAGTCAGATGAAAATAAATTAATTTACAAGAGTGGTTTATATGCATGTATGATATTAGACATACAACATTTAGCTAAGGAGTTGTTAAATATTTTAATTATCTTGATTTAATGCCTAGGCTTTATAGTGAGGTTATGAGTTGTAGAAAAATTTTAATTATGAGTTATAGTTGGGGAAAAAAATTTATTTTTTTCTAAGAGCCTAATCGCATCCAGGCTACACATTAAAACATCAATACATAAAGAAACTATAAGAGGCATGCAATTTCTAGTGTGCAATATAAACAAATCATCAAATAATTTATAAAGCTAGAGCAAAAGAATAAAAAGTTGGTGTTTTAAAGCACAATCTACTACTACTAATAACAACAAGCCTTAATCCCACTAGGGTTTATGAATCCTTTGTCTCCATTGTTATTATGCAAATAAATTCTCATTTAATTCATATACTAAGATCATTTTTATACATCTTAATGTCTTTTAGGTCTATTTACCTTTCTTAACATGGAAAATCTAATACATCTATCAATTTGTCATTGAGGTATGATGTGAAACCATGTAATTCAATCTTATCTAGAGCAACCAACTTTTTTTTAACATACTCATTTGCATTCTATCTCTAAAGTAAAGCCACTCATAAAGCATTGTAATACTTAATTAGTCTTATTTTTCTTTATTAACATTCGTTTATAAGTTATGGGTTAATCTTATAAATTTTTTTAAGTTTAAGTGAAACTTTTCTATCACATAATAAAGCCATCACTTAACCATCAACTTGTATTCTACTAATAACATCTCCATCTATTTCACCATCATTTGAACAATAGCAAATATCTCAATCATTTATAATGACTTGATCAAAAGTCACAACACTACCACGCACAAAAAAGAAAAATTGGTAGCTGAGCTCTACCCTTATACATCCCAGTAATGTAAAAGAATAATTATAATTAAGGATGAATACATGTTATGGGGGCCTTCATCTTCATTCTTCATGTCTCTTTCATTTCTTCATATCTCCATTTGATTTGGATGTGCTTGCTTCAAAGGCTTCATAGGACCTCCCAGAACAAAGCCTTCTAGCCATGCTCATCTTAATCCCCATAACACTAATCCTAATTCCTAATTGTAAAATTACATTTAAATGGAAAGAGTAAATCTAACTACACATGCCAAATAGAGGTTAGCTAAATATACATTTCACTCAACTAGTTACAAGTATAATTTGGACTTAGCATCCTGCACATGGGTAACCAAGTCCACCTATTCTAATTTAGATTATGCTTACTTAAGCAACCTACAAAAGATAGCATTTAGATTTATTTTAAGCACCCCTTAAGCACAATCTTCTACATAAAGCATGGTTAGGCTAATCATGGCCTAACATCCAATCTAAAATAACATATCATAAAACCAAACATACATCAAACCATGCATCACCTTAACATAAAACTAGAAGTGGTGACTCAATCTAATGTGTGTGTATTAAGGCTTGTGTGGTATATCCTAACTGGGCTTTAGGGTTATAGTTTCCAAAGTATGAAGGGATTTGATTATGAAGGATAGTTTCGCTTTAAGTGGTTTAATTGATTTGTAAATTTTTACTTAATGTTTTCTTTTGTTTCACTTGGTTTACACTTAACAACTAAGTGTTATAAAGAGAAGAAAAGAGATGATCACTCTCATTTACCCCTACCTTAAGCCACATCTAAAGAAAATTAATTAATCAATTCTCTTTATTGAATGGCTTATTACATATTTTAATTAATCCTAAGTTTAGGTTCACTTTAAATAAACTCATTCAATAAGAAAGGCATCTTAAGATTAATTTGAATGAATTACTATCACATAACACATGTTTGTTTTTCTTTCCATCATATATAGTATGCATATTGTTAAGTCCTAAACATACCTATATATATAATTTATATTTTAGCATACTTGAATGATGAATATAAGCAAATGTATTTAGAATTGATGTTTCATTTGGTTGAATTATTTTATCATATTATTTTAAAGCTCTATCTAAATTCTTATACAAAAGCATAAGAAAAGAACTTCAAAGCATATGACTAATCAACCCAACCACTTGAACAAAATATGAATGCATGTTTTTTTAATAAAAAGAGGGATTTTCATTCAATAGTTAAATACACATTCAAATGTATAAAAGTTTTAAGCAAGTATGTCACCATTGTTCTACACCAGGGGAAAGAGGTAAGAACCTCCTTGGGGCAACTTAAAGTCACGAGTCTCTGGAATGTCCAAACTAATATACCCACTATTCTTAAATACATATGAATGTATAAACAACTATAAGAATATAAAACTATGCATAAGTAGAGTTTGATTTGATTATATTATAGTTTTCATCCACTAGTTGTATCACACATACACATATATAAAACTTTTAAGTAGGTACGGCACCATTGTTCTACACCAAGGGAGTGAGGTAGGAACCTCCTTAGGGCTACTTAAAGTCGTGCATCCTTGGGATGTCCAGACTAATATACCCATACTTATTATATATATATATATATATATATATATATATATATATATATATATATATATATATATATATATATATATATAATGTAAGATATAGAAATGAAAACTATACAAAAATTGGATTCAATTTGGTTGATTTATTTATGTAAATGAATTAAAGCTCCATTTAAATTCTAATGTCAAAAATGCACAAAAATGAAATCAAGCAAGTATGTCGCCATTGTTCTACACCAAGGGAGTGAGGTAGAAACCTCCATAGAGCTACTTAAAGCTGTGCATCCCTAGGATGTTAGACTAATATACCCACTAACATTCTTACTTATGCAAATCAACATATGAATAAAAGAAAGAAACTTCACTTCATACACTAAGCCTATATACACATGCACTTCCTATACATATATAACTAAAGTCACAACACATATTCTTATTCATTAAGAAGATTTTGAAAATATATTTGCAATTTAATAGTGATAATAGACACACATATTCTTAATTAAGTCAACACATGCAAATTGGCATAAAGGAAATCATTTTGAACTTAATTAATTTTGAAAAAAATGAATACATGACTATAAATGGCATACAACTTTAATATGATTGGAAAGAAATAAAGAAACAAAAGCATACAATCTCATCTAATCCATCTAATTCCTAAGGACAATCACATTAAACAAGCTTATTTAAAATAAACCAAAGTTCATTAAATCCATTTTTGATTTCATATTTGATTTAATTTATGAAATGTGAAAGAGGTTTGCTAGTTCTAATCCCATTCCCATATGTGTGAGTTAATTTGATTCAATAAAAAGCAATTAGGTTGATTTTATGGATTGATTAAGTTAAGCATGGATTAAATCAATTAATTAACCCTTACCTATCACTTTAAGGTAATTATTTAAACAACTATGAGCTAATATGATATGCAACCATATGGAAAGTAAATGGCAATGCTCCTATGAAATGAAAGAGGCATAATGCAAATAGCTCATAATTGTTAATTAATTAAGCTTAAGGAGCTCACTTAATTACTCTTATGCTTTTCTTGCACATGTGAACTAACCATAATTTTATTAGCTTTCTCTTTAGGTTATTAAACACCCAAAGAGCTACCCAAGAGTTAATCAAGTAAAATGAATTCAATCAAATTAATTAAGTTCATTAATTATCTAATTAAATCTTAATTTCTTAATCAATATGAAATGGACTAGGAAAGAGACAAAGAATAAAGCCTGTCTCAATCCCCAAATCCTTTCAAATAGTTAATTCAAGTTTAGAAATGATTTGGAATTTATTAATTAATTAATTAATGATTTTTAATTAATTAATTTTTAAGGGAGGAATGAAAATGATTTAAAGAAAGGATTGGAAGAGGAGTCCCAATCCATTTCCCTAAGTTTCTCCACTGCTAACAGAGGTCATTAAGCTTAATTAATTAATTAATCCACTATTCATTTGCTTAATTATCATTAATTTGGATAAGAGAGTAATTAAGGCTTAATCCATTGATTTCCTCAATTAATTACTCAATAAATCCCAAGAAAATAGAGGCGTAAGTCATCCCAAACATCTATGGAAAGTTTAAAATTATGGATAATCGAGAGTAATTAAGCTAATTAAATTTTTAATTAAACTTAATTAAGCAAAATTACTCAAAAATTAATTTAATATTTTAATGATTCCCTTTAAAATACCAAAATGAGTTATCATTTGTATTTTTAAATTTTTTTATAATTAGTTAGAATTTTAAAAGTTTTAGCATTAA
Source organism: Cymbidium sinense (assembly GCA_021442155.1). Lineage (NCBI taxonomy): Eukaryota > Viridiplantae > Streptophyta > Magnoliopsida > Asparagales > Orchidaceae > Cymbidium > Cymbidium sinense. The sequence goes on from CM038221.1 coordinate 155,006,289, forward strand.
AAATAGAATTAACCTTCCCCTAATCTCTAATTATGTGGTGACGCATGGCTCAAGATTGGTTATTTCAGTCAAATCAAGTCGATGTGGATGGGCGAACCACTTTCAGTTATCCGACCAAATCGATGATGATTAACCACATGGACTCAAAGATTAAATAGACGGTTCTAAGCATGATCAGATCAAGATCATCCATTTCAATCATGTGGAATGGACGGTCCATAATCTATCTCTTCCCGAGCGGCGATAGACGGATACCGTCTATCGATCGTCACTTGATCCAAGCTCACCCGAGCTCGGATGGAGTTCAAATTGATCCCACACCTTTGGGGAAGCACAATAAGCACATCCAATGGTGGAGATCGCATGAGATGCAAGTTTTCTTCACAAAAGACCAACTATTTTTGAGCTAAGGATCGATTTTAATAGCATACCTCACCAGAGCTTATGACCGGTGATTCCAATGATCGAGGAAACTTTGTTTGATAGAAATGAAGCCTTGAGCAAGCTTTGATTTAGTGTATCATTTAAAGACTAACTCAGACATGGTGATCCTTGGTCGAAATCTCACTCGGTCTAGGTGATGAGTGATTCATTTTGCGTCAACTAAGGATGGTGTGTGCAAAATTAATCATACTTTAGTTGCAAAATAGGGAAATGGCAATCATTGGTTTTCTCCCCTATTTTGATTTCACATAAAATGAGAATGGGGAATTTGGGGAACTCGGGAAATGCAAGGGGAAGCTCTAGGATTTCTCTCTTTGGCTGCTAGGGCTGAATCGAGTGTGAGTGTCTATGTTTGAGTGAGAATGAGGAGGTATACCCCTCCTTTCTTAGCTTGGATGGTGATGATTATTTTAGCTTTTTGGATCAATGGTGATGGGAGCTCAATTTGGGTAGAGAATCACTCCACTTGGCCTCTCATGACTGGAGAAAGGTGTGAGAGTGGCTACCATGGGAGTAGTCAGTGTCCTTGGTGGTTTGAAATGCTCCAATGGGAATGGCGAGGTGATTTCACCTCCCCATGAGTCATGGCCAACCCAACCACCCTTGGGTCAGGTTAGTCATAGTCCTTGGTGCCTAAGTGGACCTATGAATGGGTACCAAGTGGCCAAGGAGAGAAAATGACCAAAAGTGCAAATGTCTTATCTCATGGGATGCCTTAAACCCATGCAAAGTGATCATTGGCTATGGGTTTGATTTGGGCAGATTTGAAATGGGTCAAAAGTGGGTTAGCCCAAATTTCAAGTGGTTTGGAGTTTATTTGGTTTGATTTGGCTTGATTTGACCTATTTAGGTCAAATTGGGGTCAAGTTGACCAATTGGTCAACTTGGGTCAAACCAAAGATTGGGTCAAGTTCACATGACCATTTGGAGTGTATTGCTATCATTGGTTTGGTTCAATTTGCTTTGGATTTGGTTTTGCCTCTTTTGGATTCATATAGGTCAAATGGGTCAAGTTGACCAATTTAACCAAATTGGCCAAATTAGCTTGTGTTAGGTGTTGGTTCAAGTTCAATTGGTTAATTGAAAAGGATTGTAAGCTTTGGTTTGAATCAATTTAGATTTAATTTGGATTTTGGCCAATTTGATCCTTTAGGTCAATTTGGGCTAAGTTGAGTTAGGTTCACCAATTGGTAAAATTGAGCTCAATTATGGCTTTGGTCAAGTTCAATAATCAATCTGAATGAACTTGAGCCATTTATTGTAATCAATTTGGTTTATGGTGCAATTTGGTTAGTTTAGGTTTCATTTGGGCAAAAAGTTAACTTGGTCAAAGGATTGAGTTTACTTGGTTTGACCCAATTCAAGGTAGTTGATCACCTTAGGATGATTGTTGGTTATGTTGTGAAGTTTAGATGGGCTTGGTTCAATCTAATTTGGGTTAGATTAGAACTTGGTTCAAAAAGGTCTTTTAGGTCACTTTGGATCAAGTGGACCTAAATAGGTCAATTGACTTGATCATTGCTTGATTCAAGTTTAGTTGTATTGATAAATGGGTCTGAGATGGAAATATAAATCCAATTACAAATGGTTTGAAGCCATATGGATTTTGGTTCATATGATAATTTCCAGTCAAAAGGACTAATTTGGGCTTGACTTGGGTTAGCATAATTTTGGCTTGGTGATTGTATTTTATATTTATATTTGGAACAATGATTGAAGGAATGATTGAATCATAAAGAAATCCATGGGTTTTGAATTGATTTGGGTATCATTTAGATAAGTTCAAGAAATTGGCTAAAAAGGCAAAAATTAGAAATTTTATTTAATTTGGGTTTAGTTTTGGCTATTTGGATTTATATTTCATATATTGAGGAATATAAATGAAAATATAAATGGTTTATGAGAAAATCACTTGAGTTTTGGAGTGATTTGGAAGAAAATTTGACCAAGCTTATGGGTGTAGGTCAAAAAGGCTAAGAAAGGAAACCTATTTTGTTTGATTTGATTTTGGTCATTGAGGGTGAATTTCATTTATATTTGTGAATATGAATGAAGAAACAATTGATTTATAAAGAAATCTGTTGAGTCCAAGATACATTGGATTGATATTTGACTAAGCTTATGAAAGTGGTTCATAAGACTTAAAAGGGAAATTTGGTCTTGGACGTAATTTGAGATTGACTTGTTTGGTTTGGAATTGATTTATGATTTGGAATTTGATTTGATATTAAATTGATATTTGAGAAAGTCAATTGAATTAGAGTTGATCTGAATTTGGTTAAGGCTAAGTCCATAAGATGAAATCAAAGGGCTTAGGAAGGGTTTAATCAAGGGCTTTAATCATTTGGCTTGGAATTTGATTTATGATTTGGAGTTTGAACTAATATTTGAATTTGAGGTTTGGTTGAAAGTGCATGGAGTTAAGCCATAGGGTAGTAAGTTTCTAGGTCCCTAAGGCATAACTATTCCTATGGCTAATCCTTCTAAGTCTCTAAGCTTAGGTTAAGTTTTCACATAATCACTATAAGTGTCTTAAGACTAAAGAATTTTTAGTGTCTATAAGAGTCCTAGATCTATGACGAGAAAGTTGAGAACTCACTCCAAAAATGAGGTCAACAAAAGGACCCCTAATATGTGTGGTGTAACTGACAAGGCACGCTGCACGTATTAGCATTGACCGAGATGATCAACAACATCCAAAGGATCACAAGCACTAATGGAAATGATATTACCCTAAACCTGAAGTGTATACGAAATCAAGATCTTAGTGCAATGCAACTCAACTTATGCTAAGGGCATAAGAGAGGAAGAAATGATCTATTGAGGGATCAAGCATATGAACCTTCCACTAGAGAAGCAGGTTTAGATTATCCTTAGAGGAAAATGGGTTTGAGTTGATTTGATATGATATGGGGAGAAAAGATCTGTTGGGAATGAGTGCATTGACCTTCCACTAGGGAAGAAGCTTCGAATTATCCATTGGGGATAGGGGTTTGATTTTATGAGGGCTCCACTAGGGAGAGGATATAATTTGCGCCTCACTGGGGAGAAATTTGATTTGAATAAATTGGTGGGCATCCACTAGGGATGAGAATTTGATTTGATTTTCTTATGATTTGGGGCTCCACTAGGGAGAAGATATGATTTGGTTTTGTGAACACATCTGCTGGAGATATGGACTCGGATCCGCTGAGGATATGGTGGATTAATTGGACTCCCCTAGAGGGAGGATGATTGTTAGATGAAATGGACCCTGTCAGTGTGCAATGGCTCTACTAAGAAGGAGCTAATATCAGTCATTCATCTTAGATTTAAAATCCAAAGGATAGTCTACCAGCTGCGAGATAGAGCTAACCAACCTAAGGGGTTATCTTTCGATGTGCAATAGTCAAGTCAGGAAGAAAGCTTGTAAACTTACATCCTTTTAAACAAAGAGCCACTGGGGTCATCTGCGGTAGCACAACAAATCAGACCCGACCTTGGGAAACTATTTGAGCGAATGCCGCTGTGGACTTATATCGACTCAAGAATAGTAAGAATCCATTTAATTTTAGATGAACCTTGTTGGCGTGAGATGGATCTACTAAGAAGGAGCTAATATCAACCTAGAAATATCTTAGATTTATAAATCAAAAAGGATAGTCTACCAACCATGAGGTAGAGCTAACCAACCTAACGGGTGTCTTTCAATGTGCAATGGTCAAGCTGAAAGAAAGCTTGTAGACTTATAACTTCTTAAATAAGGAACCATTGGGTGATCGATTGATAGCATAACAAATTGAACCTGACCTAAGGCAACTATTTGACCAAATGCCACTATGGACTCGCATCGACTCAAGAATATTCATAATTAATTTAATTTTAGATGGACCCTGTTGGTGTGTAATGGATCTACTAAGAAGGAGCTAATATCAGCCTAGACCTATCTTAGATTTACAAATCCAAAGGGATAATCTACTGAGGTAGAGCTAGCCAACCTAAAGGTTCCTTTCGGTGTGCAATAGTCAAGTTAAGAAGAAATCTTGTAGACTTACAACTTCCTAAACAAGGAACAACTGGGGTGATCGATTGATAACATAATAAATTTGACCTAAGGCTTGTCGTTATGATGATCGTCTAGAGAATGCATGATAGACTTATATCTCCCAAAGCAAGGATGACAGTTGAGGTGACTTGTTGGTGGCACAAGTCAAACTTGACCTAAGGGAGACTATTGAGAGAGTGCCGACCCAGGGACTTATCTCAATTCAAAAGTAGTCAGGCAATTCCTATAGGGCATTTTCCTGACACTGCCCTAAATATAGGATGCCTACTTGGGAAAGGTATGGCTAAGGGTTTTGCTCCTAATCAACAAGCAAAGATATATATTTATTTTATTTATATGGACCCTATTAGTATGCAAGGGACCACACTGAGAAGGAGCTTATATCAGCCTAGTTTTATCTCAGACTTACTAGACCAAGAGAGAATATGCATATCTACAAGAATAATTCTCTAACCATAGGGGTGGTTACTAGGAAAGGGGGACTATCCAATCCAAAAGTAACCCGGTGTCTAAATGTGGTCGCTAAGGATGTGATCCAAATAGAGTGCCCACAAAGGAGGTTCCACTAAGAGCTTTATCCAGAACCCTATAAAAGAAAGCCTATAAGTATATGATGGCCAACTCTGGGAGAATGTTTGTAGACTTACATCTGTCATAAGTGGATCACCACCATCATGGAAATAACCAACCAACCTAAGGTGTTTGTTAGTTTGCGACAATCAATCTGAGAAGAAGGCTTGTAGACTTACATCTTTACAGATAAAAATGATCATCAGGATAGTCTATCATCGGTAGATATATACTATCTGAGCTAGAGTGACTACTAAGTTGGGAGCTCTGTGTAAGGACTAGACCCAAACTTGAAGTAGGTAGCAGGAAAGGTGCCACTAGGGATTTATCATAAGCCTCAAATATACTCAACCTAGTTAGTGCATGATTGCCAGTTCAAGAAGAAAGCATGTAGACTTATATCCTCTTAAGCAAAGTCAACATGAGGTAGCTTACCGCATAGTAAGGCTTACCAAACTAACAAGGTGCTCATCAGTTTATAATGGTCAAGTTAAGAAGAAAGCATATAGACTTACATCCACATGAAAAGTAACCACTGGGTGACACACTAGCAAGGTAGCATGTTAGCCCGACCTAGAGCAGCTAATGAGTGAGTGGCACAGAGGGCTTTATCCCACATCAAAATAGCCTGAGATAAAAAATATGTGTTTGTGTTGTGGAAGAAGGAATAGGATGCCGCTTGGGTTCTCTTACACCTATCTTAAACACGTCACATAATGAATGAAATGGTGTCATAAAGGGCAGTTGTGACTCCACCAAGAAAGGATGTCACTTGGGTTCTCTTACACCTAACTTAGATGTACGAAATAGGATGCCTCTTGGGTTCCCTTACACCTATCCTAATAGCACTGGAGGATCGTGTGTAGTTTGTATTTGTGTTGTTGAAGGATAGGATGCCACATGGGTTCTCTTACACCTATCCTAAACATGTTGAAGAATGGATGAAATGGTACCACAAAGGGTTGTGACTCCACCAAGAAAGGATGCCACTTGGGTTCTCTTACACCTAACTTAGTTGTACTAGTCAAAATAGGATGCCTCTGGGTTCTCTTTTACCTATCCTAATAACATTGGAGAATCATGTGTAGTTTATGTTTGTGAAGGATAGGATGTCACTTGGGTTCTCTTACACCTATCCTAAACACATCATGGCAAATTTGCAAGCAAAGATTCTTAACACGGAAGAGATAGAATTTGAGATTAAATAAATTTTATTGATAATTTATTTGGAAGCAAGATTTATAGATAATATTTCTTTAGGTAGAGCCCATTGATTGGAAGCATAGGGCGCTCTCCCTTATAATTTATAAGCTGATAAGATCTTCCTTGATAGGCCTTCTCTATGGTAAAAGGGCCTTCCCAAGTGGGTTCAAACCTCCCATCTTTCAGAACAATTGGTCTCCTTAGAACAAGCTCTCCTACTTGAAAAGCTAGATGAACCAACTTGTTATGAGCTTGAATCATTTTGGCTTTGTACAACTCGAGGTTCTGGCATGCCAGAAGGTGTCTCCCCTCCAAACCTTCGAGCTCTTCTAATTGCAACTTGGTGTCCTACTCTGTGGTAACCTTGATACCCATAGTTATCCTTAATGATGGGAGTTGGACTTCTAATGGTAGAACTGCTTCAGAGCCATACACTAAGGAGAAAGGGGTAGATTGAGTTGGAGTTATGTATGTGGTGGTATGCCCACAAGGCTTCAACTAACTGCTCATGCCACTATCACTTATTATCATCGAGTGTCTTCTTTAATATTTGGATGAGAGTTTTGTTGAAGGCTTTTGCTAAGCCATTTGCCCTCGGGTAGTTGATGGTGCAATATCTCCAATCTATGATATGTCTCCAAGCAAAACTGTTGATTTTAGTGCTCTTAAATACATTACCATTATCAGATATAATTCATCGAGGCACCCCAAACCTATATACAATATGGTTCCTGAAGAACTAGAGCACATGTTAAGTTGTGACCTCTCTGAATGGGATTGTCTTCGCCCACTTGGAAAAGTAGTCGGTGGCAACTAGAATGAACTGGTGACCCTTGGAAGAAGGAGGATCAATCGGACCCACTAAGTTGGTACCCCCAATAATCAAATGGCCATGAGGCCAATGTTGGATGTAGAATGTTGAGTGGTTGATGTAGGACCACATTATGACATTGGTGGCATCTCCTAACTACTTCCATGCAGTCAGTGATCATCAAAGGTCAATAGTATCCTAGTCTTTTGATCTTGGATTTCATCTTCAGACTGGATTGATGTGTGCATAAATTTGAATGCACCTCGATCACTATCTTATTGGCTTCATATTTGTCCAGACAACATAACCACATATGATCGAAAGATTGCCGGTACAAGGGGTCATCCACGAGAGCATATGAAAAGGCTATATGCTTCACTTGATGTGCTAGTGACTTCTCTTGAGATAGTTTGCCTATATTTAGATAATCCATGAATGGTTTCCACCAATCCAACTCATCATCCTTTCTGGCAATGGCAACCTCCCCTTTAAGAGAGAGTCTCTCGATGAGTTCAGTGTCAACAAGGGATAAGACTTGTCTATTTTAGACCCTTATTAGTATAAACTCACCTTCCATGTATGCCAACTCTTTGGCAAGCTTGGCTAATGCATTTGCTACTGGATCTCTCCTTAAAGAATCTTATAAATAATAACCTCTGTGATTTGGGCCAACAACTCCATAGTATACTTATGATAGTGACGGAGTTTAGGCTTCAGAACCTTGTAAGACTAGCAATTTGGCTAATGACTAACTAAAAATCCCTGAAGATGTTGATACTCTAAATGCATAGTGTAATGGATAACTCCATACTGACAATCAGAGCCTCATATTCAGCTTCGTTGTTGGTGCATGGATTGGACAGATGATATGAGAATCTCATCACATCGCGTCCAGAGTTAGGAGAACTGTTCATAGCCCTGCCTTTTTTAAGAGAGTAGATCATGGTTCTTCTCCTTTTTGAAAGGAATCCACACCATCAAAATGCATCTCCCAGCGGTGAATGCTAGTGTCCCTTAAGTTCATGATTTGTTCATCAGGGAGGTCATCACTGAGTAGGTAATCAGTAGGAATTGGGTGTGACACTAAGAAATCTGCTAATGCTTATCCTTTCACCACATGGATGGGTACAAAAGTGATGTCAAATTATGATAAAATCTGTGAGGTATTGTAATGGATTGATCCTAGAGATCAAGTTCATCTTATGAGAAAGCATGTAATGTTGTAGCTTTTGGGATGCAAAGATTAAAGCTCGGCAGTGTTGTTCAATAGGTGGATAGTTTACCTCAGCAGGGATTAGATGGCGACTGAGATAGTAGAGTGCATTTTCTTTCCCTTTGTCATTAGTTTGGGCCAACAAAGCACCAAGGGAGTCATCTAATGTGACAGTATAGAGGATGAGTGGCTTGCCCGGGATAGGGGCGCTAGGTAATCATCGGTAGTGCTTGATGTCTTTAAAAGCATGCCGGCACTTATCATCTCACTTGAACTTGATGTCCTTTTTGACGAGTGCTAAAAATGGTCGGCACCTTCCTGATAGGTTGGAAATGAAGCATCTTAGATATGTCAACCGCCCTTGGAATGATCTGAGTTGAGTTAGACTTTTAGTGGGTGGCATTTCTAAGATAGCTTTGATCTTCTCAGGATTGATTTCTATTCCACGATGTCGGACAACAAACCCAAGGATTTTCTTGAAGCTACTCCAAATGCACACTTCAAAGGATCCATTTTAAGGTTAAATTATCTTAACCATTTGAAAACTACTCTCAAGCCAAAGAGATGGCCTTCCTTTTCTTTACTTTTGACCACAAGATCATCGACGTAACATTCAACCTAATGATGAATGAGTTTGTCGAAGATCGAGTCATCCTACCTAGCATCTTTAAGGCTAAAATGCATGACCTTATAGCAAAAGATTAAGATCGGGGTTTGAAACATAGTGTTCCTTTCATCCTCAGGGGTTATCTTTATTTGGTTATAATCAGATGAGTCATCCATGAAAGAGAAGACTGCATGAGATGAGACAATGCCCACCATCAATTTTGGGATTGGTAGTGGAAATTCATCTTTAGGACATACCTTATTTAGTTCCTAAAATTGACACATATGCGAATTTAGCCATTCTTTTTCTTAACTGAATGACACTAGCCAACCAGGTAAGAAATTTTTCTTCCCTGATGAAGCCAACATCGATCAATTTCTTGACTTTAGAAATGACATTGTTTAATATCTAATCGCGTCTAGGAGCTTGCTTGATAGGGTTAGCATTATATTATAGTTTTGGACTGTAGGAGATAAAGCATTTCTTCATAACTTAGTCCTTAAACTTAATCCTAACTAAGTTATTGGTTTCATTACCACTCGACAAAGAGCTGATGTATGTCGAACATGGATTATCTTCAATTCTTAAGTTGATCTCTTTAAGTTCATCAAGGGCTGATTTGATCTCCTCTTAGAACTCTGGCAGTGCATCCTTGACTTCAAAGTCATTTAGATCATCTAAAATTTCTAAACACACCTCCTCATATGAGTTAGCATGATTTGAAAAAAAAAAACCTATCAGATCCCAAATGATTGGTGATGACTAGGCAATGATTATCATCATCGATTGGACCCACTAAACCAAATCCTAATCCTAGTCTTGATTAAGAGCTTTTGCATTCATTCTTTCATATTCTTTTGAAATAGTCTAACTTGTGTTTAGACCAAGTATGTGGGGTTAATCCCTTCTTTACTAAATTAAGAATACAAGTGAATACCAATCAAAAGGCAATTGTATTAAATCTTTATATGAATCATCCTCAAGTTCTACATCAGCTTCTTGACTTGAGGATGATGCTCCCAAAAAGAACCTCTAAACTCTCTCATCTATGGATGACTTAGGGGCTTCCTTAAGTACCAAAACCCTCAACTTTTGAGATGAAAGTGGGGTTAGAGCTAAGGTTCCCAACTGACTCCTAACTGTCTCATATGTAGACTTGGATACATTTATGCTTTGCTTTGGAGCCCGGTCTTCATCCTTTGTCATGCTCCAACATCACCTCAAAGGGATCACGAGAAGAGGGTTGGTGTGTTAACCACATAAAACTCATCCTCAACTAGATTCTAAGTCTGGATAGCGGTACTCAGGTGTGGGGCATACCTCCTATTTGGTGGCCAATAAGAAGGCTCTCCACCTCGGGGGCTACCTCTAAACTATCCTCTACCTCTGCCCGGTGGAGGCCAGGTCATTCTACCCATATGTTCGAATGGAGTAACGAATTGTGGGTAGAATCTAATGTCGACTCTATATTTTCCCCCTGAGTCCATGTCTCGCTCTCTTTTATTTTCTTTTTTTATTATTTTTTCTTTTATTTTTCTAATTCTTTTCTTTTTTATTTCTTTCTTTTTATCCATCTTAAGGATTATGACTAGATTCACCATAATGGACTTGTTGATTTTGGGAAGAAAATAGGCTACATCCTCATATATCTCGATTGCATGAATTGTGAAGGACTTGAGATCTCCTTTGACGCGGTATGAAATTACACCTCTCATGAACTTCCTGATGTAGAGAGGATGGAACTGTGTTATTCTCATGTATCCATGGTCTCCTAAGCAAAGCATTAAAAGATGTATCCGAGTCTATGATATGAAACTTGGCTTCAGCCTTCCAATCATCTATCTCTAATGGCAACACTATAGAGCCTAAGGCCCTCTCATCTTGTTCATTGAATCCTCTCAACATCATCCTCTCTTTTTGGAGTTTAGAGATGTCAATCCACAAGTAGGCAAGGGTTCTTATGCTCATAATGTTGACTGATGCACATTGGTCAACCAGAACTCTTGATATCTATATCTGCTAATGTCTATTGTAATATAAAGAAGGAGGTTATACTTGGTCATTCCTAGAAGCAAGTCTTCATCACTGAATGTAACTCCTAAGATGTCCTTTAAGCTGTGTGCCTCCTCTTTAGTAGCGGTCACTGAACTAAGCATATCTTTGGGTCAAGAAGAGCCTCGATTAGAGATTCACTGATCTCTTCAGATAAGCCAAGGGTGTCATATATGCTTAACTTAGCTTACAACTTTCTAAGATGTGCTAGAACATTGTAATCAACTTTGACTTCGTCCTCCACAAGCATATCCATGGGTGAAGCATCCTTTGGAGGGGATATCTGCTCACTAGAACCAATGACTTGTTTACCTTTATCGAGAGGTGCTACCTAGGAGGTAGAACTTTGCCACTGTAGATTGACTTCATGGAATGATGAATTTGTGAAAAATTCTATCTTCACATCAGGTATACCTATAGCTTCTCCTATGGGATCCTCAGAGTCAATTGACTCCAAGTCAATATCAAGAGGTGAACCTGATTGATTCAGAAAAGGAAAGTTTGATTCTGAATCAGAAGAGAGTGGATCGGAATGACTTGAGCTACCATTATTATTTTCTAGACTTGGCAATTTTTTGAGAGGAATAAAATCTAAAGTATCATAAGTGGATAATATGTAAGTGAAAGCTTTCTTCATTGATTTCTTTTTAGGTGGAGGTACATGATAGAAATCTAATAAAGTAAGCAGGGTAAGGGATTTAATGCCATTGTCTACTGATACAACACTTCTATTAGTAGAAGAGGAGTTAGTGGAAGAAGAAGTAGTAGTTGCAACTATTGGATGGAGTTGACTCAACGTGGTTGCACTAACTATCCCGCAAGGTGGATCAGCTTGCTGTCTGTCACCTTCTTCAAGTTGTCTTTGGAAACTTGCAAACCTTCCTTGATGTTGGAGGTTTGAGCTACCTCGGCACCTGTAAAGAGAGTTTCTTAATTTTAGAAACTACTTTCTTAGAGGTTCAGGATAAAGCAATATCATAACCTTCTTTTGTCTTAAGAGGATCGCAGGTTTCCCCAAGAATTATCCTAATAGAACTAGAAGGTTGTTCTAATAAGTATTCCTTAGGGATAACAATGGTGCCTGACCTTTAGCTATGCTTAAGCTAGTCCTTAAATATAATACAATCCTCTAAGGCATGGCTAATCATGCGATGGTAGGGGCAATAGTTAGGATCATCACTCTTGCCCACTTCCTTCGGCCTCCTGGGCTATAATAATTGAAAGTCGGGTTTCTTTAAGAGATTCTTAAAAAATTTTCTAACTTCCTCCCTCTTCAATGAATATGGCTTATTAAATTTATCAACAATAGTAGGTGGGTAATAGCTACCTGGCAGAGGTTAAGAATACCGCTGAATAGGTGATCATGGGAATGGTCGCGGATGAGCGATATGATACCGAGTGGATGAGAGGAGGTGTCAAAGGAGGCTGAGCTTGGGTCTCTCATAGGACTCGCTGGTTTCCCTTTATCGACAAAATGTCCCTAGCTTCTTCTCAAACACCTTCAGTGGCTTGGGCCGAGATGATTGGTCAGGAAAGGGCAACTATTTGGCCTCTTCTTGTATGTTAGCTTCCTTGTTAATTAGTTTTTCAAATGTCCAGATGGTAAAGCCCTTAAGCATGAAGGTGATCGGGCCATGAATATTCTTAAGATGAATCTTAATGGCATGTTGTTCTGACATATATGGCTCATTTCATGCTCGTGTTGCCACCTAAGAATATAATCAATAACAAGGACTCTTCTTGTGTCACTACAATAAGATCCTATTCTTGATGAGCTCCAATAAACCTCTTGATGAAGAGGTGCTCAAACTCAACAAAAGTCCCTACCAAGTCATAGGGCAACTTGGCATACCAATCAAATGCAACCCAACTAGCCGATAAAAAAAGTTCACTAATCAACAAAATAATATGCTAATGTGGGTTTCCACTCCCATCAAAGATTTTAAAGAAAGGTGGTGTAAAACCCTTAGGGTATTGAACTACATCAAATTCCTTTGAGTATGGTCTACCCTTTGGAATAGATGAGCTCCCCCGAGCTTGCACCATCGCTTCCTTCACCTACTGCTCTATCATGTGCTTAATATCCTTTTCATGTATGGAGGTGCCATCTATAACCTTCCTATGCAAACTACTAGCATCATCCTCTGCGGGAGTGCACCTAGGATACTTTAGGGTATGTACCAACTCTGATGGTCGATGGGAGAAGGTCAGAAGTTTGAATGCAAAACCATGCCATCAACTCCACAATCTTCTTCCTTATCTGGTCAATGTGATCATCCCTCTATTTGAGCTAGTGAAGGGGGTGTGAAGTTGAGTGAGAAGTGTCACCCTCCTCGAGCACACCTTCCCTAAGCCTGATCGTAAGATGCCCGAGTATTAATCATGTGGACCATGTCATCATCCAACATGTCATCCTCAGGATCAAAGTCGATTTTATTCCTCATCTTGACGAGGTACTCCCAAAAAATCTCTTTATCGACAAAGTAGCTAATATGTCATCTAGTGACCGCCTACTATGTCGGCTGGGATAAAACTCACATCGCTAACTACATGATTGCTTCCTCTTCGAATGGAATGGACCTACTATTTTCCTCACTGAGAGGATCAACTGTCATGGGGACCATGTCTACATCTTCTCCTCTCTCTATCTTTGTATGCTACAGTGGTGGTGGTAGTGGTGGTGGTGATGCAACGATGATGCTCTTAGGTCACCACTCCTGCCTAACCGTTAAGGTAGAGGGTCGAGCATGGGAGCTCAATCTCACCTCAATAGGTGGAATGGATGGAGCAGTATCCTTAGGCCATAGCCAGATCACCAGAAGGGAAGGTCTCTCCCGGATGGGGGCTTCTGAACCTTGGCATGAGTGGTGACTACTGCGAGTTGAGCGGTGTGATGGCAACACCAACTGGCCCTCAATGGGAGATCTCTACCTACGGCGGGTTGCACTGGTAACAATAATCTTATCTGAATGATCGGCTCTGACGGGGTGACGATCAGGAAAATCCATCATGAGGACGCCACGACATACCTCCATCGCTCTTCTACTTGCGAGAAAATACCAGCCTCCATGGCTCTCTCTCTATGGATCGACCCCTAACACTCCTGGGGATCAATAATCATAAATTAACAATGTGCCGACTGAAGTGCAGATACTCGCCAACTGCATGTAGTCTTAGCCTAGTATAGCCTCCTATGCTCTCTAGCCAGTGTCTCATAGTATGTTGGTGGTGAAGGAGAAGTAGAAATCCTCCAAAAATCTTCCTCATCCCAGGTCGAGAGGGTGGAACTTGACTACCGAGTGGAGAGACCTCATGAGAGAACCCTCCTCATACATGGGAAGCAAGCTCTCAAGTTGCTCCTCATGCTCCCCGCTTAATCTTTTGAATTTTTTATGGGTGAAAAGAGTGAACAAGGAGGAACTAGTTCATACCTCAAAAGTGGAGGAGACTATCTCAGAGGCTAAGACAGCCTTCCACTTCAGGGTGACCAACAAGGAGGTAGTAACTCTCATTAGAGCTATGGCAGGGACAACTGGAAGGGTATGTGTTGAAACATCACTGAATAGGGCATTGGAACCACTACGACCTTCCTTTTTAGTGGAGGAAAGTCAAAGTCAAATGAGATATCCAAGCGGATGATTGGTGGCTAACCTCATCCTCCGGGTGAGGACTTCCCTCATAAGTAATGGACCCCTCAAAGCCAAGTTGGACATCGGCGGTGAGATTGGCTCATCCAAGGCCAAGTCACGCGAGGGAAAGATAAGATGAACTTGCTAGAGCCATGACCATCGTGACATCGGAAATTGACTACTAACTATCAAGTCAACATTTGTTGAAACAAGATTGAGCCCCTTACCTTGATGTTAGTCTTCAATCAATTTACTATCTTGAATTGAACCCACACTAAACAAATTTAGGTATGCCAAGTGTGGTTCATTTGAATTTTTGGAGAGATTTTTGATATTTGGAGGGGAGACTTTGCCATATGATTTAGATTTAGAACCCACACTCAACCAATTTAAGTAGGTTGGGCGAGGTTCAAATATTTGGAGAGACCTTTGAAGATATTTGTATTGTGTGTCTTGTTTGAAAATTTTGATTTAGAAAATCTTTACTTAGCAAATTTAAGTATGTTAAGAAGAGGTTTTGATTGTGTGTTTTTGAAAATTTTGTGAAAGTATCTTTCCTTGGGATGATCGGTTATGTGTGTGATATATGTTGATTTGAAATGAGGCTTCTTACTTAACAAATTTGGTATATTAAGTAGAGGCCAAATGTGTTTGCTATGTGTTTGAAAATGAGGCTCTCACTTAACAAATTTGAAATATTATGTGGGAGCCAATGGTGATTATGATTTGTGTTTGTTTGCTTTTGAAAATGAGACTCTCATTTAACAAATTTAGCATGTTAAGTGGAAGCCAAATGTATTTTGATTTATTAGTTTAAAAGTGAGACTCTTACTTAACAAATTTGGTATGTTAAGTAGGAATCAAATGTGATATGATTTGCATTTTTTGAAAATGGGACTCTCACTTAACAAATTTGGTATGTTAAGTGGGAGCCAAATGTGATATGATTTGCTTTTTGAAAATGGGACTCTCACTTAACAAATTTGGTGTGTTAAGCGGGATCCAAATGTGATTTGATTTATATTTTGAAAATGAGACACTCACTTAACAAATTTTGTATGTTAAGTGGGAGTAAAATGTGATTTGATTTAAAAAATGGGATTCTTACATAACAAATTTGGTATGTTAAGTAGAAATCAAATGTGATTATGATTTGAAAATGAGATTCTTACTTAACAAATTTGATATGTTAAGTAGGAATCAAATGTGATCATGATTTGTTTGAAAAAAGGGAAATCTATTTAACAAAATTGGGTATGTTAAATAGAGTTCAATTTGTTTGTGTGATTTTATTTTTTTTTTTTTTTTGAAAATGGGACTCTCATTTGAAAATTTTGGGTATGTCAAACAGAGTCCAAAATATGTCATGATTTTATCTGTGTGATTTCTTTCTTTTGAAAAGAGGGAAACTTCAACCATAGCATATGTGAAATATGTTAAGTGGAGTTCCAAATTAATGCTATGACTTTATTTAAAAATAGAATCTTCATTCAACAAATTTGGGTATGTTGAATGAAGGTGGTCATTTTCAAAAGTGTGCTTTTTGAAAAAGAGGAAAACTCCAACTCTAACATATGGGAAATATGTTAAGTGGAGTTTCAATTTTATGTTATGATCTTATTTGAAAATAGAATCTTCATTCAATAAATTTGGGTATGTTGAATGAAGGTGGCCATTTTCAAAAGTGTGCTTTTAAAAAAGAGAGAGACTCCAACACTAACATATGTGAAATATGTTAAGGAGTTTCAAATTTATGCTATGATTTCATTTTAAAATAGGATATTTATTCAATGAATTTGGGTATGTTGAATAAATATAATGATTTTTAAAAATATGCTTTTGAAAATAATTTTGATTTTGATTTTCTTTTGAAAAGAACCTCCATGTAACAATCATGGGGGTTGTTAGATGAGGTTTGGTTATATGAGTTTTGTGCTTTTTAAAAGATTCTTATGAATTATGGTGTTTATTTTCAATTATGTGTTGGGGACACCATGCAAATCTGAAGGTATACTTATTGAGGTGATCGAGTACAACATCAAGGAATAGTGCGCTATCTTGAAAGATAGAAATCACCACTCTATAATGGATCTAATCACCTAATAAGGACTCCTAAGGCATGATGGGTCTTCGAATATACCAGAGATTTTTTGCCTACTTTACTTGGACAAATAAAGCATGATTTATTTAAACCGGGTTCTAAAGTTCCCTATGGGGGTAAGCCCCCATAGTTAATTACATCCTAAGGAATGTGAGTTCCTTAGCAATACTCTCAATTAAAGTAGGCAATCATTGTCTCCAAAGATTTCAAAGATAGGACTATCAACAAATTGATTATATTTGGAAAATCAATCGGGAAGGATCAAAAGGAGAGACTTATTATCGAAGCCAAGGGGAGATGAATGGGGAATACTCATGATATTAGGAAACCTAGTGAGCATTCCAATATATCCTATGGTTGGGCTTTATATGTTTAAAATTGAAGAGAATTGTGTATTTGAGTTGAAATTTATTGGAAGGGGACTTATAATCCCACAACACAAGGTTGTGAAATGCCTAAGAGGTGAGAATTTATGCTTGTAGCCTGAAGAAAATAGCTATCTTGGATCCTAAATCTAGGGAGCTTTAGTAAAAATAAAAGCATGACCTAAATCTAAGCGAATATGGGTATATAATTTTTCTCCACAAGAGAGGATAAATCACCTCAATTACAAAGCCTGAGTTGCGCCAAAGAAACTCCTCCTACATTTTAAAACTATGTAGGCAAGTGATATGATTTGCAAGATAGTTAGGATGTTATTATTTAGAAAGATACTAAAGTCCTTAAACCCACTCACTAAAGAGACTAGAGCATGAGTGGTATGAGTAATGACTTAGTCTAATGCAAATCTTTTCAAATTTTATTTATATTTGACACTTCATTTTGGTAAAGGCTTGAGATTTTGTATGCCTATATGCATGATGAAATTAGATTATTGGCTAAATCAATAAGAAGAGGTGTTTTTCACAACAAGGGATGCCCTCACAGGTCAAACATTCCCCCATCATGCAAGGATGGAAATCGCCTATTTTCAAGGAAGAAGAAATATGCATGCATGATGTGAGGCATACAACATTCAACTAAGGGGTTGCTAAATCTTTTAATAATCTTTTTTAATGTCTAAGCTTTATGTGAGGTTATGAGTTATAGAAAATTATAGTTATGAGTTGTAGTTTGGTAGAAAAGTTATTTTTTTCCTAAGAGCCTAACCAAATCTAGGCCACACATTAAAGCATCAATACAGAAAAAAGATATAAGAGGCATGCAATTTCTAGTGCACAATATAAGCAAATCATCAAACAATGTATAAAGCTAGCACAAAAGAATAAAAGGCCATGGTCTCCGCCATAACCTAAAAAAAAATGGGTAACCGAAGCTCTATACAACCCGACATTAAAAGAATAATTACAATTAAGAATGAATACATGCTATAAGGGTCTTCATCTTCTTCAAATCTTCACGTCTCCTTTCCTCCACTTTACTTCTTTGATTTGGTACACTTCAAGGCATCACATGGCACACAAGATATAGTCTTTCTAGCCAATGCTCATCCTAATTCACCCCATAGCACTAATCCTAATTCATAATTGCAAAATTACATTGAAATGGAAAGATAAATCTAACTAAACTTGCAAAATAAAGGTTAGTTAAACATACATTCCACCCAAGCAATTATATTTATAATTTGGACTTAGCACCCGCACATGGGTAACCAAGCCCACCTATCCTAACTTGGATTATGCTTAGAGGCTTATGCAACCTACAAAGAGAACATTTATATTTATTTTTAGCGACCTCTTAAGCACAATCCCCTACAAGAGACATGATTAGGCTAATAATGGCCTAACATCCAGTCAACGAAACATACACCCTGACATCCAGTCTAAAATAATACATCACAAAACCAAATATGCATCAAACCATGCACCGCCCTAACATAAAACTAGAAGTGATGACTTAATCTAATGTGTGTGTATTAAGGCTTATGTGGTATATACTAACTAGGCTTTAGAGTTATAGTTTTCTAAGCATGAAGAGATTTAATTCTGAAGGGTGGTTTCACTGGTTTAATTGATTTGTAAATTTTACTTAATATTTTATTTTATTTCACTTGGTTTACACTTAACAACTAAGTGTTATAAAGAGAAAAGAGAGGATCACTCTCTTTTATCCTTACCTTAAGCCACATCTAAAGTAAATTTATTAATTAATTATTCTTAGTGAATGGCTTATTACATATTTTAATTAATCCTAAGTTTAGGTTCACTTTAAATAAACTCATTCAATAAGAAAGGCATCTTAAGATTAATTGGAATGAATTACTATCACATAATACATATTTGTTTATTTATTTCCATCATATATAACATGCATATGGTTAATTCCTAAACATACTTATACATGCAATTTATATTTTAGCATACTTGAATGATGAATGTAAGCAAATATATTTGGAATTGATATATCATATGGTTGAATTATTTTGTCATATTATTTTAAAGCTATATCTAAATTCTTTTACAAAAGCATAAGGAAAGAACTTCAAATTATATGATTAATCAATTCGACCACGTGAACAAAGTGTGAATGCATGTTTCTTTTTTAATAGAAATGGAGATTTTAATTCATTAGTCAAATGTACACACAAATGTATAAGAGTTTTAAGCAAGTACGTTGTCATTGTTCTACACCGAGTAAGATAAGAACCTCCTGGCTACTTATTGCATCCCTTGGATGTCAGAATATACCGCTATCTATACATATGGATGTATCAACTATAAGGATGAGGATCATGCAAAAAAATAGAATTGATTTGATTAAACTATGGTTTTCATCCACTAGTTCCATTATATATATATATATATATATATATATATATATATATATATATATATATATATATATATATATAAGAATTTTAAAATGACATCATTATTTCACACCAAGGGGAGCAGGTAGATCCAACTTAGCTAAAGATCCCTGGATGTCTAATAATATACCCACTATACTTATATATATGTGAATGTGCAAGTAACTATAGAAATGAAAACTATACAAAAGTTGGATTCAATTTGATTGATTTATTTGTGTGAATGAATTAAAGCTCCATCTAAATTATAATATCAAAAATGCATAAGAATGAAATCAAGCAAGCCATTGTTCTACACCAAGGAGTGAGGAATCTTTACTTAAATGCATCTGATCAAACTAATATACCTGCTAACATTCTTACTTATGCAAATCAACATATGAATATAAGAAAAAAGCTTCACTTCATACACTAAGTTTATATTCACATGCACTTCCTATATATATATACATAACTAAAGTTGCAACACATATTCTTATTCATTAAGATGCTTTTGAAAATATATTTGTAATTTAATAGTGATAATAGCCACACATATTCTTAATTAAGTCAACACATGTAAATTGACATAAAGGAAATCATTTCTTACTTAATTAATTTTTAAAAAGAATGAATGCATGACTACAAGTGGCATACGATATTTTTATATGATTGGAAAGAAATAAAGAAACATAAGCATATAATTTCATTCCGTTCAACTAATTTCTAAGAACAATCACATTAAACAAGCTTATTTAAAATAAACCAAAGTTTGTTAAAGCCATTTCTGATTTCATATTTGATTTAATTTATGAAATATAGAAGAGGTTTGCTGGTCCAAATTCCATTCCCATATGTGTGAGTTAATTTGATTCAATAAAAAATAATTAGGTTGATTTTATGGATTGATTAAGTTAAGCATGGATTAAATCAATTAATTAACCCTTACATATGTCACCTTAAGGTAATCAATTAAATAATTATGAGATAATATGATATGCAACTACATGGAAAGTAAATGGCAATGCTTCTATGAAATGAAAGGGGCCTAATGAAATTAGCTCATAATTATTAATTAATTAAGCTTAGGAGCTCACTTAATTACTCTTATGGTTTTCTCACACATGTGAGATAACCATAATTTTATTAGCTCTCTCTCTCTCTTTAGGTTATTGAACACCCAAAGAGCTACCCAAGAGTTAATTAGAGAAAAAGGATTCAATCAAATTAATCAATTTCAATAATTATCTAATTAAATCTTAATTATCCTTAATCAACAATATGAAATGGACTTAGGGAAAGAGACAAAGAAAAAAGTCTCAATAAAACCTTTAAAATAGTTAATTAAAGTTCATATATGATTTGGATTTGATTGATTTTGTTAATTAATTAATTGATGGGTTTTAATTAATTAATTATTTATTTATTTATTTATTTAAGAGGGAATGGAGAAGAGTTAAGGAAAAGATTGGAAGAGGGGGTCCCAATCCATTTCCCTAAACTACATCACCATTAGCAGAGGTTAATAAGCAATTGATTTACTATTAATTTCTTAATTATCATTAATTTAAGATAGAAGAGTAATTAAAGCTTAATCCATTGATTTCCCTAATTAATTATCCAACAAATCCCAAGAAAAATAAGGGACGTAGAGGTCATCCCCCTAAACATCTCTAAAAAGTTTGAAATTAATTAATATTAATTTTAATGGATTCTTCTCTTAAATACCTTTAAAATAAGTCTTTATTTGTATTTTTTAGATTTTTTTATAATTAGTTATAAATTTTGAAAGTTTCAACATTAAAAATAGATTAATTAACCTAATTAACCTTTCCATCAGCCATATATGACATGGCCTTTCCACGTTGCGGATGGTTATTAAGTTTTCGAATGTTTTCGATGAATGACGCTTTTCGTGCGTGGGCCGTCCGATCTAAGATCGAACGGCCATGATTAAACATGTGGTTTCGAAGAAGAAAATAAGGGTTCTACATGTGATCAGATCAGGATCATCCATTTCGATCATGTGGAACAGATGTGATCTGTCTCCTCCATTGCGGTGAGAGATGGATATTGTCCATCGATCATCGCTTAATTCGAGCTCACCCAAGCTTGAATAGATCAAATTGATCCCACACCTTTAGGGAAGCACAACAAACACATCCAACGGTGGAGATCGCATGAGATACAAATTTTCTTCATAAATGACCAAGTAATTTTAAGCTAAGGATCTATTTTAATGGAATACCTCACCATAACTTATGACTAACGGTTCTAATGATTGATAAAGCTTCGTTTGGTATAAATGAAGCGCTATACACGAGCTTTGATTTGGTGTAGTTTGCTTGAAAGACCAACCCGCATCACGTAAGCAATCAGCCTTGATTGAATTCCACCCTCCGACCATCAAGAAGCTTGGGAAATAATTTGTTTCAGCTCGTTTGGGTCTAAGGATGGTTTGTACAAAGTTAATTATACTTTCGTGGAGGTTTGAGCAAATGATAATTGGAGGTGGCCTCCTCTATTTCAATTTTGCGTAAAATCGAGAATGGGGAAGCTGGGGAGCTTAGGAAATTCAAGGGGAAGCTCTGGGATCTCTCTCCTTGGCTGCTAGGGTTGAATCGAATGTGAGTGTCTATGTTTGAGTGAGAATGAGGGGTGTATACCCCCTCCTTCCTTGGCTTGGATGGTGATGATGGTTTTGACTTTTGGATCAAATGTGATGGGGAGCTCAGTTTGGGTGAGAATCACTCCACTTGGCCTCTGAGTGGAGGAAGGGTGGGAGGTGTTTGCCCAGGGAGTGGGTGTCCTTGGTGGTTTGAAATGCTCAATGGGAATGGGAGGTGATTTCACCTCCCATAAGTCATGACCCAACCACCTTGGTTAGGTCAGCCATAGTCCTTAGTGCCTAAGTGGACCTATGAATGTGTGCCAAGTGGCCAAGGGGAGGAAATGACCAAAAGTGTAAGTGTCTTATCTCATGGGATGCCCTAAACCTAAGGGCAAAGTGGTCATTTGGCCATGAGTTTGACTTAGATAGATTTGAAATGGGTCAAAAGTGGGCTAGCCAAAATTTCAAGTGGTTTGGAGTTTATTTGATTTGATTTGGCTTGATTTGACCTATTTAGGTCAAATTGGGTTGGGTTGGGTCAAGTTGACCAATTGATCAAATTGGGTTAAACCAAAGGTTGGGTCAAGTTCACTTGACTATTTGGAGTGTATTGGTGTCATTGGTTTGGTTCAATTTGCTTTGATTTGATTATGGCTCATTTGGGTTCATATAGGTCAAATGGGTCAAGTTGACCAATTTGACCAAATTGGCTTGGTTGGGTGTTGAGTCAAGTTCAATTGGCTAATTGAAAATGATTGTAGGCTTTATTTTGGTTCAATTTGGAATTAATTTGGATATTGGCCAATTTGATCCTTTATGTCAATTTAGGCTAAGTTGGGTTAGGTTGACTAATTGGTCAAATTGGGCTCACTAATGGCTTTGATCAACTTCAATAATCAATTTGGAATGAACTTGAACTATTGGTTACAATCAATTTGGGTTGAATTATGATTTGACCTATTTTGGCTTTTTAGGCCAATTTGAGTCAACTTGGTCAAAATTGGACTGGTTTATCAATTGAGGGTTTGGTCATATTCAATCATTGATTATGAATTGGTTTGAATCAAAAGTTTTAGTCAATTTGGCATATGGTGTGTTTTGATTAGTTTATGTTTCATTTGGGCTAAAGGTTGACTTGGTCAATGGGCTAGGTTGACTTGGTTTGACCCAATTCAAGATAATTGATTAACCTAGGATGATTGTTGATCATGATATAAGATTTGGATGGGCTTAGTTCAATCCAATTTGAGTTGGATTAAAACTTGGCTCAAAAAGATCTTTAAGGTCACTTTGGGTCAAGTTGACCTAAATGGGTCAACTAGTTTGATCATGGCTTAATTCAAGTTTAGTTGTATTGATAAATGGATTTGAAATGAAAATATAAATCCAATTGCAAATGGTTTGAAGCCATATGGACTTTGGATCATATGATAATTTTAAGTCAAAAGGGGTCAACATGGGCATGACTTGAGTTAACTTGGATTTGCTTTGATAATTGTAGTTTATATTTATATTTGGAACACTAATTGAAGGAATGATTGAATCATGAAGAAATCCATGGGTTTTGAATTGATTTGGGTATCATTTAGCCAAGTTCAAGAAATTAGCTAAAAAAATCTAAAATTGGAAATTTTATTCGATTTTGGCTATTTGGATTCATATTTCATTTATATTTTGGAATATAAATGAAAATAGAAATGGCTCATGAGAAAATCACTTGATTTTGGAGTGATTTGAAAGAAAATTTGACCAAGCTCATGGTGTAGGTCAAAATGGCTTAAGTAGGGAATTGATTTAATTTGATTTAGTTTGATTTGATTTTGGTCATTGGAGGGTGGATTTCATTTATATTTGTGAATATAAATGAAGGAGCAATTGATTTATAAAGAAATCGATTGAGTTTGGGATAGTTTGGATTGATATTTGGCTAAGCTTATGGGAGTGGTTCAAAAGACTTAGGAGGGAAATTTAGTCTTGGGTTTAATTTGAGACTGATTTGTTTGGTTTAGAATTTGATTTGAGATTAAATTAATATTTAAGAAAATCAATTGAATTGGAGTTGATTTAAATTTGATTAAGGCTAAGTCCATAATACAAAATCAATGGGCTTAGGAAAGGTCTTGCATTTGGATTTGATCATGGGATTTAATCATTTGATTAGAATTTGATTTATGATTTGGAGTTTAAATTTATATTTGAATTTGAGGTTTGGTTTGAGAAGGAAAGCATGGATTGGGTTTAGGCCATAGGTAGTCAAGTTTTCCTAAGTCCCTAAGGCATAACTTATTCCTATGGCTAACCTTTATAAGTCTCTAAATTAGGTTAAATGTTCACCTAATCACTAGAAGTTTCTTGAGACTAAGAAGCTCTTAGTGTCTATAAGAGTTCTAGATCTATGATGAGAAAGTTGAGAAGTCACTCCAAAAGTTAGGTCAACATGAATTTTGTGCAAGATCTTTTATTATGTGAATTTTGAAAAAGTGCTTTTGGAAAGTGACATTTTGCAAAAGAGTTTATTTTCTTTAAATATCGAAATGATCCTTGACTCACCAAGCTAGTGGTAAGGAGGTTCTAAATTTTTGTCATCTCCTTTCATTTGTTAATTTTATCTTTCACCTATTAGGAGATTGTGGGGTTTCAACACTACAAGTGAGGTCCTAAAACCTGAGGATGTTTCTTAGCTTTACTTAAGAATGAAATAAGCTAAGTGTCAATGGAAGGAAAGATAGTCTCAAACTCATATGAAATACAAGTCCACTAATGATGCTTGGAGACAACAATTGCCTACTAGAGATGGAGAGAGGAACTATCCCCAGCAAAGTCGCCAGAAAAATATGTAATGTTTGTTTTCGATCATGTGCTTGGGGGACACCATGTAAATCTGAGGGTGAACTTATTGATGTGATCGGGTACGACATCAAGGAATGGTGCACTATCTCAAAAGATAGAAATCACCTACAAATGTAATCACTAATAAGACTCCTAAGGCATGATGGGTCTTCAAATATATCAGAGATTTTTCCTCTACTTTACATGGATGAATAAAGCAAGATTTATTTAAACTAGGTTCTAAAATTCCCTATGAGGGCAAGCCCCCATAGTTAATTACATCCTAAAGAAGGTGAGTTCTTTAGGAATACTCTCGGTAGGAAATTGTTATCTCTAAAGATTTTAAAGATAGGACTATCAATAAACTGGTTATGTTTGGAAAATCAAGTAGGATAGATCAAAAGGAGAGACTTATTATCGAAGCCAAAGGGAGATGAGTAAGGAATGCTCATAAAACTAGAAAATATAGTGAGCATTCCAATCTATCCTATGGTTGGGCTTTATATGTTTGAAATTAAGAGGATTGATTTTCTTAAAGTTGACATTTTATTAGAAAATAAAGACTTATAATCCACAACACAAGATTATGAAATGCCTAAGAGGTGAGGATTTATGCTAGTAGCCTTAAGGAAATAGCTACCTCAAATATTAAATCTAGGGAGCTTTGGTAAGAACCAAAGTGTGACTTAAATCTAAGCAGAGATGGGTATACGGTTTACCTCCACAAGAGGATAAATCATAGACTTATAAGCTGTTTGGAGTGGCCGACTAACTCCTCCTACACTTTAAAACCATGTAGGCAAGTCTTATGTTTGCAAGAGATGGTTATTATTATTTAGAAAGAGATAAAGTCCTTAAAACCCCCTAAAGACTAAAGCATGAGTGGTATGAGTAATGACTTAGTCTAATGCAAATTTTTTCAAATTTTCTTTGTATTTGACACTTAATTTTAACAAAGGCTTTAGGATTTTATATGCCCAAGTGCATGTTGAAATAAGTTATGGGCCAAATCAAGAAAGAACAGGGTGAAACCCCGTCAGTAGGAGTTTCTCTCATAGGTCAAGCGGTTCCCATGCGTGCAAGAATGAGGGCCCTCATTTTATAAGAGTGGTAGAAGATGCATGTATGATATTAGACATACAACATTCAGCTAAGGGGTTGCTAAATCTTTTAATTATCTTGATTTAATGCCTAGGCTTTATGGTGAGGTTATGAGTTGTAGAAAATTTTTAGTTATGAGTTATAGTTAGGGTAGAAAATTTATTATTCTTTGAGAGCCTAATCGCATCCAGGCCCCACATTAAAACATTAATATAGAAAGAAACTATAAGAGGCATGCAATTTATGGTGTGCAATATAAATAAATCATCAAACAATTTATAAAGCTAGAGCAAAAGAATAAAAAGGCAGTGTGCAAAAAAAGGGTCGAGCTCTACCTTTATACATCCTGGTAATGTAAAAGAATAATTACAATTAAGGATGAATACATGCTATGGAGGTCTTCATCTTCATTCTTCATGTCTCCTTCATTTCTTCATATCTCCATTTGATTTGGATGTGCTTGCTTCAAAGCCTTCACAGGGCCTCCTAGAACAAAGTCTTCCACTGCTCATCCTAATCCCCCATAACACTAATCTAATTCCTAATTGCAAAATTACATTTAAATGGAAAGAGTAAATCTAACTACACCTGTAAAATAGAGGTTGGCTAAATATACATTCCACCCAAGTTACATGTATAATTTGGTTAGCACCCGCATGGAACCAAGTCCACATGTCCTAATTTAGATTATGCTTAGGGGTTAAGCAACCTACAAAATAGAGCATTTATATTTATTTTAAGCACCCCTTAAGCACAAATCTCCTATAGAAAATATGATTAGGCTAATTAATTTCATCCATCTGAGGCATATAACATCATCTAAAATAATACATCATAAAACTAAACAAACAATAAATAATGCATCACCCTAACATAAAACTAGAAGTGGTGACTTAATCTAATGTGTGTGTATTAAGGCTTGTGTGGTATGTCCTAACTAGGCTTTAGGATTATAGTTTCCTAAGTATGAAGAGATTTGATTATGAAGGGTGGTTTTGCTTTAAGTGGTTTAATTGATTTATAAATTCTTACTTAATATTTTCTTTTGTTTCACTTGGTTTACACTAAAAAATAAAAAATAAAATAAAATAAAATAAATAAATAAATAATAAAAATAAAATAAATAATAAATAAAAATAAATAAATAAATGAAATAAAATAATTAAATAAATAATTAATTAAAAAAATAAAAAAAATTAAAAAAACACTTAAGTGAGTGTTATAAAGATAAGAAAAGAGAGAATCACTCTCTTTTATCCCTACCTTAAGCTGCATCTAAAGCAAATTAATTAATAAATTCTCTTTATTGAATGGATTATGACATATTTTAATTAATCCTAAGTTTAGATTCAATTTAAATAAACTCATTCGATAAGAAATACATCTTAAGATTAATTGGAATGAATTACTATCACATAACACATGTTTGTTTATTTTTTTTCATCATATATAGCATGCAAATGGTTAAGTCCTAAACATACATATACATACAATTTATATTTTAGCATACTTGAATGATGAATATAAGCAAATGTATTTGGAATTGATGTTTCATTTAGTTGAATTATTTTGTCATATTATTTTAAAGCTCTATCTAAATTCTTATACAAAAGCATAAAAAAAGAACTTCAAATCATATGACTAATCAACCCAACCACTTGAACAAAATATGAATGCATATTTTTTTAATAAAAAGAGGCATTTTCATTCAATAGTTAAATACACATTCAAATGTATAAAAGTTTTAAGCAAGTACATCGCCATTTTTTTTACAAGGGAGGTAGGAACCTCCTTGGGGCTACTTAAAGCCGTGTGTCCCTGAAATGTCCATACTAATGTACTTGCTATTCTTAAATAAATATGGATGTATAAATAACTATATTAATATAAACCTATGCAAAAGTAGAGTTTGATTTGATTAAATTATGATTTTCATCCACTAGTTATATCACACATACACATATATAAAAATTTTAAGTAGGTACAGCGCCATTGTTCTACACCAAGGGAGTGAGGTAGGAACCTCCTTAGGGCTACTTAAAGTCCTGCATCCTTGGGATGTCATTAATATATACCCATATATATATATATATATATATATATATATGAATGTATAACAACTATAGAAATGAAAACTATACAAAAGTTGGATTCAATTTAGTTTATTTGTGTAAATGAATTAAAGCTCCATCTAAATACTAATGTCAAAAATGCATAAAATAAAATCAAAGTACTTCACCATTGTTCTACACTAAGGGAGTGAGGTAGGAACTTCTTTAGGGTTACTTAAAGTCGTCGTCCCCGATGTCGGACTAAAATACTAATATTCTTACTTATGCAATCAACATATGAATATAAGAAAAAAACTTCATACATAAGTCTATATTCACATGCACTTCCTATACATATATAACTAAAGTCACAACACATATTCTTATTCATTAAGAAGCTTTTGAAAATATATTTGCAATTCAAAAGTGATAATAGCTACACATATTCTTAATTAAGTCAACACATGCAAATTGGCATAAAGAAATCATTTCTTACTTAATTAATTTTTGAAAAGAATGAATGCATGATTATAAATGGCATACAACACTTTAATATGATTGGAAAGAGATAAAGAAACATCAGCATACAATTTCATTCAATCCATCTAATTCCTACGGTCAATCATATTAAACAAGCTTATTTAAAATAAACTAAGTTTGTTAAAACCATTTTTGATTTCATATTTGATCTGATTTATGAAATATGAAAGAGGTTTGCTGGTTCTAATCTCATTCCCATATGTGTGAGTTAATTTGATTCAATAAAAAGTAATTAGATTGATTTTATGGATTGATTAGGTTAAGTATGGATTAAATTAAGTAATTAACCCTTAGCTATGTCACCTTAAGGTAATCAATTAAATAATTATGAGCTAATACGATATGCAACCATATGGAAAGTAAATGACAATGCTCTATGAAATGAAAGGGACATAATGCAATTAGCTCATAATTATTAATTAATTAAGCTTAAGGAGCTCACTTAATTACTCTTATGGTTTCTCACACATGCGAACTAATCATAATTTCATTAGCTCTCTCTTTAGGTTATTGAACACCCAAAGAGCTACCCAAGAGTTAATCAAGGAAAATGATTAAATCAAATTAATTAAGTTCATTAATTATCTATTAAATCATAATTACCTTAATTAATAATATGAAATGGACTTAGGAAAAGAGACAAAGAAGAAAGCCTAAGTCTCAATCCCTAAATCCTTTCAAATAGTTAATTAAAGTTTAGATATGATTTGGATTTTGATTGATTTTATTAATTAAGTAATTAATTATTTTTAATTAATTAACTTTTAAGGAAGGAATGAAGATGATTTAAGGAAAGGATTAGAAGAGGAGTTCCAATCCACTTCCCTAAGTTTATCCACTGTTAACAGAGGTCATTAAACTTAATTAATTAATCCAATATTCATTTGCTTAATTATCATTAATTAAGATAAAAGAGTAATTGAGGCTTAATACATTGATTTTCCTAATTAATTACCCAATAAATCCAAAAAAAATAGGGGAGGCAGAGGTCATCCCCTAAACATCTTTGAAAAGTTTGAAATTAATTGGATAATTATTCAGAGAATAATTAGGCTAATTAAATTTTTAATTAAATCTTAATTAAGTAAAAATTACTATTCAAAATTAATTAAAAAAATTTAATGGATTCCTTTTTAAGATACCTTTAAAATGAGCCATCATTTGTGTTTTTTGAGTTTTTCTATAATTAGTTAAAAATTTTGGAAGTTTCAGCATTAAAAATATATTAATTAACCTATTAACCCCCTAATATCGTTGGTGCCTGACGCGTGCGGTTTCCATGTGGCGTGATAGGATTGATTATTTAAGTTGTTAAATTAAGTGTCAACACGGACAGCGGCGGAACATGATTTTGCATGGGGCCGTCCGATCTAAGATCAAATGACCACAATTAAACACATGGATTAAAGGATTAAACAGGCGAATCTAAGCGTGATCAGATCAAGACTGTCCATTCCGATCATGCAGAATAGACGGTCGTGATCTGTCTCCTCCCAAGTGGCGAGAGATGGATATCGTCCGTCGATCGTCGCTTGATCTGAGCTCACCCAAGCTCGAATGGAGATCAAATTGATCTCACACCTTCGGGGAAGCACAACAAACACATCCAACGGTGGAGATCGCACGAGATGCAAGTTTCCTTTATAAAAGACCAACCATTTTTGAGCTAAGGACCAGTTTTAATGGCATACCTCACCAGAGCTTATGATCGATGGTTCCAACGATTGAAGAAGCTTCATTTGGTAGAAACGAAGCCCTGTTGAGCCGCACGAGCTTTGATTAGGTGTAGATTACTCGGAAGACCAACTCACGACATGTAGGTGATCGCCCTTGGTGGAAATCCCACTTCTGACAGTCGGAGGTAATGGGAGGCGATTGGTTTTGGCTCGTCTAGGTCCAAGGATGGTGTCTGCAAAGTTAATTGTACTTTGGTTGTGAAATAGGGAAATGGCAATCACTGGCTTGCTCCCATGTTTCGGTTTCACGTAAAACTGAGAATGGGGAATTTAGGGAGCTCGAGAAATACAAGGGGAAGCTTTGGAATGTCTCTCCTTTACTAGGGCTGAATCGAGTGTGAGTGTCTGTGTTTGAGTGAGAATGAAGGGGGTATACCCCCTCCTTCCTTGGCTTGGACGGTTATGATTGTTTTGACTTTTTGGATCAATGGTTATGATGGGTAGCTTGATTTGGGCAGAGAATCACTCCACTTGGCCTCTCATGAGTGAAGAAGGTGTGAGAGTGGTTGCCATGGGAATAGTGGGTGTCCTTGGTGGTTTGAAATGCTCTAATGGGAATGGGAAGGTGATTTCACCTCCCCATGAGTCATGGCCAACCCAACCACCCTTGGGTCAGGTTAGCCACAGTCCTTGGTGCCTAAGTGGACCTATGAATGGGTGTCAAGTGGCCAAAGGGAGGAAATGACCAAAAGTGCAAGTGTCTTATCTCATGGGATGCCCTAGATCTAAGGGCAAAGTGGTCATTTGGCTATGGGTTTGATTTGGGTAGATTTGAAATGGGTCAAAAGTGGGTTAGCTAAATTTCAAGTAGTTTGGAGTTTATTTGATTTGATTTGACTTGATTTGACCTATTTATATCAAATTGGGTTAGGTTGGGTCAAGTTGACCAATTAGTCAAATTGGCTCAAACCAAGGCTTGGGTCAAGTTCACATGACCATTTAGAGTGTATTGCATCATTGGTTTGGTTCAATTTGCTTTGGATTTGGTTTTGGCTCTTTTTGATTCATATAGGTCAAATGGGTCAAGTTGACCAATTTGACCAAATTAGCCAAATTGGCTTGGGTTGGGTGTTGGTTTAAGTTCAATTGGTTAATTGAAAATGATTGTAGGCTTTTATTTGAATCAATTTGGATTTAATTTGGAGTTTGGCCAATTTGATCTTTTAGGTCAATTTGGGCTAAGTTGGGTTAGGTTGACCAATTGGTCAAATTGGGCTCAATTATGGCTTTGGTCAAGTTCAATAATCAATTTGGAATGAACTTGAGCCATTGATTATAATCAATTTGGTTTATGGTGCAATTTGGTTAGTTTAGGTTTCATTTAGGCTAAAGGTTGACTTGGTCAAAGGACTAAGTTGACTTAATTTGACCCAATTCAAGGTAGTTGGTCACTTTAGGATGATTGTTGGTTATGTTGTGAAGTTTTGATGGGCTTGGTTCAATCTAATTTGGGTTGGATTAGAACATGGCTCAAAAAGATCTTTTAAGTCACTTTGGGTCAAGTGGACCTAAATGGGTCAATTGGCTTGATCATGGCTTTATTCAAGTTTAGTTGTATTGATAAATGGGTTTGAGATGGAAATATAATTCCAATTGTAAATGGTTTGAAGCCATATGGATTTTAGTTCATATGACAATTTTAAGTCAAAAGGGCTAACTTGGGTTTGACTTGGGTTAGCTTGATTTTGGCTTAGTGATTGTACTTTATATTTATACTTGGAATAATGATTGAAGGAATGATTGAATCATGAATAAATCCATGGGTTTTGAATTGATTTGGGTATCATTTAACCAAGTTAAAAAAATTGGCTAAAAAAGGCTAAAATTAGAAATTTGATTTGATTTGGGTTTGATTTCGACTATTTGGATTTATATTTCATTTATATATGGAAATATAAATGAAAATATAAATGATTCATGAGAAAATCACTTGAGTTTGGAGTGATTTGGAAGTAAATTTGATCAAACTTATGGTGTATGTCAAAAGGGCTAAGAAAGGAAACATATTTGATTTGATTTGATTTGATTTTGGTCATTGGAGGGTGGATTTCATTTATATTTGTGAATACAAATGAAGGAACAATTAATTTATAAAGAAATCAATTGAGTCTGGGATAGTATGGATTGATATTTTACTAAGTTTATGAGAGTGGTTCATAAGACTTAGGAGGGAATACAAATAAAGGAACAATTGATTTATAAAGAAATCAATTAAGTCTGGGATAATTTAGATTGATATTTGACTAAGCTTATCAGAGTGGTTCATAAGACTTAGGAGAGAAATTTGGTCTTGGATTTAATTTGAGATTTATTTGTTTGATCTGGAATTGATTTATGATTTGGAATTTGATTTGAGATTAAATTGATATTTATGAAAATCAATTGAATTGGGGCTAAGTCCATAAGATGAAATCAAAAGGCTTAGGAATGGTTTGATCAAGGGCTACAATCATTTTGCTTGAAATTTGATTTATGATTTGGAGTTTGAATTGATATTTGAATTTGAGATTTGGTTTGAGAAGGAAAGCATGGATTGGGTTTAGGCCATAGGGTAGGCAAGTTTTCCTAGGTCCCTAAGGCATAACCTATTCTTATGGCTAATCCTTCTAAGTCTCTAGGCTTAGTTAAGTGTTCACTTAATCACTAGAAGTGTCTTAAGACTAAGGAGCTCTTAGTGTCTCTAAGAGTCCTAGATCTATAACTAGGAAGTTGAGAACTCACTCCAAAAGTGAGGTCAACAATGGGATTGAATTTCATCCACCCACATTGAGGGATGTACCCCATTCAAAATTCATGCATTCAACTTCGTTTGAACTAGAGACAGTGAAGGAGAGTCTCCCACAGTAATTCCCTAAGCTCCCCCATTTTCCCTCTCTCTGTTTTACGTCAAGCCAAAATAGGGGAGGCCTCCCTTATTTCAAACTCATCCATCTTTCAACCAAACTTCAATCAAACTTGCATACACCTTCCTTGGACCTAGTCGAAGCCATACAAATCATTTCCCAAGCTCCAAAGCCATTGGAAGTCAAAGTTCAATCAAGATTGAATACCAAATAAGACAATCTTGGTCTCCAAGGCAATCTACCCCAAATCAAGGCCCAAGCTCCTTAATAGGACTTCATCTCTACTAGATGAAGCTACTTTCGTCGATCACCACCGGTCTTGAGCTTTGATGAGTTAATTCCTCAAAACTGTAGCCTAGTAATTTCAGGTTTGGTCTTTTGTGAAAGAAATTTCTATTGCATGTGATATTAGTCGTTGGATGTGTTCCTCTCCTTCCCTTGATGGTGTGAGATCATTTTAGAATCAATCCAAGCTTTGGTGAGCTCGGATCGAATGGAGAAAGATGAACAGCATTTGTCTTTCATCACAAAGGAGAAAGATCACAGGTCATCCATTTCGCGTGATCAAAATGGGCGGCTGTGACTAGATCATGCTTAGATCCCTGATTATTCCTCTAATTAATGCATTGGCCCAATCTTAGATCGGATGGTCACAAGAAAGTGCATCATTTAGACTTAGCGCGATACAACATAACTTATCCGTTGTGCCCACATGGAAAGCATGCGTTATGCGGCGTTAGCGCACATGATGCCGATGGGATTAGGACTTTAATTAGGGCTAATTAATCCATTTTTAAAGCTAAAACTTCCATAATTCATAATTAATTATAGAAAAATCAAAAAATGGAAATGATGACTCATTTTAAAGGTATTTTAGAGAAGAATTTAACAAAAATATTTTCAATGGATTTTGAATAGTAAATTGAGCTTAATTATAGTTTAATTAAAAACTTAATTAGCTTAATTACTCTTTAATTAATCATCCAATTGATTTCAAACTTTTTGAGAATGTTTAGGGGGATGACCTCTACCTCCCCTATTTTTCTTAGAATTTATTAGTTGCTTACTTAGAAAAATTTATTGATTAAGCTCTAACTACCCTCTTAACTTCATTAAGGGTGATTAAGCATATGAATAGTGATTAATTAATTATTTTTACTCCCTAATCACAGTTGAACAATATGGAGACTTAGGAAGTGGATTGTAGCCTCCCTCCTAATTCTTTCTCTAATTTTTCCTCTCTTTTCAACTCAAGTCCTAATTATTAATTAATTAACTAATTAGAAACTTAATTAGCTAAATTGGAATTCAAATTATATTAAGCCATGCTAATCCAATGGATGGCTTATGGAATTAAGTGGGGACCTCTTTTCCCACCTTATCCCCTTAAGTCCATTTCATTTTCAAAAGGTAATCAAATTTGATAATTAAGAGAGAAAAAAATGAATTAATGGATTAATACGTTGATAAATTAAACTAAAAATTTAACTAAATCTAATTTTCCTAATTAATCCTTGGGTAGTTCTTTGGGTGTTCAACAACCTAAAGAGATCTAATGAAATTATGGTTAGCTCACATGTATGAGAAAACCATAAAAGTAATTGAAATGGTTCCTTAAGTTTAATTATTAAATGATTATGAGCTAATTATTAGGCCCCTTTCATTTCATATGAGCATTACCATTTACTTTCCAATTTATTTGCATATTATATTAGCTCATAATTGTTTAATTAATTACCTTAAGGTAACATAGGTAAGGATTAATTAATTGCTTTATTCCATGCTTAACTTAATCAATCCATAAAAATCATTTAATTACTTCTTATTAAATCAAATTAATTTACACATATTGGGAATGGGATTAGGATTAACACCTCTTTCTCACTTTTCTTCTTAAATCAAATCAAACATAAAATCAAAAGTGACTTTAAGAGACTTTGGTTTATTTTAAATAAACTTATGTAATGTGATTATCCTTAAGAATTAGTTGGCTTGAATGAAATTACATGCTTGTTTTTCTTTATTTCTTTCTAGTCATATTAAAATGTTTCATGCCACTTGATTCATGCATTTATTTTCTTCAAAAAAAATCAATTAAAAATAAATATATTTCTTTATATCAAATTTGCATGTGTTAACTTAATTAAAAATATGTGTTATTATCACTATTAAATCTCAAATGTATTTTTAAAATCTCATTAATGAATAATAATACATGATATGACATTAACTATACATACATAGGAGGTGCATGTGAATATAAGCATAGTGTATGAAGTGAAGTTTCTTTCTTTCATTCATATGTTGATTTGCATAAGTACAAATATTAATGGGTATATTAGTCTAGACATTCCAGGGACGCATGGCTTTAATTAGCCCCAAGGAGGTTTCTACCTCACTCCCCTGGTGCAAAATAATGATGACGTACTCATTTGATTTCATTCTTATGCATTTTGACATTAGAATTTGAATAAAGCTTTAATTCATTCATAGAAATAAATCAATTAAATTAAATTTTACTTTTGCATGATTTTTTATTCTTATAGTTCTTATACTTCCATATATATTTAAGAATAGTAGGTATATTAGTCTGGACATTCCAGGGACATATGGCTTTAAGTAGCCCCAAGGAGGTTCCTACCTCATTCCCTTAGTGCAAAATAATGGTGAAGTATTTGCTTTGAACTTTCATACATTTGAAGGTATATTTAGCTAATGAATGAGAATCCTCTTTTTGTATGAAACTCATTTATGCATCCTGCATTTAAGTGTGCCAAAACATATTGCATGTATAGATATGTTTAGGACTTAATCATATGCACATTATATAAGATGGAAAGAAATGAATGGATATATATTATGTGATAGTAGTTCATCCCAATTAATCTTAAGATGCCTCTCTTATTGAATAAGGTTATTTGAAGTGAGCCTAAACCTATGACTAATTAAAATATGTAATAAGTCATTCATTAAAAAGAATTGATTAATTAATAGGCTTTAGATGTGGCTTAAGATAGGGATAAGAGAGAGTGATCTCTCTTTTCTTCTCTTTATAACACTTAGTTGTTAAGTATAAATTAAGTGAAATAAAAGAAAATATTAAGTAAAACTTACAAATCACTTAAAGTGAAACCATCCTTTATAATTAAATACTTTTTTACTTAGAAAATATAACAAAACCTAGTTATGGCTTACCACACAAGCCTTAATACACACATCTTAGATTAAGTCATCATTTCTAGCTTTATATTAGGGCGCATGGTTTGATCTATGTTTGGTTTTATGATGTACTGTTGTAGACTGGATGTTAGGGTGTATGTTTCATAGATTGGATGTTAGGCTGTGATTAGCCTAATCATATTTTATGCAGGAGATATGCTTAAGAGGTGCTCAAAACAAATATAAATGCTCTCTTTTGCAGGTTGCTTAACCCCTAAGCACAATCTAAATTAGGATAGGTGGACTTGGTTACCTATGTGCTGGGTGTTAAGTCCAAATTATCCACATAACTGCTTGGGTTGTATGGTGTGTTTAGCTAACACTTATTTTGCAGGTGTAGTTAGATTTACTTTTTCTATTTTTAAAAGAATTGTGCATTAGGAACTAGGATTAGTGTTATGAGGGG
The DNA here is from genome assembly GCA_021442155.1 of Cymbidium sinense. Taxonomy (NCBI): domain Eukaryota; kingdom Viridiplantae; phylum Streptophyta; class Magnoliopsida; order Asparagales; family Orchidaceae; genus Cymbidium; species Cymbidium sinense. The sequence goes on from CM038221.1 coordinate 155,043,088, forward strand.
ATTAGGATGAACATAGGCTAGAAGGCTTTGTTCTAGGAGGCCCTGTGATGCCTTTGAAGCAAGCACATCCAAATCAAGCCAAAGGGAGAAAGAAGAGGAGATATGAAGAATTAAAAATGAAGACCCTCATAGCATTTACTTATTTATAATTATAATTATTCTTTCATATACCATTTTGTATAAAGGTAGAGCTCGGCTTCTCATTTCTTTTTTCGAGTTATGCAGCCTTCACCTTACCTATTATTTTTTTACGTTGGGTTTATAAATTGGTTGATATTTTGTTTATAATTATGCAATATAAATGACATATATTTTCCTAATTTCTTCATATATGGTGATTTAATGTGTGGACTTGATCCGATTAGGCTCTTAGGAAAAAAATTAATTTTTCTACACTAACTACAACTCAAACTAAATTTTTTTAAATTAACTCATAACCTCACATAAAACCTAGGTATTAAATCAAAATAATTAAAAATTTTAGCAATACCTTAGCTAGATGTTATCTGTTTCACATCATGCATACCATATTACTTCACTCTTATTAAGAGAGGGTTTTCATCCTTGCACTATAGGGAAGACTTGACCTTTAAGGGTCTCCTCTGTGGTGAAAAACTCATCTCTTTCTAATTTAGGCAATAACTTTATTTCATTATGCATTTAGATATATAAAAAATCCTATAGCCTTTGTCAAAATAAAAAGTCTAAAATCAAGTAAAAATTAAAAGATTTGCATTATATTAAGTCATTACTATACCACTCATTCTCTAGTCTCTTAGGGAGTGGGTTTAAAGGCTTTATATTCTTTCTAATAATAACAACCTAACCATCTTGCAAAATATAAGATTTGGCCACATGGTTTTAAAACATAGGAGGAGTTAGCTGGCTGTCACTCTAGGCGGTTATAAGTCCAGCAGTCAGTTTACCCTCTCTTTTGGAGATAATCCATATACCAATCTTTGCTTAGATTTAGAACGTGCTTTGGCCCTCACTAAAGCTCCCAAGATTTAGGATCTAAGGTTGTTGTTTTCCCTCGGGCTATAAGTATAAATCATCACCTCTTAGGTATTTCCACAATCTTATATTGTGAGATTATAAGTCATATTTTTCTAACAAAATCTTAACTCAAATATATATAATTCTCTTCAATTTCAAACATATAAAGCCTAATCATAGAATAGATTGGAATGTCCACTAGGTTTCCTAGTATCATGATCATTCCCTACTCATCTCTCTTTGGCTTCAATAATAAGTCTCTCATTTTTTATCTATCTCATTTGATTTTCTAAACATAAGCAATACTTTGATAGTCCTATCTTTAAAATCTTTGGAGACAACAATTGCCTACTTAAATCGAGAGTATTCCTACAAAATTTATTTTCCTTAGGATGTAATTAACTATGGGGGCTTGCCCCATAGGGAACTTTAGAACCGTTTTAAATAAACATTGTTTTATTCATCCATGTAAAGTAGGGGAAAATCTGTATATTCGAAACCCATCATGCCATAGGAGTCCTTATTAGGTGATTAGGTCCATTGTAGGGTGATGATTCTTATTTTTCGAGATAGTGCATCATTCCTTGATGTCGTACTCGATCACCTTAATTAGTACATCCTCAGATATGTGTGGTGTCCCCCATACACATAAATCGAAAAAAAAGATCACAAGCTTATGATCAAACCAAACACTATTTTGTCTTCTTAAGAGTAAAATAGTGCAATCATGATTAAACTAACGTGGCCTTATGAAAATAAAAAAGTATATAAAAATCTAGTCTTACCTCATAAATCCTTATATGATCCCAAGTGGCTTTAAAGGCCTAGATGGCCCATCCACCTTTAAGAGACTTTTAATGATCCCTAAATAATTTAAGAGACCAAAGGTAGCATAGCAATTTTAGTCGGCTATATCTTATCCGCCTAGAGTTAATTAACTTATTTAATTCTATTTTTTCCTAAATGGTTCCTAATGTTATAACATAGTTCTAGTCAATCCAAGAAAACCTTAGCAAGTTTATGCAAATCTAATAACCAAAAGTTGACTAGTTTGATGTTGAGATTGACTTTGATAATCTTTAGTGACATAGTCATAACTCTAATTAGTTTGAGTAGCCTTATTATTAGAATACCCACCATAAGCAAGATCGTGTATGTTTGCATAAAGACAACACACAATTTTAAATTGAAATTAACATTTATGCATTTAGAGTTTTTGTGAATCGATCATTTTTTGAGTGCATGTTTGAACAATGTATGTGTTATATGCAAACAACATTATTCCTTTTATAATTTTGTTGTTTGAAATATCATACATTTGATCTAGGATCATACATATGGCCTAGTCAACTAAAGCTTAATCCATTAAGTCATGGTATAATATGATGGGCATAATCCTATATGATTGGACTTCTTGTTGATTGTGAAAATAATAGTTAATTTGAAAATTCAACAAAATCGATTAAACCAATCTTTTAGCATGGGTTGGATTATGTTTTGTTTACATTTTAACATCTTATCTAAATATACATCTTTGATTTTGTTTAAATTTGAGTTTTTTTAATTAAAAAAACAAAATAATTTGATTAAGCACACTAAACAAGTTGTATTTTCGAATGTTAGCTAATTATTGTTACTTTCTATTAAATAGTATAATAAGTCACAACCCTCATTATTTAAGAATTAGGTTTGTTCATCACTTCTCAATCCTTTTTGCATTTATTCACTTATGATCAAATACTTAATTCTCTATATGGATGAACTCTTCTTTGTAAAGAATTTCATATATTCATTAATTATTTGTATGTATTTTTTCTAGAAGCATTACCTTTGATAAAATTTTACTTCATTGATCCATTCACAATTGAAAATCATATAAAACAACTTAAAAAGTACCTAAAAATAAAGTGGATTAAACCCAAGCCAAGAAAATTTTCTTTTGTTTGAGTCCTTATACTTTACAAAAAACCAAATATCAATATTTAATCAAATAGATTCTTCATATGTTATAGATTTTTTAATAACAATTTGATCTATGCCTTTAATCATTAAGACTTATGATCAATAATCTTAATCTATAGTGGTATAGAGTTAGGAGTTTGCTATTGTAAAAGACCTCCATCCTAAAGAAAAATCTTATTTTAATTTCTTAATATTATTCAAGAAAAAATGTGATAAAAAATTAATGTGTCTTGCATCAATTCCTACTGGTCTATATAACACAATAACTGAGATTGATAGATTTTCTCTTTCAATTTATGAGATATAATAAAAAACAATCCATAATGTAATGAACACATATGAGTTACAACCATAATTAGAGAAGCATAATGATTGCTATTTGAAGTTTTAAACCTTAGCATGAGTGATTCCACCAAATATTTTAGTAATATTAGAATTATCATCAAAATTGTATAGGGACTATTTGTCTAAAAAGTTATTTCATGTCTTAAAACTTATGATTCATAAAACATTTGTATGAGTATAATACAAAATCAAAGCTAAGGAAATTGCTAATGAAATAGGCAAAATTCAAAATAAATGATAAAATTTTCATAGTTAGATTAAAATCAAGATAAAAAAGAATTTAATAATTTTTCATTTTTCTCATCTCAACTCTTTCACACCTTTTTACATAGACTTAATTTGCATTTAAATAATATTATATTATATTTAAATTAAATTAAGTTAAACTTGAATTAAATATTTGATTTATTTCTATTTATTTTTTTAGATTAAGTAATATTTGATTTGACATATTATATTTTAAAATAATTTCTAATAATTTGAAATAAATTATTTTATTGTTATATTTAAAAACTGAACTATTAAAATAGATTTTATGGAAGATAATGTTTTATAAATTAATTATTTAAAAATAAATTTATAATATATATATATATATATATATATATATATATATATATATATATATATATATATATATATATATATATATATATATATATAATGTAACCTATTTTTTTAGTTGACAAAATCTCACATTTAAATCAAATTAACTAAACAATAAAAAATTAATAAAATAAAATCAGAATAATTTATATGTCTGGTTTTTTTTTTTTGGAAAAGTATGTTCAATTTTTTTTTTTTTGAAATATTTAAACAAATTTAATCATAAATTTATACATATAATATATTTATAAAAATTTAAAGTCAAAATTTTTTGATTGAAAATCAAATTTCTCGACGAGCTAACCACCTAAGGTGCCTTACACAAATACGTCGGATTTCGGATAATTCAAACTTTTTGGTTTGCACAAAACCCCCAAGCTACTTGAAATTTGTGTACGTACTACTTCGAAGGTAAAACCATGCCAGCAAATTGCACGGTCAATTATCATATAATCGGAGAGGGCACGCTCAACCAGTGTGACATTACCAAATTGCAGCTCGGCTCCGTGTGAAAACTTGATTTGAAGTAGAACCGGAGCTGAAAACCTACATAGCGTAATCTTTGGCACGGCTGGCGGAGGCTGTGGCTGTGACAAGCTCAAGAGGATCTCCGATTCTTCTTATGTTCATCAGTTGAGAAATCAAATAACAAAGGACTCTTCTTACTTGGTGATATGATCCTAAAAATTCTACTAGTTGAAACATAAATCTTGATGTTAAAAGCAAGCTGATCCGAAGTTAAAACTGGTCAAGATCAAACTCTTAAAATATCCTTAGAAAATTTGGGATATCGCTTAAATCCCTAAATAGCTCAATATGAAGATTTATAATAAATCGAGATCTTGACGAGTGGATCTAACAAGCTCAAGATCTCATAATTGAATTTCATTTGAGCATTCAAATACAAAAAATACATCAAATGATCAAAGGAATCATTTTGAGCCGTCCGAAGAGTGGAGTGGTAATGGGTTTTGTATATTTATAAACGCACTCCTCCATAAATATCCCTCATTCTTCGAGGAGGAGGAAAGCAAGAGAGAGAGAGAGTTCTAAAGCTTGAAGATCCTCGGCAATAATCGTGCCACCACTGACCTGTCAAACCACCGCCGGGCCGATCCTCGCCGTCATCAATCTCTGTCGGTCTCCATCATGACGACCTTTATCGCTAGTTACTGTTCCTCATTGTTCACCATCATCTGCAACCACTAGCAACTACTACCACCTGAATGTGACTATATGGCTGTTGTTGTCTAATTTTGGGGTTCCCATTGTCAGCCATTCTTATATACAATTTTGTAATCGTGAATGGAAAACTTGTACTCAAAACAAATATATAGTGAAACTTTTTCTGAGGTGATTTTTCTCTCTTTTTTTCACGTAAAATTTGGAGTTTTCTTGTTCACTTTTAAATATCTGCTAGATTTCACAACAAGAAGTAACTTTCACTCCTAATGGTTTTCTAGACGCACTGGACGTCAGTGGAAACCGATTCTCATTATTTTATTCAGTATGACCAAGTTTCAACAAGATCAAAACTACCATCGGGGTGGAGCATTTTATGCTTTTAAGGAGCGCAAGCGAATAATGAAGATTCTTCAAACTTCGTTCCTTCAGATTTTATCGAAAACTGAGGGGCAACTCTTAATCTCAGAATATCACCCATGTTAATATGCTAAACATCTAATCAATTACCATCCCAAGAAACAAGTCAAAGTTGAAGGATATTTCAACATTGAGAAGAGATATAACTTTGCAAATTATAATTTTCCAATCATACTCATAGAAAAATAAGACCAGGGTTAAGGAGCAACTTTGGCTACAACCATAAACAGATGTTTCGATTCAACCTCTTCCATCTAGGTTAACGTCATCGGGTAACACTCTGACAAACAACCTCGGATGGGTCAAAATCCTCGATTCGAACCTCGTGGTTAATATCATCAAGTAATACTTTGACAAACAATCTCGGATAGATCAAACTTTGCACCTACTGCAGTGCCATCGAGCAAAGATTTGACAAACAACCGATAGGTCAAAAGGTCCTCGGACTTTCCAACATTTTCATACGGTTGGCTATCGTAACACTCGACAATAATCTCTGGATAGGTCAAAATCCTTGCGGATTCAATTCGATCTCTTCCATACAGTTAACGCCATCGTAACACCGACAAACAACCTCGATAGTCAAAATCACGGATTCAATTCAACCTCTTCCACACGTTAACATCGAGCAAAGACTCGACAAACAACCTCGATAGTCAAAATTCTCGTTTATTCAACCTCTTTCACAGTTAACGCCATCGAGCAAAGACTACAACAACCAGATAGGTCAAAAGGTCCGGTGGACTTCACGCCTCTTCCACACAGGTTAACATCATGTGGTAATACTTTGACAAACAATCTCGGATGGGTCAAAATTCATAGTGAATTCAATTCAACCTCTTCCACACAAGTTAACTTCATCGTAACACTCGAAACAACCTCTATCAAAATGATCGATCGCCGTTCATCCCCCGACTACCGACGCTACCGTTGCCGACTTTAACCGCTGGCTGCTGACCAACTTTGGCTAACCATCAACCGCCACCGCCGAAATCGCCGCATCTTCGCCGGTCACCATCATGCCGGTCATCTCTCGAACTACTGACGCTATCATCTTGCCATTGCCGCATCGACCATCCCACAACCTTGCCGCTGACAATTATCGCTATTACCGACGCTGCCGCTGCACTACTGCTGCGCGCTTGACACATCGCCGAACTATCGCTGCTGATCCGCTGCAATTATCGGCATCTCCGCGGTTACCACTATCGATCGCTATCTCGCTGACTGACGCACGCCATCGCTAACTAGCCGCATCCGCTGACACCACTGCGGCCGCACGTCACCCACCATCGCCGCAGAATGGCTATCGACCACCATCCACCATCGTCGCACGCATCAACCTCGCTATCGCGCTGGCGATCGCTTCAAACCCGGCCGGTCCGACAGTACATTTGATACCTCTTTCGAGGCTATACCGATGTATGCTGATCGCTCAACCCGTTCCCGACATTTGACTCTTCGAGAAAATTGTACGATGTATGTGGGCTTTGATAGCAAACCCGTATCCGACGAGGCTGACGCTCTTCGAGGAAAATCAACCACGTATGGCCTTGATCGCCTCAACCACTTCTCTCAAGAAGAAGAGAATGTGCCTTCTCCCTTGCCTGGGTCTTTATAGACTTCTATAGGTAAAGGTCAAAATCATTAGCTAAAATCGTACAAAACCGCTCAAAACTGAATGCCAAACGCGAAAACGTCCATTTCTCGATCCGCTGACCGCGATGGCGCCTCTTCTCGGCTGTCCGGGATTCATGGCTCGCGTGCTCAACTCCTGAACAAGAACAAGGACCGCCGTCTGCCCGGACAAACTCTCGGCGACCAGATTTCAGACCTCCCCATTGTCGAGGCGCGCTCAGCCATTGCGGCAGCCTGAGACCGCCCACGCATGACCCTCCAGACCTGGCCGACCCATTTACGCTGAATTGCTCACCATTGCTGTAAAATCGTCCAAGAACCCTTTTCATGGCTCACCAATCTATTCTCGACCCATAGCCTCAGGTGCTCTCTGTATAACCCCAATTCATACCAAATACGCACTGCACACATCCGCACTTCTCAGCCGCTGTGATCATAATCCTATGTTTCCATGAAGATATGTTCTCTCAAAATGTATGGTTAATGGACCCGCAAATTTTATTAAAGAATCTACTATTTTCAAGTATTTGACATACATATTTTTGGATAATTGAGATAATGCCATCCAAAAATAGAAGGGTAACTGATATGACAAAAATTCTAATAAGACAAATTTTGATGTTAAAAGCAAGTCGATCCGTTGAATCGCAAGCTCTTAAAATATCCTTGGAAATTTTGGGATATCAATTAAATCATTAAATAGCTCTCAAATATGAAGTGTTTATAGTCAAATCGAGCGTTTTGACGAGCCGGATCTAACAAGCCCAAGATCTCATAATTCTGACTTCATTTGAGCATTCAAATACACAAAATACATCAAATGATCAAATGAATCATTTTGAGTCGTCCGATGGAGTGGAGTGGTACGAGTTTTGCATGTATTTACAAAAACGCCACTCCTTCAATCTATAAATAACCACTCATTCTTCATATGAGGGAGACCAAGCAAGATAGAGGAGAGAGCTCTAAAGCTTGAAGATCCTCCAAGCACAATCGTGCCACTACTGACTGTTAACCACCTCCAGCCGTCGCCATTAGTCGCCATCCTCACCGCCGCCAATCTCATTTCCTATCATGACGTTCATTCATTGCTATTCCTCACTGCTCACCATCATTTGCTACCACCAACGTGATTATATGGCATTGTTGTCGATTTTGAGATTCCCATTGTATCCCTTCTTATATACAATTTTGTAATAAATGAAAATTTGTCCAAAAATAAATATATAAGAAACTTTTACTGCCATTGATTTTTTTCTCTTTTCGAGATTTTCTATGTAAAAATTTATGAATTTTTTTTGTTAACTATTTAAATATCTATGTATGTGCTAGATTTCATAATAAAGCTAAGACCTAAAAACTTTACTGTAATTGATTTTCTAACATGCACCACTTGGGTTTTACTTTTTGTTGAATAATGAAGTTATCATTTGCCTCTACACTGTTTTCAAGTTAGATTCAACTTTCTTTTTCTATCATTTTACTGAATCTAAGATTTAGATTTTAACAGCTTGTCAAGGCATCAAAGTTTCGATATTCCACTGCTTCCGAGTCATTGCACCGCGAGTAATTAGAAAATTTCCAGTCGAGTGGAAATACGTTGATTGGATTTGCGTTCACGATATATTTTTTTTTGAAGTTTTTATATACATAGCAGTTAAAATATATCTATTTATATATTTCATATCTTAAATTTAAATATTAACAGAATATTATGTAAGTAATATTTAAATTTAGGATGAAAATATATAAATAGATATGTTTCGAATACTATATAGATAAAAAACACTTTTTTTTTTTTTGATTTATTTTAGGATTTGACAGTTTTTATTTCAATTTTCTTTTAATTTCAAATTTTATTGTGTCCGGAAAGGTTGAATGCGGTATTTAAAATATTTTCAGTGTTCTGACTTCTACGACTGATTTTTTTTTTTCAGGTTCAGTTATTGCATGAGTAAAGTACCACATGGATTCTTCCTCCAAAAATCTTTCCTTTGAAGGGGAACGCACAAATGCCTCCTCATATCAGCGGGAGTGGATTGAGTATATTTTCACTCTGTTTTAAATCCTCGTTGGGGGCAGTTCCTACTTATGAAGTCTTTTTAGCAGCTTATTTGGTGCTTGTGGTCTGATGGAATTAGGGAATTAAATGGTTTCAATGCCCTAAGCCTCCTAAACGCCTTACTGTTGTCTTCTTTGCTTTATTGATATAGGGTACAAGATAAGCTAAAGCAGAGAGTGGTTCTTGAAGATGATTTCACGTGGACAATAGCCCCACAAGGCTCTTGTGTGGATCAAGTTGGCGATGTCGAGATACTTCAGTATATTGGAGGGGTTGATCTGAGCTTTGTGAAAGAGGACCCTTCTTTGGCTTGTGGTGCTCTTGTTGTCCTGGATGCTTCTACTTTGAATGTTGTTCATGAAGAATTTGAAGTTGTTCGATTGAAAGTACCATATATTCCCGGTTTCCTTGCTTTTAGAGAGGTTAACTTCTTAATATGACCCCGTGAATAATTTCTGTATTTTTTTTTATTATCCACTATATTTTTCAGATTTCAACAATTCTTTCAAGTAAACCCTTCTTCTGAGAGAAGAGCGAGGGTGTGCATGTTTGAAGCTTTTTAAGAGGAGGAAATTTTATAACTCATTCCATCCTGTGCATTGATATTAAATATCTAAAATGCCACTTATTTATGAGTTAAAAGGAGTCCATATCCTCTACTTCGGTAAAGGATTATTTAAAACTAATTGCAAGATAATATTAAGATAATAAGAAAGGATAAAAGAGGGATTTTAGGAGGAGGAATAAGGATGAACCTCAGTCCCTATCAATAGATGAACTAGGTGACCAAAAAACCTCATATGATTAGGTGGCTTGCATGCCTCTTCATGGAAATTTCTTCTTATTGTTGAAGTAGGCCCTATCTTGGTTGATGTAGCTTATATAAGTTTAGAAACAATGGCTAACCTAACTTGGTTAGGATTAGCACAATGTAGTGAACCATCCTATGATTTTTCCAGTAGCTTGGCTATTTGATCACGTAGACCCATTGTGTGGAGAGCCTCCTAGATCACCCCTTGGTCTTTGGGGATCTTGGTTGGATTGATTGATTTAGCTTTGGTTTGGTTAGATTAGGTAGCTTTAGGTCCATGAAAAAGCAGACTATTTTCATCTCATATAGATGTTGATGAGGATCATGGATTGGTCACCATATTGCCCTCTAAAAAGATGTCAATTAACCTTATGGAATTCTTGTGTAGTCCCTTGCTACACCTATAATAGGTCCCATGTCAATCGTCTGAAGTAGAATGATTTTCCTTGTCGAGGAGGAACTCTAGAGCTCTAAAGAAATCTTCTAGATTGCAATTTCTTTTTCCCTTTAGTTCCTTTTAGTTGACTTTCTATCATTGGGAGTACACTTAGGTAGTTATGATTTACTATTTCCATTTCCAGTTTCTACCCCTGTTTGGCGTGCCTTAAGGTGCAAGAAAAGCATAAAAAATATATATTCTAGTCGACACTTTGGTTTTACATGATGCAGTCTTCAAAGTTTTTTTTTTTCTATGTATCAATTTGTTTGTATACGATTGTACTATATTTCATAAACAGCTATAGAAATTATGAATTCAAGGAAAACTAGTAATCCAAGATATTACTATGTAGCCAATATCTTCGTTTGCCATCTAAATTCTTGAGTATAAATCCCCTGAATTGCTGCATAAAGCTTAAATGTATTGAGATAATTCTTTTTCTTTGGGGAGATGGCATTCAGCGTGGGTTGTTTTGTGCTAGTACTTGCTTGGGACCTATTAAAGTTTTCACCTATTTTAATGACAGAATGTAATCATCTTCAATGAGGTAGAAGTTTGCAATAGTAGCAGTAAACTTTGTTGTAAGCAAATTGTTTGTTATCTTTCTCTAATTTGTTTACAAACTTTCAATGCAAACTTGTTTGATAATTCTATTAATGTTGCGGTGCATCGGTTGACATTGATTTAATTTTTTGCAGGCTCCTATAATTCTCGGACTTCTGGAAAAAACGAAACAGCAAGCTCATCCTTTTTATCCGCAGGTGAACCTTTTACTCTTTTGGTGCACTTGGTTGTCCTTTCTTTTCAAATACATGTTCAGTGTGTATCTTTTCTGTTTTTTGTTATGATTGCTTTGACTTTGTGCAATTTACTTTTCAGTTTGAGAGGTAAATTAGATGTATAAAACAAAACCTGGTTTAAGCTTGTGCAATAAGTTTGTAATACTTTTATACTACGTAAATTTCTTAGCTTTGATACTGCATGGAGCTCAGTTGCACCTTCTTTCTGACATGTTGGTGTATTTCTTATTATTTATTCATATACTTGGCTTCAACTACTTAAATATCTTTGTTGGTAAAGGTTATCCTACGCACTATTATTTGGCCATTCATGTAATGGCCTTTTGAGGAGCTATATGCTTTATAACAATGATAATTTATGAATGTTCTAGTATTAAAACATATGGAGATTGGCATGACTTGATATTCTGCATAACTTAACTAATTTCTTGAATATTGATGCATTTTTTTCCATAAATTTTCAGCCTTGTTTTAGCAGTTCAGTATCATTGAGTTGCATTTAAACAGAAATTTTCTTTTTCCAATTCCAACAGCTATTAATGGTCGATGGTAATGGGATTCTTCATCCTAAAGGTATGCTCTGGAAATCTTGTTGTTTATTATTAAATTTGAAAACTTCATTGTTCAATGTTTCACCGCCTTGTTAGACACATCGATGTACAATTCATAATTCTATGGGCAAGCTTCTCTCACAATGCACTGCAAATGAATGTTTAAAATATATTTGTTATTGATCATGCTTACATATTTCTAATTAAGCTTCATTATAGGTGTAAATACCATAGTGGACCACAAGCTATGTAAAGAAAGTTTTTATGGCTAAAATAAATTGCATATGCTTGACCGCACCATATGTTTATCACCTTGTCTCCAAATCAAACCCAAGATGAAGTTTTCAATTATGAATTTATTCCTTTCTAACCATTGGGAGAACTTAGCATAGCAGTAAAACTAGTAAGCAGATAATCATGAAACACTTGAAAACATTTTTATACTAAATTCTTTGTCAAGAAGTGTGGGCATAATAAAACATATGAGACAGACAAAAACCAAAGGCATTACGAGATGAGCTAACTATGCCAACAACTTTATACTAAAGTAACATCATGGATGCACACATTCATGATTCAAGTATGTTTTCACTATTGAGATCAAATAAAACTTAGTAGAAACATACATTTAAAAAGATTAAATCATTAAGAGCATAATAGAGACTAGCTAGCATCTATGAGATTAAGTGATCATAACCATTTAATTCAAACTTATCTCAAATATGGCAACACAATTAATAAAATAGTCTATATCTATATATAACATTTATTTTTTTTGGGAAAATTTGTTTTTAATTTTATCAGGATTATTTCTGTATCTCTCTAGGTCTAGAAGATGTTACACTCTGGCAACATGGGATAAGGGGTTAATTCCAACTCTTGAGATAAGCCTCAAAAATCAAGCATGAAAGAAGTTCTATATACAATAGTTATAAGCAAAACATGTAAAAGTAGGCATAAAAGTACCTATTATTATTGCAATAATATAGTCTATAACAAGAGATCAATAGGAAATTAACAACTATTGAACAGTAAATGAGAGAAATAATTACTTAAGTGATAAGTAAACTCTACCCACACTAGGGGTGTAAGCAAGTGGAGCCATGCATGAGTCATTCTTGGCTTAAGTTTGAGTTGGATCTTGAGTTTTAGTCCACAAGTTCAAGTCATCTCATGAGTTGGCTCATTATCATGGAAGGGAGAAAATAATTTTGATTCAAGTAATTACTATAATAAAATAATAAAATTAATATGAAACTCAAAGAAAAATAATAAGAATTCACTTGCTATAATAATGCGAGATATGCCTTTAAATATTTTTAACAACTTTTACTAAATTATTGAATTTTAATATATTATAAGCTTATTTTATATTGATATTTTTTAAACAAGTCGATTCATGAGCTAGTCAAGGCTAACTCAAACTTGGCTCATTAGCTTATTGAGCTTAAAGCTCAGGAGCCATTTGTTAAGATGAGTTTGAGCTGATTCACAAATTGGCTTGACTCATTCACATCACTAACCTAAACTCAATTTAAGTATAAGTACAAACTACAACAAAAATTTAAATATTGATTATGATAACTATTGTCAAGAGTTTGCTCTTGTAATGATGGTTTACTAAATACATGGTAGAACCTGTTATAAGAAAATTTTAATAATGAATGAGTTTGACATTTCAAACTCAATAAGTAACTTTTGTTTATTAGCATAAAGAAAAAAAATCCCAAGATAGTACCCGATTATTCATAAGTAGTCAATTATAGTAATTCAATTTGGCCTCTTGGCTATTGAAAATTGATCTCAGTTGATCCTTAGGATTAATTTAAATGTTAAAGTTATCCTCAATCATTAACTATGAGGTTATTTTAGGAATAGTGAATGCACAAATTTTTTTATATTGCTATATTTTTGCACGTAATGAATTAATTTTGAAATTTATTTAATGAGGGAAAAATTATAATTATTTGTTTGAGCAATATAAATTTTGATTTATTACTCATTAAGTAAACGTCGAATTTAATTTATTACATGTCAAAATAGAGTAATATAAAAATATAATTTTATTCACATTTTTAATTCCTAAAATACTAGGTACAACAAACTATAATATTTGAGAATAGCTAAGAAAAAGTAATATAAACTATGATTCATATTAATTAAATGTCAAAATTTTTTATTACATGTGAAAATATATCAATATAAAAAATATAATTTCATATATACTTATTATTCATAAAATACTCTCATATTTAATAGTTGGAGTTAACTTTAATGATGAAATTTGGATAAGAGTTTATTAGGATCAAGTTTCAATAGTCATGGACCAAATTAGAATGCTATGAAACTCAGGACTAAGTTGGCCATTTATTAATGGTCGAAGGACTATTTTGAACTTTTTCTCAAAGCGTACATGACATGGCCTTCCAATATGTAATATGAACAATGAAAAAGACATTTTACTATGTAATAATAGTGTATCGAATGTCATCAAATTATTATGTCTGCTTAATATTATATGGCCAAAACGAACAAGCATCATATATCTTGAGTTGATCCACAATATAGTGATGTTTGTGATCATTTATATGGAAACAATGATTCATACATTTTTATTCTAACATATCCACGTTCAGTTGCATTGGATATAATCATAAATATTTATATTCGACTCATTAGTCATTTTTCAATTTTTTTATGCCTACATAGATTTATAGTCAGTTTTACTATATCCATAGAATCGGGAAGGCATGCACTTACCTATGGAAATCTAATGATTTTTAAACAAGTCGTTACTTTGTGGTTATGTTGGCCAGCTAGCTAATGTCCATAATGGTTTATTGACCACCATATGTGTGTGTGTATACTTTATGTTATAAGCATACATATAAAAGGTATTTTGTAATTAATATGACTAGTGCTTACTCTATATTAAAAAACATGATTTACAGTAATAAGGTTTGTTGTTTTCAATTGAGATAATGTACCTAAAAATACATTTTGCCATTATTTGATCATTTAAAATTTTAAGGAATTTATGTAACAATAGTAATCAAGGAAAAACTACATACCTTACATGATTATTTCATTATGAATATTAAATGAGATTTATTAAAATATGTATAGCAATAGCTGATTGTGAATGTTTACAACTGGCAATCTATTAACTACTTAAGAACTATTATGAGCATCATGACTAACACTCCTAAGGAAGAAGGATATGTTTATCTTCTAACAATGCAATATTCAAAATTGCACTCACCCAAAATCCAAAGGGACATTACTAATTGACTATCAACTTTACAGTTCCACACAATATAAATTCTCAATCATTTACACACATATGTATATAATCATTAATTATAATTATTAGTTAATATAGGTTCAACCTTGTTGACAAAAATTCCCTTATAATAAACACATTAATTATTATTTTTACTCCTTATAATATTAAACCTAAACATGTAATATATTTTAGAATTAACTGAAACAAAATATAACTCTAAGATTAAAGGAAAGAACTAAGTCGTTCAACATACTTAAGGTAATAAGAAGAAATAATGTTTGAACAGCAATGAGAAATAAAACTTCACAGTGAACCTTTTATAAAGGATATATAAGAATTAAAGGATCACTTCATGGTTAAAATTTTAAACTTATCATTTTGGATTGGCACCACGAATTTATTAGTAATATTTTGGCTTCCATTTACATATGACCTTCAAGGCTTCTTATGAAAAAAATATTTTAAAACAAAATTACTTGATGCTATCACACTCACTAAGTGTAAAAATGAGTTTAACTTATGGGCAAAATCCTTTATAGATGAGAGGAGAGTCGACAAATCTTACAATGGAAAGAATGTTCAAATAAATTTAGATCATATGTACATCATGTACTTGATCTTCTTCGAGCAACCAAATAGAGTGGATAAGATCTTAAGGGACAAAATGAAGTCATTCAACTACTCTTGTGATGGGAGCGTTGACAGAAAGTCTCAATCCAAGGGGTTTATTTTCAAAAGTTAAAATTCTTAAGTTGCAAATATAAATACTTTCATCAACACATCTTGATGTTGGTCAAGTTGATAGAAAATTTTAACCAAACGAGATACTATTATCAAAACGTTCCAAATCTTAATGCAAATTATTTTAGGCTTAAATCCCGATGAAATATAAAAAATTTAAAAAGTTATAAAATTTAAAAATAGTTAAATGAAATATACCATTTAAAGCTTAAAATAATAATTCATTCACCCTCTACAATAGTTTATTATGGTGATAAATTTGAGCTTAACTAAGCTTATAAAGAGCTAATATTATTAGGTGTATCTTTATAATCAATTTTAATGATTTCACACTATTAAGGATGTAACAAATATTTTTATTCAAGTGATTTTACCATCCAATGACACCATGAAAAGAAATTGTTATATTCAGGGCCCACTGATCGAGTAATTTTTGCGAAATAACATCATTAAATTATGGTTATGAATGTAGCTTGTAAGTTCCCTAATGGTCTAAATCCCTTGAGTGGTGAATCATGATGTGACTTTTATAGAGCATGAAACCCTTTGTCAGCTAAAATTAACTTAAAATTATCCCCTTAGACAAATATCCATCCCATATTTAATGGTTTGCTTAAATGACACAACTCATGGTTGCTAACAAGGATCCTTCTGATTAAGTATAGCATGGGTCACGACAATTGAAGATGATGAAACCAAGGATTTTGATCAAGTTCATCTTCATGTTCTACCATTTGCTCTAAGCTATTGGTGGTTAATTTTTAAAATTTAAAATCTACTTGTTGTTACTAAACCCTAAGTACTTCACGCCTAATGATTAGCATTAATAAATAATTTTCTCTTGTGACATGGAGGGGTAATTAGCCATAAGGGCTGCACCTATGAGAAATTTGGAACTTGACCCTAAAGTCTTGTTAAAATAAGGACAAAATCTCTGGATGGTATCTTCTTAAAATAATAATATGCCTTTTGAAAATTTGACTTGGAGTCACACACTCTCTGGAGAGTTGGACATGAATGTTCAGTGCCCCCAATAAACCTTTACCTTTAACTTACGAATTTATTAACATCTCTCTCCCATTAGAATTATTCTACCTTAAACTCAGATTTTGATGTTTTATTGATGGCTGTTGAATTAAATATCTTGGATTTTGTTACAATTATCTTAACAAACAAATTATTTATTAAGTTTTGATATTGTTTATCAACAAGCATTATATCATTTAATCTAACATCTAATCCCTTTCGTTGTTAACTTTCTTTCTCTTTTGCATCAATATACTTTGTGGTACTTAATTGAAAGTACTACGTGCTATGCAGGCTTTGGTCTAGCTTGTCATCTCGGTGTCTTATCTAACATTCCTGCTATAGGGATTGGGAAGAATGTAAGTTTTTTTCTATATACCATATTAAAATAACATGGGAATGCCCTTTTTCATGAATTAGTGCTGCTTCTTTGTTGTTGATTGTAGGGGTGGTTTCTCTCTTCTAAGAAGTTTTTGTGCCAACAGTTTAGAAATAATTGTGTTCCAATTTGTACTGTGCTTGTATGCATCCAGAACATCCACATATGTTGCAAATTATTTTTTTATACAAAGTGTAAGTGATCGGGTTAGCAAAGCTTTGCTGAAACACACCAAAAAAAAAAAAAAAAGGCTTTGCTAAAACACTGCAGGAGTGCAAATGAAATCAACCTGGTGTATTGTTTTACTAGACTACTCTCCTACTCTCCTAGCTTTGTATATCCCTATTTGTAGGAGAGATCAGCATCAGGTCAATGGTGCAAAGTTAGGCATGTCTTTGTCAGGTATCATAGGTAGGTATGGAGAAAGAAATTCAAAAACTGTGAATCAGCATATGGACTTAATATTCAATCACTGAAATGATTAGAGATTTTGCCTGTTTTATAAACTTTTCTGCGTTAGCACAAATTTTAAATTTTTAACACAGCCTTGATAGGAATGCTACGAGGACTGATGCAGATCAACTTCGACAAGTCATCCAATTTAGTCACCATCATCGTATTCATGTTTGATTAGCATTATTTACATGTTTATGTTATTGTCTTTTTTATTATTGGACTTAATTTAAATTAGTCATAGGTGTCGATTATGCAGTACAAGTTCCTCAGCACAGTAACTACCCAAGGACATGACCCAGTTCCAGTCTCAACTACATCCTATGCGATAAAGTCATTGATTTCCTTTTTTTTTTAATCTTTATTCATGTGCCGCATGAAGAGTACCTGTTAGACTTTATTTTTTATGCTTGTTTATTTAGTAGTTGTGCTAGTAATCCTGTTTCTATGCACATGGATATAATGGATTCTTGGATGGAGGTAAATTTGGAATTTTAGGCACCTTTTTCTGCTTAATTTCCATCCTCTCCTTTTTGATTGTCTCACTTGAATCCCAAAGTTTCCCCCCTCTTTCTATCTTTCTTTTTTTAGTTCTCTTCTTCAATATTCAATCTTCAGGAATGTTGAAATCATGGTGTTCCAAGAGGGAAGAAGATGAAATCATGGAGTCTTAAGTAAACCAATCAGGATAAACCATCAATTTTGTTGTCAGTGCTTCTGATCCTGTAAGCCATGAAACCCTTCTCTTACCCACACCCTCTCTCTACGTGTCATCTCCACCCACTCCTCCCTACCCACCTCTCTTGTTGCTTTATGATTACTCAGGAAAAACGTTCAGAAATCTCCACCATCCAAGGATGTTAGGGAGTTCATTCTTCACGAGACAAGTTGATTTTTATTCAACTAGATTTCTCCTAAACTTATGTTAGGAATTTAGATATGGGTTCTACTTCCTATAGGTGCAAGCATCCATAGTTAATTATTGCTCTTACCATAATATGAGAGTACTCTTGATTTAGGTTGGAAATAAATATTTATCTTTGTTACATATCAGTGTTTAGTGGTATGGTGTGGATGACTATTTGGGATAAATGAGAGTAATTTCGATTAAGATTCCATAGTTCTGTCATTTCATGACTACTATTATTCCAATCTACCAACATTAGAGGGTTATTAACCGTAATGTTCTGGGAATCTGATTAACAGCCATGAGTTGCCTCATCCTGGGAATCCCAAGTAGATTAGAGTTGTGCATGTGTTTATTTAATTATTTAGTCTTATAACTCAGTCCTTTGGAGAAAATGATTTGAGAATTTTTATCAATTAGTTTGGGTCATTTTTTACATGAAGTTGGCATTATAGACATAAACTGAGCTTACATCCAATGGAATGCTTGATTGAGTAGGACTTATGAGTTGGGCTTACATTCATTGGAATGTTGTGCTAAATGTGAACAATGTTTGCTTTGCAAACACAGGTTGGACTTATCTTTGTTAGAAAGCTAATATTTTATATGAATTTCATTCTATCTTATGAATACGAGTTAGTCTTATATTTATCGAAGTATCTAGACTAACTATAGGGTCGGCTTTGCGGATAAATAATTGGGCTTACATCTATTGGAATATAAATTATGAAAATGTTTGCTTTGCAAATATAGGTTAGACTTATATTTGTTAGAAAGTCAATGCTTAATACAATTTACTTTGTAAATGTATATTGGACTTACATCCCTTTGAAATGTTATTGATTGATTCATTCTATGAATACATATTGGACTTACGCTTTTTTAGAATGTCATGTTTAAAGTGTGGTTTGCTTTACAGACAATGTGTGCACTTACATTCATTGGAATCCCGGAGTCTAAAGTATGGGATTTGCCCTGCGAATGGACTTTCGATTTTCATGTTAATAGTGATTGAAGTTTACCTGTAAACATGCATAGGGTTTACATCCATTAGAATTGCATGTTATTATGTGATTGAAGCCTACCTTGCAAACATGCATAGGGCTTACATCTATTAGAATGTCATGTTAATATGTGACTGAAGTCTACCTTGCAAATGTGCATAGGTCATACATCCATTAAAATGCCAATTTGGAGTGAACTTTTGTTAGAAAGTTGAGTTAAACTGCCTTAAACTCATTGAAAGGTCATTTATTAACATGAAGTCTACCTAGCAGACATTTGACTAGGTGAAACTCATCTTGTGAATATAAATTAGACTTATATTCATTGGAATGCCATAATTCACATGATTTTAATCTCAATTTTTATATTTTTAGATAAATCTTTGATTTATTTTTATAAATGAATCTTTGATTTGATTTTCTTTATTATTTGAGATGAATCTTCAATTCAATTTCATTTTTATGTTTGAGATGGACTCTTTATTTAATCTCATTTTGTGTTTGGGGTGATTCTTTGATTTAATTTCATTTATATGTTTTGAGATGAGTCTTTGATTCAATATCATTTATATTTTTGAGATGAATCTTTGATTCAATCTTATTTATATCTTGAGATAAAATCTTTGCTTCAATCTCATTTATGTGTTTTGGGATGAATCTTTGATTCAATATCTTTCATGTGTTGAGATGAATCTTTGATTCAATCTCGTTTATATGTTTTGAGATGAATCTTTGATTCAATCTAATTTATATGTTTTGAGATGAATCTTTGATTCAATTTCTTTCATGTATTGAAATGAATCTTTGATTCAATCTCATTTATGTGTTTTGAGATGGATCTTTGATTTAATATTATTTTTAAAATTGAAATGAGTCTTTGATTTGAATATCATTTTCTGTTTGAGATGAATGTTTGATTCAATTTCCCAAGTGGGGAAAGCTTTGATTTTTTACATTGAGTTATATCCAAGTCTTTAACATATGATTATAGGATTTCATTTAAGTCTTTAACATGAGATGTTTGAATTTCATTCAAATCTCAATACATTGTATTTGATCAATCGAGTGAGTGTAATTATGTTTCGATGTGTTTATGTGTGGGCATTTTGTTCCTAAAGTTATATTTGTGTATTTTAAGGATTTTTCATAAAATTTGCATGTGAGTAACATGATCTTAAATTTGTTAGATGTATTAATGATTTAGATTCGCCTATTTATGATCCTAATTGAGTTACACTTGGTTATATTCAATAATTCAACATTCGACATTTTTTCTTGATTTTTATTAAAATCAGTAAGTAATATATTTTTATGAAATTTCAGTAACATGACATTTTAGTAGGGGTGTCAATTCGGGGTCGGGTTCGGGTCTGACCTGAATTTGACCTGACTCGAATAGGTTTGACCCGAACCCGACCCATTCATTAACAACAACAACAACAAACCTTAATCCACTAGGTGGGTAATTTCTACTTCATGAATTGTGTCCATTATGTGTCAAATTCTCATTTAAATCAAGTATACTAAGATCATTTTTATACATCTTAACTAAGTCTTTTAGTCTACCTCATCTTTCTTAACATAAGGCAAATCTAATGCATCTACTCTCCTAATCGGGTCATCTGACGGTTACGCTTTATGTGGTCAAGCCATCTAGGCGACTCTCCCTAATCTTATCTATCCTGAGCTACTCCAACTTTTCCTGAATATACTCATTTTGCATTCTATCTCTAAGAGTAAAGCCACTCATCCACCTAAGCATCCTCATCTCAGAACTTAATCTTATGCTTCTCTTTTATTGGCCAACATTCGCCATAAGTCATTGCAGGGTCTTACCACCATCTTATAAAATTTTCCCTCAAGTTTAAGTGGAACTTTTTATCACATAATAAATGCATTCCTCCACTTCAACCATCCAACTTGAATTCTACTAATAACATCTCCATCTATTTCACCATCATTTTGAACAATGAGCCTAAATATCTAAAACGCCACTCTTATTAATGACTTGTTCACCTAATATCACTACCACTAGAACTTACAACTAAAATTACACTCCATATATTCGCTTTAGATCTACTTAAACGAAAACCTTTGACTCTGAGTTGACCTCCATAATTCAAGTTTTTGTTGGACTCCTCTCTAGTCTTATCAACAAGAAGAATGTCATCAAGAAAAGCATACACCAAGGTACATCTTCTTGTAAATGCTTAGTAAGAGCATCCATAACTAAAGTAAAAAAGATAAGGGCTTAAAGCTAATCCTTGATGTAATCCAACTGAAATAGGAAAATATTTTGTCAATCCTCCTTGTGTTTGGACACAAGTAAATCGCCTAGTATACATATTAATGACTTGAATATAACCAATATTAACTCATTTCGTTCTAGAACTCTCCAAAGAACATCTCTTGAAACTTTATCATAAGCTTTCTAAATCAATAAATATCATATGTAGATCCTCCTTACTTTCTCATGCTTCTCCATCAAACCCTTAACAAATGTATAGCATCCATAGTAGATCGGCATGAAACCAAACGATTGTGAAAACTATCACATCAACCTATGCTTAATTACTCTCTCCCATAATTTTAATGTATGACACATTAACTTAATTCCTCTATAATTTGCACACTCTTGGACATCACCTTTATTCTTAAATATAGAAACCAACAAACTCTTTCTCCACTCATCATCTTTTAGTTTTAAAATGACATTAAAAAGATTTGTAAGCCAAAATTCCTTGATCTCCTAAACATTTCCACACTTCTATTGGAATATTATCCTGTCCCACTGTTTTCCACATTTTATTTTTTTAAAGCTTCACTAACTTCAAATTTACTATCTGATAAAAATAAAATTTTTTTATTTTTAGTATTAAAGTTGCTAAAATCAATCGTCTTTCAGATCTTTCATCAAAAGTTTATCAAAATACTTCATCCTATTTTCAATATCCTTTTCTAAAAAAATCATTTTATTATTTTCATCCTAAATACATCTCACTTTATGTCTTTACTTCTCCTATCTCTTTGGATGCTAACTTATCATTCTTTCACCTTATTTGATATCTAATCTATTGATAAATCAAAAATTTAAATTTTTTTCAGATCATATATCTTCTTTTCTTAAAATATCTACATTTTATATCTTTCCCAATTCTCGGGTTTTTTTAAACCAAGTTTTATAACAATACTTTTATTTTTTATCTTTTCTTCATACTCACCTATTCTTATTAAAAAGGTTTTTTTCTTTTGATTCTCCAAACATCTTTTAGAATTTTAATTTACTTATTTTTCTCACATAATGTTTTCCTTAACATCCATCCCAAATTCTAATCTCTTTATTTATATTTTTATTTGTGTTCTTTCATAATTTTGAATAATTTTGTTTTTTTCTTACAACATTTCATTAAACGTCAAAATTTAAAAACAACAACCCGACAACCACGACTTGAATGATCTATTTATGTATGTATTTTAAGTCAAAATCGAGTCAAAATTGAGTCAAATTCGGATTTGTGGGTAAAAATCAGGTCAATTTCGGGTTCGTGGGTCAATTTTGAGTCAAATTTGAGTTGGTAAGTCAAAATCGAATCAATTTTGGGTTGGTGGGTCAACCAACCCGCACAAAATTATTCCAACTCAACTCGATTTTTCGAAGCCGAAGTTATCGCTTCAGTCAATTTTTTTGACACCTCTACATTTTAGCAGTGCTATGTTCGTGAATACCAGTACAAGTTTGCATATATAAATTTAAACTCAAAATTTGAGAAAAGGCATGACTCCTAGGCTCTCACCCATAAACATCCTTAATGATGACATAATGATTTTTTTGATAATGTAGAATCTTCTTATTGTCACTAAAATGGATTCTCTTATGATCCCTAAGCAAATAAAATGCTTTAGTACATTTAATTGATAAATTCTTGAGTGTGGGCTTCAAAAATTCTTGGTCCAACTTTGTTATAATCGAAGTTTAAAATTACATATTTAGGTATTGAGACATTTTTCATAGATGAGGTGAGGCGTAAACCTCACAATCAATAAATTGCACAATATAAGTTGTATACATATCAAAGTACAAAGCAAGACGTAATATTTTAATACCTATACTACTAGCATATTAAAATATAACACATGGTGGAAAGTAAGTATTATGGAACTTATTAATATTTTGATATCAAATTATGAAGAAATAAATTTTATTTAAATATCAAAATAATATAAGATATTAATGTAAGAATTAATGTCATAACAATTCAAAATAAATTTAATATAATGAGTTTTTCTTTCCTCCTCTAATTATCCAATATCAAAGTAAGAACATCATAAGTAATGATGGTGGCAGTAGTGTCCTGTGTTATGCATAAAGAGCAGAGAAAGCATGAGAGTGACACTTGGGTAATGTCCATCCCAAGATTAGTTGTATGTGTGTTAGGGTGCTTGTGTTATTTGGATAATTAAAATTTATATTTGATTTTTTTAAAAGAATACCTAGACCTTAAGTGCACGTTTCATAAAAAATTGAGGCCAGGCCTTGAGGTGCACCTCAGATAGCACCAATGAGGTGTAAGTCTCATTGCGATTTTTCCAAAAAGCCTTGAGACAGGTTTTTTTTATCGTGCAATTTTAGGCAAGGGTTATAATCAAGTGATTTTAGGCTAAATTTTTAAAAGGAAGATTGGATTTTCATATATGATACTAGTCAAAGATTTTGCCATTTAACGAATACTTTATGACTTGATTCAAAGGTTTCTCATAGGAGTAAGCCTATTATTAATTATGCCTCATGATCATTAGATAACTTTTGGTTTAGGCTAGTTAGTAGGTATTATGATACTTTTGTTTATAAAAATTATTTGAATTTGGAGAAGAATATATCACTTGATGACAGCTTCATTAAAATATCATGGGTTTGTCATCCTATGGTGGTTTGTGAGGAGAGGTACTCTACAATAAGTTTTGTTGTCTAGGGGGACCACATCAACTTAGGGGGAAAACTTATTAAAAGAGGATAAATCCAAGTGATCTTAGCTAATTGCGGGCTTTATGCTTTATGAGGCGTGCCTTATGGCTTATAATTTATAAACTTATCCATTGATTTAGGCTCTAACCATAACATTAATTGCAATTAGACTAGCCTTCTAATCAAGGGGCATGTGCCATGTCATTATTAATGTGAGATTTGAGTGCAATTATATAAATACACATGGTATGACACTCATTATGAACTTTGGTCAAATCGACATTGTCATGATTGACAAGCTAGTATAATTGATGGACAGGTGATTGTTTTTGGTGCAAGCTATTTATTGAAGTGTTTTTAAATTTTTATTAATATTATTATTTTTTATGATGTATATTTTTTTTTCTCTTGTTATGTAGATTAGTCATGACATCATGATTTAGTGTTCTGACAATCGGGTGTAGTTCATCTTTTCTTGGGTGTTCTTTTTTAGTGAAGAGGATAACCAAAATGTGGAGTTCATGGCTCTCATTTACTGGTTCAATCCAATTATGACCAAATGTTTAGGAGGGTGCCCCTCATGTTATTGTGGTGAACCAACTTATAGAAGCCTACATCAATTTTTTGTGCTGCACAGCTTGTTGGAATATGAGTAGACTTCAAACAAACTATAAAAGGAGGTAAAGGAGAAGGGTCCTCAAGTTTGAGAGTTAAGAGAGATGTCCCTCCAAGTAGAGTAGAGGGCATAGGGGCTACCTTAGGCATTAATATATTTTATTCTCAGTGTGCATGGGATCCCTACTTTTAAGATATTTTCTCTCTAACTGAACCATTGTTACCAATGTTCTTCCCAAATGTTTTTAAATATTTATAGTGAGAAATCTTAGTAGCTACATATCTCATTACTATAATGCACTCAAGATTACTTAAATTTCAAATTTTTATCAATATCCTTTTATATTCTTTTCCTAAGAAAAAAAATTAATTTTTCATCCAAAAAAAAAAAATCTTTAGATATTTAATTTTCATTCAAATTCATTCTCAACATATAACAAGTTAGGATTTCTTTATTGTATACTCTCAATTTAATAAGAGTGCAAATGTTGTGGTTTATTTCCTTAGAAAAATGAATAGACTCTAGCAAATCCAAGGACTCAAACTTGGTTCAAGGGAAAATGGAGTACAATTAGTGAGAATAATTTCATAGATGAGGTTACTGATTTCTATTATCATATTGCTTTAAGAGAAGGGGTGAAAAAACTAATCCATGATTTCATGAATTTTAAAGGCCATTTACTTGTTTTTCATAATTTTTATCAATTATTTTGATAAAGCAAGATTCCAAATAATGTTGATGAAGCTTTCAAAATCCATGATTAGAAGAAAGTTATCATAAAAGAAATTTAGATCTTAGAGAATAATGATGTGGGAAGTTTTTAAGCTTCCAGTAGAAAATAATAAAGTGGTTGAAAATTGATATTTACAATTAAATATAAAGTAGATAAGAGTGTGGATAAATTTAAAGTTTGACTTATTGCAAAAGAGTATATCTAATCAAAAGGTATTGACTATCCAAAAACTTTATTCCTTTATATGTAATTCAACACATTTTTTATTTTTGCTCTCCATGATACCAAATTTTGCTCAATGATGTATCATTAAGAATTATTTGAATGAAACTCTCCTCTTTTTTTATCTTAGGTGGTCGGTTAGCTCTCCTCTCTCATGGCTAGAGTGTGGATTCTTCTCCTTACCTCTTTGTTGACTTGCACATACATCTCATAAGCTGAATTAAGCACACATGGTGAAATCGACGGACTATGGATGTGACACTATTTTGATCGACGTTGAAATCCCCTATCATCATCAAAACTAACCAAAATGTCCTCTAGTTGCAAAATTGTTGCTCCACTACATCTAGAATGCTAAAATTTTGTAAGAGAAACCCTTGCATCACCCAAAAGTTGCTCGATGGAGAAGACGAGCCATTGATGTGATTTCATGCATTTCAAAGTTGGAAGGCCTCAATGACATCCAAATGTACTTCGCTTGAGAAATTGATTGTGCTAATATCGTCGTCAAAACGTTGAATTCTACCAAACGGGATCTTTGCAATTGATTTGATTGAGTCTATGCGAGTGTTGAGCGAGTGCATGTGATGTCACGTGATTTGAAGTTGAAATTGCCTCAAGCGATGCCAGAATCATCTAAACGACATCTGATTGTGAAACGGATTGCATCATTGCATTCAGAATGCTGAATTTACCCAGAATGGACACTCATATTGCTTGGGGTCATTGCACGAGAAATTTCGTTGAAATCTCATGTATTTCAAGGTAAATTCACGCAAATTGAAGTTGTCAGACTGCCATGCTTTATCTCATGTCACGTTCCATTGGACATATCACTCACAATGCTATGGGATTTGAAAATTCGCCACTGACCTCTCGATAAAGAGAGTGTAAATTAACGTCAATTAAATTTTTAGAAGGTAGATGCATTTGTAGATAAGACATCACTCAAAGATTTCTATGGTATATTGCTTTATGATAATATGTGTAGGTAGACAAAGTTCTGACGAGATGAGCCTTTGATAGAGAATCTTAGA
Organism: Cymbidium sinense; assembly: GCA_021442155.1. Taxonomy (NCBI): domain Eukaryota; kingdom Viridiplantae; phylum Streptophyta; class Magnoliopsida; order Asparagales; family Orchidaceae; genus Cymbidium; species Cymbidium sinense. Next base: position 155,070,267 of record CM038221.1, read on the forward strand.
ATTCTCGACTCTTAGCATTTAGGTTGGATTGATCTAATTAGTGCTAGAAGGGTTGTTGATATGCAGTGTAGATATCACCACGATGAGCATGGTGATACACTTGTTATAATATGAGTCAAACTCATACAAATATAAATGACATTTCTAATAAGATAATTTGATTTATAACTAAACACGACTTCATTAAATGAATTATCCTTATGCATGATTATTTTTGTTGTTTACTGTCTATATTTTATAACTTTACAAATTATTATTCTTACACTTCAAAACATGTTTTTACTTGTTATTACAATCATGCAACTTCAATTTTACATGCATGTCGTCACCACTAGTCTCTCTAGGCTATTAACCTTTGATATTATGCATTGATTTTCAGTCAAGAATGAGGAGGGTAGTGACTTGATCGGATTGTTGACTTGTATAACTTTTGGTGTACAGTCTTAGGAGATTGTAAAGTCCTTTTGGGAGTATGTATAATTTATGTTTCGGTCCTTTTAGATGCTCTATATTAATGTTGGAATTTGATTTTACACGCTTCCAATTATGTGATTTGAATATGAAAAGATTGCTAGAAGAATTCAAAATATAAAAGTTTGCTAGTAACGATTGGGTGAGATTTAGTTTTCACCTACTAGTTCCGAACTTATATATGTCAGAATGCGTTGGTATAAGCTGCGTTTGACTGAGTTATTCTATTCTGTTATATCTCAGGCAGAAGCGAGAAAAAGAGGGTTGTTTGGGGCGTGATAACCTTCATGTTGATATTGGGTTCTTCCTATCTCCTTTCAGAGCTGTGATTTTTATGCAATTTTCATTGTTTTACTTTTCCAATTTTAATATTCAACGTGAACCTTAGTCTAAGGTTGTGCACTAGTCAGTTTGAATCAAAAAATCGAACCGAACCGACATTATTTGATCAATTTAGTTTAGTTTGCAAACTTACGGTTTGATTTTCAATTGTAAATACTAAGCTATTTAGCTTTTGGTTCAATTTAAAGAAAAAGATCGATTAACTGAATAAACTGAATAAATCAAAATAGTTTAAAAATTAAATATAAATATATATTTTTTGTTATAAATGCGAAGGTATTTGTATAAATCAATAGATTCTATTTGTTTGAGAATTATATAATATATACATTTATTAGATTGTGTTTTTAATTAATTAGTTTATAAATAAATGATTTTTTTTATATGTTATTTGGTTTAATCAAAAATCAAATCGAATTATAGTTCAGTTTGATTAGTTCGGTTTTATACATTATTTGGATTGTTCGGTTATTTTAAATTATTCAATTCGGTTTTTTCTGTTTAACAAAAGAAGTTGGCCAAACTAACCGAATGCACACTCTTACTTTAGTTCATGATTTATAAATCTAAAGCAAATAATGGTGGGCATAACTCTCCAATTGATTCTGATATAGTGAATTTATGGTCCTGCCTGTATGCCATTTTCTTTTGGATAACTTTTGCAATAAGAATAGTTTTTCTTACTTATCTTAAATAGCATGCATATTCTTGTATACCTTTCTTTTTTTAAGTTTTTTTTTTTGAATCTCTCATTCAAAGTTTAATTGCGCCTTGCTTCCAGTTGCATCATGTGGACGGTCTTACCCAGTCTGGCGTAAGGCAATTTCTAGAAGCTGGTGAAAGAATGGTAAAGGATATCATACCATTAGTTGGGAAATCAGGTCAAACTTGGGGAGCAGTAAGAGTGCTCTATACCTAAGTAGTTTAAGTATTCTCTTTGATCTTCGTTCCCCTTCTTTTCCAAATTTTAACTACTAAAAAATTTTAAATCTGAAGTTTGAAGTTTTACAAGTGAATTTTTTTAGTGAAACGACTTCAATATCCTGAAAACCGATTGCTTGAGATCAGCGGTCTACATTGAAAACTCATATACATGAAGTTTGTAGGAAAACATTATGAAATGAGTGTATATCATGGAGAATGGTTATGTTGTCATTATCAAAAACAGTTATTGACCTAAAAATGCAACGACTCAGCGCTGCAGTAGTTTTGGTTCCAAAATTCTTGTACATGTGAGCTGAACATGAGCTGCCTGTGAACGTGAAACTAGATCGACAACCCTCGCATCATGCCAAGAACATGATTTAGCATTTTGGCCTCAGAGAAATCTAGAGAAGTCCGTCATTTAAGTGTTAGTTTCACCTTGTATGATTTGTTCTTTCAGTTCTATTCGCTTATCTCACAGTGCATGTCCTCTTTAATCTGATATTTTCTGTGAGACTAGATTACTTAAAACAAGCTTTGAGGATTAAATTGATGAATATTGAGGGAGGAAATTTTCATATAAGATATAATACCTACCGAAGACAAATATGTTCTCTATTAAGGGCATTGATCCTCTAAAAGGTATGTAATTAGTAGAGTTTTCTGTGGTTACAACAATAGTGAAAAGCTATCAACTAAAACTACTAATTTCCTAATGAATAATGATTCAGGAACTCAATTACTTCCATTTCTAAAATATTGCATCTCTAGTTGTGTAGTGTCTTACTAATTCTAGTTAATTTTCTTTATTTATTTTTTTTAATTGTGTTTATTTACTCTTCAGTTTCATTTTTTACGCTTTTATGACCACCATTATTAGTCTCGTTCCAGACGACTTTTTTTTTTCCGTTCTCAATACTGATTTGATGACCTTGGGAGGGTCTGGCAAGAATTGAAATTAGCAATTATAATGTTGACTTTTGTTCTTTTCCTTACAATTATATCATCACTTTGAAACATAAATGATAAAATGCTGTTAAGATTTTTCTAACTTGTTTGCATTTAAATGATAATGCTTTGTTACTGATTAAATTGCTCGTCACTATGTGACTTGCTTGTTGGTCATCAACTTCAGTTTTGGATTTGATTTATCATAGATTCTTCACCATTCCGGATAGCACATTACGGTCTGTCATTTTGAATGGACAAATGCTGAGTTCAAATTTTCAGGCCATGCGTTCAACTCCTGATTCATTAAAACCAATTTATATATCACCTGGTCATCGAATATCTATTGATTCATCCATCAGAGTTGTCAAGCGGTGCTGCAAGTTTCGTGTGCCTGAGCCAATCCGACAGGTATGTTATACACATGCTATTGAACTTAGCTTGTGTGCCATGCGCATAGATAACTACTGCATGTTTTATGTTGAGAAATCAATGTTTGTCATTTGGTGCTTTGAAATACTTTTCACAGGCTGATATCAGATCAAGAATCTATCTTCAGAAGTTCAAAGGATCAGAAGTCTTATAACTTGGTATACCATGTTTCGTTTGTTAATCTATGGTGATGTTTTGTTTGCAAATGCTAGAATTAGAAAATTTTGAAAAGATGTTACCATTCCTTTAGCTGATGAGATATAATTAGTAACGAGGTCACAAATTTTCCATTTGATTAGTTGCAATTCATATAGCACACTAAAAAGATTGAATCTACAAGTTGCTAAAATTATTTGAAGGGCCAAATAAAATTTGAATTTCACACATTTAAAATTGAAATATCTATTTGTTGCAATGATTACGATGACACTAACTTCATTTGAACTCGAGCATGTTGAGCCTTAAAATAGTTGAATTTGCGCCAACCAAATCAGCTTGGTGTTGCATACTATGTTTGGAAGGTGATGCTCTTCAGCAACACTAGTTCATGGTTTGTTACAGTTGGGTTGGTCCGGGGGTTGAACTTAACCTCTTTTTCTTCCTCCTATCATAGGTTTAAGGCAAATGTCCTAGACAGTAGTCGCCATTGTTGCCTATTCGCTTGCATGAAGTCTTACAAAATGACAATCTGGCACTCTCTCTTGGCATGCAATATGGCCTTGGCTCCATATCATGTCAATATTCATGGGATTACATGCATCTCATCATCTTATATCTGGACTCCTTGAGTTCTTATAGCCTCTACAAGGCTCTGATTTAAAAGTCATTTGCGGTGTTTGATTATTCTCTAGGAGATGAATATATAAATGCAAAAAGGCAGAAAAATTGTCATTTTCAGTTGATTGCATGTTTATTATGTTATGGCATGTAATAATCGAAAAAAAAAAGAAAAAAAAAATATACAACCGTCGCGACGATTAGCCGTAAGGAGAAGAATAGCATGGTCTGCTGAAGTCAAACCGAACCCCAAAACACGCGAGAGGGAGAGAGGAAGGAGAAGAAGAGGAGATTCACATCTAGCTGGCCGACGGGCTGACTAATCGAGGAGGAAGGAGGCGTGAACCTTCAGATGTCGCTAATGAGGAAGAGGAAGAGGAAGAGGAGGGCGCCCAGCCGAAGTCTTATGCGTCTGGCCAAGGAAGAAGAAGGAGAGCTAGTAGTCAGTCAGGAAGAAGAGGGAACCGCGTGTTGTGTGCGTGCGTGAGGGAGCCGACGGGTGTGAGGCGAGCCGGCAAGGTTTGTCTTAGGGTAAAACTCAAAATCGAGAGGTATTAAGTAAATATAAGTATATGTTTATTTGAAAATTTATTTAATGTTATTAGCTTTGATTTTAATGTTATTTCAAGTTTATTTTAGGATTTATAATGTTGACTTTAAGGTTTATAGATTTAAAATGTAAATTGGGAATATGTATTTAATCAAAGTTAAGTAATTTAAGTATTAAACCCTCACATATGAAATAATGATCAAATTTAATAAAACTTTAATCCTATGCTAAGTTATATTATCGTTTATTAGATTAAAATCATTTTAAGAGAAATGCTAAACACTAAATGAAAATAAAATTTATCTATAGTACGTTAATTAAATTAGAATCATTTTAAGGGAGTATGATAATCATTTAATGGAATATATTAAGTCACTTTAACACTTAATATTTTATTTTATGAATTTCAATTAATAGAAGAAGCGAAAGAAGATTCAAAGTAAAGCAGTTGCTAATTACGTTCTTACATTTACACGATCTTAATCTTTAATTTCTGTGAACGACGTTATATGATTTTGACTTTTTTTCAGAAGTTGTGATGATTTTCGCTTCTTTTATAAATTGTGATATACATCGCTTTACGTTAGATAATAACTGAACGCTAGATCATATTTTCACGCCATCACGTTATAAAGTTTAACCGATGCATCTGTTATTAATTAACGCGATATGATAATCAGATGCCATGAATGCTGTGTTGAAAGTGAGTTCACCCTCTTATAAGCGCAATGATATACCCGCAGACTTAATAAAAAAGGTGATTTGGCGAAAAGGTAATGAATTTATTTGTCCTTTGGACGAAGATTTGGTAAAGGTTTGATGCTGACTCCAAGAGGTGATAAATGTAAAGTAAAAGTTCATATGAAAGTTTATGTATACCTACCTCACATATTTTGATTGTTTGAAAATTTCTTTTACGCACGCTGACAACAAAACCAAGATGCATACTTGTTCGACCTTCTTGTTACTATAAATAATTGATAATCACCCATCGAATTATATTCATTCGTTAGCTTAAATTTTTTCTGAACTATCCCAACTAAATGATTGTAGAAGGAAAATCATGCTATCGTAGAGGGACTTGGAGATGGTAATTACGCCAATTATGTCGAAGTTATGTTTAAAGTGTATTTCTACGAACTTTGTTAAGATATATATATATGACAAATCAGTTAAATCATTCAGATCAGAATGACTCAGATGATTGGAGATTTTATTAAAATTTGAAGTGTTATGTAAGTTTTTCTTTATCCGGAAGTCTGCTCGCCAGATTCTTTCCCGCGACAAAAGTGATCGAGCGAGATTTGCATTATATTTAGACATAAAATGATCATACCAAAGAGTCAGGAAGATAAATTTTATGAATATATTTGATGTGATTTTAGGAATGGATTGGTTCTAAACATTACGCTACAGATTGTTGAAAAGATACAATTCAATATTCTGAGAAGAAGAATTCAAATTGTGGGCATAAGGGAGTATTATGATGGTATCGCTTAAAAGTTCACGCTAAAGAGATGTAAGGTTTTCGCTCACCAGTATATTAAAGAGGTAAAGGTTAGGATATATCAAGAGAAGGAGTATCCGTAAGTCTTTCTGGATGATTTACCGCGCCTACCTCCGAGAGATAGATTTTTCTATCGATTTAATTCAAGGTGCAAAACCAAGTAAAATAGAACGACAAAGAATTACAAGAGTTGAATAATCGAATATTTAGGATTTATCGCGCCACATCTCTGGGAGCTTCAGTGAAAAGAAAGATGGAGAAGCATGCATCGACATGTAGAGCTTAATAAACTCACATGAATAATAAATATCCTCAAGAATTGATAATCTTTTGACCAACTAGAGATTTTCAAAGATTAATTTAAGATCACGTTATCATCGCCTTAAGATCAAAAGAAGAAGATATACCAAAGATTATTCAAGATGCAATATGATGAGGTGACGCCTTTTGGCTTAACAACGCTCCAACAGATTTATGGATCTCACGAATAATCTTTAAACTCTTTAGATTCAGTGATCAGATTCATGATAACATTCTAATTTATTCCGTAGATGAAGACATGAAAACCATCTTCACATTATTTTAAAGCGAAAGGAAATATGCAAAATTTTCAAAGTGTGAATTTTGGTTAAATAATATCATATTCTTGGGACACATGATTAGTAGTGAAGGAGTTTTAGTGGATCAGAATAAAGTCGAAATATGAATGAGACCAACTAATCGTCAGAGATGTGAAGTTGGGTTGGCAGGATATTGCGAGACTCGTTGAAGGGTTTTCCTGATTTCCACGCTACTATCGAGACTAACTCGTAAAACAAATGTTTGAATGGTCGATCGTGAAGAGGCTTTTCAAAATTGAAGATCTGAATGCATCGATAATTATTCTATCGCGAGACGGATTTCAAATTTATAGTGATGATCATTAAGGCCAAATGTGACTTACAGAATGAAGAGTGATTACATGCTTCAAGACAATCAAAAAATTATGAAAAGAATTATCCAACCCACGATCGGCAAAGTAGTATATTGTAAAAATTTGGGCGATTATTTATATGGAATAAGAAGTTTTCGATCATCAAAGCTTGAAATACATCTTTACTCGAAAAGAAATTTAAATTTAGCAAAGGAGATTTGGAACTCATTAAGGATTATGATTTGGATATCAATATATCATCCTAAAAGGCAAATGTAGTTGTTGATCTAAGTAAAAAATATCTCAGAATGCTTTTATTTGATCTCATAGGAGTTGATTAAAGATTTTGAAAAATTAGAAATTTCAATTATTAAATCTACGATGATCACGCTTTATTGTTAAATCAAATGCTATACAATCAAATTTAAAAGACACGAGATGCTTTACTTCAAGATGATGACTTTAAAATTTTAAATTTGGTAAAGCGAGTTATAAGATTTTGAAATCGATGAAGAGATTATCAAGATTACGACAGTAGCCAGATTCCAAATGTTGGAGATTTGAAAGACATCTTACATGAAGACATCATTCTAATTATTCAATTCATCTGAGAAGAAAAATGTATCAAGATCTTAAGGATTTTGCACGAATGAAAAGAAGAATAATTTGTATAAATGTCAATCACGTCGATCAAGTTCGAACATCGTAGCCAGTGACTTTACGCTTGCCAATACTGAGTGAAAATGATATTGCTATTGATTTTGTGGTTTTACCTAGATCCGTAAGAATACTGTATTTGTTATTATCGATTGACTAAATCGCACACTTTATACCTATCAAACTGATCTTGAAAAGCTAGCGAAAGTATTTTGATGAATTCGAAGTTTATATAGCCAAAATCTATAGTGTCCGATCGAGATGGTCGATTTATATCTGGGAGAGAAAAAATTCAAGAATCTTAAGACTTTTACTTTCAATACTACATTCCATCCTCAATTGTAAGAATTCAAACACTTGAAGATTTGCTTAGACTTTGTATCCTTAATTTTGGAGGAAATTGAGAAATCTTGAATGCTAGATCATATTGTCACGTCATCATGTTATAAACTTAACTGATTTACTATTAATTAATGCGATAACTGATAATCAGATCTATGAATGCGACGTTGAAAGTGGAGTTCACCCCAGACTTATTCACGCGAATGTACTGCGCACGAATGATAAAAAAGTCAACGATTGATAAATGGTAATAGAATTAACTACTGTCTGGATGATTGAGTTTGATAAAATGATTCCAAGACGTGATAAATATAAAAATAAAAGTTCATATAAAAAAGTTTATGTATACCTACCTCACATATGTTTGATTGGAAGAAATTTCTTTACGTATACAACAACAAAACCATGATACTAGTCTATCTTCGTTTTACTATAATATAACATAATTAATCCATGAATTATATTCATTTGTTAGTTTTTTTTTCGCAGAACCATCCTAACTAAACGATAGTAGGAAAGTCAGTGTTTAGAAAGACTTGAGGTGAATAGGTAATTATGCCATGCTTAAAGTGTATTTCATGCTTTAACTTAAGATATTTATATGGACAAATTGTTAAATCATTGGATCAGATAATTGTATGACGGAGATTTTATTAAAAATTTGAAGTGTTATGTAAGTTTTTTATCCCAGACCGCCTATTCCCCTTCAGATTCCAAAGCTCCCGGCCGACATGCATCTATATGGCTTCGATTCACGAGTTGTTTGAAATGTTGGATTGCTCTTTTGGGGACAAATATTTTACTATCAACATTGTATCATATCGTTTTTTTTCTAGTGGTCTTTAATTTGATCTGCGAATTCTTTGAGTATTGTTTTAGTTAATTGGATCATTAAAATTTTAATAAGTTAACTTTGTTAAACTTATGTATTTTCTAGAGCTTGAAACATTACCTTCTATACATTGATTGGATATATTATTGATGACAATTGTTGTGAGCCCTTGGTTGGCCATCTGGTCAGCCCCTGACTTAGAGTGGCATTGCATAGTTGTTTTCTAGCTCAAGAGAGGGCATTATTTGTACTGATCAATATTCATGCATATTTTGAAGATTTCAATAAAACGGCCAACATGCTTTCCCAAAAATTTTTAAATACTTCATAATTCTACACATTTTGGACATCTAAAGCACATCAAGAACTAGGCATAATCCATAAATCATAGATATTTGCAACTCTGGCCCCATTTGGGGTGTCAACTGGTTTTCTTAGATTTCCTCTCTTCTAAGTTACCTAAAATATCTCTCTTTATATGGGAGGGACATTCCTGACCACCATTAGTCATCTAACATCTCCTAAAAGTGGCTATTCTTAAGTTCTAACCATCTCCAATCATCCATTGACTCCAATTCACTTGATTTTCTCTCCTTTGAGGTGAGGTATTAAAACCAATTTCTCTAGATTCCCTTCACCACCTTAGGTACATACCTACAATTTAGGTCATTTACATTATACTGATGCCTTCTCTAGCCTTGGAGGACAACCCTCCGCAATCTAGAACTTTAAGTAGTAGAAATAATTTTAATTGAGCCAATGCCCTATGATTTATGATTTTTTTTCAGGCTTTGATATAAAATCTTGATTATACTATGCATTACATTTAATTTTTTTTTTTGTTCTTTAGTTGAAGTGAAGACATTAAATTCTCTTTTTAGCATTGCTATATTTATCCATTCAATTGTTTAACATCATCTATGAGAAGCACGTCACACCTTTTATTGAATGACTAAATATCAGCTGTGTCGCTCACTGCTCCTTAGGCAGCTTTGCCATATGGTCCATAACCAGTCTGATGTTCGTTCCTCCTTAAGAAGCTTTTTTGCTTGCTCTGTATCTGACATCGTCACTCATAACTCTACTTTTATGCTCGTTCATGAGCCATATTGCATCAACATATGCCATCTACATAATCAAGCAACTTCAATAAATCATCCTATTATGGGTAAGTCGTGCAAATACCTAAGTGGGAAAGAGAACATCGCTTATCTCTTTGATGGCCAACTTTATCACTTTCTAAGGAAACGTACCTAGTGGAATTGTCTGACTTGAATTTGGGAATTGTGCACCATGAACTTGTTTTGAAATTTCATTTAAGCTGTAATCCTATGGAGATGTTCATATTGATGTCTAGAGAGTGCTTGTAGTTGAATAGGATCTTGATGAAGCCATTATTCATTGAAGATTTCTTGCATGTAAGGGAAACCACACATGAAACTTTCAAGGAGATCTCATCTTTATATTTGACGCCTATACTATAGTTTAGATTTAAAATTATAGCATAAGGGGTGCTACAATTGTACCATTTATAGAGTTGCGTACCATGTTCATTTGGGGCCAATTGTCTATAGTTTTTAAAAAAAAAGAAAAAATGGAATATATATATATATATATATACACACACTACTTCGCCCAAACAATTCTTGTTCTTCTCCGCCTCACTTTGATTTTCTCTTGCACGACCTACCAAGCTCAGCTGGTCAATGACATTGACGTTCTTATTGCAGTTTTCCTTCACATTAACCATTTTTGCACACAATCATCACATCAACCACCCTTTGGCCTTCAACAAAAAGCACACTAATCATGCGACTCCCTTGACTCACATCTTTTGATCTCCTGTCTCTGTGACCTCTTATTTCCCTTCTCGAGCACTAGCAACCTTGCAATTTATCTTCCTTTTATCTCTTTGTGACCTTGCTCCATTCTCCCTATTTTGAATTGCTATGTTGAAGACCAACCCTCGCAAATGTGCGCCTTTGGGAGCCTCTTGATGTCCTTCTCTTGTAATCACATGCACTTAAGAGCCTTGCTAACTCCTCGACTCTTGCAATCACACCATTTTCTCTTAACACTCTTTTAAACTGCACACACTAGAGAGCCTTGCTAATTGCTTGACTCTTTTATTCACACCCATGTCATTTCTGATCACCCAAGAACATAAAATATGTATCTCTTGAACTCTTAATTGACTTCATTATGGGAGAAGAATTGAGAAATAGGAGCAAATTCAGAGTGAAACAAATAAAATCAGAAGATCAATAAGAACACCATTATTTTTGTGGAAAATTTGGAAAAACCAGAAAAACCTTGGAATTAGAATACACCAAAAACTATGAAGATAATTGAGAAAAAATTTACAACTCTTTTCCCTCGAGCTTCGCTAGCTGTCTCCACGCTTCACTCAATCTAGAGAACACATAGTTCGCATACACACTTAAGACAATAAATAAACATCCCCTTAAAAATGTAGAAAATTGCTTGAAAATGAACTATGCCACTTCATAGAGCTACGACGCTGCGATGCTGATTGCTTTGTCAATTGGCTCTTTTGCATGGTATCTAGTGTCGTAGCGTTATGTCAAAATGTCAAGGCGCTAGCTCTATGTTTCTGGCAAAATCTCATGAATCTTAGCTCCAAGGCATTGACCTCTACTGCCGAAGTGCTAGTTTCTGTCTCTCTGAAGTAAATTATTTTTTTTTAGTGGTCAGTGAGCATCGAGACGTTGCAAAATGCAGCGCCTAAGCGCTATACACTAGACAAAAATTGAGAGTTGAATTGATAGTACTTTGGTGATTGATCGACACAATCAAGCTCCACAAATAACACTATCCTCAAACTTATATATAGATAAGAGATGCTTTGTTGCAACTATGAAAATGCAAAAAAAGAAAAAAAAATCTAGAGATTGAAGACCTCGTGTTTGTCATATATTTGATTTGAAGAACACTCATATGTTGTATCTTTGATCTGAAAATAAGAGCAAAAAATGAAGTTTTGACGATCTTTGATCGATGTAGGGTTGATTTTTGATTTGGGTCCAACGAGATTGTATATTGCTGATGACTTTAGATGGCTAATGCTTGATGGTAGCTTCTGGGTTTGTTGTCATCAGGCCGAGGCCTTCGTAACAGTCTTGCGATTTCACAACACTAGCTTGCTCGATATCTCTTGCCATTCGTTAAGGATGGTGTTTGACATGAATTTTGTCACTAAAATTGCTAAGAATTTATAGGGAGGATAAACATAATAATAATAATTATAGGAAGTGCATAAAATAATTCATTGTTTGATTCATTATTTAAACGTGATATATAGTCGTTGCCTCTCCATTTTCTACAGAGTAGCAATATTATTGAAATCTCAGTCAGAGAAAAAGTATATGATTTGTGGGCTTCAGCTTGAATAGAAATGGGAGAAGGAGCTTGATATTCATTGAAGAAAAAAAAGAGATCTCTTTATGCTTTTGATCTTATGTTATATGTGAATTTCTCGAGTAATTCGCATTATCCTAAACACCACGTGAAGGTTATCTTTCATCTGAATTCCCATTGTACTGAGTTTTCTCATACAACTGCTAATAATTTCGGTGAAGAAGGATTGCCATAATAAGCCTGAACAAAATAATAACTACTGGAAATAACTGTGGTTCATGTGGCCAGAAGAGCTTGATTTAGAGTTCTCTGTCCTACTAGTATGCCATATATTCAAGCAGAATCCGCCCCCACCCCACCCTCTTCATTTGTAAGCAAACAAGCGGGTACTTTCCATAGAAGTTCACGTAGCTAAACCTATTGGAAATATGATCATTAGTTTGATCATTTAGCCTCCTTGTTCAAAGGCTTGTATATTCCTTCGGGGTTGAACAACAAGAATCGACTTGGTATTTGGTTGTAATAATTCCTAGGTTGAAGAACTCAAACTAGACTAGGTAACCGGATAATAAACACATTAATTTGGGTTGGCATAGGGATAATAAACACATTAATCATGTAGGTGTCAATTAGTTCGGTTGATAAGAGCCTTGAAAATTGTTATTAAGGCCGTGGGTTCGAAGATTGTCTACATTAAAATCAAGTAGGTGGCAACTCACTTTTACTAATCATATTCCTAGGCAATATGACTTATCACCCTCTAGCAATGGTAGATGGGATAATTGGTATTTCATCAGAGGACAGAAGTATGAGATTTTGATTAGGTCTATCTCCTTTTTTAAAAAAGCATTAAACTTGAGTCTAAAATAGAGCCTAAGCAATCATTCCTAATTTAGAGTGTCTCCTTTGAGTGGGAGGGATGATTAACTATTGGGACTTTTTTTACCTATGGATCTAATTAAACTCTTGATTTGAACATAAGGGTAAATCTGACTGAGCAATCAAATGCAAATGATCATACTTTAAACTTTTATGCATACTAACCCTTCTTGTTTTCATTTTTCAGATAAAAATAAAAGCAAGCAGCCTGAGCGAGCAGAAGGCTTAAGGGTAGAAATGATGCTTTTAGTAAAATAATATTTTGGTTTAAATTATATAATTGTTCATGTAAATTATGATGAAGCTTTTATGTAATATATATATGAGCTTATTGTGTTTGATTGGCTTATAATATGTTATCTTATGTTGATAAAGGCTCTCTTGCAATATTATCTTAGAAGATATTATATTTATAAGTTTTTTAATGAAAAGGTTTGATCAAGATTTCACTCAATTCTTTGTCTAGCTTTGGTTTATATGATTTCTTATGGGTATATGGAATAAATGGATGAGAACTCTGTTAAAATGGTATAGAGCTATAGTTTGAATCTTTTAGCTTCAAATCAAGGGATTGACAAAAGGATTTTAGTAGTAATATAGCATACATGTGTATCAGCTATAAATATTTTAATAATGTCTTGATCGAACTTTATGGTGATAATTTCATGTAATTAAATAGTATAAATGTAAATATTTTTATTTAAGAAACATAAGTATAAATTTTTACTTTAATTATTTTATATCATGTTTTTATTAGAACTCTGTTGAAATGTATGTGTTTGGTAAGTTTAATATATTTGATTTATAGATTAGTTCAAAAAATAATTGAATTAAAGTAAATTAAAATTTAATTGGATTAGTTTAGTTTAATTTAAATTGAATTAAAATATACTTAATTTGAATAATAAATTTAATTATTATTAGTTTGAATAGTTTGTATGATGAATCGTATATTATCAATTATTGACTTATTATTTACAAATTTAGTTTAATAATTAAATATATTAGTTATTATAAAATTTCTTTTGATAAATTTTATAAAAAAAATCAGATAAAAAGTAGAAATTAATTAAGAATTAAATTAATATTTTAAATTTAAATTAATTAATCACATAAGTTTTATTATCTTTTTTTTTTATTTATTGTTTTGGCCCCTAAAGTTGCTATTTAAAGGGTTTAGTTCTGCCAGTCGCATTACAATAGTGTTATTCATCACCTATGATGTAGGAACACAAATACGTGAATATGGATAACATGAATTGATATAGGATATGTTTATTATTGAAAATCTAAAATAGATTTATGTTGGATATCATCAATATAAATTTATTATCTTAATTATTATAAGTAAGATATATTATTTAAATAAAATAAAAAGAGTGTTAAGAGCAAAAAATGATAGGACATTTAAGTTTAATATAAATTTTTTTAAGAATAGATATGAAAATATTAAAAAAAAGAATGTTGGAAGGAGTGAAAATATTAACTTTCAATATCGATAGCGATGATCAAACATTAATAGCGATGATCAATAATGCTCCATGATCACATAAGAATAGTTTAGTCTCAGAAGAGATGAGTTGGAGACTCGGACAAGAGTGTTGGATAATATTCATATAAAGGTAGCATGAGTTATAAAGTAAGAAATATGTTATAATTTTATAATTTATATTTGAAATAATTTTAATTTAACGAAATGTGTTTGACATGCGTGACAGATTTGTTTTAATTATTATTTTAATTGGATACTGTAGATATATATTCGGCATGTTAGAGTGTTGGGCGTAATATGCGATATATAATCGCGTTACTATTTTTTACGAGTGTCAATGTATTATAGTTAGTGTAAATGAGTTGAACCGAGCTCGAGCCACCCTTGACTTGAGCTTCAACCTGATTAATTTATCAAGCTTGGGATTTATTATGAGTTCAAATTTATTTTATGAGTTTGAGTCAATTCAGGAGTCAGTATAGAAGAGAGCAAATAATTCTAATTCAAATAATTTTTATGATAAAAATAAAAAATAAAAGAAAAATAAGATGAAATCATTTGATATAAAAGAATGAGATGTAATTTTTAAATATTTTAAATAAGTTTATACTTAAATTATTATATTGTGATATATTATATATATATTATATTAATATTTATTAATCAACCGATTTGAAAAATAACGAATCGGATCAAGATAATTTGAACTTGATTTGTTATCTCATCAAGCTCATCTCATGAGCTATTTATTAAGCAAAATTTAAGCTGAGTCACTAATTAATTTGACTCACTCACACCACTAATCATAGGACCTCTCTAACCTGTGCTATCCCTAGCTTCCACTTGTGTTTGCCTATATTTGCCTGTGCGAAGCGAAAACATTGCTCCCCGACCAAAACCACTCGAGCTTCTTGCGTACATCAGTGCCTCTTCTCGATCTCCTGCATCCTCCAGCACTCGTGTATCCGTTGTCTCCGACACCTTGTGTTCGAGAGCTTGTTGGAGGCCTCTCATTTGCAACACCGATCTCTGAGAGTTCATCGGAGATCCCGCAGCTCATTATCATTTCATTTCCGGCACGATTAGAAGCCATATGTCCTTCGTATTTGCCCAACTAGGTAAGCAAAATAAAAACCATCGCGACCTCGACAAAATCTGATACCTTTTTTCTTTTTTTTTGGTCTGGTTTTCAACCGTTGCCGAAGGCCTGGCCTGGCGTCGAGAAGAACCTTCGTGATTTTGACTGGTAATCTTCTGCGAGGCTTTCCCTATTTCCTTAAGATCGCAATCATCAATGATTTGGCTATTCCACATGAATTTATTTATTTTGAAAAATTCTACCTCGATCATCATGGCGACTTCATCAACGAATAGTTGGAATATTTTTGATGTATATTTCTTGCATTTTCAAATTGACTCAATCACAAATAAAAAATTACAAGAACCATCCATAGATGTTAATGGTGATGCAGTAGCAATCAATAATGAAGAGGCTAGATAAATGAATACCCTGCAATATGCTAAGCAATTAAGTTAACCAATATGGGCTTATAGTTTCAAAATCATTTAAATGATTTCTCGAAGCAGTTCTCTAAATTGCTGAATTTTACTAGTAGTTACAACTCTCCTAGTCACTGCTGATTTCCTGTATAAACTCACAGAAATATTATCATTTAAGATCAAAACTGGAACTTAAGAAAGCACAAATATTTTTCATATCAAAAAGTTGATTAGTTTGCTATCTGAGCTCTGAATGAACAATGATATACAGTGATATTTTCAAAATGGCACAAGCACAAACATATTAAAGTGATGTAAAAAGTAACAAGAAAGACAAAAAAGAAAGACAAACCACCACAAGAATGCCCCTATCTCTAACCAGACTCGACCTCCATGAGAATCCAGAATCCGTCTCGATCATAATCTCAAATCTACATGTCGAAGAAGATGGATCCACGTTTGTGGTGGTAGCCAGATTATTGAATCCGCAGGCTTCATCAATTTGATCATTCATTTGATAGTAGCTGTTGAAAGCATAAGAGATGTTACCCCTTGCATCTAGATTGCCACATGAAGTCTCGTATCCAAGGCTGGTACAGTCTGCGTTCGCACACGCATAGCTGACGCTTGGTGCCACGTTCGCATCATCGAGGCTAGCAGATGGCTTGAACACGCACCATTTCTTGTCAAGGTACTTCACATTCTTTGCTCGAACAAGGCCACCATTTGTAGTTCCAAGATTTAACTGGTACTTGGGCAGACCATCATAAGTGCACAGGCCCCAATGCCGCTCGAAATTCCCTGGCTGTATGCTCTTTTCGTCTTCGTCGATCAAGCTGAAGAGGTAAGCATTGATTGGTCCAGGCCTCATTGGCGTCCCTTGCCCAGTTGATATATGATTCATGAATCCCTGATTGAACTTCTGAGCAAACTGAAGGTTTGCATTCATATCTCCATCAGTTGGCCAACCAATTTCCCCTACAATGACAGCAAGATTTCCGAATCCATTCTTCTTCAAAGCCCAAATGAGTGTGTCATAGTTGGCATCAAACATGTTTGTGTATGTTGTGGAGCCATCAACAATAGGCGATGAAGTCCCATCAAAGAAAGCATAGTCGACTGGAAAATTGGGGTTATCATAAAGGCTGATGAAGGGATATATGTTGACGGTAAAGGGGGCGCCATTGTCACTTAGGAACTGAACGATGCTGACCATAAGGTCATGGATATCGGTGCGGAAATCACCATCAGAAGGCCGATTGCTTGTTGATTGATATACATCAGCATTCAGAGGTACAGTGACCTTCACCTGACCGCTCAGGCCTGCATTGGAAAGAGCTCCTTGGATATTCTGGAGTGCAGGTAGAGTGGTTTGAAGAAAGCTCCCATTGAACGTTTTTAGGAAAGGTTCATTCCCGACAGCAACATACCTATTGATGGAGAAATTGTGCTTAGTGAAGTATGGGAGATATCAAAATCACTTTAAAGAAGAGCAAATTAGCATGTGAAACTTACTGATCCGAAAGCAAATTCTAACAGTTTGGTCGGTAAAATGGGTATTACTTGCATTATTGTTAGTCAAAGTACACTAAAGGAAACTTTATACTACAATGATATTAATGATCGGGGAATCACCGTCCAAGTGGAAGTTGAAATTGCTCAGAGCTGGTAGGTTGAATCAATGGCATTTCCTTTACTTTAGACTATAAATGTGCATCCCCTTTCCAAGAAATGAGGATCGCTCTGTAAAAGTAAGATTTCTAAAGCAAACTGAGATCAACAGCTATAAAACTACTAGACTTGTAAACATCCTAGATGGTTCCTTGACTCTCTGACCTTTCTCTCTTTCCCCATTCTCTCTATCTCTATCTATCCTGCACTATGTCTTAAAGCTATAAAGTATTTCTCCTTTCTCCCTCTCCACACTCGTTTTGGTTTGAAACGTGATCGGTTTTGAATCTTCAGAAATCCCAAAACCATTATCCAACGAGCTGAATTTGATTTCAACATCTTGGTTGCAGCAAGCATGGACTTTATGGCTCCTAGATGAAAAATGATACTCACTGATTGGAAGGCTAAACTTCAGTTTACATCGAATGAGGGTCAACCCTCACAAAAAGTGTGAGCATGAGTATGTCCAATGGACCATCTCCACTAGATGGAGCTCTTCAATATGACAATGTAACCACGCTAAATGTACTATAAAATCTTGTTTAGACACCTGGACCCCAAAATCTTGTGTAGTGGCTTCCTTTGATTCATCATCCACCTCCAATTGCTGCTTCCAGACATGAGTAGAACTGAAAAATCCCTCCTTTCTGCATCCCCTATCCTCCTGGAGATCAATTGTTCCACCTGAATAACATGATAAGAGAGTGGCAGCTTCTATCATCTTCTCTCCATAGATCCTGGAGGAAGAGCTCCCTCTAAGTTCAAGATGTCTTAGGGAGTTTTTAAACCAAACCTAACTCCATGGATCATGTTACTATGTTCAAGGCCATTATTGCACTCCACAACATGTTAGATGCCATTCACTTTGGGGTTCTGCTGACTTCCATGAACGACACCGCCTTGCGATGGTCCGACAACAGCATCAACTCCTTTGATGAGATCTTCCATTAGGTCATCACCCAGTCTATGAGTTCTTACTGCCTGAAAGAAAGCTTGCAAAACTCTACATTGAAATAGGGCGACAATAAATCCTCCTCGCATTTTGACTCGAAGAAATCTCTAGGACCTCTTACCAATGATAGTGTGATGTGCCATACACATGAATTGATATCAGAAAGATGGCTCACTAATGGCTTAGGCACAAAGAGTAAATCCAAATGGCGTGTGAATTGCCTCTTGGTAATGCATCAGATGGACATTTTTTACACACAAACCATGTTTACTTAATCATATTCCAAAATTTTATTGAAAAGAACTGATCATTATGAAGGAAGGTATAAATGAAGTGCGTGATTCTAATATCAATCATTTAGAATATGAATATGAGCTTTTTCACATGAAATAAAAGAATTATTGTTAAAATACATAAATATTATATGAAAAATGTAAATGTGTTACATTTTAGGTAGAAAGTATATAAATGTAGATCTTGCACATAAGATTATTAGATGAATGAGATCAAAATGCTATAAATGTAGATGTTATACTATAGTATTTGAGATTTTATTTAATCATTCATTATTTGATAGTATAGTATACTATAGTATAGAGATGTTTCATTACAAGATATTTAATATGGATTGAATTAATATTTGGCTTAAATCTTCTTCATTGTGTCAAAAAATTCATTTTAAAAATTATACATTTAATTTATTAATCTCCTATACCATAATTTACATTTAAATAAAAATTGCATTCAACCACTACAAATTATGACATTTAGTGCATTTAAAGTTTAATTAATTATCATTGATCGAATTACTTAAATTATAAAATGCTAATACATCAATACCAATAATTAAGCTATAATAAATAGTCTAATTATAATTTAATTCATTCTAATTATCTAATTAGCTTTAATAATATTTTGTTTCATTTTAAGAATATACTAATCAATAATTATGATTAATTGCTTCTTTTAATTATTTTTTAAGTAAACTCTTATTGCTCTCTAAATTACACATTAATTAACAAGCGATTCAAAATGCCTTACAAATTTAATTTAAATCTCAAATCCTAAAAGTAACATCCAAATAATTTAGCATAATTTAGCAAGATTTAATAGTTGTCATCCTGCCAACTAATTTTCAGGAACTAATGCTCCTAGGATTTACTAAATCCATATTTACAGAATTTACTAATTCTTCTTGAATTAAATCCCACTTGCAACCAAAAAATAAAATATGCAAATTTTCTTTCTAAGCAAAAAAAGAGTTCTCAAGAAAAGCTGAACCTGATACTAACTCCATCATTGATGTAGCTGGAGGCATTCTGCGACACCCACTTCTCCGCCGCCCTCTTGTTCGTTGCCAGCATCGCCAACATGTCGTTGGGGATCCCTACCATCACCTCAATCCCGCTGTTTTTAAGAGCATTCATAGTCCCCTCCTCTGCATCAAAAAGCTTCACTTGTTTAATCCCGTCGTCCTTCAGCATTTGAACCACAGTGTTCGGCGGCAATGGATGGCTCGTCTGAGTCCCCCAGTTAGCACCAATCCCGATCACAACACCTACCATCAACAACCAACAGAATACCAAAGCCTTCAACTTACAGAAGCTCCCCATAGCTCCACAAGTCATCCTAGAAGCTCGAAAATTGGGTTTTTTGTTGGGAAGAAGATCTACTTCTAGGAAGCCAAAGATATCATTTTTTTTTTTCAGAACTGAGATGAGTTCTAGTTTGTGACTATTGCCTTGTCGCATAAGCCCCCGTGATAAAACCCCGGATGGAAAATGATAAAGCTAGGAGCAAACAGAGGCTGCACCTACCCCCTTGAATCCAGCTTAAAAATCAGGAGAGAGCTGGAATAGATCTGGTGATCTTTGCCAAGTCGCGGAGCCCCAAAAATTAAATATGCGAAAAGATAAAAGTCTTTCACAAAACGAACGATCATATAAACACATCAATCACTTTCTTGCGAACAAAAGTAGCCCAATAATTCTCCTTTTTTAAAGGGGGAAAAACAAGAATCATCAAAGGCCATATGGGTTTTAGGGTCGTTGCTTCTAAAAACTTGAGCAGTCAACGATATTAATGAACTATAGGGGACTATAAAATAGCATAAATACAAGAAAATCAAGAAGTCACTAAGAGATTGACTCTCTGGTAGACAAAGATTGCTCCTTTGGAAGTGGGAAAAAGGGCATCTACCGTGCTAGTTAGCAAATAAACAACTAAGTAACACAGTTACAGAAGAATCGAGGGAGAGAAGAGAATTTCTGAAAAATAGAGGTTCAGTTTCATTCGCAGTGAAGATAAAAAGGACAGGGATTATGACTAGTCCTCAACTGAAGAAAACTCTCGAAGAAAGGAGACGGATTTATTTTTTTTATAGGGTCGAATGAGAAGGAGATAAGGATTAGAGGAAAAGGAGATATTCTTATTCTTTCACACGAACTCGTCCCCTGCTGATCGTTCTGAAGTTTTTGCTGCAGTGTGGATGAAGACGACATCTAGGTGGAGATTGACAGCGACGCGACGGCGAGGTGACGGCGTGAGGATCTTCGGTAGCAGTTGATTGTCCCCAGTTTGCATTCCACGGAGCTGCAAGAGTTGTTTTTTTTTTTTTTTTTTGGGAGGGTATCCACCCGACACCCCACTCATCTTGTGGGTGATGATATCATTATCAATCTCCGCTGCGTCATTCATCACCCATAATGGTCCCCTCGATATCCATGCGTCTCCGCGGAGAAAATCGAATCGTCAGAGAAGTTTTTTGGCTGCGCTCGCCCACCAACCGAGCTAAGAGACGTTGGGTCTGCAAGAGTTGTTAACTTGGCTACGTTTGCTGTCGTTGAAACGCTTCTCTTCCGAGAACACAGAACAGCATTATTTACCGTTAAGATCCTTACACGTTTGAAAATTCATTTTAAGATTTGATTTGATATTTGTGCCGCGTGACTCGTGATTGGTGATTGGCTTTGGTATCCTAATTTTTTCTTTGTTTTTTTCTTTAAGTGCAAAGCTCAAAATAAATAGTGTTTGATTGGCCATATTCAGCTCAATTTAGTTCAAAATAAATAAATAAATAAATAAATAAATAAATAAATATATATATATATATATATATATATATATATATATATATATATATATATATTACATGCTAGAAAATCAATCGTGATAGAGTAAAATATCGTCTTATTCTTGTGAAATCCAAAGACACACAGATATTAAAAAGAAAAAACTCTGAATTTTAACAAAAATCTCAAAAGAGGGAAAAAATCAAAATTAGCAGAAAAGCTTCCAATATATATTTGTTTTGGAGTCTGTTTTCCCAATAACGGATTACATTGTATATGAGAAGGGCGATAGAATTCCAAAATCGATAACAACAATCATATAATCACGTTCAGGTTATAATAGTTCTTGTCGCAGATGATGGTGACACGGAAACATCCATTGTGATGAAGAAGGTAGTCGTGATGGAGATCGGCAATTGGCATGAGGATTAGCGGTGGCGGCCATGGCGGTGGTTGGTAACGGGGTGGTGGACGGCCGAGAAGTGGAACGATTATGCCGGAGGATTTTGCAGCTCTCTTCTCTCTTTTGCTCCTCTCTATGAAATGAGGACTATTTATAGATTGGAGGAGTGGCGTCTTTATAAATACATACAAAATCCAAACGGCTCCTCTCCATGGGACGGCTCATGATGATTCTTTTGATCATATGATGTATTTTGTGTATTTGAATGCTCAAATGAAGTCAGAATTGTAAGATCTTGGGCTTGGATCCCGAGCTCGATTTATTATAAACATCCATATTTGAGAGCTTTTAGAATTTAACCGACGTCCCCAAAGTTTAATGATATTTTAAGTCTTGATTGACCTTTGATTTTGATCGCTTTGCTTTCGGCTCAGTTCGTCTTCAACTAATAATTTTCAAGGTTATATCAATATATATATATATATATATATATATATATATATATATATATATATATATATATATATATATATATATATATATATATATATATATATATATATATATCATAATTACAAGTCTAGGGTCAAATCCTTCCTCTTACACATTTTTCGAATTATTATATTTCGAGTTATTATGAGCCGATGCGAGCCATTTCGAACAATTCGAGCCAAACACAAACAGTAAAATTTTGAGCCATTTGAACACGAGCCGAATACAAATAAAGTAGCTTTCAAATGAGCCGAACAGGAATAAGGGTTCGGCTCGCTCAAAGCTCGATCCATTTATATCCCTAACTAAAGTAATATACATGATAAATATTTAATATTATGAATATAAAATCTAATATTTACTAGATGATTTATAGATGATAGATTGAAATATTCTGAGATGCATCTATGTAATTAAAAATACGATTTTATTAGATCACTGCGAGTTAGAGATTATCGTTTTGGATCAAACAGGTGATAGAGTTAAATCATATAAAGTACTACTTATATACAATGTATGGTGGAGCTTGATGGAATCCTCTTATTAAAGTTTTTTTTTCATGATTTTGATATTAGAGGAGGCCCTGACTTATGGGCTGCAATGGTACGTTAGTTTAATTTATCTTGGGCCATAACTTATGGGCTGCGATGACTGACGGTCAGAAAGTAAATGAGTCGGGGCATTTTATATTAGAGTAGGCCCGCCAATGTGGAAATATATTCTATGAATTAATTGAAATTCAACTTATTATTGAAATTCTACAACTGCGTTTTATTTATTTATTTTTATAAGCACACGGGGAGATTAAAGTCTTACATAATAAAAAAATGATAACGGCTTACCAAACCTGCCCACCTCCGATAGCATAGCCTTAGAAAATTATTAATATAGTATTAAAAATTGCATATTTTAAATTTTAAACTAAAATTTCTATGCATAATTTAAAATATAGCATAATTTAATTTTGATTGTATTGTTGAAAAATCTATAAATACAAATTTTTTTATTTGATTAAGTTAAATTATAAAATAAAATTATTGATGGTTATGATGATACATGATGACAACAGTAGTAATAATGACTGACAACATATTGAGTCTATCGATAAGTATTATTATTGATGTGATTGAAAACAATAATAAACAGTGAGTAATGATTACAGGTTTTCAGTGATGATGAGCAACGAGTAATTCAAGTTGTGACTAATTTTATTTTACACTCAATTATATATTTAAAATTTATCAAAATTTTAATGAAATTTAAATATGCTAATTTTGAACTAAAAATTATATTCAAAATATACTCTTTGGGTATATTGCATTTTAAAATCAAGTTATTAAATAACGCAACTTTTAAATTTTAAAAAAATTATTATAAAATTGCTAGTCAATAGTCAAACAGCCTCTTAATAATTTTAAATTTAGGACATTTTGTTTTTTCATTTAGTATATTATTCTCGGAGAAGAAATTCCACAAAGCAGTAACGAAGAAATCGGCGTCAGTGGACCTTCTAGCTGCCTGCCTCCCACAAGAGCGGGCATCAGCCATGGCATCATTACGAGTGATTTCTCCCCCAAGAAAGCGCTGACGAATTTCTCTTCTCTCGCACGTTTCATCCCCTGCTTTTATAGACGCCAGCCCATCATGACCATCTTCAGATCGCAGAGCCCCTCAGTTCCAGGTGGAGATAACTTTTAGAAGAAGAAAATAGTTGAAGAGCTCATGACAAGGTCCTCCATGGAGGCTCCCAGCTTCGGGAGATCTGTCGGAGCCACGGCGGAACTGTCGACGGTTACGACAGAGATCGCCGGCAAAGACGATTTGCTGTTGGATGATTTTGAATTTGCCTTTGCTTCGATCAAATTGGACCCCGACGCCGCGATGGAAGCAAGCGCCGACACGATCTTCAACAATGGTCGGATCCTCCCCTGTACCCAATCTTTAACGGAGATCTCGTCGACGGTGGCTTGAAGCCACCGGAGGAGGAGAAATTGGAAGGGGGAATTGGTCACGTCGCAATGGGTTTTGAGAGACAAAGTCAGGGGTTGGGATTGAGGTCATCATCTTCGTCAATTTCATCGGATGCTAAGGAAGCTGAACAAGATCAACGGGGCGACTGCAAAGTACTGCGTTCTGAAGAGTAATTCCACTGGGTCGGGGGATTTGGAGTCCGGGAGATTGAGGCTCCGAGATATCGTCTTCGGCCGTAGCCAGAGCGAAGGGGATAAGCTTCTCTTAGTTTCGGCATCGAGGGAAAAGAAAATGGAGAAGAGCCGCTTCTTTTTTAGCTCTAGTCACAAATCAAAGGCGAGGGAGGCGGAAAAGAAGGCTTATAGGGGGAAAGAGAATCGCAATCTAGTTAAAGAGTCAGATATCGTCACTACTCACCGGATGTTCTTCGGCAGGGGTATCGCCGGCGGAGGACAAATGGCGATGGCTGGCTCACGGCGAAGCTTCTTACCATACCGGCAGGAACTGCTCGCCGGCTGCTTCTACTGCCATTCCAGGCGCAACCGCTAGAATCGCTTAGTTGTTGCTGTTTTGTTAATTACTAATTTTTTTTTTAAAAAAAATTACATTCATACCTATTTTTTTTATTCATTTGATTCCTACTGAATATTGTAAATTCATAACTTTATCTTTTTATATTTATCAAATTCTTAATAAATTTGTAAACATAAATGCCCCTCAAAGTTCTTTCAAATATTTTTTGTTCTTAAAAAAATAAAATAATAATTTTCTGAGGATCATTTCATAAAAAAGCTACCTCAAGTATACCTTTAAATTGATTTAGAAGTTTTAGATATATAAATATAAAAATATTAAATAATATGTACCCTTATTTTTCTAATTTTTTTATCACAATTGGAAATCATCAATCTTTAATAATTTGATTGTAACTAATTTATAATATTTTATCAAATATATTTTTTTAATTTTACAAGACATAAATGTATGATGTTGAAATAATGATTTCTAAACTTGATTTCAACTTCGAAATTTTGTTTGCATATTTGATTGTTTAAACTCTAAACATATGATAAAATATAATGTTAAGATCAAGAGGTAAAAATAATAATTTTACTTGTAATATTGCAAATTAAATGTAAATATCATTGAAAAGAAAATAAATGCATTTGTGTAATAATAAGCTATTAATTCTTCGTGATAACTCTATTATGAGTTTATTTAATTTTTTTACATCTGATAGCATCATAAGAAGTTATTGTGACCTAAACAGCCATAAAATAGTCTCATTTCACTACGAAAACTAAGGGAACCACGAGATGAATCCTCAAGGATTGTCACTTTATCTCAACTCTTCCAACAAAATATAAATAGGAATTGGGACGCCACTCTAAGGGCATCAAATCTCAGTGAAATTCATTAATATGGAGAAAAAAAAATACCTAAAAATAATTAGAAGGTCAACAACATCACCAGTCGATCTCATTAGAAAATAGAACCAAATCCCCTCCCTGAAAGCAAAAAATAGTAGGAGAAACCAAAAAAAAAAAAAAAAAACGAAGGAAGAGAGAGAATGGCAGTATGTAGAGATAAAGAAAATTCTCCCTATTTAGTGAGAGAAAGAGAGAGTTAGTGGGAGAATGAAGGTTAGAGAGTCTCTATTTTAGAGAAAGTGAGAGGGAGAAAAAACTCTTTATTTAATAGAGATAATAAGATAGAGGGTTGGTTGTGGAAGTTCACCGGAGGAGGGAAGTCGTAGCTTGATTTGGACATATATATAAAAAGGGTGAGGGAGGAAAGATAGGTGGCTACTCGATGTAGAGATGAGTTGTTGGCAGCTTGTTGGAGCTAAGTTAGGGAGAGGAAGTTGAGTGGAGGTCTTTTATAGGAGTGTGCATTATTTGATTTTAATCAAAAAATTAAAACGAATCAAAATTTTTGAATAATTTGGTTCGATTTTGAACTTAGTAATTTGGATTGTGGTTTTAATTAATGAAAACTTTGGTTTTTGGTTTTTGGATCGGTTTGTTAAATAAAATTTTAGATGAAATCAAATAAATCAAAGTAATTATATGTAATACAGTAATATTAATTTATGTATAATAGGCTTATCTATTATACATTTATTTATATTTCTTTTTGAATACTTGATAGGTACTTTTTTGGAGGACCATTATCCAATTTTCCAAAATATTTTGGTCACATAATATGGTAATATGGTTTCATCAACTTCTAAGTTCAAAATATCGTTCAAGTAAGTAAAAATTAGTTTTAAATATTTTTTTAGCGCATGAAGTAGTTAATTGCATTTTTGATTATATTTATATTATTTTGCTTATTGTTTGTTCATTGTACAATAAAATATTATACAAATCATTTTTAAATGTAGCTAACTTCGATTTATCCAAAACCAAACCAAAATAACCGAACCAAATTGTTATTCGGTTTGTTTGGTTTTGCATTTTATTTGATCGATTTGGTTCAATATTTTTAGGAATTCAAAGTCAATCGGTTTTAAAAATTTATCATCCAATCCATCCAAATCAACCAAACGCACACCCCTAGTCTTTTATGAGAAGGTTAATGGAATTTTGTCATTACAAGGATTCATGCAAGGCTAAAAGTGTGTGGAGCGACTACATGTAGGCTCTTCGTGCAAGTTATAAGCTAGAAGGGCAAGTGAGGAACAAAAGGGGGAGAAATGAGTAACGACCTGAGTTTGATCATGAGATATGATGCTAGCTTTGATTGGGGTTAAGTCAGCATAGGAGGAGATGGAGCTAAGGATAATCATCGATTAGGGTAGGTGAGAGGACAGTAGGCATAGGCTAAGAATGAAGACTGTGGGGGAAGGGAGCTCGTATTGGGGTTCGTGAAGGGCTGTGTGGGGAGATCACAGTAGATTAGAAGATGGGGATAGAGAGGGCAAGTGGTGAACATTACAGAGTGAAAGATGTTGACTTGTGTCTTCACGTCCAAGGAGGACTAGGATTGGGGGTGTGTGGTTATCAGGAAAATGCTTGAAAGAGGAGTAGCGGGATGCATATTATAGGTATTTTCTTCTTTTTCCTTTGTTTTTATCTCCATACAGTAGGATTGGTATGTGGGAGCTAAAATATAATGCAAGATGATGACAGGACATGAGTGATGCATGCATTGAATATTTTTTTTTGAATTTAATGAGATTTGATAATATATTTTAAAATTATCTTTAATATAATGATATTATTACAATTATTCTAATAATTTTATATTTTAAAATGAATCATCTCTTTGAATCAATATCTTTTTGTGTATTCCCGTTTCTACTAGTCTTGATTTATGCGACACTGCCTCAAAGTACATAAAAATCTTGATGTTTTGCTCTCGAGCATTGGATAGGTAAATGTGGATGTCCCTCCTAAACATATTTTATCTTCTAGATGTGTTGACATAATCTATTCTGAAAATTACCCGTTTGTCTTTTTGTCACCCCTTTTCTCCTTTTTTTTAAGCTTCTAAAAGGTTTATCTATTTAGATAAGCATATAAGTAGCTCAAAATTAAATAAATATGATAAATATTGAAGAGAGTATTGATTTAAGTGTCGGTGTAATTTTCAGAAGGCAGATTAGATAGTAAATAAGATACTATCCAGAGATTTCGTCCTTATTTTGTAAAGACTTTAGATCTAGTTCCAGGTTTCTTATAGGTGCAAGCCCTTATAGTTAATTATCCCTCCCAATAAGTGAGAGAACTTTAGATTAAGGCTAGTCGTTAGGTCACTAAATGTGTAGTGTATAGTAGTAGCATATAGAGTTTAAAATTTGAGATTATGAAATTCATCATTTTAACTTAAAGCGGATGGTTGAGGGAATGATGACACACTCGATCTAGATCCCATGGTTTCGTCATCCCGGGCTATCATGATCTCAAGTCTACTTAGTCAGAGGAGATAGTCGACCCAACTTGACTGAATGATCCTTATCAGCAACACATGGGTTACGTCGTCCAAGAAATTCTTATAGACTTGGGGTGGTGTTTGTCTAAGGAGACTGGCTTAAGTCTACCTTAGCTGATAGAGGGATTTTTTCCTTATCAGGTGTACCCTATGATTCACAACTCAAAAGGCAGAGCCATTTTGGGGAGCATTATATTACGATCATGATCGTAATATAATGAAGTCTACTAGTCAAACCACCATCGAGGACTCGTAACTACATCATCCGTAGTCTAGCCAAGCCGTAGTGGAGGACACGGGTGACGTTCTTCTTATATGAGATGAGGAAGAGACATAACACTTGATTTGACATTGACTCTTTTGTGAGCTAAGAGTTTCTTAATTTGTTACCTTGAACAAATAGTTGCGAAAGGTGGATAGATTGATTTTTTCCTTAAGCTTTTAATGATTGAATTTCATTTAAGCAATTTTTTAGATTTATACTTGATTTAAATTAACTTGATTTGAAATTAGAATCATATTTTGTTGGAAGTATCCCCTCCGATTGAAATCGTCATTCAACACAGCCGTCATCGGAGTAGTTAATTGATTGAATTGAATATATTTGAGAACTTTAGATCCTATCAACTCTGTTTAGCTCCTAATAGAGGATCATATCTACTATCACATAACAAAATTAGCTTCTCAGATATTTTAATAAGTTGAAATTCTTATAATAATTAGATTTTTTAGGTTTTGTTAACTCGGACCCGGTCCTAAGACCAAACTGGGAAGCAACCCGCACAACATTTTCAAACACTTAAATCTAAACATTCAGCATAATATCGGAGCCCATGTGAGTATTTTTAAGAATGCTTGCATAATTTTAAGACATTGAATTTTAGTTTTAATCCTACTTCATAATATATGCAAGGGTTCAATTGAAGCCTTAATTAAAGCCTTCTGTTCGCTTGTATGATGTGTTACAAATCTGGCAGCATTGAAGGCATTTTAATTTAATATATTACTCACACTTGGATTACATGTTGAGTTTTTCAATTCTCAAATATCATTTGGCTTATAGCTGTTAAAGAACTTTCAAGTTTTTATCAATTAGTTAATTTCAGTTTTATTCTAAGCCAAAAAGAAATGATTTTACATCTATAAATGAACATTGAGTTTATCACAACTCTAATTCAAATTATATAGATTGTTATTGATTCACTTAATGTATCACGTAGTGTAATTTGAGTGATTATTGAAAGAGTTTGCATATACTCATTGACAAGCTAGTTAATTACTTTGTAAATCCTTTTATAAATTTTATTTGAATACTAATCTTGGATGTGCCTTTAAATATAACTTGCATGATTAAAGTCAATTCATATTTTTAAATCATTTGCATATTATTGAGATCCTTATTTTCTTTGACATCAAATGCAATTATTCAAGTGTATTTTTTACATTGATTGCTTGTTTGTGAATTTAATACTTTGAGTATTCAATAAGAGGATCTATTCACATAAATAAACATAAACTCCAATATTCTTAACTCCACATTAGGTTTCATATTTAGTGAATGACTGGACTTCAAGTTTTGATATAATTCTTTTATAAATTTAATATTTAACTCCCCGCCCCCATCTTAGTTAAAAATTATTTAGTTCTCCTTCTCTTTTTTTGTTTGAGAAATTTGCGAGAACATAGACTCACGTAATTTTTTGTGTGAGAATGAGTCCCTCATTACTCCCTTCAATCTCTATAAATAAGGACAAGAGGGAGTCTTTCATTTCATTCCACTTGTTTGAGAAGTTGTGTTGCCTTGGAGTTTGAGAGTTTTTGTGATCTAATTTCATTTGAGTAAGTGTTTTATTTTTTTCAAACTTTTCTTAAATATTCTCCATCTATTTTTTTGTTTGTTTAAGGCTTATCATTGTATTTACTATACATTTCTTATTTAATTTTAAGTTTAGATGATTTCCATTTTAATTTGCTTAAGTCCAGAACTTCATTCAAAATTTTGACAGAAGGGGTCGCATTTAACAGATTTAGAGGTCTTCCTGTCACACCTTGATGAACATGACTATTGGTATTTTACAACACCTCGGCCGATTTTCATCTTGTCACGCTCTGATGAGCATGACGAGGCCTTCAAACTTGCAAATAAACACATAACATACAATCCATACACAAAATATTTTCTCCTTTACACATTCAAACTCAAATCTATTGCACATTCATCGAAGCTGAGGGAGACGAGGAGAGAGATGTTGGAAACCAAGAGAAGAATCCGCTTGATGACGGTGTTCCTCTTCGGCTGCTGCAAAAGGAAAGGTCAGAAGGAGATGGAGAGGGAGATGCCAGAAACCAAGAGAAGAACGTGCTTGATGACTGTGTTCCTCTTTGGCTGTGACAAAAGGAAAGGTCAGAAAGATGAAAATCAGTGGATGTATGTTTAATTTGAAGAAGGTTATGCTTTTTGTTTTATGAAATAGATCAAGAGGGGGAAGGGAGTTTTCGGCTAAATGAGGATGAGGGAAAGAGAGAAATTTTGGATATGAAGAAATGAGGGAAGTAGAAGAGGGATTTTTGGTTTGGGAAGAAAATAGGAAATGGAAAGGAATTTTCAGTTTAGAAGAAACGAGGGAAGAAATGGAGAAGGAATTTTCAGTTTAGAAGACACGAGGGAAGAAATGGAGAAGGAATTTTTGGTTTGGGAGGAAATGAGGGAGATGGAGAAGAAGAATTTTTGATTTGGGAGGAAATGAGGGAAAAATGGAGAAGAAGGGAAGGAAAGAAAAGGGACTGTCTTACCCTTGCTTGTGTGAGGTTTAAAATAGAGAAGAAAAATGGGCTTTGTGGCTTGGACAAGAGAAATGGAAGAAGAAGCCGCCCTCCTTTCGGTTGAGGGAAGAAATAAATGAAAAGGGGAATGGTTGGAGGAGAATCGGAAAATGGTTGAATAGGAGGCCGACATGCGGTTGAGCTGTGTGTGTGAAGAGATCAGCGAACGAATGGAAGAAGGCTTGCATGATGGGGGAGATCGAACAAAGGGGAGGCTGAGCTATTGAAGCGTGAATCGTGCGTGAAGAGGTGATCGCGTTGAGTGAGAGATTATGGCTGATCAGTTTTAGGTTATTAGCTCTTATGAGTCAATTTTAGGGATTTAGGTTAGTTAGAATTAAATTAGGGCTTTTAATAATATTTTTTTTATTGGTTAATCGACGTTAATATGAACTTTATGTCAACCTTAATATAGGATTGATATATATGTTGATTCAAGGTTACTTTGATGTTCTGGGCTCAATGGCAGTCCATTTTGTGACCAGAAGCCATTCGATTCAAGTTGGCATTGAATCGAGCAATTTCAGTTCAAAATGTGCATCGGTGCTTCCAATTGCTTGATATTTGTACAGATTTATCTGAATTGAGTGCGAATAGTCTCACTTGATAGATTTCAATATTTTGAAGCTAATAATGTAATCAATTTTATAAATGAGGTTCATTTGGATATTATCGTAGCTTCCTGACTCCGATATGTACATCGACACATTGATAGCTCGATCACTTGATCAGTTGATCTTTAGATTATGCAATATCTATGTTTTAACCAATTTTGATGTTCTAAACACAATGACAAAGTCTGTTCATTGATTGAAGATCATTAGGGATGATTTCGATGATATTTAATCTATCTTAGCTCTGATTTGTGCTCTAAAGCATCCAAAGTCGATCGAATTCATCTTATAAGCTCAATTTGATTCATGTGGTATATATGAAGGTCAATAGCCATTTTTATCAATGTTCATTTGGACAAGGCTAGAGAAAGAGTGTTAGAGAGATTGAGGAGAGCATAGTAGAGTGTTAAAGATTATCAACTTTGTTGCTTAAGATTCTTGATCATAATAATATTGATTTTCAATTTTCTATTTTAGGAGAAAACATTTTTTCCTTTTGCATGTAATTTCATGTTTGATTTACAAATCAATCTATTAAATATATTTTGAACATCTTTATGATAAATCAGAAATGAATTTCTACATGTTTCTTATTTTTTATTCTTATAAAATTTCACTAAATCTTAATGAGCAATAGATGTGATTTAAAAGTTCCTAAAATATTTTTCCTTGTGTATTCATTCTCTATATCTTGTACTCTTATATACAAGAGGTTAGGTAAAAGTGATTTGATAATGCCACATGATGTCTTTATATGACCTAAATGACATATATGTGTTTCTAGATCATCTATGATGTTCCACATGTGATCATGCATGCTTTCCATGAGAAGATGGATGAAATACTACATGATTTCTTTAATGCTATGAGAATGATGGTTATATGATTGCAAGTTAATGTAGTGTGCAATAATATTGGCAAATATGACTCGCAAAATGGTGTTAATTAAAACTATAAAGATTAATCATTCATGTCAACCCTAATCATATTATACCATAATTTATTGTACTATATAAGATTTTATTGGTCGACCTTATAGGATAATGGTGGCATGCCCTCACCCTCTTTATTCACCTTTTATTAAGGCTCCAGGAAATGAAGTTTTAAATCTTTTACACACAATGGTTTTTTAAATCAAGATTATAATTAATTATGTAATCATGTCATGAAGATTCTAAACCTTTCATCTAGCCAATTCAAATGTATAATAATGTATATTTCAATGCTTAGAAATAAGGAGTGAGTTGTATCAAATAGTCATGGTTGATTGAAATTATTTGGGTGTTACTTATATGCAAGGAAAGATGAAGCTTGATGGTTTTTTTGGTATTTTCTTAGAAATATTATTTGTATCTTTTTATAGTATTGCTTATGAGAATAATATTTTTTTCTCTTTACCTTATGTTGCATTTAATCACTCATATTATAAGTAGGGGATCTTCCATCACCATCTACAACAACAACAACAACAACAACAACAAGCCTTTATCCCACTAAGTGAGGTCAGGTACATGAATCCTTCGTCTCCATCGTGTCATATTATGTGTCAAATTCTCATTTAATTCTATTATATTAAGGTCATTTTTTATACATCTTAACCAAGTATTTTTAGGTCTACCTCTATCTTTCTTAACATAAGGCAAATCTAATTCATCTACTCTCCTAACCGAGTCATTGGATGACTGATGCTTTATGTGGCCAAACCATTGTGGTGTTTATTTTTAGATGTGGGAAACCATGCAGATCTTAGGGGGTACTTATTAAAGTGATTGGGCATGACATTAAGAAATGAGGCACTTATCTCAAAAGTTAGAAATCATCATCCTATAATGGACCTAATCACCTAACAAGGACTCCTAAGGCATGATGAGATTTCAAATATACCAGAGATCTTTCCCCCACTTTACATGGAAAAGTAAAGCAGGATTTGTATTAAGCTGAGCTTGTTAAGTTCCCTATGGAGGCAAGCCCCTATAGTTAATTACATCCTAAGGAATGAGATCCCTTAAGAATACTCTCGATTAAAGTAGATAATTAGGATCTCCAAAGATTTCAAGGTTAAGACTATCAAAGATTGGCTATTTTAGAAAATCAAATGATATATCAGGGAGAAGATTTATTTTTGGAATCCAAAGAGAGAAAGTAAGAAATGCTCATGATACTAAGAAGCCTAGTAAGCATTCTTATCTATCCTATGGTTGAGCTTTATATGCTTGAAATTGAAGAGATCAATTTAGTTAAAGTTGACATTTTATTAGAAAGCTAAGACTTATAATCCAACAACACAAGATTGTGAAAATGCCTAAGAGGTGAGGATTTATGCTTGTAGCCCACAGGAAACATCAAAATAAGATCCTAAATCTAGAGAGCTTTAGCATAAGCTAAAGCATGACTTAAATCTAAGTGAGAGATAGACATAATGGTTTACCTCCATAAGAAAGGATAAACATCCGACTTCTGGACTTACAACCGCCTGGAGTGGCTGCTAGTTATTGACCTCACTTTTGGAGTGAGTTCTCAACTTCCTCATCAAAGATCTAGGACTCTTGTAGAAACTAAGAGCTTCTTAGTCTTAAGATACTTCTAGTGATTAGGTGAATACTTAACCTAAGCTTAGAGACTTAGAAGGGTTAATCATAGGATTAGGCCATGGTTGGGACTTAGAAAAACTTGCCTACCCTGTAGCTCAACCCCAATCCATGCTTCCTTCCTTAAACCAAAATCTCAAATTCAAATCCAAATCATAAATCAATTCTAAATCAAATGATTGAAATTTATGATCAAATTCAAATCCAAATGTCAAAACCCTTCATAAGCCCTTTGATTTTGTCTTATGGACTTAGCCTTAACCAAATTCAAATCAACACTAATTCAATTGATTTTCTCAAATATCAATTCAATCTCAAATCAAATTGTAAATCATAAATCAATTCCAAACTCCAAGTGATTGAAACCCATAATCAAATTCAAATTCCAAAATC
The DNA here is from genome assembly GCA_021442155.1 of Cymbidium sinense. Classification (NCBI taxonomy): domain Eukaryota; kingdom Viridiplantae; phylum Streptophyta; class Magnoliopsida; order Asparagales; family Orchidaceae; genus Cymbidium; species Cymbidium sinense. Next base: position 155,105,125 of record CM038221.1, read on the forward strand.
CATTCCTAAGCCATATGAACCACCTTCATATGTTTAGCCAAACCCCCTTTAAACCAAATCAAACTTGGTTGATTTTTTTATAAATCAATCATTCCTTCATTTATATTCATAAATATAAATGAAATCCAAATTCAAATAGCCAAAACCAAATCAGAATAAATCAAACCAAATCAAAACTTTCTTAAGCCATATAGACCTACCTCCATAATCTTAATCAAATCTCAACCTAAATCAACCCAAACTTGATTGATTTCCTTATAAATCAATTAATCATTAATTTATATTCACAAATATAATGAAAACTACTCTCTAATAATAAAAAATAAATCAAACTAAATTAATTGCCTACTTAAGCCCTTTTGACCTACATCCTTAGGTTTGGTCAAATTTGCTTCCAAATCACGCCAAGCTCAAGTGATTTTCTCATGAATCATTTATATCTTCATTTATATTCATAAATATAAATGAAATATAACCCAAATAGTCAAAACCAAACCCAAATCAAATCAAAAATCCATTTCAAGTCTTTTTAGCCAATTTCTTGGACTTAGCCAAATCCCATCCAAATCAATTAAAACTCATGGATTTCTTCATGAGCCAATCATTCCTTCAATCACTTACCCAAATATAAATATAAACTACAATCACCAAGCCAAAATCAAGCTAACCCAAGTTAAACCCAAATTAGCCCTTTTGATTTGAAATTATATGAACCAAAATCCATATGGCTTCAAACCACTTGTGATTGGATTTATAATTCCATCCTAAACCTGTTTATCAATACTACTAAACTTGAATCAAGCCATGATCAAACCAAATTGACCCATTTAGGTCCACTTGACTGAAAGTGACCTAAAGACCCTTTTGAGCTTAATTCTAATCCAATTTAAATTGAATTGAACTAAGCTCATCCAAACCTCATATCATGATCAACAATCATCATAGGTTAATCAATTGTCTTGAATTGGATCAAATCAAATCAACCTAGCCCATTGACCAAGTCAACCTTTATCCCAAATGAAACCTAAACTAGCCAAAACACACCATATACCAAATTGACTAAAACCTTTGATTCAAACTAATTCATAGTCAATGATTGAACATGACCAAACCCTCAATTGAGCCAAACCAAGTATAATTGGCCATTTGACCCAAGTTGACCCAAATTGGCCTAAAATGCCAAAATAGGTCAAATCACAACCCAACTAAAATTGATTACAACCAATGATTCAAGTTCATTTCAAATTCATTATTGAACTTGACCAAAGCCATTATTGAGCCCAATTTGACCGATTGGTCAACCTAACCTAACCTAGTCCAAATTGACCTAAAGGGACAAATTAGCCAAAATCTAAATTAATTCTAAGTTAAACCAAACCAAAGCCTACAATCATTTTTAATTAGCCAGTTGAACTTGACTCAACACCTAACCCAACCCAATTTAGTCAAATTAGTCAAATTGGTCAACTTGACCCATTTAACCTATATGAATCTAAATGAGCCATAATCAAATCCAAAGCAAATTGAACCAAACCAATGACACAAATACACTCCAAATGGTCATGTGAACTTGACCCAACTCTTAGTTTGACCCAATTTGACCAATTGGTCAACTTAACCCAACCTAACCCAATTTGACCTAAATAGATCTAATCAAGCCAAATCAAACCAAATGAACTCCAAACCACTTAAAATTTGGGCTAACTCACTTTTGACCCATACTAAATCTGCCCAAATAAAATCTATAGCAAATGACTACTTTGCCCTTGGGTCTAGGGCATCCCATGAGATACGACACTTACACTTTTAGTCATTTTCTCCCCTTAGTCACTTGACACCCATTCATATGTCCACTTAGGAACCAAGGATTATGGTTGACATGATCCAAGGGTGGTTGGGTCGACCATGACTCATGAGGAGATGAAATCACCTCCTTATTCTCATTGGAGCATTTCAAACCACCAATACACCCACTACTCCCATGGTAGCCACCTCCTACCCTTCCTCCACTCATGAGAGGCCAAGTGGAGTGATTCTCTACCCAAATTGAGCTCTCCATCACAACCATTGATCCAAAAAGTTGAAACCATCATCACCATCCAAGCCAAGGAAGGAGGGGGTATACCCCTCTCATTCTCACAAACACTCACACTCGATTCAACCCTAGCAGCCAAGAAGAGACATCCTAGAGCTTCCCCTTGCATTTCCTGAGCATCCCAAATTCCCCATTCTCAATTTTATGTGAATCCGAAATAGGGGAGCAGACCAGTGATTGTCATTTCCCCATTTTGAAATCAAAGTACAATTAACTTTGCACACACCATCCTTGGACATAGACGAGCTGAAACGAATTATTTCCCAAGCTTCTTGATGGACGGAGGGTGGAGTTCGATCAAGACTGATTCCTTATGTGCCATGGGTTGGTCTTCTGAGCACACTACACCAAATAAAAGCTTGTGTGGCTCAATAAGGCTTAATTTCTTTCAAACAAAGATTCCTCAATCGTTGAAATCTCCGGTGAGGTATGCCATTAAAACGGATCCTTAACTCAAAATAGGTTGGTCATTTGTGAAAGAAGACCGCATCTCGTGCGATCTTCACTGTTAAATGTTTTATGCTTCCTAAGGTGTGAGATCAATTTGATCTCCATCCGAGCTTGGGTGAACTCGGATCAAGCGATGATTGATGGATGATATCTATCTCTTTCTGCTCGGGAGGAGACAGATCATGGATCGTTCATTTTGCGTGATTGGAATGGGGGATCCTGATCTAATCACGCGTAGAGCCCCTCTTTTCTCCTTCGGAGCCACTCGTGTAATTATAGCTGTCCGATCTTACATCAGACGTCCCACGCGAAAATGCATTCCCCTACCATCCGCGTCAGCATTTGACGTGACAACTTAAATAACTAATCCTATTGCACCACGTGACAAGTGCATTGCATTAGCAGCCACATGGCTCCAATGGGATTAGGCGGTTAATTAGATTAATTAATCCATTTTTAATGCTAAAACTTCCAAAAATCATAACTAATTATAGAAAAATTTTAAAAATATAAATGTATGCTCATTTTAAAGATATTTTGAAGGAGAATTCATTAAAATTATTATTAATTAATTTTTAATAGTAATTTATACTTAATTAAGGTTTAATTAAAAATTTAATTAGCTAATTACTCTCTAATTAATTATCCAATTAATCTCAAACTTCCCAAAGATGTTTAAGGGGATGAACTATGCCTCCCCTATTTTTCTTGGGATTTATTGGATGATTAATTAGAAAAATTAATGGATTAAGCCTTAATTACACTCCTCTATCAATTAATGATAATTAAGCAAATGAACAGTAGATTGGTTAGTTAATTAAGCTTAATGATCTTTATTAATAGTGGAGAAACTCAGGGAAATGGATTGAGACCCCTTTTCAATCCTTTCCTTAAATCATCTTCATTCCTTCTTTAAAAATTAATTAATTAGTTAAATTAATCAAAATCCAAATCATACCTGAACTTTAATTAACTAATTGAAAGGATTTAGGGATTGAGACTTAGGCTCCCTTCTTTGTCTCTTTCCCTAAGTCCATTTTATATTGTTGATTAAGGATAACTAAAATTTAATTAGATAATTAATGAACTTAATTGGTTTGATTGAATCTATTTCTCTAATTAACTTTTGGGTAGCTTTTGGGTGTTCAATAACCTAAAGAGAGAGCTATTGAAATTATGGCTAGCTCATATATGTGAGAAAACTATAAGAGTAATTAAGTGAGCTCCTTAAGCTTAATTAATTAATAATTATGAGCTAATTGTATTAGGCCCCTTTCATTTCATAGGTGCATTGCTATTTACTTTTCTATGTGGTTGCATACAATATTAGCTCATAATTGTTTAATTAATTATCTTAAGGTGACATAGGTAAGGGTTAATTAATTGATTTAATCCATGCTTAACTTAATCAATCCATAAAATCAACCTAATTGCTTTTCAATAAATCATATTAACTTACACACATGTGAATGTGATTAGGACAAAAAAATCTCTTTAACATTTGATAAATCAAATCAAACATGAAATCAAAATGGCTTTAAGAAACATTGGTTTAATTTAATTATCCTTAAGAATTAGTTGGATTGAATGAGATTGTATGCCTATGTTACTTTATTTCTTTCCAATCATATTAAAATATTGTATGCCACTTGTAGTCATGCATTCATTCTTTTCAAAAATTAATTAATTAAAAAAATGATTTCCTTTATATCAAATTTGCATGTGTTGATTTAATTAAAAATATGTGTGACTATTATCACTACTAAATCTCAAACATATTTTCAAAAGCTTTTTAATGAATAAGAATATATATTATAACTTTAGTTATATATACATAAGAAGTGTATGTGAATATAAGCTTAGTGCATGAAGTGAAGTTTCTTTCTTATATTCATATGTTGATTTTCATAAGTAAGAATGTTAGCGGGTATATTAGTCTGGACATCCCAGAGATGCACGATTTTAAGTAGCCCTAAGGAGGTTCCTACCTCACTGTTGGTGCAAAATAATGGCAATGTACCTACTTGATTTCATTCTTATGCATCTTTGACATTAGAATTTAGATAGAACTTTAATTCATTTACACAAATAAATCAACTAAATTGAATCCAACTTTTGTATAGTTTTCATTTCTATAGTTGCTTGCACATTCATATATATATATATATAAGAATATATATATTAATTGGACATCCTGTGGATGCACAACTTTAAGTAGCCCTAAGGAGGTTCCTTCACCCTTGGTGCTAAAACAATGGTGCCATACCTACTTAAAATTCTTATATATATATATATATATATATATATATATATATGTGTGTGTGTGTGTGTGTGTGTGTGTGTGTGTGTGTGTGTGTGTATGATACAACTAGTGGATGAAAACCATAATTTAATCAAATCAAATTCTAATTTTGCATGATTCTCATTCTTATAGTTGCGTATACATCAATATGTATTTGAGAATAGCCGGTATATTAGTCTGGACAACCCAGGGACGCACGAATTTAAGTAGCCATAAGGAGATTCCTACCTCACTCCCTTGGTGCAGAACAATAGTGATGTACTTGCTTAAAACTTTTATGCATGTGAGTGTGCATTTGACTAAAGAATCAAAATCCCCCCTTTTCTATTAAAAACACATGCATTCATACTTTGTTCAAGTGGTTGAATTGATTAATTATATAATTTTAAGTCCTTTTTTATGTTTTTGCATAAGAATTTAGATAGAGCTTTAAATTATGATTCCTTTTAATTAATTCAACCAAATGAAATATCAATTCCAACTGCATTTGCTTCCTTTCACCATTCAAGTATGCTAAAATATAAATTTCATGTATAGGTATGTTTAGGACTTAACCATATGCATGCTATATATAATGGAAAGAAATAAGCAAACATGTGTCATGTGATGATAGTTCATTTTAATTAATATTGAGATGCCTTTCTTATTGAATGAGTTTATTTAAAATGAACCTAAACCTAGGACTAATTAAAAAAAATATAATAAGCATTCATTAAAGAGAATTATTTAATTAATTGGCTTTAGAAATGACTTAAGATACGGATAAAGGAGAGTGATTCTCTCTTCTTCTGTTTATAACACTTAGTTATTTTGTATAGGTCATATGAAACAAAACAAGTCATAAATTAAAACTTTATAAATCAACTAAACAACTTAAAGTGAGACCACCCATTAAATTAAATTTTTCTACACTTAGAAAACTATAAATTTAAAGCCTAGTTAGGACATACCACACAAGCATTAATACACACACATTAGATTAAGTCACCACTTCTAGCTTTAGGTTAGGATGGTGCATGGTTTGATGTATATTTTATTTTATGATGTAAAATTTTAGGCTAGATGTTACGGTGTATATTTCGCATACTAGATTAGGCCGTTATTATCCTAATCATATTTTCTGTAGGGGATTATGCTTAAGGGGCCTGAAAGATAAATAAAAATGCTCTCTCTCTTTACAGGTTGCTTAAGCCCCTAAGCATAATTTAAGTTAGGACAGGTGGGCTTAGTTACCCATGTGCAAGGTGCTAAGTCTAAATTATAAATATAATTGCTTGGGTGGAATGTATGTTTAGCTAACCTTTCTTTTGATGAGATTGGACCTTTTAAGTCAAGTTGGGTTCATGGTCAATTGGGCTAGGTTGGGTCTAATTGGCCAATTGAGGCTTTGGTCAAGTTTAACAAGTGATTTGGAATAAAATTGGCCCATTAGTTGCAATCAATTTGTCTTAGATCAAAATTTGACACATTTTGACTTTTTAGGTCAACTTGGGGTCAACTTGGGTCAAGTGCCAATTAGGCTAGGTTTGGCCACCAAGCTCTCAAACCACATGGATAACTCAATAATTTGTAATTGCCAAAAGATCTCCTTCATTCTAGTAAGAGGGGCTATTTATAGCCATTACAAGCATCTTTCAAAAGAAAATAATTCAAAACATGGAGGGAAAGGTGGGTGGCCACATTAATATGAAGCATTAAATTGCCTCATTATTTTATGCCATCCACTCATTTCACATGCTATTATTTTATGTGGATTCAACCACCTCACATGTCATGCTTTGAATTTTTAAATGCAAAATTTTAAATATGGAGTTTCTAGAAGAAAATTAAAAATTACATAAATCAAAAAGATGAAATCATAAAATGGGTCTTAATAGGCAAATGGGCTAAGCCTTCTTCTTTCTTGAATTTTCTTGGGCTTCAGGTTGAGATCTTATAAATGGACCTTGAGCTCTAATTTTTAGATCCTCATGATATTTTACATCAACTCCCCTGGGCTCAATTGAACTCTACTCCGTAGAGTTGAAATCTAAGAAGTCTTCTACTAATTATGGGGCTAAGTCTCCAAATTAGTACGGGTCAACCATGTGTCTTCAACTGATGATTTATTCTTCCAACGAACAATAAAATGATGTTTAGAAGATGGATTAATGGGTGCTTCCTCGATGATAATATAGTCAACTTCAAAGGAAAAGGGCTTTTAAAAGTACGGTGCTATATATCCTACTAAAGAGTTTGACTGAACATGTGGAGGTTTTCTAATTCCTTCATATGATAGAATATCTTCAATTTTAATAACTGGATGAATGAGCATATCAGTAGGAAAATCAAGGTGATAAGCATTAGTTCCAATTTTCTTAAGAATTTTAAATGGACCAGAAGCTCGTGCAAGTAATTTCTTATATCTAGTGGTTTGATAATGCTCAAGCCGAATGTGAATCAATACATAATCACCTTCTTTATATTCTTTTGTTGAATGATTTTGATTTGTCTTAGAAGCATATTTTTTATTACTTACGGTAATTTGCTTTCTTATAACTTCATGGAGGCTTTGAAAATCTTTAGCAAATGAGAATGTTACATTAGAAAATACATGAGATGGTAGGTTTGCTACATCTGTTGGTTGTCATGGGTTTTGACCATAGACTATCTCAAATGGTGATTTTTTTGTTGTTCTAGAAATAGTACTATTATAGGCAAATTCTGAGATTGGTAAATGTAAATCCCAATTTCCTAAACTTTTACCTATCAAGCATCTAAGCAAATTTCCTAAGGTACGATTAACTACTTCAGTTTGTGGGTGAAAGACAGAAGAAAATTTTAATTTAGTATCTAATAATTTCCATAATATTTTCCAAAAATATGAGACAAACTTAACATCTTTGTCAAAAATAATGGTTAAAGGGAGACCATGGAGTCGTACTATTTCCTTAAAGAATAATTTGGCTATATAAGAAGCATCATTTGTTTTTGAACAAGGTAATATATGATCCATTTTTAGAACCTATCCACTACAACAAAAATACTATCATGTCCTCGAGCCGTCCTAGGTAATCCTAGAATAAAATCCATTGATAGGTCTTCCCAAGGCCTATAAGGAACATGTAAGGCAGTGTATTGTCCATACATTTGTTTGATAGTTTTAGCCTATTTACAAATTAAACATTGAGCCACTAAATTTTCAACATCTTGTTTTAATGAAGGACAATAAAATCTATTTTCTAATATACATATGGTCTTATCCTTTCCAAAATGACCAGCTACACCCCAACATGTAATAAGGAATTCTCTAAGAGAAGATCGAGGAATGAACAATTATTTTTATTTATATAAATATCCATTTGTTATCAATAATGTCTCTTGTAGAGTTATTAGTTTATCTAGGTGTTCAAGATAAATTAGGTGAAAGTCAGGGCATATAATATAATCATCTTTAATTCTATCAAATCCTAAGATTCTCAATTCTAAAGAGAAAATCATTAGGTTTACCCTAGATAAAGCATCAATAGATTATTCTCAATTCCAGGCTTATGCTTTAGAACAAAAGAGTAGTCTTGTAAAAATTAAACCCATTTTGCATGCTATAACTTAATTTTTATTGAGTATTAATAAATTTTAAGGCATGATGATCATAATTAAGTATAAATTCTCTATGTAAGAGATAGTGTCACCAATGCCTTAAGGATTGAATTACAACATAAAACTCTCTATCATAAGTGCAATATTTTTGTTTGGCTTCATTTAACTTTTCACTAAAGAATGCTATAGGATGATTCTCTTGACTTAAAATTTCATCTATCCCAATTCCTGAAGTATCACATGTCACTTCAAAAGCTTTAAAAAAATCAGAAAGCCTAAGGATTGGTGCAAAAGTGATAAGAACTTTAATTTGCTATAAGGCCTTTTATGCATTAGGAGTCCAACAAAATTTATCTAATTTTAGTATGGCAGTTATTGGAGCAACAATGGTACTAAAATTCTTGATAAATCTCCAATAAAAAGTGGCTAAACCATGGAAGCTTCTACTTCAGTAAAATTTTTAGGTGATGGCCAATCTAAGATTGCTTTTACTTTAGAAAGATCAGGTTTAAGTCTAGTAGTGGATATAGTAAAGCCTAAAAAGATTACCTTAGCTTGCAAACATAAACACTTTTTAAAATTAATGTATAATTTCTCTTGTCTAAGTACTTCAAAAACTTTTTATAAGTGTTGTAGATGTTCATTTTCACTTAGACTAAAAATCAGAATATCATCAAAATACACCACCAAAAATTTATCTATATATGGTTTAAGAATAGTATTCATTAATATCGTAAATATGCTAGGAGCATTTGAAAGTCCAAAGGGCATGATAAACCATTCATAAAGTCCATTAGGGGTCTTAAAAGCTGTTTCCACTCATCTCCTTATCTAATATGAATTTGATGATATCCACTTTTTAGATCAATCTTTGAAAAAAATTTGCTTTTGAGATTAAATCTATCATATCATCTAATCGGGGAATAAGAAACCTATATTTGATAGTAATTTATTTATTGCTCGACTATCAACACACATTTGCTATGTTCCATCTTTCTTTGGAGTAAATATTGCTGGGACTGCACAAGGGCTAAGACTCTCTTGAATAAAACTTTTTTTTTAATAATTTCTCAACTTGTCTTTTAATCTCAACATGCTCGGTAGGGTTCATCCTATAATGTGGAAGATTAGAAATGGATAAGAACTCAATAGCATGTTTAATGTCCAGATGAAAAGTTCATTGGGTGAAATATCTTTAAAATCAAAGAGTCTCATTAGAGTTTGGTATGACTTTTTTTACATGCAATATGTGAAGAAAAAATGGATCAAAAAATTCTTTTCGTAAAGCTCCAAAACCTATTATTTCTATATTTGGGGTCAAAGAAGGAAGAGTAGATGTTTTAAAGTAAGAATAAAAAATGATAGTATTAGGCCTAATAGTAAGATTTTCTATGATAATTAATTGAAGTTTAACATTTTTCTTCAATAGACGCTTAGGTTGTAAGTCACAGTGTTATGGAGTATTTTTCTATTGGCTTTATTGGTCGGAGTTTAGTAGTCTTATTATTATGTTTAAAAACATAAGTAATTTCCTTACCATAGTGAATAACATTCATATCATACAACCAAGGTTGTCCTGAGAGAATATGAGCAATGTCCATAGGGAGAACAACACACCAAATTTGATCTTCATAGCTTCCTATTTTAATTAGAACTAAACATCAATTGGTGATGGGAAAAGATGTATGATTTACCCAGTTAACATGAAATGGTTCACAATGAGGTTCAGATTTTAGGTTGGCTCGAGTTAAGGTGTGTGTTGAAATGACATTCATAGCACTCCCTCCATCTATAACCCTGTTGTACTTCGTTCAGTTACGTATTGCTAAAATATTCTTTCTTCTCTAATCTTACGCTCATTCTTAATTACGTAAGACATCTCATCATTAACATGAGGGTCATCTTAATTCCAATTCTTCATCGGATAATGGGGTGTCATCACAAACTTCTTCTAGATTATCTATATTGGATTTTAACTTCTTCTAAAAATAAGATTTGAGCTTTACATTGATTTTGCATATGACCCTTTTTATGACATTTAAAACATATTACTTTCCTAGTGTTCTTAGAGCTCCCTTTAATTGAAGTTTTAAGCAAAGAGGTCGGGCTTTGGATGGGCACCTCTAATAATAGATCTATGGGATGAAATGGAAGGTACTTGACTTTTCATTTTAGAGAGGGAGGCAGATTTCTTTTATTATCAACCAATAATTCATAATGAAATGCTTCCTCTAAAGATTGTGGGTCAAATAATTCAACTTCATTTATAATATCAGTCCTAAGTCCAATAATGAATTTATTGGCTAATTGTCAATCATTATCGGCATAATTCATTTCTAGAAACTAGATCTTCAAAAGTATTCAATTATTCAGTTACAACATAATTATCTTATCTTAAAGTTAATAATTGACTATGTAGCTTCTTATCATGATGCCAGGATAGTACATTGCTCTTAACATTTCTTTCATTTATATCCAAGTAAGGTTTGTCCTTCCTAATCTTTATCTTTAGCTAAAGTATTTGTCCAATAAATTTAGCATGCCCTATCAATTTCATTTTAGCAAAAGTAACCCTTTCTAATCATCCATTTTATACCAATCAAAGAAGTCATCCATTTGAATTAACCAATCAAGAAATTTATTTGGGTCATGTATACCATCATAAGTTGGGGCTTCTACTTTAACTCTTCGAGATGGATCATTAGAGTCTTCTATAGTCTTAAAATAATTTTCTCCCCTTCCACCATTTCTAGCAATTGATGATCTTCTAAGTGGTTGATTTTCTCTATGGTTTGGAAATGAATCTTCTTCATCTATCCCTATTGGCACAATCTGAGCAGGTATTGGACACCCCATTATTTGATGAAAATTTGATGGAGGTGGGTGTAAATTTTATTGGACCTCACAAGTCCAACACTTGAGATACTCCCTTTATTGAAGTAAACTTTTGACCAAATTTGCTCCTTCCAAGCTTCGCTTTGATACTAAATTTGATGGAGGTGGGTGTTCTTTCTTTTGCTGAGATTGAGAGAACGTGGGTATTTGAGGTGAGGGAAGAAGATATGTTAGATAATTAGCGCTCCCACCAAATATTGCTAAGGTTTGGCCACCAAGCTCTCAAACCATAAGAATAACTCAATAATTTGTAATTGCCAAAAGATCTCCTTCATTATAGTAAGAGGGACTATTTATAGCCATTACAAGCATCTTTTGAAAAAAAAAGAATTCAAAATATGGAGGGAAAGGTGGGTGGCCATATTAATGTGAAGTATTAAATTACCTCATTATTTTATGCCATCCACCCATTTCACATGCTATTATTTTATGTGGATTCAACCACCTCACATGTCATACTTTGAATTTTTGAATGCAAAATTTCAAACATGGAGTTTCTACAGAAAATTAAAAATTGCGTAAATAAAAAAGATGAAATCATAAAATGGGCCTTAGCAGGCTAATGGGTTAAGCCTTTTTCTTTCTTTAATTTTCTTGGGCTTTAGCTTGAGATTTTGTAAATGGATCTTGAGCTCTAATTTTTAGATCCTTATGATGTTCTACATCATGAAGACCCCCATAGCATGTATTCATTCTTAATGATAATTATTCTTTTGTAATCCAGGTTATATAAGGGTAGAGCTCAACTATCCATTTTTCTTTTTGGGACGACGGTACCCGACCACACCAACCTTTTATTCTTTTACGTTAGCTATAAAATGTTTGATTCTTTGTTTAGCTTATACATTAAAAATTACATACCTTTTCATAGTTTTTTTTTATGATTGATGTTTATTGTATGGCCTGGATGCGATTAGGCTCTTAGGGAAAAATAAATATTTTATCCAACTACAACTCATAATTAAACATCTAAATAACTCATAACCTCACATTAAGCATAAAATATTATCAAGATAATTAAAAGATTTAGCAATCCCTTAGGTGTATTATTGTATGTCTAATATCATGCATGCATATTCCTTCTTCCTTGAAAATAGGGGATTTCTATCCATGAATGATAGGGGAATGCTTGACCTATGAGGGCATCTCTTGTGGTAAAAAACACCCCCTTTCTCGCTGATTTAGCCAATAAAATAATTTCATTATGCATATAGGCATCAAAATCTCAAATCCTTTGTTAAAGTGAAGTGTCAAATATAAATAAATATTGAAAAGATTTACATTAGATTAAGTTATTATTCATATCACTCATGCTCTAGTTTCTTAGGTAGTGGGTTTAAGAACTTTAGTTTCTTTCTAAATAACAACAACCTAACTATCTTGCAATTTATAGGACTTTAGCCACATGGATTTAAAGCATAAGAGGAGTTAGCTGGCTTCCACTCCAGGCAGTTGTAAGTCCAACAGTCGAATGATTTATCCTCTCTTGTGGAGGTAAATCATATACCCATCTTCGCTTAGATTTAAGTCGTGCTTTGGTTCTTACTAATGCTCCATAGATTTAGGATTCGAGGTAGCTGTTTTCTTCAGGCTACAAGCATAAATCCTCACCTCTTATGCATTTTCACAATCTTATGTTGTGGGATTATAAGTCCTAGCTTTCTAATAAAATGTTAATTTTAATAAAATCAATCTCTTCAATTTCAAAGATATAAAGCCCAACTATAGGATGTATTGGAGTGCTCACTAGGCCTCTTAGTTTCATGAGCATTCCCTACTCATCTCCTTTGACTTACAAAAAATAAGTCTCTCCTTTTGAACTTTCTGTTGACCTCATTTTTAGGATGAGCTCAGAATCCATCTTCTAGGACTCCTCTTGACTTTGAGATCCTAGTCTTAAGACACATCTAGTGATTAGGTGGACACTCAACCTAGTGCTAGAGACTTAGAAGAGTTAGCCATAGGATTAGGTCATGCATTAGGGGTGTTAAGAAAATTTGCCAACCCTAAAGCTTGAACCACACTCCTCACTTCCTTCCTTCAAGTCAAACTCCAAATCAAATCAACATTAAACCTAAATCAATTCTAACTTAATTGACTTTCTCCAAACTCAAATCAATTCTAAATGATTGAAATCCATGACCAATTCTAAATGATTGAAATCCATGATCAATTCCAAATGATTGAAGCTTAAAATTGAAATTCCAAGTTCAAAATCTTTCATAAGTCCTTTGACTCCCTCCTAAGGACTTAGCCTAAATCAAATCTAAATCACTTCAAATCTTTGAAATTTTCTCATAACCCATTTATATTCTCATTTATATTCACATATACAAATGAAATTTAAATTCAAATCAATAAAACTAAATCCAAAATTCAAATCCAAATCACAAATCTTTGCTAAGTCACTTTGATTCCCTCTTAAAGACTTAGCCTAGATCAAGTTTAAATTAATCCAAATTCATAAAATTTTCTCATAACCCATTTATATTTTTATTTATATTCATATATATATATATATATATATATATATATATATATATATATATATATATATATATATATATATATATATGATGTATATAAATTATAATTAAATAATAAAACCAACTCCATAAATCAAACTCAAATTCAATCAAAATCAACCTAAGCCATGTCAAAATCAGAACTTCAAATCATTTCTAATCAAGCCAAACTCTTGATTTTTTTTATGATTCAATCAATCCTTCAATCATGAATCCAAATATAACACAAACTTGATCATCAAACCAAACTAAATCCAAAAATCAAACCTAAGTCAAACTCATGTTCACCCCTTGAACTTGAAATTGTTAAATGAATCAAAACCCATTTGACTTCAAACCACTTGTAAATGGATTTATATTTTAATCATAAGTCCATAGGTGAGTTCAATCAAACTCTAATCAAGCTTTGACCAAGCCATTTGACCTACTTAGGCTCACTTAACCCAAAGTGACCTAAAGTTCCCTTATGAGCCAAATTCTAATCTTAATCAAATTGGATTGAACGAAGCCCACCTAAGCCTCTCATCATGATCAACAATCATCATAAGATGATCAATCACTCAAATTGGGTCAAACTAAGTCAAAGGTTGTCACTTAGCCAAAATGAAACATAACCAAAATCCACCATAGGCCAAATTGATTGAAACCTTTGATCAAAACTCATTCATGATCAATATTTGAACTTGACCAAGTCAACATTTGAGCCTAATCTATCCCAAGGCTACTTGACCCAAGTTGACCCAAGTTGACCTAAAAATTCAAAATGTGTCAAAACTTGATCTAAGTCAAATTGATTGAAATCGATGGGTCAAGTTCACTCCAAAATGATTGTTGAACTTGTCCAAAGCCTCAATTGGCCAACTAGACCTAACCTAGCCTAATTGACCATGAACCCAACTTGACTAAAGGTCATGAGCCAAACTCAAATATAAACCAAATTGATTGGAAACAAAGATACCAATCCATTTCATATGACCAACCAAACATGAGAACCCATGATCTAACAAAATAGGTGAGATTCAATTTGGTCAACTTGACCCATTTGACCTAAATGAACTCAATTGAACCAAAACCAAATATAAACCAAATTGAATCAAACAAAAGCCACCAAAATATTTCAAATGGTCATATGAACTTGACCCAACCCTTGGTTTGAGGTAATTTGACCAATTGGTCAACTTGACCCAAGTTGACCCATTTTGACCTAAATGGGCTAACATGAGCCAAATCACATTAAACAAATTCTAAATTCAATGAAACTTGGCCTAAGAAAATTTTCAAATATATCAAACATATTCAAATTAAAACCCAAGCTAAATGACCATTTTACCCTTAGGCCTTTGGGTAAATCTTGGCCAAATTCACTTGGAATTTGGTCAAATCATATTCGTGACCACTTGACACTCTCTTAGTGGACCAAGTGGACAGTGATTGTCTTTTGACATGGGTTTGGGATAGTCCAACCAGCTTAAGGAAAATTACTTGCATGAAATTCGCATGAATCCCTCCACCACTTGATTTAAGCACATCTCCACACTCCTCCTTAGGCCAAAATGCAATGACACCTCTAACATCCTAACACCAACTCAAGCTCATTGGATCAAAATGGCAAGAGCACCACCATCCATTGTTCTGGGGAGATATAAATTTGATTGATTCCATCACTCTCACACTCAATTAAACTCAGGAAAGCTAGAGCAAACATTTGGAACTCTCCCCAAGCTCTCTTAAGCAACTTGAACTTCTCCATTTTTCAGTTTTCTTAGACTGAAAATAAGGGAGCTCAAGTGAAAATCCAACTTACTCCACACTTCCAATCAATCCAATTCCTTCTTTGAGCTTCATCAAAAGATCAAATCAAATTCACCCAAGCTCTTTCCCAAGCTCCAAAGGCAAGGGAGGACCATTCTTGATCAAGATCGAGCTCAAGTGAAAGTGGAATTGACCCATAGAAGGATCCATCCAATTTCAAGGCCTCAAAATCAAAGCTTTTAAACTCAAAGCTTCTCCAGAATGAGCAGTGATCACCTCATAGGTAAGCCATTACCAACTCAATGTAGATGTAGTCTAGTCCTTTATGAAGTAAAGTATCACCCCATGAGATTCTAGCCATTAGATGTGATCTCCTTTGCATGTTGATGCTGTGGGTTGAGTTTGGATCCAATCTGAGCTAAATCGAGCTGATTAGAAGATGGACGGTGGCCATCTCCCAGAGGGAAGATCAGACACGAATCAGGGGCTATCCATCCGCACATTTTGGATGGACAGTCATGATTAAATCCACGTAGATCCCACATTTTATCCCTTTAGAATCACATATATAACCTCAGCCATCCGATCCTTGATCAGACGGATGAGGAGAAAGTGCGTAGCTTCACCGCTGATGTGGTGCTATGATGTGACAACTTAAATATCGAATCCCATCACACCACATGAAAGTGTGTGCCACATTAGCCTCTACGTGGCACCGATGAGATTAACTATATAATTAAGGATTTAAATGACTTGATTGATTAAGGAAACTTCAAAAATTCATATCTAAGTGTAGAAAAATCAAAAAAATGTGAAATGAATTGCATATGAAAGGTATTTACATCTAGAATATTAAAAAATTGATTTTAATGAATTTTGAATAGTATTATTTTTTGGATTTAGGTTTTATTAGGAATTTTATTTTGCTAATTACTCTCTAAATATCTCACTGATTAATTCCAAACTTCTTGTGTATGATTGGTGGGATGACTTCTGCCTCCCCTAATTTTCTTGGGATTTATTGATGATTTAATTAGAGGAATTGCTAAATTAATTTATAATTACCCTTTTAATGTAATTAAGTTTAATTAAGTGTGTAATTAGTGGTTTAACCCCTTGATTGAGTTAATTAAGGTTTGTCTAAGTGAATAGGAGGTTTAGGAAATAATTTTGGAATGTTTTCCTTAAGCTATTCCTTAAACACCCTCTTTCTTCCTTAATATAAACTTAATTAAGAATTAATTCACTAATTACCCACCTAATCAATTTGATAAAATTTTAAAAACCTTCCAGAACTTAATTAATCCATCTTGCGTAGATGCTTAGGTGTTCAATAATATAAGCATATTAAGGAAATCAAATCCAACTCACATGTGTGAGATGGGTTATGAAATTACTTAACTTAAACCCCTTAGCTTAATTAATCATTAATCATGAGCTAAATGCATTAGACCCTTTTCTTCTTAGGTGCATTGCTGATTTAAATTTCTTATGTGGTTTTATGTCATATCATTGGCTCATAATTATTTTGGTTAATAGGTAAGGGGTAATTAACACACTTAATTCATACCATAACTTAATGAAAATATAAAAACCATCTAATTATCTAAAAATTAAACTAAAATTCCACACATATTGGGGAAATGGGTTAGGACTAGCAAGCATTCTTTCACATTTTTTAAATCAACATAAAGCAAATTCAAAACAAAAATCACATTAAAATTTTTTGTTTCACTTTAAACTTTCTTATTTCATAGGATTATCTTTAGGAATTAATTAGGGTGAATGAATTTACATTGATTTCATCACCTTATTTCTTTCCTAGCATACTAAATGTGTATATCTTATGAAATTCATGCATTCATATCTTTTAAAAATCAAAAATCAAAATGAAATATTTTCTTTATGTCAAATTGCATATTTTGGCTAAAGTAAAACTATGAATGACTATTATCACTATTAAATCCAAAACTATTTTGAAAATCTATAAATCAAATAACTAAACTGAAAGTGTGCTACTTATAATTATATATAAGCTTGCATGTGGATATAAATATGAAGATATGTATAGTGTAGCTTTCCTTCTCTTTTCTATTAGTATAGTTTTGAATATGATTTGGCAAAGTGTATAGTTCCTTGGAAAAGAACATAACACTTGCCTAAACCTATTCCTAAACATTCTATGCTATTACCTAAGAAGGACATCCACACTTGTACATATAAATTGCATAAACAAAACAAACAAATAAATACAAAATTTTTGCATCTTTCTTTTTCCCTTTATTTCTTTTGTACATGTGTTTGTATTTAAGGAAAGTGGTATATTAGTCTGGAAAACTCTAGGATTGCGAGGCTTTTAGTAGCCCTAAGTAGGTCTTGTACTTTACACCCCTGGTGCTAACAATGGCACCGTACTCACTTATGCCTTTCATACATATACATATGCATGAGAATAATGGATAAAAGAAACCCCTCTTTTTACTTAATGAAAATCATGCATCATAAAGCATCCCAATTTTATTAAGTAGCATTTTTTAGCATTCATCATATAGGGGGTTAAACATTTCCATTTGTATGTATAAATATGCTTAGGATTCATTCATATGCATGTTGTACATGTTGGGAAAGAAATAAAGTGATGTGTGTTTTGTGATATTAATTCACTTTACTTAATCTTAAAATGCCTTTCTTTTGAATAGGTTGGTTTAGAGAAAAATCTAAACTTACGATTAATTAAAACACATAATAAAACATTCACTAAATGAAAATCAAATATGAATCCACTTTAGAAATTACTTAAGGTACGGAAGGAAAGAGAAGTTCTCTTTTCTTTTCCCTCTCTTTATAACTTCATAATTAATTGTAGGATTTACTTAAAAAAAATAAATCACCAAATAAAATCCACCCAAATAAACTAAACACTTAAATGAAACCACCCATCTAAGTTGAACATCTTCACACTTAAAAAATCTAAGCCTTAAAACATAAGCATACCACTCAAACCTTTTAAATCACACATTGTTAAGTCACCACTTCTTTAGGTTAGGGCTGCATGGCATGTTTGCTTTTGTTTTGTGATGTATTGTTTCTAGTCTGGATGTTAGGGTGAATCTTAAGACACATCTAGTAATTAGGTGGACACTAAACCTAACCCTAGAGACTTAGAAGAGTTAGCCATAGGAGTAGGTCATGCTTTAGGGGTGTTAGGAAAATCTGCCTACCCTATATCTTGGACCACTTTCCTTGCTTCCTTCCTTCAAGCCAAACTCCAATTCAAATCAACATCAAAACTAAATCAATTCTAGCCTAATTGATTTTCTCCAAACTCAAATTCCTAAGTGCTTAATCCTCACTTAAGGACTTAGCCTAAAAATCATCTTCAAATTAATTCAAATTCATGAAATTTTCTCATAACTCATTTATATTCTCATTTATATTCACATGAATAATTTAAATGAAATATAAATTCAAATAAATCAAACTAAATCCAAAATTCAAGATTAATTTACAAATCTTTCCTAAGTCACCTGATTTTCTCTTATAGACTTAGCCTACATCTTGATCAAATCACTTCAAACTCATGAAATTTTCTCATAACTCAATTATATTCTCATTTATGTTCACATATATAATTGAAGTATAAATTCAAATCAATCAAACCAATTCAAAAAATCAAACTCAAACTCATTCAAAATCTAACCTAAGCCTTTCAAGTGAAATCCTTGAACTTAGCCAAATTAACTTCAAATCAAGCCAAACTCTTGATTTTCCTTCATGATTCAATTAATCCTTCAATCATGAATCCAAATATAAATACAAACTTCAATCACTTAACCAAAACTCAATTCAAAAAATCAAACCAAAATCCATTTCATGTTCACCCTTTGAACTTGAAATTATCAAATGAATCAAAACCCATTTGACTTCAAACCACTTGCAAATGGATTTATATTTCAATTATAAGTCCATATGTAAGTTCAATCAAACTAAAATCAAGCTTTGACCAAGCCATTTAACCTACTTAGGCTCACTTGACCCAAAGTGACCTAAAATACCCTTATGAGCCAAATTCTAATCCTAACAAAATTGTATTGAATCAAACTCACCTAAGTCTCTCATCATGATTAACAATCATCATGAGATGATCAATCACTCAAATTGGGTCAAACCAAGTCAAAACTTAGCCAAAATGAAGCCCAACATAGCCAAAATCCACCATAGGCATAATTGATTGAAACCATTGATCTAAGTTCATTCATGACCAATGTTTGAACTTGACCAAGTCAACATTAGAGCCTAACCTCGCCCAATTGGCCATTTGACTCAACTTGACCCAACTTGACCTAAAAAGTTAAAATGTGCCAAAACTTAATCTAAGCCAAATTGATGGAAACCAATGGGTCAAGTTCATTCTAAATCACTTGTTGAACTTGACCAAAGCCTCAATTGGCCAACTAGACTTAATCTAGCCTAATTGACCTTGAACTCAGCTTGACCTAAAGGGTCATATTGAGCCAAATTCAAACTTAACCAAAATTGATTGGAAGCAAAGATACCAATCCACTTCATATGACTAACCAAACCTAAACCTCCCATGACCTAGCTCAAATAGGTCAAATGGGTCAAATTGATCAACTTGATCCATTTGACCTAAATGAAGTCATATGAACCAAATTCAAACCTAAATAAAATTGAATCAAACCAAAGCCACCAAATAATTACAAATGGTCATATGAACTTAACCTAACCCTTGGTTTGACCGAATTTGACCAATTGGTCAACTTTACCCAAGTTGACCCATTTTGACCTAAATGGGTCAACATGAGCCAAACCATACCAAATGAACTCCAAATCCAATGAAACTTGGCCAAACCTATTTTATCAACATACAAAACATACCCAAATTTAAAAATCATCCAAATGGCTATTTTACCCCTAGGCCATAGAGTAAATTTTGGCCAAATCCACTTAGAATTTGGTCAAATCCTCTTCATACTTGCTTAATACTCTCCTAGTGGATCAAGTGAACACTAGGAAGGGTGGTGCACCCAACCCAATGGGTTTGGGTTAGCAAAAACCAACCCAATGGCCAAATCGAGCACATGCTTTAAAATGGCCACATAGGAATCTTCCTCACTCTCAATTGAAGCACATGGGGAGTTCACCATTCCACTGCCTATCCAAAATCAAAATCAAGGACACACTTAATAGCCTAACAAACCCTTTGAATCAAGACAATTGGATCAAAATGACAAGCCCATGCTCGACCATTCGATTGCCAAAGGGGTAGATATACTCCCCCTAATTCATTTGAATCTCAAGAGAGTCATAGTTGATGGAGTGTTAGGAAGCCAAAGGAGTCTTTTTTTAGTGATCAAAATCTCTCTCAAGCATTTGCCAATTTCTATTTCTCGATTTTCACCAAAAGTCCATTTTACTCCACATCTAAAATCAAGCCAATTCCCTTTGCACACTCCCTCAGGGACCCCAATCGAGCTTGCCCAAGCTCCCTTTAAAGTTTTTGAAGCAAAGGAAGAGTCACCTAGACCAAAGCCGAGGTCACTTGGAGGAGGAGTTGGTCCGTAGGAGAGTTTCTTAACCTCAACTCAAACTTTCAACAAGCTTGTCTCGAAGCTTCTCAAGAGAATCGAGCGCCGGTGATCACCTCCGGCGAGGTTAGCCATTTTATGAGCTTAAACTCAATATGGTGTGGAGCTTTGTGAAAGAAATTATCATGGCATAGGATTTTGACCATTAGATGTGATCTAGGATGCATGATGAAGGTGTGGGAAATTCAGTCCAATCATCGAGCGGATCATGGCCTAGAAGATGGATGGATCCTCTTTCCCTCAAAGAATTACAGGGACGGATCTCTAGCCATCCATATGCGTATTTTGAATAGACAACTGAGATTAAAATGCATATTATATTTGATCCACTGATTTAACCTCAACCGTTCGATCCTTGATCGGATGACTGAGGAGAAAGCATGTAGCACCGCCGCCACGCGATGCAACGATGAGATGTTTTAAATAACCAATCAGGACCTGATGCATGTAAAGCGCATGTCGCATCAGCTGCATGCATGGCACCCATAGGATTAGTGATATAATTAGGGATTTATTTAGTTCTAATTAATCACCTAAGCTTCTAAAATTTATATCTCAACATAAAAAAAATCAAAAAAATATGAAATAAATTGCATTAGAAAGATAATTGAACATAGAATATTCTAAAATTGATTTTGATTAATTTTGAATAGTTCTTTTCTATGAATTTGGATTTTATTAGGAATATTAATTTACTAATTACTCACTAATTAATTAATGATTAATCTCAAACTTCTTGGGTGTAATTAGAGAGGTGACATCTACCTTTTCTAATTTTCTTGGGATTTATTAGTGGCTTAATTAAGGGAATTGCTAATTCATTCCTTAATCACTCTCTTAATGTAATTAGACTTGATTAAGGGTATGATTAGTGATTTAACCCTCTGATTGAGTTAATTAAGTTTTTATTAAGTGAATGTGAGGTTCATGGAATAATTTTGGGATACTCTCCTTCAGATATTCCTTAATCTTACCTTAATTAAAGGTTAATTCACTAATTATCCCCTTAATTAATTTCATAAAATTCTAAAACACTCCAGAACTCAATTAATCCTTCTTGGGTAGGGTCTTAGGTGTTGAAGAGCTTAATTATAATTAAGGAAATCAAAATTCAACTCATATGTGTGAGGGGTGTTTTGAAATTACTGAAGTTAAACCCCTTAGCTTAATTAATCATTAATCATGAGCCAAATTGCATTAAGCCAATTTTCTCCTTGGTGAATTGCTAATTTCAATTCCTTGTGTGATTTTATGTCATCTCATTAGCTCATAATTATTTGATTAATTATGCTAAGGTGGTGTTGGTAAGGGGTAATTAATATGCTTAATTCATACCTTAACCTAATCAAAATATTAAATGAATCTAATCACTTAAAAATTAAACAAAAATATCAAACACATGTGGGGATGGGTTAGGAACAACAAACTCACCTCACATTTTCCAAATTAAATCAAACTCAAAATCAAACAAAAATCACATTTAAACAAACTTTGATTTATTTTAAGCTTTCTTATTTCATAAGATTGTCTTTAGGAATTAATTAAGATGAATTTGTTTACATGCTTTCATTACTTTAGTTCTTTCCTAACATGCTAAATATGTGTGTCATATGATTTCATACAATCATTATTTTCAAAAATCAAATTTAAAATGAAAATGTTTCCTTTATGTCAAATTACATGTTTTGGCTAAAGTAAGAATATGAATGGTTATTATCACTATTAAATCCAAATTATTTTCAAAATATTTGATTCAATTATCAAAACTAAAAGTGTGTTACTTATATCTTACTTATAAGCTTGCATGTGAGTAAAATATAAGGATGTGTTTAGTGTAGTTTTCCTTTTCCTCTCTTTTGGTATAGTTTTGAATAGGATTTGACAAAGTGTAAAGTTCATTTGAAAAGAACATAACACTTGCCTAATTCCATCTCCTATTCATTCCTATGATATTAGTTAAGAAGGATACCTACCCTTGTACATATAAATTGCATAAATAAAAATAAATCAACTAGCACAAACTTTTGCATTCTTTCTTTTCCATTTATTTCTTTTGTACATATACTTGTATTTAAGGAAAGTGGTATATTAGTCTGGACAATCTCGGGGTTGTGAGGCTTTAAGTAGCCCTAAGCAGATCTTGTACCTTACACCCCTAGTTAACAATGGCTTCACATTCACTTATGCCTTTCATAGATTCATATGTGCATGTGAAAATTGGATAAGAAACCCCTTCGCTACTTAATAAAAATCATGCATCATAAACATTCAAATTTTCTTAAATAAAATACTTAGCATGCATCATAAAGTGTGCTAAACATTCCCATTTGTATGTATAGATATGTTTAGATCTCATTCATATGCATGTTATACATGTTGGGAAAGAAATGAAGTGATATGTGTTTTGTGATCTTAACTCACTTTATTTAATCTTAAAATGCCTTTATTTTTGAATAGGTTTGTTTAGAGTTCATCTAAACTATGGATTAATTAAAACACATAATAAAAAATTTATTAAACAAAATTAAAATATGAATCCACATTAGAAATTATTTAGGTTAGGGAAGGAAAGAGAAGTTCCCTTTCCCTCTCTTTACAACTTAGTAATTAATTGTAAGATTCACTTGACCCCCAAATCAAAATGAAATTAAGTTTAACATTCTTCATGCTTAAAAAATTCTAAAGCCATAGCTAAGCATACCACACACAAACCTTAAAAGCACACACTTTAAGCTAAGTCACCACTTCTAGCTTTAGGTTAGGGCGATGCATGGTTTGATGTTTTCTTTTGTTTTGTGATATATATTTTAGTCTGGATGTTAGGGTGAATGTGTGTAAAATGAATGATAGGATGATTTAGTCTAACCATTATTTTCTAGAGGGGATTGTACTTATGGGGTGTTGCAATAAATATAAATTTAAATGCTTTTATTGTACAGATACTTATACCCCTAAGCATAATCCAATAGGCCAGGTGGACTTAGTCACCCATGTGTGGGGTGATAAGTCCAATATACATGCTTGGGGTTGTTTGTGGTTTGTTTAGCTAATCTTTGTTTTGTAGGTGTTAGCTAGATTTACTTTTTCTTTTCATGTAATTTTACAATTAGGATTTTGGAATGATTGTTATGGGGATTAGGATGAGCATTAGTCATAAGATCTCATCTTATGTACCATGTGAAGCCTTTGGTGCAACCACCTTCCAACCATCCAAAAGAAGGAAACAAAGAAGAAAGAAGAAAAGAAGAAGAAAGAAGAAAAGAAGAATGAAGAAATGAAGCTTGAAGACTCCCATAACAATGAATTCCTTGCTTAATTGTACTTAATTCATTTATAATCTGGGTTGTATATAGGTAGAACTCAGCTACCAAATTTATTTTTGAGTTTGTGCGGTGGTGCCGACCACAAATGACCTCTTATTCTTTTGCGTTAGCTTTATAAATTGATTGATGATTTATTTAACGTGTGCATTAAGATGACATCTTTTTTCTAGTTTTTTCCTTACTTGATGTAAGGCCTGGATGACGATTAGTCTCTTAGGGAAAAATAAAATTTCTACCAAATTTGACAACTCAAAAATTAAAAATAAAGAACTCATAACCTCACCTAAAGCTTAGGTTAAAATCAAGATAAAAGAATTAGCAACCCCTTAATTGGATGAGTATTTCTTTTATAATATCATGCACAAATGCATATTATTTTCACTCTTGATTGGAGAGCTTCCACCTTTGCCAGAAAAACTTGGCTTGACCTTTGAGAGCCATGGTGGAAATACACCTCCTCCCTTCTTACTGATTTTGGCCAATAATCTTACTTCTCATGCATTAGGCATATGAATCCCATAAGCCTGAGTCAAATGATTGTCCAAAAATAAAAAGAAAATGTAATATGATTTGCATTAGATTTAGGTCATTTGAAGCATATCCTTACATGATCTAGTCTCTTTATAGTGAGTTTAAGGACTTAGTCTCTTTCTAAATAAATAACAACCCAGCTATCTTGCATAGAGCATATGACTTGCCTACATGAATTTAAAACTGTAGAAAGAGTTAGTTGGAGGTCACCCCCAGGTGGTTGTACATCTAAGCAATGAAGTAGTTTGTCTCTCTCTTGTGGAGGAAAACCAAATACCCAATTTCACCTTAGATTTAGGTTATGCTTTTGCCCCTCGCCAAAGCTCCCTAGATTTAGGTTTTGAGGTTGCTTCTCCCCTTTGTGGGCCATAAGCATAAATCCTCACCTCTTAGGAATTTCCATAATTTTGTGTTATGGAATCATAAGCCCAAAATTTCTAATGAAAAATTTAACTTAAGCAAATTAAATCAATTTCAAAAATGTAAAGCCTAATCATAAGATAGTTTGAGATGCTCGTTAGATTTCCTAGCATCATGAGCATCTCCTATTTATCTTCTTGACTTCAATAATAACTCTCTCTTTGATCAATCCCATTTGATTTTCTAAAATAAACTAATCTATTGATAGTCCTACCCTAATGAAATCTTTGGAGACAATGATCATTTATCTTAATCAAGAGTATTCTTAAGGGATCTCATCCCTTAGGATGTAATTAACTATAGAGGCTTGCCCCTCTAGGGAATTTAATGAGGATGGTTTAAAATAAACCCTACTTTACTTTTCCATGTAAAGTAGGGGAAGAATCTTTAGTACACATGCAGACCCATCGTCCTTAGAAGTCCTTATTAAGGTGATTAGGTCCATTATAGAGCAGTGACTTCTATCTTTCGAGATAGTACACCTGTCCTCAATGTCGTATCCGATCACCCTAAATAAAAATATCTGGATCTCTGTCAAAATGCATAAAAGAAGAAGATGTATATTTTCATTCTCATTTTATCCCATGAGGAAGATGGAAGTATATATATCTTATTCTTAGAAATATAAAAATTTCACCACATTTTCTCACTCACTGGGATGGTTTCCTCTCTCCATCTTTGGTAAATGATCGTTGTCTCCAAGTATCGATAGTGGGTTTGTACTTTGGTATGAATCCAAGACTATCTTTCATTCCATTGGCACTTAGCTTATTTCATTCTTAAGTTAAGCTAACCAACATCTTTAGGTTTTAGGACCTCACCCCGTGTTGGTCTTAAAACCCCCGTTGGGTTCTTCAATGTGTAAAAATAAAAATATTTAAATAAAAAGAAAATATTTAAATATTCCTCCTTATCATTTTTATGGTGAGGAAAGGTTCATTTTAAAATAATAAAGACAAAATAAACCCTTACAAAAAAATCATGCTTTTCAAAAAGCACTGTTTCAAAAATGCACATAATAAAATATTTTACACAAATTTTCTTAAATCATCTTCATCTAACAATATTTATGATTATTATATGTAAGGCCATCTTTACAAAAAAAAAAAAAAAATCGAACAATCATACTTTCAAAAGCATAAAATTTGAAGATAGGCCTTTCCATTCAATATACCCAAATGTATTGAATGGATATTACCTCTTCAAGCAAAATCATAACTTTGAACTTCCACCTAACACATTCCACATGTGTTAGGTTGGGATTTCCATATTTAAAAAAAAAGCACATATGAACCTTTCCATTCAATATACCCTACACCTATTGAATGAAAGTTTCATTTTCAAACAAAACTAAAGTTTTCAAAATTTTCACATATGAACATCTCCATTCAATATACCCAAATTTATTGAATGAAGATTTCATTCTCAAATAAAAATAACATCATTTAGAAATCTTACTTAAACATATCCCATATACGATTAAGTTGTAATTTCCTCTTTCAAAAAGCAATAATCACACACAAAGCAAAATTTTCACATTTGCAAAAATAAGATTGACTTCCATTCCTACATACCCAAATTTGTTAGATGGAAGTCTTTTTTCAAAAAAATCAAAACTTAATAATCATATTTAAAATTTAAAACACATTTGGAACTTCATTTAGCACACTCAAAGTGAAGTCTCCAAATTTGAAAACAAAAATTTACATTTGAAACTTCATTCTAGTATATCCCATTTGCTAAAATGAAGTCTCTCTTTTTCCAAAATAAATTTAAACACACTTTGGAAATTTCATTTAGCATACCAAGATAAATTTTCTATTTCCATCAAAAATTTGAAACACTTTGGAATTTCATTTAGCATACAATTTGATAAATGAAAATTTCACTTTACAATTAAAAAATTTCAAAAATGAATCATTCAAAAACAAAATTTTAAACACATTTTGAAATTTCATTTAGCATACAACAAAATTTCCATAAAATTTGGAACTTATCTTTAGCATACCAAATTTGCTAAAGTGAAGTCTCCACTTTCAATCAAAAAAAAATCAAAGCCAAAAGGAACATTAGCATTAAATTTTGCTAAAGGATCCATTTTCAAAACAAATCAAAATCAGGTAACATTAAGATTTTAGCATACCCAAATTTGCTAAGGATCTTACTTTTGCCAAAAAAAAATAATAATAATAAAAAAAATCAAAATATCCAAAATAAATGAAATGCATTAGGATTCCCTTAGCATACTTAAATTTGATAAGGATCTAATTTTCAAAAATAAATCAAAATCAATAGGAAATACATTAGGATTTCCTTAGCATACCCAAATTTGCTAAGGATCCTACTTTTGTAACAAAAAAAAAATCAAAATATCCAAAACAAATGAAACACTTTAGGATTTCCTTAGCATACTCAATTTGCTAGGAATCCTATTTTCAAAAATCTTTCAAAAACACATTTGGGTTCTTCACTTAGCATACCTAAATTTTCTAAGTGGGAATTCAAAATTTTAAAATCAATAATAATTCAAAAAAAGAAATAATTATTTTCAAACACTTCACTTAGCATACCCAAATTTGCTAAATAAATGAATTCCAAAATACCAAATCAAAAATAAAACCAATTGACCTTTA
Organism: Cymbidium sinense; assembly: GCA_021442155.1. Classification (NCBI taxonomy): domain Eukaryota; kingdom Viridiplantae; phylum Streptophyta; class Magnoliopsida; order Asparagales; family Orchidaceae; genus Cymbidium; species Cymbidium sinense. The sequence continues at coordinate 155,133,239 of CM038221.1, forward strand.
CTTTACATACTCAAATTTGTTAAAGGAAAGGGTCCTCAAATCAAAATCTAATTTCAAACACGAACCTATGGAAGCATCTTTCTAAAAATATTTGAACCCATTTTCAACATACCTAAATTTGTTGATGTTGAATTCATATTTAAAAATTTTTCTTTACAATCAAATCTCTAAATCTTCTCTAATTCCATTTGAACCCACTTAACACTTCTAAGATGTTGGATGTGAGTTCAAATTTTAAATTGAAATTTAAAAATCAACAAAATAGAAATTTGATCCAAGATTATTTCCAACATTGCAGATTCTCAGCATCAGTTTCAGTTACCACTACAATTCAATTCTTCAATTTTCAGTTGATTATAAATGGCAGTTCACAGAAGTTTGTGTTCACTTTCCCCTACGACATGGACTTGGCCTTGATCGCCAATCTCCTCGATGATCACACCCATCTCATCCATTTTGAGAGGTTTTGAGGGGTGAGGATCACAGGGCACTCCCTCACAACTTTGCAGGATGGGTCGAAGCGGTCATTCAAATCGATTACCATTATATTCTGACATCCCCTCATTAAAGAGGAAAGCAACGGTAGTCCCAGTAGTGATGTGATAGCACCATGGCCTGCATGCCCTAGTACAAGACTCCATTGGCACCCTCTGGGTAAGGCTCCTCCGATCCTAGATTGCCTCCCCATCCTTTGAGGTTGGGTCTAGTTCTTACTCCACTCACCCTATTAGACTCAGGAGAAATAAAATTACATGATTAAGTGGTATCATACTGATTGTTGGGGAGATGGAGGCACACGCCAGAGGAGGTGCCTACTTTGATCACCCCACAAGCACAGCTCTCTCTTAGACAGAGAGATGCTAGAGGATCCATACTTCACCTCCACTAGTGGTTCAGACCACCCCAGTTAGCTGCAGAGGTGATGCCATTATGCTGACACGAGCTTATGACATTTTGAGTCCCAGCTCAATTGATTTAAGATCATCCCTCGCAGTGGGAAACACCTATGGTAGAGAGGGCTAGAGAGGCCCATACCCACATATCACCAGCAGAGAGAGATAGAGGTTTGGTCGCCAATGGCCTCCGACTTATTGATTTCGATCGACACTACGCCGATCAGATAGCATTTTACTACGTGGATGACCCATCATCAAGAAGAGGTCCCTCCTAAGAGAGTTGGTGTGGTGTCTCCACCACACCACTCTACCCCCTCATCACCCATATTCAAAGATCTCCGCCCACCCAAGGCCATGAAGGCCACATCCGGGAGAAGCGTACCTGGTGATGCTACAACGAGGGATCTATTCCATCTACAGCCATGGTGAGGCCGAGCTCCTCTGACCTTCCCCAGTGGTGCGAGGGAAATGACCAAAGCATAGTGGTCGTCCCTTCACCAACACCAGTTCACAGACACAAAGATGGTGGCATTAGAGGGAGGGAGATGATAGCCAAGATGATGAGTAGAACCTCCTAGAGTGTCACCCTTTCAGTTAGTGACAATGAGGAGTGTGTCTCTTCTAGTGAGTATAGTCCTCATAGATTGATCTCAGCCAGAAGGTCTGTCTTCTGACAGATCACACCGACCAAAATCATTTGTGCCCGTTTAGATTGATCATTCTTTTGAAAAGATAGTGGCACATTATCTTGTAGAAAAGAAGGAAATTTTGGGGTATGACTGGTCTGATGAGGAGAAGATCAACTTTGATCCCAATGAAGATGATTTATTGGGAGACTCAGCCGGGGTTTGCATGGTGGATACCATGGGATCCCTCCTTAGAGAGTAGCAGTCCATGGAAGGTGATGTAATTGAGCAAGAAGACACAGTCCAATTAGCCCAATACCTTCAATATCAGTTAAAGCAGAAAGATGAACAAATACATAGGATGATGAGGTAGCTTGAGGACTTGTTAGTAGCAGTCTCAATACTTCAGAAATAAGCCTAAGAAATTCACCCTCCTACAACTGATATTAGTCAGCCAGAGTTAGTGCATGTCTTGGACCAAGCCAAGACCTTACCTCCTATTGAGCAAGGTAGCACTAGCATTTATAGGAAGGTAGTGGAAAGTACCTCCATACAGGAGAAAGACATTAGATCTATGATTGAGAAGAAAGTGAAGGAAGCATTGGCTCAAGCCCGGGAGAATCATCAGTTCTAAAGGGTAGACCCCACCCAGAGAGAGCAAAATCCAATCCATGGTTTTGACCTTTTAGTGGAAACTGGAGCAAAATATTGCTAACTTATTCCTCAAGAGGATATCGAATGTCCAACACCAAGAAAGACATTTGGAGCAACTCTTTATCAAGAGGTTTGAGCTAAAAGAAAGGGTCAAGATCGGTAGCACAACAACACCGTGAGTCCCTTATTGATATTCTCGATGGCATAAACCTGAGTATGAAATGTGAGTACTGTCTATTGAGATTCTTCTAAAGAATATCCATCCATCATTTTGACCAACATCTTTTCAAGACAGTTGCCAAAGCAGCCACACAAAAGGTCTATGAGAAGAAGATGAATAGTGAGGGGAACTAGATCACTTGAGAGACCACCAATAGCCTTCTCTTCCACATCACCACCACCGGCAGCCCCCACTCCTCCACCTCCAAGGCCAACACCATTGCTTCCTCAGCCATACCATCAGTAGCAGTGGCACACATACCTGTCGCTAGGTAGCTATGGTCCACCTACTCTTTTTGATAAGCTCAAAAAACCTTATTCATTTAAGAGGGAGGTAATCAGGATGATCTTTTAGAATCTTTCAAAGAAGTCTGATTTTCAGCTACCCGAGCCTAGGAGACTGGAGGAAGTGGGCAAAGCCATGATTCTAATTTTTGCCCCTACCACCATATGCTAGGTCATGTTTTGGAGGATTGCTTCACATTTAAGGACTGACTTGAACATAGCTTTAAGAGTGATGTTGTAGTTATCCAGAAGGAATACCTTATGGAATAACCATCCAATTCCATTAGGGTAATCCTTGGGGATACTTGTGATCCTTCCAAAATCAAAGAAGGTTGGGATATTTCTTTATCCAAAACCTCTAAAAGATCATAAAAGATCTTTCCTTGCAGGTGCATGAGTCAGCTCAAACCTCTAACATCAAAGAAGGTTTGCAAGTTACAAGTGCTAACTTAGGGAAATGTGGAGTTCAACAGCAATAATATGTGTCAGCCTGGGATAGCCCAGTAGCATAACCACCGATCGAGTCTAGCCTCCAAACTACCAATGAAGCTACCACATCAACTACTTCCTCTACTTCAACTAGTTATTCTTCTTTTACTAGTAGAACTCTTATATCAATGGATAAGGGCATCAAATCCCTTACCCCACTTACTTTACTTGATTTTTACTTTGTACCACCTATCAAATCCAAGAAATTGAAGAATAAAGCTAGCTTGAATTATATCTGTGTCACTTATGATGGGTTGTCTACTTCTATTCTTAATGATAACTCTTCAAGTCAAAATAATAATAATAATTTTGATCTTTCTCTTTCGAATTCAGAGTTGGACTTTCCTACTCTGAATGCTATGAGTTCACCTATTGAGATAGACTAATGAATCTACTGAGGGTCCCATAAGAAGCTATGAGCTGTGTAGAACCTTCCATTACCCTGTCACAAGAGATCACCGAAGTTAACCTCCGTATTGGCATGTTCTACCTTCTAGGGCAGCACCTCAAGATAGAGGGAAACAAGTCATTAGTACAGAGGATTGAGAAGCCTCTCCATAGGATGCTCCTCCCTCAGATATGCTTGTGGAGGATCAGCCCAAGGTGGACTATAATGTTCTCTCTCATCTAAGAAAGTTACCATCTAAGCTAAGCATATATAATGCCCTTGTCTTATCCAAAGAGATGAGGGAATCATTAATCAAGGCTCTCCTTGATCCTGAGATATGTTTAGCTCAGCTGACTGCTATAGGTGAGAAGGCGCATTACATAAAAGAAGCTCAGGGGATCACCTTCATAAATGAAGACCTTCTTTTGGGAGACTTGGAGCACAACCATCCCCTCTACATCACATTTGACATGGGCAGATTCAGACTTGCCAGAGTTCTCATCGATATAAGTACATCGGTGAACATTATGAGTCTAAAGAGCCTTGCTTATTTGAGGATCGACATCTCCACACTCCGAGGAGATTAGATGATGTAGAGAGGATTTAATGAACAAGGTGAGTGGGCATTAGGTTCCATAGTGTTACTTTTAGAGATAGGTGACTGGAAGACTAAAGCCAAGTTTTACTTCATTGATTCAAATGCTTCATTCACTGCTTTACTCAGTAGGCCTTAGATACATCATAATAAGATAATTCCATCCTCCCTCCATTAGTGCATCAAGTTAAGAAAGGATAGAATTGAATACCGTGTCAATGGAGATGAAAAGCCATTTTCAAGTAGAGAGATTGAGATTTATGAGGATGTGACTTACTATTTTCCTCAAAACACCCTTTCTCATGAACTTGGATAAAACTCAAATTGAAAAGAAAGAGAAAATAAAGAAAAAAAATGGGAAAAGAAAAAGAAAAGAAAAATAAAAATTAAAGTGAATAAGAAAGGGGAATTGAAGAAGAAATAGATCCTCATATCACATTCCACCCACAGTTCATTCCATCATATAGACATGTGGGTAGAATGGCTCAACCTCCACCAGGTAGAGGTGAGGTAGAAACAGAGGTAATTCGAGGTGGAAGACCCTTGGCCATCACCAATAGAGGTCATGTTCAACATAGAGTACCCCTACTATTCATATAGATTTGGAATCTAGCTCGAGAGGACGAGTCTAATGTGATTAGTATACCAGCCAACCCCTCTTAGTGGGTTCCATTAGAGGTGACTTTTGATCCAGACGATGACGAAGATCAGGCCTATAGACAAAGCAAAGTATTCGAATTAGGTTTATGTGAAACTATTAGACAGCAGCTGGGAACTTTTCTAACCTCACTTTCATCTCAAAAAGTTGAAAGTTTAGTAGTTAAGGAAGCCCCTAAGTCTTCCAGTGATATGAAGCTGAAGAGATTATTTTTGGGATCATCATCCTCAAGTCCTAAAGTTGATGTAAAACTTAGGAAGGATACATTTAAAGAATTAATGGAATTACCATTTGACTTTACTCTTTTGTGTTCATAAACTTACATAAAGGTTTAGTTTCTCATACATGGTCCAAGCACTGAGTACTTTGAAAAGCTATGAATAATAGTGAAAAGCACAATCTAGGATTCAAGACGGGTAGTTGATGACGATGATTACTGCCTAGTTGTTACCAATCATTTAGAGTCTTATAGGTTCTTTTCACACAACACCAACTCTTATGAGATTGTGTGTTTAGTAAACTTAGATGATCTCCAAATCAAAGATGCACCACTAGAATTTGAAGAGGAGATCCATTCAATAATTGACAAGCTTAAAGAAATCAAACTTAGGATGGAAGAAAATCCACGCCTGATGTACATCAGTTCGTTGCTAAATGAAGAAGAAACTAATGACCTAGTTAGGTTATTGACTGAGTTTAAAGATTTCTTCACATGAAGTTATAAAGAAATGCCCAGATTATTTCTTGACATAGTAGTCCACAAGCTAGCAATAGATTTTATTGCTACCCCTATCAACCAAGCTCCTAGACCCATGCGATTAGAAATCAAACAACATGTCATTTTTGAAGTCAGGAAACTGATCGATGCTAGTTTCATCAGGGAAGAAAAATATCCTATCTGGTTAGATAGTGTCGTACCAGCTAAGAAGAAGAATGGCCAAATTTGCGTATACGTCGATTTCAAGGACTTAAATAAGGCATGTCCTAAGGATGAGTTTCCTCTTCCTATACCAAAATTAATGGTGGACATTATCTCATCTCATGCAGTTTTCTCTTTGATGGATGGGTCATTTGGCTTTAACCAAATCATGATGTCTTCTAAAGATGAAAGAAATACTGCTTTTCAAACCCCGATCAGAATCTTTTGTTATAGGGTCATGCCTTTCGGCCTTAAAAAATGCTGGTGCTATATTCCAATGGGCCATGACTCAGATCTTCAAAAAACTCATCCACCATTAGGTTGAGTGCTATGTTGATGATCTAGTAGTCAAGAGAAGAGAAAAGAAAGAATACCTCTTTGACTTTAGGGTAAATTTCAAATGGTTAAGATAATATAACCTCAAAATGAATCCCCTAAAGTGTACATTCAGAGTAGCTTCAGGGAAATTCCTTGGGTTTGTTATTCGACACTGGGGAATAAAAATAGATCCTAAAAATATTAAAGCTATATTAAAAATGCCACCTTCTAAGAGTTTAACTCAACTCAGATCCAAGGATGGTTGGCATATCTAAGACACTTTATCTCCAACCTTTCGGGGAGATGCATGCCATTCTCAGCACTTGTTAAAAAAGATGTCAAGTTCAAGTGGGATGATAAGTGTCAGCATGCATTTGAAGATATCAAGTAGTATTTGGTGAAGCGCCTTCTAGCCCTCTATCGCAAGGACACTCTTCCTACAGACATTGGATGATTCTCTCGACACTCTATTAGCCCAAGCAGTGATGAAGGGAAGGAGAACACGCTCTGCTATCTCAGCTGTCATCTAATTCTTGCTAAAGCAAACTATCCACCTATTGAGAAACATTGCATAGCTTTGATCTTTGCCTCTTAGAAGCTATGACACTATATCCTTTCTCATAAGGTGAACTTGATCTCCAAAACTAATCCACTACAGTATCTCATGACACAGCCAACATAATCTAGATGTTTGGCATGCTGGTCCATGATTCTCTCACAATTTGATATCACATTCATACCCTCCTGGTAAAAAGGACAAACACTAGGATTTGTTAGAAAGACACCCACTTCTAATTCTTTACTTAGTGATGATCTCCCTGATGAACAAATCATGAACTTAGAGGAGATTTCAACCACCGATGAAAGATGTATTTTGATAGTGCAGCTTCTTTTCATAAAGAGGAATCACCACGATCTACTCTCCGAGGAAAGGCAGGGGTAGGAATAGTTCTCTTAACTCCAGATCACGATGTGATGAGATTCTCATATTATCTTTCCAACCCCTGCACCAACAATGAAGTTGAGTATGAGGCTTTGATTGCAAGTCTGGAGTTAGCCATTACTATCAGTGTCAAGAGCATCAACATCTTTGGGGATTCTTAGTTGGTCATCAATTAGATTGCCGGGTCCTACAAGGTTCTCAAACCCAAGCTTCATCATTACCATGGGTATACCATGAAGCTGTTGTCCCAAATCCACGAAGTCACCATCTAAGGTTTCAGTAGAGAATGCAAGAGTAGATGCTTTTAAACTTGCCAAAAATTGGCATGTCCGAAGATGAGTTCATTTCAATAAGGGTCCAAAATAGACAAGTCCTATCCCTTATTGATGTTGAACTCATCGAGAGACTTTCTCTTGAAGGGGAGGTTACCGTTGCCAAAATGGACAAGGAGCTGGATTAGAGGCAATCATTCATAGACTATTTGAACACTAACAAACTACCTCAAGAAAAGTCACAAGCCCATCAAGTGAAATAGAGTGCTCTCTTCTATGCTCTCGTTGATGGCACCCTGTACAGATGGTCCTTGACCAAATGTGGTTATGCTGTTTATACAAACACGAAGCCCATGGCATTATAACTGAGGTACATTTAGGTCTATGCATAGCGCACCAATCTGATTTAAAGATGAAGATGAAGATTAAGAGATTAGGATACTATTGGCCTTTGATGATTACATACTGCATGGATGTAGCTAAGAGATGCCATCAGCATTAGTACACAGTGTGGCCCTCCACCAAACACCCAATATTATACACCCTACATTAGCCTCATGGCTATTTGAGTGTTGGGGGTACTGATATTGTGGGTTTGATCGATTCTCCTTCTTCCAAGGGACATCGGTTCATCTTAGCTGCCACCGATTACTTTTCCAAGTGGGCAAAGGTAATCCCACTCAGAGAGGTCACAACTCAGCTTGTGCTTTAATTTTTTAGGAACCATATCGTATATAGGTTTGAGGTGCCTTGATGAACTATATCCGATAATGGTACTGCATTCAAAAATACAAAGATCAATAGCTTCACCATAATACATAATATAGATTGGAGTACTCCACCATCTACCACCCCTGAGCAAATGGCTTAGCAGAAGCATTCAATAAAACTCAAATCCAAATATTAAAGAAGACTCTTGATGACAAAAAATGGTAGTGAAATGAGCAGTTGGTTGAAACCTTGTGGGTCTACCGCACCACATATCAAACTCCAACTCAGTCTACCCCGTTTTCCTTAGTGTATGGGTTTGAAGCCATTCTACCTTTAGAAGTTCAACTCCCACAACTAAGGATAGCATTGGGTAGCAAGATCACTATAGAGTAGAATGTAAAGTTGCGGTTAGAAAAGATTGAAGGTTTGGAGGAGAGTCACTTACGAGTGTACCAGAACCTCAAGTTGTATAAGGCCAAAATGATTCTAGCTCACAACAAGCTGGTCTGCCCTAGGTCTTTTTGAGTAAGAGAACTTGTGTTAGTCCTAAGGAGATCAATTGTTGCCCGTCAAAAGATGGGATGCAAGTTTGAACCCACTTGGGAAGGCCCCTATGTCATCGAGAAGGCATACCAAGGAGGATCTTATTAGCTTATTGATTGTAAAGGGGAACACGTGATGCTCCCAATTAATGGGATCTATCTAAAGAAATATTACCCATGAAACAAATCATATTTGAAAATAATTCTATCAATCAACAAAAATCTGATTCCATTTCATCAAAATCTTCTCTTCTTTCAAGGCGTTGTTTACTTATTTTGCGAATCCACTGTGACGTGTTTAGGGTTGGTGTAGGATTTCCCCAATGACATCCTCTCCCTCTTTCACAACACAAACACAATCTCTCGGTGCTATTAGAATAGGTGTGAGAGAACCCAAGAGGCATCCTATTTTGATTAGCATACCTAAGTTAGGTGTAAGAAAACCCAAGCGACATTCTTTCTTAGTGGGAATCGGTGGCCATTCGTGGCACCATTTCATTAAATCCTTTAGCATGTTTACGGTAGGTGTAAGAGTCCCCTAGAAGCATCTTATTCCCTTTCACACAAGCACAAAAACAAACACATATCTTTTTTCTTGAGCTATTTTTGATGTGGGAGCAAGACCCCTGTGACACTCACTCCTGCTTCAGGTCAGGTTTACATGCTACCTTGCTAGTATGTCACTCCAATTGTCACTTGTTTGGAAGATGTAAGTACTCGCGCATTCTTCCTAACTTGATCATTACAAACCAACAAGCGCCTTGTTAGTTTGGTAGACTTCACTGCTCAACCAGTAAGCTACTCCATGTTGATTTTGTTTAAGAATATGTACTCCACATGCTTTGTTCTTGAACTAATCATCATGATCTAACTAGGTCAAGTATATTTGAGTTCTAGGATAAATCCCTAGAGGCTCTTTTTCTCTTGACTACATTTGAGTTAATATAAGTTCCCCAATGGCATTGACTCAAGAGTCGCCCAGTTGGATGACCTTCAGCCAAGATAACTATCCCGCAACCGCTACTATGAGGATGTGAGTCCCCAAGCTTTCTTCTTAGGCTGATTATTGCAAAATGATGGTCACCTTAGGTTGGTTGATGTTCTCTATGCTGATAGTGACTCACCCGGTGGATACATCACTCTTGGTAGATGTGAGTCCTTGTGCTTTCTCCTTGAGTTGGCCATTGAATACCTATTTAATATATGACTAGCCATGTCATCTTCTCCAGAGTTTTGGATTAAGGCTTTAGTGGCCCCTCTCCCTATGGGTACTCTATTTGGATCACTTCCTTTGTGATCCCATTTAGACACTACCTGGGTTACTCTTGAATTGGACAGTTCCCCTTTCCTAGTACCACCCGTGTGGTTGGAGAATCTGTTTAGCGGATGCGCAGATTCTCCCTTAGCTCAATAAAGGTGAGATAGGTTTAGGCTGATATAAGCTCCTTCCCAATTTGATCTCTCACAAACTAACATGATCCATAATAAATAAACTAATTAAAAAAATAAATTAATTTGGTTATGGATTAGGAATTCAAGCCCCCAAAGAGCCCCTTTTCCCAAGCAGGCATCCTATCTTTAGGGCAGTGATAACAAAACTCCCTATAGGAATTGCCTGACTACCTGAGTTAAGATAAGTCCCTAGGTCGGCACTCACTCCATAGTCACCCTTAGGTTATATTCAATCTATTTTGATTAAAAGTAGGTTACCCCGACAATCATTCTGCTTTGGAAGATATAAGACTATGATACATTCTTTCTAGCATGATTGTCGCAAACTAACAAGTAGCCTTAAGTCAGGTTTGATTTGTTGGCCAAAGCAACCGATCACCCTAGTGGTCTTTTGTAGTGGAAGATGCGAGTCCCTGAGCTTTCTTCCCCTCAATTGATCATTGTAAACTGAAAGGTGCTCCTTTGGTCAGATAGTTCTCTCATCAGCCGAGAAGCTACTCCCTTTGATTCAGTAAATCTGAGATAGGCCTACAGATATAAGCTCCTTCTTAATGTGATCCATCACAAACCAATGAAATCCATCAAAACAAATCTAAAAATTAAATTAATCCTAAATATCTTTGAGTTGATCTAAGTCCCATTGCATCATTCACTCATTAGTCAGCCCTAGGTTGGGTCCAATCTATTGCCTTGCCAATGATTACCCCAACAACTGGTTCCTATCTTAGAAGATGTAAGTCTACTATGATTTCTTCCTAAGTATAGCTGCTGCATACCGAAAGTAAATCTGAATTAGGTCTAGGCCTCCATGGCCCCTACTCAGTGCAGTCCATCACAAACCAACATGGTCCATCTCAAAAATCCCAAGTCTAAAAATTGAAACAAATTCAACCCTCTTCCTTAGTGAAACTTTCTCCCCAACGAGACTCAAATCAAATCAAACTCCTCATCCATTTGTGGATGACTTGAACCTACTTCCCTAGTGGAATGTTCACATACTCTATCCCTAGTGGATACCTCCTTCTCTCTCTTATGTTCTTACAGTAGCCACATCACTAAGCTCGATTCCTTCTACACCTTGGGTTAGAGATTGTTGTTAGTGCTTGTGATCGGGTTGTTGATCATTTTGTCAACCAATCGCGTGGTCCTTGTTAGTCACACCACACCTATTGGGCGCCCTTTGTTGACCTCATTTTTAGAATGAGCTCTCAACCATTCTATCTTAGACCTAGGATTCCTCTTAGACTTTAAGAGTTACTTAGTCTTAAGACACATCTAGTGATTAGGTGGACACTCAACCTAACCCTAGAGACTTAGAAGAGTTAGCCATAGGAGTAGGTCATGCTTTGGGGGTGTTAGGAAAATATACCTACCCTATAGCTTGGACCACTTCCCTTACTTTCTTCCTTCAAGTGAAACTCCAAATAAAATCAACATCAAACCTAAATCAATTCTAGCCTAATTGATTTTCACCAAACTCAAATCAATGATATATGATTGAAACTCATGATTGAAATTCCTACTTTAAAATCTTTCCTAAGTTCTTTAATCCTCTCTTAAGGACTTTAGGATCATCTTCAAATCAATTCAAATTCATGAAATTTTCTCATAACTCATTTATATTCTTATTTATATTCACATATATAAGTCAAATATAAATTCAAACCAATCAAACTAAATCCAAAATTCAAGATCAATTCACAAATCTTTCCTAAGTCACCTTGATTTTCTCTTAAGGACTTAGCATAGATCATGATCAAATCACTTCAAACTCATGAAATTTTCTCATAACTCATTTATATTCTCATTTATGTTCACATATATAAATAAAGTATAAATTTAAATCAATCAAACCAATTCCAAAAATCAAACTCAAACTCATTCAAAATCTAACCTAAGTCTTTCAAGTCAAATCCTTGAACTTAGCCAAATCAACTTCAAATCAAGCCAAACTCTTGATTTTTCTTCATGATTCAATTAATCCTTCAATCATTAATCCAAATATAAATATAAACTTCAATCACTTAACCAAAACTCAATTCAAAAATCAAACCAAAATCCATTTCATGTTCACCCTTTGAACTTGAAATTATCAAATGAATCAAAACTCATTTGACTTCAAACCACTTGCAAATGGATTTATATTTCAATCATAAGTCCATATGTAATTTCAATCAAACTCAAATCAAGCTTTGACCAAGCCATTTGAACTACTTAGGCTCACTTGACCCAAAGTGACCTATGAGCCAAATTCTAATCCTAACCAAATTAGATTGAATCAAACTCACCTAAGCCTCTCATCATGATCAACAATCATCATGAGATGATCAATCACTCAAATTGGGTTCAAACCAAGTCAAACCTAAGGGTTGACTAAGTGAACACGTAGCCAAAATGAAGCCCAACATAGCCAAAATCCACCATAGGATAAATTGATTGAAACCATTGATCTAAGTTAATTCATGACCAATATTTGAACTTAACCAAGTCAACATTTGAGCCTAACCTAGCTCAATTGGCCACTTGACCCAAGTTGACTCAACTTGACCCTAAAAAGTCCAAATGAGTCAAAACTTAATCTAAGCCAAGTTGATTGAAACTAATGGGTCAAGTTTATTCTAAATCACTTGTTGAACATGGCCAAAGCCTCAATTGGCCAACTAGACCTAACCTAGCCCAATTGACCTCAAACCCAACTTGACCTAAATGGTCATATAGAGCCAAATTCAAACTTAACCAAAATTGATTGGAAAAAAAGATGCCAATAGACTTCATATGACTAACCAAACTTAAACCAACCCATGACCTAGCCCAAATAGGTCAAATGGGTCAAATTGGTCAACTTGACTCATTTGACCTAAATGAAGTCATATGAACCAAATTCAAACTTAAAACAAATTGAATCAAACCAATGCCACCAAAACATTTCAAATAGTCATATGAACTTAACCTAACCCTTAGTTTGACCCAATTTGACCAATTGGTCAACTTGACCCAGGTTGACTCATTTTGACCTAAATGGGTCAACACGAGCCAAACTATATCAAATGAACTCCAAATCCAATGAAACTTGGCCAAACCTATTTTCTCAACATAAAAAACATACCCAAATTCAAACATTAGCTAAATGACCATTTCACCTCTAGGACATATGGTAAATTTTGGCCAATTCCACTTGGAATTTGGTCAAATCCTCTTCATACCTACTTAATACTCTCCTAGTGGAACAAGTGAACACTAGGAAAGGTGGTGTACCCAACCTAGTGGGTTTGGGTCAGCCAAACCCAATCCAACGGCAAAATCAAGCACATGCTTTGAAATGGCCACATGGGAATCTTTCTTACACTCAATTGAAGCACATGGGGAGTTCACCATTCCACTCCTTAGCCAAACCAAAATCAAGGACACTCCTAATAGCCTAACCATTTGAATCAAGGCAATTGTATCAAAATGGCAAGCCCATGCTTAACCGTCTGATTGCCAAACGGGGAGATATACTCCCCCCAATTCATTTGAATCTCAATAGAGCCATAGTCAATTAAGTGTTAGGAAGCTAGAGGAGTCTTTTTTCAGTGATCCCAAGCTTTCTCAAGCATTTTCCAATTTCCATTTCTTGGTTTTCACAAGGTGAAAATAGGAGAGCTCCACCAAAAGTCCATTTTAATCCACACCTAAAATCAAGCCAATTCCCTTTGCACACTCCCTCATGGACCCTAATCAAGCGTGCCCAAGCTCTCTTTCAAGTTCTTGAAGCAAAGGAGGAGTCACCTAGACCAAAGTTGAACTCCCTTGGAGGAGGAGTTGGTTCATAGGAGAAGTTGCTCAACCTCAACCCCTCAAACTTTCAACAAAGCTTCATCTCAATCAGATGAAGCTTCCCCAAGGGGATCGAGCATCAGTGATCACTTCTGATGAGTTTAGCCATTTTCTGAGCTTAAACTCAATGTGGTGTGGAGCTTTGTAAAAGAAATTATTATGACATAGGATTTTGACCATTAGATGTGATCTAGGATGCATGATGAAGGTGAGGGCCAAATGCTAGCCTAATCTGAGCTCAATTGAGCTCAGATCCTGGCCTAGAAGATGGACGAATCCTCTTTCCCATAGGGAATTGTAGGGATGGATCTCTGGCCATCCATCCACGCATTTTGGATGTATGACTGAGATTAAACTAAGTATTATATTTATATTTAATCCTATGATTCACAGATTTAACCTCAGCCATACGATCCTTGATCGAATGGATGAGGAGAAAGTGTGTAGTGTTGCTGCCATGCGACACTATGATGTGACATTTTAAATAGCCAATCAGGCCCTGACACATGTAAAGAGCATGCCGTGTCAGCCCGATGCATGGCGCCCATAGGATTAATGATATAATTAATGATTTATTTAATTATAATTAATAACTTATGATTTTAAAATTTATATCTAAATAAAGAAAAATTTAAAAAATATGAAATAAATTACATTAGAAAGATAATTGAACATAGAATATTATAAAATTGATTTTGATTAATTTTGAATAGTTATTTTCTCTGAATTTGGGTTTTATCGGGAATGTTAATTTGCTAATTACTCTCTAATTAATCTATTGATTAATCTTAAACTTCTTGGGTGTAATTAGAGGTAGGGGTGTTCGAGCGATTTGAGCGAGCCATAGTCAAAATCGGCTCAAAATTGGTAATCGCTCGAGCTCGAGTCAGTGGCTCAAAATTTCGAAGAGCCGAAATCGATCGAGCTCGATCGATCCACTCGAATGAAACGGCCGAATCAATCGGCAGCGTGGGTTCAACCAATCGAACTCGATGCAACCAGCCGCTCGTTGGCTCGAAAATAAAATGTGGAATTTTAATAGCAAATTTTTGGCATATGTAATAATATAAATTGCAATAATAATAGCAAACTAATTAGCAAGAGATAATCACTATACTTGTGATTGATGCTATAACTATTATCAATTTTTTTAATAATGAAACTTAATTTGAATTTCTCATTTTAGAGATATAATCTTTTCATTGAACTAATTAGCAAGAGATAATCACTATAAATTTACTAAATCTCTAACCAACTCCCTTTCTATGATATCATTTCATAGCATTTGCCAACAATTAAGCATTTCATAAAAAAAAAAATTATAATACATCTAAACATTGAGTTTAAAATACAAATCTAGAAAAAAAATAAAAATATGAAAATGTCTTTTGTTTGTGGGACTCAGAGTCAGAGAAAGTAATATCCATCTTCAAGCATTCGCAATTAGCGAAAATTTGTAATTTTTATATTTTACTTCAATAATTGAATGCTCCAACCTCTAGGTTGCCAAAGCCATCCATTAGAGCCTTAAAGATAAAAAATAAATCCTTAGCAAAAGTGACAAAACCTCACAAATCAAAATATCATGCATTAATATAGTAGAGTCGGGAATAAAGGCTCTAGGTTGCTTGGCCATCCAATGAGAGGCTTGGTAGCCACAAATAATGAAGCAAAAACAAATGAATTTACCCAAATTACAAATATATTCTCTTCTCATCATCATCGAAAATTAAAAAAAGCAAAAATTCTTCATGATAAGCCCACTAGATCTCATATCCTCCATGGCTCCACACCACCAACAAGGCAACAAGGCAACAAAAAAGCACCTGCACAACATGCGCCCAACACCCAACAGCACAACAGGATGAGCAGAGCTGTAGAAGAAGCCAAAGGTAAGAGCCTAAGAGCACATCAAGTTCAGAAATCAACCCCAAAATTGAAGCCCAACCGTAACCACAGTTACACAAGAATACACCACCCAACACATGTTACACATCCACCCATCCAAGTGATCCAAATTCCAAAATAGCCAACCAAGTGAACCAATCAACCAACACCAAAATAACCAACCAACAACCAAAAAAATCCAACACAGGTTACACAGCCAATAAATCCAACACAGCCAGAATAAGCAACGTAGCCGGCAGCCAAAGGCCCAAAAGGAACAACCGAACAAGGTTAGAGCCTAGAGGCAAACAAAAACAAATGAATTTACCCAAATTACAAATATATTCTCTTCTCAGCATTGTCAAAAATTAAAAAAGCAAAAATTCTTCATGATAAGCCCACTAGATCTCATATCCTCCACGGCTCCACACCACCAACAAGGCAACAAGGCAACAAAATAACAAAAGCACCAGCCAAACCATGCGCCATAACACCAACAAAGACACCAGAAGAAGTGGCTCAAAGCTAAGAGCCTAAGAGTGATCGAAGTTCAAATCAACCCCAAAATTCAGCCTGACCAACACGGTTACACAAGAATACACCCACCAACACATCCACCCATCAAAGTGATCCAAATTCCAAAATAGCCAACCAAGTGAACCAATCAACCAACACGAAAAATAACCAAGGTCCAACACGACCAAAAAATCCAACACGTTACACCAATAAATCCAACATGAATAAGTAACGTGGCCGTGACCAAAGGCCCAAAAGGAACAACCGAACAATGTTAGAGCCTAGAGGAAAACAAAAACTCTTCAAATTCCCAAAGAGTGAAATCTTATAAATGGTAACCTCTATGACTTGTGCCCTCAAAAAACTGAGTTGAGTTCTTTATTTTTAGGGTGACTAACTAAGCAAGCAAAATGCCAAATTAAGGCTCCAATCATGTAAGAATGTAGAATACATTAGTACATAAAATATAGTAAGAATGTAAGTTTGTAACTATGTAAGATGACAAGATGAAGTAAATAGGTTTGTAAAGTCAAAATAAAATTACAAACCAAAATAAAATTGAAGTCCAGCAGTCACTAGTAATTGAAACTCTCTCAACAACTTTCAAACTTTTTTTCAACTTATCTTTTTCAGCTTCATAAACTTTCATACACTCCTCTTTGATGCCAAATCTTGAAATTTTATGATAATTTGGATTCATCGATTTCATCAGAATATTGAACCATAAATGTTCAACTATCATAAATGGATATTCATGAACAATAATCATCTTAGCCACAATATTCTTTATTCTAGAATGATCATGGCGACAAACACATAAACTAGATATTGAACGGTTTCCTCTAAATCCTCTGCTACTGGATCAAATAGTTTTTGCTTCTTTCCCTTATTATCAACCTTACTATAGTGATTTGATTTGAAGTGTCTACTTAACTGAGATGTGGTTCCAGTTTTTTATTTCACATATGATTTAACACAATAATTACATTTAAACTGCACTATTTTTCCCTTTTACATGAATTTCGAAGTGTTGCCAAACTTCAGATCATTGTCTTTTACCCTTGATCTTAACGCTCGAAGCTATTTTACCCACACTCTCATTTTGAGTTGTTGCATTATCATCAATAGGTAGGCTTGCCTCACTTGAAAAACTAATAGATTTACTTTGAGGAGGACTTGCGTCACTTGCCATTGTGTCTATAAGAAATGAAACAAAAGCAATGCATAGAATCACTCAAAACCAACCAGGAAATCTGCTTAAAGATTGGATTATACATAAAAGATCCCCATATATTTACAACCAAGAAATCTGCATCTATAAACATGACAACATTTACCAACAATCAACAGAACAACCAAGTCACTAAAGCAGTAAAGCGGGAAAGGCATGTGAACATCATAACATGTCCCATGAATGCACAACAGCACCAGAAACAAGTAAACAACCTTTATAGCACCAAATAAGTGAATAACCTCCAACAGGCATGAGGCAACAGCAATCAGCAAAGCCAAGTACCTACTAGTACAGAGACGACATTCCGAGGCAGATGGCCCAGAGTGAAACAAATACAAATATACAATTAGGAAATGAAACAAATACATATGCAACTGCCACAACATTCAACAGCGTTACAGGCTTACAGCCATGAGCCAACAGGCAAGTGAGGGAACAATCGTTACAAACTTACAAACCCAGACGGGCCAGAACCAAAACAACCCCAATGGGCAAACATGCTAACATAAAATTGTTACAAACCCCGCAAATTGCAAGTACCGTGTCCCAACAAAAAAAAAAACATAGATACGCATGATTGGCATGAATGATTAAAGAACCGAAACATCCCCAAATCCGATAGGCGAACCTCAAATAACGGAATAACATAAATAATTGAAATAACCAACATAATGATTCCATGAAATACTTATAGAATCAGGAAATGAAACAAAATCAGAAAGTAGAGCAAGGAAGAAACCAAGACAAGCACACACGGATACTGATCACCATTGATCAAATCGGCAAACCAAACACTAATCGATCGATCGGCGATATCTCGAAGCGACGCGACGCCGCAAGAGAAGAGCACGTGACAAGTGAGAACGGAGGAGAAGAGAAGAGAACCGAGAAGGCGAGAAGTGAGAAGTGAGAAGAACTGAGAAGAGGTCGGGGCCTCGGGAGGTCGAGTCGCGTAAATTAGAATAGGGATTTTAGATCGCCCGCGGCTCGTCGAATTAATCGGACGGCGCTGCTGCTCACTGCTTCTTGATCCGCGCGAAATGAAGCCATGGTAAGTCGCTCGAAATAAATTGAGCCATAAATTGCTCGAAAATCGGCTCGTTGTTTGATCGATCTCGATTCGAGCCCAGATTCGAGTTGACTATCGAGCGAGTCATGATCTTCGAGCTAATTTCTCAGCCCTAATTAGAGGGATGACTTTTACCTCTCCTAATTTTCTTAGGATTTATTGATGGCTTAATTAATGGAATTACTAATTCATTCTTTAATCACTCCCTTAATGTAATTAGACTTGATTAAGGATATGATTTGTGATTTAACCTTCTGATTGAGTTAATTAAGTTTTGATTAAGTGAATGTGAGGTTCAGGGAATAATTTTGGGATACTCTCCTTAACATATTCCTTAAACCCCTTTTATTCCTTAATCTTACCTTAAATAAAGGTTAATTCACTAATTATCCCCTTAATTAATTTCATAAAACTCTAAAACACTCTATAACTGAATTAATTTTCTTGGGTAGATGCTTAGGTGTTCAAGAGCCTAAGTATAATTAAGGAAATTAATATTCAACTCATATGTGTGTGGGGTATTTTGAAATTACTTAAGTTAAACCCCTCAGCTTAATTAATCATTAATCATGAGTCAAATTGCATTAGGCCATTTTTCTTCTAGGAGAATTGCTGATTTAAATTCTTTATGTGATTTTATGTCATCTCATTGGCTCATAATTATTTGATTAATTATGCTAAGGTGGTGTAGGTAAGGGGTAATTAATATGCTTAATTCATACCTTAACTTAATCAAAATATAAAATGAATCTAATCACCTAAAAATTGAACAAAAATATCAAACACATGTGAGAATGGGTTAGGAACAACAAAATCACCTCACAATTTTCAAATTAAATCAAACTCAAAATCAAATAAAAATCACATTTAAATAAACTTTGATTTGTTTTAAGCTTTCTTATTTCATAAGATTATCTTTAGGAATTAATTAAGGTAAGTGTGTTTACATATTTTTGTTACTTTAGTTCTTTCCTAACATGCTAAATATGTGTGTCATATGATTTCATACATTCATGATTTTCAATAATCAAATTTAAAATGAAAATATTTCATTTATGTCAAATTGCATATTTTGGCTAAAGCAAGAATATGAAAGACTATTATCACTATTAAATCCAAATTATTTTCTTAATATATGAATCAATTATTTTCTTACTTATAATTTTGCATGTGAGTAAAATATAAGGATGTGTTTAGTGTAGTTTTTCTTCTCCTCTCTTTTGGTATAGTTTTGAATAGGATTTGACAAAGTGTATAGTTCATTTGAAAATAATCTAACACTTGTCTAATTCCATCTCCTATTCATTCTATGCCATTACTTAAGAAAGATATCTACACTTGTACATATAAATTGCATAAGAAAAAATAAATCAACTAACACAAACTTTTGCATTCTTTCTTTTCCATTTATTTCTTTTGTACATATGCTTGTATTTAAGGAAAGTGATATATTAATCTGGATAACCCTGGGCTTGTGAGGCTTTAAGTAGCCCTAAGTAGGTCTTGTACCTTACACTCTTGGTTAACAATGACACCGTATTCACTTATGCCTTTCATACATTCATATGTGCATGTGAAAATTGGATAAGAAACCCCTTTGCTACTTAATGAAAATCATGCATCATAAACATTCAAAATTTCTTAAATAAACTATTTAGCATGCATCAAAAAGTATGCTAAACATTCTGATTTGTATGTATAGATATGTTTATAATTTATTCATGTGCATGTTATACATATTGAGAAAGAAATGAAGTGATGTGTGTTTTGTGATCTTAACTCACTGTATTTAATCTTAAAATGCTTTTATTTTTGAATAGGTTTGTTTAGTGTTCATCTAAACTTAAGATTAATTAAAACATATAATAAAACATTCATTAAATAAAACTAAAATATGAATTGACTTTAGAAATTACTTAGATTAGGGAAGGAAAGAGAAGTTCGCATCTCTTTCCCTCTCTTTACAACTTAGTAATTAATTGTAGGATTCACTTGAACCCAATCAAAACATAAAATAAAATCAAGTCAAAATAGCTAAACCATTTAAACTAAACCCTCCTCTAAGTTGAACATTCTTCACACTAAGAAAATTCTAAAGCCATAGCTAAGCATACCATACACAAACCTTAAAAGAACACACTTTAGGCTAAGTCACCACTTCTAGCTTTAGGTTAGGGAAGTGCATGGTTTGATGTTTGATTTTATTTTGTGATATATGTTTTAATATAGATGTTAGGATGAATGTGCGTAGAATGAATGATAGGACTATTTAGTATAACCATTATTTTCTACAAGGGATTGTGCTTAAGGGGTGCTGTAATAAATAAAAATATGAATGCTTTATTATCAGGTTATTACCTTAAGCATATTATAAGGTGGACATAGTCACCCATGTGTGGGGTGATAAGTCCAATATAAATGCTTGGAATTTTGTGTGGTTTGTTTAGTTAATCTTTATTTTGTAGGTGTTAGCTAGATTTACTTTTCATTTTTATGTAATTTTTGCAATTAGGATTTTGGAATGATTGTTATAGGGATTAGGATGAGAATTTTTCATAAGATCTCATCTTATGTACCATGTAAAGCCTTTTGAGAAACCACCTTCCAAGCATCCAAAAGAAGGAACCAAAGAAGAAAGAAGAAAAGAAAAAGAAAGAAGAAAAGAAGAATGAATAAATGAAGCTTGAAGACCCCCATAACAATGAATTCCTTGCTTAATTGTACTTAAATTCATTTGTAATCTGGGTTGCATAAGGGTTGAGCACAGCTACCCAATTTGTTTTTGGGTTTGTGCGGTGGTGCCCGACCATAAATGGACTCATTCTTTTGCATTAGCTTTATAAATTGATTGATGATTTGTTTAGCTTGTGCATTAAGATGACATCTTTTTTTCTAGTTTCTTCCTTGCTTGATGTATGGCTTGGATGATGATTAGGTTCTTAGGGAAAAATAAATTTTCTACCAAATTTAACAACTCAAAAATTAAAAATAAAGAACTCATAACCTCACCTAAAG
Organism: Cymbidium sinense; assembly: GCA_021442155.1. Lineage (NCBI taxonomy): Eukaryota > Viridiplantae > Streptophyta > Magnoliopsida > Asparagales > Orchidaceae > Cymbidium > Cymbidium sinense. Next base: position 155,154,743 of record CM038221.1, read on the forward strand.
CTTGGGCTAAAATCAATATATAAGAATTAGCAACCCCTTAGATGGATGAGTATTTCTTTTATAACATCATGCACAAATGCATATTATTTTTACTTGATTGAGTCCTTGCCGAGAGAAACTTGGCTTAACCTTTGAGAGCAATGGTGGAAATACACCTCCTCCCTTCTCGTTGATTTTGGCCAATAATCTTACTTCTCATCCATTAGGCATATGAATCCCATAAGCCCGAGTCAAATGATTATCCAAAAATGAAAATAAAATGTAATATAGTTTGCATTAGATTTAGGTCATTTGAAGCATACCCTTATATGATATAGTCTCTTTAGGGAGTGTGTTTAATGACTTAGTCTCTTTCTAAATAAATAATAGCCTAACTATCTTGCATAGAGCGTATAACTTTCCTACATAAATTTAAAATCATAGAAGGAGTTAGTTGGAGGGCACGCCTAGGAGGTTGTAAGTCCAAGCAATCGGGTGGTTTGTTCTCTCTTATGGAGGAAAACCAAATACTCATTTTCTCCTTAGAATTAGGTTGTGCTTTTGGCCCTCTCCAAAGCTCCATAAATTTAGGTTCTGAGGTTGCTTCTCCCTTTTGTGGGCCATAAGCATAAATCCTCACCTCTTAGGCATTTTCATAATCTTGTGTTATGGAATCATAGGCCCAAAATTTCTAATGAAAAATTCAACTCAAGCAAATTAAATTAATTTCAAAAATGTAAAGCCTAATCATAGAATAGTTTGAGATGTTCACTAAGTTTTCTAGCATCATGAGCATCTCCTATTTATCTTTATTCAGCTTTGATAATAACTCTCTCTTTATTTAATCCCATTTGGTCTTCTAAAACAAATTAATCAATTGATAGTCCTACCCTATTAAAATCTTTGGAGACAACGATCATTTACCTTACTCGAGAGTATTCCTAAGGGATCTCAACCCTTAGGATGTAATTAACTATGGGGGCTTGTCCCTATAGGGAACTTAATGGAATCGATTTAAAATAAACCCTACTTTACTTTTTCATGTAAAGTAGGGGAATAATCCTTGGTGCACATGCAGACCCATTGTCCTTAGGAGTCCTTATTGAGGTGATTAGGTGCATTATAGGCGTTAACTTCTATCTTTTGAGATAATACATCTCTCCTCAATGTTGTATCTGATCACCCTCAATAAGAACATCTGCAGATTTATGTGGTGTCAAAAATACATAAAAAAGAAGATGAAGTATATTTCCATCCTCATTTTATCCCGTGTAGAGTAAATATGGAAGTATATATCTTCTTCTTCAAAAATATGAAAATTTTACTACATAAATTCAATACCAGGTGTGGACTTGGCCACCCATGTTTGTGGTGCTATGTTCGATGTACATGCTTGAGATTTATATGTTTTATTTTAGGTTAATATTTTTTGCATTAGGATATTTTTTCTTCATAATAATGTTGGGATTAGGATTAACATTGGTCTTATGTACCATATGATGCCTTTTGGAGCAACCACCTTCCAACCATCCAAAAGAAAGAACCAAAAAGAAGAAAGAAGAAAGAAGAAAGAAGAAAAAAAAGAAATGAAGAACCCCATAACATGAATTTTGTTACTTGATTGTAAATTAATTCATTTGTAATTCAAGTTGTATAAGGGTAGAGCTCGGTTACCTAATTTATTTTTGGGTTTGTGCGATGGTGCCTGACCACAAATGGAGTTTTATTCTTTTACGTTAGCTTTATAAATTGTTTGATATTTTGTTTAGCTTGTGCATTAAGATGACATGTTTTTCAAGTTTCTTCTTTACTTTGATATATGGCTTGGATGATGATTAGGCTCTTAAGGAAAAATAAATCTTCTACCAAATTAATTAACTCAAAATTAAAAATAAATAACTCATAACCTCACTTAAAGCTTAGGCTAAAAATCAAGATAAAAGAATTAACATCCCTTAGCTGGATGAATATTTCTTTTCTAACTTCATGAATAAAAGCATATTGTTTCACTCTTGATTGGAGAGCTTCCAACTTTGCTAAAGAACTTGGCTTGACCTTTGAGAGCCATGGTGGAAACACACCCCCCCTTATCGCTTATTTTGGCCCATAATATTATTTCTCAAGCATTAGCCATATGAATCCTATAAGCCTAAGTCAAATGATTGTCCAAAAATGAAAGCAAAATGTAATATGTTTTGCATTAGATCTAGGTCATTTTTTATGCCCTTACATGATATAGTCTCTTAGAGAGTGACTTCCTAGTTATCTTGCATAAAGCATATGACTTGCCTACATGAATTTAAAATCGTAGGAGGAGTTAGTTGATGGCCACCACTAAGTAGTTGTAAGTCCAAGCAATCGGGTGGTTTGCCCTCTCTTATGGAGGCAAACTAAATACCCATTTTTGTCTTAGATTTAGGTCATGCTTTTGGCCCTTGCTAAAGCTCCCTAGATTTAGGTTCTGTGATTGCTTCTCCATTCTATGGGCCATAAGCATAAATCTTCACTTCTTAGGCATTTCCATAACCTTGTATTGTGGTATTATAATCCCTAAACTTCAAACATAAATTTAACTCAAATAAATAATTCAATTGCAAAAATGTAAAGCCCAACCATAGGGTTGTTTGGGATGCTTACTAAGCCTTCTAGTATCTTAAGCATCCCCTACTTGTTTTCATTTGGCTTCGATAAGAACTCCCTCCTCTTGATTGATCCCACTTGATTTGTTAAATAAATAATCGATTGATAGTCTAAAATATTTGATAAACATCATTTACCTTAATCGACAGTATTCCTAAGGAATCCCTTTTCTTAGGATGTAATTAACTATGGGGCTTGCCCTATAGGGAACTTAATAAACCTAATTTAAAATAAACCCTACTTTACTTTTCCATGTGAAGTTGGGAAAGAATCTATGGTACATATGTAGACCCATTATCCTTAGGAGTCATTATTGAGGTGATTAGGTCCATTGTTGGGTGGTGACATCTATCTTTTGAGATAGTACCCTCCTCTTCATACTGATCATCCGATACACACCGCCAATCTGGTGTCAAAAAAAGCATAAAAGAGTATATTTCTATCTTTATTTTATTCCACATAGATTGAAGATGGAAGTATACATTCTGTTAAAATTGATAATATAAAATTTCACCGTAGATTTTTCTGGCGACTCAGTTGGGGTATGTGTTGGTGTTTTCTCTAGAATAGAGAAAAGAAATGGCACCACATAGAGTTTAGGAATATTTTATTTTTATGACCAATTACGGTATTAAGGAATAAATTATCTTGAAAGATAAACATGGTCTTCTGTAATGGATTTTATCATTTCAATAGAAGACTCCTAAGGCTAATGGGTCTTTCATGTACTAGAGTATTTTTTCCTGAACTACATGAAAAAATAGAACAAAGTTTATTTTATCCTGGGATCATGGTTCCCTATAAAGACAAGCCTCTATAGTTAATTACATCTTAGGAAATGTCTCTTCCTAAGAATACTCTCGATTAAAGAATAAATGGTTATTCCTAAAGACTGCTAAGGTAGCTTTCAGAGGATTGATTTTGGAAAATTCAATTGGGAGAGGTCCAAATTGGAGAGAGTTATATTTTTTTTAAGAGTCAAATGAAAAAAAAAGTAGGAAATGTCTATTAATACTAGGATGCCCAGTAGGCATTTCATCTATCCTATGATTGGGCTTTCAAATTTAGAATTTAATTTTAGATTTCAAGTTATCATTTTCATAAAAATCTAGGGCTTAGATTCTAGCACAAGATCAAAATGCCTGATAAGACTTATTCCTAAAAGGATGCTGATCTAATTAGCTTCAACACATAAGCTTTAATTCTATCCTTAAATCATCATTCTCCCCACTTGAGGGAACTAACCTATCTCAACTTTCGACTTACAACCTCCAGAAGGCTAACACCACCTAAGTGTATTTTAAAACCATGAGGCTAAGTCATATGAATGCAAGATGGCTGGGCTATTGCATTTTTAGAAAAGAAATCTATGAACCTAGACTCACTCTCTAATCCCTAAGACTATGAAAGGTATGAAAATGCACCTAACTAATGCATATTTTTTAGATTTTTATAATTTTTTGACTCAATATACATTTTAGGCCATAAGAATACAATTTATGCCTAATGCATGCAATTAGAAAATGTTATGGGCCAATTCAAAATAGAAGAAAGTGTACTTCCATCATAGGCTCTCAAAGGTCAAGCCCATGTTCTCTAGCAAGGATGGAAGTCCTTCATTAATCAAGAGTGAAAGAATATGATTTATACATGATGCTAAAACATCTAGCTATGGGGTTGCTATATATTTTATCTTACTTTAATGCTTAGGATTTAATATGAAGATTATGAGTTATATTTATTTTTATGTTTTGATTGATTTAGTTGGATAAAAATTTAGTTTATCCAATGAGCCTACATCCAAAGTTATCAGACAAAACATAAATATAAATACATCTAAGAAAAGCATTATTGCACCCAAAATAAATCAAGCTATTAAATTATATAAGAAAAGGCCAATGCAAATTTACTGCATAAATCCAAAAGGAAGAAAAATGACCAGTTGCTCCTTATACAACCCAAATTGAAACTACAAGTTTAGATGTGGATCTCTTTAGGGGGACATCCATCGCTCCATGGGGACCACCGCATTCATCTCCTTGGTCAAGACTCGCTAATCTTAGATCCCATAGATTCTAACCTAATTCTAAGCTCAAATTTATACTTCAAATTTGAAAGAAATTCTAGGCCCTACAAAATAGATGTTAGGGATTACACACAACACACAAAGCAATTTATAATTCACAAACATACGGGCTTAGCATTAGTTGCTTGCCAAGCCCACCTATCCTATAGACTATGTTAAGGGATTTTAAGCACTTGCAAGCAAACATCAATTTAATGATTTATTTATCACACCAATTCCTTTAACATAGTCCCCTATAAAAAATAGTGTTAAATATAGAAAGAATGCCCTAACATCCAATCTAATGAACAAACAAGTCTAGGCATCCAGTCTAAAGCAATACACCACACAGACATGTGTAGCACAACACAACATATCATAGAAGATTAAAAGAAAATCACAGAATAATCTAACCTAGATCTAGAGTCCGTGACCTAAGAAATCTTGTGTGTATAGGAGTGGGGTTTATGTGGTAAGTCTTTGTTAATTCTTTAAGTTCAAGTTTAAATTTGAAGTTTGAATTTGTTTAATTTTTACCACTAGTTCATTTCAATTCAAATGATTTAGTAATTTAATTCCCATTTTTATGTTCATTTTATTTGGTTAAAGTAATATTTAAGTTTTTAAGAATGAGAAATTGAATGAATTTTATTTTTAGGTGAAACTCACTTTATTCCACATCCTAAATCCTAATGAGGTTTCCAAAAGTCTAGCTAAGATCCATAAGTATCTTAATTAATCCTTTTGATGTTATTTATGTTTGGATTTGATTTATGTTATTTTATTTGTTAGAATTATTTTATTTTATTTATTTCATTTTGAATTAAGTTATGTGGGTTTCATTTGATTTGGCTTTTGTTAATTTAAAGAGTTTGATTTTATTCAATTTAACTTAAGTTATTAAATCATAGATTTGTAAGCTTAAGATTTAAATGAATTAATACTTTACATTTGTTCATGGATTATGCTTAACTTAAAGTACTTAGGTTAATTATCTGATCTGATTTAATTGACTTAAGTTTTAGAGATGACTCATTAAAGTTTATTAATTCAAATTTTAAGGTTTAAGTTAATTAATAGTTTTATTAGTCTAAGGTTTTATTTCATTATGCTAAGACTGAATTTGATCACTTTAACTGACTTAGGATATTTTGAGAAGTTCCTTAATAGTTTTGATGTTTTATGGAGATTAGTTTGAATTACCACTTTATTTCATAGGTTAATTAATTTCCTTAACTCAATATTTGATTAACATTGACCCAAGGATTTAAAAATTTGAAAACTTTTAATCTAGAGATCATTTGGACTTGAAATATGTGCATCACTATAGCACCCAAGAGGGTGGGGAGGTGGGGTGAATTGTGCGATTTTAAAATTTTAAAACTTAAATTTTTAAGTTTTAGGAAAATAATTTTGATTTTATAATGACAATATACAATTCTTAATCAAAGAAAATAAAAGTACAAAGTAAAGAGAGATAATAGGCACACAATTTTATGTGGTTGGCCAAATCCCAAAACTACCCATGCTAGCCACCCGTAGAATCCACTAAATGCAAAAATAGCTTACAAATAGTACTCTCCTATAATGGGGTAAGTACCACCCCTACAACAAGATGTACTCTCCTACAAAGGGGCGAGTACAACCCCAATATAAATTTTACAGCACAAAAAAGAAAAGTACAAAATAATAAATTTTGATAAAATAAATCTCTCACAAATATACCAAGCTATCCAATTCAAAAAATGATCTCACAACTTATAAATGATCACTTAAAATATTTTGGCAAGATAAAATGCTCACTTAATATTGATAAGAAATAATAAAATGAATATCTTAAAGTGATCTTACTACGATGTTTATATTATTACAATTTATAGACTAATATAAAAATTATTTCAAAATAAATTCACAATATTCTTTTGCATAATAAAATAAATTTCAGCAATATTCTAACCTCATGCTATCATGTGATAATTTAATATTCAATAAAAATATAATTTATATTAAATAAATATTAAATTAAAGCAGCCAAAATTCGGTTATTCACATGGGCAAGTACAAAATAATCCAATATGGCTCTTAATATATTCAAAGCATATGGCATGCATTCATTATTACAATCAGCTAATGTTTGAAAAGTCATAATAAATTCAATTTTAATCAAACGTGGCTCATGTGACCTATCAAATTAAAGGAAAAAAATCCAAGGAATCCATTGGAGATGAAATCAGATATAAATTCCTTGATTATAAAATGACTTTGGCTAAAATACAAAATTTTGTTTATTTTTGTTAATTTTGACATGCGACATTTAAATATTATGATATAATTTATATATAATCATACATATGTTAGTTATCATATAAGCATAAAATTAAACTAAAATATTTAATTATATTAAGTAAATAAAATAATTATACTTAATAGTCATTATCATTTATTATTTTGATAATTCAAATGCTATGTATGAAACATATAATTGAATGTTAATTCAATAGAGATTTATATAAATTAACCTCATTAAAATAATATATTAATTTATGAGCAAATTGATTCATGCCAATGAATAAATACATATAACCTAAAATATTATATTTTGAGCTTCACGCTATCCAATTTGATCTATATTTCATTCTTCTCCTCTTGCAATTTCCTCAAACATATTATGAGATGTATTAGATATGTAATTAGCAATTGATATAGCTAAAACACATAAAAATATTCATTAGAACATCCAAACATTCATTTGTTATCATCAAAATTGATCGGATTGAACATGAGGCTCATTAAGCCAACTATCTCCCCCTTTTTGATGATGACAAACTAATGTTGGGTATTGATTTTGATGAAGGTGCAAATTGACCTTTCATCATAGTTTTTGAAAAAAAATTATGCACAAGAGATGAATAATGTTGCTCCCCCTAAATGTATGCATAAAATAGACTTAATATTAACCAACATTTTACTCTTCTCCCCCTTTGACAACATCAAAAAGTGAGAACAAGCTACATACAATTTTAAATATTAGGATCTAACATTCCAAGCATGCATCTTAAAGTACAAAAATGTTCGTAAGGTTTTGCAAAATATCATAATTTGTATATCAAGATTAATGAAATTAATGATCCCTAATAAAATGATGTCTAATTTCTATATGCTTGTTTCGTGAGTGTTGGATAAGATTTTTAGTCAAACTAATAGCACTAGTATTGTCACACTGGACTAGAATGTGATCTTGCTTAATACCAAAATCTTCTAATGGTTGTTTTAACCAAAGGACCTAAGCAACACAACTACTGACAGCTATGTACTCAGCCTCAGTAGTGGATAAAGCAATAGAATTTTGTTTCTAGATGACCAAGACATAAGTGATGATCCTAAAAAATGACATGTGCTAGATGTGCCTTTTCTATCTACTTTGCATCCTGAAAAACTAGCATCAGAATAAGCAACCAAATCACATGATACAGAATTTTTAGGATATCATAAACCTAACCTAGCTGTTCCTATCAAATACCGAAAGATACGCTTGAATGCTATTAAATGAGATTCTTTTAGGTTGGCCTGAAAATGAGTACACAAATAAACAACAAACATAATATCAGGCCTACTAACAGTAAGGTATAAAAGTGAACCTATCATACTCCTATAAAGTTTTTGATTAATAGATTTTCCTAATTCATCTAAATCCAATTTTATGGATGGGCTCATAGGAGTTTTACTAGATTTAAATCTTTCAATGTCAAACCTCTCAAGCAATTCATTTATATACTTGGTTTGATAGATGAATGTGCCATTTTTTTGTTTCTTCACTTGAAGACCTAAGACAAAATTAAGTTCTCCCATCATACTCATTTCAAACTCTTTAGACATCAAAGTTTAAAACTTATGGCACAAAGATTCATTTGTACTTCCAAATAATATATCATCTACATACACTTGTACCACAATCAAATCATCATCTATACTCTTAAGGAATTAGGTGGTATCTACTCTACCCTTTCTAAATCCATGATCTATCAAAAAGTTACTTAACCTATCATACCAAGCACGAGGAGCCTATTTTAAACCATATAAGTCTTTCTTTAATTTATACACATAATTTGGACAATCAAGGCTCTCAAATCTAGGTGGTTGCTCTATAAATACATCATGTTTGATAAATCTATTCAAAAATGCACTCTTGACATCCATTTGAAAAAGTTTAAAATCCCTAAAACAAGCATAAGCAAGGAGTAACCTGATAGCTTCTAGTCTTGCTACGGGTGCAAAAGATTCTTTAAAATCTATACCTTCAACTTGTGTGTACCCTTGTGCAACTAACCTAGCTTTATTTCTAACAATACAACCTAAATCATCTAGCTTATTCCTAAAGACCCATTTTGTTCCAATGACATTTTGATCTTGGGGTATTGGGACTAATTCCCAAACATCATTTCTTACAAATTGATTCAACTTCTCTTCCATAGCAATAATCCAAAAATTATCATTTAGTGCTTCTTCTAAGTTTTTAGGTTTAACTTCAAATAAAAATGCTGAATGATCTACAACCTATCTACTATGTCTTATGGTCATAACTCCTTTTGAAGGATCTCCTATAATTAGTTCCTTTGGATGATTTTTATTATATTTCCATTCTTTAGGCAATGAATCATCCACATTATCTTCTAAAGATATTCTCTTAAAATTATCAATCTCTTCATCAATCACTTCATTTCTAATAGGATCAATTAAATTTTCATCAAAAATAACATGTATTGATTCTTCTACAATCATTTTTCTCTTATTGAAAATTCTATAAGCTCTACTAGAGTATCCTAAGAAAATACCATCATGCAATCAAACTTACCTAAATGATCTTTTCCATTATTCAAAATAAAGCATTTACATCCAAATACATCAAAGTGTTCAATCTTAGGCTTCTTTCTAAAAAACAATTCATAGGGTGTCTTCTTCAAAATTGGTCTAAAATAGATCTTATTCATCACATAACATGCAATATTTACCGCTTCTGCCCAAAAATATTTTGGCAATTTATACTCATCAAGCATAGATCTACTTAATTCAATTAATATTCTATTTTTTCTCTCTACTATTCCATTTTGTTGGGGAGTTCTAGGTGCAAAACAATTATGTCTAATCCCATGTTCATCACAATAATCCTCAAATAATTTATTTTCAAATTCCCCACTATGATCAGTTTGAACCCTATTAATTAAAAGCCCTTGTTCTCTTTGAATATATTTAGAAAACTTTCTAAACTCACCAAAAACATCATCCTTGTAAGTTACAAATAAAACCCAAGTATATCTAGAGAAATCATCAACAATCATAAAACCATAATTTTTTCCACCTAAGCTAGTTGTGCTAATAGGACCAAATAAATCCATGTTCAATAATTCTAGAGGTCTAGAAGTAGAAATAATATTTTTACTTTTAAATGAGCTTCTAGAATGCTTACCATGAATACATGCATCACAAACATAGTTTTAATGAAAATATAATTTAGGCAATCCAACTACTAAATCCAATTTGGCAATTTTATTAAGTGTGTGCATGTTAATATGACATAGTCTCTTATGCCATAACCATATATCATCATGAGTGCTTTTAAAACAAAGTAATTTCAAATTCACATCATGAAAACTATCTAAATCAATGACATAAATATTTTTATATCTTTTTCTTTCTAACAACACATTTTCATTATTTTTTATAATGCAATATGATGCATGGAATACTACATTCAAACCTTTATCACATAATTGACTAATAGATATTAAATTATGTTTTAATCCTTATACTAGAAAAACTTTATCTAAAGTGATAGAGTTCTTACAAATAGAACCAATGCCAATGATCTTTCTCTTTGCATTATCTCCATATGTAACAAATCCTCCATCACTTGATTCTAAAGTTATGAATTTATCTTTATCTCTCGTCATATGTCTTGAACATCCACTGTCCAAGTACCACATGCCTTCTTTGATTTGCTTTGAAGGAATTCCTACAAAAGAAACTCACATGTTAGCTTTTGGAACCCAAACATGTTTGGGTCCACATTCTATATTTGAAGCAAGATATCTAGCATGCGTGATTTATGTAGTGCTTGTACCTTTTGGTACCCATACATAAAATGATTGCTTAGTATTTTGTAATTTATGTGCATAGCAATCAAATGAAATATGCCCTTTTCTATCACAATAGTTGCACCAAACATTAGTGTTTGCATATGACTTAGCACGATAATTATAAGGTATATGAGTGAGATGTGTATGATGGAAATAATTTTTATTAAATATTTTTCTTGATGAAGTATTATAATGAACTTGTGATTTCAAACATAATACTAATCTTGCTTTTAACAAGATATTCTCTCTTTCAAGTTTACATACAAGTAAGGAACAATTTAATAAAGAAGTTACTTTTTTTAAGTATATCACATTCATTTTTAAATCACAAAAATGCATATCTAAATTTTTATGTTCTTTTCTAAGGTTTTGTATTTTCTTTTAATTTTTTTATAACTAAATCATTAAAAGCATCATCTAATTCATCATAAGATATATCATTACATACCTCTTGAGAATCTAAGTCAGATTCTCCATTTGCCATAAGACATATGTTGACCTCTTCATCGGATGAGCAAGTACTTGATTCATTTGAATCTGGATTGGCCCATAAAGCCATCTTCTTCTTCTTATGGTACTTTTTCTCCTTCATATTTTTTCTTCTTTTCACATCAATATCTTTCTTCTTTGATTCAGCAAGTTCTAGACAATCACCTCTTATGTGTCTAGGCTTTTTACATTGATAGCAAATGATCCCTTCACCTGCAGGAAATTTTTTAGTTTGAAATTTATAGTTTTTAGAATTTTTATACCTTTGATTCTTCTTCCTTAGCAAGTTCCAAAGCCTTTTGGATAGCATTACCACCTCATCACTATCACCATCCGAGCTTGAGATGTTATGCTCATCACTATCATCAACTTGTAATGCAATGGCTTTTCCTTTCTCCTTCTCCCTTTTTGCTGAGTTATCCATTTTATCCATTTGAGCAATAACCTGTTCATGTGCGATCAAAGAACCCAAAAGCTGATCAAGTGGATAAGTAGATAAATCCTTAGCTTCACTAATAGATGTTACTTTAGCTTCCCATTCTTTTGGAAGACATCTAAGAATCTTATAGACTAAGTCTTGATTCCTATATGTTTTTCCAAGAGAATGCAATGTGTTAATTATTTTCATGAATCTAGTATACATATCGAAATAGATTCGGAAGGAGACTATGAAATAACTCATATTCATGAACAAGTCTATTTATGTGAGCATCTTTAACTTCACTAGTTCCTTTATAAGTTATAATGAGTTTATCCCATATTTCTTTTCTTTGTACTTAACATAGAAATTTTATGTAATCATCGTAATAAAGCACAATGTAAAGTATTACAAGCCCCTAGCATTTAATTCATCAAGTTCTCTCTTTCACTGAGACCATTCCTCAAATGGTTTTCTACTTTAATGCCATTTACTTTTCTGTGGTGTATGATATTGATGTGTCAACATATACCATCATGCATCTTGACCTCTTAAAATGTACTAATTCTATTTTTCCAATAATCAAATGGTACACTATCTAAAAGTGGATGTTTATGAGTGGATTGTCCCTCTGGTAGTGAACCCTTTGGGAAACCTTATGCCATAGTGAAAAGATCTACTCTTGGATGTTAAGCCAATAAAAGAGCTTCCATCACGATTAAGGGAGTGAATGGGTGATATTAAAATTTGAAAACTTAAATCTTAAATTTTAAGTTTTAGTAGAAAATTAATTTTTGATTTTATAATGACAAGATACAATTCTTAATACAATAAAAATAAATGTATAGTAAAGTAAAGAGAGACAATAGGCACATAATTTTTATGTGGTTCGGCCAAACCCCAAAACTGGCCTACGTCCATGCCTAGCCATCCCTGGTTAGGAATCCACTAAATGTAAAAATAGCTTACAAATAATACTCACCTATAATGGTGAGTACAATAATAATATGTACTCTCCTACAGTATAACACCTTAAATTTTATAGCACAAAAGAAAAATACAAAATAATAAATTTTGATAAAATAAATCTCTCACAAATATACCAAACTATCCAATTGAAAAAATGATCTCACAACTTATAAATGATCACTTAAAATATTTTGGAAAGATAAAATGCTCACTTAATATTGACAAGGAATAATAAAATGAATATCTTAAAGTGATCTTACTAAGATGTTTATGTTATTACAATTTATAGACTAATTGTTGTACTTCGTTCAGTTACGTATTGCTATTTCTTTTGCACAATAAAATAAATTTCAGCAAGGAATAATTTATCTTTTTAAAAATGAGATTAATGAAGAAATATTTCAAGAAACCAAAAGAAATTTGTAGGAAGTTAAAAATTTCAACAAGTTGAAATAGATCCTACAAACTATCACAAGAGTTTTTCATAAAAAGATGATTGAGAAACTTTGATGTGAAAAATAATGTCCAAAGACTAATCCACCAGAAAGTATAAATTGAAAAGAATAAATAGATGGTGAAAATACCATGGACAACTAAAAAGGAGTAAGGCTAAGAAAGCAAACTCAAGTAATTTGAGAAAGCTTGCTTAGTTGAAGATGTTGAAGTTTCCAAATCAAGGATTTGATCTTGCAATATTTGGAGAACACTTGGAAAGAAAATTTAAGAAATTTTCTCTTAGATTTGCTGGAGGGTTTTGAATTTGAAATGAGGAATATTTTCATGAAGAGAATGAGGGTTATTTATAGGCAAGAAGGTCATTTTGAATAATTTTAAATATATATATATATATATATATATATATATATATATATATATATATATATATATATATATATATATATTATTTTAACCTCATGCTATCATGTGATAATTTAATATTCAATAAAAATATAATTTATATTAAATAAATATTAAATTAAAGCAGCCAAAATTTTTCTATTCACATGGGCAAGTAAAAAAATAATCAAATATGGCTCTTAATATATTCAAAGCATGTAGCATGCATTCATTATTAAAATCATCTAATGTTTGAAAAGTCATAATAAATTCAATTTTAATCAAACGTGGGTCATGTGACCTATCAAATTAAAGGAAAAAAATCCAAGGAATCCATTGGAGATGAAATCAGATATAAATTCATTGATTATAAAATGACTTTGATTATTAATTTTTACACGTGAAATTTAAATATTATGATGTAATTTATATATAATTATACATATGTTATTTATCATATAACCATCAAATTAAATTAAAATATTTAATTATATTAAGTAAACAAAATAATTACACTTAATAGTCATTATCATTTATTATTTTGACAATTCAAATGCTATGTATGAAACATGTAATTGAATGTTAATTAGAGAGATTTATATAAATTAACCTCATTAAAATAATATGTTAAGTTGTGAGCAAATTGATTCATGCCAATGAATAAATGCATATAACCTAAAATATTATATTTTGAGCTTCACATTATCCAATTTGATCTATCTTTCATTCTTCTCCTCTTGCAATTTCCTCAAAGATATTATGAGATGTATTAGATATGTAATTAGCAATTGATATATCTAAAATGCATAAAAGTATTCATTAGAACATCCAAACATTCATTTGTTATCATCAAAATTGATCAGATTGAACATGAGGCTCATTAAGCTAACAAAATATTTCTGGCAAGTAGGGTTACATGCCAATTTTTTATCCCTAAAGTTTCAGCTTGATTAGAGATATAATTAAAGTTTTAGTTGTTTCATTAAAACCAAAAGTGTTACGCATTATTGCTACAGATTTTGGTAAATTTGTCACTTATTTTTCACTGAAATACCTTTCCAATGAGGGTTTAGTTATAATTTTTGGTTAACCGACTGATTTACTATGATTTAATTAAGTTCAAGTTATTTACTTGCATTATTTAACTCTTTAAATTAAATAATTAAGTTAATTAATGATTTATAAGATTTAGATAGGTTTAATTAAGTTTAATTAGTGTTCTAATGTTCATTAATATTTATTATGTTGATTTAAGTTTGTTAGATTAATATTTCTTAATTATTTTATTAAAGGTTAATTAATTTAATTAATTAAAGGTTAAGCAATTTTCCTTGAATTCAAAAATCCTCAAAAATTCATCTAAGGTGTATTTTATGGTTAATTTCATTTCTCTAAAGTTTCAAATTAATTTGAGAGTAATTAGGGTTTAATAGTTATTAATTAAACCCAAATTAAAGGAAAAAATTCTCAATAAAAATTGAGAATTTTAATTTCTATGGATTCCTCTCATTAAGATGAATCCATAGAGCTTTTATTTGAAAATTTTTATGTATATTTAACTTTCTATGATTTTTAGAAGTTTTATGTATTTTTTAAATTAATTAAATCTATTAAATAATGAATTTTAACAGTGGTCTCAGCGCATCATGCGTGGCTGCATGCATTAACGTCCATGGGTTGGTCCCGTGTGGCATCACCGGCAGCAGTTCAAAATCAAATGATCACCTACGGACGGTTTAGATCAATTTTGCGGTTCCTAAAGCTTGTAAATCAATCCGGTCCGCCTAAATTTGGACCATCCGATCCAAATACACAGATCGAACGGTGGAGAGAACATCTCCTTCAATTCTTGTGGGAGCCGAGAACCGTTGATAGTATTTTTGCTAATATCTTTTGATATAGGTAACAAAATCACACTGTTTCAAGTGGTACATGATCATTGAAAGAAATCCTATGATTCTATATGGTTGGAACGTATTGAATATTGCATTTCCTATTAAACTGACAACAACCAAATTTCTTAAGAAAAAACTTAAGGTCAATAATGGCATACCTTAATTCGTTGGATGATTGGCCTTGCAATTGATCCTAGAGCTTCCAATGCTTGAACCGAGCTTATTTTCGAAAGGAATTAGGCTAATTTCTTACGGATTGCTCCCTAGACCAACCCTTGAGTGTTCTTTTTGGCTTTGATGGTTTGTAGTGGTTTAGGACACTTGGGGGGAGGGAGAACTTTTGTTTAGCTTCAGTTTTGATGTGTGAAGGTGTGTGTGTGCTCAATTCTCCATGGCAAATTCTCTCCTCTTGTTTTCCCATATGGCCGAGAGCTTTATCCCCCTCTTTTTCTCTTTTTTTCTCTTTCTTTCTCTCTTCCTTGGTTGGCTAAGATTAGGGCAAAGTCCTGGAGGTTTGTACCTTTGCCTTAATTGCCTTCTCAACCATTGAAGGCAGCCATCCTCTTAAGAGGTGGCTTTTGTTTTCTTCCTCATGGAGTAGGTAAGGTTTCATGGGAAATGATGTATATATATATATATATATACTTGTCTTCTTTCTTTGAATTAAAACCTAAAGTAATTCAATTTAACTTATTCAAACCATGCAATTGATGGTCAATTGCATTATGATTTGATTAAACTATGAGTTGATTTTAAATTTAATTTCATTTTAACCCATTTAGATTAAATGGGTTAAGTATGATTCCAGATGAGTTCAAAGATCAATTTGATTCAAATGGAATGGGTTGGATCCTTTCATTTATTTTAATTTAGTTTTGAGTTCAATGTGGCTTATTTAGGCTATTTTTATTTAAGGAGTTTAATTTACCTAATCTAGGCCTCCATGGACTCAAATTTTGTCATTATATGATCACATATTCATATGATAATTTGAAATATTTTTTGGTGATTTAATTTAGTCAAATTTTAGTGGGTTGACTTTTTGACTAAGGGGCCCACTTAAATCAATTCTAGGCTGACTAGAGTTGACTTTAGATTTAAATTTGAATTTTCATTTTATTTGTATTGATTCACTTGATTTAATTTATATTGGATATTTGACTTGATTTTACATCAAACCAAGTAGATGTATTTAGCTTAGAATGCATTTCCTAAGTCATTAGGCATAGTGACTTGAATAGTGAATTTGGAAATCCCTATTTGAACTTGATATCATTTCATTGCTAAAATGACCTCTTTAAAAAATGAGGTCAACAAATGGACCCCCAATATGTGTCGTGGATTAGCCAGAATACACTGCACATAGTGGTGTTGACCAGATTGATCAACATACAAGTATAAACTTGGGATTCCCAATTCATGATTTTGATTTTTTGACTTTGAATTTTGTTTTGATTTTGATTGTAAAAGATAGGTACATGTATACCTATCTTTGGTTTGGAGTGCGATTCATTTCTAGAAATTTAACTTCATTAAGTTCTAGGGTGAAAAGGAATGCTATTAGGAGTGGACCCAAAGAATGGTTTAACCCTAATGCAATCATTATGCTTAAGGAAGATGCCTTCAAAGAACTTACTCTTAATTGAGAATAGTGGTGATCCATGTATTAGATAATAAGATGGAGCCATTAAGGGCATGATTCATTCTAGTTAGCTAAAGAGAGGAGAGGGGTCTTTAAAGACATGATCCAATCCTCAAAACTATGCTGGGGAGAAGAGGCTTGAAATGCTTGATCCTAATCTACAGCACTTTGACTACTAAATAATGGCCATATAAACTCGATCCTATTTGAGTAGTCCAAAGAAATGGGGCCTTCAATGGCTTGATTCCATTCCTAAGATGTTTGAATAGGATGCCAACTGGGACTTACTCCAATGTTATTAGCTAATAAGACGGGTCGTTAAGGGCATGATCCATCCTAATTAGCTGAAAAGTGGAGAGGGGTCCTTAAAGACATGATCCAATCCTCAAAATAGAATGCCAACTGGGGACTTACACTTATGTGATTAGCTAATAAGATGGGGCTGTTAAGGGCATGATCCATCCTAATTAGCTAAAAAGATGAAAGGGTCCTTAATGATATTCTCCAATCCTCAGAATAGGATGCCAACTGGGGACTTACTCCTATTTGATTAGCAAATAAGATGGGGTCGTTAAGGGCATGATCCATCCTAATTAGCTGAAAAGAAGAGAGGGGTCCTTAAAGATATGATTTAATTGTCAAAATAGGATGCCAACTGGGGACTTACTCCTATATGATTAGCTAATAAGATGGGACCATTAAGGGCATGATCCATCCTAATTAGCTAAAAAGAGTAGAGGGGTCCTTAAAGATATGATCCAATCCTCAAGATAGGATGCCAATTGGGGACTTACTCCTATATGATTAGCTAATAAGGTTAAGGGCATGATCCATCCTAATTAGTTAAAAAGAGGAAAGGGGTCCTTAAAGACATGATTCAATCCTCAAAATAGGATGCCAACTGGGGACTTACTCCTATATGATTAGAAAGAATGTCGACTGGGGACTTATATCTTTCCAACTATTAGAAAGGGGTCATAAAGACTTAATCCAATATAACTTGAGTGTGTAACATGAAAGGGGCCTAGATGGATTGATCCAATCATGTACATAAAAGTAGAAATGGTGCCACGAAGGGCTTACTCTAAACCCTCAAAGATAGTTTTTCATGGGAATGGTGCACAAAGACTTACTCCAAACTCAGAAAGACATGAGAAAGGTGCCACAGAGGGCTTACTCCCATCTCAAGTCATGTATAGGAAAGGTGCCACAAAATGCTTGCTCCTAACCTATAGGTGATATGGATGAGGAAAAGGGGTCAAAATGACTTATTCCTAATCTCCAAAAGTTTGGACTAATAAGAAAGAGTCTCATAGACTTGATCTTTACTTGATTAATATAACTTGATGAAAGGGTGATGGAAGGTTTGCTTCCATTTCTTGATTTCACTAATACCCCTTACACATGAAGAAGTTTAGTGAAGAAGATTTCAAAGAGTTGGTAGTTATTTTTGAAGGAAGACTTGGGTATATTTTGGACCCAATGCTTTACTATGCCATAAGCATAGAAGTTCATTATTTTTCTTTCTTTATTCTTTTTATCTTAAAGTTACAATGAACCATGCTAGATGTCTATTTCACTAAAGGAAAGACATCATAAGGCACTAAATTGAGAATTTTACCTCTTTGAGCTTGCATGTGACTGTGTAGTTTTTTTCGGCAGTAAGAACCAAAGTCAATCAGTGCTTCTCAAATGGAATTTCTTTTCCCTTTTTTTGAACATATATTTTATTTTAGCTTTATTGACATGAATCAATAGCTTATAAGGCCTTCTCTTGGATTCAATAAAGATCATGAGATTCCTTTAAAGCTTTCCAAAGTAAATTAAAATCAAGATAATCTTTTAGATTCTCATGGATTCACAAATTTTTTTTATCCCTAATTAATAAGAGAATTGTAAGGATTAACTTATTAGAAAAATTTAGATTCTCTTGATAAGTTTGAAATTGAATTTCTTCAGTTGATTTATTGTTCTTTTGAAGGTTTTATGATATGAAATTTCATAAATGTCTTTGACTGGTTTATTATCTTTGCATTTTTGATCCTTCTACATTTTACTACAAGGTCTTTGAAATTACTTCAAAAGTAAATTTTAGGACTCTATATGTAGTAACAGGATTATGCTTCAAAGTCATATTGAAGTTTTTTTTTTATGTTTTTGGTAAGATTTTCAATATAATGCTCTACCTAATGAAAGTGGGATTATAAGAAATCTTGATCATGACCCTTTTTGCTAAATTCCCCCAGTATTTTAAGACTAAATGATATGACTCTATAACAGAATATTTTGATAAAGATTCTGAATGCCATATGTCATATCATATGCTTTCAATTCTTCTTTTCTAGAATTAATTTAATTTGATAATTTTCAGATAAGTTATCCTTAAGAAGGATAATCTTATGCATGAAAACTCTTTTGATTTTGAAATGAAATATGGGTAATATGAACCCATCTTCAAGGTAAAGATTCTACCCTTGTCCCAAGATGTGGGTTATATAGTGATATTAGCTGATTAAGAAGAATCTTTTCTTCTTATGTACATCCATCATTTTTCAGCTTTTAATTTAGCAAAGATTTTTTGCTTTTCTTTTGGAATTTAACCACAATCATCAAGGGACTTAGTTTATTAAAATGGCATCAAGCTTAAGTTTATAGACTGCTACATTTGGAGATTATTTCAATTTATTTTCAAATAAAGTAGTCTTTAAACCCAAAAGATAGCTTGATCAAGTCATCAATAGCTAACTCATTAAAGAGTTAAATCATTGATATCAACTTGTCAATTGTGGAATTGGATTTTTCTTCAAATTCTAAGGGTGCATACCAAACTTGAAGACTATATAAATCTCTAGACACATCTAAATAACATTCATGCAATGTGCTAGAGTGCCTTTTGAAAAGAAAGTTAGGATCTAAATTGCTTAAGCTTTTTAACTTACAATGGCTCTATGACTCCATAACTTTTTTTGTTTATGGTTATAGACGACTTGCAATGGAATCAGAGTATACTCAAAGAGAATTTTGCCATACAAAGGATATGGACCCCTGGAAAAGAAGATCAACTATCATTTCTTTTAACCTATCAAGTGAGCTCACCCAATCATGGCAAAGACTAAAATGACAAAGTATGGGATATCTGCTATATTTTTGTTTAGCTAGGGATAATTTTTGACTTCTAGCCCTACCACTTTATTTTGATGGGGAGAAGTTTAAAGTTAAAATGTCCATTTACATTGGGTGTCTTTTGCTTCATTTGAAATCAGAATATACTAAATAGAATCTTTTCCATTCAAAAGATATGGTCTCTTGAAAAAGAAGACCCACTATTTTTTTATTTAACCTGCAACACGAGCTCACCCAATCATGGCAAAGGCTAAAATGATAAAGCATTAGATATTTGATTATTTTTATTTCATTTAAGCTATGTTAGTTTTATTTGGTATTTTTGCTTTATTTGAAATGGTATTCAGTATACTCAATAGAATATTTGCCATTCAAAAGATATGGACTCCTAGAAAAGAAGATCCACTATCTTTTTATTTAACGTGCCAAGCGAGCTCACCCAATCATGGCAAAGGCTAAAATGACAAAGCATGAGATATCCGATTATTTTTATTTAGCTTAAAGATAATTTTTTACTTCTAACCTTACTACTTTATTTTGATGTGGAGAAGTTTAAAGTCAAAAATGTCCACATGCTTAGAAATTTTAGACTTCATCATTTTTCTCTTGGATATAGTCCTTCCATCCCTTTACTTTTCTTTCTTTTTATAATATTCTGATTTCATTTGTTCATGAAAGGTTACATTTGGTAATTTTCCTAGTTACAAGATTCACTAAAAAGATAGATGTATTTGACTCATTTCCATAACTTTTCATTTTTTATGAAATGACTCCACTAAATGATTTGCTAGGAAATTTGATGTATTTGACTTTTTGTCCAAATACAATATTTGATTGATTGACTTTTTGATATGATTCAAGTCTTCACCTGATTGATCTATAATATGATCCAACATTTTATTTCTTTTTCATCTTTTCATGGAACAACAAATCTAGTAAAACCATTTAAGATTGGTAAAAATAACTTTCTAAAGATGTTACATTTCTGGATTCAAATTGATTTAGTGGAGTGAGTCATTTAAGATTGGCATAATGACTTTCTTGAAAACTTAACACTTCTGAAATCAGAATTTTCTATGGAATAAAATATTTAGAGAGGTCATTTAGGACTAGTTAAATGATATCCTAAAGACTCAACATTTTAGGATGAATATGAACATCCTTCAATAATCAGTATGTTTCTTCCTTTTCTTTTCATTTGATTCCTTTTTATTCTATCTTTTTTTTTAATTTGGGGTTGGATAGGACCATCAACGAGTATTCAAAGATGTTTCATGAATTCCTAAGTTGCTCTTTTTATGTTTGAATTTTTATCTTCAATCAACAATGTGATAGAAATTAAGTTCTTTTTCTAGGTTGAGTTTTTAAGATTGAATTTTCATGAAGCTAAAAACTTCTTTCTTTTTTTGATTGAATTTATATGGCATCACTTATCAAATCTTAACTAGAATTGAGCATATATAAATTCACTCTCATGTTTATATTTGATGTTGACCGATGCACCCGGATCAACATATATTTTAGAGATTTTTTTTAAAGTTTTCCACGTCGACTAAGATGTTAATAAGTTCTTAGTAGTCTATCTTCATCTTAGAAGATAACCCTAGAACTTTTTTTATAGTGGAATGCCAGATCAGGAAGTTGCTTGTAGTTAAATAAGGCAAATTACATGATTATGTAATGCCTTGCTCTACTTTCATTTCTTTTTCATTTTTATTTTATCTTATTTCATATTTCATTTATTTTGAACATAGCATTATGATGTTTGATTTTGCAAGCAACTTCTCTAAGATGGGCAAAACATCACATTTTGAAGATCACTTATTAGCCATTTCTTTTCAATGTCATTTGAGGTGGTATAACTCTACCATTTTGAATTTGATTTCAAGAATTTCCCTTTTGATATGAAGGGACGGTAGGTCTAACTCTATCCTAAATAGATCAATAGACCTCATGATCTATTCATTTAAAGGATCATCATTTAAAAGAGGACCCTCTAGGGTAGATGATGTGCTATTAGAAAGTCAAGTTTGATTTGCATTCTTTTATAGCATATATAAGATTAAATGTAATCTCAGCTTGCAATGGAATCTTTGACCACCATATTTGACATTAAGATAATGTCTAATATGTTATAAGACATTGCAAAGAATTCTCCTTAGGTTCACTTTGTATTGAAAGCATATAATGGCTTAGTCTCTGAACAGAGAAAACTATGGCTTTCTTCATTCATTTGGACTAACAAAGTCCTAAGTGATTTGCTTATCAACTAAACAGAGGTAAGAATTTTAATATTTTCATTCTAAGAGATAGAAATATCATCCTTAGGACCCAATCCTAAGGTCATGATTTCTTTAGAAGGATTAAATTCTTCATTCATTTTCTTTTCAAGATTTAGCCTTAAAATTAATTAAAGCAATTCATGAAATATCATTTCATATAATGAGAGAAAACTGTCATTAAGGAAGTTGATTTAATTTTATTGGTTTAAATTTTATTCATTTCAACTTTATCAGAATAATTAGAATTCTCTTTCGCTATCCTCTCTTTTCTTCTATTGATTAGGAGCAAAAGTAAATCCTGTCACTTTATCTTTGTTTATGTCATGTCATCTTCCTATTTTGACTCTCTCCCAAACATTTAAGAATTTAAAATTTTGGAAAGGTCTAAAAGAAGGTTACCTCCAAGTCACTCTCTCCCTAAACTTGAGTAGTTGGTTTTCCAATATTCTAGTGGACTTGTGGAAATTAATTAAGATTAATGCTAATTTACATTTATATAAAAATTTTCTTCTATACGAATAGAAGATTTACATTTAGTTCCTTAATTAACCTCTATCTAAGATCAATAAGGCATTCTCTTTTTGGAATGATTTTTATTTTTAAAAGCAATTGAAACTTCAATCATGGTGGTAAAGGGGAAATAAGCACAACTTTGCCTCCTTTTAATTTGGATTTTCTCAGGTTTTGAAGTGACTCCTTCATTTCAATTTACATCCTTATGTGAATGTAGTATAACAAAGGGTATCCATTCAAGGACCCTGTTTTGATTCTCTTTAGCTTTAGTATAAAGCAAAAGTAAGATTGAAAATAAGTTTAACTTTGAGACTTTATTTTTGGAGATTTGCTTTTTAAATTTTGAAGTACTTTTCATACTTCTTTAAATTTAACATCTCTTTTCCATATTAGAATGGTTTTAAATCCCTCTTGACCAGATTTAGGTCTTAACAGAGATGACTTATTTTTTCATTTATTTCTTTCACCTCTCATTTTATTTCAGGATTTGGTTCTAGGAGCCAATCATTTAACTATGATAAACAAAGGGTTCTAGAATCAAGATGTTGGGCAGGCTCAACCAAGAATGAAATAGAGAGGTATCCAAAGAAAAGAAAGGTAGTTCTGATTGGTGAGTGGCACTAGTACATTGCCGATATATAGAAATAATCACTTATTTTTAAAGATGGAGAGAGGAACCATTCCCTAATGGAGTCGCCAAAAAATATGTTGGTGTTTTCTTTGGAATAGAGAAAAGAAATGACACGATATAGAGCCTATCCAAAAGAAATTTCCCTTTTCAAAAATCAACAAAAATAAAATTTTCCAAAACATATTCAGAACTTCATTCTAGCATATCCCATTTGATAAAATGAAGTTTCACTTTTCAAAAGACAAAATTTCAAACACACTTTTGGAATTGCATTTAACATACTCAAATTTTCTAAGTGAAATGTCCATTCCACAAAATTTTCAAAAAGACTTTTTGGAACTTCATTCTTTAGCATAGCATATTTGTTAAAGTGAAGTCTCCATCTTCAAAACAAAATCAAAACACAAAAATTTTAAATACTTTTTATTGGAATTTTATTTAGCATACTCAAATTTGCTAAGTGAAATTTTTATTTCACAAAATTAAAAGAAACACTTTTGGAACTTCATTCTTTAGCATACCATATTTGCTAAAGTGAAATCTCCATTCTCAAAACAAAATCAAAACTCAAAAAATTTTAAACACATTTTGGAATTTCATTTAGCATACTCAAATTTGCTAAGTTAAATTCCCATTTTACAAAATTATAGAAATACAATGGAACTTCATTTTAGCATACCATATTTCTTAAAGTAAAGTTTCCATTTTTCAATCAAATCAAAATAAAAAGAAACACATTAGGATTCCCTTAGCATACTTAAATTTTCCAAGGATCCTACTTTTCAAATTCAAATTAAAATCAAAAGAAACACATTAGGATTTTCTTAGCATACTCAAATTTGCTAAGAATCCTATTTTCAAAAAAAAAAAAAAAAATCAAAAGCAAAACTCACTTGGATTTCCTTATTTGGCATACCCAAATTTGCTAAATAAGAAATTCCATTTCTCTTTTCAAATCAAAAAAAGATTCACAAAAGAAAGAAAAAAAAAGAAACAAAAAGAAGAAATTATTTTCAAATTTCTTACTTAGCATACCCAAATTTGCTAAGTAAGTAAATTCCAAAATTCACAAATCCAAAATAAAAGAAAATTGACCCTTTATTTTAACATACCTAAATTTTTTAAAGAAAGGGTCCTCAAAATCAAAATTGAAACTCAAATATGAACCTATGAAAGCATCTCTTCAAAAATATTTGAACCCATTTTCAACATATCCAAATTTATTGAAAGTGGATTCAATATGCAAAAAAAATCCTCTTTTTAATCAAATCTTAAAATCTATTCTAAATCATTTGAGCTTGACTTAACATTTTCAAAATGTTGAGTATGGGTTTAAGTTCAAAATCAATAGAAATATGATTCAATTTTATTTTCAACATTACAGACTCTCATTCAGTGATAGTTTCAGTTTCAGTCTCAGTTCAATTTTCAGTTGATAAAAATGGCTACACAGAAATACATGTTTACCTTTCCCCATAGGATGGACTTGGCCTTGGATTAGGCGAGCCTTCCCGTCTTTGACTATGCCCACCTCATTCATTTTGGATGAGGTTTTGAGGGGGTGAGGATTACTTGTGAGGGCACTCCCCTCACCATTATTAGCAGAAGCACAGTGACCGGGTAGAAGCCAGCCATTCAGATTGATATGCCATCAGACTCTCATATTCCCTCACGAGAGGCGGTGGTGGTTCCTAGGCGACATCGGTACTAGTATGCTGGATGCTAGTGTGCGTGTTTCCCATGCTGCCCTAGTGAGGGCTAACACTCATTATTAGCACCTTCCAAGGGGATGGCTCCTCTGATCTCATGTATTATCTCCCATACTTTTGAGGTTGGGTCTAGCTCTTACTTAGCTCACCCCACCAAGACTCAAAGGAGGAACAAAAATTGCATGATTAGGTAGTACCATACTCGCATTGCCAGGGAGATGGAGGCAGCTACACGGTCAGTTATTGAGGAGTTGCCCACTTTGATTTCCCCACTAGTTACAGCGAACCCATTCCATCCTCTCATGGGTGTGAGAGGATGGGAGATCCTACTTCACCTCCACTAGTAGTTTGATTTTAGCCCCCATCCAATCAGAGTAGGAGGTCATATGTTGGCCTCTGTTTAATTCAACGCTAGACTGGTGGAGCCTACATATGTTCTGAGTCTGGGGATTAATTTGATTTGAGATTTGTTATCCCCCACAGCGTGGGGAAGAATCTTCGACGAGAGGAGTGTATATCTAGTGAGTACAACCCTCACAGGGTTGATTCTCGAGCAGTAGGGGAGGTCCAGTGCCTCACAGTACATGATAGTGATCCCACCACTGGTTAGCAAAAATCATTTGTGCCAGTTCTGATAGATCATTCTCTTGATGACATAGTAGCTCATTATTTCATGGAGAGATCCTAGGATATGAATGGTCTGATAAGGAGAAGATTAGCTTTGATCCTAACGAAGATGATTTGTTGGGAGACTCAACAGGAGTTTGCATGGTAGATACTAGGGGATCCCTCCTCAGACAACAATAGACTATGGAAGGTGTTGAGGATGAACAGGAAGACACAAGCCACTCGTTTCAACACTTCCTAGCATAAATAAAGCAGAAAGAAAAAAATATAGATAGGATGGAGAAGTGGCTCGGGGATCTGTTAGTAGCTGTCTTAGCATTACATAACCAAACACCAATAGTTCATCCTACCACAGTTGAGTTAGTGCATGTCTTGGACCCAGTCAAGACTTTACCACCAGCAAAGCAAGGTAGCAC
Organism: Cymbidium sinense; assembly: GCA_021442155.1. NCBI lineage: Eukaryota > Viridiplantae > Streptophyta > Magnoliopsida > Asparagales > Orchidaceae > Cymbidium > Cymbidium sinense. The sequence continues at coordinate 155,181,112 of CM038221.1, forward strand.
TAGCATGTATAGGAAGGTAGTGGATAGTACCTCCATGCAGGAAAAAGATATTAAGTCCATGGTTGAGCGATGAAGCGCTCAAGCCCTGGAGGATCATCGGTTTCAAAGGGTAGACCCTACCCGGAATTTGATGCAATCCAATATCTAGAGTTTTATGCCTTCCTTCAAGAGTTTTGATGGCGGTGGGAACCAGGCGACACATACATTTAGCTAGTTATTATAATGCTGGTGGCAGTGATGCTTTACTCTTCCTTCTCTTCGTTAGTAGCTTAGCAACGATAGCTTTTGATTGGTATGCTAAACTTTCCAATAGTTCAGTAAAGACTTTTGCCGAGTTGAAGCAACTCTTTATCAAGAGATTTGATGGATCTTAGCAAAGGCTCACTATTGGCGATCTCGTTGTGGCTCAAAAAATTGTGGTGAGTCCCTCATTGATTATATTCTCAGATGGCATAATTTGAGTATGAAATATGAACCACAGTTGTCTGAATAGCACACCATCGAGATTCTGCTTAAGAATATCCATGGCCCGGTTGCCTTCATGCTTAAAGATTTCACCATCAAATTTTTTGAAAAATTAATCAACAAGGTGGCTAGCTTGCAAGGAGAAGCCAAACAGTTACCTTCTTTAGATCTACCAATAAAGCCACAGCCGTAGAAGATATATGAGAAGAAGTATGGGGCAGTGATAATAGTAGATAAGGGGAAACAACTGGCCAAAGAGCAGTTTGAGAGACTTCATGCTCCACAATCGTCGCTTTAGCCTCCTCTACCACCACCAAGGTAGCCCTACCGGCCATCACAACATCCTCCATGGCCTACACCGCCTCCTCCTCAGTCACATCATCAACAGTAGTGGTACACATACCCACCGCCAGGTAGCTATGGTCCACCCACCTACTCTTTTGGATAAACTCAATAAGCCTTATTCATTTAAGAGGGAGGTAATCAAGAAGATCTTTTAGAATATCTTAAAGAAGCCTAATTTTTAGCTACCCGAACCTAGGAGACTAGAGGAAGTGGGCAAAAGCCATGATACTAACTTTTTCCCCTACCATCATATGATAGGTCATGTTTTGGAAGATTGCTTCACATTTAAGGATTGTCTTGAACATGCTTCAAGACTGATGTTATAGTTATCTCGAAGGAATATCTTGTGGAACAACCATCTAGTTTTATTAGGGTAATCCTTGGGGATACTTGTGATCCTTTCAAAACTAAAGAAGGTTAAGATATCTCTTTATCCAAAACCTCTAGAAAGATTATTCAGAAAATCAAGAAACTTTCCTTGCAGGTGCTTGAGTTAGCTCAAACCTCCAACATCAAGGAAGGTTTGCAAGTTTGCCAGAGCTAACTCAAGGGAGCTCGGCGACAAGCATGTGCACAGGATAGCTAGTAGTGCAACCACCGATTGACTCCAGACTCCAGTCCACCATTACAGTTACCACATCAGCTACTACGACTACTTCATCTAGTTCTTCTTCTTCTAATAGACATCTTGTATCGGTGGATGAGGGCATCAAATCCCTCACCCCTCTTACTTTACTTGATTTCTACTTTGAACCTTCTATCAAATCTAAGAAATTAAAGAATAAAGCTAGCTTGAATTACATCTGTGTCACTCTTGATGGATTATCTACATCTATTCCTAATAACTCTTCAAGTCTAAACAACAGCTATAACAATTTTGATCTTCCTCATTTTGATTCAAAGTTGGATTTTCCTACATTGAATGGTATGAGTTCACCTCTTGAGATAGACTTGGAATCATCTTATTCCGAGGATCCCATAGGAGAATTTGTAGGTAAGCCTGATGTGTAGGTAGAATCTTCCATTACCCTACTACAAGAGATCATCGAAGCCAACCTCCATAGTGGCAAGGTTCTACCTCCTAGGGTAGCACCTCAAGATGGAGAGAAATAAGTCATTGGTTCAGAGGATTGAGTCATCCCTCCATAGGATGTTCCACCCTTAGATATGCTTATGAAGGATCAGCCTAAGGTGGACTACCATGTCCTCTCTCACCTAAGAAAGTTGTCATCTAAGATAAGCATATACGATTCCCTTATCTTATCCAAAGAGATGAGGGAATTATTAATCAAGGCTCTCTTTGATCCTAAGATATGTTTAGCTCAATTGACCGCTATTGTTGAGGAGACACATTATTCTAGAGAAGCTTAGGGGATCACTTTCATGGATGAAGATCTTCTTCCGGGAGACATGGAGCACAACTGTGCCCTCTACATTATAGTTGACATGGGAAGATTCAAACTTGCTAGAGTTCTTATCGATCTGGGTGTATCAGTGAACATTATGAGTCTAAAGACCCTTGCCTATTTGAGGATCGACATCTCCACAGTCTGAGGAGATCGGATGATGTTGAGAGGATTCAATGAACAAGGCGAGCAGGCTTTAGGTTCCATAGTGTTCCCTTTAGAGTTAGGTGACTGGTAGATTGAAGCCAAGTTTTATATCATTGATTCAATACTTCATTCACTGCTTTTCTCAGTAGGCCCTTGATATATCAGAATAAGATAATTCCATCCTCCCTCCATCAATGCATCAAGTTCAAAAAGGATGGGATTGAGTATTATGTCAAAGGAGATGAATAGCCATTTTTAATTAGAGAGGTTAAGATATATGATGATACGACCTACTATCTTCCTCAAAACACCCCTTCTCATGAACTTGGGATAAAACTTAAATTCAAAAGAAAAAAAATGAAGAAAAAAAAGAGCAAAAGAAAAGGAAAAGAAAAATGAAAATCCAAGTGAACAAGAAAGAGGAATTAAAGAAGAAATAGAGCCACACATTACATTCCACCCGCAGTTCATTCCTTTATATGGACATGTAGATGGATGACTCAATCTCCACCAGGCAGTGGCAGAGGTAGAAACATAGGCAATTCCAGAGGTGGAAGACCCCCTGGTTGTCCATCATCCAATAGAGGTTATGTTCCAATTCATGAGTACCCCTACTACTTACATAGACTTGGAATCTAGTTTAGAGGATGAGTCTAATGTGATTAGCATACTAGCCAAGCCATCTCAGTGGGTTTCATTGTAGGTGACACTCGAGCCAGACAATGATGAAGACTGGGCCTCCAGACAAAGCAAAGTATTCAAATTAGATGCATGTAAAACTATCATAGTTAGGAACCTTAGCTCTAACCTCGCTTTCACCCCAAAAAGTTGAAGGTTTGGTATTTAAGGAAGCCCTTAAGTCTTCCATTGATATGAAACTAAAGAGATTCTTTTTTAGGATCATCCTCCTCATGTCCTGAAGTTGATGTAGAACTTGAGGTGAATTCATACAAAGAATTAATGGAATTACTGTTTGACTTTTACTCGCCTTGTGTTCATAATCTTAAACCGAATGGTTTGGTTCCTCATAGATGGTCCAGGCATAGGTCAGAGTATTTTGAGAAGCTGTGGAACAATATAGGAAGGGAAGCACAATCAAGAGTAGGACTAGGATTCGATATAGTGGGTTCAGTCGATGATGATGATTATTGCTTAATTGTTACCAATCATTTAGAGTCTAATATGTTCTTTTCACACAACACCAACTCTTATGAGAATGTGTTTTTAGAAATCTCAGATGATCCAGATGATCTCCAAGTCAAAGATGCACCATCAGAATTTAAAGAGGAGATCCATTTAATAATTGATAAACTTAAAGAAATCAACCTCGGGATGGAAGAAAATTCATGCCCGACATACGTCAGTTCATTGCTGAATGAAGAAGAAACCAAAGACTTAGTTAGGCTATTGACTGAGTTTAAAGACTGCTTTGCATGGAGTTATGAAGAGATGCCCAAATTATCTCCTAACATAGCAGCACCTAGCAAGATCTCAGTACCCAAGCTCCTAGATGCATGCTATTAGAAATCGAATAATAGGTCATTTCTAAAGTCAAGAAATTGATCGATGTTGATTTCATCATGTAAGAACAATACCCTACCTGATTAGCTAGTGTCATCCCAGTTAAGAAGAAGAATGACCAAATTTGCGTATGCATCAATTTCAGGAACGTAAACAAGGCATGTCCTAAGGGATGAGTTTCCTCATCCTATACCAGAACTAATGGTGGACATCGCCTCATCTCATACAATTTTCTCTTTCATGGATGTGTCATCTGAGTATAACCAAATCAAGATGTCTTCTAAAGATGAAAGAAACAGCGCTTTTCGAACCCCGATCAGAATCTATTATTATAGGGTCATGCCTTTCGGTCTTAAAAATGCTAGTGCTACATACCAATGGGCCATGACTCAGATCTTCAATGAACTCATCCATCATCAAGTTGAGCATTATGTTGATGATCTTGTAGTCAAGAGCAGAGAAAAAGAATACCATCTCTTTAACTTGAGAGTAGTTTCTAACTGTTAAGATAATATAACCTCAAAATAAATCCCCTGAAGTGTGCATTCGGAGTAGCTTTAGGTAAATTCCTTGGGTTTGTTGTATGACACCGGGGAATAGAAATAGATCTAGAAAAGATTAAAGCTATCTTGAAAATGTCACCTCCTAAGAGTTTAACTCAATTCAAATCTTTCCAAGGATGGTTGGCATATCTAAGATGCTTTATTTCCAACCTATCGGGAAGATGCAAGCCATTCTCAACACTTATCAAAAAGATGCCAAGTTCAAGTGGGATGACAAGTACCATCATGCCTTTGAAGACATCAAGTAGTATTTGGTGAAGTCGCCAGTTCTAGCATCCCCTATCCCGGGTAGATCACTCATCCTCTACACTGCTACATTAGATGACTCTCTTAATGGGCTTTGTTGGCCCAAGCCAATGACAAAAGGAAGGAGAGTGCTCTCTACTACCTCAGACGTCATCTGATTCCCACTTAAGTGAATTACCCACCTATTGAGAAATATTGCCAAGCTTTGATCTTTGTCCCAAAAGCTACGAGACTATATGCTTTCTCATAAGGTGAACTTGATTTCCAAAATTAATCCACTACAATATCTCATGACACGGCCAATGCTATCCAGATGTTTAGCATGATGGTCCATGATTCTCTCGCAGTTTGATATCACATTCGTACCCCTCCGCACGGTAAAAGGACAAGCACTAGCAAATTTCTTAGCAGCACACCCACTCTATGCTGATTCTCGCTTAGTGATGATCTCCCTAATGAACAAATCATGAACTTAGGGGAGGTTGAAAATCACTAATGGGAGATGTATTTTGATGGTGCAGCTTCTTTTCATAAAGGGGAAGCACCACGATCTACTCTTCCTAGAAAGGCATGGGTAAGAATAGTTCTCTTAACTGTGATGTGATGAGATTCTTATACTATCTTTCCAACCCTACAAACAATGAGGATTTGATTGCCGACCGAATCAACCATCACAATCAGTGTCAAAAGCATCAACATCTTTGGGGATTCTCAATAGTCTCCCAGTGGGATGAGAATAAGATGATTATCCTAGCGATAGGAGGATGTGAATCCCCGATCTTTCTTCCTAGGATGATTGTTGCAAATCGACGGGAACCTTAGGTTGGTTGATATTCGCTATGTTGACTGCGACTCAATTGGTGGATACACCACTCTTGACAAATATGAGTCCTCGTGCTTTCTCCTTGGGTTGGCCACCGAATACCTATTTGATATATGACTAACCATGCCATCTTCTCCAGGGTTTTGGATTAAGCCCTTATCGGCCCCTCTCCCTGCAGGCATTCTATTTGGATCACGTCCTTTGTGACCCCATTTAGACACGACCCGAGTTACTCTTGGATTAGATAGTCCCCCTTTTCTTGGTTGGAGAATTTGTTGGTGCATAGATTCTCCCTTAGTTTAGTAAATTTTGAGATAGATCTAGGCTCTTTCTCAATTTGATCCCTCACAACAGGTCCATGATAAACAAACAAACTTTGTGGATTAGAATTCAAGCCCCAAAGGCCCCCCCCAAGAGCATCATATCCTTAGGGCAGTGTCAACATAACTCCCTATAGGAATTACCTAACTACCTGAGTTAAGATAAATCCCTAGGTTGATACTCACTCCGTAGTCGCCCTTAGGTCGGGTTCAATCTGTTTTGACACAAGCAGGTTAACCCGACAGACATTCCGCCTTGGAAGATGTAAGACTATGATGCATTCTTTCTAGCATAACTGATGCAGACTGACGAGCACCCCTAGGTCGGGTTCGATTTGTTGCCCAAAACAACCGATTACCCTAATGATCTTTTGTAGTGGAAGATATGAGTCCCAAGATATTTCCCTTAAATTGATCATTGCAAATTGAAAGGCACATCTTTTGGTTGGATAGTTCTCCCATCGGCCAGGAAGCTACTCCCTTTGGTTTAGTAAATCTGAGATAGGTCTAGGTTGATATAAACCCCTTCTTAGTATGATCCATCGCAAACCAACAAAATCTATCAAAATAAATCTAAAAATGAAATTAATCTTGACTATCTTTGAGTTGATCTAAGTCTCCCAGTGGCATTCACTCAATAGTCAACCCTAGGTTGGGTTCAAATTGTTGCCTTGCCAATAGATCACCCTAGCAACTGGTCCCTACTTTAGAGGATGTAAGTCTACTATACTTTCTTCCTAGTATAACTGTTGCATATCGAAAAGAATCCCTTTGGTCAGTTAGTCCTACTACATGTTTAGTATACTACCTCTTTGGATTGGTTAATCTAAGTTAGGTCTAGGATTCCATGGCTCCTACTCAGTATGATCCATCACAAACCAACAGAGTCCATTTCAAAATCCAAAATAAAAAATATGAAACAAACAAAAACAATCAATCAATCCAATCAAATATTTTGCTCTTCCTCAATGAGATGCAAATCATTCTGGTTCCCTAGCGGATCCAAAATTCTAATCCCTCAGTGGATTTTACAACCTCTCCCATGTGGATAACTTGAACTTGCCTCCCTAGTAGAGAGTTCACTTTTCTATTCTCTATGGAGTCAAAATAAACACAATTAAACAACAGTAAATTGAAACAAATTCAACCCTCTTCTCTAGTGGAACTTAATTAAACAAATCAAATTTCTCCCCATCGAGACTCAAATCAAATCAAACCTCTCATCCCCTTGTGGATGACTTGAACTTGCTTCCCTAGTGGAAGGTTCACTTACTTTATTCCTAATGGATTCCTCCTTCCCTCCCTTATGTCCTTGACATAAGTAGAGCCACATTGCACTAAGCTCTGGATTCTTTCTACACCTCAGGTTAGGAGTAGATTGTCTTTGTTAGTGCTTGTGATCATTCAATTTTGTTGATCCTTTCAGTCAACACCAATATGTGCGGTGTTCCTTATCAGTCACACCATACTTATTAGACTACCCTTTGTTGACCTCATTTTTAGGATGGGCTCTCAACCCCTCCATCTTAGATATATGAATCCTCTTTGAATATAAAAGATCCTTAGTCTTAAGACACATCTAGTGATTAGGTGGACACTCAACCAAGCCCTATATACTTAGAAGAGTTAACCATAGGAATAGGTCATGTCTTAGGGGTGTTAAGAAAATTTGCCTACCCTATAGCTTGAACCACACTCCTCACTTCCTTCCTTCAAGTCAAACTCCAAATCAAATCAACATCAAACCAAAATCAATTCCAACTTAATTGATTTTCTCCAAACTCAAATCAATTCCAAATGATTGAAATCCATGATCAATTCCAAATGTTTGAAGCTTAAAATTGAAATTCCAAGTTCAAAATCTTTCCTACGTCTTTGATTCCCTCCTAAAGATAGCTTAAATCAAATCTAAATCACTTCAAATCTTTGAAATTTTCTCATAACCCATTTATATTTTCATTTATATTCATATATATAAATGAAACACAAATTTAAATCAATAAAACTAAATCCAAAATTCAAATCCAACTCATAAATCTTTCCTAAGTCACTTTGATTCCCTCTTAAGGACTTAGCCTACATCAAGTTCAAATCAATCCAAATTCATGAAATTTTCTCATAACACATTTATATTTTCATTTATATTCATATATATATAAATGATATATAAATTCAAACAACCAAAACCAACTCCAAAAATCAAACTCAAATTCAATCAAAATCTAACCTAAGTCTTTCAAGTTAAAATCTTGAACTTAGCTAAATCAATTTCAAATCAAGCCAAACTCTTGATTTTTATTCATGATTCAATCAATCCTTCAATCATGAATCTAAATATAAACACAAACTTCAATCATCAAACCAAAACTAAATCCAAAAATCAAACCTAAGTCAAACTCATGTTCACCCCTTAAACTTGAAATTTCCAAATGAATCAAAACCCATTTGACTTCAAACCACTTGCAAATGGATGTATATTTTAATCATAAGTCCATATATGTGCTCAATCAAATTCAAATCAAGCTTTGACCAAGCCATTTGACCTACTTAGGGTCACTTGACCCAAAGTGACCTAAAGTACCCTTATGAGCCAAATTCTAATCCTAATCAGATTGGATTGAACTAAGCCCACCTAAGCCTCTCATCATCATCAACAATCATCATAAGATGATCAATCTCTCAAATTAGGTCAAGCCAAGTCAAACCAAAGGTTTGACCAAGTCAACACTTAGCCAAAATGAAACTCAACATAGCCAAAATCTACCATAGGCTAAATTGATTGAAACCATTGACCAAAAAAATTCATTATGTTTGACCAAGTCAACATTTGAGCTTAACCTAGCCCAATTGGCCACTTGACCCAAGTTGACCCAACTTGACCTAAAAAGTCAATGTATCAAAACTTGATCTAGGATAAATTGATTAAAACCAATGGGTCAAGTTCATTCCAAAATGATTGTTGAACTTGACCAAAACCTCAATTAGACACCAGAGCCCAATTGACCATGAACCCAACTTGACTAAAAAGGTCAAATTGAGCCAAACTCAAATATAAACCAAATTAATTGGAAACAAAGATACCAATCCATTTCTTATAACCAACATGAACCATGACCAAATAAGTCAAATAGGTCAATTTGGTCAACTTGACCCATTTGACCTAAATGAACTCAATTGAACCAAAACTAAATATAAACCAAATTGAATCAAACCAAAGCCACCAAAACATTGTAAATTGTCATATGAACCTGACCCAACCCTTAATTTGACCCAATTTGACCAATTGGTCAACTTGACCCAAGTTGACTCATTTTAACCTAAATGGGTCAATATAAGCCAAATCACATCAAACCAATTCCAAATTCAATGAAACTTAGCCTAACCTAATTTTCAAACATATCAAACATATTCAAATTGAAACCCAAGTCAAATTACTATCTTACCCCTAGGCCATAGGATAAATCTTGGCCAAATTCACTTGGAATTTGATTAAATCCTCTTCATGACCACTTGGCACTCTTTAGTGGACCAAGTGGACACTAGTGAGTGTGGTGCACCTAACCTAATGTGTTTGGGTCAGCCCAACCTAGCCTAAGGTCAAAGCCGACCACTTGCATGAAATTAGCCCCATGGAATCCCCCCTCCACTTGATTTAAGCACATGGGAGCTCCACTACTCCACTCTATAGGCCAAACTGAATGCAAGGGCACCTTTAACGGCCTAACAAACCCACTCAAGGAGCTCAATTGAATCAAAATGGCAAGAGAGGGCATGGCCTTCCGATTGCTCCTTGGGGAGATATACTCCCCATAATTTGATTTGATTCCATCACTCTCACACTTGATTGAACTTAGGAAAGCCAGAGCAAGCATTTGGAACTCTCCCCAAGCTCTCTCAATCAACTTGAACTTTTCCATTTTGTGGTTTCCTTATACTAAAAGTATGGGAGCTCAAGGGACATCCAACTTACTCCACACTTCAAATCAAGCTAATTCCTCCTCTAAGCTTCATCAGAGGATCAAATTGAATTCACCCAAGCTCTTTCCCAAGCTCCAAAGGAAAGGGATGACCACTCTTGATCAAGACCAAGCTCAAGTGAAGGTAGACTTGACCCATAGAAGGATCCATCCAATTTCAAGGCCTCAAAACTCCAACAAAGTTTCATATCCATTAGGCAAAGCTTCTCCAAGGGAATCGAGCACCGGTGATCACCTCCAGTGATGTAAGCCATTAAAACGAGCTCAATCTAGATGTGGTATGGTCCTTTATGAAGTAAAGTATCACCCCATGAGATTCTAGCCGTTAGATGTGATCTCCTTTGCATGTTGATGGTGTGGGTTGAGTTTGGATCCAATCCGAGCTCAATCGAGCTCGGATCTTCCCTTAGAAGATGGACGGTGGCCATCTCCCATTGGGAAGATCAAAGATGGATCAGGGGCCATCCATCCACACATTTTGGATGGATGGGTGATTAAATCCATGTAGATCCACATTTTATCCCTTTAGAACTGTGGATTTAACCTCAACCGTTTGATGCTTGATCAGACGGATGAGGAGAAAGTACGTAGTGCCACCGCTGATGCGGTGCTATGATGTGATAACTTAAATAGTGAATCCCATCGAGCCACGTGGAATGCACACGCTGCGTCAGTCTCCACGTGGCACCGACAGGATTAACTATACAATTAGGGATTTAAATGACTTAATTAAGCAATAAAACTTTAAAAATTCATATCTAAGTGTAGAAAAATCAAAAAAATGTGAAATAAATTGCATATGAAATGTATTTACATCTAAAATATTATAAAATTAATTTTAATGAATTTTGTATAGTGTTATTTTATGGATTTGAGTTTTATTGGGAATTTGATTTTGTTAATTACTCTCTAATTACCTCGCTGATTAATTGCAAACTTCTGTGTATGATTAGTAGGATGATTTCTGCCTCCCTAATTTTCTTGGGATTTATTGATGATTTAATTAGAAGAATTGCTAAATTAATTATTAATTACACTCTTAATATAATTAAGTTTAATTAAGTGTGTAATTAGTAGTTTAACCCCTTGATTGAGTTAATTAAGGTTTGTCTAAGTGAACAGAAGGTTTAGGGAATAATTTTGGGATGTCTTCCTTAAGCTATTCCTTAAACCCCCTCTTTCTTCTTTAATATAAACTTAATTAATGATTAATTTACTAATTATCCACCTAATCAATTTGATAAAATTTTAAAACCTTCCAAAACTTAATTAATCCATCTTGGGTAGATGCTTAGGTGTTCAATAACCTAAGTACATTAAGGAAATCAAAATCCAACTCACATGTATGAGAGGGGATATAAAATTACTTAACTTAAATCCCTTAGCTTAATTAATAATTAATCATGAGCCAAATGCATTAGTCCCTTTTCTTCTTAGATGCATTGATGATTTAATTTCTTGTGTTGGTTTTATATCATATCATTGGCTCATAATTATTTGGTTTAATATGCTAAGGTGGTATAGGTAAGGGGTAATTAATACATTTAATTCATGCCTTAACCTAATCAAAATATAAAAATCATCTAATTAAACTAAAATTCCATACACATATGGGAAATGGGTTAGGACCAACAAAAATTCTTTCACATTTCCCAAATAAACATAAAGCAAATTCAAAACAAAAATCACATTAAACAAATTTTGATTCACTTTAGTTTCTTAATTCATAAGATTGTCTTTAGGAATTAATAAGGGTGAATGAATTTACATTGCTTTCATCACTTTACTTTTTTCCTAGCATGTTAAATGTTTATGTCATATTAAATTCATTCATTCATATCTTTTAAAAATCAAAAATCAAAATGAAATATTTCTTTATGTATGTCATTGTATGTTTTGGCTAAAGTAAAAATATGAATGGCTATTATCACTATTAAATCCAAAACTATTTTTAAAATATATAAATCAAATACCTAAAACTAAAAGTGTGCTGCTTATGATTATTTATAAGCTTGCATGTAGATATAACTATGAAGATATGCATAGTGTAGCTTTCCTTCTCTTTTCTATTAACATAGTTTTGAATAGGATTTGGAAAAGTGTATAGTTCCTTTGAAAAGAACATAACACTTTCCTAAACCTATTCCTATCCATTCCTAAGCTATTACCTAAGAAGGACATCCACACTTGTACATATAAATTGCATAAACAAAACAAACAAGCAAATACAAACTTTTTGCATCTTTCTTTTTCCCTTTATTTTTTGTACATGTGTTTGTATTTAAAGAAAGTGGTATATTAGCTGGACAACCTCGGGGTTGCGAGGCTTTAAGTAGACCTAAGTAGGTCTTGTACCTTACACCCCTGGTGCTAACAATGACACCGTACTCATTTATGCCTTTCATACATGTACATGTGCATGTGGATAATGGATAAAAGAAATCCCTCTTTTCTACTTAACAAAAATCATGCATCATCAAGCATTCCAATTTTCTTAAGTAACATTTCTTAGCATTCATCATAAAGTGTGCTAAACATTTCCATTTGTATGTATAGATATGCTTAAGATTCATTCATATGCATGTTGTGCATGTTGGGAAAGAAATGAAGTGATGTGTGTTTTGTGATATTAATTCACTTTATTTAATCTTAAAATTCCTTTCTTTTGAATAGGTTGGTTTAGGAAAAAATTCTAAACTTAGGATTAATTAAAACAATAAATAAAATATTCATTAAATAAAATTTAAATATGAATCCACTTTAGAAATTACTTAGGGTAGGGAAGGATAGAGAAGTTCTTTTTTCTTTTCCCTCTCTTTATAACTTAGTAATTAATTGTAGGATTCACTTAAACAAAATAAATCACCAAATAAAATCCACCCAAATCAACTAAACACTTAAATGAAACCACCCATCTAAGTTGAACATCTTCACACTTGGAAAATCTAAGCCTTAAAGCCATAGCTAAGCATACCACACAAACCTTTTAAAGCACACACACTAGGTTAAGTCACCACTTCTAGCTTTAGGTTAGGGCGCTGCATGGCTTGATATTTGCTATTATTTTGTGATGTATTATTTCTAGTCTAGATGTTAGGGTGAATGTACGTAGAATGAATGGTAGGATGATCTAGTCTAATCATTATTTTTTTGTAGGGGATTGTGCTTAAGGGGCGAATATAAATGCTTTTAATGTGCAGATGCTTATACCCCTAAGCATAATCCAATAGACTAGGTTGACTTGGTCACCCATGTGTGGGGTGCTAAGTCCAATATACATACTTGGGATTTGTACGTTTTGTTTAGCTAATCTCTATTTTGCAGGTGTTAATTATATTTACTTTTCCTCTTCATGTAATCTTTTGCAATTAGGATTTTGGAATGAATGTTATGGAGGATTAGGATGAACATTGATCATGAGATTACATCTTATATACCATGTGAAGCCTTTTGGGTCAACCACCTTCCAACCATTGAAAAGAAAGAACCAAAAAGAAGAAAGAAGAAAGAAGAATGAAGAAAGAAGAAAAGAAGAAAAGAAGAAATGAAGACCCCCATAACATGAATTTAATTACTTGATTATAAATTAATTCATTTGTAATTTAGGTTGTATAAGGGTAGAGCTCGGCTACCTAATTTATTTTTGGGTTTGTGCGATGGTGTCCGACCACAAATGACTTTTTATTCTTTTGTATTAGCTTTATAAAATGTTTGATATTTTATTTAGCTTGTGCATTAAGATGACATATTTTTCTAATTTTTTTCTTACTTTGATGTATGGCCTAGATGACAATTAGGCTCTTAGGAAAAAATAAATCTTTTACCAAATTAATCAACTCAAAATTAAAAATAAATAACTCATAACCTCACTTAAATCTTAGGCCAAAAATCAAGATAAAAGAATTAGCAACCCATTAGCTGGATGAGCATTTATTTTCTAACATCATGCATAAAAGCATATTATTTTACTCTTGATTGGAGGACTTTCACCTTTGCCAGAGAACTTGGCTTGACCTTTGAGAGCCTTTATGGAAACACACCTCCCCTTATTGCTGATTTTGGCTAATAATCTTATTTCTTAGGCATTAGACATATGAATTCTATAAGCTTGAGTCAAATGATTGTCCAAAATTGAAAGTAAAATGTAATATATTTTGCATTAGATCTAGGGAATTTTTCATGCCCTTACATGATCTAATCTCTTAGAGATTGAGTTTAAGGACTTAGTCTCTTTCTAAAATAAACAACAGCCTAGCTATCTTGCATAAATCATATGACTTGCCTACATGAATTTAAAATCATATGAGGAGTTAGTTGGTGGCCACTCCTAGGCGGTTGTAAGTCCAAGCAGTCAGGTGGCTTACCCTCTCTTGTGGAGGCAAACTAAATACCCATTTTCACCTTATATTTAGGTCGTGCTTTTAGCCCTCGCCAAAGCTCCCTAGATTTAGGTTCTGAGATTGCATTTCCCTTCTATGGGCTATAAGCATAAATCCTCACCTCTTAGGTATTTCTAAAATCTTGTATTATGGAATTATAATCCCTAAACTTCTAATAAAAATTCAACTCAAATAAATAATTCAATTTCAAAAATGTAAAGTCCAACCATAGGGTAGTTTGGTATGCTTACTAGGCCTCCTAGTATCTTAAGCATCACTTACTTATTTTCATTTGGCTTCGATAAGAACTCCTCCTCTTTTTTGATCCCACTTGATTTGCTAAAAAAAACTAATTGATTGATAGTCCTACCTATTGAAAATCTTTAGAGATAATGATTATTTACCTTAATCGAGAGTATTCCTAAAGAATTCCCTTTCTTAGGATGTAATTAACTATGGAGCCTTGCCCATGTAGGGAATTTAACGAACCCAGTTTAAAATAAACCCTACTTTACTATTTCATGTAAAGTAGGGGAAGAATCTCTGGTGTATATGTAGACCCATTATCTTAGGAGTTCTTATTAAAGTGATTAGGTGCATTGTAGGGTGGTGACGTCTATCTTTCGAGATAGTACACATCTCCTCAATGTCGCACCCGATCACCCTAATAAGAATATTTATGGATCTACGTGGTGTCCAAAAAAATGCATAAAAGTGTATATTTCTATCTTCATTTTATTCCACATAGATTGAAGATGGAAGTATACATTCTTTAGAAATTGATAATATAAAATTTTACCACACTTTCCTAATTAATTTTTTGAACATAACCAATTTATTGATAGTCCTATCTTTAAAATCTTTAAAGGAAACAATTGCCTACTTTAATTGATAGTATTTCTAAAGAAATCACCTTCCTTAGGATGTACTTAACTATGGGGGCTTGCCCCCATAGGAAACTTTAAAACCCAGTTTAAATAATCCCTACTTTATTCATCCATGTAAAGTAGGGGAAAAATATTTGGTATGTTTGAAGACCCATCATACCTTAGAAGTCCTTATTAGGTGATCATGACTATCGTAAGGTAGTGACTACTATCTTTCAAGATAATACACTATTCTTAGATGTAGTACTCAATCACTTCAATAAATACATCCTAAGATCTGCATGGTGTCCCCATACACATCTCCAAAAATAAACACCACACCAGCTAACACATCCTATGATTTAAATCCATGTAGGAAAGTCTTATGTAATGCAAGATAGTTGAGATATTATTTAATTGAAAATAAACTAAAATCCTAAACCCACTCTCTAAGAGACTAGAGCATGAGTGGTATGAGTAATGACTTAATTTATAAATGCTAAATCTTTTTAAATTTTATTTTAATTTTGATACATCATTTTAACAAGGGCTTTAGGATTTTGATGCCTATATGCATGATGAAAATAGGTTATGGGCCAAATCAACTAGAAGAAGGTGTTCTCCACTACAAGGGATGCCCTCACAGGTCAAGCATTCCCTTATCGTGCAAGGATGGAGATCATTCATGTTCAAGAGAGAAAGAATATGTATGCATGCTATGAGACATTCAACCATTCAGATAATGGGTTGTTAAATCTTTTAATTATCTTGTTTAAAACCTAGGATTTATGGTGAGGTTATGAGTTATTTTAAATTTTAATTACAAATTAGTAATTGGGGTAGAAAAATTAATTTCACCCTAAGAGCCTAATCGCATCCAGGCCACACATTAAAACATCAAACATATAAGAAACTAAGAAAAGTATGTTATTTATAATGCAAAATCTAAACACAACATCAAACAATTTTATAGACTACCGTAAAAAAATAAAAGGCCAGTGTGGTCGGGTTCCGCCGTACACCTTGAAACAAAAAATGGGTAGCCAAGCTCTACCCTTATACAACTCGGTTTATAAAATAATAATTACAATTACAAAAAAAAATGCTATGGGGGTCTTCAAGTCTTCATTCTTCATGTCTCCTTCATTTCTTTATTTCTTTGTTCCCTTTGATGTGGTAGGATTCAAGACATCACATGACACCCCAGGACTAAGCCTTCTAGCCAATGCTCATCCTAAACCCCCACAACACTAAGCTTAATTCCCAATACAAAATTATAATAAAAATAGGAATAGTGAATCTAACTACACTAACAAAATAGTGTTAGCTAAACACACATACAACCTAAGTAGTTATATCATAATTTGGACTTAACACCCTACACATGGGTAGCCAAGCCCACCTATCATAACTTAGATTATGCTTAAGGGAACAAACAATCTGCCATTTATATTTATTTTTAAGCATCCCCTTTAAGCATAATCCCTGCAGAAAATATGATTAGGCTAGTCACGACATGTCATCAAATAAATCACCCTAACATCTAGTCTAAAATATTATATCACTAAATAAAATATACACAAAACATATACAGTCCTAACTCAGGACTAAAAGTGGTGACTTAATTTTAATGTGTGTGTTAAAGCTTGTGTGGTATGCCCTAACTAGGCTTTAGAGTTAAGAGTTATAAGTGTAAAAAGATTCAATTTAAAGGGTGGTTTCACTTTAAGTTGTTTAATTGATTTGCAAGTTTTAATTTGTGACTTATTTTGTTTCATATGACCTACACTTAACAACTAAATGTTATGAAGAGAAGAAAAAAGAGGATCACCCTCATTTAGCCCTACCTTAAGCCATATCTAAAGGATATTAATTAATCAATTCTCTTTAATGAATGGCTTATTACATATTTTAATTAATCCTAAGTTTAAGTTCACTTTAAATTACCTTATTCAACAGGAAAGACATCTTTAGATTAATTGGAATGAACTACTATCACATGACACATATTCATTTATCTCTTCCCATCATATATAACATGCATATGATCAAGTCCTAAACATATCTATACATGCAATATATTTTTGGCACACTTAAACAATGAATGTAAGCAAATGCATTTGGAATTTAGATGGTTCACTTGATTGAACTATTTTTTCATATTAATTTAAAACTCTATCTAAATCTTATACAAAAGCATAATAAAAGAACTTAAATCATTTGACTAATAAATTCAACCACTTGAGCCAAATATGAATGCATGTCTTTTTTTAATAGAAAATGAGATTTTCATTCATTAGTTAAATGTACACACAAGTGTATAAAAGTTCTAAGTGGATACGACGCCTTTGTTTTGCACCAGGGGAGTGAGGTAAAGACCTCCTTGGGGCTACTTAAAGCCTTACGTCCCTGGAATGTCTAGACTAATATACCCACTACTCTTATATACATGTGAATGCACAAACAACTATTAAAATAGAAAACCATGCAAAAGTAGAATTTGATTTAATTATGATTTATTTGGGTGAATGAATTAAAGCTCTATCCAAATTCTAATGTCAATATGCATAAGAACAAAATCAAATGGGTACATTGCCATTATTTTGCACTAGGGAGTGAGGTAAAGACCTCATTGGTGCTACTTAAAGCTTTGCATCCCCGGAATGTCCAGACTAATATACCCACTAATATTCGTACTTATGCAAATCAACATATGAATGGAAGAAGAAAACTTCACTTCATACATTAAGCTTATATTCACATGCACCTCATATGTATGTGTAATTAATGTCACAACATTTATTATTATTCATTAATAAGCTTTTTAAAATACATTTGGATTTAATAGTGATAATAGCCCCACATATATTAAATTAAATCAACACATGCAAGCTTGACAAAAGGGAAATTCATTTAACTTTAAACATTTTGAAAATATGAATGCATGGAACCACATAACATACATCATTTTTATGATTGAAAAGAAATAATAAGACATAAAATACATGTTCCATTCAATCAAACTAATTCTTAAGGACAATCATATCAAATACAATTATTTAAAGTAAACCAAAGTTTCTTATTAAGTTATTTTTAGATGTTTGATTTGATTTAGAGAAAAGAGGAGATTTAATCATTTGCTGCTCCTAACTCATTCTTATATTAGTTAATTAATTTGGTTCAATGAAAAGAAATTAAGTTAATTTTATAGGTTAATTAGGTTGCAATATGAGTTAAGTTCATTAATTATCCCTTACCTATATTAACTTAAAAGTAATTAACCAATTAATTATAAGCTAACATGATATGTACACAGTTTGAAAATAAAATCAGCAATGATCCTATGAACATAAAAGGGCTTAATGCAATTTGGCTCACAATTATTAGGTAATTAGATTAAAAAATTTGATTAAATACTCTTTGAAACATGTGGATTTTCTTAAATAATTTTAATTTCATGATTAATTAAGCTATTATGATTTCAATTAATTAAATTAATACCATTAATTAATTCCAAGTCAAGTGAAATGAACGTAAGAAAATGAATGGGAAAGAGGACCCAATCTCATTCCCCATACCCATTCACTATTCCTCAATGACTAATAAGCTTAATTAATGATTTTCTTACTATTTAGAATATTAATTAATCACTTAAATAATTAAGAAAGTAATCAAGATTAAGAAAATCAGAATAATAAAGATTTTGGTACTATTTTTGGTGTATGTCACTCTGAAAAAATAATGATGATGCTATTTTTGATGTAATAATAAAAATTTTGATATTATTTAAGTAAATATGAAAGTTTAGTTAATATATATATATATATATATATATATATATATATATATATATATATATATATATATATATATATATAAATTTTTTTCCTTTCTCATAGTAGATTATTCTCACACAAGAAATTCCACAACGCAGTAACGAAGAAATCACGAGCGGTGAGCCTTCCAGCCGCCTGCCTGCATCAGCCATGGCGTCATTACTGGTGGTTAAGTGGTTTCACCAGCAAGAAAGCGCTGACGAATTTTCCTTCTCTCGCCCGATTCATCCCATGTTTTTATAAACGCATACCCATCATGATTTCTGCAGATCACTGAGCCCTGAGTTCGAAGAGGGATAACTTTTAGAAGAAGAAAATGGTTGAAGATCTCATGACAAGGTCCTCTATGGAGGCTCCCAGCTTCGGGAGATCTTTCAGAGCCATGGCGGAGCTGTCGATGGTTACGGCACAGATCGCCAGCGAAAAAGATTTCTTGTTGGATGATTTCGAATTCGCCTTTACTTCGATCGAATCGGATCCCAACACCCAGATGGAAGCAAACTTCGACAAGTACCCTGTCTTTAACGGAGACCTCGTCGACGGCGGGTTGAAGCTTCCAGAGGAGGAGAATTTGGAGGGGGGAATTCGCCGCCTGGCAATGGAATTTGAGAAGCAAGGTCAGCTGTCTGGATTGAAGTTATCGTCTTCGTTAATTTCATCAGAATCTGAGGAACTGGGCACGCTCAGCGGGGCTACTGAAAAGTACTGCGTTTTGAAGAGCAATTCAACGGGGTCGGTGGCTTTAGAGTCCAAGAGATTGAGGCTCCGAGATATCGGCTTCGGCCGTAGCCGGAGTGAAGGGGATAAGCTTCTCCCAGTTCCGGCGTCGGGGGAAAAGAAAAAGGTGAGGAGCTGCTTTTTTCTCTTCAGCTCTAGCAGCAAATCAACGGAGAGGGAAGCGGAAAAGAAGGGGAAGAGGGGGAAAGAGAATCGCCGTCTAGTGAAAAAGTCAGATATCTTTACTCCTCACGGGATCCACTACGGCAAGGACATCGCCGGCGGAGGACAAATGGCGATGGCCGGCTCACGGCGAAGCTCCTTACCATACCGGCAGCAACTGCTCGCCGGCTTCTTCTACTGCCAGTCCAGGCGTAACAACTTGCAATTCTAGAATCGCTTAATTTAAGTTATTTTGTAAAGTAACAATTTTTTGAAGTTTTACATGCATGCCTATATTTTTATCCATGTGAATCCCAAATTGTATTATAAATTCAAATTTTTTTTAATTTATCAAATTCTTAATGAATTAATTATAGGATGTGCATATATATACTTTTTCTTGAGTTATGTATGTATATGAAAAATATCGTTTTAAATATCATTAATATAATTTATCTTTATTTTCTTGAAAATCTCAAATATTAGATATATAAATATGGGGGATTTACGTACGTACCACTCAAAACCTCCTTGTTTTCTTATCTAACACCTCAAATTTTTTATTTACAGCCATACGACCTAAAACCCTTTAATAACTCTATTTTATCATCCCGTAATCCTATCGTGAGACGCCATTTGCTAGGGGATGCCAGAGACGAGCGTGAGGCGAGATCTGTGAGCAGCTTCTACGACTCTGTAGCCACCCGTTGCCTAAGATTATCCCAGCCCACTCCCTCCCACCCTCCTCCTTGATGCCGCACAAAGTCAATCCAAACAGCCTTGGCAAAAAAGGAGAATGAACTAGAATTGTCAAGCCATACTTCCGTCATATAACTGATAGCAAAAAAAAAAAAAAAAAAAAAGCTAACAGAAGACTACTTCTAGCATATCATTTTTACTTGTTTGACTATGAACTTATATAAATACAAGTTGTGAATCAATTCTTATGTAATAAAAGGAATAAGAGGCTTAGCACAGACACTAAATCTCGTAAACAGCTTATTCAATACAACAGTGCATGTTTACATTAAATTCAATGAAATCAAGCTGAAATCTATAGGAGATGCCGAAGAGGAACTATCCTGGGAGCTAGCCAACACATATGAGTGAACATCAACGAATAGAACTAAAAAAATGCTACTCAAACATGTATCAAAAAGGCTCTGCGATTAACTTCCACCAAATAAACCATTAGTTAGATATATAGGGTTGCATTGAAGGTTGATCTAGACTCAAAAAAATACATATCTCATAATAAAGATGGCGTCTCAAGCAGATCAAAATGCAGGTACCTAAAAGGAGATGGCCACCAGCATTTCTACATGAAATGAAGAAAATCATCCCATTAAATAACATGATTATGACCATTATGTAAGTACTTTTTAAGTGCTTTCAAAGCATTTTGATGCCTAGACTCCGTTCAAACAAATTATCAGCAACCATGATGAAAATCACTACTCCCTGAACACTAAGGAAAAAAGCAAAAATATCTACTATTGTCATAGTAGAAGGCTCTTTAAATAATTGCGAACAAAGAATCCATTAGGTAGATATATGGGGTTGCATTGATTAAGGCAAGCACCAAAAAGAGGATGGATATCAACATTTCTACATGAAAAATAGTGATCGCCTTAATAACAAGACTGAATATTGCGATCAGCAAGAGTAAGGTTTTGAATTTATTCCCGTGGGCTCCGAAAATTCACCACTGACCTCTTGACATATTGAAGAGAAGAGAGTATGATTTATATATCGGTGAAATTTTCAGAAGGCAAATGAGATAATAGATAAGACACTACCCATAGATTTCATCATCATTTAGTGAGAACATTAGATCTGGTTCCAGGTTTCCTATAGGCGCAAGCACCCATAGTTAATTACCTCTCTCAATGCTGAGAGAGAACTTTCGATTAAGGCGAGTTCTTAGATCGCTTAATGCGTAGCATATAGTAGCAGTATATGTAGTTTGAAATTTGATATTATGAAATTCATCATTTTTTAGCATAAAAGCGGATGGTTGGGGGAATGATGACATGCTTGATCTTGATCCCATGGTTCTATCATCTCGGGCTGTCGTGATCCCTAGTCTACTTAGTTAGAGGAGGTAGTCAATCTTGACCTAAGGATCTTTATCAAAAACACATGGGCTACGTAAGTAATCTTTGTAGACTTAGGGTGGTATTTGTCTAAGGAGACGGGCTTAAGTCTTAGTGAGGACTTTGCCTTATGTATCACATGATTCTTCAGAGGGTAGAGCCATTGGGGGGACATTGATCGTGATTGTAATATAGGAAAATACACATTCGATCAAGGACTCTGAAATTGCATCATCATGAGCCTCTTGGACAAGAGGTTAGAGGACACATACTCGCATGAGATTAATTGAGAGATAACATAGTAGACATTTGACATTCATTTGAGTTTTCTTAATTTGTCACCTCTGACAAATAATTATGGAATGTGGATAGATTGAAGTTTGCTTTAAGATTTTAATGATTGAATTTCATTTAAGTAGTTTTAGATTGCTACTTAATTTGAGTTAATTTGATTTGAAATTAGAATCACATTTTGATGGAAGTATCCCCTCTGGTTGAAATCATCATTCAACACAACCATTATCAGGGTATATGAGTTTGCTTAATTAATTTGAATATATTTAAGAGCTTTAAATTCTATCAACTTTATTTTGCTCATGATAGAATTAGCTTCTCACATATTTTAATGAGTTGAAATTTTTATAATAGATTTTTAGGTTTTGTTATGACCACTAGAATCAAAGCTCAATCCACATCTAAACATTAACAATGTGAAGGCCATGCGAGTATATTTAAGAATGCCTTAATTAACATCTTCTGTTCGCTTGTACGATTTGTTTCGAATCCGGTGGCATTGAAGGTGTTGTAAATTGGTCTAATATCTTATTAGATTTTTCAGATTAATATTTAATTGATCCAAGTTGATTAGCCTTTGAATATTCAATAGATTTTTGCCTATGACAATTCTCATTATTATACTCAATTTCTTGATCTAATTCGGTATTTGATAAAAGCCACACTTCAAATATTTTCCAAGGATTCATCGCTTATGCTTATCAACAATCATACGATCTCATGGAAAGTCTCTGATGAATTCTTTAATTTTTTTCTTTTTATTTGAATATGTTAGAAGAGTGTATCTTAATTCCAAGAGGCTCTCTTATGCTTTGATTTGATGTCCAATTGAGATTCTTCTTTCGACATCAGACATAATTCTCAATAGTTCAATTAGTCTTATGATCTCTTATTATGAATTTAATACTTGGAGTATTCAATAGGAGGCTCTATTTACATAAACAAACATCGACTTCAATATCCCTAACTCTACATTAGGTTTCATATTTAGAGAACAACTGGGCTTCAAGTTTTGTTATAATTTCCATTATGAATTTAACATTTACCTCCCCCTATCTCAATTAAAACTTGTCTAATTCTCTCTCCTTTTTTGTTTGAAAAATTTACGAGAGCATGGACTCACTTAATTTCTTTTTGTGAGAGTGGGTCCTTCATTACTCCCTCCAATTTCTATAAATAAGGTCATGAGGGGGTCTTACATTTCATTCCATTTGTTTGAGGAGTTGGAGTGTTTGAAAGAGAAAGGTTAATTTTTTAGTGGGCTTTCAATTCTGCTTAGATAAATCTTGTAAGTGCTTTTCACCTCATTTTTCTTTGATTTAATGTTTTACTTTTGTATTCATTTTATTTTCTTTTCCCTCCCCTCTTCTTATGTAGTTTTAGGTTTCTTTGTTTAGCATTCTTAAGCCAGTTCTTTTTATTCTCCCATTTTTTTTCTAAATCAAAAGATTTGATGAAATTTCGACAACATTTCGGCCAGGGGGAACAACATCTAATAGATGTTGGCTTACTCAGTACGCCCTAATGAGCATAGTGTGCGGTGTCTTGCGATATTGCAACCGATTTTTCATCTTGCCGTGTCCTAATGAGCATGATGAGGCTTTTGAACCTGCAAAGATACAAGCCTACACACACACACACACACACACACATACACACACACACATTTATATATTTATCATACATGTTCATACTCATTTTTCTGTGCGCTTGCAATGATCGACAAGGAGATGGAGATGGAGATGCCGAAAACCAAGTGAAGAACCCATATAATGACAATGTTCCTATTCGGCTGTAGTAAAAGGAAAAGTCTGAAGGAGACGGAAAGGGAGATGCTGGAAACTAAGAGAAGAACCTGCCTAATGATGGTATTCCTCTCTAGTTATATCAAAAGGAATTGAAAATTTCAGATTGGGAGAAAATAAGAGAAAATGGGGAGGGATTTTCGGTTTGAAGAAGAGAAGAAATTTTTGGATTGAGGAAATGAGGGAAAATCAGGGAAAGAGGAAGGAAGAAAAAGAGGAAGAATGAAGAAAGGAAAGAAGGCATTTGGAGAGGAGAGAATGGAGAGAGAGAAAGAGGAAGAAGAGAAAGAAGAATCTTATTTATTTGGAGAAATCAAATCTCCAAACTCCTTTGCGTGAAGAGATTCATGAAGGAGAATTTCAGAGGTCGCGTGAATGATTGAAGGCGGAACCGGTTAGAATTTAGGGCATTTTTTATTAATTTTTAAATATCATGAAGAATAATCATTTAAAATGAGTTAATATATATATATATATATATATATATATATATATATATATATATATATATATATATATATATATATATATATATATATATATATATATATATATATATATATATATATATATATATATATATCAATCTTAGCTTATTTCAATGTTCTAGATGCAACATCATAATCTGTTTCACAATCGGAGGTTGTTTGGTTCAAGACGGTATCAAATTGAGTCAATTTCAGCTCAAAATGCACATCATCATTTCTAACTGCTCAATTTTTTGAGTAGACTTGTACGAATTAAGTATGAATAATCTTACTTGATAGATTTCAACATTTTAAAACTAACGACACAATCAATTTTATGAACGGAGATCATTTGGTTCACATCAGCACCTCCTAATCATGATATGCGTGTTAGCACATTGACAGCTCGATCGCTTAATCGATTGCTCTTTAGAATATACAATATTTATATTTTTGACCAATTTTGATATTCTAAATGTGATGATAGAGTCCGTTCATTGATCGAAGGTCATTTGGACTAATTTTAGTAATTTTTTGGTGCATCTCAGCTTCGATTTGTGCTCTAAAGCATTCCAAATCCATCGAATTGACTTGTAGGCTTGACATCAATTTATGACACATATATGGAGGTCAATAAATGCCCCCCAACAAATGTGATTCGTGATGGAGTGGGTCACATTTATTGAAAATTGGTTGACCCTTTGGGCTGGCCACAAAACTTGGATCACTTTAGCTTCAATTGTAATAGCTTATGAAGCTTTGATAAGATTTGCCATTAGTATGGTGCTTTATTTAGGACATGCTAAATGATTGGATTAATCAATTTGTCAGAATGGACTTATCAGATAGATAAGAGTTCTTACACCATCTACTCTCTAATGACTTTTTCAAGATCTCTTTCTTATGTTGCATTTGAGTTTCTCTCCAAAATTGTGCTTGGTTGGGTTTGATGGAGGAATTGGTTTGCTTATTTTGAGATTTAGAATTACTTCTATCCTAGCTTTAAGCTTAGTGGACTTGATCAAAGATTGACCTGATTTGTCCACATTGACTTGTCAAGAAGTGTATGTACACGAATCTGTGCTACTTTGGATTCGTTGAAGGGTCGTCTGGTAGCCTTAACGGCTTATATATTAGGTCAATAAATATTCAATGTGTGTGCTTTAGGTAATAACTACAAGATTCCTTTAGTTCGGTCATCAGCTTTGTATGACTATGGAATTGCTCCCCGGTCTTGTGCTTTCCGCCTTGATGGACTTGATGAGGAGATTAGCTTTGATCTGTGCTTTGAGCTTGATCAGATCATTTGATAATAAATTGAAATTTACCTTGTAGGTAATATAAAGATTGACTTGAGGCAGCTCTGAATTGAGAGTTTTTTTAAATTATCTTGGTCTATCGATCAAGTAAAAGATCTCTTGGATTCGGTTGCTATAATCATTCTAGATCGGGTTTGAGATTGGAGCTAACATCATTAGTGGCTCTTTCTTATATCTTATGGCTTGTTGAGTGTGAGAGCGTCGACCTTCCAATATTTGCTTGTTGAGTTCTACTGAACATACTCAGTATTTTAATGGGTTGGTGGTTTTTTTTCATCAAACTGATGAACATGGGCTCTTTCACTGTGGCCTTTTCTTGCAGCTTATTGAGTGAGGAGAGCATCAGCAACTTGACCATTTGTAGGCTTGTTGAGTTCGACCTTTAGAACCTATCCGTGTTCTAGACTTCAGGATGTAGAGGTTGATATTTTTCCAACACAGTTAGTTGAAGCTTTCAAAATTGAGAGTTCTTCTACCTTATCTTGACAATTGGTGAATATGGAAGAAAATTTTTCTTGACATTTATGGCTGTCTTTTCATGTAGAAATATATTATTTTTTATTTTTTGCAAGAACTTATAACTTAACAATAATAATTATGGATATATTCAGGGATTTTGGCGTAAAGCTTGATGTCAACCTGAATCAGAATATATTCGAGGATTTCATCTTATAGCATGACGTCAACTCAAATAAACTTAACATAAAAGAAAAATGCCCCTATCTTGCAGGAGGAATTCTAAAGTACATTTAGAAAACTTCTAAGATGGAATTAAGTAAATACATCAATATTTGAATTGATATACTTTTAAGAGGGTTTTAACATGTAACATTGATTTCATCTATGTATATAAATCTTAAAATGCCCCCTATGTAATAGAAAATTTTCACATAAATGTTCTTTCATATTGAGTAAATATATTTATTTAGGGATCTTGGCATGAAACACGATGTCGACCTAAATATATATACTAAAAAATGCCCCTATCTTGTAGGGGGATTTCTTTTATACTTCGAGAATGTAGTCATCATGTATAATACTTTTTTAAGTATCAACCATTAATTGGTGGCATTGGTCTTTCACCCTTAGGGTCAATGGGTTGGTATGCTCCTCCTTGATACACACTTTTTCAATGACAAATCCCCCCCTGCCCACCCCCCGCTATTAGGCTCAAATTTTCCACCGAATTTTTGATTGAGAAAAATTAGACTTCTCAGCACCAGGACCAATTTCCCTTTTTGGAATGTTCGAGGTAGCACCATTTGGTCAAAAGCCTTAGACATCTTTGTGTGATAAACTTCCAAATTTTGATTGGTTTGTAATCTAACTTCATCAAGTGCGTCGAGTTCCTCCATCCTCGGACGAGCATTTTGATCTTTAATTAGATTGTTTTGGATGGATACTCAAAGTGAAGGCAACTCAACTTTGAGCAGAAGAACTGCTTCAGTTATAAATACTAATGAATAGGGATGGCTTTAGTCGGCATCTTGTAGGTAGTTCGATATGCCCATAGTGTCTCTATTAGTTTAGTATGCCATTCTCTCTTATTTTTAGTAAGGATCTTCTTGAGCAGCTTGACTAATGTCTTATTGAAGGCCTCCACCAAATAATTTGCTCTTGGATTGTATATTGAAGAGTATCGCCAACCAATTTTGTATCGATCGACGAATTTATAAATCTTTGTATGTTTGAAAGCTGTGTCATTATAAAAAATTATTCGATGCGACACTCCAAATCAATAGATCACATTATGCGTAAAGAAGTTAATCACTTCCTCAATAGTAACTTCTTTAAATGGGGGTAATTTCAGCCCACTTGGAGAAATAATCAGTCGCTGCTAGGATGAAGCAGTGTCCAACTAATAATGATGGGTCAATTGGTCCAATAATATATGTACCCCATCATTCAAAAGGCCAAGATGCTATTATTAGGTGTAGTGGATTTAGAGGTTGATGGATTATATTCCCATGTACTTGACATTCGTGGCACCTCTTAGCATGATTGATACAATTTCTCATCACAGATAGCCAATAATAGCTCATTCTTTTGATCTTTACTGCCATCTTGGGACATAACTGATGTGCACCACAAAGTCCTTCATGAACTTCAACCATCACTTTGCTAGCTTCATCAATATTTTGACATTATAGCCACATTTGTTCAAAAGATCTACGATATAAAGTGTTATTGACGGAAGCATAGCCTAACATTCTCTTCTCAATTTAAGCTGCCAGTGATTTATTTTTTGGTAATTTGCCTTCTTTAAAGTAGTCGATGAAGGGTTGCCTCCAATCATGTGGCTCTTCTACTATAAAGGCTTCACTGCTTTTCTGAGGCAATGTCATGCTTAAATTTTCTTAGTATAACTCCTTATTGATTTTGGAGTATGAGGAGTAACCTGAGTTGCGTCATACTGTGACAAATTTGATAACACCTCTACCTGCGGGGATTGATACTTTGCTGGCTCTAGAACTCATAGAGTAAATATGCTGATCATGACATAATCATCATTCATACTTGCCATTTCTTTAGCTAATTTTGCTAACTAATTTGCTTTGCTATTCTCGGATCGAGAGACTCGAGTTAGTATGATATTTGGTATTTGCTTCATAAGCTTGAGAACTCGCTTGTGATATAAAGTTAACTCAATCTTGTTGATTTTATAGATGCCAAGTACTTGATTTATAATTATCTGAGAATCATAAAAAATATGCAAGTTTTGAATGCCTATGAAAATAACTTCTTCAATACCTACCATTAATGCTTCATACTCAACTTCATAATTAGTTCTTGGCTCGGTTAACCCATATGATCATCTCATTATCCCTCCTTCTGGTGTTATGAAGATGATGTCGATTCTTGCTCTTGCCCTTGGAAAATTTAGAGGTTTGACTTGTTTGATCAATGAGGCTCCCTCAAAATATATTTTTTAAATTTGTGATTTTTCTCTTTCATGAATAAGCATAATTTGCTCATCAGAAAAATCTTCGTTAAGAGAAGAGTCCGCAGGGATGAGATGTGCAGTAAAAAAATTTGCTAAGACTTGTCCCTTTACTGCTTTCTGCAGAACGTATGTAATATCAAATTATAAAAGAAATATTGCCCATCTTACCAAGCGACCTCTCAATGCTGGTCTTGTCATCATGTACTTCAGCAGATCGATCCTTGAGATGAGGGTAATCTTGTAAGATAATATATAATGATAGAGCTTTTGGACTACAAAGATCAATGCCAAATAGTGCTTCTCTATCAGAGAGTATCTCAATTATGCTCCTATCAATCTTCGACAAATATAATAAAGAGTATTCTCTTTACTTTCTTTATTGTGTTGTGTAAAAAAATGCTCCAAGAGACTCTTCTAATGCAGCTGTGTATAGAATAAGGGGCTACCCATGTGTAGGCACTGTAAAGATTGGTGGATTTAATAGGTAGATTTCAATGCTATTGAAAGCTTCTTGGCACTCCTTATCCCATTTGAATGGAGCATCCTTCTTCATCAACTTTGCAAATGGTTGACATCATCTTGATAGGTTTGATATAAACTGATAGATGAATGCAAGCTGTCCTTGAAAAGAATGGAGCTAACGTAAACTCTTCAGTGGAGATATCTCCATAATTGCCTTGATTTTAACAGGATCAATTTCAATACCTCTATGATGTACAATATACCCAAGAAATTTTTCAGAGAATACTCTGAGTGCACATTTTAGAGGATTCATCTTGAGATTATATTTTCTGATTCTCTCCAATACCATTCTCAAGTCTTCAAAGTGATTTTCATGATTTATGCTCTTCACCACCAAATCATCAACATAACATTCCACCTTCTGGTGAATCAACTCATCAAAAATATGTGTAATTACTCTTTGGTATGCAGCTCTAGCATTCTTCAAACTAAAAGGCATGATTGTGTAGCAGTGTATACCAATTGGCATCATAAATGATGTGTGCTTCTCATCTTTAGGAGCCATCTTGATTTGATTGTATCCCGATGATCCATCCATGAATGAGAACATATCGTAGTTGAAAGTATTGTTCACTAATACTTCTAATTTTGGAAGTAGAAAGTCATCTTTGGGCACGCCTTATTTAGGTCCTGGAAGTCAATGTAGACACGGATTTGACCGTTTGTCTTCCTAACTGGGATAATGTTGGCTATCCAATTTGCATACTTCTTCTCCCAGATGAAATCTGCTTCGATAAGCTTCTTAGTTTCTACAATTACCTGTTCTTTAATATCTAATCTCATTCACTTAAGAGCTTATTTAATAGGCGTTGCTTCTAGTTTAATGACAAGTTTATGAACTACTACATCAAGGGATAAGCCTGATATTTCAGAATATGTCCAAGTAAAGTAATCTATGAATTCACAAAGTAGCATTTTTAGCTCTTCAACATTCTTATCAGGTAGAAGGGCACTGACGAAAGTTGGACGGGGATCTTCTTCAGCTCTTAGGTTTATTTCTTTAAGTTCACCCATAGTAGCTATTTGTCCACCATCTTTGAGTTCTTCAGGCGCAGGCTTGATTTCCACTTCTTCATCATTTGCATGAAGAATTTCATGGAGATCATCTTCTTCATCATTATTAACTTCGATCTCAGCTTCTGTTATATTATAATAAACTTTATTTTGATGAGATTTGTGGATGAACCCAAGACCTTTAGTGATAAACTTATCACTTCTTCATGATGCTTGAGAACTTCTTTGACTTCACATCATGTTAAAGTTTTGAGTTCTATTTTTAGTAGTTTCAATATGAATTCCAAGCTTATGCATCATTGTTCGCAATTTCTATGGATAGTATTAGGTATTCTTGTTGGCACTATCTCATCGAATTTTCATGTTGAGTAGGCCGATCAAAATTGTGAGGCTGAGACTCTTCAGATTTGTAAAATAGAGTTCCTGTTCTGCCACTCTCACTCAACGGTGGTATATAAAATGTTATCAATTCTTCAATATTATGGACCTCCAGTGGAGTAATTTCTTTGAAGCACTGCTAAGAGATGGGTATAATTTTGAGTGAGTCATTTGACTCTACTAAATGAGCTATCCTTCTTGATGTGACCATCTGAACCTTATTTCCATAAGTAGATTCAAAGTCATAGTTTGAACCAGAATCACTTATTTCATACTTTGCTTTTCTTGAAAGCTTATAATTTTCTTAGGTTTGACAGGAATATATTCTTCTTATGTGTCACTTCTCAAATGAGGAACTGATCTTCTTGCGTTGGGTATTAAGTCAAGTGTTGTAGGGGGAGTCAACATTTTCTTCTTTCTTCCTCTTTGCTTCAATTCTTTCACCTTGTGAAGTTACTTTTTAGTTCTTGAAGTGAATGCTATCACTTCAAGAGGCTCTGTTGGCTTAGGCTCTTTAGGGATGAAATATTTTGCATCTTCATAGATCTTTGCTTCGTGGACGGAGAATGGTTGTTGGTTGCTAGGAATTCTGAATTCTTCTCCCTCTTTTAAGTACTTCATACATTGATGCATAGTTGATGGGACCATGCCATACTCATGCAGCCATGGCCGACCCAAGAGAGCTCTAAATGATGTATCAACATCGATTACATGAAGCTAGGATTCTATATATAAATTTTGAAACTTGAGCGGGAGAATAAAAGAACCTAAGATTTTCTGCCCTTTCTCATTGAAACCATGAACCATCAACTTATCTGTCATAAGATGTTAAATATCAAGTGATAATCCTCTTAATACCTTTAGAATCATAAGATTGATAGAAGAACCTAGATTAATCAATATTCGCCTGATCGGGATGCCATCACTCTCTACAATAACATACAAAGGATGGTTGTAATATGCTGTTCCCAACATAAGATCTTCTTCAAAAAATGTGATTACTGGGAGATCTTGAATTTACAATGATTCAGTCAAGCATTTTTCAACAAAATAAGCTTCATAACTTTCTAGATCTTTAAGATCCTATATCAAAGTTTTTTGAAGGTATTTTGATATTAAGAGAGCCTCGTACACACTTAGTTGTGTAGGGATCTTTCACAGAAGTGATAAAATAATATAATTTATCTTTTCGCTTGCTTTAAGCTTTATCCTAGGATTTTTGGGAATGATATCTTCATTGACTTCAATTTGTTTGCCTTAGTCTTTATTTACATTTCCCTTCTTTGATTAAGGTGATAAGACTTTACCACTTCTCAACTGAACTTGAATCACCTTATCTTGCTCAGATTCTTCTGAAGAGGTAGTTTCTTCAAGTTCCTTTCTTATTCTGGAGGATTGACTAAAAAGGCTAGACTCATTTTTCAACTTCATATATTTCATATGTGATGATATCGATGATTCTAACTCTTCTCCATTGGGAAAAGATAAATCTTCATTTGAACTGTTATCTTCTTATTGAGTCATTAAACAAAATTCAGATGTTAACTCTTCAGACTCTTCTTATTTTCCTGACAAGAATTTTGATGGGTTAGTCAAGTTTATCTACCTTCCTTATCATTTTGGAGTAACTAATACTGAAGAACATCTTATATCACATAAATAATTTGGTATGTCTTTTCTGGACAAGATTCACCATTATCTTCTTCATCCAATTCAACTATGTGAAGTTTAGGCATAAAGTCTGTGAGTCTAAATGGTTATCTTTGCGAGCTGGTGATACTCCTCTAAATTATTATTGATCTTCTTTTTCTTAGTCAACTTCTTTGATTTATGAGGCCTGTGCTTAGTAGATTGCTCATCGTGCTGTGATGAAGTAGCCTTATCAAAATTTTGTCGAGAAGCCCAAATACTTGGTTTAGGCATCTCTTTTAAGTCCAATATAGGTTCAAGTGGTAATTTCCACTTAACACTAGGGACACCTTTTAACTACTTCAGTATTTTCACAATCTTCTTAGAGACTATAATTTCCCATTCTTCGGTCTGAACTGATTTCTCCTTTTTTTGTCTTTGATGGATGATATAGAAGATGATGTAATCATCCTTGTAGACTCTCTTTTTGGGTTGACTAGAACACTATGAGGTAATATAAATTCTCACGCCGATATTCCTTTTTAGCCAATCTTTGAAGACATAACAATCTTCAATAGAATGAGTGATCATTTGATGATAGGGAAAATAATTTGGATTACTGACTTGATCAGCTTCTTTAGGCTTTTTAGTTTCTGGTAATTGTAGGCCAACTTTGCCTACTTGCCGAAATAATTTAGCCACACTATCCCTTCTAAAGAAATAATCTTTGTTCATCTTTTCCTTAAGAGATGGTCACATTCGCTCATCATTTCTTATTGCTTGTTTTGGATGCTCCCCACCACTTGGAAAAGTCTGAGGTTTATTATTGCCTCCCAATACTAATTTCGGTTGTGAATTAGAATAGACAGGCTTCTTTCCCTTATCATCATTGTACATTAGCTATTTTCCTTTATCCATATTATATATCACCCACTTTTCACCATTTGAGCTATAGGAAGCAGCATGAGTTTTATTTCTGCTTGAGTCTGAATGCTTATTTCTCTTTTCCTTATCTGTATAGATTTTAGACTTAGGTCGATTCAGCTTTCCAAATTTAGTCACCTAATCAAGCAAGTCTTGGAACATTATAATTGACACCATACATAAAAATGATAATATTTTATCATCCATATTGCCCATTAGCAATTAGATCGCATGTTCTTTTTCCAATTGCTGCTCACACTTTATACTTAGGTTACACCAATGACTTATGAATTTTGTCACTGACTCATCTTTTCTTCTTTTTAGCAAGGCAAGGTCAATGATTAATTTCTCGATTGCACTAGCGAACCTCATGAAGGTTGTCTCTAACTCAACAGAGGTTTTAGCTGAATCATTCGACAATTCTACATACCACTCAAAAGCAGCTGAGGTCAGGCTACTAACAAACTGACAAAAAAGGAGCATATTATTTCCTCTTGTGTTACCATAAGTAGCCTTAAATTGGGCTAGATGTTACTTTGGGTTACCAAGCCCACTGAAAGTATTAAATTTTGGCACTGAGTAACCTTTCACGTATGACACTTAATCATATTCAGCTGGGTTAGGACGACCCTTACTCACCAACTTTTCAGCTTGCTCTGAAGCTATAATTCCTTTATCTTTTCATTAATTATTATTTCTAGCTAAGCAGCTATTACCATTCTAGGTGTGCTAGCCACATTTTGAATTATAAGCTAAATAGGTGATTGGTTAACTTCATCCCTCGCTTCAAGTGTAGCATGTATGGTAGGAGCTTGAGGTACCAGAGCAACTGGTGGTATAGAAGTTGTATTATTAGCTACCTATTGATTCACAGACAAAATAGGTGCTACAGTTGATGTGATATTCTTCTACAACATATCCATCATAATATTCATTTGTACTATCATATCATTCATCTTGGTACCAAGTTATACAATTTCCTTATCTTTGACTTCCATTTTACGCTGGTGTTGACCCTATTTTTAGGATGAGCTCTCAACACCGCCATCTTAGGCATAGGACTTCCTCTTAGACTTTAAGAGTTTATTAGTCTTAAGACACATCTAGTGATTAGGTGGACACTCCCCTAGCCCTATATGACTTAGAAGAGTTAGCCATAGGAACAGGTCATGCCTTAGGGGTGTTAGAAAATCTCCTACCCTTAGCCTAAACCATTCCTCACTATCCTTCTTTCAAGTCAAACTCCAAATAAATTTTATTTTATTTTCTTCTAACTCAAATAAATTCCATGATTCAATTCCATGATTGAGATCCATGATTGAAATCCATGATTGAAAGCCATAATCAAATTTCATTAAAAATTCCTAAGTTCAAATTTTCTAAGTCCTTAACCCTTTCTTAAAAAC
Source organism: Cymbidium sinense (assembly GCA_021442155.1). Classification (NCBI taxonomy): domain Eukaryota; kingdom Viridiplantae; phylum Streptophyta; class Magnoliopsida; order Asparagales; family Orchidaceae; genus Cymbidium; species Cymbidium sinense. The sequence goes on from CM038221.1 coordinate 155,215,683, forward strand.
TTAGCCAAAACTTTGATCAAAACCTATTCAAACCTTTAAGATTTTCTCATGATACATTTATATTCTCATTTATATTCTCATATATAAATGAAATATAAATTTAAAACCATCAATTTAAATTCAAAAATCAAAATCAATTCATGAAGTTTCCTTAAGTCCCTTTAATTTTTCATTAAAGGACTTAGCCAAAATCAACTCTAAACCTTGATCAAATCAACTCAAATCCTTGAGATTTTCTCAAAACTTATTTATATCCTCATTTATATTCACATATATAAATGAAATATAAATATAAATCAATCAATTCCAACTCAAAAATAAAATTCCAAATTTAAAATGCTTGAAATTTTCTTATATCCTTTTATTTTTCATTAATGGATTTAACCTAGACTCTGATCAAACCTTTTCAAACTCATGAGATTTTCTCAAAATATATTTGTATTCTTATTTATGTGCTCATATATAAATGAAATATAAATATAAATCAGTCAAATCCAATTCAAAAATTAAATTTCAAATTTAAAAATTCCCTTAAATCCTTTAAATTCGCTTTAATGGATTTAACCCAAATCATGATTAAACTCTTTCAAATCCTTGAAATTTTCTCATGATCAATTTATATTCACATATATAAATGAAATATAAATTCAAACAATCAAAACTAACTCCAAAAATCAAACTCAAATCCACTCAAAATCAAGTCTAAGCCTTTCAAGCCAAAATCTTGAACTTAGCCAAAATCAATTCAAATCAAGCCAAACCCTTGATTTTCTCGCATGGTTCAATCAATCCTACAATCATGAGCTCATATATAAATCCAAACCTCAATTAAACAATCAAAACCCAAATAAAAAATCAAACCTAAAACTCCTTCATATTCTTCCTTTGAATATGAAATTTTCAAATGGATCAAAATCCATTTAACTTCAAACCATTTGTAAATGGATTTATATTTCAATCATAAGTTCATATACAAGATCAATCAACTTCAAATAAAGCTTTGATCAAGCCATTTGACCCACTTAGGTTCACTTGACCCAAAGTGACCTAAAGTACCCTTATGAGCCAACTTTTGATCCTAACCAAATTGGATTGAACCAAACTCATATATCCCTCTCATCATGATCAACAATCATCATGGGATGATCAATCAATCAAATTGGGTCAAACCAAGTCAAACCTAAGGGTTGACCAAGTCAACATTTAACCTAAAATGAAACGTAACATAGCCAAATTCCACCATAGAAAAAATTGATTGAAACCATTGATCCAAGTTCACTCATGACCTATGTTTGAACTTGACCAAGCCAACATTTGAGCCTAACCTAGCCCAATTGGTCCACTTGACCCAAGTTCATCCATTTTGACCTAAAGGGTAAAAATGTGTCAAAACTTGATCTAAGCCAAATTGATTAAAACCAATGGGTCAAGTCCATTCCAAATCACTTGTGGAACTTGACCAAAGCCTCAATTGGCCCAACCCTAGTGACCTTGACATGACCTAAAGGGGTCATGTTGAGCCAAAAAAACTTAACCCAAATTTATTGGAAACAAAGATACCAATCCCCTCCATATGACCATACCTAAACCTACCCTTGACGTACAAATAGATTCAAATGAGCCAAATGGGTCAACTTGACCCATTTGACCTAAAGTCATATGAGCCAAAACCAAATCTAATCCAAATTGAACCAAACCAAAAAACATTTCAAATGGTCATATGAACTTGACCCAACCCTTGGTTTGACCCATATTTGTCAACTTGACCCATTTTGACCTAAATGGGTCAACATGAGCCAAACCCTATCAAATGGATTCCAAATCCATTGAATCTTGGCCCAACCTATTTTCTCAATATACCAAACATGCCCAAATTAAAAAAAATAGAAAAATGACCGTTATAACCCTACTCCATAGAATAAATTATGGCCTAGCCATGGGTATTTTGGTCATACACTCATCACAATCACTTGAGACTTTCCTAAAAGCTCAAGGGGACCTAATGATGAGTGGTGCATCCAACCCAATGGGTTTGTTTCAACCCATTTGGCCCATGGACCAAACCTGACCCTTAAGCTTGAAATTCATTTTTTAAACTCCCCATTAAGCTCAATTTGATGCACATGGGAGTTAGCATTCCACTCCTCTGGCCATGTGTGCACAACCTAAACAACCCACTCCATAGGGTCAATTGGATCAAAATGACAAGCTCATTTCCAGCCTATGATTGCCATAGGGGGAGATATACTCCCCCTAATTCACTAAAATTTTGATTCACACTTGATCAATTGAGGCCTAGAGAGAGTTAGCAAACATGAGAGAGCTTTCCTAAGACCCCTAGAGAGGACTTGAATCTTCCATTTCTTGATTTTGAAAAGTTCAAAATAGGGGAGCTTGATCCAATTCCCAACTTCTTCTATACTTGATCCCATCCAAATTCCTCTTGCACACTAGATCTAAAGATCAAATCGAGCTTGCCCAAGCACCACTTGAGTTCCCATAGAAAGGAAAAACTTAATTCATTGAAAGGGAGATCAAGAGGAGTTGGTCCACCCATTCATCCACTCAACCTCAAGACCTAGGAACTTCAACAGGGCTTCGTCTCCACTAGACAATGCTACCTCATTGATCTCGAGCTCCGGTGATCACCTCCAGTGAGGTTAGTGATTTTTTGACCACTTAGACTAAAAGGTGTTGGTCCTTTGTGAAAGGAATTTTCATTGCATGTGAAATCCACCGTTGGATTGGCCACTCTAGTCCTTTAGATGGTCTGGTTTAAGTCTTGACTGAATCTTTGCTAGATCGGGCTCGAATCTTCCCTTGGATCATGGACGGTTCACATTCATCCTCAATGAAGAACTCAACTCATCTCAGCCATCCATTCAAGCATTTTAGATGGACTGAGATTATTAGGCACGTTTATATATTTGTTATCTGATTTATAAATCGTGGGTGTATCCTCAACCGTCTGTTCTTTGATCGGATGATTAAGGATATTAGCGCGTGCGCTGCTGTCGTCTCCTTGATTTAACAACTTAAGTAAATGACTCATTACGCGATGCCTGTAAAGCATGCTGACCGCCATCACCACGCATCACGCCATGAGCCAGAGATTAATTAGGGATTAACAAAATGCTTACTTAATTAATAATTTACTTAGAGAACTTCAAAAAATCATAACTCCTTCAAGAAAAATTAGAAAAATATAAGAAAAAAATGCAATGGATAAATAATTTTATCTAGAATATTTTAAAAATATTTTCAATAGATTTTGAATTCTCCTTTTGTCTAAATTTTGGTTTCTTTAGGAATATTAATTAGTTAATTATTCCCTAATTAAGCACCAATTGATCTCAAATTTCTAGGGTTCATTTTAGGGGATGACCTCTACCTCTCTAATTTTCTTGAGATTTATTGAGGCCTTGATTAGAGGAAATTACTCACTCATTCCCTAATTACCCCTTCATGTAATTAAGGGTAATTAAGGTATGATTAGTGGATTTACCATATGATTAAGTTTGATTAAAAATAGATCCAGTGAGTAGGAGTTTTATGGAATAATTTTGGGGTATTTTCCTTAAGCTATTCCTTAAACCCCCTATTTCTTTCCTTAATCCCTTCTTAATTAAGGGTTATTTCATTAATTATCCCATTAAACAATTTTCAATAATTCTAAAAAGTTCTAGAACTTAATTAATCTACCTTGGGTAGATGCTTAGGTGTTTAATAGCCTAAGTCTAATTAAGGAAATTAAAACCCCTTTCATAAGTTTGAAAGGGTGTTTTAAAAGTACTTAAACTAAACATCTTAGCTTAATTAATTTTTAATTATGAGCCAAATTACATTAGGCCTTTTCATTACTAGGTGCATTGCAAATTTAAATACCTTATGGGTTTTATGTCATCTCATTAGCTAATAATTACTTAGTTAATTTTTTTAAGCTAGTGTAGGTAAGGGTTAATTAAGCCACTTAATTCATACTCAAACCTAATCAATGTTTAAAGATGGATTTAATTGTCTAAAAATTTTAAAAAATACAAAACACATGTGGGAATGGGTTAGAAACATCAAACTTATCTCAACTTTTCAAAATTAAATCAAACTTCAAACTAAATAAAAAATATTTAAAAACTTACTTTGATTTATTCTAAATTTTCTTATTCTTTAAGAATGTCTTTAGGATTTAAGTAAAGTGAGTTTATTTACATGATTTCATTGCTTTATATCATTCCCAACATGTTATGTTGTATTCCGCATGATTCATGCATTTATAAGTTCATATTTCAAATTTTAAAATGAAAATTGTTTACTTTATGTCAAATGTGCATGTGTTTGCTAAAGTAAAATATGAGTGCTATTATCACTACTAAATCCAACATATTTTCAAAACATATAAATAAAATATAACATCTGAAAGGGTGCTATTCATATCTTAATTATTAGCTTGAATTTGATGAATTATAAAGTAATTTTAAGTGTAGCCTTTCCTTCCTTTCTTATGTTAGCATAGTTTTGAATAGGGATTAATAAGGTGTAGGGTTCATTTGAAAAGAACCTAACACTTACTTAATTTCAAGCCTTATTCATCCCTATGCTCTCACCTAAGAAGGATTGCCCATACTTGCATGAATAAATCGCATAAACAAAAATGAAACTATTAAACAACTTTTGCATCTTCCTTTTCCACTTTATTTCTTTTTTCTGCATGTTAGTATTTAAGGAAAGTGGTATATTAGTCTGGACAACCCTGAGGTTACGAGGCTTTAAGTAGCCCTAAGTAGGTCTTGTACCTTACAGTTATGATGGCTTATACTCACTTATGCTTTTCTACCATGCATGTGAAATTTTGGATAAGGAAAATCTTTTCTACTTAAGAAAAATCATGCATCAATCAACTTTTAAATTTTCTTAAATGGATTACTTAACATGCATCATAAAGTGTGTTAACTACTCTCATTTGCATGTATATATATGCTTTGGGTCCATCCATATGCATGTTATATATGTTGGGAAAGAATTGAAGTAATGTGTGTTATGTGATTTTTGATTCATTTTATTTAATCTTAAAATGCCTTTCTTTTTGAATAGGTTTGTTTAGAGTTTTGTCTAAACTTAGGATTGATTAAAAGATGTAATCAAAATATTAACCTAATTGAAACTAAAATGTGAACTTACCTTAGAAATTACTTAAGGATTAGGGAAGGAAAGAGAAGTTCTCTTCTTTTTCTCTCTCTTTATAACTTAGTAATTAATTGTAGGTTTCACTCAAATCAAATTAGAACATGTAATAAAAGTAGCCCAAAATACTTAAACAACTTAAATGAAACCCTCCTCTAAGTTGAACATGTCTTTCACACTTAAAAAACTTGAACCTAAAGTCCTAAGCTAAGCATACCACACAAACCTTCAAAGCACACACATTAGCCTAAGTCACCACTTCTAGCTTTAGGTTAAGGCGGTGCATGGTTTGATGTTATATTTTGTTTTGTGATGAATAATTTAGACTGATATTAGGGTGTATGCTCGTAGAATGAATGGTAGGACGTGCTTAGTCTAACTATTCTTTTCTGCAGGGGATTGTGCTTAAAGGCTATCAAAAATAAAAATAAAAATTCTTCTTATTTGCAAGTGCTTATACCCCTTAGCATAATCCATAAGCTAAGTGGATTTAGTCACCCATGTGTGGGGTGATAAGTCTAATATACATGCTTGGGATTTGTGTGGTGTGATTTGACTAACCTTTATTTTGTAGGTGTTAGTTAGTTCTATAATTTCCCTTTTCATGTAAAATTTGTATATTTAGGATTTTAGAATGATTTACTATGGGGGATTACGATGAATATTTGTCATAAGATACTATATTATGCACCATGTGAAGCCTTGGAGCATCTACCATTCAACTATCCAAAGGAAGATCCAAAGAAGAAAAAGAAGAAAAGAAAAGAAAGAAAGAAGAAAGAACAAAAAAGAATAAAGCTTTAAAACCCCCATAACAATGAATTTCTTTGCTTAAATTGTAATTCAATTCATTTGTAATCTGGGTTGTATAAGGATAGAGCTTCTACCCACATTTGATATTTTTGGGTTAGTGCGATGGTGCCCGCCACAAATGACCATTTATTCTTTTTGCGATTAGCTTTATAAATTATTTTATGATTTATTTAGCTTTAACATTAAGTGGAATGCTTTTCCTAGTTTCTTTCTTGCTTTATGTATGGCCTAGATGTGGATTAGGCTATTTAGATAAAAATATATCTTTTACCCAACTTAATAATTCAAACTAAAACTAAATAACTCATAACCTCACCTAAAGCTTAGGATTAAAATCAAGATAAAAGATAAAAGAATTAGCTACCTTAGCTGGATGAGCATTTCTTTATAATATCATGCAAAAATGCATCTTATTTCACTCTTGATTGGAGGGCTTCCACCTTTTCCAGAGACCCAACTTGACCTTTGATTGCCGTGGTGGAAACTCACCTCTTACCTTCCCACTGATTTTGACCAATATTCTGATTTCTCATGCATTAGTCATAAAAAATCCTATTAGCCTGAGTCAAAATGATTGTCCAAAAATGAAATAAAATGAAATTTAGAATGCATTACATTTAGGTCATTTAAAGCTTTCCCTTTGCATGATCTAGTCTCTTTAGGGAGTGAGTTTAAGGACTTAGTCTCTTTCAAAATAAAAAAATAGCCTAGTTATCTTGCATAAGCATAAAGACTTGCCTACATGTATTTAAAATAGTAAGAGGAGTTAGTTGGCGGCCACCCTCAGGCGGTTGTAAGTCTAAGCTGTGGGGTGGTTTGTCCTCTCTTATGGAGACAAACCAATTACCCATTTTTGCCTTAGATTTAGGTTGTGCTTCCGCCTGTTACCGAAGCTCCCTAGATTTAGGTTCTGTGGATTCTTTTCTCATTTGCGAGCCATAAGCATAATTCCTCACCTCCTAGGCATTTTCTTAATCTTGTGTTAAGGAATCTTAAGTTCTAAAATTCTAATGAAAATACAATCAAACAAACTAAATCAATTTCAGAAAGGTAAAGCCTAATTTTAGGATGGTTTGAGATGCTCGCTAGGTTTCCTAGCATCATAAGCATCTCATACTTATTCCCATTTTGTCTTCGATAATAACTCCCTCTTTTGATCAATCCCATTTCATCTTCAAATACAAACCAATCTATTGATAGTCCTTCCTATTGAAATCTTCAGAGATAAAAATCATTTACCTTAATTAAGAGTTTTCCTAAGGGATCCCGTCCCTTAGGATGTAATTAACTATGGAGGCTTTCCCCTGTAGAGAACTTAACAAACTCGATTTAAAATAGGCCCTGATTTACTTCTCCATGTAAAGTAGGGGAAGAATCTCTGGAACATATGCAGACCCATTGTCCTTAGGAGTCCTTATTGAGTTGATTGGTTCCATTAAAGCATAGTGACTTCTGTCTTTTGAGATAATACACTATTTCCATGATGACATATTCGATCACCTGAATAAGTACATCTGCGGATCTACGTAGCATCTTACTAAAGCAAATTCTATATAAAGTGTTACCTCTTTCATTTCTCACCAACAAATTTGGAAGGCGACTCTCTAATTATAAAAATTTTTCTCCACAACTGCATTTATCTTTGCTCTCTAGTTAGCGCCACGGTGTCAATAAGTACACGCTCTTCTTCTTCCTCTATTTCTTGTTCTTGTTTTACTCCTTGCTCACCTTCAAGGGAAGAACTTGACTGTCCTTCTTCTTGTGTATTTACAGGGAGCAGCTGTTGCTAGGGCTGAACGATGATGTTGATTATAAAAGCTGTACCAGGCTGATCATTTCCTAGTTCAACCATATAATCAGCTTCAACACCCATGATCTCTTTTTAATTTTGATCTAGTTCTTCTTCCTCTTCAGTAGAGATTGAAGATCTGTCTTTTGCTTACTTCTATGAAGGCTCTTCTTCATAAACATTGAATTCAGGTTCAAGCTCCCTAGATTCATGTTGCTGCTGATGCTGAGTGAAAAATTCATTTTTGTACCTGACAATATAGATAACTTCCACATTTATAGTTTCCTCTTCATCGCCTTCTTTTTGCACATGAATTTCTAATCGACGTTTCTAGTGTATCTTTGGTTCAGTGTATGGAACAAACACTTCTTCCATTAAAGGACTGCGATCAAAGTCAACCTTCTCTTGTGGGGGTGAATTTGATCGATGATGAGATTCCCTAGAGGATTCTCCAGGGTGTCAACCATCATGTCTTTCATCCATGATATCCCTTCTTTTAGGTATCCACTTTTGATGAGTTATTTTTGAGGCAAATTTTTGAATATGTGTATTAGATGTCACACCTCTTCCATTCTTCAAAATTTCATCCAGGCCCCTCCATATACTCCTTTCAGACCTTTCAAAAATAGATTCTTGGACACGTGGTCCGATTGTCATGCTGATGCTCACCGTGTGAAGCATACTTATCTCGATGAATTAGTTACCATAAGTGGCAACCTCCTTGGTGGAGCTTCAGTATTTTCAATCACCATATGCCTCTGAAATTTTCTTTTCATCAAGCCTCTTTCTTTGGAAACTTTAAGAACATTGTGTATTCTAGAAGATAATGTTTCAAGTTGTCTCCTCTGTGGTGGAGGAGTTTGATGTTGTTGGGTGGGTCCAAAAAGACTACTTTAATTTGCTAGTAGAGCTATTCCTTTTTACCCATTTTAGATTATCAAAATTATTATGGGTAGGAATACTTTTGGTGGCGATATTCACTAGGTCATTCAAAAGGGGATGTGAGCCTTGACAGCATTTTCTTCTTCTTTGCCTTCTGGTTAATTTGCTTCATGACGAGGAAGCTTCATGATCATGCTTTCTAGGTGAATGGTTCAATCAATGAAGCAATTGGACCATGAGGCATTAAAGACACTATTTTTTCACTGACGGTTCTTTTCATCATGGGGCTTCAGATTGACCTATTCTTTTAAAGTCTAAAGTTCTCTATTGGAAGAACTCTTTAACAGTGGTTGGCTGCTAAATTGATTGATGAACATGGCTAACAGGAGCTTCAGTAACTTGAGGCCTTCCAGCATGGCTTCAAATGAGTGTACCACGGGTGGATACTTCAGGAGTTGCAGCTATGATAGTTGGGAAATTCAAGCTACCAAATTAAATGGTCGCTCTAATATCTCCTATGTTGATGATGACAATGGCTAGGCAGATGTTCGCACCACACCCTAGCTGGATAGTGAAAGGAGTGCTCTGTAGATCTATTCTACAAAAGTGAAAGATGGGGATTATAATTAGTAATTATTTTTTCACCCCATACTTTTAAAATGCAGAGGTAAAATAGAATAAAATAATAGTGTAATAATGATATACTCTACAGAATATTTCATTCGATATGGAGTCTCATACATTAATAATTTCAATTTATTACACATTTAGATTACCATTTTTGTTTTGAATTTTCAAATATTTTATTGCTACTATATCATATATATGACTAGCCAAAGATGAAAAGAAAATCCTGTCCCCAGCGGAGTCGCCAGAAATTTGTGGGCTCCCAAAATTTGCCACCGATCTCTCGACATATTGAAGAGAAGAGAGTATGATTTGTGTGTCAGTGAAATTTTCAGAAGGCATATGAGATAGTAGATAAGACACTACCTAGAGATTTCATCCTCATTTGGTGAGGAGTTTAGATCTGGTTCTAGGTTCCTTATAGGCGCAAGCACCTATAGTTAATTACCCCTCTCAATGCTGAGAGAGAACTTTCGATTAAGGCTAGTCATTAGATCACTTAATGCATAGTGTATAGTAGCAGCATATGGAGTTTAAAATTTGAGATTATGAAATTCATCATTTTATAGCTTAAAGCAAATGGTTGGGGGAATGATGACATGCCCGATCTAGATCCCATGGTTCCATCATCTTGAGCTATCGTGGTGCCTAGTCTACTTAGTCAGAGGAGGTAGTCGACCCAACCAGACCAAAAGATCCTTATCAGCAACACTTGGGTTACGTCATCCAAGTAATCCTTATAGACATAGGGTGGTGTTTTTCTAAGAAGATGAGCTTAAGTCTACCTTAGCTAACATAGAGCTTTTTGCTATATCAGGTGTACCCTATGATTCACAACTCAAAGGGAAGAGCCATTAGGGAGCATACAAGCTACGGTCATGATTGTAATATAATGGAGCCTTACTTCAAACCACCATGGGAGGTCATACTCTCATCACAGAAGTTCTACCAAGCCATGCGAGGACACCCACATCCTTGCATGATATTGAAGTTGATTTTTGTTTATGTGAACATAGTAGAACACTTGATTTTACATTGGCTCTTTTATGAGCTAGAGTTTTCTAATTTGTCACCTCCAACAAACAATTATGGAAGGTGGATAGATTGGAGTTTGCTTTAATATTTTAAAGATTGAATTTCATTTAAACAGTTTTAGATTTCTCCTTAATTTGAGTTAATTTGATTTAAAATTAGAATCATATTTTGATGGAAGTATCCCCTCTGGTTGAAATCATCATTCAACATGGCCATCATCGGGGTATATGAGTTTGCTTGATTATTTGAATATATTTAAGAGCTTTAAATCCTATCAAATCTGTTTAACTCCTAATAGAGGATCATATCTACTATCACATGATAGAATTAACTTCTCAGATATTTTAATAAGTTGAAAATTTTATAATAGATTTTTAGGTTTTGTTAACCTGAACCCAGTCCTATGACTAAACCATGAAGCAACCCACAGAGCATCCTCGGACACTTGAATCTAAACATTCAGCATAGTGTCGAGGCCTATGGGTGTATTTAAAAATGCCTTAATTAACACCTTCTCTTCACTTGTACGATGTGTTGCGAATCCGGTGGCATTAAAGGTGTTGTAAATTGGTCTAATATCTTATTAAATTTTTTAGATTAATATTTAATTGATTCCAAGTTGACTAGTCTTTGAATATTCAATAGATTTTTGCCTATAACAATTCTCAAATTCATCACCAATTATACTCAATTTCTTCTTAATCTAATTCGAGTATTTGATAAGGCGATGAATACAATTCAAACATTTCATAAGGATTCATCACTTATGCTTATCAGCAATCATACGATCTCATGAAAAGTCTCTGATGAATTCTTTAATTTTTTTCAATTTATTTGAATATGGTATAAGAGTGTATCTTAATTCCAAGATGCTCTCTTGTGCTTTGATTTGATGTCCAATTGAGATTCTTAGTTCTTTGACATCAGGCCTAATTCTCAATAACTCATTAGTCTTATGATCTCTTGTCTATGAATTTAATACTTAGAGTATTCAATAGGAGGCTCTATTCACATAAACAAAAATCAACTTCAATATCCCTAACTCTACATTAGGTTTCATTTTAAAGAACAACTGGACTTCTAGTTTTGTTATAATTTCCTTTATGAATTTAACATTGAACTCCCCCTATCTCAGTTAAAACTTGTCTAGTTCTCCCTCATTTTGTTTGAGAAATTTACGAGAGCATGGACTCACTCACTTAATTTCTTATTGTGAGAGTAGGTGTTGACCTCACTTTTGAAGTGAGCTTTCAACTTCTCCATCTTAGACATAGGACTCTGTTGACCTCATTTTTAGAATGAGCTCTCAACCCCTCCATATTAAACATAGGACTTCTCTTAAACTTTAAGAGTTCCTTAGTCTTAAGACACATCTAGTGATTAGGTGGACACTCCCCTAGCCCTATAAGACTTAGAAGAGTTAGCCATAGGAATAGGTCATGCCTTAGGGGTGTTAGGAAAATTTCCTTCCCTTAGCTTAAATCATTCCCACTTTTCTTCATTCAAGTCAAACTACAAATCAATTCTATTTGATTTTCTCCAAAATCAAATCAATTCCATGATTCAAATCCATGATTGAAACCAATGATCAAAATCCATCAAAAGAAATTCTTAAGTTCAAATTTTCTAAGTCCTTAACCCTTTCTTAAGGACTTAGCCAAAATCATGATCTAAACCTATTCAAACCTTTAAGATTTTCTCATAATTTATTTATATTCTCATTTATATTCCTATATATAAATGAAATATAAAGTCAAACCCATCAAATCAAACTCAAAATTCCAAATTAATTCATGAAAAGTTTCTTAAGTTCCTTTAATTTTCCATTAAAGGACTTAGCCAAAATCAATTCTAAAACTTGATCCAACCTATTCAAATCCATGGCATTTTTTCAATTATATCCTCATTTATATTCTCCTATATAAATGAAATATAAATATAAATCAATTAAATCCAACTCAAATATTTAATTCCAAATTTAAAATCCTTGAAATTCCCTTAAATCCCTTAATTTTTCATTAATGGATTTAACCTAAACTTTGACCAAACCTATTCAAACTCATGGGATTTTCTCAAAACTTGTTTATATTCTCATTTATATTCACATATATAAACGAAATATAAATATAAATCAATCAAATCCAATCCAAAAATTAAATTTCAAATTAAAAATTACTTTAAATCCTTTAAATTTCCTTTAATGGATTCAGCCTAAATCATGATTAAACTCTTTCAAATTCTTGAAATTTTCTAATGATCCATTTATATTCGCTATATATAAATGAAATATAAATTCAAAACAATCAAAACCAATTCCAAAAATCAAACTCAAATAAATTCAAAATCAAATCTAAGCCTTTCAAGCCAAAATCTTGAACTTAGTCAAATCAGTTTCAAATAAAGCCAAATCTTTGAATTTCTCTCATGGTTCAATCAATCCTACAATCATGAGCTCATATATAAATCCAAACCTCAATCAAACTATCAAAACCTGAATCAAAAATCAAACCAAAAACCCTTTCATATTCTTCCTTTGAATATGAAATTTTCAAATGGATCAAAACTCATTTGACTTCAAACCACTTGTAAATGGATTAATATGTCAATCATAAGTCCATATACAAGATCAATAAACTTCAAATCAAGCTTTGACCAATCCATTTGACCCACTTTGGCTCACTTGACCCAAGGTAACCTAAAGTACCCTTATGAGCTAACTTTTGATCCAAATCAAATTGGATTGAACCAAAGTCATATATCCCTCTCATCATGATCAACAATCATCATGTGATGATCAATCAATCAAATTGGGTCAAACCAAGTCAAACCTAAGGGTTGACCAAGTCAACACTTAACCTAAAATGAAATCTTACATAGCCAAATTTCACCATGGGCCAAATTGATTGAAACCATTGATCTAAGTTCACTCATGACCTATGTTTGAACTTAACCAAGCCAACATTTGAGCCTAACCTAGCTCGATAGGCCCACTTGACCCAAGTCAACCCATTTTGACCTAAAGGGTCAAATGTGTCAAAACTTGTTCTAAGCCAAATTTATTGGAACCAATGTGTCAAGTCCAACCCAAATCACTTGTGGAACTTGACCAAAGCCTCAATGGGCCAACCAGATCCAACCTAGCCCAATTGACCTTAGACCCAACATGACCTAAAGGGGTCATGTTGAGCCAAAATTGAACTTAACCCAAATTGATTCAAAATAAAGATACTAATCCACTCCATATAATTAACCTAACCTAAACCTACCCTTGACTTACCTCGAATAAGTCAAATGGGTCAAATAGGTCAACTTGACCCATTTGACCTAAATGAATTCATATGAGCCATAACCAAATCTATACCAAATTGAATCAAACTAAAGCCACCAAAACATTTCATAGGAACTTGCCAACCCTTATTTTGACCCAATTTGACCTATTGGTCAACTTGACCCAAGTTGACCCATTTTGACCTAAATGGGATAACATGAGCCAAACCCTATCAAATGTATTCCAAATATAATGAAACTTGGCCAAACCTAGTTTCTCCACATACCCAACATGTCCAAAGTGGAAAAGAAAAGAAAAATGACCATTCTACCCCTAGGCCATACAAAAAATTTTGGCCTAGCCTATGGGTATTTTGGTCATACCCTCTTCACAATCACTTGAGGCTTTCTTAAAAGCTCCAGGGGACTTAGTGATGAGTGGTGCACCCAACCCAATGGGTTTGGGTCAACCATTTGGCCTACAGACCAAACTAAATCACTTAAAGCAAAAATGAATTTTCAAATTCCCTCTTAAGTTCAAATTCAACAAATGGGAAGTTGGCAATCCATTCCTTGGGTCAAACCGACCATGTGCACACTCAAAACAATCAAAACAAACTCTCCAGTCTTAGCAATTGGATCAAAATGGAAAAGAATGGTTCATCAAATTGTCATAGGGGGAGATATACTCCCCCTAATTCAATGAAATTTCATTTGATTCTCTATCGATTGAAGCCTAGGAACCCTTAGTAATCATCAGAGAGCATTCCCAAGGTCTTGAGAGAGGATTATAATTCTTCCTTCTTGGTTTTGCACAGTGCAAAATATAGGGGAGGTGGAGTGAATTGCTAACTTTCTTTACACTTGATCTCCTTCCAATTCCTTCTACACACTTCTTCTAAGGACCAATCTGAGCTCACTGAAGCTCACATTGGAGTTCCCATAGCAAGAAGAGGATCAATTCAATCAAAGTAGAAGCCCAAGAAATGTGGTGTTGGTCCACCCATTGATCCACTCAATCCCAAGGCGTTGGAATTTCAACAAGGCTTCATCTCCACCAGACAAAACTACCTCATCGATCTCGAGCACCGGTGATCTCCTCTAGTGAGGTATGGAATTTTCTGACCACTTAGCTTAGGAGGTGTTGGTAATTTGTTAAAGAAATATTCATGGCATGTAAAATCCACCATTGGATAGATTTGTAATTATGCTTAGATGGTGTGGGTTAATTTTTGTATGATTTCATGCTAGATCGGACTTGGATCAAGGACGATCTCCATTGATCTTCAGGGAAGAACTTAGCTCATCTCAGCCATCCATTCATGTATTTTAGATGGACGGTTGAGATTATTTAGCACATTTAGTAAATTCATTTATCTATTTTAACCGCGGGTGAATCCTTAGCTGTCTGATCCTTGATCGGACGACCAAGGATATAAGTGTGTGCACCGCTGCCGCCATTTAGGATGTGACATTTAAGTCACCCCCTTATAGCATGATGCATGTAAAGCACGCTGACTACCACCGCCACATGTTGCATCGTGAGCTAAGGATTAAGAAGATATTAGTTAAGCCATTAATTAATTCTTAATTAATCCTTGGAACTTCTAAAATTTATAATTCCCTCTAGAAAAATAAAAAAAATAAAAGGAAAAAATGCAATGGAAAGATAATTTTATCTAGAATATTTTAAAAATGATATCAATGGATTTTGAATGACGTTTTTCTCTGAATTTAAGTTTCTTTGGGAATTTTAATTAGCCAATTATCCTTTAATTAGGTCATTAATTAATTTCAAATTTCTAGAGTTCATTTTAGGGGATGACCTCTACCTCCCCTAATTTTCTTGAGATTTATTGAGGGCTAAATTGAGGAAATTGCTATTTCATTCTCTAATTACTCCTTTCATGTAATTAAGGATAATTAGGGTATGATTAGTTGATTTACCCTATGATTAGGGTCAATTAAGGTTAGATCCAGTATAAGAGGTTTATGAAATAATCTTGGGGCATTTCCCCTAAGCTATTCCCTAAACCTCCTTTTCTATCCTTAATCTCCTTTTAATTAAGGGTTAATTCATTAATTATCCCCTTAATTAATTTTCAAAAATTCTAAAAAGTTCCAAAACTTAATTAATCAACTTTGGATAGATTCTTAGGTGTTTAATAGACTAAGTTTAATTAAGAAAATCAAAATCCCTTTCATAAGTGTGAAAGGGTATTTTAAAATTACTTAAGCTAAACCCCTTAGCTTAATTAACTTTTAATTATGAGCCAAATTACATTAGGCCTTTTCATTATTAGGTGAATTACAAATTTAAATTTCTTATGGGTTTTATGTCATCTCATTGGCACATAATTACTTAGTTAATTCTTCTAAGGTGGTGTAGCTAAGGGTTAATTATGCCACTTAATTTATACCTTAACATAATCAACACATAAAAATGGATCTAATTACCTAAAAATTAAACAAAATATAAAACACATGTGGGAATGGGTTAGGAATAACAAACTCATGTGACCTTTTCAAAATTAAATCAAACTTCAAACTAAACAAAAAATCATTTTGAAATTCACTTTGATTTATTCTAAATTTTCTTATTCTATAAGAATGTCTTTAGGATTTAAGTTAAGTGAGTTTTTTTACATGCTTTCATTGCTTTGGATCTTTCCCAACATTTTAAATTGTATGTCATGTGATTCGTGCATTCATAATTTCATGTTTCAAATTTTAAAATGAAAATTGTTCACTTTATTTCAAATGTGCATGTTTGGCTAAAGTAAAATATGAGTGGCTATTATCACTACTAAAGTTAAATTATTTTCAAAAATACATAAATCAAATGCCAAATTCTGAAAGTCTGCTATTCATATCTTAATTATAAGCTTGCATGTGAAACATTATAAAGGTATGCTTTGTATAGGTTTCCTTTCTTTCCTATGTTGGCATAATTTTGAGTAGGAATTTTGGTGAGATATAAGGTTCATTTGAAAAGGACCTAATGCTTACCTAATCTCATTTCCTATTCATCCCTATGCTATCATGTAAAAGGAGTTACCTACACTTACATACATAAATTACATAAATAAAATAAATCTATTAAACAACTTTTGCATATTCCTTATAACTTATACCTCTGGTTAACAATGATGCTATACTCACTTATGCCTTTCTTACTTTCATGTATGTATGTAAAATTTTGGATAAGGAAAACCTTTTCTACTTAAGAAAAATCATGCATATTCAACTTCTAAATTTTATTAAATGGATTACTTATCATGCATCATAAAGTGTGTTAACTACTCTCATTTGCATGTATAGATATGCTTAGGTTCTATCCATATGCATGTTATATATGTTGGAAAAGAAATGAGGTAATGTGTGTTATGTGAATTTTGATTCATTTTATTTAATCTTAAAATGCCTTTCTTTTTGAATAGGTTTGTTTAGGGTTTGTCTAAACTTAGGATTGATTAAAAGATGTAATCAAAATAGTCATCAAAATGAAACTAAAATATGAGGCTACTTTAGAAAATTACTTAAGGTTAGGGAAGGAAAGAGAAGTTCTCTTCTCTTTCCCTCTCTTCATAACTTAGTAATTAATTATTGGTTTCACTTAAACCAAATTAAAACATAAAATAAAATTAACCCAAAACACTTAAACAACTTAAATGAAACCCTCCTCTAAATTGAACATGTTCTTCACACTTAGAAAATTTAAACCTAAAGACGTAGTTAAGCATACCACACAAACCTTCAAAGCACACACATTAGCCTAAGTCACCACTTCTAGCCTTAGGTTAGGTCAGTGCATGGTTTGATGTTATGTTTTATTTTGTGATATATATTTTAGACTGGATATTAGGGTGTAGTAGAATGAAAAAGACCTAAATCAAAAAGAAAAAATCTTTAAGACTTCCTCCTTATCATTTTCGTGATAAGGAAAGGTTCATCCTAAAAAAATAAATCATTCATAAAGAACTTTGATTTTTCAAAAGCACCTTTTTCAAAAATGCACTTAATAAAATATTTTCCACAAAATTTCTTCACCCTCATTTAACAATTCATATAATTATTACATGTTGGGATTTTCAAAATAAAACTAATAACATTTTCCAAAATTAGAAATGAATATTGTCTTTCAATTCACTTTGATGAAGATTTCATTTTCAAAATAAAATAAACAATCATCTTTTTCAAAACTCACAATAATCATAAAACTTTTCAAAAAGCACACATGAATTCTTCTATTCAATACATTCACACTTATTGAATGGAATGTTCATTTGTAAAAAAAAATTAAAATTTTTAAAAAGCACACATGAACATCCTCGTTTAATTTATTAAATGAAGATTTCATTCTCAACTAAAAATAATATATCATTTAGGAAATCCCACTTAAACATATCCCACATATAGTTTAATTTGGAATTCCTCTCTTTCAAAAATCAACAATCACACACAAAAATTTTATATTTCAAAAATAAAATTGATCTCCATTCTACATACTTAAATTTGTTGAATGGAGGTCCTCTTTTCAAAACATCAAAATCAGCAATAATATTTCAAAAATTTTCCAAACATACATTTGGAATTTTATTTAGCATAATTAAATTTGATAAGCGAAGTTTCCAAATCTAAAATTAAAATCAATGATCATATTTCAAAATTTTTTCAAAACACATTTGAAATTTCATTTAGCATAATCAAATTTGATAAGTGATGTTTCCAAATTCAAAATCAAAATCAACAATCATATTTCAAAAATTTTCTAAACACATTTTAGAACTTCATTTAACATACCTAAATTTGTTAAGCAAAGTTTTCAAATCCAAAATCCAAAAATTTTCTGAACACAGTTTGGAACTTCATTTAACATACCTAAATTTGTTAAGTAAAGTTTCCAAATCCAAAATCCAAAATTTTTTTCAAATACATATTTTGAACTTCATTTAGCATACTCAAATTTGTAATGTAAAGTCTCCAAATCCAAAATCAAGCATTTTTCTAAACACATTTTTGGAACCTCACTTAACATACCAAAATTTGATATGTGAAGTCTCCAAAGTCAAAACAATAACTTTCTAACACCTTTGGAACTTCTTCCCTTAGCATGCCAAATTTTCTAAGGAGATGTTTCCATTTTCAAAATCAAAAATGAAATCAAACTTTTAAACACACCATTTGGAATTTCATTTAGCATACTTAAATTTTCTAAGTGAAATTTCTATTTCACAAAACTAAGTGGGATTTCATCTTTAGCATACCAAATTTACTAAAGTTGAATCTCCACTTTCAAAACACTTAGGATTCCCTTAGCATACCAAATTTTCTAAGGATCCTATCCTTCTAAAAAAATCAAAAATTTCCAAACAAATGAAACACTTAGGATTTTCTTAGCATACCTAAATTTGCTAAGAATCCTATTTTTCAAAATTAAATAAAATACACTTGGATTCTTCACTAAGCATACCTAAATTTGCTAAGTAAGAATTTCAAAATTTTTCAAAATCAAAATAAAACAAAATTTACAATCATTTTAACTTTACTTAGCATACTTAAATTTGCTAAGTAAGTGAAATTCCAAAACATTCAAACAAAACAAAATCATTTGGACCTTACTTTAACATACACAAATTTGTTAAAGGAGATGATCGTCCAAATCACAAAAATTCAAATTCAAAACATCAATGAACCTATGGAAGCATCCTATCAAATAAATTTTGAATCCATATTTTAACATACCTAAATTTATTGAAGTTTGGATTCATTTTCGAATTTCTCTTTCAATCAATCATTCCAAATCTATTTGAACCCCACTTAACACTTCCAAGTTGTTAAAGGTAGGTTCAAATTTTCAAAATTCAAAATTCAAAATCTATGGAGAGATGAAAAATGTAAGTAAGTTCTTTTCACCAATGCATTCGCTTTACTATAGTCAGTTCCATGGAAGGTTCCCAGAAAATTGTCTTTACTTTCTCCCACGGTATGGATCTAGCTCTAGCTCAGGATGACTTCCCTCATCTAAACAATACCCACTTGATCCATTTCGGCCAAGGATTTGAGGGGGCCAGGATCACTTGTGAGGGAATTCCCCTCACCACCGTCGATAGGAAGGAGGTGACCAGGCAGAAGCCAATCATCAGGATATACCTACCATATGATTCAAATGTATCCTCATTGAAGAGGAAAACTGTGGTAGTACCACAGACTTTGGTTGTTACAGTATCGATAGTATTGACAGTTCTAGTTCTAGTTGTAGCTCTTCCTAGAGTTTCCCATGTTGTCTCGGTGTGGGCTAGCACCCTACCATCTATACCCTCCAAGGGTAAGGCTCCCCTGGTTTTAGGGCTTGCCTCCCCACATTCTAGCTCAGATTCTCTCATTCTACATACCCAATCTAACAAGAACCTTATGGTCAAACGGTTCCCACACTCGACAGAGAGAGCTGAGCTACCACAGACCATGGATGAGTCTCCCATGATCACTTCACCACTAGTTATGGAAAACTAGTTTCATCCTCTCGATTAGATAGAGGATTCGAGGATCCATTCTCCTCCAATGGTGCACTTGGGTTTCAGGAGTAGGAGGTCGTACGCTGACCTCTGCTCTGTTCTACGCCAAGTAGGCAGAGCATACGGACGCTCAGAGTCTGGTACCCAGTTTGATCTTCGATCTGTTATCCTCCGTAGCGTAGGAAGGCAAATCCATCAGGAAAGGGCCCGTGAGGCTAATACATCACTGTGGAGAAAATTTTCTATATTGGGGGGAGTCACCTTCTAAATCTGTAGGTGAGAAATGAAAGAGGCAACACCCTATATAGAAATTCATCTTGGTAAGATGCCATGCAGATCTGTAGATGTACTTATTCAGATGTTTAGATACATCATCAAGGAAATAGTGCACTATTTCAAAAGATGGAAGTCACTATCCTTTAATAGAACCAGTCACCTCAATAAGGATTCTTAAGAATGATGGGTTTGCATATGTACCAAAGATTCTTCCCCTACTTTACATGAAAAAGTAAAGTAGGATTTATTTTAAATCGGGTTCGTTAAGTTTTCTATAGGGGCAAGCCCCCATTGTTAATTACATCCTAAGGACATGATCTCTTAGGAAACCTCTTGATTAAGAAAAATGATCATTATCTCTGAAGATTTTAATAGGAAGGAATATCAATTGATTGGTTTGTATTTATAGATCAAATGGGATTGATCAAAAGAGGGAGTTATTATCGATGCTAAAATGGGAAATAAATAGGAGATGCCCATGATGCTAGGAAACCTAGTGAGCATCTCAAACTATCTTAAAATTGGGCTTTATATTTTAGAAATTGATTTAATTTATTTGAGTTGTATTTTTCATTAGAATTTTAGGAATTAAGATTCCTTAACACAAGATTAAAGAAATTCCTAAGAGATGAGGAATTATGCTTATAGTCCATAAAAAAAAAGAGCAACCTTAGAACCTAAATCTAGGGAGCTTCGACGAGGGATAGAAGCACAACCTAAATTTAAGGCAAAAAGTGGGTAATTGGTTTGTCTCCACGAGAGAGAACAAACCACCTGACAGCTTAGAATTACAACTGCCTAAAGGTGGCCATCAACTAACTCCTCCTATGATTTTAAAAACATGTAGGCTAGTCTTTATGCATATGCAAGATAGCTACACTATTTTTTTATTTAGAAAAAGACTAAGTCCTTAAACTCACTCCTTAAAGAGACTTGATCATGTAAAGGGCATGCTTCAAATGACCTAAATGTAATGCATTCTAAATTTCATTTTATTTCATTTTTGGACAATCTTTTGACTCAGGCTAATAGAATTTTTTATGACTAATGCATGAGAAATTAGATTATTGGCCAAAATCAGTGAGAAGGTAGAAGGTGAGTTTCCACCACGGCCCTCAAAGGCCAAGCCGGGTTCTCTAAAAAAGGTGGAAGCCCTCCAATCAAGAGTGAAATAAGATGCATGATATTATAAAGAGATGCTCATCAAGCTAAGGGGTTGTTAATTCTTTTATCTTGATTTTAATCCTAAGCTTTAGGTGAGGTTATGAGTTGTTTAGTTTTAGTTTGAATTGTTAAGTTGGGTAAAAGATTTATTTTTCTCTAAAGAGCTTAATCCACATTCAGGCCATACATAAAGGAAGAAATAAACTAGGAAAAATATACCACTTAACACAAAAGCTAAACATATTATTAAACAATTTATAAAGTTAATCGTAAAAAAGGTCATTTTTGGTCGGGCACCACCGCACAAACCCAAAAATATCAAATGTGGGTAGCCAACCTCTACCATTATACAACCCAGATTACAAATGGATTGAATTATAATTTAAGCAAAGGAATTCATTGTTATGGGGGTCTTCAAGCTTTATTCTTCTTTCTTCTTTCTTTCTTTTCCTTTCTTATTTTCTTCTTTGGATCTTCCTTTGGATGGTTTAATGGTAGATGCTCCAAGGCCTCACATGGTGCACAAGATAGGATCTTATGACCATTGCTCATCCTAATCCCCCATTACAACTCATTCCAAAATCCTATTTATATAAATTTTCACATGAGAAAGAAAAGGAAAATCTAACTGACACTTGCAAAATAAAGGTTAGTCAAATCACACCACATAAATCCCAAGCATCTATAATGGACTTATCACCCCCACACATGGGTGACTAAGTCCACCTAGAATATGGATTATCCTAAGGGGTATTAGCACCTACAAACAAGAAGCATTTATATTTTTATTTGTGATAGTGCCCCTTAAGCACAATCCCTTGCATAAAAGAATAGTTAGACTAAGTACATCCTACCATTCATTCTACAAGAATACACCCTAACATCCAATCTAAAACATTTATCATAGAACAAAACATAACATCAAACCATGCATCGGCCTAACCTAAAGCTAGAAGTGCTAACTTAGGCTAATGTGTGTGCTTTGAAGGTTTGTATGGTATGCTTAGCTTAGGACTTTAGGTTCAAGTTTTCTAAGTGTGAAAGATATGTTCAACTTAATTTAAGTTGTTTAGTGTTTTGGGTTATTTTTATTTTATATTTTAATTTGGTTCGAGTGAAACCTACAATTAATTACTAAGTTATAAAGATAGGGAAAGAGAAGAGAACTTCTATTTCCTTCCCTAATCCTTAAGTAATTTCTAAGGTAAGTTCACATTTTAGTTTCATTTAGGTAAATGTTTTGATTACATCTTTTAATCAATCCTAAGTTTAGACAAAACTCTAAACAAGCCTATTCAAAAAGAAAGGTATTCAAGATAAAATAAAATGAATCAAAATTCACATAACACACATTACTTAAATTCTTTCCCAACATATATAACATGCATATGGATGGACCCTAAGTATATCTATACATGCAATGAAAATAGTTAACCCACTTTATGATGCATGTTAAGTAATCCATTTAAGAAAATTTAAAGTTGATTGATGCATGATTTTTCTTAAGTAGAAAAGATTTTTCTTATCCAAAATTTTACATACATGCTTGAATATAGGAAAGGCATAAGTGAGTACAGTGCTGTTGACCTGATTTTTGGAGTGAGATCTTAACCTCCCCTCCTTATACTTAGGACTTGTCTAGACACTAAGAACTCCTTAGTCATAAGGCACTTCTAGTGATTAGGTGAACATTTAACTTAAGCATAGAGACTTAGAAGTGTTAATCATAAGGTTAGGCTATGTCTTAAGACTTAAGGAAATTACCTATGCTATAGCCTAAACCCAATCTAGATACACTTTCTCAAATCAAACCCAGATTCAATTATCAAACCAAATCTCAAATTCAAATTCAAATTCCAAATCTAATTTCAAAATTTGACTCCAAATGATTGAAACCCAAAATCAAATTTAAATCCAAGACCCTTCCTAAGCTATATGAACCACATTCATAAGCTTAGCCAAAACTCTCTTAGATCAAATCAAACTCAATTGATCTCTTTATAAATAAACTACTCCTTCATTTATATTCACAAATATAAATGAAATCCAAATTCAAATGACCAAAACTATATCAAAAATCAAATCCAAACTCAATATAAACCCTTTAAGCCAATTCTTTGGACTTAGCCAAATTCTATCTAGATCAAGTCAAAACTAATGAACTTTCTCTTCAATCAATCATTTATTAAATTATCTGCCCAAATATAAATGAAACCTACAATTATCAAATCAAATCAACCAAGTCAAAACCCCAACCTTTTGACTTAAAAATTTCAAATGAGCCAAAATCCCTTAGACTCTAAATTGATTATCATTGAATTTATATTTCAATCTAGGGCTCATATATAAGTTCAACTAAACTTGAATCAAACTAAAAACAAACCAATTGGCCCACTTAGGTCCACTTGACCCTGTTGACCTACAACTATGTGCCACATTAAATTAAATAAATAAGGTGGATTTTAAAATCCCTTAAATTGCGATCCAAACCGATCAAATTCATTTTTGACGATCGATACAAATATTAAAATGAATTAATCAAAAATTTTGAATCAATTAAGGACGATCGGATAATTAAAATCAAATTATCATGAAATTGTGCGCATATCGAAGTCGGGAAGCCCCGATGACATCTAAACGACCTCCGTTCGCAAAATAAATCACGCCGTCATCGCCGAAATGTCGAAACCTATCAAACAACACCTTCCGCGGTCGAATCGGGAAAGTATGCAGGTCGATTAATTTTAATACACAATTTAGACTTGAATTTACTTCGACCATCGCCGACATTATTTAAACGACCTCTGATCACGAAATTGATCACGCCATTGCGTTTGGCACAACTGAAATACCCTAAATTGACACCCATATTGCTAGGGTTTGTCAAAAGTAATAAAATCGCAATTAAAATGACTAACAGCAGCTTAATCCACTAATTACCTCTTAATCACACATTAATTTCCTACCTAACCCCGCCGCCCACTCAACCAATCAAGGCTTAGCACCGCCATTTCTGATTGGTCACCGTTTAGGCAACCAATCGAGATGTGCCAACTAAGCCCTAAAAAAAAAAAAAAATAGTTTCATTCTCGCGGGCGGCTACTTGACACAAAGGGGATTTTATTATTTTTGAAAAGAGTTCCTTTCTCGACTCCCTCTCAGCTCCCTCTTGCTTCCTTTGACGGCTCCTCAGGCTCCCTCCTGACGACTCTGGCTCCCAGGCTCTCCTCCTCCTGGGCTTCCTTCGACTCTCTCTCCTTCTCAGACAGCTCTCCTCTTTCAGGCCCCCTCCTCTCAGACAGCTCCTCTTCAGACTCTCTCCTTCACTTCCCCTTGGGCCTCTCCTCAGACTCTCTTTTCTCTCAGACGGCTCCTTCACTCTTCTCTCAGACGAGCTCTCTTGACTCTGGCTCAGACGAGCTCTCTTTCCTTCGACTTCCTCTCTCAGAGCTGATTTCAGGCCTCCTCAGACTCTTTCCTTGCTCGATTTGACCTCCTTTGACTCCTTCTTCTCTCAGATGAGAACTCTTCCTCAGACATCTCTCGGCTTCTCAGAGAAAGAGTCTGCCCTCTCCGGCTCCCTCACTCTTCCTCCTCCCGATGACGGCTCCCCTTTTAAACTCCTCCTTCTCCCTCTCTTAGTGAATCGACACCTCAGCCATTTCTCTCAACCTTAATTTTTCTTTGAGCATTTGGGTATTAAAATTAGGCAAAAGTGAGCTTTATTTTGTGCTTAAATTCATGCTAGCTTGCTGGAAATGGGTTTTGGATGTTGTATGGCCTAAACCCTATGTTTACATTTTGTCATCTATGAAATTGCAAGCATTTGTTTGGCTGAAATTTCTATTTGGAGGATTTTGTTGCCTAGATCTCACTAGCTGTTGAAAATGGGTTTGAGATATTGTATGGACCCTATGTTTACATTTTGTCATCTATGAAATTGCAAGCATGTGTTGGCTGAAATTTCTATTTAGAGGATTTTGTTGCCTAGATCTCACTTGCTAGCTTGCTAAAAATGGGTTTGAGATATTGTATGGCCTAAACCCTATGTTTACATTTTGTTATCTATGAAATTGCAAGCATGTGTTGGCTAAAATTTCTATTTGGAGGATTTTGTTGCCTAGATCTCACTTGCTAGCTTGCTAAAAATGGGTTTGAGATATTGTATGGCCTAAACCCTATGTTTACATTTTGTTATCTATGAAATTGCAAGCATGTGTTGGCTGAAATTTCTATTTGGAGGATTTTGTTAGATCTCACTCACTTGCTTTTTGGAAATGGGTTTGGGATATTGGGAAATCTATGAAATGGCCATCTAGAAATGTAATACATGCTGAAATCACTTACTTTTCTTTATTGGGGAGTCTATGCCATGCTAGCTACTTCCTTTAGATTTCATTTGCTATACCTCTTGCATATCTTTCTCGATAATGCTTCTTTATGATCTTAATATGTCATGCTATCAAATTTTAGCGGTGTCTCACGATATACCACCTATGCACTTTCTTCGTGGTGGGCGTGCAGGTTTCTCATGGCAACCCCTGGGGAGAGCCGGAGGTGTTGTTTTGTAAGTATGAAGATGAAGATTCATATAGGATTCATGCTTATATTCTTGCAAGATTAACAGGAAAGATACGCCGCTATATCATGCATCCCATGCACGCCTTTCTTGGCGTGGTGGCAAATAAACTTTCGCCGAGTCTCATGACACCTACCATGCACTTTCCGGGTGGGAAGGCTACCTCTCAGCCCTATGTGGGATGACGGGAGGTAGAAAATTTAAAAAAAAAAAAATGCTTAAGTATTTTATGTGCATATGCTTATGTGTTTCTAACTCACTTTTCATCTCATATGACACCTATGCAACAACTATTCATGCTTATTTTGATGAATGTTGAATCTTTCTAGTCCCCTTTGCATGCTTAACATGTGTATGAAGTGTGACAAATAGAATACAAATGGATGCTTATGCTTGTGACATGTATTTTGATGTCGGGTTCTAATACCCTACTTAGCTTGATATGCTATTAGACATGCTTAGAACACATGCTTAAATACATGTTTAACATGTTATCTTTTACTCCATATGTCCATTTTCACATTGATCTACACATGATTATAGAAACATGGCAAAAAAAAAAGGGTATATCAAGGGGAAGACATACATGAAATGAAACATTTTGACATGACATGAAATACACTTAGACATATGCTCAAACATAGGTTTCTCCCTACTTTACTTATCATTTCCACCATGATTTATATACATACATGAGACATAGGGAAGACTTGAAGTAAACACATATGAAATGAATCAAATCTATCATATGACATGGCATCCATCACAAAAAATAATTAAAGGGGAGAAGGGTGAAAACTTACAAATCTTTATGACACTTTCTAAGCAAGAACTCAAACTTGTGAAATCAAGGGAGAGAAGGAAAGAAATTAGAGTAGGAAGTGTGTGAGGATTTTTGAGAAGGAATTCCCTCTTATTTATAGATTTTATAGCCTCCCTCTTTTCTCATCTATGGCTATCATCTTGACACATATGGTGCCTTGTCATAAAATGCATGCAAGGAGGTCATCTATGTTAATGCCATTTGTCATAACCCTATGCACATGCATGGACATGTGGCATGCCCTCATACACTCTCAAAATAATTGCCCAAATTCATTTTTTTTTTTAGGCTCATCCACTTATGATCATATGGGCCTCCAAATCAATTATTTTCAGCCCCTTATGCTTGCTGATTTTGTTACATAAGGAGGTGATCTTGGGCTCAAATCAAATGCCTAAACTCATTATAGGCCCATCACTTTATATTTGATCAAATAGGCTTCCAAAATAATTTATTCCACCCCATACCTTGTTGATTTGTGACTTAAAAGGGGGGTTTTGGCTAAAATAGTATGCATATTATATTTTCCAAAAGAACAGATGTTATACATCCGGTTGGTCTTGACCGTCGTTAACAAAACTCAAAATCATATTGAAACCTAAACTTGCAAATTAAACCTAAATTTCAATTAGACATTTAATGTCCATACAATATTTTAAAAGAACATATACTGTATGTATATTGAAATGTTCAAACATTAGGGACATGTGCAAGTTAGGTATAAGACAAAAGAACAGATGTTATACATCCCGGTTTGGTCTTCGGACCGGGTCCGGGTTAACAAAACTCAAAAGTTAAAATTTGACATCGAAACTTCAACATTAGACATCTTAATGTCCATGCAATTTTCAAAAGAACAGATATTCATATGCATGTTGAAGTAATTATTAAATCAAAAGGACATATACTACACCCCTTGGTCTTGACCGGGTCCGTTAAAAAACCTAAAAATTTGATATTATAAGAATTTCAAATTAATAATATTTGAGAAGCTAATTTTGTCATATACAAGATATGAATCAACATAGATATAAAATTCAAACTCGGAAGAAAAGTCCCAAACCCGATCCTCTATGTTCAAACTAGAGTGGACAAGGTTTTGAAGGATTATACTTCTTGAGATGATGAATTTAGACCCGATCCTTTGTAAAAAATCAGATAGAGTAGACAAGCTCTATTAATTGATGTTAACCCTAAGATCCAGAAGGGCAATTACCATTAAAAATTTCAATGATAAATGATCATATATTCAAATCAAAATCAATTATAAATGATCAAAATCAAAGAAAATAACAAAATATAAATAAATAAATAAATGAAATGAATTATTTAAATTAAAACTAAAAAAGTAAATAAAATAAATCCACCCTCCGAATTGTTTGTCGACAAATGGGAAAATTAAAGTCATTACATATCTACCTTCACACTCAAATATTCCTAAAGCCCGTAAGGACGTGGTCCGTGTCCTTTGTCCGCGTGATTTTGCCACGATATGGCACCACATAAATAGCGGTTATGACCTGAGCCCTCTGACCGGGTGGTTCACCGCGATATGGCACCACTAAATTACACCAGTCCCACCGTATGTTCCCAACGCTTTGCTCTTTGAAATGTAAAATATATTTGCAAAAAAGCCCAAAAGTGTTAGCTAAGGTTGACTTATATTTGTCCCCTTAGACAACTCCACCCTGTGTCTACAAGGACACCTTGGACGACGTAACCCATGTGTCGACAAGGATCCTTCGGTCGACGACCACCTCCTGACCCGGATGACAACGGGATGAGAACCATGGGATCTTGATCGCGTCATCCTTCCCACAAAAGTTTTATGTTAAAATAATAAATTTCATAAGTTCTAAACTCCACTCACGCAATTATATACTGCTCTTAACGATTCATTGACTTAATCAAAAGTGCTCTCTCAAGATTGGGAGGGATAATTAACTATTGGGCTTGCCTATAGGAAACCCGAACAGATATAAAAGTTCTCACCAAATGAGAATGAAATCTCTGGGTAGTGTCTTATCTACTATTCATCTGCCTTCTGAAATTATCACCGACACCTAAACAACTCTTTCTTTTTTATCGAAAGATGTGGTTTTTGATCCCATAGATTTCGGCGACTACTGGGATAGGTTTCTCTTTCCATCTTTGGCTAGTCAAATCTAAGTTATAATCGCAGTAGAGTATATAGATAAAAAAAATGAAAATGAAATGGGAAACGATAAGTTAAACTTGACAACTTAAAAGCTTGCTACTCAAAGTATTAAGTTATTTGAGATTTTATTTAGTGCATATGCTTAGTATTCTTTATCGCCCACATTTTTGGAAGTAAGGTGATAGTGCAGTTATTTTAATTGCTAATTTTTACCTTTAAACCCAGAATGGCATTACAGAACATACCTTACTCTACTCTTGGCGCGCCAACATCCGTTTGGCCAACGCCATCATCAATGCTGGAAGCACCGGGGCTACCATCCAGTTTGGTAGCGTGGATTTCCCAGCCATCTTGAACGAGCAAGTTGCTAGGCCTCAACTTGCTGAAGTGCAAACTCGCCCGCACGCCATGTGCAACAATCTCTGAAAAGGCCCGCTAAAGTCATGACCCCTACTGTAGGGTCACTTCAAAAGAAACAATCAGTCTTTGAGAGGCTTGACCCCTTGGAGACACCAATCATGAAGAGGGTTCTCTTTTGTCCCTCAATGCAATCCAATTGAACTCGGAGGCATGTCAAGCTTCTTCATCTGAGGCAAGCTGGAGAGGAAGAAGAAACCTTGAACTACGCTCAACATATTACCCGGTACCGACCAATCAATGGAACCGAAGAGTGTTCCAACCCACAAACCTTAAGTGGGTAAAATTTACCTGGTCGAGCCCTTCCTGGACCCAGTCGGTCTCCCTCCCGAGAGGATTCCCGAAACTATATCTGCACGAGTGCATCGAGTTCTCCAAGTTTCCAAAGAGAGAGGACTGATGAAAAGAAAATACCAGGGTCCTGTTATAAAAGATGCTAGAACTGCTCCTCCAAGGAGACCTCATCCCGTAACTCAAATGGCAGGACGCCGACCAATCCATGTCCCACACGGTGAACAGGTGTGACACTTGGACCATCGTGAATCCACCAAAGGTCCTGGAAAGGCAAGCGATAAGCCTAGGCCTAAAAGAAACCTAGAGCAAAGGCATGGCGTGACATCCGGGTGTGAATTCCAGATCCAACTCAAATCTACCAGCATTGGGAGCCTAAAAAGAGGGCCCCAATGATAAAGGATATGACGGTAGACACCTTGGAGAATCCTCCAGGGGATCCCATCATCAATCAATTCCATCCCATCAAGAAGAGGTTAACTTCCATCGAAGCCCTCTAACTGAAGAAATTTCAATTCCACACTTGGAGTCGGAAGTCCATTGGAGACGCATCTGAAATTAGTGTCCAAGAGGACAAAGAAGAAGAAGAAGAGGCAACAATTGTTGAAGTGGTGTATATGGTACAAGAAGTAGGTGAGCCATCTGGTATGTGCCAATATCAACATAGGCCATAACAAGATTCCTCAACCTCAAGAACAACAAAATGTTCAAACAGAGGAAGCATCCTCAGTCTTCGAGAGAGGAACAACAAGAAGAAGAAGAAAGGGAAGAAAATCCCACCTTCACGATACTACCACTCGTGAGACAAATTCCGATGAAAGCCAAAGATAAAGAAATCGCCATTGAATATGAAAATGAGCAAAATGATGATGTGATGATCAATGATGCTTAATGCGAGAAATACGGCGTCCAACACTGCCCCCCCAAATAATCATCAAGCCTCTAGAATGCCAACGACAATCCTCCAATAAATTTGATCTCACATGCTTCAAGGGTCCAAATTGAGCAAGCGAGGAAATAAATGAGACGACAACCCGCTTCTCAATATATAAACTATCTATATCTAAAGCGATGCCTCTCAACTTGATATTATCTTGAATGAGAAGATCGAGTCAAGAAGCGGCGTAAAAATTGGTGAGCAAAGGTCTATCCCCTGAGTATGATCAAATTCCATATCAAAGGGATATTCAATGCCAAAGTTCAATCTATTCGACGGGAATGGTAATCCCAAGAAGCAACTGATATTATCTTGAATGAGAAGATCGAATATAGTTTGAGCAGGCGAAAAATTGGTGAGCAAAAGGTAGCTCCTGCGGGTATGATCAAATTCCATATCCAAAGGGATATTCAATGCCAAAGTTCAATCTATTCGACGGGAATGGTAATCCCAAGCAGCATCTGGCCCAATTCAAAGCATCCTGCGGTAACACAGGGGGCAATGATGCATTACTATTCCGTCAATTCGTTAGTAGTCTAACTTCGACTGCTTTCGAATGGTATGCTGAGTTATCAAATGACTCAGTCAAGACTTTGCGACTTGAAAACATGTTGAAAAAAGTTCATTAAATGATCAAAAGATAACAATTCTTGATCTAGCCTTGAAGAGGAAGAAAAGAAGTCGGTTACCGATATATTACAGCGTTGATGAAATATGAGTATGAAATGTGAAGAAAAATGTGAACAAATACGATGCTAATTAACTGATAGTAACATACGAGCATTTATTTGGGGATTGGCTCAATACCACATTTAAGAGCTACTGATACAGGTATAATTTGAGAAATTAAATTATCCTCTGAAGGCCAGAAGATAAATCCAAAAGAGCAAAGCCTAGATTCAAAAGAAAGGTGAAACGATTTCACCTCATACAAGAAGGATAGAAGTGTTAGCTATAACACGTAGACAAAGAAAAGCTACCGCTCATCAAGAAAAAAACTGCTCAATCCTCGCTCCACAACCCAAGCTCATACTGAGGTAATGATAATTTCGAGGTCGCTTCAAGAAGGCGAAGCAAAGCAAACAAAAGGAGGGACTCAATCTCCACCCTAAAAGAAAAGTCAACAAAGAGTATTCTTTAAGAGGAAAGTAAACAAATTGTTTAAACATGCACTCAAAGTAGTCTCCAACTACAGAGTGTAAAAGACTAAGAGGCTGACAAATAATCCTAACTACCCATATGGTGCTGCCATCCTGAAGATTACATATTCAAAGATTGGCTAGAGTGAAAATATAGAAATGAATTCACACATTGGTTGAAAAGGTCCAAGAAAGAATCCACCAGTATAACCTCATCTCCAATATCAAGCAATGATAAAAAAAAGATCGGTCGATGATGAAGGATGGCAGAGCCTCTAAAAGAAAAAAAGAATTGATGCCTGTGTTCAAGTGGAAATCACCACTGAGCCTGTACTTGAGTTGAGACAAAACCTAAGTTATGGGAAGGCTAGTTCATCTCACTAGCCAAATACCGCAAGTGAAGGCTAAGAAACCCCGCCAAACAAAAAAAAAATAAATTAAAGTAAAGAAGGCAAGATAATGTTACTACTACTATCGATGGTCGCAACGAACACAAAGGATCATCAATAATATGGAAGATTATGTACAATCAAGAAGCGACCTATCACGCTTGCATTCATTTCAAATCTTCGATCAATGAAGAATAAGGGAAGAAGTCAAGAACTTCCACCGAGTCGATGATGCATGAATTGACAGAAATTTTAGAGAACTCGCTTTCCGATGAAGATGAATCGAGCTCACCATATCAACAAACATAAAAAATGTAAAGTTAAGGATCAATCTTCTTGTCTATCATTGACGGGCGTGATGCTAAAGAATCGAAGTCATCTCAAGATTCGATGCAAATGAAGTAGCTCAAGGCTTGAGAAGTGGTCGAAGTGCTACCATCCCAAAGAGAAAGAGCCAATGAATAAAGACAAAAGGAAAAGAAATTGAAGTCAATGAAAAAGTTATCCCTAAGGATTCAAATAAGAAGCCTTCATCAAAAGGGATCTACAATATTCTATCACATCTAAGGACTTTAGTGTATACTAAGCACTTCTAAGATCTCGAACACCTTAATTGAAGCTCTCAAAGAAAAGTTCAAGCATATTTTGTAACGCTAACGGAGACATGTTCAAGAGCCTCCAATCACACATTTTCGTAAGATGATCTAATGCTGACTACAGAGCACAATCGCCTCAGTATATAAAGTGATGAAATTATAATACCGCTGGATCTTAATTGATCCCTTCCTCCATGAATCTTATGAACTTGAGAACTCTTAGATATATCTCTAGATGTACAACATCTAGACGATAAGATAAAGTCATGGTTCAAGGTTTCAATGAGAAAGGATAAAAAACTATCGGGTCATTCGCCTTCCTCTTAAATTTGGAGACCTCTACACGTAAGCCAAATTTCATGTGATCGATGCATACTTCATTCGAGCTCTTCCGGTCACCATTCATATGTATGGCATTGTCCCATCTACATTGCATCAATGTATGAAATATACAAAGGATGGAGAAGAATGCCAAATTGTGGGTGACATGCAACCTTTATGTGCATGAAATGAAGATTTATCAAGATGCCGCTTATTTCAGGGAATCAAAGCTAACAAAACAAGCCAAGCTAACAAAACAACTAGCAAATCGCATCTACTTCAAAACCCATAAAAGAACAAGTTAAAAAGAATAAAGGAAAGGAGATTGTTCCAAATATTCCTAGGGATATAAAGAACAAGTCCAAAATCAATAACAATGTCCCTCATTTAGGCATTGACACTGAAGAAGAAGACGAATGTGTTCCTTCTAAATCCAAAGGTCCATGTGAATCTTCCAGTAAAACACTGATTGAGGAAAGTTAGTTTGACTCTGATTATGAGTTTGAATCTGCTTTTGAAGGTAAGGTGCAATGCACCTACTTTAAAACAATCATAGATCCATCAGTGAGACTACACTGTAGTCACTCCCATTCCTCCGACATTTTAAAGAAATCACCCCTCAGAAACTTACAAAGTCGAGGCGGTGACCTTCTATGTACCTCCTCTCCACAGGAAAACACGGGCGGGAAGCCTATTTTATAAATCGAGGGGTGTCAAGAAGAGGATCTGATTGGGTAATGCAACTATCTCAGAAGAAGAAGCTACATAAGGATGCCAAAATATTACTCTCCAAAGATCAGAACTTAATGTAAATATGGGTCAGTGAAGCAAATAAGCAAAGGACTAAGCTCTTTGAAATGATGTGGTACCCAAAAGGTTCTCAAGCCATTGGTTAGAGAAATAAACACACTACCAAAGGCCTTGGTTTTATCCAAGACAACGGTCCACAAGAATATACCTGTTATGCTATAACAGAATAGAGAGAGTGATGAAGATGAGAATGTCATTCTTAATGTTACTCTCACAAATAATGAAGTAGAAGCGACCAGAACTTCGAAGATGGTGGGAGATATGGATGAACAGAAGTTAATTTGGGAAGCGAGGAAGATCCTCGCGTTCATCTGCTACGAAGATAAAGTGGAAGAATTAAAAATCTTGCTCACAATTGAGTGCTTTGCTTAGACATATGCTAAAATGCCGCTTATCTCGATATGGTTCACAACTAGCAATTAAGCGGATGCAACCGGTCAAGCAAGCCTCTAGGCGAATGAGATTGGAGGTTGAAGACGTAATTGCGAGAAACCAGAAGCTCATTGAAGGCTGGTTTTAATCGAGAAGAAAAATACTGGATAGCTAATATCATCCCCATGAAAAGATGAATGAATGATTGATTCATATCATGCTCGAATTTAAATAAAGCATGTCCAAAGGATGACTTTCCGCTTCTTGTTAGTGGATAACACTTCATTTATGGATGGATTAGGTTACAATCAAATCAAGATGGCTCACGAAGATGAGAAACATACCTCATTGGCATATATTGCTTCTGTGTCATTCGGCTTGAAGAATCTTTGGAGCTACATATCAAAGGGCTATGACACGAATCTTTGACGAGTTGATTCATCAAAAAGAGTGCTATGTTGATGACCTCAGTATAGATCAGATCATCTCGATGATTTAAGGATCGTCTTTGAAAGAATCAGAGAAATATGATCTCAAGATGAACCCTCTCAAGTGCGCCTTCGGAGTTTCTTCGGGAAAGTTCCTTGGATATGTTGTGGAGGATTGAAATCGATCCCAACAAAATCAAAGCGATTGTCAAATGCCTCCTCCAAGGAGTCTTCATCAACTTAAATATCTGAGGACATCTCATTCATTAGAAGATTAATGCCTATCAGCTCGTGGACTTCAAAGGTGAAAGACTAATGCCGCCAATCAACGGTCGACATCTAAAGAAATATTACACATGAAAGTGTGATTGCACAAATCCTGCATTTGAGAATTTTTATTGTCAAACATTTATGAAAATTTGCATTGGAAATTCTCTTGTAACACAAGAATATATTTCCAAAATAAAATAAAATCCCCTGTTAGGGCATTTTTAAATTTTATAGTAAAGTATCAGTTCTCAAGACAGGGCCTTTCTTTCTCTTTGGGTTGACATCGTGATCCCCACATGCATACTCAAAAATATGTGTTCAAATGCTCAAATTTAAAAGTCTTATTGACCAAAGAAAAAAAATTTCAAGTCTGCAAGCTTTAACAAACCAAGTTGGAAGGATATTTTCCATTCCATATCAAATCTAAAGGCTCAAGTTGGTGTATAAGGTCGGACTCAACACGCCCAAATATGGCGAGTCAGCACAGTCGCTTACTCACAAAGGCCGTAGTAAGAGATCCTCATCTCGTTAGCCCGAGGATAAAATCATTCATCAATTGCTCAAGTTCACGACTCAAGTGGGTGTATAAGGTCGGACTCAACACGCCAAAATATGGCCGAGTCGCTGACAGATCTGCTTACTCAACACGCCATAAAGGCCGTAGTAAGGGATCCTCCTACTTCGTTAGTTCGAAGACAAGAGCATCCAAATCCCCAAATCTCTCCAACTTGGTGAGTTCAAATTTGCGGGAAATTATCCCTATTGGTGTGGTCATTTCTCAAAATTCTACAACAAACAAAGATATCCTTACTCGAGAATGCACTAAGCCGAGTTTGGAATCAAAGACAAATGTAAAATCTCAACTCCTTCAGTAAGTCTATCAAAGCAGAAAATAAAGATCGAAGGAAATTCTTCTTCAGTAAGTTCAATCAAGCAAAAAACAAAGGACCGAAGAAGCTATCCCAATGTTCGTATAAAGCTAAATGCTGAACTAAGGGAGTTTTGTCATCAAGATGTCCATTACATGTGCAAAACACAGGACTGATGACTCTTTGCCATTGATCCAACACAAGCTTTGAGAGCTAGGTCATCGGCATGTATCCTTCCACAAGCCTACAAAAGCAGAAAGCTAGGGCAGAAGGTAATTTCGTATCTCCTGACAAATCTCCAAGATAATTCAATACTTTCCTCCATCAAATCCATCAAGGCATGAAGCCAGGGTAAAAGGAGGCACAAGATACGAATCCTCGAGATGAAGTCTTCAATAAGTCCGTCAAAGCACAAAGCACAAGACCGAAGACATTCTTACCTCACCAACTCCATCAAGTCCGTCAAGGCACAAAGCCAGGACAGGAGAAAAATACAAATTTTAAAAGTGAGATGGAGTCTTCAATAAGTCCGTCAAAGCACAAAGCACAGGACCGAAGACATTCTTATCTCACCGACTCCATCAAGTCCATCAATGCACAAGGCATAAAACCAATGAGATTTTCATCTTTTCAATAGACCATTAAACCTTTTTAAGGAGAGAGATCATGAAACAACATGATTGTGGTCTAGATTTTACTCATGAAAATTGCGCAAGTACATATGAAATGACAAGTGAAGTAAAGAGAAAATACATCAAGGTAGACGAGACTGTAGGTCTCTAAGCTGAGATACAATAATAACAAGAGCCTCACTTTCCGTCTCGGTAGTTTGTAAATCCTCTGGCTTGACTGCCGCTTGACCGACCATGGCCGATGTGTGCAGCCATTTCCGCTCCCTCATGCTTGCCGTTCGTATCTTGCTCCGCCTGTAGGTCTGTCTTGCATGACACCGAATGCTTAAGCTCCCTCCAGAGGCTTCGAATCTTAGTGGTGAGGCTTTCAATTTAAGCACCAATGTCAGTAGACTCACCACGAAGTCCTCTTAAAGCCACAGAGCTCTTTTTGAATTCATCATGAGCAAAGTCAGCCGCTGCTCACCGAAGTATAACGCACTCTCTCAGCTCTGACAATGAAACTCTATGACGAATTATGCTAAGGGTTTTCATTTGTCGGACTAGAAATTCGGCCTCCCGACATAAAGTCTCCCAATAGCTCAATTCCTCTTCACCCAATCTGAAGTGAGCCAAGAAGTTTAGCACGGTATTTGCATCTCTTGAAAAGCGGTCGAGTGATATTGGTGAGCTGGGGTCCAACCGAGATATCAACTCATGCAAGAAAATCACGTTCTCCTCATACATACGCTCATTACGTGAGTCCGCATATGATATATGCCTCCAATGGATTTCCGAGAGATAATGATCCCTTCGGGTGCTATAAAAAAAAAGGGGGAGGAAGAAAGACAGTAAAAAGGGAAGGTAATGTTATATTTGAAGAGGGGGAGTTATCGGGTCATACCTAAGTCAAAGGCCTCAGTTTGAGGTTGTACTCTTTCAAGCGGTGGCTGACCAGTTGGCGTTATGGCGCTTTATCATGAGTAGGTATGGCGTCTCACCATACTCTTGAAGTCTCATTCCGATGTTTCAGCGAAGCTAGGAAAGAAATCCATAGAACTCCACAAAAGGAGCAGTAGTGGTTGGAGCAAGAAGTTCTGCCATCATTGCTTCAGGAAGACCGGCCTCAAAATCTTCAAATGGAATCGACATAGCAGGAGCAACTGCTACCGTGCCAGGAAAGTCAACTCCAAAATCCCAAAGGCGGCTCCATGCTAAGACATTCTTGGCCCTAGATTTTCTTCTTGAGTTAAGAGGCGGTGGAATGGGGCTAGGCAATCTTGAAGCTCTTGGGGATCTTCATAACGAGGACTTCTTTGTCGATGAGATGAAGATGGTACCTCCCATGACTAAGAAGGTTCTCGTCACTCGAGGAAGTGAACCTATTCGATTGACGCTCTCTCACCTATCACACAGAAAATATAAACATACGTATGTTAGGAATAAAAGGGGCTTAGAGGAATTAAATAATGGTTTAAATAAAGAGACATAGAAAATCATACCTCTGCTTGCACGAGCTTGTTGCCCTCGAGGGGCTCCAAGTCTCCACACTTGTCGTTCGTATTTGCGGGCCCCACGCTCCAAGATCGGCGCAAAGGATAAGCGTACCCAAGTTAAGCGGGTATAGCTCACTCCCGTGTAACTGAAAGGGGCAGCCAGACGAAACTTCGAATTCGTACCGAGCCTGAGTAAGTGAAGCCAGACAATTGAAGCGGAAAACAACCGAGTCTCGATAGGGACTGTATCCATCTGACGCGCATTAACAACGCCAGGAATGAAAGGCCGCCCATTATAGGCAGTCGCTTGCGAGAATCCGAACTGTCGGGCCACTCAATTTGGTTGATATCCCTCTAGGATAACTAAGCGACGGATGATAGCCTAGCCGGCCGATGCATGAAATATTCAAGCTTGGATTGGTATGAATCAAAGTGGGTTTACCTCTATGGTCAACACCAGTATATCAACTTCCCTTAAGTTAGGATGCAAACTGGCAACCTCGAGTTGATGAATCATGAAATCTATCGGTGACTAGATGTGGGGCAAAGAAAAATAACGTATCCTTTCGTTCCAAAGTGAAGAGGCTTGTGATAGTTGCATAACTATGGGATAGCCCCCTTCTAAGAAATAAGGACATTCTAAACAAGCAAAAGCCGTGAGCGTGAACATGAACCCAAGCATGAACGTATTGCAAAATCGAATCATGTGACTCGTACTTACTTGATATGCTTCTTAAAATTCTAAACATTCTAGCAAGAGCAGGAGCCAAGGCGTTCACCTTGAGAGATTTTGGTAATAGGGCCTTTGGGCGAACAAACCCCTCTTTGGTGGGCAAGACAAAAATGCATAACCAAGTAACTAAAAAACCAGCTAAACATAAATCTTCATCCATACTAGAGTGAGAGGGGGGAAAATGTTCATGTGGAAAGCATGGCTCAGCAATTTCCTTCGATAAATGACCACCAAACGGTATACCCATTTTAAAAGGATCGTGCAATAGAGCCAAGGTGGGTAATAAGCTGTCCTCCCTCAAGAAGCTGCTAATCCAGATATCTGTAGGCATATTTACCCGCGAGCGTGAAGGAAGCCTAGCAGCCTCATAGGTCTGTTGATAATGAGTAAGCAACGCAGGATATATTAAAGGTAAAATTGCCTCACCTTGTCTATTTTCGTCCGCGGAAGGTCGCCTACGAAAGAGCTCACTGTCTGGAGGAATGCACTCCTGAAAGTGATTGCCATAGATAGGAAGTCCAGATATTGCTTGCAAGTCGCTCAAAGTAATGGTCAACTCCTCAGGACCTACCCAACAAGTGTTACTTGTCCCAGAACTCAATCAAACCCCTTATCCATGACGAGGGGATATTTTTGAAATCAAACATGGAAGCATAAACTGCCTTATATACTCCAGCCGCTTTTAGGATATCCTTATGAGCTTGGAGGATATATCGGGCCCAAATAACATACCCCTTCGCTGGACTGTGAATCCTTCCTATAGATGAGTTTTGGGGCCACTCTAATGAACAGATTGTTGGTAAGGCGGTAAGTCACGATTGCATCTCTCTGCGGGGTTCAAGAATTTCACATAGCCCGACTTACTTGATCAAGTGCTATCCAATGGATTGTATTAGCATTTTAACTTGATAGTAGTCACCCACTCTGGAGGATTGTCAAATTCCACAGGTTCTCCAGAACAATGGAAGAATGGGAGAGTGAGTGAAGAAGTTTTTGAATGTATCGCGTCCTTGCAGCATGTCGTTGTACTGCTCTAGTCTATCTAGAATGTCCACATTATTGTTGGGGTCATGTGAATCAATCATGGACCAAATGACATCCTCGGTAGGCTCGTCAAAAGCCAAAACTGATGATCTCCTCCAGTGGAACATTTTCCTAGAAAGGGTTATACAACAAATGAATATCTAAAGAATAATCGCGCATTGAATAAGCCGACCAACCGCAAATTTGATAAGATACTTCTTCAAATAACGCAATGGGTACAAAGAGTGCATGACAAAAAAAAAAAAAAGAGTCAACTAGTGTACAACAAACACGGTCCGCTCCATGCGCGCACCATGTTTGTTGGGGGGGCATTGTTGACCTACAATATGCCACATTAAATTAAATAAATAAGGTGGATTTTAAAATCCCTTAAATCGTGATTCAAACCGATCAAATTCATTTTAATTCGACGATTCAACGCTGTAAATATTAAAATGAATTAATCAAAAAATTTTGAATCAATTAAAAACCGATCGGATAATTAAAATCAAATTATCATAAAATTATCGCATATATCTACGACATCGCGACCTTTGTTCACCAAAATAAATTGTCGCATCATTGCCAGAAACGTCAAACGACACCTTCCGTGGTCGAATCGACAAGTATATCGCTGGGTCGATTAATTTAAAGTCGCGACGGCATAATTTAGACTTGAATTTGCCGGTCGTGACATTATTTAAGCGACCTATCGATTGTGAAATTGAGTTAGCGTTAGACCGGCTGGCGAAATACCCTAAATTGACACCCATATTGCTAGGGTTTGTCAAAAGTAATAAAATCGCAATTAAAACGACTAACAGCAGCTTAATCCGCTAATTACCTCTTAATCACGCATTAATTTCCTACCTAACCCTGCCGCCCATTCAACCAATCAGGGCTTAGCACCGCCATTCCTGATTGGTCGCCGTTTAGGCAACCAATCGAGATGTGCCAACTAAGCCCTAAAGCAAAAAAAAGAAAAAAATAGGGGGGGGAAAAGTTTCATTCTCGCGGGCGGCTGCTTGACACAAAGGGGATTTTATTGTTTTTGAAACAGGAGTTCCCTTTCATCTCTTGGCTCCTCCTGAGCTCCCCTCTTGACCTTCTCTGGCTCCCAGCTCCCTCCTCGGCTTCAGACTCTGGCTCCCTCAGAGCTCCTCCTCGGCCTTCAGCTCGACTCCCTCAGGCTCCCCTCTTCACACCTCAGACTCTCGGCTCCCTCATGAGCTCCCCTCTTCTCTGACTCTGGGCTCCTCGAGCTCCTCCTCAGCACTTCAGCCTCGACTCTCAGGCTCCCTCTTGCTTTTCTCTCCCTCAGGCTCCCTCAGGCTCTAGACCTCGGCTCTGACTCCCTCTTGACACCTCCTTGGCTCTCTCCCTGTGAGGCTCCCTCTTGCACCTCACTCTCAGGCTCCTCATGAGCTCCCTCTTGACACCTCCTTGACTCTCGGTTCCTGTAGCTCCCTCTTGCACCTCAGCGTCTCGTCCTCTCTGCAGAACTCTCCCTCATGCATCTGGCTTCTCCAGTGGCATGAGACCGCTCTCCGTTCATTGTCCCTCACGCGAGCTCCCCTCTTCTCTGCTCATTGCTGACGATGGCTCCCCTTTTACTCCTCCTTCTCCCTCTCTTTTAGTGAATCAACACCTCGGTCATTCTCTCCAACCCTAATTTTTTCTTTGTGCATTTGGTGTCGAAAATTAGGGCTTGGCAAAGTGAGCTTTATTTTGTGCTTAAATTCATGCTAGCTTGCTGGAAATGGGTTTTGGATGTTGTATGGCCTAAACCCTATGTTTACATTTTGTCATCTATGAAATTGCAAGCATGTGTTGGCTGAAATTTCTATTTGGAGGATTTTGTTGCCTAGATCTCACTTGCTAGCTTGCTGAAAATGGGTTTGAGATATTGTATGGCCTAAACCCTATGTTTACATTTTGTCATCTATGAAATTGCAAGCATGTGTTGGCTGAAATTTCTATTTGGAGGATTTTGTTGCCTAGATCTCACTTGCTAGCTTGCTCTAAAATGGGTTTGAGATATTGTATGGCCTAAACCCTATGTTTACATTTTGTTATCTATGAAATTGCAAGCATGTGTTGGCTGAAATTTCTATTTGGAGGATTTTATTGCCTAGATCTCACTTGCTAGCTTGCTAAAAATGGGTTTGAGATATTGTATGGCCTAAACCCTATGTTTACATTTTGTTATCTATGAAATTGCAAGCATGTGTTGGCTGAAATTTCTATTTGGAGGATTTTTGTTGCCTAGATCTCACTTGCTGGCTTGCTGGAAATGGGTTTGAGATATTGGGAAATCTATGAAATGGCCATCTAGAAATGTAATACATGCTGAAATCACTTTCTTTTCTTTATTGGGGGAGTTTATGCCATGCTAGTCGCTACTTCCTTTAGATTTCATTTGCTATACCTCTTGCATATCTTTCTCGCATACTTGTACGTTCTTTATGATCTTAATATGTCATGCTATCAAATTTCAGCCGCGGTGTCTCACGACACCACCTATGCATGCCTTTCTTGGCGTGGTGGGCAGGCTCAGTTTCTCATGGCAACCCCTGCGGGGGGAGAGCCGGGAGGCTGTTGTAAATTTTGGTAAGTATGAAGATGAAGATTCATATAGGATTCATGCTTATATTCTTGCAAGATTAATAGGAAAGATACGCCGCTATCATGCTAATCACATGCACGCCTTTCTTGGCGTGGTGGGAAAATAAACTTTCGGCCGCGGTGTCTCACGACACCTACCATGCACGTCTTTCTTGGCGTGGTGGGAAGGCTCAAAGTAGCTATGGGATGGGGGAGGTCGAAAATTTAAAAAAAAAAAAGGGGGAAAGGTAAAAAAAAAAAAATGCTTAAGTATTTTTATGTGCATATGCTTATGTGTTTCTAACTCACTTTTCATCTCATATGACACCTATGCAACAACTATTCATGCTTAGTTTGATGAATGTTGAATCTTTCTAGTCCCCATGCTTAACATGTGTATGAAGTGTGGCAAATAGAATACAAATGGATGCTTATGCTTGTGACATGTATTTGTTGATCTTTGGTTCTAATACCCTACTTAGCTTGATATGCTATTAGACATGTTTAGAACACATGCTTAAATACATGTTTAACATGTTATCTTTTACTCCATATGTCCATTTTCACATTGATCTACACATGATTATAGAAACATGGCAAAAAAAAAGGGTATATCAAGGGGAAGACATACATGAAATGAAACATTTTTGACATGACATGAAATACACATTAGACATATGCTCAAACATAGGTTTCTCCCCTACTTTACTTGTCATTTCCACCATGATTTATATACATACATGAGACATAGGGAAGACTTGAAGCAAACACATATGAAATGAATCTATCATATGACATGACATCCATCACAAAAATACCAAAAAAATGGAAAATTGCTAAAGGAAGGGAGAAGGGTAAAAACTTACAAATCTTTATGACACAACTTAGCTCTCTTACAAGCTTGAGAGAACTCAAACTTGTGAAATCAAGGGAGAGAAGGAAAGAAATGAGAGTAGGAAGTGTGTGAGGATTTTATGAGAAGGAATTCCCCTCTTATTTATAGATTTTTATAGCCTCCCTCTTTTCTCATCTATGGCTATCATCTTGACACATATGGTGCCTTGTCATAAAATGCATGCAAGGAGGTCATCTATGTTAATACCATTTGTCATAACCTTTTGCACATGCATGGACATGTGGCATGCCCTCATACACTCTCAAAATAATTGCCCAAATTCATTTTTTTTTAGGCTCATCCACTTATGATCATATGGGCCCCCAAATCAATTATTTTCAGCCCCCTTATGCTTGCTGATTTTGTTACATAAGGAGGTGATCTTGGGCTCAAATCAAATGCCTAAACTCATTCTAGGCCCATCACTTTATATTTGATCAAATAGGCTTCCAAAATAATTTATTCCACCCCCATACCTTGTTGATTTGTGACTTAAAAGGGGGGTTTTGGCTAAAATAGTATGCATATCATATTTTCCAAAAGAACAGATGTTATACATCCCTGTTTGGTCTTCGGACCAGGTCCGGGTTAACAAAACTCAAAAATGCCATATTGAAACCTAAACTTGCAAATTAAACCTAAATTTCAATTAGACATTTAATGTCCATACAATATTTTAAAAAGAACATATACTCTTATGTATATTGAAATGTTCAAACATTAGGGACATGTGCAAGTTAGGTATAAGACAAAAGAATAGATGTTATACATCCCGGTTTGGTCTTCGGACCGGGTCCGGGTTAACAAAACTCAAAAGTTAAAATTTGACATCGAAACTTCAACATTAGACATCTTAATGTCCATGCAATTTTCAAAAGAACAGATATTCATATGCATGTTGAAGTAATTATTAAGTCAAATACAAAAGGACATATACTACACACCCCGGCTTGGTCTTCGGACCGGGTCCGGGTTAACAAAACCTAAAAATTTGATATTATAAGAATTTCAAATTAATAATATTTGAGAAGCTAATTTTGTCATATAATACAAGATATGAATCAGCTGACATAGCTTCTAAAATTCAAACTCTCAGGAAGAAAAGTCCCAAACCCGATCCTCTATGTTCAAACTAGAGTGGACAAGGTTTTGAAGGATTATACTTCTTGAGATAATGAATTTAGACCCGATCCTCTGTAGAAAATCAGACAGAGTAGACAAGGTCTATTAATTGATGTTAACCCTAAGATCCAGAAGGGCAATTATCATTAAAAATTTCAATGATAAATGATCATATATTCAAATCAAAATCAATTGTAAAATGATCAAAATCCAAAGAAAAATAACAAAATATAAATAAATAAAAAAAATGAAATGAATTATTTAAATTAAAACTAAAAAAGTAAATAAAATAAATCCACCCTCCTTGTTTGTCTTGGTGACAAATTAGAAAACTTTTGCTCAAAGAGCAATGTCAAATTAAATACATATCTACCTTCACACTCAAATATTCTAAGGGCAAGGGCGTGGTGTCCTCTGTCGCGTGGTTTTGCGATATGGCACCACATAACATAAAT
This sequence comes from Cymbidium sinense, assembly GCA_021442155.1. NCBI lineage: Eukaryota > Viridiplantae > Streptophyta > Magnoliopsida > Asparagales > Orchidaceae > Cymbidium > Cymbidium sinense. Next base: position 155,260,567 of record CM038221.1, read on the forward strand.
AGTGGTTACAACCGAGCCCTCGGCCGTGGTTCGCGATATGACACCACTAAATTACGGTCACAGCTGCAGCCCGTATGTTCCCAACGGCTTTGCTCTTTGAGCTGTGAAATATAAAATGTGTTTGATTGGGCAAAAAGCCTTCTGTTAGCTAAGGTTGACTTATATTTGTCCCCTTAGACAAACTCCACCCTAGGTCTACAAGGACACCTTGGACGACGTAACCCATGTGTTCGACAAGGATCCTTGTCGGGTTGGGTCACCTCCTCTAACTAAGCGGACCGAGGATCGACTGGGATAATGAACCATGGGATCTTGATCGGCGTTCCCCCCACAAAAAGTTTTATGCTATAATAATAAATTTCATAAGTTTTAAACTCCACTCACTTATATACTGGTTCTTTAATGATTCATTGACTAGCCTTAATCAGTGCTCTCTCGGTGGAAGATATAATTCACCAAATGAGACGAAATCTAAAGGTAGTGTCTATCTACTATTCATCCGCCTTCTTATCAAACACACAACTCTTTCCTTTTTTTGAAAGATGTGGGTGGCGGTGGATCCACAGTCCAAAGTGACCTAAAGGACCCATTTGAGCCAACTTCCAATCCAACCCAAATTGGATTGAACCAAGCTCACCAAAACCTTTTACCATGATTGTTGATCACCCTAGGATGATCAATTGGAATGAATTGGGACAAACCAAGCTCAATTGGCCATTTGATTCAAGTTGACCCAAATTTGCCTAAAGGACAAATCATGATCTAACAATTGATTGCAACCAATAGCTCAAGTTCATTCCAAATTTATTATTGAACTTGTCCAAAGCCATAATTAAACCCAATTTGATAAATCGAGCCCAATTGAGCCATTAAGCCCAAATTGGCCTAAAGGGTCAGTTTGTCCTAAATCCAAATTAAATTCAAATTAATTCAAACCAATGACCACATTTATCTTCAATTAGACAATTGAACATGAATCAACCCATGGCCCAAGATAATTTGGCTAATTTTGGTCAAATTAGTCAATTTGACCCAATATGACCCATATGACTCATATTGGGCCAAATCCCCTGAAATTAAGCCATGACCCATTGGGGGTTGATCAAACCGATCCAAACCCTTTTGGGATCAGCCCAACCCATTTAAATCTGTCATGGATTCTCCCCCACATAATATTCCACCTAACCTCATTTAATTCTCCCCCATCACATGCACTTAACTCCTCCCCAATATTTGCATGCAATTGAGCTGATCATATGGCAGCAAGAGAGGACTTTAGAACAAAAATCCAAAGTCCTCAATCAATCCATCATCCATCCTAACCACCTCAAGCAAGATGATAATCAATTTGGAGCCAAAAAAATTCAAAAAAGAATGGATTTTCAGCCATTATAAAGATGGGGAAATGAGGCTTCACACCTCTAGCTCCCACTACCATTCAGCCCCCAAAAGCTCCCCAAAGCAAAAAAGAACCCATCCCCCACCTCTTTGAGTCATTTTTGAGCTCAAAAATATAAATAGTTACTTTTTCGGTGAGGTGACGGTAAACATCAGAGAAGACGATGTTCCGAGGGAGGGTTAAAGATCATTCCAAAGCTTCCTCACACACCTAGGACTTTGCTAGGATCTTCACTGCCGCCGAAAATCATCCCCAACATGGTAAATTCTAGCCAACCTTAGGATATCTCACATTTTGTGTTAATTTTCTTGCATTTTTAGAAATTTTCTCTAGATAATCCCGCATTTTTACTTTAAATCATCCTAATTAAAAAATAGAATTTTTTCGGTGTGAATCGACACAAAAATGGGTCCATTTGGATAAGTTTTCACTTAGAATTTTCTTTTTTCCCTTAAAAAAAGCCTGAAAACATTGTTTATTCTTTGGCGGGCTACATCGTCCAGTGGCGGATTAGATCGGCGTGATCCGGCCTTGGATTCGAGGATCGGACCATCCGATTGCATGATTCGCATGATCGGATGGCTCGGATCGTGCATGAATCACACGATCTAGGCCTTCAGATTGCCTGATGTGATCTAGACCATCCGATTGTGCGGTTCGCAAGATCGGATGACTTAGATCACGTCGATCACGCGATCCTGGCCTTTGGATTGCACAATATGATATGGATCGTCTGATATGTGATCGGATGGTCTAGAGCAAACCAGGTGCTCTCAAGACCGTTGACTGGTCTTTCCCACCCGATGGCTGACGTTAACGCCGCACAATTTTTTTTTCTTTAAAAAATTAATTAAATCACTTGAAACTTCAAAAATTCATAAAAAATAAAATATTTAACCAAAAATTATAAACAAGGGATCGTTGGAGTCATCTTTCCGAGAGAAATCCAAGAAACTTAAAATCTCTAAATTTCACTAAGTATTTTAAGTTTAATTTGACTTTTAGTGAAAAATCAAATTTCATTAATTAAACCAAAAATATATGTTAGATTAAGTTGAAACTTTCAGGGATTGAAATTAAAATTAAAGCAAACCCACCATGAAAATTTTAAGTGAAAAGGACTTCTCAATCAAGAGGGATTAAATTTTGAAATTTAGATTATTTATTTTAATAAAATAAATGAAATAAAAAATTAGAAATTTACAAAAATCTTTAAAAATGGCTTAAATCACTTTAATTGACATCTAGGACTCTTAAGAAAATAATGTGATCTTCTGAATCTTAATGAACCCTAAACAAATACTTAAGAGTAGAGTTTAATCAATTAAGGAGTAAATTAAAACATAATCTAAAAAAACTGAAATATCAAATCAAAAATAAAAAAAAAAGAAATAGCCCTTAAGCAATCATTAATCAAACCTCAAATCAAAAAAATATCATCCTTAGAGGAAATTAAATTAAATATGATTAAACCTATTTAAGCTAATAAAACTCAATTAAATGATTAAATCTTAAATCAAACTTAAAATTAAACAAATTTAGGAAACTTTAACATGGATCAAACTAGTATAACTAAACCTACACTAAGCATGGAGTCTTAATCATATGAAACTCCTATATGAATATAAATAAATTGAAACTAATTAATCATTAAATAAACTAAAAATTAATTTGATTAACAAACCAATTCAACATAATCATTTGATATTAATTAAATTAAACCAAATAAAGTTAAATTAAACTTAATTAACATATGATTAAATCACATCCATTTGGAATAAGATAATTAATTAACCATTAAATATTTCCTAATAACTAAATCAAACATGTTAATGAAATCAAACAAACATAATAAATGAATCAAATCGAATAAAACTCTAATCATAAATAATCAAACTTAATTGAAATGGAATAAACAATTAATTCACTTAATAATAATGATGGTAATAATAATAATCCTTTAATCAAATCAAACTTAAGTAAAACACTTAACTATATCAAGTCACTCACCTATGGAAAATTAAGTCATTAATCTCTAATTAAACAAACCCTTAATTAATCTAATGATTTAAAAATTTAATTACCCTTAATCAAACTTAATTAATCAAATATTTAATTAATGCAAACTTAATGAATTAATCCGTTATCTTAATTAATCAAATTAATTTAAATAAGTTATATTAAAGCTAACTATAAAATTAAGCTTAAAGAAAACCCCTAATTAAATTTAATAATTAATCACACCCCGTAAGTAAGCTAATTAAGTTAATCAACTTAATCATATTAAACCTAAGCTTAATCAAACATAATCAAAATGCAATTAAATACTAATCAAAACTTAAATTAAACCAAAATCATTAAGTCATTAATTACATCATTAAGAATTAAATAAATCTTTATTTAATTTAATAATTAAGTTAAACACACTCCTTAATTCAACTAATTACCTTTAAGCTAATCTAATTGAATAAACACCCAATTAATGCAAACTTAACAAATTAATCCATCATCTTAATAAACAAAATTAATCTTATAAATCACATTAAAATTAATTCAAATCAAACACTTAATTAATCTACTAATTAATTTAATCACACCTCTTAAATAAACTAATTAAGTCAATTAAATTAATCATAAACTTAAGCTTAATTAAACATAAAATGCAATTAAATGCTAATCAAATCCTAATTTAAACTTAAATCATTAACTCATTAATTACATCATTAACTTAAATAAATATGAAATAAAATTAAAAATTAAATAAATATTTATTTAATTTAATAATTAATCACACCTCTTAAATAAACTAATTAAGTTAATTAAAGTAATCACATTAAGCCTAAGCTTAATCAAACATAAATGCAATTAAATACGAATCAAAACCTAAATTAAACCTAAATTATTAGGTCATTAATTACATCATTAACCTAAATAAATATGAAATAAAATGGAAAATTAAATAAACCTTTATAATTAACATAAACACACTTCTTAATTAAACTAATAATCACATTGAACCTAAGAAAATCCATAGACTAATAAGGCTAATCAAATCAAATCAAATCAAATTAAATAAAATAAAGAAAGACTCTCATCAATTTAATATGTAATCAAATCAAATCTCATTCAACCTACTTAAATAAGATAAACTAATTAACTATCCAATGTATGAAATCAAAATATAAACCAAACTTTGATAAACATGGCAAATGGAAGAGATTAAAAATAAAATGCTAATTATAGAGAATCAAACTCAATTAAAATCAAAATAAAATCTCAATTAATCTAATCCGATCAAACTATAAATAAATGAATCATAATCAAATCAGATAAACATAAAGTGAAGTCACATAACCATAATCAAAGAAAAGAATTAGATATTAATTTAAAAGGATATTGAATTATCAAGATTTAATTAAACCAAAACATCTAATATAAAATTAATCAATCAAAAACACATGAATTTAAACAAACTTAAACTTCATTAGAGATTAAGGATATTGAATTATCAAGATTTAATTAAACTAAAACATCTAATCTAAAATTAATCAATCAAAAACACATGAACTTAAATAAACTTAAACTTCATTAGATATTAAGGATATTGAATTATCATGATGCAATTAAACTAAAATGTCTAATCCAAAATCAATCAATCAAATACTTAAACAAACTCAAATTCTAAATTCTAAATCAAATCAAATGAATTACCCAAATTCAAATGGGCTAATTAAGATACTTAAGGACCTTAGTTAGATTCTTTAGGTATTAGGATGTAGAATAGGGTGAGTTCTATCTATAAATGAAATTCATTCTATTCTTTATTCTTGAAAACCTAAACATCATTTAACAAAATAAAAGTGAAATAAAAAAATGAAAAATAAAGCATTAAATTATTTAAATTGAAATCACCCAAAGGTAAAATTTAAACAAATTTCAAACTCCAAATTGAAACTTAAACTAAAGAAACCTAGTAAAGTCTTACCACACAAGCCTTAAGCACACATTAAGTCACCACTTCTAAGTTAGGTAGTATGTATGATGTTGTATTTTTTTTTTGTGATGTATTATTTTAGACTGGATGTTAGGGTGTATGTTTCATATACTGGTTATTTGACCGTTATTGGCCTAATCATATTTTCTGCAGGGGGTGTGCTTGAAGGGCCACCGTAATAAAAATATAAATGCGTTTGCTATGCAGATTAGTTAGTTCCTAAGAATAACTCATGTTAGGATAAGTGGGCTTAGTTACTCATGTGTGGGGGTGCTAAGTCCAAATAATTCATATAACTGTTTGGGTTATATGGTGTGTTTAGCTAACATTTGTTTTGCATGTGTAGCTAGATTTAGTTTTCCTATTTTTGATGTAATTTTACATTTGCAATTAGGATTAGTGTTATGGGAGATTAGGATGAGCAGTGGTCAGAAGGCTTAGTCCCTGGGGTGCCCTGTGATGCCTTTGGAGAAAATCAAATCAAAAGAAAGAGAAGGAAGAAATGATGAAAAGAAGACCCCTATAGCATGTATTATTTTTTTGTAATCTGGGTTGTATAAGGGTAGAACTCGACTACCCATTGGCCTTTTATTCTTTTATGATAGTTTATAAAATTGTTTGATATTGTGTTTAGATTATGCATTAGAATAGCATGCTTTTCATAGTTTCTTTATGATTGATGCTTGAATGTGTGGCTTAGATGCGGTAGGCTCTTAGGATGAAATTAATTTTTATACCCCAATTAACAACTTATAGCTAAAATTTTAAAACAACTCATAACCTCACCATAAAGCCTAAGAATTAAATCAAGATAACAAAAATTTTAGCAACTTCTTAGCTGGATGAATGAATGTATAATATCATGCATGTCATATTATTCCACTCTTATTTAGAGGAGGCTTCCATCTTTGTCATAGAATGATGGCTTAACCTATGAGAGAATTTAATGGAAGAATACCCCTTTCTCTCTTGATTTGGCCCATAATAAAGTTCTCATGCATTAGGCAAACAAAATCTCATGGCCTGTGTCAAAATAAAGAGTTCAAAAGAATTAAATAAATTTGATAAAATTTGCACTAAATTAAGTCATGAATTCATACCACTCATGCTCTAGTCTCTTACGGAGTGAGTTTAAGGACTTAGTTTTCTCTTTAAATAAACAATAGTCTAGCCATCTTGCAAAGCATAAGACTTGCCTACATGGATTTAAAGTATAGGAGGAGTTAGCTGGCTATCACTCTAGGCGATAATAAGTCCAGCAACTGGGTGGTTTATTCTCTCTTGTGGAGGTGAACCATATACCCATTTTTTTAGATTTAGGTGCTTGGCCCCAAAGCTCCCAAATAGGATATGAAGCTATTTCCTTGAGCTACAAGCATAAATCCTCACATCTTAGGCATTTTCACAATCTTATGTTGTGAAATTAAACAGAATCAAATAAAATGTCAACTCAAATAATTAACCCTCTTCAATTTTAAAAATATAAAGCTCAATTATAGGGTAGATTGGAATGCTCTCTAGGCTTCCTAGTATCATGAGCATTCCCTACTTTCTCCCTTTGGATTGCAAAAATAAGTCTTCTCCTTAATCTGTCCCATTTGATTTTCTAAAATAGCCAATCCTTTGATAGTCTTAACCTTAAAATATTTGGAGACCCTAATCTACTTTAATCGAGAGTATTCTTAAGGAATCCCCATTCCTTAGGATGTAATTAATTATGGGAGCTTACCTCCATAGGGAACTTAATGAACCTGGCTTAAAAGAAACCTTGCTTTACTTTTTCATGTAAAGTAGGGGAAAGATCTCAGGTACACTTGAAGATCCATCATGCCTTAGGAGTCCTTATTAGGTGATTAGGTCCATTATATGGTAGTGATTTCTATCTTTTGAGATAGTACATCATTCCTTAATGTCATACCCGATCACTTCAATAAGTACCCCCTAAAATTTGCGTGGTGTCCCATAACTCAAAAATAAACACCACAAGTGCCATTATTAACTAGAGGTGTAAAAGGCTACCTACTTAATTTAAAGCCTCAATCTGGGTTGCTCTAATATACCACTTTTCTTAAATACTAACATGCATATAAAAGAAACAAAGTGGAAAAGGAAGATGCAAATGTTGTTTAATTGTTTCATTTTTTGTTTATGAAATTTATTCATGCAAGTATAGGCAATAGTGAGAGCATAGGGATGAATAGGGTTCAAAATTAGTGTGTTGGGTTCTTTTCAAATGAACCCTACATCTTACTAACCCTTATTCAAAACTATGCTAACATAAGAAAGGAAGGAAAGGCTACACTAAACATTACTTTATAATTCATCACATGCAAGCTAATAATTAAGACATGAATAACACACTTTCAAATTTGATATTTCATTTATGTATAAAATATTTTAGGATTTAATAGTGATAATAGCAATTCATATTTTACTTTAGCCAACACATGCACATTTCACATAAGTAAATAATTTTTAAAATTTGAAAACATGAAATTATGAACGCATGAATCACATGATATACAACTTACAATGTTGGGAAAGATATAAAGCAATGAAAGCATGTAAACAAACTCACTTTACTTAAATCCTAAAGACATTCTTAAAGAATAAGAACATTTAGAATAAATTAAAGTGAATTTCAAAAAATGATTTTGTTTGTTTGAAGTTTGATTTAATTTTGAAAAGGTGAGGTGAGTTTGCTATTCTAACCCATTCCCACATGTGTTTTATATTTTTTTTTTTTTAGATAATTAAATCCATTTTAAGCATTGATTAGGTTAAGGTATGAATTAAGTGGCTTAATTAACCCTTACCTATACCACCTTAGAAAAATTAACTAAGTAATTATGAGCCATTGAGATGACATAAAACTCACAAGGTATTTAAATTTTCAATGCACCTAATAATGAAAAGTCCTAATGCAATTTGGCTCACAATTAAAAGTTAATTAAGCTAAGGGGTTTAGCTTAAGTTCTTGAAAGGGGGTTTTAATTTCCTTAATTAGACTTAGGATATTAAACACCAAAGCATCTACCCGAGGTAGATTAATTAAGTTCTGGAACTTTTTAGAATTTTTGAAAATTGTTTAAAGGGATAAATAATAAATTAACCCTTCATTAAGAGGGGATTAAGGAAAGAAAAGGGGGTTTAGGAAATAGCTTAGAAAATTCCCCAAAATTATTCCATAAAACTCCTACTCACGGATCTTACCTTAATCAAGCAATCAAAGGGAAATCCACTAATCACATCTTAATTACCCTTAATTACATGAAAGGGTAATTAGGGAATGAGCTAGCAATTTCTTGAATTAAGGGCTCAATAAATCTCAAGAAAATTAAGAAAGGTAGAGGTCATCCCCTAAAATGAACCCTAGAAATTTGAGATCAATTGAGGGCTTAATTAGGAAATAATTATCTAATTAACTTTCCTAAAGAAACCCAAATTCAGAGAAAAGGGGAATCAAAATCCATTGAAAACATTTTTAAAATATTCTAGATGGAATTATCTATCCATAGCATTTTTCCGATATTTTCTAATTTTTCTTGAAGGAGTTATAATTTTTTGAAGTTCTCTAGTAAATTATAAATTAATTAAGCATTTTATTAATCCCTAATTAATCTGCTCACGGCTGACATGGTCGTGGTCAATCAGCGCTTTACATGCGTTATGAGCGAGCCTTTACTTAATTTTTCAAATCGGGAGGCTGACATTGCGCTAATATCATCATCAGATCAAAGGTCATACCCATTTTATATATCAGGATGGATTTATAAGCGTTTTAATATCTCGACGTCCATCTAAAATGCACGGATGGACGACTGAGATGGGATGAGTTCTTCCCTAAGGATGAATATGAACCATCCATGATCCAAGGGGAGATTCGAGACTGATCTATCATAGATTCATTCAAGATATTGTGTTTAGATTGTGCATTAGAATAGCATGCTTTTCATAGTTTCTTTATGATTGATGCTTGAATGTGTGGCTTAGATGCGGTAGGCTCTTAGGATGAAATTAATTTTTATACCCCAATTAACAACTTATAACTAAAATTTTAAAGCAACTCATAACCTCACCATAAAGCCTAAGAATTAAATCAAGATAACAAAAATTTTAGCAACTTCTTAGCTGGATGAATGAATGTATAATATCATGCATGTCATATTATTCCACTCTTATTAAGAGGAGGCTTCCATCTTTGTTATAGAATGATGGCTTAACCTATGAGAGCCTTTGATGGAAGAATACCCCTTTCTCTCTTGATTTGGCCCATAATAAAGTTCTCATGCATTTAGGCAGACAAAATCTCATGGCCTGTGTCAAAATAAAGAGTTCAAAAGAATTAAATAAATTTGATAAAATTTGCACTAAATTAAGTCATGAATTCATACCACTCATGCTCTAGTCTCTTAGGGAGTTTAAGGACTTAGTTTTCTCTTTAAATAAACAACAGTCTTGCCATCTTGCAAAGCATAAGACTTGCCTACATGGATTTAAAGTATAGGAGGAGTTAGCTGGCTATCACTCTAGGTGATAATAAGTCCAGCAACTGGGTGGTTTATTCTCTCTTGTGGAGGTGAACCATATACCCATTTGTTTCCTTAGATTTAGGTCATGCTTTGGCCCTAGCCAAAGCTCCCAAGATTTAGGATATGAGGTAGCTATTTCCTTTGAGATATAAGCATAAATCCACACATCTTAGGCATTTTCACAATCTTATGTTGTGAAATTATAAGCCCTAAGAATCAAATAAAATGTCAACTCAAATAATTAACCCTCTTCAATTTTAAAAATATAAAGCTCAATTAGGTATTGGAATGCTCACTAGGCTTCCAGTATCATGAGCATTCCTACTTTCTCCCTTTGCAAAATAAGTCTTCTCCTTAATCTGTCCCATTTGATTTTCTAAAATAGCCAAACCTTTGATAGTCTTAACCTTGAAATATTTGGAGACCCTAATCATCTACTTTAATCGAGAGTATTCTTAAAGAATCCCCATTCCTTAGGGATGTAATTAGTAAAGCTTACACTTTCCTAAAGTAAAGATGAAATTAGGTCCATTATATGGTAGTGATTTCTATCTTTTGAGATAGTACATCATTCCTTAATGTCATACCCGATCACTTCAATTAGTACCCCCTAAAATTTGCGTGGTGTCCCATAACTCAAAAATAAACACCACAAGTGCCATTGTTAACTAGAGGTGTAAGGCTCAAGACCTACTTATGGCTACTTAAAGCCTCGCAATCTCAGGGTTGCTCAGACTAATATACCACTTTTCTTAAATACTAACATGCATATAAAAGAAACAAAGTGGAAAAGGAAGATGCAAATGTTTTTTAATGGTTTCATTTTTGTTTATGAAATTTATTCATGCAAGTATAGGCAATCCTTCTTAAGTGAGAGCATAGGGATGAATAGGGTTCAAAATTAAGTACGTGTTGGGTTCTTTTCAAATGAACCCTACATCTTACTAACCCTTATTCAAAACTATGCTAACATAAGAAAGGAAGGAAAGGCTACACTAAACATTACTTTATAATTCATCACATGCAAGCTAATAATTAAGACATGAATAACACACTTTCAAATTTGATATTTCATTTATGTATAAAATATTTTAGGATTTAATAGTGATAATAGCAATTCATATTTTACTTTAGCCAACACATGCACATTTCACATAAGTAAATAATTTTCATTTTAAAATTTGAAAACATGAAATTATGAATGCATGAATCACATGACATACAACTTACAATGTTGGAAAAGATATAAAGCAATGAAAGCATGTAAACAAACTCACTTTACTTAAATCCTAAAGACATTCTTAAAGAATAAGAACATTTAGAATAAATTAAAGTGAATTTCAAAAAATGATTTTTGTTTGTTTGAAGTTTGATTTAATTTTGAAAAGGTGAGGTGAGTTTGCTATTCCTAACCCATTCCCACATTTGTTTTATATTTTTTTTTATTTTTAGATAATTAAATCCATTTTAAGCATTGATTAGGTTAAGGTATGAATTAAGTGGCTTAATTAACCCTTACCTATACCACCTTAGAAAAATTAATTAAGTAATTATGGGCCTTTGAGATGACATAAAACTCACAAGGTATTTAAATTTGCAATGCACCTAATAATGAAAAGACCTAATGCAATTTGGCTCACAATTAAAAGTTAATTAAGCTAAGGGGTTTAGCTTAAGTTCTTGAAAGGGGGTTTTAATTTCCTTAATTAGACTTTGGATATTAAACATCAAAGCATCTACCCAAGGTAGATTAATTAAGTTCTGGAACTTTTTAGAATTTTTGAAAATTGTTTAAAGGGATAAATAATAAATTAACCCTTCATTAAGAGGGATTAAGGAAAGAAAAGGGGGTTTAGAAAATAGCTTAGATAAAATTCCCCAAAATTATTCCATAAAACTCCTACTCACTGGATCTTACCTTAATCAAGCTTAATCAAAGGGGAAATCCACTAATCACATCTTAATTACCCTTAATTACATGAAGGGGTAATTAGGGAATGAGCTAGCAATTTCTTGAATTAAGGGCTCAATAAATCTCAAGAAAATTAGGAGAGGTAGAGGTCATCCCCTAAAATGAACCCTAGAAATTTGAGATCAATTGAGGGCTTAATTAGGAAATAATTAACTAATTAGCATTCCTAAAGAAACCCAAATTAAGAGAAAAGGGGAATCAAAATCCATTGAAAACATTTTTAAAATATTCTAGATGAAATTATCTATCCATAGCATTTTTTCTTATATTTTCTAATTTTTCTTGAAGGAGTTATAATTTTTTGAAGTTCTCTAAGTAAATTATAAATTAATTAAGTATTTTATTAATCCCTAATTAATCTCTGGCTCACGATGCGATGCGTGGCAGCGGTGGTCAATGCGCTTTACATGCGTTGCGCAGTGAGCCCTTTACTTAAGTTTTCAAATCGGGGAGGCAGTGGCATCGTACGCGCTAATATCCTTAGCCATCCGATCAAAGATCGAATGACTAAGGATACACCCATTATTTATAAATCAGATAATGGATTTATAAACGTGTCTAATAATCTCAGACGTCCATCTAAAATGCACGGATGGATGGATGAGATGCGCTGAGTTCTTCCCTAAGGATGAATATAAACTATCTATGATCCAAGGGGAGATTCGAGACTGATCTAGCATAGATTCATTCAAGATTCAACCTACACCATCTAAAGGACTAGAGCGGCCAATCCAATGATGGATTTCAAAAGCAATGAAAATTACAAAGGACTAACACCTATCAATCTAAGTGGTTAGAAAATTACTAACCTCGCAGAGGTGATCACTGGCACTCGGGATCGATGAGGTAGCTTCGTCTAGTAGAGACAAAGCCCTGTTGAAGTTCCTAGGTATTGAGGTTGAGTGAATGAATGGGTGGACCAACTCCTCTTGATCTCCCTTGCAGCTTTGATTGAATTGAGTTCTTCTTTACTGTGGAAACTCAAGTGGATGCTTGAGAAGGATCGACTTGGTCCTTAGATCAAGTGTGCAAGAGGAATTAGGTTAAGATTAAGTGTAGAGGAAGTTGGGAACTCAATGGACCTCCCTTATTTTGCATTCTGAAAAATTGAAGAATGAAAAATCGAAATCTTCTCTAGGGGCCTTGGGAAAGCTCTGAGGTGGTTGCTAAGAGTTCCTTGGCTCTAATAGATCAAGAGTGAATTAAAATTTTAGGGAATTAGGGGGAGTATATCATCCTCTATGGCAATTAGATGGCTGACTATGACTTGGCATTTTGATCTAATTGACCCAATGGAGTGGGCTGTTTAGGTTGTTTGAAGTGTGCACATGGTCAGTTTGTCTAGAGGAGTGGAATGCTAACTCCCATGTGCATCAAAATGAGCTTAGGGGGGATTTTGAAAATTGAATTTCTAGCTTAAGGGTCTGGTTTGGTCCTTGGGCCAAATGGGTTGACCCAAACACATTGGGTTAGGTGCACCACTCATCACTAGGTCCCTTGAGCTTTTAGGAAAGCCTCAAGTGATTTTTATGAGTGTATGACCAAAATACCCATGGGCTAGGCCAAAATTTGTTCTATGGCCTAGGGGTATAATGGTCATTTTTCTATTTTTCAATTTGGGTTTGTTGGTATATTGAGAAAATAGGTTGGGCCATGTTTCAATGGATTTGGAATCTATTTGATAGGGTTTGGTTCATGTTGACCCTATCAACTTTGGTCAAGTTGACCAATAAGTCAAATTGGGACAAACCAAGGGTTGGGTCAAGTTCATGTGACCATTTGAAATATTTTGGTGCCTTTGGTTTGGTTTAATTTAGTATGAATTTTGTTTTGGCTGATATGACTCATTTAGGAAAAATGAGTCAAGTTGACCCATTTGACCTATTTGGGTTAGGTCAATGGTATGTTTTGGTTTGGTTAGTCATATAGAGTGGATTGGTGTCTTTGTTTCCAATCAATTTAGGCTAAGTTCAATTTTGGCTCAACATGACTCCTTTAGGTCATGTTGGGTCTAAGGTCAATTGGGCTAGGTTAGGTATAGTTGGCCAATTGAGGCTTTGGTGAAGTTTCACAAGTGATTTGGAATGGACTTGACCCATTGGTTTCAATCAATTTGGCTTAGATCAAGTTTTGACACATTTTGGCCCTTTAGGTCAAAATGGGTTAACTTGGGTCAAGTGGGCCAATTGGGCTAGGTTAGGCTCAAATGTTGGCTTGGTCAAGTTCAAACATAGGTCATGAGTGAACTTGGATCAAAGGTTTCAACCAATTTGGCCTATGGTGGATTTTGGCTATGTAAAGTTTCATTTTAGGTTAAGTGTTGACTTGGCCAACCCTTAAATTTGACTTGGTTTGACCCAATTTGATTGATTGAACATCCCATGATGAATCATGATGAGAGGCAAATATGAGTTTGGTTCAATCCAATTTGGTTAGGATCAAAAGTTGGCTCATAAGGGTACTTTAGGTCACTTTGGGTCAAGTGAGCCTAAGTGGGTCAAATGGATTGGTCAAAGCTTGATTTGAAGTTGGTTGATCTTGTATATAGACTCATGATTGAAATATAAATCCATTTACAAGTGGTTTGAAGTCAAATGAATTTTGATCCATTTAAAAATTTCATATTCAAAGGAAGAATATGAAAGGTTCTTGGGTTCAATTTTTGATTTGGGTTTTGATTGAATGATTGAAGTTTGGATTTATATATGAGCTCATGATTGTAGGATTGATTGAACCATGAGAGAAAATCAAGGATTTGGCTTGATTTGGAATTGATTTAAGTTTGGATTTTGGGAAAGGCTTAGATTTGATTTTGAGTGGATTTGAGTTTGATTTTGGAGTTGGTTTTGATTGTTTGAATTTATATTTCATTTATATATTTGTGAATATAAATGAGGATATAAATTGATCATGAGAAAATTTCAAGGGTTTGAAAGAGTTTAATCATGATTTGGGTTAAATCCATTAAAGGGAATTTAAAGGATTTAAGGGAATTTTTAATTTGAATTTGGATTTTTGAATTGGATTGATTGATTGTATATTTATATTTCATTTATACATGAGCACATAAATAAAAATACAAATAAGTTTTGAGAAAATCCCATGAATTTGAGAAGGTTTGATCAAAGTTTAGGTTAAATCCATTAATTAAAAATTAAGAGATTTAAGGTAATTTCAAGCATTTTAAATTTGGAATTTAATTCTTGAGTTGGATTTGATTAATTTATATTTATATTTCATTTATATATGAGAATATAAATAAGAATATAAATAAGTTTTGAGAAAATCCCAAGGATTTGAATAGGTTTGATCAAGTTTTAGAGTTGATTTTGGCTAAGTCCTTTAATGGAAAATTAAAGGAATTTAGAAAAATTTTCATGAATTGATTTGATTGATTTGAATTTATATTTCAACTATATATGGGAATATATATGAGAATATAAATGGATTATGAGAAAATCTCAAAGATTTGAATATGTTTAGATCATGATTTTGGCTAAGTCTTTAAGAAAGGGTTAAGGACTTAGGAATTTTGAACTTAGGAATATTTGATAGATTTTTATCATGGCTTTCAATCATAGAATTGAATCATGAAATTGAATCATGGAATTGATTTGAGTTTGACTTGAAAGAAGGAAAGTGAGGAAAGGTTTAAGCTAAAGGGTAGGAGATTTTCCTAACACCCCTAAGGCATGACCTATTCATATGGCTAACTCTTCTAAGTCTTCTAGGGCTAGGTTTGAGTGTCCACCTAATCACTAGATGTGTCTTAAGACTAAGGAACTCTTAAAGTATAAGAGAAAGTCCTGTGCCTAAGATGGGGTGTTGAGAGCTCATCCTAAAAAAGAGGTCAACAATTACACATTACAAGCAAAGAGCGACGAAGGTTCAGCCGTCAGTAAGTTGCTTTTACTTTGGTTGACTTTCCAACTCGATGCACTACCCGAGCTGACCATACTGATAGTATTCTCCTGAAGGGGGCCAGCCAACATAGGAGGGCAGTTCCTATGCATAGAGAGTCGGTGGTGTCTCCACCCCATCGCTATACCCCACATCCGCATCACCAGTGTAGGTTTCAGAATCACCCATTCCATCTAAAGCCATGAAGACCGTATTTGGGGAAAAATGTACCCCGTTAGTGATCCGACTATGGCCAAGGGATCATATTCCTTCTACACCACCTATTATGGTAGGGCCGAGCTCTCTTGCTTGACCTTCTGCACCAATGGTGGTGCAGAAAGAGTGGCGACCTCGGAGCATCATGGTTGTTCCTTCACTAACTCCACCCATACAGCCGGATGCGAAGATGGTGATGGTTATCACAGATATTCTAGTTAATAGTTTAGTTACAGCAGTGGTAGAGGATCATCCTAGGATTATCACCCCTATTGCAGCTAGTATCAGTCAGGAGTATCATTCTTCTAGTGAGTAAAGTCCGCACATGATTGACTCCCCGCTCTGGTGAGTCCGGTGCCTCTCGATTGCATGATAGCGATCACTGTCATTGAAGCTATTTGTACCTGTTGAGTTAGATCAATCCTTAGATGAGATCGTTACACACTATTTTATGGAAAGGAAGAAGATCTTAGGGTATGCATGGTCCGACAAAGAAATAGTCAGCTTTGATCCCAACGAAGATGACTTGATGGGGGATTTAGATGGTGTATGCATGATTGAAACTAGAGGTTCTCTTCTTAGGGAGCAACAGACCATGGAAGGTGATAAGGTTGATCAAGGAGACACCATAGAATCAGCCCATCACCTCTGACTTCAGTTAAGGTAAAAAAATGAATAGATTGATAGTATGGCACAACAGTTGCAGGACTTGTTAACAGTAGTGCAATGCTTTAGAAGCAAGCCCCTCCAGTTCATCCTAGTACAGTCGATGTCAGTTAGCCTGAGCTATGCATGTCTTAGACCCAGCTAAGACTCTACCTCATATTGAGTAAGGAAGCACTAGTCAATATAGGTAGGTAATGGATAGTTCCTCCATACATAAAAAATATCTAAAATTCATGGTTGAGCAATAGGTGAAGGGAGCTTTGGCTCAAGCCTGGGGTGGATCATTGGTTCCAAAGGGTAGACCCTACCTAGAGAAATTCAATGTTATCCAGTATCCTAAGGGTTTCGTGCCTCCTTCCTTCAAGAGCTTCAATGGCAGTGGGAATCCGAAGCAACACATAGGTCACTTCAGGGCCAATTATTCCAATGCAGGTGGTAGCGATGCTTTACTCTTTAGACACTTTGTCTATAGCCTAGCGGGTATCACTTTTGATTAGCATGTTGAACTACCCAATGGTTCAGTAAAGACATTTGCTGAGTTGGAACAACTCTTCATCAAGAGATTTCTTTGGAGCTCGACAAATGGTTCTTGATCGTTGTACAACTGACTCTGGAGTCACTTATTGATTATATTCTCTGATGATTCCTTCATGCTTAAGGGCTTCACCATAAAGATATCTGAGAAGCTAATCAATAAAGCTGCTAGTCTACAAGGAGAGGCCAAACAGTTGCCTTTTCCAGATCAGTTGCCAAAGCAAAATCCTAAAAGGTCTATGAGAAGAAACCTAGAGTAGTAGTAGCGGTTGGAAAGAGGAAGCAGCCAGCTAGAGATAAGTTCAAGAGACCACGACCACAGTAGCCTCCACCTCCTTTACCACCACTGAGGCAACCATACCAGCTTCCACCGCAGGCTCAGCCACCGCCTCAGCCATACCACCAGTAGTAGTGACATGCATATCCATCGCCATGTAGCTATGGTCCACCTACTATATTAGATAAGTTAAACAAACCTTATTCTTTTAAGAGGTAGGTAATTAAGAAATCTCTAAGAATATCTTAAAGAAGCCTAATTTTTAGTTACCTGAGCTTAGGAGACCGGAGGAAGTAGGCAAAATTCATGATCCAAACTTTTGCCCTTACCACCGTATGCTAGGCCACATTTTGAAGGATTACTTTACATTCAAGGATTGGCTTGAACACTTTCAAGATTGGTGTTGTCATTATCCCAAAGGAATACCTTGTGGAACAACCTTCCAGTTCCATTAGGGTAATTCTTAGGGATACAAGTGATCCTACTAAAATTAAAGAAGGTTGGGACATCTCTTTGTCTAAAACCTCTAAGAAAATAATTTAGAAGATCAAAAATCTTTCCTTGCAGGTGCCTGAGTCAGCTCAAATCTCCAACACCAAGGAAGATTTGCAAGTTGCGAGTGCCAATTCTAGGAAAGTGAGAGCTCAGCAGTAGCATGTGTCGGCCCAAGATAGCCCCTTAGCATAGCCACCAACCGTATCCAGACTCCAGCCTTTAGTTACAGCTTCCACACTGGTAACTTTTACTACTTCAGCTAGCTCTTCTATTTCTTCTACTAGTATAACTCTTGTATCAGTGAATAAGGGAATCAAATCCCTTACTCCACTCACTCTACTTGACTTCTACTTTGTACTTCCAAATACTTCTAAGAAATTGAAGAATAAAGCTGATTTGAATTATATCTATATCTATTCTAATGAGTTATCTTCTTCTATTCCTAACGATAACTCTTCAAGTCTAATTAACTATAATAATTTTGATTTTCTATTTTTAATTCAGAGTTAGACTTTCCAACTCTAAATACTACGAGTTCACCTTTTGAGATAGCCTTGGAATCATCCTATTCTAAGAGTCCCATAGGAGAAACTGTTGGTAAGCTTGAAGTGTAGGTAGAACTTACCACCACCTTGCCTTAAGAGATTTCTGAAGTCAACCTTCATAGTGGCAATGTTCTATCTCCTAGGGCAGCACCTCTTGATAGTGAGTAACAACTCATTGGTACTAAAGATCAAGAAGCCCTTCCACAGGATGTTCCACCATTGGATATGCTTGTGGAAGACCAGCCGAAGATGGACTACAAATTTCTTTGTCTCTAAGAAAGTCATCATCTAAGCTAAGCATATATGATGCCCTTGTCTTATCCAAAGAGATGAAGGAA
Organism: Cymbidium sinense; assembly: GCA_021442155.1. Lineage (NCBI taxonomy): Eukaryota > Viridiplantae > Streptophyta > Magnoliopsida > Asparagales > Orchidaceae > Cymbidium > Cymbidium sinense. The sequence continues at coordinate 155,279,435 of CM038221.1, forward strand.
TCACTAATCAAGGACCTCCTTGATCCTGAGATATGCTTAGCTTAGTTGAACACTATAGGTGAGGAGGCACATTTTGAAAAAGAAGCCCAAGGGATCACCTTCACAAATGAAGACCTTCTATTGGGGGACTTGGAGCACAACCGTCCCTTATACATCACAGTTGGAGATCGGTGATTGGAAGACTAAAGCCAAGTTCTACATCATTGATTAGAATACTTTATTCACTACTTTGCTTGGTAGGCCTTGGATTCATCAAAATAAGATCATTCCAATCTCCCTTCATCAGTGCATCGAGTTCAGAAAAGATGGAATTGAGTACTGTGTCGACAGGGATGAAAAGTCATTTTTAGGTAGAGAGGTTGAGATATATGAGGTTGTGACCTACTATCTTCCTCAAAACACCCTTTCTCATGAACTTGGACAAAATTTAAATGTAAATACAAAAGAAAAAGAAAATGAAGCAAAAGAAAAAATAAAAGAAAAAGAAAAATAAAAAGGAAAGTCCATGTGAGCAAGAAAGGGGAATTGAAGAAGAAGTGGATCCGCATATCACATTTCACCCACAATTCATTCCATCGTATAAACATGTGGGTAGAATGGCTCAACCTCCACTAGGTAGAGGCGAGAAATAAAGCGGTTCAGGTGGAGACCCCTAGTTGGCCTTCAACCAATAGAGGTCATGTTCCAGTTCATACGAGTACCTTTACTATTCACATAGAATTAGAATCCAGCAAAGAGGATGAGTCTAATCTGATTAGTATACCAGCCAACCCCTCTCAGCGGGTTCCATTGGAGGTGACTTTTGATCTAGCCAGAGACGATGACCAAGCCTCCAAGCAAAGCAAAGTATTTGAATCTGGTTTATGTGAAACTATTAGGCAGTAGTTGGGAACCTTAGCTCTTACCTCACTTACATCTTAGAAGTTAAAGGTTTAGTAGTTAAAGAAGTCCCTAAGTCTTCCGGTGACATGAAGCAGAAAAGGTTCTTTTTGGGTTCATCATCCTCAAGTCCAGAGCTTGATGTATGATTTGAGAAAGATACTTTTAAAGAATTAATGGAATTACCTTTTAACTTTTACTCTCCTTGTGTTCAAAATCTTATATGAAAAGGTTTAGTTCCTCACACATGGTCCAAGCACAGGTCAAAATATTTCAAAAACTATGGAATAATATAGGCAGGGAAGCACAATCAAGAGAAAGGCTAGGATTTGGTACAGTGGGTCCGTAGATGATGAAGATAATTTTCTAATTGTTACCAACCATTTGGAGTATGATAAGTTCTTCTCACACATCCCAAACTCTTATGAGAATGTGTGTTTAGAAACTTCAGATGATCTAGATGATCTCCAAGTCAAAGAGACACCATCAGAGTTTGAAGAGGAGATTCATTCAACAATTGACAAGCTAAAAGAAATCAATCTTGGGATAGAAGAAAATCCTCGCCCGACATACATCAGTTCATTGTTGAATGAAGAAGAAACTAATGAATTAGTTAGGCTATTGACTGAGTTTAAAGACTGACTTTGCCATAGAGTTATGAAGAAATGCTTGGATTATCTTCTAAGGTTGTAGTCTACAAGTTAACAATAGACCCTAACGTTGCCCCTATTAAGAAACTTCCTAGACACATGCGATTAAAAATTGAATATCAGGTCATTTTTGAAGTCAAGAAATTGATCGATGCTTAGTTTCATCAGGAAAGAAAAATATCCTACCTGGTTAGCTAGTGTCATCCTAGTTAAGAAGATAAATAGTCAAATTCACATTTGTGTCTATTTTAGGGACTTAAACAAGTCATGTCCTAAGGATGAGTTTCCTTCTATACTAGAGTTAATGGTGGACATTGCCTCATCTCATGCAGTCATCTCTTTCATGAATGGATCATCTGGCTATAACCAAATCAAAATGTCTTCTAAAGAAGAAAGAAACACTGCTTTTTGAACATCGATCAAAATCTTCTGTTATAAGGTCATGTCTTTCAGCCTTAAAAATGCTGGTGCTACATACCAACGGGCCATGACTCAGATCTTCAACGAACTCATTCATCATCAGGTTGAGTACTATGTTGATGATCTAGTAGTCAAGATCTTAGAAAAGGAAGACTATCTCTTTGACTTGAGAATAGTTTTTGAACAGTTAAGATAATATAATCTCAAAATGAATCCCCTGAAGTGTGCATTCGGAGTAGCTTCAAGAAAATTTCTTGGGTTTGTTGTTCAACACTAGGGAATAGAAATAGATCCTGAAAAAGTTAAAGCTATCTTAGAAATGCCACCTCCTAAGAGTTTAACTCAACTCAGATCCTTTCAAGGATGGCTAGCATATGTAAGATGCTTTATCTCAAACCTATCAGAGAGATGCAAGCCATTCTTAGCACTTGTCAAAAGGATGATGAAGTGTCAGCACACATTCAAAGAGTTCGAAGAGTACTTGGTGAAGCCTCCAGTTCTAGTAGCCCCTATCCTGGGCATGCCACTAATCCTCTATACTACTACATTGGACAACTCTCTTGGTACTCTGTTGGCCCATGCCAACGATGAGGGGAAGGAAAGCGATCTCTACTAGCTCAGCCGTCATATGATTCCTGCTGAAGAAAACTATCCACCCATTGAGAAACATTGCCTAGCTTTGGTCTTTGCATCTTAGAAGCTAAGGCACTACATGCTTTCTCATAAAGTTAACTTGATCTCTCAAACCAATCCACTGCAATACCTCATGACACGACCAACACTTTCTGGACGTTTGGCTCATTGGTCCATGATTCTCTCACAGTTTGATATCACATTTGTACCACTCCATGCAGTAAAAGGTCAGGCACTAGTAGATTTCTTAGCAGTACACCCACTTCTTGTTGATTCTCCGCTTAGTGACGATCTCCCCAATGAACAAATCTTGAACTTAAAGGAGACCAGCAACCACCGATGGGAGATGTATTTTGATGGTGTTGCTTCTTTTCTTAAAGGTGAATCACCACGATCTACTCTCCCAGGAAAGGCAGGGGTAGGAATAGTTCTTCTAACTCTAAATTGCGATGTGATGAGATTCTCATACAATCTTCTAACCCTGCATAATGAAGAGTATGAGGCTTTGATTGTGGTCTATGGTTATCACTAGCAGTGTCAAGAGCATCAACATCTTTAGGGATTCTCAGTTGGTCATCAACTAGATTATTGGGTCCTACCAGGTCCTCAAACCCAAGCTTCGTCATTACTACGAGTATAACATGAAGCTGTTGGCCCAAATTCTCGAATTTATTATCTACAAGGTTCCCTGAGTAGAGAACGCAGTAGCAGATGCCTTGGCCAAACTTGTCAAAGAGTTGGCATGCCCGGAAGATGAGTCCATTTCAATAAGGGTCCAAAATTGATAAGTCTTATCCCTTATTGATTCGAAACTCATCGAGAGTATTTCTCTTGAAGAGGAGGTTGCCATTGCCAAAATGGACAAGGAGCTGGATTGGAGGAAATCATTCATAGACTACTTGAACAGACAAACTTATGCTTCGTTCAGTTACGTATTGCTAGAATCTTTGAAAATATTTCTACTCTATCTTATTGATGGAACCCTGTACCGATGGACCTTTGACCAAATGCGGTTACGTTGTTTAGACAAACATGAAGCCCATGGAATTATAACTGAGGTACACCTAGGTCTATATGAAGCTCATCAATCTGGTCTGAAGATGAAGTCGAAGATCAAAAGACTTAGATACTATTGCCTTCTATGATTACATATTGCATGGGCTAGGAGATGCCATCAGTGTCAGGTACACGGTGTGGTCCTCCACCAACCACCCAACATTCTACACCTACATTGGTCTCATGGCCATTTGATTGTTGGGGTACTGACATTGTAGGTCCGATAAATCCTCCTTCCAAGGGGCATCGATTCATCTTAGCTGCTACCAACTACTTTTCCAAGTGGGCAGAAGCTATCCCACTCAGAGAGGTCATAGCTCACCATGTGATTCAATTTTTCAGGAACCATATTGTAAATAAGTTTGGGGTGCCTCGATGAATTATATCCGATAATGGTATTGCATTCAAAAATATGATGGTCAACATCTTTGCCAAAAGATAGGGTATAGATTGGAGATACTCCACCAGCTACTACCCCAGAGCTAATGGCTTAGCAGAAGCATTCAACAAAACTCTCATTCAGATACTGAAGAAGACTCTTTATGATAAGAAATGATAGTAAAACAAGCAGTTGGTTGAAGCCTTGTGAGCCTACCACACAATATACCAAACTCAAACTCAGTCTACCCCATTTCATTTAGTGTATGGGTCTAAAGCTATTCTTCCCTTAGAAGTTCAACTCCCTTCACTTAGGATAGTATTGAGTAATAAGATCACTACAGAGCAGAATACAAATTTACAATTAGAAATGCTCGATGGTTTAGAATAGAGTCGCCTACGGGCGTGCCAAAATCTCGAGTTGTACAGAGCTAAAATGATTCAAGCTCACAACAAGCTGGTCTGCTCTAGGTCTTTCTGAGTAGGAGAACTTGTCCTAAGGAGACCAATTTTTGCCCATCAAAATATGAGAGACAAGTTTGAACCCACTTGGGAAGGCCCCTATGTCATAGAGAATGCATACCAAGGAGGATCTTATTAACTTATTGATTATAAAGGGGACACCCGATGCTTCCAATTAATGAGCTCTATCTAAATAAATATTACCCATGAAACAAAACTTGTTTGATAATAATCATTAATAAAAAGAGCAAATTCTAATTCCATTCATTAAATCTTCTCTTCTTTCGAAGTGTTGTTTGCTTGTCTTGTGAATCGTGACATGTTTAGGGTAGGTGTAAGAGTCCCCCAGTGGCATCCTATCCCTCTTTCACAACACAAATACAATCTATCTATGCTTTTACAATAGGTGTAAGAGAACCCAATAGGCATCCTATTTTGATTAACATAACTAAGTTAAGTGTGAGAGAACCCAAGCGGCATCCTTTCTTAGTGGGAATTCTTGTTGTCATCCATGGCATCATTTCATAATTTCCCAGCATGTTTTAAGGTAGGTGTAAGAGTCCCCCAGAGGCATCCTATTTCTTTTAACACAAATAAATCTTTTATCTCGAGCTACTTTGATGTGGGAGCAAGCCTGTGTGGCACTCATTCATTAGCTGCTCTAGGTCGGGTTTGTATGCTACTTCTCTAATATGTCACCCTTGTGGTCACTTGTTCGGAAGATGTGAGTCCCCGTGCTTTCTTCCTAACTTGATCATAGCAAACCAAAGAGCGCCTTATTAGTATGGTAGTCTTCATTGTCCAGGCAGTGAGCTACCTCATGTTGACTTTGCTTAAGAAAATGTGAGTCCCTGTGCTTTGTTCTTGAACTAGCCATCATGTTCTAACTAGGTTAAGTATATTTGAGGTTTAGGATAAGTCCCCCAGAGGCTCCTTTCCTCTAGACTATCCCAGCAATCAGTTCCACCATAGAAAGATGTGAGTCCCCTATTTTTCTTCGTAGGCTAGTTATTCCAAACCAACAGGCACCTTAGGTTGGTGATTTTCACTATGCAGACAACAACTCACTCGGTGACTACACCACTCTTGGCAGATATGAGTCCCCGTGCTTTCTCCTTGAGTTGGACACCGAATACTATTGGATATGTGACTAGCCATGTCATCTTCTCCAGGGTGTTGGATTAAGCCTTATCGGCCCCATCCCCTGTGGGAACTCTATTCGGATCAAGTCTTTTGCATCCCCATTTAGACACTACCTGGGTTGCTTTTGGATTGGGCAGTCCCCATTCCTAGTAGCCACCCCTGTGATTGGAAAATTTGTTCAGCGAATGCATAGATTTTCCCGTGGTTCAGTAAATTTAAGATAGGTCTAGGCTGATATAAGATGTTTCTTAGTTTGATTCCTCACAAACTAATAGGGTCCATAATTAAACAAACTAAACAACTAAAATAAATAAACAAAATTAATTTGCTTGTGGATTAGGAATTCAAGCCCCCAAAGGGCCCCTTCTCCCAAGAAAACATCCTATCTTTAGGACAGTGTTAGCAGAACTCCCTATAAGAATTTTCTAACTACCTGAGTTGAGATCAATCCTTGGGACACTACTCACTCCGTAGTCGCCCTTAGGTCGGGTTCAATCTATTTTTCCATAAGCAGGTTATCTCGGCAGTCATTCTGCTTAGAAAGATGTAAGACTATGACGTATTCTTTCTAGAATAATTGTCACAAACAGACATACAGCCCTAGGTCAGGTTTGATTTGTTGCCCAAAGCAACCGATCACCCCAATGTTCTTCTCTAGTGGAAGATGTGAGTCCCCAAGCTTTCTTTCCTCTAATTGATCATTGCAAACCAGAAGGTACTCCTTTGGTTGGATAGTTCTCCCATCGGCTGGGCAGCTACTCCCTTTGTTTCAATAAATCTGAGATAGGTCTAGGCTTCCATAAGCTCCTTCTCAATATGATCCATCTCAAACTAACGTAATCCATCAAAATAAATAAATCTAAAAATGAAATCAATATTGACTATCTTTGAGTTGATCTAAGTCCCACAGTGGCATTCACTGAATAGTTAGCCCTAGGTTGGGTTCAATCTATTTTCTTGCCAATAGATTACCCTAGCAACTGGTCCTTACTTGGATGATGTAGGTCTACTACACTTTCTTCCTAGTATATTTGCTACATACCAAAAGGAATCCCTTTGGCTGGCTAGTCCTACAACGTTTTTAGTAGACTACCCCTTTGGATTGGTAAATCTGAGCTAGATCATAGCCTCCATGGCTCTTATTCATCATAACCCATTGCAAACCAATAGAGTTCATCTAAAAATTCAAACCTAACCAAAATTTGAAACAAATTCAACCCTCTCCCCCAATGGAGATCTCTCCTTAGTGAGATTCAAATCAAATCAAACCTTTCATCTTCTTAGTGAGATTGTTTTTGTTAGTGCTTATTATTTCTCGGTGTTGTTGATCATTTCGGTCAACACCTATACGTGCGGTGTTCCTTGTTAATCACACCACACCTATTAGGCGCCCTTTGTTGACCTCATTTTTATAATGAGCTCTCAACCCCTCCATCTTAGACATAGGACTTCTCTTAGACTATAAGAGTTCCTTGGTCTTAAGATACATCTAGTGATTAGGTGGGCACTCCCCCAGCCCTAGAAGACTTAGAAGAGTTAGCTAGAGGAATTGGTCATGCCTTAGGGGTGTTAGGAAAATTTTCTACCCTTAGACCATTTCTGACTTTCTTTATTTTAAGTCAAAGTCCAAATCAAATCTATTTGATTTTCCCCAAACTCAAATCAATTGCATGATTCAAATCCATTATTGAAACCCATGATCAAAATCCGTCAAAAGAAATTCCTGAGTTCAAAATTTCTATGTCCTTAACCCTTTCTTAAGGACTTACCAAAGTCATGATCTAAAACTATTCAAACCTTTTGAGATTTTCTCATAATCCATTTATATTCTCATTTATATTCACACATATAAATGAAATATAAAGTCAAACCCATCTAATCAAACTCAAAATTCCAAATCAATTCATGAAAATTTTCTTAAGTTCCTTTAATTTTCCATTAAAGGACTTAGACAAAATCAACTCTAAAACTTGATCAAACCAATTCAAATCCTTATTATATTTATGATATAAAATAAATATAAATCAATCAAATCCAATCCAAAAATTAAATTTCAAATTGCTTTAAATCCTTTAAATTCCCATTAATGGATTTAACCAAAATCATGATTAAAATCTTTCAAATTCTTGAAATTTTCTCATGATCTATTCTCAATTATATTCACATATATAAATGAAATATAAATTCAAACAATCAAAACTAATTCCAAAAATCAAACTCAAATCAATTCAAAATCAAATCTAAGCCTTTCAAGCCAAAATCTTGAACTTAGTCAAATCACTTTCAAATCAAGCCAAATCCTTGATTTTCTCTCATGGTTCAATCAATCCTACAATCATGAGCTCATATATAAATCCAAACCTGAATCAAACAATCAAAACCCAAATCAAAAATCAAACCCAAAACCCTTTCACATTCTTCCTTTGAATATGAAAATTTTAAATTGATTAAAATCCATTTGACTTAAAATCACTTGTAAATGGATTTATATTTTAATCATAAGTCTATATACAAGATCAATCAACTTCAAATCAAGCTTTGACCAAGCCATTTGACCCAGGCTCATTTGACCCAAAGTGACCTAAAGTACCATATGAGCCAACTTTTGATCCTAACCAAATTGGATTGAACCAAACTCATATATCCTCTCATCATGATCAACAATCATCATGGGATGATCAATCAATCAAATTAGGTCAAACTAAGTCAAACCTAAGGGTTGACCAAGTCAACACTTAACCTAAAATGAAACCTTACATAGCCAAATTCCACCATGGGCCAAATTGATTGAAACCATTGATCTAAGTTCATTCATGACCTATGTTTGAACTTGACCAAGCCAACATTTGAGCCTAACCTAGCCCAATTGCCCACTTGACCCAAGTTGACCCATTTTGACCTAAAGGGTCAAAATGTGTCGAAACTTGATCTAAGCCAAATTGATTTGAACCAATGGGTCAAGTCCATCCCAAATCACTTGTAGAACTTAACCAAAACCTCAATGGGCCAACTAGACCCGGCCTAGCCCAATTGACCTTAAACCCAACATGACCTAAAAGGGTCATGTTGAGCCAAAATTGAACTTAACCCAAATTGATTGGAAACAAAGATACCAATCCACTCCATATGACTAACCTCTAAACCTACCCTTGACCTCAAATAGGTCAAATGGGTCAAAGAGGTCAACTTGACCCATTTGACCTAAATGAAGTCATATGAGCCAAAACCAAATCTATACCAAATTTAATCCAACCAAAGCCACCGAAACATTTCAAATGGTCATATGAACTTGACCCAACCCTTGGTTTGACCCAATTTGACCTATTGGTCAGCTTGACCCAAGTTGACCCATTTTGTCCTAAATGGGTCAACATGAGCCAAACCCTGTCAAATGGATTCCAAATCCAATGAAACTTGGCCAAACCTAGTTTCTCCACATACCCAACATGTCCAAAGTAGAAAAATAGCAAAATGACTATTCTACCCCTATGCCATGGAACAAATTTTGGCCTAGCCCATGGATATTTTGGTCATACCCTCTTCACTATCACTTAAGGCTTTCCTAAAAGCTCAAGGGGATTTAGTGAGAGGTGCACCCAACCCAATGGGTTTGGGTTAGCCCATTTGGCCCATAGACCAAACCCGATCATTTAGAGCAAAATTGAATTTTTTAAATTCCCTCTTAAGCTCAAATTCAGCACATGAGAAGTTGGTAATCCATTCCTTAGGTCAAACTGACATTGTGCACACTCAAAAAAATTAAAACAAACTCTCCAATCTTAGCAATTGGATCTAAATGACAAAGAATGGTTCGATCATCTGATTTCCATAGAGGGAGATATATACCCCCTAATTCAATGAAATTTCATTTGATTCTCTATCGATTGAAGCCTAGGAACCTTTAGCAATCATCAGAGAGCATTTCTAAGGTCTTGAGAGAGGATTATAATTCTTCCTTCTCAATTTTGCACAGTGAAAAAAATATGGGAGGTGGAGTGAATTGCTAACTTCCTCTACACTTGATCTCTTTCAAATTCCTCCTACACACTTCTTCTAAGGACCAATCCGAGCTCACTCAAGCTCACATTGGAGTTTCCATAGAAAGGAGAGGATCAATTCAATCAAAGTCAAAGCCCAAGTGAAGTGGTGTTGGTCCACCCATTGATCCACTCAATCCCAAGGCCTCAGAATTTCAACAAGGCTTCATCTCCACTAGACGAAGCTACCACATCGATCTCAAGCATGGTGATCACCTCTGTTGGATAGGTTTGTATTGTACTTTGTTGGTGTGGGTTGATTTTTGTATGATTCCATGCTAGATTGGGCTCGGATCTCCCCTTAGATCATGGATGGTCTCCATTAATCCTCAGGAAAGAACTTGGGTCATCTCTGTCGTCCATCCATGCATTTTAGATGGACGATTGAGATTATTTAGCACATTTAGTAAATTCATTTATCTAATTTAAATTATGGGTGAATTCTTTAATCATCCGATCTTTGATCGGACGACCGAGGATATAAGCGTGCTCCCGCGTCATTTGGGATGTGATATTTAAGTCACCCCCTCAAGGTGTGACGCATGTAAAGCACACTAACCGCCATCGCCATGCATAGCAGCGTGAGCTAAGGATTAAGTAGGGATTAGTTAAGCCATTAATTAATTCTTAATTATCCATGGAACTTCTAAAATTCATAATTCCTTCTAGAAAAATCAAAAAAATAAAAGAAAAATGCTATGGAAAGATAATTTCATCTAGAATATTTTAAAAATGATTTCAATGGATTTTGAATTAATCTTTTCTCTGAATATGGGTTTCTTTGGGAATCTTAATTAGGCAATTATTTTTTAATTAGGTCATTAATTAATCTCAAATTTCTAGGGTTCATTTTAGGGGATGACCTCTGTCTGTCCTAATTTTTTTGTGATTTATTGATGGCTCAATTGGAGAAATTGCTATTTCATTCTCTAATTACCCCTTTCATGTAATTAAGGGTAATTAGGGTATGATTAGTAAATTTACTCTATGATTAGGGTTGATTAAGGTCAGATCCAATAAGTAGGAGGATTATGGAATAATATTAGGGAATTTCCCCTAAGCTATTCCCTAAACCCCCTTTTCTTTCCTTAATGTCTTTTTAATTAAGGGTTAATTCATTAATTATCCTCTTAATCAATTTTCAAAAATTCTAAAAAGTTTCAGAAATTAATTAATCTACTTTGGATAGATGCTTAGGTGTTTAATAGCCTAAGTTTAATTTAGGAAATAGAAGTCCCATTCATAAGTGTGAAAGGGTATTTTAAAATTGCTTAAGCTAAACCCCTTAGCTTAATTAACTTTTAATTTTGAGCCAAATTGCATTAGGCCTTTTCGTTATTGGGTGCATTGCAAATTTAAATTCCTTGTGGATTTTACGTCATCTCATTGACTCATAATTACTTAGTTAATTCTTACCTTAACCTAATCAACACATAAAAATGGATTCAATTACCTAAAAATTAAAAAAAAATTCAAAACACAAGTTAGAATGGGTTGTGAATAGCAAACTCATCTCACCTTTTCAAAATTAAATCAAACTTCAAACTAAAAAAAATCATTTTGAAATTCACTTTGATTTATTCTAAATTTTCTTATTCTATAAGAATGTCTTTAAAATTTAAGTTAAGTGAGTTTCTTTACATGCTTTCATTACTTTAGATCTTTCCCAACATTTTAAGTTGTATGCCATGTGATTCATGCATTCATAATTTCATGTTTCAAATTTTAAAATGAAAATTATTTACTTTATGTCAAATGTGCATGTGTTGGCTAAAGTAAAATATGAGTGTCTATTATCACTATTAAATCCAAATTATTTTCAAAAATACATAAATCAAATACCAAATTTGAAAGTGTGTTATTCATATCTTAATTATAAGCTTGCATGTGAAATATTATAAAAGGTATGCTTAGTATATGTTTCCTTTCTTTCCTATGTTGGCTAAGTTTTGAGTAGGAATTTTGGTGAGATATAAGGTTCATTTGAAAAGGACCTAATGCTTACCTAATCTCATATCTTATTCATCCCTATGCTATTATCTAAGAAGTGTTACCAATACTTACATACATAAATTTCATAAACAAAACAAATCTATTAAACAACTTTTTCATATTCCTTTTCTATTTCATTTATTTTATATACATATATGTACTTAATGAAATTGGTATATCAGTCTGGACAACCCGAGGTTCCAAGGCTTTAAGTATCCCTATGTAGGTCTTGTACCTTGCACCTCTAGTTAACAATGACATTGTACTCACTAATACCTTTCTTACTTTCATGTATGTATGTAAAATTTTGGGTAAGGAAAACCTTTTCTACTTAAGAAAAATCATGCATATTCAACTTCTAAATTTTCTTAAATGGATTACTTAGCATGCATCATAAAGTGTGTTAACTACTCTCATTTGCATGTATAGATATGCTTAGGGTCCATCCATATGCATGTTGTATATGTTCGGAAAGAAATGAAGTAATGTGTGTTATGTGAATTTTGATTCATTTTATTTAATCTTAAAATGCCTTTCTTTTTGAATAGGTTTGTTTAGGGTTTGCCTAAACTTAGGATTAATTAAAATATGTAATCAAAACGGTCATCTAAATGAAACTAAAATATGAACCTACTTTAGAAAATTAGTTAAGGTTAGGGAAGGAAAGAGAAGTTCTCTTCTCTTTCCCTCTATTCATAACTTAGTAATTACTTGTAGGTTTCACTTAAACCAAATTAATACATGAAATAAAATTAACCCAAAACACTTAAATAACTTAAATGAAACCCTCTTTTAAATTGAACATGTTCTTCAGACATAGAAAATTTAAACCTAAAGCCATAGCTAAACATACCACACAAACCTTCAAAGCACACACATTAGCCTAAGTCACCACTTCTAGCCTTAGGTTAGGTCAGTGCATGGTTTGATGTTATATTTTGTTTTATGATATATGTTTTAGACTGGATGTTAGGGTGTATGCTCATAGAATAAATGATAAGATGTGCTTAGCCTAACTATTCTTTTCTGCATGGGATTGTGCTTAAGGGGGGTTATCATAAATAAAAATATAAATGCTTTGCTTGCAGGTGCTTTATACCCCTAAGCATAATCCATAAGCTAGGTGGACTTAGTCACCCATGTGTGGGATGATGAGTCCAATATACATGCTTGGGATTTGTGTGGTGTAATTTAACTAACCTTTGTTTTGCAGGTTTTAGTTAGATTTCTACTTTTCCTTTTCATATAAAAATTTGTATAATTAAGATTTTGGAATTAATTGTTATGGGGATTAGGATGAACATTGGTCATAAGATCTATCTTATGCACCATGTGAATCCTTGGAGCATCCACCTTCCAACCTTCCAAAGGAGGAACTAAAGAAGAAAAGAAAGAAGAAGAAAGAAAGAAGAAAGAAGAATAAATCTTGAAGACCCCCATAAAAATGAATTCCTTTGGTTAATTGTAATATTCATTTATAATCCGGGTTATATAATGGTAAACCTCAGCTACCCACATTTGATATTTTTGAGTTTATGCAGTGGTGCCTAACCACAAATGGCATTTATTCTTTTTACGATTAACTTTATAAATTGATTGATGATTTGTTTAGCTTTTGCATTAAGTGGCATGATTTTCCTAGTTTCTTCCTTACTTTATGTATGGCCTGGATGTGGATTAGGGTCTTTATGTAAAAATAAATCTTTCACTCAACTTAGCAATTCAAATTCAAATTAAATAACTAATAACCTCACCTAAAGCTTAGGATTAAAAACAATATAAAATAATTAGCAATCCTTTAGCTGGATGAGCATTTCTTTATAATATCATGCACAAATGCATCTTATTTTACTCTTGATTGGAGGGCTGCAGTGGAAACTCAGCTACTCCCTTCTCGCTAATTTTGGCTAATAATCTAATTTTTCATGCATTAGTCATAAAAATCCTATTAGCTAAAATGAAAATTGAAATGCATTAGATTTAGGTCATTTGAAGCATATCCATTTACATGAAGTAGTCTCTTTTGGGAGTGAGTTTAAGGATTTAGTCTCTTTCTAAATAATAATAGCCTAGCTATCTTGCATAAGCATAAAGACTTGCCTACATGTATTTAAAATTGTAAGAGGAGTTAATTGGAAGCCACTCCTAGGCGGTTGTAAGTCCAAGTTGTCGGGTAGTTTGTCGTCTCTTGTGGAGGCAAACCAGTTACCCATTTTAGCCTGAGATTTAGGTTATGCTTCCAGCCCTCGTTCAAGCTCTCTAGATTTAGATTCTGAGGTTGCTTTTCCTTTTTGTGAGCCTTAAGCATAATTCCTCACTTCTTAGGCATTTCCTTAATCTTGTGTTAAGGAATATTAAGTTATAAATTTCTAATGAAAAATGCAACTCAAACAAACTAAATACATTTCAAAAATGTAAAGCCCAACTACATGATAGTTTGAGATGCTCGCTAGGTTTCCTAGCATCGTGGGCATCTCCTACTTGTTTCCCATTTTGGCTTCAATAATAACTCCCTTTTTTGATCAATCCCATTTGATCTTCAAACATAAAATAATCAATTGATAGTCTTTCCCAATAGAAATCTTTAAAGACAACGATCATTTATCTTAATCGAGAGTTTTCCTAAGGGATCCTGTCCCTTAGGATGTAATTAATTATGGGGGTTTGCCTATGTGGTGCTTAACGAACCTAGTTTAAAATAAACCCTGCTTTACTTTTCCATGTAAAGTAGGGGAAGAATCTCTGGTACATATGCAGACCCATCATCCTTAGGAGTCCTTATTGAAATGATTAGTTCCATTAAAGGGTAGTGACTTCTGTCTTTTGAGATAGTACACTATTTTCTTGATGACGTATTCGATAACCTGAATAAGTACATATGCGGATCTGCATGCTATAAGGCCATTTCTTTCTTTTCTCCATTGATTTGAAAGGTGACTCCCAATAATTTATTCACCACAGACTCCTCTAGATGTTAAGAGTTCCTTAGTCTTAAGACACTTATAATGATTAGGTGAACACTTAACCTAACCCTAGAGACTTAGAAGAGTTAGCCATAGGAATAGGTTATGACGTAGGGGTGTTAGGAAAACTTGCCTACCCTATAGCTTAACCCCAATCCTTGCTTCCCACCTTCAAATCAATTCCAAATCAAATTATAAATCAATTTTAACTCAATTGATTTTCTCAAATCATCAATCATTTCAAATCAAAACTTAAATCAATTTCAACGCAATTGATTTTCTCAAATCATCAATCAAATTTTAAATCAAATTATTTTCAATTTTTTTTTTTAAATCAATTTAAAATTTTACTTTCTCAAACTCAAATCAATTCTAAAATCCAAATCACGAATCAATTCTAAATAATTGAAACCCATGATCATTTCTAAACCTAAAAATCTTTTCAAAGCCCTTTGATATCATCTTATGGACTTCACTTATATCAAATCCAAATCACTCCAAATTCAAAATATTTTCTCATAGCCCATTTATATTCTCATTTATATTCAGAAATATAAATGAAATATAAATTCAAATAATCAAAACCAAATTCAAAACTCAAGTCCAAATCTAACCAAAATCCAACTTGTGCTCTTTCAAGTAAAATTCTTGAACTTAGCCAAATCAAACTCAAATCAATCCAAACCTTTAGATTTTCTCTTCAAACAGTCAATCCTTTAATCATAAACCAAAATATAAACACAAACTTCAATCACTGAATCAAAATAAAACTAACCCAAATCAAATTCGTGTTCATCCATTGAACTTGAAATGGTCAAATGAATCAAAATCCATTTGACTCCAAATCACTTGCAATTGGATTTATATTTCAATCATAAGTCCATATGTGAGTTAAACGAAACTTGAATCAAGCCTTGATCAGGCCAATTGACCTACTTAGGCTCACTTGACCCAAAGTGACCTAAATGACCTTTTTGAGCCAAATTCTAATCCAACCAAAATTGGATTGAACTAAGCCCATCTAAGCCTCACATTATGAGAAACAATCATCCTGAGATGGTCAATCACTCAAATTAGGTCAAATCAAGTTAAACTTAGCCTTTGACCAAGTCAACACTTAGGCCAAATGAAACCCAAACTAGCCAAAATCCACCATAGGCCAAATTGATTGAAACAATTGATCTAAACCAATTCATAATCAATGATTGAACATGATCAATCCATCAATTGAGCCAAACCAAGACAAATTGGCCACTTGACCCAAGTTGACCTAAAAAGTCAAAATGGGTCAAATCTTGATCTAAGCCAAATTGATTCCAACCAATGGGTCAAATTTATTCTAAATCACTTGTTGAACCTGACCAAAGCATCAATTGGCCAATTAGACCCATCCTAGCCCCTTTGACCATGAACCCAACTTGACCTAAAGAACTTGAAATCAAACCAAACCAAAATTGATTAAAACTAAAGATTACAACACATTACAAATGATCAACCAAGCCTAAACCAACCCATGACCTAACCTAATTAGGTTAAATGGGTCAAATTGGTCAACTTGACCCATTTGACCTAAGTGAACTCAAATGAACCAAAATTAAATATAAACCAAATTGAACCAAACCAATGATACAGAAACACTCCAAATGGTCATATGAACTTGACCTAACCCAAGGTTTGACCCATTTTGACCTAAATGGGTCAACATGAGCCAAATTATATCAAATCAACTTTAAAATCATTGAAAATTGGCACAACCCATTTTTCAATCATCTTCAAATCTGTCCAAATCAAAATCAAGGCCAAACCATTTTACCTATAGTAAAAGGATAACCTATGGCCAAATCTACTTGGAATTTGGTTAACTCCTTTTCATGGCCACTTGGCATCCTCCTAGTGGACCACATGGACATTAAGGTGGGTGGTGAACATGACCCAGTGGGTTTGGGTCAGACATGGCCCAACCTAAGGCCAAACCGACCTCTCCATAGAATTTCTCCACTTAGATCACCTCCTACACTCACCTAGCACATGTGCACCTCCTCCATTCCACTCATCTACCAAAAATAAGCACATGGAGCTCCCAACAACCTAAACAAACCATTCAACCTCCTCAATTTGATAAAAATGGTAACGTGCCTCGACCATCCAATCTAAGGAGGGGGAGATATACTCCCCCTCATTCCCACTCAAACCATCTTCCTTGCATTCAATTGAGCTTAGAGGATCAAAGGCAAGCTTCTCCAAGTTTTCTAAGCATTCCTAAGCTGATTCCATTTCTTCCTTCTCAATTTTATTCATAGCAAAATAGGGGAGGTGGGAGAATTTTCCAACTTGCTCAATCCTCAATGAACCCCCAATTCACTTGGCAAGCACCATCAAGGTGGCAAGTCAAGCTCACCCAAAGCTTTTCCCAAGCATCCAAGCCATGGGAAGGGGGACTTAGACCAAAGTCACAAGCCATTGGAGGGAGCCTTGGTCAATTGGGAGATGCACTTCAAATTGACCCTTGAAACCTTCAACAGAGCTTTGTCTCCACTAGACGAAGCTACCTCCTCTGTTGGAAGTGCCAGTGATAGCCTCCGGCGATGTATGACTCAAAACTGACCTTAATTTGAAAAATGCTTGGTCCTTTATGAAGGAAATTGTAATCTTATTAAAATTCAACCATTGGATGTTATTCCTTATGCTTCTTGATGGTGTGGGTTGAATCTCAGCCTAATTCAAGCTCAAGTGAGCTTGATTCAAGCCATGAGGGATGGTCGACCTCCATCTCCCATAGTTTAGGCAGGGATGAATCATGGGTCATTCATTCCACATGTTTTGGATAGACAACCCTGATTAAAATGATTAGATTCTGTGTTTAAAATCCTTTAGAACCACGGGTTTGATCCTGGCCATCCGATCCTTGATGGGATGGCCCAAGGGAAAGCACGTTGCACCGCAAGTTGATGCAATGCCCAATGTGATAACTTAAATAACCAATCCCATTGCACCAAGTGGAAAGCGCGTCTCGTGTCAGTAGCCCACGTGGCGCCGATAAGAATAGTTAATTAATTAGGTCATTTAATTAAGCAATAATCACAAAAACTTTAAAAATTTATAACTAAATGTAGAAAAATTAAAAAAAAGCAAACTCATGTTCATTTTAAAGATAATTTAGAGGGAAATCCAATAAATTGTTTTTAATTGATTTCGATCAATGGATTTTTCTTAATTAGGGTTTAATTGAAAATCTAATAACCTTAATTACTCCTAATGACCCCATTAATTAGTTCCCAAATTTCTCAGACATATTTAGTGGGATGACTTCTGCCTCCCTTAATATTCTTGGAATTTATTAATGAGTTAATTAGGGGATTTAATTAATGAACCCCAAATCACCCTCTTCATGTAATTAAGATTAATTAAGCATGTGAATAGTTATTTAATCTCTTAATTGATATAATTAAACATTATTTAAGTGAAGAGAAGGTTTATGGAATGGGTTTAGGATATTTTCCCTAAGTTATTCTCTAAATCCTCTTTCTTCCTTAATCCAAACCCAATTAAAGATTAATCCATTAATGATCTGCTTAATTAATCTAATCAAATTTTCAATACCAATCTCAATCTTGGGTAGATCCTTAGGTGTTCAAAAGCCTAAGTTAAGTTTAAGGAAATTATAATCCAACTCACATGTGTAAGATGGTTATGAAAGTACTTAATTAAATCCTTCAGTTTAATTAATCAATAATTATGAGCCAATTGCATTAGACCCCTTTCTTTCTTAGGTGAATTGCTAATTTAAATTCCATGTAGTTGCATATCATATGTTGGCTCATAATTGTTTGGTTAATTATGTTAAAGTGTTATAGGTAAGGGGTAATTAATGGATTTAATTCACACCTTAACCTAAACAAAACATAAAATCAATCTAATTGTTTTAAAATTAAACTAAATTGATTCACACATGGGAGAAATGAGTTAGGACCAGCAAACCCTTTCTCACAAATCATTTTTAAATCAAATTCAAAAAAAAAAAAAGTCTCTTTAAGCAATTTTGATTCACTTTGAATAATCTTATCTTATAGGATTATTCTTAGAAATTAATTAGGGTGAATGAAATCATATGCTTACATCACTTTATTTCTTTCCAAGCATGTTAAATGTTGTATGCCATATGAAATCATGCATTCATATCTTTAAAAAAAATAAAATAAAATAAAATATTTCATTTATATGTCAAATTGCATGTTTTAGCTAAAGTTAAAAATATGAGTGGCTATTATAATTATTAAACCCAAAATTATTTTCAAAACCTATAAATAAAAGATTACAAATGAAGGTATGCTACTTATAAATACTTATAAGCTTGCATGTGATTATAACATAAGATGTATTTTGTGACTTTTTTCTCTTCTCTTAACATGGACTTGTATAGAATTTGCAAAGTGTATAGTTCATTTGAAAAGAACATAACACTTGCTTAAATTTATTCTTATGCATTTCCATGTTATGACTTCAGAAGGATTTTCACATTTACACATATAAATTGCACAACCAAATAAAAAAAAAATCTTTTGCATGACTCTTCATCCATTTACTTTTTTCTACATGCACATGTATTTAAGAAAAGTATATTAGTATGGACATCCCAGGGTTGCGAGGCTTTAAGTAGCCCCAAGTAGGTCGTGTTCCTTACACCCCTGATATATAAAACAATGGCGACGTGCTCACTTATATCTTTTATGCATGTAAATGTGCATTTTATTAATGGATAAAATAGTCCCTCTTTTCTTCTTAAACAAAATCATGCATTTATGAAACATCCAAATTCTCTTAAATAACATTTCTTTGCATTCATCATTAAGGTGTGCTAAGATTTGCATTGAATGTATAGCTATGTTTAGGATCATTCATATGCATGGTATACATGGTGGAAAGAAATAAATGGTTGTGCGTTATGTGATAGTAATTCACCTTAATTAATCATAGGATTCCTTTATTATTGAGTAGGTTTATTTAGAGAAAATCTAAACTTAGGAATAATTAAAACACATAATAAAACATTCACTAAAGAAAAATCACTAATGAATCTACCTTAGAAATTACTTAAGGTAAGGATGAAAGATAAGTTTTTTTATCTTTTCCTCTCTTTACAACACTTAGTGATTAAGTGTAGGTTCATTCAAACCAAATCAAATCATCAAATAAAATTGAAAAGTCAACTAAACCACTTAAAATTAAACCACCCTCTATGTTGAATCTCTTCACACTTAGAAAATTTCAACCTTAAAGCCTAGCTAAGATATGCCACACAAGCCTTAAATGACACACACATTAGACTAAATCACCATTTCAAGCTCTATGTTAGGGCGGTGCATGATTTGATGCCTAATTTTATTTTGTTATGTACTATTTTTAGACTGAATGGTAGGGTATATGTGCGTAGACTGGATGGTAGGGTGATCTTAGCCTTATCATATCTTCTATAGGGGATTGTGCTTAAAGGGCACTGTAATAAAAATATAAATTCTTTTATTTTGCAGGTTGCTTATACCCCTAAGCATAATCCAAACTAGGATAGGTGGACTTGGTTACCCATGTATGGGGTGCTAAGTCAAAATTATTCATATACATGCTTGGGTTGTGTGGTATGTTTAGTTAATCTTTATTTTGTAGGTTTAGTTAGATTTATCTTTCCCATTTTCATGTAATTTTGCAATTAAGATTTGGAATGAATGTTATGGGGGATCATGATGGACATTGGTCATAAGACCAAGTCTTATGCACCTTGTGAAGCCTTGGAGCAAACTACATCCCAACCAACCAAAAAAGGAAGAAAAGAAAGAAATGAAGAAATGAAGAAAGAAGAATGAAGAATGAAGACCCCCATAACATAAATTCCTTCTAAATTATAATTATTCATTTATAATTCGGGTTGCATAAAGGTAAAGCTTGGCTACCCATTTTTCTTTTCTAGTTTGTGCGGTGGAGCCCAACCACATTGGTCTCTTATTCTTTTGAGCTAGCTTTATAAAATTGCTTGATATTTATTTAGCTTGTGCATTAAGATGTTATGATTTTCCCTAGTTTCTTCATTGTTTGATGAATGGCCTGGATGCGATTAGGCTATTAGAGAAAAGTAAATTTTCTATCCAATTAATCAACTCAAAATTAAAAATTAAATAACTTATAACCTCATCTAAAGCCTAGGACATAAATCAAGATAATAAAAGATTTAGCACCCCTTAGTTGGATGTTGTATGTCTCACATCATGCATAAATATCATCTTGCTTCACTCTTGGTTATGGAGGGCTTTCACCTTTGCTAGAGAACATGGCTTGACTTTTGTGAGCCATGGTGGAAACACACCTCCTTGCTGATTTTGGCCACTAACCAATATCTCATGCATTAGACATATCAATCCCATAGCCAGAAAATAAATTATCCAAAAATCAAAATAAAAATTTACAAAATTTGCATTAGATTAAGCCATTATTCAAGCCCTTCATGATCTAGTCTCTTAGGGAGTGCGTTTAAGGACTTAGTCTCCTTTCTAAATAAACAACAGCCTAGCTATCTTACAAAAGCATAAGACTTTCCTACATGTATTTAAAATCATAGGAGGAGTTAATTGGTGGCCATCCCTAGGCGGTTGTAAGTCTAACAGTTAAGTAATTTATCCTCTCTTATGAATGTAAACTATATACCCATTTTCTCCTTAGAATTAGGTCATGCCTTGGCCCTCGCCAAAGTTTTCTAGATTTAGGGTCTGAGGTTGTTGTTTTCCTTTGTGAGCTATAAGCATAAAGCCTCACCTCTTAAGCATTTTCATTATCTTGTGTTGTGGTATTGTAAGCCCTAAATTTCTATTAAAAATTCAACTCAAATAAATAATTCCCCTCAACTTCAAAAATGTAAAGCCAAACCATAGGATAGTTTGGGATGCTTACTAAGTTTCCTAATATCATAAGCATCCACTACTCATCTCCTTTTGGTTTTGATAATAACTCTTTTCTCTTGATCAATCCCACTTGATCTTCTAAAAATAACCAATTGATTGATAGTCCTATCTTTGAAATTCTTGGAGACAATGATCATTTACCTTAATTGAGAGTATTCCCAAGGAATCTCATTCCTTAAGATGTAATTAACTATAGGGGCTTGCCTCCATAGGAAACTTTACGGATCTGATTTAAAATAAACCCTATTTTTCTTTTCCATGTAAAGTTAGGGAAGAATCTTTGGTACATTCGAAGACCCGTCATCCTTAGGAGTCCTTATTAGGTGATTAGGTCCATTATAGGATGGTGACTTCTATCATTCGAGATAATATACTATTCCTCAATATCATACCCGATCATCCTAATAAGAACATTTGTGATCTACGTGGTGTCTCAACATAAAGATGTTTTATTTTTCAGATATCTCCCCCAAAAAAGGGAAGAGGTTTGAGAAATAAAAAAATTTCACCACAGATTTTTTTGGCGACTCCACTGGGGAAAGTTCCTCTCTCCATCTTTGGTAAATGATCATTGTCTCTAAGTATCGTAGTGGATTTATATTTCATATGAGTCCGAGATAATCCTTGTTTTCTGTTGGCACTTATTTTATTTCATTCGTAAGCTAAGTTAGCCGATATCCTTTAGGTTTTAGGAATTCACTCCATGTAAGTCTTAAAACCCCTGTTGGGTCTCCCAATATGTGAAAATAAAATTTAATAAAAAGAGATAATTAAAGATCTTTTCCTTACCATCTTTGTGGTAAGGTAAAGTTCATTCCAAAAATAAAGAAAAATAAATCCTTTATAAAATTTTTACTTTTCAAAAGCAATTTTCCAAAATTCACACAATAAAAATATTTACACAAAATATTTTCACAAAATATACATGCTTACACCTCAACTAACAATCTTCAAGATTGTTACATGTAGGATCTTTTCAAACAAAATCAAAATCATCTTTTTAAAAAGCACATATGAACACTCTCATTTAATATACTCAAATTTATTGAATGAAGATTTCATTTTCAAATAAAACCAAAAATCATCTTTTCAAAAAAGCACAAATGAACATCCTCATTTAATATACTCAAATTTATTGAATGGAGATTTCATTTTTTAAAAAAATATCAAAATCATATTTTCAAAAAGCACATATGAATATCCTCATTCAATATACCCAAATTTATTGAATAAAGATTTCATTTTCAAACAAAATCACACCAATTGAAACTCCACTTAACACATTCCACATGTGTTAAGTTCGAATTTCCATCTTTTCAAAAAGCAATAAATCACACACAAAAATTTCATCTTTGAAAAAAATATGAAAATTGATTCCCATTTTACATACCAAATTTGTTAAATGGAAATCTACTTTGCAAAACCATAAAAATCAAAATACATGGAAATTCCATTTGACATGCCCAAATTTATCAAATGAGAGTTTCATTTAAAACAAATTTAAAAATAAAATTTTAATTCCATTTAACATACCATGTTTGTTAAATAGAAATCCCTCCTTTCAAAAATAACACAAAATAAAAAACACAAAAATTAATCACATTTGGATTCTTTATTTAGCATACCCATATTTGCTAAGTAAAGATCCTCTTTTCAAATCAAAAAAAAAAAATTAAACACATTTGGATTTTCCATTTAGCATACCCAACTTTGCTAAGTAAAGATCCTCTTTTCAAATCACAAAAACCAAAGACATTTGAATTCTTTATTTAACATACCTAAATTTGCTAAGTACATATCCTCTTTTCAAAAATTAAAATAAACATTTGGATCCTTTATCTAGCATACACAAATTTCTTTTCAAAAATTAAAACAAACATTTGGATCCTTTTTCTAGCATACACAAATTTGCTAAGTAAAGATCCTCTTTTCAAAAATCAAAATAAACATATTCAGATTCTTTTTTTAGCATACTCAAATTTGCTAAGTAAAGATCCTCTTTTCAAAATCAAAATCACAAAATTAAACACATTTGGATTATTGATTTATCATAACCAAATTTGCTAAGTAAAGATCCTCTTTTCAAAATCAAAATCATAAAAATCAAATACATTTGGATTCTTTATTTAGCATACACAAATTTGCTAAGTAAAGAATCCTCTTTTCAAAAAATCAAAACAAAGACATTTGGATTTCTTCTATTTAGCATACCCAAATTTAACATAAAAGAATCAAATATGAACCAATGGAAGCATAAAAAAATTTGTCAAAATATTTGAACCCATGTTCAACATACATAAATTTGTTTGAAATGGATTCTAAACTCAAAAATCTCCTTTCCAATCCATTCAAAAATCTCTCTCTTACATTAATGAGCCCCACTTAACATATTCAAATTGTTGAGTGTGGGTTCAAATTCTAAAATCAAAATTCAAAAGTTAGCAAAATATGAAAGAAGAAATCTGATTCAAGTTTCTTTTTTCAAAATTACAAAATTTCAAATCAGTTTCAATTAGTTTCTCTCAAGTTCAGTTAAGTTCTAATGGATGCCCAGAAGTATGTCTTCACTTTTCCTTTTGGGATGGATTTGGCCTTGGATCGGGCCAGCCTCCCACAAACTAAATTTTCTCACCTGATTCAACTCGACCAAGGATTCGAAAGGGCCAGGATCACTTGTGAGGGGGCATCCCTCACAATCGTTAGCAAAAGTGTGATGATTGAGCATAAGACAATCATCCATGTTAAGATGCCGTCAGATTTCAAGTTTCCCTCACTAAAGAAGAAGGTTGTGGCAGTTCCCGTAGCAGTTACAATTTCAACGCCAGTGTGTCTAGTTGTTCCCCTTGCTGCCCCAGTACGGGCTAGCACCCACTCGTTGGCTTCTTCCGAGGGGAAGGCTACCCTATCTTCAGGGATAGTCTCCCTAACTTATGAGGTAGGGTCTAGTTCCTGTGATGCTCCTCCTAGCAGAACTCAGCATAGCAACAGATGCTGCAAGATCAAGCGGTATCATGTGCTCATAGCCAAGGAGTTGGAGGTAGTTTCTCAAGTTGCAGTAGAGGAGTTACCCTGGATAATTTCTCCCCTGATCATGCAGAACAAGTTTCATCCTCTCTATGGATCAAATGGAGAGGATGATATTAAGAGGATCTTAGTGTCACCTCCACCTGCAGTATAGTATAAGGATCCTACTACATATAGGAGGAGGTCGTATGCCAGCCTGAGGACAATTCTGAGCTGGGCATACGGATGGTCAGAGTCTGGGGCACAATTTGACTTACGATCAGTCATCCCTCACAGCATAAGTGAGCACATACGATAAGAGAGGGCTACAGAAGCCCGTGTAATAGTGCATGTCACTAGCAGAGAGAGGCGAAGGTATGCCAAACAGTCAACTGCCTCACCCCTTATGGATTTTCTCAATCGGTGCACTAGCTGTGCTAGTCATACTAATAACATTCTATTGACGGGTAATACCCACATGGGAGAGCTCACACTGAAAGAGTGGTGCCTCCACCAAACCATAGTTCCATTAAAAGCCATGAAGGCAGCATCCGGGGAATAAAGAGCCCCATTGGTGATTCGACTATGGCCAAGAGATCCCATTTCATCTACACCACTAACTGAGGTGAGGCCAAGCTCTCCTACTCAATATCCTGCTCCAGTTATGATGAAGAGGAAATGGCATCCTCGAAGCATTGTAGTTTTTCCATCACCACCACCACCATAACAAATCATAGAGATAGTAGTAGTAGAGGGATAAGAAGATAGTAGCATTGTTCCTATGGCCATAGATCCTCCTAGGAGTAGCACTCCATCTAGATCTAGTGATAGTTAGGAGCATGTATCCTCCAGTGAGCGTATCCCTTACAAGATTAGCTCTCTAGTAGTAGGGGAGGTTAGATATATTTCTGTTAATGATAATGATCCTGCCACTGGTCAGTCGAGATCATTATGCTTATGCAGTTGGACCACTCCCTAAATGATTTTGTAGCACAGTATCTCATTGGCAAGAAGAAAATTCTAGGACATGCCTGGTCTGACCTAGAGGAAGAAAAGGTTAGCTTTGATCCCAACAAAGATGATATACTGGAGGACTCAGTAGAGGTGCATATGGTTGACACCAGGTGTTCTCTCTTTAGGGATCAGCGTAGCTTGGAAGGTGTTGCGGCTGAACATGATGATACAACCTACTTGACCCAGCACTTGAGGGACAACTATTGCAATGCTGGTGGCAGCAATGTGTTACTCTTTCATCTTTTTGTCAGTAGTTTAGCAGGCATAGCCTTTGATTGGTACGCTGAACTCACCATCAATTTAGTGAAGACTTTTGCTGAGTTGAAGCAACTCTTCATCAAGAGGTTTATTGGAGCTCAACAAAGGGTGACTGTGGGCAATTTCATTGTAGCAAAACAATACCCCAGTGAGTCCCTCATTGACTATATTCTCAGATGGCATAATTTGAGTATGAAATGTGAACTGTAGTTGTCTGAATATCATGGCATTAAAATTCTACTAAAGAATATTCATGGCTCGGTCACCTTCATGCTCAAAGGTTTTACCATCAAGACATTTGTAAGGTAGATAGTCTACAGAGGCCAAACAATAGCCTTTTCATGATCAATCAACAAAGCCAAAGCCATAGAATCTTATGAGAAGAAGTCGTGGGTAGTCATGGTGGACAAGAGTAGTGCAGGAGTTATGAAACCTCGAGCTCCACCATCACTTTACCTTTTACCACCTCTAGGCCATCTACCATGCCACACTTACGACCTTATCACCTCCTCCTCACCACATTCACTGACGGTACACATACCCGCCACCAGGTAGCTACCATCCACCTACTCTTTTGGATAAACTAAACAAACCTTATTCATTTAAGAGGGAGGTAGTCAGATAAATCTTTAAGAACCTTTTAAAGAAATTTGATTTTCAGCTACCCAAGCCTAGAGAGCTGGAGGAAGTGGGCAGAACCAATGATCTTAACTTTTTCCCCTACCACCACATGTTAGGCCATGTTTTGGAGGATTACTTTACATTCAAGGACTGACTTGAGCATAACTACAAGATAGGCGCCATAGTTATCCTAAAGGACTACCTAGTGGAACAACCACTAGTTTCGTTAGGGTAATCCTTAGGGATACATGTGATCCTTTCAAAACCAAAGAAGGTTGGAATATCTCCTTATCCCAAACCTCTAAAAAGATTATTTCAAAAATAGAGAAACTTTTATGGCAGGTGCTTGAGGCAGGTCGAACCTCCAACATCAAGGAAGGTTCGCAAGTTACTACATAAAACTTAGGGAAAGGGGGAGCTCAACAGCAGCAGTAGCCTATACTTGCCCGGGATAGCCGAGTAGTGCAACCACTAATCGAGTCTAGTCTCTAGTCCACCATTACTACTACTTCAACTGGCACTTCTACTTCACCTAGCTCTTCTTCTAGTAGACATCTTGTATTGGTGGATGAGGGCATCAAATCCCTCATCCAACTTACTTTACTATATTTCTACTATGTGCCTCCTTCAAAATTTAAGAAATTGAGGAATAAAGCTAGTTTAAATTACATCTATGCCACTTCTGATGGGTTGTCTAATTCTACTCTTATAGAAAACTCTTCAAGTCTAAACAATAATTATAATAACTCTGATTTTCCTCTTTATGATTTAGAGATGGACTTTCTTTCTCTGAATAATATAAGTTTACCTCTTAAGATAGACTTGGAATCATCTTATTTTGAGGGTCCAATAGGAGAAGCTATAGGTGAGCCTGATGAGCAGGTAGAATCTTTCACTAAACTACCATAAGAGATTACCGAAGTTAACCTCGTAGTGGCAGGGTTCTAGCACCTACAACAACACTTCAAGATAAGGGAAAATAATTCATTGGTACAAGCGAGCAAGAAACCCCTCCATAGGATGCTCCACCCATGGATATGCTTATGGAGGATCTGCTGAGAGTTGATTACAATGTCCTCTCTCACCTAAGAAAGTCTTCATCTAAGTTAAGCATATATGATGCCCTTGTCTTACCCAAAGAGATGAGAGAATCATTAATCAAGGCTCTTCTTGATCTAGAGATATGCTTAGCTCAACTGACTTTTATTAGAGAGGAGGTACATTATGCAAAAGAAGCCTAGAGATTCACATTCATAGATGAAGACCTTCTTCTGGGGGACTTGGAGCACAACCGTCCCCTCTACATCACAGTCGACATGGGCAGATTCAAACTTTCAAGGGTTTTGGTTGATCTAGGTGCACCAGTGACCACTATGAGTCTAAGGCCCCTTGCCTATTTGAAGATTAACATCTTTGCACTTTGAAAAGATTGAATGATGTTGAGAAGATTCAATGAACAAGGCAAGAGGACTTTAGGCTCCATAATGTTACCTTTGGAAAATAGGTGACTAGAAGACTGAAGCCAAGTTCTATATAATTGATTTTAATACTTCATTCACTGCTTTGCTCGGTAGGCCTTGGATACACCAAAATAAGATGATTCCATCCTCCCTCCATTAGTGCATCAAGTTCTAAAAGGATGGAATCGAATACTGTGTCAAAGGAGATGAAAAGCCATTTTCAGTCAGAGAGGTTGAGATATATGAGGATGCAACCTACTATCTTCCTCAAAACACCTTTTTCTCATGAACTTGGTCAAAATTAAAATATAAAAGAAAAATAAAAAGAAGAAAAGAAAAAGAAAAATATAAGTGAATAAGAAAAGGACATCAAGAAAGAAGTAGAGCTGCATGTTACATTCCACCCACAGTTCATTCCATCACACGAACATATGGATAGGATGACTCGATCTCCACTAGGCAGAGGTAGAGGTAGATATAGAGGCAATTTCAGAGGTGGAAGACCCCCTAATTGGCGACCAACCAATAGGTGTTATATCCTAGTTCACTAGAGTACTCCTGCTATTCACATAAACTTGGAATCCTGCTCGAAGGATGAGTCTCATATGATTAGCATACCAGCCAACCCATCTCAGCAGGTTTCATTGGAGGTGTCACTCAAGCTAGAAAGTGACAAAGATCGGGTCTCTAAGCAAAGCATGAATGTATTTAAATCTGGTTTATGTAAAACTAGTTGGCAGTTGGGAAGTGCTCTAACCTCACTTTCTTTTCAAAATGTTGAAGGTTTAGTAGTTAAGGAAGCCCCTAGATCTTCCATGGATGTCAAACTAAAGAGATTTCTATTGGGATCATCATCCTCAAGTCTAAAAGTTGATGTAGACCTTGAGAATAATTCATATAAAGATTTAATAGAATTACCTTTTGATTGGAACTCACCTTGTGTTCTTAATCATGCAAAGAAAGGTTTGATTCCTTATACATGGTCCAAGCATAGGTCAGTATTTCAAAAAGCTTTGGAATAACAAAGGCAGGGATGCATAATCAAGATCAGGACTAGGATTCAGTACAGTGAGTCTAGTCGACAATGATGATTACTACTTAATTATCACTAATCATCTGGAGTCTGATAGGTTCTTCTCAAACCACACTAACTCTTATGAGGAGGTGTATTTAGAAACTTCAGATGATCTAAATGATCTCCAAATCAAAGATGCACCTCCAAAATTTGAAGAGAAAATCCATTAACTATCGATGAGGTTAAAGAAATCAACCTTGGGATAGAAGAATATCCACGCCTGACATACATCAGTTCTCTACTGAACGAAGAAGAAACCAATGACTTAGTTAAGATATTGACTAAGTTTAAAGATTACTTTGCATGGAGTTATGAAGAGATTTCACAAACTAGCAATAGATCCTAGCACTAACCCTATCAAGCAAGCTCCTGGATGCATGTGATTAGAAATTGAACAATAGGTCATTTATAAAAATCAAGAAACTGGTTGATGCTGGTTTCAACATCAAAATATCCTACCTAGTTAGCCAGTGTCATCTTAGTTAGAAGAATGGCCAAATTCACATTTGCATTGATTTGAGGGACCTAAATAAGGCATGTCCTAAGGATGACAACCTATCGAGGAGATGCTAGCCATTTTTAGCAGTTGTCAAAAAGGATGCCAATGTCAAGTGTGGAAGATAAGTGCCAGCATGCCTTTGAAGATATCAAACATTATTTGGTGAAACTGCCAGTTCTAGCAACCCCTATCTCGGGTAGGCCATTCATCATCTATGCAGCTACATTGGATGACTCTCTCGGCACTTTGTTTGTCCAAGACAACAACAAAGAGAAGGAGAGTGCTCTCTACTACCTCAGTCATTGTCTGATTCATGCTGAAGTGAACTATCCACCTATTGAGAAACATTGCCTAGCTTTAATCTTTGCCTCCCAAAATCTATGACACTATATGCATTCTCATTAGGTGAACTTGATTTCTAAAACCAATCCACTACAGTATCTCTTGACATAGCCAATGCTATCTGGATGTTTGGCATGATGGTCCATGATTCTCTTACAGTTTGATATCACATTCTTGCCCCTCTATATGATAAAAAGACAAGCACTAGTGGATTTTTTAGCAGCACACCCACTTTCAATTGATTCTCCGCTTAATGACGATCTCACTGATGAACAAATCATGAACTTAGGGGAGGTTGACAACCGTCGATGGGAGATATATTTTGATGGTGCAACTTCTTTTCATAAAGGGGAAGCACCACGATCTACTCTTCCAGGAAAGGCAGGGGTAGGAATAGTTCTCCTGACTCCACACCATAATGTGATGAGATTCTCATACTATGTTTCCAACCCCTACACCAACAACGAAGCTGAGTATGAGGCTTTGATTGCTAGTCTAGAGTTATCCATCATAATCAGTGTCAAGAGCATCAACATCTTTAGGGATTCTTAGTTGGTCATCAACTAGATTATCGAGTCCCACAAGGTTCTCAATCCCAAGCTTCGTCATTACCACGAGTATATCATGAAGTTGTTGGCCCAAATTTCCAAAGTCACCATCTATAAGGTTCCCCGAGCAGATAACGCAGTAGCAGATGCTTTGGCCAAACTTGCCAAAGAATTGGCATGTCCAAAAGATGAGTCCATTATAATAAGGGTCCAAAATAGACAAGTCATATCTCTTATTGATGTTGAACTCATCGAGAGACTTTCTCTTGCCGTTGCCTATAAGGACAAGAAGCTAGACTGCAGGCAACTGTTCATAGACTATTTGAACATCGGCAAACTACCTCAAGAAAAGTCACAAGCCCATCAGTTGAAATAGAGAGCTCTCTCCTATTCTTTCATAGATGACCTTATACCAACAGTCCATTGATCAAATGTTGTTACGTTGTTTAGATAAACATGAAGCCCATGACATTATAATTGAGGTACATTCAGGTCTATATGGAGCACATCAATATGGTCTGAAGATGAAGACGAAGATCAAGAGACTAGGATACTACTAGCCTTCGATGATTATAGACTGCAAGGATGTAGCTAGGTGATGCCATTAGTGTCAGGTACATGGTGTGGTCCTACATCAACCACCTAATATTCTACACCCTACACTAGCCTCATGGCCATTCAAGTGTTGGGGTACCGACGTTATGGCTCCAATCCTCCTTCTTCCAAAGGTCATCGGTTCATCTTAGTTACTACCGACCACTTTTCCAAGTGGGTGGAAGCCATTCCACTTAGAGAGGTCACAGCTCACCATGTGCTTCAGTTTTTCAGGAACCATATCGTATATAGGATCGGGGTGCCTCGATGAATTATATCTGATAATGGTATTATATTCAAAAGTACCAAGATCAACAGCTTCGCCAGAATACATGGTGTATATTGGAGATACTCCACTATCTACTATCCCAGAGCAAATGGCTTAGCAGAAGCATTCAAAAAAACTCTCATCCAAATACTAAAGAAGACTCTTGACGATAACAAGCGGTAATGGAATGAGTAGTTAGTTGAAGCCTTCTGGGCCTACCGCACCACATACCAAACTCCAACTTAATCTACCCCCATTTTTTTTAGTGTATGGGTCTAAAGCTATTCTACCATTAGAAGTTCAACACTCATCACTAAGGATAGTATTTGGTAACAAAGTCACTACAGAGTATAATGCAAAGTTGTAGTTAGAAGAGCTCAAAGGTTTAGAGGAGAGTCACCTATGGGCGTGCTAGAACCTCAAGTTGTACAAGACCAAAATGATTCAAGCTCACAACAAGCTGGTCCGCCTAAGTCTTTCTGAGTAGGAGAACTTGTGTTAGTCCTAAGGAGACTAATTTTTGCCCATCAAAAGATGGGAAGCAAATTTGAACCCACTTGGGAAGGCCCCAATATCATAGAGAAGGCCTACCAAGGAGGATCTTATCAGCTTATTGATTATAAAGGGAAACTCGATGATTCCAATTAATGGCTCTATTTGAAGAAATATTACCCATAAAAATCATGTTTAAAAATAATTATATCAATCAATAAAATCTAATTCCATTTCATCAAAATCTTATCTTCTTTCGAAGTGTTGTTTATTTGTCTTGCGAATCCGCCACGACGTCTTTAGGGTAGGTGTAAGAGTCCCCCAGAGCCATCCTATCCCTCTTTCATAACACAAACATAACCTCCTGGTGCTATTTGAATGGGTGTAAGAGAACCCAAGAGGTATCCTATTTTGATTAACACAACTGAGTTAGGTGTAAGAGAACCCAAGCAGCATCCTTTCTTAGTAGGAGATCCCATTTGCCACCCATGGCACCATTTCATCAAAATCCTCAACGTGTTTAAGGTAGGTGTGAGAGAACCCAAGAGGCATCATGTTCCCTTTAACACAAGCACAAAAATAAACACATATCTTTTCTCTCGGGCTACTTTGATGTGGGGAGCAAGCCCCCATTCACTCACATTATGAGGTCGCCCACATGCTACCTCACTAGTATGTCACCCCTGTGGTCACTTATTTGGAAGAAGTGAGTCCCCGTGCTTTCTTCCTAACTTAACCATTGCAAACCAACGAGAGCCTTATTAGAATGGTAGACTTCACTACCCAGCTAGTAAGCTACCTCATGTTGATTTTGTTTAAAAAGATGTGAGCCCCCGAGCTTTCTTCCTAAATTAATCATCATGATCTAACTAGGTCGAGTATATTCGAGGTTTAGGATAAGTCCCCCATAGGCTCCTTTCATCTTGAATACATTTGAGTCGATATAAATCCTGCAGCGGCATTCACTAGTCTAGGATGGCACCTATCGTCAGACTATCCCAATCAGTTCGCCATAAGAGGATGTGAGTCCCCGAGCTTTCTTTCTAGGCTGATTACTACAAACCGACGGGCACCTTAGGTTTGTTGATTTTTGTTTTGCTAATAGTGCCTCACCCGGTGGATATACCACTCTTGGCAAATGTGAGTCCCAGAGCTTTCTCCTTGAGTTGGCCACCAAATACCTATTTGATATATGACTAGCCATGTCATCTTTTCCAGGGTTTTGTATTAATCCCTTTGTAGCCCCTCTCCCTGTGAGCATTCTATTTGGATCACATCCTTTCTGACCCCATTTATACACTACCTGTGTTACTCTTGGATTGGACAGTCCCCCTTTCTAAGTAGCCACCCCTATGGTTGGAGAATTTATTCAACAGATGTACAGATTCTCCCTTGGTTCAGTAAATCTGAGATAGGTCTAAGCTGATATAAGCTCCTTCTTAATTTGATCCCTCACAAACTAACAGGGTCTACGATAAGCAAACTAAAATAAATAAATTAATTAATTTTCTTGTGGATTAGGAATTCAATCCCCCAAAGGGGCCCCCTTTTCCCAAGCAGGCATCTTATCTTTAGGGTGGTGTCAGCAGAACTCCCTATAGGAATTGCCTGACTGCCTGAGTTGAGATAAATCCCTGAGTTGGTACTCACTCTGTATTCACCATTAGGTCAGGTTCAATCTATTTTTCCACAAGTAGGTTACCCAGTTAGTCATTCCGCTTTGAAAGATGTAAGACTATGATGCATTCTTTCTAGCATGACTGTCGCAAACTGATAGGCCGCCCTAGGTTAGGTTTGATTTGTTGCCTAAAGCAACCAATCACCCTAGTAGTCTTTTGTTGTGGAAGATGTGAGTTCCTAAGCTTTCTTCCCTTCAATTGATCATTGCAAACTGAAAGACACTTTTTTGGTTGAATAGTTCTCCCATCGGTCGGGAAGCTACCCCTTTGGTTTGGTAAATCTGAGATAGGTCTAGGCTAATATAAGCTCCTTCTCAGTGTGATCCATCGTAAACCAATGAAATCCATCAAAATAAACTAAGAAGTTAAATTAATCTTTGACTATCTTTCAGCTGATTTAAGTTCCCCAACGGCATTCACTCAATAGTCAACCCTAGGTCGGGTTCGATTTGTTGCCTTGCCAACCGATCGCCCCAGTGGTATTTTGAAGTGGAAGATGTGAGTCCCCGAGCCCGAGCTTTCTTCCTTTAAATTGATCATTGCAAGCCAAAAGGCATCACCTTGGTTGGATATTCCTGTCTTGTGGTTAGTAGACTACTCCCTTTGTATTGACAAATCTAAATTAGGTCTAGGCCTCCATGGCCTCTGCCTAGTGCAATCCATCGCAAACCAATGGGATCCACATAATCAAAACAAATTTAAAAATAAAATTAATCTTGACTATCCTTGTGCTGATCTAAGTCCCCCAGTGGCATTCACTCAATAGTCAGCCCTAGGTCAGGTTCAATCCATTTCCTTGCCAATGGATCACCCCAGCAACTGGTCCCTACTTTGGAGGATGTAAGTCTAATATGCTTTCTTCCTAGTACAGCTGCTGCACATCGAAAGGCATTCCCTTTGGTTAGTTAGTCCTACTATGTGGTTAGTATACTACCCATTTAAATCAATTAATTTGAGTTAGGTCTAGGCCTCCATGGCTCCTACTCAGTGCGGTCCATCACAAACCAACAGGGTTCATTTTAAGATCCAAAATCTAAAAAATCAATCAATCCAAACAAATTCAACCCTCCCCCTTTAGTGGAATGAAACAAATAAAAATAAATAAATAATCAATACAAATCAAAAATCTTTTGCTTCTCCTCAGTGAGATACAAATCTTTCTAGCTCCCTAGTGGATCCAAATTTCTAATCCCTCAGCATATTTTACAACTTTCCTCCCTTGTGGATGACTTGAACTTGCCTCCCCAGTGAGAGTTCACATTTCTATCCCCGATGGAGTCAAAATAAACATAATTAAGCAAACAACAAATTGAAACAAATTCAACCCTCTTCCATAGTGAAACTTAATTGAATCAAATTGATTTCTATTCTCTGTGAGAATCAATCAAACCTCTCATCCTCTTAAAGATGACTTGAACCTGTTTCCTTAGTGGAAGGTTCACATACTCTATCCCTAGGGGATTCCTCCTTCCCTCTCTTATGTCCTTGGCATAAATAGAGCCACATTTCAGTAAGCTCTGGATTTCTTCTAAACCTCAGGTTAGGAGTAGATCATCTCTGTTAGTGCTTGTGATTGCTCAATGTTATTGATCATTTCAGTCAACACTAATACGTGTGGTGTTCCTTGTTAGTCACACCACACCTATCGGGCACCCATTGACTTCATTTTTAGGATGGATTCTCAACCCCTCCATCTTAGACATAGGACTCCTCTTAGACTTTAAGAGTTCCTTAGTCTTAAAACACATCTAGTGATTAGGTGAGCACTCAACCTAGCCCTAGAGACCAAGAAGAGTTAGCCATAAGAATATGTCATGCCTTAGGGGTGTTAGGAAAATTTGCCTACCCTATAACTTGAATCAAATTCCTCTCTTCCTTCCATCAAGTCAAACTTAAATCAATTCCAACTTAATTGATTTCCTCCAAATCCAAATCAATCCCACATGATTGAAACCCATGATTGAAACTAATGATTAAAGCTAATGATTGAAATTCCAAGTTCAAAATATTTCCTAAGTCCTTTGATTCCCTCTTAAGGACTTAAATCAAATCTCAAATCACTTCAAATTAATTTCTCAACATTTATATTCTCATTTATATTCACATATATAAATGAAATTTAAATTCAAATTAATCAAACTAAATCCAAAATTCAAATCCAAATAAAAAATCTTTCCTAAGTCACTTTGATTCCCTCAAGTTCAAATCACTTCAAATTCATGAAATTTTGTCTTAACCCATTTATATTTTCATTTATATTTACATATATAAATGAAATAGAAATTCAAACAACCAAAACCAACTCCAAAAATCAAACTCAAATTCAATCAAAATCAAACCTAAGCCTTTCATGTCAAACTCTTGAACTTAGCCAAGTCAATTTCAAATCAAGCCAAACTCTTGATTTTTCTTCATGATTCAATCAATACTTCAATCATAAATCCAAATATAAACATAAACT
Organism: Cymbidium sinense; assembly: GCA_021442155.1. Lineage (NCBI taxonomy): Eukaryota > Viridiplantae > Streptophyta > Magnoliopsida > Asparagales > Orchidaceae > Cymbidium > Cymbidium sinense. The sequence goes on from CM038221.1 coordinate 155,315,309, forward strand.
TCAATCACCAAATCAAAACTAAATCCAAAAATCAAACCCAAATCAAACTCATGCTCACCCTTTTGAACTTGAAATTGTCAAATGAATCAAAACCCATTTGACTTCAAACCACTTGCAAATGGATTTATATTTCAATCATAAGTCCATATGTGATTCAATCAAACTCAAATCAAGCTTTGACCAAGCCATTTGACCTACTTAGGCTCACTTGACCCAAAGTGACCTAAAGTACCCTTATGAGCGAAATTTTAATCCTAACCAATTTGGATTGAACTAACCCCACCTAAGCCTCTCATCATGATCAACAATCATCATGAGATGATCAATCACTCAAATTGGGTCAAACTAAGTCAAACCTAAGGGTTGACCAAGTCAACACTTAGCCAAAATGAAACCTAAACTAGCCAAAATCCACCATGGGCCAAATTGATTGAAACCATTGATCAAAACTCATTCATGATCAATGTTTGAACTTGACCAAGTCAACATTTGAGCCTAACCTAGCCCAATTGGTTCTTGACCCAAGTTGACCCAACATGACCTAAAAAAGTCAAAATGTGTCAAAACTTGATCTAGGCCAAATTGATTGAAACCAATGGCTCAAGTTCATTCCAAAATGATGAACTTGACCAAAGCCTCAATTGGCCAACTAGACCTGACCTAACCCAATTGACCATGAACCCAACTTGACATAAAAGGTAAAATTGAGCCAAACTCAAATATAAACCAAATTGATTTGAAACAAAGATACCAATCCATTTCAAATGACTAACCATATATGAACCAACCCATGACCTAACCCAAATAGGTTAAATGGGTCAATTTGGTCAACTTGACCCATTTGACCTAAATGAACTCAAATGAACCTAAACCAAATATAAACTAAATTGAATTAAATCAAAGCCATCAAAATATTTCAAATGGTCATATGAACTTGACCCAACCTTTGGTTTGACCCAATTTGACCAATTAGTCAACTTGACCCAAGTTGACCCATTTTGACCTAAATGGGTCAACATGAGCCAAATCATATCAAATCATATCAAACCAATCAATGAAACTTGGCCTAACCCATTTTTCAATCATACCAAATATATTCAAATTGAAACCCAAGCTAAATGACCATTTTAACCCTAGGTCAAAGGGTAAATTTTGTCCAAATTCACTTGGAATTTGGTTAAATCCTCTTCATGACCACTTGGCACCCTCTTAGTGGACCAAGTGGACACTAGTGAATGTGGTGCACCTAACCCAATGGGTTTGGGTCAGCATAACCCAACCTAAGGATAAAATCAACTACTTGCATGAAATTAAGCACATGGAATCCCTCCTCCACTTGAATTAAGCACATGGGAGCTTCACCACTCCACTCCTCTAGCCAAACCGAATGCAAGGACACCTCTAATAGCCTTAAAAACCCACTCAAGTTTGTAATTGAATCAAAATGGCAAGCTCCTTCACGATCATCGATTGCTTTAAGGGGAGATATACTCCCCTTAATTTCACTTGAATTTCATTCTAGCACACTCGATTGAACTTAGGGAAGCCAAAGTAAGCATTTGGAACTCTCCCCAAGCTCTCGCAAGAAACATGAACTTCTCCATTTCTTGGTTTCTCAAATGGAAAATAAGGGAACTCAAGTTAATACCCAACTTATTCCACACTCAATACCAAGCCAATTCCCCCTTTGAGCAGCCATAGAGGATCAAATCGAACTCACTCCAAGCTTCATTGAAGTTCTTAAGGAAAGGGAGGAGTACTCTTGACCAAGACCGAGCTCAAGTGAAGGTGGAGTTGGCCTCTAGGAAGATCCATCAAATTTCAAGGCATCAAACTTCAACAAAGCTTCATCTCCACTAGACGAAGCTTATCCAAGGGAATCGAGCATCGGTGATAGCCTCTGGCGAGGTAAGCCATTAAATCGAGCTCAATTTATCCATGGTCTGATCCTTTTCAAGTGAAGTTTTATCTCATGAGAATCTACCGTTAGATGTGAGATCCCTTGCATGGTGATGGTGTCGGTTGAATTTGAGATCAATCCAAGCTCAATCAAGCTCAGATCATTCCATGGAAGATGGATGGTGGCCATCTCCCACAGGCGATCTCAAGGAAGAATCATGGGTCGTCCATCGCATTTTGGATGAACGATCATAATTAAAACACGTAGGATCCATAGATTATCCCTTAAGAACCATAGATCTAATCTCAGCCATTCGATCCTTGATTGGATGGATGAGGAGAAAGCGCGTAGTGCCACCGCTGATGTGGCGCTATGATATGACAGCTTAAGTGACCATTCTCATCGTGCCATGTGGAAAGCACGCGCCGCGTCAGCCTCCACGTGGCACCAATGGGATTAGTCACATAATTAGGCTATTTAATTATCTAACTAAGCAAGGAAACTTCAAATATTCATATCTAAATGTAAAAAAATTAGAAAAATTTGAAATAAATTGCATATAAAAGATAATTGAATGTAGTATATTATAAAATTAATTTTGATGGAATATAAATAATGTTATTTTCTAAATTTGGGTTTTATTAGGAATGTAATTAGGCTAATTACTCTCTGTTTATTCCATTAATTAATCTCAAGCTTCTCATGTGTATTTATGGGACGACTTCTACCTCCCCTAATTTTCTTGGGATTTATTAATGTTTTAATTAGGGTAATTGTTGGATTCATTCCAAATTACTCTTCTAATATAATTAAGCCAAATTAAGTATGTAATCAATGAGTTAATCTCTTAATTGAGTTAATTAAGATTTGTTTAAATGAATAAGAGGTTTATGAAATAATTTTGGGATATTTTCCTTAAGCTATTCCTTAAACCCCCTCTTTCTCCCTTAATCCAAATTCAATTAAGGAATTAACCCGCTAATTACCTACTTAATTAATTTGATATAATTCTAAAACCTTCCAGAACTTAACTAATTCACTTTGTCTAGATACTTAGGTGTTCAATAACCTAAATACATTAAGGAAATCAAAATCGAACTCACATGTGTGAGAAGGATTATGAAATTACTTAACTTAAATCCCTTAGCTTAATTAATCATTAATCATGAGCCAAATGCATTAGGCCCTTTTATTCTTAGGTGCATTGCTGATTTAAATTCCTTGTGTAGTTTTATGTCATATCATTGGCTCATAATTATTTGGTTAAATAAGTTAAGGTGGTATATGTAAGGGGTAATTAACACACTTAATTCACATCTTAACCTAAATAAAGTATAAAAATTACCTAATGATCCTAAGAACAAACTAAATTAACTCATATGTGGGGAAAATGGTTTAGGACTAGCAAACATTCTTTCATATTTCTCAAATCAAACATAAAGCAAATTCAAAACAAAAATCACATTAAACAAACTTTGATTCACTTTGAACTTTCTTATTTTATAAGACTATCTTTGGGAATTAATTAGGGTGAATGAATTTACATTGCTTTCATCACTTTATTTCTATCCTAGCATACTAAATGTGTATGTCATATGAAATTCATGCATTTTTACTTTTTTAAAATTAAATTAAAAATAAAATGTTTTCCTTATGTCAAATTGCATGTTTTGGCTAAAATAAAAATTTGAATGTCTATTATCACTACTAAATCCAACACTATTTTTGAAAGCTATAAACCTAACACCTAAAATTGAAAGTGTGCTACTTATAATTATTTATAAGCTTTCATGTGGATATAAATATGAAGATGTGCATCGTGTGGCTTTCCTTCTCTTTTCTTTTAACATAGTTTTGAATAGGATTTGGCAAAGTGTATAGTTCATTTGAAAAGAAAACAACACTTGCCTAACCTCATTCCTATCCATTCCTATGATATTACCTAAGAATGACATCCACACTTGTACATTTAAATTGCATAAACAAAATAGACAAATAAATACAAACTTTTTGCATCGTTCTTTTTCCATTCATTTCTTTTATACATGTATTTGTATTTAAGGAAAGTGATATATTAGTCTGGACAATCCTGGGATTGTGAGGCTTTAAGTAGCCCTAAGTAGGTCTTATACCTTACACCCCTGGTGCTAATAATGGCGCCATACTCACTTATGCCTTTCAAACATACACATGTGCATGTGAATAATGGATAAAAGAAACCCCTCTTTTCTACTTAATGAAAATCAAGCATCATAAAGCATTCCAATTTTCTTAAGTAACATTTCTTAGCATTCATCATAAAGTGTGCTAAACATTTCCATTTGTATGTATAGATATGCTTAGGATTCATTCATATGCATATTATATATGTTGGGAAAGAAATGAAGTGATGTGTGTTTTGTGATATTAATTCACTTTACTTAATCTTAAAATGCCTTTCTTTTTGAATAGGTTTGTTTAAGGGAAAAAAATGTAAACTTAGGATTAATTAAAACTCATAATAAAATATTCACTAAGCAAAATCAAACATGAATATGCTTTAGAAATCACTTTGGGTTGGGAAGGAAAGAGAAGTTATATTCTCTTTTCCCTCTCTTTACAACCTTTAGTAATTAAGTAGGTCCATTTAAACCAAATAAAAATCATCAAATAAAATTAACCCAAATCAACTAAATAACTTAAATAAAATTACCCTCTAAGTTGAACATTTTCATACTTAGGAAATCTAAGCCTTAAATCCATAGCTAAGCATACGACATAAACCTTTTAAAGTACACACATTAGACTAAGTCACCATTTCTAGCTTTAGGTTAGGGAAGTGCATGGTTTGATGTTTGCTTTTATTTTATGATGTATTGTTTCTAGTCTGGATGTTAAGGTTTATGTGCATAAAATGAATGGTAGGATGATTTAGTCTAATCATTATGTTCTATAGGGGATTGTGCTTAAGAGGTGCTGTAATAAAAATATAAATACTTTTGTTGTGCATATGCTTATACCTCTAAGCATAATCCAATAGGGCAGGTGGACTTGGCTACCCATGTGTAGGGTGTTAAGTCCAATATACATGCTTGGGATTTGTATGGTTTGTTTAGCTAATCTCTATTTTATAGGTGTTAGTTAGATTTACTTTTCCTCATCATGTAATTTTGTAATTAGAATTTTAGAATGAATGTTATTGGGAATTAGGATGAGCGTTGGTCATAAGATCTCATCTTATGTATCATGTGAAGCCTTTGGAGAAACCACCTTCCAACCATCCAAAAGAAAGAACCAAAAGAAGAAAGAAGAAAAAAGAAAGAAGAAATGAAGAAATGAAGACTCCCATAACATAAAATTTCTTACTTGATTATAAATTAATTCATTTGTAAACTGGGTTTTATAAAGGTAGAGCTCAACTACCCAATTTATTTTTGAGTTTGTACGGTGGTGCCCGACTACAAATGGCCTTTTATTCTTTTACGTTATCTTTATAAAATGTTTGATGCTTTGTTTAGCTTGTGCATTAAGATGACATTTTTTTCTAATTTCTTTCTTACTTTGATGTATGGCCTGGATGACGATTAGGCTCTTAGGGAAAAATAAATCTTCTACCAAATTAAACAACTCAAAATTAAAAATAAATAACTCATAACCTCACCTAAAGCCTAAGTTAAAATCAAGATAAAAGAATTAGCAACCCCTTAGCTGGAAGTGTACTTTCTTTTCTAACTTCATGCATAAATGTATATTATTTCACTCTTGATTAGAGGGCTTCCACCTTTGCCAAAGAACTTGACTTGACCTTTGAGAGCCATGGTGGAAACACACCTCCCCTTCTCACTGATTTTGGCCCATAATCTTATTTCTCATGCATTAGGCATATTTGTCCTATAACCCTAAATCAAATGATTGTCAAAAAATATAAGTAAAATTTAATATGTTTTGCATTAGTTCTAGGTCATTTTTCATGCCCTTACTTGATCTAGTCTCTTAAGGAGTGATTTTAAGGACTTAGACTCTTTCTAAAATAAATAACAGCCTAGCTATCTTGCATAAAGCAAAATTTAAAATCATAGGAGGAGTTAGTTGGTGGTCAGACCCAAGTGATTGTAAGTCCAAGAAATCAGGTGGTTTGTCCTCTCTTATGAAGACAAATCAAACACCCATTTTTACCTTAGATTTAGGTCATGCTTTTAGCCCTCGCCAAAGCTCCCTAGATTTAGGTTTTGAGATTGCTTCTCTCTTTTATGGGCTATAAGCATAAATCCTCACCTCTTAGGCTTTTCCATAACCATGTATTGTTGAATTATAAGCCCTAAACTTTTAATAAAAATTCAACTCAAATAAATAATTCAATTTAAAAATGTAAAGCCCAACCATAGGATAGTTTGGGATGTTTACTAAGCTTCCAAGTATCCTAAACATTCCCTACTCATCTTCATTTGGCATCGATAAAAACTCTCTCCTCTTGATCGATCCTACTTGATTTGCCAAAAATAAACTAATCGATTGATAGTCTTACCCATTGAAATCTTTGGAGATAATGAACATTTTTATCTTAATTGAGAGTATTCCTAAGGAATCCGCTTCCTTAGGATGTAATTAACTATGGGAACTTGCCCCTATAGGGAACTTAATGAACCTGATTTAAAATAAACCCTACTTTACTTTTCATGTAAAGTAGGGGAAGAATCTGGTACATATCTTTGACCCATTATCCTTAGAGTCATCAAGTGATTAGGTCCATTGTAGGGTGGTGACTTCTATCTTTCAAGATAGTACACCTCTCCTTAATACATACTTGATCACCCTAATAAGAACATCTACATATCTATGTGGTGTCCAAATGCATATGAGTATATTTCTATCTTATTTTATATTTCATATAGATTGAAGATAGAAGTATATATCTTAGAAGTAAATTTAAATTTTTCACCACAGGTGTATGTGCGTAGACTGAATGGCAGGGCAATCTTAGTTTAACATTGTCTTCTGTAGGTGATTGTGCTTAAGGGGCACTGTAATAAAAATAGAAATACTTTTTGTTGTGCAGGTTGCTTATACCCCTAAGCATAATCCAAAAATAGGTCAGGTTGGACTTAGTTACCCATGTGTGGGGTGCTAAGTCCAATTTATTCATATACATGCTTAGGATTGTGTGGTTTGTTTTGTTAATCTCAATTTTATAGGCTTTAGTTAGATTTACTTTTTCCATTTTCATGTAATTTTACTATTAGGATTTGGAATGATTATTATAAGGGATTAGGATGATCATTGGTCATAAGACTATGTCTTATGTACCATGTGAGGCCTTCGGAGCAACCACCTTCCAACCAACCAAAAGAAGAAAAAAGAAAGAAGAAAGAAAAGAAGAAAAGAAGAAAAGAAGAAGAGAAGAAATGAAGAATGAAGACCCCCCATAACATGAATTCCTTTTTGATTGTAATTAATTCATTTGTAATCCAGGTTGTATAAGGGCAGAGCTCGACTTCCCAATTTATTTTCGGGTTTATGTGGTGGAGCTCAACCACAAAAGACCTCTTATTCTTTTGTGCTAGCTTTATAAATTGTTTTATGTTTGTTTAGCTTATGCATTAAGATGACATATATTTCTAGTTTATTCCTTGCTTTGATGAATGGCCTGGATGCGATTAGGCTCTTAGGGAAAAAATAAATTTTTTATCCAATTAATTAACTCAAAACTAAAAATAAACAACTCATAACCTCATCAAAAGCCTAGGTTGTAAAATAAGATAAAATATTTAGCAACCACTTAGCTAAATGTTATATATTTTCACATCATGCATAAAAACCATCTTGTTTCACTCTTATTATGGAGAGATTCCACCTTTTCTAGAGAACTTAGTTTGACCTTTGAGAACCATGGTAGAAACACACCTCCTTCTTACTGATTTTTCTCATAATCTAATTTTTCATGCATTAGACATATGAATCTCATATCCTATGTCGAATCAAGTGTCCAAAAATGAAAATAAAATATAACAAAAATTTGCATTAGATTTAAGTCATTAATCATGCCTTGCAAGACCTAGTCTCTGAGGGAGTGTATTTAAGGACTTAATCTCTTTTTAAATAAACAACAGCCTAGCTATCTTGCAAAAGCATATGACTTGCCTACATGTATTTAAAATCGTAGGAGGAGTTAGTTAGCGGCCACCCCTAGGCAGTTGTAAGTCCTACATCGGGTGGTTTATCCTCTCTTATAGAGGTAAACCAAATACCCATTTTTGCCTTAGATTTAGGTCATGCTTGAGCCCTCACCAAAGCTCCCTAGATTTAGGTTTAGAGGTTGCTACTTTCTTCAGTCCAGAAGCATAAATCCTCACCTCTTAGGCATTCTCACAATCTTGTGTTGCGGAATTGTCAGCCCTAGATTTCAACTCAAACAAATAAATCACATCAATTTTAAAAATATAAAGCCCAACCATAGGATAGTTTGGGATGCTTACTAGGTTTCTTAGTATCATAAGCATCCCCTACTTATCTTCCTTTGGTTTCAATAATAACTCCCTCCTCTTAATCAATCCAACTTGATCTTCTAAAAATAAAGCAATTGATTGATAGTCCTATCTTTGAAATCTTTGGAGACAATGATCATTTACCTTAATCAAGAGTATTCCTTAAGAATTATATTCCTTAGGATATAATTAACTATGGGGGCTTGCCTCCATAGGAAACTTAAGGTATTCCTAAGGAATTATATTCCTTAGGATATAATTAAATTTGGGGGCTTTCCTCCATAAAGAACTTAACAAATCTGATTTAAAATAAACCCTGGTTTACTTTTCCATGTCAAGTTAGGGAAGAATCTGATACATCCGAAGACCCATAGTCCTTAGGAGTCCTTATTAAGGTGATTAGGTCCATTATAGGATGGTGACTTCTATCTCTCGAGATAGTACATCATTCTTCAATGTCGTGCTTGATCACCCTAATAAGAACATCTACGAATCTACATGGTGTCCAACACAAGAAAGTTATTAGTTTTGTTCTTCATTTATTTTTCTCAAAAATATAGATGGATGAAGGATGAAAATAATTCACCATATTTGTGAATCAGCCATGACGTATTTTAGGTTAGGTGTAAGAGAACCCAAGAGGCATCCTATCCTTCTTTCACAACATGAACATGAATTAAACACAATTCCCTAGTGCTACTAGAATAGGTGTGAGAGAGCCAAGAGGCATTCTATCTCAACTAGCATAACTAAGTAGGGTGTAAGAGAACCCAAGTGACATCCTTTTTTGGTGGAATCCTAACTACCATTTGTGGCACCATTTCATCAAATTCCTAGCATGTTTAGGGTAGGTGTGAGAGAACCAAGAGACATCATATTCAATTTAACACAAGCATAAAAACAAACACTTATCTTTTATCTCAGGCTATTTTGATGTGGGAGCAAGCCCCCTGTGGCACTCACTCATTAGTTGCTCTAGGACAGGTGAACATGCTACCTAGCTAGTCTGTCACCCAGTGGTCACTTATCTAGTGGATGTGAGTCCCCATGCTTTCTTCTTGACTTGACCTTTACAAACTGATATGCGCCTTGTTAGTTTGGTTGACCTCACTGCACAGCTAGTAAGCTACCTCATGTTGCCTCTATTTAAGAGGATGTAAGCTTACACACTTTCTTCTTGAACTAGCTATCATACACTAACTAGGTTGAGTATATTAGAGTCTTAGGATAAGTCCCCCAGAGGCTCCTTTTCTCTTAACTACTTTTAAGTTAATATAAGTCTCCCAGTGGCATTCACTCAGTAGTTACCCTAAGTTAGATGACACCTGTCGAGCTGAAGATAGACTATCCCGACAATCAGTTCCACAGTAAAAGAATGTGAGTCCCCGATGCTTTCTTCCTAGGTTGATTATCACAAACTGATGGGCACCTTAGGTTAGTTGATGTTCGCTATGTTGACAGCGACTCACCCGTGAATACACCACTCTTGGCAGATATGAGTCCCCGCGCATTCTCTTTGATTTGGCCACTGAATATCAATAGATATTATCTTCTCTAGGATTTTAGATAAAGCCCAAAGTGGCCCCTCTCCCTGCAGGCATTCTATTTGGACTAGGTCCTTTGAGACCCCATTTAGACACTACCTGGGCTACTCTTAGATTGGACAGTCCCCCTTTCCTAGTAGACGCCCCTATGGGTGGAGAATTTGTTCAGTGGATGCTCAGATTCTCCCTTGGTTCAATAAACTTGAGATATGTCTAGGCTAATATAAGCTCCTTCTTAGTATAATCCCTCACAAACTAACAGGGTCCATGACAAACAAATAAACAAACAAACATACAAATTAATTTGCTTGTAGATTAAGAACTCAAGCCCCCAGTGACCCCTTTCCCTAAGCAGACATCCTATCTTTAAGACAGTTTCAACAGAACTCCCTATAAGAATTTCTTGACTACTTTTGAGTAGAGAAAAGTCCTCGATTCAGTACTCTCTCAGTAATCTCCCTTAGTTCAAGTTCAATCTATTTTGCCACAGACAACTTACCCTGGCAGTCATTCCACTTTGGAAGATGTAAGTCTACTATGCATTCTTTCTAGCATGTCGCAAATTGACGGGCAGCCTTAGGTTTGGTTGGCATGTTACCTCGCTAATGTGTCACCCCAGCGGTCTTCTATACAAGAAAGATGTGATTCCCCGAGCTTTCTTCCCTGAATCGGCCACTGCAAACGAAGGCACCCTTTGGTCGAATAGTTCTCCCCTCGGCCGGGAAGCTTCTCCCTTTGGATTGGTAAATCTGAATTATGCCAAGGCACCATGACCCATACTCAGTACAGTCCATCGCAAACCAATGGTACCCATAAAAAATACTAAAAAAATAAAATTAACTGCGACTATCTTTGAGTAGATTTAAGTCCCCTAGTGACATTCACTCAGTAGTCAACCCTAGGTCAGGTTAACATGTTACCTTGCTAATGTGTCGCCCCATTGGTCTTTTGTAGTGGAAGATGTGAGTCCCCGCACTTTTTTTCCTAAATTGGTCACTGCAAACTGAAAGGCACTCATTTGGTTAGATAGTCCTACTATGTGGTTAGTAGACTACCCCTTTGGATTGATAAATCTGAAGTAGATCAAGGCTGACAAGGCCCCTACTCAGTGTTATACATCACAAACCAATGGGATATATCAAATATAATTAAAAAATGAAATTGACTTTGGCTATCTTTGAGTTGATTTAAGTCCCCTAGTGGCATTCACTCAGTAGTCAGCCCTAGGTCGGGTTGACATGTTACCTCGTTAATGTGTTACCCCAGTGGTCTTCTATTCAGGAAAGATGTGAGTCCCCCTGCTTTCTTCCCTGAATTAACCATTGCAAATAGAAAGGCGACCCCTTTGATTGGATAGTCCTACTACGTGGTTTGAGGATTACCCCTTTGTATGGGTAAATCTAAGCTAAGATAAGGCCAATATGGCCCACACTCAGTGCGATCAATCGCAAACCAACAAAGTTCATCTCAAAAAAATTTTTAAAATTTTAAAATCTAAAACAAAATCAACCTTCCTTCCCAGTGGAGACAAAACAAACTAAACAAACTAAATAAATCAATCAACCTCCCTAGTTAAGTCAAACCAAATTAAGCAAATCAAATTAACCTGCTTCACCTCAGTGAGATGCAAATCTTTCCAGTTCCCCCAATGGAACCAACTCAATCCAACCCGAACTTGCTCCCTTAGTGGAGAGTTCACATTTTCATCCCCAGTGGAGCACCAAATCAAATCAACAAATCAAATCAATTTTCCCTAGTGAGATGTAAATCAAATTTAATCTCTCATCCCCCAGTGTGTGACTCAAATCTTTTCCCCTAGAGGAAGGTTTACATGCTCAATCCCTAGTGGATTCCTCCCTCACTCTCTTATGTCTTAGGCATAAGTAGAGTTTCATTGCACTAAGCTCTAGATTCTCACTACACCTCAAGTTTGGGAGTATATCATTTATATTAGTGCTTGCGATCATTCGAGCATTGTTGATCATCTCGGTCAACACCAATACATGCGCTATGCCTTGTCAGTCACACCACACCTATTGGGCACCCTTTGTTGACCTCACTTTTAGAGTGAGCTTTCAACTTCTCTATCTTAGACATAGGACTCCTTTAGAAATTAAGAGTTCTTTAGTCTTAAGACACTTCTAATGATTAGGTGAACACTTAACCTAATTGTAGAGACTTAGAAGAGTTAGCCATAGGAATAGGTTATGCCTTAGGGGTGATAGGAAAACTTGCCTACTGTTGACCTCATTTTTAGGATGAGCTCTCAACCCCTCCATCTTAGACATAGGACTCCTCTTAAAATTTAAGAGATCTTTAGTCTTAAGACACATCTAGTGATTAAGTGGACACTCAACCTAGCCCTAGAGACTTAGAAGAGTTATCCATAGGAATAGGTCATGCCTTAGGGGTGTTAGAAAAATTTGACTACCTTACAGCTTGAATTACATTCCTCACTTCCTTCCTTCAAGTCAAACTCCAAATGAAATCAACAATCAACCTAAATCAATTCCAGCTTAATTGATTTACTCCTAACTCAAATCAATTCCACATGATTGAAATCCATAATTAATTCCAAATGATTGAAGCACAAGATTGAAATTCTAGGTTCAAAATCTTTCCTAAGTCCTTAATTCCCTCTTAAGGACTTAGCCTAAATCATGTTCAAATCAAATCAAACTTATGAAATTTTCTCACAACTCATTTATATTCTCAATTATATTCATATATATAAATTAAATATAAATTCAAATCAATCAAATCAAATTCCAAATTCGATTCCAACTTAAAAATCTTCCCTAAGTCCTTAATTCCCTCTTAAGGACTTAGCCTAAATCATGTTCAATTCAATTCAAACTCATGAGATTGTCTCATGACTCATTTATATTCTCATTCATATTCACATATATAAATGAAATATAAATTCAAATCAATCAAACTAAATCCAAAAACTAAATCCAAAAGTTGAAATCACTTCAAATCCTTGAAATTTTCTCATAACCCATTTATATTTTCATTTATATTCACATATATAAATGAAATATAAATTCAAACAACCAAAATCAATTCCAAAAATCAAACTCAAATTCAATCAAAATCCAACCTAAGCCTTTCAAGTCAAAATCTTGAACTTAGCCAAATCAATTTCAAATCAAGCAAAAATCATGATTTTTCTTCATGATTCAATCAATCCTTCAATCATGAATCCAAATATAGACATAAACTTCCACCACCAAACCAAAACTCAATTCAAAAATCAAACCCAAGTCAAACTCATGTTCACCCCTTAAACTTGATATTATCAAATTAATCAAAACCCATTTGACTTCAAACCACTTGCAAATGGATTTATATTTCAATCAAAAGTCCATATGTGAGTTCAATCAAACTCAAATCAAGCTTTGACCAAGCCATTTGACCCACTTAGGCTCACTTAACCTAAAGTGACCTAAGTACCCTTATGAAACAAGTTCTAATCCTAATCAAATTGGATTGAACTAAGCCCACCTAAGCCTTTCATCATGATCAACAATCATTATGAGATGATCAATCACTCAAATTGGGTCAAACCAAGTTAACACTTAGCCAAAATGAAACCCAATATAGCCAAAACCCACCATAGGCCAAATTGATTGAAACCAATGATCTAAGTTCATTCAAGATCAATGCTTGAACTTGACCAAGTCAACATTTGAGCGTAACCTAGCCCAATTGGCCACTTGACCCAAGTTGGCCCAACTTGACCTAAAAATTCAAAATGTGTCAAAACTTGAACTAAGCCAAATTGATTGAAACCAATGAGTCAAGTTCATTCCAAAATTGTTATTGAGCTTGACCAAAGCCTCAATTGGCCAACTAGACTTAACTTAGCCCAATTGACCTTGAACCCAACTTGACCTAAAGGGTCATATTAAGCCAAACTCAAATATAAACCAAATTGATTGGAAACAAAGATACCAATCCATTTCGTATGACCAACCAAACATGAACCAGCACATGACCTAACCCAAATAGGTTAAATGGGTCAAATTGGTCGACACAACCCATTTGACCTAAATGAACTAAATTGAACCAAATTCAAACTTAAACCAAAGACACCAAAATATTTCAAATGGTCATATGAACTTGACCCAACCCTTGGCTTGACCCAATTTGACCAATTGGTGAACTTGACCCAAATTGACCCATTTTGACCTAAATGGGTCTACATGAGCCAAATCACATCAAACCCACTCCAAATTCAATAAAACTTGGCCTAACCCATTTTTCAAACATACCAAACATGTCCAAACTAAAATCAAGGTCAAATGACCATTTTATCCCTAGGCCATAGGGTAACCCAAAATCAAAACCACTTGGAATTTGATCAATTCCTTTTCATGGACACTTGGCATCCTCTTAGTGGACCAAATGGTCACTAATGGACCTAGTGCACATGACCCAATGGGTTTGGGTCAGCCAAACCCAAAACTAACCACCTCCTTTAAAATTGGCCACATGGAATCCTCCCTCCACTTGATTTAAGCACATGACCACCTCATCCACTCCTCTTCTGGCCAAAATCGAATTCAAGGACACCTCTAAGAGCCTAACAAACCCATTGCATAAGCTCAATGGGATCAAAATGGAAAGTGATGGCATGGTCATTCTATCCTTCAAGGGGGAGATATACTCTCCCTAATTCAATTCAATCTTCAGTGTGTCATACTCGATTGAGCTAAGGGAAGCCAGAGGAGCCATTTCCAAGTGATTCCATGCTTCCAAAAGCCCATTTAAATTTCCCTTTTTCAGATTTCTCCAAACCAAAAACATAAGAGCTCAAGTGCAAATCCAACTTACTACATACTTCAAACCAACCTAATTCCTCCTTTGAGCACCCTCAGAGGATCATGTCAAGTTCACCCAAGCTCTTTCCCAAGCTCCAAAGGCAAGGGAGGATCTACTTCGATCAAGACCAAGCTCAAGTGCAACTGGAGTTGGCCTCTTGAAGTATCTACCCAATTTCAACACCTCAAACTCTCAACAAAGCTTTGTCTCCACTGGACAAAGCTTCTCCAAGGGAATCGAGCATCGGTGAGGTATGTCATTAAATCGAGCATAGTTTTAAAGTTTCTTGAAGCTTTGTGAAGAGAATCTTCACCCCATGATAAGTTAGACATTGGATGTGATCTTCTTTGCATGTTGATGGTGTGGGTTAAGTTTCAATTCAATCCGAGTTCAATCGAGGTCGGATCTTCTCCTAGAAGATTAACGGTGTCCATTGTTCACAAAGAAGAATAGGGAAGGATAATAGGCCATCCATCCAAGTGTTTTGGATGGACAACCATGATTAAAACACGTAGCATCCACATTTTATCTCTTTAGAACTGTGGTTTTAACCTTAACCGTCCGATCTTTGATCGGACGAGTGAGTAGAAAGTGCGTGGCACCGCCGCTGACGCAGTGCTACGATGTGATAACTATAATATCGAATCCCGTTGCACCACGTGGAAAGCGCATGCCGTGTCAATCTGTCCACGTGGCCTCGACGGGATTAGATATTTAGTTGGGTTATTAAATCAATAATTAACCATGGAAACTTCCTAAATTCATATCTAAGCCTAGAAAAATTAAAAAAAATGAAAAACATTGCATTGGATAGATAACTGAACATAAAATATTCTAAAAATGATTTGAATGAATTCTGAATAGTGCTTTTATTTGAATTTGGGTTTTATTAGAAATGTTATTTTGCTAATTACCCTCTAATTACTCCACTGATTAATCCCAAACTTTTTGTGCATAATTAGTTGGATGATCCTTACCTCTCCTAATTTTCTTGGGATTTATTGGTGGATTAATTAGAGGAATTCCTAGTTCATTCCTTAATCACTCCCTTAATGTAATTAAGCTTAATTGAGGGTATAATTAGTTATCTATTCTGATTGAGTCAATTAGGTTTTGATTAAGTGAATATGAGGTTTAGGGAATAATTTTGGGATACTTTCTTTAAGATATTCCTTAAACCTCCTTTTCCTTCTTAATTCAACCTTAATTAAGGGTTAATTCACTAATTATCCCCTTAATTAATTTCATAAAATTCTAAAACTTTCTAGAACTCAATTAATCTATTTTGGGTAGATGGTTAGGTGTTCAATAACCTAAGTACATTAATGAAATCAAAACCCAGCTCACATATGTTAGAGGGGTTAAGAATGTACTTAATTTAAACCTCTTAGTTTAATTAATCATTAATCATAAGCCAATTGCATTAGGTACCTTTCTTTCCTAGGCGCATTGTTTATTTAAATTCCTTGTGTGGTTTTATGTCATTTCATTGGCTCATAATTACTTAATTAAGTATGCTAAGGTGGTATAGGTAAGGGGTAATTAACACACTTAATTCATACCTTAACCTAACCAAAGCATAAAATTGATTTAATCACCTAAAAATTAAACTAAAATAACAAAGATATGTGGGAATGGGTTAGGAACAGTAAACTCACCTCACATTTTTCAAATTAAATCAAACTCAAAATAAAATCAAAACTTTCTTAAAAAAACAATTTAATTTGCTTTAAGCTTTCTTATTTCATAAGATTGTCTTTAAGAATTAATTACGGTGAATGTGTTTACATACTTTCACCACCTTAGTTCTTTCCTAACATGATAAATGTGTATGTCATATGAGTTTCATGCATTCATGCTTTCCAAAAATCAAATTCAAAAATGAAATGTTTTCTTTATGTCAAATTGCATGTTTTGGCTAAAGTAAAAATATGAATGGCTATTATCACTATTAAATTCAAAAATATTTTTAAAATCTATAAATCAAATACCTAAAATTAAAAGTGTGCTACTATTAATTATTTATAAGCTTACATGTGGTTATAAATATGAAGATGTGCATAGTGTACTTTTCCTTCTATTTTCTTTTAGCATAGTTTTGAATAGGATTTGGCAAAGTGTATAATTCATTTGAAAAGAACATAACATTTGACTAACTCCATTCCTATTCATTCCTATGCTATTACTTAAAGAAGTACATCCATGCTTACACATATAAATTGCATAAGCAAATCAAACAAACAAGTAAAAACTTTTGCATCTTTCTTTTCCATTATTTTCTTTTGTACATATGGTTGTATTTAGTAAAAGTGGTATATTAGTCTGGAAACCCAGGTTGTGAGGATTTAAGTAGCCCTAAGTAGGTCTTGTACCTTACACCTCTGGTGATGCCTTTCATACATACATGTGTGCATCTAAAAAATGGATAAGAAAACCTCTTTTCTACTTAATGAAAATCATGCATCATAAAGCATTCAAATTTTCTTAAGTAACTTACTAAGCATTCAACATAAAGTATGCTAAACATTTCCATTTGTATGTATAGATATGCTTAGGATTCATTCATATGGATGTTATACATGTTGGAAAAGAAATGAAGTGATGTGTGTTTTTTGATATTAATTCACTTTACTCAATCTTAAAATATCTTTGGTATTGAATAGGTTTATTTAGAGTTGATCTAAACTTAGGATTAATTATAACACATAATAAAACATTCACCAAACAAAATCAAACATGAATCTACTTTAGAAGTTATTTAGGGTAGGGAAGAAAAGAGAAGTTCTCTTCATTTTTTCCTCTCTTTACAACACTTACTAATTAATGGTAGGATTCATTCAAACCTAAATAAAGCATCAAATAAAATCAACCCAAATCAACTAAACACTTAAACGAAACCACCCATCTAAGTTGAACATATTCACACTTAGAAAATCCAAACCTTAAAGCTTAGCTAAGCATACCACAGAAACCTTTTAAAGCACACACATTAGATTAAGTCGCCACTTCTAGCTTTAGGTTAGGACGGTGCATGGCTTGATGTTTTCTTTTGGTTTGTTATGTATTATTTCTAGTCTAGATGTTAGGGTGAATGTGTGTAGATTGAATGGTAGGATGATTTAGTCTAATCATTATTTTCTACAGGGGATTGTGCTTAAGGAGCGATGTAATAAAAATATAACTGCTTTTGCTGTGTAGGTGCTTATACCCCTAATCATAAATCAATAAGCTAGGTGGACTTGGTTACCCATGTGTGGGTGCTAAGTCCAATATACATGCTTGGGATTTTTATGGTTTGTTTAGCTAATCTCTATTTCGTAGGTGTTAGTTAGATTTACTTTTCCTTTTCATGTATTTTTGCCATTAGGATTTTGAAATGAACGTTATGGGTGATTAGGATGAGCATTGGTCATAAGATCTCATCTTATGAATCATGTGAAGTATTTGGAGAAACCACCTTCCAACCATCTCAAAAGAAGGAACTAAAAGAAGGAACCAAAAGATGAAAGAAGAAAGAAGAAAGAAGAAAAGAAGAAATGAAGACCCCCATAAATTGAATTCCCTTACTTGGTTGTAAATTAATTCATTTGTAATCCGGGTTGTATAAGGGTAGAGCTCAGCTACCCAATTTATTTTCAGGTTTATGCCGTGGTGCCCGACCACAAATGGCTTTTTATTCTTTTGTGTTAGCTTTATAAAATGTTTGATATTTTTTTAGCTTGTGCATTAAGATGGCATATTTTAATATTTCTCCCTTGCTTGATGTATGACCTAGATGACGATTAGGTTCTTCGGCAAAAATAAATCTTCTACCAAATTAATCAACTCAAAATTTAAAATAAACAACTCATAACCTCATTTAAAGCCTAAGTTAAAAATCAAGATAATAGAATTAGCAACCCCATAGTTGGATGAGTATTTCTTTTCTAACATCATGCATAGAAAAATCATATTGATTCACTCTTGATTGAAGGGCTTTCACCTTTGCTAGAGAAAGTTGGCTTGACCTTTGAGAGCCATAGTGGAAACACACCTCCTCCCTTCTCATTGATTTTGGCCAATAATCTTACTTCTCATGCATTAGGCATATGAATCCTATAAGCCCGAGTCAAATGATTGTCCAAAAATGAAAATAAAATGTAATATATTTTGCATTAGATCTAAGTCATTTTTCATGCCCTTACATGATCTAGTCTTTTAGGGAGTGAGTTTAAGGACTTAGTCTCTTTCTAAAATAAATAACAACCTAGCTATCTTGCACAAATCATATGACTTGCCTACATGAATTTAAAATCATAGGATGAGCTAGTTGGTGACCACCCCTAGGCGGTTGTAAGTCTAAGCAATTGGGTGGTTTGTCTTCACTTGTGGAGGCAAACTAAATACTCATTTTCATCTTAGATTTAGTTCATGCTTTTGGCCCTCGCTAAAGCTCCCTATATTTAAGTTCTAAGGTTGGTTCTCCCTTCTATGGTCTATAAGCATAAATTCTCACCTCTTAGGTATTTTCATAATCTTGTGTTGTGGAATTATAAGCCTTAAAATTCTAATAAAAATCTAACTCAATCAAATAAATCAATTTCAAAAATATAAAGCCTGACCATAGGATAGTTTGAGATGCTCACTAGGTTTCTTAGCATTGTGAGCATCTCCTACTTATCTTCCCTTGGTTTTGATAATAACTCTCTCTCATTGATCAATCTCATTTTGATCTTCCAAAAATAAACTAATCGATTGATAGTCCTACATATTGAAATCGTTGGAGACAGTGGTCATTTACCTTAATTGAGAGTATTCCTAAGGAATCCCCTTCCTTAGAATGTAATTAACTATGGGTGCTTTACCCTATAGAGAACTTAATGAACCCAATTTAAAATAGACTCTACTTTACTTTTCCATGTAAAGTAGGGGAAGAATCTTAGGTACACATGCAGGCCCATTGTCCTTAGTCTTTATTGAGGTGATTAGGTCCATTGTAAGGTGGTGACTTCTATCTTTCAAGATAGCACACCTCTCCTCAATGTCGTACCCGATCACCCTCAATAAGAACATTTTTGAATCTACATGGTGTCAAAAATGCATAAAAAAGAGAAAGTATATTTCTATATTTGTTTTATCTGCATAGAGTGAAGATGGAAGTAAACACATTCTCTTTTATAAATATTAAAAATTTCACAACACCTACCCTATAGCTTAATCCCAATCCTTGCTTCCCTCCTTCAAATCAATTCCAAATCAAATCTTAAATCAATTTCACTCAATTGATTTTCTCAAATCACGAATGAATTCAAATCAAAACCTAAATTAATTTTGACTTAATTGATTTTCTCAAATCATCAATCAAATTCAAATCAAATCTTAAATCAATTTCAACTCAATTGATTTTTTCAAACCAACTTCAAACCTTAAATCAATTCACTTAATTGACTTTCTCAAACTCAAATGAATTCCAAAATCCAAATCATGAATCAATTCCAAATGATTGAAACCCATGATTAATTCTAAACCTAATAATATTTCCTAAGCCCTTTGATTTCATCTTATGGACTTAGCTCAAATCAAATCCAAATCACTCCAAATTCAAAAGATTTTCTCATAGCCCATTTATATTCTCATTTGTATTTACAAATATAAATGAAATATTAATTCAAATAATCAAAACCAAATTCAAAACTCAAGCCCAAATCTAACCAAAATCCAACTTGTGCTCTTTCAAGTCAAATTCTTGAACTTAGCCAAATTAAACTCAAATCAATCCAAACTTTTGGAATTTCTCTTGAAACAATCAATTCTTCAATTATAAACCCAAATATAAACACAAACTTCAATCACCAAATCAAAATCAAACCCATGTTCATCCTTTGAACTTGAAATTATCAAATGAATCAAAAATCATTTGGCTCCAAATCACTTGCAATTGGATTTATATTTCAATCATAAGTCCATATGTGAGTTCAACCAAACTTGAATCAAGCCTTGATCAAGCCAATTGACCCACTTAGGCTCAGTTGACCCAAAGTGACCTAAATAACCTTTTTGAGCCAAATTCTAATCCAACCAAAATTGGACTGAACTAAGCCCATCTAAGTCTTAGTTGACCCAATCATCCTAAGATGGTCAATCACTCAAATTGGGTCAAACTAAGTCAAACCTAACCTTCGACCAAGTTAACACGTAGCCCAAATGAAATCAAACTAGCTAAAATCCACCATAGGCCAAATTGATTGAAACTATTGATCTAAACCAATTCATAATCAATGATTGAACATGATCAAGCCATCAATTGAGCCAAACCAAGCCAAATTGGCCACTTAACCCAAGTTGACCTAAAAAGTTAAAATGGGTCAAATCTTGATCTAAGCCAAATTGATTGCAATCAAATAGGTCAAATTCATTTTAAATCACTTGTTGAACTTGACCAAAGCTTTAATTGGCAAACTAGACCCAACCTAGCCCAATTGACCATGAACCCAACTTGACTTAAAAGGGTCAAATCAACTTGAAATCAAGCTAAACCAAAATTGATTGAAACTAAAGCTTGCAATATATTTCAAATGATCAACCAAACCTAAACCAACCCATGAACTAACCTAATTGGGTCAAATGAGTCAAATTTGTCAACTTGACCCATTTGACCTAAGTGAACTCAAATGAACCAAAACCAAATATAAACCAAATTCAACCAAACCAATGATATCAAAACACTCCAAATGGTCATATGAACTTGACCTAACCTAAGGTTTGACTCAATTTGACCAATTGGTCAACTTTACCCAAGTTTACCCATTTTGACCTAAATGGGTCAAGTTGAGCCAAATCATATCAAAACTCAAATTCATTGAAAACTAGCATAACACATTTTTTCAATCATCTCAAATCTACCCAAATCAAAATCAAGGCTAAATGACCATTTTACCCTAGGTCGAAAGGCAACTTATGGCCAAATCCACTTTGAATGTGTTCAATTCCTTTTCATGGCCACTGGCATCCTCCTAGTGGACCACATGGACACCAAGGAGGGTGGTGAACATGACCCAATGGGTTTGGGTTAGCCATGACCCAACCAAAGGTCAAACTGACCTCTCCAATGGAATTTCTCCACTTGGATCACCTCCGACACTCACCTCGCACATGTGCACCTCCTCTATTCCACTCTCCTGCCAAAACTGAAGCACATGGAACTCCTAACAACCTAAATAAACTATTTAACCTCCTCAATTTGATCAAAATGGCAAGGCAAGCCTCGGCCATCCGATCCAAGGAAGAGGAGATATACTCCCCCTCATTCTCACTCAAACAATATTCCTTGCATTCGATTGAGCTCAGAGGATCAAAGGCAAGCTTCTCAAAGTTTCCCAAGCATTCCTAATCTGATTCCATTTCTTCCTTCTCAATTTTTTTCATAGTTGAAATAAGAGAGGTGGGAGGATTTTCCAACTTGCCAAATCTTTAATCAAACCCCAATTCACTTAGATAGCACCATCAAGGAGGCAAGTCGAGCTCACCCAAAGCTTTTTCCAAGCATCCAAGCCATGGGAAGGGGGACCTAGCCAAAGCCGCAAGCCATTAGAGGGAGACTTGGACAATTGAGAGATCCACTTCAAATTGAACCTTGAAACTTTCAACAGAGCTTCGTCTCCACTAGACATAGCTAACTTCTTGATTGGAAGTGCCGGAGATAGCCTCCGATGAGGTATGACTCAAAACTGACCTTAATTTAAAAAATTATTGGTCTTTTGTGAAGGGAATTGTAATCCCATTAAAATTCAATCGTTCAATGTTCTTCTCTATGCTTCTTGATGGTGTGGGTTGAATCTTAACCTAATCCAAGCTCAAGTGAGCTCAAATTAAGGCATGGAGGATGGACGGCCTCCATCTCCCATAACTTAGGCAAGGATGAATCATGGGTCGTCCATCCACGTGTTTTGGATGGACGACCATGATTAAAATAATTAGATCCTCTGATTAAAATCCTTTATAACCATGGGTTTGATCCTAGTCTTCCGATCCTTGATTGGATGGCCCAGGGGAAAGTGCATCGCATCGCAAGCTGACACAGCGCACAATGTGACAACTTAAATAATCAATCTCGTCGTGCCACATGGAAAGCGCGCGCCACGTCAATAGCCCATGTGGCACCGACGGGATTAATTAATTAATTAGGTCATTTAATTAAGGAATAATCATAGAAGCTTCAAAAATTCATAAGTAAATGTCAAAAAATAAAACAAAAATGCAAAACTCATGTTCATTTTAAAGATAATTCAAAGGGGAACCCAATAAAATTGTTTCTAATTGATTTTAAATAGTGAATTTACCTTAATTAGGGTTTTATTAAAAATATAATAATTTTAATTACTCCCTAATGACTTCATTAATTAGTTTCAAAGTTCCCAAAAATATTTAGTGTGATGTTTCTATCTCCCTTATATTTCTTAGAATTTCTTAATGAATTAATTAGGAAAATTAATTAATGAGCATTTAATCATCCTCTTGATGTAATTAAGAATAATTAAGCATTGAACAGTTATTTAATCCCTTAATTAATATAATTAAACATTTTTAAGTGAAGAGGAGGTTTATGAAATGGGTTTGGGATATTTTCCCTAAGTTATTCCCTAAACCCCCTTTCTTCCTTAATCCAAACCTAATTAAGAATTAATCCAACAATGATCTACTTAATTAATCTAATCAAATTTTCAAAACCAATCTGAAATTAACTAATCTTAATCTTGTGTAGATCCTTAGGTGTTCAAAATCCTAAGGTAAGTTTAAGAAAATTATAATCTAACTCACATGTGTGGGAAGGTTATGAAAGTACTTAATTAAACCTTTTAGTTTAATTAATCAATAATTGTGAGCCAATTGCATTAGGCCCCTTTCTTTCTTAGGTGCATTGTTGATTTAAATTCCATATGGTTGCATATCAGATGTTGGCTCATAATTATTTGGTTAATTATGTTAAAGTGGTATAGGCAAGGGGTAATTAATGGATTTAATTTACATCTTAACCTAAACAAAACATAAAATCAATCTAATTGTTGTAAAATTAAACTAAATTGATTCACACAAGGGGGAAATTGGTAAGGGCCAGCAAACCCTTTCACACAAATAATTTTCAAATCAAATTCAAAGCAAAAAAGTCTCTTTAAGCAATTTTGATTCACTTTGAATAATATTATCTCATAGGATTGTCCTTAAGAATTAATTAGGGTGAATGAAATCATCTACTTACATCACTTTATTTCTTTTCAAGCATGTTAAATGTTGTATGCCATATGAAATCATGCATTCATATCTTTTAAAAAAATCATATTAAATAAAATTCTTCCTTTATGTCAAATTGCATGTTTTGGCTAAAGTTAAAAATATGAGTGGATATTATCATTAAAAATATGAGTGGATATTATCATTATTAAACACTTGGGTTGTGTGGTATGTTTAGTTAATCTCTCTTTTGTAGATTTAATTAGATTTATCTTTCCCATTTTCATGTAATTTTGCAATTAATATTTGGAATGAATGTTATGGGGGATTAGGATGAACATTGGTCATAAGACCAAGTCTTATGCACCATGTGAATCCTTGGAGCAAACTATATCCCAACCAACCACAAGAAGGAAGAAAAGAAAGAAATGAAGAAATGAAGAAAGAAGAATAAATAATGAAGACCCCCTTAAATTCCTTCTAAATTGTAATTATTCATTTGTAACTCGGGTTGTATAAGGGTAGAGCTCGGCTACCCATTTTTCTTTTGGGTTTGTGCAGTGGAGCCTGACCACATTGGCCTCTTATTCTTTTGTGCTAGCTTTATAAAATTGTTTGATGTTTGTTTAGCTTGTGCATTAAGATGACATGATTTTCCCTAGTTTCATCACTGTTTGATGAATGGCCTGGATACGATTAGACTTTTAGAGAAAAATAAATTTTTTATCCAATTAATTAACTCAATATTAAAAATTAAACAACTCATAACATCACCTAAAGCCTAGGACATAAATCAAGATAATAAAAGATTTAGCAACCCCATAGCTGGATGTTGTATGTCACACATCATGCATAAAAATCATCTTGCTTCACTCTTGCTTATGGAGGGGCTCCACCTTTGCTAGAGAAAATAGCTTGACCTTTGAGAGCCATGGTGAAAACACACCTCCTTCTTGCTAATTTTGGCCCATAACCAATTTCTCATGCATTAGGCATATGATTCCCATAGCATGTGTCAAATAAATTGTCCAAAAATCAAAATAAAATTTAACAAAATTTGCATTAGATTAAGTCATTATTCATGCCCTTCATGATCTAGTCTCTTAGGAGTGTGTTTAAGGACATAGTCTCTTTTCTAAATAAACAACAGCCTAGCTATCTTGCAAAAGTATAAGACTTGCCTACATGTATTTAAAATCGTAGGAGGAGTTAGTTTGATGGCCACCCCCAGGTCGTAAGTCCAATAGTCGGGTGATTTATCCTTTTGTGAAGGTAAACCATATACCCATTTTTGTCTTAGATTTAGGTTATACCTTGGCCCTCACCAAAGCTCCCTAGATTTAGAATTTGAGATTATTGTTTCCCTTTGTGGGCTACAAATATAAATTCTCACCTCTTAAGCATTTCCATAATCTTGTGTTGTAAAATTGTAAGCCCTAAATTTCTAATAAAAATTTAACTCAAACAAATAATTCCCCTCAATTTTAAAAATGTAAAGCCTAACCATAGGATAGTTTGGGATGCTTACTAGCTTCCTAGTATCATAAGTATCCCCTACTTATCTCCTTTTGGTTTTGATAATAACTCTTTTCTCTTGATCAATCCCACTTGTTCTTCTAAAAAATAACCAATTGATTGATAGTCCTATCTTTGAAATCTTTGGAGACAATAAACATTTACTTTAATTGAGAGTATTCCAAATGAATCTCATTCTTTAGGATGTAATTAACTATGGGGGCTTACCTCTATAGAGAACTTAATGAACCTGGTTTAAAATAAACCCTACATTACTTTTCCATGTAAAGTTGGGAAAGAAGCTCAGGTACATTTGAAGACCCATCATTCTTAAGAGTCCTTATTAAGTGATTATGTCCATTATAGGATGGTGACTTCTATCTTTTGAGATAGTACTATTCCTTAATGTCGTACCCAATAACTCTAATAAGAACATCTGCAGATCTATGTGGTGTCTCAACACAAAGATGTTTTATTTTTCAGATCTCTCCCCTAAAAAATGGAAGAGGTTTTAGAAATAAAAAAATTTCACCACAGATTTTTCTAGCGACTCCATCGGGGAAAGTTCCTCTCTCCATCTTTAGTAAATGATCGTTGCCTCCAAGTATCGACTGTGGATTTATATTTCATATGAGTCCGAGACTATCCTTCTTTTCTATTAGCACTTAGTTTATTTCATTCTTAAGTAAAGTTAGTCAACATCCTTTATGTTTTAGGACCTCACTCCATGTAAGTCTTAAAACCCCTGTTGGGTCTCCAAATAGGTGAAAATAAAATTTAATAAAAAGAGATAATTAGATATCGCTTTCTTACCATCTTCATGGTAAGGTAAACTTCATTCTAAAATTAAAGAAAAATAAATCCTTTATAAAAATTTCACTTTTCAAAAGCACTTTTCAAAATTCACACAATAAAAATATTTACACAAAAAATTTTCACAAAATATACATGACTACACCTCATCTAACAATCTTCAAGATTGTTACATGTAGGATCTTTTCAAATAAAATCAAAATCATCTTTTCAAAATCACATATGAACTTTCTCATTCAATATACCCAAATTTATTGAATGAAGATTTCATTTTCAAATAAAACCAAAAATTATCTTTTTAAAAAAGCACAAATGAACATCCTCATTCAACATACTCAAATTTATTGAATGAAGATTTCATTTTTCAAACAAAATCAAAATCATCTTTTCAAAAAGCACATATGAATATCCTCATTAAATATACCCAAATTTATTGAATAAAGTTTTCATTTTCAAACAAAATCACACCAGTTGAAACTCCACTCAACACATTCCATATGTGTTAAGTTGGAATTTTCAACTTTTCAAAAATCAATAAATTACACACAAAAATTTCTTCTTTGAAAAAAAAAATGAAATTTCACTTCCATTTTACATACCCAAATTTGTTAAATAGAAATCTACTTTGCAAGACCATAAAAATCAAAATACATTGGAATTCCATTTGACATGCCCAAATTTGTCAAATGAGAGTTTCATTTTTTAAAAAAAAAATTAAAAATAAAAATTGGATTCCATTTAACATACTATGTTCGTTAAATACAAATCCCTCCTTTCAAAAATAACATAAAAATTAAACACATTTGGATTCTTTATTTAGCATACACAAATTTTCTAACTAAAGATCCTCTTTTCAAATCAGAAAAAAAAAATTAAACACATTTGGATTTTTCATTTAGCATACCCAAATTTGCTAAGTAAAGATCCTCTTTTCAAATCATAAAAACCAAACACATTTGGATTCTTTATTTAGCATACCTAGATTTTCTAAGTAAAGATCCTCTTTTCAAAAATTAAAATAAACATTTGGATGCTTTATCTAGCATACACAAATTTGCTAAGTAAAAATCCTCTTTTCAAAAATCAAAACAAACATTTGGATCCTTTATCTAGCATACAAAAATTTGCTAAGTAATGATCCTCTTTTCAAAAATCAAAATAAACATATTTGGATTCTTTATTAAGCATACTCAAATTTCCTAAGTAAAGATCCTCTTTTCAAAATTGAAATCACAAAATTAAACACATTTGGATTATTGATTTAGCATACCCAAATTTTCTAAGTAAAGATCCTCTTTCCAAAATCAAAATCATAAAAATTAAACACGTTTGGATTCTTTATTTAGCATACATAAATTTACTAAGTAAAGAATCCTCTTTTCAAAAAAAATCAAAACAAACACATTTGTATTTCTTCTATTTAACATACCCAAATTTGCTAAGTAAGGATCCTCTTTTTAAAAATCAAAACAAACACAATTAGATCTTCTATTTAGCATACCCAAATTTGTTAAGAAAAGATTCTCTTTTAAAAAATCAAAATAAAAACAAAACATATTTGGATATTCTATTTAGCATACCCAAATTTGTTAAGTAAGGATCCTCTTTTCAAAAATCAAAACAAAAACAAAACACATTTTGAATCTTCTATTTAGCATACCCAAATTTGCTAAGTAAAGGTTCCAATTTTAAATTACACATGATTCACATTATAAGATAACAAGCAAAAGAAGAAAATTATTTTCAAATAACTCATTTAGCATACCCAAATTTGTTAAATGAATAATAAAAAAAAAATCAATTGACCCTCTATTTAACATACTCAAATTTGTTAATGAAGGGTATCCAAACATAAAAAAAAATCAAATATGAACCAATGGAAGCATCAAAAATTTCTTCAAAATATTTGAACCCATTTTCAACCTTCACAAATTTGTTGGAAATGGATTCTAAACTGAAAAATCCCCTTTCCAAGCCATTCAAAAATCTTTCTCTTAAATCAATGAGCCCCACTTAACATATTCAAATTGTTGAGTGTGGATTCAAATTCTAAAATCAAATTTCAAAAGTTAGCAAAATACAAAAGTAAAAATCTAATTCAGGTTTGTTTTTCCAAAATTGTAGAATTTTAACTCAGTTTCAGTCAGTTTCTCTTAAGTTCAGTTCAGTTCTAATGAATGCCCAGAAGTATGTCTTCACTTTTCTTTTTTGGGATGGATTTGGTCTTGGATTGGGCTAGCCTCCCACAGACTAACTTTGCTCACCTGATTCATTTTAGCTAAGGATTTGAAGGGGCCAAGATCACTTGTGGGGGCAGCCCTCACAACCGTTAGCAGGAGTGTGGTGACTGGGCAGAAGCCAGCCATCCATGTTGAGATGCCATCAGATTACAAGTTTCCCTCACTAAAGAGGAAGGCTATAGAAGTTCTCGTAGTAGCAATTTTAGCATCCATTGTTCCCACGCCCCAAGATAAGCCCACTCATTGGCTTCTTCCAAGGGAAGGCTGCCTATCTTCGTGGATAGTCTCCCCGCCTATGAGGTAGGGTCTTTATGTCGCCCTCCCAAAGAAAACTCAGGCCAAATAGATCCAATATCAAGCAAAGATTATGTGCATAGCCAAGGAGTTGGAGGCCAGCTGGAAAAGAGTTACCGTGATAATTTCTCCCATGATCATGCAGAACAAGTTTTATCCTCTATCTAGATAAGATGGAGAGGAAGATAGTAGAAGGATCTCAGTGTCACCTCCACTTGCAATACAGTATGAGGCTCCTACTACAGATAGGAGGAGGATGTATGTCGGCCTTAAGATAGTTTTGCACCGAGTTGGTGGGGCATATAGATGATCAGAGTCTGGGGCCCAATTTGACTTACTATTGATAGGTAGAGAGAGGCAGAGGTGGGCACATCTAACAGGAGAGGGCTAGAGAAGCCCATGTATCATTGCATGTCACCAACAGAGAAAGGTGGAGGTAAGCTAGACAGTCAGCTGCCTCACCCCTTATGGATTTCTCTGATCGACGTGCTACCCACGTCGATCATACTGACAGCATTCTATTGATGGGTACTACCCACCATAGGAGAGGAGCTCTTGCACAGAGAGAGTCGGTGGTGCCTCCACCACCCCGCTCTACTCCACGTCCACCACCTCCAGTACAAGTCCCATCTTCCACAGTTTCATCAAAGTCCATGAAGGAAGCATTCAGGAAAATGAAAGCCCTACTGGTGATCTAGTTATGGCCAAGAGATCCCATTTCATCTACACTGTTGATTGAGGTGAGGTCGAGCTCTCCTGCTCAACCTCCTACTCTAGTTGCGATGAAGAGGGAATGGTGACCTGAGCATTGTAGTTCTCACACCACCACCCATGAAGATAGTAGTACACAGGCTATGAGATCCTCCTTGGAGCAGCACTCCATCCAGATCTAGTGATAGTTAGGAGCATGTATCCTCCAATGAACATAGTCCTCACAAGATTATCTCTCCATTAGTAGGGGAGGTTAGATGTATTTCTGTTCATGACAATGATCCCACCACCGGTCAGCCAAGATCATTTGTACCTACATAGTTGGACCGCTCCCCAGATGATATCATAGCACAGTATCTCATTGAAAGAAGGAAATTATAGGATATTCTTGGTCTGAACTAGAGGAAGAAAAGGTTAGCTTTGATCCCAATGAAGATGATATGTTGGAGGACTCAGCAAAGGTGCATATGGTTGACAGGGGTTCTCTCCCTAGGGATCAACATTGCTTGGAAGGTGCTGCAGCTAAGCAGGATGATATAGCCTACTCAACCCAACACCTCCTTCAACAACTAAAATAGAAGGATGAACAAACTAATAAAATTGAAAAGAGGCTTGAAGATTTGCTAGCAGCAATTTTGGCTCCTCAAAAACCAAGCCCCAGTAGCCCATCCTACTATTGTAGAGACCAATCAGCCGGAGTTGCTTCATGTCATGGATCATGCCAAGACTTCACATCCAGTGGAGCAGGGCAACACTAGCTTATATAAGAAGGTAGTGGATAGTACCTCCATACAAGAAAAGGATATTAAACTCATGATTGAGCAGCAAGTGAGAGAAGTGTTAGTGCAAGCCCGAGGAGGATCATCAGTTCCAAAGGGTAGACCCTACCCAGAGGAATTCGATGTCATCCATTATCCTAAGGGTTTCAAGCCTCCTTCTTTCAAGAGCTTTGATGGCAGCGAAAACCCATGCTAGCACGTAGCGTACTTCAGGGCCAACTATTGTAACGCTGATGGCAATGATGCGTTACTCTTCCATCTTTTTGTTAGTAGTTTAGCAAGCATAGCCTTTGATTGGTACGCTGAACTCCCCAATAGTTTAGCGAAGACTTTTACTGAGTTGGAGAAACTTTTCATTAAGAGGTTTACTGTAGCTCAACAAAAGGTGATTGTGGAGGATCTCATTGTAGTGCAACAATGCCCCAATGAGTCTCTCATTGACTATATTCTTAGATGGCACAATTTGAGTATGAAATGCGAATCACAGCTATCTGAACAGCTTGCCATTGAAATTCTACTAAAGAAGCTAATCAACAAAGCGGCTAGTCTACAAGGAGAGGCCAAATAGTTACATTTTCATGATCAATCAACAAAGCCAAAGCCATAGAAAGCTTATGAGAAGAAGCCAGGGGAAACAGCAATAGTGGACAAGGGGAAGCAGCCGACTAGAGAGCAGAATGAGAGACCTCAAGCTCCACAACCATCACTTCCACCTCTTTTACCACCACCTATGTCATCCTACCGGCCACCACGGTAGCTTCCACGACCTTCATCGCCTCCTCCTCAGCCACATTCATAGCAGCGGTACACATACCCGCCACCAGGTAGCTACAATCCACCTACTCTTTTAGATAAACTAAACAAATCTTATTCATTTAAGAGGGAGGTTGTCAGAAAAATCTTTAAGAACCTCTTAAAGAAACCTGATTTTTAGCTACCCATGCCTAGAAAGCTGGAGGAAGTGGGCAGGAGCAATGATCCTAACTTTTTCCCCTACCACCGCATGCTAGGCCATGTTTTAGAGGATTACTTGGCTTGAGCATAACTACAAGACAGGCACCATAGTTATCCCAAAGGGGTATCTAGTGGAACAATCATCGAGTTTTGTTAGGGTAATCCTTGGGGATATATGCGATCCTCTCAAATCCAAAGAAGGTTGGGATACCTCCTTATCTCAAACCTCTAAAAAGATTATTTCAAAAATCAAGAAACATTTTTTGTAGGTGCCTGAGGCAGCTTAAATCTCCAACATCAAGAAAGATTCACAAGTTTCCATAGACAACTTAGGAAAGGGGAAGCTCAGCAGCAACCTATGCTTGCCCGGGATAGCCGAGTTGCACAACCACCGATCGAGTCCAGCCTCTAGTCCACCGTTGCAGCTACTACTTTAGCTAGCACTTCTACTTCTTCTTCTAGACATCTTGTAAAGGATGAGGGCATCAAATCCTCACCCACTTACTTTATTAGATTTTTACTATGTACCTTCTTCAAAATCCAAGAAATTAAGGAATAAAGCTATTTTGAATTACATATGTGCCACTTCTGATGGGTTGTCAAATTCTACTCTTATAGAAAACTCTTCAAGTCTAAATAATAATTATAAAAACTCTTATCTTCCTCTTTCCGATTCAAAGATGGACTTTCCTTCTCTAAATAATATGGGTTCACCTCTTGAGATAGACTTGGAATCATCTTATTCTGAGGGTCCTATAAGAGAAGCTATAGGTGAGCCTGATGAGCAAGTAGAATCTTCCATTAAACCGCCACAAGAGATCATCAAAGTTAACCTCCGTAGTGGCAAGGTTCTACTCCTAGGGCAACACCTCAAGATAAGGAAAAAAGTCATTAGTATATGCAAGCAAGAAGCCCCTCCACAGGATGCTCCACCTATGGATATGCTTGTGGAGGATCAACCCAAAGTTGATTACAATATCCTCCCTCACCTAAGAAAGTTACAATCTAAGTTAAGCATATATGATTCTATTGACTTATCCAAAGAGATGACGGAATCATTAATCAAGGCTCTTCTTGATCTACAAATATGCTTAGCTCAGTAGACTGCTATTAGAGAGGAGGCACATTATGCAAAGCCCAAGGAGTCACATTCACAGACAAAGACCTTCTTTTAGGGGACTTAGAGCACAACCATCCCCTCTACATCATAGTGGACATGGGTAGATTTAGACTTTCAAGGGTTTTGATTGATCCAGGTGCATCGATGAATATTATGATTCTAAAGTGATTGACATCTCTGTACTCCAAAAAGATCAGATGATGTTGAGAGGATTCAATGAATAAAGCGAGAGGGCTTTAGGCTCCATAGGTTACCTTTGGAAATAGGTGACTAGAAGACTGAAGCCAAGTTCTATATAATTGATTCAAATACTTCATTCACTGCTTTACTCAGTAGGCCTTAGATACACCAGAACAAGATGATTCCATCCTCCCTCCATCAGTGTATCAAATTCTGAAAGGATGGAATTGAATACTATGTCAAAGGAGTTGAAAAGGCATTTTCACTCAGAGAGGTCAAGATATATGAGGATGCAACCTACTATCTTTCTCAAAACACCTTTTATCGTGAACTTGGTCAAAATTCAAATACAAAAAAAGAAGAAAAATAAAAACAAAAAGAAAACAAATAAAAAATACAAGTGAATGAGAAAAGGACATTAAGGAAGAAGTGGAGCCGCCTGTCACATTCCACCCACAGTTCATTCCATCACATGGACATATGGGTCGAATGACTCAGCCTCCACCAGGCAGAGACAGAGGCAGATATAAAGGTAGTTCCTGAGGTGGAAGACCCCCTAATTGGCGACCATCCAACATAGGTTGTATCCCAGTTACAGGAGTACCAATGCTATTCATATAGACTTGGAATCTAGCTCAAAGGATGAGTCTCATGTGATTAGCATACCAGCCAACCCCTCTCAGTGAGTTTTATTGGAGGTGACACTCGAGCCAAAAAGTGACAAAGATCAAGTCTCCAAGCAAAGCATAAATGTATTTAAATCAAGTTTATGTAAAACTATCAGGCAGCAGTTGGGAACTTTAGCTCTAACCTCACTTTCTTCTCAAAAAGTTGAAGGTTTAGTAGTTAAAGAAGCCCCTAGATCTTCCATGGATGTCAAACCCAAGAGATTCCTATTGGGATCATCATCCTTAAGTCCAAAAGTTGATGTAGAGCTTGAGGATAATTCATAAAAAGATTTAATAGAATTATCTTTTGATTGGTACTTGCCTTTTTCTCTTAACCTTATTAAGAAAGGTTTGATTCCTCATACATGGTCCAAGCACAGGTCAGAGTATTTCAAAAAGCTATAGAACAATAAAGGCAGGGATGCACAATCAAGTCCAAGACTAGGATTCGGTATAGTGGGTCCAGTCGATGATGATGATTACTGCTTAATTGTCACCAATCATCTGGATTCTGATAGGTTCTTCTCAAACCACACTAACTCTTATGATGAGGTGTGTTTAAAAACTTTAGATGATCCAAATGATCTCCAAATCAAAGATGCACCTCCAAAATTTGAAGAGAAATCCATTCAACTATCGACAAGCTTAAAGAAATCAACATCGGTACATGGTCCAAGCACAGGTCAGAGTATTTCAAAAAGCTATAAAATAATACAGGCAAAGATGGACAATCAAGATCAATACTAGATTGATGGTCCAAATGATGATGATGATTACCGCTAATTGTCACCCAATCATCCGGATTCGATAGGTTCTTCTCAAACCACACTAACTCTTATGATGAGGTGTGTTTAGAAACTTCAGATGATCCAGATGATCTCCAAATCAAAGATGCACCTCCAAAATTTGAAGAGAAAATCCATTCAACTATCGACAAGCTTAAAGAAATCAACATCGGGATAGAAAAAGATCCACGCCCGACATACATCAATTCTCTATTGTATGAAGAAGAAACCAATGACTTAGTTAGGCTATTGACTAAGTGTAAGGACTTCTTTGCATGGAGTTATGAAGAGATGCCTGAATTATTTCCTAACTTAGCAATCCACAAACTAGCAATAGACCATAATGTTAACACTATCAAGCAAGCTCCTAGACGCATGCGATTAGAAATTGAACAACATGTCATTTCTAAAATTAAGAAATTGATTGATGCTGGTTTTATCAGGGAAGAAAAATACCCTACCTGGTTAGCCAGTGTCGTCTCAGTTAAGTAAAAGAATGGCCATATTCACATATGCATTGATTTTAGGGACTTAAATAAGGTATGTCCTAATGATGAATTTCCACATACTATACCAGAATTAGTGGTGGACATTGCCTCATCTCATGCAGTATTCTTCTTCATGGATGGGTCATCTGGCTACATCCAAAATAAGATGGCCCCCGAGGATGAGAGAAACACTACTTTTTGAACCCCGATTAGAATCTATTGTTAAGGTTGTTGACCTCATTTTTGGAATGAGCTCTCAACCCCTCCATCTTAGACATAGTACTTCTCTTATACTTTAAGAGTTTCTTAGTCTTAAGACACATCTAGTGATTTGGTGGACACTCAACCTGCCCTAGAGACTTAGAAGAGTTAGCCATAGGAATAGGCCATGCCTTAGGGGTGTTAGAAAAATTTCCTACCCTTAGCTTTAACTATTCCTCACTTTCTTTCCTTCAAGTCAAACTCCACATCAATCTTAATTGATTTTCTCCAAACCCAAATCAAACTCCATGATTGAAATCCATGATTGAAATCTATGATTGAAACCCGTGATCAAAATCCATCAAAAATTCCTAAGTCCAAATCTTCTTAATTCCTTAAGTTTCCTTTTAGGACTTAACCAAAATCAAGATCTAAACCAATTCAAATCTTTAAGATTTTCTCATAATTCATTTATATTATCATTTATATTCACATATATAAATGAAATATAAATTCAAACCAATCAAACTAAACTCAAAATTCCAAATCAATTCATGAAATTTTCCAAAGTCCTTAATCTTCCCTTAAGGACTTAGCCTAAATCATGATCTAAACCAAATCAAATCCTTGAGACTTTCTCATAACTCATTTATAATCTTATTTATATTCACATATAGAATTGAAATATAAATCAAAACTAATCAAACTAAACTCAAAATTCCAAATCAATTCAAGGAAATTTTTTAAGTCCTTTAAGTTTTCCCTTAAGGACTTATCCAAAATCATGATCTAAATAATTCGATGGGATTTTCTCATAACTCATTTATATTCTCATTTATATTCACATATATAAATGAAATATAAATATAAATCAAAACCAAATCAAACTAAACTCAAAATTCCAAATCTAAAATTTTCCTAAGTCCTTTAAGTCTTCCCTTAAAGACTTAACCAAAATCATGATCAAACCTATTCAAATTCATGGTATTTTCTTATAATTCATTTATATTTGCATATATAAATGAAATATAAATATAAATCAAAACTAATCAAACTAAACTCAAAATTCCAAACTACAAAATTTCCATAAGTCCTTTAAATCCCTTTTGATGGAGTTAGCCCAAGTCATGATCAAATCACTTCAAATCCTTGAAATTTTCTCATGATCCATTTATATTCTCATTTATATTCACATATATAAATAAAATATAAATTAAAACAATCAAAACCAATTCCAAAAATCAAACTCAAATCCACTCATAATCCAATCTAAGCCTTTCAAGTCAAAATCTTGAACTTAGCTAAATCAATTTCAAATCAAGCCAAACAATTGATTTCTCTTCATGATTTAATCAAACCTACAATTATGAATTCATATATAAATACAAACTTCAATCACCAAATCAAAATCCAATTCAAAAAAAAAAAAAATCAAACCCCAACTTCATATTCTCCCTTTGAATATGAAATTATCAAATGGATTAAAACCCATTTGACTTCAAACCACTTGTAAATGGATTTATATTTCAATCATGAGTCCATATACAAGTTCAATCAAACTCAAATCAAGCTTTGACCTAGCCATTTGACCCACTTAGTCTCACTTGACCTAAAGTGACCTAAAGTACCCTTTTGAGCCAAATTCTAATCCGAACTAAATTGGATTGAATCAAACTCACATATACCTCTCATCATGATCAACAATCATCATGGGATGATTAATCAATCAAATTGGGTCAAACCAAGTAAAACCTAAGGGTTGACCAAGTCAACACTTAGCCCAAACTGAAACCTAACATAGCTAAATTCTACCATAAGCCAAATTGATTGAAACCATTGATCTAGGTTCATTCATGAACTATGTTTGAACTTGACCAAGTCAACATTTGAGCCTAACCTAGCCCAATTGGCCACTTGACTCAAGTTGACCCAACTTCACTTAAAGGGTCAAAATGTGTCAAAACTTGATCTAAGCCAAATTGATTGGAACCAATGGATCAAGTTCATTTCAAATCACTTGTGGAGCTTGACCAAAGCCTCACTTGTCCAACTAGACCTAACCTAGACGAATTGACCTTAACTTGACCTAAAGGGGTCATGTTGAGCCAAATTTGAACTTAACCAAAATTGATTAGAAATAAAGATACCAATCCACTTCATATGACTAACCTAACCTAAACCTACCCTTGACCTACATCAAATAGGTCAACTTGACCCATTTGACCTAAATGAAGTCATATGAACCAAATTCAAAACTATACCAAATTGAATCAAATCAAAGCCACCAAAATATTTCAAATGGTAATATGAACTTGGCCCAACCCTTGGTTTGACCCAAGTTGACTCATTTTGATCTATGGGTCAACATTAGCCAAACCTTATCAAATGAATTCTAAATCTCATAAAATTTGGCCAAACCTAGTTTCTCCACATACCCAACATATCCAAATTAAAAAATTAGTAAAATGACCATTCTACTCTAGACCAGAGAACAAATTTTTGCCTAATTCATAGGTAATTTGTTCATGCCCTCTTCATATCCACTTGAATTTATAATACCTCAATGGAACCTAATGAAGAGTGGTGCACCCAACCCAATGGGTTTGGGATAGCCCAAATGGACCCAAGGCCAAACTCGACCCCATGGGTCAAATTGCCTCATTTCAAATCCTCCTTCCACTCAATTTGATGCACATGGGAGGTTCGCAATCCACTCAAGTCCTTAAACTAACCATGTACAGAGAGCTAACAATCTAAACAACCTCTCTAATGTGATCAATTGGATAAAAATGGCAAAGGAGCTTGCGGCCGTCTGATTCTTCATGGGGGAGATATACTCCCCCTAATTCAATTCAAAATCATCTTTTCCTAATTTGATCAAGCCCTAGAGAGTGTTAGGAAAGATCAGAGAGCCTTCCTAAGAATTCTAAGAGGGATTTGAATTTGAGAATTCTCAGTTTTCTCCATTGGAAATTAGAGGAGCTCACTTGAACTTCCAACTTTCTCCACACTAAAAACCACTCCAATTCCTCCTGCACGCTTCCATTAAGGACCAATTCAAGTGCACCCAAGCATCCATTTAAGTTCCCACAGTAAGGAGAGAAGCAATTGGATCAAGGCTGCAAAGAAAGTGAAGTGGTGTTGGTCTATAGAACAATCCTCTCAACCCCAAGGCTTAAGAATTTCAACAAGGCTTCGTATCCACTAGACAAAGCTACCTCATCGATCTTGAGCACCGATGATCACCTCCGACTAGGTATGAAATTTTTGATCACCTAGCATAGGAGGTGTTGGTCTTTTGTGAGAAGAATGACCCAAACCCACCTAATACCTCAAGTCATGCAAATTTCACCATTGGATGTGTTCCTTGTTGGCTTTAGATGGTGTGGGTAAATTTTTATTCCAATTTGAGCTCAATCGAGCTCAGATCTCCTGCTAGATCATGGAAGGTCTCTATCAAGCCTAGGGGAAGAACTGTGAAGATCCTGGCCATCCATCCACGCATTTTAGATGGAAAACCAAGATTATTCCCACGTTTAGAAATTCTTTTATCCCTCTTAACCACAGGTTGATCCCTGGCTATCTGATCTTTGATGGATGATAGAGATCAAAGCGCATCTCATCGTCATGTCACCACCTGATGGGACATTTAAGTGGGATGCTCACCGCGTGATGCATGTAAAGCGCGCTGACCACCGCTGTCACATGTTGTGTTGTGAGCTAAAGGGTTAATTTAGGATTTTAATTAAAGCTAATTAATCTAT
Source organism: Cymbidium sinense (assembly GCA_021442155.1). Taxonomy (NCBI): domain Eukaryota; kingdom Viridiplantae; phylum Streptophyta; class Magnoliopsida; order Asparagales; family Orchidaceae; genus Cymbidium; species Cymbidium sinense. The sequence goes on from CM038221.1 coordinate 155,353,760, forward strand.
TGATCTTCTAAAATTCATATCTCCTTGTGGAGAAAAATTCTTATATATGGGGTGTCACCTTTAAAATTTGTTGGTGAGAACTGAAATGGGTAATCATATAGAAATTCATCCTTTTATGACACCACATAGATCCACAGATATACTTATTCAGGTGATCGAGTTCGTCATCAAGAAATATTGTACTATCTCAAAAGATAGAAGTCACTACCCTTTAATGGACCTAATCACCTCAATAAAGACTCCTAAGGATGATGGGTCTGCATATGCACTAGAGATTCCTCCCTTATTTTACATGGAAAAGAAAAGTAGGGTTTATTTTAAATCGGGTTCATTAATTTCCCTACAGGGGAAAGTCCCCATAGTTAATTACATCCTAAGAAATGGAGATTCCTTAGGAAAACTCTCGATTAAGGTAAATGATCATTATCTTTGAAGATTTCAATAGGAAGGTGTTGGTAGAAAATTTTTATAAGGGAGTCACCTTTCAAATCTGTGGGGAGAAAAGAATGAGAAACCTTCACAAAAATTTGCCTTGGTAAGATGCCATGCAGATCTGCAAATGTACTTATTCAGGTGATCATATATGTCATCAAGGTATAGTGTACTATCTCGAAAGATAGAAATAACTACCCTTTAATGGAATCAATCACCTCAATAAAGACTCCTAAGGATGATGGTTCTGCATATGTACCAGAGATTCTTCTCTTATTTTACATAGAAAAATAAAGCAAGGTTTATTTTAAACTAGGTTCATTAAGTTCCCTACAGGGGCAAGCACCCATAGTTAATTACATCCTAAGGGATGGGATCCCTTAAGAAAACTCTCGATTAAGGTAAATGATCATTGTCTTTAAAGATTTCAATAGGAATGACTATTAATCGATTGGTTTATATTTTTGAAGATCAAAACAACATTGATCAAAAGAGGGAGTTATTGAAGCCAAAATGGGAAATAAGTAGGAGATGCTCATGATGCTAAGAAACATAGCGAGCATCTCAAACTATCCTATAATTGAGCTTTACATTTTAAAATTGATTTAGTTTGTTTGAGTTGATTTTATTAAAAATTATAGGACTTAAGATTTCTTAATACAAGATTAAGAAAATGACTAAGAGGTGAGGAATTATACTTATGGCCCACAAAGTGGAAAAGCAACCTCAGAACCTAAATTTTAGGAGCTTCGGCGAGGGTCAGAAGTACAACCTAAATCTAAGGCGAAAATGGGTAATTTGTTTGCCTCTACAAGAGAGGATAAACCACCTGACAGCTTGAACTTACAACGGCCTAGGGGTGGCCTCCAACTAACTTCTCTTATGATTTTAAATACATGTAGCCAAGTCTTTATGCTTATGCAGGATAGTCAGGTTATTTTTATTTAGAAAGAGACTAAGTCCTAAAACTCACTCCCTCAAGAGACTATATCATGTAAAGGGACATGCTTCAAATGACATAAATCTAACGCAATTCAAATTTCATTTCATTTTTATTTTTGGACAATTATTTTCACCGAAGCTAATAGCATTTTTATGACTAATGCATGAGAAATAGAATTATTGGCCAAAATTAACGAGAAGGTAGGAGGTGAGTTTCCACCATAGCCCTCAAAGGTCAAGCCAGGTTCTCTAGCAAAGGTGGAAGCCTTCCAATTAAGAGTGAAATAAGATGCATTTGTGCATGATATTATAAAGAAATGCTCAACCAGCTAAGGGGTTATTAATTCTTTTATCTTGATTTTAATCATAAGCTTTAGGTGAGGTTATGAGTTGTTTAATTTTAATTTAAATTGTTAGATTGGGTAAAAGATTTATTTTTCTCTAAAGAGCCTAATCCACATCCATGCCATACATAAAGCAAGGAAGAAACTAGGAAAAGCATGCAACTTAATGCAAAAGCTAAATAAATCATCAAATAATATATAAAGCTAATCGTAAAAAGAATAAATGGTCATTTGTGGTCGGGCAGCACCACACAAACTCAAAAGTATCAAATTAGAAGCTCTACCCTTATATAACCCGACATAAATGAATTAAATTACAATTAAGCAAAGGGAATTCTTATAGGGGTCTTCAAGCTTCTTCTTTCTTTCTTTCTTTCTTTCTTCTTTCTTTTCTTCTTCTGGTTCCTCCTTGATGGGAAGGTGGATGTCTAAGGCTTCACATGGTGCATAAGATAGATCTTATGACCAATGTTCATCCTAATCCCCATAACAAATCATTCCAAAATCCTAAATACAAATTTTACATGAAAAGGAAAAGGAAAAACTAACAATAAAATAAAGGTTAGTTAAATCACACCACACAAATCCCAAGCATGTATATTGGACTTATCACCCCACACATGGGTGACTAAGTCCACTGGCCTATGGATTATGCGGGTATAAGCACCTACAAGCAAGAATTTATATTTTTATTTATGATAGCCCCTTAAGCACAATCCTCGTAAAAGAATAGTTAGACTAAGCACATCCTACCATTCATTCTATGAGCATACAACCTAACATCTAGTCTAAAACATATATCACAAAAATATATAACATCAAACCATGCACCAACCTAACCTAGCCTAAAGCTAGAAGTGGTCACTTAGGCTAATGTGTGTGCTTTGAAGGTTTGTGTGGTATGCTTAGTTTAGGACTTTAGGTTCAAATTTTCTAAGTGTGAAGAGCATGTTCAACTTAGAGGAGGGTTTCATTTAAGTTGTTTAAGTGTTTTGGGGTTTTTTTTATTTTATGTTTTAATTTAGTTTAAGTGAAACCTACAATTACTAAGTTATAAAGAGATGGAAAGAGAAGGGAACTTCTCTTTCCCTCTCTAATCCTTAAGTAATTTCTAAAGTAAATTCACATTTTAATTTCATTTAGGTGAATGTTTTGATTACATCTTTTAATCAATCCTAAGTTTAGATAAACCCTAAACAAACCTATTCAAAAAAGAAAGGTATTTTAAGATTAAATAAAATGAATCAAAATTCACATAACACACATTACTTCAATTCTTTCCCAACATATATAACATGCATATGGATGGACCCTAAGCATATCTATACATGCAAATGAGAGTAGTTAACACACTTTATGATGCATGCTAAGTAATCCATTTAAGAAAATTTAGAAGTTGAGTATGCATGATTTTTCTTAAGTAGAAAAATTTTTCCTTATCCAAAATTTCACATACATACATGAAAGTAAGAAAGGCATAAGTGAGTACAGCGCTATTGTTAACCTGAGGTGTAAGGTACAAGACCTACTTAGGGATACCTAAATCCTCGCAACCTCAGGGTTGTCCAGACTAATATACCACTTTCCTTAAGTACAAATATGTATATAAAAGAAAACAAATGTAGAAGGAATAGCAAAAGTTGTTTAATGGATTCATTTTTTGTTTATGCAATTTATGCATGCAAGTATATGCAAACTTTCTTAAGTGAGAGCATAGGGATGAATAGGGTTTGGACTTAAGTAAGTGTTGGGTTCTTTTCAAATGAACCCTACATCTTGCTAACTCCTATTCAAAACTATGCTAACATAGGAAGAAAGAAAGCTACACTAAACATGCTACTTTATAATCCATCACATGCAAGCTTATAATTAAAGTTTAAGAATAGCACACTTTCAGATTTGATTTTAAGTTTTGAAAATATTTTGGATTTAGTAGTGATGATAGCCACTCATATTTTACTTTAGCCAACACATGCACATTTGACATAAAGTAAACAATTTCATTTTAAAATTTTGAAATATGAAATTATGAATGCATGGATCACATGACATACAACTTAACATGTTGGGAAAGATCTAAAGCAATGAAAGTAGGTAAAAAAACTCACTTTACTTAAATCCTAAATGCATTCTTAAAGAATAAGAAATTTTAGAGTAAATCAAAGTGAATTTCAAAATGATTTTTGTTTAGTCTGAAGTTTGATTTAATTGAGAAAAGGTGAGATGAGTTTGTTGTTTCTAACCCATTCCCACATGTGTTTTGCATTTTTTTTTAATTTTCATATAATTAAATTATTTTTAAACATTGATTAGGTTAAGGTATGAATTAAGTGGCTTAATTAACCCTTACCTACACCACCTTAGAAAAATTAACTAAGTAATTATGAGCCAATGAGATGACATAAAACCCACAAGGTATTTAAATTTGCAATGCACCTAATAATGAAAAGGCCTAATGCAATTTGGCTCACAATTAAAAGTTAATTAAGCTAAGGGTTTAGCTTATAATTTTTTAAAACACCCTTCATACTTATGAAAGGGGTTTTAATTTACTTAATTAGACTTAGGCTATTAAACACCTAAGAATTTACCCAAGGTAGATTAATTAAGTTCTAGAATTTTTAAAAAAAATTTGAAAATTGTTTAAAGGGTTGATTAATGAGTTAACCCTTAATTAAGAGGGGATTAAAGAGAGAAAAGGGGGTTTAGGGAATATCTTAGGGGAAAGGCCTCAAAATTATTCCATATAACCCCTACTCACTAGAGCTGACCTTAATCAAACTTAATCATAGGGTAAATCAACTAATCACACCTTAATTACTACTAATTACATGAAAGGGGTAATTAGGGATGAGCTAGAAATTTCCCCAATTAAGGTCCCAATAAATCTTAAGAAAATTAGAGGAGGCAGAGGTCATCCCCTGAAATGAACCCTAGAAATTTGAGATTAATTAATGACGAGGATAAATAGCTAATTAAATATTCCCAAAGAAACCCAAATTAAGAGAAAAGGGTAATCCAAAATCCATTAAAAACCATTTTTAAAATATTCTAGATGAAATTATCTATCCATAGCCTTTTTTTCTTTTATTTTTCTAATTCTTTTATGAAGAGTTATGAATTTTAGAAGATCTAGTGATTAATCAAGAATTAATTAGTTAAATAACTAATCTATTATTAATCTTAGCTCACAGTGCGATGTGTGGTGGCATGGCCGCTTTACACGCAATCAGTGAGCCATACTTGCCACATCGGTAGTGAGGCATGCACTAATATCTTCGATCGTCTGATCAAAGATCGGATGGCTAAAGATTCACCCACGGTTTTAAAAGGGTAAGGGATTTCTAAAATGTGTTGAATAATCTCAGTTGTCCATCTAAAATATGTGGATGGACGGTTGAGATGAGCCAAGTTCTTCCTCAAGGATTAATAGAGACTGTACATGATCCAAGGGGAGATCTGAGTCCAATCTAGCATGGAATCATACGAGACTCAACCCACACCATCTAGGCATAATTACCAACCTACCCAACAGTTGATTTCTCTTGCAATGAAAATTTCTTTCACAAAGGAACAACACCTATCAAGCTAAGTGGCTGAAAAATTACATATCTCATCGGAGGTGATCACCGATGCTCGAGCTCGATGAGGTAGCTTCGTCTAATGGAGACGAAGACCTGTTGAAAGTTTCAATCCTTGGGGTTGAGTAGATCTCTCTATGGACCAACACCACATGCTCCCCTTTGCATCTTTGATCCAATTAAGACTCTCCTTACTATGGGAACTCAAATGGATGCTTGGGTGCACTCGAATTGGTCCTTAGATGAAAAGTGTAGAAGGAATTTGGATGAGATCAAATGTAGAAGAAGTTGGCTAATCACTCCACCTCCCCTATTTTTACACAGTGCAAAACCGAGAAGGAAGAATTCAAATCCTCTCTCAAGACCTTGGGAATGCTCTCCATGATTATTAAAGGTACATAGGCCTCAATCGAGTGTGAGTGAAGTGAATTTTCATTGAATTAGAGGGAGTATATCTCCCCCTATGGAAATCGGACAGCCAAGCATAGGCTTGCCATTTTAATCCAATTGACCAGATTAGGAAGGATGTTTAGGCTATTTTGAGTGTGCATATGGTCGGTTTGATCCCTTGAGTCCAACATCCCATGTGCTGAAATTGAGCTTAGGAGGGAATTTGAAAACACAATTTCAAGCCATAGGTTGGGTTTGGTCCATGGGTCAAATGGGCTGATCCAAACCCATTGGGTTGGGTACACCACTCATCACTAAGTCCCCTTGAGCTTTTAGGAAAGCCTCAAGTGATTGTGAAGAGGGTATGACCAAAATAGCCATGGGCTAGGCCAAATTTGTTATATGGACTAGGGGTAGAATGGTCATTTTGCTATTTTTTACTTTGCGTATGTTTGTTATGTTGAGAAAATAGATTTGTCCAAATTTCATTGGATTTGGAATCCATTTGATATGGTTTGACCGTGTTGATACATTTAGGTCAAAATGGGTCACCTTGGGTCAAGTTGACCAATATGACAAATTGGGTCAAACTAAGGGTTGGGTCAAGTTCATATGACCATTTAATATGTTTTTGTGCCTTTGGTTTGGTTCAATTTGGTATAGATTTGGTTTTGGTTCATATGACTTCATTTAGGTCAAATGGGTCAAGTTGACTTATTTGACCCATTTGACCTATTTGAGATAGGTCAAGGGTAGGTTTAGGTTTGGTTAGTCATATGGAGTGGATTGATATCTTTGTTTCCAATATATTTGGGTTAGGTTCAATTATGGCTCAACATGACCCCTTTAGGTCATGTTGGGTCTAAGTTCAGTTGGGCTAGGTTAGGTCTACTTGGCCAATTGAGGATTTGGTCAAGTTCCATAAGTGATTTGGGATGGACTTGACCCATTGGTTTCAATCAATTTGGCTTAGATCAAGTTTGACACATTTTGGCCCTTTAGGTCAAATGGGTCAACTAAGATCAAGTAAGCCAATTGAGCTAGGTTAGGCTCAAATTTGGCTTGGTCAAGTTCAAACATAAGTCATGAGTGAACTTAGATCAATGATTTTAAACAATTTGGCCTATGGTGGATTTTGGCTATGTTTGGTTTCATTTTAGGTTAAGTATAGACTTGGTAAACTCTTAGGTTTGACTTGGTTTGACCCAATTTGATTGATTGATCATCCCATGATGATTGTTAATCATGATGAGAGGTATAGGTGAGTTTGATTCAATCCAATTTGGTTAGGATTAGAATTTGGCTCAAAAGGGTACTTTAGGTTACTATGGGTCAAGTGAGCCTAACTGGGTCAAATGGCTTGGTCAAACCTTCAGTACGTATTGCTAGATCTTGTATATTGACTTATGATTGAAATATAAATCCATTTACAAGTGGTTTGAAGTCAAATGGGTTTTGATCCATTTGAAAATTTCATATTCAAAGGAAGAATATGAAGGGATCTTGAGTTTGCTTTTTGATTTGGGTTTTGATTGAGTGATTGAGGTTTTGAATTATTTATGAGCACATGATTGTAGGATTGATTGAACCATGAGAGAAAATCAAGGATTTGGCTTGCTTTGAAAGTGATTTGGCTACGTTCAAGATTTTGGCTTGAAAGGCTTAGATTTGAATTGAGTTAATTTGAGTTTGATTTTTGGAGTTGGTTTTGATAGTTTGAATTTATATTTCATTTATATATGTGAATATAAATGATAATATAAATTGATCATGAAAAAATTTCAAGAATTTGAAGTGGTTTAATCATGATTTGGGTTAAATCCATTAAAAGGAATTTAAAGGATTTAATAGAAATTTTAAATTGAAATTTAATTTTTGAATTGGATTTGATTGATTTATATTTATACTTTATTTATATATGAGAATATAAATGAGAATACAAATAAGTTTTGAGTAATCCCATGAGTTTGGAATGGTTTGATCAAAGTTTTGGTTAAATCCATTAATGAAAAATTGGTTTAAGGGAATTTCAAGGGTTTTAAATTTAGAATTTAATTTGAGGGTTTCATTTGATTGATTTATATTTATATTTCATTTATATATGCTAAAATGAGGATATAAATAAGTTTTGAGAAAATCCCATGGATTTGAATTGGTTTGATCAAGGTTTAGAGTTGATTTTGGCTAAGTCCTTTATTGGAAAATTAAAGGTACATAAAAAAAATTTTCATGAATTGATTTAAAATTTTGAATTTGATGTGATGAGTTTGAATTTATATTTCATTTATGTATGGGAATATAAATGAGAATATAAATGGATCATGAGGAAATCTCAAAGGTTTGAATAAATTTGAATCATAATTTTGGCCAAGTCCTTAAGAAAGGGTTAAGGACTTAGAAATTTTTGATGGATTTTGATCATGGGTTTCAATCATGGATTTCAATCATGGAATTTAATCATGGAATTGATTTGAGTTTGGAGAAAATCAATTGGAATTGATTTGGAGTTTGACTTGAAGGAGGGAAAGTGAGGAATGGTTTAAGCTAAAGGGTAGCAAATTTTCCTAACACCCCTAAGGCATAACATATTCCTATGGCTAACTCTTCTAAGTCTTGTAGGGCTAGGTTAGAGTGTCCACCTAATCACTAGATGTGTCTTAAGACTAAGAAACCCTTAAAGTCTAAGAGAAGTCCTATGTCTAAGATGGAGGTGTTGAGAGCTCATCCTAAAAATGAGGCCAACACTCCTTCAATAAAATTCAGAAAAATATGAGGTAAAATCCAATGGAAAGATAATTCAGCCTAGAATAATTTAAAAATAATTTCAATGGATTTTAAATTATGCTTTTCTCTGATTTTGGGTTTTATTAGAAATCATATTTTGCTAACTACTCCTTAACTAATCTTCTGATTAATCCCAAACTTCTTGGGTATGTTTTAGGGGATGACTTCTGCATCCCCTAATTTTCTTGGGATTTATTAAAGGTTTAGCTTGGACAATTGCAAATGAGTTTCCTAATTACTCTCTTAATCTAATTAAGGATAATTAAGGTGTTAATAGTGGTTTTAATCCATTATTAGAGTTGATTAAGGTTAGATCCAATAGAAAGGAGGTTTAGGGAATAATTTTGGGGCATTTCCCCTAAGCTATTCCCTAAACCCCATTTTCATTCCTTAATCTTTCCTTAATTAAGGGTTAATTCATAATTATCCCCTTAATTAATTTTTAAAATTCTAAAAACTTCCATTACTTAATTATTCTACTTTGGATAGATGCTTAGGTGTTTAATAGCTTAAGTTCAATTAAGGAAATCAAAACCCAATTCATATGTATGAAGGGGTGTTTTGAAATTTCTTAAGTTAAACCCCTTAGCTTAATTAACCATTAATCATGAGCCAAATTGCATTAAGCCTTTTTCTTATTAGGTGCATTGCAAGTTTAAATTCTTTTTGAGTTTTTATGTCATCTCATTGGCTTATAATTACTTGGTTAATTATGCTAAGGTGGTGTATGTAAGGGTTAATTAACTTGTTTAATTCATACCTTAACCTAATTAATACATGAAAATGAATCTAATCATTTAAAAATTAAACAAAAATATTAAACACATGTGGGAATGGGTTAGGAACACAAACTTAACTCACCTTTTCAAAATTAAATCAAACTTAAAACTAAACAAAAATCACATTGAATACACTTTGATTTATTTTAAACTTTCTTATTCCATAAAATGTCTTTAGGATTTAATTAAAGTGAATGTGTTTATATGCTTTCATTGCTTTGATTCTTTCCCCAACATGTTAAATTTGTATGTCATGTTGTTTCTTGCATTCATATTTTTCAAATTCAAATTTAAAAAAAAAATTGAAATTGTTTACTTTATGTCAAATTTGCATGTGTTGGCTAAAGTAGAAATATGAGTGGCTATTATCACTACTAAATTCAAATTATTTTCAAAACATATAAATCAATTATCAAATATGAAAGTGTGCTCTTATATTTTAATTATAAGCTTGCATGTGAAAGAATATAATGGTGTGCTTAGCATAGGTTTCCCTTCTCTTTTATGTTAGCATAGGTTTCCCTTCTTTTTTATTTTAAACTTTCTTATTCCAAAAAATGTCTTTAGGATTTAATTAAAGTGAATGTGTTTACATTATTTCATTTCTTTGATTTTTCCCCCAACATGTTAAATTTGTATGTCATGTTGTTTCTTGCATTCATATTTTTCAAATTCAAATTTTTTAAAAAAATTGAAATTATTTACTTTATGTCAATTTTGTATGTGTTTGATAAAGTAGAAATATGAGTGGTTATTATCACTACTAAATTCAAATTATTTTTAAAACATATAAATCAATTATCAAATCTGAAAGTGTGCTACTTATATTTTAATTATAAGCTTGCATGTGAAAGAATATAATGGTGTGCTTAGCATAGGTTTCCCTTCTCTTTTATGTTATCATAGTTTTGAATAGGAGTTGGTAAGATGTATGGTTCATTTGAAAAGAACATAACACTTTCCTAACTCCATATTATATTCATCCCTATGCTATCATTTAAGAAGGGTTACCTATACTAGCATACATAAATTGCATAAACAAAATGAATCAACTAATATAACTTTTGCATTCTTTCTTTCCAATTTGTTTCTTTTATACACATGTTTGTACTTAAGGAAAGTGGTATATTAGTCTGGACAACTCCGAGGTTGTGAGGCTTTAAATAGCCCTAAGTAGGTCTTGTACCTTACACCTTTGGTTAACAATGATGCTGTACTCACTTATGTCTTTCTTACTTTCATGTGTGCATGTGAAAAATTGGATAAAGAAACCCTTTTCTACTTAAGAAAAATCATGCATATTAAACTTCCAAATTTTCTTAAATAGATTACTTATCATGCATCATAAAGTGTGTTAAATATTCTCATTTGTATGTATAGATATGCTTAGGACTTATTCATATGCATGTTATACATGTTGGGAAAGAAATGAAGTGATGTGTGTTATGTAAATTTGGGTTCATTTTACTTAATCTTAAAATGCCTTTCTTTTTGATTAGGTTTGTTTAGAATCTATCTAAACTTAGGATTAATTAAAAGACTTAATCAAAACATTCACTAAACAAAACTAAAATGTGAACCTACTTTAGAAATTACTTAGGATAGAGAAGAAAAGAGAAGTTCTATTCTCTTTCCCTCTCTTCATAACCTAGAAATTAATTATAGGATTCACTTGAACCTAATCAAAATATGAAATAAAATCAACCCAAATAATTAAACAACTTAAATAAAATCCTCCTCTAAGTTGAACATGTCTTCACACTTAGAAAATTTGAACCTAAAGCCATAGCTAAGCATAACACATAAACCTTCCAAGCACACACATTAGCCTAAGCCACCACTTTTAGCTTTAGGTTAGGACAGTGCATGGTTTGATGTTTTGTTTTATTTTGTGATATATGATTTAGACTGAATGTTAGGGTGTATGCTCGTAGAATGAATGGTAGGATGCTCTTAGTCTAATCATTATTTTCTGTAGGGGATTGTGCTTAGGGGGTGCTATCATAAATAAAAATTAAAATGCTTTTGCTTGCAAGTGCTTTATACCCCTAAGCATAATCCAATATGCCAGGTGGACTTAGTCACCCATGTGTGGGGTGATAAGTCCAATATACATTCTTGGGATTTGTGTGATTTGTTTTAGCTAACCTTTTTTTTGGTGTTATTTAGATTTTCCATTCTTTTCCTTTTCATGTAAATTTGTGCAATTAGAATTTTGAAATGATTGTTATGGGGATTAGGATGAGCATTAGTCATAAGATCTTATCTTATGCACCATATGAAGCCTTGGAGCATCCACCTTCCAACCATCCAAAAGAAGGAACCAAAGAAGAAAAGAAGAAGAAGAAAAGAAGAAAGAAGAAATGAAGATTGAAGACCCCCCATAATAATGAATTCCTTTCTGAATTGTAATTTAACTTATTTGTACTCCGGGTTGTATAAGGGTAGAACTTGGATACCCAATTTGATATTTTTGGGTTTGTGCGGCAGTACCCGACCACAATAGCCTTTTATTCTTTTTTTCGATTAGCTCTATAAATTGGTTGATGATTTATTTAGTGTTTGCTTTAAGTGACATGCTTTTCCTAGTTTCTTCCTTGCCTTATGTATGGCCTGGATGTGGATTAGGCTCTTTAGAGAAAAAAAAATCTTTTACCAAACTTAACAACTCAAATTAAAAAAAAGAACTCATAATCACACCTGAAGCTTAAGTTTAAAATCAAGATAAAAGAATTAGCAACCCCTTAGCTGGATGAGCACTTCTTTTGCAATATCATGCACAAATGCATCTTATTTCACTCTTGATTGGAGGGCTTCCACCTTTTCCATAGAAACTTGGCTTGACCTTTGAGAGCCATGGTGGAAACACACCTCCTTTCTCATTTTAATAATTACTTATTTCTCATGCATTAGGCGTATGAATCCTATTAGCCTGAGTCAAAAATAATTATCCAAAAATGAAAATAAAATGAAATGATATTTTGCAATAGATTTAGGTCATTTGAAGCATGTGCTCACATGATCTAGTCTCTTTAGGGAGTGAGTTTAAGGACTTAGTCTCTTTCTAAATTAATAACAACCTAGTTATCTTTCATAAGCATAAAGACTTGCCTAAATGTATTTAAAATCATAGGAGAAGTTAGTTGGTGACCACCCCCAGGCGGTTGTAAGTCCAACTTGTTGGTGGTTTGTCCTCTCTTGTGGAGGCAAATCAATTACTCATTTTTGTCTTAGATTTAGGTTGTGCTTTCAGCCCTTGCCAAAGCTCCCTAGATTTAGGTTTTGAGGTTACTTCTCCCCTTTGTGGGCCATAAGCATAATTCCTCACCTCTTAGGTATTTCCTTAATCTTGTGTTAAGGAATCATAAGTCCTAAATTTCTAATGAAAAATACAACTCAAACCAACTAAATCAATTTCAAAAATGTAAAGCCCAACTATAGGATAGCTTGAGATGCCCTCTAGGTTTCCTAGCATCATGGGCATCTCCTACTTATCTTCCATTTTGTGGCTTCGATAATAACTCCTCCCCACCTCTTTGATCTATCATTTGATCTTCAAAATGAACCAATTGATTGATAGTCCTTTCCTATTGAAATCTTTGAAGATAACGATCATTTACCTAAATTGAGAGTTTTCTTAAGGAATTCCCATTCCTTAGAATGTAATTAACTATGGGGGCTTGCCCTTGTAGGGAACTTAATGAACCTAGTTTAAAATAAACCCTGCTTTACTTTTTCCATGTTATGTAGGGGAAGAATCTCTGGTACATATGCATACTCATCCTCCTTAGGAGTCCTTATTGAGGTGATTATGTCCATTAAAGAGTAGTGACTTCTGTCTCTCGAGATAGTACATTATTTTCTTAATGATGTACTTGATCACCTGAATAAGTGTATCTGTGGATCTGCGTGGCGTCCTAAAAAGATGAATTTCTATATGCTTGCCTCTTCATTTCTCGGCAACAGATTTTAAGGCGACTCTCTATATACAAATTTTTCTAGCAACTTCGCTGGGGAAGGTTCCTCTCTCCATCTTTGGTAAATGATCGCAGTCTTTGAATATCGATAGTGGGTTTATACTTTGGTATGAATACGAGACTATCCTTATTTCTGTTGGCACTTAGCTTATTTCATTCTTTAAGTTAAGTTAGTCAACATCTTTAGGTTTTAGGACTGCATTCATTGTTGGTCTTGAAACCCCCATTGGGTTTTCCAATGGGTAAAGATGAAAAGATCTAAATAAAATAAAACATTTTAAAGACTTCCTTCTTATAAATTTTATGATAAGAAAAGGTTCATCCTAAAATAATAAAAATAAAATAAATTCTCCATAAGAACTTTGCTTATCAAAAAGCACATTTTCAAAAATACACTTAATAAAATATTTTCCACAAAAATTTTATTACCCTCATTTAATGATTCTCATATTTGTTACATGTAGGGATTTTCAAAAATAAAACTAACAAAAAATTTTCAAAAGCACAAATGAACATCTTCCTTCAATTCATTTTGATAAAGATTTCTTTTTTAAAAAAAATAAAGTGAACAATCACCTTTCAAAAAATCTAAATCAAAATATAAATTTTTAAAAAGCACACATGAACCTTTCCTTTCAATACACATATTGAAGGGAAGTTTCATTTTCAAACAAAACAAAACTTTCCAAAAGAACAAATGAACATCTTCCTTCAATCCATTTTGATGAACATTTCAATTTCAAAATAAAATGAACAATCATCTTTCCAAAAGTCAAAATCAAAAATTAAACTTTTCAAAAGCATATATGAACATCTTCATTTAATATACTCAAATTTATTAAATGAATATTTCATTCCCAACTAAAAATAAATATCATTTGGTCCCACTTGAACATATTTCACATATGATTAAGTTGGAATTCCCCTCTTTCAGAAAAAAAAAAAGCAATAATCACACACAAAACCAAAGTTTTCGCATTTCAAAATTAAGATTGATCTCAAATCTACATACCCAAATTTGTTGAATGGAAGTCCTCTCTTTCAGAAATTAAAACTTAAAGAATCGTATTTTTAAAATTCTAAACACATTTGGAACATCATTTAACATAACCAAATTTGTTAAGTGAAGTCTCCAAATTCAAAATTTAAAATTTTCAAACACATTTGGAATTTCATTTAACATACCCAAATTTGTTAAGTGAAGTCTCCAAATTCAAAATTCAAAATTTTTCAAACACATTTTGGAACTTCATTTAGCATACTCAAATTTGCTAAGTGGAGTTTTCAAATGCCAAAATCAAAAATCAACAATCATATTTTAAAAATTTTAAACATCATTTGGAACTTCATTTAACATACCCAAATTTGTTAAGTGAAATCTCCAAATCTAAAATCCAAAAAAATTTCAAAAACACATTTGGAACTTCATTTAACATATCCAAATTTATTAAGTGAATTCTCCAAATCCAAAATCCAAAAAAATTTCAAACACATTTTTGGAACTTCATTTAACATACCCAAATTTGTTAAGTGAAGTCTCCAAATCCAAAATCCAAAAAATTTCAAAACACATGTGGAATTTCATTTAACGTACCGAAATTTGTTAAGTGAAGTCTCCAAATTCAAATTTTAAACTTTTCAAACACATTTTGGAACTTCATCCTTAATATACCAAATTTGCTAACTGAAGTCTCCAAATTCAAATTTTAAAATTTTCAAACACCTTTTGGAACTTCATCCTTAACATACCAAATTTGCTAAGGAGAGGTTTCCATTTTCAAAACCAAAACAAATCAAAAATTTTAAACGCATCCATTAAAATTTCATTTAGCATACTCAAATTTGCTATGTGAAATTTTCATATCACAAAACTAAGTGGGACTTCATCTTTAACATGCCAAATTTGCTAAAGTAAAGTCTCCACTTTCAATCAAATCAAAACAAAATGAAACACTTAGGATTTCCTTAGCATTCCTAAATTTGCTAAGGATCCTACCTTTTCAAAAATCAAAACATCAAAATAAAATGAAACACTTAGGATTTCCTTAGCATGCCTAAATTTGCTAAAAATCCAATTTTCAAAAATCAAACAGAACACACCTGGATTCTTCACTTAGCATACCTAAATTTTCTAAGTGAGAATTCAAAAAATTTTAAAATCAAAACAAAAATTTACAAAAAGAAATAATCACTTTTCAAACACTTCACTTAGGATACCTAAATTTGCTAAGTAAGTGAAATTCCAATATTAGTCAAACAAAAACAAAATCAATTGACCATTACTTTAACATACCCAAATTTGTTAAGGAAAAGGGTCCTCAAACAAAAAATTTAAATTCAAACAAACATGAACCTATGGAAGCATCCTTCTCAAAAATATTTGAATCCATATTTCAACATGCCTAAATTTGTTGAAGTTGGATTCATATTCAAAATTCCTCTTTCAATCAATCTTCTCAAATCTATTTGAACCCCACTTACACTTCCAAGTTGTTGGATGTGGGTTCAAATTTTCAATTAAAAATTCAAAAATCTATAAAGATAGAAACCTGATACAAACTCATTTCTCATTGCAGATTCTTACAGTCAGAACAATGGCAGTTCAATTTTCAATCTTTCATAGTATTCTGAGATGGCCGGAACACAGAAGTTCATTTTCACCTTTCCCCATGGTATGGATTTGGATTTGGATCAAGGCAACTTCCTTCAATTGGACCATACAGATTTGATTCACTTTGGTTGGGGATTCGAGGGAGCCAGGATTACTTATGAGGGCACTCCCCTCACTATAGTTAGTAAGACCATGGTGGCCGGGCAAAAGTCGGTCATCAAGATTGATTTACCCTCTGACTCTGATGTCTCCTTGCTGAAGAGGAAAGGGGTGGAAGTCCCATATGCTTCAGTTATATAGCAGTGCCAGCAATACCAATCCCGATTGCAGTGCACCCCAGGGTTGCTCAAGCTGCCCCAGTGAGGGCTAGCACTATCTCTTCTGTACCCTCTAAGGGTAAGGCTCCCCCGGTCTCAGGGTTTGCCTCCCCTACATTTGAGTATGGCTAGCTCGCACTCCTCCCATCTTACCCATACACAGCATAAAAATAAGAACCACATGATCAAGCGGTACCACACCAGGATCACTAGGGAGCAAGATGCAGCAGCCCATTCAACTGTGGATGAGTTTCCCGTTATTACTTCACCACTGGTTACAACCAGTTCCATCCTCTCTCTGGATCAGACAAGGAGGATGTTAGGAGGATTCACTCATCACATCCTCTAGTGGTGTAGTATCGGTTTTAGGTAGGTGGTCATACGTTTACGATCTTTCAAAGGTAGAGCATACGGACGCTCAAAGTTTAGAACTCAGTTTGACCTCTGATCCTTCATCCCTCATAGCATGGGGAATAATATACTCTAGGAGAGGGCCCAAGAGGCCCATACATAACATATTACCACTAGAGGTGGAGGTTTCAGTCACGGCTTACACTCTTGATTTTCCTCTGCCCGCACAATATCGACAGATCCTTCTTCGGGACAAGTCACCATAAGAGGGCAGTTCTTATGTATAGAGAGTTGGTGGTGTATCCATCCCACCACTTTACCCTTCGTACGCCATCACCAGTTCAGTTACAGCATCTCCTATTCCAGCAAAGGCCATGAAGGGCATATCCGAGGAGAAGCTCACCCCATTGGTGATCCGACTATGGTCGAGAGATCCTACCCCTTCTACACCACCTATTGTGGATGGTCAAGCTCTCCTGTATGACCTTTTACCCCAGTAGTGGTGCGAAAGGAGTGGCGACCCCGAAGCATCTTGGTCAGCCCTTCACAAACACTACCCATACAACAGGATGTGGGGATGGTGACAGTCATTTCAGATATTGCAGATTATAGCCTAGCTGCACCAGTAATAGTGGAACATCCTAGGATTGTTACCCCTCTCATAGCATAGATAGTCCATTCATGGTGACTCATAGGATTGACTCTCCAATGACTGGTGAGGTCTGATGCCTCTCAGTGCACGATAGTGATCACACCGGTTAGCCTAAATTATTTGTACCTGCTAGATGGATCATTCTTTAGATGAGATAGTTGCACATTATTTCATGGATAAGAAGGAGATCTTGGGGTATGACTGGTCAGATGAAGAGAAATCCAACTTTGATCCCAATGAAGATGGCTTATTGGGGGGCTTAGCAGGAGTCTGCATGGTTGACACTAGAGGATCTCTTCTTAGAGAACAATAAGCCATGGAAGGTGATGAGGTTGATCAGGAAGACACCACAGCACCAACCCAGCACCTCCAACATCAGTTGAGGTAGAAGGATGAGTAGATTAATAAGATGGCATGTCAATTAGAGGACTTGTTAGCAGTAGTTTTAGTGCTTCAGAAATAAGCCCCTTTAGTTCATCCGACTATAGTCGACATCAGTCAGCCTGAGTTAGTGCATGTCTTGGTCCCAGTCAAGACTCTGCCTCCCGTTGAGCAAGGTAGAACTAGCATGTATAGAAAAGTAGTGGAAAGTACCTCCATACAAGAAAAGGATATAAAATCCATGGTTGAGCAATAGGTGAAGGAAGCTTTGGCTCAAGCCCGGGGAGGATTATTGGTTCCAAAGGGTAGACCCTACCTAGAGGAATTTGATGCTATTCAATATCCTAAGGGTTTCGTGCCAACTTCCTTCAAAAGCTTTGATGGCAGTAGAAACCCTAGGCAGCACATACCACATTTCAGGGCTAGTTGTTGCAACGCAGGTGACAGTGATGCTTTATTTTTCTGCCTTTTCATTAGTAGCCTAGCGAGTATTGCTTTCGATTGGTATGCTGAACTACCCAACAATTTAGTAAAGATATTTGTTGAGTTAGAGAAACTCTTCATCAAGAGATTTGCTAGAGCTCAACAAAGGGTTACTGTAGGTGATCTCATTGTAGCACAATAACACCCGGTGAGTCCCTCATTGATTATATTCTCTGATGGCATAACTTGAGTATGAAGTGCGAACTGTAGCTTCCTCAACAACATGCCATTGAGATTCTCTTAAAGAATATCCATGGTCTGGTCACCTTCATGCTTAAGGGCTTTACTATCAAGATATTTGAGAAGCTAATCAACAAAGAAGCTAATCTACAAGGAGAGGCCAAATAGTTTCCTTTTCATGATCAATTGTCTAAGCAGAAGCTGCAGAAGGATTATGAGAAGAAGCCAGAAGGATTATGAGAAGAAGCCAGAAGTTGTAGCATCAATTGACAAGGGGAAGCAACCAGTTATTGATCAATCCGAGAGACCATGATCTCAGTAGCCTCCACCTCCTTTACCACCACCGAGGTAGCCCTACCACCTCCGCAACCTCCAAGGCCAGCATAGCCACTACCTCAACCATACCACTACCAGCAGTGACATGCATACCTGCCACTAGGTAGCTATGGTCAACCTACTCTTTTAGATAAGTTAAACAAACCTTATTCTTTTAATAGGGAGGTAATCAAAAAAATCTTTAAGAATCTCTTCAAGAAACCTAATTTTCAGCTACCCGAGCCTAGGACTGAAGGAAGTAGGCAAAAGTCATGATCCAAAATTTTTCCCTTACCGCCATATGTTAGGCTACATTTTGAAGAATTTCTTCACATTCAATGACTGGCTTGATCATAGTTTCAAGATCGGTACTATAGTTATTCCAAAGGAATACCTTGTTGAATAACCTTCCAGTTCCATTAGGGTAATCCTTGGGGATACATGTGATCCTACCAAAACCAAAGAAGGTTGGGATATTTCTTTATCCAAAACCTCTAAGAAGATCATGTAGAAGATCAAGAAGCTTTCCTTACAGGTGCTTGAGTCAGCTCAAACCTCCAACACCAAGGAAGGTTTGCAAGTTTCTAGTGTCAACTCTAGGAAAGGGGGAGCTAAGCAGCAGCAATAGTATGTGTCAGCCTGGGATAGCCCTTTAGCTCCATCGACTGTGTCCAACCTCCAGCCTTCAATTGTAGCTTCCACATCGATGACTTCTTCCATTTCAGCTAGCTCATCTATTTCTTCTACTAGTAGAACTCTTATATCAGTGGATAAGGGCATCAAGTCCCTTACTCCACTCACTTTACTTGATTTCTACTTTGTACCTCCAATCAATTCCAAGAAATTGAAGAATAAAGCTATTTTAAATTACATCTGTGTCACTTTTGATGTGTTTTCTTCTTCTATTCCTAATGATAACTCTTCAAGTCTAAATAACTATAACAATTTTGATCTCCCTCTTTCTTATTTAGAGTTGGACTTTCCAACTCTGAATACTAAAAGTCACCTCTTAATATAGACTTGGAATCATCCAGTTGAGGGTCCCATAGGTGAAGTCGTAGGTGAGCCTGATGTTTAGTAGAACCTTCCACCACCTTGCCTCAAGAGATCACCAAAGTTAACCTCCGTAGTGGCAAGGTTCTACCTTCTAGGGAAGCACCTCAAGATAGAGGGAAACAAGTCATTGGTACTGAAGATCAAGAAGCCCTTCCACAAGATACTACACCCTTGGATATGCTTGTGGAAGACCAGCCTAAGGTGGACTACAACGTCCTTTCTCATCTAAGAAATTTTTCATCTAAGCTAAGCATATATGATGCCCTTGTATTATCCAAAGATATGAGGGAATCACTAATCAAGGCCCTCTTGATCTTAAAATATGCTTAACTCAGTTGCGCTATAGGTGAGGAAGCACATTATGCAAAAGAATTCCAAGGGATCACCTTCACATATGAAGACCTTCTTGGAGACTTGGAGCACGTCCTCCATCACATCACTGACATGGGGTTTGACTGTTCTCATGGATTGGTGCATCGATGAACATTATGAGTCTAAAGACCCTTGCATATTTGAGGATTGACATCTCCACACTCTGAGAAGATTGAATGATATTGAGAGGATTCAATGATCAAGGTGAGCAGGCTTTAGGTTCTATAGTGTTACCATTAGAGATCAGTGACTGGAAGACTGAAGCTAAGTTTTACATCATCTATTTGAATACTTCATTCACTACTTTGCAAAGTAAGCCTTGGATACATCAGAACAAGATCGTTCTATTCTCCCTTCATCGGTGCATCAAGTTTAGAAAAGATGGGATTGAATACTGTGTCAACAGAGATGAAAAGCTATTTTTAGTTAGAGAGGTTAAGATTTATGAGGATGCAACCTACTATCTTCTTCAAAACACCCTTTCTCATAAACTTGGACAAAATTAAAATGTGAATACAAAAGAAAAAAAGAAAATAAAGCAAAATATAAGATAAAAGAAAATGAAAATAAAAATGAAAGTCCAAGTGAACAAGAAAGGGGAATTGAAAAAGAAATAGATCCACGTATCACATTCCACCCATAGTTCATTCCATCATTTAGACATGTGGGTAGGATGGCTAACCTCCACATAGGTAGATAGAAATAGAGCTCAGGTGGGGACCCCAGTTGGCCTTCATAAAAGTCATGTTCAGTTCATAGGGTACCCTATATTCACATATATTTGGAATCCAGCTGAGGATGAGTCTAATGTGATTGGTATACCGAAACCTCTCTGGGTTCCATTGAGGTGACTTTGATCCCAGACAAAGACCAGCCTCAAGCAAAGCAAATTATTAAATCTAGTTTATGTGAAACTATTAAATGTTGGGAACCTTAACTCTTACCATCTCGAAAGTTGAAGGTTTAGTAGTTAAGGAAGTCCCTAAGTCTTCCAGTGACATGAAGCAGAAGAAGTTCTTTTTGGGATCATCATCCTCAAGCCCTGAAGTTGATGCAGAGCTTGAGAAAGATATTTTTAAAGAATTAATGAAATTACCTTTTGACTTTTACTCGCCTTATGTTCAAAATCTTATACAGAAAGGTTTAGTTCCTCACACATGGTCCAAGCATAGGTTAGAGTACTTCAAGAAGCTATGGAACAATATAAGCAGGGAAGCATAATTAAGAGCAAGATTAGGATTCGGTACAGTAGGTCCGGTCGATGATGATGATTATTGCCTAGTTGTTTCCTATCATTTGGAGTTTGATAGTTTCTTCTTACGCATTACCAACTCTTATGAGAATATGTGTTCAAAAACCTCAGATGAACCGGATGATCTTCAAGTCAAAGAGGTACTGCCAGAATTTGAAGAGGAGATTCATTCAACAATAGACAAGCTTAAAGAAATCAACCTCGATGAGAAAATCCACTACAGTGTTTATTATTGAATGAAGAAGAAACTAATGACTTAGTTAGGCTATTGACTGAGTTTAAAGACTACTTTGCATGGAGTTATGAAGAAATGCCCAAATTATCTACTAACATAGTAGTCCACAAGCTAGCAATAGATCCTAACGCTACCCCTATTAAGCAAGCTCTTAGATGCATGCAATTAGAAATTGAACAATAGGTCATTTTTGAAGTCAAGAAATTGATCGATGCTAGTTTCATCAGGGAAGAAAAGTATCCTACTTGGTTAGCTATTGTCATCTCAGTTAAGAAGAAGAATGGCCAAATTCACATTTGCATCACTTTTAAGGACTTAAACAAGACATTTTTTAAGAATGAGTTTCCTCTTCTATACCAGAGTTAATGGTGGACATGGCCACATCTCATGTAGTCTTCTCTTTCATGGATGGGTCATCTAGCTATAACCAAATCAAGATGTCTCCTAAAGATGAAAGAAACATTGCTTTTCAAACCTCGATCAGAATCTTCTATTATAGGGTCATGCCTTTCAGCCTTAAAAATGGTGGTGCTACATACCAACAAGCCATGACTTAGATCTTCAATGAACTCATCCATCATCAGGTTGAGTACTATGTTGATGATCTAGTAGTCAAGAGGAGAGAAAAGGAAGGCCACCTCTTTAACTTGAGAGTAGTTTTCGAATGGTTAAGACAATATAACCTCAAAATGAATCTCCTAAAGTGTGCATTCGGAGAAGCTTTAGGAAAATTCCTTGGGTTTGTTATTTGACGTTGGGGAATAGAAATAGATCCTGAAAAGATTAAAGCTATCTTAGAAATGCCACATCCTAAGAGTTTAACTCAACTCAGATCCTTTCAAGGACGGTTGGCATATCTAAGATGCTTTATCTCTAACTTATCGAGGAGATGCAAGCCATTCTCATCACTTGTCAAAAAGGATGTCAAGTTCAAGTGGGATGACAAGTGTCAACATGCTTTTGAAGACATCAAAGAGTACTTGGTAAAGTCACTAGTTCTAGCATCCCCTATCCAGGGCAAGCCACTCATCCTCTATAATGTTGTATTGGATGACTCTCTCGGCACTCTATTGTCCCAAGCCAATGATGAAGGGAAGGAATGTGCTTTCTATTACCTCAGTCGTCATATGATTCCTGCTAAAGCAAACTATCCACCTATTAAGAAACATTGTCTAAGTTTGATCTTTGCATCTCAGAAGCTACAGCACTATATGCTTTCTCATAAAGTGAACTTGATCTCCTGAATGAATCCACTACAGTACCTCATGACACAACTAATGCTATCCAGACGTTTGGCACATTGGTCCATGATACTCCCACAGTTTGATATCATTCCCACCCCCTCCATACGGTAAAAGAATAAGCACTAATGGATTTCATAGCAGCACACCCACTTCCTACTAATTCTCTGCTTAATGATGATCTCCCTGATGAACAAATCATGAACTTAAGGGAGGCCGGCAACCACTGATGGGAGATGTATTTTGATGGTGTTGCTTCTTTTCTTCAAGGTGAAGCACCATGATCTACTCTCCCAGAAAAGCAGAGGTAGGAATAGTTCTTCTAACTCCAAATCACGATGTGATGAGATTCTCATACTATCTATCTGACCCATACACTAACAATGAAGCTGAGTATGAGGCTTTGATTACCGATCTGGAGTTATCCATAACTATCAGTGTCAAGAGAATTAACATCTTTGGGGACTCTCAGTTGGTCATCAACCAGATTGTCGGGTCCTGCTAGGTCCTCAAACCCAAGCTTCATTATTACTATGAGTATACCATGAAGTTGTTGGCCCAAATTATCAAAGTCACCATCTACAAGGTTCCTCGAGTAGAAAATGCAGTAGCAGATACTTTGGCTAAACTTGCTAAAGAATTGGCATGTCCAGAAGTTGAGTCCATTTCAATAAGTGTCCAAAATAGACAAGTCCTATCCCTTATTAATTTTGAACTCATCAGGAGACTTTCTCTTAAAGGAGAGGTTATCATTGCCAAAATGGACAAGGAGAGGGAAACCATTCATAGATTTCTTGAACACCAGCAAACTACCTCAAGAAAAGTTATAAGCCCATCAAGTGAAATAGAGAGCTCTCTCCTATGCTCTTGTTTATGGCACCCCGTACCGTCGATCCTTTGACCGGATGTGGTTATGTTGTTTTGACAAACACAAAGTCAGTGGAATTGTAACTGAGGTACATTCAGGTTTATGCAAAGCGCATCAATCTAGTCCCAAGATGAAGATGAATATCAAGTGACTTGGATATTATTAGCCTTCGATGATTACAGACTGCATGGATGTAGCTTGAAGATACCATCAGTGTCAAGTGCACAGTGTGGTCCTACACCAACCACCCAACATTCTACACCCTACATTGGCCTCATGGCCATTCGAGTGTTAGGGTACTGACATTGTAGGTATGATCGATCCTTCTTTTTCTAAGGGGCACCGATTCATCTTTGCTACCACCGACTACTTTTCCAAGTGCATAAGCCATCCCACTCAGAGAGGTCACAACTCAGCATGTGCTTCAATTTTTCAAGAACCATATCGTATATAAGTTTAGGGTACCTCGATGAATTATATTTGATAATGGTACTGCATTCAAAAGCATGAAGATCAACAGCTTTGCCAGGAGACACGGTATAGATTGGAGATACTCCACCATCTACTACCCTAGAGAAAATGGCTTAGCGGAAGCATTCAAAAAAAATCTCATCCAGATACTGAAGAAGACTCTTGATGATAATAAACGATAGTGGAATGAGCAGTTGGTTGAATCCTTGTGGGCTTATCACACCACATATCAAACTCCAACTCAGTCTACCCAATTTTCCTTACTGTATGGGTCTGAAGTCATTTTTCCTTTAGAAGTTCAACTACCATAACTAAGGATAACATTGGGTAACAAGATCACTACAGAGCATATGCAATGTTATGGTTAGAAGAGCTTGAAGGTTTGGAGGAGAGTCGCCTACGGGCATGCCAGAACCTCGAGTTGTACAAAGCCAAAATGATTCAAGATCACAATAAGCTGGTCCACCCTAGGTCTTTCCATGTAGGAGACTTGTGTTAGTCCTAAGGAGACTAATTATTTCCCATCGAAAGATGAGAGGTGTGGAGAAAATTACTATAGAGGGGGAGTCACCTTCCAAATCTATTGGTGAGAAATGAAAGAGTCAACACCCTATATAGAAATTCAGCTTGGTAAGATACTACGCAGATACATAGATGTACTTATTAAGATGATCAGATATGTCATCAAGGTATAGTGTATTATCTCGAAGACAGAAGTCACTACCTTGTAATGGAACCAATAACCTCAATAAGGACTCCTAAGGAAGATGGGTCTGCATATGTACTAGAGATTCTTCCCCTACTTTACATGGAAAAGTAAAGCAGGGTTTATTTTAAACTAGGTTCATTAAGTTTCTTACAAAAGCAAGCACTCATAATAATTACATCCTAAGGGACAGGATCCATTAGGAAAACTCTCGATTAAGGTAAATGATTATTATCTATGCAGATTTCAATCAGAAGGACTATCAATCGATTGGTTTATATTTTTAAAGATCAAATGGGATTGATCAAAAGTGGGAGTTATTTTTGAAGCAGAAATGGGAAATGAGTAGGAGATGATCACTATGCTAGGAAACCTAGCGAGCATCTGAAACTATCCTATAATTGGGCTTTACATTTTAAAAATTGATTTAGTTTATTTAAGTTGTATTTTCATTAGAATTTTAGGACTTAAGATTCCTTGATACAAGATTAAGGAAATGTCTAAGAAGTGAGGAATTATGCTTATGGCCCACAAAGGGAAAAAGCAACCTCAGAACCTAAATCTAGGGAGCTCCGACGAGGGCCAAAAGCACAACATAAATCTAAAGTGAAAATGGGTAATTGGTTTTCCTCCACAAGAGATGACAAACCACCTATTTACTTTGGTGGCCAAATAACTCCTCCTATGATTTTAAATACATCTAGGCAAGTATTTATGCTTATGCAAGATAGCTTGGTAGTTATTATTTAGAATGATACTAACCCCTTAAACTCACTCCCTAAAGAGACTAGATCATGTAAAGGGACATGCTTCAAAAGACCAAAATCTAATGCAATTCAAATTTTATTTTATTTTAATTTTTGGACAATCATTTTTTGACTTAGGCTAATAGGATTTTTATGACTAATGCATGAGAAATTAGATTATTGGTCAAAATCAACGAGAAGGTAGGAGGTGAGTTTCCACCACGGCCCTCAAAGGTCAAGCTGAGTTCTCTAGCGAAGGTGGAAGCCCTCCAATCAAGAGTGAAATAAGATCCATTTGTGCATTATATTATAAAGAAATTACTCATCTAGCTAATGGGTTGCTAATTCTTTTATTTTGAATTTAATCCTAAGATTTAGGTGAGGTTATGAGTTGTTTAATTTTAATTTGAATTATTAAGTTTAGTAAAAGATTTATTTTTCCCTAAAGATCCTAATCCACATCCAGGTCATACTTAAAGCAAGGAAAAAACTAGAAAAATCATGCCACTTAATGCAAAAGCTAAATAAAGCATCAAACAATCTATAAAGCTAATCGCAAAAAGAATAAATGGTCATTTGTGGTCGGGCACCACCACACAAACCCAAAAATATCAAATGTGGGTAACCGAGCTCTACCCTTATACAACCTAGATTACAAATGAATTGAATTATAATTTAAGCAAAGGAATTCATTGTCATGGGGTCTTCAAGCTTTGTTCTTCTTTCTTCTTTTCTTCTTTTCTTCTTTTTGTTCCTTCCTTTGGATTTTTGGATGGTAGATGCTCCAACGCTTTACATGGTGCATAAGATAAGTTCTTATGACCAATGTTCATCTTAATCCCCATAATAATTCATTCCAAAAATCCTACATATACAAACTTTTACATGTAAGGAAAAAGTATAAATCTAACTAACAAATAAAAAATAAAGGTTAGTTAAATCACACCACATAAATCCCAAGCATGTCCACCGGGCTTATAGATTATGCAAAGGAGTATAAGCACTTGCAAGAAAGATGTATTTATATTTTTATTTATGATAGCACCTGCCTCTTAAGCATAATCCCCTGTAGAAAAAAATAGTTAGACTAAGTACATTTTACCATTCATTCAACGAGCATACACCCAAACATCTAGTCTAAAACATTCATCACAAAATAAAACATAACATCAAACCATGCACCGACCTAACCTAAAGCTAGAAGTGGTGACTTAGGTTAATGTGTGTGCTTTGAAGGCTTGTGTGGTATTCTTAGCTTAGGACCTTAGGTTCAAGTTTTCTAAGTGTGAAGGACATGTTCAACTTAAAGGAGGGTTTCATTTAAGTTGTTTAAGTGTTTTGGGTTATTTTTATTTCATGTTTTAATTTGGTTTGAGTGAAACCTACAATTAATTACAAAGTTATAAAGAGAGGAAAAGAGAAGGGAACTTTTCTTTCCTTCCCAAATCCTTAAGTAATTTCTAAGGTAAGTTCACATTTTAATTTCATTTAGGTGAATGTTTGGATTACATCTTTTAATCAATCCTAAGTTTAGATAAACCCTAAACAAACCTATTCAAAAAGAAATTCATTTTAAGATTAAATAAAATGAATCAAAATTCACATAACACACATTACTTCATTTCTTTCCCAACATATATAACATGCATATGGATGGATCCTAAGCATATCTATACATGCAAATGAGAATAGTTAACACACTTTATGATGCATGCTAAGTAATCCATTTAAGAAAATTTAGAAGTTGAATATGCATGATTTTTCTTAAGTAGAAATGGTTTTCCTTATCCAAAATTTCACACACATACATGAAAGTAAGAAAGGCATAAGTGAGTACAGCGTCATTGTTAACCAGAGGTGTAAGATACAAGACCTACTTAGGGCTACTTAAAGCCTCACAACCTTGGGGTTGTCCAGACTAATATACCACTTTCCTTAAGTACAAACATGTATATAAAAGAAATGAAATGGAAAAGGAATATGCAAAGTTGTTTAATAGTTTCATTTTTTTATATGCAATTTATGCATGCAAAGTATAAACTTTCTTAAGTGATAGCATAGGGATGAATAGGGTATGAATTAAGTAAGTGTTGGGTTCTTTTCAAATGAACCTACATCTTACCAACTCCTATTCAAAACTATGCTAAAGAGAAAAGGAACCTATGCTAACATGTTTTATAATCTATCACATGTAAGCTAATAATTAAGATATAGTAACACACTTTCAGATTTGATATTTCATTTATGAGTTTTGAAAATATTTTGGATTTAGTAGTGATAATAGCCACTCATATTTTACTTTAGCCAACACATGCACATTTGACATAAAGTAAACAATTTCATTTTAAAATTTTGAAACATGAAATTATGAATGCATGAATCACATGACATACAACTTAACATGTTGGGAAAGATCTAAAGCAATGAAAGCATGTAAACAAACTCACTTTACTTAAATCTAAAGACATTCTTAAAGAATAAGAAAATTTAGAATAAATCAAAGTGAATTTCAAAATGATTTTGTTTAGTTTGAAGTTTGATTTAATTTTGTGAGATGAGTTTGTTGTATTTCAACCCATTCCCACATGTGTTTTGTTTTTGTTTAATTTTTAGATAATTAAATCCATTTTAAGCATTGATTAGTTAGGGTATGCATTAAGTGGCTTAATTAACCCTTACCTACACCACCTTAGAAAAATTAACTAAGTAATTATGAGCCAATGAGATGACACAAAACCCACAAGGTATTTAAATGCAATGAAAAGGCCTAATGCAATTTGGGTCATAATTAAAAGTTAATAAAGTTAAGGGGTTTAGCTTAAGTACTTTTAAAACACCCTTTCATACTTATGAAAGTAGTTTTAATTTCCTTAATTAGACTTGGGCTATTAAACAACTAAGCATCTGCCCAAGATAGTTTAATTAAGTTTTGGAACTTTTTAGAATTTTTGAAAATTTAATTAAAGGGATAATTAATGAGTTAACCCTTAATTAAGAGGGGACTTAGGAAATAAAAGGGGATTTAGGGAATAGCTTAAGGGAAATGCCTTAAAATTATTTCATAAAACCTCTACTCACTAGATCTAACCTTAATCAAAATTAATTATACGATATATCCACTAATCACACCTTAATTATCCTTAATTATATGAAAGGGGTAATTTGAGAATGAGCTAGCAGTTTTCCCAATTAAGCTCTTAATAAATCTCAAGAAAATTAGGGGAGGAAAAGGACATCCCCCAAAATGAACCCTAGAAATTTGAGATTAATTGATGACCTAATTAAATAATAATTAGCTAATTAAGATTCCTAAACAAACCCAAATTCAGTGAAAAAGAGAATTCAAAATCATTGAAAACATTTTTAAAATATTCTAAATGAAATTATCTTTCCATAGCATTTTTTCTTTTATTTTTCTGATTTTTCTATGAAGAGTTGTGAATTTTAGAAGATCTAGTAATTAATTAGGAATTAATTAGGTAAATAACCAATCGATTCTAACCCACGCGTGGCGGCGTGCATGGCACGTTTTACACGTGTCACACCATGAGCCACTCACTTAAGTGTCACATCAAAAATGCAACAGGCGGCACACGCGCTTTTGATCTCTATCGTCCGATCAATGATTGGACGGCCAAAGATCTCCCCGCAGTTTGTAAAATGGATAACATGTGTATAATCATGGGAATAATCTCGGCCGTCCATCCAAACAGTACGGATGGATGGCCAGAGATTCATCCCTACCAAAGCTCAACAGGAATGAGATCCGTCCACCTTCTAGGCTTTGATCTGAGCTCGATTGAGCTCAGATTAAGCTAGAATTTAGCCCACACCTTCATCATATAATTACCAATACATCCAATGGATAAGATCATATGAAATTAAAGTTCACTTCACAAAATACCAACACCTATGAGAATTAAGCTCAAAAAATTACTAACCTCACCGAGGTGATCACCGGCGCTCAATTCCCTTCAAGTAGCTTTGTCTGGTTGAGACGAAGCCTTGCTGAAGTTTGAGCACTTGAGGTTGAGTATAGAGCTCTATGGACCAACTCCTCCATAATTCCTTTGCAGCTTTGATCAGGCTAGGTCTCCCCTTGCCTTAAGAACTTCAGAGAGAGCTTAGACAAACTTGACTTGACCCTCTGATGGAGTGTGCAAGAGTACTTGGATTAATTTGGAGTGGGGAAGAAATTGGCTCTTTAATGGACCTCCCGTGTTTTCAAGTGGAGGAAATCGAGAAGATGGAAATTGAATTCCCCTCTAGGAAGCTTAGGATCTCTTGCAAATGGCTCCTAACTCTCTCCAGTGCTTAATCGGCCTTGAGTGAATGAAAACTGAAGTGAATTAGGGGGAGTATATGTCCCCCCTTGAAGGATCGGATGATTGGCAATGTCCATGCCATTTTGATCTAATTGAGCCTATGGAGTGAGCTATTTTGGTTATTTTGAGTGTGCACATGGTTGGTTAGGTCAAAGGAGTGGAATGCCAACTTCCCATGTGCTTGAATTGAGCTTGAGAGGGAATTAGAAAACTCCATTTCAAGCCATATGATCGGGTTTGATCCATGGGTCAAATGGGCTGACCCAAATCTATTAGGTTGGGTGCACCACTCATTACTAAGTCCCCTTGATCTATTAGGAAAGTCTTAAATGATTGTAAAGAGGGTATGACCAAATAACCCATGGGTCAGGCCAAAATTTGTTTTATGGCCTAGGGGTAAAATTAATATTTTGCTATTTTTTTCACTTTGGGTATGTGGTATGTCATTGGATAATCCATTTGATAGGTTTGGCTCATGTTGACCCATTTAGGTCAAAATGGGTCAACTTGGGTCAAGTTGACCAATTGGTCAAATTGGGTCAAACCAAGGGTTGGGTCAAGTTCATATGACCATTTGAAATATTTTGGTGCCTTTGGTTTGGTTCAATTTGGATTAGATTTAGTTTTGGCTCATATGACTTCATTTAGGTCAAATGGGTCAAGTTGACCTATTTGACCCATTTGACCTATTTAGGTTAGGTCAAGGGTAGGTTTAGGTTAGTTAGTCATAGGGGATTGGTATCTTTGTTTCCAATCAATTTGGGTTAAGTTCATTTTGGCTCAACATGACCCCTTTAGTCATGTTGTGGGTCAAGGTCAATTGGGCTAGGTCTAGTTGGCCAATTGAAACTTTGGTCAAGTTCCACAAGTGATTTGGACTTAACCCATTGGTTTCAATCAATTTGGCTTAGATCAAGTTTTGACACATTTTGGCCCTTTAGGTCAAAATGGGTCAACTTGGGTCAAGTGGGCCAATTGGGCTAGGTTAGGCTCAAATGTTGGCTTGGCCAAGTTCAAACATAGGTCATGAGTGAACTTGGATCAATGGTTTCAATCAATTTGGCCTACGATGGATTTTGGCTATGTTAGGTTAAGTGTTGACTTGGTCAACCCTTAGGTTTGACCTAATTTGACCCAATTTGATTGATTGATCATCCCATGATGACTATTGATCATGATGAGAGGGATATATGAGTTTGGTTCAATCCAAATTTTAGGATCAAAAGTTGGCTCATAAGGTACTTTAGGTCACTTTGGGTCAAGTGAGCCTAAGGGTCAAATGGCTTGGTCAAAGCTTGATTTGAAGTTGACTGATCTTGTATATGGACTTATGATTGAAATATAAATTCATTTACAAGTGATTTCAAGTCAAATGGATTTTGATCAATTTGAAAATTTTATATTCAAAGGAAGAATATGAAAGAGTCTTGGGTTTGATATTTTTTTTTTTTATTTTGATTGAGTGATTGATGTTTGGATTTATATATGATCTCATGATTGTTGGATTGATTGAACCATGAGAGAAAATCAAGGATTTGGCTTTATTTGAAGATGATTTGACTAAGTTCAAGATTTTGACTTGAAAGACTTAGATTGGATTTTAAGTGGATTTGAGTTTGATTTTGGGAGTTGGTTTTGATTGTTTGAATTTATATTTCATTTATATATGTGAATATAAATGAGAATATAAATTGATCATAAGAAAATTTCAAGAATTTGAAAGAGTTTAATCATGATTTGGGTTAAATCCATTAAAGTGAATTTAAAGGATTTAAGAGAATTTTTAATTAGAAATTTAATTTTTGAATTTGATTTGATTGATTTATATTTATATTTCATTTATATATGAGAATATAACTGAGAATACAAATAAGTTTTGAGAAAATCCCATGAGTTTGAAAACGTTTGATCAAAGTTTAGGTTAAATCCATTAATGGAAAATTAAGGGATTTAAGGGAGTTTCAAGCATTTTAAATTTGGAATTTAATTTTGCCTTTGATTAGATTGATTTATATTTATATTTCTTTTATATATGAGAATATAAATAAGTTTTGAGAAAATCCCATGAATTTGAAGTGATTTGATCAAGTTTTAGAGTTGATTTTGGCTAAGTCATTTAATGGAAAATTAAAGGGACTTTAGAAATTTTTTATGAACTGATTTAGAATTTTGAGTTTGATTTGATGGGGTTTGAATTTATATTTCATTTATATATATGAGAATATAAATGGATCATGAGAAAATCACAAATATTTGAGTAGGTTTAGATCATGATTTTGGTAAAGTCCTTAAAGGAAGGATTAAGGACTTAGGCAAAATTTGGACTTAGGAATTTGTGATGGATTTTGATCATGGGTTTCAATCATAGATTTCAATCATGGAATTGATTTGAGTTTGAGAAAATCAAATAGAATTGATTTGGAGTTTGACTTGAAAGAAGGAAAGTGAGGAATGGTTTAAGCTAAAGGGTAAGAAATTTTCCTAACACCCCTAAGGCATGACCTATTCCTATGGTAATTCTTCTAAGTCTTCTAGGGCTAGGTGAGAGTGTCCACCTAATCACTAGATGTGCCTTAAGACTAAGGAACTCTTAAATAAAAGAAGTCCTAAGCCTGGGATGGAGGAGAGCTCATTTTAAAATGAGGTCAACAAGTTTGAACCCACTGGGAAGGCCCTATGTCATGACCTACCAGGATCATTATGACAAAAGGAGAACACCCGATGCTTCCAATTCATAAGCACTAACAATAGGAATGATCGACAACACTGAAAGATCATAAGCACTAACATAAACAATCTATCCTTAACCCAAGGAAAAGAAAGGATTTAGAACATAGTGTAATGTGGCTCTACTTATGTACAAGACATAAGAGAGAGGGAAGAAATTGATTAAGGGATAGAGTGTGAACCTTCTACTAGGGAAGCAGGTTCAAGTCATCTACAAGGAGATGAAAGATTGGACTTAAATTGAATCTCACTAGGAGAAAAAGATTTGTTTTATTTGTTTCAGATTTTTTGATTTTGGATTTTGAGATGGACCATGTTGGTTTACAACGGGTTGTACTGAATAGTAGCCATGGAGGCTAAGACCTAACTCAGAGTTACCAATCCAAAGGGGTAGTCTACTATGCACATAGTATGACTAACCAACAAAAGGGGTGTCTTTCGGTATGCAGCTGTTGTACTAGGAAGAAAGCATAGTATACTTACATCCTCCAAGTAAGGACTAGTTGCTGGGGTAATCTATTGGCAAAGCAACAGATTGAACCCAACCTAGGGCTGACTATTGAGTGAATGCTATTGGGGGACTTAGATCAACTCAAAAT
The DNA here is from genome assembly GCA_021442155.1 of Cymbidium sinense. NCBI lineage: Eukaryota > Viridiplantae > Streptophyta > Magnoliopsida > Asparagales > Orchidaceae > Cymbidium > Cymbidium sinense. Next base: position 155,386,877 of record CM038221.1, read on the forward strand.
AGTTAAGCTTGATTTTATTTTATTTTATTTTATTTTATTATGATGGATCACATAAGTTTGTGTACAGAGTAGGGGCCATGGAAGCTTAGATCTAATTAAGATTTACTAATTCAAAGGGAGTAGTCTACCAACAACAAGGTAAGACTATCCAACCAAATAGAAATCCTTTTGGCACACAATGGTCAAGTCTTAAGAAGAAAGCATGGGGACTCATATCTTCTAAAAATAAGGAACCATTGGGGTGATCAATTGCTTTGGAAAACAAATCAGACCTGACATAGAGCTGATTATTAAGTGAATGCCACTTGAGGACTTATATCAGCTCAAGAATAGTCAAGATTAATTTCATTTTTTTCAAATTTATTTTGGTGGATTTTGTTGGTTTGCGATGGATCACACTAAGAAAGAGCTTATAGAAGTCTAGACCTATCTCAGATTTACTGAAACAAGGAAAGTAGCTTCCCGGCTTATGGGAGAACTATCAGACCAAAGGAGTGCCTTTCAGTTTGCAATGATCAATTGAAGGGAATAAAGCTTGGGGACTCATATCTTCCACTAAAAAAGATCACTAGGATGATCGGTTGCTTTGGGTAATAAATCAAACTTGACCTAGGGCTGCCCATCGATTTGTGATAATCATTCTAGAAAGAATCCATCATAGTCTTATATCTTCCCAAGTGAAATGACTGTTAGGGTAACCTATTTGTGGAAAAATAGATTGAACCCGACCTAAGGGCAACTACGGAGTGAGTATCGACCCAGAGATTTATCTCAACTTAGGTAGTCAGGCAAATCCTATAGGGAGTTCTTCTAACACTATCCTAAACATAGGATGCCGCTTGGAAAAAGGAGGGCTTGAATTCCTAATCCACAAGCAAAATTTAGTTTGTTTGTTTATCATGGATCTTGTTAGTTAGCGTGGGATCAAACTGAGAAGGAGCTTATATCAGCCTAGACCTATCTCAAGTTTACTGAACCAAGGGAGAATTTGTCCATCCGTTGAACAAATTTTCCAATCACAAGGGTGGCTACAAGAAAAGGGGACTGTCCAATCCAAAAGTAACCCAGGTAGTGTCTAAATGGTGTCACAAAGGACTTGATCCAAATAGAGTGGCCACAGGGGATGGGCCTAGTAATGGCTTAATCCAACACCATGGAGAAAATGACATGGCTAGTAATAAATTCAATAGGTATTCGGTGTCCAACTCAAGGAGAAAGCACGGGAACTCATATCTTCCAAGAGTGGTGTGCTCACCAGGTGAGTCATTGTCAGCATAGGAAACATCAACCAACCTAAGGTGCCCCAATTTAACAATAATGGAAGAAAGCTCGGGACTCACATCCTTCTAGAGAACCGATCGATAGTCTATCTTCAGCTCGATAGGTGCTATCTGATCTAGGGCAACTATTGAGTGAATACCACTGGGGGACTTATATCAACTCAAAAGTAGTCAAGAGGGAAAGAGCCTCTAGGGGACTTATCCTAAGCCTCAAATATACTTAACCTAGTTAGAACATGATGGCTAGTTCAAGAAGAAAGCACGGGGACTCACATCTTCTTAAACAAAGTCAACCATGAGGTAGCTTATTGGCTGGGCAGTGAAGCATACCATACTAACAAGATGCTCATTGGTTTATAATGATCAAGTTAGGAAGAAAGCATGGGGACTCATATCTTCCAACAAATGATCATTAGGGTGACATACTAGTGACATAGCATGTAGACCTAACCTAGAGCAGCTAATGAGTGAGTGTCACAGGGGGCTTGCTCCCACATCAAGTAGCTCGAGATAAAAGATTTGTGTTTATTTTGTGCATGTGTCAAAATGAATAGGACACCTCTGGGGGACTCTTATACTTACCTTAAAACACGCTGATGAATCATGAAATGATGCCACGGATAGCAACAAGAATTCTCACTAAGAATGGATGCTGCTTGGGTTCTCTCACACCTAACTTAGTTATGCTAATCAAAATAGGATGCCTCTCGAGTTCTCTCACACTTATTCTAATAGCGTCGGTAAATTGTGTTTGTGTTGTGAAAGAGGGATAGGATGCCGCTAGGGGACTCTTACATTTACCCTAAACATGTCACGGTGGATTCGCAAGATAAGCAAACAACACTTCGAAAGAAAAGAAGATTTGATGAATGGAATCAGATTTTGTTATTTTTATTAATGAATATTTTCAAACAAGTTTTGTTTCATGGGTAATATTTATTTAGATAGAGCCCATTAATTGGAAGCATCGAGTGTTCCCCTTTACAATCAATAAGGTGATAAGATCCTCTTTGGAGAGGCCTTCTCTATGATATAGGGGCCTTCCCAAGTGGGTTCAAACTTGCCTCCCATTCGATGGGTAATAATTGGTCTCTTTAGGACTAACACAAGTTCTCCTACTCGAAAAGACCTAGGTTGGACCAGCTTGTTATGAGATTAAATCATTTTGTCCTTGTACAACTTGAGATTATGGCATGCCAGTAGGTGACTTTCCTCCAAACCTTCGAGCTCTTCTAACCATAACTTTGCATTCTACTTTGTAGTGATCTTGTTACCCAATGCTATCCTTAGTGATGGGAGTTGAAGTTCTAAAGGAAGAACGGCTTCAAACCCATACACTAAGGAAAATGGGGTAGACTAAGTTAGAGTTCGGTATAAGGTGTGATAGGCCCACAAGGTTTCAACCAACTGCTCATTCCATGGTCATTTGTTGACATCAAGAGTCTACTTCAGTATCTGGATGAGAGTTTTATTAAATGCTTCTGCTAAACCATTAGCTCTGGGGTAGTAAATGCTAGAGTATCTCCAATCTATACCGTGTCTTCTAGAAAAGCTATTGATCTTTGTGCTTTTGAATGCAGTACCATTATTGAATATAATTCATCGAGGCACCCCGAACCTATATACGATATGATTCCTGAAAAATTGAAGAACATGGTGAGTTGTGACCTCTCTGAGTGGGATGGCTTTCACCCACTTGGAAAACTAGTCGATAGCAATTAAGATGAATCGATGCCCCTTGGAGGAAGGAGGATCGATCGGACCTACAATGTCAGTACCCCAACCCGCAAATGGCCATGAAGCCAATGTAGGGTGTAGAATGTTGGGTAGTTGGTGGAGGATAACAATGTGCACCTAACACTGATGGCATCTCCTAGCTACGTCCATGAAATATGATCATAAAAGGCTAGTAGTATCCAAGTCTTTTGATCTTTGACTTCATCTTCAGACCAGACTGATGCGCTCCACATAAACCTAAATATATCTTGGTTATAATGTCATGGGCTTCGTGTTTGTCCAAACAACGTAACCATATTTTGTCAAAGGACCGTTGGTACAGGGTGCCATCAATAAGAGTATAGGAAAGAGCTCTATATTTCACCGGATGGGCTTGAGATTTCTCTTGAGGTAGTTTGTCGGTGTTCAAGTAAACTATGAACAGTTGCCTCCAATCTAGCTCCTTGTCCATTTTGACAATGGCAACCTCCCCTCCAAGAGAAAGTCTCTCAGTGAGTTCAATCAAGAAGGGATAAGACTTGTCTATTTTGGACCCTTATTGAAATGGATTAATCTTCCAGACATGCTAACTCTTTGGCAAGTTTGGCCAAGGCATCTGGTACTTCGTTCTCTACTCAAAGAACCTTGTAGATGGTAACTTTAAGAATCTGGGCCAACAACTTCATGGTATACTCGTAGTAACTCATAGTAATGACTAAGCTTGGGTTTGAGGAACTAGTAGGACCCAACAATCTGGTTCTTGACTAATTGAAAATCCCCAAAGATGTTGATGCTCTTGACATTGATAGTGGTGGCTAACTCCAAACCATCAATCAAAGTCTCATACTCAGCTTTGTTGTTGGTGTAGGGGTTGTAAAGATAGTATGAGAGTCTCATCACATCGTGGATTTGAGTTAGAAGAACTATTCCTACCCTTGCCTTTTCTGGGAGAATAGATCATGATGCTTCAACTTTAATAAAATAAGCAGCACCATCAAAATACATCTCCCATCGATGGTTACCGGCCTCCCCTAAGTTCATTATTTATTCTTCAAGGAGATCATCACTAAGCGGAGAATCAACAGAAAGTGGGTGTGTTACTAAGAAATCCACTAGTGCCTACCCTTTTATCGCACTGAGGGGTACAAATGTGATATCAAACTGCGAGAGTATCATGGACCAATGAGCCAAACATCTGAAAAGTGTTGGTCATGTCATGAGGAATTATAATGGATTGGTTCTTGAGATCAAGTTCACCTTATGAGAAAGCATGTATTCTCATAGCTTTTAAGATGCAAAGATCAAAGTTAGGCAATGTTTCTCGATAGGTGGATAGTTTTCTTGAGGGATCGAATGTGGTAGTAGAGTGATTTCCTTCCCTTGTTGGCTTGGGCCAACAGAGCACCGAGAGAGTCATCCAATGCAGCAGTGTAAAGGATCAACGGTCTGCCCGGGATAGGCTATGAGAACTGGCGGCTTCACCAAGTATTCTTTGATATCTTCGAATGCATGTTGGCACTTATCATCCCACTTAAACTTGGCATCCTTTTTGATAAGTGTTGAGAATGGCTTGCATCTCCTTGATAATTTTGAGATAAAGCATCTTAGATATGCTGGCCATCCTTGAAAGGATCTGAGTTGAGTTAAACTCTTATGAGGTGGCATTTTTAAGATAGCTTTAATCTTTTCAGGATCAAATTCTATTTCCTAGTGTCAAACAACAAACCCAAGGAATTTCCCTGAAGTGAGTCCGAATGCGCACTTCAGGGATTCATTTTAAGGTTATATTATCTTAACTGTTCAAAAATTACTCTCAAGTTAAAGAGGTGGTCTTCCTTTTCTCTGCTCCTGACTAATAGATCATCAACACAGCACTCAACCTGATGATAGATGAGTTTGATGAAGATCTGAGTCATGGCCCATTGGTATGTAGCATCAACATTTTTAAGGTCTAAAGGCATGACCTTATAACAGAAGATTCCGATTGGGGTTCGAAAAGCAATGTTTCTTTCATCTTCACAAGACATCTTAATTTGGTTATAGCAGATGACCCATCCATAAAAGAGAACACAGCATGAGATGAGGCAATGTCCACCATTAATTATGGTATAGGAAGAGGGAACTCATCCATAGGGCATGCTTTATTTAAGTCCCTAAAATTGACACAAATGTGAATTTAACCATTCGTCTTCTTAATTGGGACGACACTAGCTAACCAAGTAGGATATTTTTCTTCCCTGATGAAACTAGCATTAATCAATTTCTTGACTTCAGAAATGACATGTTGTTCAATTTCTAATTGCATGTATCTAGGAGCTTACCTAATAAAGGTAACGTTAGGGTCTATTGCTAGCTTATGGACAGTAATGTCATAAGATAATCCGGGCATTTTTTCATAACTCTATGTGAAGTAGTCTTTAAACTCAGTCAATAGCCTCACTAAGTCATTAGTTTCTTTTTCATTCAGCAATGAACTAATGCATGTCAGACAAGGTTTCTTCTATCCTGAGGTTGATTTCTTTAAGCTTGTCGATTGCTGAATGAATCTCCTCTTCAAATTCTGGCGATGCCTCTTTGACTTGGAGATCATTTGGATCATCTGAAGTTTCTAAACACACATTCTCATAAGAGTTGGGGATGTATGAGAAGAACCTATCAGATTTCAAATGATTGGCAACAACTAAGCAATAATTTTCATCATCGACTGGACCCACTATGTTGAATCCTAGTCCTGCTCTTGATTGTGCTTCCCTGCCTGTATTGTTCTAAAGCTTTTTGAAGTATTCTGACCTGTACTTAGACCAAGTGTGAGGAACTAAACCTTTCTGTACAATATTTTGAACACAAGATGAGTATAAGTCAAAAGGTAATTCTATTAATTCTTTAAAAGTATCTTCCTCAAGTCTTACATCTAGCTCTGGACTTGAGGATGATGAACCCAAAATGAACCTCTTCTGCTTCATGTCACTGGAAGACTTATGGACTTCCTTAACTACTATACCTTCAACTTTCTGGGATGTAAGTGAGGTAAGAGCTAAGGTTTCCAACTGCGATCGAATAGTTTCACATAAACTAGATTCGAATACTTTGCTCACTTTGAGGCCCGGTCTTTGTCTCTGGCTGGATCAAAAGTCACCTCCAATGAAACCCGTTGAGAGGGGTTGGCTGGTATACTAATCACATTAGACTCATCCTCCGAGCTAGATTCCAAGTCTATGTGAATAGTAAGGGTACTCCTTTGAACTAGAACATGACCTCTATTGGCTGAAGGCCAACTAGCGAGTCTCCCACCTCTAGAACTACCTCTATTTCTACCTTTGCCTCTACCTAGTGGAGTTTGAGCCATCCTACCCACATGCTCATATGATGGAATGAACTATGGGTGGAATTTGATTTGCAGATCCACTTTTTCTTCAATTCCCCTTTATTGTGTACTTGGAATTTCCTTTTTCTTTTTATTTTCTTTTATCTTTTCTTTTGCTTCTTTTTCTTTTTCTTTAATATTTGCATTTGAATTTTGTTCAAGTTCACGAGAAAGGGTATTTTGAGGAAGATAGTAGATTGCATCATCATAGATCTCAACCTCTCTAACTAAGAATGGCTTTTCATCTCCATTGACATGGTACTCTATTCCATCTTTTCTAAACTTGATGCACTGATGAAGGGAGGATCGAATGATCTTGTTCTGATATATCCAAGGCCTACTAAGAAAAGCAGTGAATGAAGTAATCGAATCAATGATGTAGAACTTGGCTTCAGTCTTTCAATCACCGATCTCCAACAGTAACACTATAGAACCTAAAGCGCTCACATTTATCATTGAAAACTCTCAACATCATCCTATCTCCTCAGAGAGTACAGATGTCAATCTTCAAATAGAAAAGGGTCTTTAGACTCATAATGTTCTTGATGCACTTCCATGAGAACCACAGCGGTCACGAACTTGTCCATGTCGACTGTAATGTATAGCGGACAGTTATGCTCCAAGTCTCCTAGTAAAAGGTCTTCATCTGTGAAGGTGATCCCTTGGACTTCTTCTGCATAGTGTGCTTCCTCACCTATAGCGGTCAACTGAGCTAAGCATATTTTAAGATCAAGGAGGGTCTTGATTAGTGATTCCCTCATCTCTTTGGAAAAGACAAGGGCATCATATATGCTTAGCTTAGCTTAGATGGGAAAGGACATTGTAGTCCACCTTCGGCTGGTGGAGCATCTTGTGGAAGGGCTTCTCGATCTTTAGTACCAATGACTTATTTTCCTCTATCTAGAGGTGCTGCCCTAGGAGGTAGAACCTTGCCACTACGGAGGTTGACTTTGTCTCTGGAGGTAAAGTGGTGGTAAGTTCTAATTGCACTTCAGGCTCACCTACGGCTTCTTCTATGGGACTCTCAAAATTGGATCATTCCAAGTCTATCTCAAGAGGTGAACCCATAGTATTCAATGTTAGAAAATCCAACTCTGAATTAGAAAGAAAAAGATCAGAATTATTATAGTTAATTAGACTTGAAGAGTTATCATTAGGAATAGAAGAAGACAACTCATCAGAAGAGACATAGATGTAATTCAAAATGGTTTTAGCGGTGGCATGGTAATGGCATAATACGCATGCCAGCAAGCCAGTATGGCATGACATAAATGATGCCAATGATAATCTTCATGAAGCAGTGATTACAATGTAGCAGCAAGAAATGGAAGGCAATAAATGATGAAATGATGTAGTGAAATTGTATGAGGCTATGGGTGCGCTGCAACCAATTGCGCTTATAATGGCCAACCAGCTGGCAAACAACGGCGGCGGTGAGCTTTGGCGGCATTGGCGGCGGTGAATGTGGCAAGCTGACGATGGGCCCATTGACCGGTATTTGAATTCATCCAAATCGGGCGAATTCCAAATACACACAAATTGGCCTATCTAGTGTATTTGGATTATATTACATTACACTGAAATTTTTACTTTACTTTCAACCAAACATTTGAAATGTTCAAAAGCGTGCATTTGGAATGTAGTGCATTCCAACTGCACGCTACCAAATAGCCCCCTAGTCTCTTAGGGAATGTGTTTAAGGGCTTAGTCTCTTTCTAAATAAACAACAGTCTAGTTATCTTGCAAAAGTATATGACTTGCCTACATGTATTTAAAATCATAGAAGGAGTTAGTTGGCGGCCACCCCCAGGAGGTTGTAAGTCCAACAGTCGGGTGGTTTATTCTCTCTTGTGGAGGTAAACCAAATACCCATGTTAGCCTTAGATTTAGGTCATGCTTCATCCTTTGCCAAAGCTCCCTAGATTTAGGTTCAGAGGTTGCTACTTCCCTTTGCGGGCCACAAGAATAAATCCTCACCTCTTAGGCAATTCCACAATCATGTGTTATGAAATTGTAAGCCCTAGATTTCTAATAAAAATTCAACTCAAATAAATAAATCACCTCAATTTAAAAAATATAAAGCCCAACTATAAGATAATTTGGGATGCTTACTAGGCTTCCTAGTATCATAAGCATCCCCTACTTATATTCCTTTAGTTTTGATAATAATTCCCTCCTCTTGATCAATCCCACTTGATCTTTAAAAAATAAATCAATTGATTGATAGTCCTATCTTTGAAATCTTTGGAGAAAACAATCATTTGCCTTAATCGAGAGTATTCTGAAAGAATCATATTCCTTAGATGTAATTAACTATGGGGGCTTGCCTTTATAGAGAACTTAACGAACCCAATTTAAAATAAACTCTGTTTTACTTTTCCATGTAATGTAGGAGAAGAATCTCTGGTACATCTAAAGACCCATAATCCTTAGGAGCCCATATTAAGGTGATTAGGTCCATTGTAGGATGGTGACTTCTATCTCTCAAGATATTACATCATTCCTCAATATCGTGCCCGATCACCCTAATAAGAACATCTGCGGATCTACATGGTGTCCAACACAAGAAAGTTATTATTTTTGTTCTTCATTTATTTTTCTCAAAAAGATAGATGGATGAAGGATAAAAATAATTCACCACATTTGTGAATCTGCGATGACGTGTTTTAGGTTAGGTGTAATAGAACCCAAGAGGAATCATATTCTTCTTTCACAACATGAACATATATTAAACACAACTCCCCGACGCTACTAGAATAGGTGTGAGAGAACCCAAGAGGCATCCTATTTCGACTAGCACAACTAAGTGAGGTGTAAGAGAACCCAAGCAGCATCCTTTCTTGGAGGAATCCCAACTTCCATTTGTACCACCATTTCATCAAATTCCCCAGCATGTTTAGGGTAAGTGTGAGAGAACCCAAGAGACATCCTATTCCATTTAACACAAGCACAATAACAAACACATATCTTTTGTCTTAGACTATTTTGATGTGGGAGCAAGCCCCCTATGGCACTCACTCATTAGCTGCTTTAGGTTGGGTGGACATGCTACCTCGCTAGTATGTCACCCTAGTGGTCACTTGTCCTGCAGATGTGAGTCCCCTCGCTTTCTTCCTGACCTGACCTTTGCAAATCGATGAGTTCCTTGTTAGTTTGGTAGACCTCACTACATAGCCAGTAAGCTACCTCATGTTGACTCTGTTTAGGAGGATGTAAACCAACATGCTTTCTTCTTAAACTAGCCATCATACACTGACTAGGTTGAGTATATTTGAGGCTTAGGATAAGTCCCACAGAGGCTTCTTTCCTCTTGACTACTTTTGAGTTGATATAAGTCCCCCAGTGACATTCACTCAGTAGTTTCCCTAGGTCAGATGACACCTGTCGAGCTGAAGACAGACTATCTTGGCAATTAATTTTGTAGTAAGAGGATGTGAGTCCCTGATGCTTTTTTCCTAGGTTGATTATCGCAAATCGATGGGCACCTTAGGTTGGTTAATGTTCGCTATGCTGACAGCGACTCACCCGGTGAACACACCACTATTTATATGAGTCCCCACACATTCTTCTTGAGTTAGCCACCTAATACCTATAGATATTATCTTCTCCAGGGTTTTGGATAAACCCCATAGTGGCCCCTCTCCCTACAGGCACTCTATTTGGATCACATCCTTTGAGACCCCATTTAAACACTACCCGGGCTACACTTGGATTGGACAGTCCCCCTTTCTTAGTAGCCACCCCTGTGGTTAGAGAATTTGTTCAGCGAATGCACAGATTCTCCCTTGGTTCAGTAAACTTAACATAGGTCTAGGCTAATATAAGCTCCTTCTTGGTATGATTCCTTGCAAACTAATAGGGTCCACGACAAACAAACGAACAAACAAATAAACAAATAAATTAATTTGCTCATGGATTAGGAACTCAAGCTTCCAGTGGCCTCTTTCCCCAAGCACGCATCCTATCTTTAGGGTAATGTCAGCAGAACTCCCTATAAGAATTTCCTGACTACTTTTGAGTAGAGATCAGCCCCGGGGTGGGTACTCTCTAAGTAGTCACCCTTAGGTCGAGTTCAATCTATTTTTCCACAGACAGGTTACCCCGGCAGTCATTCGCTTTGGAAGATGTAAGTCTACTATGCATTCTTTCTAGCATGACTGTCGCAAATTGATGGGCAACCCTAGGTCAGGTTGGCATGTTACCATGCTAATGTGTCACCCTAGCAGTCTTCTATTCAGAAAAGATGTGAGTCCCCAAGCTTTCTTCCCTGAATCGACAGCTGCAAACTGAAAGGTACCCTTTAGTCAAATAGTTCTCCCCTTGGTCGAGAAGCTACTCCCTTTAGATTGATAAATCAATCAGCCATGGCCCTACCTACATCATAAAAATGTAATGGGATCCATAAAATACTAAAAAAATGAAATTAACTATGACTATCTTTAAGCTGATTTAAGTCCCCCAGCGGCATTCACTCAGTAGTCATCCCTAGGTTGGGTTAACATGTTACCTTGCTAATGTGTCACCCCAGTGGTCTTTTGTAGTGGAATATGTGAGTCCCCGTGCTTTCTTGCCTGAATTGGTCACTGTAAACCAAAAGGCACTCATTTGGTTGGATAGTCCTACTATGTGGTTAGTAGACTATTCCTTAGGTTTGGTAAATCTGAAGTAGATCAAGGTCGATAAGGCCCCTACTCAGTGCGGTCCATCGCAAATGATGGGATATATCAAATATAATTAAAAAATGAAATTGACTTTGGCTATCTTTGAGCTGATTTAAGTCCCCCAGTGGCATTCACTCAGTAGTCAGCCCTAGGTCAGATTGACATGTTACCTCACTAATGTGTCACCCCAGTGGTCTTCTATTCAATAAAGATGTGAGTCACTGTGCTTTCTTCCCTAAATTAATTGTTGCAAACCAAAAGCAACCCCTTTGGTTGCATATTCCTACTATGTGGTTGGTAGAATGCCTTATTGGATTGGTAAATCTGAGCTAGGCCAAAGCCAACATGACCCCTACTCAGTGCAGCCCATCGTAAACCAAAAGGGTCCATCTCAAAAAAAAATTTTAAATTTTGAAATCTGAAATAAAATCAACCTTTCTCCTAGTGGAGATTGTTGACCTCATTTTTAGGATGAGCTCTCAACCCCTCCATCTTAGACATAGGACTTCTCTTAGACTTTAAGAGTTACTTAGTCTTAAGATGCATCTAGTGATTAGGTAGACACTTAACCTAGCCCTAGAGAGTTAGAAGAGTTAGCCATATGAATTAGCCATGCCTTAGGGGTGTTAGGAAACCTTGCCTACCCTTAGCTTGAACCATTCCTCACCTTCCTTCCATCAAGTCAAACTCCAAATCAATCTTATTTGATTTTCTCCAAACCCAAATCAACTCCATGTGATTGAAACCCATGATTGAAACCCATGAATGAAATTCCTAAGTCCAAATCCTTCTTAAATCCTTAAACTCTTCTTAAGGGCTTAACTAAAATCATGATCTAAACCAATTCAAATCCTTGAGATTTTCTCATAATTCATTTATATTCTCATTTATATTCACACATATAAATGAAATATAAATTCAAACCAATCAAACTAAACTCAAAATTCAAAATCAATTCATGAAATTTTTCCAAGTCCTTTAAGTTTTTCTTCATGGACTTAGCCAAAATCATGATTTAAATCAATTAAAACTCGTGGGATTTTCTCATAATTCATTTATATTCTCATTTATATTCACATATATAAATAAAATATAAATATAAATCAATCAAATCAAATCCAAGAATTAAATTTAAAATTTAAAATCCTTCTTAAGTTCTTAATTCCCTTTTAATGGACTTAGCCTAAATCATGATCAATTCAATTCAAATTCAGGGGATTTTCTCATAACTCATTTATATTCTTATTTATATTCACATATATAAATGAAATATCAATCAAACTTAAATCCAAAATTCAAGCTTCAAACTCCAAAAATTTCCTAAGGCCTTTAAATTCCCTTTTAATGGACATAGCCTAAATCATGATCAAATCACTTCAAATCCTTAAAATTTTCTCATGATCCATTTATATTCTCATTTATATTCACATATATAAATGAAATATAAATTCAAACAATCAAAACCAATTCCAAAAATCAAACTCAAATCTACTCAAAATCTAATCTAGGTCTTTCAAGTCAAAATCTTGAACTTAGCCAAATCAACTTCAAATCAAGCCAAACCCTTGATTTTTCTTCATGATTCAATCAACCCTACAATCATTAATCCAAATATGAAAACAAACTTCAATCACTTAACCAAAATCAATTCAAAAATCAAAGCCAAAATCCCTTCATATTCTTCCTTTAAATATGAAATTGTCAAATGAATCAAAACTCATTTCACTTCAAATCACTTGCAAATGGATTTATATTTCAATCATAAGTCCATATGCAAGTTCAAACAAACTAAAATCAAACTTTGACCAAGCCATTTAACCCGCTTAGGCTCCCTTGACCCAAAGTGACCTAAAGTACCCTTATGAGCCAAATTCTAATCCTAACCAAATTTGATTGAATCAAACTCACCTATACCTCTCATCGTGATCAACAATCATCATGGGATGATCAATCAATCAAATTGGGTCAAACCAAGTCAAACCAAGTCAAACCTAAGGGTTGACCAAGTCAATAGTTAGCCCAAAATGAAACCTAACATAGCCAAAATCCATCATAGGACAAATTGATTGAAACCATTGATCTAAGTTCATTCATGACCTATCTTTGAACTTGACCAAGTCAACTTTGGAGCCTAACCTAACCCAATTGGCCACTTGACCCAAGTTGACCCAACTTGACCTAAAAAGTCAAAATGTGTCAAAACTTGATCTAAGCCAAATTAATTGAAACCAATGGATCAAGTTCATTCCAAATCACTTGTTGAACTTGACTAAAGCCTCGATTGACCAACTAGACCTAACCTAGCCCAATTGACCTTAGACCCAACTTGACCTAAAGCGGTCCTATTGAGCCAAATTCAAACTTAACCCAAATTGATTGAAAACGAAGATACCAATCCACTCCATATGACTAACCAAACCTAAACCTATTCTTGGCCTAGCCTAAATAGGTCAAATGGGTCAAATTGGTCAACCTGACCCATTTGACCTAAATGAAGTCATATGAGCCAAATTCAAAAGTAAACCAAATTGAATCAAACCAAAGCTACCAAAACACTTCAATTGGTCATATGAACTTGACCCAACCCTTGGTTTGACCCAATTTGACCAATTGGTCAACTTGACCCAAGTTGGCCCATTTTAACCTAAATGGGTCAACATGAGCCAAACCTTATCAAATGAATTCCAAATCTCATGAAACTTGGCCAAACCTATTTTCTCCACATATACCCAACATATCCAAATTGCAAAATTAGCAAAATGACCATTCTACCCCTTTACCATAGAATAAATTTTGGCCTAATCCATGGGTAATTTGGTCAAGCCCTCTTCATATCAACTTGATACCTTCCTAATAGGTCAAGCGACCTAATAAAGAGTGGTGCACCCAACCCAATGTGTTTGGGTCAGCCCAAATGGAACCAAGGCCAAACCCAACCCCAAAGCTCAAATTGGCTAATTGAAAATCCTCCTTCCACCTAATTTGAAGCACATGGCGGAGGTTACCAATCCACTCAAGATCTCAAACCGACCATGTACAAAGATCTAACAGCCTAAACAACCCCTCTCAAATGATTAATTGGATCAAAATGGCAAGTTAAGGCTCGATCATTCGATTTCCATAGGGGGAGATATACTCCCCCTAATTCAATTTGAATTGATCATCCACACATTCGATTGAGCACTAGAGAGAGTTAGGAAACATCAGAGAGCATTCCTAAGCTTTCTAAGAGGGATTTCAATCTTAGCTTTCTTAATTTTCTTCCTTAGAAAATAGGGGAGCTCATCTCAATTCCCAAGTCCTTCCATACTCAAATTCAGTGCAACTGCCTTTGCACACTCCCTCAGGGGATCAAGTCGAGTGCACCTAAGCATTCCCTCAAGTTCCCAATGCAAGAGAGGTTGAATTGGATCAAAGTCATAAAGGAAAGCAAGTGATGTTGGCCCATAGAGAGATCTGCTCAACCTCAAGGCTTGGAACTTTCAATAGGGCTTCATCTCCACTAGACGAAGCTACCTCATCGAGCTCGAGTGCCAGTGATCACCTCTGGCAAGGTATGGAATTTTTTACCACTTAGCTTAGGAGGTGTTGGTCCTTTGTAAAAAAAATGTTCATGGAATGTAAAATCCACCATTTGATAGGCTTGTCATTAGCTTTAGATGGTGTGGGTAAAGTCTCATTCCAATCTGAGCTCAATCAAGCTCGAATCTTCCCTTAGATCATGGATGATCTTTGTTGATTCTCAGGGAATAACTAGGGTGATCCTGGCCATCCATCTACATATTTTGGATGGATGGCCAAGATTAATCACTCATTTTAGAAATCCTTTATCCCTTTAGAAACCATGGGATGATCTGTGGTCGTTTGATCCTTGATCGAATGGTAGGGATTAAACTGCATCCCGCCGCCACGCCGCCACCCTGATGTGACACTTAAGTGGATAGCTCATGTCACAACATGTGTAAAGCGCGTTGATCACCGCCACCGCGTGTTGCATTGTGAGCTAAAGGGATTAGTTAGGGATTTAATTAAGTTTTAATTAATCTCCTAACATTTAAAAATTCATATCTCCCTCAATAAAATTCAGAAAAATATGAGGTAAATTTATATAGAAAGATAATTTAACCTAGAATATTTTAAAAATAATTTCAATGGATTTTAAATACTTTTCTTTGATTTTAAATTTTCATAAAAATCTTATTTTGTTAATTACTTCTTAATTAATCCTCTGATTAATCTCAAACTTCTTGGGTATTTTTAGGGGATGACTTATGCCTCCCCTAATTTTTTTGGGATTTATTTAAAGCTTAATTGAAAATTGTAAATGTGTTTCCAATTACTCCCTTAATGTAATTAAGGATAATTCAGTTTAGATTAGTGTTTTAATCTATTATTAAGATTAATTAAGGTTAGATCCAGTGAATAGGAGGCTTAGAAAATAATTTTGGGGTATTTCCCTTAAACTATTCCCTAAACCCTCTTTTCTTTCTTTAATCCTCTCTTAATTAAGGTTAATTCATTAATTACCTACTTAATTAATTTCTAAATTTTTTAAAACTTTCCATAACTTAATTAATCTACCTTGGGTAGATGCTTAGGTGTTGAATAACCTAAGTTCAATTAAGAAAATCAAAACCCAATTCATATGTGTGAAGGGGTGTTTTGAAATTACTTAAGTTAAACCCCTTAGCTTAATTAACAATTAATCATGAGCCAAATTGCATTAGGCCCTTTTCTTCCTAGGTTCATTGAAAATTTAAATTCCTTGTGAGTTTTTATGTCATCTCATTATCTCATAATTACTTAGTTAACAATGCTAAGGTGGTGTAGGTAAGGGTTAATTAACTAGCTTAATTCATACCTTGACCTAATTAAATATAAAAATAAATCTAATTTTCTAAAAATTAAACAAATATATCAAACACATGTGGAAATGGGTTAGGAGCAGCAAACTCAACTCACATTTTCAAAATTAAATTAAACTTACGATCAAACAAAATCACATTGAATAAACTTTGATTTATTTTAAGCCTTCTTATTTCATAGGAATGTCTCTAGGGTTTAATTAAAGTGAATGTGTTTACATTCTTTCATCACTTTAGTTCTTTCCCCAACATGTTAAATGTCTATGTCATATGGTTTCATGCATCCATATTTTTCAAAATCAAATCCAAAATGAAATTGTTTACTTTATGTCAAAATTGCATCTGTTGGCTAAAGTAATAATATAAGTGACTATTATCACTACGAAATTCAAATTATTTTCAAAATATATAAATCAAACACCTAAAATTGAAAGTGTGCTACTTATATTTTAATTATAAGCTTGCATGTGAAAGATTTAAAGATGTGCTTAGTAGAGGTTTTCCTTCTCTTTTTTTTAATATAGTTTTGAATAGGATTTGGTAAGGAGTATGGTTCATTTGAAAAGAACCTAACACTTGCCTTATTCCATATCCTATTCATTCTTATGCTATCACTTAAGAAGGTTTACCTATGCTTGCACATATAAATTGCATAAACAAAAATGAAACAACTAATACAAATTTTGCATTCTTTCTTTTCCATTCATTTCTTTATACACATGTTTAAAAGGAAAAAGTAGTCACCCAACCTCTTAACAATGGCATTGTACTCACTTATGTTTTTCTTACTTTCATGTGTGCATGTGAAAATTGGATAGAAATCCTATTTCTACTTAATGAAAATCATGCATCTTAAACTCCCAAATTTTCTTAAGTGAATTTCTTAGCATGCATCATAAAGTGTGCTAAACATTCTCATTTTGTATGTATAGATATGCTTAGGACTCATTCATATGCATGTTATACATGTTGGGAAAGAAATGAAGTGATGTATGTTTTATAAATTTGGTTCATTTTATTTAATCTTAAAATGCCTTTTTTTTTTTGAATGAATTTGTTTAGAGTTCATCTAAACTTAGGATTAATTGAAATACTTAATCAAAATATTCACTAAATAAAACCTAAAATGTGAATTTACTTTAGAAATTATTTAGGTTAGGGAAGGAAAGAGTAGTTCTCTTCTCTTTCCCTCTCTTTATAACTTAATAATTAATAGTAGGATTCACTTGAACCTAATCAAAACATGAAATAAAATTAATCCAAAATAGTTAAATCACTTAAATGAAACTCTCATCTAAGTTGAACATGCTTCACACTTATAAAATTCTAACTTAAAGCCATAGCTAAGCATACCACACAAACCAGCACACATTAAATTTAAGTCACCCAGCTTTAGGTTAAGGTGGTGCATGGTTTGATGTTTGTTTTATTTTATGATATATATTTTAGACTAGATGTTAGGATGTATGCTCATAGAATGAATGGTAGGGTGATCTTAGTCTAACCATTATTTTCTACAGGGGATTGTGCTTAAGGGGCGCTATCATAAATAAAGATATAAAATAATTTTGCTTGCAGGTGCTTATACCCCTAAGCATAATCCAATAGGCCAACTGGACTTAGTCACCCATGTGTGGGGTGATAAGTCCAATATATATGCTTGGGATTTGTGTGGTTTGTCTTAGCTAATTTCTATTTTGCATGTGTTAGTTATATTTTCATTCTTTTCCTTTTCATGTAAATTAGCAATTAGGATTTTTGAATGATTATTATGGGGATTAGGATGAGCATTGGTCATAAGATTCTATCTTATGCACCATGTGAAGCCTTGGAGCATCTACCTTCCAACCATTTAAAAGAAGGAACCAAAGAAGAAAATGAGAAGAAAGAAGAAAACAAGAAAACAAGAAATGAAGCTTGAAGACCCCCATAATAATGAATTCCTTTCTTAATTGTAATTTAATTCATTTGGAATCCGAGTTGTATAAGGGTAGAGCTCGGCTACCCAATTTATTCTTTTCAGGCTTGTGTGGTGGTGCCCGACCACAATGACCTTTTATTCTTTTTGCGATTAACTTTATAAATTGATTGATGATTTGTTTAGATTTTGCATTATGTGGCATCATTTTCTTAGTTTCTTCCTTGCTTTATGTATGTCTTAGATGTGGATTAGACTCTTCGGAAAAAATAAATCTTTTACCCAACTTAATAACTCAAAATTAAAAATAAATAACTCATAACCTCACCTAAAGCTTAGGTTTAAAATCAAGATAAAAGAATTAGCAACCCCTTAGCTGGATGAGTATTTCTTTTTTACAATATCATGCACAAATGCATCTTATTTTACTCTTGATTGAAGGGCTTCCACCTTTTCTAGAGAAACTTGGCTTGACCTTTGAGAGTCATGGTGGAAACACACCTCCTCTCTTCTCATTGATTTTGGCCAATAACTTTATTTCTCATGCATTAGGCATATGAATCCTATTAGCCTGAGTCAAAATAATTATCCAAAAATAAAATTAAAATGAAATCTGAAATGTATTAGATTTAGGTCATTTGAAGCATGTTCTTACATGATCTAGTCTCTTTAGTGGGTGAGTTTAAGGACTTAGTCTCTTTCTAAATAAATAACAGCCTAACTATCTTGTATAAAGCATATGAATTGCCTACATGTATTTAAAATCATAGGAGGAGTTAGTTGGTGGCCACCCCCAAGCAGTTATAAGTCCAAGTAGTCGGGTGGTTTATCCTCTCTTGTGGAGTCAAACCAAATACCTATTTTTGTCTTAGATTTAGGTTGTGCTTTTGGCTCTCGCCAAAGCTCCCTAGATTTAGGTTCTAAGGTTGCTTCTCCCCTTTGTGGGCCTTAAGCTTAAATCCTCACCTCTTAGGCATTTTCATAATCTTGTGCTATGGAATCATAAGTCCTAAATTTCAAATGAAAAATTCAACTCAAACATATTAAATCAATTTCAAAAATATAAAGCCCAATCATAGGATAGTTTGAGATGCTCGTTAAGTTTTCTAGCATCGTGGGCATCTCCTACTTATCTTTCTTTTGGCTTCGATAATAATTCTCTCTCTCTCTTTGATCAATCCCATTTGATCTTCAAAAATGAACTAATCGATTGATAGTCCTTTCCAATTGAAATCTTTGAAGGCAACGATCATTTACATTAATCAAGAGTATTCTTAAGGGATCCCGTCCCTTAGGATGTAATTAACTATGGGTGCTTACCCCTGTAGGGAACTTAACGAATCCAGTTTAAAATAAACCCTAATTTACTTTTTCATGTAAAATAGGGGAAGAATCTCTAGTATAAATGCAGACCAATCTTCCTTAGGAGTCCTTATTGAGGTGATTAGGTCCATTAAAGGGTAGTGACTTATATCTCTCGAGATAGTATACTATTCCTTAATGACATACCCGATCACCTGAATAAGCACATATAAGGATCTGCATGGCATCCCAACCAACAGGCATTTATTTATGTTTTCATTTATTCTCTTAAAAAAAGGATAGATGAAGGTGAGAATATTTTCACCACAAAGACAAAACAAACAAAACAAACTAAATAACTAAACAAACAAAACAAATCCAATCATCCTCCCTAGTGCAGTCAAATCAAATTAAGCAAATCAAATTAATCTGCTTCTCCTCAATGACATGCAAATCTTTCCAGTTCCCCTAGTGGAACCAACTCAATTCAATCCAAACTGGCTCCCTTAGTGGAGAGTTCACATTTTCATCCCTAGCGTATTCAGAATTCTAATCTCTCAGTGGATTTCACAACCTCTCATCCCCGGTGGATGACTTGAACTTGCTCCCCTAGTGGAGAGTTCACATTTTTATCCCTAGTGGAGCACCAAATCATAAATCAAGAAATCAAATCAAGTTTTCCCCAGTGAGATGTAAATCAAACCTCTCATCCCCTAGTGGATGACTCAAACCTTTTCCCCTAGTGGAAGGTTCACATGTTCAATCCCTAGTGGATTCCTCTCTCACTCTCTTATGTCTTAAACATAAGTATAGTTGCATTGCACTAAGCTCTAGATTCTTTCTACACCTCAAGTTTAGGTGTAGATCATTTTTATTAGTGCTTGTGATTGTTCGAGCATGGTTGATCATCTCGATTAACACCAATACGTGTGGTATGCCTTATCAGTCACACCACACCTATTGGGCGCCCTTTATTGACCTCACTTTTGGAGTGAGCTTTCAACTTTTCCATCTTAGACATAGGACTCCTCTAGACATTAAGAGTTCTTTAGTCTTAAGTAACTTCTAATGATTAGGTGAACACTTAATCTAACCCTATATACTTAGAAGAGTTAGACATAGAATAGGTTATGCCTTATGGGTATTAGGAAAACTTGTCTGTCCTACAACTTAACCCCAATCCTTGCTTCCCTCCTTCAAATAATTTTCAAATAAAATCTTAAATTAATTTCAACTCAATTGATTTTCTTAAATCATGAATCAATTCAAATCGAAAGCTAAATAAATTTCAACTCAATTGATTTTCTCAAATCATCAATCAAATTTAAATCAAATCTTAAATCAATTTTAACTCAATTGATTTTTTTCAAATCAACTTCAAACCTTAAATCAATTCCGGCTCAATTGACTTTCTCAAACACAAATCAATTCCAAAATCCAAATCATGAATCAATTCCAAATGATTGAAACCCATGATAAATTCTAAACCTAAAAATCCTACCTAAGCCCTTTAATTAGACCCAACCTAACCCAATTGACCATGAACTCAACTTGACCTAAAAGGGTCAAAACAACTTGAAATAAAACCAAACCAAACCAAAATTGATTGAAACCAAAGCTTGCAATATATTTCAAATGATCAACCAAGCCTAAATCAACCCATGACCTAACCTAATTGGGTCAAATGGGTCAAATTGGTCAACTTGACCCATTTGACCTAAGTGAACTCAAATGATCCAAAACCAAATATAAACCAAATTGAGCCAAACCAATGATACCAAAATAGTCCAAATGCTTATATGAACTTGACCTAACCCAAGGTTTGACCCAATTTGACCAATTGGTCAACTTGACCCAAGTTGACCCATTTTGACTTAAATGGGTCAACTTGAGCCAAATCATATCAAATCAACTCCAAATTTATTGAAAATTAGCACAACCCATTTTTCAATCATCTAAAATCTGCCCAAATCAAAATCAAGGTCAAATGACCATTTTACCCTTAAGTCAAAGGGTAACCTATGGCCAAATCCACTTAGAGTATGGTCAATTCCTTTTCATGGCCACTTAGCATCCTCCTAGTGGACCACATGGACACCAAGGAGGGTGGTGAACAGTATCCAATGGGTTTGGGTTATCCATGACCCAACCGAAGGCCAAACTGACCTCCAATGGAATTTCTCCACTTGGATCACCTCCTACACTCACCTAGCACATGTGCACCTCTTCCATTCCACTCCTCGGAAAAAAAAGCACATAGAGCTCCTAACAATCTAAATAAACCATTCAACCTCCTCAATTTGATCAAAATAGCAAGGCAAGCCTCAGTCATCTGATCCAAGGAGGGGGAGATATACTCCCCCTCATTCCCACTCAAACCATCTTCCTTGCATCGATTGAGCTCAGAGGATCAAAGGCAGGTTTCTCCAACTTTTCCAAGCATTCCTAAGTTGATTCCATTTCTTCCTTCTTGGTTTTCTTCATAGCCAAAATAGGGGAGGTGGGAGGATTTTCTAACTTTCTCAATCCTCAATCAAACCCCAATTCACTTGGCAAGCACCATCTAAGACGCAAGTCGAGCTCACCTAAAGCTTTTCCCAAGCATCCAAGCCACAGGAAGGGGGACCTAGACCAAAGTCGCAAGCCATTAGAGGGAGCCTTAGCCAATTGGGAGATCCACTTCAAATTGAACCTTGAAACCTTTAATAGAGCTTCATCTCCACTAGACAAAGCTACCTCCTCTATTGGAAGTGCTGGTGAAAGCCTCCGATGAGGTATGACTCAAAACTGACCTTAATTTGAAAAATGCTTTTTCCTTTGTGAACGGAATTGTAATCCCATTAAAATTCAATTGTTGGATGTTCTTCCCTATGCTTCTTGATGGTGTGGGTTGAATCTCAGCCTAATCCAAGCTCAAGTGAGCCCGAATTAAGCCATGGAGGAGGGATGACTTCTATCTCCAGTAGCTTAGGCAGGATGAATCATAGGTCATCCATCCCGCATGTTTTGGATAGATGACCCTAATTAAAAAGATAAAATCCTTTAGAACCACGGGTTTGATCCTGGCCATCCAATCCTTGACTAGATAGCCTAGGGGAAAGGGCATCACACCGCCATCTGATGCGACGCACGATGTGATAACTTAAATAACTAATCCCGTCATGTAGCGTGGAAAGCACGCATTGTGTCAATAGTCCACATGGCACCAACAGGATTAGTTACTTAATTATGTCATTTAATTAAGCAATAATCATGAAAACTTTATAAACACATAAATTATAGAAAAATCAAAAACTGCAAACTCAAAATCATTTTAAAGATAATTCAGAGGGGAATCCAATAAAATTATTTCTAATTAATTTAAAATAGTAGATTTTCCTTAATTATCATTTAATTGAAAATCTAATGTTCTAATTACTCCCTAATGACTTCATAAATTAGTTTCAAATTTCTCATACAAGTTTAGTGGGATGACTTCTGTCTCCCTTATGTGGGATCCAAAAATTTGCCACCGACCTCTTTTGGAATGAAAAGAGTTATTTTAGTGTCGATGAAAATTTTAGAAGGCAGATAAATAGTGGATAAGACACTACCCAGAGATTTCATTCTCATTTTGTGAGAAATTTTTAAATCTGGTTCTAAGTTTTTGATAGGCGCAAGCCCCTATAGTTAATTACCCATCTCAATACTTAAGAGAGCACTTTCGATTAAGGCTAGTCTATGAGTCATTAAATAATAAGTTTATAATAGCAGTGAGTAGAGTTTAGAATTTATGAAATTTATTATTTTTATTTAAAACTTTTGGTGGGGGGAATGATGACGCGCCCTATCTAGATCCCATGGTTCCATCATCCCAGACTATCATGGTCCACCGCAGAGAGGAGGTAGTCAACCCGACCAAGGATCCTTGTCAAAACAACGTTACATCAGGTGTCTTTGTAGACCTCGGGTGGAGTTTATCTAAGGGGACAAATATAAGTCAACCTTAGCTAACATAGGGCTTTTTTCCCAACCAAATACATTCTATATTCATAGCTCCAAGAGCAAAGCCATTGGGAAACATATGGGCTGCGGTCATAATCGTAATTTAGTGGTGCCATATCACGGTAAACCACCCGGTCAGAGGGCTCAGGTCATAACCGCCATTTATGTGGTGCCATTTTTCAACAAAATCATGCGGACAGAGGACACGGTCCTTACGGGCTTAAGATTATTTGAGTATAAAGTTAGTTGTGCATTTGAGACATCGCTCTTTATGAAACAAACATTTTCTTAATTTGTCACCCATGTAAACAATGGAGGTGATTGATTTAAAGTTTTAATTTAAATAATTAATTTCATTTTATTTATATTTTATTATTTTTTTCATTTAAATTTTGATCATTTTAGGATTGATTTAGAATTAAATATATGATCATTGATTATTTGAATTTTAATAATAATTGCCTTCCTTGATCATAGGGCTAATATCAATTAATAAACCTTATCTACTCTACCTATTCTTTTCTACAGAGGAGCGGATCTAAATTCATTGTCTCAAGAAGTATAATCCTTCAAACCTTGTCAACTCTAGTTTGAACAGAGTGGATTGGGTTTAAGACTTTTTTTCTTGAGGGCTTGAACTTCAGAAGCTATGTCAATTGATTCATATCTCATAATTATATGACAGAATTAGCTTCTAAGATATTATTAGCTTAAAATTCTTATAATATCATAATTGGATTTTTAGATTTTGTTAACCGGAACCCAGTCCTAAGACCAAACCAGGAAGCATAGCATCTGTTCATTTATATTTGACTTAGCGAACACTTCAACATGCACACGAGTATTTCTTCTTTTAGAATTGCATGGACATTAAGATGTCTAAGTTGAAGTTTAGATGTCAAATCATAGGTTTTGATTTTTTGAGTTTTATTAACCCGGACCCAATCCTGAGACCAAATCGAGAAGCATAGCATCTTTTTTTATTTTGCATTTGGAAAGCATATTTCTCCTAAATATTTGATCTAATAGACATTTCAACATACATACGGACATCTATCTTTTAAAATATTGTATGGACATATGAATGTCAAAGTTGAAACAACTATGTTTACTATGACATGTCACCTTTAATACATGTTATAAAATAAGTAACAATCTATTTTTTGATCAAACATGTATTTGCTCTTTTTGGTATTTAACATTCCCAAATACAGACTGAACAAGTTTGCTCTAGATGGTCAAGCCTACATCTATTCAAAAGAGATAGGAAAGCTTTAACCTTTTAAAGCATTCACTAAGTATCGAGTGCAATATCTATTTTAAGAGAAATTGGAGGATTAAGGATGTCGTATAAATTTGCACATCACGATCAAATCCCATTATGTGTACTAGGATTTTGATGATTGAAGGTTAATTCAAATATAAGCATGTATATAGATTTTCATTCGATGCCTTTTCGAATTTGAAAGAGAGCTTTATATTTAATAACACCTTTTGTATACTCATAGAAAGAAGATAATGATTCTTAGAAAGAGTGACACTTATGTTAATGAAGCTACCCACTTACTTCCCAATTTTTATCCTCTCATTCTTTTACATGAAAATCGACTAGGACTTAAGCTTCATGTACAACAAGTGATTTTGGAGGATCATGTCCTACTTTCATATCAATGCAAGCTATAAATTTAACACTTGCTTATGGATGTAATATGAACATTTATGAGGTAAAATGCAACTTTAATGTTACCAATCAGCCAACTAAAAGAGGTTTAAAATGGTATTAAATATATTTTCAAGATGGCATTTTAAAAGCCCATTGACTCAAGTATAAGGTCATTCATGCAAGACATAAGTTTGACACTTATTTAGGGGTGTAGCATGAAAGAATGTCATTTTTAAATGACCAATTAGCAAACAAAAGAGGGCTAAAATTAATTTAAAGTGGCATTTTAGAAGCCCATTTGTGTAAGAATAAAGTCACTCATTAAGATATAAGTTTGACATTTATCTATGGGTGTGGCATGAACATTTCTTAGGTAAAATGTCCTTTTTATGTAACCAATCAGCAAACAAAAGAGGGTTGGAATTTGTTTAGAGTGGCATTTTAGAAGCCAATTTTTGTAAGTATAAAGCCCCATGGGTCTCATATAAAGAGGAATTTCATCAATTCTAGGTGGGCCATTATTTGTAAAGGCCTAATTGAGAAAAATAAAGTAGCCCATGGTATTATGATTCAATTCTATTTAAGATAGCTCATGTTCCTCTTTTCACATAATATGTACTCATTAATGAGGGAAGAGGAAATGACAAAAGAGTAAAGATTTCCCCCATAGACCCATGTAAATTTTATGGAGACATTAGGAGAAGATGACAAAAGGGGTAAATGTTATCCCTTAAATCCATGTTTATGTCATGGGAGCACTAAGATAGAAATAGCAAAAAGAGTTAAGATCTCCCCTTAGATTTATGTTCTTGTCATGTAACATTTAAAGGGAAATGAGAAAATGGCAAACCAAGTTAAAGATCTTCTTGCATGCATGTACATGTGGAATGACATTGAGAGAAACTGACAAAAAGGGAGTTAATCTTTCCTTAAACTTATGTTCTTGTCATCCAACATTAAAGATAAATGACAAAGAGAGGTTAAAATTTTTCTCACATGCATGTGCATGTGGTATGACATGTGGTATGACATTGAGAGGAAATGACAAGAAGGAAGTTAATCTTCCCTTAAACTCATGTTCTTGTCATTCAACATTAAAGATAGATGACAAACCAAGTTAAAGATCCCCTTACATGCATGTGCATGTGGTATGACATTGAAAGGGCAATGACAAAAATGAAGTTAATCTTCCCTTAAACTCATATTTTTGTCATATAACATTAAAGGAAAAATGATAAAGGCATAGGTGCATGTCATATACCATTAAGAGACAAGTGGCAAACTAAGTTAATCTCCTTACATGCAAACTTATGACAAAACACAAGTATGTGTCAAATATCATTAAAAAAATAACAAAAAAGAAGTTAAGGGAGCTTATAAATAAGAGAGGATCCCCCGTCTCATGAGGCTTTACTCTCCCATTTCTCTTCTCTTTCTACAAGATAAATTGCAAGTCTAAGTCCTTTAAAGGAGTTTACCCAACTTGCAAAGGAAGGGGTCTCATTCATATCACATTGACTTGTATGTTATTCTTAACTTAGTACTTTAGAATTATACATCATTACCTCATGTAAATGGGCATTTGATAGTAAAACAAGATTTAGATCATGCAACAATAAGAACATCTCTTTCCCTTTCTATTTTCAACTATTCATAAGCATGTAAAGATTATTACCAAATGAACAAATCTCATTTCATGACTTAGGCAAAGGGGAGGTAATTATGTCATAAACATATGCTTACTAATAAGACTCATAAACATAAGCATGAAGTGTTTTATTTTCAAATGACTCATGTATCATAATCACAAATTTTAGCCAAAGTAGATTTGAATCTTAAATAAGATTTTCCTCATAACATGACAATTCAAATAGAGATTGAGCTAAGCATTAATAAATACATCATAATTGTCACATGGTAGGATAGTTTGGATGATACTAAGTTAAGCATAAATACGCATATGTATGGTATGAAAATTAAAATAATAACTTAAGAATTTCATCTTCCCCTTCTTTTTAAAAAAAAATTTCGACAGCCTCCCGGTGTCATCCCCGCATATGGGGGCTACTACGGGGAACTAGACCTTCCCACCATGCCAAGAAAGGTGTGCATGGTAGGTGTCGTGAGACACCATGGCCGAAAGTTTATTTGCCCACTACGCCAAGAAAGGCGTGCATAGGTTAGCACAGCATAGTATTTTTTACCACGTTGGAATAACGTGAGCAAGTACTTATATCATAACAAGTTTTCCTACCACGTTGGAGCAACGTGAACAGGTACTTATAGCAATAGATTTTCCTGCCATGTTGGAATAATGTGAAAAGGTACTTATCACAAGTTTTCTCGCATTGGAGCAATGTGAACAGGTACTTATAGCAACATATTTCCCTGCCACGTTGGAACAACGTGAACAAGTACTTATCACAGCATATTTTTTGCCACGTTGGAACAACGTGAACAGGTACTATAGCAACAAATTTTCCTACCACATTGGAACAACATGAACAGGTAGTTATCACAGCATATTTCTCTACCACGTTGGGTGAATAGGTACTTATAGCAATAGATTTCCCAGCTATGTTGGAACAACGTAAATAGGTACTTATCACAAGTTTCCCCGCCGCATTAGAATAATGTGAATGAGTACTTACAGTACAAAGCAATTTAACAAATTTGTATTCACATGTGCATGAAATTAAAATATAATTGATACCCCCCTTGTTATAGCACCATTTTCATCACCATTTCACCTGAATTTTGCATTTGGAATATTCAAATAGCAAGATGTAACATAAAATCTAGATCATATGTGAGTATCATTTCATCCTTCTCATTTTGAATATAAAAGAGGAAATATAATTAGTAACTAGTACAAAGAAGTGAGCAACAATCTTTAGAATTTGATTCTCTTTTGCATAGCAATCCAAAGGGGACATATGCAATGAATGAATATATATATATATATATATATAAGGATTTAAAAATCTCTTTGTATAATATTGCCCCTTTCAATCTGTAATGAATAAATCATGCAAATACTTGATATTAAAGTGACACATCAAATCCATTTACTTGAGGAGCTCCATATTCCCTCTTCATATCACTTTCACAAGAAAGAAACCAAAACATAAAGGGAGCCTCGCTCTTAGAAATATTCAAGTAAAAAAAATGATGTAATGGCCATACATAAGCAAGTTTACACCTTCAATAATAGGAAGAATATAACATTAAATCCTTAAAAGATTAAAACTTTACCACTTTACTTGCCATAAAAGGATTTGATTTGATATGAAAATCTGAACGGAATCCAATTCACATCATGTGAAATAATAAAGACATCCGCATTGTCTCATAAAGATGTTCAAACTCAAACAAATTTCAACTTTCCTTTTGTTGGATAATAAAAAAAAGCTTCATTTCTTTTATGGCTTTAATCTTCACCCCCATAAGGCAAGCAACCATGTTAAGCTTAATATGCATTAATCTAAAATTTCCTATTTAATTAGGTGATCATTTGCATGATAATAAGATGTCAAGTGATAGAAAGAGGCAAGTATGCAAGTGAGATCATGCTCAAAAGCCAATCATTCCCTTCATCTTCTCCTTCTAAAGTGATAGCCAAGTAAGGTTTATATCAAATAAGGCAATAAGGTTCATACCAAATAAAGCAAAAAACCATATTAAATTTGGTATCATATAAACCAAATTTCAGATTTTGTAAAATATTCATATGACCATAAAACTGAAATCCAAAATCCCATTTTTTATCTTTCCCAAATCAGCATAAATAATTACAATTATTTATTATTTTGTTAACATCCAATATGTATTATCAGGAAAATAGTCATGCATAAATAGTTACCAATCAAGCATAAGACACCAATATGCCATGTTTTAATCCTATATTTCAGCAAGCATGATGCCAATCAATACAACATTCACGGATAGAGCTCCCATGGTCATTTCACCATGCAATGCTACTTCTGGTTCGCCATCCCCAATTAAAACTACACCTTTATAAATGAGCATCACTAATGCACCATAAATACATATAGCAGTGTCTAAGACCTTACACCAATCCTCTCTTGTAAAAAAAATTAATCTTTTCATCACCCATAAATGATGCCAAGATAAATGTAAAGACTAGTATTACAGTCTATACAGCTGCTACATAAGTGGGATTTGTGTGACCAAGGCCAATAAGAAACAAGAGCTTATTACCAAAAACCCTTCTTAAGCCAAAAAAAATGATAGGAGGAGCTCGCAAGTCATTGGAGGTCAGCTTGCTCACTCGGTTGGCTATAGGAAAGACGGAGAGAAAAAGAATGACATAAGTGAAGAAGGATCACTCAATCAAAGCATAAAACCGAAGCGAAAAATTTCAGCAATCCAAAAGCAATTCATAAATCAGCATGAAATATTATATACTCATCGCTTCTTTTAGGCAAAACCTAGTTAACCCGCAAAGCAAGAAAGGAAGAGGTTGAATAAAAATGGCCTGGAACTTTCAATTGCAAAGGGAAAGGAAGAGCAGCTTGGACTCAGTTTTCTCAAGAGGGATGGACAAATGATTAGTCCGATTGTTTGGCTGCTTAAGGGAGACAGATGGTAGAGGACTTTTATTCGACTTCTACGCTACTCAGGATGGACAGGAGTCGCACGAGAGTGAGAGAGGAAGAGAGGAGACTTCGGCCAAGAACAACTAGAGAACAATCGCATGTAAGGGGGAAATAAGAAAATCACTTTTTTTTTGCCCTCGCCACCTCTCGATTTTGGGGTATTACACCTGATCGCTCATTTTGGTTGGCTGCCTAAACGACAGCCAATTAGAAATAGTAGTGGGTTATTTTGATTGGATGAGTTGAGCAGAGGATTAAGATGAGGATTAGGGAATTAAATGGCTAATAACTGCATAATTATGATTTAACGTGATAATAATACAATTATTAATATTTCGATGCCAAATAACATGAAATTATTTCTTGCACAAAACCCTGTCAATATGGATATCAATTTGAGGTTATTTTGCTATACCGAATGCAACAACGTGATTGATTTCACGATTGGAGCTCATTTAAACAACGTCAGTGATGGGTAAAATGAAATTGGGCTTAAATTGTGTGACGTCATACTTGAATCAATCAACGTTCACGTACACTTTGTCAAATCAATCGCGGAAGGCATCGTTTAATAGGTTTTGACATTTCTGTGATAATGGCATGATCAATTTCATGAACGGAGATCATTCGGAAGTCATTGGGGCTTCCTGACTTTGATATGCATAATTTCATTAAAAATTAATTTTAATTAATTGATTGGTTATTAATTAATTCAATATTTTTTCATTTAATTAATTTTAATATTTTTGATGCATTACGAAGTCGAATTTTTAAATCGAGATGATTTTGATCGAATCCGATCGTAATTAAGGGGTTTTAATCTCCAATTATGCGATGTTACTTCCCTTAATGATATTTTTTATCTTTAATGCTTTATTGCATTTGTGAATCATATGTGGATGTCAACACCTTAATTTTCCTAGAATTTATTAATGAGTTAATTAGAGAAATTATTTAATTAACCCCTAATAATCCTCTTGATATAATTATAAATAATTAAGCATATGAATAATGATTTAATCCCTTAATTGATATAATTAAGCATTTTTAAGTGAATAGGAGGTCTATGGAATGGGTTTGGGATATTTTCCCTAAGTTATTTCCTAAACCCCTTTCATCCTTAATCCAAATATAATTAAGGATTATTTCACTAATGATCTACTTAATTAATCTAATCAAATGTTCAAAACCAATCTGAAATTAACCAATCTCATTCTTGGGTAGATCCGTAGGTGTTCAAAAGTCTAAGGTAAGTTTAAGGAAATTATAATCCAACTCACATGTGTGGGAAGGTTATGAAAGTACTTAATTAAACCCTTTAGTTTAATTAATCAATAATTGTGAGCCAATTGCATTAGGCCCCTTTCTTTCTTAGGTGCATTGATGATTTAAATTTCATGTGGTTCCATATCATATGTTGGCTCATAATTGTTTAGTTAATTATGTTAAAGTAGTATAGGTAAGGGGTAAGTAATGGATTTAATTTACACATTAACCTATACAAAATATAAAATAAATCTAATTGTTCTAAAGTTAATCTAAATTGATTCACACATGGGAGAAATGGGTTAGGACCAGCAAACCCTTTCTCACAAATCATTTTCAAATCAAATTCAAAATAAAAATAAATGTCTCTTTAAGCAATTTTGATTCACTTTGAATAATCTTAACTTATAAGATTGTCCTTAGGAATTAATTATGGTGAATGAAATCATATGCTTACATCTCTTTATTTATTTCCAAGCATGTTAAATTTTGTATGTCATATGAAATCATGCATTCATATCTTTAAAAAAATCAAATTAAATAAAATGTTTCCTTTATGTCAAATTGCATGTTTTGGCTAAAGTTAAAAATATGAGTGGTTATTATCATTATTAAACCAAAATTTATTTTCAAAACCTATAAATCAAATTGAAGGTATGCTACTCATAAATACTTATAAGCTTGCATGTGATTATAACATAAGATGTATTTTGTGTGACATAAGCTTCCATGTGATTTGCAAAGTGTATAGTTCATTTGAAAAAAAAACATAACACTTGCTTAAATCTATTCCTATTCATTTCCATGTTATGACTTAAGAAAGATTTTCACATTTACACATATAAATTGCACAACCAAATCAAATAAAAAAAATCTTTTCCATGAGTCTTC
The DNA here is from genome assembly GCA_021442155.1 of Cymbidium sinense. Lineage (NCBI taxonomy): Eukaryota > Viridiplantae > Streptophyta > Magnoliopsida > Asparagales > Orchidaceae > Cymbidium > Cymbidium sinense. The sequence continues at coordinate 155,418,406 of CM038221.1, forward strand.
ATCCATTTACTTTCCTTTTGTACATGCACTTGTATTTAAGAAAAGTGGTATATTAGTCTGGACATCCCGGGGTTGCGAAGGTTTAAGTAGCCCCAAGTAAATCTTGTACCTTATACCCCTGGTGTAGAAAATAATGGTGTCGTACTCACTTATGTCATTTATACATGCAAATGTGCATTTGATTAATGGATAAAGAGTCTATCTTTTCTACTTAAGAAAAATCATACATTCATCAAACATCCAAATTCTTTTAAATAACATTTCTTTGCATTCATCATTAAGGTGTGCTAATATTTGCATTGCATGTATAGCTATGTTTAGAATCATTCATATGCATGGTATACATGGTGGAAAGAAATAAATAGTTGTGTGTTATGTGATAGTAATTCACCTTAATTAATCCTAAGATGCCTTTCTTATTGAATAGGTTTATTTAGAGCAAATCTAAACTTAGGAATAATTAAAGCACATAATAAAACATTCACTAAAAAAATCACTAATGAATCTACCTTATAAAATACTTAAGGTAGGGATGAAAGAGTTCTCTTCTCTTTTCCTCTCTTTACAATACTTAGTAATTACGTGTAGGTTCATTCAAACTAAATCAAATCATCAAATAAAATTAACAAATCAACTAAACCACTTAAAATAAAATCACCGTCTAAGTTGAATCTACTCACACTTAGAAAATTTTAACCTTAAAGCCTAGCTAAGACATGCCACACAAACCTTAAATGGTACACATATTATGTTAAGTCACAATTTATAGCTCTATGTTAGGGTGGTGCATGGTTTGATGCCTAATTTTATTTTATGATGTAATGTTTTTAGACTAGATGGTAGGGTGTATGTGCGTAAACTGGATGGTAGGGTGATCTTATCTTAATTATGTCTTTTATAGGGATTGTGCTTAAGGGGCGTTGTAATAAAAATATAAATACTTTTTCTATGCAGGTTGTTTATGCCACTAAGCATAATCCAAATTAGGACAGGTGGACAAGGTTACCCATGTGTGGGGTGCTAAGTCTAAATTATTTTTATATATGCTTGAGTTGTGTGGTATGTTTAGTTAATCTCTGTTTTGCAGGTTTAGTTAAATTTATCTTTCTTATTTTCATGTAATTTTATAATTAGGATTTGGAATGAATATTATGGGAGATTACGATGAACATTGGTCATAAGACCAAGTTTTGTGCACCATGTGAAGCTTTGTAGCAAACTACATCCCAACCAACCACAAGAAGGAAGAAAAGAAAGAAATGAAGAAATGAAGAAAGAAAAATGAAGATTGAAGACCCCCATAACATAAATTCCTTCTAAATTATAATTATTCATTTGTAATCCGGGTTGTATAAGGGTTGAGCTTGGCTACCCATTTTTCTTTTTAGATTTATGCAATGGAGCCCAACCACATCGGCCTCTTCTTCTTTTGTACTAGCTTTATAAAATTATTTGATGTTTGTTTAGCCTATGCATTAAGATGGCATGATTTTCCCTAGTTTCTTCAATGTTTGATGAATGGCCTGGATGCGATTAGGCTATTAGAGAAAAGTAAATTTTCCATCCAATTAATCAACTCAAAATTAAAAATTAAATAACTTATAACCTCATCTAAAGCCTAGGACATAAATCAAGATAATAAAAGATTTAGCACCCCTTAGTTGGATGTTGTATGTCTCACATCATGCATAAAAATCATCTTGCTTCACTCTTGCTTATGGAGGGCTTCCACCTTTGCCAGAGAACATGGCTTGACCTTTGAGAGCCATGGTGGAAACACACCTCATTCTTGCTGATTTTGGCTCATAACCAATTTTTTATGCATTAGGCATATGAATCTCATAGCCTGTGTTAAATAAATTATCCAAAAATCAAAATAAAACTTAACAAAATTTTCATTAGATTAAGCCATTATTCATGCCCTTCATAATCTAATTTCTTAGGGAGTGTGTTTAAGGACTTAATCTCCTTTCTAAATAAAAACTGCCTAGCTATCTTACAAAAGTATAAGACTTGCCTATATTTATTTAAAATCACAGGAGGAGTTAGTTGGTGGCCACCCCTAGGCGATTGTAAGTCCAACAGTCGAGTGGTTTATCCCCTCTTATGGAGGTAAGTCATATACTCATTTTTTCCTTAGATTTAGGTCGTGTCTTAGCCCTCACCAAAGCTCCCTAGATTTAGGATCTGAGATTATTGTTTCCTTTTGCGGGATACAAGCATAAATCCTAACATCTTAGGCATTTTCACGATCTTGTGCTGTGGATTTGTAAGCCCTAAATTTCTAATAAAAATTCAACTCAAAAAAAAATTCTCCTTAATTTCAAAAATGTAAAGCCTAACCATAGGATAGTATAGGATGCTTATTAAGTTTTCTAGTATCATAAGCATCCCCTACTCATCTCCTTTCGATTTCGATAATAACTCTTTTCTCCTGATCAATCCCACTTGATCTTCTAAAAATAACTAATTGATTGATAGTCCTATCTTTGAAATCTTTGGAGACAATGATCATATACCTTAATCAAGAGTATTCCTAAGGAATCTCATTCTTTAAAATGTAATTAACTATGGGGGTTTACCTCTATAAGGAACTTAACAAACCTGGTTTAAAATAAACCCTACTTTACTTTTTCATGTAAAGTAAGTAAAGGATCTCTGGTACATTAGAAGACCCATCGTCCTTAGGAGTCCTTATTAGGTGATTAGGTCTATTGTAGGATGGTGACTTTTATCTTTTGAGATAGTATACTATTCCTCAATATTATACCTGATCACCCTAACAAGAATATCTGTGAATCTACATAGTGTCTCAACACAAAGATATTTTATTTTTCATATCTCTCCCCCAAAAATGGGAAGAGGTTTGAGAAATAAAAAATTATTCATTACTCTCTCCAATTTCTATAAATAAGGCCAAGAGGGGGTCTTACATTTCATTCCATTTGTTTGAGGAGTAGGAGTGTTTGAAAGAGAAAGGTTAATTTTTTTAGTGGGCTTTTAATTCCGCTTAGATAAATCTTGTAAGTGCTTTTACCCATTTTTTTTTATTTAATATTTTACTTTTGTATTCATTGTATGTTCTTTTCCCTCCACTCTTTTTCTTCTTATTTGATGCTTTTTAGTTTGAATTTATCTTTAGGTTTCTATATTTAGCATTCTTAAGCCAGTTCTTTTTATTCTCCTATTTTTTTTCTAAATTAAAATATTTGATAAAATTTCAGCAGCATTTCAGCTTGATGGAGCTACATCTAACATATGTTGGCTTACTCGGTATGCCCTAATGAGTGTAGCGAGTGGTGTCTTGTGACACTACAACTAATTTTTCATCTTATCACACCCTAATGAGCGCAACGAGGCCTTCGAACTTGCAAAGGGACAAACATACACACACACACACACACACACACACACACACACACACATTCAAATATTTATCACACATGTTCAAACTCATTTTTTGCGCCCTTGCAATGATCGACAAGGAGATGGAGATGGAGATGCTAGAAACCAAGAGAAGAACCTGCCTAATGATGATGTTCCTCTCTGGCTGTAGCAAAAGGAAAATTCAAAAGGAGATAGAAAGGGAGATACCAAAAATTGATAGAAGAACCTGCCTAATAACAGTGTTCCTCTCCAGTTGCTGCAAAAAAGAGTTGGAAGGAGACGAAAAGGGAGATGCAAAACGAGAAGAACACTTCTTTCAGTGTTCCTCTCGGGTCATAAAAGGAATAAGAAATTTTGAATTGGGATAAAATAAGATTAAATGGGGAGAGATTTTCAATTTGAAGAAGTGAGGGAATTTTTGAATTGAGGAAATGAGGGAAAATCAGGGAAAGAAGAAGAAAGAAATGAGGAAAAATTATGGAATTTTCGGATTGAGGAAATGAGAGAATTTGGAAGGGAATTTTTGATTTTGGTCTTATGAGGAGAAGAAGGGGAAGGAAGAAGTGAGAAGAAATGGAGAAGGTAGAAGAAGGAAGGGAAGAAGAAGAAGAATGAGGAAACCTACCTTGATTGTGGTTGGACAAGAGAGAAAAATGAGAGAGAGAGAGAGAGAGAGAGAGAGAGAGGTCTTGCATTTTTAGTTTTGACGAGGGAAGTGGGAGACTGAGTTTGAAGTACCCTCCTTTCAGTTTTTTGTGGTTTTGAGGGAGGATCTGATCATCTTGCGTCAGAACGATTGAAGGAGGGGGAACTGTTTCATGCGTGAAGGGGAGCCGAAGGCCTTCGGCTGAGATGAGCCTCCTTCGACTGTGGAGAGAGTTCGATCACATGAGAGAGATCATGATTTCATGTGTGAAGAAGGAGGTCAAACCATGCGAGCCATGCGTGAAGAGGTTGAGCCAAACCGGTTAGGGGAATTTAGGGCATTAGGATTAGATTAGGGCTTTTTTATTAATCAATCTTAATGTCAAATTCACATTGTTAAAATCACATATATATATATATATATATATATATATATATATATATATATATATATATATATATATATATATATATATATATATATATATATCTTAACTTATTCTGATCTTCTAAACAACGGCACAATCTGTTTTACAATCGGAGGCCGTTTGGTTCAAGTCGGCATTAAATTGAGTCAACTTTAGCTCGAAATGCGCATCATCATTTTTGACCTCTTGATTTTCATGCAGACTTATCCAAATTGAGTATAAATAGTCTTGCCTGATAGATTTTGATATTTTAAAACTAACGAGATAATCAATTTCGAGAACGGAGGTCATTTGGTTTATCTTGATACCTCCTAACCTCGATATATGTGTTAGCATATTGACAGCTCGATCGCTTAATCGATTATTCTTTAGATAATGCAATATTTATATTTTGACCAATTTCAATGTATTAAATGTGATGACAAAGTTTGTTCATTGATCGGAGGTCATTTGAACTGATTTTGTCAATGTTTGGCACATCTCAGCTCTGATGTGTGCTCTAAAGTATTTGAAATCTATTGAATTTGACTTGTGGGCTTGACATCGACTTATGACACATATATGGAGGTCAACAATTCTGTAACAACAACCCTTCTAAAGTTGTTTTGAATTTATTCTATAACTACATAAATGTAGAAGGAATGACACTAAATTGTGTGCCAATGTAATCTCAACACATCATAGCTGAGACCTATCAACTTGTAAAGAATAGCAAAACAAAGAGCAAGGGGTCGCCAAAAGGAATAATGATTTAATAGAACTAGATGCAAGTAGAGCATAAATCTGGATTATGAAAACAATTCTTAGAAAATTCAACTTGTGAAATGGAATGGAAGCCAGTTGGAGAGGGTTGGGAGCTACTCAATTGCTGAGGTTGAGAGTCATCACTATGTTGACGAACATAATTCCTAGATGTGAGTTACATGGATGAAAAGAAAAAGACCAGCTAATTGGAGAGAAACAACTTTGTGCGAGATCAAGGAAGTGGGCAAGAGCATGCATGATGGGTTAATCTTAGGGAATGGAAATGGCTAGAATCGTTACAGAGTCATAAAACTGCTCACAACTCTCGCCTCACGCTCGTCTCTAGCACCCCTTAGCAAACGACATCTCATGATAGGGTTACAGAGTGGTAAAATATAGTTATTAAAGGGTTTTAGGTGGTATGGCTATAAATTAAAAGTTTGAGGTTTTAGATAAGAAAATAAGAAGGTTTTGAGTGGTACATATGTAAATCCCCAATAAATATAAAGATGTTATATGGCATATCAAAGAAGCTCTTCAAAATATGATCTCATTCTCACCATGGAAGAGGGGGGAGCAAGGAGCTATGCTTAAGAGTTGAAAATTAGCCATAACCAACATCCATCATTAATCATCACTAGTAGCTGTTATCGCTAGTCCTTACAACCCGACCACCACAATAAAACTATTATACTCTTATTTTTATATTATTGTTACCTAACCTTTGTATAACTAACAACTTTGTAATCACATCTTCTCCAATCATAGAGAAGAGTAAAATAATGTAACATCATCTACATAGTGGATTATTTTGATTAGGCTGCACTCTATGATTTTTTTTCTCTTTCTAACTATTTTCACATAAAAATTCTAGTGTATTTTGTATTCTTCTCTATTTTACATGTGCTAGATTTATGTATAAACCTAAGACCTAAAATTTATACTCTACTACTGTAAATCTTCTAGCATGCAATAATAATAATGATAACACTCTCCTTGTGATTGAGCTTTTGAAGAATTTTAATATAAAATATTTTCTAAATATTTTATTAACATAGATCTCAAAAAATTTTTGATGGTGTTAATCATGAAATACTACTTAAAAGTTTGTTTCAGTTAAGTTCTTCAAATTTCTTTGATAATTAGATCTATACTTACATTAATGATATCACATTCTAGTTTATCATTAATGTTGAGCTCAAAGGATACTTTCACTCTATTTTTAGCATTTGGGGAGGTTATCTATTAATATTTCTCTTTAATGTGGTTATAGATTCTTTTTTGTATTCTCAAGGGTAAATGTGATAGCAATGCTTTCAGAGCAACCACCAATAGTAATGTTAAGGTATATCACTCAATTTATAATAATTTTTTTCTTATATTTAAAAAGCTAAGATGTATTATATTACCTATCTTAAATCTACTCTACAAGTCTTTATTATAACAATTGGCCTAAATATTAACTATAATAAGTTTGTCTTAGATTTCTCAAAAGTTGTGAACCACTCAACTCAATGGTTCAGTGATATTATAGATAATAAGTACTTGTAAACCTCTACCTTATATTACATTACTCTTTTCTCTTCCAAGGTAAAAACAAATGACTATATGAAAAACTTAAAGTGGTGATCAGGTCATTACTTTGGGATAGAAATATAATATACTCTCTTTTGTTGGCAAGTTGTAATTTATTTGATCCACCATTAGAGCTATCATAAGTATTGGCTTGATCTAGAATGCTTCCTAAAGGCATTTCAAAGAAGTTCTCTAATTTGGCTTCTAATTTTCTACACCTTATTCTAGGGGCAATTAGTTAAGTAACATCTTATGGCTCACTAGTACCTTGCTTAAGGATAAAGATGATTTAGGATTTCCATCCTTTGACATCATAAACACTTCATGTAAATTTAAGATGATTTGACAAGTTTATAATATCAACTCCCTCATATATGGGAGAAATTATTATGTATGGAGTCTGGACGTAGAGCTACATCCATATTTCCACTATGTTCTAGTGTACATAGTGTATATACACTAATTTTTTTAGGGTTTATTAGGTATTTCACACACTTTTAACTCCTATACATAGTGTGTGTACATAAGTATTTTAAGCGCAATCAAAAAATTAAAAAATAGGTAATTTTTTGGCTTTTTTAAAAAATTTTAATTGGGTTTAAGATGCTTATGTACACATAATGTGTATAGGTGTTAAAAGTGTTTAAAATACCCCCTAAACTCTAAGAAAAAATTGTACATAATGAAAATCAGGATGTACTTCTACATCCGGACTTCGCACGTAATAATCCTCCTTATCTGGTGTGATAATTATTATAGCTCTATTTAAAATAAATGATCTTAAAGGATATCTATTTTGGAAATTTCTTCTAATCATTTCAACAAAAATGCAAAAAATAGATTTCTTTCAAATTAACATCAATAGCCCTCTATCTTTTTTTCATGATCATTGACTTAATGATTTGTCCCATTTTTGATGTCAAAATATGTGCTTTTATTGAGAAAGTATGTTAATCTCAATTTTTCTTATTTATGATAGCAGAGATAATTATTTCAGGATATATACAATGTCAACATCTTATGCTCTACTATTAACTATTGTTGGAATGGCTAATATTTTTAAATTCATGGATGATTATTATTTACTTCACACTTATGTTCTTTTAAGTTCACTTATTTTAATTAGATGATACAAATTTATGAGTTGAAACTTATTATACTTTAACTGAGTGAGGAATATCTATTAACCGCTCATGTGTTCTCTACAAAAACTAATTAGGAATCTAATTCACAACAATTTTATGATTGCTTGTTACTATAATTTTGCTGAAAAATTTGTCCCCTTTAGCTCCTTTTTTATTTATATGTGTCCTTTTAGTAAGTTTTGATTCATGTTAAGCCTTTCTTTACAAATATCAAGAAGGATTTACCTACTTGCCATTTAAATCACTTACTACATCTAGTTAGAGAGAAATAGTGTCATTTTTTGAGAAGGTGATTCTAATTTTGATAATCTAAGGAAAAAAAAAGTTATATTTTCTATACATATCAAAAGTAGGAAGATGAAATTTAAGTATGAGCTACTTAAAGAGTATATTGTCTTTTTAATTTTGATGATTTTGATTTGATTTTTGGGATTTTAGCTAGTTATGATGTTATATTGATTTTTGGTTTGTAATTTTTTGAGGTATATTGTGTTGCTAAAGAGTTGTCTTTTTTTTTAAAGAGGAGGTTGCATTGTGCTTCTTATACATATTCTTAGTTTAGTCTTTTTTTTCCTTGTAATATCTTATATTGGATCAACTATAAATTGATTATATTTAACTTTCTTTGATTAATGATATTTGTTGGACATGGCTCTCAACTTAAAAAAAACTGTAAAAATCCTAAATATTATTAAATTCATCATTTAATTGGATGCAATTAGATATTAATGTTAATTTTAAATTTTAGAGTTGTTCACTAAATTCTTCAAAAAAAAAAAAAGATTTAGAAATTTGATTAGGATTGCAAATGAACCAAGCTTTCGACAAGCTGCTTGTGGCTTGGATCTATTAGAGCTCATTCATAATCATTTGATTAACTAATCAAACGAGTTTGAACACTTTTTTAAATACTCGATTGTTATATGAACAAGCTTGAATAACTTATCGTTCAGTTCATTTATGTTCATGAACAATATCATTTAAAGCTCATAAATAAGCTTTAAGGAGTTTGATTACAGCTCAATTATAGCTCAATTAAGGCTTATTTGTAAATAATATTATTCAAAAAAAATTTTAAAACTTAATAATCTTTATTCATGTATATTTCTCAACAAAGTGCTTGTGAACAAGCCTGATTAAGGCTTAATTAAAGCTTATTTATTTCATTAAATGAGTTGCTCATTAACAAAGCTCAATGATCCAATTTGAACAAAGCTCGTGAACAAACTCGAATCGAGCTCGAGCTCAATAATAATAACAAGCTCAAACTTACACCATCCTAAATCGAGGTTGAGCTTGATAATGGTAAATAAGCTTGAACTCGAATACACGCATGCTCGACTGGGCTCAATCGTTTGTAGCCCTAAATTTGATTATTATTTTTTTAAATATATTTTATTTGCATGTAACCAAATGAACATTTGAAAATGAAAGGTTTTGTTCTGCTAATTATGAGATTTAAGTAGTTTTTTCCAATGTTGGTGTTAATTTTAGTGCCCAATTTATTGATTTTTATTTAAAAAATATAATTATTAATATAATTCTTTAGGATAAATATAAAGAAAAAAATTAACTATAAAATACATAAGAAAAATTCTATAATATATCCTTTAAAGATGCAAATTAATATAATGTTTGAAACATATGAAGATAAAAATAAATTTTTCTAGCCCAGATCTCATGTCAAATCATCAAAAAAATTTAATCGGAAGCGTACATGAATCTATGGAAGAGCTAATGCAGGATTTTGGCCTTTCACTTCTAAAGGGGTGTTTTTGAGTGAGAGAGAGAGAGAGAGCCTTCTCTTCACTCAAGATGGGATATGAGTAAAATGAGAATCTCACCCTTTAGAATGGGGATCATGATCATATTTATACTTGAGTGTATTTATTTTATTTCTGAAATAAAATAAAATACATGGTCTCTACACATGATCATTTCATACAAAATTAATAAGATGTCTCAAAAGTCTAAAATTAATTAATTTTTATTTGATCACAAAATTAATATGCTTAAAAAATAAGATAGTGCATAATATATAATTAAATTCACATGTGAGCCCACATTCAAAAATTCTCAATAATCTCCCACTTGGGCCACATATATATTGCTTGATAATTATACATTATTAAATACTTCAAGAGCTCAATATTTGCTATCTTCAAAGAGAAATATTTTTAGACAATCTAGTGCATTAATAATATTGACATAGAATTAAAGTGATCATTATTATATTATTTCTATAACAAGACCCATCAGTGATCACTAAATCAATATGAACATAGATTAAGTATGGATGTGTAGCATAAAAATTTTATATAATGTGATCATATATCATATATATTTCCAACTGGTCTTATATTATAACTCAAAAGAGTTATAAATATAGTTTCATTTATTTATGTTAAACTGTAATTAAAACTACATAACTTTATTTCAGAGTTTTCAACTGTAAGATAATAACAATACTTTTTTCTGATCAAAAAAATATATTTACAATCATTAAACATCATAAGTAAACTCCCACTATGCTAGCATATCATCAAAGTAAACCACTCTCATACGAGCCACATGAAATACTTTAGGTGATAAACCTTTTGTAAGTGTATCTGTAATCATAAAATTTATACTAGTATGTTCAATAGATACTTGAGAACTCTGAACTCTTTCTTTTACAATAAGAAACTTTATGTCAAAATACTTTGATTTTGATAAACTCTTGTTGTTCTTTGAATACAACTCAGCGGCTCTATTATCACAATTTATTTTTAATGGTCTCTTTATTCTATCAAAAATATTTTGCCCAGTGATAAAATTTCATAGCCATATTTCTTGATTTGATGACTCATAACAAGCTATAAATTATTCTTCCATAGTGAAAGAAGCTATAAGTGATTGTTTAGCATTTTTCTAAGATATAGCTCCTCCGACTAATAAGAAAATATAACCTGAAGTGGATCTTCTACTATCGAAACAACTAGCAAAATCAGGATCGGAGTACCCCATGATCTCCAATATGTGAGCATAAAGCCTTTTGTTCTTTTAGCTACCGCATAACCCATTTACTGCTTTCCAATGATCCATTCCTGGGTTACTTAAATATCTGCCAAGTATTCTAACAATGTATGCAATATCCGGACACGTACAAACTTGAGCATACATAAGACTCCCTACTGCATATGCATAAGGAATCTTTTCCATCTTTTTCTTTTCAAATTCATTTCTTGGACATTGAAGCAAATTGAATTTATCACCTTTAGCAATAGGTGTACCTCTTGGTGTACAATCTTTCATGCCAAATCTACTAAGCACTTTATCAATATACGTCTTTTTGTGATAAATCAAGTATATCACGAGAACGATCTCGATGAATTTGTATACTCAACTTAAAAGATGCATTCTTAATATCTTTAATTTCAAATTTATTTGAAAGAAATTTCTTGGTTTCATGCAAAAGGCCTATATCACTACTTGTCAGTAGAATATCATCAACATATAACACTAGGATGATGAATTTACTCTCACTTATTTTTGTGAGAAATGCATTAATCAATAGTATTTTCTTTAAAATCAAAAGAAGTAATCACTTGATCAAATTTCTTATATCATTGATGAAAATCTTGCTTTAAACCATAGATGAATTTCTATAATTTGCATACATGTGTTTTGAATTAGAAGATTGAAAATTTTTTGGTTATACCATATATATAGTTTCTTCAATATCCATTGAGAAATGTAGTATTTACATCCATCTGATATAATTCTAAATCATAATGAGCTACTAGTGTCATAATGATTCTAAAAGAGTCTTTCAAAGAAACTGGAGAGAAAGCCTCCTTATAATCAATACCTTTTCTTTTGAGTGAAACCTTTAGCGACTATACATGCTTTATATCTTTCGACATTGCCTTTTGAATCCCATTTGGTTTTAAAATTTAATTTACAACCAATGGGTTTTACTAATTTAGGAAATTCGACAAGATCCCAAATTTGTCTTTCATTGATTTCATCTCATCCTCAATGATTTCTACCCATTTATGAGAGTTAACACTTTATTTGACTTGACTAAAAGATATTGAATCACTTTCCAATCTAATGTCAAACTCATGTTCTTAGAGATACATAACATAATCATCTGAAATTGTTAATCTTCTCTCCCTAGTGGATTTTCTTAATGGCACTTCAATTTGATGTTGTTGTGATTCCTTAGTATGAGTGAGAGTTAACTCAATAATATTTTGATTATCCATATTTGCAACTTGAATAAGATCGGGTAAAATTATCTGATCATTTTCTATTGTAACTATAGGAAGAGTAATAGATTGCTCTTCAAATATTAAATTTATATGTTTATTACTCCCATCATATTCAACTTCCTCAATAAATATAGCATTACTCGTCTCAAAAAAGGATTTGAAGAATCATAAAACTTAAAACCCTTCGACCTTTTTGAGTATCCAACAAAATAGCACTTTATTGTTCTTGAGTCCAATTTTCTTTCATTAGGCTTATATGGCCTAGCTTCAGTTGGACATCCATAGACATGAAGATACCTAATACTAGGCTTCTTCCCAATCCATAATTTATATGGGGTTTTAGCTACTGCTTTTCTTGGAACTCTATTAAGGATGTAAACTGTAGTCTTTAAGGCTTCTCCCCAAAGTGATTCTCGTAAGGAAGAATATTTTATCATACTTATAACCATATTTATAAGGGTTTGATTTTGTCTCTCAGCTACACCATTTTGACTTTGAGTCCTTGGTATGGTGTATTGAGGAATAATGCTACATTCTGCTAAATATTTGGCAAAAGGGCCTGGACGTTGTTCACCTGATCCATCATATTTGTCATAGTATTCACCAACACGATCAAATTTGACAGCTTTTATTTTCTTTCCACATTGATTTTCAACTTCAGCCTTAAAAATTTTGAATATGTCCAGTGATTGTGACTTCTCATAAATCAAGTATAAGTACTTATAACGAGAATAATCGTCTATGAAATTAATGAAATACTATTGGCCATTCCAAGTAGTTGTAGGGAATGAACCATAAATATCAGTATGAATTAATTTCAAGACGTTTATACTCCTATTAGCATCAACTTTCTTGATATTTATTTATTTTCTCTTGATACATTCTATACATAGTTTATCATCTTAAAAATCAAGAGAATCAAAAATTCCTTCTGGCACAAGTCTTTCAATTCTATATTTAAAAATATGCCCTAAATGCTTGTGTCATAACATATATGAATTCTCATTCATTAATTTTCATTTTGTATCAAAATTACTTGCATGCAAGTTTTCATTAATTTGTGAAGCAGAAATGTCTAATTTATATAGATTATCAGTCAAAGAATCAGTACTAGTAATATTTGAATACTGAAAGATGCCAAATTTTTTATTTCCAAATGAACAAGAATAATCAGATTTGTCTAAACAAGAAATATAAATTAAATTTCGTCTAAATAACGGCACATAAAAAGTCTCATGTAAATTAAAAATACAACTAGATTCTAGATATAATCTATATAAACATATTGCTTCAATAGAAACTTTATTATCATTTCTTACATAGATAAATCTTTCATCATCAATTGGCATTTTTCTCCTTAGACAACCCTGCTTAGTCACACTTATGTGAGTAGTTGCACCTGTATCTATCCACCAAGTGTGATTTGGTACTAAGGATAAGTTAACTTCAAAACAAACAAAGTTGGGAAGTTTTCACTTTTTTTCTAGCTAATTTGCATACTTGGGACAATCCTTCTTCACATGATCAACATTCTTGCAAAAGAAACAAGTAATAGCATTATCCTATTTCTGTTGCACCTTATGCTGTGAAGTCATTTGTCAGCAGCTCATTTGCCTTTATAAGTCATTTTTCTTTTAGTAACAATGCCACGATAAGAAGTAGCTAAGTGAGCACTTTCTATTTTGTCATATTTCAATCTATCTTCCTCTTGCACATATTGAGCAATGAACTCATTAAGAGTCCATTTTTTCTTTTGAGTATTATAACTTATCTTAAAAGAATTAAATTGTGAAGAAAGAGAGCTCAAAACTAAGTGCACAAGAATGTCATCAGATTTCTCTAATTTTAGTGCTCTCAGTCTAGTGACAAAATTAGACATTTTAATAATGTACTCCCTTATGTTTTCATTATCTTTATACTACATTGAAACAAGTTTACTAAGAATAGTACTCGCTTCGATATTTTTAGAACTAACGAAACAGTCTGCTATTTGGCTGAGAAACTTTTTAGCATATTTCCTTTCAGGTGGTGCACCTCTTATGATTTCTGGAATGGAATGCTTCATGATCATAAGACTCATGCGGTTAGAACGCTCTCACTTTTCAAAGTTAACCCTTTTATTCATTAGTGTTTTATGCAGTAAGGGCAGGAGGACGTTCAGTCCGGATCACATAGTCAAGATCTATACACTCAAAACCAATGGTGATATGCTCTTTCCATTTCTTAAAGTTAGTGTCATTGAGCACTGGAATGTTATTCAAATTGGCAGATATAAAAGAAACATTAACTAAAAAGAATAAAAATAATACTCACAATTAACAATATTGTCATTTCCATATGCATATACAATGCAAAATATCAATAAAATATATGCTTGAAATAAAATGTTTAATATAATGGGCACATATATTATACCTAACACAACATTGAAATTTAATCTTTGGATATAAATAACAATTTTTAAATGGTACTCTTAAAATTACAGTTAATAAATATTGATAATAAATTTTATCAATGATATGCATATCTTTAGATGATCATATTATATATATGATTGCTATAAATTTATCACATATTTATAACTGTACAAAATATAATCAAAAAATAATCTTCCTTTAGGCCGATTATTTTTCGCATAGATTTAAATATAATCCTTATATAATATTCATATATTTCAAAACTAAATAATTTGATATAATAGAGGTCACTTTGATGACATAATATTTCAATTTAAATTAATTTTTAAATAACAAATATCAACTATATTATTCTAGCAATTATTTCAATTTATATAAACTTAAAATATTTAAATAAATAATAATAATATAAACTTTAATTTAAACTACTTATACATAAACGTTTAACAATATATAATAAATGTTTCTGAACTCATACATTTTTATAAATTATAAACAGTAAGTGTAATTATTACATTTACTTAACAATTATTCCGTTTGGAATTAATTGCTTTATAGTTGTGAGCTGTAGGTGAAGTGAACCTACAGTAAAATGTTTCTAATAATGCAACAACAAAATATGAAACGACAAGAAGATTTTTTTTTCTTAATTATTTAATATAGAACAAAACGTTTACAGCAAAATGAAATGTTTATAATATGAAACGACATTTCAGATTTTTTTTATGTTAAAAAGAATATGAAAATTCTTAGAATTACGTTTGTTAGAAATTGATTCATTCATTTAATTAATTCCAAACAAAATTCCTAACATAAGGACAAACTTAATTCATCTTATAGAGAAATCACATATTAATATAATCAACTCGAAATTCTTCATTTTCTTAAATAATGATAATAATTCACAGTACTTATCTTTTATATGGCTTTACATAATCTACGAACCCAGTGAAAATTTTTTCTTATTGCTATTAAAAAAAATAATCATAGATAAAACACATTTGACTCAAAGTCATATGCCTAAATATGAATTTTATTTTATTTTAAATTAAGATCACAATCACGAGAATAAATATATTGATCACATAAAAATTAAAATGTGATTAAAGTATAAAACAAATTTAGCTATATTATTTTACTACAAAAATCAACAATAAAAAATCATCTAAAAGATATCGATATTTCATGCACATGACCAAATTATTTGCTCAAAAAAATTTGAATCATGTGCTTTGATCTAAAGTTTTCAAATACTCAATATAAAATATTAAGTGAAAAAATCATTTCTCAACGATTCAACATAATAACTGCTATGATACCACTTATTGGAAACATATAAAGATAAAAATAAATTTATTTAGCCCGGATCTGATGTCAAATCATCAAGAAGATTTAATGGGAAGCGTACATAAATCCATGGAAGAGAAATTTAGATTTTGGCGAGAGAGAGAGAGAGAGAGAGAGAGTCTTCCTTTCACCATGAGATATGAGTAAAATGAAACTCACTTTTAGAATGGGATGACCTATTTATACTTGAGTGTATTTCATTTTATTTCATCCATCATTAAAATAAATAAAATGTGGTCTAGATAATTCCATATAAAATTAATAAGATATCTCAAAAACTTAAAATTAATTAATCTTTATTTGATCACAAAATTAATAGGCTTAAAAAATAAGATAGCACATAATATATAATTAAATTCATATGTAAGCTCACATTCAAAAATTCTTAACATATACATATATAGTAATATTAGAAATTTAGTATTATGACAAAGGTTCAATTATTATGTAATTTGTTCTCACAATTTATATATGGCTTAGTAGTAATGTTAGAAGTTGAAATAATGTGTTATTCTTTTGGTGGAAGTAGGAATTTTTTTTTGACCAAAATCTCCCCAATGAGGGATACTCTCTTCTATTCATATGCTTAGTGGAGTTGACATTGGTTTGAGTTGATTGAATTCAAATTTGATTTGTTTTAAACCAGATTTGAACTCGAGTTTGAATATGATTTAAATATTGTTTAAACATAAGTTTGTATAAAGATTTAAAATTGGTTTGTGGTTCAAACAAGATACGTTGTTATGCTTTATGACATTAATGATCACATTCAAACTCATAAGATATAGCTTTATTATGGAGTAGGCATGATTCGAACACAAAACTTTGACAATAACTTTTAAGGCTCTTACCAATCAAACTTGTTGCGTGCTAGAAAACCAGTTGCGGTAGAGTGAAAGTTTACATCTTAGCCTTGTTGTGTCAAAGACACAATTATTTAAAGAGTGAACAAGAAAACTCCAAAATTTTACGTGAAAACCTCGAAAATAGGAAAAACACGCTAAGGCTCCCACTATATATTTGTTTTGGAATACAAGTTTTCCAGATGATTACATAATTATATGAGAAGGGATGACAATTGGAATCCCAAAATCGGCAATATATAGTCACATTCAGTTTGTCATTGCTGGTAGCAAATGATTGTGAACAATGTGCACGTTGAACGCCGTGGATGGAGGCCGGAAAATTGACGAGCGAGGATCGGCATGGTGACGACGGCGTGGCGATGGTTGGTAACCAACGGGTGGTGGCGTCGAATGGTAACGATTATGCTTGGAGGATTTTCAAGCTTTAGAGCTCCCTCCTCTCTCTTGCTTGGCCTCCCCTCATATGAAGAATGAGGGGCTATTTATAGATTGGAGGAGTTGCATCTTTGTAAATATGTGCAAAATCTGAACCACTCCTCTCCATCGGATGGCTCATGATGATTCCCTTGATCATATGATGCATTTTGTGTATTTGAATGCTTAAATGAAGTCAGAATTATAAGATCTAGGCCTTAGATCCGTAGTCGAAGCCTTCGATTTATTATAAACACTCCATGTTCGAGAGTTATTTAGAGATTTAACTGACATCCCAGAATTTCCAAGGATATTTTAAGCGCTTGATCTCGACCAATAACTTTGGATCGCTTGCTTTTAGCATCAAGATTCGTCGCTAGTAGTATTTTAAGTGTCATATGCTCAGTTCTATTTTGGATGATATTATCTCAATCATCCAAAAATATATATATGTCAAATACTTGAAAATAGCAAATTCTTCAATAAAATTTGAGGGTCCATTAACCATACATTTTGAGAGAACAGATCTTCATGAGAGCACAAGATTATGACTACGAAATAGATGCAAGGCCGTGGATGTATGTAGGTATGCTCGAGATTTTAGATTCTGAGTCATCAGCCCTTACGAGCTAGTGCCCGCGCGCGTGCCGTGCAAGCGGCTCACATGCTGAGGCTCTTCGGCATCGCTGACGCTCTGTGTGCTCTTGGTCAAACTTCTCTGCGGCTCTGGTCGCATGTGGGTTGTCGCCGCCAGGCAGGTAGCAGCGGGTTGGTTCTCCCTGCGTTGAGTTGTGTGCACACGGGCAGCCATGGCCGTCGATGTCTGCCAGAATCATGGGAGGCGGGCAGAGTAAAACGGTGGTTTTGACAGGCTTTTGATGATTTTTTACCCTTTTGCCTCTATAAGGGATCTATAAAAACCCCCTAGGGCCAAGGGAGAATGCACACTTCTTCAATGCTTTAGTGCTTCTCTTCTTCTTAAATGAGGGTCGTTCAGAGCCGATCAAGGCCTGTAGTTCAATGAAGAGGCTCGAGTTTTCTCTCAAAAGAGGCGTTAACTGCCCTTGTCGGACCGACCGGGTTTGGAGGCGATCAAGACCCATAGTTCATATAGTGAGGCTCCAGTTTTCCCTCGAAAAGAGCGTTATTTCGCACCTTGGGTTTGAGGTGATCAAGGCCGTAGTTCATCTGGCGAGCTCGTTTTCTCGAAGAGGCATTGACCGCACGGACCGACCGGGTTTGGAGGCGATCAAGGCTCGCAATAATCGAAGATGAGGGTTGACGGTGATGCCCGATGATGGTGGCCGACATTGGTGGTCGGCAGCGGTGATCGGTGACGGTGATCGGCGAGGATAACCAGCCGATATCAACCCATGATATATAAGCGATAATGGCCCGGTCCGGCGCGGTTATACGGCGGGTGGTCAGCCGGCAGCAACAGCGAAAATCGACGGAGAACCGCGTCAGTCAGCAAGATAATGCAACGATGGTGTTACCGTTCTGGCGATAAATGGCAGCGGTACCACACGGCTATCGCGATAAATGGCGGCAGTGGTTAGATCGGGGGTCAGTAGTGCAACCCGATGATAGCGTCAACGGTGCGAATAGCGATACTGTGGGGATGAAACGATGATATGGTACCGGCAGCAGTAGTCAGCAATACCGATAATGATTAATCAGCCGCGGCAACCAGTAGTGGCAAAACCAGCAGCAATGTAGCAGCATCATTCGATGGTTAGCGGCCGGCAAAGTGGTTAGCGGCGGCGGTGGTTAGCAGAAAGAAATAGTCAACAGATGCGCTGCGTTAGTAGTCGATGGGGATAGTAGCGATAATTGGTGATCGGCGAAAATTACCGTGATAATGCGGTGATGGCAAATAAGGCGGGAGCGATGATGAGGATTTTTGACCTATCCGAGGTTGTTTGTCAGAGTGTGACTCGATGGCGTTAACCTGTATGGAAGAGGTTGAATTGAATCCGCTGAGGATTTTGACCCATCCAAGATTGTTTATCAGAGTATTACCCGATGACGTTAACCTGTGTGGAAGAGGCCGTTGAAAGTCCACCAAGGACCTTTTGACCTATCCTAGGTTGTTTGTCAGAGTCTTTGCTCGATGACGTTAACCTATGTGGAAGAGATTGAATTAAATCCGCTGAGAATTTTTTCGAGGTTTGTCGAGTGTTACCCGATGACGTTAACCTATATGAAAGAGGTTGAATTGAATCCGCTGAGGATTTTGACCCATCCGAGGTTGTTTATCAGAGTGTTACTCGATGACGTTAATCTGTGTGGAAGAGGCTGTGGGAAGTCCACCAAGGACCTTTTGACCTATCCTAGGTTGTTTGTCAGAGTGTTTGCTCAATGATGTTAACATGTATGGAAGAGGTTGAATTGAATCCGCTGAGAATTTTTTACTAATCTGAGATTGTTTGTTAGAGTGTTACACGAAGACGTTAACCTGTGTGGAAGAGGTTGAATTGAATCGGACCCATCCGAGGTTGTTTGTCAGAGTGTTACCCGATGACGTTAACCTATATGGAAGAGGTCGAATTAAATCCACTGAGGATTTTTTACCTATCCGAGGTTGTTTGTCAGGGAGTTACATGAAGACGTTAACCTGTGTGGAAGAGGTTGAATTGAATTCACCGAGGATTTTTGACCCATCCGAGGTTGTTTGTCAGTGTTACCCGATGACGTTAATCTGTATGGAAGAGGTCGAATTGAATCCGCTGAGGATTTTTGACCTATCCGAGGTTGTTTGTCAGGGTGTTACCCAATGACGTTAACTTGTATGGAAGAGGTCATGGGAAGTCTACCAATGATCTTTTGACCTATCCTAGGTTGTTTATCAGAGTCTTTACTCAATGACGTTAACCTGTATAGAAGAGGTCGAATTGAATCCATTGAGGATTTTGACCCATCTGAGGTTGTTTGTCAGAGTGGTGGCATGATTATGCTTGGACGATTTTCAAGCTTTAGAGTTCTCTCTCTTGGCTCCCCTATGAAGAATGAGGCTATTTATAGATTAGAGTGATGTCTCAGAAATATATGCAATCCATACCATGACTCATGATGATTCCCTTGATCATATGATGTATTTTGTGTATTTGAATGCTCAAATGAAGTCAAAATTATGAGATCTTGGGCTCATTAGATCCGGCTCATCGAGACGCTCGATTTGACTATAAAACTTTACGCTTGAGAGTTATTTAGAGATTTAACTGGCATCCCAGAGTTTCCAAGGATATTTTAAGTGCTTGATCTCGACCAGTTTCAACTTCGGATCAACTTGCTTTTAACATCAAGATTTGTGCTTCGACTAGTAGTATTTTAAGTGTCATATCAGAACTACTTAGCACCTTTAACGGCAACATAAGACTAATATTGCTTCTTATAAAACGACCTAGGAGATTCTATTCACCAATATTTTGTGATGTTCAATTTTAGCCACTATCATACCTTAGTGAAATGAACGTAGACGAATTCCAACATGGCACGAGTATAATAAGAGAAATTTTAAGAAGAAATGATTAACAACTATCAAAGAAGAGCTCAAATAAATATTTTTGTTATACATTTTGTACACAAATACCCATAAGGTGACCAATTAGTTTATTGATTATCTTTCTCTCATGGCTAGGTTGTTTGTGCTTAGGCCATTCTAGAGATCTTGATTTAAGTCATAATGTGAATAATGTGAGTATTATGCTTCAATACTTAACTTTCTAAAAAAACTAATTTTAAGAAGACCAATCAAGTAGCAGCCACTTCAAGTGCTATAGGAGCGAAGCCAATCACAATAATATATTTTTAAAATATAAGCTTATATAGTATTTATATAAGTTAAATTACTATGAAAAGATTTCAAAATTTACTTATAAAATTAGAAATATATTCAAATTTATTAAATAATTTAAACTCAATTTTAAAATATTCATATGATATTAGATATTATTAGTTTTAATTCAAAAATATTTTTATATAAAAATAGGCCTTAATAGAAAAAATAATAAATAACTTTAAGTAGCTATTAAGATATTAAAAATAATATTTTTAAAATATAAAGTATGAGATTACTTAATTTAAATTATTTATGTAATATATCTTAAAAATCAAAAATTATTTTTTAGATTATATGTTAAGCAATTGCTCATTAAATTTTAATTTTTTATTAAATATATGCATTGTATATCTGGAAGAGATCTTATAAAATGAATGTAGGCAACTCGGCCGAACTGCGAATGCAAATGGGCTCTTCAACTAATGGAGAGCAAAATGGACAATTTTATAAATTGAGCCATTTTAAGGAGGCTGCTTATAAAATTTCATTTCACATGCACCGCATGGATTGTCAAAAACGATTGGATGCTACTCAAAAGGTCTTGGGAATTCACAAATTCTCCTCCTCTCCCTCCGCCTTCTCCGCTCTTCTTTTTCTTCTTGTAGTATATACGAGTTTTCTTTGTATTCTTTCATGCCATGATTTCTCCTTCTTCAGAAGTTGACCTCCTTAGAAAAACTATCTACTAAATTTATGTCCCTCCACGGTTATTTTCCTTGTCGACTTTTTTTAATTCTCGAGGTTGTAAAAAGGGTAATAAGTCGTTCTCTTGCCTTCCATTTTCTCGTTATGATTCATTATTTTTGAATGGTGTGAAAGTACTATGTTTGCTTTGATTCGTTGTATAGTTTCCGGTGCTATTGAAATGCAAACAAGTTGCTTGATGATATGCTTTTCTATGGATTTTGCCTTTCAATATGGAATTCTAACCATTTGCTCATTGTCTGTTGTTTGGCAAA
Organism: Cymbidium sinense; assembly: GCA_021442155.1. Classification (NCBI taxonomy): domain Eukaryota; kingdom Viridiplantae; phylum Streptophyta; class Magnoliopsida; order Asparagales; family Orchidaceae; genus Cymbidium; species Cymbidium sinense. The sequence continues at coordinate 155,440,430 of CM038221.1, forward strand.
GCATGGATTTTTTTTTTCTAATCAAATCATGAATAATTATGATATTACATAGCTATACTCATGCTTTGGTATCATCTAAACGAATAACAATTTGGTTTGTTTGTTGTTTGCTGATTCTTTATTTGTATTTTTACTACTAAAAATTGAGTGTATCTTAAGCGATTTTAACATCTGGAGTAGCAACAGAGACAATTAGCTCCGATGCATGGATTCATGGATATTGATCATTCTTGACAAAGCTCCTGATTTGTAGATTGTATATTCTACTTCAATATATTTAAGAGGAGTAACATTATACTCCCCAAAATATTATTGCTAAAGATTGGGATTTATCTGAAGCTTGTGGCTCAAGCTTAATGTCCTAATAGGTCACACATCCACGTAAGGCTTAGAACACAAGCTCCACTAATATCCCAAATTTTGGAATATTTTTTGTGAGTTAAGCATTCCTATTCATTTGTCACCTCATGCAATGATCAACACTGACAGATGAAGAATGAAGATTTATTAAGATGACTGAAAATAGTTGGAACGAGTCTAATGATGACTTTTTTTTTTATTTTTTTTTTGGTCACATATTTGTGTGGGATCCGAAAATTCACCGCCGACCTCTTTCGGAAAAGAAAAGAGTTGTTTAAGTGTCGGTGATAATTTCAGAAGGCAAATGAATAGTAGATAAGACACTACCCAGAGATTTCGTTTCATTTGGTGAGAACTTTTATATCTGGTTTCAGTTTCCTATGCAAGCCCCTATAGTTAATTACCCCTTCCTCGAGAGAGCACTTTCGATTAAGGCTAGTCAATGAATCGTTAAGAACGAGTATATAATTGCTGAGTGGAGCTTGAACTTATGAAATTTATTATTTTAACTTAAAACTTTTGTGGGGAACGATGATGCCCGTCAAGATCCCATGGTTATCATCCTATCGTGATCCAATTGTCGGAGGACTCGACCCCGAAAGATCCTTGTGACACATGGGTTACGTCGTCCATGGTGTCCTTGTAGACCTGGGGTGGAGTTTGTCTAAGGGGACAAATATAAGTCAACCTTAGCTAACAGAGGGCTTTTTTCCCAACCAAATACATTCTACATTTCACAGCTCAAAGAGCAAAGCCGTTGGAGAACATACTGGCCGTGGCGTAATTTAGTGTGTGCCATATCGCGCTAACCACCGTCAGGGCTCATTGTAACCGCCATTTATGTGGTGCCATATCGAAACCACGCGGACAGAGGACACTCTTACGCTTTAGAATATTTGAGTGTGAAGGTAGTTATGTATTTAATTTGACATTGCTCTTTGTGAGCAAAAGTTTTCCTAATTGTCAAAGAAACAAATGAGGGTGGATTTATTTTTTTATTTATTTTTTTTTATTTAAATAATTAATTTCATTTTTTTATTTATATTTTGTTATTTTCTTTGAATTTTGATCATTTTATGATTGATTTTAGATTTGAATATATGATCATTTATCATTGAAATTTTAATTATAATTACCCTTCTCATCATGAATATCAATTGATAGACCTTGTCTACTACTGGGTTTTTACAGAGGATCGGTCCAATTCATTATCTCAAAAGTATAATCCTTCAAACCTTGTCCACTCTAGCTTGAACATGAGGATGGGTTTGGGACTTTTCTTCCTAAGAATTTAAATTTTAGAAGCTATGTTAGTTGGTTCATATCTTGTATTATATGACTGAGTTAGCTTCTATTATTAATTTGAAATTCTTATAATATCAAATTTTTAGGTTTTCTTAACCCGGACCCGGTCCGAAGACCAAACCGGGATGACGTAGCATCTGTTCTTTTGTTTTATACCTAACTCGCACATGTCCCTATTGTTTGAACACTTCAACATACATACAAGTATATGTTCTTTTAAAATGTTGTATGGACATTAAATGTCTAGTTGAAACGTAGGTGTCAATTTGCAAGTTTAGGTTTCAATATGGCATTTTTGGGTCTTGTTAACCCGGACCCGGTCCGAAGACCAAACCGGGATGTATAACATCTGTTCTTTTGTCTTTGACTTGATTGTAATGCAAGCATGAGTTTTGATACGGGATTTTTAGGTTTTGTTAACCCGGACCCGGTCCGAAGACCCAACCGGGATATGTAGCATCTGTTCTTTTCTCTTTGACTTGATTGTAATGCAAGCATGAGTTTTGATACAGGATTTTTAGGTTTTGTTAACCCGGACCCGGTCCGAAGACCAAACCGGGAAGTTCTTTTGTATTTGAGCATTTTTAGAAGCTTATTCAAGCAAGTGTGGATCAAGAGGTCTAAGATAGATATAAGCATTTGATTGAGAATATGCTAAATAGTTCATTTAGAACAAATGACCTCTTTTAAATCACAAATGAGGAAGGATATAGGAGCTGAAATAAATCATTTGGAAGCCCATATAATCATAAGTAGGGCAATAGGCTTAAAGTGGATTTAGGCATTTGTTTTGAGCCCAAGATCACCTCCTTATGTAAACAAAATCAGCAAAGTGAAAATAATTGATTTGGAAGCCCATATGACCATATGTAGGGCAATAGGCTTAAAGTGAATTAAGGCATTTCTTTTGAGCCCAAGATAGCCTCCTTATGTAACAAAATCAGCAAACAAAAGGGGTTGAAAATAATTGATTTGGAAGCCCATATGACCATATGTAGGGCAATGGGCCTAAAATAGGCTTAGGCAATTTGATTTAGGCTAATAGCCCTCTCCCTATGTATAAAATCAGCAAGCATAGAGGAGCTGAAAATAATTGATTTAGAGGCCCATATGACCATATCGAGGGTGGGCCTAAAGTGAATTTAGGCATTTGATTTGAGCCCAAGATCACCTCCTTATGTAACAAAATCAGCATAAGAGTGAAATAAATCGATTTGGAGGCCCATATGATCATAAGTGGATGAGCCTAAAAAAAATGAATTTGGGCAATTATTTTGAGAGTGTATGAGGGCATACCACATGTCCATGCATGTGCATAGGGTTATGACAAATGGCATTAACATAGAGGACCTCCTTGCATGCATTTTATGATAAGGCACCATATGTGTCAAGATGATAGCCATAGATGAGAAAAGAGGGAGGCTAGGAAAATCTATAAATAAGAGGGGAATTCCTTATCATAAAATCCTCACACACTTCCTACTCTCATTTCTTTCCTTCTCTCCCTTGATTTCACAAGTTTGAGTTCTCTCAAGCTTGTAAGAGAGCTAAGTTATGTCATAAAGATTTGTAAGTTTTTACCCTTCTCCCTTCCTTTAGCAATTTTCCATTTTTTTGGTATTTTTATGATGGATGTCATGTCATATGATAGATTTGATTCATATGTGTTTGCTTCAAGTCTTCCCTATGTCTCATGTATGTATATAAATCATGGTGGAAATAACAAGTAAAGTAGGGGAGGTATTTATGTTTGAGCATATGTTTAATGTGTATTTCACTACATGTCAAGCTAGATAGAGTCCACTTTATATTATATTTGCCACAAATAGGATAGCTTTCATTATATAGAGATTGAAGCATAAGTATTCATATATGACATAAAGAAGCATTTTAAGCCAACATGTGAACCTAAGCATTTCATCCTTTCTTTTCTATCTACTCTCTTTTTTTTCTTTTTTTGAAAATTTCGGCAGCCTCCCGGCGTCGTCCCCGCATAGGGGCTGCTTCGGGAGACTAGGCCTTCCCACCACGCCAAGAAAGGCATGCATGGTAGGTGTCGTGAGACACCCGAAGATTTATTTGCCCACCATGCCAAGAAAGGCGTGCATGGGTTCGAACACAAGATTGCATTTCACGCTGGAACAACGTGAGCAAGTACTTATCATAATAGATTTCCCACATTGGAACAACAAACAAGAATTACTTATCAGGTTTCCACGCTGGAAACAATACTATACAAAAGCAAAATAATCAAAATTTACAACAGCCTCCCGGCTCTCCCCCCGTAGGGGTTGCCATGAGAGACTGGGCCTGCCCACCATGCCAAGAAAGGCATGCGTAGGTGTATGTCGTGAGACATCGCGGCCAAAATTTTGATAACATAGCACTTCCCTACCGTGTTGGAGAACATGGTAGGTACTTATATCACAAATTTAAAGCTCGCATTTGCATATAAATCAAAAGAAAGCTACCTGCATGTATATCTGATTAGAAGCATAATAATCAAAATTTACAATGCCTCCGCTCTCCCAGGGGGGTTGCCATGAGAGTCCCGCCCATGCCAAGAAAGGCATGCGTAGGTGTATGTCGTGAGACACCGCGGCCGAAATTTTGATAGCATAGCATTTCCCTGTTAACAAGATATCACATATGCAAGTATGCAAGAATGAAACTCATAGATAATAGCAAGTGGTATAACCAAATCCCTTTCTGTTTAATTTCATATTTCAACTTGCATATGAAAGAGGCATGATACATATATAATTCCCTTCATAGGAAATAAATTGAAGCAAAGTAGGAGCATGAAATTCATAGGAGAACAACATCATATCTCATCAAACAGCAAGCTAATTGATTTCTCCCTTAGATAAGAAAGTTTAGCAAGCTTTATACTTATCAAATAACAAAATGATTGATTCCCCCCTAAAAAAATAAATTTCAGCAAGTTTCATGCCTTTAGACAACAAGCTAATAGTTTTCCCCTTTCATAAAAATACTTACAGCATGTATCATACACATTTAGAAGCAAAATCGATTCAATTTCCCTCTAATAAAAATATTTTCAACAAGATAAATGCATAGATAACAAATTAATAGCTTTCCCCATCTTGTAGACATGAATTCAACAATTTCCTCCTTTGCAAACACCACATTTCAGCAAATAGCACACTTCAAATAACAAATTAATTATTTTCCCCCTCTCATAGAAATGATTTCAAACATCACATTTAAAACAAATCGATTTGATTTCCCAGGTATAACCAATTCCAGCAAAAATAGCATCATAACTACCCCTAGAAGATAGCATGCAACACAACATTGGGCCATACATCATCCCAAAGCAATTTTAGTAGGCTAAGCATCACATAATCCATGAATAAAGGCGATAAGAAATGAGATTTGGGCCATACATCATCTCAAATCCCTAAAGGAAACTCTTAGCATAATCCCAAGCATATGATATAGCATATTTAGCAAAAACCCTAACTTCCAAAGAAACTGAAATGCATGAGAACGAGCTTAGGGTTAGAGAGAAACAACCTAGAATTTTTTGCAAAGGGAAAGGAAGAGATAGAGTCAGGGCAGCACCTCCTCGAGCTCTAGGCTCACTGAGGATGAGACCGAGGGAGAAAATCGTGGAGAGGAGAACGATCCCTGAAGGGAAATCGTGAAGGAGCGTCGTGTGCTTCAGAGCCGAGGAGAATGAGAGGGATCATGAGAGGGAAATGTAATAAGAAGAAGCGTCGTGTCAGAGAACCAAGGAACGACCAGAGGATCGGAACGTCAAAGAAGGAAGCGTCATGTGCTTAAGAGAGGGAGAGTCGAATCAGGAGAGGAAACGCGATCACGAGAATCATCGAAGGGGAAAAATGCGTCGAATGAGAGGGTCAACGCCTCGTTTCGGCCTTTAGGGCGACGGTCTCCTCTGATTGGTCGAAGGAGCGGCGGGTTAGGTAGGGAATTAAAGGGGTTTTAAGGGATTAAGCAGCCATTAGTCCCTTTAATTATAATTTAACATTATTTTATGTGATATTAATTTATGCACTAAACCCTAGCAATATGGGTGTCAATTTAAGTTGTTTTGAGAGCATAGCAACGATCAATTTCGCATTTTGTTCGGACAACGCCGGACGGTGAAATTAGATCTAAATGCGGCGCATTCAAATTGCTCGACGCTCGCACACACTTTGTCGAATCGATCGTGGAAGGCGTCGTTTGATAGGTCTCGACGTTTCGGCCACGACGGCGTGATCAAATTCACAAACGGAGATCGTTTAGACATCGTCGAGGCTCCTCGACTTTGATATGCATAATTTCATTAAAGAATTAATTTTAATTTTTGGATCGATCATTAATTGATTCGATATTTTTCTATTTAATTAATTTTGATGTTTTCGACGCATTATGAAGTCGAATTTTCAAATCTAATCGAATTTAATTGATTTTGATCGTGATTTATGGCATTTTATCTCTATGTCATTTACTTGATTTTAAATGACACATAGTAGTAGGTCAACAAATGCCCCCCAACAAACATGGTGTGCATGGGGATGTGTTGTTTGCACTAGTTGACCTTGCGGATCTCCAAGAGATTTGCTTGGATGTCACGCTTAAGTTGTAGTTTCTACAACTCTCGATAATACCTGATTGTTGCCCGCTGATAGAAGTGAGTATAACTCTCAACTTGGGAAAAATTTGAATTTTATCGGTTCGACTGCAATAACTCATTGAACCGGTATTTGTTGTCATTAGTCCAATGCTTTGTGCTTGAGCGGACTAGATGAAGGAGATGCTTTGACTTGTCAACATCAACTTGTCAAGAGAATTTAGAATGTCTTCGGTCCTTGGCTTTTGTGCTTTAACGGACTTATTGAAGACTTTCTTCTGAGAGTTTGAAAATTTGTATTTTCCTCCTGTCCTGGCCTTGTGCCTTAGCGGACTTAATGGAATTGATGATTTGTTGCTGAGGTGAGAACATCTTCGGTCCTGTGCTTTGACGGACTTGTTGAAGATTTCATCTTTTCCTTTGGGGATTTGCATTTTCCTCCTGTCCTGGCTTTATGCCTTAACGGACTTAATGGAGTTGGTGAGAAGAGAATGTCCTCGGTCCTGTGCTTTGTGCTTTGACGGACTTGTTGAAGAATCCATCTCAAACTTTGGGGATTTGCATTTTTCTCCTGTCCTGGCTTTGTGCCTTGACGGACTTATTGAAGACTCCATCTCAAACTTTTAAAATTTGTATTTTCCTCCTGTCCTGGCTTTGTGCCTTGACGGACTTGATGGAGTTGATGAGATAGAAATATCTTCGGTCCTGTGCTTTGTGCTTTGACGGACTTGTTGAAGATTTCATCTCGAGGATTTGTATCTTGTGCCTCCTTTTATCCTGGCTTCATGCCTTGTGATTCGATGGAGTAAAATCACGGATTATCTTGGAGATTTATCGGACAAAATTACCTTTACTTTATGCTTTGTAGGCTTGTGGAAGGATACATGCGCGACCTAGCTCTCGAGCTTGTCTTTGATCGATGGCAAGAGTCATCTCTGCTTTGCATGGGACATCTTGATGACAAAACTCCTTAGTTTGGTATTTAGTTTTATACGAACATGATAGCTTCTTGTCCGCTTTTGCTTGATTGGACTTACTGAAGAAGAATTTCCTTCGGTCTTTGCTTTCTGCTTTGATAGACTTATTGAAGGAGTTGAGATTTTACATTTGTCTTTGATTCCAAACTCGGCTTAGTGCCTTCTTGAATATCTTTGTTTGTTGTAGGATTTTGAGAAATGACCTTACGACCAATAGGGATAATTTCCCAGTCTGGGTCACTTGAACTCGCCAAGTTGGAGAGATTTGGAGATTTGGATGCTCTTGTCTTTGAGCAGTAGGAGGATCCCCACTACTACATTTGTGGCGTGTTGAGTAGCAGTCACGGCGACTTCGGGTATTTTGGCGTGTTGACCTTATACACCCACGTGGACTTGAGCAATTGATGAAGGATTTTATCCTCTAGCGAGATGGGGATCTCTTACTACGACCTTTGTGGCGTGTTGAGTAAGAGTCAACTTCGACCATATTTGGGCGTGTTGAGTCCGACCTTATACACCAACTCGAGCCTTTAGATTTGATGTGGGATGGAAATGTCCTTCCAACTTGGTTTATTGAAGTTTACATACTTGAAAATTTTCTTCTTTGGTCAATAAGACTTGTAAATTTGAGCATTTGACATAATTTTGAGTATGCATGTGGGGATCTCTGACGCTAAGCGATGTCAACCCAAAGAGAAAGAAAGGCCCCTCTGTACAGAGCGCGATACTTTACTATAAAACTTTTTTTTAAAAAAAAAAATGCCCCCTGTCTAACAGGGGGATTTTTATTTTATTTTGGAAATGCATTCTTGTGTTACAAGAGAATTTCCAATGAAAATTTTCATAAGTTTTTTGACAATAAAGATTTTCAAATGCAGGATTTGTGCAATCACACTTTCATGTGTAATATTTCTTTAGATGTCGACCGTTGATTGGCGGCATTGGTCTTTCACCTTTGAAGTCCACAAGCTGATAGGCTCCTCCTTGATATACCTTTTCAATAACAAAAGGTCCTTCCCAATTAGGTTCAAATTTACCGCCAATTCTGCGATGAGGGATGATTGGTCTTCTCAGCACCAGGACCAATTCTCCTTCACGAAAAGCTTCAAGGCGTCTTGTATGATCGATATGCGGACATTCGGCCCGATAGACTTCTAGATTTTGAGCTTGGGCGACCTCGTCAAGCGTCAAGCTCTTCCATCCGTAGAGCATTCTCATCTTGGGTGAGATTTTGTTGAATGGCTACTGGGCGAAGGTAATTCGACTGGTAAAAGCCTTGACCCCCACAGTGCATAGGGAGTAGACTTTGTAGGAGTTTTATAAGTGGTACGGTAAGCCCATAACACTTCCACAAGTTTGGTATGCCACTCCCTTTTATTTCTTGTGAGAATTTTTCTAAGCAATTTGACTAGTGTTTTATTAAATGCCTCAGCCAAGCCATTTTCTCTAGGATTATAAATTGATGAATATCGCTAATCAATCTTATGTCGATCAGCAAATTTGCAAACTTTAGTACTTTTGAAGGTGAACGTTATCAAATGATTGACGTGGTACACCAAATCTAGACAATATTGTGGGTAAAGAAGTTAGTCACTTGTTGTAACTTCTTTAAAGCGGTAGACTTCACTTGGAGAAATGTCGATTGGCGGTAAGATGAAGCGATGACCAGCTGATGATGGTGGATCAATTAGTCCAATTACATCTGTCCCCCAGCATTCAAATGGCCAAGATGCTACCACTGCAATTATAACTTAGATTTGATTAGCCAAAGATGGAAAGAGAAACCTATCCCCAGCGGAGTCGCCAGAAATCTGTGGGATCCAAAAATTCGCCACCGACATCTTTCGGAAAAAGGAAAGAAATGAAAGAGTTAAACTTGACAACTTAAAAGCTTGCTATTCAAAGTCTTAAGTTATTTGAGATTTTATTTAGTGCATATGCTTAGTATGCTTTATCTTATCGTACCCATATTTTTGGAAGTAAGGTGATAGTACAGTTATTTTTAATTACTAATTTTTACCTTTAAACCTCAGAATGGCATTCTGAGAACAACCGCTTTATCTCGGCGATGGCTAACATCCGTTTGGCCATCATCATCAACTGGAAGCAGGCTACCATCAGGTTTGGTGGCGTGGATTTCTCTTGAACGAAAGCAAGTTGCTAGCCTCAACTTCTGGGAGTGCAAACTTCGCAGCGCGCGTGCGAATCTCTGAAAAGGCTAAAGTCGTGACCCTCTTGTTATAGGGTCACTTGAAATAATCGGTCTTTGAGAGGCTCCGAGACACCAATCATGAAGAGGGTTTGTTCTTGACGATCTCTTTTGTCCCTGAGTAATGCAATCCGGTCGGAACCATTCGAGGCATGATGCTTCTTCTTCATCGGAGGAAGCTTAGCGGACAGAAGAAAGAAAATCTCGAGCTACATGCTCGCTGCGACGGCATGCCTGAACTCTGGAAGGTGAGTGTTCCAACCCATAGGTTTAACCTTAAGTGGGTAAGCGAACTCGGCTGGTCGGTCGCGATCCTTCGGACGGCGTCGGGTTCCGCTCCTCGAGGAAACTTACTGCAGTACATCGGGTTCTCAAGTGGCCAAGGAGAGGGCGATGAAAAGAAAATACCAAGGTCTGTTGCTCGATCAGAGCGCTCCTCAAGGAGACCTCATCCCGTAACTCAAATGGCGGGGCCAACAGATCCACATCCCACGGTGAGCATCGGGGTGACACTTGTGTCAGAATCCATCGAAAGGTCCGGTGGAAAAGGTAGCAGTCTGGAGGCCTAGGCCTCAAAAAAAGCGCTTTAGAACAAAGGCATGGCGTGACATCGTGTGAATTCAGATCCGACTCAAATCTATCAGCGATGGGAGCCTAAGAGGGCGATGATAAAATATTTGATGGTAGACACCTTGGAGAATCCTCAGGATCCCATCATCAATCAATTCATCCCATCAAGAGGAAGTTAACTTGATCGAAGCCCTCTGCGAAGAAATTTGATTCCACACTTGGAATCGGAAGTTCGATGAGACGTCACGAAATTCATGTCCAAGAGGCGAAGAAGAAGAAGAGCAACGGCTGTTGAAGTAGTGTATATGGTGCAACAAAATTGGTGAGCCATCGGTGTCAATATCAACTGATATACATACCTCTCCTCAACGAAGAACAACAAAATGTTCAAATAGAGGAAGCATCCTCTAAGTCTTCAGGAGAAGAACAACAAGAAGAGGAAGAAGAAAGGGAAGAAAATCCCACCTTCGCCGATACTACCACTTTGGCAGAGGTGCAAAGACAAATTCAGCGTCAGATGAAAGCCAAAGATAAAGAAATCGCTCAGTTGAATATGAAAATGAGCGAAATGATCTGATATGCGATGATGCTTAATGCAAAGAAATATCGCGGTCAACACTGTCCCCCAAATAATCATCAAGCCTCAGCAATGCCGACAATCCTCCAATAAATTTGATCTCACAGCTTCAAGGGTCCAAATTGAGCGGCGAGGATTGAAATAAATGAGTCACTCGACAACCTCGCTCGAGAATATACAAACTATAAAGTGTGACCTCTCAACTTGATATTATCTTGAATGAGAAGATCAGAGCTGTTATAGCTGTGGGGCAGGCAGAAAAATTGGTGAGCAAGGGTCGCCCATATCCTGCGGGGTATGATCAAATTCCATATCCAAAGGGATATTCAATGCCAAAGTTCAATCTATTCGACGGGGATGGTAATCCCAAGCGACATCGGCCCAATTCATCCCGGTAACGTAACGATGCACTATTATTCCATGATTAAATTGAGTCTAATTTGCTTTGAATGGTATCTTTGAGTTATCAAATGACTCAAGACTTTTGCCGAACTTGAAAATATGTTCGTCAAAGGTTGCTGATCAAAAGACAACAATTGCTGATCTCGCTCTTGAGAAGAGGAAGAAAGACGAGTCAGTTACTAGATATGTTACGCGTTGGCGAAATATGAGTATGAAATGTGAACAACAATTAGAAGAAGAGCATGCGATCCAATTACTGATGGGCAACATTGATGACAAGATGGTGCCTTATCTTTGCATGACTTCAATTACCACATTTCAAGAGCTACTTGATAGGGTGGCTAAATTTGAGAAATTAAATTTATCCCGCAGATGGCAAGATAAATCAAAGAGCAAAAGCTCAGATCAAAGAAAGGTGAAACACATTTCACCTCATAGAAGGATCTGAGTGGGGTTAGTTTATAACGCAGACAAAGAAAGGCTACATCAAGAAAAATCAAGGCGGTCGTTCAATCGCTCCACAACCCAAGCTCATACTTGGAGGTAATGATGTACTCAGGTCGCCTGAAGGTGGCGACCAAAGCAAACAAAAGGAGCGAATGACTCATGACTAAAAGAAAAAAGAACAAGAGTATTCTTTTAAGAGGGAAAGTGTGGCCAAATTGTTTAAACATGCACTCAAAGTAGGTCTCCAACTACCGAGTGTAAAAGACCGAAGAGGCTGACAAAGATAATCCTAACTATTGCCCATATCATGGTGCTTTCGGCCATCTGGAAGATTGTTATATATTCAAAGATTGGCTAGGCGAAAATATAAACGGTGAATTCACATTGTCGGACGGTATTGTGTGTCAGAAGAAAGAATCCACTAAAGTAATAACCTCATCTCCGATCTTATCAAGCAATGATAAAGGCAAAAGAAGGTCGATGATGAAGGATGGCAGCATGATCTAAAAAGGCGTAAAATGTTGAAACAATTGGAAGGCGTTTAGGTATTAGGAAATCACCACTTGAGCGTGAGTTGAGACAAAACCTAAGTTATGGGAAGGCTAGTTCATCTCACGATCTAGCCAAATACCGCAAGGAAGGCTAAGAAACCCGCCAAACTAAAAAAAATAAATTAAAAAAGAAGAAGTAGCACAAAATGTTACTACTACTATTGATGGTCGCAACGTAAACACAAAAAGATCATCAATAATATGGAAGATTATACAATCAAAAGACGACCCATATCACGCTTGCATCTATTACAAATCTTCATATCAATGAAGAAGCGGAAGAAGTCAAGAACTTCCTACCGAAGTCTTGCTTGATGATGCATGAAGTTGATAAAGAACTTAGAACTCGCTTCCCGATGAAGATGAACCGTGAGCTCACCATATCAACAAACATAAAAAATATAAAGGGATTCTCAATCTTCTAGTCTATCATTGATGGGGCGTAGCAGATCGAACTGAAAGTCATCTCAAGATTCGATGCAAATGAAGTAGCTCAAGTACGCTTGAGAAGTAAAAGCTACCATCCCAACAGAGGAAAGAGCCAATGAATAAAGATAAAGGAAAAGAAATTGAAGTCAATGAAAAGTTATCCCTAAGGATTCAAATAAGAAGCCTTCATCAAAAGGGATCGACTACAATATTCTATCCCATCTAAGGAAAATTCCAAGTAGTGTATACTAAGCACTTCTAATGTCGAAGATCTCCGTCACCTTAATTGAAGCTCTCAAAGAGCCGAAAATTCAAGCATATTTTGTCAACGCCGCCTAATGAGACCTTGCATGTTCAAGAGCCTCCAATCGCCACATTTTCGTAAGATGATCTAATGCCGGACCGCAGAGCAATCGCCTCTATGTTACAAAGAAAGTGATGAAATTATAATACCGCGGATCTTAATTGATCCCGGTTCCTCCGTGAATCTTATGAACTTGAGAACTCTTAGATGGCTATCTCTAGATGTACAACATCTGGGACGAGATAAAGTCATGGTTCAAGGTTTCAATGAGAAGGGACAGAAAACTATCGGGTCATTCGTCCTTCCTCTTAAATTTGGAGACCTCTACACTTAAGCTAAATTTCATGTGATCGATGCAGATTTCATTCGTGAGCCCTTCTCGCACCATGGCTTTCATGGTAGGTATGGCATTGTCCCATCTACATTGCATCAATGTATGAAATATACAAAGGATGGAGAAGAATGCCAAATTGTGGGTGACATGCAACCTTTGTGCATGAAATGAAGATTTATCAAGATGCCGCTATTTCCTTAAGGAATCAAAGCTAACAAAACAAACTAGCAAATACCGCATCTACTTCAAAACCCATAAAAGAACAAGTTAAGAAGAAGGGAAAAGATAAAAAGGAAAAGAGGTTGTTCCAAATATTCCTGGATATAAAGAACAAGTCCAAAATCAATAACACTGCCCCTCATCAAAGGATATCAAGAAGAAGATGAATGTGTTCCTTCTAAATCCAAAGGTCCGCATGACTCTTCGTAAAGCTGATTGAGAGAAAGTCTTGACTCGATTATGAGTTTGAATCGCTTTTGAAGGTAAGGTGCAATGCACCTACTTTAAAACAATCATAGATCCATCGCAAGAGACTACACTCGTCACCCTGCCTCCCCAACATTTTAAAGAAATCACCCTCGAGAAACTCACAAAGTCGAGGAACGGTGACCTTCTATGTACCTCCTCTCCCGGAAAACACGCCGTGAAGCCCGCTTTTATAAACCAGGTGTCAAGAAGAGGATCCCGATTGGGTAATGCAACTATCCGAAGAAGAAGAAGCTATGCCCACAAGGATGCCAAAATATTACTCTTTAAAGATGCAGAATTTAATGCTAAACATGGGGTCCAGGCTGGAGCAAGTAAGCAAAGGACTAAGCTCTTTGAAATGATGTGGTACCCAAAAGGTTCTCAAACCATTGGTAAGAGAAATAAACACACTACCAAAGGCCTTGGTTTCATCCAAGATAACGGTCCACAAGAATATACCGTTACTATAACATAGAATAAGAGTGATGATGAAGATGAGAATGTCATTTTTAATGTTACTCTCAAATAATGAAGAAGTAGAAGCCCACCAAGAGCTTGAAGATGGTGGGGAGGCGCTATGGATGAACTTAAAGAAATTAATTTGGGAACCGAGGAGATCCTCGCCTCAACGCTCATCGCTGCTCTACTTCAAGATAAAGTGGAAGAATTAAAAACCTTGCTCGCGGAATTGGGATCGCTTTTCGACATATGAAATGCCGTGCTTATCCCCGATATATCACACAAACTAGCAATTAAGCCGATGCAACACCGCCAAGCAAGCCTCTAGCGAATGAGATTGAGGTTGAAGAACAGGTAATTGCAGAAACCAAGAAGCTCATTGAAGCCGGTTTTATTCGAGAAGAAAAATACGCTGACTGGATAGCTAATATTGTCCCCGTGAAAAAGAAGAATGGTCGATCAGATCAGATCGACTCGTGATTTAAACAAAGCATGTCCAAAGGATGACTTTCCGCCTCATCGATTTGTTAGTGGATAACACTTCAAACCACGACATGTTCTCATTTATGGATGATCCGTTACAATCAAATCAAGATGGCTCAAGATGAGAAACATACCTCATTCAGACGCCAATTGGCATATATATTATACTACCATGCCCTTCGCTTGAAGAATGCCGAGCTACATACCAAAGTATGACACGAATCTTTGACGAGTTGATTCATCAAAAGTAGAGTGCTATGTTGATGACCTCTTGTCAAGAGTATAGATCGCAAAGAGATCATCTCGATGATTTAAGGATCGCCTTTGAAAGAATCGTAAAATATGATCTCAAGATGAATCCTCTCGCGCGCTTTGGAGTTTCTTCGAAAGTTCCTTGATATGTCAGGCACCGTGGAGGGATTGAAATCGATCCCAACAAAATCAAAGCATTGTCGAAATGCCTCCTCCAAGGAGTCGCCAACTTCGCCCATACAGGACATCTCGCATTCATTAGAAGATTTATATCAAATGCCGTGATGTCGACCCTTTGCAAAATTAATGAAGAAAGATACTCCTTTCAATGGGACTAAGAATGTCAAGAGGCCTTCGAAAGATCAAGATATCTCTTGAATCCACCCATTCTTGCAGCCCAATCCCGTGAAAGCCTCTCATATTGTACACAAAGAAAGAAAGAATCTCTAGTGCTTTGTCAAGATAATGAGGAAGGAAAGGAAAAATGTATTATATTAGTCAAGACTAATAGGAGCGAAGCGCGTTATTCTCCAATTGAGAAGCATTGACGTTAATTTTGCCCCAAAAGCTACGCCATTACATGCTATCTCATAAAATTACCCTTATCTCAAGGATCGATCCGCTTGAAGTTCTTGATGACAAGACCAACGCTGACAGTGCGGCATGATCGCCTTCTACATTTGATATTACATATGTTCCCGTAAAGCGAAGGGGGCAAATTCGCAGATTTTCTTGCCGCTCATCCCATACCACAAACTCATTGCTTAACGATGATCTTCCGATGAGCAAATCATGCACATATATGAAAAGAAAAGCAACAAATGTGAGAATTGTATTTTGATGGAGCTTTCCCATTAGATACACTCAACCCTCAAACCTTCCAAAGGCTTTGCATCGGCCTCATCTTGATCACACCAGGTGGCATACGAGACATTCTTATAAATTAACTCAACCCAACCAACAACGGCGTAATATGAAGCGTATGGCGTTTAGAGAAGCCATTTCCATGGGAGTCCACCGCAAATTTATGGCATTCTCAACTCGTCATTAATCAAGTGGGCCTTTACAAAATCAACAAGCTTGAATTGGCCTACTATCACAAACGAAGTTCTCAAGCTTATGAAGCAAATTCCAAATGTCATTATGACTCGAGCCTCCAGAGCTAAGAATAGAAAAGCAGACTGCTTAGCTAAATTAGCTAAAGAAATGGCGAGTATGGATGACATGACTACATAGGTAGTGCACTCGTCGAGTCCTAAATATAAATTTAAAATCCTCACGGAAGAGGGGTCATCAAACATAAATCAAAATCATGTTGCTCCTTACACTCCTTACAAATTACTTCTCAAAGTCAACAAGACAAGCTTCAAACCATTCCATGAAAGACTTCAACTCGGAAGTGCAAACCACACAATGAAATTCTTATAGTAAGAGAAGGAAGACCGAGACAACCCTTCGTCAATTCAAGGAAGGCAAATTGCCAAGTAATAAGTCGATAGCATAACTTGAGAAAAGGCTTCATTATATGCTTATGTTGGTACTCAGATCAGATCCTTCGCAAATGTGGTCATGATGTTTGGGAATAGAAGAAGCCAACAAAGTAATTGTTGAAATCCATCAAAGACTTTGTGGTGCACACCAATCAGGTCCTAAAATGGCTTTCAAAATTAAAAGAATTGGATATTATTGGCGGTCTATGGTAAAAGATTGTATCAATCATGCCAATAGATGCCATGAATGTCGTCCACTAATATAATTCATCAACCTCCAACTGCTGCATCCAACGACATAGATTCCGTTTGAATGTCGGGGACGATGTAATTGGACCAATTGATCCACCATCATCACCGGTCATCGCTTCATCTTACCGCCACCGATTATTTCTCCAAGTGGGTAAGGCAACGCTTTAAAGAAGTTACAAGAACAAGTGACTAACTTCTTTACCCAATATTGTCTATGATTTGGTGTACCACGAATCATTTCGATAACTGTCGCTTCAAAAGTACTAAAGTTTACAAATTTTTGATCGACATAAGATTGATGATATTCATCAATTTATAATTTTAGAGCAAATGGTTTACGAGGCATTTAATAAAACACTAGTCAAATTGCTTAAAAAATTCTCACAAGAAATAAAAGGGAGTGGCATACCAAACTTGTGGAAGCGCTATGGGCTTACCGTACCACTTATAAAACTCCTACAAAGTCTACTCCCTATGCACTATTGGGGTCGAAGCTTTTACCACTCAAGTCGAATTACCTTCGCCCGAAATTATTCAACAAAATCACCCAAGATGAGAATGCTCGTCATTATGGAAGAGCTTGACGCTTGACGAGGTCGCCCAAGCTCAAAGAAAATCTAGAAGTCATCGCCGTAATGTCCGTAGCATTCGATCATACAAGACGCCCTCGAAGCTTTTCAGAAGGAGAATTGGTCCCGCCGAAGACCAATCATCCCTCATCGCAGAACAGAATTTGAACCTAATTGGGACCTTTGTTATTGAAAAGGTATATCAAGGAGGAGCCTATCAGCTTGTGGACTTCAAAGGTGAAAGACCAATGCCGCCAATCAACCGCAGATCTAAAGAAATATTACACATGAAAGTGTGATTGCACAAATCCTGCATTTGAAAATCTTTATTGTCAAAAAAACTTATGAAAATTTTCATTGGAAATTCTCTTGTAACACAAGAATGCATTTCCAAAATAAAATAAAAAATCCCCCTGTTAGACAGGGGGCATTTTTTTTTTAAAGTTTTATAGTAAAGTATCGGGTGTTCCTGGTAAGACAGAGGGGCCTTTCTTTCTCTTTGGGTTGACATCGTGCTTAGTGCCGAGATCCCCACATGCATACTCAAAATTATGCGTTCAAATGCTCAAATTTACAAGTCTTATTGACCAAAGAAGAAAATTTTCAAGTTTGCAAACTTCAATAAACCAAGTTGGAAGGACATTTCCATCCCACATCAAATCTAAAGGCTCGAGTTGGTGAGGTCGACTCAACACGCCCAAATATGGTCGAGTTGTTGATGTGTTTACTCAACACGCCACAAAGTAGTAAGAGAGATCCCCATCTCGTTAGCCCGAGGATAAAATCCTTCATCAATTGCTCAAGTCCACGACTCAAGTGGGTGTATAAGGTCGAACTCAACACGCCAAAATACGGCCGAGTCGCTGACAGATCTGCTTACTCAACACGCCACAAAGGCCGTAGTAAGGGATCCTCCTACTTAGTTCAAAGACAAGAGCATCCAAATCTCCCCAAATCTCTCCAACTTGAGTTCAAGTGACCCGACTGGAAATTATCCCTATTGGTCGTGTCATTTCAAAATCTACAACAAACAAAGATATCCTTACTCAAGAAGGCACTAAGCCGAGTTTGGAATCAAAGACAAATGTAAAATCTCAACTCCTTCAATAAGTCTATCAAAGCAGAAAGCAAAGACCGAAGGAAATTCTTCTTCAGTAAGTCCAATCAAGCAAAAAGCAGGGGACCGAAGAAGCTATCCCGATGTTCGTATCGCGATAAATCTCCAAGATAATCCAGGATTTTACTCCATCGAATCCGTCAAGGCAGTAGGACCGGATAATATTCCAATAGATGTGTGGAAATGTTTAGGAGATCAAGGAATTTCTTGGCTTACAAATCTTTTTAATGTTATTTTAAAGACAAAAAAGATGCCGATGAGTGGAGAAAGAGTCTATCTCCTATATTTAAGAATAAGGTGATGCACAAGAGTGTGCAAATTATGAGGAATTAAGTTAATGTGCCATACATTAAAATTATGGGAGAGAGTAACAGCATAAGTTACGATGATAAAGTTTCACAATCGCTTGGTTTCATGCCGTAGATCTACTATGGATGCTATACATTTGTTAAGAGGTTTAATAGAAGCATGAGAAAGTAAGAAGGATCTACATATGATATTTATTGATTTAGAAAGCAGCATAAAGTCTCAAGAGATGTTCTTTGAGAGTTCAGAAACGAGGAGTTAATGTTGGTTATATTCAAGTCATGATATGTATACTAGAGTCTACTTGTGTCCAAATACAAGGAGGATTGACAAAATATTTTCCTATTTCTCTTGGATTACCGGATCAACATTAAGCCCTTATCTTTTACTTTAGTTATGGATGTTCTTACAAGGCATTTACAAGAAGATTTTGGTGTATGTCGATGACATTCTTCTTGATAAGACTAGAGGGAGTCCAACGTAAACTTGAATTATGGAGGTCAACTTTATCTAAAGGTTGCTAAGTAGATCTAAACCTAATATATGGAGTGTAATTTAGTTGTAGAAGTTTTAGTGATGGTTGTGACTTTAGTGATCAAGTTAATAAGAGTGAGCGATCTAGATTTAGGCTCATTGTTCAAAATGATGGTGAAATAGATGGAGATGTTATTAAGAGAATTCAAGTTGGATTTGAAGTGGAGGAATGCATCCGCCTATTATGATAGAAAGTTCCACTAATGGAAAATTTTATAAGATGGTGGTAAGACCCGCAATGACTTATGCGTAATGTTATTAATAAAAGAGAAGCATAAGTTAAGTTACGAGATGAGGATGCTTAGGTGGATGAGTGGCTTTTACTTAGAGATAGAATGCAAAATGAGTATGTTCAGAAAAGTTGGAGTTCCGAGAAGATTAGGGAGAGTCGCCATGGTTTGGCCACATAAAGCGCTACCGAATGACAGAGAGAGTAGATGCATTAGATTTGCCTTATGTTAAGACCTAAAAGACTTGGTTAAGATGTATAAAAATGATCTTAGTATACTTGAATTAGATGAGAATTTGACACATAATACACAATGGAGACAAAGGATTCATAAATGACCCCACCTAGTGGGATTAAGGCTTGTTGTTGTTGTTGTTGTGAATCCACAAGGCATAAAGCTGATAAAAGGAGGCAAAGATACAAATCCAAATTTTAAAAGTTTGAGATGGAGTCTTCAATAAGTCCGCCAAGGCACAAAGCCAGACAGAGAAAATGCAAATCCCCAAAGTTTGAGATGGAATCTTCAACAAGTCCATCAAAGCACAAAGCACAGGACCGAGGACATTCTCTTCTCACCAACTCCATTAAGTCCGTTAAGGCATAAAGCCAGGACAGGAGGAAAATGCAAATCCCCAAAGGAAAAGATGAAATCTTCAACAAGTCCGTCAAAGCACAAAGCACAGGACAAGATGTTCTCACCTCAGCAACAAATCATCAATTCCATTAAGTTCGCTAAGGCACAAGGCCAGGACAGGAGGAAAATACAAATTTTCAAACTCTTAGGAGAAAGTCTTCAATAAGTACGTTAAAACACAAAAGCCAAGGACCGAAGACATTCTAAATTCTCTTGACAAGTTGATGTTGACAAGTCAAAGCATCTCCTTCATCTAAGCAAGCACAAGCATTGGACTAATGACAACAAATACCGGTTCAATGAGTTATTGCAGTCGAACCGATAAAATTCAAATTTTTCCCAAGTTGAGAGTTATACTCACTTCTATCAGCGGGCAACAATCAGGTATTATCGAGAGTTGTAGAAACTACAACTTGGACATCCAAGCAAATCTCTTGAGATCCGCAAGGTCAACTAGTGCACAACAAACACGGCCCCATGCGCAACACCATGTTTGTTGGGGCATTTGTCAATCTATAATAAAAATTAAGTAAATTACATAGAGATAAAATGCCATAAATCACGATCGAAATCAATTAAATTCGATTCGATTTGAAAATTCGACTTCATAATGCGTCGAAAATATCAAAATTAATTAAATAGAAAAATATCGAATCAATTAATGATCGATCCAAAAATTAAAATTAATTCTTTAACGAAATTATGCGCATATCAAAGTCGAGGAGCCTCGACGATGTCTAAACGACCTCCGTTTGCGAATTTGATCGCGTCGTCGTCGCCGAAACGTCGAGACCTATCAAACGACGCCTTCCACGATCGATTCGGCAAAGTGTGCGCGAGCGTCGAGCAATTTGAATGCGACGTCGCACAATTTAAATCTAATTTCACTTCACCGCCGACGCCGTTAACAAACCTCAAAATTGATCGCGCTATGCTCGCACAACTGAAATAACTTAAATTGACACCCATATTGCTAGGGTTTAGTACATAAATTAATATCACATAAAATAATGTTAAATTATAATTAAAAAGACTAATGGCTGCTTAATCCCTTAAAACCCTTTTAATTCTCTACCTAACCCGCCGCTCCTTCGACCAATCAGAGGAGACCGTCGCCCTAAAGCTTCGACGCATTTTTTCCCCTTTCGTGCGATTCCCTTCTGCGATCGGCGTTCTCCTCTCCCGCGATTCGACTCTCCCTCTCTCGGTTGAAGCACACGACGCTCCTTCCTTACGAGCTTTTGATCCCCTTTCGTTCCTTTTCGGCTGAAGCACGACGTTTCCTTCCTACGACATTTCTCGCGATCCCTCTCTGTCGTTCCTGCGGCTCTCTCGGCTGAAGCACACGACGCTCCTTCCTTACGGCATTTCCCTTCTGCGATCGGCGTTCTCCTCTCCCGCGATTTTCTCCCCCTCGTGCGTCCGTCCTCCGTGAGCCCTAGCCGAGCTCGAGAGGAGATCGGCCAAGCTCAAGCCTGACCGAACTCTATCTCTTCCTTTCCCTTTGCAACCGAAAATTCTAGGTTGTTTCTCTCTAACCCTAAGCTCGTTCTCATGCATTTCAGTTTCTTTGGAAGTTAGGGTTTTTGCTAAATATGCTATATCATATGCTTGGGATTATGCTAAGAGTTTCCTTTAGGGATTTGATGATGGCCCAAATCTCATTTCTTATCGCTTTATTCATGGATTATGTGATGCTTAGCCTACTAAAATTGCTTTGGGATGATGTATGGCCCAATGTTGTGTTGCATGCTATCTTCTAGGGGTAGTTATGATGCTATTTTTGCTGGAATTGGTTATACCTAAGGGAAATCAAATCGATTTGCTTTCCGGTAAATGTGATGTTTGCTGAAATCATTTCTATGAGAGGGGGAAAATAATTAATTTGTTATTTGAAGTGTGCTATTTGCTGAAATGTGGTGTTTGCAAAAGAGGAAATTGTTGAATTCATGTCTACAAGATGGGGAAAGCTATTAATTTGTTATCTATGCATTTATCTTGCTGAAAATATTTTTATTAGAGGGAAATTGAATCGATTTTGCTTCTAAATGTGTATGATACATGCTGAAAGTATTTTTATGAAAGGGGAAAACTATTAGCTTGTTGTCTAAAGGCATGAAACTTGCTGAAATTTATTTTTTTTTAGGGGGGAATCAATCATTTTGTTATTTGATAAGTATAAAGCTTGCTAAACTTTCTTATCTAAGGGAGAAATCAATTAGCTTGCTGTTTGATGAGATATGATCTTCTCCCATGAATTTCATTTCTACTTTGCTTCAATTTATTTCCTATGAAGGGAATTATATATGTATCATGCCTCTTTCATATGCAAGTTGAAATCAAATTAAACGAAAGGGATTTTTATACCATTGCTATTATCTATGAGTTTCATTCTTTGATACTTGATATGTGATATCTTGTTAACAGGAAATGCTATGCTATCAAAATTTCTCAGTCTACGACACACCCACATGCCTTTCTGAGCGTTTCAGCCTGAACCCCGCATGGAGATGTAAATTTTGATTATTATGCTTCTAATCGATATACATGCAGTTTCTTTTGATTTATATGCAAATGCTTTAAATTTGTGATATAAGTACACCATGTTCTCCAACACGCAGGAAGTGCTATGTTATCAAAATTTCGCCTCAATATTATACACCCACGCATGCCTTTCTGGCATGACAGCTTCATGGTAACACTGAGAAGGTCATGTAAATTTTGATTATTTTGTTCTATGTTATGTATCGCTCAAGATTGTTCCAACGCTGGAAACTGATAAGACTGCTCATGTTGTTCCAACGCGGGCGTGGAAATCTATTATGAAAAGATTGCTCACGCTTGTTCCAACGGCAAGCGAACGCAATCTTGTTACGCGAACCCATGCACGCCTTCTTGGCGGCAAAATAAATTTTCGCCGAGGTGTCTCGACACTACCATGCACGCCTTTCTGCAGGAAGGCCTCCGGCTCGGACGACGGAGGTCAAATTTTCAAAAAAAGAAAAAAAGAGAGTAGAATGGATGAAATGCTTTGTATTAAAATGCTTCTCTTATGTCATATGAATACTTATGCTCAATCTCTATATAATGAAAGCTATCCCATTTGGCAAATATAATATAAAGTGACTCTATCTATTGTAGTGAAATACACATTAAACATATGCTCAAATATAAATACCTCTACTTTACTGTTATTTCCACCATGATTTATATACATACATGAGACATAGTAAGATCAAGAAACACATATGAATCAAATCTATCATACGACATGACATCCATCATAAAAAAATACCAAAAAATGGAAAATTGCTAAAGGAAGGAGAAGGGTAAAAACTTACAAATCTTTATGACAACTTAGCTCTCTTACAAGCTGAGAGAACTCAAACTTGTGAAATCAGATGGAAAGAAAGAGAGAAGTGTGGAGGATTTTATGAAGAATTCTCTTATTTATAGATTTTCCTAGCTCCCTCTTTCTCATCTATGGCTATCATCTTGACACATATGTCATTATAAAATGCAGGAGGTCCTCTATGTTAATGCCATTTGTCATAACCCTATGACATGTATGGACATGTGACATGCCCTCATACACTCTCAAAATAATTGAAATTCATTTTTTTTGGCTCATCCACTTATGATCATATAGCCTCCAAATCGATTTATTTCACCCCTTATCTTGGATTTTTACATAAGGAGGTGATCTGCTCAAATCAAATGCCTAATTAATTTTGTTTCACCCCTGATATGGTCATATGCCTCTAAATCAATTATTTTCATTCTATGCTATCGATTTTATACATAGGAGAGGGCTATTACTAAATCAAATTTTGCCTATTTTAGCTCATTCTATACTTCATATGCTTCCAAATCAATTATTTTCAACCCCTTTATGTTTGCTTGATTTTGTTACATAAGGAGCTTTTGGCTCAAAACAAATGCCTTAATTCAATTTAAGCCTATTGCCTACATATGATATCCAAATCAATTATTTTCACCCCTTATTTGCTGATTTTGTTACATGGAGGTGATCTTGGCTCAAAACAAATGCCTAAATCCACTTTTCTATACTCTACATGATTATATCGCCAAATGATTTATTTCACCCTATATCCTTCCCTCATTTGTGATTTAAAAGAGGTCATTTGTTCTAAATGAACTATTTAGATATTCTCAATCAAATGCTTATATCTATCTTGACCTTTGATTAATTGCAATAAGCTTCTAAAATGCTCAAATACAAAGAACTTCCTTTTGGTTCTGACCGTCCCGTTAACAAAACCTAAAAATCATGTATCAAAACTCATGCTTGCATTACAATCAAGTCAAAGACAAAAGAACAGATGCTATATCCCTTGGTTTCTGACCGTCCGTTAACAAAACCTAAAATCATATCAAAACTCATGTTTGCATTACACCAAGTCATCAAAAACAATGTTATACATCCCGGTTTTTCTGACCGGCCCCAATAAAACAAAATAAAACCTAAACTTGCAAATTGACATCTACGCTTCAACTGACATTTAATGTCCATACAACATTTTAAGAACAGAATAATGTATGAAGTGTTCAATAAAGACATAAGTTAGTATAAAACAAAAGAACAGATGCTACATCCCTGTTGGTCTTGACCGTCCCAAGTTAAGAAAAAACCTAAAAATTTGATATTATAAGAATTTCAAATTAATAATATCCGAGAAGCTAATCGCCATATAATACAAGATATGAACCAACTAACATAGCTTCTAAAATTCAAATTCGAAGAAAAGTCCCAAACCCGATCCTCTATGTTCACTAGAGCTAGACAGGTTTGAAGGATTATACTTCAGATAATGAATTCGCATCCATCCTCAGAAAACCCGACAGTAGCATACGCCTATCAATCGATATTACCACGATCGAGATAATTATAATTAAAATTTCAATGATAAATGATCATATATTCAAATCTAAAATCAATCATAAAATGATCAAAATTCAAAGAAAATAACAAAATATAAATAAAAAAAATGAAATTAATTATTTAAATTAAAAAAAATAAATAAATAAAAATAAATCCACCCCTCCGCAATTGTTTGCGACAAATTAAGAAAACTTCACAACAAAGAATGTCAAATTAAATACATAACTACCTTTCACACTCAAATATTCCTAAAGTTCAAAGACGTACCTGTCCTCCGTCCGCGTATTTTGATATATAACCACATAAATGGCATGCACTGAGCCCTCCTGACCGGGTGGTCGCCGGATATGACACCACTAAATTACTTGGCCACGCACTCAGATGTTCTTAACGGCTTTTCGAAATGTAAATGTAGAATGTATTTGGTCAAGAAAAGCCCTTGTTAGCTAAGGACTTATATTTGTCCCCTGACAAACTCCACCCTGTGTCTACGCGACACCTTGGACGACGTGAACCCATGTGGACAAGGATCTTCTACTCGACTACCTCCTCGACTAAGTGGATCACGACATACCGGATGACTAACCATGATCTTGACGGGCGGCCATCGCTCCCCACAAAAGTTTTAAGTTAAAATAATAAATTTCATAAGTTCTAAACTCCACTCATCGCAATTATATACTGCTCTTTAACGATTCATCGATCAAATTTTAATCGAAAGCTCTCAGATGGAGGGGTAATTAATAAGCCATACTTATAAACCCAACCAGATATAAAAGTTCTCACCAAATGAACGAAATCTCCGGTAGTGTCTTATCTACCATTCATCCGCCTTCCAAATTATCACCCACAATTTAAACAACTCTTCTTTCCTAAAAACCTGAATTTCTGATCCAATCAAATATGTGACCAAAGACCAAAAAAAAAAGTCATCATTATTTCGGTCATTTTAATAAATCTTCACATTCTTTGATCATTTATAATGACAATGAAGGACGCTTAACTCCGAAAATATTTCAAAATTTGGGATATTGAGCTTGTACGTGGATGTGTGACTATTAGACATTAAGCTGAGCCACAAGGATAAATCAATCTTTAATAATATTTTGGGAGTATAATTACTCCTTAAATATAGTAGAATATACATCTACAATCAGGAGCACAAGAATTGATATCCATAATCCACGGACCATTTCTTCTACAGTGTTTCCTGATGTTTTAAAAGAAAATACATTTAATGCCAACAAACAAAATTGTTATTAGTGGATACCATGAACGCACGAAGAGCTATGTAATATTATTATTCATGTCAAAAAAAAAAATCCATGCTTTGCCAAACGACAACGGAAAGAAATTAGAATTGAAGGCAAAAGTAGAAACATATCATCAGAACTTGTTTGCATTTCAAGACTAAGCACTTAATCGCAAAGCACACACCATTCTGTCAACGAAATAACGAATGCAAGGCGGCGAATGACTATCACTTTTACAACCTCGAGAAACATGAAAGGTCGGTGAGGACGTTTAGTAGGTTTTTAGCGTTGAGAACACAAAAGATCTGAAAACTCGATACAAAAAAAGAAGAGAGAGAAGAAGTGGGAGGGAGGAGAGTGAGAAGATCCAATCGTTGACCATGCGCATGTGAAATGAAATTTTATAAAGAAATGCGGCTCATAAAATTGTCCATTTTGCTCCATTGAAGAGTTCATGCATTGCACCGAAGTTGCCATTCATTTTATAAGATCTCCGGATATATATTATATTTAATAAAAAAATTAATTCGCTAACATATAATCTAAAAAATAATTTTTAATTTTTAAGATATATTACATAAATAATTTAAATTAAGTAATCTCATACTTTATATTTTAAAAATGTTATTTTTAATATCTTAATTCTTAAAGTTTATTATTTTTCTATTTTTTTTATAAAAAATATTTTTTTGACTTAAAACTAATAATATCTAATATCATATGAATATTTTAAAATTGAGTTTAAATTATTTAATAAATTTGAATATATTTAATTTTATAAGTAAATTTTGAAATTAGTAATTTAACTTATATAAATCTATATAAGCATATTTTTAAAATATATTATCGACGCTCATATGACTTGAATTTGTTACTTGACGCTTCTTAAAATTAAAGTTTTAGAAATAATACTCATTATTATTCACATTATTTATTCTTAAATCACTTAATCTACAGATCAAATTACGAAAGATAATCACAAACTAATCGTCATCTTTACGGTGAGGTATGTATAACAAAAATAGCTCTTTCGCGGTCCTTTCTTCTCAAAATTTTTTTATTATACTGCGTACGTTGGAATTCACGTTCATTTCGATGATCGTTGTAGAACATCAAAATATGGAATAATCGTGCATAAGAAAATATTGGCTTATAAAGCAAGGTTAGCCGATACGACACTTGTAGTAAAAATCTTGACGTTGTTGAAAAAGTCGAGTTAAAATATCCTCAGTTGAAACAAATAACTCAGTCAGTTTAAAACAGGCGTACAACGCATCTAATATCACCATAATTTTGACTATTTATTCAAATTTCATTCAAAATATCATATCGCGAATCATCATGAGTCCCGATGGTGGACAAGATTTACATTTATTCTCCACTCCAATACCATCATATTTATAAATAGAGTAATGGAGGAACTCTAAAGCCGCCCGATAAACACGTTTCACTCTGAAAACCTCGACAAAATTCAATGATCTCTTTCATACAGCACGTCATCGAGCAAAGATGATGTCAAAAATCATCGGATCTTCCTTCATGTCTTCTTCCATAAGCAATGCTCGGAACACCGACAGTTAACCTTTGATGCGCCAAAAATTTCCGAGCTCCGAATTCTTCCATACAGATTGGTTGTCATTTAACACTCGACAAACAATCGACGGTACCCTAGGTGATAATTTTCCACAAAGTTCATGTTTCATAAAGAATTTTCGATTTAACGCGACACTTCATATGCAGTCGTTCACCGACAGCAACGACGTCGTATCTACCAAGCTTCGCATGGGTAACACTTAACAACGCCGCAGTAATTTATTTAATTCATTATTAAAACATCGAAGAACATTTGCCATAAATGTCATCAATATTGCTTAGAAATGAGTCAACTCATCCCTCTTCATATGTTTATCGTAATACCGACAAATGCCAGATAGGTGTATTTCACGGATGACTTTTCATTATATCAGCTGAAAGATTTATTGAACAACCTTAAAGAAAATGCCAGACTTCAATTTTTCGCGCGCCATCTGCAATACGATAAACAATCTTGACGCCAAAATCTTCAATTCAACCTTCCATGCGCAACGTACCAGCTCTCACAAACAACCCTCATAGGAAAATAAAAAAAGGCCAAATAATCAATAAAAAAAATAAAATGCTTATAATTTATAAAACATATATTATACCTAACACAACATTAAAATTTAGTCTTTGGATATTTTAAGTTTATATAAATTGAAATAATTGCTAATAATATAGTTGATATTTGTTATTTAAAAATTAATTTAAATTGAAATATTATGTCATCAAAGTGACCTCTATTATATCAAATTATTTATTTTTGAAATATATGAATATTATATAAGGATTATATTTAAATCTATGCGAAAAATAATCGGCCTAAAGGAAGATTATTTTTTGATTAGATTTTGTACAGTTATAAATGTGATAAATTTATAGCAATCATATATATAATATGGTCATCTAAAGATATGCATATCATTGATAAAATTTATTATCAATATTTATTAATTGTAATTTTAAGAGTACCATTTAAAAATTGTTATTTGTATCCAAAGACTAAATTTCAATGTTGTGTTAGGTATAATATATGTGCCCATTATATTAAACATTTTATTTCAAGCATATATTTTATTGATTATTTCAAGCATACATTTTATTTTGACGGTTTTTGTGAGCTTCTCTAATCTGTAAATGAATCACTGGGATTTTGACCCATCCAAGATTATCAGTATTACCCACGTCGTTAACCTCGCGTGGCGAAAGTCCACCGCGACCTACATCGACCATTATTTGTCGAGCTCGCACGACGTTAACCCATGAAGAGATCAATTAAATCCGGTAATTTTCACTATCTGAGGTTTCGCTGTTACCCATGACGCTAACCTATATGAGGAATTAACTGGCGATTTCACCCATCCGGTGCTATCGAAATTACTTCGACGCACTGCGCAAGAGGCCGCGAAGTCCACCAAGCGACCTTTTGACCTATCCTGGTTGCTTGTCGAGTGTTGCTCAATGATGTTAACCTGTATGAGGTCAATTAACTCCGGTAATTTTTACCCATCCGACATTGCTTGTTGTTGCTACACGTACGACGCTAACCTGCGCTGAATTGAACTCCGGAGAATTTTGACCCATCCGGTATTGTTGTCGAAATACCCACGACGTTAACTCAGAAAGAGGTCGAATTAAATCCACTGATTTTTTACCTATCCGGTATTTGTCGTGAGATGAAGACGTTAACCGGAAGAGGAATTGAATTCGCTGATTTTGACCCATCCGGCTTGTTGCTGGCACCACGACGCACTGTATAAGAGAATCAACTGCAGGATTTTGACCTATCCGGCGGTTTTCGGTGTTACCCAATGACGTTAACTCAGGAAAGAGGTCATGAAGTCTAATAACGATCTTTCGACCTATCCTGATCGTCTTTACTTTGTATAGAAGAGATAATTAGTCAATGAGGGATTTTGGCGTCGTCCCGAGGTTGTTTGTCAGAGTGGTGGCATGATTATGCTTGGACGATTTTCAAGCTTTAGAGTTCTCTCCTCTCTCTTGCTTGGCTCCCCTCATATGAAGAATGAGGGGATATTTATAGATTGGAGGAGTGACGTCTCTGTAAATATATGCAAAATCAGAAAACTTCCCTTTTCGGACTCGATGATTCCTTGATCATATGATGTATTTTGTGTATTTGAATGCTCAAATGAAGTCAATTATGAGATCTTGGGCTCATTAGATCCTCATCGAGGCAGCGATTTATTATAAACACTTTACGGAGTTATTTAGAGATTTAAGCGTCGAGTTTAGAGGATATTTTAAGTGCTTGATCTCGACCATTTCAACTTGGATCAACTTGCTTTTGTCAAGATTTGTCTTGGTAGTAGTATTTAAGTGTCATATGAACTACTTAGCACCTTTAGCGGCTCTAAATATTAATATTCTTGCAAAAGCAGGAGATTCCTTCCCGATATTTTGTGATGTTCAATTTTAAGCCTTATCATACGCAGTGAAATGAGCATTAGAAGAATTCAATGGCAGAGTATAATAAGAGAAATTTTGAGAAGAAATGATTATGGCTATTTATGAAGAGCAATAAATATTTTTTGCATTTGCATTTTAATGACCCATGGGTGACCAATTAGTTTATTGATTATCTTCTCTCATGGCTATGGGTTGTTTGTGCTTGGCCTAGAGATCTTGATTTAAGTCATAATGTAATAATGTGAGTATTATCTTGATTTCTAAAAAAAAACTAAGAAGATCAGTAGCTTGAGTCTTTATGAGGCGAAGCCGATCAAATAATATATTTTTAAAATATAAGCTTATATAGGATTTATATAAGTTAAATTACTATGAAAAGATTTCAAAATTTACTTATAAAATTAGAAATATATTCAAATTTATTAAATAATTTAAACTCAATTTTAAAATATTCATATGATATTAGATATTATTAGTTTTAAGTCAAAAAATATTTTTTATATAAAAATAGGCTTTAATAGAAAAAATAATAAATAACTTTAAGTAGCTATTAAGATATTAAAAATAATATTTTTAAAATATAAAGTATGAGATTACTTAATTTAAATTATTTATGTAATATATCTTAAAAATTAAAAATTATTTTTTAGATTATATGTTAAGCAATTGCTCATTAAAATTTAATTTTTTATTAAATATATGCATTGTATATCTGGAAGAGATCTTATAAAATGAATGTATAGTAGAATCTGAAAGAATAAATGCTCTTCAACTAATGGAGAGCAAAATGGACAATTTTATAAATTGAGCCATTTTAAGGAGGCATAAATTTCATTTCACATGCACATGCATGGATTGTCAAAACGATTGGATGCTACTCAAAGGTCTTGGGAATTCACAAATTCTCCTCCTCTCCCTCCGCTTCTTCTTCTTTTCTTGTAGTATATCTGAGTTTTCTTTCATGATTTCTCCTTCTTGAAGTTGACCTCCTTAGAAAAACCTACTAAATTTACGTCCCTCACCTTGCAGTTCATTTTCCTTGTCGACCTTTCGACGAATTCTCGAGGTTGTAAAAAGGGTAATAAGTCGTTCTCTTGCCTTCCATTTTCTCGTTATGATTCATTATTTTTGAATGGTGTGAAAGTATTATGTTTGCTTTGATTCGTTGTATAGTTTCTGGTGCTATTGAAATGCAAACAAGTTGCTTGATGATATGCTTTTCTATGGATTTTGCCTTTCAATATGGAATTCTAACCATTTGCTCGTTGTCTGTTGTTTGGCAAAGCATGGATTTTTTTTCTAATTACGGCTTCAAATCATGAATAATTATGATATTACATAGCGTATACTCATGCGTTTGGTATCATCTAAACGAATAACAATTTGGTTTGTTTGTTGTTTGCTGATTCTTTATTTGTATTTTTACTACTAAAAATTGAGTGTATCTTAAGCGATTTTAACATCTGGGTAAGAGAATTAGCTCGCATGGATTCATGGATATTGATCATTCTCGATTTGTAGATTGTATATTCTACTTGATATATTTAAGTAACATTATACTCCCAAAATATTATTGCTTGGATTTATCTCAGCTTGTGGCTCAAGCTTAATGTCTAACATCCACGTAGCGTAAGAACACAAGCTCCATATCCCAAATTTTGGAATATTTTTTTGTGAGTTAATTCTATTCATTTGTCACCTCGATGATTAACAGATGAAGAATGAAGATTTATTAAGATGACTGAAAATAGTTGGAACGAGTCTAATGATGACTTTTTTTTTATTTTTTTTGGGTGCTGGTCACATATTTGTAATCCATGCAATTAGAATGACAAAAAAGTTGTGCTTGATTTTCTTGAGATTTTACCTTTTTTAGCTTTCGGATATTTCATATATAGAAATGGCTGAGAACATGGAGCTAAGTTGCAGGCTTAATCAAATTATGCTTAGAATGTTTCTTTAAGTTCATTCTTTCTTGCTGGATGACTACTCAATGTACCTACAAGTTTTTGTTTTCATGCAGAAATAATATGGCTACTGTCTTGTTAAATGGGAATGCCAATTTACAATGCGGTGCAATGCTGTCAATCAAAGAATATCATAGCCAAAGTTCTATGGCATATGGCATTGCTTTCAGAAATTGTTTGCAAAGTGATGCTTCAAGGTATCTATAATAAACTACGATTCATATTTTGGGATGATCCAATAGCTTTCAATAGGCGTTAGCCACTTTCGTATATCTGAGATTGATTTTTTACTAGCTTAATATGAAATAACTTCCTGCGCTATATTATTGTCTTCAATTGTACTTTGATTATCTTTGTTGTCCATTCTTGCACTTCACTTCATTATTTATTATTCTATGAGTGAATAATGGGTATTTTGGATTTATTTAACGTAGAAATAGACTTCTTTTTTAGCATCTAAAATCTGACATATAGGCATTTGAAACTGTCCAAACTCACTAATGTTTGGTGTTTTTATACCTCATTTTGCAGAACTTTTAGGTTGTTAAGTTACAAGCAATGTAACTATTTCAAAGCTCCTTCTAATTACTGCAGTGCTACAAAAAGAACTCCAGTTCTCTCGTGCTTGCAAGGGAATGTTATGAAGTACTTCGACTTTATAGTTGTTGGCAGTGGTGTTGCCGGACTGCGGTATGCTCTTGAAGTTTCAAAACATGGATCTGTTGCTATAATTACGAAGGCTGAACCTCATGAATGCAATACAAATTATGCACAAGGTGGGGTTAGTGCTGTATTATGCCCTTCAGATTCCGTAGAGAATCACATGCATGACACAATTGTTGCAGGAGGTTACTTGTGCGATGAAGAAACAGTAAGGGTAGGCTCCTCTTGGCAATGCTTCTAGATTAACCATGCTTTGCATTCTTTGTGAAGTATGATTTGTGTATGATGATTTTGTGGACCTTGTTTATATGTTATAGAACTTAATGTGATTACTATAATATCTATTAAATTTGTGACTCAAATTTTTGTGGGTTTCACTCGACTTAGTTGAAAAGTTTGGGCACATGGATTGAAAGATTTTAATGTCAGATTGATTTTATTATAGTATTCATATTTCAATATGCGTACTCTTGCTTTGTTGACACTTTTAAATATTTTCTTTATATGAAGTCTTGTAAAATTTAATAAATACAACCATGGTTTATACATGGCTGTCTTTACTTCTTGTAAGTTGTCTCTTTTTGGATATAGTGAATTTAATTCTTCCCCTCTTGTGATTTTTACTCTTGTTAAGGGGTTTTTCACATAAATTTTGTGTTCTCTATATGATTTATGGGTGCTTTACTAGTAAATCTTTTTGTTATTTTTTTGCTCTAATTTATAACAAGTGGTATCTGAGCCAAAGTTCGTTGTGCCAAAGTCTTTTTAGAAGATAATGATCATATAGTATGACATCCCTCTTTTGGATCGCAACACAAGATTCTCCTTATGGCAGGCGAAGATGAGGGTGGTTCTTGCTCAATAGATTTCGATGATGCCTTGTTGAGATTTGACAAGATGGCCTTAAGTTGGTCACCATAGGAGAAGAAGAAGAAGGATCAGAAGACTTTATCTCAGATACACCTACATCTATCAAATCAGATCCTTCAGGACGTGTTAAAGGAACAAACTGTTGTCACCCTTTGGGCGAGATTAGAACAGTTATGCATGACAAATAATTTCACAAGTTTCATCTTAAACAAAAGTTTTATCCTCATCGCTTATCTAAAGGTGGATCTCTTGAGAATCACCTGACTACCTTTAAAGAAATTGTCTTGGATCTTCAAACAATGGAAGTTAAGTATAATATAGAAGATCTTGGGTTGATTTTATTATGCTTTGTACCCTCTTCCTATTTGAATTTTAGAGATACTATTCTTTATAGTTGGGATATTCTTACTCTTAATAAATTGTACGATGCGTTATTTTCTAAAAAAAAATTGAAGCATCTGGTGGTTAGCTCAAAGTCATATGTTGAGGGTCTCCTGATTCGTGGAAGAGCTCCAACGAGAAGTTCTAATGCTGAAACAAGAGGAGGATCTTAATCTACTAATAAAGAAATAGTCTGCATATATTACAAAAAAAGAGGCACATTAAACTTGAGTGGATCAAATTGCAAAATAAGAAGAAAGCTATTGCTAATCAAAGGAAAAAATAGTTCAAAAAGTCTGGCAAAGATAATATCGCTGAAGATCAAAGTGAAGGATAGATATTTGTTTTATCTACTAGTGACTCAATTTCTAATGAAAAATGAATTCTTGATTCCTAATGCACGTTTCATATATGTGTCTCCATCGAGATTGATTTTCAACATTGTATTCGCTGGAGAGTTGCTTATGGGAAATAATGCATTTTTTTAGGTGGCTAGTATTGGCACAATACAGATCAAGATGTTTAATGGGGTAGTTAGAACGCTTAATGACTTCAAACATGTCTTAGACTTAAAAGAAAAATTTTATCTTCCTAAGAGTCCTTAAGGTATCGCTGCATCAATGAAAGTGGAGTATTGAAGGTTAGCAAAGAAGCTTTAGTAGTTATGAAAGGTTTGAGGAAGTCTACTAAGCTTTGTGTTCTACAAGGTTAGATATTGTTGGGGATGTAGTTGTGGGCCTATTGGCTAGTGTTGCGCTTTTTTATGAGGATGTTACTTGGTTATAGCATATGTATTTAGGGATGAGAGAAATTGGTTTGCAGAGCTTGGTAGAAGTGGGCTTCTTAGTAGGTAGAATATTAACAAGCTCCAGTTTTGTGAGCATTGCTTTTTTAAGATGTAGAAAAAGGTTAAATTTACTAAAGACACTCTCTGAACTACATAATTCAGACCTTTGGGGGTCATCAATAGTCTCTTTTAAGGGAGGTGCAAACTACATACTGGTTGTCATCAATAACTTCTCAAGAAAAGTATAGGTGTACTTTCTTAACCAAAAATCTAATGCACTACTTAAATTCTAAGATTGGAAGATTATGGTGGAGAAGTAGATTAGGGGGCAAGTTAAGTACCTACATGCAGAGTTAGAGATTTGTTCTAAAGAGTTCAACAGTTTCTGTAGATCTGAAGGGTTTGTGAGGCATCTCATAATCTGTCATACTCCACAGTAGAATTGCATAATAAAAAGGATGAACAGGATAATTTTGGAGGAGGTTTGTTGTATGCTTTATGATTCCAAATTATCAAAATCTTTTTGGGCTAAAGTCTCCTCAATTGCTTATTATTTGATCAATCACTCTCCCTCTATTGCTATTGAGAAGAAAACTCCACAGGATATATGATATGGTTGTCTAGTGGACTATACTAATCATAGGGTGTTTGGATGTATTGCTTATACCCGAGTTCATGATGACAAATTTGGGCCCAAATCGGTGAAGTGCATCTTTATAGGCAACAAATTTAGGGTGAATGGATACAAGCTATGGTGTCCGGTGTCCCAAAATCAAGAAAGTCATCATTAGCAGAGATGTTATATTTGATGAAGTTGTTGTCCTTCAAAGTCCTTATGAAGATCCTCGTGAAGTAGGATCATCACCAGCCCAACACCTAGGTGGAGTTATAGAAAGAATCTATATCTACACCTCCGGCAATTCTACTATACAGGGTGGTACTATTGCTTCAGCTCCTTATTCTATTGCTAGGGATAGGCCTAGGAGGGAGATGCATCCTCCACAGAGGTACATGGAAGCTGATCTAGTGGCTTATTCTTTAAATGTGGCTGAGAGCATTCACTATAGTGAAGAGTCATAATCCTATTCTGAGACAATCAGCTCTAATAGTTTTGCCAAGTAGTGATTGCTATGCAAGAGGTGATGAAATCTCTTCATAAGATCAACACTTGAGATTTAGTGTTGTTACCAAAAGGAAAGAAGGTTGTGCGTTGCAAGTGTGTTTTGAGAAGGAAGGAAGGATTTTTTAATGGTGTAGAACTCATATATAAGGCACAGTTGGTTGCTAAGAGCTTTAGTCAGATTTTAAGGGTTGACTTCACAAATGTATTCTCTCTAGCCATGAAGCACAACTCTATTCACGTTTTTCTTGGCATCGTTGCTTTGCAAGATCTTGAACTGGAGCAGATGGATGTGAAGATTGTATTTCTGCATGAAAAGTTAATGGAGGACATCTATATCCAACAGCCAGTAAGTTTCTTTGTCGTAAGGAAAGAAGATTATGTATGTAGGTGCATAATAGTGCAGGGATAATGTATATACCTTGGTCAACATAGGTGAGTGGATGGCCCTGAGATAGGGGAATGAAAGTCCTTGAAAGCAGTATTCATAGCAAGTCATCTTTATTCGAAGTACCACTTATCAAGCTAGAGTTGCCCATACATTTAGGTTCATATATATCCCCAGGTGGGTGGCTTTGTCTAGCAGAAGCACAATCAAGTTGCATATTCACATCTAGTCTAAGAATAAGTTATTGGCATTGGTTGTGCAAAGGATAGATTGTTAACTGTGGACTCTCCCTGAAAGTCTATAAATAGCATGTCTAGGACAATGGGCCAAACTTGTCTTGTGTCTTTACTCTTCTCAACTGCTCGATTAGGTTTCTTAGGTGATCAAATTTTCTTCTCAACACACTTCCCTAATATCTTGAGCAGCTTAAAGGGTAAGGGGTTTGAGTGTGTTTATGCCTACTCCATTTCTAGTAAGCCGCCGTACATGGGGAATCTCACATTGTTTTAAGCTCTTGTAACTAATTCTAGTTGACTTGCTTTGTTTGGCACTCTTTCCTTTCTTCACCGAATACATTTTACGTTTTCGTATGCTATGGCTGCGTCTAGTCACACTTTTACCCAAGTATAGAGTAATCCATAGCCATGACCATGCGAACTAGATCTGGTTCCTACAAATGTGATGAAGTTAATGAATGATTTATAGCGTCTTTCCATGCCCCATCGACCTTAATGTGTTATTTTGTACCATCCTATCATAATGATTGACATTTTGGCATGATTTGGAACTTTAGGTTATACAAATTAGAGCAGCTTTGCTTGTCATGCTTCTGTTATGCCAGGTGCACGGTATCACGCTGTATAGGTTAACTGATTGACAATATAAAGTATAACAGTCCTTGTCATGTTTACTTACATGACAGTGTGACACATTGATGCGCATGCTACTACTAGTTGCTAGAGAGCCTCAGCAAAACCCCATGTCTGTTAATAATTTTCTCTGCTTTTAAAAGGATATATTTAATTGTTTTATATTTATCTTTATCATACATTTTTTTGTTGCTAGCTTCAAAGATAATGATTTTTATAATGATTTTCTTACATGGAGTTCATTGTAGTTAATTAAGTTCACAGCATTACGCTACAAACTATTTAACTTAACAATTACATTCTATTTTATTCCTCTTATGAGTTTTTCTAATGTTGTTGAAAGTGTTTGGAACCTTGCTAGCTGCTTTCTTCGCTATTTGATTTTTTCGAAGCCATGTTTACCCTTACCTTGTCATCAACGAGAACCTGCTACAAGTTATTCATACGATAGAGCTTCTCTTCACTCTCTTGATTCAGGTTGTTTGCACAGAAGGTCCAGACAGGATTAAGGAATTAATAGCTATGGGTGCATCATTTGATCATGGAGAAGATGGCCAGCTTCATCTGGCCAAGGAAGGAGGTCATTCTCATCACAGAATAGTTCATGCTGCTGATATGACTGGCAGAGAGATTGAGCGGGCCTTACTAAAAGCTGTGGATGATGATCCTAACATATCCATGTTTGAGCACCATTTTGCCATAGATTTATTGACTTCACAGGTTCTTCCCATTTTCTCCATACAATATTAATTTTATTCTAACATGAATATTTTCGGTTTTATGTTTGCATTCTAGCTTGTACGCTCTACTCAAGTTTAGTCATTTATGTTTATTTGCTCGTGTAAAATTTAAGATAAAATCAGGAAACTAAATCTACAAATCCCTGTGCTTTATGGTTCATAAGCCTGGAATGTATATTAACGCTGATGCTATTTTGAGTTCTCTGTGAGTCTTGTCATAATGGTGACATCCTTGGATGCATATTTAGCTGCTTTAAAATGGTTTGGTGTACTTCTAATGTGTGTTCATAAATATTTATTTTTAAGATGGTTTCAAGGGTTGTATTTAAAAAGGACATGCAAAGAGAGCATTAAAGCACATATAAACATGCTGTTGTGTACGGTAATCTTTTTTAAAGTAGGATGAGATTGAACATGTTTTTGAAGTACCAAGAAGCAGTCAAAAGTTGCAAGAAACTTGAGGTTGAGAATTGATTGAAAGAAAAAGAAGGTGGTTTTTTAGCTGCCTTTACTGAGATGGCTAGATTTATTTGGCTTCTGTACATGGTTTTTTTTTTTTTTTGGATGTTCCATGTATGCACTTCAGTTGATAATGTTTCTGTTTTCTTAGGGTAAAGATTGTCCTAAAAGTTGATGCAAATTATTAATGTGGAATCTCTTTGGTTATTTTCGGTGTGATTTTGCAGGAAAATGAAGAAATATACTGTCATGGTGTTGATACACTAAACACAGAAATACAACAGGTTAAGTTTCTGTTATAAACCATAGATTATATGAAGCTTTTCTCTTCCTACTTTACACTAGTTAGATATTAGATTTCAGATTTCAACAATCAAGATAATTTTAGATTTTGAAATCTTTAGATAGCACGCTTCATAGGAAAAGTGACATTGCTTGCATCCGGAGGAGCTGGACACATTTACCCATTAACAACAAATCCGCTGGTAATTTTTTTTCTTTTCTTTACATTATTACTACTGCTGTGCTAGGTATGCTAGTGAAAATAATTTGTGAGGTAGAGTCAAGAATGAATACTTCTCTATCGTAATGATGAAACCTTAACATGTTACTGATTTTCTAATGATCATATTACCATCTGCATGCTTGTAGGTGGCTACAGGAGATGGATGAGCTGGGATTCAAGCACAATTTCTTATTTCTAATATGGAGTAAGTTTCTACACCATTTGTGCTCATATTAAGGAATCTTTCGTGTAATGATTGATGCTAAACATTTGAATCATTTTCCAAACTCAAGATTTGTGCAGTTCCATCCAACAGCTTTGGCTGATGACGGCCTTCCAATCAAGCCAATGAAGAAAAGAGAGAAAGCTTTTCTAATTACAGAAGCAGTCAGAGGAGATGGAGGCATTCTCTACAACAAGTCCATGAAAAGGTTCATGCCTTTGTATGATGAACGAGCTGAACTGGCCCCAAGAGATGTTGTGGCTAGAAGCATAGATGACCAGCTAAAGAAACGGGGTGAAAAGTACGTGTTGCTTGACATAAGCCATAAACCACGGCAACAAATTCTCTCACACTTCCCTAACATTGCTGCAGAGTGCCTCAGCTATGGGATTGACATTACCTCCATGCCAATCCCTGTCATTCCTGCGGCACATTACATGTGTGGTGGTGTCCTTGCTGGACTTCATGGGCAGACTAATATCCATGGCTTGTATGTAGCTGGTGAGGTTGCCTGCACTGGCTTACATGGAGCTAACCGACTCGCAAGCAACTCGTTGCTAGAAGCACTTGTCTTTGCAAGAAGAGCAGTCCAGCCTTCAGTAGAGCACATGTCTCGTGCAAGCATCAATACCAAGCATTTAGACATCTGGGCACATCCAGTTCTCCCGGCATCTCTTAAGGATAACATTGTTGAGGATATAAAATTGCAGACGAGACAAATCCGAGAGGATTTACAGTCAGTCATGTGGGAGTACGTTGGTATAGTTCGGTCAACAAGCCGTTTGAAGAATGCAGAGTGGAGAATTGGGGACTTGGAGGTCGAATGGGAGGATTTCTTGTTTGGCAGAGGGTGGAAGCCAAGGATGATCAATTCTGAAACTTGTGAGATGAGGAATCTCTTCTGCTGTGCCAAGCTAGTTGTGAGTAGTGCACTTGCAAGGCATTTGTAGTAGAGCTCCCAAAAAGCAACGATCATATTTCCAACATCTACTGAGAAGCTCACTTGGAGCTCACAGCAAGTTCATAAGCAAGCCATTGCTAAGAATTGCTGATTCCCTTTTATACATTATAGTCCTCACACAAGCTTGCAGAGAGTATTCAAGGGAAGCTACTGTAGAAGTTTGAAGGTAAGGAAGCATTGCATTGGCTGGTTTGTTGTTCTTACATGATCCATTATGTTGCAATTGCACATTTCTTTTTTCAATACAGAAGCATAAATTGTATTCAAATATAATTTTTTTGCAACATGAATTTTGAGATGCGATAGAAATCCAAAATTGGACTCTATTTCGTTGAACTGGTGCCTAAATAAGCTCGATTTGTTCTTTTACTTGCCTTGAGAAAAAAAATCTAGGATCGATTAGTGTCTGATAATGTTTGAATGGCCTGATCATTGAGACAACTCTAAACACGCCTGCCCAACTGGACCATATTGACTTGGCATGATTGGGTGGGACGCATTGCTTGAGGAGGCTTTTATTAAGTTGTATCCACTTCAGGTTGGAATAATAACTAGTCTTGAATTATGTACTGAATTTATGTGCCCTCAACATGTGGCCATCGTCTTAAAACGTTCCTTTTGTGGATCTTTTTTTTTTTTTTCTAACCATCAATATGCAACAAAAACCTATGAATCATCACTATCATTGGGATCGAGAAGTCATTGCGAACATTTCACTTTTTTTAATCACTAATCAGGGGCACATTTGAAAGTAGTATTGTGAATGGTTGCTCTTGTTTGCTGGCTAGTGTTGGACAAGTAGATCATAATTTCATGTCATTTGAAGAAGAAGAGTTCTTTTTGGGATGAAAGTTCTGAGGTAAGATCTAGTAACTTCATTGATGCATGGTGTCAATGCTTGTACTTTATTTAATACATTTTGAGTTTTCATTCATGCTATCATTCACAATTAGAGCAACTAGACACAGTCTAATATTGTTGGAGCCGTGTTATTTGCATCCCTAAAGTTGAACAATAATGGCACCATCCTACAAATCCTATAGGTTTGAGAGGATGCTATGCTAACATTCAAGAAGCGCTCATGAATGTGGGTATCAAATAATTCAATCGGTAAGAACTTTAGATGTTATTGCCAACACCTTGGGCTTGATCCTCACCTATATAATAGTAAACTCTCACTTTGCAGACTTTAAGGTGGACAAAAAAATGATAAAAGATTGGCAAGCCATTGTTCAGGTCAAAGTCTCCTTCCATGTTGATCAAAAGCACAATATATTAGCCCCGCCCTCGTAAACTCAATAAAAATGCTTGATTCATTTGCAACACTAACCTCTGGGAAATTATAAATTAGATAAACTTGTGAAGTTGGTAGGTTAAAGCAGATAATATGTTAATAATATTACAAATGATATTAGAGTTGTACAACTAACAAAATACAAGAACTAAGTGCCATAAAATGAAGTGTTATTTC
Organism: Cymbidium sinense; assembly: GCA_021442155.1. Lineage (NCBI taxonomy): Eukaryota > Viridiplantae > Streptophyta > Magnoliopsida > Asparagales > Orchidaceae > Cymbidium > Cymbidium sinense. Next base: position 155,481,862 of record CM038221.1, read on the forward strand.
ATGGCATACACCTCTTGAACTACCATTGGGATAAACTGCTATATTTTGAGAGCTACTAGTTAAACTTGTAAAGATCATCTCTAAAATTCTATCTTTTGAGAAATTACACCTAAGTGATAAAACTAGGAGTTCATTAGGTCAAAGCGAATATATTTTGATAATTAAGAGTTTAAATTATTACAAATGATATTAAAGCATTATACTAGTCGAAATATAAGTAGGGGTGTGCAATCGATCGGTTTGGATGAATCAGTTTTAAAATTCGCTAAATCGTTCTGTTTTAAATCCTGAATCTGAAAAAATCGATCCGTTTAATCAATAACATAAACCGAATCATATCCAAACTGGAATTTTTTCGGATTTTCGGTTCGATTTAGAAAAAATTAAAAATTAAAAATATAAATTATTATAATAATTATTTATCAAAGAATTACATTAATTACATCACTTATTAAATCATTTCATATAAAATCAAATAATTCTTTAACAAATGAAATTAATAATATACAAATTTATCATTGAAATTTTTTTTTTTTTATAGGAATTAAAAAAAATTTGAAAAAAATTAATTTTTTAGCTATTTTTGATTTAATCGGATTAAGATGATATAAAATCGAATCAAATATCGAAAACTGAATATTATCAAATCCAAAATCGAATCCAAAAAAAATTTATAAAATTGATCTGAATTTTAAAATTCGATTCAGGTCAGTTTGGATTTTTAGTTTTAACCAAAAAATGCATGCCCCTAAATATAAGAATAGTGTCATATATGATAGTGCAATGTCATAGAGCCCTTGAATCCTAAGTAATACAAAGTGTTATATGGTGGGTGTCACATTTTGAATTTATAGGGACCACATCTAGACTCCTTTTTTCTTTTTTTTGTGTCAAAACTTATATATCATCAATAGCTTGTCATTAACAATTTTGAACACAAAGGTAAAAAAATGCAACAATGTTATATTATTAAAGTTATAGATGGATCTCATTGAGCATAATATGTGTGACTAATTTATGCCTTTCTTAACATGATGAGATAAAATATATGATATTTTTGACACAACAATTGATTATTATGAGTATTTTTCTTAACATAGCATGAAAATTTTAACACATGTATTTTATTTCTCATATAAATAACATCCATACGTTCTTAATATGGTAGGGTTGAAAATTCAATTGTTGTGCTTGTACACTACTCATATATGATTTTCTAGTAATGATGGATAAGCTTATTAACTCCATACTATGATATAATAACACTCCTAAAAATTAGGTGTGTAATATGCCAATGACATTAGCACATGTTGAGCAGAAAGTGTTGATTAAAATAATATTAAAAAATTAAAGAGATATGCATGTCCTAAATAATTTAATTAAAATTATATAAAAAATATGTTATAATTTGTTATATTTTAAATTATTGTGGAGAATTTTAGAAATTTAGAGAATGATATTTACGTTAAAAAGAGATAATAATAAGATATATTTATTACAAATAATTAAAATTATTAAAAATTATAATTAAATTTATAAATTTAGAATTGATAATAAATTTTATTCATTAAAATTATTAAAATACAATAAAATAAATTACTTAAATAATATATATATATATAATTTTAAGTAATTAATTTCAAATTTTTAATTAAATGACTTATTTTTCATTATTTTTAATATTTTATTTATTTAATTTATACATATTATTCTTAATTATTATTATAATATCGTGCCCAATATGTGTAAATTCTCGTATTTTTAAAATTGAACATTTACTCACTAATGAATACAAACAAAATTTCTTACCAATCTCTAAGAACTCCATATATGGCCTGTTTGAACATCATGGGATCAAAATGACATCATCTTAAATTCACATCAATACTTTTAAATGCATTGCTCGTTATCCAACTCATGAATAGATAGATAAGAAATAAAATCTAGCATGTTTAAAAGGTACTCAAAATGGAAAATTTTAAGAGACTGTTTGAGATAAATTTTGTTGTGTTTTATGTTTCTATTTTTATGTTATTTTTAAAAATATATTTATTTGATATATTTTTCATGTGTTTTATTATTATTTTTTTCAGAATCAAATAACATTATTTTTAAAAATATTCAAAATAGCTTATATATGTTATAAACATTTTTAAAAATAATAATAATCATGAGATATGTTTTACTTTGAAATAAAATATAAATAAAATAAAATAAAAATATAAAACAAAAAACAAAAAATAAAAGTGATCCCAAACAATCTCTAAATAAATAAGAAATTATATATAAAGTTTAAGACAATTTTTAATCATGCATGCATGTGACAAGGTCAAATCCAACTCAATTTAATGTGCACCTTTAGACGTGATTTGCATAAAAATAGCACATTTTATAAAAACAATGTTAAACCGCAAAAGGAAAACTCTTGTGTATAAACATAAAATCAAGGAACCTTTAGAGCACTAAACATCTCCTCAGAACTCAAAAGAAAGCTACAACTCAAATTTACATTACACTAAAAACTTGCAATCGCTCTAAAATGTGTGTTATTTTGAAAAGTAATTTCATTCTGAATTTCAAAATCATCGCCACGAGCACACACTTGCTTTAATAAGGCGAATGCTAAGCAATGTTTGCTAACATTTTGACTTATTTTGAATTAAAAAAGGAGAAACAGAAGGGGAAAAAAAGAAAAAGAAAAAAGAAAAAAACGAGTAAAAAAGGAGTATCTAATGATCAATGTCGTGTTCTAGGATGTATACAATTAGGTTTTTGATTCATCCATGGGGCAATATAGCCATTATGTTCCAAAAGTTTGTTTCAACTGAGAAATTATTGCTGTGGGGTTCCTCCTAAATGCTGACTGAACCTCAGATCTGACTGTTTCTTAATGATTTCTCAAAGTATTATTTTGAACAGCACGACAATCCAACAAAATCTTTTTTTTTTTTATTGCATCCCAATTGTTACCTATAGAATGTGCAGATGAGGAGACTGTAGTATCGGTTGTAAACACAGACTCTGGAGCTGCTGTAAGCTCATGCACATCATGCCTAGGTTAAATAGGATGCCTAACGACCCCCAAGATGTAAGATTTTACACCAGATAAGCAAAAATTTTCAATGGATAACATCCACAATTAAGAAAGCAAGCCAAAAAACATGTCATTCTTCTCGAGACTTTGATAATATCATTCCAGCCGCAACCCTCCTCTAAAAAGGAGACAACCTTATAGTAGTCAAAATCATACTTGTAACTGTCTCAATTAATGCAAAATACCTATCTCCAAATTCACTAACTAAACAGTTCATCCAAAATTCTATCGCTAATTCTCAAAATTCTGTCGTTTTGAACAAAACCCATCATCCAAATCCTTTACTCAAACACACAAAAAATTAATCGAGGGACAAAGAGACTTTGATAATATCATTCCAGCCGCAACCCCCTCTAAAAAGAAAAAGAAGACAACTTCTCGAGACTTTGATAATATCATTCCAGCCGCAACCCCCCTTAAAAAGAAGACAACTTTATAGTAGTCAAAATCATACTTGTAACTATCTCAATTAATGCAAAATACCTATCTCCAAATTCACTAACTAAACAGTTCATCCAAAATTCTATCGTCAAAATTTTTAAAATAAGCACGATTAAAATTCTAATTAGCGGATTAGGCGCAAAAAAAAAAATTTAAATAGTCATGTTAATTAAATGGGAAGCATTAACATACCATCGGCCGGCAGTCGAATATTTTTTTAAAAAAAACCGCCATAGCTAGCCAAAGATCCTCGCCTTCTACTACTGATCCGATCAATGTGCATCGCCACTTTGAGGTATTTTTTTTTGGTTCTTTTTTTGAAAAAAAAATGGAGAAAATGTAAATGTGATTTTTATTTGTTGTGTGTTATGATGATATTAGTAAGTATATTATGTGATTAACTAGTTTTAGGGTTGTTTTTAGGCAAATGTAATGTGGATTTTAGGGTTTTTTTTAGTTTTGTTGATTTTTTTTTTGTAAAATGAGAAATATGTAAATGTGATTTTGATATTTTGTGTGTTATTAAGTTATTAGTTAGTGTATTATATGATTAGCTAGTTTTAGGTTGATTTTAGGTTAATGGAATGTGGATTTTAGGTATATTTTGAGTTTTTTGGCCTTTTTTCTTGTAAAATGAGAAATATGCAAATGTGATTTTGATATTTTGTGTGTTATTAAGTTATTAGTGAGTGTATTGTATGATTAGCTAATTTTAGGTTGACTTCAGGCTAATGGAATGTGGATTTTAGGTATTTGAGGTATTCTTTGAGTTTTTTTTTATTTTTTTATTTTTTGTAAAATGAAGAATATGCAAAATTGAAGTTGATTTTTTTGTGTGTTATCATATGTATTATGTGAATAGATAGTATTATGGTTGATTTCAGGCAAATGTAATGTGGATTTTAGGTATCTTTATTAGGAGGATCAACCTTCATCATACCACCCATGTAATCCTATGGAGCGTTTAAATGTGTGTTCATTCTATAAGAGGCATGGACCTGAAGTTCCAATTCCCTGTCTTTGCTATGATCAGTCAATGTTGGAGCATCTGAATGCTCATTGCATTTTGATGTAGAAGGGAGATTTGATGGCTTATCGACACCAATCATCTCCTAAAAATTTTGACCTAAAACATGACCTAAACCTTAGAAAGAACAGGACCGACTTAACACCATGGATTTATGCCTACCTCATCGAGATCTAGAACTTCCAAGGTAGTGCCATCTAGTACTTTAATTGCAATTAGTGACTGTTTCTGAAAGCATTGTAGTTTCTTGATATCCTCTTCAGTCACCATAAAGTCATTTCAAATTATTTTCATCTTCACTAAGCTCAATTATCCGTTCTTTCATTTCATCGATACGACTATCTAGATTACGCTCCTACAACGAATTATTTTCATCTTCACTAAAAAGTTATCAAATATTGGATTGATAATCCCCAACGGATTATTCTGTCGGCAATAGCTATTTTTTCTATAGTGTAAATAGCTATTTATTGTATTCTAACCAATTCATATAGTACTCATGAATCTAGTTGATTTAAACAGGTGTGTTCTTCAGCATTCCTGCCTCCGATACATATATTTGATTCAAATATGAGTTCAGACACGGTATGTTTGGTACTAAGTGTTAGTGACGATTTCTTCCCTACGTATACTGGTGAAAAAAATCGTCTTATACTAGTTTCACGCGTCTAATTTTAGCATACGTAATCGAATGAGGTCACTAAAAGTTGATTCGACGGTTTAAGATTAATCTCATATATGATTTCTGTTGGTTTTATTTCATTGCTACACCATTAAATGATGACGAAGTATGTGAGTCAGTCATTAATGTAGCAAGTATACAACATGTAGTTGTATACGTCGAAATTGAGTTGAAACCAGTGGATGATACCGAAGTTCATAATTACGGAATTTCAGCAAAACCGTACAAAACCATACTACCACATCGTCCGATCTGTGGTTTTCGCTGGTAAGTTCCTCGTGATTATCTAATTAATATTTTTCATTTTAGTCTTACATTCAAATATGATCGATGATAGAGATGTATCTGCATATCCTATTCATGTTCATCATATTGCCTCGACTTCTGCTAGTATGGGTGAATATCGTGGCGATCATGTTGCTCCTTTACAAACTGAAGATGAGGGCTACGAAATAATGCCTAGCATAACAAGTTCAGAGACAGATAACAGTGAAGGTGATATTGGAGAACAACAATGTCCAAACACTGGAAACAGTCATTTGCTAAGAGATTACTCTAACAAAACAATCAATGCTAAAGAGCACATGTTCAGTAGAAATGATTACATTCTGACATGTCAGTCAGTACAAGAATGGGATGAAGAACTGAACTTTGATGGCCTCCCAATAGATTCTATTTTTCTAGAAGAGAATTTCATTCCAGCAGACCTAAATGAAAGAATGTGTTTCCATGACAAAAGGCACCTTAAATTTACTATTCGGGTTGGTCAATAACAAACAATGTGGAGTATGTAACATGTGATTCTAACAAGATGAGGTTCACTATACTTTGCATTCATAACAGTCATTCCAGTAGGTCATGTTTGTGGCGTCTACATGCTCGAGTGAGCAAGAGGCTTGGTGGTGCCTGGAGGATTTCTAATATGACAGGGCCACACACATATTCTCATTCGATATTGAGCAGCGGACATAGGCAGTGCACCTCTCAGTTTATTAGCTACTACATCCAACATGTCATTAGATGCTAGTTGGATTTGAAACCTAGAGAAATTATTGGTCGTATGGAATCAAAATTTAACATTAGAGTGTCCTACATGAAAGTCCAGGATGCCATGAAAAGGCTATACAAGCTATTTTGCTAGAAAGAGTCATACCATTCTGGATCACTTCACATGTATGCTGCGGTTATGCAGTTGTATCGTCATTCGAATCGCGTTTGGCGCATATTCTGGTCATTCGGGCCATCTATAGCAGGTTGGCAATTTTGTAGACCGGTCTTAAGTCTTGATGGTACTTTTCTCTTGGGAAAGTTCAGAGGTACTCTTCTCACTGCAGTTGGTATTGATGCCAATAATGTCTTGTATCCTTTGGCATTTACAATAGTTGAAGCAGAGTGCAATGAGTCCTAGAGTTAGTTTATTAGGACATTGTAGGACTTGATTCCGTTTATATGTACTCGGCCTGATTTATGCATTATCTCTCCACATTACGGCAATGCGTGGATCGTGAATTATTCCCTCGCTAAACCATTATTTACGCCATCTCAGAGAGAATTTCAAGAAGACATGCAAAACTATAAGAATTCCTGATGCTGAGTTTGTGTGCCAGAAGATGTATGTGGCAGGTAATACAACTGACATTCACATCTTCACACGTTACATTACAGACATAAGAAATATCAAAGCAGATGCTGCTGAGTGACTGCTTGCAAGAGATGTGGCGAAGTGGTCATTGAGTCATGATGGCAGGTATCGTTGCGGCACAATGACCACCAACGCATCAGAGTGTTTCAACAATGTGCTCAGAGACGCAGATTCAAGCTCTAATTATATCAATTTACTACAATCTTGTATCAGTATTTATCAAAAGCCTAGAGACAGCTTCTAATCTTATCAGTGAGAATGATTCGATATTTGCTCCACATGTCAAAGCTCAACTCCTACAAAATGAGCGTGAAGCTAGGAGATGCTCAGATCCCACAAGAATAAATTTAAATGAATTTCAGGTGTTTACCATGTCCTCAATGTCATTTAAGGTTGAATTGTAAGAACAAGCTCATTGTATTTGTACATGCAGGCAGCCCTAGTTACTTCGCATTCCATGTCCCTGTCGATTCATGTTAGGGCAATGTCATTTAAGTCATTCATGCGACGCTTCTCCTACTACTCATGTTGCATACGCGATGCGTATGAAGCTCAATTTCATGTCATTCCTGATCGCATTGGTGACGCGGTATTTATCGGTCGTCATATGATTGAACTAGCGTTAAAAGGCCCGGTAGGCTGGGACAAGGAGATATACCAACACAATGGATGAGAACGTCGGTAGCGTAGAATTTGTATGCAAAATCTTTGGGCATATACTACTTGTCCACAAAGGCAAACGTAGTATTGTTGTGTTAGTCTGTTATTTTCTTATGTAGTTGTATGTCTAGAATATTTTTCTCCTATTATTATTCCTTTCTGTACTTAGTCTTCTTGGATCTGAACATGTAGTAAGGACTGTTTTTCTATTTTATTCATGTTGTCATGCAGGTGTTGTTATTGATATTGTGTAAGACTGCACTTTACTTTTCTCAATACTGTTGTACATGTTAGTAGTTAATGTCCATTGTTAATTGCTTGATTTTTTGCCTAGAACATGTTTTTCTCCTGTTATTATTCCTTTATGTACTTTTTTTTAAGTTGTGTTGCTAACATGCTTACTATTGTTGTTTTTATATTCGTCCCCTCTGTTATGCTATTGTTACCATGCACTTCAAAGTTGTTTGCTGACAGTGACATGGCATCGAGGAGGATCGATGTGACGTCGGCATAACGCCGAGGCGTCCGATGACTACGGTCCCGCACCGAAGGTCCACCCAAGATCATTCATTGGCGTAAAGCACTCGACATGATAAATTTTAGTATTTGTCGTAGCTACCGTACTATAGATGCTATCTTGATAAAATAATCATTTCGTACTGTGCAGCGACAGTTCTTGAGGCAACGTCACCTCGCCGATGTTCGAGAGTGGCTAGAAGCTGCCTTTATGAATGGGTGACGATCTGGGTTAGGCTGTTTCACCCGCATATCGAGCTTGATCATCACGCCTTAACCGGCGATCATGACACATTTCAGTAGTTGGTGAGATGATTCTGATTGCAAGATGTGGCTATGATTCTAGGAGTATGGATTGATGGACCACCTATTATAAGACATACAGTGATTGGGGAGGGGAGATGATGGCTATCTTGCTTTTGTTATATGAGATGATGGAGACATCCGAGCGGCATACTCATCAGAGCCACATGTGACATCCACATTTTGCATGGGTCAGGCGCACACAAGGACTTACTTACCTTTACGTTGGTTGCGGTGGACATTTTATAGGGATTCATATTTGGATCTACCAGATGTTGAGTTTCTGATGCACCTTAGAGCATACATATTATTGTTCACTTGCGCTTCCTTTTGTCGATACTGTCCGATTACACCGCTGGATGATTTGAGCTTGTTCAGTACTCCATTGGAGCTTGTGTTAGCACACTGAGGGAGTTGAATGAGAAGCCCAGGTCAAAGGACCATTAGCGGATGTCTGCCGTTTTGGTGGTAGCATGCGTGTTGGCTGCAGTACCTTTCCAGTGGATGGTTTGGCGTTGCGTGAAATGAGAGTTACCTGCGAGAGATGACACCTACCCATATTAGAGTCTACAGAGATGAGCTTGATGGGCTGCTACAGAGTCAGGTATGAGTCAGTGCACATTTGATTCATATTTCTACCTCTACAATCTTATGTGTGACATTTATTTTTTTCTATCATGTTGTAGGTTATATGGGAGTCCTACGGATAGGAGAGATGCATACGAGTAGTGGCAATTGTCCTTGGTAGGCTATTTGGCCTTCGCGCTGATCATTTGGAAAAGGGTTGAGTAATCGGTGCTCTCGAGCGGTTTAGTCAGTAGCGTGCTTTTATAAATCCTTCATTTCAGGGGGTGGATGGTCGGGGAAAGGCTGATGTTGATTGGGTTGACTATCACCAGGGTTACATATCACTGGGAGGCGGACATGATTGATTGCGTGGATGGCGTTACACCTCCTCTGTTGACCCTATCATACATGAGGTGGTATCGGTCCCGGCTTCCTTGTACATGCTGTTCGACCATTCCTACCACCTACTATCCTCGAGCTCTGGAGATCGATGGTTGGAAAATTGTATGCTAATCAAATATTTATACGTTATGATAATTGAATTATATACTTGCCTTTGCAGCGAGAACATATCTTGGATACACAAGATATTTTTCAGCCTTATTTTGGGAGAGACCAGGACACTGACTTTCAGCGGTCAATCAACACTTATGAAGAGTTATGCAGGGAACTACACAAGAACTTACACATATCAGCTAGCAGAATCTGAGATGAAGCGATTAGTTCTTACGTAGCACTTTCGCCTTCTCGAGCACATCTTGTAGATTTGGCCAGTCGTCATCTATACGGGATACATTACCATTTTGGCCACCAGATTACTCTTATCGAAGCCATGTTGATCCATTTGAGTCATGACGAAGCCTCCTATGTCTCCTCACCACTGCCGCATATGCACGGAGTGTATCCCACTGTCCCCTTCCAGCCAGGACCATCACATGAGATACCTGATGTTACACCCCTCGATGATACAGCGGGCAGGCTGGAGATAAAGTGCGCAGCTGACACCATTTACGAGACCAACCCTCCGCTTCGAGTACACCTCAGTGCACTTCGCAGCGCCGTAGATGTCTCGGTTATCGTATGTAGTTGTAGATCATCTGATAGCTTCGTGTACACTGTTTTGTTAATGTTTTATATTTCCTATGTATATTGCATATCAAGACACCATTTATCTATGTTATATGTTTCCAGTTTAAGTAATTTGCATTTTTTTCCTGCGGAATATCAGAGATATTTTATTAGTATTGAACTGTCAGACTTTAGAAATTTTGGAGAAGTAGATAATAGCTATGAATTTGTCATGCTTGCAAACTTTATAGTGAGATTGCCACAGCTACTATTTTTTTGCAAACTTTGTAATGATCCATCTATTGTTGCTATTTTTGAATCCATACTTTTCCACAAAACTGCGTGCGGTCCAAATTGAATCTCTCGTCATGAAAGTCGTGGAATTTCGTGTCAATTCCAACGATACCAAGTTCGTTAAATTACAACGACGACGGTCGCGGCCAAAATACGCTGGCTCGCGCATTCAAAAAACGCCGCGATTTATGGATGCGCGTTGGCGAAATCCTTCATGAGCCATAATCAATTCGGTCAACATGAAAGTAGAATTTCGTGCGATTTCAACGATACTAAGCTCAAATTCGACAACGACTCGGTGGGGCAAAATACCTGCGGTGCAATATTCAAAAGTCGCGGATTTTTCACGCATTGGCGAAATCTGCTACTTAAAGAGCCACAATCGCATTTTTTGATTGACGTGAAATGGGGAATTTTGTGATTCCAACGATCGCTAAATTCAGAAAACTCAAATAAAATACCGCTGGTTGAAAAACATTTTAAAAAAAATCTCGAGTTCGCGTTTAAGACAGTCTTTGATACGAAATCGATCATCGTTAACAGACAATTGTGTTTATTTTAATTTTTTTTTTAATGTCTAATCCGCTAATTAAGATTTTAAACATACTTATTTTAAAATTTTAGCTAATTCTAACGCTAATTCTCAAAATTCTGCCATTTTGAACAAAACCCATCATCCAAATCCTTTACTCAAACACACAAAAAATTAATCGAGGGACAAAGAGACTTTGATAATATCATTCCAGCCGTAACCACCCTCTAAAAAGAAGACAATTTCTCGAGACTTCGATAATATCATTTCAGCCGCAACCCCCCTCTAAAAAGAAGACAACTTTATAGTAGTCAAAATCATACTTGTAACAGTCTCAATTAACGCAAAATACCTATTTCCAAATTCACTAACTAAACAGTTAATCCAAAATTCTATCGCTAATTCTCAAAATTCTGTCGTTTTGAACAAAACCCATCATCCAATTCGTTTACTCAAACACACAAAAAAAAATTAATGGAGGGACAAGGGGGATATGAATTGACTCCACCTTGATAACCCTAATAGCAGTGGTCAATCATGGCCGGTGACGTGGTAAAGATGGCGTTCTCCGGGCATCACACATACCACTGCATCCACATTTCGTAAGCCATGCCAATAAACATTAGGAAACTAAGTAAAGAAGACGGGGATTTAAAAGAGAAGAACACACAATCTTAGGTAAACCACATGAATGTCGTAACAGGATCCATGGCCGATGATGTATATTTGTGAAGACAAGTTGACGGCGATCTCCATCGGCAGTGAGATTCAGGGAAAAACCATTATCTGGAATAGGAATGTGAATAAAAATGCAAGAATCAAATTCGAAACATACTTGTATCTTACCCTTTGAGAGAATGAGTATGCGAGCTGGGAGTGAATACAGGACGAAGTCGTTAGCAAACGGCACAACAAAGGAAGGTTACACAAAGTGGAATTTTTAATCTATTTATATTTGGGATGATTTACATACATGTTACATAATTTTTATATTTATATATCTAATATTTAAAATTTAATATATATATATATATATATATATATATATATATATATATATATAATACATTAATGATGAATATCATATCAAAAATATCATCATCATTTACTTTTTAAAAATAAAATATATATTTTTAAGCATAAAAAAATATTATATAAATATTTAATTTTAAATATTAAATATATAAATACATAAAAATTATGATATGTATATAAATTTCTCTTATATTTATAATTAAGAGATTAAACTTTAGATATAAAAAAACAATATCAAAACTTAATGTGTTAGGAACAATGAATTAGTGCCGTTTAAAAATTATCTCAAAATTTTATGAAAAAATTATATTTTTTTAAACTAACTTAATAAAAAAACTTATAATTTGACTTGTAAAAAAAATTTATTATACCCATTTTAATTTTTTAAATAACAATTTCTTATATAGGGATAAACTTTTTTTTGACTCTCTTGTAACTACCCTAAATAGACCAATAGTTATTTATTCCAAACTTTTAAAAAATACTTCTTTAGGCAAGCGCTATCAAAGTTGACAAAATCATGATATGTTAGAGCTCCAATTTGTAAAATCATCAGAGGTTTTAATTGTATGATCTTATTAGATTGCTCTAATCTTCAAGTTATTTTATAAACATTCTTTTTTTTTTTGATTAATTCTTCAATCCTAAAAGTGGTCCTATGATTATTCATTAGCCCAAAAAATAATTCTTAAAAATGGATCATAACATCATGAAAAATATCTTTTCTATCTTAAGAAATAAAAAAGACCATTTTAATCTTGTTTATAAGCAAGTGTAGCTCATAAAGTATGTTTTCCTTCCCGATTGGTTCAAGTCATTAAAAGAATTCCAACGTTAAAATGAGATTTTACAAAAACAATTTGCACAATTAACAAGCTAAAGCATGAGCATTTATACTACTGCCAATACCCTGGCAAAAATGCAATTTAAATTCTATTTGGGACAATTATAATTATTGCAAAAAATAATTTTTTTTAGAAAATTGTGAATATTATAATTTTTTTTCTTTATTAAAATGGATTATAATTTTTTGCTTTATTAAAAAATTAAAAAAAATTAAAAATGCTGCCTGCATCATACTCCAATTTACTTCAACAAAAATAATCAGAAAGAGGAAAAGTTGAGCAATAGAAAACAAGAAAGAAAGAAAAAAAAACCATTTGAACTAGTTCTAGAAATCATGTCGATAGTGAAATAGCTTCAGTATATTTGAGCCAATGCCTTCTACCCTTCATAGGTGAGGCCGCACATACAACAAGATAGATGCTTAATAACTACATTCTATTACAGAAAAATACGAAGGCAAAGTCTTCAGAGAAGGAGACCTGCGAGCAGAAGAAATCTACCTGGGAAAACAACATCGAGGCCGCCGCTGCTGAATTGGCTTGTAAAATAAGAAGAAGGATGGGTCCTCCTCGAAAGACTCTTTGTACATTTCCAGCGTTGTTACGATCTCATCAAAGTGCGGTCTCTTAATAGGATTGGTGTCCCAGCACTGCTTTATGAGATGTTTAAGCGCCGTGGGGCAAGAAGGGGGCAGAGGTGGCCTTAAGTTCTGGAAGAAAACAAGTGGATTAATGTACATTAAGGAAAAGTAAGCAGCAATGGGAGAGCTAAATAGTTCCAGGGGCCACAGCAATTCCTTTTAATTCTCTTGTCGTTTGCCATAGTAAAAAGGCTTCGAGTGACAAATAAAACTATGAATTGAAAGAATAGCTCACTTTCGACTTATGAGCAGAGTAGAAAAAATAAGATACAAGCAATAAATAATTTATCATAAGAAGATAAGTTCTATTTATTTGAAGTTTGAACCCATCCAATTCGATGTATACAGTACCTGTAGGATAAGCAGAGTCTCCTCAATCCATTAGCTAACTAATCATTTCGTTTGATCAGATGAATGTTATTGAATGTGATATGTAAGCAGTTCGGTGTTAATCTTTGAAACATGAGTATATTGGCGACGGCCAGACTAAGGAAGTGGGCGGCAAGTGTTCTGCCAAGGAGAGATAGCAAGGCACCAACCTGGCTCAGAATTCCAGGGAGTAGATAAGCCAACAGAGGAATGATTTCATTAGAAGACAAAAACCAAAAGGCTCTACATGTTCCTTTCAGACCCTCCAAATACTGCAATCTGTGCGATGAATCATCAAACCTCCGGCAAACATTATATGTCGCCATAATTCAAGCAACTTTGCAATCGGCTGATAAAAATTGATGAATTGTTTCTACAAGATTGTTTTGAATCTACTTTACAAACAAACATTCATGATGAACTGCGACCGTATTGGCCATAATCTTTAGATCAAGCCACTGAATGAACAAAATTGATAGAGGATAAACTTCAAAACAACAAACGAACTAAAACTAGCCATCCAACCAGTAACTCACCAATCCCAAGAATAATTTCTCGATCTCCTACCAACTACAACCAAATTAATCACTCCAACAACAATGACATTGCATCCTTTAATACCCATTAAAAAATAATAGCAGCTGAAATGATGGGAAACAAGAGGTTTGTTATAATTGTAACAAGAAATGATAGAATTTTCGACAAGTTTCAGGTTGGCAATCGACAACCTAATGCAATCCTCTACCTTTCTCATCTAAGACTTGGGACCTGCAATGACAATGTTGATGCTTTAATCAAAGCAAAAATGGTAGAAATAATCATTGAAGATAAGTAAAAAAATAAACTTGAGTGTTGAAGTGCATATATTAGAGGGTAGAGAATGCACCAACAAAACAACAAACTAATATGGTTTGGCAATGAAGAAAAATGGACTTGCATGAACAAAAATAACATGATTAGAAGTTATGCAATTGGAATAACATAAAATAAAGCTTAACACCTCATGCAATAGTCAAGAAGATTGAATGGAGGAAGATGTAGCCACAGAGAAACCCCAAATTGTCAGGATTAGACAAATGATGATTATGATGAAAATATGATAAAGGATAAGATGGTGGAATTTAAAATGCAAGAAACTATTAATCTTTCAAGCTAGGTTTCCAAAAAAGACATTAAAATTTTTTAATTGAGTCAATCCTAATGTTAAAAAAGAGGCAAGTATTCTCAAGAAAACTGCTATAAAAGTTTTTAAAAAATTCTAAAAATAGAATATCATTAATTGATAAGGAGATTTAGTGGAGTTTGGAAATATAGATGGTTACTAAGGATATGAAATGTTCTTTTAAAGCATGATAAAGATTGAATACAACTAAAGCTTATGAAGATTATTAGAAAGTAAGGAGTTTTGCGAGTATAATCAAAAAAGTAAAAATTGTAGCTTTTGATTATTTACATATAAGAAATGCTATTCACATCCCCCAAAAAAATTCTTAATATATTGGCGCTTAGAGAAAGAAAGAGAGAATGAGAGAAAAAAAAGCTTTATAACTGTATCAACACGCTAATGTTTTGTTTTTAAAGGTGGCTGAGGCAGGATATCATTACTCTTCGTATAATTGGCTTGGTGCTAAAGGAGAAAAAGATATCTATAGAATAGCTAAGGTACCAAGGGTCCTTGGCTCAATGTAATATATTCCATGATTTTCATAACACACATCTCGAGTTTGAGATTTAGCATCTATGACATGATGTATCTCTCTTGTTATCATCATACGTTCAAAATCTGAAACTAGCCTTATCTTCACTTTATCATTAATATAAAAATCATTTGGGTCTAGTTTCTATGCTTCAAGAAAGAAAAAAAAGGGCATCTAAAAACTTCGATCAAGTTAGATGTATTAAAAGTGAAGCTAATGTATTCTTGATTAAATATGGAGACACCAAGGAAATATGAAAATTCTAGTTTGAAAATTTATTAAATGAAAGTTTTAAAAAAATATTCTAGAAGAGCATTATGAACCACATAATAAAATATATTATAGACTGATAAATAAATAAAATGGAGTTGACTTTAAAAAATATATAAGAATTAGACTTCAGGTCCATACAAGAGACCTATTTAATATTCACATAATTATTTAGATATAAATTATTTCAATATAATTTTGAAGATTGACGGAATGTCAAATGATTGGAGAAAATAATATTTTACCATCAACGTTAAAAAGATATTTCATTTGTTACTGAGTTATGCCCATCCAAGATTATGAAATGATATTTAAGGTTATAGTAATAATAGAAAATTTATATTTATAAGCCCTAAAGTAAAACTATAAGATAGAATAATCAAAACATAGGCATAAAAAATTATGCTAATTTTGGTGAATCAATTTGATTTTCTACCAGGAAGACTACAAGAGTAATTTTTGTATGAGAACAAAGAAAAGATATTTTTATAATTTATACTAATCTTAGAAACTTAAGTGATCGAATGACATATGAATTTATTTGATGAACATTTAGCATGAAAAATATGTCAAAATTATGTTTAAGCGATTAAAAATGTATATATGATGGAACATTGATTAATATCAGAAGTAATTATGAGATAATAAAGTAGTTTTTAATTACGGTATGTTTACATCAAAGATCAGCAATGAATTCATCACTTTTAATAATTATGGAGGTTCTTACAAAAGATATTCAAACTATGGTGACTTGTGTGGATTTACTTTGCAAATGAAATAGATATATCCATGAAATAAGTGAAATTAGAATATGAAAAAAATATTTGGATGATTAGAATTAGTATGCAAAAGAATGGGTATATAAAATGCAGTTTCAAAACATAGGATATTGATAGTAGTGAATATTCTTGAAGAAAAAGTATAACAAGATGTTATGAATATAATTTTTTTAGATGTATTATAAAAAGAATAGGAATATGATGAGCATACAACTTCCAAAATTAAGGCTTTGTGATTAAGATAGCAAAATGTCTTAGGAGAATTTTATGATAAGAGGATACAACAACAACAACAACAACAACAACAACAAGCCTTAATCCCACTAGGTGGGGGAACATTTTATGAATCCATAATTTTGTGTCTATGTGTCTCATTTAATTAGTATACTAAGATCATTTTTTTACATCTTAACCAAGTCTTTTTAGTCTACCTCTACCTTTCTTAACATAAGGTAAATCTAATGCATCTACTCTCTAATCGGGATCTGGACGGCTTTATGTGGCCATCAAATTCTCTAATCTTATCTATCACCTGGAGCCCAACTTTTTCCCGTACTCATTTTGCATTCTATCTCTGGGGTAAAGCCACTCATCCACGAGCATCCTCATCTCTCACTTAACTTACTCTTATGTTTCTCTATTGTCCATACGCATAAGTCATTTGCGGTCTTACCACCATCTTATAAAATTTTCCCTTAAGTTTAAGTGGAACTTTTCTATCACATAATAGGCGGATGCATTTCCTCCACTTCAACCATCCAACTTGAATTCTACTAATAATATCTCCATCTATTTCACCATCATTTTGAACAATAGAGCTAAATATCATCGCTCACTCTTATTAATGACTTGATCACCTAAAGTCACACTACCACTAAAATTTCTACAACTAAAATTACACTCCATATATTGGGTTTAGATGCCTTAGCGAAAACCTTTAGATTCTAAAGTTGACCTCCATAATTCAAGTTTCGTTGGACTCCTCTCTAGTCTTGTCAACAAGAAGAATGTCATCATCAAAAAGCATACACCAGGTACATCTTCTTGTAAATGCCTCGTAAGAACATCCATAACTAAAGTAAAAGATAAGGGCTTAATGTTGATCGATGTAATCCAAGCGAAATAGGAAAATAGTTTGTCAATCCTCCTTGTGTTTGGACACAAGTGGCTCTAGTATACATATCCTTAATGACTTGAATATAACCAATATTAACTTCTTTTGTTCTGAACTCTCCAAAGAACATCTCTTGAGACTTTATCATAAGCTTTCTCTAAATCAATAAATATCATATGTAGATCCTTTTATTTTCTCTATGCCATCAAACCTCTTATAGCATCCATGTAGTAGATCTACGGCATGAAACCAAAGCTGTGAGAAACTATCACATCTATGCTCGATTACTCTCTCCCATAATTTTAATGTATGGCACATTAACTTAATTCCTATAATTTGCCATCACCTTTCTTCTTAAATAACAAACTCTTTCTCCTCATCGGCATCTTTTTAGTCTTTAAAATAACATTAAAAGATTTGTAAAAGAGAAATTCTTGATCTCCTAAACATTTCCACACTTATTGGAATATTATCCGGTCCTCGCTTTTCCACATTTCATTTTCTTTAAAGCTTCCTTCGATTTACTAATCTGATAAAATGAAATTTCTATTTTTTGTTTAGTATTAAGGTTGCTAAAATCAATCGTCTTCGGATCCTTTGAAAAGTTTATTAAAATCTCATCCTATTTTCAATATCTTTTCTAAGAAAAGCACTTTATTATTTTCATCCTTAATACTCCTCACCAACTATGTCTTTTCCTTATCTTTGGTTGGTAAACTTATACATCTTTCACCTTCTTTGGTATCTATGTATAAATCACTAAAAGCTAAATTTTTTGCATCATATATTTCTTAGAATCTCTGGTTTTTATCTTTCCCATCCTGGTTTTCAAGTTTTATAACTTGCTTTATTTCTTATCTTTTCTTGCACACCACTACTACTATTTTTATTAAAGCTTTTTTTTTGATTCACATTTTAGAACTTGTTTAATAATGATACTTTTCCCTTTTCGCATTAAACTTATCCATCCAAACTTTAATTTCTTTGTGCTCTTAAAAATATTTTTATTTGTGTTCTTTTAAGTGTCCCCATCTAATCTAATGATAATTAAGTTTATTTTTCTCTTTACAACTTTTCATCTTAAAATCTAAAACTAATAATGATGTTGGGTACTTAAAATTTCACTTGGAATGACCTTACAATCTTTACAATCTAAACGATCTATTTTTCTTATCAAAAATAATCAATCGTGTTTTCTAGATCCATTTTATAAGTAATAATATGTTATCTCTTTCTTAAATAAAGTATTAGTACAAAATCATAAGCTGAAAATCAATATAATATACCTTTAGTCACCATCTCCAAAATCTTTAAAATCTACCACTCTACCAACATATCTCCCCAATAAATACTTTTCTTGAGGGTATCTTTGTATTAATCCTCAATTCAAATTTTCTTTGACTCCAAACTACTGAGGGCATAAACACTTATAATATTGATAATCTTAGTATCAATAATCTTTAAAGCTATAATTCTATCCACATCTATTAATACTTATAACATTATCCTTCAAACTTTTATCTATAATCATTTCCATTTCTCGACTTTTACCAATACCAAAGTTTAAAACCTAACTATCAATCTCCTTAGCCTTCTCCCAACCCATTTAGTTTCTTGAACACATAAAATATTTATCTTTCTATGAACCATAATATCTATTAATTCCATTAATTTACCGTAAGAGTACCTATATTCAAGATCTAACCTAATTCTAGTTTCATGGACTAACTTCTTTGCGCATCCAGGTCCATAATGTGGGAACCCTTATTTAACACACGCAAAAAGAGGATATCATGAAAAAAACATATAAATTTAATAAAATCACAATCAAGTCAATGATATTATGATATCAGAGAATTAAGCAAAAAAAATGAAATGTAAGCATGACAGAAAAAAAATGTTAAGGGCCTGATCGAGATCAATTTTATTTTATGTCTTTGTTTTTATTTTAATGTTTGTTTACATATATTTGTTTGGTGTACTTGTTTTGTATATTTATTTTTTATTTTAAATATAGATCGCATTATTTCAAAAACACTCAAAATAACTATTGAGTAGTTAGATTGTTTTTAAAAATAACTATTACCACTAACCACTTGTTAACCAGTTAATACACCCACCTACCCACCTAAATGTTGTCCGTAAATTAGCCTCTTATCACCTTGTAATCGTCACCACCACCAATCAGTCATTGTCAATTGGCTCACCACCACCTACATGGGCTCTAAGGCATTACCCTTGACTTTTTTTTGGGCACATTTGAGTCAATTTAATCGCAAACTCACACACACAATACATGTAGAAAGGCTTGCACCTAAGACCTATTAGTTGAACCTTAACTTCTTAACCACTAGGCTAAGGTGCTTTGCATGTGCATTGCCATTAACTTGATAGCTAATTTATATATATTAGATAACTTATCAAAAAGTATAGATAATTCATAGTTTTCATAATAAGCCATGAATTTTGAATCCAAAATCCTATCTTCAGATGATAGACCAAACCTTCATGCTTAGCCTAATTTATGGGGTAGGATTTTGACTTCTTCTATGCTTGATTATTTCTTTAGTTTGTCATCCACGACATGGTAGCAGGAAATTACATCTAATTTAATTATTGTATACACATTTCAAATGAATTAAGGTTCTAGCTTGATAGCATAGATCTATTTTCATTCTTAGAGCCCGACTTAAGTCCATCAGCCTTGCTTTTGCAGAGCTAAATCATGGAATTTATAGCTAGCTCAATTCATTCCTAATTAAACTAAATTAAGGTTTGAAAAGCCTCCTTAATTTTGGCTTTTACATTTAAGCTCAAGTATGAGATTGATTTATAGTAGTTGCAATATGAATCAAGGTAAGCACAATTTAGAGTTGAGGTGATACATGTGGTAGTGTGTAGCCATCCATTTAATGTGAATGGCCCAATCTTGACAGCTTGGCCCCTTCTCAAGTAGTATACACCTCCTAGTTCCCCTAAAGCCATTACAACTAGATCCTCCTAAAAAATAAAAATAAAAACTAGATCCTCCTAGATCTTGACTCCCTCTTTGAAGGATTATTATGCCTAAAATAAAGGCTTAGAATAATTTTCACTTTTTTTTTCCTAATGAAAAATTATCTTCTCCTTATATAATTTATTTGCAACTGTGTTATAATTTTGTATTGTCATTTCAACTTTTGATAGCACAGCCCTTTTGCCACCATCAAATCAAGCCTAGTCTATTGGGTATATGAATGGTCCAACCAAAGTACCCACTAAGTCCTATGTTAGTCTCTTATAGTCCTCTTGGGTACTCATTAGGTCCTCCAAAGCTTTTGCATGTATGGAGGTAATGGTTTCTTAAGGGAATAAGCAAGGGTGTTTGCTCAAGCTAGTAGGCATCTATTCCATTCTTATTTATTCTCTTCTACTGTTCTACAAGCTAGGGGTAGTTAGGACAGCTCTTGATCTAGAGTACTCATCATAATGATATGAAATCCTAAAAGTGAAACCGATGCTATGCTACCACCCTGACCCACAAACTTTAATACCACAGCAATTGCATTATGATACCAAACAAATCCATGAATGATGATGCAAAAGACAATCAACCTAGAAGGACCCTAAGGTTGTTATACAAAAAAAATATTAAGCCAAAGCTAGAGATTTTTGAAATTAGTGTTACTAGAATCTCCCTTACATGTAAAATTTTTGCATGCATGCAAGGTTAGGGAAAAGACAAGTAGAGGTCAATGATTTCCTATGAGATCAATGTTAAAAACCATGCATGAAATAAAAAAAATAAACAATATAAGCATGCTACCATACAAGATGACTTCTTCCAACCATAATTAGGGCTTCCAATACCATATGGTTCATCCCATGCATTCGCTCATCTCATGCTTTCACTTATCCCATGGCTTGCTCATCTTGCCTCACAACTTCGTGTGATGCTTTGCCTCCTTCCGTCCCATTATGCTCCATGTTCATGTGTGTTGACCGCTCTCTCTCGAAGTCAGACTTCTTGACTCGGTCATACTCCAACTCATGGCTAGGGTTGCACACAGATGGCTCACATCACGCTCGTGCACTGAGCTTAGCTACTATCTGGACTATTCCCATAGCATGTTTAATCGGAGTAAAGCTTTGGCCACACCTTCTCTTTCTCTTGTGAATCGATTTTCTCCCCTCTAGGTAATTTATTCATTTTCTCAATCGAAATATCTATGACTTATGTCCTCACCCTCCTTAATAAGTATGTATCTGCATTAACCGAACATTGATTCTTAATACGACTCCCACTTCTCCTAGATTGACTATACCAAAAGGTTATAGTTGATCCCCAAATTACACCCCCCATCACCATCTCTTATCCCAATACCTAATTCCTACACAAAGGTTTCTTATCTTACCTCCTCTCTTTTGGGAACTATGCCTTCAGTTGCCCACCTACATCATTCCTTTATAAAAGTAATTGGTGGATTGAATGTTTATGGTTTAAAGTCTTCTCCCTCCAACCAGTTGATGTTATTTTTGAACCAAAGATACAACGTCACTTCAATAAAAGCAACCCACCACACACCTACATAAACTTGTTCTCATCCTCATCGAAGAGAGATCTTTATTCTCACTGGGCCAATTTCTTTTTCAATTTTTGGCACTCTTTTTAGTAATCCAACTTAGAGATAATTTGCAAATTAATGTTTGATTTATATTTGTTGAGCAACTATTTTGTTGGACTCATCAATCCTCATCATATCATCATAAGACTATCTTCAGAAGCAAACTATACTAGATTTTCTCTCTCATTTTTACTCAAGGAACCTCCTATCATTCTTGTTTGTATCGCATTCTCATTTTTTTTGACTCCATTACTTCAACTAATCCACTTTATATTCTTTGGGTCTTTTGATTGGAAAACCTTTACAAGTAGATGCTAATAATGCCCATCTTTTGAGATATTTGTGCCTAGAGTACTAGTGCAACCGGACATTACCTCTCATTTCAAAAATGAGGTGTGTATTGGCACCTTATTTTTTGGATATTGGCTAAGACTCAAATTTGAAGGCACCCCATCTTATTGTTATTTGTGAAAATTTTGAGTGTGAATTCGCATATTATTTCAAGGTTCATATATAATTGAGAAAATCTAACTTTCAAAAGGAAGATATACAAGTAAATGTTTAGATTGACCTATCCCTTTGGTAAAGGATACCCCTTCATCAGATCAAATCTGCACTCAAAATTAGAATCAACATTAAACTTTCCTCTGGAACTAGAGATAGGTATACATTCCTATGCTTGCCCTATGGAGATGGGCTCATCCTTTGTTGGTATTATCAATGAGATTGAACCTCCTATTATTAGAACACCTCAACTCTTTACAATTTTTTAATACATCAATGATCATAATTCTCAACAACCTTATAATTCAAATATGAGCATCTAGAGCATTGATATTCTAGTTTATAGAATATTCCAACTCCTATTTATTAGACGCGGCAAGAATCAGGAAAAAAAAACTATAACCACTCTAGTTTATCACTAAACTTCAAACAAGGAGTCTAAATGAGTTTTCCTTTAGTAGTTTTAGTGATCCATTGATGTTGCAGCCTCATTATCATGTTATTATTTTTCTAATTTTTTGAATGCATCTTTTTTTCTCTGACAATTCTTCGCAAACTCTCAAATTATACTCAGATCATTTTTTAGTTATATTTTTACTTCAAAAAAAATTCTCCCCAACTGTGTTTAAGTTGAGAGAGAAATTCAAGCCAAAAGAGATTAGAAGAGAGGGATTGGGAATTCACTTAAAATACACACACAAAGAATACAAGAATTCACCTTAGAAACCACACTCTATTGAGATTTGTGCCAAACATAATGGAGGGAAGATTTTGAGAGAGAATTGGTAAGTAGACATCATGTGGGTATTTTCTCCAAGATGTTAAAGGCATATGACATTGAGATAATTGGGTATGAGGAGAGAAAATATTCCTAATATTTTAATTCGAACTTAAATAGAAATTAATTGACCTTCAATTTAGTACATAAAACACCTAACACAGGGGTATTTATCAAAAATAAGTTAAGCAAAAGAGATAAGATCAAGATATGATATCAATAAGGTATTCCCTTTATCTTGATAGCTTAGTTGTAGTAGTTTAATAACCTATAAAAATTATATATAATTACTAGCTAAAATTCATTATAAGCCATTATTTTTAAATTCAAAATCATCTCCTTAAATCATAACTAAAATAACGATGGTTGACTTGAATATTGGGGGTTGATTTTAGCTTTTTAAAAGTTAATTTTTGATCTCCATGAGAAGGTTTATGAAATCATATTTAAATTGATTATTTTGGACTTAGCAAAAGACTCCACCTAGAAAGCATAGTTCCCCTTGTGTTATACCACGAGTCTATTGATTTATATTTAACAAGGTTATGTAATTTTTAGTTTAATAAATTTAATTTCACTTTAGTTAAATTAGAGCTTAGAGGGCCTCACAAATAATGTCTTCTAATATTAATTGAGTAGAGTAATTACGACCTTCGCACCTTATCCTCACTAAATAGTTGCACATTTTTATTTTATGTTTTCTTCCCCTAAAAGCTTTGCATGATCGAATCACAATTGAGGTAGGAACTTAAATGTGGCCAAACGAATACCATATGAATCAACTCCAACACCCCATTCTAGCAACCCTCAACACACCAATCTATTGAGATAGGTATGCAATATCAATTTGAAATAGGATTAATGATAAACCTTCTCTCAACCAAAGATGAATATGGGAAATAACTTAGTAGTATTTTATATATAATGGCACAAAATAAATATGCAAATAATGGTTACATTTTCTATTTGGTCTATGAGAGAGTATGTAAGCTTTAAACAATATTGCGATATTCATGAAGGTTTATTGAAGGTAAAATTTGGATGATGGGTGAGTAGATATGATGATTACTAGAATGAATGATAAATATTTATGAGAACTAGAATTTGAGGGATGATAATCTTCAAGCTTTCAGTTGGTCGGACCTAATCTTGGTTAGGTTTGCCTCTTCTTCATGCATTCATCTATGGGTCCTAAGCAATTGATAGCAAAGGTCATTAGTAATAGGGCCTCTTGGATCAGCATGAAGCCTTGTCCAAGCAACCCATTGTGGTAGATGTGAGGAACCCACCCTAAGACCTCACACATATGCACGCATGCACACACACACACACGCTCGCTCACTCCCACACTCCAATCCCTTGCCTTCCTTATCAAATAGATGAGAATGGGAG
Source organism: Cymbidium sinense (assembly GCA_021442155.1). Lineage (NCBI taxonomy): Eukaryota > Viridiplantae > Streptophyta > Magnoliopsida > Asparagales > Orchidaceae > Cymbidium > Cymbidium sinense. The sequence goes on from CM038221.1 coordinate 155,506,716, forward strand.
TTGAATAAACAACTCAACCTCATTTTTCACCCTTTGAAAAGATAGTTGAAAGTTGAGGATAATTGCACCAATAAACATAAGTCAACTACACAATAAAGTAATCATGATAAAAGATCCTAATTGGTAATTAACATAACAATTAATTTATATTTGAATGAGGAGGATTCATAAAGATGGCCCCAACTACTTAATATAAGGCTAATTGCTGAAGATAAAAAAAATAAAAAATAGCTGTGTGATTTCAGAGCAACAGGGAATTATCTGCACGTGGCAAATATGAATGAATTACCTGCAACTTATCCAAAATAAAATGATAGTGATAAGTCAATAAACCATACCTTTTCTGCAACGGAAAAAGCTGCTTGTTCAGGGTTCATATCATGGAATGGGATTAATCCTGTCAGTAATTCCCAAAGGACAATTCCAAAGCTATAGACATCAACCTTCCTTGTGTGATGTTTTTCCTTGATCATTTCTGGTGCCATCCACCTGTAAGTGCTTGTAAATCCCTTGCCACTGCCACACTGAGATTCTTGGCAAGAGATACCAAAATCTGCTACCATAACAGATAAGTCTTGCCCCAGTAATATATTTTCTGACTTAAGATCTCTATGAAGTACTCCTTGAGAATGAAGATAATCCATTCCTCGTGCAATATCAAGACCTAACTTTAAAACAAGCTTTAGAGTAAGAGAATAGGGTTCCTGCTTGTGGAGAAATTTCCTAAGTGAACCACCAGCCATATACTCTGTGATGATACAGAAAACTGGAGGTTTCTTGCATGCTGCAACAAACTACAGAACAAGCATAAGCTGTTAAGGGAATATTATCAAAGCACAAGATAAAATTTTAAGAATACAGTGAGAGCAGTAAAATCAACATTTTGCTGCATCAAAAGAAAAAAATAACATCAAAATTAGTAAGTTGCTGTATGGAAGTTCAATAGTTCCTGCACAAATGCTACCTTCCAAACTACCCAGATAGTAACTAGTTCAATCCTCATGATGCAACTTCAATTGAAATTTCTGGACTTTTGGAATCCCAAACCTGGCCATAAGACTTGACGAGAAAGGTCAAAGATTGATGATCGAGTAGGAGACAATAAAAGCAACAGTAAGGGACTAGATACTGACATAATCATAATGCTATTATAGAATAGATGTAAAAAGCTTTCGAAGAGTTTGAAGACACAGCTGTGATAAAAAGTAATGATTCGTGAAACTTTAGGCACGTTAGAAAATAAGGGGGAATATTTCATCCCAAAGAAAACAAATACAATCTGAATGTTTTAGTCACCTGAAGCACATCCAAAAAAATTCAAGTAGGCCTTTGCAAGTTTAAAATTGATGAAGAATATAATCAAGCATTTCATAAGGTACTTGTACGGTGCAGTTATAACTGAACTTTCATTTTTTTTTTTAATCTCCAAAATTTTAATTGAAAGAGTATATCATATACAACTTCAAAAGGAAGTAAAGTTGTAGGGATCATCTATTAACCACACCAGAATTACCCTGGAATGATGATTCAAACTGGAGTCTTTAATCACACGTATAACAAGCCAACTGGTTCAGGTCCACGATGCCAAGGACATCTTTCACCTTCAAGAACTCTTTTTACATCCATGCAAAATGTAGCTACTATGGATTTGTTTAAACGATTACGAAAATAACTGAACATGATTAAGAAGAAACATTGCCACTTCACAGCAAAATAATATAGAAGTCACCTGTAGATTTTAAGCCAAGGACCAAACAACATAAATAGAACCTAAAGCAGCATCATTTAAACAGAAGATGGTACAACCTTTTGCACAAAAATCCACGTCAAAAAATAATCGAAGCAGAGAGATTTAAAAGTTTACCGTGATTATATTAGGATGCCGGAGTCGAAACAGCAATGCGACCTCCGAGTTGAACTGCTGCTCGAGAGCAGCAGCCAGGGTTTCGTCCTCCTCCGGTTGGCTGATCAGCTTGACGGCCACCTCTTTCTGCTTGTATATCCCATGATAAACCCTGCTGTGTCGCCCCGCAGCGAACTTCTTCCCAATAAGAAGTTGAGACATGTCGGCGCTCCATTCCTCCTCTTCCCCGCCCTTTATCTCCCCGCCAACGGACACCAAGTACTTGGACCAAGACAGTGCCTTTCGGTACTCCCTCAGAGAGAGCCTCCTCTCAGGAATGCCGCTAAGACTGCGGCTCGAACTCGATCGAAAACAGTTGAAGCTCTTCATACAATGAACGCTAACACCAGTAAATCTTACATCCAAAAAGAGAAACTTGAAGAACGTAATTGTCCAAAGCTTGCAGAGCCAAAACCTAGCTTAATCCTCAAACATTTCAAAAATGTAGGAAATCACGGCAGCACAGGACCCCTCGGGTTTCGAATGCAACGGCGTATCGAGCTCGGTCGAAAGCAGTCAAAGCTCTTCACACCATGAACGCTAACACCATTAAATCTCACATCCAAAAATAGAAACTTGAAGAACGTAATTGTCCAAAGCCTGCAGAGCCAAAACCGAGCTTAATCCCCCAACATTTCAAAAATGTAGGAAATCACGGCAAAGGGCCCCTAGGGTATCGAATGCAACGGCGTAGAACTAGATCGGAACAGCGCCAGCTTCAAGAATAGGAAGCACGTCAAGCAGCTCGTGGTAAATACGTCAAAGCTCGAGGGAGACAATCATCTGTCTCCCAGGCTCTGCACGAGGTCGAGCGAACACGGAGAGTAAAGAGAGAGAAAATGCTCGCCTGGGATGGCAAGAACATTCATCTTTAGAAAATTTTCCAAGGAAGCAGACGAGAGGGGATGATCCAAATCTAGGGTTGGAACTTGGAACTACGGTGAAGGAAATGAGAGGTGTAGAGGGACAAAGAGAGACGAAGAGAGCAGCTAGATGGCGGGGATGGGGATGGGGGTGGCGGTGGCGTTTTCTCGAGGAACGTGGGATTACGCCGGTTTCAGCAGACAATAAGATGTGTTCCTGAATAAGACCCTTTTTTGATATCCCGCAAATACCCCTTCGATTGAGCCTTTTTCTCTGAAATGGGTTTCTGTTCGGTAACTATCATCAATTCTCGTTACCATCGATGGTACTGTCATTTCCTCTGTTGTAGTCCAAAAGAATTCAGGCCATATGAGTCAGCTATTTTTTTAAGCAATCAGCCTTAGCTCAATAAAATTGAATATAAATAAATTTACATCAATTCGAAGTTACATAGATGAACAAAAGAAAATAAATATAATTTTAATCTTATTGCATCTTATTAGAAAAGAGTCTAAAAATATTAAATTAAAAATATAAATAAAATAATTAATAACCCTATTTAATAAGGAATAAAAAAGCGACTAGTATCACTCCTATAGAGAATTTAAACATCAAGAGAAGCTATAATATCAAACAAAAACCCCAAAGATAAAAAAACTTTCATATTTATGATGAGAATCCAAGCAAGCCAAATCGAGAAAGCAACATATCAAATGTTTCAAATAAGAAAAAGAGTTATCATCATATAAGCTGTTGAGAAGATGCACAAAATCTTAAGGGCTCGTTTGAGATCATTTTTGTTTTTTTTTTTTTTTTTTGCTTTAAAAATAAATTTATTTGATTGTACTTGTTGTTTTTAAAAATATTCAAATCATCTTTTAAATATTTTGAGTATTTTTAAAAATAATATTTTTTAATTTTAAAAATAAAAAATAAAATCACATAAAAAATATTCTAAACAAACATATTTTCAAAAATAATATAAAAATAAAAACAAAAAATAGTAAACAAAAGTGAGCCCAAACGGCCCCTAAGCAAATGGGAGAAACAACCATTAATAGTGAAACAAAACACAAACATTTTAGTGTCGCTATTATTTCTTTAAGGGTACATTTGGGGCAGCGATGATAGTGCAGTGTTGTACAAAAATGCAAAGCAATACTATTTGGGAATACTATTCTGGCCATATTTTGAAGAATCTATAAGACAAGTCGTATTTTTCAACTGACAAAGTTGGTGAAGCTACAATCTTGACTTTTTTAAAACTTTTTTAAAATAAAAAAAAGTTTTAATACCAACAATAGCTTTTCAAGCAATAACTTTTTTTCTGCAACAACTCTACTAATGCTCTTTCAGGATCTTGTTGCTAGAAAATCGATTCTGAATAAAATTTATGTCTTATTTTATTGAAAATCCAAAGACACATCTGATCTTGAAGAATTAATAAGAAAACTACAGAATTTTTTACGTGGAAAAATCTCGAAAAGAGGGAAAAAAATCACGGTTCCTAGCCCAGCAAAAATTTTCCACTATGTATATGTTTCGGAGTACAAATTTTCCCAATATGGGATTACAAAATTGTATATGAGAAAGTCTGACAACCCGAGCAACAACAAATATATAACCATAGTTGTTGTAATGCTTACTATAGTAGTAGTAGATGATGGTGAACAGAGGTCGGCCGAACACGGTATGACCTACGGAGATGTCGATACGGTCGTGAGCCGGCGCAGTGGTGTAATGATGACTAGCGGTATGACAATGATGATTGATGATGGCCGATGGCGGTGGCGGCGGTGGTCGCGAACGCAACCGACGGTGTCGATGGTAACCGGCGCCGATCGATGCGGGATGACCGGATGGTTGACGATGACGTGGTAATGATCAGCGGTGACGTAGTGACGGCAGTGGTGGCGACGCGCATAATCGGCGGCGGCGGTTCTACGATGGTTGGGCCGACGATGGTTGGCGGCCAACGAGGTGGTCGGCGACCATCAGTGGTAATAACGATTATGCTTGGAGGATTTTCAAGCTTTAGAGCTCTCTCTTCTTTGGTCCCTCATGTGAAGAATGGCTATTTATAGATTAGAGGTGACGAAATACATGTAAAATTTGAACCACTCCACTCCATCGGACGGCTCAAAATGATTCCTTTGATCATTTGTTGTATTTTAAGTATTTAAATGCCCAAATGAAGTCAGAATTATGAGATCTTGGGCTTGTTAGATCCGGCTCATCAATACACTCGATTTGACTATAAACACTCTATGTTTAAGAGCTATTTAGTGATTTAACTGATATCCCAAAGATTCCAATAGATATTTTAAGTACTTGATCTTAGCTAGTTTCAACTTAGGATCAACTTATTTTTGACATCAAGATTCGTGCTTCGACTAGTAGTATTTTAAGTGTCATATTAGTTGCCCCCTATTTTGGATGACATTATCTCAATCATCCAAAAATATATACGCCAAATACTTGAAAATAGCAAATTTTTCAATGAAATTTGCAGGTCCATTAACCATATAGTTTGAGAGAACATATCTTCATGGGAGCACAAGATTATGATCACGGAAGCGGGTGCAGGGCCGCGGATATGTACTGGTATGCGCGGGCGATAGGTTACGGGGTAATGGACTCATCTAGGAACTTATGGGCGCTTGCAGAAGCCCGCATCTCCACCAGATCTAACAAGCCAAAGATCTCATAATTCTAACTTCATTTGAGCATTCAAATACTTAAAATACATCAAATGATCAAAGGAATCATTTTGAGCCGTCCGATGGAGTGGAGTGGTTCGGATTTTGCATGTATTTATATAAACGCCACTCCTCTAATATATAAATAGCCCTCATTCTTCACATGAGGGGAGGCCAAAGCTAAAGAGAAGAGAGAGTCCTAAAGCTTGAAAATCCTCCAAGCATAATCGTGCCACCACTCGACGGTCGCCGACCACCTCCGTTGGCCGCCAACCACCGTCGCCGGCCACCGCCGTCGACCACCAACCATCGTGCGCCGTTACCACCACCATCGGCCTCGCTGCTCAACCATCGCTGCCAGCATTAACCGGCATCATCGCTAACCATCGCTACCGGTTATCTCGCTGATTACTGACCACGCTGGATTGCCGACATTGCTGCCGGTTGCTGCCACACGTCGACCGCCAACTACACCATCATTGATGACATCATTGCTCTGGTCATCATCGCTGACCACTGCCACCGGCCAGCATTATCGGTATTATCTCGGTTATCACCGCGCCGCCGAATTTCGCTGCACCATCATCTACCACTAGCTATACAACCTAACATGGCTATATATTGTTACGACTGGGTTGTCGCTTTCTCATACAATTAATCTCATATTGGGAAAATTTGTACTCCGAAATAGATACATAGTGGAAAATTTTTGCTGGGCTAGGCCCTGTAGTTTTTTCTCTTTTTGAGGTTTTTCCACATAAAAAATTCTGGAATTTTCTTATTAATTTTTTAAACATCTATGTGTGTGCTGGATTCCGCAATAAAGCTAAGACGTAAACTTTTATTCTACCGCAACTAATTTTCTAGCACACAACAGCTATAATGGATCTAAACACACCCTAAGTTATTTTTTTTCATTTTAGTTTTAAATATAAAATATATTTTTATTTATAAGACACACTATCATATTTTTGTAATTAGTTTTTTATTCTAATTAAGATAGTTATAAGTTATTTTAAGATAAAACATTATCTTATAAAATGAATTCTAGTTATAAAAAATTTCTCATACATTCTAAATTAAATTAGATTTTTTTAACATTAATATCATATATAATTTACTAGTCATTCATAATGTAAACAATATTACACTAACTTATAGTGTTTTAGAAGAAAAGTTGCACAAAAATTTATGGCGCTATTGCATATGAAAAGATATATTTGTTGATATAATTTTAGCTCATTCATAAATTTTTAACTAATAAAGCTAATTTGGAGGCTAGAAATCATGAAGTGATAAAGAGAAAGAACAATGAAGATTGAAAAAAGTAATTAAATGGAATGTTAAAATAGTAGGAGAAAATGTAGTCTCTTATTGCTTAATCTAAACCAATGCTTAGAGTTCTTGGGATCACATGATTTATCTTCTACACATTATTCAATCCACTAAATCAATGATCAAAATGTTGATCTATTTGGATGGTGATTATGTGTCTTGATATGGAGAAAATCTAAGGTATTGTACAACATCAATTTTGTTTTAATATCAACAAATAAAAATCTTCATCATATAAGGTGGTGAAGATACACCTTGAAAAAAAGAAAAAATAATAAGAACTAGATTATATAAAAAAAATTGAACAATGGGCATTAACCATCTAAGCACACCATCTCTTCTATTATATATAAGATCAAAATATGGATCAAATTGGATGGTTATGGTGTGTCTTCATAAAAGAAAATCAAACAATGGGCATGAGAGAAAGTTGATAATAAAAAATTAAATAATGACATTAAACTGTTTAAGCATCATTTAATCTATTGAATCAAAGATTAAAATAAGGAGCCAAGTAAATGTTGATGATTTGTTTGATAAGAAGGAAATCTACAACCTAAGTAAATGGTGAAGATGTAAATATGGATGAGCATTAGTCATGTCCTAAGTGAACCATAGAGGTCTAGCGTCGAAAATTGGCTCCATGGTTTTAGATTGATAGTTGAAAGTTTGACTCTTACATAATGCTTTAGTTAAATATTCACCAATTCTAATATGAAATTTAGTTTGAAACTCACATTTTGCTATCTTTTTTGCATGTAATAAAATTTATTCTTTATATTTTATCTATAACTAGCCTTGTGATCTACTTGTAATCAATAAAAATATTTAGGATATATTTTTATCTTTTAAAAAGAAGCATGACCTAAGTAAACTCATTTATTTTATCTATTTTTTACAATGGCATCAACTTCTCTTGCTTGAGATATTTCTAACAATATAATAAGAAAGTATTATAAGTTGAATAAAATGTTTAAGCTATATTTAAAGGCCATTAAGAAATAAGTTAATTTATAATAGTATTAGAGAATTTTTTTAAAAAAATATTATAATAAGTTGTTCTCATAAGTCATGTTTAAAAGTGTAAATAAAAATTAATTAAAATAGACCAGCTACCCTTAGTAGTACTCATTCATAAGTTAAAAGCTTAAATATCTGAGGGATGGCTGATATTTTGATATTTCTCTATTAATATATGTTTATTTAAACTATTTGATATAAAACTAATAAATAATATTCTTGCATATCTTAATACTCTTTTTCTTATGTAAAAGCTCTTCATATTATATCTCATTCCATATTGTCATTGGTATGTATCAGACAATAAATTTCTTTATAGTTATAGTGATTAAAATTAGATCATCATGGTGATGTCTACTTGAATTAAATTGACATATTTACTATTAATGGATAAGTAAGATGATAATTAATATCCGTAATCTAAAATATCGACTTGGTCTAAAGTCATTGCTAATTAGATAAAAGATTCATAAGTTTAAGTTTGTAAATAATAGTTAGTTTTCATATGAGAGGATGCATAACTATAAATTGACATTGATAATAATGAGAGTAGCAAGCTACTATGTTCATAGCAAAAACTTAAAAGAACTTTGATCTAATTATCATCATTCTCAAAATGAGGATTTAATTCGAAGAGAACATTTATTTATCTTTCTTTTAACTCATTTCATTAGATAAAATTTTTATTTTATGCTTATATATGTATCAAATTTATATAAGATGTTTTGCACACAGATGAAAACAATTATTGATATGTTAACGTTTAACAAATTTCAACAAAATATATGTGCAATAATGAAGGAATAATTTTTTATTATATAAAAAGTATTAGAACGAACTAACTCTTCATAAAGAATTCCTTACAATTTTTTTATGACAATTTTTGTTAAAAAAAAATTGTAACTTGGTTGTATTCATATAGGTCATTTCACATCATTAAAGTGTTCTCAAGTAATTATTCTTATATTGTCAGTTTCTACATAAATCACACATAAAGTTTATGTATTAATGTTTGCTATCTCATATAGTGAAATTTTTTAACAATCTTAATTAATAGGTTTTGATTGAGATGAGTTAATGAAAATATATAGATGGAAAATAATAGTAGTATTGGATAGTTCTCTTAGAACGTAGAGAAAAGTGCAATATCTACACCTAATAATTTGTTGTGTTATTGAATTCATGTTCTTGAATCCTTGCTAATGAATTTCTTTATGTTACGTGATTAATTTATTGTTTAGCCAAAGCTACATCATCGGTTTAAATCAATTTGGCCAATTTAAGGTTATTTGAGAAATGCATTGAGTGATCCAATCATTCAATAAGTCAATGCAACATGTAATTAATATCTTGACTTAGGTTTTACTTATTCCATTTGGATTGTTTTAGACACTAATTCAACTAAATTTTATCTAATCAATTTTAATGTATTGTATTGAGATTTCCTTGAAAGTCATGTTTTATGCCAATATATTTGTAATGGATTAGCCTCATGGAAGATCAAGGAGAGAGATGTACATTGACTTTGTAAGGCTGTGTTGTGAAGGGAAGATGACACAATTGACTAGGTTGATCAATTTTAAACCTCGGCTATGTTTGACAAATTTTGGTGGGTTCAAGATCTAATACAAGCAATCCAAATATTCACAAACTCAATTGAGGTGATGGATCTTGGCTTTGAGGTTGATTATGTCATTCAAGTCTATATGAACACTAATTGAATTAATAAAGTCTAATTAGGTTATGGCTTAATCATTTAGGATTGCCACAAGCAAGTTTCATATTTGATTTCAAAATTTGTTGGTTTCTATATTATAATTTTGAAAGATTTACATACATACCACATAATTGTTATGTATTTACATATCTAACACTTAAAGTTATATATTTACTTATATAATACTCTCCTATGCTTTAAAAAGTACATTTCACTTTCAAAAAGTTAGTGAAGATAGTATTTTTGATGTGATATTAAAGAATGAGATGCTATATATGTAAAAATTAAAAGTTAGATGTTAGATATGTAAATACATAAGAATTGTGTGTTATGTATGTAAATCCTCTTAAAAATTTTTATGGCATCAAAAACATCCATATTTTAATGCAATGAATATTATTAAACAAAATATTTATCTAAATAAATATAAAACAAATATATTAGCTTCCAATTCATTAACTATTAATTCAAAACATTCTAAAAAAATAATTAAAAATATTTAAGAAGATTTACATACATATCACATAATTTTTATATATTTTTATATCTAACATCTAAAATTAAATATTTATATATCTAATATTTTACTATGCTTAAAAAGATGTATTTCATTTTTAAAAAGTGAGTCATGATGATATTTTTTTAATGTGATGTTAAAGATTGAAGTATTATATATATATATATATATATTAAATATAAAATATATAAATACATAAGAATTATGTGATATGTATGTAAATACTTCAAATATTTAAGTACAATGCCTTTGCGTTATTTCTGCTGTCTTTAATATTCTCATTTCCAGGAATTATTTGACTCAGATGATGCAATTAACGGTGACGAAAATAGCGAATGGCAGTTCTGTTATTAGTGAGGTTGGTGAGGGGCAATTTAAGGGCGTGAGTCAGACGGAATCGGACGTCGGATGTTTTTGCGTGCGTGAGTCCGAATATGCCAGGGCATCAGCGGGTAAGTGTCGGACGGCCGAAGGATCGTTCCGTATACGGCCTATTACCGTTGTGTACTGCGCGCATCTGTACCGCCACATAAACCCATTGCTGTAAGCCCGTTGCGCCTATTAGTCTTCGTGTGGCCCACGCGCTTATGATTTTGCTAACCTGTAAGAATGATATATCTGCATCGGCGTGTTTACTTGTTAGTTTGGCCGTACCATATTTCGGTGGGTAATAATATTATATATATATATATATATATATATAAAATAATATTATTATTATTAGTATTTATTTATTAAAAAATAAGGGCCTTAATTTAATTTATTAATCTAATAAAGAGACATCAATCTCTCTCTCTCTCTCTCTCTCTCTCTCTCTCTCTCTCTTTTTTTTAAAAAAACTTTTTTATCTTCCTTTTCTCTTTGATGTTTTAAATTAATTCCAATTAATTCCATTTTTTGAACTATTCTATATCTATAACTTTCTTTTCTCGCCCTCATTATTTGCATGAAGTGAATTATGGCAAAGCTTCTTTCCACAAGTTCTCATAAATGTTTCACATTTAACCATAAATCAATGTTCAATAATTCTTTGATCTTTTTATCTATCTTGGATATAACTTATAGTTTTAGTTGATCGGTCAATTTGTATTTATGTTTTTATTCATATGTTCCATGATAATGTAACTATAGATACTAAAAAAAAAATTGAAAAAAATCTCCTACTCTATAAATAGCCATTATGGGCCAGTTTGGGATCGCTTCCTTTCCGCGGCGCGGTTTACGCGTGCCGTACACCCGTTTGAGACCGCTTCCTAAGGATGAGATTAGAGATTTTGAATCGCAGCTGTCGCGAAGCTGCGACACGCTCTTTACTGCGCGGCCCGCGGTCTTATAAATTGTTTTCCTTAATTACCCCTCCGTATTTTAACCGTGCCGAAGGACTGTTCTCTCGTGCCCTCGAAACATCTTTTGTTGAAGAAATCTGAGGGTTTCTCTTGCGAAATCCGCTCGCCGTTACCTCGATCTCAGCCGACCTCGCCGCTGACAATCTCAAGGTTTTTAATAGTAAGTTTCATCCTTGCTTGTGTGCAATGTAAAAAAATATAAAAAATGAGTGACTCTTACGTGCAATGTAAAAAAGGATTGATCTCTACCGACCTCGCCACGGTAAGTGACTCTTCTGTGCAATGTAAAAAATGAGCTTGTGTGCAAAGCATTGGATCTATCATCCTTTCTCAAAGTGTAGTGAGCATGAGTACAAAAGTGTAGTGAGCATGAGTACAAAAGTGTAGTGAGCATGTGTAAAATTCATGGGTAAGTTTCCTGTATTGCTAATGTAAAAAATGAGCTTGTGTGCAAAGCATTGGAACTCTTAATGTAATTTAGTGAACTTCTGCTTATATATAAAAATCAATTATCTTATTTTCCTGTAAACTGTTTTATAACATTTAGCACATAAGAACATTTTAGTCATTTATGTACAAACAACTACAGCACATAAGATTTTGAATTGAATTTTTCAAGCAGAATCATAGCTTTAGCAACAACAACTTCCTACCACTAGCTTCTTCTATATCAGCTTTACAACTGCTTCTCAAATAGCTGCAGCTGTCCCAAATGGACCCTACATCCATATCAACACCCTTGACTTTGCCACCACCTTTAGCAGACTTTAGGTTATTAAGAATATTCAAAGAACCATTTGAATAAAATGAGGCTATTTTAGTCATCCTTTAGCTCCCAACACTTGACATATCTCTAGTATGAAGAACTTAGCTTTTCAAGCTTTGGACGAGAACTTATATTAAACTACAAATCCCTCCTACACTTATCCTCATAATCTAAGTTTAGGTCTACTCATTGAATTTAGCTTTCTATATATGTTATGAGATCTAGATTTATCAAAATTTTATTACATAACTTTACTAAAGATTTTTTTTCCTATTGATATTCATTTTCTTTTCTAGCAAGAATAGTTCACTCATCCACCCAATTTATTTTCCCTTCTAAAATAATGTCTAGCATGATATTTACTTTAATGTGTTGATAGCTACACCAACTGTATAAAGCAATACTAGCCTAAAAATAAGAAGATGTCCTTAGATTTCATTAATGATGAGAGAGTGCCTGTTTAAATAATGAATATCTAGTTCTTTCCTTATTAGTTTTAGTGGTGGCTAATTTTGTTATTCTTTTAGGGGTGTTTGTTTTTTTCTTTTTCTTTAGGTTTCCTCATTATGATTCTTATTCTCCTTATCAACCTTTTTCAATGTGACAAAAAGGGAGAGTAAGAGGCTAGGTTGATTAATGTAATGGTTAATTGATAATGCATTAATTTGAGATGTTTGTAATGTTATGATTATAATATGATTAGCTCTTCACCTTATACTATCAAATTTGTATATAATAAAAATAAATAAATGATTTAGATCTATATACATTGGATCTCTCTACATTGCAAAATTTTAAGAATTTTTGTATGCATAACATAAGAAGAAATCATTTCAACTTAAGGCTTACAATTATATCTTTGCATTGGAGGCTTATCATCATTAAAAAAAGAAGAAATTATTAACCTACACTACTAAAATTAATGTGCAAAGGCTATAGTACATAGCAACAGTAATTAAATATTCACCTTTTTTTAAATACAACAGCGGTAAAAATTGTCATTATAAATGGCAGTTTAAATGGCCATAATAAACAACGGTTAAAACTGCTATTGTGGACCCCATCTATTATAATTACCAAATCGTGCGAACGGCTCTCGGCCAGCGGCTTCTCCCTTTTGTTTCTAGGTACATTTTTTTTTTCATTTTGTTTGTTTGGTTTCTTATTTTTAAGCACAATTATTATTCGATCTATTGATATATTTACTATTTTCATGAAAGGCCAATCAAATTTTTTGAGACTCTCAAGGAATTTTTGGTCATATACTTCATCGATCGATTTTGGGTATGTATTGTTGATTTTTCTTCGTAAATTTTATTTTCTATGAACTTATATGTTTTGGTTCGGATTTATATGTTATTCTAACAAATTTAGCTTAAGATTTATATGTTTTAATAAATGCTAATAATATTGTTTAGATTGTAGAGTATTTATGGGTTTAGATTACAATAAAGTTGTTATAATTGGGGTTTGAATAATTTATATGTTCTTAAATATGTATATATAGGTTTAAATTTTAATAGTATGTATAGGTTTATAGTAATTTATATGTTCTTATATATATGTAGTAGCTAGGAATATTTATAAGTTTAGTTTACAATTATTAAAATGCATAATATTTGTGGACTCCAATGCTAAAAAAATGGTGGTTCTTAATGCTATTAATGCATGGTTGTAGTTATATTACATTTATTAGTTCCCTTTTATTCTTTTTGGTATTGCAGCATAGCTTAATCTGAAAATTGTTGGGATGAGTTTTGGAAGTGGAGCTTGTTGTTATCACTACAACTAAGATTAAAACTTGTCAGTCTTACTTGAGTTTGAATGCCTTGATTGAAATTGCAATATTAAATCATATCAACCTTCACAGGATGATCCTACTTATATTGGCGTATGATCTGGATCGTTAAATTGACGATTTCTATTTTCTTTCTTCTAAATTGTTTATTGATTATTTTTTTAGTGTGATTGAAATTTTAATTGATATTAATTTTGTATTCATTGTTAAAGTTTTTATAAAATTTTAAATTTTAACAAATTTTAGATTATCTCATCATAAGTTTATGTATTTCTTTTCATATCTCGTACTTATAGCTTTATATCACTTAATCTTATCGACGTCTTACATCATGCATAATAGTATTACAAAATAAATAATGATTTGTTGGGCCTATATATCTTCTTCATTTAGCAATATTCAATTTCATCATAATATAGTTTTATGATTTTATTAATCTTATTAATTACTTCTTTACTATATCATAAACAAATTAACTAAAACTTTCAATTTTTAAGAGTGATTTTAAAGTTCTACTTTCATTTGAAATGGACAAGAGTTTGATAACCAAACCCAAATGGGGTCCCAATTATATAAAAGGAATTGATGATTTTCTAGAATTTGCAAATCATAAGAGGAATATATCAAAAAAAATTTTATGCCCATGCAAAGTTTGTATTAATAGGTATTTTCATACCATAAAAGATGTCAAGAGTCATTTAATATTGAATAGTTTTGTTCTTAGATATATTATTTGGAATCAACATGGAGAGGATTATACAACTGATGCTAAAGATAAAGAAATAGATGCATCATGTATCACATCAGCTACTAAGCAATTACTTATACAAGTGGATCAGTCAAACACAGATGATATAGAAGATTATTAAAAGATGTGTTCGATCTATCACAAGAGAACATTACTTAGGAGATGATTATGAAGATAATAATTTAGATCCATTGAATGTTGTTCTTAAATTTTCAAAGTTAATAGCAGATGTAAAGACGAAGTTATATCTTGGGTGTAAGTCGTTCTCAAAATTATCAATTATACTACACTTGTTCTATATCACGTGTTTAAACTTTTGGACTTTACAATTTTTTGATATGTTACTTGAGCTACTATATGATACATTTCCTAAAGGGGTTTCATTATCTAAAAATATCTATGAGGTAAAAAAATTAATGAAAGTATTTGATTTGGGATACCAAAATATACATGCATGTCCAAATGATTGTATGCTCTTTGGTAAAGATAAATCAGATACAGACATATGCCATATTTATTGCTCATCTCGATGGAATACTAATCAAAAGAAAAAAAATGATATGGGAAAAAATACATTTAAAGGTAGCTAAGATTGTACAATATTTTTCACTGACTCCTAGATTATAATGATTATTCAAAACAAAGGAAACTGCTGAAGAGATGATTTGGCATGATAAACACAAAAATAGAGATGACTTGATAAGACACCTTATTGATGGGGATGAGTGAAAATCATTTGATTCATGATATCTTGATTTTGCCTCAAATTCACACAATGTTTGCCTTTGACTACCTGTTGATGGATTCAATCCTGTCAAAATTATGAGTAGCACATACAATATTTGGCCTGTGATTTTGGTGCCATATAATTTGTTTCATTGTACTGGAATGAAGCAAAATTCATTTATATTATCTTCAATTATGGAGAATAGTCCAGGAAATGATATTGATGTTTACTTACAACCTCTTATCCAAGAGTTACATGATCGATGGCAAGGAGTATAGTGTTATGATGATGCGACAAAACAAAATTTTAATTTACATACATCACTAATGTTGACAATCAATGATTTTTCTACATATGACATATGGGTAGAGTACCGAAGGGAGATTTACTTGTCTATATTATGTTGACAACATAGAGTCAGTATGACTATATAATAGTGAAAAGTTTGGGTCATCGATGTTGGCTACCATCAACTCACATTCTCCATCAACAACGACATATTTTTGATAATCCAGAGGAGATTAGATTTGCACCAAAAAGGCTTAGTAAAAGTCAAATACTATCACAAGTTGAAAGGTTGCAATTTGATTTTGATAAATCAAATAAAAATAAATAGAAGACTTATAAAAGAAAGCATACTAGTTTGATGACTGAACAATCTAGTGATTTGCTGAATTGGAAGAAAAAATATATCTTCTTTGATTTGCTTTATTGGGAGTACAATTTCATTAAGATTATTGCGTGCTAGAAAACTAGTTGCAATAAAATAAAACTTTGCGCCTTAACCTTGTTGAGAAATTCAACACATACAGATATTTGAAGAGAGAACAAGAAACTCTAGGATTTTTACGTGAAAAAACCCCCAAAAAGAGGGAAAAAATCATGGGGCCTAAACCGGTAAAAATGTTCCACTATATATCTGCTTCGGAGTACAAAGTTTAAGTTTTTCTAATAACAAGATTACATGGTTGTATGTGAGAAAGCATGATAATGAAAATTCTAAAGGTAATAAATATACAACAATGTTGTAACAATTATGTGACACTACGATGGTGAACGATGCGCGTGATGATTGATGATGGCGGTGGTAGATGATGGTGATGGTGACTAGTGACGGATCCACAACAATGATGATGGCGGCCGATGGTGGTGGCGGCAACGGAGATGGTGGCAATGCGGTGATGTGGCGAATGGCGAAACGATGACCCGATGGTGGTCGTGGCGGCCGGCGATGATGGTGGTCATGGTAGTGATGACGAGGTGGTCGACGGTGATGATGATTGGCGGTGGTTGACGGTGGCGAGGACCGATGGTGATGGCGACAACGGTGGTAGAGGTCGGCAGCGGTGGTCAGCGACCGTCGACTGGTGACACAATTATGCTTTGAGGTTCTTCAAGCATCAGTGCTCTCTCCTCTCTTTTGCTTTCAGGATCCCTCATTTGAAGAATGATGAGCTATTTATAGATTAGAGAAGTGACGTTTTATAAATACATGAAAAATTCAAACCACTCCATCGGATGACTCAAAATGATTCTTTTGATCATCTAATGTATTTTAAATATTTGAATGCTCAAATGAATTCAGAATCAAGAGATCTTGGGCTTTTTAGACCCGGCTCATCAAGATGCTCAATTTGATTATAAACGCTCCATATTTATGAGCTATTTAGGGATCTGACTGATATCTAAAAATTTTTAATTATATTTTAAGCACTTGATCTGGGCTAGTCTCAACTTCGAATCAGATTGCTTTTGATATCAAGATTCTTCTTTCAAATAGTGAGATTTTCAGTGCCATATCGAAGACATAACTTAGATTTCATGCATATAGAGAAGAATATTTGTGATAATTTCTTAGCTACTCTTCATGTCCTTAAAAAATCAAAAGATAATTTACAAGCATAATAGGATTTAGTATTGTTGCGTGCTAGATAACCAGTTGCGGTAGAGTGAAAGTTTACGCCTTAGCTTTGTTGTGAAATCCAACACACACACATGTATTTAAAGAGTGAATAAGAAAACTCCAAAAATTTTACTTGGAAAATCTCGAAAAGAGGGAAAAAATCACGGGGCCTAGCCCAGTAAAAATCTTCCACTATATATCTGTTTCTGAGTACAAAATCTTCCCGATAACGGGATTACAGGATTGCATATGAGAAGGGAACAACAACTATGTAGTCATGCTCAGTATGGTGCTAGTGGTAGTGATGATGGTGAACAGTGAGGGCATCATCGATGATGAAGGTCATCATGATGGAGACCGGCGAGATTGACGACTCAGGATCGGCGGGCGATCAGTGGTGGTTGATGACCGTCGAGTGGTGGCAGAACTGTGCTTGGAGAATCTTCAAGCTTTAGAGCTCTCTCCACTCTCTTGCTTTGGTCCTCTCATATGAGAAATGATGGACTATTTATAGATTGGAGGAGTGACATCTCTGTAAATACATACAAAATCCGAACCACTTCCCTCCATCGGACGGCTCAAAATGATTCCTTTGATCATTTGATGTATTTTAAGCATTTGAATGCTCAGATGAAGTCAAAATTATGAGATCTTGGGCTTAGATCCGCTCCAGACGCCGATTTGATTATAAACACTCCATGTTTAAGAGCCATTTAGGGATTTAATTGATATCCCAAAGTTTCCAATGATATTTTAAGTGCTTGATCTCAACCAATTTCAACTTAGGATCAACTTGGTTTTGACATCAAGATTCGTATTTTGATTAGTGGTATTTTAAGTGTCATATCAGTTGCCCCTATTTTTGGATGACATTATCTTAATCATCCAAAAATATATATGTCGAATACTTAAAAATAGCAGATTCTTTAATGAAATTTGCAGGTCCATTAACTATTCATTTTGAGAGAGCAGATTTTTATGTGAGTACAAGATTATGATCGGTCAGCGCTGGATGTGGAATGCGATGCATGACGCAAGATTTCGGGTTATAGATCCATCCGGCACTTAGTACTTCCAGGCCCATGCAGGGAGATGATATACATGGGCTGAGCCAATGGCCACCAGGACCGTCATGCTGGCTCATGGGCTGAGCCAGCCAGGGTGAGTGGGCACACCAAGGGCACAAGGGAGGGCGACGGGCGAGGCTACCAGCAGTCATGCGGCCGCGTCACGCACATAGTGTCACACGGCCGCGCGGCTGTGCGCAGAAGCGGTCCAGACGCGATGTGCAGCAGGCTCAAACCACACCGATGAGGGTATTTTCATCCATTTTTTGTGATTTTCTATGATTTTAAGCCATTTTTCTTGGATTTTTGACCTTTTTGCCCCAATAGGGGTATATAAAACCCCAGGCTGGGGGAGGGCACCTTCTCTTCTTGAGAGAAGGTCGTTGAGGCGATCAAGGCCCGTAGTTCATACTGGCAAGGCTCGGTTTTCTAAAAGAGGCATCAACCCCCTTGTTGGATTGACTGGTTTGGAGGCGATCAAGGCTTGTAGTTCATATGAGGCTCCGCTTTTCCCTCAAAGAGGCGAACCGCCTTTGCCTGGACCGGGGGAGAGATCAAGGCCCATAGTCATATGGCGAGGCTCCGCTTTTCCCTCGAAGAGGCGTTAACTACCCTTGTCGGACCGGTTCTGAGGTGATCCCGTAGTTCAGGTTCGATTTTCCCTCGAAAGAGGCATCAACCGCCTTAGATGACCGTTGGAGGCATCAAGGCCCATTTCATATGGCGAGCATTTTTTTCCTTGAAAGAGGCCAACCGCCTTGTACCGGATTGAGGCAATCGAGCGTAGTTCATAAGGTTCGATTTTCCTCGAAGAGCGTCGCCACCCTTATCGGACCGAGGTGAGGCGACATCGATGATGATAACCGGTGACAAGTGATGACGGGCGCGGTCCGACGCCGCGAATGGGGATGACGGCGACGATGGTGGTGACCTCGAGATGGCCGATATGATGGTGGTGACCGCGAGATTGTCGGGCGATGGTGGGGTGACGGGCGATATGGTTGGCGACGGGGTGGTCGGCAATGGCAACCAAGTGATGAGTGACGGTCATCGGGCGCCGATGGGTGGGGATGACCGTGATATGGTGGTGACGGGAGATTGCCGACAAAGGTTGGTGATCGACGCGGATGATTTTGACCTATCAGGTTTTTTATCATAGTGACTCAATGACGTTAACGTATGGAAGAGGTTGAATGATGAGGATTTTGACCCATCGGGTTGTTTGTCGAGTGTTACGATAACGTTATCGTGGAAGAGGCGCGGGAAGTCCACCAATGACTTTTGACCTATCGTTGTCTGCCGAGTGAATCAATGACGCTAACATGTATGAAAGAGGTTGAATTAATGCCGAGGATTTTGACCTATCCGAGGTTGTTTGTCGAGTGTTACCCGGCGACATTAACATGGAAGAGGTCAATTGAATCCACGAGATTTTGACCTATCCGAGGTTGTTTGTCAGAGTGTTACCCGATGACGTTAACCTGTATGGAAGAGGTCGTGAGATGTCCACCAAGGACCTTTTGACCTATCCTAGGCATCAGTGAAAGTGTTACTTGACTTCTTACCTGTATGGAAGAGGTCCGATCAAGTCCCCTTGGGATTGATTATGCCCCAATTAAGATACAATGTGAGTTGTATATTTCTCAAGTGGGAGGATTAAATGAAGGAGAAATAAGCTTGTAAGAAAAAGCCATAAATTCATTACTTTGATAAGTTCGATGATACAATCATAAGACAATTTTAACACATATATGAGTTTCAAGAGGAAATGACAACAACAATAATAAGTCTTTATCCCACTAAGTGGGTCGCTACATGAAGAGGAAGCAACAAACGAGACAAAATAAAAGTTACAATAATTATGCAGTAGGAATTACTGATAATATTTTCGGAGATTCTCAGTGTTCCAAGTTCGATGTAGAGTTTTTTATTCTAGATCCTTGAGCTTGAATGTTCCTGGCTTGACCATAGCTATAACTACATATGGTTCATCCCAAAGAGGTGAGAGTTTATTGCATTGAGGGCCTTTGCCTGCAGCTTCGAGACTTCGTAGGACCAAGTCACCGACAGATATGGGATGAGATTTTACTCTTCTGTTGAAGTAACGAGCTACCCTTTGGTGATAGGAAGCAACCAAGTCCATGTCATGAGTTTGGGAGTAGGTCTAAGTGCTGTCGGAGTTTTTCTTCATTACCATCATGATCGAATAATTGAACTCTTAGACTTGGAATCCCGATATCTATTGGTATAATAGTTTTTGTCAAACATAAGTTATATGGTGTCACCGGTGTGCATGTAGTGTGGTAAGCCCAAAGAACATTAGAAAGCTCATCAACCCATTGCCCCAGCCTTCTCATGTTTTAGTCCTTTGGTATAGTCTATTGGTAGCTTGGTCTATCCGTAGTTTGAGGATGTCTTCTTATATGCGGCGGTGAATGTGAAGATCTTTGCAAAAGGGCGTAAAGATTTTCCGATAATTGGGTTCCATTGTTGGTGATGATCTTTGAAGAGCGAATCGACATACTATATTTTTCCCAAATAAATTGTTTAGCATTTGCCTTCGTGATTTTAGCGAGTGGTTCAGCTTCTACCCATTTAGTGAAGTAGTTGCTAAAATGATAAACTTTGTTGCGACACTATCGAAAAAGTTCTCATGATATCAATTCCCTCGAGCAAAAGGACGGGCTTTGAAAGGATGAGAGCTCATGCGGCATGTGAGAGGTTAGAGTGCAACTGACAACTTGCATATTTTTTTGTGAACTCCAAGGTGTCTTGTTTCATCGTAGGCCAATAGAACCCTTACCTTATAATTTTAAGGGTTAGCGCCCTTCCTCCTAGGTGTTCTCCACATATCCCTGAGTGAACCTCTCTTAATGCGTAATCGACCTCTAAAGGTGAGAGGCATTTGAGGTATGGTCTAGAGAAAGCTCGTTTGTATAGTTCACCTCTGATAATAGTAAAGTTTGAAGCTTGTCTTCGGAGATGAGTTCGTTGGGTCTTGAAGGGTTCCTTCTTATAGAAAAGACAGGATGGGGTCCATCCACGAATGTTCATTTATCTCATTAATTTCTTGTATTACCCATGACCCTGGGATGCTAGGAAAATATATTTCTTCAACATGCTTTTTCTTAAATAGATCTCCAATAGCAGATGTAGCTAGGGGTGTAAACGAGCCGAGCTTGAGCGAACAGAACTCTTGTTCGTGTTCGACTCATTTGAAATTTGTTTTGTTCGTGTTCGGCTCGTTTATATATCAAGCTTGAAATATCTATTCGTGTTCGGATTGTTTAACTAAATGAGCTAACGAGCCGAACATGAGCTGTTCGCGAACAACAAGCTTTTTTGATAGAGGAGGATTTGAACCTGGGCCAATTTTTTGCATAACAAAATTTTTAACCACTAAGCCATGCTTGCATTTATGATATGTAAATATGTTCGTATGTATATATAATAATAATAATAATAATAATAATAATAATAATAAAATAATAATAAATAAAAATAATAGTAATAAAATAATAATAATAATAATAATAATAATACAATAATAATAATAATAATAGTAATAAATAATAATAATAATAATATAATATAATATAATTTTTTATTTCAAGCTAAATCGAGCTGAACGATCGAACAAATGATTGTTCATGTTCGGCTCGTTTATATATCGAGCTTGAAATGTCTTTGTGTTAGGCTTAGTTAAACGAGCCAAACACGTATTTGACAACTTTTGACGTACAAGATGTAGCAAGCTTAGTGAGCGTCACCGAGTATTCCTCTCGCGATGTGAATGATTTGATGTGTCTTGAAATGGGCAAGAGACTTTACCAAGTGGAGATATTGCTGAGGATTATGAGTATTAAAGTTTTCCTCAACTTGGGAGGTGATAAGCTAAGAGTCAGTGTGGATTACTAAGTATTGAGCTTCACAATCAATGACGAGTCTCAACCCTGCAATGAGAGCCTCATATTCAGCCATATTATTAGTTTGCGATATTTTAGAAGTCCATACTACAGGTATTATTTGGAGGGAAATAAGTAAGATTCCCCTAGCCTCGGTATTTCACAAGCTCCATCAACATAGAGGGTCCATTGAGGAGACGAAAGGCGTGTAGCAGATAGCTCTTCTGGAGTTAAAGCAGTGAATTCCACTATAAAGTCTGCGAGTACTTGAGACTTTATAGCGGTAGGTAGAAAATTTATATCAAATTCTCCCAATTCTACTGGACCATTTAATTAACCTCCCGATGCTTCTAGTTTTGTAGGATGGCCCTTAATGGTAAATGAGTATAAGCGATAGTATGAGCTTGGAAGTATGGGGTAATTTTGCATTGAGAGAAAATTCAAACCAGCCACCTTATCTGCAAGTGGCTAACGACTTTCTATACCAGAGAGAATTTTGCTGACATAGTAAATTGGTTGTTGTATCCCATTTTTTTCTCGCACTAAAATTGAGCTTATCACGTGGGAAGAGACTGCGAGATATAAGTATAGCATCTCTCTTTGGATAGGCTTGGATAGTAGGGGTGGAGATGCTAAATACTCCTTTAGTTGCCCAAAAGCAGACTAACATTCATCAATCCACTAAAAATTATTATTTTTAGCTCCCTTTAATATTTTAAAGAATGGCAAGTATCTATCCCCAGAACGGGCTAGGAAGCGGGATAACATAGTAATTTGTCCATTCAAATGTTGAACTTCCTTAATATTCTTCGAAGGAGTCATATCTTTGAGAGCTTTAATTTTCTCGGGGTTGGCCTCTATCCCATGGTAGGTTACCATAAATCCAAGAAATTTTTCCGACATAACCCCAAAAGCACATTTTCTCGGGTTGAGTTGTATGTTATAACGCCAAAGAATGTTAAAGCATATATCTAAGTCAAAAATATGTTGTGATTCTTTCAAGCTTTTCACTAACATGTCATCCACATATACCTCCATTGTGTGCGGCCTAATAGGTCTTTAAAAACCTTATTCAGAAGTCGTTGATAAGTAGCACCAGCATTTTTTAACATAGCATAACTTGATATAAACCGTTATATGTTTGAAATGTTGTAGCTTCTTCATCCGTTGGGTCCATTTTTATTTGGTTGTAACGAGTAAGCATCTAAAAAAGCGAGCATTTGATGTCGGATGTAGCATCAACCAATTGATCAATTCAAGAAGAGAAAACTATCTTTGGACAAGCCTTATTAAGGTCAGTGTAATCAATACACATTCTCCATGTTCCATTTATTTTCTTAACCATGACAACATTTGCTAGCCATGTAGGGTAATGTACATCTCGTACAAATCCTGCTTCTAGAAGCTTGTTAACTTCTTGCTCACTTTGGAAGCGTCAGTGCAAAACTTGCTTCTTGGATGATCGGTTTGAATGTCATATCAATCTTGAGGGAGTGTATGATCACATTGGAGTCGACTCCCGGCATGTCCGTCAGACTCCAAGCGAAGATATCTTGATTTCTACGCAAGAAGTCTATGTATTTTTCTCTTTGTTCATTTGAGAGCAGAGATCCAACTTACCTTGTAATGGTTGGTTTTCGATAATGCAACATAGAGCAAGTCTTCGATGGGAAACTTTCGGTACTCCTTCATCTTGAAAATTAAAATCTTGATCGAAGGTCACGAGAAGGGTGGTTGAGCTTGTAATAAATGCGCTATCTGTTGATTTCCCCACCACCCAACTGGGGTTGGAAATTTTATCTTGAGATGAGATCTTGAAGTGGTAGAAAATTGATTGGAGGGGCCTTCCAAAGATAATGTATATCTTTGAAGACTTGACCACCTTGATTTGGATTAGATGAGTCACTTGAGAAATTCAAGGACAAGGGAGGGTGATTGTCCCTCTACTCGCCGAGGGGCAATTATCAAACCCGGTATAATGGTCTGCTGGGTGGAGCTTTTCCCTAACGGGCCCATGCTAAGCTGGAGTAAAACAAGACATCAAGAACTTCCATTGTCAAAATTCTCTTAACATTATAGCATGGGTCACCAATCCCGATGACAAGTGGATCTTAATGAGGAACATGAACTCCTTCTAAGTCAGTCATTAAAAGTGATGGAATGATCAGTACAAGACTTCTTTAACTCTGGCTCTTCAGAGATGATAATGAGAACTTGATTAGATAGTATTGGTCATCCTGCGATTATTTCAATTTTCCTAACTGTTTGATGATTATTTTGTTATTTCTGTGATGATTGTCCTGGTAGCCCCCCAGTTGGAGGTATGTTTGTTTGATTCGCTTGATTCTTCATAAATTGACGTAGATATCCTTATTGAATGAGCCTCTCGATTTCTTTTTTGAGTTGTTTGCATGCCTCAGTAGTATGTCCACGACTTTGATGGAAGTGACAATATTGCTCTTGATTTCCTGAATTTGGTTTCAGTAGATGTGGCCACTTGATATTTTCTTCATCTCGAATAGCCATCAGGAGGTTGACACGAGACTTGTTCAGCGACATGTATTCCTTTTCTGGTCGTGGTTCACGTCGTTGATATGGGGGCCGTGGAGGGAGATCATGTTGCCTTGTTGCTTCTTTTGATGGGACAATCGGTCCGCATTCCCTGGGGTGCTCTTACATTTTCCTATAGATTGTTTAAATTATTTGTGATGGGCATTAATGGTCTCATCGGTAGAGATTTGTGCTTCCACACGATGAACTAAGTCGCATATGATGGCGGTGTGTCTGCATTAGTGGCGGTAAAAGGCCAACGGAGACCTCCAAGGAAAACTCCTCTTAATAGTTCGGGGTCTACACTCGGGTATTGGGCTTCTAAGGAGAACCTCACGGAAATATTTCTTTAAGTGATTCACCCTCATTGAATCTCGAGAGATGGGAAGAATCTTTAATGATCCTTCTATTTGCAATGAACTGTTCCACAAAAATCTTGGCGAGTTTGTCAAAGGTACGAATGGATCCCCTTGGAAGGGAGTAGAGCCAAGTGTGAGCTTGCCCTTTGAGGGTAACGGGGAAGACCTGACAAAGCAGTGAGTTAGGAGCTCGTTGGATATGCATGATAATCCTGTAATGGTTGATGTGTTCATGTGGGTCAGTCGCCCCATCATAGGAATCAATACTCGGAAGCTTGAAACCCACGGGTTGAAGAATAGCTTCAATTAAAGGTGAGGATTCCTCATAGCCATGGAGAGGAGGAAGATGATTTCTGTCTTGAAGGTGAAATTCATCTTGCATTAAGTGTCATAATTCTGCACATATAACATGACGAGTGGGGTCAACAGGATGATAATGTGTCAAGCGGATAATTAGTGGATTAGTAGTGGTTGGACGTGATGGATGAGTAGAACTGTGTCGAAGATCGACATCCGATCTCTGTGGGAACTTGTCAAGAAGATTAGCATTTTGACCTCCCATAACAATCGATCTTAGGGAGATGTGTTTTCGTAGTGTTGTTGTGTTCCTCGTAAAAGTCGGATCATCTCATTTTGAGACTCTTCCATTCTGACGATCTTCTAAAGAGATTCCATCCTTCGATAGTCACTATCGGGAGTGAGGCTTAATTGTCCTTGGTTCAAGGATTGGTTTTGAGTGGCGGAGTTAGAATCCATTGTTCTGAGTGTTGCACCTATTGGCCATAACGAGGGTATTCAGAATTGTGATTGAAGGGTTCTTTTTCCTGACGGCAAACTTGCGTGCTAGAAAACCATTGTGGTAGAGTGAAAGTTTTTAGCTTTGTTGTGAAATCCAGACACAAATAGGTATTTAAAGAGTGAAAGAAAACTCAATTTTACGTGAAAAACTTGAAAGAGGGAAAACCATGGGGCTTCGGTAAAATCTTCCACTATGTATCTGTTTGAGTACAAAATCTTCCGATAACGATTACATGATTGCATATGAGAAGGAACAACAACTATAGTCACGTTGGTGGTACGTTCTAGTGGTAGCGGATGATGGTGAGCGTGAGGACATCGTGACGATGAAGGTCATCATGATGGAGACCACAGAGATTGTGGCGAGGATCGTGGCGGCGTGGTTGCGTCGTCAGTGGTGGCGAAGTGCTTGGAGAATCTTCAAGCTTTTCTCTCCTCTCTTGCCGTCCTCATATGAAGAATGAGGGAATATTTATAGATTGGAGGAGTGACGTCTCTGTAAATACATGCAAAATCCGAACCACTCCCCTCCATTGGACGGCTCAAAATGATTCTTTGATCATTTGATGTATTTTAAGCATTTGAATGCTCGGATGAAGTCAATTATAAGATCTTGGGCTTGTTAGATCCTCGTCGAGATATGGATTTATTTTAAACATACTATGTTTAAAAGACATTTAGGGATTTAATTGATATCCTGAAGTTTCTAATGATATTTTAAGTGCTTGATCTCAACTAGTTTCAACTTAGGATCAACTTGCTTTTGACATCAAGATTCGTACTTTGATTAGTGATATTTTAAGTGCCATATCAAGTATATATTAGAGTGAAGAATGATCTATATCCTCAACTTCAAGAAAATGATTAGTTATATTTTACCACGTGCTTATTTTCTTATAATTATTATCCTTCTTTAAGATGATAACAGACTTTTTTAACTGCCTTAATAGCATCATAATTTTTAAAAATATAAACATACATTACGAAGTTATTAGAAGCTCTAGCATTATATACTTTAATACTTATTGTTAAAGAACTAATTTTTATTTATTTATTAAATATTAAAATTATTGTTTTAAACTTATTAAATTATAAGAGTCTTATGATGTATTTGGTGCGGCGGTGGCGATGTCGCAATACACCATAATGTCATCTAGGGTTCTGCGTTCAGCCTGCGTTCTTCTGCAACGCTTTCACTATTATTTCTTCAAATAATTGCAACTAACCCAAAACCCTTAATTAAAAAACATTAAATAGCTTTTTTAAATATGCTTTATAGCCCCTGAAAGGGCTACTAGTAAAAATTTAAAACTAAAGTGACTCTACTCAAGAAATTAATCATATCGTTATAGGTAATATTTTTATTCACGCATTTGATCATAAGTCATATACTTTTAAAGAATTCAGATGGATGTGTGTATGCTAAAATGTTTACACACAATTTATGTTAAAAAATTACTATACAGTGATTTTTTTTGTCACTCAAATAAATATCATTTTTATAAAATATAACTAAGAAATAAAAACTAAAAATTAGAACGATAAAATATGATCACGTTTGAGAAAGAATGATAATAATTACTATTCTATCATTACGCACTGATGATAGTTAGGGTGTGCACTAGTCGGTTAAAGCTAAAAAATCGAATAGAACCAACGCTATTTGGTCGGTTTAGTTTGGTTTGTAATCTCACGGTTTGATTTTTAGTTGAAAGTATCTAGTTATTTAGTTTTCAAATTTCTGTTTGATTTAAAAAAGATCGGTTAAACCTAATAAACTAAAAGTAGTTAAAAAAAGTTAAATATAAATATATAATTTTGATTGTAAATAGGCAATTTTTTTAAATTAAGTATGGTTAGAAGTTTAATTAGGTAAATAAGTATTAATAAAAAAAATTTAAGAATAGGTATAGTCAATTAGTCTACCCGGTTATTGCGTGCTATCTCACGTAAATGGCAAATTAAGTAGTGGAAGTAAAAATTTGATTAATTGGCGCTTCACGACATCCGATTATTCGAGACATATTAATGCCGATTTACGATGCCACAACTCCATAGTTTCAATTATTTGAAGCTTGCCGGTTGTAACCGACCAAACCGACCGCCCACCGAGCACGGTCCTCCCCCCTCAACTTATGCAGTATAGGAATCAGCGTCTTGTATTCGATAGATTCTTCTTTTTCCACCGCTTTACTCAAATTGTTTGTTGATTCTTTTACTCTCAACATTTAACTTCTTGCACAAGGTTTTGAGGTTTGCATATATTCATCAATATATATTAGATATGGTTTATCCTTTTATTGCATGGAAGATTTATTTTGAAATGCATTGAAACTATTTTTGAGGTTATTAATTAAGGCAATACAACACTTTTTTAGCATTGCGTTTAGCTGTTAATTTCATCAAAAATTTTAAAGAGACTTACATACAAATCATACAAATCAGCATAAATACACTTGGATTTTTAATATCACATCAATTACCACTTTCACTAATTTTTTTTTTAAATTAATACAGCTTTAAAGTGTTAGAAAATCAAGTTAAATCTGACAACTTAACATAGATTTTGTAAGTGCAAATTATTAGGTGATATCATTTACTTTTCTTTTCATATATTTTTTATTTTTTGCTTTCTAATAAACCTTTTGCCCATAAATCTCAACAATTGAGTGAAGTTTGTCAAAGGAGTTCTATCACAAAGCTCACTTTCATTGCTCTATAGTATTTGAGGCTAATAATAAAATAAATTCAAAATTACATTTTTTTTTGATAAATTATGCATATTCATGTTTGGCATTTTTATTGAAATGATAAATAAAATAAATATGATATGTTGAGAGATTATAAACTAAATGTGAAAATCAGTTTGAGAGATCAGATCATATAAGAAATAACAGCTATGATTTATATAAAAAGAGGTCAACTTATGATGCTTTATATAAGAGCTATGATTTATGACTTTAAACCAACAAATCTCTAAAGTATATGAATATATATTCAATCACTCATTTCGGATTACGAAAGGTTTTAGAGGTTTGAGAGGGTTCATAAGTCGTCGACACTTTCGGTGTTTACCGATAGTCGATAAGTAAATCCAGTTGTTATTTTGATATGTATGTGTAAGGGGAATATTGAAAAAAAAATTCATTGTCATCATGTTGTAATTTTAGTAATTGTATTATTTTTCTACTGATGTTTACCTATGATTGTGCTATACCTTTCCTACATAAGAGGATGCAAAAAGCAAACATCTACCCTTTGCCCCTTTGTTTGCCTGATTTACTCCTTTGGGGACAATTGCATGACTTCAGTATCATTTGATGCATCGTGCCCTCATTATATTTGCGATTCTTTTCTGACAGGTACGATGGCAGAGGAGCACCGCCAGCCGTACGAACATAGTATGCTAAGGAGGCCCACCATTGGAGCCTACATCTGCTGAGGTTCATCATAGTATTGCCTTCCTACGTGGGCGACATCGAGCCGCTCACCCTGATACTGTAAGTGAATTTTATTTTTTAGAATGAGTTATGCCTACTGAGGTTCATCACAATTACTTAGATTTTTTTTTTGAGCGCACAGGCCGCATCACACTTGCTTATGCCGGGTGGCCCATTACATGCAGATGATTCATCCGTGGGCTAAGTGGCGCATCAGGTGAGTCCCTACGCTTCATCCAGATCAGATTTCCGACCGCCTTGAGAGATGGTCTCCGCAGACCAATACCTTCCGCCTCGCTGTAGGTGAGATGACTGTGATGCTCCAAGATGTGGCAATGATCCTGGGACTATGGGTTGATGGGCCACCTATCATAGGCCTGATTGTGATTGGTGAGGAGAAGAGATGGGACACTTGGCCTGATTGCTGCGATGATTTGTTGGGACGACACCCCTTACGTGATGTGAGATCATCCGACGCCCACCACCGTGATTGGATGGTCGCACACGCGCACATGCATGCCACAGGTGGCTCGTGAACTTTCTGTGGGAGTCATACGCCTAAGCACATAGGAGTTCTTCCGTCACTTACATGCTTATATTTTATTTCTGATTGGCTGCTTCTTACTGCCTGAACTTCTGGTTCAGAGGTCCACCTATAATATTTACCACTCCTGGAGGACCTGGATTCCTTTAGCATGATGTCTATGGGTGGAGTAGTTTTAGCTCATCTATATAGGGAGATGCACCGAATTAGGCCCAATACATGGTTGCTTACACCTCCTGATTTAGGCTTGGAAGCATATTCATGTGCAGCCGACTTTACATGTTCCATATCCTACAAAGCTTTGCCTCCTTTGAGGTATGTGTTGTTAATTGCACTTTCAAATTATGTAGCTTATATATATGTTTAAATCAGTATTTGATGGAATGAAGTATGTTATCCAATAAATGTAGTGTAAAAAAAAGAAATGAGGCTTGACAAATCTGGATCTGCAAATAACACTTTAGTTTAAATATCTGTAATGCAGATTATGTTTTAACATAATTATTACTATATGTGCAAGTGATCTGGGAGCCATACAGTGAGCAGATCACAACACATCTATCAGTTACATGCTCAATATATGGTTAGCATGAGTCCCTCTTATCACCGGAAGAGGGTTGACATTTTACCAATAGAGTGTCATGCCTGACCTTATTCCTGAGTAGATGTAGCCCCGCTTGACCCTAGTTTCAAAAGGGTCGATGGTGCAAGCGGATCGACTGGGTTGATTACCACCACATATTGCTTCTTGGGAGAGAGGATTGCCTCGAGGCCTAGATGAGGATGGAGAAGACATATCGCAAGACATGTGCCGGTTCGATCGGGCTTCTATATTTCATCGGCCGCCTGACAGATCCTCCGACCACTTACTATGCTAGAGCACCAGTGGAGCGTATTCATGTAAGTTTTGATATAAGTAAGTATTCATCTGAATTCAATATTTATGTAAGTGCTAATTTTACATTCTATTTTTCATGTAGGCGGAGCATATCGCAAGAACCTGGGATATCTTTCATATACTTCAGGATGATCACCCCTTGGTGGATGTGTTGATAGGTATATGATATGCAGACCTGGGCGGTACATATTGGTGACACATATTACGGATCGGCTAAGGGGTGTCACGACTGGGCCATCTACTGGCCGATCCGTGTCCTTCTAATGATCGATCGTGTCCTTCTACATATCACCTACATATGACTCTACCCTATCTTCCGCCAAGGATGATATGACACCGCCAGGATTTTACAAGAGGGTCACCATCACCGTGGTGTGATCGCCCATCTCGTGCACTGACCAAGCATACACTGAGTGGTGTTATTCCATGCGCATAACCGGAGGAAGACAACAGCTGTCACACGCATATGGTTTAGGACAGTATAGTATACTTTTGTGTCTGTACTACATTTTATTTATCTATTTCATTATAAACTTGAGAGTCATGTATACGTTAACTTTGATTATGTCATAATAAACTTCTTATTATTTGTCCATTTCTGAAATGAATTGATTAACTTCATATGATTGTCATCCATTAAATTATTATCAACTCTATGCAGTCACGAATCATTTCAAGCCCTAAACCGTGATGCTATTACTTATCTCACACAAATCACACCTTTAACACGAAGCCGCCTCCTGGCATGAGGCCCACCTTAAAAAAATTAACCTGAAGCTGTTGACTTACAACTATGTACCACATAAAATTAAATAAATATGGTGGAAATTAACACCCCCTAATCGTGATCGAGATCGATTAAATTCGCTTAGACTTGAAAATTTGACTTCATAATGGGTCGAAAGCATCAAAATCAATTAAATAGAAAATATCGAATCAATTAATGATCGATCCAAAAATTAAAATTATTTTTTTTAATGAAATTACGTGCATATCAAAGTCGAGAAGCCTCGACGATGCCTAAATGACCTTCGTTTGCGAAATTGATCGCGGCGTCGTTGCCGAAACGTCGAAACCTATCAAATGATGCCTTCCACGATTGATTTGACAAAATGTGCGAGAACGTCGATCAAATCCAAGTGCGACGTCGCATAATTTAAACCTAATTTCTCTACGACCGTCGCCGACGTTGTCCGAACGACTGACAGGAAATCGATGGCCGTGCATTCGACAACCAAAACACCTAAAATTGACACCCATATTGTTAGGGTTTATTGCAAAAGTAAATCCATAAAATTTAATGTGAAATGATATTAATTTGTAATTGATTAATAGTCGCTAATCTCTTAATCCCCATTTACCTACCTAACCCCTTACCTAACCCAATCATTATTATCGCGAACAATGAAAGGAGCATGATTTGCCCTAAAGGCCAAAAGGAATACGTTGACCTCATTTTTCTTCACGCTATCCCCCATTTCGACTCTCCCCTCTCGAAGCTCACTGATTCTCTCGTATATCCTCATGTTTCTCAAAACTTTAGCCGTGATTCTCCTTCTCCCTCGCCGACTTCCTCTCTCTCAAGAATCAACCTAGCAGCAAAGAGGACTCGATCCTTCCTTATTCCTCTAACCAAACCCTGTGTTATTTCGCTTTCAACTGATATATTTTTTACTATGTTTTTCTTGAAGTAAATGTAGATTTATGTTTCCCTCTTCCATTTGTGTTTATGGTTGGATTTGTTTCTGGTTTGCAAGCATAAAATTAGGTGTTGAATTTACGCTTATAAGTTTTCTCTTTGTCTTTCCTTCTAAAGTCGAGAGGAGCTCATCCTCTTTATTTGGTGCCTCCTTTCCTCGTGTCATTCCGCCTTGTTAGCATCTAAACCGGCGATAGATGTGCATGCTTCTTTGTTTTTTGCTATCCGTTTCATTCCTTTTCCGTCATATTCTATTTTTGCTTTGGGATGGGTTGGTGAGCTCGATTGTCGATTTTGGGATGATTGTGGTTCAACCATGAGGCTCTCTTTGGTGGAGTGCTATTGAAAGATTTTAACAGCAGACACTGCTTTTGGAACTATTATAGCAGATTTTTGTCTTAGTTGAATTTGATTCAATGTTAATTCTAGCTTTTTCTTTTCTTCCTCCTTAAATACCGCCACCCTCAATTTCTCGTTGCCCCATCCAAGGTTGCCTTTTGTTGGCTGGTTGGTTGCTATTTGGAGTTTTTGTTGGCTGGTTAACTGTTGTCAGCTAATTGGCTGCTATTTAGAGGTTTTGGTCGCTACAGTCTTGGCCTTTTTGTTGGCTGTTATTAGTGAATGTTCATGGGGACTGTTTCGTAGTATTTGCAAAACTATTATTTGTGCTTTGATTTTATTATGATGGCAAAAGACTAGGTGTTTGGCTTTAAGGGGTATATTGTTGTGACGGTGGAAGATAGGGTGAGGAGGAAACCTAAGATTTCACCTTTGGCATTAGTTGGAGTAGTGGTTTGTGTGGCGCTCGCAGCGTGGTTATGAAAAGGAGTTTTCATTGCTTACTCGATCATCGAAAGCATCATCATGATAAATTCAAATATGAGCAAATGTTCAATACACATATCTTTCATGAATTTACTTTGGTTCCAATGCAATGCTCATAAAATGTTGTCTTGTTTAAGTATACATGCAAACATATTTATATGCAAATGCGAGCTTTAAATTTATGATAAAAGTACCTACCAAGTTCTCCAACATGGTGAAAATGCTATCATCTTGTGTCTCACGACATACACCTATACATGTCTTGACATGGTGTGCCCCTTCATGGCAACCCCACTTGTGGGGAGAGTGGAGTTGTAAATTTTCATTATATGTCTCTAATCAAATATACATGAAACTTTCTTTTATTTATATGCAAATGCGAGCTTTAAATTTGTGATATAGTACCTACCATGTTCTCCAACATGGTGGAAAATGCTATGCTATCAAAATTGTGTCTATGACATACACCTATACATGTCATCTTGACATGGTGGTGCCCGTCTCATGGCAACCCCACATGTGGGAGAGGGAGGCTCTTGTAAATTTTGATTATGCTCTAATCAAATATACATGCAGCCTTTTGTTTATATGCAAATGCAGCTTTAAATTTGTGATATAAGTTCCTACCATGTTCTCCAACATGGTGGGAAATTATGCTATCAAAATTTCTACGTGGTGTTTCAATACATATACATGTCTTTCTTGACATGGTGGGCGTGCCCGTCTCATGGCAACCCCACTTGTGGGAGAGGGAGGTCTTTTAAATTTTGATTATTTTGTCTTAAATGCATGCAAGCTTTAAATTTATTACTATAAGTATTACTCATGTTTCTCCAACATGGTAGGAAACTTGTGCTATGCTATGTTAACCCATACACACGCCTTTCTTGGTGGGTAAATAAATTGTCGCTGTCTCACGACACCTACCATACATGCCTTTCTTGGTGGTGGAAGACCTAGTCTCAGCCCCCTATGGGATGACGGAGGTCGCCAAATCAAAATAAAAGGTGAAATATGTCATATATAAATGCTACTTTAATTTCATATACATGTGAATGCAAATTTATTGCTATGTTATAAGTACTGCTCACATTGTTCCAATGCGGCGGGGAAACCTGTGATAAGTACCTGTTCATGTTGTTCCAACGTGGGAAATCTATTAATAAGTATTGCTCACTTGTTCCAACGCAAGGAAATGTTATGCGGCAACCCATACACGCCTTTTTGGTGTGGTGGTAACAATAATCTGTACCAACACTCCACCATACATGCCTTTCTTGGTGGGAAGATCCTAAGTAGCCCCTATGGGATGACGGAGGTCGCCAAAAATTTTCTTTAAAAAAAAGGTAGATAGAAAAGAAAGGATGAAATGCTTAGTTAACATGTTGTTTAAAATGCCTTTAGATCATATATGAATACTCATGCTTCAATCTATATAATGAAAGCTATCTACAGGAAGTATGACATAAATGGATTCTATCTAGCTTGACATGTTATGGAATACACATTAGACATATGCTCAAACTTAAATGCCTCCCCCATTTTACTTGTCTTCACACCATGATTTACATACATGAGACATATGAACTTGAAGCAAAACACATATGGAATAAATTAAATCTACCATATATTACATATATCAAGAAGGTATCAAAAAAATGGTTGAGTTAGAAAAGAAACTCACAAGTATATGTGACACAACTTAACCCTTGATGCAAGATTGAAAGATTTAAACTTGTGGTATAAGGGAGAAAAGGAGAGATAAAAAGTACCTTGTGAAAGGAAATCTCTTATTTATATTTCCTAGCTCTTTCCTTTTGCCATCTATTCTTATGGCATCGAAAGTGTTTTAATAAATTGCATGCAAGGAAACTATCTAATGTAATGCCATTTGTCATAACATGCATATGCATGGACATCATGCCTTACATCCTTATCTCTTTCTTTGAAGAGGAAAATAAACTTTGCCATATCTTCTATAAATTTGAGTATTTGTCCCCACTTGCCATGATCTTGCATAGAGGGAGGTGGATTTTAATTAATCCATTTGTCTTTTAAATGAAATATGACATCTACTCATATTTTTATAGCCCCTCCCTTATTAGAAATAAATGGGCTATGGGTGATTGATCATATGGGCTTTTAAAAATGGTTTATTTAGCCCTTTATGTTTGCTGATTTGCCACATAAAGAAAGGGTTTTTAGCCCAAACCAAATGCCTAAACTCATTCTAAGCCCATTGCTTATATTTGATCAACATTTCCAAAATAATTTATTTCAGCCCCATACTTGATTTGTGACATAGGGGGCTTTTGGCCAAAATAATATGCATATCATATTTTCCAAAGAGCAGATGCTATTCTTCCCGGTTTGGTCTTCGGACCGGGTCCGGGTTAACAAAACTCAAAAATCAAAATTCGACATATAAACTCCAACTTAGACATTCTAATGTCCATACAATTCCCAAAGAATAGATCATGCATGTTGGAGTACTAAGTCAAATACAAAAGAATGCATCTTCCTGCTTGGTCTTCTGACCGTCCGTTAACAAAACCTAAAAATTGATATTATAAGAATTGTAAATTAATAATATCCGAGAAACTAATTCATGTAAGATATGAATCAATGACATAGCTTCTAAAATTCAAATCAAGAAGAAAAGTCCCAAACCCGATCCTCTATGTTCAAACTAGAGTGGGACAAGGTTTTGAAGGATTATACTTCTTGAGATAATGAATTTAGACCATCCTCTGAAAAATGGACAGAGTGTAGACAAGTTTATCAATTGATATTAACCCTGGATCGAAGGGTAATTATATTAAAATTTCAATGATAAATGATCATATATATTCAAATCTAAAGTCAATCATAAAATGATCAAAATTCAAAGAAAATACAAAAAAATATAAATAAAAACGAAATGAATTATTTAAATTAAAACTTAAAAATAAAAAATAAAATAAAAAAATAAAAATCAATCCACCCCTCCACAATTGTTTGTCTTCGGGTGACAAATTAAGAAAACTTTTGCTCACAAAGAGCCAATGTCAAATTAAATACATAACTACCTTCACACTCAAATATTCCTAAAGCCCGTAAGGACGTGGCTCGTGTCCTCTGCACGCTGGTATAATATATGGCACCACATAAATGGCGGTTACGATTGAGCCCTCCGAGTGGTTCACGATATGGCACCACACTAAATTATGGTCACGCATTGTTCTCAACGGCTTTGCTCTTTGAGTGAAAATGTAGAATGTATTTGGTTGGGCAAAAGCCCCATGTTAGCAGGTTGACTTATATTTGTCCCCTTAGACAAACTCCACCAGTCTACAAGGACGACGACGTAACCCATGTGTTGTCGACAAGGATCCTTCTACGTTGGTCGACTACCTTCACTCGACCGGGATCGCGACATGGATGACTAACCATGGGATCTTGACGGCCATCGTTCCCCACAAAAGTTTTAAGTTAAAATAATAAATTTCATAAGTTCTAAACTCCATTCATCAAATTATATACTGCTTTAACGATTCATTGACTAAATCGAAAGTGCTCTCTGATTGAGGGGTAATTAACTATAGGGGCTTGCTATAGGAAACCTAGAACCAGATATAAAAAGTTCTCACCAAATGAGAACGAAATCTCTGGGTAGTGTCTTATCTACTATTCATCTACCTTCTAAAATTATCACCGACACTTAAACAACTCTTTCCTCTTTTCCGAAAGAGGTCGGTGGCGAATTTTGATCCCACGATTTCACGACTCACTGGGGATAGGTTTCTCTTTCCATCTTTGGCTAGTCAAATCTAAGTTATAATTGTAGTGGAGTATAAAAAAAAATAAGAAATAAAAATGAAATGAAATGATAAGTTAAACTTAAAAACTTAAAAGCTCTACTCAAAGTCTTAAGTCATTTGAGATTTTATTTAGTGCATATGTATGTTTATCTTATCGCATCCATATTTTTGGAAGTAAGGTGATAGTGCAATTATTTTAATTGCTAATTTTACCTTTAAACCTCCGGCATATGTAACACAAATACACATTACTCTCGAAGTGGCACCAACATCCGCTTGGCCAACGCCATCAATGTGGAAGCACGGAGCTACATCCGCTTTGGTAGCGTGGATTTCCAATCTTGAATGAGCAAGTTGATAGCCTCACTTGGGTACAAACTCACCCCGACGCCATGTGCAAAGAATCTCTAAAAGGTCTGAAGTTGTGGCCC
Source organism: Cymbidium sinense (assembly GCA_021442155.1). Taxonomy (NCBI): domain Eukaryota; kingdom Viridiplantae; phylum Streptophyta; class Magnoliopsida; order Asparagales; family Orchidaceae; genus Cymbidium; species Cymbidium sinense. The sequence continues at coordinate 155,544,375 of CM038221.1, forward strand.
CTACTGTAGGGTCACTTCAAAAGAAACAATCGCCTTTGAGAGGCTCCCCTTGGAGACACCAATCATGAAGAGGTTGTTACCGGTGGACTCTCTTTTGTCCCTCAAAATAATGCAATCCACCAACCATTCCCCAGAATGATGTCAAGCTTCTTCATCTGAAGGGCCAGGAGGAAAGAGTCTTGAATATGTTTAACAGACAAGCTGTGGAACCACAATTAATGCTGGTTAAAATAATTTACCGGTTTAAATTCTAATCACAACGGAATAGTTTCTCCGCCCGCTTTCGAGTGCTCAAGTCCAAGGAGAAACTGAAAAGAAAATACCATTTAATGTTGGAGACTCTCCAAGGCGTTCAAATGTGAAGACAGGAGACTGTGACATCAGGAATCCACCAAAAGGTCCCGGTGGAAAGGTAAGCAGGAGGCCTAGGCCTCAAAAAGAAATTGCTCTTAGAAAGGCATGGCATCCGGTGAATCCTGAGATCCCCAAACTCAAATCTATCGATGGGAGCCTAAAAGAGGGCCCCAATGATAAAGGATATGACGGTAAACACCTTGGAGAATCCTCCAGGGGATCCCGTCATCAATCAATTCCATCCCATCAAGAGGAGGTTAACTTCGATCGAAGCCCTCTGACTGAAGAAATTTCGATTCCACACTTGGAATCGGAAGTTCATTGGAGACGCCGATCTAAAATTCGTGTCCAAGAGGACGAAGAAGAAGAGGAAGAGGCAATGACTGTTGAAGTAGTGTATATGCAACAAGTGGTGAGCCATCTGCGCCAATATCAACCTAGGCATTGAACAACAGTAGATCTCCCTCAACCAAGAACAACAAAATGTTCAAATAGAGGAAGCATCCTCAAGTCTTGAGAGGAACAATAAGAAGAAGAAGAAGAAAGGGAAGAAAATCACCTTCACCGATACTACCACTTTGGCGGTAGACAAATTCAGATGAAAGCCAAAGATAAAGAAATCGCCGCTTGAATATGAAAATGAGAAATGATGATGCATGATGCGATGATGCGCTTAATGAAATATCATGGCAGTCCAACACCCCCCCCCCAAATAATCATCAAGCCTCCAAAGAACGCCCATGACAATCCTCCAATAAATTTGATCTCACATGCTTCAAGGGTCCAAATTGAGCTGGCGAGGATTGAAATAAATGAGTCCTTAAGAACTTTCGTAATATACAAACTATATTCAAGTCGCCTCTCAACTTGATATTATCTTGAATGAGAAGATCAAAGTTATAGGGCGTGTGAAGAAAAATTAGTAAGCAAAGGTCGCCATATCCCGAGTATGATCAAATTCCATACCCAAAGGGATATTCAATGCCAAAGTTTAATCTTTGACAAAAATGGTAATCCCAAGCAGCATCTAGCCCAATTCAAAGCATCCTGTGGCAACACAGGGGTAATGATGCATTATTATTCATAGTCTAACTTCGACCGAATGGTATGTCGAGTTGTCAAATGACTCGCCAAGACTTTGAACTTGAAAATATGTTCGTAAAAGGTTCGCTAGTCAAAAGATAACATTGCGATCTCGCCTTGAGAAGAGGAAGAAAGACGAATCGGACCATATATATCACGCGGCTATGAGTATGAAATGTGAACAACTTAAGAAGAGCATGCAATTCAATTACTAATGGGCAACATCGATGATAAGATGGCTTATCTCTTTGCATGGCTTCAATTACCACATTTCAAGAGCTACTTGATAGGGTGGCTAAATTTGAGAAATTAAATTTCACGCCGATGGCCGATAAATCCAAAAAAGAGCAAAAGCTCTAGACAAAGAAAGGTGAAACACATTTCACCTCATGAAGGATACTGTAAGGCGGTTACTATAACGTAGACAAAGAAAGGCTACCTATTTATCAAGAAAACCAAAATCATTCAATCCGCCCACAACCCAAGCTCATACTTGAGGTAATGATGACCTCGAGGTCGCTTGAAGGCGAGCCACCAAAGCAAACAAAAGGAGTGAATGACTCAATGGCCCCACCTAAAAGAAAAGTCGAACAAAGAGTATTCTTTAAGAGGGAAAGTGTGGCCAAATTGTTTAAACATGCACTCAAAGTAGGTCTCCAACTACCGAGTGTAAAAGACCAAGAGGTCGGACAAGCAGATAATCCTAATTATTGTCCATATCATCGGGTGCTCGGCCATCCTGTTGAAGATTGTTACATATTCAAAGATTGGCTTGAACGAAAATATAGAAATGGAGAATTCACATTGTCAGATAGTGTATTGGTGCGTCCGAAGAAAGAATCCACCAAAGTAATCACCTCATCTCCAGTACTATCAAGCAATGATAAAGGCAAAGAGAAGTCGGTCGATGATGAAGGATGCCACAGCCTCTAAAAAAAGACTATAAAATGTTGAAGCAATGGAAGGCGCTCTGTATTCGGAAATCACCACTTGAGCCCGTACTTGAGTTGAGACAAAACCTAAGCTATGAGAAGGCTAGTTCATCTCACGAAAGACAGCCTAGCCAAATACCGCAATGGAAGGCTAAGAAACCTGCCAAACAAAAAAAAAATAAATTAAATAAAAGAAGAAGAGATAGTAGCACAAAATGTTACTACTATTGATGGTCAACGTAACACAAAAGATCATCAATAATATGGAAGATTATGTACAATCGCAAGGAGAGACCTATCACTTGCAATTCATTACAAATCTTCATATCAATGAAGAAAGGGAAGAAGTCAAGAACTTCTACAGTCTTGCTTGATGATGCATGAAGTTGACAAGAACTTAGAGGAACTCGCTTTCCCATGAAGATGAACTAGAGCTCACCATATCAACAAACATAAAAAAAATATAAAAGCAAGGATTCAATCTTCTAGTCTATCATTGACGGGTAAGCGATGTCAAGAATAAGTCATCAAGATTCGATGCAAATGAAGTAGCTCAAGTACAGTTGAGAAGTGGTCGAGTGCTACCATCCCAACAGAGGAAAGAGCCAATGAATAAAGATAAAGGAAAAGAAATTGAAATCAATGAAAAAGTTATCCCTAAGGATTCAAATAAGAAGCCTTCATCAAAAGGGATCGACTACAATATTCTATCCCATCTAAGGAAAATTCTAGTAGTGTATACTAAGCACTGTCTAAGATCTCAACACCTTAATTGAAGCTCTCAAAGAGCCGGAAAGTTCAAGCATATTTTGTGAACGCGCTAACGGAGACCTTGCATGTTCAAGAGCCTCCAACCGTCACATTTTCGTAAGATGATCTAATGCTCGGACCGCAGAGCACAATCGCCTCCTCAGATGTTATACCGAAAGTGATGAAATTATAATACCGGATCTTAATTGATCCTGAATCTTATGAACTTGAGAACTTAGATGGCTATCTCTAGATGTACAACATCGTGACGAGATAAAGTCATGGTTCAAGGTTTCAATGAGAAGGGATAAAACTATCGTCATTCGTCCTCCTCTTAAATTTGGAGACCTCTACACAAAGCCAAATTTCATGTGATCGATGCGATACTTCATTCGAGCCCTTCTGGTCGACCATTTCATAAGTATGGTATTGTCCCATCTACATTGCATCAATGTATGAAATATACAAAGGATGGAGAAGAATGCCAAATTGTGGGTGACATGCAACCTTTATGGTGCATGAAATGAAGATTTATCAAGATGCCATTTCCTTCCAGGGAATCAAAGCTAACAAAACAACTAGCAAATCGCATCTACTTCAAAACCCAAAAAAGAACAAGAAGAAGGGAGAAGATAAATGAATAAAGGAAAGGAGATTGTTCCAAATATCCTAGGATATAAAGAATAGTCCAAAATCAATAACACCCCCTCATCTAAAAGGATATCAAGAAGAAGATGAATGTGTTCCTTCTAAATCCAAAGGTCTGCATGACTCTTCGAGTAAAGCTCTGACTGAAGAAGAACATTTTGACTCTGATTATGAGTTTGAATCTGCTTTTGAAGGTAAGGTGCAATGCACCTACTTTAAAACAATCATAGATCCATCGCCAGAGACTACACTAGTCCCCGCTCCTCCCCAACATTTTAAAGAAATCACCCCTCGAAACTCACAAAGTCGAACTGACCTTCTATGTACCTCCTCTCCTGAAAACACGGGCCAGAAGCATTTTTTATAACCGAGGGGTGTCAAGAAGAGATCCCCGATTGGGTATAACTATCTCAAGAAGAAGAAGATATGCCCACAAGGATACCAAAATATTACTCCAAAGATGCAAAACCTAATGCAAACATGGGGTCCGTGCCGGAGAGAAGCAAAGGACTAAGCTCTTTGAAATGATGTGGTACCCAAAAGGTTCTCAAACCATTGGTAAGAGAAATAAACACACTACCAAAGGCCTTGGTTTCATCCAAGATAATGGTCCACAAGAATATACTTGTTACACTATAACAGGAATAGAAGTAGAGAGTGATGATGAAGATGAGAATGTCATTCTTAACATTAGTCTCCTGAATAATGAAGAAGAAGTAGACCAAGACCAAGAGCTTGAAGATGGTGGGGAGGCACTACTATGGATGAACTTAAAGAAATTAATTTGGGAACCGAGGAGGATCCTCACCACGCTCATCGCTGCTCTACTTCCCAAAGATAAAGTGGAAGAATTAAAAACTTTGCTCTGAATTGTGGATTGCTTGCCGGACATATGCTAAAATGCCGTGCTTATCCCCGATATAGCGTTCACAACCAGCAATTAAGCCGATGCGCACCAAGCAAGCCTCTAGAATGAGAGGTTGAAGAACGTGTAATTGCGTAAACCAAGAAGCTCATTGAAGCCGGTTTTATTCGAGAAGAAAAATATGCCGATGGATAGCTAATATTGTCCCCGTGAAAAGAAGAATGGTCGATTGTATCAGACGAATTTCGTGGATTTAAAAAAAGCATGTCCAAAGGATGACTTTCCGCTCTCGTAACCAAGGATAACACTTCAAACCATGACATGTTCTCATTTATGGAATGGATCGTACAATCAAATCAAGATGGCTCAAGATGAGAAGCATACCTCATTCAGACACCATATATTTATTATCCATGCCCTTCGCAAGAATGCTGGAGCTACATACCAAAGAGCTATGACACGAATCTTTGATGAGTTGATTCATCAAAAAGTAGAGTGCTATGTTGATGACCTCGTTGTCAAGAGTATAGATCGCAAAGATCATCTCGATGATTTAAGGATTGTCCTTGAAAGAATCAGAAAATATGATCTCAAGATGAATCCTCTCAAGTGCGTCTTTGGAGTCTCTTCGGGAAAGTTCCTGATATGTGCGTGGAGGGATTGAAATCGATCCCAACAAAATCAAAGATTGTCAAATGCCTCCTCCAAGGAGTCGCCAACTTCTCCCATACAGGACATCTCACATTCATTAGAAGATTTATATCAAATCCGTGCATGTCCACTTTGCAAAATTAATGAAGAAAGATACTCCTTTCAAGTGGGACTAAGAATGTCAAGAGGCCTTGACATCAAGAAATATCTGAACCCACCCATTCTTGCAGCCCAATCCCGTGAAAGCTCTCATCTTGTACACGAAAGATCGAGGAATGGTGCTTTTGGCACAAAGATAATGATGAAGGAAAGGAGAATGTTCTATACTATATATAAGACTAATAGAGTGAAGCACGCTTATTCTCCAATTGAGAAGCATTGTTTGACGTTAATTTTTGCTGCCCAAAAGCTACGTCATTACATGCTATCTCATAAAATTACCCTTATCTCAAGGATCGATCCGTTGAAGTTCTTGATGACAAGACCAACGTTGACAGGTCGCTTGGCACGATGGGCTGTCCTTCTATTACAATTTGATATTACATATGTTCCCCAGAAAGCGGTGAAGGGGCAGCAGATTTTCTTCTCCATCCCATACCAGTCTCATTGCTTAACGATGATCTTCCTGATGAGCAAATCATGCACATATATGAAAAAGAAAAGCAACAAATGTGAGAATTGTATTTTGATGGAGCTTCGTCTATTAGATACACTCAACCCTCAAATCTCCCAAAGGCTCAAGCTGGTATCGCCTCTCATCTTGATCACACCGGTGGCATACCGAGACATTCTTATAAATTAACTCAACCAATAACCAACAACGGTAATATGAAGCGTGGTGGTTTAGAGGAAGCCATTTCCATGGGAGTCCGAAGCAAATTTATGGCGATTCTCAACTCATCATTAATCAAGTGTTGGGCCTTTACAAAATCAACAAGCTTGAATTGGCCTACTATCACAAACGAGTTCTCGAGCTTATGAAGCAAATTCCAAATGTCATTATGACTCCTGTGAGTTGGAATAGCAAAGTGATTGCTTAGCTAAATTAGCTAAAGAAATGGTAAGTATGGATGATGACACTACATACTAATTAGTGCACTTGTCGAGTCCTAGAGCCAATAAGTTTAAGATCCCAAGGGGTCATCAAACATGTCACAGGTGTACTCATGTTGCTCCTTACACTCCCTTACAAATTACTTTCAAAGTCAACAAGACAAGCTTCAAACCATTCATGAAAGACTTCAACCCGAGGAAGTGCTAAAACTACACAATGAAATCCTTATAAGAAGAGAAGGAAGACTGAGACCCGTCTTACTTCAAGGAAGGCAAATTGCCAAGTAATAAGTCGATAGCACTGAGAAAAGGCTTCACTATGCTTATGTTGGCAATACTCAGATATCGTAGATCCTTCGAGTGTGGCGATGTTTGGGAATAAGCCAACAGTAATTGTTGAAATCCATCAAGGACTTTGTGGTGCACAATCAGTCCTAAAATGGCTTTCAAAATTAAAAGAATTGGATACTATTGGCCGCCTATGGTAAAAGATTGTATCAATCATGCCAAGAGATGCCATGAATGCCGTCCACTGGTAACATAATTCATCGCCTCCAAATGTTGCATCCAACGATAGCATCTTGGCCGCTTTGAGTGCGGGGACGTAATTACAATTGATCCATCATCACCTCACTTCATCTTAGCAATCGACATTTTTTTCAAGTGGTGTTTAACATTTAAAGAAGACCAACAAGTGACTAACTTCTTTACCCACAATATTGTCTATAGATTTGGTGTACCGCGTCAATCATTTTATAACGCTCACCTTCAAAAGTACTAAAGTTTATAAACGAATCGATAAGATTGATTGATATATTCATCAATTTATAATCCAAGAGCAAATGGCTTGAGGCATTTAATAAAACACTAGTCAAATTGCTTAGAAAAATTCTCACAAGAAATAAAAGGGAGTGCATACCAAACTTGTGGTATGGGCTTCTACCACTTATAAAACTCCTACAAAGTCTACCCCTATGCACTAGTGTTTGGGTCAAGGCTTTACCACTCAAGTTGAACTACCTTCCCGAAGTAGCCATTCAACAAAATCTCACCCAAGATGAGAATGCTCGCTCTACGATGGAAGAGCTTGACGCTTGACGAGGTCGCCCAAGCTCAAAGAAAATCTAGAAGTCTATCGAGAATGTCCAGAGTATCTTCATACAAGACGCCCCTCGAAGCTTTTGAGGAAGGAGAATTGGTCCCGGTGTCGAGAAGACCAATCATCCCTCATCGCAATTGGCGTAAATTTGAACCTAATTGGGAAGGACCTTTTGTTGAAAAGGTATATCAAGGAGAGCCTATCACTGGACTTCAAAGGTGACCAATGCCAATCAATCAACATTTAAAGAAATATTACACATGAAAGTGTGATTGGACAAATCTCGCATTTGAAAATCTTTATTGTCAAACACTTATGAAAATTTTCATTGGAAATTCTCTTGTAACACAAGAATGCATTAAAATAAAATAAAATCCTGGGGGCATTTTTTTTAAAGTTTTATAGTAAAGTATTGGCATTCGTAAGACAGGGCCTTTCTTTCTTCGAGGACATCGGCTAGTGTCGAGATCCCCACATGCATACTCAAAATTATGTATTCAAATTCTCAAATTTAAAAGTCTTACCAAAAAGAAAATTTTCAAGTCAGAACTTCAACAAACCAAGTTGAAGGACATTTTCCATCCCACATCAAATCTAAAGGCTCGAGTTGGTGTATAAGGTCGACTCAACACGCCAAATAAATAGTCACAAGCCGCACTCAACACGCCACAAAGGCGTAAGAAGAGATCCCCATCTCTAGCCCGAGGATAAAATCCTTCATCAATTGCTCAAGTCCACTCCGTGGGTGTATAAGGTCGGACTCAACACGCCAAAATACTGAAGTCGCTGACAGATCTGCTTACTCAACACGCCATAAAGGCTATCGTAAGGGATCCTCCTACTGTAGTTCAAAGACAAGAGCATCCAAATCCCCAAATCTCTCCAACTTGGTGAGTTCGTGACCCGTGACCGGAAATTATCCCTATTGGTCGAAGGTCATCTTTCAAAATTCTACAACAAACAAAGATATCCTTACTCGAAGGCACTAAGCCGAAGTTTGGAATCAAATACAAATGTGAAAATCTCAACTCCTTCAATAAGTCTATCAAAGCGTAAAGCAAAGACCAAGGAAATTCTTCTTCTAAGTCCAATCAAAGCAAAAGCAGAGGACCAAGAAGCTATCCCAATGTTCGTAAGCAAAATGTGAACTTGGAGTTTTGTCATCAAGATACCATTACATGTGCAAAGCACATGACCGATGACTCTTGCCATTGATCCAACACAAGCTCAGAGTCGGCATTTATCCTTCTACAAGCCCGCAAAAGGTAGAAGGGTAAGGTAATTTTGTATCGAACAAATCTCCAAGATGATTCGTGACTTTTCCATCAACCATCAAGGCATGAGCTGGATAAAGGAGACACGAACCCTCGAGATGAAATCTTCAACAAGTTCATCAAAGCAAAGAATGGACCAAGACATTTCTATCTCATCAACTCCATCAAGTCCGTGGCACAAAGCCGAGAGGAAAATACAAATCCCAAATTTGAGATGAAATCTTCAATAAGTCCACAAAGCAGAAAAGCAGACCGGACATTCTCATCTCACCGACTCCATCAAGTCCACCAAGGCACAAAGCCAGGACAGGAGGAAAATATAAATTCCAAATCTCGAGACTGAGTCTTCAACAAGTCCATCAAAGCATAAAGCACAGGATCGAAGATGTTCTCATCTCAGCAACAACTCATCAACTCCATCAAGTCCGCTAAGGCACAAAGCCAGGATAGGAGGAGAAAATATAAATTTCAAACTCTCAGGAGGAAGTCTTCAACAAGTATGCCAAAGCAGAAAACATAGGGTTGAAGATGCATCAAATTCTCTTGACAAGTTGATGATGACAAGTCAAATCTTCTCCTTCATCCCATCAAGCACAAAACATTGGACTAATGATAACAAATACCGCTCAACGAAGCTATTGCAAATGAACTAATGAAATGCAAATGTTTGCCCAACTTCAAGAGTTATACTCACTTTTATCAAAGGGCAACGAGTATTATCGAGTTGTAGAAACTACAACTTAAGCTGACATCCAAGCAAATCTCTTGGAGATCCAAAATTTACATACAAACACTCCGCCATGCGCACCATGTTTGTTGGGGGGCATTTGTTGACTTACAACTATGTGCCACTTAAAATCAAATAAATATGGTGGAAATTAACACCCCATAATCACAATCGAGATCGATTAAATTCACTTAGACTTGAAAATTTGACTTCATAATGCATCGAAAGCATCAAAATCAATTAAATCAATTAATGATCGATCCAAAAATTAAAATTAATTTTAATGAAATTACGCATATCAAAGTCGAAGCCTCGACGATGCCTCGACCTCGCTAAAATTGATTGCATCGCCACAAACATCGAAACCTATCAAACGACGCTTCATCGATTTGACAAAATGCGCGAACATCAATCAAATCAAGCGACACATAATTTAAACCTAATTTCTTACGATCGATGTTACAACACCTCCTGACAGAAAATCGATGGCCGCTGCATTCGCACAACCAAAACACTAAAATTGACACCCATATTGTTGGGGTTTATTGCAAAGTAAATCCATAAAATTTAATGTGAAATGATATTAATTGATTAATAGTCGCTTAATCTCTTAATCCCATTTACTCTACCTAACCCTTACCTAACCCACTTAATGATTATTCCGAAGCACCAATGAAAGAGCATTCTAAAGGCAAAAGGAAGTTGACCTCATTTTTTCTTCATGCTATCCCCATTTCACTCTCCCTCTCGCTTGCTCACTGATTTCCTCTCGAATCTCCTTCTGCTCACTGAAACTTTTTTTCCTCCCCTTTCTCCTCTCCGAGCTCCCTCAGCTAGCCTTTGGCTCTTCCTCTCTGCTCAAGCATCAACCCTAAGCAAATGAGGACTCGATCTTTCCTGATTCCTCTTCCAACACCCCCAGTGTTTGCTTCAATCGAAGCTATATTTTGCTATGTGGTTTTTCTTGAAGGAAATGTAGATTGCTTTCCCTTCCATTTGTGTTTTATGGTTGGATTTGTTGTCAATAGCATGAAATTAAGGTGTTGAATTATGCTATAAGCTTTGCTATGTTTTCTCCTTCTAAAGTCGATGAGGAGCTCATCCTCTTTATTTTGCCTCCTTTCCTCTCGATTCTTCTTGTTCACAAGAATCAGGGATAGAGTCGCATGCATGCTTTTGCTTGCTATTGTATCCTTTCATATTCTATTTTTTGCTTCATGGTTGGTGAGCTGATTGTTTTATTTGGGATGATGGGTTCAACCATGAGGCTCTCTTTTTGAGTGCATGGAAGATTTTAACAAAGAAAAATCTGCTTTATCTTTGAACTATTATAGCAGAGATTTGTCTTAGTTTGATTCAATGTTAATTCTAGCTTTTTCTTTTCTTCCTCCTTAAATAAATCATTTCGTATCCAAGGTTGCCTTTGTTGGTCATTGGTTGCTATTTTGAGTTTTTGTTGGAAGAATGCTGTCTACTAATCAGCTATTTAGAGGTTTTATCGCTAAGTTTGTATTGTATTAGAATGTTCATGGGGACTGTTCATAGTATTTGCAAAACTATTATTTGTGCTTTGATTTGGTTATGATAATGGCAAAAGATATGTTTGGCTTTTGGGGTATATTGGGTTTGCTCATGGAAGATAGGTAGAGGAGGAAACCTAAGATTTCATTTCAAGTTGAGTATTCATTTCAAAGCATGGTTATGAAAAGGAGTTTTATTCAGTTGTTTTACTCATCATCGAGATCATGATCATGATAATTCAAATAGCAAATGTTCAATACACATATGCTTTCATGAATTTACTTGGTTCAATGATAAAATGTCAGTCTTGTTTATACATGCAAACATATTTATATGCAAATGCGAGCTTTAAATTTGTGATATACACCATGTTCTCCAACATGGTAGGGAAATGCTATGCTATCAAAATTTCACTGGTGTCTCAATACATACACCTATTCTTTTCATGGTTTCGTCTCAGCAACCCCACTTGTGGGAGAGCATTATAACTCACGACATACACCCATACATGTCTTTCTTGACATGGTGTGTGCCCATTCATGGCAACCCCACATGTGGGGAGAGCCTGAGGTTGCTTGTAAATTTTGATTATTATGCTCCTAATCAAATAAACATGCAGACAGCTTTCTTTTTATTTATATGCAAATGTGAGCTTTAAATTTGTGATATAAGTACCCACCATGTTCTCCAACATGGTAGGGAAATGCTATGCTATCAAAATTTCGACCATGGTGTCTCAAGACATACACCTATACATGTCTTTCTTGACATTGTGGGCAGGCCCAGTCTCTCATGGCAACCCCCACTTATGGGGGGGAGAGCCATGAGGCTGTTGTAAATTTTGATTATTTTTGTCCTTAATTAAATGCATGCAAGCTTTAAATTTATTACTATAAGTACCTACTCATATTTCTCCAACATGGTAGGGAAACTTGTTGCTATGCTATGTTAACCCATACACTTTCTGGGCAAATAATTTCGGTTGTCTCATGACACCTACCATACACGCCTTTCTTAGCATGGTGGGAAGACCTAGTCCCTCAGCCCCTATGGGATGACGGAGGTCAAAATTTTCAAAATAAAAGAAGGTAAAATATGTCATATATAAATGCTCATACTTTAATTTCATATACATGTGAATGCAAATTTATTGCTCTATGTTATAAGTTCGCTCACATTGTTCCAATGCGGCTGGAAACCTCAGGATAAGTACGTTCATGTTATTCCAACATGGCGGAAATCTGTTAAGTACTTGCTCACGTTGTTCCAACGCGCAAGGAAATGTCAGGGTAACCCATACACGCCTTTCTTGGCATGGTGGGTAAATAAATTTCGATCATCGTGTTTCACGACACCTACCATACACGCCTTTCTTGGCGTGGTGGGAAGACCTAGTCCCCCGAAGTAGCCTCCTATGATGGACGACGGAGGTCAAATTTTCTTTAAAAAAAAAGGTAGATAGAAAAGAAAGGATGAAATGCTTAGGTTAACATGTTGGCTTAAAATGCCTCTTTAGGTCATACATGAATACTCATGCTTCAATCTCTATATAATGAAAGCTATCTTATTTGTGGCAAGTATGACATAAAATGGATTCTATCTAGCTTGACATGTTATGGAATACACATTAGACATATGCTCAAACTTAAATGCCTCCTACTTTACTTGTCATTCACACCATGATTTACATACATGAGACATAGTGAAGACTTGAAGCAAACACATATGGAATAAATTAAATCTACCATATGACATGACATATATCAAGAATGTATCAAAAAAAAAATGGTTGAGTTAGAAAAGGAACTCACAAGTATATGTGACACAACTTAACCCTTGATGCAAGATTGAAAGAGCTTAAACTTATGGTATAAGGGAGAAAAGGAGAGTAGAAAATGTAAGTACCTTGTGAAAGGGAAATCCTCTCTTATTTATAGGCTTCCTTAGCCCTTTCCTTTTGCCATCTATTCTTATGGCATCGACACGTCATAAATTGCATGCAAGGAAACTATCTAATGTAATGCCATTTGTCATATTGCATGCATATGCATGGACATGTGGCATGCCCTTATGCATCCTTATCTCTTTCTTTGAAGAGAAAAATAAAGTCTTTGCCATATCTTCTTAATAAATTTAATGAGTATTTGTCCCCCCACTTGCCATGAGCTTGCATGTGAGGGAGGTGGATTTTAATTAATCCACTTGCCTCTTTTAAATGAAATATGACATCTACTCATATTTTTATATTCCCTCTCTCTTATTAAGAGAAATAAATGGGCTATGGGTGATTGATCATATGGGCTTTCAAAAATGGTTTATTTTAGCCCTTTATGTTTGCTGATTTGCCACATAAAGAAAGGGTTTTTAGCCCAAACCAAATGCCTAAACTCATTCTAGGCCCATTGCCATATATTTGATCAAATAGGCTTCCAAAATAATTTATTTCAGCCCCATACCCTGTTGATTTGTGACATAAAAGGGGGGCTTTTGGCCAAAATAATATGCATATCATATTTTCCAAAGAGCAGATGCTATTCTTCTCGGTTTGGTCTTCGGACCGGGTCCGGGTTAACAAAACTCAAAAATCAAAATTCAACATATAAACTCCAACTTAGACATTCTAATGTCCATACAATTCCCAAAGAACAGATATTCGTATGCATGTTGGAGTAAATACTAAGTCAAATATAAAAGAACAGATGCTACATCTTCCCGGTTTGGTCTTCGGACCGGGCCCGGGTTAACAAAATCTAAAAAATTGATATTATAAGAATTGCAAATGAATAATATCTGAGAAACTAATTCTGTCATGTAATACAAGATATGAATCAACTGACATAGCTTCTAAAATTTAAACCCTCAAGAAGAAAAGTCCCAAACCCGATCCTCTATGTTCAAACTAGAGTGGACAAGATTTTGAAGGATTATACTTCTTGAGATAATGAATTTAGACCCATCCTCTCAGAAAACTGACAGAGTAGACAAGGTTTATCAATTGATATTAACCCTAGTATCGAGATGGGTAATTATGATTAAAATTTCAATGATAAATGATCATATATATTCAAATCTAAAATCAATCATAAAATGATCAAAATTCAAAGAAAATACAAAAATATAAATAAAAAAATGAAATGAATTATTTAAATTAAAACTTAAAATAAAAAAAAAAAATAAATAAATAAAATCAATCCACCCTCCACAATTGTCTTCTGGTGACAAATTAAGAAAACTTTGCTCACAAAGAGCCAATGTCAAATTAAATACATAACTATCTTCACACTTAAATATTCCTAAAGTAAAGGACGCGGTCTGTCCTCGTCCGTTTACATATGGCACCACATAAATGGTTATGACCGAGCCCTCCTGACCGTGCCGCCATATGACACCACTAAATTACACAGTACCGTGATGTTCCTCAACGGCTTTGCTCTTTGAGCTGTGAAATGTAGAATGTATTTGGTTGGAAAAAAGCCCTATGTTAGCTAAGGTTGACTTATATTTGTCCCCTTAGACAAACTCCACCCCAGGTCTACAAAGACACCTTGGATGACGTAACCCATGTGTTGCTGACAAGGATCATTCCGACGTGTCGACCTCCGACTAAGCGACCGTGGATGCGATACCGAAGATGGAACCATGGGATCTTGACGCCAAGCCATCATTCCCCACAAAAGTTTTAAGTTAAAATAATAAATTTCATAAGTTCTAAGTTTCACTCACCGCAATTATATACTGCTATTTAACGATTCATTGACTTTTAATCGAAAGTGCTCCCTCGATTGAGAGGATAATTAACTATGGCTTGCATAGAAACCCGAACAGATATAAAAGTTCTCACCAAATGAGAACAAAATCTCCGGTAGTGTCTTATCTACTATTCATTTACCAAATTATCACCACACTTAAACAACTCTTTCCTCTTTTCCAAAGATTCGGTGGCAAATTTTCGGATCTCAGATCGCAATTACAGCGGGCCGCTGACCGCTCCCGAATTGAAGCCGCGACCGGCTCCGGCGACTAGCCTTTAATTTCATCGAAGATGCCCACGCCACACCGGAATCGACGGAGGGATTCGCCTACCAATTGGGCTAATACCTATTCTTAAATTTTTTTATTAATACTTAATTACCTAATTATGCTTCTAACCATACTTAATTTAAAAAAATTGCCTTGTAAATACTTACTTATTTGTATAAATTGATAAATTTCTAATTGAATTTTTAACATATAAAATTTATTAAATTATGTTTTAATTACTTAGCTTTTTAAAAAAATAGAAAATATTTTATAAATATCATTTGGTTTAATCTAAAACTAAACTTAAAAAATAGAATTATAGTTTGGTTCTCCTCGTTCAGTTTTATGTTGTATTTGAATAGTTTGGTTCAGTTTTATGTCTTATTTGAATAATTTGGTTATTTTAAGCTATCAAATTTATTTTATTCAGTTTAACAAAAAATTCAATGAAACAGACCGAATGCACACCCAACTCATAGAGTAAAATGTCATAGAGAAATAATTATAAATTAATTTTCATAATTATCTAATAAAAATAAGTATTCTAATGTGCAATATTCAATTTGAAGTTGATAATATTAGAAGAAAAAAATCAAACAAATGATATAAATATTATTTTTAAAATAAAATCACTCGAATGCTTAAAACCATTATAAATTTATAAATCTTATTTTTTTTCATACAAAATGACAACAAAAATCAATTTATAACTTGTTGAGAAATAAATTGATAAGAATATTTTAATGTAATTAGAATATAATTATTATATCAAGCTTTCTAATTATATATTTATATTTTCATTATATTAGATTTTATGGTTGCACCCTTATTGACAAAGATGGCTCCACCACATTTAGTTTCAATATAATTTGAATATTTGATAATGAATAAAGAACAAAGTATTGATATGCTTGGAAAAAATAGTTACTTTGGATCAATTGAAATAAAGATCAAAATATCATATATTTTTTATTTTAAAAATAAATAAAGTTTTTTGGTATGATGAATAATGTCAAGGCACAAATTTAGTATAGTGGGCGCGATTAAAACTCGAGATTTGTTAATAACTTTCTAGATTTTTATCGACCAAATTTTTTGAAAATCATAAAAAATTTTATTTAGAATATAACATTTTGCTAAACATTGAAAATTGTTATACCTCTTCATCATTATCCTAAAAAATAATTTTGATGTGTTGATAACATATTAGAAGATATTTCTTTATGTTAACAATCATTCTTCTAATGAATCAATCGTTATATTTACAAAGGCTCATATAGATTCTTTATAATAATAAAAAAAGTTGGTGAAAGGCATCAATCTCATCTTGAGAAATCTAGATTATGATTTTATTTTGCGGATGAATTCATCAGATATAAAATAATATAAGATTCTATTATAGAATTTTAATGTTACTTTCAATTGCAATATATAAGAGATTTAAGATAAAGATCCACCATTTTGGTAAAAAGTCAATCAATCTCAAAGACGAGGTGGTCTTCAAGCAAAGGGGAACCTAAGATTGATAAGTGAAAATGATAAATCTTGAAGAAAGATAATATCCCAAAATATGTAAGGGATTACTCATGAGTTTGAAGACAGTCTATAAAAGTTAAGATTACTAAAAGATGAGGAAGTGTAAGAAAGAGACAACCTTAATTTCAATGTTGATTAAATGACAAGAAAGAATTTCAATTAGAATAAAATGATCTACACCTAATCTACAAGAACTTTGACTAAAAAGGAGATTATCAATTCAAGTAGAAAGTGCACTATAAGGACTCTACTAAAATTTTTTATTTTCTAGCAAATGCAATTTCATCCTCATAGTCTTTACTTATATATTTTTATCCTAAGAAATGAGTTGGATAATAATGCTATATTATGAAATGATACCAACATAATTGAGATGTGGGAAGAGTATGAATTGCATTCTTGATCAAATCCATGTCATTGAGTGAAGTTATTATCACATTGCAGACTAATATCTTATTTTTAATTTTTGTTGGATTTTATTTTTTTTAGTTTTGATAATCTATACCCAGTATGCAATGAATACATTCAAGCATGACTTCTCTTTCTTTGTTAGATATTTGTTTAATTTTGACAATCCAAACTCAATCCACAAGAACAAAATGAAGCATTGCTTTCCAAAGTGCAAGGCATAAGAAATTCCTCTTCATGATCATGAGACACATAACATGCTAGTGAGATACAAAGGAAAGTATCAATTTTTTTTTTTTAGATTTCTATGTTGACCTCCACATATGTGTCATGAGTCGGGTCAAGCCCACAAGTCAAATTCGACAGACTTCGGAGGTGACAGTGTGCAAATTGGGGCTCAAAATGCACTGGACATCACCAAAAATAGTCGAAATGATCTCCGATCGATGAACAGACTTCATCGTTGCATTCAGAACATCAAAATTGGTCAAAATATAAATATTGCATAATTTAAAGAGCGGTCGGTCAAGTGATCACGCTATCAATATGTCGATACGAATATCAGAGTCAGGAAGTTGCGATGATGTCTGAATGACCTTCGTTCATAAAATTGATCACGCCATTAGTGTCAAAATATCGAAACCTACCAAATAAGACTATCCACGCTTAATTTAGATGAGTATGCGTAACATCGAATAGTCAGAAGCGATAATGCACATTTTTGAACTGAAAGTGACCCAATTCGACGTCGAATTGAACCAAATGACCTCCAATCGCGAAACGGATTGCATCATTGCATCAAGAATGTCAAAATTATCTAGAATAGACATTCAATTTGATTAAGGTTTATGAGCATAAAATTTTGTCAAGATTATCACATATTTCGAGATAAATCTATTTAATTATCTCTTAATCACATCAAGTCAATGCTTCTGAACTCGCAGTCTCCTTCCCCATATCCACCTCCTATTCAACCAATAAAGAGCCACCACGTCACTTGATTCATACCATCTCATTCAATTAAACCTTATCCCTCCCTGCTGTAGGCAGGGGACGAAAAAAAAAGGAAAACCAACCTCTTGCCCTTGCACACAAGGAGAAAATATTACGTCCGAAGTCTGCACATAGCTTTAAGTGCAGACTCCAATCCTAGCCCGACGCATGTCCAGTGGTTTTCTCCCATTTTAGCACTTAACAGCGCTGTAATTGGACGGACGGTGATGACGCCATTTATTCTAGCCCACCTCGTTCAAACAGCGGGAGAAGAAGCGTCGTTGGAATGCGCAAGAGGAATTTAAAAGAAATATATATATCTAGATTTAGGGTTTATGAGTGTATTTTTTTCTTACAAACAGAGCTCAGAGAGAGAAAAAGAAAATCTCATTTCATTTTTACGAAAGAACCATGAAGATGGAGAATGAATTTGGAAGTTATGGCCTTGAGGAAATAGGGATGTATTAAATAAAAATTCATCTAATTTTTCTCAACCGTTGTATAATTATAATTTTTTGTTAGTATTATTCCTTTAAATTCTTTTATTTAATATATATTTCCTACATCGCTTTGGAGTTCTCCAAGAGGACTTTGCTTATTTTGAGAGATTTTTGCATCTGTACTCTCATGAGAGTACATATGATTTTTTGAATATTTTTACAGTTTATTTTGCGTGGATGGAGAGAATATGATCATTACATTCTATTAGAAATAATTTTCTTTGGCCTGTTTGGAGAAAATATGTTCATTACAATCCATCACGAATAATTTGGAGGTCGGTTATTATTTTTTAGTGTTATTTTGCATATGTACTCTCTTGAGAGTACATATGATTTTTGGACATTTTCTAGTTTCTTCAGACTAGTTGTTGAGATTATTTTCATTACATCTGTACTCTTTGTACTCTCTGTACTCTCCTGAGAGTACATAGCATTTTGGTCAATTTTTTTCTTATTTCTTTGGCCTGTTTGGAGGAAATATGTTCATTAGGCATAATTTGGAGGTTGTTTGGTTGATTTGTTAGTATTTTCTTGCATCTGTACTCTCTGTACTCTCATGAGAGTACAGATGATTTTTGGTCATTTTTAGTTTCTTTGGCCTGGTTGTTGAGATTAGGTTCAGTACATTCCGTTGGAAGCAATTTGGCAGCTATTTGGATGGTTTCTAGGATTTTGCATCTCAGATTCTCCTCAGACTCATGAGAGTACAAATAATTTTGCCAATATTTTTGCAATTTATTTGGCCTGTTTGTAGGAAATATGTTCATTACAATCCATTAGTAGTAATTTTGTAGGGTGACTTGGTTGGTTTTTATGGTTGATTTGCATCTGTACTGTCATTTATTGACTTTTCATTTTGAAGTTTATCATGTCTGAGAAAAGGATAACTTTGAGATGCACCCCACCTTCTAATGGTGTTTGATAATCTAAGACTCTTTAGTAATGAAGTCATTGACATTTTACAGAGGCTTCATCTGCATCAATTCATTAGACTCCAGAATTCAGCAAGACTCAATTGCTATTACCTCAATCTTGTCTTGCTGGGACATAGAGAAGCAGGCTTTCTTTCTGGGTGGGCAGTGCATTCCTTTCACCCCCGATGAAGTTACAGTGATAATAGGGATGCCAAATAGAGGGGAGAAGGTCTTATGGCATAGAGAGAATGTGCTATCTATGAGTTCAACACTTCCAGTGAGGAAGCCCTTAAAGAGCATCTTGAAGGTAAAAAATACAAAGCAAAGAAGCCTCCAAGAAAGAAAAATTGCCCCTCTCAGACTCTCTCATGTACTCTATACTCTTTGTACTCTATACTCTTTGTGTACTTTCTCTACTGTACTCTATACTCTGTACTCTTAAACTCATGGATAACTTGATATAATCTTATGTTTCATCGGTAATTTTTTCTCAATCATTGTATAATGATAATTTTTTATGGTTTGTTAGTTATTCCTTGAAATTCTTTTATTTAGTGTATATTTCCTACACTGCTTGGAGTTCTTGCAAGATGACTTTGCTTGTTTTTGAGATGCTTTGCATGGGTATACTCTGTAATCTCATGAGAGTACACCAATTTCATATATTTTTCATGAGTTCTGCTTGGAGAGAATATGTTCATTACATTCCATTAGCAACTTGGAGGCTTTAGGTTAGTTTTTAGAGAGTTTTGCATGTGTACTCTATACTCTCATGAGTACAAGTAAAAAATATTTTGGGCATTTTTCCAATTCTATGAGAATGTTTGGAGGAAATATCTTCATTACAAATCCATTAGAATAATTTGGAGGTGTTTGGTTTTTCTTTAGTGTTATTTACATCAGATTGCATCTCTATATACTCTCGACTTTGTACTCTCTCATGAGAGTATAAAGTATTTTGGTCATTTTTTTTCCTATTTCTTTGACCTGTTTGGAGGAAATATGTTCATTACAATCCATCAGGAATAAATTAGAGGCTGTTTGGTTAATTTTTAGTGTTATTTTATATCTATACTATAGATGATTTTGTGGACATTTTTTTCCAATTTCTTTGGCCTGGTTGTTCAAATTATGTTCATTACATTCCAGTGGAAGCAATTTGGTGTTTGGATGGTTTCTAGATTTTTTGATCTTCTCATACTCTCATGAGAGTACAGAGCATTTTGATCATTTTTTTTTCCTATTTTTTTGGCCTGATTGGAGGAAATATGTTCATTGCAATCCATCAGGAATAATTTGGAGGTGTTGGTTGGTTTTTTTTAGTGTTATTTTATATGCTCGTACTCTGAGAGTGCATGATTTTGGATATTTTTTTTTTCTTTGGCTGTTGTTCAGATTATGTTCATTACATTCAAGTGGAAGCAATTTGGTATTTGGATGTTTCGGAGGATTTTGCATCTCATTCTCTATCATTTAGCTCATTTCTTTCACTTTCTTTGGCCTGTTTAGAGGGAATATGTTTATTTGTGGAGCTATTTTACATGTCACATTTATGTGGAGCTGTCTGGGCAGGTGAATGCGATCAATAAGTAGTGTGATGATGAAGTCTTGATGTTTAATGACCCAAATTTGGGAGACTCGCACCACTGTTTCAAATGAATGAGGCATGTATCGTGACTACATATCAAACCGGCTTCTGTTCTAAGGACCATACTCCAAACTAAGAAATTGAAATCAAAAGATTTTTTATGTGCAAAAGCGGTCGAAGAAATCTGCTAGCCTAAACGCTTAGCAAAATTCAAAATCGATACAAGGACCGCTTCACCATGATTAGATTCTCTGACTTGAGGGAACCGGATGGTTAAAAATATATAGAAAGTCATAATCATTCATTGCAAAGCGCCGACCTACATCTTCTCGTATCACATGATGCATTAGCGAAAAGGCTGTTGAAGACAATGATAGAGGCCGGAATTAGAGCAATTGATGTATTCATCTATCTAAGTGAGGAAGTTGGTGGCATAGAATATTAGATTCACAAAAAGAGATGCTTTCAATTTTATTCAGAAAGAGAAAAGATCGAGGATTGTGAATGGTGACGAATGCATTAATACAATATTCAAGGAAAGGCAAGCAACAACGTGGATGTTTATATGGGATGTACAAGTTGATGAGTCGATTTTAGTAAGTTTTTTTTGGAGCAATGACATGTCTAGGATAGAATATGACTATTTTGGTGATGTGATAATTTTGATACAAGCTATCGACTCAATAAATATAATCTTGTTTGTGCCCTCTTGTTGGAGTGAATCATCACCAAAATGTGTTATTTGGAGTAGCCTTTATCAAGAGATGATTGAGTCATTCTCATGGCTATTCCGGACATTTCTTCATTGATAAGTGTGACATCCTAACAATATTCACCGATCAAGATCAAATGGCGAGAGCTATCAAATTGTATTATCATACTCATAGGTTGTGCCAATGACATATTTCGAAGAAAGCTCCTTCCAAGGTTCACTGCTTTAATAGTAATAAGAGGGTACAAGGGCTATTTTATGCATGCATGAGCAAATGTGACTCAGAGGAAGAGTTTGAAGAAGCTTGGTCTGCCATGCTAGAAGATGAAAATTTGCATGATCATGATTGACTGTCTGAGCTTTATAAAATTAAATCCAAGTGGTCTACTACATTCAGCAAAGACTCATTCTGCATGGGCATCTTGTCAACACAACGTAGTGAGTCAATAAACAACGTATGTCATGGAATCTCTAAACCAACAAGTTTGCTCACAGATTATTTCTTGGGGTTGGAGAAGGTTATGGAGACATGGGAATGAACATGATGAAGACTTCAAGTGTAACCATCATCATTGTTCTATTTGTTAAATTCAATTCTAAAACAAGCTGCTATGCTTTATACAATAAAGCTTTATACTATGTTTGAGGAAGAATTTTTGCATGAGTTGGAGTCCTCAAGAATCGTGTCGATGACTCCCCATGAGTATTTGGTGAGAAACTTAGAGAATAAAAATTCATCCAAAACATGGATTGTCCATTTCAATGGGACTACCCTAGATGTAACTTATACTTGTAAGAAATTTGAAATGATGGAATTACTTTATGCCCATTGTATCAGAGTTCTTAGTGAAGATGTAGTACATGGATAAGTATCTTCTCATGATGGTCTACCAAAGCAAAGAGGGATATTTACATCGACAAGGTATATAGAAAATTAAGAGATGTGGAAGGCACATGGAAATACTGCATTATTTTTCGAACCACATTAATATGCATATCAAATAAGCGTAGAATAATAGGGTAATAATAGAGAGATTATATGCTTCAATCTTAAAAAACTATTCACGATGTCGACTCTATAATAAGTGGGAATTATTTCGACTAAGAAGAAGAAGAAGTCAACCACAGAACAAGGGAAAAGACATCTTAAAGGATCAGTTAAGCAACGCCAAAGGGTGTTTCCAATGCAAGATTGGGGATATTGGGAGAGATCCAAGAAAGCCAAGAGTAATTCTATTTGCCTCTTAATTTTAGTATTTAAAATATTACCGCTAATCTTCAAACCATCCTATTTTATTGTTATAAACCAAAGTATAAACCGATAGTGTCGCTAATGTTTCATCACCCATTGTAACACCTTTCTCTGCGGGTATGAGCGTAATAGCACACATCGATGCTATAAAAATCATTAACTGATATGATGTTCTATCTCAGAAATTCAACTCGAGCTCAATAATCAGTTAGTCGCCAGAATGGTACACTAAGTTGATGATGGATATTATTACAGGAAAATATTTCAATGCATGATATCATTTAGTTATCTGTTCTTCGACATAATCATTTGCAATGCTTTAGAGTCTCCAAGATGACTTTCTTTTACTTAACAGCAAGAATCTCACCTAGAGATTCGTAGGAAGCCTTAGAGTTGCATTAGGATGACTATCTTCGCATCGATGCAATCATTTCTTCATTAGGATGACTTTCTTCTGAGCATCTTTATTCTTAACGTACTATTATTATAAAATATATCTATTTATCTTGAAAATGAATTAATTTACTATGATATTTGATGACTAAGATTTACTAATCAATGTACTATATATACTCATATTCTATTTAAGTCAGTATTTCAAAGCATCTTCAACTTAATGGTTACATAATAATCTCATATTTCGCTTTTATTTAGGGTTTATTAATATTGGTCAATTTTTTGAAGAAACTCAGTCTATGTCATAATCAAATATTTGTTCAAATACACTTAGTCTATCTCATATTTGAATTTATTATATTGTTTAGTTTTCTCTGATTACCCCTACCCCATTGGAGTAATTTACTTGATGAATCAATACTCTCAGCCCAAGAACTTACATCCTCAAACAAAGCCAAAGAAAGTGGAAAAAATGAAAATGCTCACTCAGTGAGAGCAGAGAGAGACAGAGTAGAGAGGTATACATAACTTGCTTGAAACTAAGAAGGTCCAAATGGACTTTAATATGAGTCAATTATTTTCCTTGATTTTTTTTCCTCACTATGTGTTGTTTCTTAAAGCAAGAAGTGCATGAGTTTACCCCTAGGACTTTGTAATCCTTTAGAAGCAATAAAATTTCTCATATTTTACCAAATTGCGTTCGATTGATGAGTCTACCTTGCTTATAAGGATGAGCTGATTTTCAGTGCAGGCATTACATAGTTTGATATATACTCTATAAAGTACTCTACATTTTATAAAATGATTTTTATTGCATGCATTACAATTTTTGATAAGCCCGTATGTTCCTATCAACAAGTTTAGTAGAAGTCGAAGAAAAAAAAATTCTGTGATGAAGATGATATTAGTACTGATGATATTAATTTAGTAATTATTTATAAATTTATCAATAATATTAATTTAATTCAGATGATACTTTCAGTTATTACATTATTTGAAAAAATTCCTCATCTTAAAATATAGAATTTGCTCCATATTGCCTTCAAAATTTAAATTTCTGAATAAGGCATTGGTAAGCGCATCATCGACAGTTTATTTGTCTATTTTATGCACATGTTTCAGTAGAAAGTAGGTTTTAAGAAGCATGATTTCGACTGGTAGAAAGTAATTTTATGCATTCACAAAATTCTACCATATTTTTAAAGATCATAATTTTCTTTATTAAAGAGTTAAGTTTAATAATCATACCCACTTATATTACGTTCACATGCTAAGTAGTTCATATTGCTTCTCTTACATACTTTCAGATTGAGACATTCTGAATGTGGCTGAGTATAACGTAAATTTTAGATAATATAAATTTTAACTTCTTTTTCAGTTGATCCAAATTTAAAATATGATATAGTTTGAATATCAAAATTAAGCTTATTTTCTCCAAACAAGTAAAGAAATCATTATAGAATCGTAAACAATATTATATCAACTACCCATGTGTAGAGAAGAGTACATAGAGAGTCAGAGTCGAGAGTATAGAGTACAGAGTATAGAGAGTATAGAAAGTCTGAGAGTACAGAGAGTAGAGTGCAGAGAGTCTGAGTATAAAGAGTCTGAGAGAGAGAGTATGAGTATAGAAGGTTCACATGCAAAACTCAAACTCATAAAAAAGTAACCTAGGAGCATCCAACTTGCTTTAAGGTTATAGTGAACAATTCCTCTCCATCCTGCAAAGCAAAAGTAGAAATATGAAAAAATAAGCAAATAATCTGTACTATGAGGAGAATATAAAGAGTTAAGTTACAGAATACCTCAAATATTCTTATAGTCGACCTTCAAACATGCAATGGAATAGAGTATAAAGAGTACAGAAGTACATAGGATACAAAAAGAGTCCGGAAAGTACAGAGAGAATTACAGTCTGAGAGAGTACAGTATAGAGTAGAGAGTGCAGAGAATTAGAGAGTATAAGAGGGTTCACATGCAAACTCAAAAAACTCATAAAAAAAATCCAACTTGCTTTAAGGTTATAGTGAACAATTCCTCTCAGATCAGCAAAAGCAAAGTGGAAATGGGCTAAAATAAACAAATAATTTTACTATGAGGAGAATATAATGTTAAGCTACAAACACCTCAAATATTCTTATCGCAAACTACACATGGAATAGAGAGTATAAAGAGTATAAGTCTGGAGGGTATAAAAGTAGAGAGTCCAGGATCTGAGTATATATAGCATAAACAACAAGAGTATAGTGAAACACATCTCGAGGCACCACTTCAACTATTGTAGATATTCTCTAATCATAATTTATCCAAAACTGTCAAGGAAAATTGAAGAAAATTAGATGAAATACTCTGTGTACTCCCCAGGAGAGTACATAGAGTACAAATGAAACGCATCCCTGTAAAACATTCCAGCGTCAACCAAATTGCTGCAGGTGTTCTCTACTAATAATAAAAGATCCAAATTGCCCAAGGATTTTGAAAAAATATAAAAGAAATACCCTGTACACTTATTTCCTACTTATCAAATATTAAATGTACAGTTCTTAGCTTGGCTTTTTTATTCCCAAGCAAAATATAACGTTAGAGAACTTGGCCCTAAAGCAATTCATCTTCTTCGGCCAATCTTGATGGTCAGCCCAGTTAAGTTGGGATTTCTTAATTCTGTACTCCATGTACAAACATCCAAATCACTATCTTGTGACACTCACCATTTCGATTGGCCATTTTTTAGGATCGCTCACAAAAGACTGGTCAACATCCTCAACAAGTAATTTGATCTGAATAACAAGAAGTATAGTCAATAAGGGGGTCCAAAAAAAAAGTTTACGAAAACCAAATTGAAAACAACTGTTACAATCTCAAGAAGAATGGCCTTATGGGTTGGTTTTGGTAATGAGTCATAAAAATACCAAGCCCCTAGCTTAATATGCCCAATCAGGAGTGTCCAGTCGATTATCTATAAGTGGAGTAAGAGTAGCTCTCACCTGTCTGCATGACATCTTTGGATGAACATTTTGCTTTCCTTTATGTAGGCCATATTTCGTAACTATAAGAAAAGAAGAGAACATTTATAAATTATAGTTTCCATCTATACAAAACAAGGATTGAATTGTAATACTGCATATCGTTGGGTAACTTACCCAAAGCATGAGATGTACAAATAGGGGACATAGCCCGAGAGCGAAACTCTCTAAGAAGAAGGCATCGCGTGTGCATCGAGAGATACTAATCCCATCGAAACTCATCGTCATGCAATAATGATATTCCCATTCATAAATACTATATCACCCCTGCAAGTGAGAAATATTTTAAAGCGAACTTAATTAAACGAATAGGTTATTTTATGTATGAAGGAGTTGATTGAAGATTGACTTACTTGTCCTTGAATCAGGAGCACGTGTCAATAAGATGGAGCATCGGCTTAGGCAGAACAACTATAGATGAGAAGTTAACAAAATGATGCGCCTCTGCATAGCCGACGATGAAAGTTAGTGATGAAGATTCACTATGAATTAAGGATCAATCTACTAAGATGATGCATACCTCCGATTGATGCTCCTCCACAACAATAATAGCGGTCATCACCTTTATTGGCTCATCTTTCAACCTATAAAAAAATTTAGTGAAATCTATTTCTATTATCTTAAATTTAAAGAAAGTAACTTAATACCTCCGGCTTCTCATCTTGAGTGGAGGCCACCACATCACTTATTCTTGCTCGTGACTTCCTGTAAGTGTGTGTGAAGTGGGAACAAATAGCTTTCCTCTTCCTTATATGTCGAGCCTTCACACCACGCTCAATATTACCGATTAAAGGCTTCAGAGCATCTTAATATGCAGTGAAGGCCTCTACAATAGCTTCCCATATGGTGGACTCAACAAGGGCTTCACTAGTGGAGGCTACCTCAGGGGCTTCCCAAGTGGAAGTATCCACAGGGGGTGACTATAGTTGCCTCCACGAGACTCCCACTGTAGCCTCCATGGGAAGCTCCTCAGCCTCCATAGTCCCACTGTGGCTCTCTCAAGAGTTTCCCCTGGTGACCTCCACAGGAGCTTCCCCCACAGTAGGGATGGTAGGACCCCACTGCCCAGCAAGAACCTCCTCGATAGCAGTAACCCACAAATCATTCCCATCTATTCTCTCTGTCATTGTTGCTTGAAAAGAAGATACTATATCTTTCAAGTCCCCAAAACAGTATCCATCCACCCAATGCCTTTGTGGGGGTAGTAGTAGAGGTGGGATATATGGATGGGGAGAATATCGAGGAGAGAGATATATGGAGATTCAGGGGCGAACTCAGTGGACTTAGAATGGGCTATCGGGACTCAACATGTATGTGCATGTTGGCGGGAAAATGATTCAAGGAGCCAGGTCTCCTCTTCTGATATGTCCTCGAATGAAAGGCAGACCTGTGTTAAACTGATAAGAAAATGTGATGACTATATCATAAATAAATACATTCTTATATGAACTAAGTGATATTATTATATGTCACCTGGTGTTTTCCTAAACTAGTGAAGGCTTTATCTGAAAACTTTATTTTTGGCCATCGTAGCATACGTGGCTTTGCAAATGGAGATGGTGGCCTCATGATGCTTATGTGATCTGACCCATCTACAATTAATATTTATATAAGTTAACTTCAAATCAATAATAACCAAAGATATAGAATATACCATAAGAAGAGACAAAGCCACTCATGTACGGTATCTTATGAATCTTTGATGTAATACCATCAAATTGTGAAATTAGGATGACCCAAATGTCCTCTGCCCAGTTGTATTCAGCAAATTTATCTATGTCATCAGCGTAAGAAATCAATTCCTATGTCACTCTATAGTTATGATATACAAAAAAAAGATTTGATAGCGAAAATGTATGTACATACCTGGCACAGCGCAACAGTATCCGCGT
The DNA here is from genome assembly GCA_021442155.1 of Cymbidium sinense. Lineage (NCBI taxonomy): Eukaryota > Viridiplantae > Streptophyta > Magnoliopsida > Asparagales > Orchidaceae > Cymbidium > Cymbidium sinense. Next base: position 155,572,566 of record CM038221.1, read on the forward strand.
ACTCAAGCATAGTCTTATAGTCCTCACTGTGACAACAGAATTTACATAAGACCTTCTCCCTCTGTTTGGCATCCTATAATTCGCAACTTCGAGGGTGAAAGGAATGCATTTCCCACCAGAAAGAAAGTTTGCTTCTATGTCCCAGAGATTGAGGTAATGGCTATTGAGTCTTCTGAATTCCATAGTCTAATGAATTGATGGAGATGAAGCCTCTTTAAAATGTCAATGACTTCATCAATAAATCGTACAATATTATTCTATTAACGGTGGTAGGCACATCTCGAAGTTATCCTTTTCCCGGACATGGTAAACTTCAAAATGAAAAGTCATTAATAAGAGTACGATGCAAATCACCAATAGAAATAACCAATTAGCTCAATTATTATTCCCAATTGATTTGTAATGAACATATTTCCTCCAAACAAGCCAAAGAAAGCGGAAAAAATATCTCAGACTTTCAAGAGTATGAGAGTATGTAAAATAATACTAAAAAACTAACCAAACAGAGAGTAAAGATGCAAAATAACACTAAAAAAACCAAACAAACAGTCTCCAAATTATTCCTGATGGATTGTAATGAACATTTTTCCTCCAAACAGGCCAAAGAAACTGGAAAAAAATGACCAAAATGTTATGTACTCTCATGAGAGTACAGAGATACAGAGAGTATAAATGCAGAAATCCCCAAGAAACCATCCAAATAGAGAGTACAGATGCAAAATAATACTAAAAAACTAACCAAACAGCCTCCAAATTATTCTTGTTTGATTATAATGAACATATTTCCTCCAAACAGGCCAAAATAATAGAAAAAAATGACCAAAATGCTCTGTACTCTCATGAGAGTACAGAGAGAATTACTCAAAACCATCCAAACATCCCAAATTACTTCCAATAGAATGTAATGAATATATTTCTCCAAAGAAAAGAAAAAAAATTAAAATTGTTTGTACTCTCAAAGAGTACAAGAGTGAATGCAGATGCAAAATAACACTAAAAAACCAATCGCCTCCAAATTGTTCCTAATGGATGTAATGAACATATTTTTTTCTAAACAAGCAAGAAATAGGAAAAAAAATAACTAAAATGCTCTGTACTCTCATGAGAGTACATATGCAAAAATCCCCTAAAAATCATCCAAACAGCCACTAAATTTCTTCCACTGGAATGTAATGAACATAATCTAAACAACCAGGCCAAAAAAACTGGAAAAAAATATCCACAAAATTATCTGTACTCTCAAGAGAGTACAGAGAGTACTGATACAAAATAACACAAAAAAATTGACTAAACAACCTCCAAATTATTCTTGATGGATTGTAATGAACATATTTCCTCCAAATAGGCTAAAGAAACAGGAAAAAAAATGACCAAAATGCTCTGTACTCTCATGAGAGTACAGAGAGTACAGATGCAGAAATCTCCTAGAAACCATCCAAACATCTCTCCAAATTACTTCCAATGTAATATAATGAAATATTTCCTCCAAACAGGCCCAAGAAACTAAAAAAAATGGCCAAAATATCGTACTCTCAAAGAATGCAAAAAAAACCAACTAAACCTCCAAATTATTCTAATGGATTGTAATGAACATATTTCCTCAGAAGAAGAAACTAGAAAAAATGAAAATGTACTCTCATGAGAGTACGAGAGTATGATCGTAAATCTCCAAATCATCCAAACATCCCTTCAAATTGCTTAAAATGGAATGTAATGAACACAATCTCAACAACTAGGCCAAAAAAACTGGAAAAAATAGCCACAAAATTTCTTCTAACGGAATGTAATGGCCATATTCTCTCCATCCAAGCAAAATAAACTATAAAATTATTGAAAAAATCATCTATACTCTCATGAGAGTATAGAGAGTACAGATGCAAAAATCTCCCAAAAACCATCTAAATAGCTACCAAATTACTTTCACTGGAATGTAATGAACATAATCTGAACAACCAGGCCAAAAAAATTGGAAAAAATTGGCCAAAATCATCTGTACTCTCAAAAGAGTACAAATGCAAAATAACATTAAAAAAACTAACCAATCAGCCTCCAAATTATTCTTAATGGATTGTAATGAACATATTCCCTCCAAACAAGCCAAAGAAATTGGAAAAAAATGACCAAAATACTTTGTACTCTCATGAGAGTACAAAGAGTACATATGTAAAAAACTCCTAAAAATAAGCAATGAGCCTTCAATCTGCTTCATAAGCCATGTACTGAGCATTTTGTATCCAAACAGGGACAAAAGTATTTTAAAAAAAATTCCAAAATGGGTTGTACTCTTCTAAGAGTACAAATAGTACACATGCAAAATTGAAGCAAACAACCAAAAATCACCTACAAATAAATTTTAATACCATCGATTGAACATACTATCATCCCTAATCAGGCCATAAAATTCATCTTGAAATATGACAATCCTACCATTGTGATATACTAAATATTTCACAAGGCTAATCAGTTCAAAAATTTGAAATAGCGTGTACCATCTTGATAGTACAAGAGTACACATGTAAAACATCTCCAAACACTACTAAAATACATCCCGTTCATTTAAAGAACTCAAATGTTCTAAAATGTTCACATACTGGATGATGAGAAGAATAGAGAAAACCATAAATTCATTAAAGTTTGGGAACACAGGTGTAAATACCCCATGTAGTCACCTATAATACCTCAATGGAAGTTATTCGTAAGATTTGCTAAATCACTGAGCGACGGACGAACGTTGCCGATCAAGAGTGGAGATGAGCTAGCGGAGAAAGCCCTACACTGTCATGCGCGGGAGGAATGTCGAACGATGCCCGTCTCATTTTTCTTCCCCGCTGTTTGAAAGAGGTGGGCGGACGTCGGGCGATAAATGCGTCATCATCCGCATCCGCTAAAATGGGAAAAAAATCTTTGCACGTCGGGCCGATTGGAATCTGCGTAAAAGCATGCGCCTCCGGACGTAATATTTTCTTGCACACAAGAGCTGCATCTCATTTTGACAAGCAACTCTCCTCTTCATGTGTGGTTAAACATCTGGGAGGAGCCTGCGGTCGGCGTAATTGGATTGCTACAGTGGCGATGCAGGAGGTTAGAAGGATGCTTAGCTGCTTCTTCTCTTATCTATGATCATGTGGAGCAGTGTTCTTATGAGAAATGGGTGTAGAGAATGCATGAGGGATATGTTTGCTTCTTTCTGGCCAATGATGATCTGGTGGAGTGGAGGAAGGGAAAGCGAAGCTTTATTCGAGGTAGATGGGAAAAATGTGGATGACTTACTTAGATCTATTTCGGTTTGGTTTCATATTGATCCGATTTGCGAAGATTCTTCTCGTGAAGGGTGTTTTGAGGGTCAAAATCTAAAGCTTCGGACTTTGGGTCTGAGATCTAGATGAGATGCGATGATTAGCGGAAGAAGAGTGCACATGAGATGGACTTCTTTTGAATATGGGGATGCCAATAGATATAAAATACTTGAGGTCATTGGGAAAGAAAGTTATGGAGTCGTATGCTCTGCCATAGACACTCATACCGGAGAAAAAATGGCGATCAAGAAGATACATGATATTTTTTTAACACATCTCTGATGCTGCTCTAATTCTTCGTGAGATCAAACATCTTAGGCTTCTTAAACATCTTGTCATTGTTGAGATAAAGCACATCTTGCTACCTCCATAAAAAAAAAAGAAGATTTTAGAGATATTTATGTTGTTTTGAACTTATGGAGTCTGATCTTCATCAAGTTATTAAGGCTAACGATGACTTAACAAAGGAGCATCACCGGTTCTTTCTTTATCAACTATTGCATGTTTTGAAATACATCCATACAGCTAATGTTTATCATCGAGATTCGAAGCCAAAGAATATATTAGCAAATGCAAATTGCAAGCTCAAAATTTATGACTTTGGATTAGCAAGGGTTGCATTCAGTGATACCCCACAACAATATTCTAGATGGATTATGTTGTTACAAGGTGGTATCAAGCACCTGAGCTATGTGGTTCATTCTTTTCTAAGGAATTATTTTGAACCCCCTGCAAGCAAAAATTTTACACCTCAGTACACACCCGCCATTGAAATTTGGAGCATAGGTTGCATCTTAGCCGAGGTTTTAACTGGCAAGCTCTTATTTTCTGGGAAAAATGTGGTTCACGAACTAGATTTGATGACCAATCTCCTCGGAATGCCTTCCATGGATACCATTTCTTGGGTGCTAAATGAGAAGGCAAGGCGGTATCTGAGTAACATGAGGAAGAAGCAACCCGTACATTTTTTTACAAAAGTTTCCAAATGCAGATCCTTTAGCTCTCAAACTTCTAGAAAGGCTTGTAGCCTTCAATTCGAAAGACTGGCCAACTGCTGAAGAGGCATTGGCTGATCTGTACTTTAAGGGCTTCAATAAAGTGGAAAGAGAGCCCTCATGCCAACCAATCATAAAAATGGAGTTTGAATTCAAGAGGCAGAGAGTGACGAAGGAGGACATCAAGGAGCTCATCTTCCGGGAGATTTTAGAATACCACCCTCAACTTCTCAAAGATTACATGAATAGAATCGAGAGAACAAATTTTCTATATCCAAGTGTTTTGATCAATTTAGAAGGCAGTTTACTCACCTTGAAGAAAATGGTGGAAAGAGTGCTCCTGTTATTCCACTTGAGAGGAAGCATATTTCTCTTCCTAGATCAATAATGGTCCACTCAATGACAATACCACCTAAAGAGAAAGCTAACCCTAGAGATACTGAGCATTTTCCTAGACATATGGCAAGATTTTCACAGGCATCTCAGAAGACCCCACTTGGTATTTGAAGGGAAGACCCTGTCATGCTTAGTAGAGCTGATGGGTAGAAGACTACAATCGTAGTGTCACAAGACACTGACCGTTATGCTCAGTAGAGCTGACAGGTAGGCTGAATAGACTCCCGATGTAGCCCTCTATGCGGGGACGATGCCAGGAGGTTGTCAAAATTCAAACTCACGAGAACTTAATTAATTTAATGAAAAATGAACTCTAAACTCAAAATTAAAACCTAAAATAAAATTGCAGGTATTTGAAGACCTCGTTATGCTCAGTAGAGCTAATGGGTAGAAGACCTAGTGTTGCAAGACTCGTTATGCTCAATAGAGGCGACGGAAGGTTGAATAATAGATCTATCGGGGCGATCCGAGGCAAATTTTGGATTGATGGGAGACCTAAATAAGAACAAATAAAAGTGTTGATGAGCTTAAATTAAACTTATTTAAAAATGATAAATTAAAGAATAAACCAACATATATGCTTTTTTAATGCAAGTGTTTGAAGACCCTATTATGCTTAGTAGAGTTAACGGATAGAAGACCACGTAGTGTCGCGAAGACAGTTATGCTTGTAGAGCGGAAGGTCGAATATAGCTATCTATGCGGGGATGACGTCGGGTCAAATTTTGGATTGATTAGAGATTTAAACAAGAACAAATAAAAGTGTTGATAAGATTAAATTGAGCTTTTTTGAAAATGATAAATTAAAGAATAAACCTACATATTAAATTCTAAGTCTTTAAATAAGAATGATCTCGATAACTTATTGACGATCATAAATAAGACTTTTAACGAACTTGAGAATTTGTCTCCTAACAAGAATAAAATTCAAGTAAAGCTTCTGATTATTTTGATAGTTGCCTACAAACACAAACAAAACTTATAGTGGATTTCAAAGCTTGTCCTTCAATCAGAATAATGATCAAATATAACCGTTCAGAGCAAAAAAGAATTAGAATAAGACTTGTGATGAGCCTATGAGCTTCTTAGCGATCACGAGCTAAGTTTCATTGAAACTTAAAGAACTCAATGTGCTATAAACTAAATGCATACAAATGAATATTAATCTAAATAATTGAACAAGAGCTGAAATGCCTTTTGCTACTAGATCTGCACCACATTAATGCTAGCAGACAGAAGGCGTTGGCTTAAATTCTAAATATACTTCAAATATATTAATTTTTCATAAATTATGGAGCCAACTATCACTCAATTTAAGCACTTCAGAATTTGTGCAATCATTTGAAAGAGATGAATTCTTGTACAAAATATAAAACAATCTTCACTTCAATTTGATCTTTCCAAAATTTGTACAAGTATTCTAAATGATCACCCACATGTGCCTCGACACTACGCTGAATGCTTAAATTCAAATGTAGGATCTTTATGCGTTATTTCCGGTTTAGTCTTAGGGATCGGGTTAACCTAAAAATTTATTATAAGATTTTCAATAGATCTGATCCTCTGTTAAGAGATAAACATAGTTTGAGATCTAAAGTTCTCAAATATATTAGTCATCATCAATTAACTACCTTGATGGTGTGTTGAATGAAGATTCTGTACTTCGTTCAGTTACGTATTACATTATTGCTCCAACCTCAAATTAAATTAATCAAACTCAAGTATCAATGCAACTATAAAATCAAATAAATCATCAAATTATAAATGCTTAAATGAAATTTAATTTTTAAAGAACTTAAAGTTAAAAAAATCCAATTCACTATCCACAATTGTTTGTCTAAGGTGACAAATTAAGAAAACCCTAGCTCAAAAAAGAGCCAAAGTCAAATTAAGTACACAACTATGTTTACTCTCAAACAATCTCATGTCAGCAAAGACGGGGCCGTTTCATTTGACTGTGTGGTTTGGCCAGTAGACTCCACACATGATGCAGTTATGAACAGAGTCCTCTGACAAGGTGGTTATCACTAAATGACACCATTATATTCATGATCAGAGGTATGCTCCCAATGGCTCGCCCTTTGAGATGTGAACCATAGGGTACGATAGGGAAAAGCCCTCGTTAGGTAGACTTAAGCTTGTCTCCTTAGATAAACACCACCCCAAGTCTACAAGGACACATTGGACGATGTAACCCATGTATTGCTGACAAGGATCCTTCAATCAGGTTAAGTCAACTAACTCCTCTGACTTAGTAGATTAGGGACCGCGACAGCCCGGGATGACGGAACCATGTGATCTAGATTGGGCGCGTCATCATTCCCCCAACCATCTACTTTAAGTTAAATATAATGAATTTCATAAATATAAATTCTAAAACTCCACATGATGCTACTATTTCACATCTAAGTGACCTAATGACTAGCCTTAATCAATGTTCTCTCGATTGAGAGGGGTAACTATAGGTGCTTGCTATAGGAAACGTGGAACCAGATCTAAAGTCCTCACAAAATGAGGGTGAAATCTCTGGGTAGTGTCTTATCTACTATTTCATCTGCCTTCTAAAAATTACACCGACACTTTAAACACTCTTTTCATTGAAGAGGTCTGTGGCAAATTTTCAGAACTCACATTTACTAATTGTATGACCTTCAAATAAGTGTGCTCATTTTGTTTGAGGATTGATATTAAGAAAGTTTATGGGAAGCATTTTTTTGGTACTACCAATTTATGGGCAATATTGCTAATGCACTTAAAATCTAATTTAGTGATTAATGGAGCACAATACTATGTATTTGACACCGTAATAATGACAACAATAAGTATGACCTTTATATTCTCGGGTCATCAACACCTAGTAATATCTTGGATATATTAGTTTGGTGTTTTATTTTCAAACATTCTTACTAAGTTTTGGTAACCTAACATTAGTCTTATTCAATTTTGAGAATATTCTTAATTGCATGAGCATCTTTAATGCCAAAGAGAAAAATTTAGATAACTTCAAAAAAAAACTCTATAAATGAAACTTTTATATAATATGTGACTTGAGTGAAACTTTGACACAAATCCATACAATCAAACGATGTTTATATGAAAGATATATATATATATATATATATATAAAGAGACTAATAAGGTCATACTTTTAATTTAAGTAATAAAATTGTTTAATAATTTTCATCTTAAATGGGTAATAAAATAAAGGATGACCCATGTAAGCAATATATTGTTTATCACCAAAAGAACTTAAGATTAACATTAATCATGCAATGTTATTCTACTTAGTGTCTTTCTCAAGAATTTATCATTTACCATTGAGCTGATTAAATCACACAAAAAATTTTCATTGTCATATTCATAGATATTCTTTATTAAATGAGTCAAGATGTCCAAAGTTTATGAATCACATGGGCATCTAAATTATAAAATATAATAAATTTTATTGGTAATTATTTAAAAAAAATTTGATGCAGTGATATATAATAAGTGAAGAACCTAGGTAAGAATATTGTAATTCTATATCATAAGATTAAATCTCAGAAAGAAAATAAATTAGTTAAATTTTTTAAACTTATTATCTACCTCAAAGGTCTATCCATTAATTTTCAATTTATTAATCACATAAGTATCATACATTTCTATAATAATTTCTTTATAAATCTATAGGTTCAAAAGAGGTTGCATGAAGGAAATGATGCACCACCATAGAAGATAGGAATATATTTATCATTTATTTAATAGATTGTATGTGATGTTATGTTTATTTGGATTTGAGTTGATTATAAGCTAACTTAGGTGGATAATTAACCTAAGGTCTTAGATCTAGCTAGAACATGGATTTGTTTGGGTTAAATTTGATTTAACATAAGTTTAAGTTTAATTAAGCATATTTTTTTACTAATATTTGATTATGCAAATTTGGGTATACTAAATGATAACTAATTGGTGCCTTAAGTTGACTTTGATTGATTTGATTGAATTAAGTTGAGTATAGAGTCTAGTTGGTCATTAAGTGAGTCCAATTTTTATTTTGGGTTTACTCAAGGTTAAGTTGAATAACTTTTGACTAAATCCAATTGACTCAACCTATTAATTTGTCCATGTTTGATTTGAGCTGTTTCAATAATTAAAGTTTGATTTAAATTTTATTTGAGCTAATTGATTTTGTTTATGTGAGCAAACCTATGTTTTGGTCATCAAAGTTCCTCCAAGGGTTCATTAAGTCAAAGTAAGTCGAAGCACGATCTAATACAAGATGTTTTAGTGACTCAAACATGGCTTGGGCCACATAAGGCTTCCTAAGGTTATCTATCCGAAAATAAGATCATCACATAGTCGATAATAAATGCGGGGTTAAGAAGATCTAAATTATTCTAAACTATGTATGTTGGTTTGATTAAGTACTAAGTATGTGTGCTAACAATAAACCTCAACTTAAAAATAAAAAAACTTAAACTAAATAAACCTAAAATAAACCTAAACCTAAACTAAAATAAACTTAAACTTAAACCTAAATAAACTAAACTACAAATAAAATAAACCTAAAACTAAAAAAAATAAAATAAACCTAAACTAAATCAAACTTAAAATAAAACTAAATAAATCTAAATAAAACCTAAACCTAAACCAAAACTAAAATAAAAATAAAACCTAAACTAAATAAACCTAAATAAAATAAATAAAATAAATAAACCAAATAAAACCTATAACCTAAACCTAAACCCAAATATATAACCTAAACCCTAAACCTAAACTAAACTAAAACCTGAATAAACCTAAACCTATACTAAATAAACTAAAAACAAAATAAAATAAACTAAACTAAACTAGAAAAATAAAAAACAAATAAACTAAATAAAAAATTAAAAAAACACCTAAACCTAAAATAAACCTAAACTTAAAATCCTAAACCTAAATAAACCTAAACCACACTAAAATAAAACCTAAACTAAATTAAAATAAAATAATAAATAGAAATAAAACCTACTAAACTAAAATTTTAACTAAAAATTAAATAATATAATAAGCCTAAATACATATACCCTAAACTAAAACTAAAACCAAAAAGAATTAAAACCTAAACTAAAATAAAAAATAAACTAAACTAAAATAAATAAACCACACAAACTAAATAAAATTATATATAATAACCAAAACCTAACTAAAATAAAAAAACTCTAAACCCTAAACCCTAAACCCTAAACCCTAAACTCTAAAAACCTAAACCTAAACTAAATAAGACCTAAAAATAAAATAAACAAAAAAAACCTAAACCTAAATAAAATAAAATAAAACCCTAAACTAAAACCTAAACTTAAACCTAAACCTAAAAATAAGATAACATAAAAAATTAAAACTAAACTAAAATAAAATAAATAAAAACCTAAACTAAAATAAAAAACTAAACTAAACCTTAAAATAAAAAACTTAAATAAAATAAAATCCAAATGTAAAAGAAAAATAAAATAAACTTAAAATAAAATAAAATAAAAACTAAATAAAAACCTAAACCTAAATTGTGGTGTTTATTTTCAATTTTAGTAGGAAGGGACACCATCTAGACCGGGTGTACTATTATCAAGTGATCAAAGTGACATCATGGAATAGGTACCATATCTTAAAAAAATTAATATCCTATAAACTTAAACCACCTAATAAGGATCCCGGCGCATGATGGGTCTCAATATACCAGATTTTTTCCCTACTTTGCGGATGAATAAAGGTGGTTTATTTAAACCGATTCTAAAGCAAAAGCCACGGGCAAGTCCCTATAATTACTCACATCCAAAGGAAGATGAATTCCTTAGAATACTCGATTAAAAGTAGACACTATTATCTTCAAAGATTTCAATGATAAGACTATCAATAAATTAGCTATGTTAAAAAATCAAATGGGATAGATAAAAAAGGAGAGACTTATTATTGAATCCAAAAGAAAATGAGTAGGGGAAGCACATGATACTAGAAAACATAGTGAGCATTCTAATATATCCTATGGTTAGGCTTTATATGTTTGAAATTGAAGAGAATTATATATTTGAGTTAAAATTTTATTAGAAAACTAAGACTTATAATCCCACAATACAAGGTTGTATAAATGCCTAAGAGGTGAGAATTTATGCTTATATCCCAAAGGAAATAGCAACCTCGATCCTAAGTCTTGGGAGCTTTAGTGAGGGCCAAAGCACACCCTAAATCTAAGCGAAGATGGGCATATGATTTACCTTCACAAGAGAGGGTAAACCACCCGACTACTAGACTTATAATCATATAGAGTGGTAGCCAGCTAACTCCTCCTCCTATGTTTTAAAACCATGTGATCAAGTCAAGTGATTTTACATGATGGTTAGGTTATTTTTATTTAGAAAGAGACTAAGTCCTTAAACCCACTCCCTAAGAGACTAGAGCATGAATGGTATGAACAATGGCTTAATCTATGCAATTCTTTTCAATTTTTATTCAATTTTTGACTCTTTATTTTGACAAAGGCTATAGGATTTTTATATGTCTAAATATATGATGAAATAAGGTTATTGGCAAAATCAAAAGAAAAGAGGTGTTTTTCACCACAGAGGAGACCCACAAAGGTCAAGTCTTCCCCTATAGTGCAAGAATGGAAACCCTCTCTTAACAAAATGAAACAAGATGACATGCATGATATTAAGCATAAAACATCCAACTAATGGGTTACTAAATCTTTTAATTATCTTGATTTATTGCTTAGGCTTTATGTGAGGTTATGAGCTATTTAAAAAATTTAATTATGAGTTGTAGTTGGGGTAGAAAATTTGTTTTCCCTAAGAGTCTAACCAGATCTAGGCCACACATTAAATTACCATATATGAAGAAACTAGAAAAATACATGTCATTTCTATTGCACAATTGTAAATAAAATATCAAACAATTTACAAACCCAACATAAAAAATAATAATAGATCGGTGTCGAAAACCCAAAAAAAAGAGAAATGGTAGAAGTATACCCTTATACAACCCGGTATATGAAAGAATAATTATAATTTCTACAAATGAATAAATGCTAGGGGAGTCTTCTTATCATCTTTCTTCATATCTTCTCCATTTCTTCATTTGGTTTTGCTAGCTCTAAAGGCATCACGAGGGCCTCCCAAGATAAAGCCTTCTATCCTCTGCTCATCCTAACCCCTCATACACTAATCCTAATTCTTAATGCAAAATTACATTAAAAAATAGAAAAAATAAATCTAACTACACCTGTGAAATAAGTGTTGTTAAACACACCATACAACCTAAGTACTTATATGTATAATATGGACTTAGCACCCTGCACATGGGCCACCAAATCCTCCTGTCCTAATCTAGATTATGCTTAGGGGTTATGCAACCTATGAAAGAGAGCATTTTTATTTATTTTTTAAGCATCCCTTAAGTACAATCTCTTGCATAAAACATGATTAGACTAATTATGGCCTAACAACCAGTGTATGAAGCATACACCATAACATCCAGTCTATAATAATACATCATAAAACAAAGCGTACATCAAACCATGCACCGCCCTAACATAGGGCTAAAAGTGGTGACTTAACCTAAGGTGTGTGTATTAAGGCTTGTGTGGTATGCCTTGACTAGGCTTTGTTATAATTTTCTAAGTAAGAATAGATTTAATTAGAAAGGATGGTTTCACTTTAAGTGGCTTAATTGATTTGTAAGTTTTACTTAATATTTTCTTATGTTTCACTTGGTTTACACTTAACAACTAAGTGGTATAAAGAGAAGAAAATAGAGGATCACCCTCCTTTATCCTTACCTTAAGCCACATCTAAAGCAAATTAATTAAATGAATTCTCTTTAGTGAATGACTTATTATATATTTTAAATTAATCCTAAGTTTAGGTTCATTTTAAATAAACTTATTCAATAAGAAAGGCATCTTAAGATTAATTAGAGTTAATTACTATCACACAACACATGTTTATTCATTTCTTCCCATCATATATAACATGCATATGATTAAGTCCTAAACATATCTATACAAGTAACATGTTTTTGATACACTTAAATGCATGATTCATAAATGAGTTTTATAGAAAAAGAGGATTCTCATTCATTTGCTAAATACACATTCAAATGTATGAAAGTTCTAAGCAAATACTTTGCCATTGTTTGACCAGGAGAATGAGGTAGGAACCTCCTTAGGGCTACTTAAAGTCGTGCATCCTCGGGTGTCTAGACTAGATATACCCGATATTCTTAAATACATGTGGATGTATAAATAACTATAAGAATGGAAATCATGCAAAAATTATGTTTATGTTTTGAATTATGCATATGGAATAAGGTGAGATTTTCATTCATTAGCCAAATGCACACACAAGTGTATAAAAGTTATAAGAAAGTACTTCGCCATTGTTTGATTAGGGTAACGAGGTAGAAACCTCCTTGGGGCTACTTGAAGCAATGTGTCCACGGGTGTCCAGACTAGATATACCCACTATTCTTAAATACTCATGAGTGTACAAACAACTATAAGAATAGAAATCATACAAGAATTATATTTTGAATTATTTATTCATGTGAGCTAAAATTCTATCTAAATTCTAACATGGATATACATAAGAATAAACCCAAGCAAGTGTTGTGTCCTTTTCAAACGAACTATACATTGTTAATATTCATATCCTTATGTAAATTCATGAAGGTTAAAAGAGAACTTCATATCACATCACATACAAGCTTAGAAATACTTATAATTATCATTACTTCATGTGTTATAGTTGATTTATGTACTTTTAAAATAATTTTCTATTTAATAGTGATAACAGCCACACATATTTTTAATTAAGTCAACACATGAAAATTTGACATAAAGGAAATCATTTATTTTAATTGATTTTTGAAAGAAATGAATGCATGATTACAAGTGGCATACAACATTTTAATATGATTATAAAGAAATAAAGAAACACAAGCATGTAATTTAATTCAATCCAATTAATTCCTAAGGACAATCACATTAAATAAGCTTATTTAAAATAAACCAAAGTTTCTTAAAGTCATTTTTTATTTTATGTTTAACTTGATTTAAGAGAGATGTGAGAAAGAGGTTCTAATCCTAATCCCATTCCCTATATGTGTGGACTAATTTAATTTAATAAGAAGAAATTAAATGATTTTCATGGATTAATTAAGTTAAGCATGGATTAAATCAATTAATTAACCCTTACTCATGTTACCTTAAGATAATTGATTAAATAATTATGAGCTAATATATTATGCAAATGAATTGAAAAGTAAATAGTAATGCTCCTATGAAATGAAAGGGGCCTAACAATTAGCTCATAATCATTTAATAATTAAGCGTAAGGAACCATTTTAATTTCATTAAGCTCTTGATTCTTGAACAACTAAAGCTCTACCAAAGATGGATTTAAAGAAAAATTAGAATTAATTAGATTTTTCAAATTAATTAAATCAATAATCTATTAATTCACCTCTCCTAAAAAAGGACTAACCAAAGCTAATAATTATCTTGAAATGAGATGGGCTTAAGGGAAAAAGAAGGGAAAGAGGTCCCCACCTATTTCCATAAGCCATCCACTGGATTAAGATAATTTAATGTGATTTGAATTCAAATTTAGCTAATTAAGTTTTTAATTAGTTAATTAATTAATAATTAGGACTTTAGTTGAAAAAAGGGAAAATTGGTGAAAGGATTAGGAAGACTCCAATCCACTTCCCTAAGTCTCTTTACTATCCAACAGTGATTAGGGAGTCCAAATAATTAATTAATCACTATTCATATACTTAATCACCCCTTAATGAAGTTAAGAGGGTAATTAGGGCTTAATCAATCAATCCTCATAATTTAACAAGTAATAAATCCCCAAAAAATTGGAGGAGGCAAAGTCATCCTCTTAAATATTCTCAAAAATTTGGGATTAATCACTTGAGAGATTAGATTAGAAGTAATTAAGTAATTTAATTAAGCTCTGTTTACTATTCAAAATCAATTAAAAATATTTTTATTAAATTCTTCTCTAAAATACCTTTAAAATGAGCCATTATTTGTTATTTTTATATTTTTTTACAATTAGTTATGAATTATAGAAGATTCAGCCTAAAAACACATTAATTAACCTTAATTAAACCAAATCTCGCTGGCGCTGACGCGACGCACTTTCCACGTGGTGCCATAAGAGTGGTTATTTAAGTTGTCACATTCCATGTCGAAGTCACATGACATTGATCTCACCGTCGATCTGATCCACGATGAAACCCAAGGTGTGGGGAGATATCTCGTTTGATCTAACATGATTTGATCATGGCTGTCCATTCTAATCATGCAAAACAGACGATTCTCGCATTCATGTCCATCCACCATGGATCATTCAGCTCACCCGAGATCAGATGAACTTCAAAATCAACCCACACCATCAAGAGAAGGAGACAAGCACATCCAATAGTCAAGATCACATGCAATGAAAATTTTCCAAAAGGACCAACCACACTTAAGCTAGAGATCGATTTTCATGAAAATACCTCATCAGAGCCAAGATTGGTGGCTCGCATTCTTGAGGAAGCTTCACCTTGTACCAAGCTTGATTCAAGTCTTTGGTATGAATTGCTTAGGAGACCAAGATCCTCCTCCTCGGCGTTCGACTTTGATCAAAATAGAACTTGGAGTTGATTTGGAGCTCGGGAAATGATTTGGGTGGGCTCAATGAGGTGTAATGGTGTAAGAATGAGGAATTTGATTGAAGTGGGGTATTGAAGTTGGAATCAAAGCTAACCTCCCCTATTGTTGACCTCACTTTTGGAGTGAGCTTTAAGCTTCTTCATCCTAAGCATAAATACTCCTCTAGACATTAAGAGTTCCTTAGTCTTAAGACACTCCTAGTGATTAGGTGAACACTTAATCTAATCCTAGAGACTTAGAAGAGTTAGCCAAAAGAATGGGTTATGCCTTAGAAAACTTGCCTTGCCCCTTTAACCAAATCCTTACTCCCTTCAAATTTAAATCAACTTTAAATTCAAATCAAACTTCAAATTCAAATCAAATTCAATCCAAAAACAAATTCAAAACTCAAATCAATTTCAAGTCAAATCTTAAATCAATTTAAACTCAAATGATTTTTTTTTAAATCATACAAATCAATTCCAAAAATCTAAATCATGAATAAATTCCAAATGATTGAAATCCATGATCAATTCTAAATCCAAAATCATTCCTAAGCCACTTTGATTTCATCTTAGGGACTTAGCCCAAATCAAATTCAAATCAATTCAAACTCAAAAGATTTTTTCTCATAACCCATTTATATTCACATATATAAATGATAAATTCAAATAACCAAAACTAAATTCAAAACTCAACGCCAAATCCAAAATCTTTCCTAAGCCCTTTTGATTTCATCTCATGGACTTAGCCAAATCCAAATCATTCCAAACTCAAAAGATTTTCTCATAACTCATTTATATTCACAAATATAAATGAAATATAAATTCAAATAACCAAAACCAAATTCAAAACTCAAATATAAATCCAACTTAAATCTAACTTATGCTCTTTCAAGTCAAATTCTTGAACTTGGCCAAATCAAACTCAAATCAATTCAAACCTTTGTATTTTCTCATCAAATAATCAATTATTCAATCATAAACCCTAATATAAACACACACTTCAATCATCAAATCAAAATCAAACTAATCCAAGTCAAATCCATGTTCATCCTTTGAAATTGAAATTATCAAATGAATCAAAATCCATTTGACTCCAAATCACTTACAATTGGATTTATATTTCAATCATAAGTCCATATGTGAGTTAAACCAAACTTGAATCAAGCCAATTGACTTACTTAGGTTCACTTGACCTAAAGTGACCTAAAGCATTCTTTTGAGCCAAATTTTAATCCAACCCAAATTGGATTGAACTAAGCCCATATAAGCCTCACATTATGAGACAATCATCTGGATGATCAATCAAATCAAATTGGTCAAACTAAGTCAAACCAACCAACTTTAACCAAGTCAACAGCCCAAATGAAATCCAAACTAGCCAAAATCCACCATAGGCCAAATTGATTGAAACCATTAATCTAAACCAATCCAAAATCAATGATTGAACATGATCCATCAATTGAGCCAAACCTAGCCAAATTAGCCACTTGTTAAGTTAAGTTGACTTAAAATGGGTCAAATCTTGATCTAAGTCAAATTGATTGCAACCAATGGGTCAACTTCATTCTAAATCAACTTGATCAAAGCTTCACTAACAATTGAACCCAACTAGCCCAATTGAATGAACCCAACTTGCAAATTAACTTGAAATCAAACCAAACAAAATTAATTGAAACCAAAGCTTGCAATACATTTAAAATGATCAACCAAACTTAGACCAACCCATGACCTAACCCAATTGGGTCAAATGAGTCAAATTGGTCAACTTGACCCATTTGACCTAAGTGAACTCAAATGAACCAAAACCAAGTCTAAACCAAATTAAACCAAATCAATGATGCCCATAGGTTCCAAATGATCATTTGAACTTAAACCCAACCCATGGTTTGATCTAATTTGACCAATTGGTCAACTTGACCCAAGTTGACCCATTTTGACCTAAATGGGTTAACTTGAGCCAAATCATCTCAAATCAACTCCAAATTCCTTGAAATTTGGCCCAACCTATTTTTGAAATATCTCAAATCTGCCCAAATCAAAATCAAGGACAAATGACTATTTTACCCTTAGGTCAAAGGGTAACATATGGCCAAATCCACTTGGAATTTGGTCAATTCTTTTTCATGGCCACTTGGCATCCTCTTAGTGGACCATATGAACACGAAGGGAGGTGGTGCACATGATCGAATAGGTTTGGGACAGCCATGACCCAACCCAAGGACAAATCGACCCCTCCAATGGGAATTCTTCACTTGGATCACCTCCTACACTAACCTAGCACATGTGCACTTCCTTTCCTCCACCTCTCTGCCAAAATAGAACCACATGGAGTCCCTAACAGCCTAAACAACCCAATAAATCTCCTCAATTTGATCAAAATGGCAAGGCAAGCCTCAACCATCTGATCCAAGGAGGGGGAGATATACTCCCCCTCATTCCAACTCACTCAACACTCAATTGATTGAGCTAGAGTGATCAAGATCCACAAGCCAAGGTCATTTCCAAGCTCTCCTCGCTTTTCTTCAAAGTCAAAATGGGAGGCCTAAGGAAGTTCCACTTCACTCAATTCTCCATCAAACTTAAATTTCTCTTGCAAGCACCATCAAGGCACCAAGTCAAGCTCACCCAAAGCTTTTCCCAACTCTCCAAGCCAGGAAGGTGATTTCGATCAAAGCTGCAAGACATTAGAGGGGAGCTTGGTCAATTGAGAGATCTACTTCAAATTAAAGCTTGAAACTTTCAACAGAGCTTCGTGTCCACTAGACAAAGCTACCTCCTCCGTTGGAAGCACCGGTGATAGCCTTTGGTGAGGTATGACTCAAAACTGATCCCCATTTGAAAAATGTTTGGTCCTTTGTGAAGGGAATTGTAGCTCCATTAAATTCTAGCTATTGGATGTTCTTCCCCATGCTTCTTGATGGTGTGGGATGAATCTCAGCCTAATCCGAGCTTAGGTGAGCTCAAATCAAGCCATGGAGGATGGACGGCCTCCATCTCCCACAGCTTAGGCAGGGATAAATCATGGGTCGTCTATCTCGCGTGTTTTGGATGGATGACCTTGATTAAATTGAGCAGATCCACTGATTTAAACCCCTTTTAACCATGAGACTAATCATGGTCATCCAATCCTTAATCGGATGACCCAAGGGAAAGCGCATTGCACCGTCAGCTGACATGGTGCATGATGTGATAACTTAAATAACCAATCCCATCGCCACATGGAAAGCATGTCGCTTCAGTGGTCCATGTGGCATCGATGAGATTAGTTAATTAATTAGGTCATTTAATTAAGCAATAATCTCAAAAACTTCATAAATTCATACTTAAATGTAGAAAAATCCAAAAAAAATGCAAACTCAAGTTCATTTTAAAGATATTTTAGAAGAATCTAGTAAAATTATTTCTAATTAATTTTGAACATTGGATTTTCCTTAATTAAGGTTTAATTAAAAATTGAATTACCTTAATTGCTCCCTAATTACTTGATTAATCAATTCTAAATTTCTCTGACATGTTTAGTGGGATGACTTCTGCCTCCCTTAATTTTCTTGAGATTTATTAATGAGTTAATTAAGAAAATTAATTAATGAATCTCTAATCATTCCTTTTGTAATTAGGAGTAATTAAGCATATGAATAGTGGTTTAATCCCTTAATTGGATAATTAAACATTATTTAAGTAAGGAAGAGGTTTATGGAATGTGATTGGGATATTTTCTCTAAGTTATTCCCTAAACCATCTTTCTTCCTTAATCCAAATATAATTAAAGATTAATTCACTAATGATCTACTTAATTAGTCTAATCAAACTTTCAAAACTAATCTAGAACTTAATCAATCTCCTAATCTTGGGTAGATTCTTAGGTGTTTAATAACCTAAAAAGCATCAAAGGAAATCATATCCAATCCACATGTGTGGGAAGGTTATGAAAGTACTTAATTAAACCCTTTAGCTTAATTAATCAATAATTGTGAGCTAATTATATTAGGCTCATTTCTTTCTTAGGTGCATTGTTGATTTAAATTCAATATTATTGCATATCATATGTTGGCTCATAATTACTTGAATAGTTATGTTAAAATAGTGTAGGTAAGGGGGTAATTAATGGATTTAATTTACACCTTAACCCAAACAAAATATAAAATCAATCTAATTGTTCAAAAATTGAACTAAACTAATTCACACATGTGGGAAATGGGTTAGGACCAACAAACTCTTTTCACATTTTCTAAGTCAAATCAAATTCAAAACTAAAAATCTCTTTAAAGAATTTTGATTCACTTTGAATAAACTTATCTTATAGGATTGTCCTTAGGAATTAATTAGGGTGAATAAAGTCATATGCTTACATCACTTTATTTCTTTCCAATCATGCTAAATATTGTATGCCATGTGAAATTATGCATTCATATCTTTTGAAAAATCAAATTAAATGAAATGTTTTTTTTATGTCAAATTGCATGTTTTGGCTAAAGTTAAGAATATGAGTGGCTATTCTCACTATTAAACTAAAAAGTATTTCAAAACCTATAAATCAAAGATTACAAATGAAGGTATGCTACTTATAAATACTTGTAAGCTTGCATGTGATTATAGTATAAGATATGCTTTATGTGATTTTCTTCTCTTCTCTTAATATGGATTTGGATAGGATTTGCAAAGTGTATATTTCATTTGAAAAGAACATAACACTTGCTTAAATCTATTCCTATCCACTTTTATGTTATGACTTAAGAAGGATTTTCACATTTACACATGTAAATTACATAATAAAATCAAACACAAAACAAAAATCTTTTGCATGATTCTTCATCCATTTGTTTCTTTTTGTACATGCACATGTATTTAAGAAAAGTGGTATATTAGTCTGGACATCCCGGGATTACAAGGCTTTAAGAAGCCCCAAGTAGGTCTTATATCTTACACCCTTAGTGTAGAAAATAATGGTGTCGTACTCACTATGTCTTTTATACATATAAATGTGCATTTAATTAATGAATAAAAGAGTCTCTCTTTTCTTCTTAATAAAAACATGCATTCATGGAATATTTAATTTTCCTTAAACATCTCTTTGCATTCATCATAAAAGTGTGCTAAAATTTGCATCACATGTACAGTTATGCTTAGGATCATTCATATGCATGATATACATGGTGGAAAGAAATAAATGGTTCTGTGTTATGTGATAGTAATTCACTCTAACTAATCCTAAGATGCCTTTCTTATTGAATAGGTTTATTTAGAGAAAATCTAAACTTAGGGTTAATTAAAACACATAATAAAATATTCACTAAAAATCACTAACAAATCTACCTTAGAAATTACTTAAGGTAGGGATGAAAGAGAAGTTCTCTTCTCTTTTCTTATCTATGTAACACTTAGTAATTAAGAGTAAGTTCATTCAAACCAAATCAAATCATCAAATAAAATTGATAAATCAACTAAATCACTTAAAATGAAACCACCCTCTAAGTTAAACTCTTCACACTTAAAAAATTGTAACCTTAAAGCCTAACTAAGACATGCCACACAAGCCTTAAAATGGCACACACATTAGGCTAAGTCACAAATTCTAGCTCTATATTAGAGTGGTGCATGGTTTGATGTCTTATTTTATTTAATGATATAATTCTTTTAGATTGGAATGAGTATAGTGTGTAGATCTGATGGTAGTCTTAATCATGTCTTCGTAGGGATTGTGCTTAAGGGGTACTGTAATAAAAATATAAATGCTTTTGTTATTCAGGTTGCTTATACCCCTAAGCATAATCCAAACTAGGACATGTAGACTTGGTTACCCCTCTGTGGGGTGCTGAGTCCAAATTATTCATATACATGCTTGGGTTGTGTGGTATGTTTAGCTAATCTCTATTTTGCAGACTTAATTAAAATTATTTTTTCCATTTTCATGTAATTTTGTAATTTAGATTTGGAATGAATGTTATGGGAGATTATGATGCACATTGTTCATAAGACTAAGTCTTATACACCATGTGAAGCTTTGGTGCAAACTACATCCTAACCAACCAAAAGGAAGAAAGAAGTGAAGAAAAGGAAGAAAGAAAGAAATGAAGAAATGAAGAACGAAGAACGAAGAATGAGTAATGACTTAATCTAATGCAAATTTTGTTGAGTTTTATTTTGATTCTTGGATGATTTATTTGACATAGGCTATGGTATTCATATGTTTAATGCATGAGAGATTGGTTATGAGCCAAAATCAATAAGAAGGAGGTGTGTTTTTACCATGGCTCTCAAAGGTCAAGCCATGCTCTCTCGCAAAGGTGGAAGTCCTCCATGAGCAAGAGTGAAGCAAGATGATTTTATGCATGATGTGAGACATACAACATCCAGCTAAGGGGTTTCTAAATCTTTTATTGTCTTGATTTATATCCTAGGCTTTATGTGAGATTATGAGTTATTTAATTTTAATTTTTAGTTGATTAATTGGATAAAAATTTATTTATTCTTAAGAGCTTAATCACATCCACACCGTTCATCAATCAATGAAGAAACTAAGAAAATCATGCCATCTTAATGCACAAGCTAAATAAAATATCAAATAATTTTATAAAGCTAACACAAAAGATTAAAAGGCAGATGTGGTTGGGCTCCATTGCACAAACTTGAAAAGAAATGGGTAGCCAAGCTCTACCCTTATAAAACCCATATTATAAATGAATAATTATAATTTAAAATCAATGTGTTTAAGGACTTAGTCTCTTTTCTAAATAAACAACATCATAGCTATCTTGCAAAATCATAAGACTGGCCTACTTATATTTAAAATCATAGGAGGAGTTAGTTGGCGGTCACCCCCAGGCAATTATAAGTCTAACAATTGGGTGGTTCATCCTCTCTTGTGGAGATAAATCATGTACCCATTTTTGCCTTAGATTTAGGTCATGCTTTGGCCCTTGCCAAAGCTCCCTAGATTTAGGATCTTAGATTTTATTTCCTTTACAGGCTACAAGTGTAAATCCTCACCTCTTAAGCATTTCCATGATCTTGTGTTGTGGAATTGTAAGCCCTAGATTTCTAATAAAAATTCAACCTAAATAAATAATTCTCCTCAATTTTAAAAAATATAAAGCCCAACCATAGGATAGTTTGGGATGCTTACTAGGCTTCCTAGTATCATGAGCATCTCTTACTCATCTCCTTTTAGTTTCTATAATAACTCCCTCCTTTTGAGCAATCCCACTTGATCTTCTAAAACAGCCAATTGATTGATAGTCCTATCTTTGAAATCTTTGGAGACAATGATCATTTACCTTAATCAAGAGTATTACAAAGGAATCTCATTCCTTAGGATGTAATTAACTATGGGGGCTTTCCTCCATAAGGAACTTAACGAACTTGGTTTAAAATAAACCCTACATTACTTTTCTATATAAAGTGGGGAAGAATCTATGGTACATTCGAAGACCCATCATCCTTAGGAGTCATTATTAGATGATTAGATCCATTGTAGGATGTGACTTCTATCTTTTGACATAGTATACTATTCCTCAATGTCATACATGATCACCCTAATAAGAACATTTGTAGATCTATGTGGTGTCCAAACTATTATATTTTGTCTTCATCTACCTTCAAGATAGATGAAGATAAAAATATATTCACCACACTTATTTTAGTTTCTCACGAGAAGAGAGAATGTCAAGAGTGGGATGCTTGGAATCACTCTAGAACTCATAGGGAAGCTCAAAAATGTCCTTGGAAGCTTGCACAAAATGAATTGGTCAAGTTCTCATTCAAATTGGGGGAAGTATACCCCATAATTTTGCTGAGTTGGACGGACGGGATGGCCTCCCATTTTTCGGCTGGCCAGTCACCATCAAAGCATCGGAGGTGTCTTAATCGACTCCACGTGGCTTGATTGGGTTAGAGAAACTCATAGGAGATGGCTCAAGGTCTGATATGGGGTGAACTCTTGTCTTGGATCCATGGGGTGCTCTGCTTGCATTGGGGTTGAGTCAACTCATCTCCCTTCGTCTATGGCTGACCTAGCTTGGGTTAGGTGGCCTAGATGGGTTTGGTGTACCCTCATTTGAAAGTTGGATGACTACCAAGGTGATGGGAGAGTGGACTTTGTTATTTATGGGGGGAATCCTATGTAAAGAGGGTTTAACCAATAGATTATGGCATGGGTGGGGACCACTTTGCTTTCGGGTTGCCTTTGGGCTAACCTAGGGTCAATTTGGGTCAGGTTTGGTCAGCCACCAAAGTCCCATGGGAAGGTTTCATGGGATTTGGCTTCAATTGGTCAAATGGGTTCATATAGGTTCATGTTGGGTTGGGTTAACCAATTGGTCAAATTGGGTCAAACCAAACTTGGCTTAGGTTTAAATGATGATTTAGAGAGTTTTAGTTCAAGTAGTTTCAATCAATTTGGCTTAGGTTTGACTTTGGCTCACTTGGGTTAAAATATGTCAAATGGGCTAACTTGACCAATTTGACCAATTTGATCAAATTGGGTTGGGTTAGGTATTGGATCAAGTTCAATTGGTTAAATTAAAATAATTTTAGGTTTTTGTTTGATTCAATTTGGGTTAAATTTGGATTTTGGCCAACTTAACCCTTTAGGTCAATTTCGGCTAGGTTGGGTCAAGTTGACCAATTGGTCAAATTGGGCTTAATTATGGCTTTGGTCAAATTCAATAATTGATTTGGAATGAGCTTGAGCCATTAGTTGCAATCAATTTTGGTTAGATTGTGACTTGGCCCATTTTGGCTTTTTAGGCCAATTTGGGTCAACTTGGGTCAATTCACTAATTGGTTTGGCTCAATTTGGTCATGTTTAATCATTGATTATGTGTTAGTTTGGATTAATGGTTTTAATCAATTTGGTATATGATGGGTTTTGGTTAGTTTAGGTTTCATTTGGGCTAAAGGTTGACTTGGTCAAAGGACCAAGTTGGCTTGGTTTGACCCAATTGTGGTGATTGATCATCTCGAGGTGATTGCTGATCATGATATGAGGCTTGGATGGCCTTGGTTCAATCCAATTTGGGTTGGATTAGAACAACTTGGTTTAAAATGGTTCTTTAGGTCACTTTGGATCAAGTGGACTTAAATGGGTCAATTATTAGTTTAGTTTTGGCTTGATTCTAGTTTAGTTGAACTCATATATGAGCCTACGATTGAAATATAAATCCACAATCAACTAGAGTCTCATTTAAAGTTTTCAAGTCAAAAAGGCTAACTTGGGCTTGACTTGGGTTGACTTGAGTTTGGTTTGATAATTATAGTTTATATTTATATTTGGCTAAATGATTGAAGGAATTATTGATTCATGAGAAAATATACTGGCTTTGGTTTGATTTGGATAGGATTTATAGCCAAGTCCAAGAAATTGATTAAAAAGGTTTGAATTGGGTTTTGGTTTAATTTTGGACTTGGTTTTGGTCATGTAAATTTATATTTCATTTATATTTGGGGCAATAAATGAAGATATTAATGATTCATGAGAAAATCACTTGAGTTTGGAGTGATTTGGAAGCAAATTTGAATAAGCTTATGGGTGTAGGTCAAAAGGGCTTAAGTAGGGAATTGATTTAGTTTAATTTATTTTTGGTCAATAGACAGTGGGTTTCATTTATATTTATGAATATAAATAAAGGAGTAATTGGTTTATAAAGAAACCAATTGATTTTAGGTTGATTTGTATGAGATTTGATTAAGCTTATGGAGATAGGTCCATAGGGCTTAAGAAGGGATTTGGCTTGGTTTGATTTAGTTTGATTTGGTTTTAGTTGTTTAGGTATGGATTTCATTTATATTTGTGAGTATAAATGAAGAAATAATTGATTTATAAAAGAAATCAATCTAGTTTGGAATATTTTAGGTGGAGATTTGGCTAGGCATATGAGAGTGGGTCATAAGGCTTAAGAAGGAATTTTGAATTTTGATTTGATTTGGTTTGAAATTTGGATTTGGATTTGGTAAATGATTAAGGGATTGAATTAATCTTTAAGAAAATCATATGAATTGAGATTAATTTTAATTTGGTTAAGGTTAAGTCCATAAGATGAAATCAAAGGGCTTAGAAAGGGTTATGATTTTAATCATGAGGTTTTATGGAGAAATCTTGAGCTTAAATTTGATCATGGGATTGATTACGGATCTTGGAAATTTGGTTTGGGTTTGGTATGAATTTGAGGTTTGGTTTGAGAATGAAAGCATGGATTGGATTTAGGCTATAGGGTAGGCAAGTTTTCCTAAGTCCCTAAGGCATAACTATTCCTATGGCTAACCCTTTTAAATCTCTAGACTTAGGTTAAGTGTTCACCTAATCACTAAAAGTGTCTTAAGACTAAGGAGCTCTTAGTGTTTACAAGAGTCCTAGATCTATGATGAGAAAGTTGAGAACTCACTCCAAAAGTGAGGTCAACAAAAGCACCACCAATAGGTGTGGTCTAACTGACAAGACACACCACACGTATTATGGTTGACCGAAATGATCAACAACATCTGAAGGGTCATAAGAACTAATAAAAATGATCTACCCCTAAACTCAAGATGTAGACGGAATCAAGATCTTAGTGCAATCTAGCTCAACTATTCCAAGGGCATAAGGGATGAAGAATGGATTTGCTGAGGGATCATGTGAACCTTCCACAAGGGAAGTGGGTTCAGATTATCCATAGGGAGGATAAGGGTTTGAGTTTGATCATAAACATGATTTGGGAGGAAAAAAGTTCCATAGGGAATTAGGATTTGTATCCCACCGAGGGATGAGTGGATGAACCTTCCACTAGGGAAGTAGGTTCAAATTATCCTCCAAGGATAGAAATTTGATTTGGTTTGATTTTATGGGGCTCCACTGGGGAGAGGATATGATTCGTGCCTCGCTAGGAAGAAATTTGATTTTATTTTGAGGGCACATTCACTGAAGATAAGAACTCAGATCCGTTGAGGATAAGGTGGATTTAATTTATGGATTTCTTTGGTTTATTTGGTTAAGAGTGGATGGATTTAATTCAAACTCCATTGGGGAAGGATGGTGGATTGAATAAAATGGACCCTATTAGTGTGTGATGGATCCATTAAGAAGGGGCTACATCAACCTAGGCCTATCTTAGATTTACAAATCTAAAGGGATAGTCTACTGGCCATTAGGTAGGACTATCCAACCTAAGGATGCTTGAGACTTATCTAAACTCAAGAGTAGCCAAGAATATCATTTTAATTTAAAATGGACCATGGTGTGTGATGGATTCACTGAGAAGGGGCTAATATCAGCATAGTCCTATCTTAGATTTACAAATCCAAAGGGATAGTAAAGCTAACCAACTTAAGGGGTGTCTTTCGGTGTGCAATGATCAAAGTTAGGAAGAAATCTTGTAGACTTACACCTTCCTAAATAAGGAACCACTAGGTGATCGGTTGATAGCACAATAAATCGAACCTGACCTGAGGCTACCCGTTAGTGTGCAATGGTCATGCTAAAGAGAATGCATGATAGACATATATCTTCCAAAGTAAGGATGATCGTGGCAGGTTGTTACAACAAGTCAACTGGGTGGTAATTAGAGAGTCAGGAGACTTATCTACCAAAAGTAATCAAATTCCTATAGGGAGCTTTGCTAACACTGCCCTAAAAATAGGATGTCTACTTGGGAAAAGGTACTGTTGGGGGTTTCCTCCTAATCCAAAAGCATATATATATTTATATGTTTGCATGGACCCTGTTGGTGTGCAAGGGACCACACTGAGAACGGGCTTATATCACCCTAGTCTTATCTCAAACTTATTAGACCAAGGGAGAATCTGCATATTCGCAAGATGGATTCTCCAACCACAGGGGTGGCTACTAGGAAAGGGGACAGTCCAATCCAAGAGTAACCCAGGAGTGTTAAAATGGGGTCACTGAGGACGTGATCCAAATAGAGTGCCCACATGGGAGGTGCCTCTAGGGGCTTTATTCAGGACCCTGTAAAAAAAGCCTGTAGGTATACGGTGGCCAACTCCGAGAGAAAGCTTATAGACTTATATCTGCCATGAGTGGTGTATCCACCGGGTGGGTCGTTGTCAGGATAATGATAACCAACCAACCTAAGGTGCCCGTGGGTTTGCGATGATCAATCTGAGAAGAAGGCTTGTAGACTTACATCTTCACAAACAAAAATGATCATCGGGATAATCTATCATCGATGGGATAGATGTTATTCGACCTAGGTCGACTAAGTGGGGAGTCCCATGTAAGGACTGGACCCAGACTTGAAGTAGTGAGGAGAGGAGCCACTAGGGGACTTATCCTAAACCTCAAATATACTCAACCCAATTAGTGCATGATGGTTAGTTCAAAAAGAAAGCATGTAGGCTTACATCCTCTAAAATAAGGTCAACATGAGGTAGCTTACCGGCCGTGCGTTAGGCTTACCAAACTAACAAGACGCTCATCGATTTGTAATGGTCAAGTTAAGTAGAAGGCTTGTAGACTTACATCCTCTAAATAAGGAACCACTGGGGTGATGGGCTAGCAAGGTAGCATGTCAGCCCGACCTAGAGCAGCTAATGAGTGAGTGCCACAGGGGGCTTTATCCCATATCAAAATAGCTCGAGGTAATATATATATATATATATATATATGTGTGTGTGTGTGTGTGTGTGTATATATTTTATGTGATTGTGTGTGTGTTTATATGTAAAGGATAGGGCACCGCTTGGGTTCCTTATACCTGCCCTAAACATATCATGGCGGATTCACAAGCAAAGATACTTCTCACCGATACGAAGAGATGGAATTTGAGAAAAAGAAGTTTTATTGATAATTATTTTCAAACAAAATTTATGGATAATATTTCTTTAGGTAGAGACTATTAATTGGAAGCATTGGGTACTCTCCCTTACAATTTATAAGCTGATAAGATCCTCATTGGTAGGCCTTCCCAAGTAGGTTCAAACTTGCCTCCCATCTTTTGACGGGCAATAATTGGTCTCCTTAGAACTAAAATAAGCTCTCCTACTTGAAAAGCTCTCAGACGGACCAACTTGTTATGAGCTTAAATCATTTTGGCTTGTACAACTCGAGGTTCTGGCATGCTCGGAGGCATCTCTCCTCCAAACCTTCTAGCTCTTCTAACCGCAAGTTGGCATTCTCTTTGTTGTAATTTTACTACCCACAACTATCCTTAATGATGGGAGTTGGACTTTTAATGGTAGAACTGCTTTAGACCCATACACTAAGGAGAATGGGGTAGTATTAGTTGGAGTTCTATATGTGGTGTGGTAAGCCCACAAGGCTTCAACTAACTGCACATGCCACTATCTCTTGTTGTCATCGAGTGTCTTCTTTAATATTCGATGAGAGTTTTGTTGAAGGCTTCTACTAAGCCATTTTCCCTTGAGCAGTATATGGTAGAGTATCTCCAATCTATGCCGTGTCTCTGAGAAAAACTATTAATTTTAATGCTCTTGAATGCAGTACCATTATCAGATATAATTCGTCGAGGTACCCCGAACTTATATACAATATGGTTCCTGGAAAACTGGAGCACATGTTGAGTTGTGACCTCTCTAAGTGGGATTGCCTCCGCCCACTTGGAAAAGTAGTCGGTGGTAGCTAGAATGAACCGATCACCCTTGGAAGAAGAAGGATCGATCGGACCTACTATATTAGTACCCCGACACTCAAATGTCCATGAGGCCTGTGTAGGGTGTAGAATGTTGGGTGGTTGGTCTAAGACACTCCGTGTACCTGACATTGGTGGCATCTCCTAGATGTGTCCATGTAGTCTGTGATCATCGAAGGCCATAGTATCCTAGTCTCTTGATTTTGGCCTTCATCTTCAGACCGGATTGGTGTGCTCCGCATAAACTTGTACCTCAGTCACAATCCTATGGGCTTCATGTTTGTTCAAACAACATAACCACATTTGATCAAATGATTGCTGGTACAAAGTGCCATCTACGAGAGCGTAAGAAAGGGCTCTCTGCTTCACCTGATGTACTAGTGACTTCTCTTGAGGTAGTTTATCTATATTTAGATAATCCATGAATGGTTTCCTCCAATCCAACTCCTCGTGCATTTTGGCAATGGCAACCTCCCCTTCAAAAGAGAGTCTCTCGATGAGTTCAACGTCAACAAGGGATAAGACTTGTCTATTTTGGACCCTTATTGATATGGACTCATCTTCTAGATATGCCAACTCTTTGGTGAGTTTGGCTAATGCATCCGCTATGATGTTCTCTCCTCGAGAAATCTTATAAATAATAACCTCTGGGATTTAGGCCAACAACTCCATATTGTACTTGTAGTAATGATGAAGCTTAGGCTTCAAAACCTTGTAAGACCCAAAAATTTGGTTGATAACTAATTAAGAATCCCCAAAGATGTTGATACTCTAGATACATAGTGGATAACTCAACCGACAATCGAGCCTCATAACTTTTGGTTTATCAATTGGATGAGATAATATGAATCTCATTACATCATGGTTCGGAGTTAGGAGAACTATTTTTACCCCTGCCTTTCTTGGAAGAGTAGATGGTTCTTCTCCCTTTCAAAAGGAAGCCGCACCTTTAAAATACATCTCCTAATGGTGAATGCTAGTGTCCCCTAAGTTCATGATTTGTTCATCATGGAGGTCATCACTAAGTGAAGAATCAACAGGAAGTGAGTGTGCTACTAAGAAATTCTCTAGTGCTTGTCCTTTCACCACACAAAGGGGTATAAAAGTGATGTCAAACTGGGATAAAATCATGACCAATGCAAACCATTCAGGTAGCATCGGCTGTGTCATGAGATATTGCAGTGGATTAATCCTAGAGACCAAGTTCACCTTATAAGAAAGCATGTAATGCCATAGCTTTTGGGATGCGAAGATTAAAGCTAGGCAATGCATTTCAATAGGTGGATAGTTTTTCTTAGCATGGATTAGATTATGACTAAAATAGTAAAGTACATTCTCTTTCCCTTCATCATTGATTTGGGCCAACAAATTGCTAAGGTAGTCATCTAATACATCAATATATAGTATCAATGACTTGTCAGGGATAAGGGTTGCTAACTGGTGGTATCATCAGGTAGAGCTTGATGTCTTGGAAGGTATGTTGACACTTATCATCCCACTTAAACTTGGTATCCTTTTTGATAAGTGTTGAAAATGGTTGGCATCTTCCTGATAGGTTGGAAATGAAGCATCTTAGATATGCCAACCGCCCTTGAAATGATCTGAGTTATGTTAGACTTTTAGGGGGTGGCATTTCTAATATCACCTTTATCTTCTTCGAATCAATCTCTATTCCCAGTGCTAGACAACAAACCCAAGGAATTTCTCTAAAGCTACTCTAAATGCACACTTCAGGGGATACATTTTAAGGTTAAATTATCTTAACTGTTGTTGACCTCACTTTTGGAGTGAGCTTTCAACTTCTCCATCTTAGATGTAGGGCTCCTCTTAGACATTAAGAGTTCCTTAGTCTTAAGACACTACTAGTGATTAGGTGAGCACTTAACCTAACCCAAGAGACTTAGAAGAGTTAGACATAGGAATAGGTTATGCCTTAGGGGTGTTAGGAAAACTTGCCTACACTATACCTTGAACCAAATCCATACTTCCTTCTTTCAAGTCCAAATTCAAATCAAATTTAAATCCAAAACATTTCTAAGCAATTTTGATTTCATCCTATGGACTTAGTTCAAATCAATTCCATAAAATCTTAAACCAATTCTAACCTAATGGACTTTCCCAAATCATGAATCAATTCAAATGATTGAAACCATGATTGAATTTCAAATCCACAATTTTTCCTATGCCCCTTTGATTTCATCTTATGGACTTAGCACAAATCAAATTTAAATCACTTCAAATTCAAAATATTTTTTCATAACTCATTTATATTCTCATTTATATTCATAAATATAAATGAAATATAAATTCAAACAACCAAAACCAAATTCAAAACTCAAACCCAAATCTAATCAAAATCCAACCTAAACTCTTTCAAGTCAAATTCTTGAACTTAACCAAACCAAACTCAAATCAATCCAAACCTTTGGATTTCCTCTCCAAACAATCAATCCTTCAATCATAAATCAAAATATAACTACAAATATCAATCATCAAACCAAAACTAAATTCAAAACTTAAACCTAAATCAAACCCATGTTCATCCTTTGAACTTGAAATTATTAAATGAATCAAAATTCATTTGACTCCAAATTACTTACAAATAGATTTAAATTTCAATCATAAGTCCATATGTGAGTTCAACCAAACTTGAATCAAGCCTTGATCAAGTCAATTGACCCATTTAGGCTCACTTGGCCCAAAGTGACCTAAAGCACCTTTTTGAGCCAAATTCGAATCCTACCGAAATTGGATTAAACTAAGCGTATCTAAGCCTCACATTGTGAGCAACAATCATCATAAGATGATCAATCACTCAAATCAGGTCAAAGCAATTCAAACCTAATCTTTGACCAACTCAACACTTAACCCAAATGAACCTAAACTAGCTAAAATCTACCATAGCCAAATTGCCAGTTTATGATCATTGAACATGACCAAGTCATCATTTGAGCCAAACCTAGCCTAATTGGCCACTTGACCCAAGTTGACCTAAAAAGTCAAAATCTGTCAAATCTTGATCTAAGCCAAATTGATTGTAACCAATGGGTCAAATTCATTCTAAATTTCTTGTTGAACTTGACCAAAGCCTCAATTGACCAACTAAACCCAACCTAGCCCAATTGACCATGAACCCAACTTGACCTAAAAGGTCAAATTGACTTGAAACTTAACCAAACCAAAATTATTTGAAACCAAAGCTTGCAATACATTTCAAATGATCAACCAAACCTAAACCAACCCATGACCAAACCCAATTGAGTCAAATTGGTCAACTTGACCCATTTGACCTATGTGAACTCAAATAAACCAAAACCAAATATAAATCAAATTGACCCAAACTAATGAAAGCAAAACATTTCAAATGATCATTTGAACTTGACCTAACCCATGGTTTGACCCAATTTGACCAATTGGTCAACTTGACCCATTTTGACCTAAATGGGTCAATATGAGCCAAATGATATCAAATCAACACCAAATTCATTGAAAATTGGCACAACCCATCTTTCAATCATTTCAAATATGCCTAAATCAAAATCAAAACCAAATGACCATTTTACCCCTACATAAAAGGGTAACCTATGATCAAATTCACTTAAAATTTGATCATATTCTAACTCAAGACCACTTGGCATCCTCTTAGTGGTCCATTTGGACACCAAGGAGAGTGGTGCACATGACCCAATGGGTTTCGATCAGCCA
Source organism: Cymbidium sinense (assembly GCA_021442155.1). Lineage (NCBI taxonomy): Eukaryota > Viridiplantae > Streptophyta > Magnoliopsida > Asparagales > Orchidaceae > Cymbidium > Cymbidium sinense. Next base: position 155,605,200 of record CM038221.1, read on the forward strand.
AATCCAACCCAAAGCCAAAATGACCACCCAATGGAAAATGAGCACATGGAATCACTCCATACTCTCATTTAACACATGGGCAACTCCTCCACTACACTCTCCTGCCAAAACTGAATCACATGGCACCCCTAACAACCTAAACAACCCATTCCATGTGATCAATTTGATCAAAATGGCATGTAGACTCATGGCCATGATCCAAGTAGGGGGAGATATACTCCCCCTCATTCCATTCCAATTGAAGACACTTGCATTCGATTGAACCCTAGGAACCTGAGGAAGCTCCCCAAGCTCTCCAAAGCATTCCTAAGCTCAATTGAAATTCTCATTCTCAATTTTTCCTAAGCCAAAAATAGGGGAGGTGAGTGAAAGTTCCAACTTACTCAATACCTAACCAAAAGTCCAATTCCTCTTACAATCACCATCAAGGCACTAAGTCGAGCTCATCCAAAGCAAATCCCAAGCCTCTAAGCCACTGGAAGGAGTTGATCAAAGCCGCAAACCATTGAAGGGGAGCTTGGCCAATTGGAAGATCCACTTCACCTTAAACATTCAAACCTTTAACAGGGCTTCGTCTCCACTAGACGAAGCTATCTCAATGGTTGGGAGCACCGATGATAGCCTTCGGTGTGGTATGCCTCAAAATTGAGCTAAAGTAGAAAATTCTTTGGTCCATTGTGAAGGGAAGTGTAATCCCAAGTGAATTCCACCATTGGATGTGTTTCTTATTTCTCCTAGATGGTGTGGGTTGAATTCCAATCCGAGCTCAAGTGAACTTGGATCAAGCCATGGAGGATGGGCGGTCTCCTCTCCCACAGGTGAGGGCAGGGATGAATCATGGACCATCCATTCCGCGATCGGACGGTCCAAGGGAAACTATAGCACCGCCTGCTGACGCGACATTTAATTTGATAACTTAAATAACTAGTCGCACCATGCCACGTGGAAAGCGCACACTGCGTCAGAGGTCCACATGGTGCCAACAAGATTAGTTATATAATTAGGGGATTTAATGACCTATTAATCATAGAAACTATGAAAATTTATAACTAAATATAGAAAAATCCAAAAAAAAATGCAAACTCAACTTCATTTTAAAGATAATTAAAGGGGAAATAATATAAAATTACTTGTGATTAATTTTGAACAGTATGTTTCACTCAATTTGGATTTTATTAGAAATGTAATTATGTTAATTACTCCTTCATTAGTTCATTATTAATTTCAAACTTCTTAGGTATGTTTAGTGGGATGACTTCTGCCTCCTAATTTTCTTAGAATTTATTACTGGTTTAATCAAGGTAATTGATTGATTCATTATTAATCACTCCCTTAATTAATTAAGTGATTAATTAATCTATTAAATAGTGATGAATCCTTTAATTGGGCTTGTTAATTACTATGAAATATAGAAGGGACTTAGGGAATGAGATCAGGATTCCTTTTTCAATCTCTTCTCTCTAAGTTCACTCCATTTGGAAAACATTTAATCAAGTTATAATTAATGAACTTCATTATAAATTCAATTAATCAAAATTCAATTAAATCATTCCAGAACTTAATCAATCCCATTCTTGGGTAGATACTTAGGTGTTCAATAACCTAAGTGCCTTTTAAGGAAATCATATCCAACCCACATGTGTGGGAAGGTTATGAAAGTACTTAATTTAACCCTTTTAGCTTAATTAATCAATAATTATGAGCCAATTGCATTAGGCCCCTTTCTTTCTTAGGTGCATTACTAATTAAATTTTGATGTGGTTGCACATCATATGTTGGCTCATAATTATTGGGCTAATTATGTTAAGGTGTTGTAGGTAAGGGTAATTAAAGAACTTAATTCACACCTTAACCTAAATAAAACATAAAATCAATCTAATGGTTCTAAAATTAAACTAAATTGATTCATATATGTGGGAGATGGGTTAGACCAACAAACCTCTTCATATGTCTTAAAATCAAATCAAACTCAAAATTAAAACAAAATTTTTTTAAATAATTTTGATCCACTTTAAATGATCTTATTTTATAAGATTATCTTTAGGAATTGATTAGGGTGAATGAAGTCATATGCTTACATCACTTTATTTCTTTCCAAGTATGTTAAATGTGGTTTATAATATGAAATCATGCATTCATACCTTTTGAAAAATCAAATTTAAATGAAACGTTTCTTTTATGTCAAATTGCATGCTTTGGCTAAAGTAAGGATATGAATGGCTATTATCACTACTAAATAAAAATTACTTTCAAAAAAACTTATAAATCAAAGACTATAAGTGAATGTATGCTACTTATAAGTATTTATAAGCTTGCATGTGAATATAGCTTAAAATGTGTTATGTGGTTTTCTTCTCTTTTCTTAACATGGTTTGTATAGGATTTGCAAAGTGTATAGTTCATTTGAAAAGAACATAACATTTGCTTAAGTTTATTCTATGCACTCCCATGTCACGTATTAAGAAGGATCTTCACATTACACATATAAATTAAATAACCATAATCAAATAAATAAACATAAACCTTTTGCATGATTCTTTTTCCATTCATTTCTTTTTGTACATGCACATGTATTTAAGAAAAGTGGTATATTAGTATGGAAATCCCGGGGTTGCAAGGCTTTAAGTAGCCCTATGAAGGTCTTGTACTTTATACCATTGGTGTAGAAAATAATGGCACTGTACTCACTTATGTCTTTCATACATGTAAATGTGCATTTGATTAATGGATAAAAGAATCCCTCTCTTTTCTACATAACAAAATCAAGCATCATGAAACATCCAAATTTTCTTAAGCAACATCCCTTAGCATTCATCATGAAGGTGTGTTAAATATTTACATTTGCATGTATTGCTATGCTTAGGATACATTCATATGCATAGTATACATGTCAGAAAGAAATAAAGTGTTGTGTGTTATGTGATAGTAATTCACCTTAATTAATCTTGAGATGCCTTTCTTATTGAATGGGTTTATTTAGAGTAAATCTAAACTTAGGATTAATTAAAATATATAATAAAACATCCACTAAAAAAATCATTAATGAATCTACCTTACAAATTACTTAAGGTGGGGAGGAAAGAGAAGTTCTCTTCTCTTTTCCTCTCTTTTCAACCTTTAGTAATTAAATATAGGTTCATTCAAACCAAATCAAATCATCAAATAAAATTAACAAATCAACTAAATCACTTAAATGAAATCACCCTCTAAGTTGAACTATTTCACATTTAGAAAACTTCAACCTTAAAGCTTAGCTAAGACATACCACACAAGCCTTAAATAACACACACATCAGGCTAAGTCACCATTTCTAGTCCTATGTTAGAGCGGTGTATGGTTTGGTGCTGATTTTGTTTTATGGTGTAATGTTTTAGTCTAGATGTTAGGGTGTATGTACATAGATTGAATGATAGAATGATCTTAGTCTAATCATTATCTTCTATAGGGGATTGTGCTTAAGGAGTGTTGTAATAAAAATATAAAAATGCTTTTGCTGTATTGGTTGCTTATACCCCTAAGCATAATCCAAAATAGGCCAGGTGGACTTGGTTACCCATGTGTGGGGTGATAGGTCCAATTTATTCATATACATGCTCAGGATTATTTGGTTTGTTTAGATAATATCTATTCTGCATGTTTCAGTTAGATTTACTTTCCCTTTTTCATGTAATTTTGCAATTAAGATTTGGAATGAATGTTATGGGGGATTAGAATGAACATTGGTCATAAGCCTATGTATTATGCATAATGTGAAGCCTTGGAGCAACCACATTCCAACCAACCAAAAGAAGAAAGAAGAAAGAAGAGAGAAGAAAGAAGAAAAGAAAGAAAGAAGAAAATAAGAAAAGAAGAAAGAAGAATGAAGACCCCCATAACATGAATTCCTTTTTTATTGTAATTAATTCATTTATAATATGGGTTGTATAAGGGTAGAGCTCAACTACCCACATTTTTTTTGGGTTTGTGCGGTCGCCACAAAGGTCTTATTCTTTTTTTTGCTAATATTGTTTGATGCTTGTTTAGCTTGTGCATTAAGATGGCATAATTTTTCTAGTTTCTTCCTTGCTTTGATAAATGGCCTCAATGTGATTAGGCTCTTAGAGAAAAATAAATTTTTTACCCAATTAATCAACTCAAAATTAAAAATTAATAACTCATATCCTCACCTAAAGCCTAGGTTATAATTCAAGATAAAAGATTTAGCAATCCCTTTATGGATGTTGTATATTTCACATCATGCATAAAAAGCACCTTGCTTCACTCTTGCTTATGGAGGGCTTCCACCTTTGCTAGGAAACTTGGCTTGACCTTTGAGAGCCATGGTGGAAACACACCTCCTTCTTGCTGGTTTTGGCCCATAACCAATTTCTCATGCATTAGGCATATGAATCCCATAGCTAAATAAATTATTTAAAATTAAAAATAAAACATAACAAAATTTGCATTAGATTAAGTCATTTATTCATGCCCTACATGATCTAGTCTCTTAGGGAGTGAGTTTAAGGACTTAGTCTTCTTTCTAAATAAATAATAGCCTAGCTATCTTTCAAAAGCATAAGACTTGCCTATAAAATTATAGGAGGAGTTAGTTGGCGGCCACCCCTAGACGGTTGTAAGTACAACAGTCAAGTGGTTTATCCTCTCTTGTGGAGGTAAACCATATACCCATTTTCACCTTAGATTTAGATCATGTTTTGACCCTTGCCAAAGATTTCTAGATTAAGGTTCTGAGGTTGTTGTTTCCCTTTGAGCTACAAGCATAAATCCTCACCTCTTAGGTATTTTCATAATGTTGTATTATGAAATTGTAAGCCCTAAATTTCTAATAAAAATTCACCTCAATCAAATAATTCTCTTCAAATTCAAAAATATAAAATCCAACCATAGGATAGTGTGGGATGTTCGCTAGGTTTCCTAGCATCGTGAGCATCTCCTACTTATCTCCATTTATTTTTGATAATAACTCCTCTTTTGATCAATCCTATTTGATCTTCCAAAAATAATCAATTGATTGATAGTCCTATCTTTGAAATCTTTGGAGACAATGATCATTTACCTTAATCAAGAGTATTCTTAAAGAATCTCATTCCTTAATATGTAATTAACTATGAGGGCTTGCCTCCATAGGAAACTTAATGAACCTGATTTAAAATAAACCTTGCTTTACTTTTTCCACATAAAGTAGGGGAATAATCTCCGGTACATCTGAAGACCCATTGTCCTTAGGAGTCCTTACTAGGTGATTAGGTCCATTATAGGATGGTGACTTCTATCTCTTGATATAGTACATCATTCCTCAATGTAGTACCCGATCACCCTAATGAGAACATCTACGAATCTATATGGTGTCCTCACCAAAACATCTTTTTAATTTTTTTCTTCATTTTTAAAATTCACATTTTATATATGAAGAAAATGAAAATAAAACAACATAACTATTCAAAAACTACTCTCAAGTTAAAGAGATGGTCTTTCCTTTTCTTTACTTTTGACTATAAGATCATCGACGTAACATTCAACCTGATGATGAATGAGTTCATTGAAGATTTGAGTCATGGCCCGCTAGTATGTTACACCAACATTTTTAAGATTGAAAGACATTCAACCTAACGTAGTGTTTCTTTCATCTTTAGAGGCCATCTTTATTTGGTTATAACCAAATGAGCCATCCATGAAAGAAAGGCATGAGATGAGGCAATGTCCATCATTAGTTTTGGTATTAGTAGTGAAAATTTATCTTTTGGACATGCCTTATTCGGATCCCTAAAATTGACATATGTGAATTTGGCCATTCATTTTCTTAATTGGGATGACACTGGCCAACCAGGTAGGATATTTTTCTTTTCTGATAAAACTGGCATCGATCAATTTCTTGCTTCATAAGTGACTTGTTGCTCAATGTCTAATATGTGTCTAGGAGCTTGCTTGATAAGGTTAGCACTAGGCTCTATTATTGTTTGTGGCTACTACGTTAGGAGATAAATTGAGCATCTTTTCATAACTCCATGCGAAGTAGTCTTTAAACTCAATCAACAGCCTAACTAAGTCATCAGTTTCATTATCATTCAATAATCGATGTATGTCATGATTGTCTTGTTCAGTTGATTTCTTTGAGCTCGTTGATGGTTGATCTGATCTCCTCTTCAAACTCTAGCGGTGCATCCTTGACTTTAAGGTCATTTGGATCATCTGAAGTTTCTAAACACACCACATCGTATGAGTTAGCATGATTTGAAAAGAACTTATCAGATTCTAAATAATTGGTGATGACTAGGCAATGATTGTCATCATTGGAAACTATGCCAAATCCTAATCTTGATCTTGATTGAGGATGTCTATTTTAGTTTTCCCATAACCTTTTAAAGTAGTCCGACATGTGTTTAGACCAAGCATGTGGGATTAATCCTTTCTTTGCTAAATTAAGAACACAAGGCAAGTACCAATCAAAAGGAAATTGTATTAAATCTTTATATGAATCATCCTCAAGTTCTACATCAACTTCCTGACTTGAGAATGATGCTCCCAAAAAGAACCTCTGAGTTTTCCCATCTGTGGATGACTTAGGGGCTTCCTTAACTACCAAACTCTCAACTTTCTGGGATAGCAGGTGTCTCAACTGACTCTTGACTATATCATATACAGATTTGGATACATTTATACTTTACTTTGGAGCCTGGTCTTCTTCACTATCATTCTCCAATTTCACCTCAAAAGGAATTTGATATTGAGAATAGCTAGCTGGTGTGCTAACCACATAAGAATCATCCTTGAACTAGATTCTAAGTCTATATGGATAGCAGGTGTACTCCTGGTAGCTAGGACATACCTTCTATTTGGCAAATGGGGAGGCTTTCCTCCATGCTACCTAACTATCCTCCCCGTGGAGGTTGGGTCATCCTACGCATATGTTCGAATCGAGTAACGAACTGTGAGTAGAATATAATGTCAGGCTTTATATCTTCCCGAGTCCACATCTCACTCTCCTTTTTTTCTCTCTTTTTTCTTTTCATTTTCAAATTCTTTTTCTTTTTCTTTTCTTCCATTTTGTCCCTCTTGGGGATCTTGACTAGATTCGTGAGAATGGACTTATTGGTTTTGGGGAAGAAAATAGGTTGCATCCTCATATATCTTGAACCTCATGAACTATGAAGGGCTTGAGATCTCCTTTGATGCAGTACTCAATTCCACCTCTTATGAACTTCATGCACTGATGTAGAGAGGATGTGACTATGTTATTCTCATGTATCCATGGTCTCCCAAGCAAAGCATTGAAAGATGTATCCGAATCTATGATATGAAACTTAGCTTTTGTCTTCCAATCAGTAGTGGTATTTATTTTTTGTTTCATTTCTGTGTGTATATGTGAGGGGACACCATGCAGATCTGAGGATGCACTTAGTGAGGTGATTGGGTACGACATCAAGGAATAGTACACTATCTTGAAAGATAAAAATTGCTACCCTACGATGGACTTAATCACCTAATAAGGACTCCTAAGGCATGATGGGTCTTCGAATATACCAGAGATTTTTCTCCTACTTTTCATGAAAAAGTAAAGTAGGGTTTATTTAAACAAGGTTCATTAAGTTTCCTATGGAGGCAAGCCTCCATAGTTAATTACATCTTAAAAAAAGTGAATCCCTTAAGAATACCCTCAATTAAAGAAGACGATTATTGTCTCCATAGAATTCAAAGATAGGACTATCAATAAATTAGCTATGTTTGGAATATCAAATGGGATAGATCAAAAGAGAAGAGTTATTATCAAAACTAAAGGAGATGAGTGAGGAGTACTCATGATACTAGAAAACTTAGTGAATAGTCTAATCTATTCTATGGTTGGGCTTTATATATTTGAAGTTGAGGAGATTTCTATATTTGAGTTGAAATTTTATTAGAAATCTTGGACTTGTAATTCTGCAATACAAGGTTATGAAAATGCCTAAGAGGTGAGGATTTATACTTATAGCTCGTAAATGGAAACAATGATCTCAGATTCTAAATCTAGTGAGCTTTAGCAAGGACCAAAGCATGACTTAAATCTAAGGAGAAAGTGGGTATATGGTTTACCTCCATAATGGAGAGTAAACAACCTGACTGGTTGACATATTACCGCTTGGAATGGTAGCCAGCTAACTCCTCCATGCTTTAAATCTATGTAGGCAAGTCATATGCTTTTGCAAGATGGCTAGGTTGCTATTATTTAGAAAATAAACTAAGTCCTTAAACCCACTCCCTAAAGACTAGAGCATGAGAGGTATGAATAATAACTTAAATCTATTACAAATTCTTATCAAATTTTATTTAATTTAGGACTCTTTATTTTGACAAAGGTTATAAATTTTTGTATGCCTAAATGCATGTGTTGACCTCATTTTTAGAATGAGTTCTCAACCCCTCCAGCTTAGAGATAGGACTCCTCTTATACTTTAAGAGATCCTTAGTCCTAAGACACATTTAGTGATTAGGTGGACACTCGACCTAACCCACAGAGACTTAGAAGAGTTAACCATAGGAGTAGGTCATGCCTTAGGGGTGTTAAGAAAATCTGCCAACCTTATAGCTTGAACCACTTTTCTTACTTCCTTCCTTCAAGTCAAACTCCAAATCAAATCAGCATAAAACCTAAATTTTCTTTATGATTTTCTCCAAACTCAAATCAATGCCATGATTGAAACCCATGATTGAAATTCAAAATTCTAATATTTCTAAGCCCTTAATTTCCCTAGGACTTAGCTAAAATCATCTTCAAATCAATTCAAATTCATGAATTTTTCCATATCCCATTTATATTCTCATTTATATTTACATATAAATGAAATATAAATTCAAATCAAATTCCAAGTTAAAATTCTAAATTTAAATCTTTTAAGTCCTTTGATTTCCTTCAAGGACTTGCCTAAAATCATCTTCAAATCAATTCAAATTATGAAATTTTTGAGAACTCATTTATATTCTCATTTATATTCTACATAGGTCAAATGGGTCAAATGGTGGTCAACTTGACCCATTTGACCTAAATGAAGTCATATGAACCAAATTCAAACCTAAGCCAAATTGAATCAAATAAAAGCCACCAAAATATTTCAAGTGGTCATATGAACTTGACCCAACCCTTGGTTTGACCCAATTTGACTACTTGGTCAACTTGACCCAAGTTGACCTATTTTGACCTAAATGAGTCAACATGAGCCAAATCACATCAAACCAGCTCCAAATTCAATGAAACTTTGCCAAACCTATTTTCTCATCACATCAAACATACCCAAACTGAAATCAAGGTCAAATGACTATTTTACCCCTAGTCCATAGGGTAAATTTTGGCCAATTCCAATTGGAATTTGGTCAAATCCTCTTCATACCCACTTGACACTCTCCTAGTGGATCAAGTGAACACTAGGGAGGGTGGTGCACCCAACCTAGCCCAATGGTCAAACCGACCACTCCCCTTGAAATGGATACATGGGAATCATGCCTCCATTTATTTTGAGCACATGGGGAGTTCACCTTCCCACTCCTCTAGCCAAACCGAACTTAATGACTCATCTAATAGCCTAACAAACTCACTAAATCAAGGCAATTGATCAAAAATGGCATGGCAAGATTTGACCATCTGATTGCCAAAGGGGGAGATATACTCCCCCTAATTCATTTCAAACTTAACATTCCTCAATTTGATTAAACTTAGAGAAGCCAGAGAAGCAATTCCTCATCCTCTCAAGCTCTTAGAGTGATTTCAAAATTCATTTCTCAAATTTCAGAGCCTGAAAATAAGACCTCCATTGAAGAGCCAACTCACTCCACACTCAAAACCAGTGCAATTCCTTTTGCACACTCCCTCAGGGACCTCAATTATGCTCACGCCAACTCTTTCCTAAGTTTCTAAAGCAAGGGAGGAGCCATCTTGATCAAGATCGAACTCAAGGCAAAGGGGGGTTGGTCCATAGAAGCATTCACTCAACCTCAAGAGCTCAAACCTTTAGCAAAGCTTCATCTCAATCAAACAAAGCTTCTCCAAGAGAATTGAGCATCGATGATCACCTCCGATGAGGTTAGCCATTTTTTGAGCTTAATCTAGCTATGGTTTGGAGCTTTGTAAAGTGAATATTATTCCCATAGAATCTTAGCCGTTAGATGTGATCTAGGTTGCATGTTGATGGTGTGGGTTGAGTTTCATCCCAATCAGCTTCAAGCTTGGATCATGGCTTTAAACATGGACTGTCCATGGCTCATAGAGCGAGGAGGGATGGATTTCTGGCCATCCATCCATGCATTTTGGATGGACAATCGAGATTAAAATGCGTAATATATATATTTTCCTCCCACAAATCTGTGGCTTTAATCTCAGTCATTCGATGATCGGACGGCTGAGGAGAAAGCGCGTAGCATCGCCACCACGCAACGCTATGATGTGATGGGTTAAATATCCAATCCCGTTGCACCACGTGTAAAGCACATGCCACGTCAGCGGCACACATGGTGCCGATGGGATTAATAATAAAATTAAGCTTTAAATAATTCCTAATTAATCACCAAACCTTCTAAAATCCATATCTAAGTGTAGAAAAATAAAAAAATATGAAATAAATTGGATATGAAAGATAATTGAACATAGAATATTCTAAAATTAATTTCAATGGTTTTGAATAATATTTTATCTAAATTTGGGTTTTATTTGGAATGTTAATTTATTAATTACCCTTTAATTACTCCTTTGATTAATACCAAACCTTTTGTGCTTAATTAGTGGAATGACTCTTGCCTCCCTAATTTTCTTAGGATTTATTGGTGGCTTAATTAGGGAATTTCTAGTTCATTCCTTAATTACTCACTTAATATAATTAAGCTTAATTAAGGGTATAATTAGTGGTTTAACCCTCTGATTGAGTCAATTAAGTTTTTATTAAGTGAATGTGAGGTTTAGGGAATAATTTTGGGATACTTTTCCTTGAACCCCTTTTCTTCCTTAATCCATTCTTAATTAAGGGTTAATTCACTAATTACCCCTTAATTAATTTCATAAAATTCTAAAACCTTCTAGAACTTAATTAATCTATCTTGGATAGATTCTTAGGTGTTCAAGAGCCTAAGTACATTAAGAAAATCAAAACCCAACTCACATGTGTGAGAAGGGTTATGAAATTACTTATGTTAAAATCCCTTAGTTTAATTAATCATTAGTCATGAGCCAAATTGCATTAGGCCTTTTCTTCCTAGGTGCATTGCAAATTTAAATTCCTTGTGAGATGTTATGTCATCTCATTGGCTCATAATTATTTGATTAAATATAATAAGGTGGTATAGGTAAGGGGTAATTAATGCACTTAACCTTAACCTATTCAAAATATAAAATGAATCTAATCATCTAAAATTGAACTTAAATATCATACACATGTGGGAATGGGTTAAGAACATTAAACTCACCTCACATTTCTCAAATTAAATCAAACTCAAGACAAAATAAAACCTTCTTTAAAATAATTTGATTTGCTTTAAGCTTTCTTATTTCATAAGATTGTCTTTAAGAATTAATTAGGGTGAATGTGTTTACAAGCTTTCATCATTTTAGTTCCTTCCCAACATGCTAAATGTGTATGTCATATGAATTTCATGCATTCATTCTTTACAAAAATCAAAATCAAAGTGAAATGTTTTCTTTTATGTCAATTTGCTTGTTTTGACTAAAATAAAAATATGAGTGGCTATTATCACTATTAAATCCAAATTATTTTCAAAATATATGAATCAATTACCAAAACTAAAATGAGTTACTTATATTTTATTTATGATCTTGCATGTGTGTAAAATATAAGGATGTGCTTGGTGTAGTCTTCCTTCTCCTCTCTTTTAGTATAGTTTTGAATAGGATTTGGTAAAATGTTTAGTTCATTTGAAAAGAATCTAACACTTTTCTAATTCTATCTCTATTCATTCCTATGCTATTACTTAAGAAGGATACCTACATTTGTACATATAAATTGCATAAATAAAAATAAATCAACCAACAAAAACTTTGGCATCCTTTCTTTTCCATTCATTTCTTTTGTACATATGCTTGTATTTAAGGAAAGTGGTATATTAGTGGACAACCCAGTTGTGAGGCATTAAAGCCTAAGTAGGTCTTGTACCTTACACCTCTGGTTAACAATGGCATCGTACTCACTTATGCCTTTCATACATTTATGTGTGCATATGAAAATTGGATAAGAGACACTTTTTATACTTAATGAAAATCATGCATCATAAGCATTCAAATTTTCTTAAAGTAAACTACTTAGCATTCATTATAAAGTGTGCTACACATTCTCATTTGTATGTATAGATATGCTTAGGATTCATCCATATGCATGTTATACATGTTGGGAAGGAAATGAAGTGATGTGTGTTTTGTGAATTTAGTTCACTTTACTTAATTTTAAAATACCTCTCTTTTGAATAGGTTTGTTTAGAGTTCATCTAAACTTAGGATTAATTAAAACATATAATAAAACATTCACTAAACAAAACTAAACATAAATCCACTTTAGAAATTACTTAAGGTAGGGAAGGAAAGGGAAGTTCTCTTCTCTTTTCCCTCCCTTTAAAACTTAGTAATTAATTGTAGGATTCATTCAAACCAAGTAAAAATGCAAAATAAAATCAACCCAAATCAAGAAAAATAACTTAAATGAAACCATCCCCTAAGTTGAATAGTTTCACACTTAGGAAATACAAACCCTAAAGCTATAGTAAAGCATACCACACAAACCTCCTAAAGCACACACATTTAGACTAAGTCACCACTTCTAGCTTTAGATTAGGGTGGTCTGGTTTGATATTTTCTTTTATTTTATGATATATGTTTTAGTCTAGATGTTAGAGTGAATGTGCATAGAATGAATGATAGGATGATTTAGTCTAATCATTATTTTTTGTAGGGGATTGTGCTTAAGGGGTGCTGTAATAAATAAAAATATAAATGCTTTTGTTGTGCAGGTGCTTATACCCCTAAGCATAATCTAATAGGCTAGGTGGACTTAATCACCCATGTGTGGGGTTATAGTTCCAATATACATGCTTGGGATTTATGTGGTTTGGTTAGCTAATCCCTATTTTGCAGGTGTTAGCTAGATTTACTTTTTCTTTTTCATGTAATTTTTGCAATTAGGATTTTGGAATGATTATTATGAGGATTAGGATGAGTAGTGGTCATAAGATCTCATCTTATGTACCATGTGAAGCCTTTAGACAACCACCTTCCAACCATCTAAAAGAAAGAACCAAAGAATAAAGAAGAAAAGAAGAAGAAAGAAGAAAAGAAGAATGAAGAAATGAAGCTTCAAGACCCCCATAACAATGAATTCCTTGCTTAATTATACTTAATTCATTTATAATCCGGGTTGTATAAGAGATTGGCTTCCCAATCTTTGAGTTTGTGTGAGCTTAGCACAAATGACCTCTAATTCTTTTTTGAATTTGGATTAGGATCTTAAGGAAAAATAAATCTTCTACCAAATTAATTAATTCAAAACTAAAAATAAAAAATTCATAACCTCATCTAAATCTTAGGTTAAAAATCAAGATAAAAGAATTAGCAACCCCCGTATTCCTTTTATAACATCATGAAAATATGCATATTTTTTCACTTGAAGAGCTTCCACCTTTTGAGAAACCTTTGAGAGCCATGGTGGAAACACACCTCCTCCCTTCTCATTGATTTTTGCCAATAACTTATTTCTCATGTATTAGGCATATGAATCCTATAAGCCTGGGTGAAATGATTGTCCAAAAAAATGAAAATAAAATGTAATATGATTTGCATTAGATTTGGGTCATTGAAGCATACCCTTATATGATCTAGTCTCTTTAGGGAGTGAGTTTAAAGACTTAGTCTCTTTCTAAATAAATAACAGTCTAGCTATCTTGCATAAAGCATATGACTTGCCTACATGAATTTAAAACTGTAGGAGGAGTTAGTTGGTAGCCACCCCTAGGCGGTTGCAAGTCTAAGCAATCGGGTGGTTTTCCTTCTCTTGTGGAGGTAAGCCAAATACCCATTTTGCCTTAGATTTAGTTCATGCTTTCGGCCCATGCCAAAGCTCCCTACATTTAGGTTCAGAGGTTGCTTCTCCCTTCCATGGGCCATAAGCATAAATCCTCACCTCTTTGGCATTTCTATAATCTTGTATTATGGAATCATAAGTCTTAAACTTCTAATAAAAAGTCAACTCAAATGAATAATTCAATTTCAAAAATATAAAGCCAAATCATAGGATAGTTTGAGATGCTCCCTAGATTTCCTAGCATCACGAACATCCTCTGGCTTCAATAATAACTCCCTCTCTTTGATCAATCCCATTTGATCTTCTAAAATAAACAAATTGAATGATAGTCCTACCTATTGAAATCTTTGGATAATGATCATTTACCTTAATGAGAGTATTCATAAGGATCTCATTCCTTAGGATATATAATTAACTATGATTGCTCACAGAGAACTTAACAAACCCGATTTAAAATAAACCTACTTTACTTTTCATGTAAAGTAGGGAAGAATCTTTTGGTACACATATGACCCATTATCTTTGAGTCCTTATTGAGGTGATTAGGTCCATTGTAGGGTGGTGACTTCTATCTTTAGAGATAATACACCTCTCCTCAATGTCATACGATCACCCTCAATAAAATCTATTACATGTGTCAAAATGCATAAAAAGAAGATGTATATTTCTATCTTCATTTTATCTCGCATAGAGTGAAGATGGAAGTATATATTTATCCTTTAGAAATTACTTATAAACATTTCACCACAACATGAGAAGTTGATTATGGGCCAAATCCAAAAAGAAATAGGCTGTCTTCCATCACAAGCTCTTAAAGGTTAAGCCTATTCTATCTGGTAAAGATGGAATCCCTCTCCTAATAAGAGTGAAACAAGATGGTTATGCATGATATTAATTATACAATATCCAGCTAAGAGGTTGCTAAATATTTTATTATCTTGATTTAATGCCTAGGTTTTTATATAAGTTATGAGTTATTTTAGAGGTTTAGTTATGAGTTATTAGTTTGGGTAGAAAAATTAACTTTTTATCCTAGGAGCCTAATTGCATCCATGTCCATACAACAATCACCAATCATAAATAAACTATGAAATTGCATGATTTTTCTAATGCATAAGCTAAACAAAATATCAAATAATTTTATAAAGCTATCATAAAAGAATAAAAGGTCGATAGATTTACCATCATACATAAAGAAATGTGGTAGCGACTCTACCCTTTTACAACTTGAATTACAAGAGAATAATTACAATCAGAAATGATGAATGTTATGGGGGTGTCCATTCTTCATTCTTCCTTCTTCATTTCTTCATCTTCCATTTTTTCATTTGATTTGCTCCATTTCTTTCTTCCTTTTGGCTTGATTTGGGTATGCTTTCTCCAAAGGCATTACATGGTACATTAGACTTGATCTTGTAACTAATGCTCATCCTAATCCTCCAAAACACTCATCCTAATCCTAATATAAAATTACATTAAAAGAAGGAAAAGTAAATCTAGCTACACTTGCAAAATAAATATTAGCTAAACACACCATACAACTCAAGCAGTTATATGAATAATTTGTAATTACCACCTCACACATGAGCAACCAAGCCCACTTGTCCTAACTTGGATTATGCTTCGGGGCTAAGAAACCTGCACAAAAGCATTTATAATTTTTTATTTAGCTTAAGCACAACCCCTTGTAGAAAATATGATTAGGCTAATATCGGCCTAACATCTCGACTATGCATATACACCCTAACATACAGTCTATAATAATACCTCACAAAATAAGCATACATCAAACCATACACCACCTTAAGATAAAGCTAGAAGTGGTGAGTTAGTCTAACATGTGTTCATTAAAATTTATGTGGTATGTCCTAACTAGGCTTTAGAATTGAAATTTGCTAAGTGTGAGGGATTTAATTCATAAAGGGTTGATTTATCTTTAAGTGTTTTTTAAATGATTTGAAGATTTTACTTAGTGTTTTCTTTTATTTCATATGACCTACACTTAACAACTAAGTGTTATAAAGAGAAGAAAGAGAGAATCTCTCTTTCATCCCTACCTTAAGTCACTTCTAAAGCAAGTTAATTAATCAATTTCCTTTAGTGAATGGCTTATTATATGTTTTAATCAATCCTAAATTTAGGTTCACTCTAAATGACTTTATTCAATAAGAAAGACATCTTAAGATTAATTAAAATGAGTTACTATCACATAACACATATTCATTCATTTATTTCCATCATATGTATCATGCATATGATTAGATCTAAGCATACCTATACATATAATGTATGTCTTAGCACACTTAAATGATGAATGCAAAGAAATGTGTTTGGAATTTAAATATTTCATTTAATTGAATTATTAACGCATGTCTTTTTAATAGGAAAAGAGGGATTTTTCATCCATTGGCTAGGTACAAATTCATATGTATAAAAGTTTTAATTGAGTACGATGCCATTATTCTACACTAGGGGTGTAAGGTACAAGACCTACTTAGGGCTACTTAAAGCCTCATAGCCCTGGGGTGTTCAGACTAATATACCACTTTTCTTAGATACATATAAATGTACAAACAACTATAAGGATAGGAAAACCCATGCAAAGTTGTATTTGATTTATTTGATTATGATTCTTATTCATTGGCACATCATACATACACATGTATAAGAGTTTTAAGTGAGTATGACATCATTGTTCTACACCAGGGGCGTAAGGTACAAGACCTACTTAAGGCTACTTAAAGTCTCGTAGCCCCGAGGTGTCCAAACTAATATACAACTTTTTTAGATACATGTGAATGTACAAAAAGAACCAAAATAAAAAAGAAGTCATGCAAGAAGTCATATTCGATTTGGTTATATGATTTACATATGTGATATTAAATTCTTCCTAAGTCTTAGCATTGAGATGCATAGGAATAGATTTAGACAAATATTGTGTTCTTTTTAAATGAACTGTACATTCATAAATCCTATATGAATCCAAGTAAGATAAGGAAAGAGAATTTAATATTGCATATCTTATATTATCAACACATGCAAACTTATAGAAAATTGTAATTAACATCACATCATTTATAATAATTGATTCATAGGCTTTTGAAAAATAATATTTGATTTAATAGTGATAATAGCCATACATATTTAATTTAAATTAACACATGCAATTAAACATAAAAGAAACCATTTTTATTTAGTTAATTTTAAAAGAAATGAATGCATGATTACACTTGACAAGCAACATTTAATATGATTGATTTAAATTAATTTTTAAGGACAATCATACTAAATAAGGCTACTTAAAATAAACCAAACTTCTTAAATGACATTTTTAATTTTGAGTTTGATTTGATTTAGGAGATGTGAAAGAGATTTGCTAATCTTAATCCCATTCCAATGTGTGTGAGTTAATTTGATTTAATGAAAAGTAATTAGGTTGATTTTATGGATTGATAAAGTTAAGCATAATTTAAACCAATTAATTAACCCTTGTTTATGTCACCTTAAGGTAATTAATAAAAAAATTATGACCTAATATGATATGCAACCAAATAGAAAAGTAAATAGCAATGCTCCTCTGAAATGAAAGGGGCCTGATGCAATTAGTTCATAATTATTAATTAATTAAGCTTAAGGAGCTCACTTAATTACTCTTATGATTTTCTCTCACATATGAGCTTATCATAATTTGATTTTCTTTCTCTTAAGGTAATTGAACACCCAAAGAGCTACCCAAGAGTTAATTTAGAGAAATAAATTCAATTGAATTAATTAAGTTTATTAATTAACAAATTAAACTTTAATTAACCTTAACCAATCAAAATGAGATGGGCTTAGAGAAAGAGACAAAGAAGGGAGCCTAAGTCTCAATCCCTAAATCCTTTCAATTAGTTGATTAAAGTTCAGGTATGATTTGGATTTTTGATTAATCTTATTGATTAATTAATTAAAGGTGTTAATTAATTAATTATTTAAGAGGATTAGAGAAGATTTAAAGAAAATATTGTAAGAGGGATTCCCAATCCATTTCCCTAAGCTTCATCATCATTAATAGAGGTTAATAAGCTTAATTGGTTGATTAATTTACTATCCATTTGCTTAATTATCTCTAATTACATTAAGAGGGTGATTCATGCTTAATCCATTGATTTTTCCTAATTAAGCAGATAATAAAATCCTAGAAAAATAAAAGAGGTAGAGGTCATCCCCCTAAACATACAAAAAAATTGGGATTAATTGGATGGTTAATTAGAGAGTAATTAGCCTAATTATATTTTAATTAAACTTTAATTTAAAAAATCCACTATTCAAAATCAATTAATAATAATTTTCATAGATTCTACTCTGAAATATCTTTAAAATGAGCTAAGTTTATCTTATTTGGATTTTCTAGAATTACTTTTGAATTTAGGAAGTTTTAGGATTAAAAACCAATTAATTAACCTATTTAGAATTTAATCCCATGCCATGTGGTGGCGACACACGCATTCCACATGTCACGATGGGATCTATATTTAAGTTGTCACATTCGAGTGCTGAATCGGATGGTGGCGCATGCGATAACTCCGTGGACCATTTGATCTAAGATCGGATGGCCGATTAAAACCACAATTTTGAGGGATTAATCAAAGACTCGAGCATGATCTGATCAGGACCATCCATCCCGATCACGCGGGATGAACGGTCTATGATTTATCTCCTCCGAGCATCGAATCATGGCTATCGTCCATCGATCATCGTTCGATCCAAGCTCACCAGAGCTTGAATGGAGATGAAAATGATCTCACACCTTCGGGGAGCACAACAATCAAATCCAGTAGTGAAAATTGCATGATATGGAAATTTCTTTCATAAAAGACCAATCTATTTTCATTCAAAGATTGGTTTCAATGGCATACCTCACTAGATCTTATGATCAATAGTTCCAATGATTGAGGAAGCTTTGTTTGGTAGAAATGAAGCTCTGTTGAGCCACATGAGCATTGATTTGGTGTTGTTTGCTCGGAAGACCAAAGCACTAGATGTGGTGGTTGGGCTTGATCGAACTCTACCTTTTGGCCATCAAGAAGCCTGGAAAAGGATTATTCTCTCTCATTTAGCACCAAGGAAGGTGTGTGGAAAGTTAATTCTACTTTGGTGGAGATTTGAGCAAATGGGAATCGAAGGAGGCCTCCCCTATTTTGGTTTTGCGTAAAATTGAGAATGGGGATTTTGGGGAGCTTGGGAAGGCTTGGAAATCACTGGGAACTCTCCTTGGCTGTAGGGTTGAATCATGTGTGAGTGTGAGTAAGAATGAGGGGGGTATACCCCTCATTCCTTGATCAAGGGTCACGCTTGTTTGGATTTTTCTTGATCAATTCAATCGAGGTCTGGAGGTCCTTGGGTGCATGATGTGGCTTGGTTGGGTGAGGGTATGGAGGTGGCTGCCAAAAGGAGGAAGTGCTTGTCCTTGGTGGTTTGGAAAGCTCCAACGGGGATGGGAGGTGATTTCACCTCCCCATGGATCATGGATGACCCAACTACCTTTGAGTCAGGTCAACCATGGTCAAAGGTGCTTAAGTTGACCTATGGTTGGGTGCCAAGTGTCTAGGGGAGAAAATGACCTAATGAGCATGTGTCATATCTCATGGGATGCACTACACCTAAGTGAAAATTGTCATTTGACCATGGGTTTGATTTGGGCAGATTTGGGATGGGCCTAAAGTGGATTTGCCCAAATTTCAAATGGTTTGGAGTTTGTTTGGTTTATTTTGGCTTGATTTGACCTATTTAGGTCAAATTGGGATAGGTTGGGTCAAGTTGACCAATTGGTCAAATTGGGTCAAACCAAGGCTTTGGTTTGGTTTAATTTGGATTTTGGCTAATTTGACCTTTTAGGTCAATTTGGGCTAAGAAGGGTCAAGTTGACCAATTGGTCAACTTAGGTTCAATCATGGCTTTGGTCAAGTTCAATAAATAATTTGGGGTGAACTTGAATCATTGGTTGCAATCAATTTGGGTTGGATTATGGTTTGACCTATTTTAGCTTTTTAGGCCAATTTGGGTTAACTTGGGTCACTTGGTTTGGCTCAATTGAGGGTTTGGTCATGTTCAATCATTGATTATGAATGAGTTTGAATCAATGGTTTTAATTAATTTGGCATATGGTGTATTTTGGTTAGTTTGAGTTTCATTTGGGCTAAGTGTTGACTTAGTCAAAGGGCTAGGTTGACTTAGTTTGACCCAATTCAAGACAATTGATTAACCTAGGATGATTGTTGATCATGACATAGGGTTTGGATGGGCTTAGTTCAATCCAATTTAGGTTGAATTAGAACTTGGCTCAAAAGGGTCTCTTAGGTCACTTTGAGTCAAGTGGACCTAAATGGGTTAATTGGCTTGATCATGGCTTGATTCAAGTTTAGTTATATTGATAAATAGTTTTGAGATGAAAATATAAATCCATTTGCAAGTGATTTGGATCCATATGGATTTTGATTCATATGATAATTTCAAGTCATAAAAGGGCTAACTTGGATTTGATTTGGATTAGCTTAGATTTGGTTTGATAATTATAATTTGTGTTTATATTTGGGAGACAATGATTGAAGGAATGATTGAATCATGAAGAGATCCATGGGTTTTAGATTTGGTTTGGATAGTATTTGACCAAGTTCAATGACTTGGCTTAAAAGGGTATAAATTGAATTTTGGTTTGATTTTTTATTTAGTTTTGGCTATTTGAATTTATATTTCATTTATATTTGTGAATATAAATGAAGGTATAAATGGGTTATGAGAAAATCACTTGAGTTTGGAGTGATTTGGATTTGTTAAGGCTAAGTCCATAAGTTGAAATCAAAGGGCTTAAGAAAGATTTTAAAGTTTAAATTCAATCATGGGTTTCAATCATTTGATTTGGAATTAATTTATGATTTAGAATTGGAATTTGAATTTGAATTTGAATTTGAGGTTTATTTTAAAGAAGGAAGCAAGTATTGGGTTTAGGCTATAGGCTAGGTAAGTCCTCCTAAATCCGTAAGGCACAAATGGCGAACTCTTCTAAGTCTCTGGGGTTAGGTTAAGTGTTCATATAATCACTAAAAGTATCTTAAGACTATGGAGCTCTTAGTGTCTATAAGACTCCTAGATCTATCATAAGGAAGTTGAGGGCTCACTCCAAAAGTGAGGTCAACAAAGGGCGCCCAATAGGTGATGTATGACTGACAAGGCACACCGCACGTATTAGTGTTGACCGAGACAATCAACAACGTCCAAGGATCACCAACACTTATAGAAACAACCTATCCCTAAACCCAAGGTGTAGATAGAATAAAGTTCTTAGTGCAATGAAACTTAACTTATGCCAAGAACATGAGAGAGAGAAAAAAGATCCACTAAGGGATCAAGCATGTGAACCTTCCACTAGGGAAGCAGGTTCAGGTTATCCACTAGGGATAGAGGATAAGAGTTTGAGTTGATTCGATATTATTTGGAGAGAAAAAATCCACTAAGGATGAGTGCATGAACCTTCCACTAGGGAAGCATGTTCATGTTATCCACTAGGGATAGAGGTTTGATTTGATTTGTGCCTCACTTGGGGATTTTATTTGGTTAATCTTGACTATCATTGAGTTGATCTAAGTCCCCCAGTGGCATTCACTCAATAGTCAGCCCTAGGTTAGGTTGGATTTGTTGCCCAAAGCAACTGATCACCCCAGTGGTTTCTTGTCTCTTGAAGACGTGAGTTCCCGTGCTTTCTTTTTAAGACTTGACCATTGTATACCAAAAGGAATTTCTCCTTGGTTGGATAGTCCTACCTTGTGATTGATAGATTACTCCCTTTGAATCGATAAATATGAGTTAGGTCTAGGCTTCCATGGCCCCTATTCAGTGCAGTTCATCACAAACCTATGGGATCCATCATAATCAAAGCAAGCAAAACTAAAAAATGAAATCAATCTTGACTATCTTTGAGTTAATCTAAGTCTCCGAGTGACATTCACTCAATAGTCAGCCCTAGGTTGGGTTCAATCTGTTGCCTTGCCAACAGATTACCCCAACAACTAGTCTCTACTTTGGAGGATGTAAGTCTGCTATGTTTTCTTCTTAGTACAACTGCTGCACACCGAAAGACATCCCTTTGGTTGGTTAGTCCTACTATGTGCTTAGTAGACTACCCTTTTGGATTGGTAAATCTGAGCTAGGTCTTAGCCTTTATGGCTTCTATTCATTACAACCCATTGCAAACCAATATGGTTCATCTAAAAATTCAAACCTAACAAAATTTAAAACAAATTCAACCCTCTCCTCCAGTGGAGATCTCTCCCTAGTGAGATTTAAATCAAATCAAACCTTTCATCTCCTTGTAGATGACCTGAACTTGCTTCCTAGTGGAAGGTTCACACTCTATCCCATAGTGGATTTCTTTCTTCTCTCTTATGTCTTGGACATAAGTAGAGCCACATTATACTAAGCTCTAGATTCTTTCTTTTCCTTAGGTTAAGGATTGATTGTTTCTTTTAGTGCTTGTGATCTCTCAATGTTGTTGATCATTTCAATCAACAATAATACGTGTGGTGTTCCTGGTCAGTCACACCACACCTATTGGGCGCCCTTTGCTGACCACATTTTAGAATGAGCTCTCAACCCCTCTATCTTAGACATAGGACTTCTCTTAGACTTTAAGAGTTTCTTAGTCATAAGACACATCTAGTGAATAGGTGGACACTCCTACCTATCCCTAGAAGACTTAGAAGAGTTAGCCATAGGAATATGTCATGCCTTAGGGGTGCTAGGAAAATTTTACTACCCTTAGCTTAAACCATTCCTCTCTTTCCTTCTTTCAAATCAAACTCCAAATCAATTCTATTTGATTTTCTCCAAACTCAAATCAATCCCAAATCAACTCCATATGATTCAATTCCATGATAGAAATCTATGATTGAAACCCATGATCAAAATCCATCAAAAATTCTAAGTTCAAATGTCCTAAGTCCTTAAGCCTCTCTTAAGGACTTAACTAAAATTATGATTAAAACCTATTCAAATCAATGAGATTTTCTCATGATCCATTTATATTCTCATTTATATTCCCATATATAAATGAAATATAAATTCAAACTCATCAAATCAACTTCAAAATTCAAAATTAATTCATGAAAATTTTCTAAAGTCCCTTTAATTTTCCATTAAGGGACTTAGCCAAAATCAACCCTAAACCTTGATCAAAACTATCCAAATTCATGAGATTTTCTCAAAAAATATTTATATCCTCATTTATATTCTCATATATAAATGAAATATAAATATCAATCAATCCAATCAAAGGCAAAAATTAAATCCCAAATTTAAAATCTTTGAAATTCCCTTAAATCCCTTAATTTTCCATTAATGGATTTAACCTAAACTTTGATCAAACCCATTTCAAACTCATGGGATTTTCTCAAAACTTTTTTTTATTCTCATTTATATTCTCATATATAAATGAAATATAAATATAAATCAATCCAATCCAATTCAACAATTAAATTTCAATTTAAAATTTTTCTTAAATCCTTTAAATTCCCTTTAATGGATTTAACCTAAATCATGATTAAACCACTTCAAATTCTTGAAATTTTCTCATGATCCATTTATATTCTCATTTATATTCACATATATAAATGAAATATAAATCTAAAAAATCAAAACCAATTTCAAAAATCAAACTCAAATCCATTCAAAATCAAATCTAAGCCTTTCAAGTCAAAATCTTGAACTTACCCAAATCAATTTCAAATCAAGCCAAACCCTTGATTTTGTCTCATGGTTCAATCAACCTTACAATCATGAAGCTCATATATAAATCCAAACTTCAATCATTCAATCAAAACCCAAATCAAAAATCAAACCCAAAACCCCTTCATATTCTTCCTTTGAATATGAAATTTTCAAATGGATCAAAATCCATTTGACCTCAAACCACTTGTAAATGGATTTATATTTCAATCATGAGTCCATATACAAGATCAATCAACTTCAAATCAAGCTTTGACGAATCCATTTGACCCACTTAGGCTCACTTGACCCAAAGTGACCTAAAATACCCTTTTGAGCCAACTTTTGATCCTAACCAAATTGGATTAAACCAAACTCATATATCTCTCTCATCATGATCAACAATCATCATGGGATGATCAATCAATCAAATTGGGTCAAACTAAGTCAAACCTGAGGGTTGACCAAGTCAATACTTAACTTAAAATGAAATTACATAGCCAAATTCCATCATAGGCCAAATTGATTGAAACCATTGATCTAAGTTCACTCATGACTTATGTTTAAACTTGACCAAGCCAACATTTGAGCCTAACCTAGTCTAATTGGCCCACTTGACCTAAGTTGTCCCATTTTGACCTAAAGGGTCAAAATATGTCAAAACTTGATCTAGCCAAATTAATTGAAACAAATGGGTCAAGTCCATTCCAAATCACTTGTGGAACTTGACAAAAGCCTCAATTGGCCAACTAGACCCAACCTAGCCCAATTGACCTTAGACCCAACATGACCTAAAGGGGTCATGTTGAGCCAAAATTGAACTTAACCCAAATTGATTGGAAGAAAATATACCAATCCACTCCATATGACTAACCAACCCAAACCTACCCTTGGCCTACCTCAAATAGGTCAAATGGGTCAACTTGACCCATTTGACCTAAGTGAAGTCATATGAGCCAAAACCAAATATATACCAAAGTGAATCAAACCAAAGCCACCAAAACATTTCAAATGGTCATATGAACTTGACCTAACCCGTGGTTTGACCCAAGTTGACCCATTTTGACCTAAATGGGTCAACATGAGCCAAACCCTATCAAATGGATTCCAAATCTAGTGAAACTTGGCCAAACCTAGTTTCTCCACATACCTAACATATCCAAAGTGAAAAAAATAGTAAAATGATCATTCTACCTCTAGGCCATAGAACAAATTTTGTCCTAACACATGGGTATTTTGGTCATACCCTCTTCACAATCACTTGAGGCTTTCCTAAAAGCTCAAGGGGACTTAGTGATGAGTGGTGCACCCAACCCAATGAGTTTGGATCAGTCCATTTGGCCCATAGACCAAGCCCGGCCACTTAGAGCAAAATTGAATATTCAAATTCCCTCTTAAGCTCAAATTCAGTACATGGGAAGTTGGCATCCATTCCAAGGAACAAACTAACCATGTGCACACTCAAAATAACCTAATTAACCCATCCCTTATGATCAATTAGATCAAAATGTTAACTAATGGTTCGGCCATCCGATTGCCATAGGGGGAGATATACTCCCCTAATTCAATGAAATTTAAATTGACTCTATCAATTGAAGCCTAGGAACCCAGAGCAACCATCTCAGAGCATTCCCAAGCTTCTTAGATAGGATTTGAATTCCCTATTTCTCAGTTTTGCACAGTGCAAAATAGGGGAGCTCAATCCATTAGCCAACTTCCTCCATACTTGATCTCCTTCCAATTACTCTTGCACACTCCATCAAAGGGTCAAGTCAAACTTTCCCAAGCTCTGATTGAAGTTCCCACAGCAAGGAAGAGCTCAATTGGATCAAAGCCAAAGCTCAAGTGAAGTGGTGTTGTTTTACCCATTGATCCACTCAATCCCAAGTCCTAGAAATTTCAACAGGGCTTCATCTCCACTAAACAAAGCTACCTCATCAATCTCGAGCCCCGGTGATCACCTCTAGCAAGGTATGGAATTTTTGATCACCAAACTCAATGTGGTGTGGAGCTTTGTGAAATAAATTTTCACCTCATCGAATTTTGACCATTGGAATTTTCACTCTTTGTCTTTAGATGATGGGTTAAATTTTGTGTGATTCCATGCTAGATTGAGCTTGGATATTCCCCTTGATCATGGATGGTCTGTTGATCAAGGGAAAGAACTTGGCTCATCTCAACCGTCCATCTACGCATTTTAGATGGACGGCTGAGATTATTTAACACATTTTAGAAATCAATTATACTTTTAAAACTGCGGGTGAATCCTTAGCCATCCGATCTTTAATTGTATGACTGAGGTATAAGCGTGTGCACCGCCACCATTTGGGATGTGATGTTTAAGTCACCCCCTCACGGCACAATGTGTGTAAAGCGACCGCCGCCATGAGTGTCGTGAGGATTAAGTAGGATTAGTTAGCGATTAGTGAATTCTGAGTAATTGAAAGAACTTCAAAATTCATAATTCCCTAGAAAATCAAAAAAAATAAAAAAATCTATGGAAAGATAATTTCATCTAGAATATTTTAAAAATGATTTTAATGGATTTTGAATTACTATTTTCTTTGAATTTGGGTTTCTTTAGGAATTTGAATTAGCTAATTATCCTTTAATTAAGTCATCAATTAATCTCAAATTTCTAGGGTTCATTGCAGGGGATGACCTCTCCTAATTTTCTTGAGATTTATTGAGGGCTTGATTGGGAAATTTATTTCATTCCCTAATTATTTTTCAATTAGCAGTAATTAAGATGTGATTAGTGGTTTTACCCTATGATTAGGGTTGATTAAGGTTAGATCTAGTAAGTAGGAGGTTTATGGAATAATTTTTGGGCATTTCCCCTAAGCTATTCCCTAAACCCCCTCTTCTCTCTTTAATCTCTTCTTAATTAAGGGTTAATTCATTAATTACCCCCTTAATTAATTTTTCAAAAATTCTAAAGAGTTCCAAAACTTAATTAATCTACCTTGGGCAGATGTTTAGGTGTTTAATAGCCTAAATTTAATTAATAAAATTAAAACCCAATTCATAATTGTGAAAGGGGTGTTTTAAAAGTACTTAAGCTAAACCCATTAGCTTAATTAACTTTTAATTATGAGCCAAATTGCATTAGGATTTTCATTATTAGGTGCATTGCAAATTTAAATTCCTTGTGGGTTTTATGTCATCTCATTGGCTCATAATTATCTAGTTAATTCTTCTAAGGTGGTGTAGGTAAGGGTTAATTAAGCCACTTAATTCATACCTTAACCTAATCAATGCTTAAAAATAGATTTAATTATCTAAAAATTAAACAAAAATCAAACACATGTGAGAATGGGTTAGGAACAACAAACTCATCTCACCTTTTCAAAATTAGATCAAACTTCAAACTAAACAAAAAATCATTTTAGAAATTTACTTTGATTTATTCTAAATTTTCTTATTTTATAAGAATGTCTTTAGTATTTAAGTAAAGTGAGTTTATTTACATGCTTTCATTTCTTTGGATCTTTCCCAACATGTTAGGTTGTATGCCATGTGATTCATGCATTCATAATTTCATGTTCAAATTTTTAAAATAAAAATTATTTACTTTATGTCAAATGTGCATTATGTTGGCTAAAATAAAAATATGAGTGGCTATTATCACTACTAAATCCAAATTATTTTCAAAACTTATAAATGAAATATCAAATCTGAAAGCATGCTACTTATACCTTAATTATAAGCTTACATGTAAAATATTATAAAGGTATGCTTAGTATAGGTTTCCTTTCTTCACTATGTTGGTATAGTTTTGAATATAAATTCTGGTGAGATATAAGGTTCATTTGAAAAGACCTAATGCTCACCTAATTCTATATCCTATTCATCCCTATGCTACCATCTAAGAAAGGTTACCTACACTTACATACATAAATTGCATAAATAAAACAAATATATTAAACAACTTTTGCATATTCCTTTTCCATTTCATTTCTTTTATATACATGTTTGTACTTAAGGAAAGTGGTATATTAGTCTGGACAACCAGGTTGAGGCTTTAAGTAACCCTAAGTAGGTCTTGTACCTTACACCTCTGGTTAACGATAGAGCTGTACTCACTTATGCCTTTCTTACTTTCATGCATGTATGTGAAATTTTGGATAAGGAAAACCTTTTCTACTTACGAAAAATCATGCATATTCAACTTCTAAATTTTCTTAAATGGACTTAGCATGCATCATAAAGTGTGTTAACTTACTCATTTATAGATATGCTTAGGATTCATTTATATGCATGTTATACATGTTGTAAAAGAAATGAAGTAATGTGTGTTATGTGATTTTTGACTCATTTTATTTAATCTTAAAATGCCATTCTTTTTTGAATAGTTTGTTTAGCATTTTTCTAAACTTAGGATTGATTAAAAGATGTAATCAAAACATTCACCTAAATGAAACTAAAAGATGAACCTACTTTAGAAAATTACTTAAGGTTAGGGAAGGAAAGAGAAGTTCTCTTCTCTTTCCCTCTCTTCATAACTTATAATTAATTGTAGGTTTCACTTAAACCAAATTAAAACATGAAATAAAATTAACCCAAAATATTTAAACAACTGAAATGAAACTCCTTCTCTAAGTTGAACATGTCCTTCACACTTAGAAAATTTAAACCCAAAGTCTTAGTTAAGCATACCACACAAACCTTCAAAGCACAAACATTACCCTAAGTCATCACTTCTAGCCTTAGGTTTGGTCAGTGTATGGTTTGATGTTATATTTTATTTTATGATGAATATTTTAGACTAGATGTTAGGGTGTATGCTCATAGAATAAATGGTAGGAAATGCTTAATCTAACTATTATATTATGCAGGGGATTGTGCTTAAGGGGTGCTATCATAAATAAAAATATAAATACTTTTGCTTGCAGGTGCTTTATGCCCCTAAGCATAATCCATAGGCCAGGTGGACTTAGTCACCCATGTGTGGGGTGATAAGTCCAATATACATGCTTGTAATTTGCATGGTGTGATTTAACTAACCCTTATTTTGTAGGTGTTAGATAGATTTTCCTTTTCCTTTTCATGTAAAGAAAATTTGTATAATTTGGATTTTAGAATGATTTGTTATGGGGATTAAGATGAGCATTGGTCATAAGATATTATCTTATGCACCATGTGAAGCCTTGGAGCATCCACCTTCTAACCATCCAATGGAGGAACCAAAGAAGAAAAGAAAAAGAAAGAAAGAAGAAAGAAGAATAAAGCTTGAAGACCCCATAACAATGAATTCCTTTGCTTAAATTATAATTTAATTCATTTGTAATCTGGATTGTATAAGGGTAGAGCTCAGCTATCCAGATTTGATATTTTCGGGTCGGTGGTGCCTGACCATAAATGACCATTTTTTTAGATTAGCTTTATAAATTGATTGATGATTTGTTTAACTTTTGCATTAAGTGGCATGATTTTCCTAATTTCTTCCTTGCTTTATGTATGGCATGTATGTGGATTAGGCTCTTTAGGGAAAAATAAATCTTTTACCCAATTTAATAACTCAAATTAAAATTAAACAACTAATAACCTCATCTAAAGCTTAGGATTAAAATCAAGATAAAAGAATTAGCAACCCCTTAGCTAGATGAGCATTTCTTTATAATATCATGCACAAATGCATCTTATTTCACTCTTGATTAGAGGGCTTGCACCTTTACCATATAACACAACTTGACCTTTGAGGGCCGTAGTCGAAACTCACCTCCTCCCTTCTCGCTGGTTTTCGCCAATAATTTGATTTCTCATGCATTAGTCATAAAAATACTATTAGCTTGAGTCAAAATGATTATCCAAAAATAAAAATAAAAATAAATTTTGAATTGCATTAGATTTAGGTCATTTGAAGCATGTCCCTTTACATGATCTAGTCTCTTTAGGGAGTGAGTTTAAGGACTTAGTGTCTTTCTAAATAACAACAGCATAGCTATCTTTCATAAGCATAATGACTTGCCTACATGTATTTAAAATTATAGGAAGAGTTAGTTGGCGGCCACCCCCAGGCGGTTGTAAGTCCAAGCTGTCGGGTGGTTTGTCCTCTCTTATAGAGGCAAATCAATTACCCATTTTTGCCTTAGATTTAGGTTGTGCTTCTGGCCCTCGTCGAAGCTCCCTAGATTCAAATTCTGAGGTTGCTTCTCCTTTTTGAGGGTCATAAGCATAATTCCTCACATATTAGCCATTTTCTTAATCTTGTGTTAAGGAATCTTAAGTCCTAAAATTCTAATGAAAATGCTACTCAAATAAACTAAATCAATTTTAAAATATAAAGCCCAATTATAAGATAATTTGAGATGCTCGCTAGGTTTCCTAGCATCGTGAGCATCTCCTACTTATCTTTCATTTTGACTTCGATAATAACTCCCTCTTTTGATTAATCTCATTTGACCCTCAAAATAAAACCAATCGATTGATAGTCCTTCCTATTGAAATCTTCAAAGATAATAATCATTTACCTTAATCGAGAGTTTTCCTAAGGGATCCTACCCTTTAGGATGTAATTAACTATGGGGGCCTGCCCCTATAGGGAACTTAATGAACCCAATTTAAAATAAACCCTATTTTACTTTTCCATGTAAAGTAGGGAAAAAATCTCTGGTACATATGCAGACCCATCGCCCTTAGGAGTCCTTATTGAGGTGATTAGTTCCATTAAAGGGTAGTGACTTCTATCTTTCGAGATAGTACATTATTTTCTTGATGACGTATCCGATCACCTGAATAAGTACATCTGTGGATCTATGTGGCATCTTACTAAGATGAATTTCTATAAGGTCACTTCTTTCTTTTCTCCATAGATTTGAAAGGCGACTCCCCAATAGGAATTTATTCACCACATTGCTCCATTGGGAGAGGATATGATTTAGTTTTGATGGCACATCTGCTGGTGAAGATATGAGCTCAGATCTAGGGATAAGACAAATTTAATTTGGACTCCACCAGAGAGAGGATGGTGGATTTGATGAAATGGACCCTATCAGTGTGCAATGGATCCACTAAGAAGGGGCTAATATCAACCAAGACTTTTCTCAGATTTACAAATCCAAAGGGATAGTCTACCGGTTGTAAGGTAAAGCTAACCAACATAAGGGGTTCCTTTTGGTGTGCAAAGGAAGAAAGCATAGGGACTCACATCCTCCTGAATAAAGGACCATTGGGGTGATCGGTGGATAGCACAACAAATCGAACCCAACCAAAGGTGACTATTTGAGCGAATGCTGCTATGGACTCAATCAACTCTAGAATAGTCAAATTTAATTTAATTTGGGATAGACCCTTATCAGTGTGTGATGGATCCACTAAGAAGGGGTTAATATCAACCTAGACTTGTCTTAGTTTTACAAATCCAAAGGGATAGTCTACCGTAGGGTAAAGATAACCAACCTAAGGTTTGCCTTTCAGTGTGTAGTGGTCAAGTCAGGGAGAAAGTGCAGGGACTCACATCTGCCTAAACAAAGAACCACAGGGGTTATCGGTTGATAGCTCAACAAATCAAACGACCTGAGGAGAGAGGAGAGTGGACACTCAACTCAAAAAGTAGTCAGGCAATTCCTATAGGGAGTTTTGTTGACACTGCCCTAAAGATAGGATGTCTGCTTAGAAAGGGGCCACTAGGGGCTTAAATTCTTAATCCACAAGCAAAGATATATTTTTCTTATTTTATGTTATCAAGGACCCTATTGGTTTATGAGGGACCACACTGAGAAGAAACTTATGTCAACCTAGTCCTATCTCAGACTTACTGGACCAAGAGAGAATCTGCATATCCGCAAGACAAATTCTCCAACCACAGGGGTGGCTACTAAGAAAGGGGAAATATCCAATGAAGGAGTAACTGGGGTAGTGTCTAAATGGGGTCGCTAAGGATGTGATCTAAATAGAGTACCCATAGGGGAGGTGTCGCTAGGGGCATTATCCAAAACCCTGTAAAAGAAAGCCTATAGGTATACGGTGGCCAACCCAAGGAGAAAGTGTGGGGTCTCACATCTACCAAGAGTGGTGTATCCATTGGGTGGGTCACCATCAACATGGAGATAACCAACTAACTTAAGGTGCTCATAGGTGTGCGATAATCGGTCTATAGAAAAGGCATGTAGACTTACATCTCTCTAAAGTGAAACTAATCACGGGATAGTCTATCTTCGGCTTGATAGGGGCTATCCGACCTAGGGCGACTACTAAGTGAGGAGTCCTTTGTAAGGACTAAACCCAAGCTTAAAGTAATAGCACTGGAGGATCATTTATAGTTTGTGTTTGTGTTATGGAGGGATAGGATGTCGCTCGGGTTCTCTTACACTAAACACATCATGGTGGATTCGCAAGCGAAAGATATTTCTAACACATAAGAGATGAAGTTCGATATGTAAAGAAGTTTTATTAATGATCATTTTCAAATAATATTTATAGATAGTATTTCTTTAAGTAGAGCTCATTGATTGGAAACATCGGCACTTTCCTTTACAATTTATAAGTTGATAAGATCCTCCTTGGTAGGCCTTCTCTATGGCAAAAAGTTCTTCCCAAGTGGGCTCAAACTTGCCTCCCATCTTTGGACGGGCAACAATTGGTCTCCTTAGAACTAAAACAAGCTCTCTACTAGGATGGGACCAACTTATTATGACCTTGAATTATTTTGGCTATACAACTAGAGGTTCTAGCATGCACGAGGTGTCTCTCCTCCAAACCTTTGAGCTCTTCCAGCGACTTGGTGTTCCTCAGTAGTGATTTTACTACCCCATATCACGCTTGGATATGCACTAAGAAGAATGGGGTAAATTGAGTTGGAGTTCTGTTTGTGGTGCGGTAAGCCCACAAGGCTTCTACTCATGCCACTATCTCTTATTGTCATCGAGTGTATTCTTTAATATTTGGATAAGAGTCTTATTGAATGCTTCTGCTAGACCGTTTGCCCTGGGGTAATAGATGGTAGAATATCTCCAATCTATGTTGTGTCTTTGAGCTAAGCTATTGATTTTAGTGCTCTTGAATGCAGTACCAATATAATTCATCGAGGCACCCCAAACCTATATACAATATGATTTTTGAAAAATTGGAGCACATGCTGAGCTGTGATCTTTCTAAATGATATTGCCTCTGCCCACTTGGAAAAGTAGTTGGTGGCTAGAGTGAACTAGTGACTCTTGAAAGAAGGAGGATCATTCAAACCCACTAACTCAGTACCCCAACACTCAAATGGCCATGAGGCCAATGTAGGATGTAGAATGTTGGGTAGTTGATGTAGGACCACACCTTGTACCTGACATTGATGGCATATTCTAGCTATGTCCATGCAGTCTATGATCATCGAGGGCTAGTAGTATCCTAGTCTCTTGATCTTGGCTTTCATCTTTAGACCAGATTGATGTGCTCTACATAAACTTGATTGGACCTCATTCATGATCTTACAAGCTTCATGTTTGTCCAGACAACATAACCACATATGATTGAAAGTTCACCGGTACAAGGTGCCGCCTATGAGAATATAGGAAAGGGCTCTCTACTTCACCTGATGTGCTGGGAATTTCTCTTGAGAGAGTTTTCCTATATTTAAATAATCCATGAATGGTTACCTCCAATTTGACTCCTCATCCTTTTTAGCAATGGCAACCCCCCCTTCAAGAGAGAATCTCTCGATGACTTCAACGTCAATAAGGGATAAGACTTGTCTATTTCGGTCCTTTATTTGAATGGATTCATCTTCCAGACATGCCAACTTTTTGGCAAGCTTGGCTAATGCATCTACTAATGCATTCTCTCCTCGAGGAATCATATAGATGGTAACCTCTGATATTTGGGCCAACAACTCTCCATAGTGTACTTACGATAATGATGGAGCATAGGCTTCAGGACTTTGTTGGACCCAAGTAGAGAATCCTCAAAGAGGTTGATACTTTGGATGCATAGTGTAATGACTAACTCCATACCTACAATTAGAGCCTCATATTCATCTTCATTATTGATACATGGGTTGGCAGATGATATGAGAATCTCATCACATCATGGTCTAGAGATAGGATAACTATTCCTACCCCTGCCTTTCCTGGAAGAGTATATCGTGGTTCTTCTCCTTTTTGAAAGAAAGTCGCACCATCAAAATACATACCCCAGTGGTGAATGCTAGTGTCCCCTAAGTTCATGATTTGTCATCGGAGAGGTCATGACTAAGCAAGAAATCAGTAAGAAGTGGGTGTGCTACTAAGAAATCTGCTAGTGCATGTCCTTTCACTGCACAGAGGTGTACAAATGTGGTGTTAAACTATGATAAAATCATGGACCAATGTGCAAACCATTTGGATAGCAATGGCCATGTCATGAGATATTACAGTGGATTAATCCTGGAGAACAGATTCTCCTTATGAGAAAGTAAGTAGTGTCGTAGCTATTGGGATGCAAAGATCAAAGCTAGGCAGTGCTTTTCAATA
Organism: Cymbidium sinense; assembly: GCA_021442155.1. Lineage (NCBI taxonomy): Eukaryota > Viridiplantae > Streptophyta > Magnoliopsida > Asparagales > Orchidaceae > Cymbidium > Cymbidium sinense. The sequence continues at coordinate 155,639,419 of CM038221.1, forward strand.
AGTGGATAGTTTACCTCAGTAGGAATTAGATGATGATTGAAGTAGTTAGAGCATTTTTCTTTCCCTTCATTTTTGATTTGAGCTAACAAAGTGCCAAGGGAGTCATCTAATGTAGTGGTGTAGAGGATCAACGGCTTGCCCGGGATAGGGGTTGCTAAAATTGGCAGCATCATCAGGTAGTCTTTGATGTCTTCAAAAGTATGCTGGCACTTATCATCCCATTTGAACTTAGCATCCTTTTTGACAAGTGTAGAGAATGGTTGGCATCTTCCTGATAGGTTGGATATGAAGCATCTTAAATATGCCAACTGCCCCTGGAATGATCTAATTTGAGTTAGACTTTTAGGGGTGGCATTTCTAAGATAGCCTTGATCTTCTCTGGATCAATCTCTATTCCCCAATGTCAGACAAAAAATCCAAGGAATTTTCCTGAAGCTACTCTGAATACACACTTGATTCATTTTGAGGTTAAATTGTCTTAACCATTCAAAAACTACTCTCAAATCAAAGAGATGGTCTTCCTTTTCTTTACTTTTGACTACTAGATCATCAACATAGCATTGAACTTGATTATGAATGAGTTCATTGAAAATTTGAGTCATGGCCCACTGGTATGTAGCATCGGCATTTTTAAGGCCGAATGGCATGACCTTATAATAATAGATTATGATCGGGTTTGAAAAGTAGTGTTTCTTTTATCCTAAGGGGCCATCTTGATTTGGTTATAGCCAGATAACCCATCCATAAAGGAGAATACTGCATGAGATGAGGTGATGTCCACCATTAATTCTGGTATAGGAAGTAAAAATTCATCCTTATAATATGCCTAATTTAGATCCCTAAAATTAATGCATATGCAAATTTGGCCATTCTTCTTCTTAACTAGGATGACACTGGCTAACCAAGTTGGATATTTTTCTTCCCTAATAAAGCCAACATCGATCCAGAAGTGAATATCAATCAAAAGGCAATTGTATTAAATCTTTATATGAATCATCCTCAAGTTTTACATCAGCTTCTTGACTTGAGGATGATGCTCCCAACAAAAATTTCTTTAGCTTGACATCTATGGATGACTTGGGGGCCTCATTAACTACTAAACCTTCAACTTTGAGAAGACAGTGAGGTTAGAGCTAAGGTTCCCAACTATTATCTGACTATTCTACATAATAATGATTCAAATACATTCACGCTTTGCTTGGAGGCCTGATATTCATCACTGTCTGGCTCAAGTGTTACCTCCAAAGGGACTCCTGAGAGGGGTTAGTTGGCATGCTAACCACATGAAACTCATCCTCTAAACTAGAATCTAAGTCTATATGGATAGCGGGGGTACTCCTATGAGTCAGAACATAGCTCTTATTGGGTGGCCAATAGGGAGGAGGTCTTCCACCTCTGGAACTACCCCTAGATCTGCCTCTACCTCTACCTGGTGGGGGTCGAGTCATCTTACCCATGTGTTCATATGGAGGAACAAACTGTGGGTGGAATCTAACTTCAGGCTCTACTTCTTCCTCAATGTCTGATTCTCGCTGACTTGCACTTTCATTTTCTTTTCCTTTTTTTTGTTCTCTTTCTTTTTTTTTTCTTTTTCTTCTTTTTTTTTCTTTTTTTTGAACTTTTATCAAGTTCACAAGAATAGACTTTTTGATTTGGAGGAAGATAGTAGGCTGCATCTTCATATATCTCAACCTTCTAACTAAAAATGGCTTCAAGTCTCCTTTGACATAATACTCGATTCCACCTCTTCAAAATTTGATGCATAAAGGTAAAGAGGATGGAACCATGTTATTTCTATGTATCCAATGCCTATGAGCAAAGCAGTGAAAGATGTATCTAAATCAATTATGTAAAATTTGGCTTCTGTCTTCCAGTCATCTATCTCCAATGGTAACACTATAGAGCCTAAAGCCCTCTCACCTTGCTCATAAAATCCTCTCAACATCATCTGATCTCATCGAGTTTGGAGATGTCAATCCTCAGGTAGGCAAGGGTCTTTAGACTCATAATTCACTGATGCACCTAGATTAACTAACACCCTAGAGAGTCTAAATCTATCCATGTTCACTGTGATGTAGAAGGGAAGGTTCTCGATTGTTCCCAACAAAAGGTCTTCATCGATGAATGTAACTCCACGAGCTTCTCTTGAATAGCATGCCTCCTCTCCAATAAAGGTCAGCTGGGCTAAGCATATTTTCGGATCAAGAAGAGCTTTGATCAATGACTCCCTCATCTCTTTAGATAAAGTAAGGGCATCATATATGCTTAGTTTAGCTGGCAACTTTTTTAGGTGAGCAAGCATATTATAGTCAACTCTGGGCTAGTCCTCACAAGCATATCCATAGATGGAGCATACCATGGAGGGGCTTCTTGATCACTTGAACCAATGACTTGTTTACCCTTATCTTGAGGTGTTATCCTATGAGGTAGAACTTTTCCACTATGAAGGTTGACTTCAGTGACTTCATGAGATGATTTAGTAGAAAGTTCTACCTACTCATCAGGTTCACCTATAGCTTCTCCTATGGGATCATCAGAGTTAGATGACTCCAAATCAATCTCAATGGTCAAACCCAAATGATTCAGAAATGGAAAATCCACTTCTAAATCAGAAGAGGAATGATCAAAACTAGAGTTGTTATTATTATTTTTTAGACTTGGAGATTTTTTGAGAGGAATAAAATCTAGAGTATCATAAGTGGACAAGATGTAAGTGAAAGCTTTCTTCATTGCACGTCCAGTTTTAGGTGGAGGTACATGATAGAAATCTAATAAAGTAAGTGAGGTAAGGGGTTTAATGCTCTTGTCCACTGAAATAACACTTGGAAAAAAGAAGAGCTAGGAAGAAGAAGTAGAACTGGGGACTGAGACTTGGATGGTGATTGACTATCCCAAGTGGAGGTCGCTACTAGCGGCTTCTACCTCCTTCAAGTTATCTTTGGCAACTTGCAAACCTTCCTTAAAGTCAGAGGTTTGAGCTACCTCAGACACCTGCAAGGGTAACTTTTTGATCTTAGAGATGATTTTCTTGGAGGTTCGGGATAGGGAGATATCCCAACCTTCCTATCTTAAGATACCCAAACACCCCAACGTAACTAGAGGGTTGTTTTAGTAGATAATCCTTAGGGATGATAATGGCACCCAACTTGTAGCTACGCTCAAGCCAATCCTTAAAGGTAATGTAATCTTTTGAGACATGTCGTAGCATGCGGTGGCAGGGCAGTAGTTTGGATCATGACTCTTGCCCACTTCCTCTGGCCTCTTAAGCTATGGTAATTAGAAATCAGGCTTTTTTAAGAGATTCTTAAAGATCTTCCTGACTACCTCCCTCTTGAATGAATATGGTTCATTCAATTTGTTGATAAGAGTAAATGGTACCGGTGTAGAATATTATTGTGCGATGATACTACTGAGGAGGAGGTGGTGGAGGCCACTATGGCAACTGAGGTGGCCAGTATGATGGCCGAGGTGGTGGCAAAGGAGGTGGTAAAAGAGACTGCTGAGCTCGAGGCCTGTCTGATTGAACCCTAGCTGGCTGCTTCCCCTTATCCATTGCTATGAGTACCCCTGGCTTCTTCTCAAATGCCTTCTAAAGTTTGAGCCTGATTAACTGATCTTGGAAAGGTAACTATTTGGCCTCCCCTCATAGACTAGCTGTCTTATTGATTAATTTCTCAAATGTCTTAATAATAAACCCTTTAAGCATGAAGGCGACCAGACCATGAATATTCTTGAGTAAAATTTCAATGGCATATTGTTCAGACAGCTATGGTTCACATTTCATACTTAAATTGTGCCATCTATAAATGTAACCAACAAGGGACTCACCGGGGTATTGTTGAGCTACAACGAGATTGCCCACAGTTATCCTTTGCTAAGCTCCACCAAATATCTTAATAAAAAGTTGCTCTAACTAAACAAATATCTTCATTAAACCATTGGGTAGTTTAGTGTACCAATCAAATGCTATATCGGGGGTTCCTAATGCCATCAAAAATTTTGAAGGACAGAGGCACAAAACCCTTAGGATAGTGTACAACATCAAATTCCTTCAGGTAGGGTCTACCTTTTGAAATGGATGAGCCACCTCGGGCTTGCACCAATGCATCCTTCTCCTGTTGCTCCACCAACTACTTGATATCCTTCTCTTGCATGGAGGTGCTATCCACCGCATTCCTATGCAAGCTACCACTATCCTGATCTACTCGAGAAGTGCTCTTAGGCTGATCTAGGACATGTGCTAACTCGGGATGATCTACCTCTATCAGTATATGTTATGGGACTAAGGCCTAATTCTAAAGTTCATAGAGGGCTACTAATAAGTCCGCCATCCTCTTCTCCATCCGGTTGATCTGATCATCCTTTTATTTAAGCTGTTGATGGAAGTGTTGGGTTGAATGGATGGTGTCATCTTTCTTAACCACAATACCTTCCTGACTATGTTGATCTCTCTGAAGGGAGCTCCTAGTGTCGACCATGTGAACTCCAGCCAAATCCTCAAGAAGGGCATCCTCATCGAGATCAAATGCTACCAGCTCATTCTCAAAATCTGTACCATCACTGCCTAAGAGTTTCCTCTTCAAAACAAGTGGCCACGATCTCATCCAAGGAACGATCTAATCATGTCGGCATAAATACTCAGGGCTGACCGGTGGAGGGACTGTGGTCACTAACGAAATAGATCTAACACTGTCTACCATTAGAGTGCTAGCTCTAGGAGGGTCATGCTCACTAGAGAGATATGTTCATGATTGCTCATTAGCAGAGTGGTGTCTTTGGGGAGATCTACTACCATGGAACTATAAAACTGTCACCTTCCCCCTCTAAAATTATTGTTGCCAATGGCTCTAATGGTGGTGGTGCCATGATGTCATGGGTCACCACTCCACCATACCGAGGTAGAGGGTCGAGTAGGGAGCACTATCTCATCTCAACAAGTGGAATGGAGGGTGCAGGATCCTTTGGTCATAGCCGGATCACCAAAAGGACTGGTCTTTCCCTGGATGGGGGCTTCTAGATCTTGGCAGGAGTGGTGGATGTTGGGAGTTGTACATGTGATGGTGGATGATGAGGGGAGGAGCGGTGTGAAGGCAACATCAACTGTCCCTCAACGGGAGATCACTGTCTGCGGTGGGTAACACAGGTAAGAACAATCCTATTTGAATGATCGACCCTGATGGGTGGTTGATCAAAAAAATCCATCAGAGCAGAGGCCATCGACTGCCTGGTGTACCTCCATCATTCCTCTGCTACTGTATGCTCCAGCCTCTCTCTATGGATCTGACCCCTAGCACTCCTAGGGATCAATGATCATAAATCAAACAAGGTACTAGACTTCGAGCATCCATATGCATTGCCAACTTAGTGTAGGATAGTCCTAAGCCCTCATAGGCCTCGCTCTATCCTGTCAGTATTCACTGGAGGAGAAGCAGTAATCCTTAGGTAATCTTCCTCTTCGATACTTATAGGGGGTGGAACTTGTTACTGGTTGAAAGTGGAGAGACCTCAGGGAGAGCCATCCTTAACCATATATTATGTAGACTCAAGCTCTCTAGCGCCGCTCTCGCTTAATCTTAATTTTATTATGACATTTAGTACAGTGAACAAGGCAGAGTGAACTAGTACCTCAAAGTGGAGGAGACTATAAGAAGCTAAGATATCCCTCCTGGGTAACCAAAGAGCGTAGTAGCTCTCACTCGAGCAATGGTAGGGACAACTGGATGGGCAGAACTATCTAATGGGCATGGGAACCACCAGCCTTCCTCTTCAATGGAGGGTACTAATCATATCAATGCTGACTACCAGCCCACCTCATCCTTTAATGGTAGTATGGGTTGCCCCCTCACAAGTAACACGTGATCCCTCGAATCCTCAACCGAAGAAAACCAGGTGGGTGGAGTCAGTCTCGGGGAGGCTAGCTCGATCCAAGGCCAAATCCATCCCAAAGGGGAAAGTAAAAAATGAAGTTCTATGAAGCCATGTGTATTGACTATAAAGACTACACTGACTGGTCTGAACTGTATCTCTGCATGTGTTGAAATGTAACTTGAGTCATGTTTCTACTTTAATATTCATCCCAAGAGAATCATAAGAATTTTAGAATTTTGAACCCACACTCAATAATTCAAATATGTTAAGTGGGGTTCATTGGAGAGATTTTGATATTGAGGAGAGACTTTGTCATTTGATTTTGGTTTAGAACCCATACTCAACCAATTTAGGTAGGTTAGGTGGGGTTCTAAAATTTTGAGGAGAGATTTTTGGAGATATTTATTTTTTTGTGTATCTTGTTTGAAAGTAGTGATGATTTGAAAGAACCTCTACTCAGCAAGTTTGAGTATGCTAAGAATAGGTTGTGATTATGTGCTTGAAATTTTTTTGTGAAATACCTTTGCTTATGAGGAGTGACATGTTGATTTTAAAATAGGGCTTCTTACTTGATAAATTTGATATGTCAAGTAGAACATATTTTTTGCTTTATGTTTGAAAATGGATTTTCACTTAACAAATTTGGTATGTTAAATGAAAGCCAAGTGTGATTGATATATGTTTTACTTTTCTTTGAAAGTGGGACTCTCACTTAACAAATTTGGTATGTTAAGTGAAAGCCCAAATGTGATAGGATATATGTTTTGAAAATGGGACTCCCACTTAATAAATTTGATGTGTTAAGTGGGGTCAAATGTGACATGGAAATGAGGCCCTCACTTAAAAAATTTGGTGTTAAGTGGGAAGCCAAAGAAGTCATGAAAATGAGATTCTCATTTAACAAATTTGATATGTTAAGTGGAATCAAATATGATTTATGAAAATAAGACTCTCACTTAGCAAGTTTGACATGGTAACTGAAAGTCAAATGTGTCATGGAAATGAGATTCTCACTTAACAATTTTAATATGTTGCGGAATCAAATGTATATGAAAGTGAAATTCTCACTTAATAACTTTGATATGTTAAGTGTAATCAAATATGACATGAAAATAAGATTCTAACTTAACAACTCTGATATGTTAAGTGGGAATCAAATGTGACATGAAAAATAAGATTCTCACTTAACAACCTTGACTAAGTGGGAATCAAATGTATATAAAAGTGAGATTCTCACTTATCAACTTTGACATGTTAAGTGGGAATCAAGTGTATTTGAAAGTGAGATTCTCACTTAACAACTTTGACATGTTAAGTGGGAATCAAGTGTATATGAAAGAGAGATTCTCACTTAACAACTTTGACATGTTAAGTGGGAATGAAATGTATTTGAAAGTGAGATTCTCACTTAACAACTTTAGCATGTTAAGTGGGAATCAAGTGTATATGAAAGTGAGATTCTCACTTAACAACTTTGACATGTTAAGTGGGAATCAAATATATTTGATGTACCCTTCTTCTCTTTTTTGGAAAGAGAGGGAAATTCTTTGTCTAACAAATGTGGGTATGTCAAATAAGTTTCCAAAATAGAGGTGAAATTTATTTAACAAATCTTAAGTATGTTAAATAGATTTCAATGATATGTTTTGATGCCATGTATGCATTTTCATGATTTTGAAAAGAGAGAAACTTCAACTCTAGCATATGTAAAATATGATAAGTGGAGTTTCAATTTTATGTTATGATTTGAAAATAGAATCTTCATTCAAATGTTGAATGAAGGTGGCTATTTTCAAAAAGGGTGATTTTGGAATGTGTAATTTTGGGAAAGAATTTATTTTTCTTAAATTTTATGATGAACCTTGTCTCACCAAGCTAGTGGTAAGGAGGTTCTAAATTTTATTATATCTCCCTTTATTGGTAAATTTTATTTTATTTTACCTATTGAGAAGCCCAATAGGGGTTTCAAGACCTAAATGGAGTGAGGTTTTAAAACCTAAAGGATGTTGGCTAAATTTGCTTAAGAATGAAATAAGCTAAGTGCCAATAGAAGGAAAGATTGTCTCATACTCACATAAAATGCAAGTCCACTATCGATGCTTGGAGACAACAGTCGTCTACTAGAGATGGATAGAGAACCTTCCCTGCCAGAGTCAAAATTGTGGTGTTTATATTTCATTTGTGTGTGTATATGTGAGGGACACCACGTAGATCTGAGGATATACTTATTGAGGTGATCGGTATGACATTAAAGAATAGTGCACTACCTCGAAAGATAGAAGTCACTACCCTGTGATGGACCTAATCATCTAATAAGGACTCCTAAGGTATGATGGGTCTTCGAATATACTAGAGATTTTTTTCCTACTTTACATGGAAAAGTAAAGTAGGGTTTATTTAAACCAAGTTCATTAAGTTCCCTATGGAGGCAAGCCTCCATAGTTAATTACATCTTAAGGAAAGTGAATCTCTTAAGAATACTCTCAATTAAAGTATGTGATTGTTGTCTCCAAAGAATTCAAAGATATGACTATCAATAAATTAGCTATCCTAAGGGATAGATCAAAAGGGGAGAGTTATTATCAAAACCAAAGGAGATGAGTAGGGAGTACTCATGATACTAGAAAACTTAGTGAACACTCTAATCTATCCTATGGTTGGGCTTTATATATTTAAAGTTGAGGAGATTTATTTATTTGAGTTAAAATTTTATTATAAATCTTGGACTTATAATTCCACAATACAAGGTTATGGAAATACCTAAGAGGTGAGGATTTATACTTGCAGCCCATAAAGGGAAACAATGACCACAGATCCTAAATATATAGAGCTTTGGTGAGGACCAAAACATGACCTAAATCTAAGGCGAAAGTGGGTATATGGTTTACCTCCACAAGAGAGAGTAAACCACCAAACTATGAACTTATTACCATCTAGAATGGCAATCACTAACTCTTATGCTTTAAATCCATGTAGGCAAGTCATATGCTTTTACAAGATGGCTAGGTTGTTATTATTTAAAAAAGAAACTAAGTCCTTAAACCCACTCCCTAAGAGACTAGAGCATGAGGGGTATGAACAATGACTTAAATCTATTATAAATTCTGAATTTTATTTAATTTAAGACTCTTTGTTTTGACAAGGCTATAGGATTTTTGTATGCTTAAATGCATGAGAAGTTGATTATGGGCCAAATAAAAAAGAAAAGAAGTGTTCTTCCATCATAAGCTCTCAAAGGTTAAGCTTGTTCTATCTGGCAAAGATGGAAGCCCTCTCTTAACAAGAGTGAAATAAGATGATTATGCATGATATTAAACATACAACATCCAACTAAGGGGTTGCTAAATATTTTATTATCTTGATTTAATGCCTAGTTTTTATATGAGGTTAGGAGTTATTATAGAGGTTTAGTTATGATTTGTTAGTTTGGGTAGAAAAATTAATTTTTATCCTAGAGCCTAATTGCATCTAGGCCATACAACAATCATCAATCATAAATAAATTATGAAAAGGCATGCTTTTTCTAATGCACAAGCTAAACAAAATATCAAACAATTTTATAAAGCTATCACAAAAGAATAAAAGGTCAATGAGATCAGGTACTGTCGTACATCTTGAAAAGAAATGTGGGTAGCAAAACTCTACTCTTATACAACCTAAATTACAAGAGATTAATTACAATGACAAATATTGAATATTATGGGGGTCTTCATTCTTCATTCTTCCTTCTTCATTTCTTCATCTTGAATTTTTTCTTTTGATTTGCTCCATTTCTTTCTTCCTTTTGGCTTGATTTAGATATGCTTGCTCCAAAGGCATCACGTGGTACATAAGACTTGGTCTTATAACTAATGCTCATCCTAATCCCTCATAACACTCATCCTAATCCTAATGTAAAATTACATTAAAAGAAGGAAAGTAAATATAGCTACACCTGTAAAATAAATATAGTTAAACACATCATACAACCCAAGTATATACTTTATACCCACAAATGAGCAATCACTATCCTAACTTGGATTATGCTTAGGGCTAAGCAACCCGCATAAAGAAAAGCATTTATATTTTTTTATTTAGAGACCCTTAAGCACAATCTCAGAAAAAGTTATCAACTCAACATCCGTGCATATGCACTATACACTAACATCCAAATTTACACAATACACAAAACAAGCGTAAAGAACCATATACCACCCAAACTTAAAGCTAGAAGTGCTGACTTAGTCTAATATGTGTGCATTAAAGCTTATGTGGTATGTCCTAACCAGGCTTTAGAGTTGTACTTTGCTAACTGTGAGGGATTTAATTCATAAAAGGTTGATTTCTCTTTAAGTGATTTTTAAATGATTTGAAGATTTTACTTAGTATTTTATTTTATTTCATATGGCCTACACTTAACAACTAAGTATTATAAAGAGAAGAAAGAGAGTGAATCTCACTTTCATCCCTACCTTAAGTCACTTCTAAAGCAAGTTAATTAATCAATTTCCTTTAGTGAATGGCTTATTATGTGTTTTAATCAATCCTAAGTTTAGGTTCACTCTAAATGACCTTATTAAATAAGAAAGACATCTTAAGATTAATTAAAATGAGTTTACTATCATATAACACATGTTCATTCATTTCTTTCCATCATGTGTATCATGCATATGATTAGATCATAAGCATACCTATACATATAATGTATGTCTTAGCACACTTAAATGATGAATGCAAAGAAATGTGTTTGAAATTTAAATATTTCATTTAATTGAATTATGAATGCATATTTTTTTAATAGGAAAAGAGGGGTTTTTCATCCATTGGCTGGTAAACATTCATATGTATAAAAGTTTTAAGTGAGTACAATGCCATTGTTCTACACCAAGGGCATAAGGTACAAGACCTACTTAGGGCTACTTAAAGCCCCGGGTATCTCGACTAATATACCACTTTTTTTAGATACATATTATGGTGTTTTATTTTCATCTTTATGTCTAAAATGTGAATTTTAAAAAAAATGAAGACAAAAATAAAAATGCTTTTGGTAGGACACCACGTAGATCCATAGATATTCTCATTAGGGTGATCGGGTATGACATTGAGGAATGATGTACTATCTCGAGAGATAGAAGTTGTCTTCATACAATGGATCTAATTACCTAACAAGGACTCTTAAGGGCAATGGGTCTTCGAATGTACCAGAGATTCTTCCCCTACTTTACATGAAAAAGTAAAGCAGGATTTATTTTAAGTCGGGTTCATTAAGTTCCCTATGGAGGCAAGCCCCCATAGTTAATTACATCTTAAGGAAAGAGATTCCTTAAGAATAATCTTGATTAAGGTAAATGATTGTTGTCTCCAAAGATTTGAAAGATAGGACTATCAATCGATTGGTTATTTTTGGATGATCAAGTGGGATTGATCAAGAGGAGGGAGTTATTATCAAAAATAATAGGGAATAAGTAGGCGATGCTCAATGCTAGGAGACCTAGTGAGCATCCTAAACTATCATATAGTTTGGCTTTATATTTTTGTATTTGAAGAGAATTATTTGTTTGGTTGAATTTTTATTAGAAATCTAGGCTTACAATTCCATAATACAAGATTATGGAAATGTCTAAGAGGTGAGGATTTATGCTTGTAGCCCGGAAAGGGAAATAACAACCTTAGAACTTAAATCTAGGGAGCTTTGGCAAGGACCGAAGTATGACCTAAATCTAAGGCAAAAATAGGTATATAGTTTACCTCCATAAGAGAGGATAAACCACTCGACTGTTGGACTTACAACCACCTGGGGGTGGCCGCCAACTAACTCCTCCTACAATTTTTAAATTCAAGTAGGCAAGTCATATAAATTTGCAAGATAGCTGAGCTGTTATTTATTTAGAATGAGACTAAGTCCCTAAACACACACTATAAGATACTAGATCATATAGGACATGAACAAATGACTTAATTCTAATGCAAATTTTTATTATATTTTATTTTCATTTTGGATAATTGATTTGACATGTTATGGGATTCATATGCCTAATGCATGAGAAATTTGATTATGAGCTAAAATTAGCAAGAAGGAGGTGTATTTTTACCATGACTCTCAAAGGTCAAGCCAAGTTCCTTGACAAAGGTGGAAGCCCTCCATAAGCAAGAGTGAAGCAAGATCCTTTTTATGCATGATGTGAAAACATACAACATCCAACTAAGATGTTGCTAAATCTTTTATCTTGATTTATAACCTAGGCATTATGTGAGGTTATAAGTTATTAATTTTTTTTTGAGTTGATTAATTGGGTAGAAAATTTATTTTTTCTTAAGAGCCTAATTGAATAAAGGTCATTCATCAAAGTGAGGAAGAAACTAGGAAAATCATGCCATCTTAACGCACAAGATTAACAAACATCAAACAATTTATAAAGCTAGCGCAAAAGAATAAAAGGCCTTTGTGGCCAGGCTTCGCCACACAAACCCGAAAAGAAATGTGGGTAGCCAAGCTCTACCTTATACAACTTGGATTACAAATGAATTAATTACAATCAAAAAAGAATTCATGTTATGGGGTCTTCATTCTTCTATCTTCTTTTCTTCTTTTATTCATGTTTTGCTTTCCTTCTTTCTTTTCTTCTTTCTCTTTTCTATTCTTCTTTTAGTTGGTTGGAATGTGGATGCTCCAAAGGCTTCACATGGTACATAAAACATAATCTTATGACCAATGTTCATTCTAATCCCCCATAACATTCATTCTAAATTTTAATTACAAAATTACATGAGAAAGAGAAAGTAAATCTAACTAAAACCAAAACAGAGATTTGGCTAAACAAAACATATAATCCCAAGCATGTATATGAATAAATTGGACTTAGCACCCCACACATGGGTAACCAAGTACACCTAGCCTATTTTGGATTATGCTTAGGAGTATAAGCAACCTACACAACAAAAGTATTAATATATTTTTACAGCCCCTGAAGCATAATCTTTTGCAGAAGACAATGATTAGACTAAGATCGTTATATCATCCAGTCTACGCACATACACCCTAACATCCAGACTAATCACAAAATAAAATCAAGCATCAAACCATGCACTGTCCTAAAATAGAACTAGAAATGGTGACTTAGCCTAATGTGTGTGCCACTTAAGGCTTGTATGGTATGTCTTAACTAGGCTTTAAGGTTGAAGTTTCCTAAATGTGAAAGGGTTCAACTTAGCGGGATGGTTTCATTTAAGTGATTTAGTTGATTTTTTAGTTTTATTTGATGTTTTGATTTGGTTTGAATGAACCTACATTTAATTACTAAGTGTTGTAAAGAAAAAAGAAGATAAGAGAACTTCTCTTTCATCCCTACCTTAAGTAATTTCTAAGGAAGGTTCATTAGTGAATTTTTCTTTAATGAATGTTTTATTATGTGTTTTAATTAATCTAATTTTAGATTTGCTCTAAATAAACCCATCCAAATAAGAAAGGCATTTTAAGATTTATTGAGGTGAATTACTATCACAAAACACACAATTATTTATTTCTTTCCAACATGTGTATCATGAACATGAACAAATCCTAAGCATATCTATACATGCAATGCAAATATTTAGCACACCTTAATGATGAATGCTAAGAGATGTTGTTTAGAAAAATTTGGATGTTTTCATGATGCATGATTTTCTTAAGTAGAAAAGAAGGACTCTTTTATCCATTAATTAAATGCATATTTACATGTATGAAAGACGTAAGTGACGCCATTATTTTTTATGCCAGGGATATAAAGTACAAGACCTACTTAGGGCTACTGAAAGCCTCGCAACCCCGAGATGTCCAAACTAATATACCACTTTTCTTAAATACATGTGCATGTACAAAAAGAAAGCAAATGGATGAAGAATCATACAAAAAGTTTATGTTTATTTATTTAATTTTGGTTGTTTAATTTACATGTGCAATGTGAGGGTCCTTCTTAATTCATGACATGGGAGTGCATAGAAATGAATTGAAGCAAGTGTTATGTTCTTTTCAAATGAACTATACACTTTGCAAATCCTATACAAACCCATGTTAAGAAAAGTAAAAGGAAGTCACATAAAGTACATTTTAAACTATACTCACATGCAAGCTTATAAATACATATAAGTAGCATACATTTATTTATAGTCTTTGATTTACAAGTTTTTGAAAATATTTTTTGATTTAATAGTGATAATAGCCATTCATATTCTTACTTTATCCAAAACATGCAATTTGACATAAAGGAAATATTTCATTTTAATTTGATTTTTCAAAAGGTATGAATGCATGAGTTCACATGGAAACAACATTTAGCATGCTTGGAAAGAAATAAAGTGTTGTAAGCATGTAACTTCATTCACCCTAATTAATTCTTAAAGACAATCCTATGAAATAAGATTATTTAACGTAAATCAACATTTCTTAAAGAGATTTTTAGTTTTGTTTTGAGTTTGATTTAGGAGATGAAAAGGTGCTTGCTAATCCTAACCCATTTCCTCATTTATGTATTATTTTAGTTTAATTTTTAGAACCATTAAGTTGATTTTATGTTTGGTTTAGTTTAAATTAAGTCCATTAATTACCCCTTACCTACACCTCCTTAACATAATTATTCAAATAATTGTGAGCAACATATGATATGCAACCACATGTAATTTAAATCAGCAATTCTCCTAAGAAAGAAAGGGGCCTAATGCAATTGGCTCACAATCATTGATTAATTAAGCTAAAGGGTTTAATTAAGTACTTTCATAACCTTCCCACACATGTGAGTTGGAAATGATTTCCTCAAATTTACATTATGCTCTTGAACACCTAAGGATCTACCCAGCAAAGGATTGATTAAGTTCATATTGATTTTGAGAATTTGATTAAGCTAATTTAGAAGATTATTAGTGGATTAATCCTTAATTAGGTTTAGATTAAGGAAGGAAGCGGGTTTAGGGAATAACTTAGGGAAAATACCCTAAACCCATTCCATAAACCTCCTCTTCACTTAAACAATATTTGATTATCTTAATTAAGTGATTAAACTACTGTTCACATGCTTAATTACCCTTAATTATATTAAGAGAAGAAAATTAGGGGAGGCCGAAGTCATCCCTCTAAATATGTCTAAGAAGTTTAGAATTAATTAATGAAATGATTAGAGAATAATTAGGGTTATTAAACTTTTAATTAAACCCTAATTAAGGTAATCCATTATTCAAAATCAATTAGAAATAATTTTATTGGATTCCCCTCTGAATTATCATTAAAATGATCCATCATTTATATTTTTTTGATTTTTCTATATTTAATTATGTATTTTTGAAGTTTTAAGTGATTAAAGGAATTAAATATACTAATTATATAACTAATCTCGTCGGCACCATGTGGACCAATATCGCGGCGCGTGCTTTCCACGTGGTGTGGAGAGATTGGTTATTTAAGTTGTCACATCCTAGGTCACGTTAGTTGGCGACGCTATGCATTTTCTCATTGGACCGTCCGATCAAAGATCAGACGATGAGGATTAAACACACAGTTTCAAAGGATAAAATCAATGGATCTAACATGTTTTAATTAGGATCGTCCATCTAAAACACGTGGGATGGATGGTCCATGATTCATCTCTACCCTCGCCTATGGGAGACGGGGGCCGTCCATTCTCCATGGCTTGATCCAAGCTCACTTGAGCTAGAATTAGACTAGGATTCAACCCACACCATCAAGAGGTGTGGTGAAGAACATCCAATGTTCAAATTTGATTGGGATGATAATTCCCTTCACAAATGACCAAAGAAATTTCTCCCTAAGCTTGATTTTAAAGCATACCTTGTCGGAGGCTATCACCAATGCTTCCAAATATTGAGGGAGCTTCGTCTAGTGGAGACGAAGCCCTGTTGAAGGTTTGAAGGCTTGAGGTGAAGTGGATCTTCCTATTGACCAAAGCTTGCTTCAATGGCTTGCGGCTTTGGTCTAGCTCCCCCTTCCCGTGGCTTGGTTGCTTGAAAAATACCTTGGGTGAGCTTGACTTGCCTCCCTGATGGTGCTTGCAAGAGCAATTGGACTTTGGTGAAGTGTTGAGCAAAGTGGAACTCTCACTCACCTCCCCTATTTTTGGCTTAGGCAAAATTGAGAATGGGAATTTCAATTGAGCCTAGGAATGCTTGGGAGAGCTTGGGGGAGCTTCCTCTAGGTTCTTAGGGTTCAATCGAGTGTAAGTGATCTCAAATGAATTGAATTGAGGGGGAGTATATCTCTGCCTACTTGGATCAAACAACCGTGAGCTTACATGTCATTTTGACCAAATTGATCTCATGGAGTGGGTTGCTTAGGTTGTTAGTGGGGCCATGTGATTCAATTTGGTTGGGGAGTGTAGTAGAGGAGTTGTCCAACTATTAAATGAGAGTATGGAGTGATTCCATGTGCTCATTTTCCATTAGGTGATCAATTTTGGCTTCAGGTTGGGTTTGGCTGACCCAAACCCATTAGTCATGTGCACCACTCTCCTTGATGTCCAAATGGACCACTAAGAGGATGCCAAGTGTTCTTGAGTTGGAATATGATCAAATTTCAAGTGAATTTGATCATAGGTTACCCTTTGACCTAGGAGTAAAATAGTTATTTAGCTTCGATTTTGATTTGGGCAGATTTTGTATGATTGAAAAATAGATTGTGCTAATTTTCAATGAAATTGGTGTTGATTTGATATCATTTGGCTCATGTTGACCCATTTAAGTCAAAATGGGTCAACTTGGGTCAAGTTGACCAATTAGTCAAATTGGGTCAATCCAAGGATTGGGTCAAGTTCATATGACCATTTGGAGTTGTTTGGTATCATTGGTTTGGTTCAATTTGATTTATATTTAGTTTTGGTTCATTTGATTTCATTTAGGCCAAATGGATCAAGTTGGGCAATTTGACCTATTTGACCCAATTGGGTTAGGTCAAGTGTTGGTTAAGGTTTGGTTGGTCATTTGAAATATTTTGCAAGCTTTGATTTTAATCAATTTTGGTTTGATTTGATTTTAACTTGATTTGACCTTTTAAAGTCAAGTTCTTCATGGTCAATTGGGCTAGTTGCGTCTAATTGGCCAATTGAGGCTTTGGTCAAGTTCAACAAGTGATTTAGAATGAATTTGACTCATTGATTGCAATCAATTTGGCTTAGATTAAGATTTGACACATTTTGACTTTTTAGGTCAACTTGGGTCAAGTAGCCAATTAGGCTAGGTTTGGCTCAAATGATGACTTGGTCATGTTCAATCATTGATCATAAACTAGTTTAGATCTAAGTTTTCAATCAATTTGGTCTATGGTGGATTTTGGCTAGTTTAAGTTTCATTTGGGTTAAGTGTTGACTTGATCAAAGGCTAAGTTTAACTTAGTTTGACCCAATTTGAGTGATTAATCATTTTATGATGATTGTTGCTCATAATGTGAGGCTTAGATGGGCTTAGTTCAATCCAATTTGAGTAGGATTAGAATTTAGCTCAAAAGGGTGGTTTCGATCACTTTGGGTCAAGTGAGCCTAAGTGGGTCACTTGACTTGATCAAGGCTTAATTCAAGTTTGGTTGAACTCACATATGGACTTATGATTTAAATATAAATTCATTTGCAAGTTATTTGGAGTCAAATGGGTTTTGATTCATTTGGCAATTTCAAGTTCAATAGATGAGCATGAGTTTGATTTGGGTTAGTTTTGAATTTAGTTTTGGTTTGATGATTGAAGTTTGTGTTTATATTTGGATTCATGATTAAAGGATTGATTAAATCATGAAGAAAATCCAAGGGTTTGGATTGATTTGAGTTTGATTTGGCTAAGTTCAAGAATTTTACTTGAAAGGGTATAGGTTGGTTTTAGGTTAGATTTGGGTTTGAGTTTTGAATTTGGTTTTGGTTAGTTGATTTTATATTTCACTTATATTTGTGAATATAAATGAAAATATAAATGGGTTATGAGAAAATCATTTTGAGTTTGAGGTGATTTGAATTTGAGCTAAGTCTATAAGATGAAATCAAAGAGGCTTAAGAAAGATTTTGGATTTGGACTTGAGTTTTGGATTTGGTTTTGGTTACTTGAATTTATATTTGTGAATATAAATGGGTTATGATAAAATCTTTTGAATTTGAAGTGATTTGAATTTGAAGTGATTTGAATTTGATTTAAGCTAAGTCCATAAGATGAAATCAAAGGGGCTCGGAAAAGATTTTGGATTTGGAATTCAATCATGGATTTCAATCATTTGGAATTGATTCATGATTTGAGAAAATCCACTGGGTTAGAATTGGTTTAAGATTTGATGGAATTGATTTGAGCTAAGTCCATAGGATGACATCAAAATGGCTTAGAAAGGTTTTGGATTTGAATTTGATTTGAATTTGAAGTTGATTTGAGTTTGAAGTTGATTTGAATTTGAAGTTGATTTGAATTTGAAGTTGGTTTGGATTTGAAGTTGGAATTGAAAGAAAGAAATAAGGATTTGGTTCAAGCTATATGGTAAGCAAGTTTTCCTAACACCCCTAAGGCATAACCTATTCCTATGGCTAACTCTTCTAAGTCTCTAGGGTTAGGTTAAGTGTTCACCTAATCACTAGAGGTGTCTTAAGACTAAGGAACTCTTAATCTAAGAGGTGTCCTATGTCTAAGATGAAGAAGTTGAAACCTCACTCCAAAAGTGAGGTCAACACATATAGATGTATGAAAAACTACAAGGATAGGAAAACCCATTCAAAGTTATATTTGATTTATTTGATTATGATTCTTATTTATTGGTCACATCATACATACATATATATAAGAGTTTTAAGTGAGTACGGTGCCATTGTTCTACACCAGGGGCGTAGGGTACAAGACCTACTTAGGGCTACTTAAAGCCTCAGCAATGGTGTCCAAAATATACCACTTTTCTCAGATACATGTGAATGTATAAAAAGAACCAAAATAACGAAAAGTCATATTCAATTTGGTTATATGATTTACATATGTGATATGAAATTCTTCCTAAGTCTTAGCATGGAGATGCATAGGAATAGATTTAGACAAATGTTGTGTTCTTTTCAAATAAACTGTACATTTGTAAATCCTATATGAATCCATGTAAGATAATGAAAGAGAATTTCATATTTCATATCTTATATTATCAACACATGCAAACTTATAGATACTTGTACTTAACATCACTTCATTTATAATAATTTATTTATAGGATTTTAAAAAATAATATTTGATTTAATAGTGATAATAGCCACACCTATTTAATTTGAATTAACACATACAATTAGACATAAAAGAAATCATTTTTATTTAGTTAATTTTAAAACAAATAAATGCATTATTACAAATGACAAGCAACATTTAACATGTTTGGAAAGAAATACAGGAACATAAGCATATGATCTCATTCATTCCAATTAATTCCTAAGGACAATCATACTAATTAAGGATACTCAATATAAACCAAACTTTTTAAATGACATTTTCAGTTTTGAGTTTGATTTGATTTAGGAGATGTGAAAAGAGGTTTGTTGATCTTAATTCCATTCCCATGTGTGTGAGTTAATTTGATTTAATGAAAAGAAATTAGGTTGATTTTATGGATTGATTAAGTTAAGCATGGATTAAACCAATTAATTAACCCTTGCCTATGTCACCTTAAGGTAATTAATTAAATAATTATGATCTAATATGATATGCAACCATATAAAAAAGTAAATAGCAATGCTCCAATGAAGTGAAAGTGGTCTAATCCAATTAGCTCATAATTATTAATTAATTAAGCTTAAGGAGCTCACTTAAGTACTCTTATGATTTTCTCACACATATGAGCTAATCATAATTTGATTAGCTCTCTCTTTAGGTTATTGAACACCCAAAGAGCTACCCAAGAGTTAATTTAGAGAAATAGATTCAATGGAATTAATTAAGTTCAATAATTAACCAATTAAACTTTAATTAACCTTAACCAATCAAAATGAGATGGGCTTAGAAAAAGAAACAAAGAAGGGAGCCTAAGTCTCAATCCCTAAATCCTTTTAATTAGTTGATTAAAGTTCAGGTATGATTTGGATTTTTTATCAATCTTATTAATTAATTAATTAAAAGGGTGTTAATTAATTATTTATTTAAGAGGGATTAGAGAAGATTTAAAGACAAAATTGGAAGAGCGAGTCCCAATCCATTTCCCTAGACTTCATCATCATTAATAGAGGTTAATAAGCTTAATTGATTGATTAATTTATTATTCATTTATTTAATTATCTCTAATTATATTAAGAGAGTGATTAAGGCTTAATCCATTGATTTTCCTAATTAAGAAAATAATAAAATCCTAGAAAAATAAGGGAGGTAGAGGTCATCCCTCTAAACATACACAAAAAATTTAGGATTAATTGGATGGTTAATTAGAGAGTAATTATGCCACATTTCTAATTAAACCATAATTAGCCAAATCTACTCTTCAAAATCAATTAATAATAATTTTCTAGATTCTACTCTGAAACATCTTTAAAATGAGCCTAAGTTTATTTTCTAGAATTACTTATGAATTTAGGAAGTTTTAGGATTAAAAACTAATTAATTAACCATATTAAAGCCTTAATCCCATCGGTCCACGTGGTGGCTTACGCGACATGCTTTCCACATGGTGTGATGGGATTTGCTATTTAAGTTATCACATCCGAGTGCTAACTTGGATGGTGGTGCACGTGGTAACTCCGTGGACTATCCAATCAAAGATCAAACAACCGTGATAAACTCATAATTTTGAGGGACTAATCAGAGGCTCTAAGCATGATCTGATCAGGATCGTCCATCCTGATCATGTGGGATGAATGGTCCATGATCTATCTCCTAAGCATTGAACCATGGCTACCCATTGGTCGTCACTCGATCCAAGCTCATCCGAGCTCAGATGGAGATGAAAATGATCCCACACCTTCGAGGAAGAACAACAATCAAATCCAGTGGTGGAAATAGCATGACATGAAAATTTCTTTCACAAAAGACCAAGCTATTTTCATTCAAGGATTAATTTCAATGGCATACCTCACGGAGCTTATGATCAGTGGTTCAATCTGAGGAAGTTTTGTTTGGTAGAAATGAAACTTTGTTGAGACACGAGTCTTGATTTGGTGTAGTTTCTCAGAAGACCAAAACACTAGGAGTAGGTGGTCGTGCTTGATCGAATTCTACCCTTTGCCTATTAAGAAGCTTAGGAAAGGATTCATTCTCGCTTGTTTAGCTCCAAGGAAGGTGTGTCCAAAGCTAATTGCACTTTGGTGAAGATTTGAGCAAATAAGGATCGATGGTGGCCTCCCCTGATTTCAATTTTATGTAAAATTGAGAATGGGGGTTTTGGGGAGCTTGAGAAGGCTTAGAAATCGCTTCAGAACTCTCTCTTGGTTGCTGGTCTGAATCAAGTGAGTGTGAGTGTGAGTTTGAGTGAGAATGAGGGGTTGGGTGGGGTGGTATACCCCTTTGGATCAATGGCCATTTGGATTTTTCTTGATCAATTGGCCAAATCAGAGGCTGAGGTTGGTGGAGGTCCTTGGGTGCATGGTTTGGAAAGCTCCAATGGGGATGGGGAGGTGATTTCACCTCCCCATGGATCATAAAATTGCCTGGGTTAGGTCATGGTCCAAGGTGCCTAAGTGGACCTATGGTTGGGTGCCAAGTGGCTAGGGGAGAAATTGACCCAATGAGCATGTGTCTTATCTCATGGGATGCCATAAACCCAAGGAAAAATGGTCATTTGGCTATGGATTTGATTTGGGCAGATTTGGGATGGGTTAAAACTGGGTTAGCCTAAATTTTAATGGAGTTTGTTTGGTTTGATTTGACTTGATTTTACCTATTTAGGTCAAATTGGGTTAGGTTGGGAAAAGTTGATCAAGTCAAATTGGATAAAACCAAGAGTTGGGTCAAGTTTACATGACCAATTAGAGTGTATTGGTGTCATTGGTTTGATTCAATTTGCTTTGGATTTGATTATGGCTCATTTGGGTATATATAGATCAAGTTGACCAATTTGACTAAATTGGGTTACGTTAGGTGTTGGATCAAGTTCAATTGCCTAATTGAAAATGATTGTAGGCTTTGGTTTGGTTTAATTTGAAATTAATTTAAATTTTGGCTAATTTGACCCTTTGGGTCAATTTAGGCTAAGTTTGGTCAAGTTGACCAATTGGTCAACTTAGGCTCAATCATGGCTTTGGTCAAGTTCAATAAGCAATTTGGGGTGAACTTGAACCATTGGTTACAATCAATTTGAGTTGGATTGTGATTTGACCTATTTTGAATTTTTAGGCCAATTTGGGTAAACTTTGGTCAAATGGCTAATTGGACTTGGTTTGGCTCAATTGAGGGTTTGGTCATGTTCAATCATTGATTATGAATGGGTTTGAATCAATGGCTTTATTCAATTTGGCATATAGTGCATTTTGGCTAGTTTGGATTTATTTGGGCTAAGTGTTGATTTGGTCAAATGACTAGTTGACTTGGTTTGACCCAATTCAAGATAATTGATTAACTTAGGATGATTGTTGATCATGGTATAGGGTTTGGATGGGCTTAGTTTAATCTATTTGGTTTGAATTAGAACTTAGCTCAAAAGGATCTTTGAGGTCACTTTGGGGCAAGTGGACCTAAATGGGTTAATTGGCTTGATCATGGCTTGATTCAAGGTTACTTATATTCATAAAGGGTTTTGAGATGAAAATATAAATCCAATTGCAAGTGACTTGGATCCATATGGATTTTGGTTCATATGATAATTTCAATTCAAAAAAGGGCTAACTTGGATTTGATTTGGGTTAGCTTAGATTTGGTTTGATAATTATAGTTTGTGTTTATATTTGGGATAATGATTTACGAAATGATTAAATCATGAAGAGATCCATGTGTTTTGGAATTAGTTTGGATAGGATTTGACCAAGTTCAAGGACTTGGCTTAAAAGGGTATAAATTGGATTTTGGTTTGATTTTGGATTTAGTTTTGGCTATTTGAATTTATATTTCATTTATATTTGTGAATATAAATGAAGATATAAATGGGTTATGAGAAAATCACTTGAGTTTGGAATGATTTGGATTTGGTTAACACTAAGTCCATAAGATAAAATCAAAGGGCTTAAGAAAGATTTTAGAATTTGAATTCAATCATGGGTTTCAATCATTTGATTTTAAATTAATTTATAATTTGTATTTGGAATTTGAATTTGAATTTGAGGTTTGGTTTAAAAGAAGGAAGCAAAGATTTGATTTAGGCTATAGGGTAGGAAAGTCCTCCTAAACCCCTAAGGCATAACCTATTCCTATGGCTAACTCTTTTAAGTCTCTAGGGTTAGGTTAAGTGTTCACCTAATCACTAGAAGTGTCTTAAGACTAAGGAGCTCTTAGAGTCTATAAAAGTCCTAAATCTATGATAATGAAGTTGAGAGCTCACTCCAAATGTGAGATTAATATCATCTATCTCTAATGGCAACACTATGGAGCCTAAGGCCCTCTCGCCTTGTTCATTGAATCCTCTCAACATCATCCTCTCCTTTTGGAGTTTTGAGATGTCGATCCTCAAGTAGGCAAGGGTTCTTAAACTCATAATATTGATTGATGCACCCTGGTCAACTAGAACTCTTGATAACCTCTTCTGCCAATGTCCACTCTAATGTAAAGAGGGCAGTTATGCTTGGTCGATCGTAGAAGCAAGTCTTCATCACCGAATGTAACTCCTAAGATGTCATTTGAGCTGTGTGCCTCCTCTTCAGTAGCAGTATGCTGAGCTAAGCATATCTTTAGATCAAGGAGAGCCTTGACTAGAGATTCTCTCATCTCTTTGGATAAAATAAGGGCGTCGTATATTCTTAATTTAGCTAGAAACATTTTAAGATGTGCTAGGATATTATAATCAACTCTGACTTAGTCCTCCATAAGCTTGGGTGGAGCATCTTGTGGAGGGGTAATCTGCTCACTAGAACCAATGACTTATTTACCCTAATCTTGAGATTTTACCCTAGGAGGTAGAACTTTGTCACTATGTAGGTTGACTTCAATGACCTCTTGAAATGATGAACTTGTGAAAAGTTCTACCTTCTCATCAGGTATACCTACAGCTTCTCCTATAGGATCCTCAGAGTTAGTTGACTCCAAGTCAATCTCAAAGGTGAACCTAATTGATTCAAAAAAAGAAAGTCTGATTTTGAATCAAAAGAGAGTGGATCGGAATGATTAGAGCTATCATTATTATTTTCTAGACTTGGAGAGTTTTCAAGATGAATAAAATCTAGAGTATGAGAAGTGGACAAGATGTAAGCGAAAGCTTTCTTCATTGATTTCTTTTTAAGTGGAGGTACATGATAGAAATCTAACAAAGTAAGTGGGGTAACAGATTTAATGCCCTCCTTGTCCACTTGATACAACGCCTACTATAAAAGAGGAGCTAGTGGAGGAAGAAGTAGTAGCTGCAACTGTGAATGGAGTGTCGAACTTCGGAATGGTTCGCCTTGAACTATTCCGCAAGCAAGGTGGAATGATCTTCGCTAGTCACCTTCTTTAAGTTATCTTTTGCAACTTACAAACCTTCCTTGGTATTGGAGGTTTGAGCTGCCTTAAAAACCTGTAAAAAAAGTTTCTTAATTTTAGAAACTATTTTTTTAGAGGTTCGGGATAAGGCAATATCTCAACCTTCTTTTATCTTGAAAAGATCGTAGGTTTCCCCAAGAATTACCCTAATATAACTGGAAGGTTGTTCTAATAAGTATTCCTTAGGGATAACTATGGTGCCTGACTTATAGTTATGCTCAAGCCACTCCTTAAAAGTAATACAACCCTCTAAGACATGACTAACCATGTGGTGGTAGGGGCAATAGTTAAGATCATTACTCTTGCCCACTTCCTCCTCTTGCTCAGTGAAAGTCAAATTTCTTTAAGAGATTCTTAAAAAATTTTCTAACTACCTCCCTCTTGAGTGAATATGACTCATTCAATCTATCAGTAAGATTACGTGGGTAATAGCTACCTTGTGGGGGATAGGAATACCACTATTGGTAGGTTGCTAATGTGGCGGGAATGGCCGTTGTGGCAGCTATGGCGGTTAAGATGATGGCCAAAGTGGAGGTGGGGAGGTGGAAAAGGGGGCCGCTGAGCTCGGGGTCTCTCATTGGACTCTAGCTAGATGTTTCCCTCTATCCACTAACCCAACTGTCCCTAGATTCTTCTCGAACACCTTCTGCGGCTTGGGCTGAGATGATTGGTTAGGAAAGGGCAACTGTTTGGCTTCTTCTTGCAACCACCTTGTTGATTAGATTCTCAAATGTCTAGATGGTAAGGCCCTTAAGCATGAAGGCAACCAGGCCATGAATATTCTTGAGGGGAATCTTAATGGCATGTTGTTCAGTTGGGGCTCATTTCTTGCTCATGTTGCACCACTTAAGAATATAATCAACAAGCGACTCATTAGGAACTTGTGTCACTACAATAAGGTCACCTACAGCCACCCTTTGATGAGCTCTAGCTCAACAAAACTCTCTACCAAACCATTGGGCAGTTCGGCATACCAATCAAATGCAACCTCTGCTAGGCTGTTGACAAAAAGTTTGAACAAAAGCACATCACTACCATCAGCATTGCAATAGTCAGCTCTGAAATGTGCAATATGCTGACATGGGTTCCCACTGCCATCAAAGATTTTGAAGGAGGGTGACACAAAACTCTTGGGGTATTGAAGTACATCAAATTCTTCCTAGTATGGTCTATCCTTTGGAATAGATGAGCTCCTCATACCTTGCGCCATCGCTTCCCTCACTTGCTGCTCTACCATATTTTTAATATCCTTCTCATGCATGGAGGTGCCATCTGTAGCCTTCCTATGCAAGCTACTAGGGTCATCCTCTATAGGAGTGCACCTAAGATGCTCTAAGGTATGTACCAACTCTGGATGGTCAACTATCGTGGGAGAAGGCTGTGAAACTGAGGCTGAGTTCTGCAATGCTAATAACACTGCCATTAACTCCTCAATTTTATTCCCCATCTTGTCAATGTGATCATCTCTCTGTCTGAGCTGGTGGAGGAGGTGCTGAGTCGAGTGAGAAGTGTCACCTTCCTCAAGCATAATACCTTCATGCCTAAGTTCATCCCACTGTAAGGATCCCCAGGTATCAATCATGTGGACTTCAGCTGTGTCATCGAACATGTCATCCTAATCAGGATCGAATCTAACTCTATCCTCCTTCTAATCTGAGTGGTCTCTCCCAAAAATCTATCTTTTCTCAATAAAGTAGTCTGTAGTATGTCATCTAGTGATCGATCTACTATGTTTGGATTAATTTATACCCGATTGCTCAGGAGTGTGCTCCTTGCCTCTATGCACACTACCATCGAGACTTCCTCATCGGGAGGATCAACTATCATGGGGACTATATCTATGTCTCCACTCCCTTTTCCACCTCTATCTATGATGGCGGTGATGCAACAAAGATGCTCTTGGGTTGCCTCCTTCCTGACCACAGTTGAGGTAGAGGGTCAAGCAAGGGATCTCACCTCAACATGTGGAATGGATGGAGCAGGATCCTTAGGTCATAGCCGAATCATCAGTGGGGATGGTCTCTCCCCAGATGGAGGCTTTTGAATCTTGGTGGGAGTGGTAGATACTATAAGCTGAATGGGTGATGGTGGATGACAAAAGCGTGTGATGGCAACAACGCCTCTAGATCTCCTCCTGGCATCTATGCCAGAAGAACAATGTTGTGTGTGAATGATCGCACGACAAGGTGATCAAGAAAATCCATCGATTGGAGGCATCGACTTCACCTCGTCACTCTCTCTCACGCACAATACTTGAGCCTCCATGGCTCTCTCTCTCTCTCTCTCTCTCTCTCTCTCTCTCTCTCTCTAGGATCCTACTCCTAGGGATCATGGATTGTAAGTCAAATAAGGTACCAAACTCTGAGCATCCGTAAGCTCTGTCGACCTAGCATAGAATAGTCTTAAGTCCAGCATAGGACCTCCTATGCTCCCTAGCTGGTGTTTCATAGTATGTTGGTGGTGGAGGGGATGCAATCCTCCTATAATCTTCCTCTCCATCTGAGGGTGAGATGGGTTGGAACCTACTACCACTTAGAAGTGGAGAGGTCTCACGGGGAGAACCCTCTTCAGCTACATGGGAAGCAGTCTCAAGCTCTTTGGCTGCTCGCTCACAATCCCGCTTAATCTTTCAATTTTTATTATGGCATTGAGTGAGGGTGAGCAAAGCAGAGCGGGAGCTAGAACCTACCTCGAAGGTGGGGGAGACTATCTCAGAGGCTAAGACAGCCTTCCCTTTTAGGGTAACCAAAGAGGAGGTAACAACTCTCATTGGAGCTACAGGGCAACAATGGGTAGTCTGAAATTGACAGGCAGGAACCACTGCCTTCCTCTTCAATGAGAGAAACTCAGAATAAGATGGGATATCTAAGAGGATGAGTGGTGTCTATCCTGTCACCTCCTCCCTACAAAAAGTTATGAGGGTTGTCCCCTCACAAGTAATCCAGACCCCCTCAAAGCCATGACCAAAGAAATCGTGTGCGGTCGTGGTGAGATTGGCTGATCAAGGCCAAATCTACACTAGAGGAAAAAGAAAATGAACTTGCTAGAGCCATGAAACTTGGACCGGGGATTGCTAAAATCACTTTGCATTTGTTAAAACATAATTGAGTCAGACACTTGTCTTGATGTTTGCCTTCAATCATTAACTTCTATGCTTAATTTAGAATTTGAACCCACACTTAACAAATTTAGGTATGCTAAGTAGGGTTCATTGAATTTTGGAGATTTTTGATATTTGGAGGAGAGAATTTTTCATATGATTTTTATTTAGAACCCATACTCAACCAATTAAAGTAGGTTGGGCAGGGTTCAAATATTTGAGAGAGACCTTTCAAGATATTTGTATTGTATGTCTTATTTGAAAATTTTTATTTCAAAAACTCTTACTTAGCAAATTTAGGTATGCTAAGAATAGATTTTGATTATATGTTTGAAAATTTTGTGAAAGTATCTTTGCATGTGATGATTGGTTATGTGTGTGATATATGTTGATTTGAAAATGGGGCTTCTTACTTAACAAATTTGATATGTTAAGTAGAGGCAAAATATGTTTTATATGTATTTTTAAATGAGACTCTCACTTAACAAATTTGGTATGTTAGGTGGGAGCCAATTGTGATTTGATTTGTGTTTGTTTGCTTTTAAAAATGAGACTCTCACTTAACAAATTTGGTATGTTAAGTGGAAGTCAAATATGATTTGATTTGAAAATGAGACTCTTACTTAACAAATTTGGTATGTTAAGTAGGAGTCAAGTATATTTATGATTTGAAAATTAGACTCTTACTTAACAAATTTAGTATGTTAAATAGGAGTCAACTGTGATTTGATTTTACATTTTAAAAAAATGAGATTCTCACTTAACAAATTTGGTATGTTAAGTGGAAGCCAAATGCGATTGATTTATTTTTGAAAAATGAGACTCTCACTTAACAAATTTGGTATGTTAAGTGGAAGCCAAATGTAATATGATTTTTGAAAACAAGACTCTTACTTAAAAAATTTGGTATGTTAAGTAGGAGTCAAGTGTGTTTTGATTTTCAAGATTTTGGAAAAGAGGAATTCTATTTGACAAATATAAGTATATTAAATAGAATCCAATTTGTTTTTATTTTCTAAAATAAAAGGGAACTCTTATTTGACAAATTTAGTTATGTCAAATAGAAGTTCAACTATGTCTTGAATTTTATTATTATCATTTTTTGGTGATTTCTTTGCTTTTGAAAAGGGGAAAACTTAACTCTAGCATATGTGAAATATGTTAAGTAGAGTTTCAATTTCATGCTATGATTTTATTTGAAAATAGAATCTTCATTCACCAAATTTGAGCATGTTGAATGAAGTTGGTCATTTTTAAAAGTGTGCTTTTGAAAAAGAGGGAAACTCCCACTCTAACATATGTGAAATATGTTAAGTGGAGTTTCATTGTCATGCTATGATTTTATTTGAAAATAAAATCTTCATTCAACAAATTTGAGCATGCTGAATGAAGGCGGTCATTTTCAAAAGTGTGCTTTTGAAAAGAGGGAAATTCTAACTCTAGCATATGTGAAATATGTTAAGTGGAGTTTCAATTTTATACTATGATTTTATTTGAAAGTAGAATATTCATTCAACAAATTTGGGTATGTTGAATGGGGATAACTATTTTCAAAAAGATGCTTTTGAAAGATGATTTTGTTTTTGATTTTGAAAAGAACTTCCATGTAACAATCATGGGGATTGTTAGATGAGGTTTGGTTATATGAGTTTTGTGTTTTTTGAAAGTTTGTTATGAATTTTGTGCAAGATCTTTTGTTAAGAGAATTTTGAAAAAGTGCTTTTGAAAAGTGGAATTTTGCAAAGAGTTTATTTTCTTAAATATAAAATGAATCTTGCCTCACCAAACTAGTGGTGAGAAGGTTTTAAGTTTTTCATCTCCTTTCATTAGTTAATTTTATATTTCACCTATTGGGAGACCCAATACGAGTTTCAAGACCTACAAGGAGTGATGTCCTAAAACCTAGAGGATGCTGGCTAGCTTTGCTTAAGAATGAAATAAGCTAAGACCCAACGAGAGGAAAGATATTCTTGGACTCATATGAAATACAAGTCCACTATCGATGCTTGGAGATAACAATTGTCTACTAGAGATAGAGAGAAGAACCTTCCCCAGTGGAGTCGCTAGAAAATTTTTGTGGTGTTTATCTTCAATTTATGTGTATGAGGGACACGTAGATCTAAGGTGTACTTATTGAAGTGATCGGTGCAACATCAAGGAATAGTACACTATCTCGAAAGATAGAAATCACTACTCTATAATATACCTAATCACTTGATAAGGACTCCTAAGGCATGTTGGATCTTCGAATATACCAGAGATTTTTCCCCTACTTTACATGGATGAATAAAGAAGGATTTATTTAAATTGGGTTCTAAAGTTTCCTATGGGAGCAAGCCTCCATAATTAATCACATCCTAAGGAAAATGAATTCCTTAGGAATACTCTCGATTAAAGTAGACAATTATTATCTCCAAAGATTTCAACGATAAGACTATCACGAAATTGGCTATGTTAGAAAATCAAATGGGATAGATAAAAAATGAGAGACTTATTATTGAAGCCAAAAGGAGATGAGTAGGGGATGCTCATGATACTAGAAAACCTAGTGAGCATTTCAATCTATCCTATGGTTGGGCTTTATATGTTTGAAATTGAAGAGAATTATATATTTGAGTTAAAATTTTATTAGAAAACTAGGACTTATAATTCCACAATACAAGGTTATGGAAATGCCTAAGAGATGAGGATTTATGCTTGTAGCCTGAAGGAGCAGCAACCTCAGATTCCAAGTCTAGGGAGCTTTAGTGAGGGCCAAAGCACATCCTAAATCTAAGTGAAGATGGATATATGGTTTACCTCTATAAGAGAGGATAAGCCACTCGACCGTTGGACTTATAACTGCCTGGAGTGGCACCCAGCTAACTCCTCCTATCCTTTAAAATCATATGGTCAAATCATATGATTTTGCAAGATGGTTAGGTTATTTTTATTTAGAAAGAGACTAAAGTCCTTAAACCCACTCCCTAAGAGACTAGAGCATGAGTAGTATAAACAATGACTTAATCTAATGCAAATCTTTTCAATTTTTATTTATTTTTGACTCTTTATTTTGACAAAGGCTATACGATTTTTATATGTCTAAATGCATGATGAAATAAGGTTATTGGCTAAATCAGAAGGAAAGAGGTGTTTTGCACTACATAGGAGACCCTCAAAGGTTAAGTATTCCCCTATCGTGCAAAGATGGAAACTCTCTCTTAGCAAAAGTGAAATAAGATGACATGCATGATATTAAGCATAGAACATTCAGCTAGAGGTTACTAAATCTTTTAATTATCTTGATTTAATGCGTAGTTTTATGTGAGGTTATGAGTTATTTAGAAAATTTAGTTATGAGTTGTAGTTGGGGTAGAAAATTTATTTTTTCTAACTAGATCTAGGCCACATATTAAATCACCATATATGAAAAAACTATAAAAAGATATGTCATTTCTATTGCGCAATTGTAAACAAATCAAACAATTTATAATCCCAATGTTAAAGAAAATAACAGGCTGGTGCGGTCCTGTACAACCCAAAAAAAGAAATGGATAGCCAAGCTCTACCCTTATACAACCCGGTATATGAAAGAATAATTACAATTTTTACAAATGAATAAATGCTATGGGGGCTGGGGGTCTTCTTATCTTCTTTCTTCATATCTTCTCCATTTCTTCATTTTGGTTTGCTTGCTCCAAAGGCATCACGGGGACCTCCCAGTACAAAACCTTCTAGCATCTGCTCATCTTGACCCCCCATAACACTAATCCTAATTCCTAATGCAAAATTATATTAAAAAATAGGAAAAGTAATTCTAACTACAGCTGCAAAATAAGTTAGAAAAATACACCATACAACCCAAGCAATTATATGTATAATCTGGACTTAGCACCCTGTACATGGGTCACCAAGTCCACCTGTCCTAATCTAGATTATGCTTAGGGGTTAAGCAACCTACAAAAGTGAGCATTTATATTTTTTAAGCACCCCTTAAGAACAATCTCATCAGAGAAGAACATAAGGCTAATTACTAACATCTAGTCTCTAAGCATACACCCTAACATTCGTCTATAATAATACATCATAAAATCAAACATACATCAAACCATGCACTGCCATATGATAAGGCTAAAAGTGGTTACTTAACCTAAGGTGTGTGTATTAAAGCTCGTGCGGTATGCCTTGACTAGCCTTTATTATAATTTTTTAAGTAAGAATGGATTTAATTAGAAAGGCTAGTTTCACTTTAAGTGGCTTAATTGATTTGTAAGTTTTACTTAATATTTTCTTTTGTTTCACTTGGTTTACATTTAACAACTAAGTGTTATAAAGAGAATAAAAGAGAGGATCACTCCCCTTTATCCGTGCCTTAAGCCACATCTAAAACAAATTAATAAAATAAATTCTCTTTAGTGAATGTCTTATTACATATTTTAAATTAATATTAAGTTAGATTTCTTTTGAATAGACTTATTCAATAAGAAAGGCATCTTAAAGTTAATTGGAGTTAATCATTATCACACAACACATATTTATTTATTTCTTCCCATCATATATAACATGCATATGATTAAGTCCTAAACATATCTATGCAGGCAACATATTTTTGGCACACTTAAATGCAAGATGCATATGATAAGCAAGTACTTGCCATTGTTTGACCAGGAGAATGAGGTAGGAACCTTCTTGGGGATACTTAAAGCTGTGCATCCCCGGGTGTCCAGACTAGCTATACCAGCTATTCTTAAATACATGTGGATGTAAAAACAACTATAAGAATTGAAATCATGCAAAAATTGTATTTTTGTTTTGAATTATGCATATGAAATAAGGTGAGATTTTCATTCATTAGTCAAATGCCCACATAAGTATATAAAAGTTATAAGAAAGTACTTCGTCGTTGTTTGACTAGGAGAATGAGGTAGAAACCTCCTTAGGGCTACTTAAAGTTGTGTGTCCCCGGATGTCCAAACTAGATATATCTGCTATTCTTAAATACCCATGAGTGTACTGTTGACCTCATTTTTAGAATGAGCTCTCAACCCCTCCATCTTAGACATAGGACTTCTCTTAGACTTTAAGAGATCCTTAGTCTTAACATACATCTAGTGATTAGGTGGACACTCAACCTATCCCTAGAGACTTAGAAGAGTTAGCCATAGGAATAGATCATGCCTTAGGAGTGTTAGGAAAATTTGCCTACCCTATAGCTTGAATCACATTCCTCACTTCCTTCCTTCAAGTCAAACTCCAAATCAAATCAACATCAAACTTAAATTAATTCCAGCTTAATTGATTATCTCCAAACTCAAATCAATTCCACATGATTAAAATCCATGATTAAACAAATGATTGAAGCTCGTGATTGAAATTCCAAGTCAAAATCTTTCCTAAGTCCTTTGATTCCCTCTTATGGACTTAGCTCAAATCAAGTTCAAATCACTTCAAATTCATGAAATTTTCTCATAACCCATTTATATTCTCATTTATATTCACATATATAAATGAAATATAAATTCAAATCAATCAATCATAGCCCAAAAATCAAATCCAAATTTTAAAAATATTTCTAAGTCCTTTGATTCTCTCTTATGGACTTAGCTCAAACCAAGTTCAAATCACTTCAAAGTCATGAAATTTTCTCATAACCCATTTATATTATCATTTATATTCACCAATATAAATTAAATATAAATTCAAATATCCAAAACCAAATCCAAAAGTCAAACTCAAACTCATTCAAAATTCAACCTAAGCCTTTCAAGTCAAATTCTTGAACTTAGCCAAATCAAATTCAAATCAAGCCAAACCCTTGATTTTTCTTCATGATTCAATCAATCCTTCAATCATGAATCCAAATATAAACATAAACTTTAATCACTTGACCAAAACGTAATTCCAAAATCAAACCCAAGTCAAACTCATTTTCACCCTTTGAACCTGAAATTGTCAAATGAATCAAAACCCATTTGACTTCAAACCACTTGCAAATGGATTTATATTTCAATCATAAGTCCATATGTGAGTACAATCAAACTCAAATCAAGCTTTGACCAACCCATTTGACCTACTTAGGCTCACTTGACTCAAAGTGACCTAAAGTATCCCTTATGAGCCAAATTCCAATCCTAATCAAATTGGATTGAACTAAGCCCATCTAAGCCTCACATTGTGAGCAACAATCATCATAAGATAATCAATCACTCAAATTGGGTCAAACTAAGTCAAACTTAAGGGTTGACCAGGTCAACACTTAGCCAAAATCCACCATAGGCCAAATTTATTGAAACCATTGATCAAAACTCATTCATGACTAATGTTTGAACTTGACCAAGTTAACATTTGAGCCTAACCTATCCCAATTGACCCTTGACCTAAAAGTCAAAATGTGTCAAAACTTGATCTAAGCCAAATTGATTGAAACCAATGGGTCAAGTTCATTCCAAATCACTTGTTGAACTTTACCAAAGCCTCAATTGGCTAACTATACCCAACCTAGCCCAATTAACCTTGAACCCAACTTGACCTAAAAGGTCAAATTGAGCCAAACTCAAATATAAATCAAATTGATTAGAAACAAAGATACAAATCCATTCCATATGACCAACCAAACATAAACCAACCCATGACCTAACCCAAATAAGTCAAATGGGTCAAATTGGTCAACTTGACCCATTTGACCTAAATGAAGATAATTGAACCAAAACCAAATATAAACCAAATTCAATCAAACCAAAACCACTAAAACAATCCAAATGGTCATATGAACTTGACTCAACCCTTGGTTTGACCTAATTTGACCAATTGGTCAACTTGACCCAAGCTGACCCATTTTGACCTAAATGGGTCAACATGAGCCAAATCATATCAAACCAATTTCAAATTCATTGAAACTTGGCCTAACCTATTTTTCAATCATATTAAATATATCTAAACTAAAATCAAGGTCAAATGATCATTTTACCCCTAGGCCATAGGGTAAATTTTGGCCACATTCACATGGAACTTAGTCAAATCCTCTTAATGACCACTTGGCACCCTCTTAGTGGACCAAGTGCACACTAGTGAGTGTGGTGCACCTAACCCATTGGGTTTGGGTCATCCCAACCCAACCCAACGTAAAAATTGACCACCTCCTTCAAATTTAGCACATGAAAATCCTTCCTCCACTCAATTAAACATATGACAACTTTCCCACTACCTCCCTCTAGCCAAAACAAGCCATGTGCAAGCCCTAAATCTAACAACCCATTGCATGAGGTGTCTTGATTAAAAATGGCAAGAGAAGGCTCGATAGTCCAATTGCTCTAGGGGAGATATACTCCCCCAAATTTCACTTGAATTTCATTTTAGCACACTCGATTGAACTTAGGGAAGCCAGAGCAAGCATTTAGAACTCTCCCCAAGCTCTCTCAAGCAACTTGAACTTCTCCATTTCTCGATTTCTCAAACCAAAAATAAGGGAACTCAAGCTGAAATCCAACTTACTCACACACTTACCAGCCAATTCCTCCTTTGAGCACCCTCAAAGGATCAAATCGAACTCACTCCAAGCTTTATTGAAGTTCCTAAGGCAAGGGAGGAGTGATCTTGATCAAGATCGAGCTCAAGTGAAGGTGAAGTTGGCCTCTAGGAAGATCCATCCAATTTCAAGGCCTTAAAACTTCAACAAAGCTTCATCTCCACTAGATGAAGCTTCTCCAGGGGAATCGAGTGTGATAGCCTCCAGCGAGGTAAGCCATAAAACTGAGCTTATATTAAATGTGGTGTGGTCCTTTATGAAAGGAATTTCTACTTCATGAAAATCTAGCCATTAGATGTGATCTCCCTTGCATGGTGATGGTATGGGTTGATTTTGAGATCAATCTTAGCTCAATTGAGCTCAGATCATGCCATAGAAGATGGATGGTGGCCATCTCCTACAGAAAATCTCAAGGAAGAATCATGGGTCATCCATCCATGCATTTTGGATGGATGATCATGATTAAAACACGTACAATCCACATTTTAATCCTCTAGAATCACGGATTTAACCTCACTCGGCCGATCTTTGATCGGACGGATGGGAAGAAAGCATGTAGCGCTGCCGCTGATGTAGCGCTATGATGTGACAACTTAAATAGTGAATCTCATCACACCACATGGAAAGCGTGCGTTGCATCAGCCTCCACATGGCAACGGGATTAACTATATAATTAGGGATTTAAATTACTTAAATAATCAAGAAAACTTTAAATATTCATATCTAAGTGTAGAAAAATCAATAAAATGTTAAATAAATTGTATATGAAAGGTATTTAAATCTAGAATATTATAAAATTGATTTCAATGAATTTTAAATATTGTTATTTTCTAGATTTGAGTTTTATTGGGAATTTTATTTTGTTAATTACTCTCTAATTACCCCACTGATTAATTCCAAACTTCTTGTGTATGATTAGTGGGATGACTTCTGCCTCCCCTAATTTTCTTGGGATTTATTGATGGTTTAATTAGAATAATTGCAAGATTAATTTCTAATTATCCTCTTAATATAATTAAATTTAATTAAGTGTGTAATCATTGGATTTAATCCTTTGATTGAGTTAATTAAGGTTTATTTAAGTGAATAGGAGGCTTAGGGAATAATTTTGGGATATTTTCCTTAAGATATTCCTTAAACCCCCTCTTTCTTCCTTAATCCAAACTTAATTATGGATTAATTCACTAATTATATACCTAATTAATTTGATAAAATTCTAAAACCTTTTAGAACTTAAATAATTTATCTTGAGTAGATGCTTAGGTTTTCAATAACCTAAGTACATTAAGGAAATCAAAATC
Source organism: Cymbidium sinense (assembly GCA_021442155.1). Classification (NCBI taxonomy): domain Eukaryota; kingdom Viridiplantae; phylum Streptophyta; class Magnoliopsida; order Asparagales; family Orchidaceae; genus Cymbidium; species Cymbidium sinense. The sequence continues at coordinate 155,675,735 of CM038221.1, forward strand.
CCTCTCACATGTGTGAGAAGGGTTATGAAAGTACTTAAATTAAACTCCTTAGTTTAATTAATCATTAATCATGAGCTAATTGCATTAAGCCTTTTTCTTTCTTAGGTGCATTGCTGATTTAAATTTCTTGTGTGGTTTTATGTCATATCATTGGCTCATAATTATTTGATAAAGTATGCTAAGATGGTGTAGGTAAGGGGTAATTAACACACTTAATTCACACCTTAACCTAAATAAAATATAAAAATCACCTAATGATCCTAAGAACAAACTAAATTAACTCACATATGCGGGAAATGGGTTAGGACCAGAAAACATTCTTTCACATTTTTCAAATCAAACATAAAGCAAATTCAAAATAAAAATCACATTAAATAAATTTTGATTCACTTTGAACTTTCTTATTTCATAAGATTATCTTTAGGAATTAATTAGGGTGAATGAATTTACATTTCTTTCATCACTTTATTTCTTTCCTAGCATGCTAAATATGTATGTTATATGAAATTCAAGCATTCATACTTTTTTTAAAATCAAATTGAAAATGAAGTATTTTCTTTATGTCAAATTGCATGTTTTGGCTAAAGTAAAAAATATGAATGGTTATTATCACTACTAAATCCAAAACTATTTTCAAAACCTATATCAAACACCTAAAATTGAAAGTGTGCTACTTATAATTATTTATGAGCTTGCATTTGGATATAAATATGAAGATGTGCATAGTGTGGATTTCCTTCTCTTTTCTTTTAGCATAGTTTTGAATAGGATTTAGAAAAGTGTATAGTTCATTTGAAAAGAACACAACACTTGCCTAACCCCATTCCTATTCATTCTTATGCTATTACTTAAGAAGGACATCCACACTTGTACAAAAAATGGCATAAACAAAACAAACAAACAAATACAAACTTTTTGGAGTTTTCTTTTTCCATTCATTTCTTTTGTACATGTATTTGTATTTAAGGAAAGTGGTATATTAGTTCAGACATCCTGATTATTTTTAAGGTAAGTAGGTCTTGTACCTTACACCCCTGGTACTCACTTATGCCTTTCATACATACACATGTGCATGTGAATAATAGATAAAAGAAACCCATAATTTCTACTTAATGAAAATCATGCATCATAAAGCATCCAAAATTTCTTAAGTAACTTTCTTAGCATTTATCATAAAGTGTGCTAAACATTTCTATTTGTATATAGATATGCTTAGGATGCATCCATATGCATGTTATACATGTTGGGAAAGAAATGAAGTAATGTGTGTTTTGTGATATTAATTCACTTTACTTAATCTTAAAATATCTTTCTTTTTGAATATGTTTGTTTAGGGAAAATCTAAACTTATAATTAATTAAAACACATAATAAAATATTCACTAAATAAAATCAAACATGAATATGCTTTATAAATTACTTTGGATGGGGAAGGAAAGAGAAGCTCTCTTCTCTTTTCCCTCTCTTTACAACTTAGTAATTAAGTAGGTTCATTTAAACCAAACAAAAATCAACAAATAAAATTAACCAAAAATTAACTAAATAACTTAAATGAAACTACCCTCTAAGTTGAACATTTTAATATTTAAAAATCTAAACTTTAAAGCTTAGCTAATACCACACAAATCTTAAATAGCACACACACTATGTTAAGTCACCACTTCTAGCTTTAAGTTAGGGCGGTGCATCGATTGATGTTTTCTTTTATTTTGTGATGTATTATTTCTAGTTTGGATGTTAGGGTGAATGTGTGTAGAATGAATGGTAGGATAATTTAGTTTAATCATTATTTTTTACTGGGGATTGTGCTTAAGGGGCATTGTAATAAAAATATATTTGCTTTTGTGTTATGTGCTTATACCCCTAAGCATAATCCAATATTCCAAGTAGACTTAGTTACCCATGTGTGGGGTGCTAATTTCAATATACATGCTTGGGATTTGTATGGTTTGTTTAGCTAATCTCTATTTTGGAGGTGTTAATTAGATTTACTTTTTTTTTCATGTAATTTTACAATTAGGATTTTGGAATGATTGTTATGGAGAATTAGGATGAGCATTGGTCATAAGATCTCATCTTATGTACCATGTAAACCCTTTGGAGCATCCACATTCTAACCATTAAAAAAAGGAACTAAAGAAGAAAAGAAGAAGAATGAAGAAAAGAAGAATGAGGAAATGAAGAATGAAGACCCCAATAACATGAATTTTCTTGCTTAATTATAATTAATTCATTTGTAATCCGGGTTGTATAAGGGTAGAGCTCGGCTACCCAATTTATTTTCGAATTTGTGCAGTGGAGCCCGACCATAAATGGCCTTTTATTCATTTTCTTTAGCTTTATAAAATGTTTGATGTTTTTTTATCTTGTGCATTAAGATGACATCATTTTCCTAGTTTCTTCCTTGCTTGATGTATGACTTCGATGACGATTAAGCTCTTAAGAAAAAATAAATCTTCTACCAAATTAAATAACTAAAAATTAAAAATAAAAACTCATAACCTCACCTAAAGCTTAGGCTAAAAAATCAAGATGAAAGAATTAGTAACCCCTTAGCTGGATATGTACTTTCTTTTCTAATATCATGCATAAAAGCATATTATTTCACTCTTGAATTGGAGGGCTTTTGCCAGAGAACTTGGCTTGACCTATGAGAGCCATGGTGGAAACACACCTCCTTATCTTGTTGATTTTGGCCCATAATCTTATTTCTCATATATTAGGCATATGAATCCTATAAGCTTGAGTCAAATGATTGACCAAAAATAAAAATAAAATATAATATGATTTGCATTAGATTTAAGTCATTTCAAGCATGCCCTTACATGATCTAGTCTCTTAGTGAGTATGTTTAAAGACTTAGTCTCTTTCTAAATAAATAACAGCCTTACTATCTTGCATAAATATTAGACTTGCCTACATGAATTTAAAACTGTAGGAGGAGTTAGTTGGCAGCCACCCTCAGGCGGTTGTAAGTCCAACAGTTGGGTGGTTTATCCTCTTTTGTAGAGGTAAACCAAATACCCATTTTCTCCTTAGATTTAGGTTATGCTTTTGGACTTCACCAAAGCCCCCTAGATTTAGGTTCTAAGGTTGTTTCTCCCTTTTACGGGCCATAAGTATAAGTCCTCACCTCTTAGAAATTTCTATAGCCTTGTACCATAGAATTATAAGCCCTAGCATTCTAATGAAATTTCAACTCAAACACATTAATTCAATTTTAAAATGTAAAGCCCAATCATAGGGTAGTTTGGGATGCTTACTAGACTTCCTAGTATTTTAAGCATCCCCTACTTTTTTTTCATTTGGCTTCGATAAGAACTCCTTCCTTTTGATCGATCCACTTGAATTTCTAAAAAATAAACCAATTGATTGATAGTCCTACCTTTTGAAATCTTTGGAGACATCGATCATTTACTTAATCGAGAGTATTCCTAAGGAATCTCATTCCTTGGGATGTAATTAACTATGAGGGCTTGCCTCTATAAAGAACTTAACGAACTTGATTTAAAATAAACTCTGCTTTACTTTTCTATATAAAGTAAGGGAAGAATCTCTGGTACACATGCAGACCCATTATCCTCAGGAGTCTTTATTCAGGTGATTAGGGCCATTGTAGGGTGGTGACTTCTATCTTTCGAGATAGTATACCTCTTCTCAATGTTGTACCCGATCACCCTAATAAGAATATCTGTGAATCTACGTGATGTCCAAATGCAAAGAGTATATTTCTATCTTCATCTTTATCCATATAGATTGAAGATGGAAGTGTACACTTAGAAAAATGAACATATGTAAATTTTTCACCACATGTACAAATAACTATAAGAATGGAAATCATACAAGAATTTATTTTGATTTATTTATACATGTGAGCTAAAATTCTATCTAAATTTTAACATGGATTTATATAAGAATAAACCCAAACAAGTGTTGTGTCCTTTTCAAATGAACTATACACTTGTTAATATTCATATCCTTATGTAAATTCATGACGGTTGAGGAAAAGAGAACTTCATATCACATGTTCTAAGTTGTAAGCACATACAAGCTTATAAATACTTATAATTATCATTACTTCATGTGTTATAGTTGATTTATATACTTTTAAAATAATTTTCTATTTGATAGTGATAATAGCCACACATATTTTAAATTATGTCAACACATGCAAATTTGACATAAAGGAAACCATTTATTTTAATTGATTTTTGAAAGAAATGAATGCATGACTACAAGTGGCATACAACATTTTAATATGATTAGAAAGAAATAAAAAAAAGACAAGCATGTAATTTCATTCAATCCAACTAATTTCTAAGGACAATCACATTAAATAAGCTTATTTAAAATAAACCAAAGTTTCTTAAAGTCATTTTTGATTTTATGTTTAACTTGATTTAAGAGAGATGTGAGAAAGAGGTTCTAATCATAATCCCATTCCCCATATATGTGGACTAATTTGATTTAATAAGAAGAAATTAAATGATTTTTATGGATTAAATAAGTTAAACATGGATTAAATCTATTAATTAACCCTTACATATATTACCTTAAGATAATTGATTAAATAATTATGAGTTAATATAATATGCAAATGAATTGAAAAGTAAATAGCAATGCTCCTATGAAATGAAAAGGCCTAATGCAATTAGCTCATAATCATTTAATAATTAAGCTTAAGGAACCATTTTAATTATTTTCAAGATTTTCTCACACATATGAGCTAATCATAATTTTATTATGCTCTTTAGATTCTTAAACACCCAAAGCTCTACCCAAGATGGATTAAGGAAAAATCAGATTTAATTAGATTTTTCAAATCAAATAAACTAATAATCAATTAATTCACCTCTCCTAAAAAGGGACTAACCAAAGCTAATAATTATCTTGAAATGAGATGGGCTTAAGGGAAAAGGTAGGAAAAGAGGTCCTCACCTATTTCCATAATCCATCCACTGAATTAAGCATAATTTAATGTGATTTGAATTCCAATTTAGCTAAGTAAGTTTCTAAATAGTTAATTAATTAATAATTAGGACTTTAGTTGAAAAGAGAGGGAAAATTAGATAAGGGATTAGGAGGGAGGCTCCAATCCATTTCCCTAAGTCTCCTTACTATCTAATAGTGATTAGGGAGTCCAAATAATTAATTAATCACTGTTCATATGCTTAATCACCCCTTAATAAAGTTAAGAGGGTAATTAGGGCTTAATCAATCAATCCTACAAATATAACAAGTAATAAATCCTCTAAAATTTAGAGGAGACAGAAGTCATCCTCTCAAACATTCTCAAAAATTTTGGGATTAACCACTTGAGAGATTATAAAGTAATTAAGCTAATTAAGTTTTTAATTAAACTCTAATTAAGCTTTGTTTACTGTTCAAAATACATTGGAAATATTTTTATTAAATTATTCTCTAAAATACCTTTAAAATGACTCATTATTTGTAATTTTTGAATTTTTCTACAATTAGTTGTGAATTATAGAAGATTCGGCCTAAAAACACATTAATTAACCTTAATTAAACCAAATCCCGCCGACGGCATGTTGTGCGCTGATGCGGAGCATTTACTATGTGGCGCCACAGGAGTGGTTATTTAAGTTATCACATTCGCGCCGAAGTGGTGGCGACGCGATTGATCTCCGTCCATCTCTGACGACGCACGGATCAAACCTGAGGTGTAAAAGGAGAAATCTCGTTTGATCTAACGTGATTTTATCATGGTCGTAGGTTCCAATCACACGGAATAGACCGCCCGCGATCCTCCTTCCTGCGGGCGATGAACGATAACGTCTATCCACCGTGGATCGTTCAATCTGAGCTTACCCGAGCTTGGATGAACTTCAAAATCAACCCACACCATGAAGGAGATGAGCACATCCAACGATCAAGATTGCATGTAATGAAAATTTTCTTCAAAAGGACCAACCGCACTTAAGCTTGAGATCGATTTTCCTGGAAATACCTCACCTGAGCTAAGACCGGTGGCTCGCATGCTTAAGGAAGCTTCGCCTAGTTGAGGCGAAGCCCTGTTGATCAGCACAGACCTTGATTTGGCATGAATTTCTTTTGAGACCAAGATCCTCCTCCTTAGTGTTCGACTTTGATCAAATTCAAACTTGGAGTTGATTTCAAACTTGGGAAATGATTTGGGTGGCCTCGAGGTTTAGTGATGGTGTAGGAATGAGAAATTTGATTGAAGTTGGGTATTGGTGAAGTTGGAATCAAAGCTAGCCTCCTCTATTTCAGTTTCTCACGGGAAGAGAGAATGTCAAGAGTGGGATGCTTGGAATTGCTCTAGAACTCACAGGGAAGTACGAAAATGTCCTTAGAAGCTTCGCACAAAATGAATTGGTCAAGTTCTCGTTCGAATTGGGGGAGTATACTCCCAGATTTTGCTGAGTTGGAAGAACGGGATGGCCTCCCATTTTTAGCCAACCATCGTCAAAGCGTCGGAGGTGTCTCAATTGACTACATGTGGCTCGATTGGGTTGGAGGAACTCATGGGAGTTGGTTCAAGGTCTACTATGGGGAGATCTCTTGGCTTGGATCCATAGGGTGCTCGGCTTGCATAGGGGGAAAGTCAACTCACCTCCCCTTGGTCCATGGCCTACCTAGCTTGTGTTAGGTGGCCTAGATGGGTTAGGTGCACCCTCATTTGAAAGTTGGATGGCTGCCAAGGTGATGGGAGAGTGGACTTTGCTATTTATGATGGAAATCCTATGTAAAGAGGGCTTAACCAATGGATTATGGCTTGGGTGGGGTCCACTTTGCTTTTGGGATGACTTTGGGCTGACCTAGGGTCAATTTGGGTTGGGTTTGATCAGCCACCAAAGTCCCATGGGCTAGTTTCATGGGGTTGGCTTCATTTAGTCAAATGGATTTATGTTGGGTTAGGTTGACCAATTGGTCAAATTGGGTCAAACCAAGGCTTGGGTTAGGTTCAAATGATGATTTGGAGAGTTTTAGTTCAAGTAGTTTCAATCAATTTGGCTTAGGTGTTGTTTTGGCTCACTTGGGTTAAAATAGGTCAAATAGGCTAAGTTGACCAATTTGACCAATTTGACCAAATTAAGTTGGGTTAGGTGTTGGTTCAAGTTCAATTGGTTAATTGAAAATGATTGCAGTTTTGGTTTGAATAAATTTGGATATAATTTGGATTTTGGCCAACTTAACCCTTTAGGTCAATTTAGGCTAGGTTGGGTCAAGTTGACCGATTAGTCAAATTGGGCTCAATTGTGGGTTTGGTCAAATTCAATAATTGATTTGGAATGAGCTTGAGCCATTGGTTGCAATCAATTTTGGTTAGATTGTGACTTGACTCATTTTGGTTTTAGGCCAATTTGGGTCAACTTGGGTCAAATGGCTAATTGGACTTGGTTTGGCTCAATTGAGGGTTTGGTCATGTTTAATCATTGATTATGAGTTGGTTTGGATCAATGGTTTCAATCAATTTGGTATATGGTGGGTTTTGGCTAGTTTAGGTTTCATTTAGGCTAAAAGTTGACTTGGTCAAAGGACCAAGTCAACTTGGTTTGACCCAATTGAGGTGATTGATCATCCTGAGGTGATTGATCATCCCGGGGTGATTGTTGATCATGATATGAGGCTTGGATGGCTTTGGTTCAATCCAATTTAAGTTGGATTAGAACTTGGTTCAAAAGGTTCTTTAGGTCACTTTGGGTCAAGTGGACCTAAATGGGTCAATTGGTTTGGTTTTGGTTTGATTCAAGTTTAGTTGAACTCATATATGAGCCTAGGATTAAAATATAAATCCAACTACATTCAATTTGGAGTCTACTGGATTTTGGCTCATTTGAAGTTTTCAAGTCAAAAAGGTTAACTTGGGCTTAACTTGGGTTGACTTGAGTTTGGTTTGATAATTGTAGTTTATATTTATATTTGGCTAAATAATTGAAGGAATGATTGATTCATGAGAAAATTCATTGGTTTTGATTTTATTTGGATAGGATTTAGCCAAGTCCAAGAAATTTCCTAAAAATACTTGAATTTAGGTTTTGGTTTGATTTTGAACTTGGTTTTGGTCATGTGAATTTATATTTCATTTATATTTGGGGGTATAAATGAAGATATAAATGATTCATGAGAAAATCACTTGAGTTTGGAGTGATTTGGAAGCAAATTTGACCAAGCTTAAGGGTTTAAGTAGGGAATTGAATTAATTTGATTTATTTTTGATCATTAGAGGGTGGATTTTATTTATATTTATGAATATATATGAAGGATTAATTGGTTTATAAAGAAACCAATTGATTTTAGGTTGATTTGTATGAGATTTGATTAAGCTTATGGAGATAGGTTCATAGCGCTTAAGAGGGGATTTGGCTTGGTTTGATTTAGTTTGATTTAGTTTTGGCTATTTGGGTATGGAATTCATTTATATTTGTGAATATAAATGAAGTGATAATTGATTTATAAAGAAATCAATCCAGTTTGAAATAATTTAGGTGGAGATTTGGCTAGACTTATGAGAGTGGGTCATAAGGCTTAAGAAGAAATTTTGATTTCAAATTGATATTGGGATAGAATTATTTGGTTTGGAATTCGGATTTGGATTTGGTAAATGATTTAGAATTGAATTGATCTTTGAGAAAATTAGATGAATTGGGATTAATTTGAATTTGGTTAAGGCTAAGTCCATAAGATGAAATCAAATGGCTTAGAAAGGGTTCTGAATTTAATCATGGGGTTTTATGGAGAAATCTTGAGCTTGAATTTGATCATGGGATTGATTATGAATCTTGAAAATTTGGTTTGGGTTTGGTATAAATTTGAGGTTTAGTTTGAGAAGGAAAGCATGGATTGGGTTTAGGCTATAAGGTAAGCAAGTTTTTTTAAGTCCCTAAGGCATAACCTATTCCTATGGCTAACCCTTCTAAGTCTCTAGACTTAGGTTAAGTGTTCACCTAATCACTATAAGTGTCTTAAGACTAAAGAGCTCTTAGTGTCTACAAGAGTCCTAGATCTATGATGAGGAAGTTGAGAACTCACTCCAAAAGTGAGGTCAATAATAACATATGTCAAACTATATATCTCTAAGATTCCTTAAGTTTGAAATAGTATCAACTTTATTTTAATGTGTTCACTGGGTTGAATTAGATCAAAGTAGGTCTTAAGTCAAGTATAATGAGTGATCTAGACTTGATTGGGTCAAATACTCAAGTCTATTATGTCTATATGGTGCCTAAGTTGATGAGTTAAGAATATTAACTAATTATGGATAACTTTAATGAGTATGATAAGGCCAAAGGTGTTCCTTATCTAATTTGGGCTTCCATAGTTAAAACTATATTAAAAGGAATAGTTCAATAAGTAAGTTCGAAAGCATGGTTCATAGGATCCACCTGATAATGTGGTCTTCTGTTTGCATCATGTTTCCTAAAAAGGCCCTTTAATATGCTCCAACACTTTGAGGGTGACTAAAGCTATAACCAAACAAATAAGACTTACAAATATGTTTAAAGCTTAATTGTTAATTATATGGTAAGGTACAATCAAAATACATCAAAAAAAATAGGCAATCACTTAAGAATCAAGGAGGCTAGATGATGAAAAGTTGAATTTTTCTCCAAATCATACAATTTTAGCTCAAAACCTCACCATTTGGATGTTCTTCATCACCAAGTGATCAGTGATCAAGTTCAAGTTATTCTATTGGATACCATCATCATTATCATGGTTATTGTTAATAAAATAATCTATAAAATATTTAACAGATTATTTGATGATTGCACTTGAAACTTCTTATCATTAAATTAGTAAGGAATCATACAAGAATCACATGACTCCTAAAAATAACATGTACTATTTTGTAAAGTTTATCTATGATACATTGATTTAGTATGATAATTTCATCATCTCATTAATGACTTTTTATCATTCATTATTATTTTGATTGAGTATATGATTAGTTCCACGGTATGTGAGCCAGTAATCAATACAAGTGTCATCCCGCTACACCTATTCAAGCATGATTTTATTACTCGCATCCACGTGAATTGACAGAAAGACCTCTTTATAATACCAGAGGCTGCAGGCATAGTTGCTTTTATCCTTCTAACTTCTGTATCTTAAGGCCTGTATGGAATCCCACTCCATCACCAAACAAGAATCCCAGGGCTCTAATCATAACATGAATAATTCACTGCATGATCATAAAATTTATATCCTTGCCGAAGACACCTATAGAGTTTGAAACAAAATTAGTAAGTTTAAAAGTTATCAATCAGAAGAGAGATTATTTCATCAAGAGAAAACTTGAGTTAGTGGGCATTAATAGCTATAGGAGATCCTACGATTATGCCATTAAAAACTTTTGTGATGTCTAGTTTTCATCAAGATATTTGATGACTGATTGAACCATGTTCATCTGCTAAAGATCTGAGCTAAGATAATGCTTCTCTAGATTTATGTTGCAGTATAATATCTGGATAACTGATAAATTGGTGTGTGTTGGTTAATTAGGAACAAATGTGCTGCTTGCTTTAGGCAGTATAATAAAATGGAGCACTCGGTCGAGCACATGAGAGTCTCATTCCACTCTGCACATGAGCCCACATGTGGAATCTGCATGAAAGACTGCCGGTCCTTTCACTCGCTTCGGGAACATCTCATTGGTAAGAATTCAGAACCCATGATTGAGTTAAGTTGAGCACAATATATTAGTAGATGGGCACTTAGAAACTTCAAAAAAAATATAAAATAAAAAGGACCATACTAGAATATTCGGTGTTCAAACAAATTATAGAAATCTTCAACTCACTCGAGTGTCTCGTGCATCAACCATTATCATTCGAGCAGAATGTATCGATGCTATCAATCATCATGAAAATTGTTGAAAATTTTTTGAATGAAGAAGGATTGTTGAGTATTCAATGGGCTACGATGATTTTGGATGGAGGGAATGGATCGAAAATTTAGCTTTTAGAAAAGTTGTTTTTTCTAAGGCTTCGTTTGGCTAAGCTTTTCGGATTCCTGAAAAGCTGATTTAAAAGTATTTCCTGAAAAGCTATTTGTCTTTTGATTTTTGAAAAAGGGCTAAAACGGAACTTTCAGTGAGATGGAGCTAAAACGCAGTTTCAAAAAGCACACTATTCAAACAGGTATCAAAATTAAAAATTCACGCTCTCAAAAGCAAAACGCACTAAAAAAACTCTCCCAAACGAAGCCTAAGTAGTTTTTATCTTGGCTTACAACAATATGGACTTGCCTATTTATAAGCATGAAAAAGCAAATCTAGAGATTTCTACAATTGTATTGCAATCATCCATAGAAATCTACTTTAGAATCTTTCTATTTCTTACAAAAAAATCTTATAATCTTCTTATTATATAAGCAATTCTTTTAAAAGAACTATTTTCTAAAGTCTTCTTATTTATTACAAATATCCTAGAATATTCTTCTTTAGTCAAGATTTTTATTATCAGTAGATCATTCTAGAAAATTAGAGAAATAAGCATCAAATTTTGTAGTAAAAAAAAAAACTCTATTAATTATGTTAACTTTACGTGGGAGTCACCTACTTATAAATATTGTTCAATAATTACTCTAACGTGATCATCTATAGTAAAGTTACTTTTTTAAGAAGTTGGATTGTCATGAACCTCAATTGAGTTAACTTACTAGTAGATGAATGCTCATCAACCTAAAAATTGAAGTTTATGAGAAAACGCCACTAGTAATACTCATAATTCCTATAATATTGAGCTTAAACTCCATTATTCAAAAGGTAAGTCGGGAACCGGATCGTTGATTCTAGGCGCTGTATGGAACATCAAGTAGGGACCCGATATGAGTGGGTGATGAATGTGTCGCTTATGGCCCCTGTGGGATTAGTCATAGCGACATCCCCACCCACAAAATAGGTGGGGTGTTGGGTGGATACCCGTCCCAAAAAAAAAAAGGTGAGCACAACTACCTGCCAACAGGTTTTGATATCTAGTGTGTCAAGATTGAGCTTACAGAATTTCTTGAAGATCGATTCGAGAATGCAAAGCGCCAGAGTTGTTGCACTGGCCTGCAAGATGGTTGGAGGACGAAATGATGGCTCCTTAGACATCTGCGCTCGTGTTTGTCTTGTCGATCGAGACGAGGACATTATCTTTCATACTTATGTTAGACCTCAGATTCCTGTCACAAACTATAGGTTAGTATTGATGCTACTGTGTTAAGAAGTTTACAATATTATAGGAGAAATATTATACTAATTTCTTTGATATAAGAACTCAATAGGTATGAGAAAACAGGAATCAGGCCTGAACGCTTGAGAGATGCAATGCCACTGAAGCAGGCACAAAGGAAAATCCAAGAGTTCTTATGTGGGTACTAGAGCAAGGATCCTTGTTGGCCATGGTCTTGATTATGACCTTGAGAGCTTGGAGATTGAATATCCTCAATCTCTTATCAGGTGCTATATAGATTATATATTCTTTTGATTCAAACAACTTAGGCCCTGTTTTGGGAAGCTTTCTGAACGCAATGTTCAGAACACAACTAAATGTCGTTTAGAAAAATTAGCATTTAGAAAGATTTGCTTTTCAACTTCATCTAATAGAGTGTTGTGACTATCAGAAAGTTATTATCTAATTTTTCCAAAATAAAAAATTATAATACCTATCATAGCTTTTTAATCATCATTTTTTTCTACCTTAACTTCATAATTGCATTTTCAGATAATCGAAGCTGTCTCAAACAAATCATAGAGTCTATTTAAGAATCTAAGATAGTTAGAACTTTTTGTAAAAATAGTTATAAAGTTGTTATGAGGAAAGCAACTTTTTAAAAATTTATCATGGGTGTTATAAAAAAAAAAATTTTTTTTTAATCAAACATCAATTTTGTTTGCAACCACCACACTTTAACAGCTCTAGATCTCAAAAATAACTTTTCGCTACAAAACTTCTGAAAAATAGTTAAAAAGCTAGTAGCCAAGTGCAATTGTGAGTAATCTGTGATAAAAAAAATAGCCAAAAGCTGCCTCAAATGCACACTTAATGAATTTGACATTGTTGATAACTACTAACAAGGATACTACCAAATATCCACCAATGATGAAAAGTATAGCGAGCTAATTAACCCATTGAAATACCTTACTCAGGCTTATCCGGGGTAACTACTAAATCATTTTTATTAATCGATGTTTCATATATTATTTATTGTATTATGTTCACAGTAAATTTGAACAGATATGAGATACAGACTGGAATGCAAGATCCATATGAAGATTGTGTGGCGGCAATGAGGGAGGCTCTATGTTAGGTTGAGAGTTCGGCCCATTCAAGAGACTACGCTTCAGGTTCTGGAGAAGTTCAGAATAGAAACAATTTTTCAACCTGGAGGCCGAGGGAGCTGGAGAAGATGAACCCTGTAGCGTTATTAGAGATTTCAGTCTCTGATTACTACGGTTGGTGCTTGGATGCCCAAAGAGATTAATTTGCAACTAGTGGAATAATGAATAGAGTCCTGAGTTCTAAGTTTTAAGTTTACTTTGTGGAAATCTCATTTATGGAGAAACTGCATAATATTTCTAGAGGGATGTTGACTATTGGAAATGCTTTGTCTGAACCAGCCAACTTTCCTCCAATGAAATTGGAATGACGGTATACTGAACCAGCCAACAATTTTGCCTCAAAACAACAAATTTAAAGAAGGAATATTTGGCATTCATTGAAGCATGTTGACTGAGTATTTCTAGAGGGATATTGACTATTGGAAATGCTTTGTCTGCCAGATGATTATTTAATAGTCAACAGTGCAAAAGAGGCTGAAACATTGAATATCAGAACATATCACAATAGCATTCTACATATAAGTTAGAAATATATATATATATAGAGAGAGAGAGAGAGAGAGAGAGAGAGAGAGAGAGAGAGATAGAGAGAGAGAGATAGAGAGAGAGAGAGAGAGAGAGAGAGAGAGAGAGAGAGAGGTTATTTTTTATATGAAATCACATCTTGTAATTAATTTTAAGGTACTTACACATTATATTGAAAATTTTAATCTCTACAAGCCTTATGTTGGTCTAGGCCAATCACAGACTCACAGTACATAACTGAGATGAAAAAGTATAGGCTTGGGGCTAGTTTAGGGGAGGTCAGGGGCATATGCCCTTCTAAAATTTTGAAATATTATAGTAGTCTTTTTAATTTTGATTTCATCTAAAAAAATCATATTGTGCCCCCTTCAAAATTTTAGAATTTAATTGTTAACAATACTAAAATAAATAAATGATTATATTTTAAAAATATTGTATATATTATAATATGTAATCATCTTTAAAAAAATATTTATTTTTATTTTTATTTATTATTGATATTTCTTTTTTCTATTCATAATAAACAATTAAAAATATTTTAAATTTAGCTAAATGATTTTATATCGACAGTTCTAATGATTATTAATAATCAATTGAAAGTTACATTATAGATATATAACTTGATAAATAATTTTCATTCTTAGAAGACATTAGACAACTTGCTGAAAAAATAGTTAAAAGAAATAAAGTCATTTTGTATTCTCTTATTTTTCAAATTATTAAAATTAAGATTGACTCTATTAAATGTTATAACAATTGTTGAAAGAGATTTTTTTTACTATGAATAATGTAAAAAATCGACTACAAAATAGAATTAAAAATCAAGAGATAAACGATCTTTTAAGTACTTATATTGAGAAAGATATAATAGATAGTATGGATAATAAAGTAATTATTAAATACTTTTAAAATATTAACATCAAACATTATAAGTTATATGTTTTTTTATCTATATATATTATAATTTTTATAAATATATTTTAAATAAGAGGGTTCAAAATATTTTTTTAGATTGCTAGATTGTGCCCCCCAAGAAAAAATTTTTGGCTCCACCATTGAGTATAGGTGACAAAAACCAATCAAAGCAACAAATCAATCAAATTAATAGTTATATGATATATTATAATATCAAAATATAGTTGAGTTTTATAATACACCAATAAAAGAAAATTATAAATATAGTTAAGCTTCAGCCACAGCTTGGTTGTGATCTAACATCATTATTGAATGTTTATTACTTATAATTCTTATAAACTATCTCAATAAACAAGTAGATGATTTAATAGTTTTCTCTAATAAGAATGATGCATTGAATAGACCATTTTAGCAATGTAGCTAACACAAATAAATTAAAAATATAAAAAATAATATTTAATTAGTCTATAGCTAGTGTTAAAATCAATGATATTTTCCAAAAAACAAAAAAAATATATTATGTTATTCACATGCTATCAATAAAAAAAATTGCTAACAAATCAAATATATCAATTTAAATGCAATATGATATATATTATGTGTAGATGTGTCAAAAATTGACCTGACACGATAACTCTACACGAATCCGACTCGAAAAATTCGGGTTCGGGTTGACTCGAATATTTTTTGGGTCAAGTTCAGGTTGAAGAAATAGACTCATTTAATAATTTCGGGGCGGGTTCGAGTTGACCCACTAACCAAAAATTGACTTGATTTTGACCCGCCAACTCAAATTTGAAACTAAATTGACCCGTGAACACAAAATTGACTTGATTTTTATCCATGAACCCAAATTTAACTCAATCTTGACTCGATTTTGAGTTTTATATATATATATATATATATATAAATATATCATTTGAGTCATGTCAGGTCAATCGGGTTGAAGTCTGGTCGAGTTTGAGTTGAGGTTTTGACCGTTTAATAGTAGGGTCAAATTAACGACCCAACCGACCAATTGACACCCCTAATTATGTGTGTCTAAGAATAGTAGTATCAAATTAGTAGTGCTGTCATTTTTCATTCTAATCACTTTTTCTTTTAAATAAATTTATATGCATCGCTCTTTAAAAATATAACATTATTTACTCTACTAACTTTCTCAACATCATAAGAGATACATTAATAATTTACATTTTTTCTTAAGTCATTATCTTTAGCACACTAGCTTTGTCGATGCAAATTACCTTATAAGATCTTAGTAGATATTATTCTTACTTTGTTAAAGTATTTTATAAATTTAGATAAAACATGTAACTTTTTAATTACAATTCACATCCATACTAAATCTCATAATTATCGATCATCATGTTCTAATGTCTACCTTATGAGAATTTTCACCCTATTATTTTTTACCATAGGTTTTGAATACAAATAATATTTTGCTTAATTTTTTTATGAATTTGGCAATGATAAATATGATCATTTCAAACACTAAATCCATCAATATAGGTCAAAATAGGTCAAAAGCTTTCTTGTCACTAGAAATGATAGTGTTAAGATGTTTGATAGTCTATGTGTTAGAAGACATATCTATAATATTAAAATTGGTTCAATATTAGAATTTTATTAAGTTCATAAATAAAATTAGTAAAAAGAAATATAATTTAGAACAAATTTTTGAGTTTAAAAGGTTGTAAATTCTTATGTAAATCTTTTATAATGAAATTATTTGTTATAACATGCTTCAAAATGATCACATAGAATTTTACTTTGTATTTAGAAGATTGTACATAGTTGTTTAAACTTCTAAAATAAAATAGATTATCCTAAAGAATTTGTTCACAATTGTGTATAACTCTTAATTTGACTTTAAAAGACTAACATGATTGCATACAACTTTTAGAATGAAATCAATTACCATAAAACATATGAATACAATAGCATACACAACACTTCTTGTTTTAATGATTGTACCTACACATATAAAATATTTAGAGTAAAATCAACTTTAGTAAGATTTTTTATAAATAGTTGTGTATAAAATTTACTATTTTTAAAATGCTACATACCATTGTATACAGCCTGTAAAATATATAAGAGGCTCACTTACAGACAATTGTGTATAATACTAACTTTCATTTTAAAGGGATATACATCTTTATATTAAAACAAGAAAAATGATAAAAAGAAGATAAGGTCCTAATGTACAAATTTGTTTATGGCATAAAAATTGAAATGGATTACCATAAAGCACTTGAGTCATTCACAACCCTAACTTTAAGTTTAAATAACTATAAACAATTGTTATAACTTTAAATTAGAAAAATGGGCTGCTTGTGTGCATTCCATATTTACAATCAAGTTGGATGTATACATTTGTGAATAGCTTAGAAAATGGAAGAATAAAATAAGAAACTAACATAGAACAAGAATAATATTTTTAACTTATCAATTTATAGAAAAGTTCTTGTTCGAGAAAGTTTGTACATGCCATCATCAAAAATATTTATCATCAACATAAAAAGAATGCAATCATTTTCTATTTATAGAAATACATAATCATCATTAAAAAAATAAAAAAAATTATTATTGTCATCCTAAACTAAAAGTAGCACAATCAAAGAAAGCTTAACATTGTTATGACAACTACATCATACCACTCCACTTCTTTATTGAAAAAATGTCACCATTTCTTGCTCCATTTTCTATTATGGTTCTAGTACAAGATAAGAATCTAGAAAATGTGATTTCAATAAAAAATTCATTAAAGAAGATTATTGCCAATATATCTTAAGGAGAATCAATCAATCAATCATAAAATCATGTAACCAAATAATTAAGATTCCAGACATGCACTAGAGTTAATTTTTGAATACAAATTCAAGTGGCCAATCCCTTTATTTTTCATGGACTTTTGGAAGTAATTTTTCAAATATTGTGTATTTGAATGCTTGCAAATAATGACTTGAATGTTAGAAAGTAGAAGTAATACGATTTAATTATTCTAGTGTAATTAGAGTGTTATTTTATGAGGTGATGTAAATTGACACTTGGTGTCTTTCTCTTATCAAGATTCTTTAGTAAGTTTTTGTAATACTTTATCATTCCAATAATTAATATTATCACTTCTCTTTGTCATCTCTCTCTCTCTCCCTTTACATCTCTTATTTCATGTTTTGGGTTGGTCTTCACTCTATTTTGCATCATAAACAAAATTCATATAGATGTGTGCCCACCATCTACATTGAAACCCTTGTACATAATTATGTATATAACCTTTGAGCTTAGATAGTTGCATATAAACCTCATTTTTTAAGTTAAAAAGTTGTAAATGGTTAGGTTTAGATTCTAAAAATAAAATCAATGACCACATAGCATCTTACATGACTTCATGTAATAGTTACTTTACGTTTAGAGGGTTGTACATAATTGCCGATATCATTTAACATAGACGAGAGATTTATGAAACTCGTACACATAATTTTATGCAACATATATTTTTAATTTTGAGAGTTGTATATAATAAGTATGAAATAAACTATCATAAATCATATGTGCATAACTATGTTCAACATTTATCATATCAATTTATATTACATAACATCAACTTAGAGAGTTATACATAGTTGTACATAATAATAATAATAAAAAGAGTCTAAACAACTTATGTACATAGTTACCTACTATTATTTTGAGCTTAGAAGGTTAAACATATCTGTGCATAACTTCCATAACAAAATGAATTGAATTAAAGCAACTAAGCAAATTTATAGTTGTTTAAATCTAGAAAGTTGTACACAATTATGCTTAAATTCTAAATTAAAAAATGGTAAAAACTTGTGCACATAAAAAGTTGGACATTAATTTTTCTTTCGTATTATGTATACAACTAAAAATATTTCATATGTCGTTATCTCCTTTAGTTTTGATTCTTGATATGTCACTGAAAACTCTACTAGTTGAAGCACGAATCTTGACATCAAAGTAATGTCGATTAGAGTACTAGCTTCGAGCATCATTGAAAACTTTGGGATATCAGTCGGATCCTTAAATAGCTCCAAAATATGGAGTGTTTATAGTCAAATCGAGCATCCTGACGAGCCGGATCTAACATGCTTAAGATCTCATAATTTTGACTTTATTTGAGCATTCAAATACTTAAAATATATTAGATAATCAAAGAAATTATTTTAAGTTGTACGATGGAGTGGTTTGGATTTTGCCTGTATTTACAGAGATATCATTCCCATAATATATAAATAGTCCATCATTCTTCACATGAGGGAACCAGCTAAAACTTGAAGAATCTCAAAGCATCGGACCCGCCAGGCCGTCGGATCATCACCGACCACGCCGCCATGCGTTACCATTGCACCAGCGCATCATCGCTATCGCCAGATCATCGTCGCTTCCTAACCACGCCAGAGTCACTATTGCCGACTACCGTTGTCGTCGACCACCATTAAGCGCGAGCGGTCACCGCCCGCTAACACCGATACCGCTTGGTCATTCTTGGTTCACTTGTCACCATCGCGCGTCGACCATCTCTATAGTTTTCATCGGATCATCAAACTACTACCTTAAGCAAGGCCTTCGCCACTAATCCAGCGAAGCTTGACATAAAACTTATTCTTGTAAGCTATCCTTCTCCAACTTTGGAGAAAGGGTAATAATTATATCAGAATCTGGTATAGTAAAATTATTTCTAAGTGGGATAGGCCCCGTGGTTTTTACCTTTTTGGGTTTTTAACGTAAAAATCCCGAGGCCTCTCAAACTTTTTTGCTGTGGGTGCAAAACTTTTGTGCAATGCTAAGACATCAAATTCTCCTACTCTACCAACCCGAATCTTCTGCGCACGCGTTTGTGCATTTTGAATCTCTCAATGAATCTCTGAACACGTATTATGGCCAACAACACATACTACCCACTCTCGCTCTAACTCCGCCTCCACTCCTTCAGGAAATCCTTAAACCACTTCCCACAGCGTGACCTATCGGTGAAGGTCTGAAACTCTGAAAATCATGTTCGTCAAATGGAAGAGTCTCAAAATGAGATAATTGAACTTTTATGAGAAACATGACAGCCACTACTACGACAAATGTATCTGCCCCAAGATTGATCATTAGCTAGGGGAGGTCAAAATGCTGATATGGGGCCTTCTCGCCATCAGGCTGAAGTTCCTCCCCTTGCAGATCGTGATGCTGACCTCCTTGACACTACTAGTTCTACTCATCCAACACATGTGGCTCAACCGATTGCTAACTCATCGATTATTATCGGTGGCTTAGCACGTTCTAGTCCTGTTGATTCTACCCGTAATGTTATACATGTGGAATTACAATGCTTAATGTGAGAAGAATTTCACCTTAAAGATAGAAATCATCTTTCCTCTCACCGTGGCTATCAGGAGTCTTCACTTTTGGTTGAAGTAATTCTTCAACATCTTATTCCTGTAGGGTTCAAGCTTCCAAGCATCGACTCCTATGATGGGACAACTGACTCATATGAACATATCGACAATTACAGAACCATCATGCACATCCAATGAGCTCCTGACATACTTTGTCAGGTTTTTCTAGTCACCCTCAAGAGTCAGGCTCGCACTTGTTCTACTCCCTTCCAAGGGGATCTATCCATACCTTTGATGAACTTGTTAATATTTTTGTAAAATAGTTTATTGTGAACCGAAGGATCATTAAATATTCTTCTCATCTGTCAGACATTTGTCAAAATGAAGGTGAATCACTTAAGGAGTACTTCCAGATGTTCTTCTTAAAAGCTCGTCAAATACCAAGGGTGGACCCTGAATTACTAAGAGGAGTTTTCCTTGGAGGGCCATGGGTCTTTCTACTCGTCACTAATGCGTGATACGGTCCGCTCGTATGCAAACTTGGTTCATTGTGTGAAAGTGTAAATTTCTATTGATGAGGTTATTAATGCCCATCAAAAATAGTTTGAACAATCGCGATGTACTTCGTTCAGTTACGTATTGCTATAGATCCAACAATCCCATCAAGAAGAAATAAGGTGTCATTTGATCTCCCACCACGAGGACACCAGCAGCGTGAACCGGGACCGAGAAAGAAACACACCACTGAACATATCTCATGTTAATGACTTGATGGCCATTTGAGATGAAGAGACCATTAAGTGGCCACATCCACTAAAACCAAATTCAGAAAATCAGGAGCAATATTATCACTTCCATCAAAGTTGTGTACATACTACAGAGGCGTGTAAACAACTCAAAGAAGATATTAAGAGGCTCATTTGGCGAGGATATCTAGGTCGATTTATGCATAATCAGTCAACTCAAGCAAACATAACTCCAACTAGGGGGCAACAGGGACAATCATCGTAGAAATAATAAAATAGTTGCCAAATAGTTGGGAAAATTGAAACAATTGCAGGAGGACAACTACTATTTAATCAAGTCTTCATCACCACCTCCGAAGAGCCAAAGTTAAAGAAATCTCACATGGATCATTCCATCACTTTTAATGACTCGAACTTAAAAGGATTCCAAGTTTCGCATCAAGATCCACTCATAGTGGTCAAGTCAGATTCAACATATAACACTATCTTCAGAAGGCCTCTCATATCAATCTTTGGTGCTGTTACTTCGATACCTCATCTTAAGATGAAATTTCTAACCCCCATTGGGATTGGAATGGTCTGTGAAAATTAACAAATAGCACAATCATATTACCTTAGACAAGTTTAACCACGCTCTTCTGTGACCTTCAATATCGAGAATTTAAACTTTTGAAATGAAGAAGTACCCAAGAAGGCTTTGTCTATAGAAGACTTGGTCCCTGTTTCATTATTAAATGACCAACCTCTACGAATAGTGCAAGTCAGATCTCTGCTCTCAGATAAATAGATGGTAAAATATATAGACTTTTTGCACAAGAATCAGGACATCTTTGCTGGAGTCTGACAGATATGCCTAGGGTCGACCCTAATATAATCATGCACTCCCTCAAGATTGATCCAACATTCAAACTGGTCATCCAAAAGAATTGGAGTTTTGCACCTGATCGCCTCCAAACTATCGAACAAGAAGTTAACAAGCTCTTAGAAGCGGGATGCATACGCGAAGTACATTACCTTACATAATTAGCAAATGTTATCATGGTTAAGAAAGCAAATGGAACTTGGAGAATATATATTGATTACACTGATTTCAACAAAACTTGCCCCAAAGATAGTTCCCCCCCTCCGAATTGATCAATTGGTTAATGCTACATCTGCGCATAAAATGCTCAATTTCTTAGATGCTTACTCAAGTTACAACCAAATAAAAATAGACCCAACAGATGAAGAAGCCACATCTTTTCAAACAGATAAAGATTTATATTATTACCAAGTTATGTCGTTCGGGTTAAAGAACACTGGTGCTACCTATCAACGCCTCATGAATAAGGTTTTTAAAAGCCTCTTAGGCCATAAAATAGAGGTATATGTGGATGACATGTTAGTAAAAAGCTTGAAAGAATCACAATATATTTCTGACTTATAAATATGCTTTAACCTTCTTCAACATTATAACATGTGACTCAATCAAACCAAGTGTGCTTTTGGGGTTACGCTAGAAAAATTTCTTGGGTTCATGGTCACCCATCGTGGGATTGAAGCTAATCTCAAGAAAATTAGAGCACTCAGAGATATGGCTCCTCTAAAAAATATCAAAGAAATTCAATGGTTGAATGGATGAATTGCTACCTTATCCCGCTTGTTAGCTTATTCTGGAGATAAATACTTGTCATTCTTTAAGATATTAAAGGAAGCTAAAAATAATAATTTTCAGTATACTGATGAATGTCAACCTGATTTTGAGCAACTAAGAAAATATTTAGCATCTAATCCTATCCAATGAGAGATGTTATACTTATATATTGCAGTCTCCTCCCACATAATAAGCTCAATTTTAGTGCGAGAGAAAAATGTGATACAACGACCGATCTACTATGTTAGCAAAATTCTCTCTAATATAGAAAGTCGTTATCCACTAGTATATAAGATGACTTTGGCTTTAGTTTTCTCAACTCAAAAATTACATCCATACTTCCATGCTCACACCATCGGTGTTTATACCAATTTACCATTGAGGGCTATTCTATAGAATCCGGAGACATCCAGAAGGTTAATTAAGTGGTCCATAGAATTGAAAGAGTTCAATATTAATATTTTGCCCAGGCTAGACATAAAGTCTCAAGTACTTGTATACTTTATAGCTGAGTGCATAGTCCCTACTCCAAATGAGCTATCCACTACACCCCTGTGGTGAAATATATATCTCCTCCTTCATTTATCTCCTTTTAGAAAGAAGGGTAAATGAAAATAGAAATATATAATGTCTTGGTGGGACATCATGTAGATCCACAAATGTTCTTATTAGGGTGATCAGGTACGGCATTGAGGAAAGGTGTACTATCTCGAAAGATAGAAGTCACCACCCTACAATAAGCTTAATCACCTTAATAAGGACTCCTAAGGACTATGGGTCTTCGAAATGTACCGGAGATTCTTCCCAGGCTTTACATGGAAAAGTAAAGCAGGGTTTATTTTAAATCGGGTTGGTTAAGTTCTCTACAGGGGCAAGCCCCCATAGTTAATTGCATCATAAGGAACAAGATTCTTTAGGAATAATCTCAATTAAGATAAATGATCATTGTCTCCAAAGATTTCAAAAGATAGGACTATCAATTGATTGGTTTATTTTTAAAAAGTCAAGTGGGATCGATCAAGAGGAGGGAGTTCTTATCGAAGACAAATGAAGATAAGTAGGAGATGCTTAGGATACTAGGAAGCCCAGTAAGCACCCCAAACTATCCTATGGTTGGACTTTACAATTTTGAAATTGAATTGATTTATTTGAGTTCAATTTTTATTATAAATATAGGGCTTATAATTTCATGATACAAGGTCATGAAAATTCCTAAGAGGTGAGGATTTATGCTCGTAGCCTGCAAAGGGAAGTAGCAACCTCTAAACCTAAATCTAAGGAGCTTTGGTGAGGGCCAAAAGTATGACCTAAATCTAAGGTGAAAATGGGTATTTGGTTTACCTCCATAAGAGAGGATAAACCACCCAACTATTGGACTTACAACCGCCTAGGGGTGGCCGCCAACTAACTCCTATGATTTTAAAACATGTAGGCAAGTCATATGCTTTTCAAGATAGCTAAGCTATTATTTATTTAGAAAGAGACTAAGTCCTTAAACACACTCCCTAAGAAACTAGATCATGTAGGGCGTGATTTAATGACTTAAATTTAATGTAAATTTTGTTATATTTTATTTTCATTTTGGACAATCAATTTGTGATTCATATCTATTAGATTATAGGCCAAAATTAATAAAATAAGGAGGTGTGTTTCCACCATGACTCTCACAGGTCAAGCCAAGTTCTATGGTTAAGGTGAAAGCCCTCCAATCAAGAGTGAAATAATATGATGCATGATGTGATAAAAGTAATACAATATCCAACTAAGGGGTTGCAAATTCTTTTATCTTGATTTATAACTTAGGCTTTAGGTGAGGTTATGAATTGTTTATTTTTAGTTTGAATTGATTAGTTGGATAGAAAATTTATTTTCCTAAGAGCCTAATCGTCATCCAGGTCATACATCAAAGTAAGGAATAAACTGGAAAAAGATGGCATCTTAATACACAAGCTAAACAAACATCAATCAATTTATAAATCTAATGCAAAAGAATAAAATAACATTTGTGGTCGGGCTCCACCACACAAACTCGAAAACAAATTAGGTACCCGAGCTATACCCTTATACAACCCGGATTACAAATGAATAAATTACAACCAAGAAGGAATTCATTGTTATGGGGGTCTTCATTCATCATTTATTCTTTCTTCTTTGTTCTTTCTTCTTTTTCTTTTGGCCGGTTGAAATATGGTTGCTCCAAAGGCTTCACATA
The DNA here is from genome assembly GCA_021442155.1 of Cymbidium sinense. Classification (NCBI taxonomy): domain Eukaryota; kingdom Viridiplantae; phylum Streptophyta; class Magnoliopsida; order Asparagales; family Orchidaceae; genus Cymbidium; species Cymbidium sinense. The sequence goes on from CM038221.1 coordinate 155,700,434, forward strand.
GTACATAAGGCATAGCCTTATAATCAATGTTCATCCTAATATCCCATAACAATCATTCTAAAATCCTAATTACAAAATTACATGAAAATGAAAAAAAAGCAAATCTAACTAAAAACCAACAAAATAGATATTAGCCAAACAAGCCATATAATCCCAAGCATGTATATGTAAATTGGACTCAGCACCCCACACATGGGTAACCAAGTCCACCTAGCCTATTTTGAATTTTGCTTAGGGGTATAAGCATTTGTACAGCAAAAGTAGTTATATTTTTATTATAGACACCCTTAAGCACAATCCTCTGCAGAAGACAATTGTTAGACTAAGATCGCCCTACTATTCAGTCTATGCACAGACACCCTAACATCCAGACTAAAAAAAAATATCAAAAATAAAAGCAAACATCAAACCATGCACCGCCTTAACCTAAAGCTAGAAATGGTGACTTAGCCTAATGTGTGTTTCATTTAAGATTTGTGTGGTATGCTTAGTTAGGCTTTAAGGTTGAAGTTTTCTAAGTATGAAAATGTTCAACTTAGAGAGTTTATTTCATGTAAGTGATTTAGTTGCTTTGGTTGATTTTATTTTGTATTTTGATTTGGTTTGAATGAATCTTACAATTAATTACTAAGTTGTAAAGAGAGAAAAAAGAGAAGAGAACTTCTCTTTCTTCCCTACCTTAAGTAATTTCTAAGGTAGATTCATATTTGATTTTTATTTAGTGAATATTTTATTATGTGTTTTAATTAATCCTAAGCTTAGATTTTCCTTAAAAAAACTTATTCAAAAAGAAAGGTATTTTAAGATTATATAAAGTGAAATACTATCACAAAATACACAACACTTCATTTCTTTCCCAACATGTGTAACATGCATATGGATGAATTCTAAGCATATTTATACATGCAAATGGAAATGTTTAGCACACTTTAATGATGAATTCTAAGAGAGTTACTTAAGAAAATCTGGATGCTTCATGATGCATGATTTTGTTAAGTAGAAAGAGCGTGATTCTTTTATCCATTTTTCATATGCACATTTACAAGTATAAATGACATAAGTGAGTACGACACTATTGTTAGCACCAGGGGTGTAAGGTACAAGACCTACTTAGGGCTACATAAAGCCTCGCAATCCCGGGGTTGTCCAGACTAATATACCACTTTTCTTAAATACATGTGCATGTATGAAAAGAAATATATGGAAAGAGAATCATGTAAAAGTTGATGTTTGTTTAGTTAATTTGTTGGTTGTTTAATTTACATGTGTAAATGTGAGAATCATTCTTAATTCATAACATGGAAGTGAATAAGAAAGGATATAAGCAAGTGTTATGTTCTTTTAAAAGCACTATACACTTTGCAAAACCTTCCAAATTCATGTTAAAAAAAGAAGAGAAGGAAAGTCACACAATACACATCTTTATATTTATACTCACATGTAAGCTTATAATAATTATAAGTAGCATAGTTTTTAGTTTTGATATTTGGTTTATAGGTTTTGAAAAATAATTTTGGATTTAATAGTCATAATAGACATTCATATTCTTACTTTAGCCAAAACATGTAATTTGATATAAAGGAAATAATTCATTTTTTATTTGATTTTCAAAAGGCATGAATGCATGATTTTCATATGGCATACATATTTAGCATATTAAGAAAGAAATAAAGTGATGAAAGCTGTTGACCTCATTTTTAGAATGAGGTCTCAACCCCTCCATCTTAGACATAGGACTTCTCTTAGACTTTAAGAGTTCCTTAGTCTTAAGACATATCTAGTGATTAGGTGGACACTAAACCTAGCCCTAGAGACTTAGAAGAGTTAGCCATAGGAATAGGTCATGCCTTATGGGTGTTAGAAAAATTTGTCTACCCTTAGCTTGAACCATTCCTCACTTTCCTTCTTTCAAGTCAAACTCCAAGTCAATCTTATTTGATTTTCTCCAAACTCCAATCAACTCCATGTGATTGAAATCCATTATCAAAATCCTTGAATGAAATTCCTAAGTCCAAATCTAAAATCCTTCTTATGTCCTTAATTTTTCATTAATGGACTTAGCCAAAATCATAATCAAATTAATTCAAATTCATGGGATTTTCTTGTAACTCATTTATATTATCATTTATAATTCACATATATAAATGAAATATAAATATAAGTCAATCAAACCAAATTCCAAAATTCAAATCTCTACTCCAGAATTTCCTAAGTCCTTAATATTCCTTTTAATGTACTTAGCCTAAATCATGATCAAATCAATTCAAATTTATGAGATTTTCTCATAACTCATTTATATTCTCATTTATATTCACATATATAAATGAAATATAAATATAAATTAATCAAATCAAATCCAAAAATTAAATTCCAAATCTAAAATCCTTCTTATGTCCTTAATTTTTCATTAATGGACTTAGCCAAAATCATGATCAAACCAAATAAAACTCGTGATATTTTCTTATAACTCATTTATATTCTTATTTATGTCCACATATATAAATGAAATATAAATACAAATCAATCAAACTAAATTCAAAAATCCAAATCCCCACTCCAAGATTTCTTGAGTCCTTTAAATCCCCTTTTAATGGGACTTAGTCTAAATTATGATCAAATCACTTCAAATTCTTGAAATTTTCTCATGATCCATTTATATTCTCATTTAGATTCACATATATAAATGAAATATAAATTCAAACAATCAAAACCAGTTCCAAAAATCAAACTTAATTTCACTCAAAATACAACCTAAGCCTTTCAAGTCAAAATCTTAAACTTAGCCAAATCAACTTCAAATCAAGCTAAACTCTTGAATTTTCTTCGTGATTCAATCAAGTCTACAATCATGAATTCATATATAAATACAAACTTCAATCACCAAATCAAAAATCAATTCAAAAATCAAACCCTAAATCCTTTCATATTCTTCCATTGAATATGAAAATGCCAAATGAATCCAAACCCATTTTACTTCAAACCACTTGCAAATGGATTTATATTTCAATCATAAGTCCATATACAAGTTCAATCAAACTCAAATCAAGCTTTTTGTCATTTGACCCACTTAGGCTCACTTGACCCAAAGTGACCTAAAGTACCCATATGAGCCAAATTCCAATCCTAACCAAATTGGATTGAATCAAACTCATATATGCCTCTCATCATGAGCAACAATTATCATGGGATGATCAATCAACTAAATTGGGTCAAACCAAGTCAAACCTAAGGGTTGACCAAGTCAACACTTAGCCCAAAATGAAACCTAACATAGTCAAATTCCACCATAGGCCAAATTGATTGAAACCAATGATCTAAGTTCATTCGTGAACTATGTTTGAACTTGACCAAGTCAACATTTGAGCCTAACCTAGCCCAATTGACCACTTGACCCAAGTTGACCCAACTTAACCTAAAGGGTCAAAATGTGTAAAACTTGATCTAAGCCAAATTGATTGAAACCAATAGGTCAAGTTCATTCCAAATCACTTGTTGAACTTGACTAAAGCCTCAATTGGCCAACTAGACCTAACCTAGCCCAATTGACCATAGACCCAACTTGACCTGAAGGGGTCATGTTGAGCCAAATTTGAACATAACCAAAATTGATTGGAAACAAAGATACCAATCCACTCCATATGACTAACTAAACCTAAACCTACCCATGACCTAGCTCAAATAGGTCAAATGGGTCAAATAGGTCAACTTGACCCATTTGACATAAATGAAGTCATATGAGCCAAATTCAAACCTAAACCAAATTGAACCAAACCAAAGCCACCAAAACATTTCAAATGGTCATATGAACTTGACCCAATCCTTGGTTTGACCCAATTTGACCAATTGGTCAACTTGACCCAAGTTGACCCATTTTGACCTAAATGGGTCAACATGAGCCAAACCTTATCAAATGAATTCCAAATCTCATGAAACTTGGCCAAACCTAGTTTCTCACATACCCAACATATCCAAACTAAAAAAAATCAGCAAACTGACCATTTTACCCCTAGGCCATAGAACAAATTATGGACTAATCTATGGGTAATTTGGTTAAGCCCTCTTCATATCAACTTGATACCTTCCTAATAGCTCAAACAGACTTAATAAAGAGTGGTGCATCCAACCTAATGGGTTTGGGTCAGCCCAAATGGACCCAAGGACAAACCTGACCCCCTTGCTCAATTTGGCCAATTCAAAATCCTCCTTCCACTCAATTTAATGCACATGGGAGATTAGCAATCCACTCAAGACCTCAAATCGACCATGTGCAAGGATCTAATAGCCTAATCAAACCTTTTCATGTGGTCAATTAGATCAAAATGGCAAGCTAAGACTCGGCCATCTGAGTGCCATATGGGGAGATATACTCCCCCTAATTCAATTTGAAATCATCATTCCCACATTCGATTGAAGCCTAGAGAGTGTTAGGAAAGATCAGAGAACCATCCTAAGCTTTCGAAGAGGGATTTAAAAAGTGCATTTCTCAGTTTTCTTTCTTAGAAAATAGGGGAGCTCACTTTAATCTTGAACTTCCTCTTCACTCAAATCCATTCTAATTTCTCTTGCACACTCCATTAGGGGATCAATTCGAGTTCCCAAAGTAAAGAGAGTCTTAATTGGATCAAAGCCGCAAGTAAGGTGAAGTGGTGTTGGTCCATAGGGAGATCCACTCAACCCCAAGGCTTGAAACTTTCAACAGGGCTTCGTCTCCACTAGACGAAGCTACCTCATCGAGCTTGAGCATCGGTGATCACCTCCGACGAGGTATGAAATTTTCTGACCACTTAGCTTATGAGGTGTTGGTCTTTCATGAAAGAAATTTTCATGTCATGCGAAATCCATCATTGGATAGGCTTCTCATTAGCTTTAGATGGTGTGGGAACAATCTCATTCCAATCCGAGCTCGATCAAGCTCAAATCTTCCCTTAGATCATGGACATCCCCTGTTGAGCCTAGGGATGAACTGGGGAGATCCTAGCCATCCTTCCGCGCATTTTAGATGGACGGTCATGATTATTCCCATGTTTTAGAAATGATTTATCCCTTTAGAAACTGCGGGATGATCTCTAGCCGTCTGATCCTTGATCGAACGGCTGGGATCAAACCACGTCCCATCGCGCTGCCATCCCGATGTGATATTTAAGTAATTAGCTCATAGTGTGATGCGTGTAAAGCGTGCTGACCGCCGCCGTCGCGTGTCGCGTTGTGAGCTGAGAAATTAGTTGGGGATTTAATTAATTTTAATTAATCTCCTGGTTTTCAAAAATTTATATCTCTCTCAATAAAATTAAAAAAAATATGAGGTAAAATTTTATGAAAAGATAATTTAACCTAGAATATTTTTAAAATGACTTTAATGAATTTTGAATTATACTTTTCTCTGATTTTGGGTTTTATTAGAAATCTTATTTTGCTAATTACCTCTTAATTAACCCTCTAATTAATCTCAAACTTCTTGGGTATATTTTAGGGGATGACCTCTACCTCCCCTAATTTTTTTGGGATTTATTTAAGGCTTAATTTGGAAAATTGCAAATGTATTTTCTAATTACTCCCTTAACTTAATTAAGGATAATTAGGGATTGGATTACTATTTTGATCAATTATTAAGGTTGATTAAGGTTAGATCCAATGGATAGAAGATTTAGGGAATAATTTTAGGGCATTTGTCCTAAGCTATTCCCTAAACCCCCTTTTCTTTCCTTAATTCTCTCTTAATTAGGGGTTAATTCATTAATTATTCTATTAATTAATTTTAAAAATTCTAAAACCTTCTAGAACTTAAATTAATTTACTTTAGATAGATGCTTAGGTGTTTAAGAGCCTAAGTTCTATTAAGGAAATCAAAACCCAATTCGTAAGTGTGAAAGGGTGTTTTGAAATTACTTAAGCTAAATCCCCTTAGCTTAATTAACCATTAATCATGAGCCAACTTGCATTAAGCCCTTTTCTTCCTAGGTGCATTGCAAGTTTAAATTCCTTGTGAGTTTTTATGTCATCTTATTGGCTCATAAATACTTGGTTAACTATGCTAAGGTGGTGTAGGTAAGGGTTAATTAACTTGCTTAATTTATACCTTAAACTAATTAATACATAAAAATGAATCTAATCATCTAAAAATTAAACAAAAATATCAAACACATGTGGGAATGGGTTAGGAACAGCAAACTCAACTCACATTTTTAAAATTAAATCAAACTTCAAACTAAACAAAAATCATATTGAATAAACTTTGATTTATTTTAAGCCTTCTTATTTTATAAGAATGTCATTAGGATTTAATTAAAGAGAATGTGTTTACATGCTTTCATTGCTTTGATTCTTTCCCCAACATGTTAAATTTGTATGTCATGTGATTTCATGCATCCATATTTTTCAAATTAAAATTAAAAAATGAAATTGTTTACTTTATGTCAAATTTGCATGTGTTGACTAAAGTAGAAATATGAATGGCTATTATCACTACTAAATTCAAATTATTTTTAAAATATATAAATCAAATACATAAAACTGAAAGTGTGCTACTTATATTTTAATTATAAGCTTGCATGTGAAGAAAATATAAGGATGCGCTTAGCATAGGTTTCCCTTCTCTTTCATGTCAGTATAGTTTTGAATAGAAATTTGGAAAGATGTATGGTTCATTTGAAAAGAACCTAACACATATCTAATTCCATATCCTATTCATTCCTATGCTATCACTTAAGAAGGGTTACTTATACTTGCACACATAAATTGCATAAACAAAATGAATCAACTAATTCAACTTTTACATTCTTTCTTTCTAATTTATTTCTTTTGTACATATGCTTGTATTTAAGGAAAGTGGTATATTAGTCTGGACAACCCTGAGGTTGCGAGGCTTTAAGTAACCCTAAGTAGGTCTTGCACCTTACACCTCTAGTTAAGAATGTCACTGTACTCACTTATACCTTTCTTACTTTCATATGTATATGTGAAAAATTGGATAAACAAACCCTTTTCTACTTAATGAAAATCATGCATCTTAAACTTTCAAATTTTCATAAATCATTTACTTAGCATGCATCATAAAGTGTGTTAAATGTTCTCATTTATGTGCATAGATATGCTTAGGACTCATTCATATGCATGTTATATATGTTAGGAAAGAAATGAAGTGATGTATATTTCATGAATTTGGTTCATTTTATTTAATCTTATCATGTCTTTCTTTTTGAATAGGTTTGTTTAGAGTACATCTAAACTTAGGATTAATTAAAACACTTAATCAAAATATTCACTAAACAAAACTAAAATGTGAAATCTACCCTAGAAATTACTTAGGTTAGGGAAGGAAAGAGAAGTTCCATTCTCTTTCCCTCTCTTTATAACTTAGTAATTAATTGTATGATTCACTTGAACCTAATAAAAATAAGAAATAAAATCAACCCAAATCAATTAAATTACTTAAATGAAACTCTATTCTAAGTTGAACATATTTTCACACATAGAAAATTCTAACTTAAAGCCATAGCCAAGCATATCACACAAACTTTCAAAGCACCCACATTAGCCTAAGTCACCACTTCTAGCTTTAGGTTAAGACGGTGCATGATTTGATGTTTTATTTTATTTTGAGATATATATTTTAGACTGGATGTTAGGGTGTATGCTCGTAGAATAAATGGTAGGGTGATCTTAGTCTAACCATTATTTTTTGTAGGGGATTGTGCTTAAGGGGCGCTATCATAAATAATAATATAAATATTTTTTGCTTGTAGGTGTTTTATACCCCTAAGCATAATCCAATAGGCTAGGTGGACTTAGTCGCTCATGTGTGGCATGATAAGTCCAATATACATGCTTGAGATTTGTGTGATTTGTTTTAGCTAATCTCTATTTTGCAAGTGTTAGTTAGATATCCATTCTTTTCTTTTTCATGTAAATTTGTGCAATTAGGATTTTGGAATGATTATTATGGAGATTAGGATGAGCATTGATCATAAGATCTTATTTTATATACCATGTAAAGCCTTGGAGCATCTACCTTCCAACCATCCAAAAGAAAGAACCAAAGAAGAAAGAAGAATAGAAGAAGAAAGAAGAATAAAAGAACAAAGAAGAAAAGAAGAATGAAGAATAAAGCTTGAAGACCATCATAACAATGAATTTCTTGCTTAATTCTAATTTAATTCATTTGTAATCCAGGTTGTATAAGGGTAGAGCTCAGCTACCCAATTTATTATTTTTGGGTTTGTGCGGTGGTGCCCGACCATAATGGCCTTTTATTCCTTTTGCGATTAGCTTTATAAATTGATTGATGATTTATTTAGCTTTTGCATTAAGTGGCATCTTTTTCTAGTTTCTTCCTTGCTTTATGTATGGCATGGATGTGGATTAGGCTCTTTAGAGAAAAATAAATATTTTATAAAACTTAACAACTCAAAATTAAAATAAAAAACTCATAACCTCACCTAAAGCTTAGGTTTAAAATCAAGATAAAAGAATTATCAACCCCTTAGCTGGATGAGTATTTCTTTTATAATATCATGCACAATAGCATCTTATTTCACTCTTTATTGGAGGGCTTCCTCTTTTTGCCAGAGAAACTTGGCTTCACCTTTGAGAGCTATGGTGGAAACACACCTCCTCTCTTCTCGTTGATTTTGGTCAATAATTTTATTTCTCATAAATTATACATATGAGTCCTATAAGCTTGAGTCAAAATAATTTTCAAAAATAAAAATAAAATGAAATTTGAATTGCATTAGATTTATGTCATTTGAAGCATGCCCTTGCATGATCTAGTCTCTTCAGGGAGTGAGTTTAAGGACTTAGTCTCTTTCTAACTAAATAACAGCCTAGTTATCTTGCATATGCATATGACTTACCTACAAGTATTTAAAATCATAGGATGAGTTAGTTGGTGGCCATTTCCATGCTGTTGTAAGTCTAAGAAGTCAGGTGATTTGTCCTCTTTTGTGGAGGCAAACCAAATACCCATTTTCGCCTTAGATTTAGGTTGTGTTTTCGTCCCTCGCCAAAGCTCCTTAGATTTAGGTTCTGAGGTTGCTTCTTCTCTTTGTGAGCCATAAACATAACTTCTCACCTCTTAGTTATTTTCTTAATCTTATGTTAAGGAATCATAAGTCCTAAATCTCTAATGAAAAATTTAGCTCAAACAAACTAAATCATATTTAAAAATATAAAGCCTAACTATAGGATAATTTGAGGTGCTTGCAAGATTTCCTAGCATCATAGGCATTTTCTACTTATCTCTATTTTGGCTTTGATAATAACTCTCTCTCTTTGATCAATCTCATTTGATCTTCAAAAATGAACCAATCGATTGATAGTTATTTTCCTATTAAAATCTTTGAAGACAACAATCATTTATCTTAATCGAGAGTGTTCCTAAAGGATCCCCATTTCTTAGGATATAATTTAACTATGGAGGCTTACCCCTGTAGAGAACTTAATGAACCCGATTTAAAATAAACCATGTTTTATTTTTTCATGTAAAGTAGGGGAATAATCTCTGGTATATATGCAGTCCCATCGTCCTTAGGAGTCCTTATTGAGATGATTAGTTCCATTAAAGGGTAGTGACTTCTATCTCTTGAGATAGTACACTATTTCCTTGATGACGTGCCCGATCACCTGAATAAGTACATCTGCGGATCTGTGCGACGTCCTAAAAAGATGAATTTCTATATTCTTACCTTTTTCACCCACAGATTTGAAGGCGACTTTATAGAAATTTTTTATCACAAAAGCATGCAAATTTATTCACCCTAATTAATTCTTAAAGACAACCTTATGAAATAGGATTATTTAAAGTAAACTAAATTTATTTTAAAGAGATTTTTATTTTATTTTGAGTTTGATTTGAATTTAAGAAATGTGAAGAGGTTTGCTAGTCTTAACTCATTTTCCACATGTGTATGTTGTTTTAGTTTAATTTTATAACTATTAGGTGAGTTTTATGCTTTGCTTAGGTTAAGGTGTACATTAAGTTCCTTAATTACCCCTTTCCTACACCATTTTAACATATTTAATCAAATAATTCTGAGCCAATTTATGACATAAAACCACACAAGGAATTTAAGATAGCAATACACCTAGGAAAGAAAGGAGTCTAATGCAATTGGCTCACAATTAGTGATTAATTAAGCTAAAGAATTTAATTTAAGTACTTTCATAACTCTTCCCACATATATGGGTTAGGTATGATTTCCTTAAGCTACTTAGGTTATTAAACACCTAAGCACCTACCGAACATGAATTGATTAAGTTCTAGAATATTTGAAAATTGTGATTAGGCTAATTAAGAAAGTCATTAGTTGGTTAATTCTTAATTAAGTTTGAATTAAGGAAGAAGGGGAGTTTAGGGAATAATTTAGAAAAAATATCCCAAAATCATTCCATAAACTTCATATTCACTTAAACAATGCTCAATTATCTTAATCAAAGGATCAAACCACTGTTCACATCCTTAATTACTCTTAATTATATTAAGAAGGTGATTAAGGATTCATTATATGATTTTTCTAATTAACTCATCAATAAATCCTAAGAAAATCATCCCACTAAATACACCAGAGAAATTTGAAATGAAATAATTAGGGAGTAATTAGGGTTATTAAGTTTTCATTAAAATCCTAACTGAGGATACACTATTCAAAATCCATTAGAAATAATTTTAGATTATTCTCCTAAGAAATACCTTTACAGTGCATTTTACTTTGTATTTTTATAATTTTTCTGGAATTAGTTATGCAATTATGAAGATTCAGCCATTAAGGATAATTAATTAAATGCCTAATTAGATAACTAATCATGTCGGTGCCATGTAGACTGCTAACGCGGCACACACTTTCCACGCATGGCGGCGATTAAGTCAAGTTGTCACATCCTAGTCGCGTTAGCCGCTTCGCTTTCTCTTTGGATCGTCGATCTGACAGTTGAAATCGAGCTCGCTGCTCTTAAGGGATGAATCAGGGGATCCTACACGGCTTGATCATGACCATCCATCCAAAATGCGCGGATGGATGGCCCATGATTCGTCATTGATCTTGCCTACGGGAGAGGGTAAACGTCCACTCCTTAGGGCAAGATTCGAGCTCGATTGAGCTCGGATTGAGTTCAAACTCAACCCACACCATCATCATGCAAGGGGGAAGACATCCAACAGCTAATTTTGCTTGAGATAAAAATTCTCTTCACAAAGGACCACACACTCCCTATTATAGGCTCGGTTTGAAGGCATAACTCGTCGGAGGCTATCACTGACGCTCCAATCCGTTGAGGTAGCTTCGTCTAGTAGAGATGAAGCCCTATTAAAGATTTGAGGCTTTGGTATTGGGTTGATCATTCTATTGACTAAGGTGCTCCTCTTAAGCTTGCAACCTTGATCAAAGTCTCGCCTCCCATGCTTTGAGCTCTTGGGAAACACCTTAGGCAAGCTCGATTGAGTTCTCTGAAGATGCTTGCAAGAAGAATTGAGCTTCAGTGTTGAATTAGCTAAGTTGGAATTTCACTTGAGCTCCCCTATTTTTGACTTGAAGAAACCAAGAAATGGAGAGATCAAAATGGGTTGAGGAAGTTTGGAGGAACCTTGGGGTGTTAGCTCTGAGTTCCCTGAGCTCAATCGAGTATGAGTGTCTCCAAATGAAATGAAATTAGGATAGTATATCTCCCCATAGGTGGATCAGACGGTCGTGCTTCCCTCTGCCATTTTGATCCAATTCACCTCATTCAATGGGTTATTTTGGTTGTTTGAACTTGCACATGGTTCATTTTTGGCAGAGCAAGGTAGTGGAGAAGTGCCATGTGTTGATTTGGAGTGTGGGAGTGATCCCATGTGCTTGGAATGAGAGAAGTGGTCAGTTTTGACCTTGGGTTGGATTTGGTTGACCCAAACCCATTGGGTCAAGTGCACCATGCTCACTAGTGTCCACTTGGTCCACAAAGAGGGTGCCACGTGGCCACTAGAAGGATATGACTAAATTCCAAGTGGAATTGGCCATAGGTTACCCCTTGACTTAGAGGTAAAATGGTCATTTAGCCCGGATTTCAGTTATGTTTGGTATGATTGAAAAATGGGTTGGGCCAAGTTTCAATAAATTTGGAGTTGGTTTGATATGATTTGACTCATGTTGACCCATTTAGGTCAAAATGGGTCAACTTGGGTCAAGTTGACCAATTAGTCAAATTGGGTCAAACCAAAGGTTGGGTTAAGTTCATATGACCATTTGGAATGTTTTGAAATCATTGGTTTGGTTCAATTTGATTTATATTTGGATTTGGTTCATTTGATTTTATTTATGTCAAATGAGTCAAGTTGACCAATTTGACTCATTTGACCATTTGGGTTAGTCATGGGGGTTTAGGTTTCATTGGTCATATGAAATGTATTGGTATATTTGTTTCCAAATAATTTTGGTTTAATTTGATTTTGGCTCAATTTAACCTTTTAGGTCAAGTTGGGTTCAAGATCAATTGGGCTAGGTTGAGTCTAGTTGGCCAATTGAGGCTTTAGTCAAGTTCAACAAGTGATTTAGAATGAATTTGACCCATTGGTTTCAATCAATTTGGCTTAGATCAAGTTTTAACCCATTTTGACTTTTTAGATCAAGTTGGGTCAACTTGGGTCAAGTAGCCAATTGGGCTAGGTTAGGCTTAAATGATGACTTGGTCAAGTTCAAACATTGATTATGAATGAGTTTTGATCAATGGTTTCAATCAATTAGGCCTATGATGGATTTTGGCTAGTTTAGGTTTTATTTTGGCTAAGTGTTGACTTGGTCAACCCTAATGTTTGACTTGATTTGATCCAATATGAGTGATTGATTATCTCATGATGATTGTTGCTCACAATGTGAGGCTTAATTGGGCTTAGTTCAATCCAATTTGGGTAGGATTAGAATTTGGCTCAAAAGAGGTACTTTAGGTCACTTTTGGTCAAGTAAGCCTAAGTGGGTCAATTGACTTGATCAAGGCTTGAATCAAATTTGATTTAACTCACATATGGACTTATGATTGAAATACAAATCCATTTGCAGGTGGTTTGAAGTCAAATAGGTTTTAATTTATTTGATAATTTCAAGTTCAAAGGGGTGAACATGAATTTGACTTGGGTTTGATTTTTGAATTTAGTTCTGGTTTGAAGATTGAAGTTTATGTTTATATTTGGATTAATGATTGAAGGGTTGATTGAATCATGAAGAGAAATCAAGAGTTTGACTTGATTTGAATTTGATTTGGCTAAGTTTAAGAATTTGACTTAAAAGGCTTAGGTTGAATTTTGGTTGATTTGGATTTGAGTTTTGAATTAATTTTTGGATTGATGATTGAAGTTTGTATTTATATTTAGATTCATGATTGAAGGATTGATTGAATCATAAATAAAAATCAAGAGTTTGGCTTGGTTTGAATTGGATTTGGCTAAGTTCAAGAATTTGACTTGAAAGGCTTAGGTTGAATTTTGGTTGAATTTGGATTTGAATTTTGAATTGATTTTTGGATATATGAATTTATATTTCATTTATATTTATGAATATAAATGAGAATATAAATGGGTTATGAGAAAATTTCTTGAATTTGAATTGATTTAGATTTGATTTAGGCTAAGTCCATAAGATAAAATCAAAGTGACTTAGGAAAGATTTTTAGGATTTGGATTTCAATCATAAGCTTCAATCATTTGGAATTGATTTGAGTTTGAGAAAATCAATTAAGTTGGAATTGATTTAAGTTTTTATATTGATTTGATTTGGAGTTTGACTTTGAAAGGAGGAAGTGAGGATTTGGTTTAAGCTATAGGGTAGGTAAGTTTTCCTAACACCCCTAAAGGAAAACATATTCCTATGGCTAACTCTTCTAAGTCTTTAGAGTTAGGTTAAGTGTTCACCTAATCACTAGAAGTGTCTTAAGACTAAGAAACTCTAAAAGTCTAAGAGAAGTCCTATGTCTAAGATAGAGGGGTTGAGAGCTCATTCCAAAAATGAGGTCAACAACCTTTTTCATCTCCTCAATGGACCCTCAATGTTGATGGAGCTTCAGGAAATGCTAGTGGCGGAGCAAAAATTTTACTTATTTCCCCCTAATAGGACACCTTAAAGTATGAACTTCGCTTGAAATTCTCTACAACTAATAATGTGGCTGAATATGAGGCTTTCATCACAAGATTAAGACTTGCCATCGATTGTGAAGTTCAAAACTTAGTGATCTACACTGACTCTTAGCTTGTCCCCTCCTAGGTAGATGGAGACTTTAATGCTTATAATCTCCAACTAAAATAATACCTCAGCTTGGTGAGGTCACTTCCCTCCTATATCAAGATACATCAATTCATTCACATACTTGGAGAAAAGAACACTCGAGTTGATGCTCTCGCTAAGCTCGCTACCTCTAATACTAGAGATCTATTTAAGAGAAGGTGTGTTGAAGAAATATATTTTCCTAATATCCAAGGGTCATGGGTAATACAAGCAAATAATGAGACAAAGGAACCTTCGTGGATGGACCCCATACTATCCTTTCTACAAGAAGGGACCCTTCCTGAAGACCCAACTACTATAACTCGTCTCCAAAGATAAGCATGAAACTTTTTTATTATCATAGGTGAACTACACAAATGAGCTTTTTCTAGGCTCTACCTTAAATTCCTCTCACCATCAGAGGCTGATTATGCATTAAGAGAAGTTCACTATGGAATATGTGGAGAATACCTAGGAGGAAGGGCGCTAGCCCTTAAAATCATGAGGCAATGGTTCTATTGGCCTACAATGAAGAAAGATGCTTTGGATTTCACAAAAAAAAATATGTGAGTTGACTGTTGCACTTTAACCTCTTTCATACACCACATACAGAGCTCTCATCCCTTCAAAGCCTATGACCTTTTGTTCAATGGAGAATTGATATCATAAGACCTTTTTCAGTAGCATCAGAGCAACGAAAGCTTATCATTTTAGCTGTCAACTACTTCACTAAATGGGTGGAGGTTGAACCACTCGCTAAAATCATGGAGACAAATGCTAAACAATTTATTTGGAAGAATATAATATGCTAATTTGGTCTTCCTGCAAAGATCATCACCGACAATGGAACCCAATTTACTGGAAAAGTCATTATGTCTTTTTGTAAAGATCTTCGCATTCAGCTGATGCATATGGCTATAGCCCATCCTCAAGCTAATTGACAGACTGAAGCCACCAACAGGACTATACTCAAAGGGTTAAAAACATGCCTCAAGAAGGCTGGGGGCAATGGGTTGAGGAGCTCTTAGTGTTCTTTGGGCTTACCACACTACTTCATGAATTCTGACTAGCGAGACACAATATAATTTGTGTTTCAGCACAGAGGCTATTATACCAGTAGATATCAGAATTTCAAGTCCAAGAGTTCAATCATTCGATCATAATAGTAATAAAAAAAACTCCAATAAAACTTGAACTTGCTCCCTGAAACTCATGGCATGGCCCTACTTCAGATTGCTTTCTACCACCAAAGAGTATCTTGTCACTTCAATAGAAGAGTGAAACCCTGTCCCATCTCTGTCGGTGACTTGGTCTTGCGAAGTATTGAAGCTGCTGGCAAAAGCCCTCAATGCAATAAGCTCTCACCTCTTTGGGATATCTCTTATGTGGCTACAACTATGGTCAAGTTAGCAACATTTAAGCTCAAGGATCCAGAAGGAAAAATCTTGCCTCGAACTTGGAACACAGAGAATCTCTGAAAGTATTATCAGTGATTCTTACTACATAAATATTGTAGCATTTATTTTACCTCATTTGTCATTTTTTCTTCACCCCATATCTTTGTTGAGTTATCTTATGATAATATTGTATCATCGACCTTATCAAAGTAATGAATTTATGAATTTTTCTTTCAAGTTTGTTGCACATAAATAATCTTCTTCATTTAATCCATCCACTTGAAAAATGCACAACTCAGGGCATGATCAATCCCAAGAGGATTTGATCAGACCTCTTCCATACAGGTAAGAAGTCAAATAACACTTTTACTAATACTTAGGATAGGTCGAAAAGTCCTTGGTGGACATCCCATGACCTCTTCCACATATGTAAGACATCAAATAATATTTTGACTAATACTTAAGATAGGTCAAAAAGTTCTTGGTGGACTTCCTACGATCTCTTCCGTATAGATTAGTGTCGTCGAATAATATTCCGACCAATCATCTCGGATATGTCAAAAAAAAGAGCAAATCACCCAAAATTTTTAGTTTACTAATGTCATTGATAGTTCTAATATGATGATATAAGAAAGAATTAAAATTTTGGATACAAGAGAAGTAAAAAAATAAAAGATAAAGAAATGCATCCTCAAGTGATACTACATGATATCAACATCCTCCTCACCACTGGAAGATGCTCCCTTAAACTCACTTTCAACCCCTTCATCTCTTGAATCTGGCGAAGGGTCTTCAGATACTTGGCTAGGAGACAGATTCTCAAAACTAGCCCAATTTTTACGATGTATTAAGTGAATTTCTTTTAGGAATCCTCAAATAAAGCCTTCCTCCAAACATTGGTGTTCTAAGTCCTTCATTTCAATATCACGAATATGATTACAAGCTTCTTAGATATGATCCTTGATAGCATCACGACAAGCTAGGGAGTTCTTAAAGTCTTCCACTACTTTCAAGGATATGACATTTGCTTCTACTTCTAATATAATAAGCTCATTTTCAGAAATACTACCCTATAATGCTTTCTTCTTCAGTTCAAGAGCATTCTTCTCTGTTGCAGATGCCTTGAGTCTTTTCTCCTTCTGGTGAGTCTCTGCCCTCACCTCAATCAGCTCATCATAAGTATGCTCCACCTCTTGACACTGGAGAGAAAGAGAAGTTGACATATTTGTTAGCTCAGTTCTACACCTAGTTAGTTAATCCTCTATAACTATCACTTCTTTAGCCTTAGCACTCATCCTTCGCTTGTACTAGCCTTGCAAGTATTTTACCTTCATAAATTCAGTATTCCACTCATATAGAGTGACACCCAAATGAGCCATAAGTCATAATATTTGGGTTGCCTACAATCAAAAATCATAAATATTACACAAAAAAGGGATAGAAGAAAAGAAAGAGAAATATAATATAACATACTAATTCGTCTGCTTATTGACGTCTGGTGCATATGTATTTTAACACCTCTTCAGGAATATGCGGCTTCGGGAGATGAATCTCTTCATTATGAGTTGAGATAGCCAAACTCTTAGACACCGACTGGGGAGAACATCTTCTCCGCAACCTCCATAATTATTTGACATAATTACTCCATTTCATGTCTTTTTTTTTTCTTTAGAGAAGAAGCATTGTTATCACCATGACTTCGTAACAGGCTTCTTGAAAGAATTCTGTGAATATGAGGAGATCTTTCATTACCTTTACTTGATCTTTTCAGTGAAAGAGCAAGTGATCTCCCTACTTGAATGGAAAGGCCAACCTTGAACATTCTATCTTCAATTATATACTTGCCAATGTGACACAACTCATGCTGCAAGCTTTATATATCAAAAATATTGAAAGTTGTTGGGATTTTATTCTCTTCAATCAGTAATGGATCCGGAAGGTTGTTCAATCCTCCTTATCTTTTAGGGAGACCCTACTCATTTTTTACAAAAAAGAACTTATTAGACCAACTTCTAGATGGATCTCGTGCTGAAAATTCTATTTAATTTTTTATAGCTCGATATGCAACACATCCCTATGCATCACATGTAAACCTACACATTCTGTATAAGTACTTGATGTTCAAAGTTACACCACTCTCTCTAAAGAAGACAGTCAAACCAACAATGATCACTAGAGCTCAAAATAAAAATTGTGACGAAGCTACACCACATATTTTAAAAATCTTGATCAATCGAGAGCTAAAGGGAATCGCAATCCCGCACGAAGAATCATCTCAGAAATAGTAATGTATCATTGCGGAGGAAAACATGCCCGGTCAAACTTTTTGGCAACAAGAGCTATCAACTTATTTAGGAAATAAAATTTTCTATGGAGCACCATTAAACTCTCAGCTGTGATAGTGAATGATATATCATGTGTAGCTGTCATGCTATTAGTTTTTATCCGGCCATCATCATGTGAAAATGCATAATAAATATGAAATAAAAAGAGAAAAGAAAGACAAAGGTCTGAGAAATGTGTGAAGTATCTCACTTACCTCAATTGGTCACATCCTTTCGTGACTTTGTTGCTCACAGACAATTTTGGATATAATCTTTTGCGTACGATCTAACGAAAAATATATGCATTCGTATAAGTTCACAAAAGAAGCTATTTCTCCATAATGATACTCCGAAATTACCTTCTAGATTTTCTGAGTTTTTGAGGAATGGTTCCTAATTGATGCTTCCCTGCCACCTTAGCAGTTGTCAACTGTCGAGCCATCCATTGGAGTTTTAAGAAAATTAAATTCTTACAGGAAAAAGTAGAAAATATGGATCTTGATCGCCTCCAAACCCGGTCAGTCTGACGATGACAGTTGCGCCTCTCTCGAGGGAAAACTAGAGCCTCGCCGTGTGAACTACGGGTCTTGATTGCCTCTAAACCCGGTCGATTTGACAAGGACAGTTGACGCCTCTCTCGAGGAAAAACTAGAGCCTTGTTGTATGAACTACGGGTCTTAATCAACAAAATAAATAACATTCTTTTTAAAATAAAGTTAAAGCCTTACTGACAAAAGAATTTTTTATTACCCTTAGCTCTTGAACTTCTGCTGGATAATTTTTCATCCAACGCAGAAAAATATTAGAACATATGAGAGAAAACTATGTCTCCTTATTTAACCTTAAGGGGGGGTTTTTATAGATCCACAATAAGGGCAAAAATGGAATAAATTTTGAGATGAAATTTAAAAATATTTAAATAGATTTTGAAATTTCTGCTCTCAAATAAATCTTTTCTTTTATAGAAGTGAAAAAAAGAACAAAATAATAAAAAATTGGAAAAAAACCCAAAATTTCCATCCTACGCTCATTGGCTCGCGCTTGCGCATGCAGGCTCGTGTTGCGGTGCAGATTGCGCCTGCCGGCGGACGTGGGTGCCCACGAGTGCCTGCAGCCTTGCATTCGTAAGTGCCTGTGTGCGCACCCATGGCCCTATGGCCCTGTGCTCTTGTGCTCCCGTGATCCTGCGCGTCTGCGTCTCTTCGTGTTCGCTTCTACGATCATAATCTTGTACGCCCATGAAGATCTATTCTCTCAAACTATATATGACGCAAAGGTTAATGAACCCATAAATTTTATTAAGAAGTTGTTATTTTCAATTATTTGGTATGTATTTTTGGATGATAGAGATGATATCATCCAAAAATAGGGGGGCAACTAATATGTCACTAAAAATTTTACTAGTTGAAGCATGAATCTTGACATTAAAAGTAATTTGATTCTGAGTTGAGACTAGCTTAGATCAAACACTTAAAATATCATTAGAAACTTTGGGATATCAGCTGGATCTCTAAATAGCTCATAAATATGAAGTGCTTATAATCAAATCGAGCGTCTTGACGAACTGGATCTAACAAGCCTAAGATCTTATAATTCTGACATCATTTGAGCATCAAATACTTAAAATACATCAGATGATCGAAAGAATCATTTTAAGTCGTCCGATGGAGTGGTTTGGATTTTGCTTGTATTTATAGAGATGACATTCCCATAATCTGTAAATAGTCTCTCATTCTTCACATGAGGGGACCCCAAGCTAAGAGGAGGAGAGAGCTCTGAGACTCAAAGAATCTCAAAGCATAGTCGGGCCACTGACCGTCGTCGGATCATCATCGACTATCATAGGCGACCACCGCCGATCCCGCCGTCGTCACCGGCCATCGGCATTTGCTGGCCTTGCGTCGACCACCACTGGCCATCACATCGCGTCGGTCTTGCCGTCGCCACTAACCATCACCGGTCACCGCCCGTAGGCCATCGCCTAGTCACTCTGCGAGATTATGCTCGTTCTGTGAGCTTCACCGTCGGTCATCAGCCAGACCGGTCATGGATCATCGTAGTCCGGGCCTGCTTGGTCACGCCTTCCACCACCACCATCACCATCGCCAGCTGCCACCGCCAAACAATCGACCATCTCTCTATAGTTTTCATCGGATCATCAAACTACCACCTCAAACAAGGTTTTCGCCGCTAATCCGGCGAAGCTTATCACAAAACTTATTCTTGCAAGCTATCATTTACCAACTTTGGAGAAAGGGTAATAATTGTAACAAAAGCTGATATAGTGAAATTATTTCTAAGCGGGCTAAGTCCCGTGGTTTTTCCCTTTTTAGATTTTTCACATAAAAATTTCGAGGTCTCTAAACTTTTTTGTTGTGTGTGTGAAACTTTTGTGCAACGCTAAGACCTCAAATTCTCCTACTCAACCCAAATCTTTATGCACGCAACAATTCTATACATGTTTGATTTTATTTTTTATTTTGTTATGTTCTTCCATGTATATGTTTTATTACATGTTTACAATTATATATATATATATATATATATATATACACTTTGCAAAAAGAAAAAAAAGACAAAGTGAACATGACAAGTTTTCATTTTTATGAGATAAAAGTAGATGTAGATTCAAATATACTTAAGGAGAAACTTATTAAAAATTTCTCAAAATCTACAACCTTTGTTGGAATTATCTTTGTTCATTCCAACCCTTTTTTTTTTTGTTGTAAATTTAGGATAATCAATTTGTTAAAATGAGCATTACTCTTTAAAAATTTGTTAGTGAGATCTTAAGCAATCACATTATTCTAATATCATGATTTATTGCCTTGTGTTTCTCTTCCAACAAAGAAGATGAGATATTTGAGAATATTAAAAATTGTAATTTTTAAATTCACTTTGGACTGGAGATTGATATAGAATTGTCAAACTACTATATGCACATGGAATTATGTATGCTGTCTATAAATGTGTTTGGGGTGGCGTTCAACTTGCAGTGCAGTCAAACTATATTGCTCCACGCATTGGACAAACTACGATAAAAAAATTATATTTTCTAACCTAACTTTTTCAAGTGTGGTGGCGACTAGAAAGCTACTATTTGACTTTTTAAAATAAAAAAATTATAGTATCCACATTTCTTTAAACATTAGCTTTCATATCTAATGATTTATCCAAAGTGGCTATAAGATTGAATTACACAAAATAGTCTAAACAATCTAAATTAACATCTATACATATTCCCACTAAAAACATTATATTAATTTAATTTAATTGCCTTCACTACTTTCCTTTTAAAGTACAACCTTAACTTTACACAACTTGCAATGTGGGATAATTCATGGAATAAAAAGCTAACTAGACAACAAATTAGGAATCTATAATGATATATATACAAAGAAGTTGCAATTTTAATATCATTTTATATCAAAAAATATTCATGATAATACGTTCATATGCATTTTTTATTGAGGCTTTTTAAAACAATGATATTTGGCATAGTCATATATTTTTAAAAAGATAAATTTATATATATAACACACAATTCTTATTAATTTATATATATAATACCTAAAATTAGATATTTATTTATCTGATATTTTTTTATGCTTAAAAATATATATTTTATTTTTAAAAAGTGAGTGATGATGATATTTTTGATGTGATATTGAAGATTAGAATGATATATATGTAAAAATTAAAATTTCTGTATTAGATATGTAAATACATAAGAATTATGTGATATATATGTAAATCTCTCTTTTAAAAAATAATTATTTTTTTGACCAATATTCTCATATAAATATCTTAAAAAAAATTTATGTTGTCTTCTTAAGAATTATTGATGATGACTTTATTTTTTAATTTAGTTATCTTTAAATAATTATATATTTTTTAATCAGAGAACAAATTTATTTTTTATGTTGTCCAGCCTAACCTCGTCAGTAGATCAACAAATCCGACGGGTGGAATCAAAAAGAAGAAAAAGAAAGAGCTCGAACAAAGCGCCACTCTGCCCTCTATCGCTTTGATTGAAACCAAAACACCCAATTTCTTCCTAAGAAGAGGGAAGACAAAGCACACTTCCCTCTTGCCTCTCTGGAATTCTCGCTCTCACTCCTTCCTCAAACTTTCCTCTCACATCTCCATCTCATGATTCGACTTTTGGAGGAACCTAATCTCTGAATTGGATTCCCTTCCGTCGGTGCCTCCAGTCTGCAATCTTCGATATGGGTGTGTACGACGGGAACCCGTTGAAGGATGCCGCTCCCGGCCGAGAACCACGGTCTCCGTGGAACCCGTCGGCGGAGCCGGCCGCTGCTGAGCTTGCGGAGCAGTTCTCGGCGCTCGGTATGGGTGATCCCTCTAAAGGCGGCCTCTTCCAAGTTATGAAGGCCATGGAGGACGCGGAGAGCACCATCAAGCAGCAGGTAAGCTGGTGTCTCTTCGGGTTCTCACGAGCTGGCTTTGTTGGCAAAAGTCGCTAATTTGTCACTTTTGGTTTCTCGACGCCTTCTTGGGAAATTTAAATTTTTTTGTTACTTAGCCTCGTAAGGCAAAATGTAGCCGGCATTTTAAATAGTCAGCAACAACGCCGACTGCTAGAGGTTTTCCTCTGTTGGATTACATGCCTCTGCAATTTTTGCGAGAAAAGTACTTTCTTAAAGGAGAGTGAAGAAGAATAGTGTCAGTATATGCTACTGCTAGGGTTTGCATGTTCAAGTTGGCATTTGGATCATATCACTCTAGTTAGAGAGAACTTAAATGAAAATGTCAATAAATGACTACACATATTTACGATTGAAATCATGAAGTGGATATTTTTTTTGGCTCTGCTAATGATGGATATCTTGTGTGATTTTGCATCTCAAATTCAATGAGGATTTATGGTATAAAGATATTGGTTTCTTTTGGTATTTTCAGATGGACTAGAAGTTGTAATTTTCGGTGATGCTATTAATTATACGTTTGAATAAGCTAAATATTGTTATAGTCAAAACATAATAAGCTCTTAAAAGCAATTTAACATGGATTGTTTTCAATGATGGTCTGAGTCTGACCGAACTCGGGGCCGGGTTTACAACTTGATCCAACTGGTAAACCCAACTCTTTTTAATGTAACAATCTGCGTGCATTCATCTTCTTAGATGTATATTAACTGAAATTAGGGGCTATTGGACTATAGCTGTTGAGTGTTGTCCCATGCCTATGCATTTGCTATCAATTTCCATGAAGTTTTAATGGTGGATCACTAAAATCCATCACTTGCAAATGACATCTGCTTACTTATTTTTTATTGTCAGTTCTTATTTGTAAAGGGTAAGTGTTAGCGACATTGAGAATTCTTAAAATGAAATTTGAAGCTCCATGGCTTTAATGAGAGAAAGATCAACTTCATTTTATCAAGTACAAGAGTAGGAAACTGTTTTCTATCTCGTGCAGTTAAATTGCTTGTGGAAATGAATACTAAGCTAGCACATTGTACTTTACCAATGAATAAGAATACCCCTTTTGATAAAATGACATTTGAGTAACATGTGGTCTCTAGAACAATGGAGTCTTTGGGAGATACACTTTTGGGGAAAATATTATTTGTTTCTTGTATGCCTCATTTTCTTACCAGAAAATATGCCACCTTAATTAATCTGCCAATTTTATGCAAAAGTGGAAGAATCAGCCAACATCTCCCGGCTGAAATTAGAGCATCATATCCACAAACTTAAATATGATGAATTGACATATGAGCATCAAATTGAATAAGAGATACTAAAAGAATCATTTGCTTAATACTCATTATTTAGTAGAGTTTTATTGATCATGAGAGCAATTATGTTCAAAATCAGTTAAAATGCTAGTTTCTCAAAGAGGGCGACTTAAATATTATGAAATTTCAAGGTTCTAGAACCCACAATTCCGTTTAAACAGTTTAAACTGATCCCATTGAACTGTCCAATGGCAACACACTCACTTTAGTGGATGGTTAAATCCTGAACTGAATAATGTGGAAATAATACTCTGACAAAGTAAAATGTGCAAGAACAAGGTAAAGCTAGGCATGCTTTATTAATCAAAAATCAATTTGTAGTTCACAAAGTTTCATGTTGAGGGACTAATAAATTCAACTATCATATTGGCGTGATTTGTTTTGATGAATTGATGCATTAATTTCAAATTAGGTTTGTAAATATAAACAACAAAAGAACCATGAAATAGGATGGACACAAAATCATATTATATAGAAATCTAAGGGTTACCATTTTGCATGTGATGAAATCAGTGATTTTTTAAATTAAAATAGGTTATTCCATGGAACTTTTTAGAGAAATTTAGTAGACGGAATACTTTATTTACCTATTTGATTCACTTACATTCCTTTGAAAGAGCATGAAACTAAAAGTGAATACTTTCTTGACATTAGGTCTTGGCATTTCAATGTTTTTGATGATACCAAATCTAACATTCTTAATTAAAGTGTCAGAATCCTCTTGTAAGAGAAGTTGTGCAAATAGATTTGTTTTATCTGATGATTTTTTGACTTTTTTTTTCTGATGTGTTATGAATGACATATGTATGGTTGGAGGTCCGAAGCTATTTAAGAGTTGAGGATTTAGTATTTAAATAGTTTGGTATAAGATGATTGCATTAAGAAGCTAATGCTTTCATTTGATGCAGCTTCACTGATGTGGTACACAGGTTCATCTTTATTGGTATGAGAGGAATGCGAGTAGTAGTATTAGTTGGTTTGAAATGGCTTAATTTGCAATGATGCAGATAAATAGCAACTCACTAATGCAATTAAAATTTGAGCTGTTGGAAACTATTTTCTGTATAATCTTATGCTAGTGTTATTACTAGTTGCCATTTTTTCTTCTCTTTCTATATTTTGAGGCCTTTTCTAATTAGAATGCTTATTTTTCTTTTACTTGGCGTGTAATATTGGTAGCCTTAAACATTAGGAGGAGGATGATGGTATTGATGTGCAGAAATGGGGTCAATATCACTATGGTTTAGATGAGGAGTGAAATTATCTTAAAACAATGGTAACAAATCATTAGAAATTTTTATCTATTGCTGTGATTAGCTGCCTTGTAAGTTGCAAATGCTATCTAGGTCAAATGCCTGTTAGCAATGTCTCCTAATTGTCAAATATGGCAAAATAATAGTTAGATGACAGAAATCTTAAGCAGCTTGCACCTTGGTGCCTACTAGCAGCTGCTACTGGAAATAGAAAAGTCATTTAGTTTTTTATAAATTATTTCTGTCAGAGAGAGGATTAGTGCATTTTTTGCTTGTATACAGATTAACCCTGTTGGAAAACTTAATAGGATGTCCTATGAAGCTTGCATGTATGATGCATGTCCATGCCTCATGCATTTAGGAAGATTTTATGGGAAATGCTGATCACACAAGACATTGTGAGTGCAGTAAAGGAGCTTAGAGTTTCCCTAGTTACTTTCCTCATTAATACACTTATGGTCCTTTTTTTGTCATGTTGTCAATCACTTGTAGTGTTGATTGCATTCTTTCATGTTTTCAATTGCTGTACTCCATGACTACCTTTCATTGATTTTTGAATTTTAATCACCCATGAAAGAATTTGAAGAGGAGGATTCTTCGTTTTGAAACAATTTGCATGGCACATTTCATTCTTTATGGTTTTTTTGCACTAAATGAAATGCCATATCATTGTATGTATTGTATATTCTAGACATATTAGTGCTGTTTTACCAGTGACTTAATCATGATGTTGACCTAAATTTCTATTATGAGTTGCAGTGAGGCAATGAATTATCTCAGTTCTTTTTAATATAACTTATTTTGAAATTCTCTTGCAGTGTACTTTGCAGCGGTTACCATCATAAAATCTTTGTTTACCTCATGATGTTAGGCTGTTAATCACTTAAACTAATTTAATATTTGTTGTGAGACGGGGAAAATATTAAAAGCCACTTAAGCATTTTTCATAGATTTCTTTTAGAGTATTAGGCTGTTTTGAAGCACGTAAGATAACATATTATGCTGCTTAGGTTGTTGATCAATTAGTTAAAAAAAAAAAAAAAAAAAAAAACGTTACCCTAAATTCTCTGAACTGTATGCAAATCTCGTGATAGTAGGTTGTTTAAGTCAGAAAGTTTGAATTTATTTTTACTTAATAAAATTTAGTTGCTTCTGGTAAATTTAGTCAGCCTTTTCATTCAACTTACAATCAGACGAGTGATGATTTATAGCTTATCTTTCCCTAGATTTGTAGCTTTAATGTAATATTTCTCATTTATGTATTTAATACTGGCTTGATGATTACATTTTAACTCTGAATTATTTTGTCTGTAGTTGGATGAGAACAATCACTTAAGAGAGCAATTATTGCAGAGAACACGAGAACTAGAGAAATATGTAAGCATTGACCCTTTCCTGTACCTTTCATGCCCATTCCTTCGTAAACTTATACATGTTTTCCAAATCTTTAGATTGATATTTGCTTCTATTTCCTGAAAAAAAGATGTTCAACTTTGTTTTTTTAGATGTTGCTTTGTATGCCCATTATTCTAAGTAACCTTGTTGATTTATTTGGACAGATATTTGTAAATTAAAGCTATAAAGTTCATTGAACGTATCAAAGATTTCATTTTTATTTTTATTTTGTGTTTATTTATAGCATATATAGATTCTAGGGTAATAGTTTTGGGAATTGAGTTTCATATAGGCTCTTTTCCCTGTTTCCTTTCATTCTATTCAACTTCTTGTTGCCTCAGTAATGGTTTTAATATTCTCACTTTAGTTTGTATATTGCATTGTATTTGTTGCAAGGAAAAAAAATAATTCTGGTTTATTTTGCTAAACAGATTCAAGCTAAGATAGGATAATGGTTGATGTTTTGTCGTTCAAAGTTTGTGATAATGAATCATAGTTTGGAACTCCTGTAGTCTAGCTGAGAGAGAACGTTTTATGAGGGTAATGCATGTATTTTTCCAATTCCTGGTACTTAGAAATCAAGTTTATGTGGAACAGTTTTACAAATCAGTAGAAAGTTAGGGAATTGGTTAGTCAGATGCATTAATGTAAAGCATAATAAATGAGGACTTCAGTGGAGGCTTTGTTGTAAGACCTCTAACGTTTTTTTTATGTGAAGTATTTTTCTGAAAACAGCTATATTGGCAATAAAATATTTTTCAGAGGTGTTCTTAAATGATTATTATTCTAGCTGCACTTATTTGATTTCTACCTTTTCTTTCCGGGTTGTTATATCTTCTTCAGAAGTTAGAATCTGTAACTAGAAGGGCTTCTGCTGATGACTTGATAGATGAACCATCCATTGGAATGTATGAAGCTCATGCGACAAATTTTTCAGTGGGAAATGAAACAGACAAGGTGAAATTAATGGACCATGGGTCTTCAACAAATACTGATGGTTTAATAATTTCAAGGGATGGCATTCGAGGAAGTGATGGGACTTTCTTAGAATCAAACGTGAGAAACCATCAGTATCCTGAAGGCATAAAAGTGAATGGGAATTTAAAGGTCTCTACTGGATTGCAGAGTGGCCTTGACAGTGCTGGTCATTCTCAGTTTTCGACACCATCTTCAAGGTCTATTTCTCCCAGCAGGTCATTGTTGCTTATAACTTTATTTGCATAGTTTATTGTTTTTGTAATCACCTATTTTATTGTGTGAAGACAACCAAGACAAAATCCATTTTGATCCTTCAAATGTGTTTACTCAGGCATCGCCGGGATGGAGAGTATGATCCACGGTTCAATTCAGTAGGGCATGGGCTGATGCCAGTTTCTGAAATGAACTCTAACATATTCTGGAAACAGGTATTTTATGTCACGCATTCCTGCTTCTTTAGCCACTTGTCTTATAATCGAATGTTGGCAATTTTGGCACAGAATCTTACTATCAAGGTTAGAGAACATGAAGAAGAGATTTCACTGTTAAGGAAACATCTTGCTGACTATTCAATGAAGGTAGTCTACCATACTGAAAAGTTGATGTCCCTTTTTAAAATTTGGTTTTTCTTGAGCAGGTATCTTTACCTTTTTTTCTTATAGGAAACTCAAATGCGCAATGAGAAGTATGTTCTAGAAAAACGCATTGCATATATGCGAATGGTAAAGGCTTCCAAATTTTGGCTTACTAATCTATAGTTGCCGTTAATTACTTTGCCATGCTATTATGATAAGGAAATTGCTTGCTCCCCATAACAGCACGTTAAAAAATAAAGAGGCCACATGATCAGTTTTTTGATGGGAGAGAAAGTGGGAGTGGGACGCCTGTAGCAGGCTTGAAATGGTCCATGGATTTAATTGGAGCTATTTCTCAGTGTTATACTGATGTAAAATTTTTTCTTTCAGGCATTTGATCAGCAGCAGCAAGACTTGGTTGATGCTGCATCAAAAGCCCTTTCCTACAGACAAGATATAATTGAGGAAAACATTCGCCTAACATATGCATTACAGGTATCCGTCTATTCTTGTTTATTCTCTCGTCTTTATGTTGAATTGTTAGATGATGTCATTCTTGTAAGGGTAATTCTGATCTGTTTTTTAGTTGTCATCATACATCTTGCAATTTGAGAATTATAATACACAAAATTTGTTCTATATAGCTTTGCTGCACATTCATATTTGTGCTGTCCCATGTTGTGTTTTTTGTTGAATGTACTATTATTTGATCTGAACTTATCTACAGGCTGCTCAGCAAGAAAAAACAACTTTTGTTTCTTCATTGGTGCCACTTCTTTCAGAATATGACCTCCAGCCATCTGTGCTCGATGCTCAGTCCATTGTCAGTAATTTGAAGGTTTGTGGATTGCATTTTTCAGAAATAGGCATTGACTTATTCCCCCTAAAGAATGTGTTTTTTTATTATGCTACACGATTTATTTTGAGAACATTAAACCTATTCTTACTACTATGGGATCATAAATAGTGTGGGGGACTGCTATTGATGCAAATTGGTTTGTGAACTCCGCAATACTTTGTTCAATCTATAGTTTTGGACGTCTTGTTCTTTGATAATGGGGGCATAATTGTTTGCAGGATCGAGTAATTTTTCTTTATTTTTTTCCATTGCATGAATAGGTTTGTGTATTTGATTTAAAGATATATGATCACTCAAAATTTGGATTGATTTTTGGCGTGGATCGTGATCAATGAGCTGACTGATAAGCCATTCATAACTTAGATCAAACTTAAATTGAGCTTGGCTAAATCGTATGTGGCCAACTTGAGATCATATTGAAATGTGTATATTGGAATTTTTTTCTCACAGTTTTATTCCGCTGATAAAGGGTCTATTTATGTACGTGATGCTACTTGCACATTCTAAGAAGCTATACAACATTAGAAAGATATGCTACAACATATAAAAGCTGTATATCTATTTTTTTTCAGCCCCATAAATCTTACCACCCTTTACTCTTCTTTAATGCACCTTCCAACCCATCTTTTATTTCTTTCCTTTGTTTGTTGTCCAATTATCTGCCATCTATAACCGTTTACACCTTTCCCTGCTTTCATTTCCACCAGTTTTAGCCCAACCCAAACTTCTCTTTTTTTCTTCCCACTATTGATTCCAATTTTTGTTGTCTTCTAATTGTCTGATTAATAATTTGCACTTAATGCATTCCATTCTTATATTTATATCCTCAATATTACCCTCAAGTTGGATAGTAGAGATTCAAAATCTCTATTTTATAATTTTTTTTTTTGAATGGAGCATTGGATGGTCGCATACGTGTTAGTAATGGTAAATTATGTACGCCATGGCGTATGGCATAGCGATAAACCTCTGGTGCCATTTGCATACTGCGGTGCAAGGGACTAAAATAGAGTGTGGTACTTACACTATTTATGGGGTAATGGAGTATGGTGCAATGCAACAATAATGCACTATTATGATTATCAATTTAATATTATGCATTTATTATTTATTTTATTTATTTAATATTTGTATATTGTTTAATTTTATTGTATAAATTTATTTATAAACTTATATGAAAGTTTCTTTGTCTTATCTCCCTTTTTGTCTATAAAACATTGATATTGTTTTATCTATACTAGGATGAAGCATCACATAAACTATTAGGTATCAAATTTTCTAATAACTTTGAGGTGTTAAGTAATTGGAAGAATAAATAATGCTATTTGAGGTTGATAATATGATTATTAAATTTTTTAAGCACTTAGATGTGGCTTCCAAAAATTTACTGAACTTTTTCTTTTAATCTATGCCATTTCATCAATTGGTTGGGACGTTGATCACTTGAATCTTAGCATCACTTTGGTTGCTTTCGTTACAATATTTTCTTATCTTTTAATTTAATAGTCTTTCATATTTACCTGCATTTATAATTATAATTTTTTTATATTTTGTCATGTTTAAAATAGCGCATGCTGTGCCATGCGTTATGGCTACGCAAAAACCTTAGCATTATGGTGCATTGTTCGCCATTGACGAGTATGAATAGTTTTTTTGCTGAATGCATCTTTGAGATTATTTCTAATTAGAATGTGAGAATATGAAACATGTTTGCAGCCAGAAAAAATTTAAAAAAATGAAAAAAAAGAGAAAAATTTGAAACCCTAATTGCTGTGTAGCAACTGCTGGTCCCACATCATCAAAACTGTGTGGGGGAGGAAACATGAATGATTAGAAATACATATCTTTATAAGATGGAGTAGGGTCGGTCGAACAAAACTCCACTTACACTCACATGCAAGAGAAAAAAAAGAGGGAGAAATCGAGACAGTGAGACATCGAGGAAGCCGAACCTCTTATGTGGAATCCTAGCTGATTGATCCTCTCTTCTTCTCGTGTGAAGCCGAAGCCACTAACTTTTACCTCTTGTGTGGAGTCCTAGCCGTCGGCCCCTCTTCGTGCTCTAATCCTAGCTGCCATCGCATCCTCCTCTAGTGTGAGATAGAGTCACGCGACCCCCTTCATCTCGTGTGAAGAACGAACCGAGCTACCCCTCTTTTATCCTAGTCGATCCCTCTTTAAAGTAGAATAAAACTAAATTCTAGAATTGCACCTTCTTTCTAAATCTTTGAGTAAAGATTAAACATCGATACTTTGGTGCGACAGAGAAAAAGAGGACTTTTGTTGTTCCAATCATAAGTAAATTTCGACGCAAAAATTATTATAATTAATTCATCATTTTTATAGGTCAAATCGATAGCCTTCACCGTCGAACTTAATTCCTGTGCGAGATGAAAATCCTCCTGTCGATTTTGGATCCGGAGCAAGGGAGAAGAGCGATTGTGCTAAACACAAAATTTATCAGCATAGCTAAAACAAATTTTGCCAAAATTAAAATTAAATTCAAAATTCAAAATTATTTTATTTGAATTTAATAAGATACAAATTTTAAAAATCAGAAAACCATGTCTGTTGATCTTGGATTCGACTCAAAAATTTATGAAGACCTCCGTTGTTGATTTTGGTATGAAATGAAACGCCTCCCTTTGTTGATATTGAATCTTGAGCAAGGGAGAAGAGTGTGCATCACAATAAAAATTTACGAAATATAGCACTGTTATATTATTATGTTACTGGAATTTTGAAAAAAATATTTAAACTTAAAAATCTTAAATAAATTGCAAAGAAAAAAAATCCTAAAATGAAGTCTCCCGACTTGCAGCGCCGCGGTTTCGGCGCCTATGCGCTGGCGTTGTTAGCCCTAAATCCTTCTGCACGGGTTCGAGCGCCTGCGACGCTAAGACCTCGGCTTTTCTGCCAATGTGTGCTCCACTTCCATCGCTGTAACGCTATCCTGCAGCGTTGAGGCACTGCGACCAGCGCCATGGTGCTGCCTCTTGGCATTGATGCATCGCCTTCTCGGATTTTTGAAGTCCAATTTCCACCTCCGTCTTTGGTGTCTGCGGCGTCGGTAACCGATGTTGACTACGCATATATTCCATAACTTAAATTAAGCGTTAAGGGCAAAATTCATGAAAAGCAGCGGCAAACGACACACAATTGGAAAATTTAAAATTCTTAATTGTAATTATATTTGGTAAAAAAAGTTGCCTCGATCTGAGAAATCGACTTCGCAATTGCGTTTAAGATATCAAAGATAATTAAAAGAAAATTATCGGATCAATTAATAAGCGACCGGTCAATTAAAATTAATTTCAAATGAAATTACGCGAAAGTTAAGCGTGACTTGACTCAAATCATTGCCGACAACGTCCGAATGATCTTCGTTCGCAAAATTGACTATGCCGTTGTCATCGAAACGTCGAAATCTATTAAATGACGCGTGTTACCGCGTCGATTCGGCAAAATTGCGAATGTCGGCGATTTGAGCGACGTCCGCGCAATTTAAGTATAATTTTACTTGATGTAGGCGTAAACAACCCCAATTGCGAAATCGATCGCGCCGTTGCATTCGACACAACGGAAACACCTAAAATTGACATCTATATTGATATGGTTCGGCCGCGAAGTAATTTTATAATTTTTTTGGCACATAAATATTAATTATGATGCTATTATTCAGTTAATTCATATTTAGGCCGCTAACAATTGCTTAAAACTCTTTAATCCTTATCCTGAGCCCACCGTTTGTTAACCCAATCAAATAAGCCGCTCGTTATTTCTTATTGGACGCTGCTTAAACAACGAATAAGGATTTGCGGCTAGCCCTAAATCCTTAATTGAGCGACGCTATCCCCATTTCACGCTATTCTCCTCATGCCGCTGCTCGTCTGGAACTCTCCTTTCCTCTCGTGCGATTTCTTTCCAAATCCCTCTCTCCCTCCATTCGTTTCCCTATTTTCTCGTGCGTGCAAGCCGAACGAAGGCTCCCGATCGTTCAAACTTCCCCTTTGTGCGGTTCTTGTCCATCCCTTGTGAGCCCTAGCCGAGCCTGAGTGCAGGTCGATCAAGCTCTAGCTAACCGAACTCTTTCTCCTTCCTTTCTCTCTTGCAATCAGAAACTCCAGGTTGTTTCCTTTCAACCTTAAGCTTGTCATTATCATTCTATTTTGACTTGGTTGAGATGAAATGGGTTTATCAAATGTTTCTTTTATGAAACTATATTATGCTTGGATTGTTTTTCTTATGCAAATGAAAAAAAAGGAGGGTTCACTCTTTGCATATGGTTACTTCTGTCTTTATGGGTGAAGTGATTTCTCTAATTCATTTTTTTACATGTTTAAATTGCAATTAGAAGTGTGGAAATATGGTTTGAGATAATGTATGGCTCAAACGCTAAGTTATATGCAAGGTTCCTTCTCTTTTATGCTTCAGTTTTGCTGTTTGGATGGAATGATACTTGCTAAACCTCTTTTACATGTTTAAAATGTAATTAGAAGTGTGGAAATATGATTTTAGATAATGTATGGCTTAAACCTTAAGTTATATGCAAGGTTCATTCTCTTCTATACTTCAGTTTTGCTGTTTGGATGGAATGATACTTACTAAACCTCTTTTACATGTTTAAAATGCAATTAGATGTGTGGAAATATGGTTTGAGATAATGTATGGCTCAAACCCTAAGTTATATGCAAGTTTCCTTCTCTTTTACGCTTCAGTTTTGCTGTTTGGATGGAATGATACTTGCTAAACCTCTTTTACATGTTCAAAATGAAATTAGAAGTGTGAAAATAGAATTTGAGATGATGTATGGCTCAAATCCTAAGTTATATGTAAGTTTCCTTCACTTTCATGATTCAAATTTTTGTTTGGATAGAATCATGTTCATTAAGCTTCTCTTATATGTTTAAAATAAAATTGGAAATGTGAAAATGGGGTTAGAAATGATAAACAACAAGTGTGAATAGTTATCCTATGATTTGAGACAGTTAGAAATGAAGGGAAGTGGCTTATGCATATTGGCCTAATATAACTGCTTGCTAATTTTTCTACCACTACTTATTAGTAATGAGCTTTATTCTTAGTAAGTTTTCTTTAATATGCAAACATACCTTTACCTAAAATATGAAAGTTTAAAGCTTATGAAGTTTAGTACTTTGACTTTCTTGTAAATGTTGATCAATAATATACTCTATTCTCATCTTTCTCCATTAATAGAAAAGTATTCTTTTAATTGAATCTGAAAATTCAGATTTATGTATATGTTATTTCCTCAAAAAAAAGAGGGGGGGAGGGGAGGGGAGGGAAATCGTTTGTTGGGGAGCTCTTCATTCTATTACATGATTAGCTGTTATTATGAAAATAGTGATTTGGGTGAAGATCAGTTTTCAGATTTTTTTGGGTTTGTTAAGTTCAAATGCAAGTGTTTACCACATACACTGATTTTCTGGATTTACCTCATGAAGTCTATCCTACTTTGCTTCCATTACTTAATTGTTTGCTAATATGGAGATGATGATTTGGGCAAAGTTTGTTTTTAGATTTCTTTTCTTGATTTGACAAATTCGAATGCAAGTATCACCACATACACTGATTTTTTGGATTTACCTCATGAAGTCTATCCTACTTTACTTCCATTACTTTGTTGTTTGCAAATATGGAGATGAGGATTTCGGCAAAGTTTGTTTTCATATTTCTTTTCTTGATTTGGCAAATCCAAATGCAAGTATCATCTCATATTTGATTTTCTGGATTTTGCTAGTCTAAATGAAATGGTGTATTTCATATAGATTAAGTTCATTAAGAATCTTGTCAATGGAAAGAAGATTTAAAGGCATAGTCTTAATTTATTAACATTGCTTACCTTCTTTCTAATTGCTATTATCATCTAAGTGATAAATCCTTGAAGTGAATTGTGAGATCTTTATGTGGGATTTACTATCTTTGCCTTATCTCTTAAGATTTTGAAGATGATTGTTAAATGTGAGATCTTCTTTAGCAAGATTCAATTTAATCTCCTTTCAAATTTTATGGGTTTTGCCAATGCTTTACTAAACTTGAATCTTTTTTTTTTTTTTTGAGTTTATGTAATGTTATGCTTAATGTGGCTATTCATTTTTTTTTTAATGGCTCAAACTCTTGTGGCTATCATAATAAGAAATGAAAGGGAGGCTAGAGGTAAACAAAAGTGAATGAAATTTCTACATTTCCTTCATATGAGCATGAGTTTGTTTATACTCTTTACTTTAATGTCTCCTCAAGCTTATACAAGCATAAAAAGAGTGGTAAAATTTCAGATTTATAAATTTCTTTTGTAAGACTAGAAATTTCTTCCTTAGATTTCATGACATATTATGTAAGGTTGAATGTTAGCTATACTTGGCATAAACCTTTATTCCACTTGCTGATTTCTCTTACAAAAAAATGAAGTATATGGCTTTAATATGGAAGGTTGAATATTAACTATGCATAGTAAGAAGTAAAACATATGGTTATAGTTTAACACATGAATACTATCTTATTCACTAAAATTGGAAAAGCTATTTCATCCCTCATATTGAACAAAAAAAAGGGAGTTGACATATGCAATAAAAAGTCATATGATGATTTCTTATCAGTGATATTTCAATGCAATACTTAGCTAAAATCATAAATGTCATATGTCTTGCCCAAGTACATGTATATGAATGCTTATGTGTAAATACAAGCTAGAAAATTATTTATGCTATAAGTACCCGTTCACATTGTTGTCGCGACGGAAACTTGTGATAAATCGCTTGCGTTGTTCCGGCGTGGCGAAAAATCTGTGATAAGCTCGTTCGCATTATTCCAATCGGCGGAAACTTGTAATAAGTATTGTTCGCGTTGTTCCGGCGTGGAAAATTTATTGTGATAAGACTGCTCGCGTTGTTCGTGGTAGAAATTAAATTTTTTTATGATATAAGTCTTGCTCACGTTGTTCCAACGTGTGAGAAATCTTATGTTATCTTTGTCCACGCTTTCTGGCGTGGTGGGAAGGCCAGTCTCAACAACATATCTGGGGATGGCCATACATTGAAAATTTTTAATAAAAAAAAAGAGTTTGTATAAATGCTTAAGTTCTTAAGAAGGAAATTAATTACAATATGTTTATTCATGTTTAGCTCATCATTATTTGAATCTTCATAGCATGCAACAATTGTGTAAAATTCAAATTCCTTTTACCTAAATGGTACTTATGCTACATGAACGAGTTATTTGAAAGAAAACATCTTATGTGCCATGTGATTTAAAATTTGTCTTATTACTAAGCATATGATTATGACATGATTGTTTCCCTTTGTCTAAGTCTTGAATAAGATTTAGATACATCTATTCATATGAGGTGAGAAGGGATAAATTTAAAAGCATCAAGCACGTCATAACTTACAAGTTGATGTGCTATGATAAGAACAAACTTAAGTGTTGGGGATCTCTTTCTTTGAAGAGTAGATGAACTCTCTCTTAGGAGATTTAGACTTGCAATAGATTTTGTAAGGAGAATGGGGGAGAAGTGAGAAAGTAAAGTCTTCATGAGAGAAGGATTCTCTTTTATTTATAATGATTAGCCCTTAGCATGAGGCCAAAAAAAATGGAAATAAGACTTGTGTCTTCCCATTAATTTCTATAATTTTTTTTTGTTTTACATGCCATTAAGAAGGAGAGGAAATTTTTATTTCTTTGTCATTACTTCTTAATGTCTCATGACATATGCATGGATCTAAGGGGAAATTTACATTTCTTTGTCATTACCTCTTAATATCTTATGACATATATATGGATCTAAGGGGAAATTTACACTTCTTAGTCATTACCTCTTAATGTCTCATGACATATGCATGGATCTAAGGGAAAATTTACACTTATTTGTCATTACCTCTTAATGTCTCATGACATATGCATGGATCTAAGGGGAAATTTACATTTCTTTGTCATTACCTCTTAATGTCTCGTGACATATACATGGATCTAAGAGAAAATTTACACTCTTTGTCATTACCTCTTAATATCTCATGACATATGCATGGATTTAAGGGGAGATTTACACTTCTTTATCAACACCTTTAATATCTTATGACATGAGCATAGATCTAAGAGGAGATCTTTAACTCTTTTGTCATTCTCTCTTAATGTTTCATAGCATGAGCATAGATCTACGGGGAGGCTTTTACTTTTTCTTGTCATTCCCTCTTAATGTCTTATGACATGAGCATAGATTTAAGGAGAGATCTTTAACTTTTTTGTCATTTTCTCTTAATGCTTCATAACATGAGCATAGGTCTAAGGGGAGGCCTTTACTTTCTCTTGCCATTCCTTCTTAATGTCTTATGACATGAGCATAGATCTAAGGGGAGATCTTTAACTCTTTTTGTCATTCTCTCTTAATGCGTCATAACATGAGCATAGATTTAAAGGGAGGCCTTTACTTTTTCTTATCATTCCCTCTTAATGTCTTATGACATGAGCATAGATGTAAGGGGAGATCTTTAATTATTTTGTCATTCTCTCTTAATGCTTCATAACATGGGCATAAATCTAAGGAGAGATTTTTATTTATTTGTCATTCTCTCTTAATGTCTCATAAAATATGCATAGATCTAAGAGGAGGTCTTTACTTTTTTTGTCTTTCCCTCTTCTCTCATATATGAGTGCATGTTATGATAAAAAGGGAACATGACAAATAACTAAAAATATAATAAATGATATTATGAATGGATCATAATGTCATGTGCTTTCTCCCTCATACTTGGCCCATCCTAAAAAAAAAAAAAAAAAAATTCCCAAACGGGCTTGTTCAAAACATTACAAATGGGCTTTATACAAAATATTATAAATGAGCTTATACAAAATATTACAAATGAGCTTGTGCAAAGTATGATAAAGATAATGCTTAATGGGACGAACATATGTTTAAGTTGTCATGTTGTCATGAACTAAATGTTGCAAACTCATGATTATCTTTTCTTTTTTGCTTCCTGCTATGGCTTGGTCATTTGCAATCATGAGGATCAATATTCGTTTAAGAAAGAATTTCATATTTCTTTAACCTTGTATAAGAAAGATTTTAGATTTTTCTCAATCATGAAATAAGGAAGAGAATGAAAGAAAAAGCGAATGACTTCATATTTGAGCTAATAGGCTTTTAAAATGTCATTTGAAAAGAAGTTTAGTGCAATTTTAAGCCCATTTTAGCTTGCTGATTGGTAATGTTAAAGTGACATTTTACTTAATAAATGTTCATGTTACACCCATAAATAAGTATCAAACTTATATCTTACATAAGATAGGACATAATCCTCTCAAATTACTTGCTTTATATGAAGCCCAAATGCTAATGGATTATTATTTAAAAGAATGAGAGAATGAAATATGGGAAGTAAGTAGGTAGGTTCATTAGCATCATCATTCCTTTCTTTCTATGAATATGTGAAGGGTGTCTTGAAGTAAGAATGGCTATTCATTAAGCATGAAGCTCTCTTTCAAATTCAAAGAAGCATCGAATGAAAACTCATATACAAATCTACATTTGAGTTGATCTCTATCCATACAAATTCTAATATGCATAAAAGAGTTTGGATGTGATGTGCAAACTTATGCATGATTCATAACCTTTTCTCAAATTTTCCTTAAGATAGATATTGCACTCGATGCTTAGCACATGTTTTAAAAGTTAAACGTATATCCTATAAAGATATATATATTTGGTCCATGATAAGTCGAGAAGGGTTTAAATTCATATCATTAAAGAACAAATGCTTACTTAATATGAAAGTAGATATCTTACCTCTTTCGGACAGATACATGCTTCATCATCTAGAACAGATACTCATTTGATTTGCAATTGGAATGTTGAATTCAAGAATAGATACATGCTTGATCAAGAATAGATCATAACTTGTTTTATAATATGTATTAAAGATTACATGTCATACTAAACATAGTCATTTCAATTTAGATATTTAAATGCTCATACAACATTTTTAATAGAATAGATACTTGTATGTATGTTGAAATGTCTACTAGATCAAACATTTAAGGGAAATATGCAAGCCAAAGAAAAAAGCGATTATATTTCCGATATGGTCTTAGGGAAGTTGAGTTAACCAAAAAAGCATACCAAAATCAAAAGCAATTTGACATCTACACTTCTGGACATCTTAATGTAAATATGATATTTTAAAAGAATAGATACTCGTATGTATGTTGAAGTGCTCATTAAGTCAGATACAAAAGAAACTACTTCTCTTCTGGTTTGGCTTGGGGCCAGGTCAGTTAACAAAATTTAAAATTCATATCAAAATTTATGCGTCAATGACACATATGTGTTAAACATATACTTGATTTAGACATCTAAATGTAAAAACATTTTAGAAAACAGTCATGTATATATATGTTGAAGAATTCGTTAAATCAAGTGTCCTAAAAGATATGCAAGTCATGTGCAAAATGAAATAACAGATA
Source organism: Cymbidium sinense (assembly GCA_021442155.1). NCBI lineage: Eukaryota > Viridiplantae > Streptophyta > Magnoliopsida > Asparagales > Orchidaceae > Cymbidium > Cymbidium sinense. Next base: position 155,739,680 of record CM038221.1, read on the forward strand.
CTACACACCTTGGTTTGGTCTTAGGATCGGGTTTGAGTTAACAAAACCTAAAAATTCGATTATAATATTATAAGAATTTTAAGTTAATAAAATTTGAGAAGCTAATTCTGTCATAAAATGACATGATAAATCTATTGATACTTCTCAAGTTCAAACTCCCAAGAGAAAAAGTCCAAAACTAGATCCTCTATGCTCAATTTAGAGTTGACAAGGTTTGGAGGATTATAAATATCGAACGATAATTTAGGCGATTCTCGTAAAAAAATATCTGAGTTGACATCATCGGCCAATAATAGTCATATGATCGAGAAAGACGATTATTATTAAAAGTTCTAATAATGAATCATTATACGCTCAAATTTAAATCAATCATAAAATGATCAAAATTCAAATAATAAAACATAAATTAAATAAAATTAATTATTTAAATTTAAACTTAAAAAATCCACCCCCTACAACTGTTTGTTTGCAGGTGACAAATTAAGAAAATTTTTGCTTATAAAGGGCTAATGTTAAATCAAATGCGTAACTATTTTCACACTCAAATAATCTTAAGCCTGTAAGGACGTGACCCGTGTCCTCTGTCCGTAGTTTTCTTAGTAAAATGACGTGGCGGTTCGATGAGCCTCGGCCGGGTGGTTGTTGATATGATATTAAATTACTGGCGGTGCAGCATGTTTCAACTTTGCTCTTTGAGCTGTGAAATATAAAATGTGTTTGATTGGGAAAAAAGCCTCTGTAGGTTGATTTATATTTGTCTGACAAACTCCAAGATACATAAGGACATCTTGGATGGCGTAATTCATGTTCTTATGAGGATCTTTCTGGAGTTGGACCCAAATACTTAAATGAGATATTATACTTCTTTATGATATAACATTCTTCCATACATTATCTCATTACATTGTAATCCAATGAAGAATATAGCCCCATGAGCACTCCTGTCATGATGAACCTGCGATGTATTGGTGATGAGTATATACGACTTGAGTAGTAAAGTCTTGTCTATGAATGCATAAGCGGTAAAGAGTACATGTGTTTACTAAGGAAGTAATAACCCAGAGAAATTTAGAAGCCCAATTGAAAATGAAATTATTTATTGTGTCAAGACCACATCTCATCTTGGATGGCGTAATTCATCTTCTTAACAGATCTTTTCAAGTTAAATACTAAAAAGAGATGATAGCGGATAATGAGGAACCATGAGATCTAGATCGCATGTCCCAAAATTTTAAATTAAAATGATAAATTTCATAAATCACACTGACTCGCATTATATCGTTATTTAATGATTAAACTTTATCGAAATCTCACAGATTGGGAGAGATAATTATACTCTTATAGGAAGCGTCATCTAAAGGTCAAAATGAAAGCGAAATCTCGGGTAGCGTCTTATCTATGTCATCTTACAAATTTTCAGATCTAAAACTCTTTCAAAAAGAGTCGGTGTAATTTTCGGATCCACATACCAATACATCCTCTCGATTTAGAAGCGATTTAGTCCATCTTTGATGTCAAGGTATGGCCTCCTAGAGATAAAAATCTAAACTCTAATTGACACTCCAAAGGGATGTAAGTCCAATATATATGTTTGCCATGCGAAAATCATCCTAACTGGCATTCTAAAGAGATGTAAGTCCAATCTATATGTTCGCCATGCGAATATCATTCTATTTGGCACTCCAAAGGGATGTAAGTCCAATTCATATGTTCGCCATGCGAATATGATCCTAACTGGCATTCTAAAGGGATGCAAGTTCAATCCATATGTTTGTCATGCCAACATCATCCTAATTGGCACTCCAAAGATTATGCGAACTCTAAACCCTATCTACATTCCAAAGGGATGTAAGTCCAACCTAAACCCTATATGGCATTCCAAAGGGATATAAGGCCAATTTATATGTTCTCTATGCAAACATCATCCTATCTGACATTCTAATTGATGTAAGCCCAGTCACTAGTTTGCCATGTGAACTTCCCTAAAGTTATGCATTCCAACGGATGTAAGTCCTACATACATTTGCAATACAAACTTTATAAAATTGAATTATTGGATAAACTTATAAATTAAGTTTAGATCCCATGACTACTAATTAGACTCCCTGGGCGTTATGGTTAATAGATCTCTGATGTTGGTAGACTGGAATAACGATTGCCCCAGGACGACGGAATTATGGGATCTTGATCGGAACTATTCTCATTTTGTCTTTTAGACAGTTATCCACACCACACCACACTACACCACTAGACAGTTTTATATTAGAGATTTATGTTTATTTTCAACCTTAATTGAGAGTGCTTTCCTACTAGTAAGAGGGGTAACTAACTATGAATGCTTGCATTCATAAGAAGTAGAATCCAGATCTAAATAAACTCAAACTTATTGTTAGGAAAAATCTGGTTGAATATAAATCAATCTATGTCATGAAGAACAAACTCCTTAACATCCTATAAAGATGACAGATTTTCAAAGATAATCAGTCAACTTTCAAGTTCATCTACTTAATATCTATTATATGTCTACCTTCACATATTATGTTTGTTGGTGTTGTACTGGATTAAGAACAATACAACACCAGCAACAACAACAACAACAACAACAATACAACAACAACATGACAACAACAACAAGCCTTAATCCCACTAGGTGTCGGTACATGAATCCTTAGTCTCCATTGTGTTCTATTATGTGTCAAATTCTAATTTAATTCAAGTATACTAAGATCATTGTTTATACATCTTAATCAAGTCTTCTTAGGTCTACCTCACCTTCTTAACATAGGTAAAATCTAATCATCTATTCTTCTTGAGTCATGACTTTATGTGGCCAAAAACCTCAATCTTCCCATCTATGGAGCTACTCAACTTTTTCCCAACATACTCATTTTGCATTCTATCTCTAAGAGTAAAGCCACTCATCCACTGAGCATCCTCATCTGTAACACTTAACTTAGTCTTATGCTTCTTTTATTGGCCAACATTCGCACCATAAGTCATTGGGTCTTACGCCATCATATAAAATTTTCCTTAAGTTTAAGTGGAACTTTTTATCACATAATAGGCCGGATGCATTCCTTCACTTCAACCATCCAACTTGAATTCTACTAATAACATCTCCATCTTTCACCATCATTTTGGAATAATAGAGCCTAAATATCTCAATCGCCACTCTTATTAATGACTTGATCACCTAAAGTCACAACACTATCACTAAAACTTCTACAACTAAAATTACACTCCATATATTCAGTTTTAAATCTACTTAAACGAAAACCTTTAGACTCTAAAGTTGACCTCCATTATGAACAATGTTAATGAAAAATTTGTTGCCACAATATAACCTTATGGATAATTCCCTCTAATTTTTAGATTCAAAAACAATATTCAACCATAGAAGTTCACAAATTCTTTATGCCATTGCTTTGAATTCAGATTCAGCAGTTGACGTTGACACAATTGGTTGGTTTTTTTGGCTTCTCGATATCCCGTGATTTTCTCCTAATAATTTACCATAACTCGATATTGATTTCTATTCAAAAGTTACTCGCATAACCATCATATCTATAGCCTTCTAGTCTATGATGTTCGTATATGTTGTTTAAGATCTCATTTTCAGATGTAGAGTTCAAGTACTTGAGAACTCTATTACTAATCCTTTTGTTTGTACATTAATTGACTAAGCAGACTTAAAACATATTATATTGGATTAGCTATGAAAATGACTAGTTTTCTAATTAGTATCTGGTTGTTCTTTCATCATTATTTCAATTTTGACCATGTTTTATTAGAGTTTTACATGACTTGCAATCTATCATATTTATTTTTCTTAATAGATTCATATCAAATCTACGTTGAGAGATAAATATTCTTTTTTTTTAATTATGTAATTTCTATGCTAAGAAAATATTTTTATCTTGCCTAATTCATTGATCTCAAAATTTATAGTTCTCTTTTAGTTTTTTTTTTTCTTTTCTCCTTGTTTTGCCAAAATCTTAATTTGATCAGTAACCTTTAATGAATCTTTTAAATCATGCTCTTGGTTATTTTTTTTGTCATAAATCTTTTTTTTTTAAGTTAGACTCTAGATGTCTTGAGAAGTAATCACTTAGGGGCTGTTTGGTTGGGTGTGCATTCCTTTTTCAGCGAAAAATGAAATATTGGTGTTTGAATGAGTGAAAAAAAAATGTAATGCAAAATTTCAATGCATTCCTTTTTCACCATTTAGTTCAAATCCAATGAAAAAGAATTTCATCCAATTTGAGCGATTTTACTTTACACTGGTTGGTGTAAAGTGAGGATGACAACCATCGCCGCTTCACCGCTTATCGTCCGTCAGCCGCTGACGCCGCTACCATCGCCATATTACCGCCACAACAACGGGCCAGGTATTCATCCGTTGTCGCCTACCACCGGCATCCACCGCCAATTTAACATTAATTTTACTTTACTCAAATCAAACACCAAAAAATAATTTCTTGAATTTAATTTACATCTATCCAAGTAATCATAAAGTATTTCAAATACACTACATTCTCTTTACATTGAATTTCTTTTACACTGTATTCCCTTTTTTTAGCCAACTAAATAGCCCCTTAATCTTAGTGGAAGGTTCATGTAAACTTTCATTACATCTTCACACGAGAAATTCATTGAACTATTGAATAGTCCATCTAGAATTAGCTGTCAGAGAGAATACAGTTCAAATGTTATTTATTTTACCAACTGAAGTAAATGTTTTTTTATTACTATATTTAATATATTTAGTTGTATCTTTTTGTTACCTGGCTAACTTTATACCTTTCTAAACACCTATTTGTTGTACATTTTAGTATAAACTCCTACTTGTATCCTATGATCTTTTTTTCTTTTTAGGTAATTCAATCTCTCTGGTGTGATTTTTTAAGAACATTCATCTTTTCTCTCTTGACTTTCTTTCAATTCTTGTGTTTTAGAGCCTTAAGTTGTTTTTTTCTACAATTGAAATGGCACTGATTTTGGTGAGAAAGCCTTTATGTAATGGGGGAAAACTTTCATTTGATGTGTACTAAGTTATTGGGCAGAGTTAATGGTTAATTTGTTTTCTATTGCCTTTTCTAAGAATAATATGTTGTTTTAGATCACTCTTATTAGGATAAAGAGAGATTGAAGACATATTTGGTACGTGTTTAGATTCTTGAGTTTGCTGAGGAGCTTGATCGAATGTGGCCTTCTTGCATGAACTTACAAAGGTCAGGCAATAGCCTTTTTGAATAGATTCAGTTGAATTTTTGTGAGATGTCGTGGGATTTTATTGTTTGGGATTTTGTGAGGTTGTCATGGAAAATCCCAATGAGAATATATTAAATTCAACGTACTTATCTCACTTTTAACTTTTTCCACTAAATTTTTTTTTTTTTAAAAGGATTGTTTTTCATCATAATTAACATATTTTAAGATAATTTTTTTTTTCTCGATTGTGGATGATACTATATCTTTTTTGTGTTGCGGAGTATCTAATGTTATTAAATGGGCAATTTAGGGGTAAAGTGAAGTGTCCATTGGCCATTAGAGTTGTATGCTTGCTTGTTAGTTGCAAGTGCGGCAAAACACGTGTTGCACTGCATCACTGTCTTGTTGTAGCATTGTGCACTGAGCTTTAACTTAGAACAAAACACCCTTGCTTATATTTCATGGTTTAGTTCAATATCTACTACAATAACTAGTCACAAGCACTCACTCTTCTTCACTGTTTCTTGTAGTCTAGTTCTATTCTCTCATGCTAGAGTTAGTCATTTCTTGATGGTTCTTATATTCATGCTATCTCACTTGATAGATTTCTTATACACTTACTGTTGGTTTTGTTATTAGCACTAATATCTTTTTGTTCACAATCTTCTTATTGAGAATGCTTCTTGATGCCTCATCTTCATATTTTTTTGCTTCACATCTGCCTCTAAATCTCTAGTTGTTTACTTAATCTCACAAATATTATTGATCTTTAAGTATTATTTATCACTGCATTATTTATATCTTTGATTTTTTGTTTTTTTAGATTGTTGAAAGTTATTATTATTGAACATGCCATTATATTTGTTGGAAATTATTGCCCAATGCAGTTTAAGTATTCTAATGATGCCTCTTATATGCACAAAATATTTGAGTGTAAGATATTTTTGTCATAAATGATTTAGTCAGTAAAGCATTGCCTTGCTTTGCACATTAATGAAAAAAATAAACTTTTTTGCGTTGTATTGTTCATAACACTTTGAAAACATTGAGACTATATTAAGAAGATACATTTAATTGCTTTAGGATCATGTTTTCTCCTTGATTTTTATGGATATGAACATAAGGAACACAACGGAGAGTATATTAAGAAGACATGAATACAAGTAACACAACCAAAATTTTTGGAGTAAGTTTTGATTTTTTTTTTTTTTTTTTGAGAAAAATTCAAGAAAATAATTTAAAAGATTTCTGAAATTAATATTCTTGGATGGTATTCTATTCATTGAATATATGAAAATTAGAGTGGCTTCGCCCTAATATCTATTATGAGCATGATTTTGGAATATAAAAGCACAAGTTATTTGAAGTATGTGTTTATTTTTCATTTCTACTATCTTATTTTGTTAATGAGTATTGGTGCTGGTGGATTGATGAATAATTTCTTCTTTTTCAGGTAAAAGGGGTAAAACTAGATCGAACTATTTTTTGGCTTTATTAATTCTGATTCTTTTTATACTAACTTTGAATTGATTTCTATCAATGAAATAAAATTTGAAAAATGCGACTTACATCATATTTTTGTTTTATGATGTTTATCCCTATCATCCTTTTGCAGTTATCAATTAATGCTAGAAATCTTTTTGTCATTGAAATGTTGAGATTTCTAGATGAGCTGTAATATTAGATTTGGATTAAGACAAAATGTGTTGATGATCTTAATTCACTTAGTGGAAAGGATACCCTATGTTGTTGGGCAAATTTACAAGTTCTATAATGAAGATATCCAATATTAACATTTTTAAAGAACGAGAAATATTTTCTTAAAGTTTTGAAAGAAGGATTACCTAGGTAATAATGATGACTCCAAACATCATAGTTTTATAGGCATAGAAGATTGCGATAGCAAGCTGCTTCGTCTGCTCTTGTCTTTAGTTAGGGACAACCCCACTTTTTCTCTAGTTTGTTTAATCATTTTTCCTATAGTTTGATCTTGAAAAAGTTATGGTTAAAGTTAGACTTTTACTTATTGTTGGTTATCCATCCATTGATCGCCTGCAGCCATTTAAATCTCTCTCTCTTTTTTGCATTTCTACTAGTTTCAGTTCAATCAAACCAGCCCCTTTTTTTTCTGTTTACGTTTTGATTCCAATTTCGATTGACTTCTAGTTGCCTTGCTAGCAAGTATTCATTTACGCCTTCTATACTTGACATTCAGATCTTCACATATATACCTATGACTCTAGATCAAAACCAATATTTTACTAAAGTAGGCCCAGTAGCCCACATAACCCTTCTTCATAGCTGTTTCCAAAACACTTCCTAGTTTCTTAATCATCATTGAGCATAATATAGGCTCCAAAAATTTGTGCCAGGCTCTCATGTGTGTTTTATTATTTATGGTTAAACATTCAAAAAATAAGTTAGATTGCAGATAATACACTATCCAAATATTTCATTTTCATTTACGTAAACTTATGATCTACTTTTGGGTTTCTTATAGGCGCAAGCACCTAATTACCCCTCTTAGCGATGAGAGAAAACTTTCAATTAAACAAAAGCTAAAAGCTAGCATATACATCATAATTGGAATTAAGGTTTAGAAATTCACTGCCCTTAACTTAAAGTGGATGGTAGGGATTAAGGAAAGGTTGACAAACTCGATCAAGATCTCATAATTCCGTCATCATTGGTTGTCATCGCCTTTGATTTATTTATTTAGAGGTAGCTAGCTAACTGATTGAAGGATATTTATCGGTAACCATTGTGCTTTGTCTAAGGGGATTTTGTAGACTTAGGGTGGATGTTTGTTTAAGGAGAGTTTTTAAATGACTTTAGATAATAGATGACTTTGTGCCTTCACATGTGTACTTTGTGATTAACCGCTCAAGTGGGCCGAGCTATTAGGGAATAGATGAGTTGTGGTTGTAATCGTAATATAATGGTGTTATTAAAAGGGGAAAATCACCCAACTAGAGGATTTTAATTATAATTACTATTTTTTTGGTGTCTTTTTAAACAATGTTGATAGGACACAAGCCACATTTTTATTGGTGTAAGATCGTCACACCCGATGACCCCTTATCTGGGTCACCAAGTGTATATGAGGATGACTGATTTATTGCAGACACAATTCGCTCCACACGCGAACGAAAGCAAGTGGAACCAGATCTAATCTAATCAAATCATCACTAAACTATTTATAATTCATATACCACTTAACTTAATTCATATCAAATTACCTAAGATAAATAAATACAGCCTAAAGACATTTAATTTCAGACGCACTCCAAAAAAGCCTTTAAGCTTCCCAAAACTATACAATTAATAAAAATGACAAATTCTACCCAAATGCCTTTTCCTCGAATTTTCAATCCAGAAGATCATAAGCTAAAAGTTTTATGAGACAAGAATGCTAAAACAGCTAAGACAAGAGAAAAAACAATCGCACATAGTAAATTTACAATTCTGTAAACTAAGAATCAGATCGCAAGAATGTAATATCAGAATCAACAATACGTCAGAAAGGCCGCAGTAAGTAATAAATATAATAATAATACGTAAGCTCATAATCAGATCAATCAATGCGCGATTTTCATTTCGCCGCCTATATCAAATCATTTTCTAAATATCATTTATAATCAGATGTTTTGACTTTCATTCATATGTCACACCCTCTAAAAACAAGGTGTAAAAGTAACCATACTCTACATACCTAATACCGACACTGGACAAATTCTAACGACCAACCTCAAATGCCGAGTGGGATACTAAGATCCCCTAATCACCATCTCGTGAACTTTGCCTATCTCACAGTAGATTCAGATAACATTCTTCCTATCACAATTTTCCGACATTTTCGCTTATCACATTATCGATTTAACATGTGTAAAACATTTCTATACGCTAATGAAATCAATGCTATGAACTAATCCTATAATCATTATAAATCAAGATAAATCAAGAATATATACTTCAAGACAAGATTAGATTTTACAATGACAAATATGTCATTCATACAATTTACAAAGTTTATAGTAAACAATGCATACATAATAAACCGAATTACATTAAGAATTATGTCTCACCTCGCTGTCCGGATGCTGCACTCGATTCCTCCTCGAAGACACAACCTATAATAAATAACTCTTCTAAAGACTTATAACATACAACTCATAAACGAAACATAATTAACACCAATCTTACCCAAATTGATCTCCTCATAAGTTGAAACACCTGAGTAATTCCGTAATCTCCAAAGAAATCTCCTAACGCCACTATTAATTACCGCTCAATCAATAAACTAAAATTAACAAACACCGCCAATCCAAATCTCAATAATTCTACCACTCACCCAAGAACAAAACGGTTCTGAACTCCTCAATCACGATTTCAACGCCAAGAAGGCCGCAATGAAAGAAAAGATGGGAAAAAATTAAGAACTTACAAAATTTCCCGACGGCCAGTCAGAAATCCCTACCGACCGTTTCATCGAGAGCCGACGGTTTTAATTTCCAAACCGAAGGTTTACGGATTTCCAACCCGCTGACTTACACGAGGCGGCGCTTCCAAGCACGGGAATTGCTTCCACCGAAAGGAGCAGTCCAGCTGGTTACCAACTCAGGCCAGAGGGTGACTTCTCGCTGCCGACGCGGATGCGGCGGCGCCAGGCACGGATGCGGCCGGAAGCCGAGCGATTCCGTCGCCGTCATCTACCGGCCGTCGTCGGCGAAGGAAAGGAGGAGAAAACGTCGCGAACTGAGGCCTCGATCTCAGCCGGAAGGAAATGAAATAGCCGCCATGGAAGGAAATAAAATTACCTTCGACGATCCCACCATACACGCCGCTTTAATCCCTGCATGCTAAGAATGACGCTAGAATGCTACAAAGAACGTTAATTAGCTAAAATAAATTTAATTAGATTAATTAATGGATATTACAATTTCCTCTTAACAAAAAATTTCAAATTTCTTTCTCAATCATTCAAACAGAGAAACTTCGCCATCTTCGCTCAACCTCCCAGAAATTTCTTTGACGGTCAGCTTCCATTTAATTTAACATGTGAAATTTGTCTATTTCGCAATCTCACATCAAATCTAAAATCTTTTCCTGCCCAATGATAAGTCAAATCATGATTTCAAACTTTATAATCTTCGCTCAGATTGGATCCATTTTCTCAACATGAAATAAAAACATGAATGCTCACACTAATGTAAAGTAGTCTGTAGTTTATATCATCCTTTAATGATTTCAAAAGGCCCCATATTGGCTCATTAATTGTGACCAAATCTACTAATTCCTTCATAGTTTGACTTTAAAAAATACAATTCTCCAACTCAAATTTACATTTTAAGTCGTATTTCTCACGACGATCCTGAAAATTTTCAATCTATCTCTGACCATTTTCAAGATTGATCCAACCAATTTGACAATAATTGCCTTTTCTCCCACTTCACCCAACTAATTGAAGTTCTACACTTTCACCATACAATGCTTCATACGCCATCTCAATACTGATTTGTATTTATTATCAGAAGAAACTCGATCATATAATATGATCTTCCTACCTCCAAAATCCAAAACACATAACCTCAACAAATCTTCTGACTTGAATTGTTCTTTCGATTCACCTCATGGATGAAAAGTCAGATTTTAAGTGTAATCGGCTCAAGCTCTCAATTCTTCCATAATCTCTAAAGAATCTACCATCTCTGACGATCACTTTTACAAAGCACAATTTCTTTAACATATAATCTGACAATTTATCAATCAATCTGCTGAAGCAGACTTGGTCAATCTATCCACAACAACCCATACTATCACGACTGCAGAAATCCCATAACAAAATCCATGCAATTTCTTCCCACTTCCACTCCTGATGTAAATCAGAATAATCCACCGGTTTACGCTTAACAATTTACAAAGTTTCGATACTTGTAGACATATTCCTATTCTTTCTTCATACCACCACCAAAATGCTATTTTTAAATCTTTATACATTTTGAACTACCGGATGAATAGATATCCCGCCTGATGAGCCTCCCCAGAAATTTCTCTTTTAACACCGCATCACGATATAATCAATAATTCCTTCCTCTCGTGATCTCAAGGCTTCGACCAATCGGATTTGTTCAATGAATTTCGATATCCACAAGCAAGTGATTCTATCAAATAAAACATTGACTTAATCAGATAAATGCCCAAGATCATAATCTTCTAACTTCCTAGAGCTCTAATTCTCTAATCAACTCGACTTTGAGAATAATCAACTGCATTTCCTATACTTAATGCACCACATTACTTTACCTGACAATACCAATATCTAAATCATAATCTTTAATAAACTGCCCACCTTCTTTGTCTTAGATTCTTGAAAAGATATATTTAAGACTCGATCCGTAAAATTTCATTTCACCCATGCATACTCCAAATTTTAAGAGAAACCACAAATGCTAATTCTAAATCACGACGGATAATTTCTTTCAGGCTTTAATTGCCTCAAGATAATTACTTTTCTCTGTTCATAAGACACAACCCAAACCTTTAAAGAGATCACTAAATATTTGAATCCTCGCCTCACAAAACTAAAACGCACAAATGCTTTTCAATTAAAACTCGCCATTCACCGCATCAATTGACCTTTCTCAATAAATTGATAGTATCGAATACGAGAAAATCTCGACAAACTTCCCAGAATAACCGCTAAAAAAATCATGAACTTCAGAATATCTTTGCGACCATTCTAAAATTGCTTTTACTTTCGATCAACAAAACTCCTTCGCCACTTATAATGACCTAATGCGACGCATGCATCCAAAATTCACATTAAAATTATATAATCGATTTCTTAACAATTTAAAACAATCCTCGATGATTGACGCTTCTTCATCGCTTTTAGAAATCAATATCAAGATGATAACAAACTTCCCACCAAGGCTTGAAATATCTATTAAGTCCATAAAGATCGCAGAGTATTAAACCAAACAAGAACAAATAAATTCATAACGTCCATACTTTCCAAAAGCTTTTAAAAATATGATCTTTAACTCTAACTCGATGATATCCGATCTCAAATCAATTTAAAAATCCCTCCAACATCAAATAAATCATCAATCCTCTAGAATGATACTTGTTTCGATTGTCACTTTATTTAATTCCCTGAATCAACACAATCGATGTACCCATCCTTTTCTTAACAAATAATAGACTCCACAGCTATCAATAAATCCTTTGTCTCAATTCTCGAATCGCACTTCAATTCCCCGCAATTCTGAGCCATCCTGTAGCGAGATTTATGTATGTTTGTACCTGTACATCAATCCCAAACTCTACTGAACAGGCAACTCAGAATTCCTAAACACATCGAAATTCAAACAACGAATATTTTTCGCCCAAACACCTCCTTATTCAACACATCTAATTTGCCAAATACATTTCACCGCTTCTAAATATTTACTCAACTTCACCGCACTAATCAAAGAATAAACATATTCTTATCAAAGAAAAAATAAAATGATTTTTCACCGTGCATGCAAATTTCACTCTCCTCTCCAAAGATTCAATTGTTGCAAAATATTTGATCAACCAATCCATACCTAAGATAACGTAAAATGTCCGACGGTAAGATAATTAGTTGTGAAAGTGTTTATCTGTTAATGCCAACAACACATTTCTATTTCAGATTCAAACTATCACCGTAAGATACATTCAATACAAAATAAATAAATAGATCAACCGAACCTAAAAAGGAATCGAATGAACGAATGCTACTAATCAAATGAATCAAACCCAAATGATTCAAATTTTAAGATACCTACACTTCATTTGATTCTTCGCTTATGAGTGATAGCAAAAAACTTGCTTTACCTGGTTGGTTTTTCGCTGTTTTTCCTTGAATCAAGGCTTCCCAAAATTGTGTGTTACCTGCTTCCCCTTCCAAAATTTTCTTTGTTGACTCATGCCCCTATAATTGTAGTTTTTACATCCTTCTTCTTCTCCATCGGGCATGCACGTCCCAATCGACCACATCTCAAGATCTCCATCCAAATACATTGACCAAAATGTCTTTTCCCACACTTATCACAAGTTTCTAATCAATTTGTTTCTTTATCATCAAACTTAAATTTCTTGCTAAAAATCGCCTTCTTTCGTTTTATGCTTGCTCAGAATCCCACCGCGCAAAATTTAACTCATTTTCATTCTTCTAAATTTTAACCAACAGACTGTAACTCACGATATCAAAGCTAATGCCAATCTTAATAATCTCTCTCAGTATTTACATTTCTCTTCCGCATCGATATAACGCAGATATCTAGAGAGGAACTCGCTATCAGCATTATGTTTTTTGAGCCTTGAAGTTATTGAAAATTTGTCTCAAAGAAGTCCTATTAATAACCAATCAATACTTGACAAACTCATCCCATTTGATGAAAGTAATATCGTCAAATCTTTTCTATGTAGCGCCACCACCTTTTTCTCGCCCCTTCTAACACAAAAAGAAATGATTACTCTTCTGTCAAAATCATCCCATCCAAAATTTTTTCCAATCTTAAGCCAATCTTCCGCCACTATAGATCACCTCCTTGAATGCGGTGGTTAACGCTGAAATATCCTCAAATGTGGCCCACTTCAACCATACTCGACTGTGCAAGATTTTTCCATGATGCCTTTATCAACAACCTCGAAATCAACCAACTACCCTCAGAATTCATCGATCTACCTTCACCACTGCTCTAGTTGTATTTCACGTAATTATCTTCGCAGTACTGGTCTCAGATGATTCAGGAATGACCCTCTAACCTTTCTCGCATTTCGAAATTAATCAAATTAAAAAAAGTATTTATACACCGATATTCAATATCATACATGCATTTAAATTAAATATCATACATGCATGAAATTAAGAACATATATTCCTAACCCAAACTTAATCGCCCTATACCAGACATCAATTCAACTCTTATCCCTAAATCCAAATCACGCTTCCATTCCTATCATCTTTTGCTCTTTCAACCTTATTTGCTCGATACTACTTTTCTTTCACACCCTGCATTTAAGTCACCAAAGATAATGTAAGAGGATGACTACACAGATACCACATCGCTCCATGCTATCATGAACCAGAAAGTGATCTAATCAAATCATCACTAAACTATTTACATATATACCACTTAACTTAATTCATATCACATTTACCTAAGATAAATAAATACAGAAATGCCTAAAGACATTTAATTTACTCCAAAGTTCTTTGTTTCCCAAAACTATATATACACTAACAAAAATGTAGCTTTCTACCCAAATTGCCTTTTTCCTCAATTTTCAATTAGATCATAAGTTTAAAAGTTGGAGACAAGAATTAAAACAAGTTCTCAAGATAAAGACAAGAACAATCGCAGATGCATACGTAAATTTACAAAGTGGTAAAATCAGAACCAGCCGCAAGAATGTAACATCAGAATTGAACAATACGCAGAAAAAAGAATATAATAATAATATTGTAAAAGCTCATATCAGATCAATCAACGTCAATGATTTTCATTTCGCCAGCCTATATCAAATCATTTTCTAACGCTATTTATAATCAGATGCTGACTTTCATTCATAAGTCACACCCTACATTTACTAAAAGCAAGGTAGCGCAGGCTAACCATACTCTACATACCAATATGACATCCACATTAACAATTCCAACCTCAATGTAGTCTGGGATACTAAGATCCCCTAATCACGCCATCTCGTAACTTCTATCATAGATTCCATGATACCTTTCCTATCACAATTTTCTCGACATTTTCCCTGCTTATCACATTATCGATTTAACATAAACATTTCTATACGCTCAACGAAATCATACGCTATTAAACTAATAATTTTATAATCATTATAAATCATAAATCAAGAATATATAAAGACAAGATTTGTAATTCCTACAATTTAATGTAGAGATATATTCATACAATTTATAAAGTGTAAAACAAATGCATACATGTGAAAACCGAATTTACAAGAATTATGTCTCACCTCGTTGTCATTGCTAATGCCTCGACCCTCCTCGAGACACAACCTATAAATAAATAACTCTTCTAAGAATTCTATAACATACTCATAAACAAACATACTAACAATCATCTTACAATATCTCTTCTCATGTTTTAAACACCTGATTACTCCAAAGTAATCTCCAAAGAAATCTCCTAACGCCACTATTAATTACCCGCTTCAATCAATAAACTAAAATTAACAAACACCGCCAATCCAAATTAATATTCTACCACTCACCTAAGAACAAAATGCTCTAACTCCTCAATCACGATTTCAACGCCAAGAAGGTCACTAAAGAAAAGGATAAAGAAATTAAGAACTTACAAAATTCCGTTTCCGATCACAGAAATCCTACCGAAATACGGCTCAATTTGAAGTCATGACGGCGACACCAAACCGAGATTAATTTGACTTTCCAACCCGAAAGCGCAACTAACTTACAAGCGGCATGCTTCAATTAATGAATCGGCTTCCACCGAAAAGCAGTGTCCAGTGAAGTTACGCCGAACTCAATAGCCGCCACAAGCGCACTTTCATCGACGCTGGATCTTTCATTATAAGCCGACGGATGCGACCTAAGCATGCGATTTTGTCGATGATCACGACCGGCAATTCTCGGGAAGGAAAGGAGAGGAAATCACCGATGTCGAACGAGCTGCCTCGACGCGAAGGAAATGAAATAGCCGCTATGGAAGGAAATAAAATTACCTTCGATCGATCCCTATATACACGCTGCCGAGCTTTAATCCCGCCACAGCAAGAATGCTAAGAATCGCTACAACGTTAATTAGCTAAAATAAATTTAATTAGGCATTCAATTAATGGATATTACAAGTTGAGAGTGACCATATGAGTACGCTTGATATGACATTGGTATTTTGCGATTTAAAGTTAAACTTAGATTTTTCACTCTCGACAAACTATTGTAGATGACAAATGAATTTTACTCTTTGCTTTAAGTGGATGATCCACTTACTTAATTTCATATTTTATAATTTTTATTTCATTTTGTTTTATATTTTATCAAGTTTAAACTGAAATGATTTGCATTAAGATTTGAAATATGTTGATGATAGTATATTTTTCAGTCAAGATTTTCTATCAATATGAACATCATTGGAGAGTTTAATTGATTGGATAGTTTCATTTAGTCGGTTTAAATCTTGTTAACTTTGCATTATTGCTTGTGGATGATAGGATGGTTTGCATATGAATTGAATATATTGAAAAATTTATCACTTTGCAAACTTTGACAACTTTATCTTAGACATAGAGGATTGGATCTATGAGTTAAATATAAATTGAATTTATGTCGAGAATTTATTATGTTATTGATCTTGTCGACTCTATGTGATACATGGAGGATTGGATCTATTAATTTTAAGTCTCGTGAATATATTTAGTAGACGTGATGCCAGGAGTTCATATTCTAGAATGGCCATTGGAGGCAATGTTCAAATACAACAACAACAACAACAAAAAGCCTTAATCCCACTAGGTGGGGTCGGCTACATGAATCCTTCACCATCAGGTCCTATTATGTGTCAAATTCTCATTTAATTCAAGTATACTAAGATCATTTTTTATACATCTTAACCAAGTCTTTTAGGTCTACCTCTACCTTTCTTAACATAAGCAAATCTAATGCATCTACTCTCCTAATCGGTCATCTGACTACCGACGCTTTATGTGGCCAAACCATCTCGCGACTCTCCCTAATCTTATCTACCACCTGAGTTACTCCAACTTTTTCCTAACATACTCATTTTGCATTCTATCTCTAAGTGGTAAAGCCACTCATCCACCTGAAGCATTCTCATCTCAGAAACACTTAACTTAGTTTATGTTTCTTTTATTGGCCAACATTCTCGCACCATAAGTCATCTGTCTTACCACCATCTTATAAAATTTTCCCTTAAGTTTAAGTAACTTTTCTATCACATAATAAAGCCGATGTATTCCTCCACTTCAACCATCCAACTTGAATTCTACTAATAACATCTCCATCTATTTCACCATCATTTTGAACAAGAGCCTAAATATTCAATCCCACTCTTATTAATGACTTGATCACCTAAAGTCACAACACTACTACCAAAACTTCTACAACTAAAATTACACTCCATATATTCGCTTTAGATCTACTTAAACTAAAACCTTGGGACTTCAAAGTTGACCTCCATAATTCAAGTTTCATGGACTCTCTAGTCTTATCAACAAGAAGAATGTCATCAAGAAAAGCATACACCAAGGTACATCTTCTTGTAAATGCCTCGTAAGAACATCCATAACTAAAGTAAAAAAGATAAGGGCTTAATGTTGATCCTTGATGTAATCCAATCAAATAGAAAATATTTTGTCAATCCTCCTTGTTTGGACACAAGTACTCTAGTATACATATCCTTAATGACTTGAATATAACCAATATTAACTTCTGCTTCTAACTCTCCAAAGAACATCTCTTGAGACTTTATCATAAGCTTTCTAAATCAATAAATATCGTAGATTCTTCTTATTTTCTATGCTTCTCCATCAAACCTCTTAACAAATGTATAGATCCATAGTAGATCTACTGCATGAAACCAAACCGACAGGAGAAACTTCAGATCACATCGTAACCTATGCTCAATTACTCTCTCCCATAATTTTAATGTATGGCACATTAACTTAATTCCTCTATAATTTGTACACTCTTGTGCATCACCTTTATTCTTAAATATAGAACCAACAAACTCTTTCTCCACTCATGGCATCTTTTAGCTTTAAAATAACATTAAAAGATTTGTAAGCCAAGAAATTCTCGATCTCCTAAACATTTTCACACTTCTATTGGAATATTATCCTGGCCCCATCGCTTTTCCACATTTCATTTTCTTTAAAGCTTCACTAACTTCGATTTATTAATAATGACGATAAAATGAAATTCTCTATTTTTTTTAGTGATATGCTTAAAATCAATCGATCTTCGTGATCCTTCATCAAAAGTTTATTAAAATACCTCATCCACCTATTTTCAATATCTTTTCTAAGAAAGACTTTATTATTTTCATCCTTAATACCCCTCACTGAACTATGTCTTTACTTCTCCTATCTCTTTGGTTAACTTATACATACATCTTTCACTTCTTTCAGATCTAATCTATCAGATAAATCACTAAAAGTTTTAAATTTCATCATATATCGCTTAATCTCTACGCCATTTTATATTTTTCCCAATTCTCCGAAGTTTTACATCTAAACCAAGTTTTATAACAACGCTTTTATTTCTTATCTTTTCTCTAACTCCATCACCAACTATTCTTAAAAGAAGCTTTTCCTTTGATTCCAAGCACATCTTTAAGAACTTGCTTAATTTGATATTTTTTTTTCCACATAATGCTAAATTTTCCATGAACATCCCAAACTCTAATTTCAGAATTTTTTTCTAAAATATTTTATTTCATGTTTCTTAAGTGTCCCCATCTAATTGTGACAATAATTATTTTATTTTTCTCTTACAACCTTTCATCTTAAAATCTAAAACTAATAGATGCCGGTACTTAAAATTTCACTGAATGATCTTACAATCTTTACAATCTAAACGATCTATTTTTCTTATAAAATAATCGATCGTGTTTTCTTAGATCAGTTTTATAAAGTAATAATATGTTAAATCTACTTTTCTTAAATAAAAGTATTATATTCTGAAATCGTAAAGAAAAAATCCCAATATAGTCTCATCTTCCCGTTAATTCATTTCTAAATCATAGTGAATCTTTAAAATCTTCTACCACGTGTCTTTAAATCTCCTCGATAAATCTTTTTCTTGAGAGTATCTTTTATATTAATCCATAATTCGTTCAAAATTTTTCTTTTTAGAACATCAATCTCTTGAGGGCGTAGGCACATAACGTTGATAATCTTAATATCAATGATAATCTTTAAAGTATAATTTTATCTCCTATTAATCTTATAACGTTATCATTGACTTTTATCTATAATCACTTTCTGGTTCGGTTTGACTTTACGCGAATCTAAAGTTTAAAACCTAAACTATCAATCTTTTTGGCCTTCACCAACCCCATTTAGTTCTTGAACACATAAAATATTTATCTTTCATGACCATAATATCTATTAATTCCATTAATTTACGTAAAGTACCTATATTCAAGATCCTAATTCTAAGTTTCATGGACTAACTTTGGCATCATATAATGTGGGAACTCTTGCTTATTTAACTTGCAGGGTATGATCTCTAGCACATTTTTTGTATTCAAACCATCTCTTCGGGGCCTAGCGTTCTGATGATTTAAAGGATTCATGTGATTATTTTGACAAATTTTATGTTGTGTCATTCTAACTTTCCACTTTTGCATCCGGACTTGGGACCGGCAATGGCAATGTTCAAATGTGGAAATAAAATATTTTCTTTGTAAGGTAAATGCTTAGTTCTCAACTAGTTCTATTAACTTCTGATCTTACGGGGATTAGACTAATTTAGTGAGATTTATGAGTTCTATTATGGGTGAAATAGCCCTTGAAAATGTGCAAATATGTCAGTTTTGAATTTTTGTTTTTAAAAAGAAGTTTATATTTTCAATATAATAATTGATTGTTCAAAATACTTGTGCAATATTTAAGGCAAGAAAATTTGAGTCAACTTCATTTTTAGCATGATAAATCAGAATCTTTCATGTATTTCAAAAATATCATATTTTTTTGTCTTGTTATGATTTGTCACCTAGTGGGGTGGACTCCTGAGGGGATTTTTTCTTCGTCTATAAATTAGGAGTGGTTGTGATAGTTCATTTTCATGTTTCATTTTTATTTGAGTTGACTGCTTGAGTTTCTAAGGGTTTTGGGTATTCATGAGGAGTTCTGTTTGTGTTTTTTTGTTTGTAAAGAAATTTTTTCAATTTCTTTATGAATCTCATCTTGAAGATCAATTTTTTTTAAGTTATTTGCATGGAATTTAGGATTGTTTCTTTTTCATTATTTCATATTTTTTTTAGTGATATTTAAACATTTAGAAGTTCTTTTAGGTTATGTTTTTTATAGGTTTATTCAGTCTCGAATTCGGTAGCCTATTGACATCTCCTCTGCATAGGGGAATCTATTAGAGTGCTACGCCTTTCCATTGCGTTTAAAAAAGCATATATGGTCGGTGTTGTGAGACACCATTGCTAGGGGGTCTTCATATCCATCATGTTTTAAGAAAACACACACAGATCTTCAATACCTACATGAGAAAAAGTGTGAATATAGATTTACTCACCACATTGAAAAAACACATACGAGCACTTATTTTTTGTTTTTTTAATATTATTTTTATCATGATTTTGTTTACATTCATTTTGATCATTTAGGTTAAATCGCACAATGTCAATGTCATGAGACGTTGTGGTTTGGAGAGCCTGCATACCGATCTTGCTTAAAAATGCGCATAGTTCTTTGATGCATGGACGAGAAAAACATGATTATAGGATATCCTCACTGCATTTGAACAACGCCTACGAGTTTAATTTTGCACAATTTTCTCATTACTTTGAAACTGATTGCATGAATACTTAAAATTTGGCAATTTTTTATATTTAATTTTTGCACACAAAGCTATATCGAGGAGGTGAGGTGATGAGATTTCTGAAGCGAATATAGAAATTTTTTTTTTCCTTTTTTTACTTTTTTCTTATATATACACATATATATGTATATATATACATACATATACATACATATACATATATACTTATGATGTGAGAGAAAGAGAGGGATCGAATGAGAAAGAAGCTTTTTCTCTATTTACAAAGAGGAAGTAGGGAGGGGTAATAAAGAGAGAAATGAAATTGGAAGAATGGGTGGGAGTTTAGAGAGTGAAAGTGTTTTTTTTTTGAGGTAGAAAGGGAGAGAGAGGGAGTATGTTAGAGGGAAAAAGATAATTCTCTCTTAGTTTAGAGAGTGAAAGGGGGAGGAAGAGAAGGAAGTTGATGATCTACAGGGAGGCACATTGTTCTATTGGGGTTGGGCTTGCTAGCGGTTTGGAGGAGAGCTAGGAGGTGTCGACTGGTGAGAATTTGCGTGAATAGTCATATGTGTAGAGAGAGGAAGCCGAACAGGTTGTTGTAATCACGGTGGTTTGCAGTTTTCGATCGGGTGAGGGAGAGCCAGGTCCATTGTGAAGTTGAGGAGAATAGAGGGAGATGAGATTGGTCTAGGGCTGTGATCCAAAGAGCGATATAGGGAGAGAATGGGAGAGTGAGGTAGGTTCATGGATGTAGTTCCTGGCATGCAGGCGAGAGTGTGAGGGAGACTATGGTTGAGCGACACAATTGTTGAGTGGCGATGACTGGGTTGTGCAACTTTTATGTGGGAGGGGGTGAATGGGGAGTAGAGAGAGAAGAGCGAGGAAAATGACATTTGCTACTAACTAGGTGGGGGTAGGTACTATGGCATGTGAATGGTATTTAGGTTAATTTTTTTCTTAACTAGATCAAACTAGTGGTGCGGGATTGCTATAGTACAAAGATGAGAGATTCCATGGATTTTCATACAAAGATGTGATTTAGTTTGATCTTTTTTAACAAAGTCTAATATATCAACATGTATATGTAAAGCTTAATTTGATTTTTTTAGTTTTAATAATAATAATTTTAAATTTTATTTTATTTTATGTACATATGTCTATTTAATTACATAATAATACTTATATATATATATATATATATATATATATATATATATATATATATATATATATATATATATATATATATATATATATATATATATATATATATATATATTTGTAATTTTAATCTTACTTATATTTAAAAGAATTATATTTTTAAATTTAATTTTTTTTCCAAATTTTGATTAAATAATATTATATTTATAAGTGCCAATTCATCTCGCAAAATTTTTTTTAGTCGCATGTCTAAAACATTGTGGTGTGGCCTCAACTGCATCAATTTTTTCTTAAATTTCTTCATGCAGTAACCCCAACAGTATGGGCGTCCTTGAGTAATCTTGACATTTCAGATGCATGTAGTTTATGTTGTGAACATATAATATTTGGGTGATTTTGATGACAATATGGGCAACTTAGGGCCAATTCATATGACATCCATTGTTCTTTGTTTTTGCGATGGCCAATCATGTGCATTCACAACATTCTTCTTGCATCAAGGTGATTCACTTTTAAGAAATCAACAATAGTTGCATAGTTTTGGTTGAAACCAATAGACGTCAAGTCCATTTTCTATATGACATCGCATCCATTATCTATCAGCATTGATTGTAGAGTGAGCATTGAGGTCAACATAAAAAAACACAGCTTACACTCATATTGTTTTACTTATTAATTTAATCTTCATGACAGGATATAAAACATTATATGATCTAACAATAATTACTAATTTGAATCAACATGTGTTAATCTAAAAAATATTTTACTTTCGTAATGTAGATTACACTTAAGATTGCAATGTTATTATTTCAGAATGATCATACTACGTGCAAACCTTGAAGTGCATATGTTTGCTAATAGCCAAGTTTTAAAACTTGGTTTTGGTTTTGGTCCATCATGGAAACTTAGCATCTATGATTTTGATAGTTTCAACAACTTAAGTTATTCTTTTATTATTTAAAAAAAATAAAAGCATCTAATAATGACATTCATGTCATAATTATTCTAATAATTTTTTTAGTTGTAGGTTAAAGTTAAATAGGTAATTGTAGGCTTCTATTTATCAGATTTTGTTTAATCTTACTAGTGAATAAATTATTTATATTATCATATGACTAATTATACTTAATTTCATTATTCTTCCTTGTTTTCTTTGATCCAATTCTTACCTTATGCCTGACATTACATTTAAAGTGAGGAGTCTGCTAGAATTAGTTCAAAGTAATTGTTTATTACTCTCAAGACAAGATGGTTTCTTTAGCTCAAGTGGAATGAAAGTATAGATATCCGTTTTTATCCTCTGTGGATTCTGAGTGCTGTCCCTTCTGCATGTAAACTTTAAAATGTCTTTTTCCCACTTCACATCTGTTTGCCGTGTCCATTTCAGTGAAAGTTCAGGCTGAAATAAGCAGAAGTTGGCCACACAAACTACTGCTAAGCTATCCAGTCTAGCAAACTTTTTGGCAGGATCTGCCTAAAATTGATCAGTTTTGGGTGATACTAAAAATTATGATTAGGTTATTTTTTGATCTGCAGTTTGTATGGTGATGGAGCATCTTAAAGTGTTGTAAAGATGAGGTTCACTGATGCAATGATAGCTGTTTGATATACTTTGACAAGGAACATGTAATTGCAGGAAGAATTTTAAGTAATTGTTCAAAGGTTCCTAGGATATGAATGTATATGGATTGATGTGGATACAATCATACACTTTGTGATTGATAGTGACTTCTCAATCACATCTTTTGTTTTAGTGGTTGTTTTTATGCTTCTTTTTATACTCTTCATATTTGAAAGCATTTAGCATTGTGTATTTGTTCTTTTTTTTTCCCTTCTAATTGATTTCCTGGCTAAACATTTAGCATCATCATGCTTGAAAACATTTTAATAATCTTCATGTTTGAAAACATTTTGCATTTTATATTTTTTCGTTCCCTTTCTTTCACTCTAATTGCCTTATAGCTGAATCATTTAGAAGAGCTTCTAGTCAGATTGTCTTCATCTATCCATCTTTTTTGCACAGCATAATGCTGGTGGTCTTTTATAATTTCTGCTCTGAATTTTGAAGTTCTCTAGGCTAACATACTTCCTGTTGATCCATTTTTGAATTCTTTTAAATGTGAACCATCATCTTATATTCTTATAAATCCTACTTACACATTTTTAATTTATCCTTTTAATAGGATTTTTTTTTTTTGGGTCTGTGGTGCAAAATAATTTGTTCAACCTTCTTATCATTATAATGCTTATGAAGATTCCCTGGATAGTTGTTAGAAATGTGTCATGGAAGTAGCTTATTATGTGTGAATGGCTCCTGCTGAACATAACTTTGTCTTCACTTTCCTGTCTGGCGAATCCCAACATAAGTAGGTTGTCCGCACAGCAGTCATCCATCCATGTTCAGGGATATGTTCTCAAAGAGACAAGGGATGGCTATTAGAGGTTGTGGGGCTTCTGATTGAGTGTAAGATGTTAAAAGGGCAGTATTGCAATCTGGATGTGGTTTCAGAGATATAAATGGGTCTGATAGTCTTAGCTACTATACTTCCTGCCTCATAATCTCAATTTTGTTTAGATGTCTTGTTTGAAAATATGTAATGGGGAAGGTTCACTGTGCATAGTTTGATCTGCATCCATGACCTTAGCTACTATACTTCCTGCCTCACAATCTCAATATTCTTTTAGCTACTATACTTCCTGCCTCCATGACCTGTCTGCATCTACAGATACAAACACAAGCATACAATTGCAAATGATTTATTTTACTTTGTTTATATTTACTAAATCACTGAATATTTTTGCATCAACTTCCTAATGAAGATGGGATCATAGACTTTCACGAGTCACATGGCTTATTTTCTTTTGAGTAATTACGATTCTTCAGCATTTTTAGTATATTTTTTTTACATGCTGACTGATTATCTTTTCTCTTTTTTTGATCTGTTTTTAATCTGCTTAGGATTTAATGTCCGTAGTGTCTGTGCTTTAAAGTCTCATGAAACTTTCTGTTTACTTTCTGGGTTTCCCATCTATAGATTTTTGTGTGTGTGCATGCTTTGCAAGAAGCTAAATCTGTTGTACGATTCATATTCTTACTTTAGTTTCTTGTCCACATGCAGGTTTTATTTAGACATTTGCAAGAAAAACTCATAATCACTGAGGTAATACATGGTTTAGCATGATTAGTGGGCTACATCTTAGCTCAAATTATCTGTTGAAAACTTGTGGATTTGTGCAAAATTACATTTGAATTGAAAATAAAGCTATCCTATCTCTTATAACTGTTTATTAGCTTTATATTTATCTTTCTAATTAGCATTCCCTAAAAAAATTTCTTTAGCAGGAGAAGTTGAAAGACTCTCAGTACCAGTTAGCGCCATGGCGTCTGGTGCTGCCAAATGACACAAACCTTCCTTCACAGTCACCTTCTCATCCTCTTGGTGCAAACTTTGTCACGTCTGTATGATCATGCCTTTCTCGTGGTTATTGTATTCTCAGACAAGTTGCTCTTCCTTCTGATTAATGTTGTAGTGTTAGAATATGCACACTTTTTTACTTGTTATTTTTGTCCCAAAACTTTTCTCCCGTCTGATTAATGTTATTACCAGAGCAAAGGCCTTGAGATTGTCCCACAACCAACATTTTCTCATGCACAATCTCCTGGGTCATCTCCAGCCAATAATACTCAGCCGAAAGAATGGGAGGGACTGGGCAATCATAATCAACATGCTATTCCCAGCAGCTTTGCTACAAAAAATCAGGATCAAAATATTTTGGAGGGAAACCTTCTTTCTGTGAATAGGTAAAAGTGGTTGTTTAGGCTGCATGATGTTGATGGTTTTTAGTCTAGTTTTATGATCTGTTACTGATAAACTTTTTATGTTGATTTTTTTCAGTTTCTACTACTTTAGTCTGTATTTGCACATCCATTTCAACTATTCCATATAGTTTTTTTTTTTTGGTCATTCATGTGACGGAACCCATGCTTTTTTTGAATTGGTCTTTTGTCAGCAGAGTAGTTTTTTTTTTCTTCAAAAAATAACTGTTATTAATCTTCCTGTTTCAAGTCATTCTGTTGATTTTAACTTGTCATCACTAGGTGCCGCTTTTTTGTCCAAAAACTTCTCAGTATCATACACAAGATACTCTTATCTATTTGGGGACTAATTAAGTTTTATCCATCTTATTAATCATAAACAGTGATAATTTAATCATAATATGAACTTAGTGATTCAATGAAACCGGAACTAGTTTATTGGTTCATTGGCCCAGTTTTCAATTCTTTCTGATTTTGATTGTTTCTTAGCAAACGTTGTTTTAACTTTTGATCAAACTTGTTAGGGACTAGAAATTAATTAGGCTGTTTCTAAAGTTTCAAAACCATAGTTTGCTTTCTCATTTGACTTGTTTCTATTAGCTTTTCATTTAAAAAATGAAACAACAGAGAAGATCCTTAATATAAATGCTGGTTAAAAATAGAGTACTTTTATAGTATATCTGCGAATTGTGTTTGTAATATATTTTTTCTTACATGTATATTTATATTTGACCTTATTTTATTAGAATTAAATGAGAATTTGACACTTAATAGGATATAATGGAGAAGAAATATTCATGTAGCCGATCCCACATATAGTGTGATAAAGGCTTGTTGTTGTTGTTGTTTATGTAATATTGCAATAGTTTGATTATGTTCAACACAATACCCTTCATCCATATGCATTGCAGTTATGCATATAGCAACTAGGCTTCCATTCACCATAGTAACATGCTGCTTCTGTTGCTTTACTGGCCTTTTCTTTTGATGTGCATTTTTCTTTTGGTCATTTTAGGAATGCGGCACAAGATATGCCAACCCATTTAAGTAAAGGATACCCTCAAGCTGTACATTTCAGTGCCAAGTCAAGAAATCAGAACCCATCATTTAAGGACCTTGCCCGAAACAATGAAACAGATGATTCTGAGGCAACTAATGCTCATGAGGGGAGAGAAACTGCTGTCAATTGGGCTCCTGCAAACTCTCCTTACCTATCTTCTGGACTTGATGATCCCAACTCATCATATCCTTACCTTCCGCCAGTCCTTGAAGAGCCAAGTTCTTCTTTTTCAGAAGGTTACATTCATTAACAAGTTCTTGTTGAATACTTATCACGTTGAAGATATTTTGTTTGTTACCTTTGTTGTGCTTTATCTGTTAGCAAGTCTGTTGTGTATGCAGCTGCGGAAGATGATCCATTGCCTGCAATAGAAGGGCTTCAGATTTCTGGTGAAGCTTTTCCAGGAAGAGAACTTCAAGCTGGTGGGTATTCCATCAATGGAACAACCAGTTGTAATTTTGAGGTACATGTTATGTCTTAGACTCTACTATGGTTGTATGTGTTATGGTTATACAACTGTGGTAGGAAATAATTTTCTCATATGTCGCACTCAACTTACAGTACCTTCTCTATTTTATTATCGCAGTGGGTACGTTATTTAGAAGATGGATCAGTGAACTATATAGAAGGTACGTAAAACTCTGTGCATCTTGTTGAAATGTTGCTAGTTTTAAACTTAATCCATGTATGATAGGTGCAAAGCAACCCAAATATCTCGTCACTGCTGATGATGTTGACTCGTATCTTGCCATTGAGGTTCATCCTTTAGATGACAGGAAACGGAAGGTAATTTAGGTTTTGAAGTTTCTTTACCATGTTATTTATTTATCTATTTGTCCACTTAAATGTATTTCTTTACTTGAATCATTAACATGGGTTGTTGTATCCATTCAATGCATATATGGTGATGTGAAATGTGTTGAACGCATGGTATGGATATGGGATGACAAACATAAACACACAGATATTTGGATCAAGGGTGGTTGAAAGTCAACCAAAAACATAATATGTTCTGTTCAGTTTTAATGCAAACATGACGTGCTTATTATACCGCTAGAATTCCAAACCTGAAGGTTCACACATTACATGTTTAAATGGGCTCAAATTCCTAGTTTGAACCATATTTAACTGAAATGTTACAATCCATTCAATGCAAATATAGATGCTTTCCCAATATCTAATTGGGACATGGTTTGTTTGTTGTCTTTCACCCTTTAGGTTGTTTTTCTACATCATTCTTCATCACTAACAAAAAAAAAAATCACCTGAAAAGAACTCAATTATATCCATATTTTTTGGTCCTTTACCTCTTCTAATAGTTCCCATAGTTAGGAGGTCCTCTCTGGTTGCGATTATCTTATAAATGCAAGGTAGAATTTTTTTTTTACCAACAGGTTTGTACTGAGAGTATTCATACATGTCCTCACCACCATTTGTAAAGCCTTTGGTCATCCCTATGAGAGAGACTTCTATCATCTAGATCTCACCCTTCCATCTCACTGGCAATTTTTTTGTTGCCCTTGGGCATCACAATTTGGAGATTGGTTGGTATGATTTTTATTCGCTTCTCCAAAAGACATAAAAATAATGATTTGATGATTCTGCATTGAGAAGGCCTCCTCTGGTACCACTTGATGCAACATAAGTGGGAGGAAGAATATGAGCTTGGGTAGATATCATTACTTTTTTTTTAAAAGTATAGAAATTGATTCCATGTATTTTATAATGGGTCAGAAGGTCAATTACAAATTGTAAGAAGTCATTGAAGTGGACAATTCTTAATAAATGAACCAAATGAAATACATGCTTTATATTTTTAATAAATGAGCAAAAATGTGAATAGTAATAGAACCTATGACCTCATAGTTAGAAATTGACGTATGAACCAACAGGTTAAGGCCCAGTTCATAGGCTAGTTATCGTTGTTTTTTTAAAGCATAATTTGTAACAAACAAATTATAGTACATTAATGACGAATAACAAGAATTAGCAAAGAGCAAAGATAAAGTGGATAGGATAAAATAAAGACATGAATGAGTACAAGGTCAGTTAGCTCGTCTAGCTTGAAGCTTGGTAAAAAATGGAGAGTGAAGATAATTTTTTTTTCTTATTATGCTTTGTTTGGTGAATGGAATATGGAGCCCCCTATCCACTAGTGTGCCGTCATTTAGAATGTTCCTATTAGAATCAGGATGATGCATGGAATTAAGAGCTTGTATCTTCAGGAACAGGAGGGGAACTTCCAGATTAGAGTATCAATATCAACATTTATTGTAAGAGATGTAGATGCGGAAGTTGAAGGAATAGCAAGGGTAGCTATGTTGGATGCAGTGCCTAAAGGATCCATTGGATCTAGATTTTGAGAACAAACCTCCACTATGAGGGAGCAACAATCATTGAAAGAGAAAAGGTGGCATGACCATTCGAATGAACTTCCCAATTTTGAATATTTGCTCATTTTTTAATTCAGACGGGCATTGAAGCAATTAGCTTGGATGTGGCCAAAAAATCTTACAAAAGTGTACTATTTGTGGATGCCTCAAATTCAACCATTTGTCGGTAACCAAAATATGATGTATTAATCCAGATCCCCTTATGAAGAGGAGAGATAATATCCATTTTTATCTAAAGTTTAGCCACAAAAGGCATAAAAAGACAGGTAATAACAACATTAATTTGGAAATGATGCCAAAATAGATCTTAGGGAATATAATGTTGAATTATTGAAGTAATGAAGATTTAACTTAAAAATGTCACCTAAACAGAGGTGATAGATGGTTTTTTGGAGTCATCAAAATGGGGAGACTATTTTAACATTCTCGTTGGAAAGCTGTTAATGTAGTATGTATTACAAGAAAAAAAGTCTAGTATGAACTATAAAAAAAGTTTGGCAATAACATGATGGTCAAAGAGACCTGCTGAAAATTCATCAATTAATTATAAATTTGACATAATTTGTGAAAGGCCACTTAAAGTAAAATTTTCAAAATTAGTGAGTGAATGGTTGTGTAAGTTTTGTTATCTCTACATAATGAAAATATGTGTAGGTTTGTCTTTGAAAGATGATACTTTCTTATGTACACGTGAATCTTCAGCTTGATAAAAGAGTAGTGAGGGCTGTATGGACATTGGAATTGGCAACTTACAACCAAATTAGCAAAGGAGCAAGAGGTAGAAGTAAAAGGAAAAGGGAAATTAGAATTGATCAGAGCAATCGGAGCTGGGGGCATCAAAGGTGGATGGATTATAAGGAATTACTAAAAGTCTGGGAGCCAAATGTGAAGGAATCTTAGATATAATCAAAATGACTAGAGTTGTAAGCTGTAATGATGGAACGACCAAAACACTTATGAGCATACAAGGAGGGAGATTGTTGAGCAAAAATTGGAAGTGGCGAGGAGGGTAAAGAAGAGTAGGCTAAAATAGGTGAGAAGATGAATGAAATGTATTTAGAATGGTGAAAAGAGAATGTTGTTTGTAAAGGTGGTCTGCTGCTGCCCTATAAGGATTTAAAATAGCCATATGTAGCATATACAATCTTGTGAGCTCCAAAAATTCATGCATAGCTCTCTTAAGAGAGTCTTGTTTAGTTTTTCGAGTCCATTTTTATAAGATAGATTAACACTATCTAAAAGTTTCACTCTCATTTTGTGAGGATTTTAAGGTCTAGTTCTAAGTTTCTCACAGGTTCATGCCCTTATGATTATTTATCTCTTTTGATGTCAATAGAGAAATTTTGATAAAGGTTCATCATTACGTGCTAAATATTTAGCATATGATAGAATTAGTTTAATTTTATGATGAAAAAATTATCACTTTTAGTTTAAAAAGGATAGTCAAGGGGAATGATGATCAACCCGATGAAGATCCCATATTTTTCTCATACTAATTTGTCGTGGTCCTTAGGCTACATAATTAGAGGAGGTAGTCAACCAATTTGATTGAATGATCTTAGTTAGCAGTCATAAGTTGTGTCAACCAAAGAGACTGTAGAGTTGTGTATATTTGTCAAGGAGAACATTCTCAAGTTGATCTTAACCTTTTTTTAAGAGGCGGGGCTAATCTCGACCTAGTTTTTTGAGGGAGGCATTCCTCCCAGCTTACGTCAATGCGTTCTTGCGCTTTTTTGCTAAAACTTGGCTACCCTCGTATTGGGGCATATTTGTAATTTTTTAATTTATACTTAAAATCTAAATAAAACTAATATTTACCCTACCTAGCCGACCGACCCACGCTCTTATCCTTCTTCCCTCTCCCCTCTCGACGTCACTTCCTTGCTCTCTCGCTCTGATCGCCGCTAGCTCACACTGCCGCCTGCTATAGTAGCCACTGCTCATCAAGACCGCTCGCCAATCATTCATTCTACTTGATCCCTTTTTTTGGCCTAGATTCATCTGGAGATGTGTTCTACTTCTTCTCCATCAGTATGCATTGTTCTAACTTCTAAAATGTTCAAAAACTTTCTTAACCTTAATACTTTTGTATTTTTAAAAGTTATGTCATGTTCTATATTGATCCATTAAATTAGGGTTATAAACATGTGCTCTCTTTTTTCTTTCACTAGAAGATGATTGTAAGGTATAGAAAGGAAGATGATTAACATGTACTCCCCTTTTCCTCTCACTAGAAGATCTCTCTCTCTCTCTCTCTCAAGATTATAAATGGTGGCATACTTAGCTTTTAGTAAGAAAACTTCTCTCTCATCAAGGGGCTTACGCCTCACGCCTCGCCCAATGACTACTAAAACATCTCGCAGAATGCCCCCGCCTTTTAAAACATTGATCTTAACTAACATAGGACTTCATGCCTTATTAAGTGCACTCTATAATTAATTGCTTAGGAGATTAGATAATTGGGAACATATGAGGTTCTCGCTATGATTATAATTTA
Source organism: Cymbidium sinense (assembly GCA_021442155.1). Lineage (NCBI taxonomy): Eukaryota > Viridiplantae > Streptophyta > Magnoliopsida > Asparagales > Orchidaceae > Cymbidium > Cymbidium sinense. Next base: position 155,771,360 of record CM038221.1, read on the forward strand.
ATTGTGTCATTTTGCGATGAACCACTCAAGCACAAGGCCTTGATCATAATTGTTTGTTTTATGGTGCCATTTAGCGATAAAATCACTTTGTTAGATCACTTGTCTTGTTCATACTGCCATGAAAATTTTGAAACTAATTGTATACACTTGATAGTGCATAGGCTTTTTGTGGATTGAGCCCATCTTAAATGTGTAACCTTCAACCAACTATTGCAAAGGGTGAATGGATACTCTAAGCTTAAGGTGATAAATATCATTTGAAAATTTCTAATTTTTATTTTTTTATAATTTTATCGGGGTTTGGGCCTTCTAGGATTTGTATTAGGACCTAGGAAGTTTGATAATGGTATCCTTTACGGTTGAGATTTATTTTCAACTCAACCATCATTGAGATAACTCGAAGGATTTTATTCTATTATTTAAAACCTTGCCAACTCTGTTTGCTTGTAGATGATCATATTTATGGTTTACACATGGTTTAAATTTATTGGGACATTGTTGTGTTACAATTCTTGTCGACTCTAGTTTATATATAGATGGTACAGTCTATTATGCATATGGTTGCACTTTTGTAAATATATTATTAAAAGTTTGCATTTTGCAAAATATATGATTTTTTATTAAGAGCTTTAAAAAGCCCTATTAAAAGAATAAATAAAATATAACATAATGAGACCATAGCTAAATTTCATTTGAGTTTTACTTGATTGCAATGTCAATCAAACTAAATGGACATTTTTTAATTATGATTACTTTGAATTCATTGCAAATATATTAAGTAAATGATTTAAGTTCAATTTTTCAATATAGAGGATCAAACTTGATGTTGGGTTTCACACACTGTATAGGTAGGATGTCTCGCTCGAGAACATCGTGCTATATATTGATGATTTTAAACTTTAAGGAAGTTTGTAAAATTTCAAGATGATTGTATGATTATTTGAAGCATTTGCATGGTACTCGAGATGTAGCAACATTCAAGTTCATCTCATTCTCAGTTGCTATGTTCAGGTACTTAATTTGTTTGTTGAAGCACATACAAAGATGTTTAATTTTGATGATGTGCACACTTTTCGATGCACTTGCATTCTTTTTTGGTGCACTTATATGATGCACTTGCACACTTTTCAATATATTTGCACACTGCACTTGCACCTTTTTTTGATGCTTGTGCATTGTGCAATTGCAAGATTTTTTGTGCAATTTCATAATGCTCTTACAAGATTTTGATGCAATTTTATAATGCTCTTGCATAATTTTCAATGTAGTTATACAATGCTCTTGTGCACTTTTTAAAGCATCTTGAAAATTGTCTTATGATATGTACACATGGTTTAAAAAAGAAATTATTTGCATTTTGATTGTTTGTGTGAATGACTTTGGTCATTAAGACACGTGCAAAGTTTCATTTTGAACTTTTAAAGACTAGCCTGTATTCACTTATGTATATGTATTGCATATCTGATAGCGTGCATTATGAATTGTAATCTTATTGCAAGTTTCGACACATTACAATCTTTTCATTTAAATGAAATGGGATTTACATGGGGACTCATTTCTGTCTTTATAAATGAGGATGGTATGGCAATGCCATAAGAATATTATAATTTTTATATTCTAATGAAATGGGTTTCATGTGAAGAATCATTTCTTTCTCTTTTTTGTTATAAATTGGAGACACCTACAATAAATTATTCAAGTGCTTATTTATTAATTTTTTTCACATTATATTTTACCTTAGTCTTGGATATGTCATGTATGAATTCATAGATTTATTGGAAGATAGTGAGTTGTAGACCCATATCATATAGCATAGGATATAAATCTAATCCGAAGGATATATGATAAATTTCATTAGAATTTTGTGAAACTCAACATTATTGCCATTAAACTACATTGAGGGTCTTTTTTACTTCCATTGGGGACCATTTTGCCTCAATTGTATGCTATCATAAATATGTCATTGATGACTTACTCCTTATACCATGACATTTTTTTAAGTGCATCATATTTTCATCATTAAATATTTAAACAAGCTTATAATTGATTTTTAAAATGTGTTGATTTACTGTATGCATAAATGGGTAATTTATAAATATCATATGTATTCTTTTTAATGTTTCCCCAAATGATAAAATCTTTATACGATCATATTATATTTAATTGTAAGCTTGTATCATCAAAATTTATATATGCCAATTTATACATGAGTACTGAGATGTAAATATGGATTCTGCAATATAAGAAATTTCTAATGCATTGTACACAGAAGTCTAATTTATGCTTAAATACATCTGCAAAAAAACTAAAGAAAATTTGCTTCATGAATTCAAAATTGGTTATATGCTTAAATACATATCCTACTCAATCGATGATCGACCTCCTCAAATTGGTTATTCCGAAACTTATATTTTTTAAATAATCTAAAATAAATAATTTTATGTATTAAACTATGTCTCTAATTTTCAACTCAAATTTATGATGTATTATAATTCAATAAACGGAAATGATATAAATAATTCTGCAAATTGTCATGGGGTTGTTGGGGGTAAAAAGAATGGGGTTGAGAAGCATCTTTTTCATTCGTAATCAGCAAACTGGTTTAACCATATTAACAGTTCCATGTACTTTTATGCACTTCAAGAAGAACATTATGTTTTTCTTTTCCTTGCGGGCACTTTTAATGTTATACCATGATGATTATCATATTACATAATCAGCTTTCGGAAATTATGCATAAATTGCTCTGTTGAATTGTAACCATTTGGATAATCTTTTATTGATGGGATTTGAACCTTTACCTCATTTTTTGGTGGCAAGGACACTTGGCCATTTCACGTGTGACATCTTAACTTATAAAAGGCAATTAACACTTGGTCATTTGTGTGTATCTCAACTTATAAGGGCAATTAACACTTTGCCATTTGACGTGTGTCATCTTAACTTTTAAAACGCAACACTTGAGCATTGAGATGCGGTATCTTACTTATTAACCTTTATTGTACTTTTTTCGAGACTTAAAATGATTGATCTTTCTACTTGGGTTTTTTCAGTCACGGTGTTTCTTTCATGTCAATTTATACAAGCAGCTGTATGCCTTTCAGATGAATTTATTTTTTTGGAACGATATAAGGCTTAGTTATATTAGGATATTTATCTTATTTTTATTGATTTTTTTCAATTCATAATTGGCTTCCCTTGAGCTAAACTTTAGAGTAGATCCTTTTACTATTTTGTTGATGCAACTTCATTTTTTTGGTTTTAATTTATGCTCAGATGATTTCCAATTGCAGGGTGAACTAGTTAAGGTATTTGCAAATGAGCAAAGAAAGATAACTTGTGGTGAGTGTGGTTACTTATAATTTTGTTATTATGGAGTCATCCATGTTCATCATGTGCGGTACTTCTAACATAAATTGCAGTTGGTTACCATTTGTCATACAAAGTTCGCTGTTGTTTTTAACCTTATCCAACTAGGTTATTTATTTTGTATACTAATATGCAATTAGAAATTTTGATGTAATACTTCTTAGGGTCTAAGATTCAATAATACTATTTGGGATGACATACACAATGGAACACACAAGTCACAATTCACATGTTACCAGCTCTCAACTTAAAGATTAGTGACCTTTGATGCAAAAATAGCAAATACATTTATTTTGTTCCAAGAAATAATGTGATGATCACCACAATTTAGTCTCCGACTATTTAAAAGTGAATCAATTTAGTCCCACCATCCAAACTAATGGTTTAAGGTGTTAAAAATTTGCATTTTTAGAATTTGAAGTGTTTCCTTGATTTATGAAGCATCTTAAAATTCCTATTAATTTTTTTTTTCTGGTGTACAATAACTACAATTATATTCAATGATCTTATAGATTAAGATCACGTAAATTCTGGAGCAAGTTATTTTTTAATGGCACACAAGATAATATTTCAAGTTTTCCTAAAATGTGTCATAAAAAATAACTTATTCCAAAATCTGCATGATCTTAATCCATGCTCTTACAATTGTAATTATTGTACATCAGAAACTAAAATTAGTAGAAAATTTGAGATATTTCATAAATCAAGAAAAAAAATTAAATTCCAAAAATATCTCTATTTTTAAGAACTTAAACCGTTAATTTGGATGGTGGGATTAAATTGGATATAGTTAACCTCTCCTTTCAATCTCAATTGTCCATCAGCTCTACCTGTCGCTGCATGAGGGTTTTAGTGGAGTTTGGTGCTTGCTATAGTGTAGAGTACGGATAGCAGAAAATTAAATAAATTTTTTTGTTAATTAATTAATAAATTCAAGTAATTTATAATTACAAATATAATTATATTTTGTATATGTTTCTTTATATGGTTTTAACCATTATAAAATGTAGGATTTCATAAAAATAATTATATGATTTCCAAGGAATGCAAAAAATGAGTTATATTTTAAAATGAATTTTAATTTATCTTTTTGGTTCTTTTTGGATATTACATGTAAATAATTGTTAGTTTGCTTCCCTCTACATGATAAATAGTACTCATTTCACTGAAAGTTACTTGATCATGTGGTTACTTCTCTCATGAAGATGGCAGTCCTATGTAATCGATTCATTTACGTGCCATGGAATGATATAGCTTAGGGTTTTGTTGTGGGATGAAGAGGGGACGTGATGGACAGCTTTAGGATTTATGATGTTGTTTTCAGGGTTGAAGCTGGCATCTAGGGTTATGGGAGGTTTAAACCATGGGAAAGAGGGAAGATGGATAAGCATAAAGAAAAAAAATTATCTTGTGCTTACCAAAGTCAAAAGGTTTGGATCAACTACCAAACTTCACCAATGGATTTTGCTCACAAGCAAACTTCAAAATTCATTTATTTATTGATGAAAAGAGAATACAGTAGACGGTTATAGATAAAACAAAATAGATATATCAATTCCTTGTATGATTATTTCAGCCGAGTCATAAAAGAAAGGACAGTATTTTCAATTACAATCAATCTTCATGTCCATGAAAAGGAGGGGCCTACCAAAGGGTTTTGGAAGTAGTATTGAGTTATTTTTCCTCCTTTTTTCCTTGCCTTGAATCTGCATGGGACTGCCAAGCCTTCAAAAAGGTGGAGTGACACTTTATTTGATGCATTCGTTGAATTCAAGGAGGCTAGCCATTACATGATCAATCTTTCTTTTTTGAAACTTGGAGTGATGATGATGATGAAGATCTGGAATCTTGATGTAGTGCTCTGATGATGGTGATGATCATGCATTTGGGGGTGTATGATGGAGGGTAGAAAATTCTTCTAAAAAAATGCTCCTATATGTTGAGAAGATAATGCTTCCTAAACAGGTTATATTTAATGTAATAAGCATAGAAAGTTATTTAAAATAATTTGTACTTAATTGGTTTGCGATGGTGGTGATACAAGAATGGATGAGCTTATTGATGGCAAGCTATGGACAGAAATGAATGGAAAGAAAGGATTGATGAAGCAGACCCCTAATAGTTGCTATTCTGGTAAGGCGATGTAAAGATGGTGGCAAGGCCATAAAGATTGCTACTATGGAAACAATGGTGGATGGCCATGTTAGTAACAAGATGTTGCTGTGATAGGACCCTGGAAGCCAAAGTGGTGGAATCCACAATTGTGGTAGGAGAGATTGAACTTATGCGTGGACCACTAGGAAACTTGAAGGTTGCAACAGTAGGGCCATATAGCGGATCTAAAATCATTGGAGTCTGCATGGGTAGTCAAGGCCACATTAGATAAAATAGCAAGTGGTGCACAACATGGAATGTTTTCTTTGAGCATGCTTTGTGCAAGATTTACTGAAGCTAAGATTGGGAGTTCATTTGTGGGTCTTGGATTGGAGTTCTCTCTGTCTACTTCAATCATAGAATGAGTTTCCTTGCATGTTTCATTGATGTTAGGCATTGAATCTTGAGATTCAAATTTTGTTACTCTCTCCAGCGGCAAGGTGCTGATCGGTCCCTTCTGTCATCTTCCTGGAACCTTGGAATAATTATGGTTTCTGTTAAGTATATAAAATTGGACAACTGGTTTGGTAAGGACACAACCAATTTAACTGAAGAGTGTAAACAAAACTCTTGAAGATAATGGAAGCATACCTATGTACTGTTTTTTTATTTGTAGCAATGAACATTCTTTATTCACCAAGATGGCACGGTGCACTTAATGTGGAACTAAAAAATGCTTTATCACGCTTGTTTTATGTTGTGCACTTAATGTGGAATGAAGTCCATGTTTGCATTAGCTTTTGTTGATATTCTTGAAACAGTACTAACATGACCACTAGCTTTTTAATTATATTTACTTTTGAATTGATATTTATTTATGATTAGACTTATAATTATAAATGGATGGAGTAATGTAGTGCCATCCTATAATTTGGCTTATATCCTGTTACGTATTTTTAAGTTACATCATGACCTGGAATGTTAATGAAGATTATATATTGAAAGAAAGATAATTCATTTATCATGTTTTTTAATTAAAATTTTTTAATGAGAGAAATCATCACATCTTGCACTTTTCACTTTATTATGATTAGCTTATGATCTCTGGCAAGCATGAAACTTGGCTGGATGATCATGTTGAGCATGTACCTTTATCATGAGTTCTTCTGTTTCTTATCTTTGATGCAGATCCTGCAATGCAAGAACAGATAGAGAAAACTCTTTCTGCTGGACATCAATCATTTGAAGTTGCATTATCAGTAAGATATCTTTCAGTTCTATAGTACATATTCAGATTCAATGTTGGTTATTCACGTGGCAAACATGCTAGCCAAATAAGTTTCAAAATTATTTAAAATCTTCCTAAAACTTTCAGGCCAGATATTTGGATATTTGGGAGCAAGCTGTTTTAGCGATCAAGAGGGAAGGTTATAGTATCAAGTGCAACGGACCCCGTGGTGTTGTTGTTACAGAGAAGTTTTTACCAGCTACAACTGTATGTTTTTTTTTCACAGAAATTAATGCAGTCATTTGACATATCTATACTCTAATTAATTTCCTTATTTAGTAATATTTGGATATTTCTTGTGGACTTATTAAAATGTAAAACTATCTCAAGTTACATGAACATAAGGATTCCTTATGTGGGGTTTAAATTTATATTTCAATTTCGCTTGTTTAAGTGAGAAGTTCAAAAGAGCATTCCTGCATTGCTTTCTTTTTGTAGATGCCCTAGGGAAACCTCTGCCTTTGCACTCCATCTACTCGGCCTCTTGCTCAGGTGATAGGTGCACTTATTTGATCTCTTCATACCTCTGGTCTCATGTAAGGAGCTCCCCCTCTCATTTCTGTCTTTCATGGTACTTGGTTGTCGATGCTTCATGATGTCAACATCTCATTCTCTTGCACTTAGTTGGAGTTCTCAACCCTAGTTCCTTTTGTGACTTAGATGGCACTTTCACAACCTTCTAATTTTCACTCGATGCTTGTGATTTTTTGTTCTTCCTGTTGCATCTAATTTCATACTAATTTACTTCCTTTGGTTTCATATTGTTCCATGGACTTTCAAATAAAGGCTTAAGTGGACTAAGGGTTTCAAAACTTGTTTTTCATGAGAGGTAGAAATTTAAAGAAAATATATTATCAGTCTCATAGATTCACCAAACAAGATACTTTAAATGATGACTATTTGGGTTCTCCTCTTCCATTGGATGAGCTTTTTCTTCTTTATTATCTTTGATGTTGTCTTTTCATTTTTCTTGTTCCTTGGGCAATTTTTTGTAATTGCCTGATATTGTACTCATTCATTGATTGAATCTAAAATTTTTGCTTAAAGATAAATTACAACAATTCAAGGAAGAAATTATTATATAAAAAATAAATAATGGAGAATTCCCAAGAATATTTTTATGCTTTATTTTGTACAAGACAGGAAGTGTATATACATCTTCAAGAGACATCACAAAATATAATAAATAAAAAAAGATGGGGTGGGGGAGTAAGAAGGGGCTAGCAACCCTATAGGAAAGCACATAGATTATAATTTGTCAGCATAAAAAATTAATCCAATGCTACAATGCCTTAAGCTATAGAGCATTCTAAGTTTGTTATATTGTTCCTTGGTTGATTTTTTATAAGCATATGTGGAGTGAAAAACAGCTCATTTTTCATTTTTTTTTAATGAAATATCTATCAATCTTAACATGTATTGTATGATCATGTTATAATTTATTGTGTGAATGCTAATGATCGGTTTGTTATCATAGTATATTCTTATAGGCTCTTTTGACATGATTTTCAAATTTTCTAGTATAATTTTGATCCATAGAAGCTTATAGATCCTTTGGGTAATGGCTTTGAACTCCGCTTCAACACTCGATCTTGAACTCTTTTCTCTTAAGCTTCTTTCTATGACCCCTTGTAATAATCATATCGTGAATATTTATAATAATGATTCAGATTTTATCATAAGGATTGTATTTTATGAAGAGAATATGATTTCATTGGTTTTGTTTGTATGTAGCTCCCATCATAACTTTTGTAAATCTGTCAAACCAAGCTTTTGGTGATTATTTCAGCCAGTATAAGCTTTTTTTTAATATGCATACTTGTTTCTTTTTGGAGTTATCTAATCTTGGTGGTTGATCTACATATACCCATCTACCTCTGTTTTTGCATCCCCACATGAAAAAATATGCTTTCCATCATATTGTTGCATAGGACACCCATGATTTATTGCCAGGGATATTAGAATGCAAACAATGTTCATTTTTATATTAATAGAAAAAGTTTCTTGATACTTAATCCCATATGATTGAATATATCATTTTATTGCTAATCTTATTTTGTATCTTTTCAAGCTCTCATCTACTTTATATTTGATTGTGAAGATCTCTTTACATTCTACCATCTTTTTTTTTTTTTTGTAAATACAATAATTTAATGATCTCCATGTATGATTTTTTTTTCTAATGTATTTATCTCTCCTCTCATGGCCTCCTTCCAATTTCTATTTTTAAATGCTTTAAATAGAGTTTTTTAGAATGAAAATGGAGTTGGTATTGATGTTGTTTAGTAAGATTTATTAGTAGAAAATTTATGAAAGGAGGTATATTGGTAGATAAGGATATATATGAGTAGTTGTAAGTTAATCAATGTTACTTGTAATGGTTCCGAGCCTTGGATTTGCTAGAGAGTCTAATTGGGCTTGTTTCCCCTTGTATAGACCTAAAGGAATATATTTAGTACATGGCTTATATTTGTAGGATTTTGTGCTATGGGAATGTGAAGAAAAATACCATCAAACTTATCTTTATTTAGGGAATTATCCTCTTGAAGATGAGTTTCACCAAAAGCCATGAATTGAGAAACCTTTTTTTTGGGTGGATGATAGCATTCACACCTTTTTTGTGTGGCAAAATATTCGATGAATATACACTTGATAGCTCTTGGATCAAGTTTCGCTATATTGTTTTTGAATATGAACATTGGCAATACATAAAAAATTTTAGGGGGACTATTTGAGAAGCTATTAAGATTGAACTCTATCAAATAATTTAAGGGACTTTTGGATTTAATTATTCCGGAGGATATTTTATTGATTAAATAAGTAGCTATAAGAATATCTTCTTCCCAATATCATTTTGATATTTGATTGTGGATGAGTAGTATCCTATTTATCTTTAAATAGTGACAATTTTTCCTTTATGTTATCCATTTTGTTGGGGAGTGTTTGGGCTAGAAGAATGGTGGATAATGCTCTCTTTTTAAAAGAAAGGCGATAATGTGTGATTAAAATAATTAGTCATTATCAATTCGAAAAAATTTCATGATAAACTAGAATTATTATTTTTATTATGATAGCATTCTTTTTAAAAGAATGATAATATTATATTTTTATTTATTATTTAATTAAAAATATTGATGTCATTTGAGTACATTTATCAATAATGATAACAAAATCAGTTTCTTCAGAGATGAGGATTTTATATGACTCTCAAATATCAGAATAAATCTACATGAAAAGACTAGGATTTATAGTTGATTTTGTAAATGAAAATATAATAATGTTTAGGAATTTGACAAGTTTCACAGTGAAAAATTTTAATGTTTACTTTTATAAAAGGAAGAAAACATGCATCTAAGATTTTTAAAAAAAGGGAGCCCTAATCTGTAATGGCATGTTTAGATGATATCAGTATTGTGAGAGATGATGAAGCATGATAGCTGATCATGACCCTCAAGAAGGTGTAACCCATTCTTTTCTCTAGCTTGTCTAATTATCTTCTCCATGGTGAGGTCTTGAAAGACATAATGATCAATAAAGAAAATGATTTTGTAATAATGGTCTTTGATAAATTTACAGATAGATAAAATGTTAACTTTAAAGTGTGGAACATGCATTATGTTACCAAGGGTTATATTAAGAGAAATTTTGATGTCTCATTGACCTGCAATAATTTTTAGGGATCCATTTGCAATTTTTATTTTTTCATAGCTTTAACAAGGTTTGTAAGTTTGAAATATGTTGGCAAAGTTTGTTATGTGGTCAATAGCCCTTGAATTTAGGATCTTGGAAGGGAAAGAACTATTTGAGTTGCTAAAAATATAAGAATTAAAAATCATATTATTATGAGTAAGAGAGCAGAATCTGGATGGATTTTTAAAAAAATTAAGAAAACTATTTAATTTGTTTAATTTCTTCTGAGTTTGAGTCCTTCTGACTTTATTTGTTGGATTATTCTTTTTTTTATTTTCATCTTTATTTTCTCTATAGCCTTGGGGCCTTTTTGGAGCTTCCAACATATTTTTTGGTGTTCTTTTTTTGTGCAGTAGTTGTACCAAAAAATTTAGAAATTGTCATGGTAGATATCTCAAGGATTAAACCATTAATCATCACTATCCTTTTTCCTTCTTCAGCCCTCATGAGAGAGAATATTTCATTCAAATAAGAGGGATTTTCTTTGCTTAAAATTTTTACCTGAATTTAGTCATAATAGTTGTTTAGTCCTATCATGAACTCTAAGATTTTATCTTGTTGCATGAATTGTTTGAAAATCACCACATTTTTACACCATGACATCTTAAGATTTCGGTAGTAGTCTAATTTCAACTAATAAATAATGCAAGACACTTTCGCCAAGAAGGGCATGCGGATGCATTGCGTGCATGACGGGGACCCCCATCCCATGACTTAGGTCCAGTTCAAATTGAACTGGACAGAGACCGGTTCAGTCCTTCTGGGCCAGTTCAGTTATCCTAGATTAGGGTTAATTTATTTCTTTGGTATAAATAGATTTTTTATGTTTCTCGGGTTCAGTTCTTGCTATTTTGTATCGGAGAGTTATCTTTAGGGTTTATGAATTGGAATATTAGGTGGTGAATTTGTAATATCAATCTTTTTTGGTGGTGGTGACCTATTTTCCCTTTTGATTATTACCATCTTGTGCTGTTCCAGTCCAGAAAATCATTCCACGGACTGTTTCTACTTGCCAGACTACCGTCCAGCACTCCCAATCGCTATACCTGCATACCCCATCCCTGTTCCAACCGGTTCTCTGCTGTTCTGCACCTGAAATTACTGCTTCTTCTCTTAAAAATCTCTCTTATTCCCCAGCAGTCCAGCCAAGCCCACTGCCAATCCCTTCACTGCTGTAACTTTTGTTGTTAGGTGCTTTACAACCTATCCCTAGTGTATTTCATCGCCCCCAACCAAAAAAAATAAATAAATAAATAAATAATCAAAGTTTCCATTGTTCTAGCCTACCATTATCCATTTTTACACCCTACAACATTCAACAAGGCTATTGTCTCTTCACAGTCAAGTTTATACTCTTTTTTATCAACTTGTTACCTTTTCTTTATCTGAGAACAGTATCAGTAAACCTTTATGACATTAAAGTATTCAACGACATGATAGTTATCTTGATTGGTATGTCTTGATTTCATAATTGAGTGTATATCTTCCACTTTTAAGTAAGTTTGTTCAGTTGTATTCTAATTCTCTTTTGTGATGAACATAAAAGGTCTATTAATCTCTAGTAGGACAGAATTTCACAATTATGTCATGATCATGAAATCATCTTTATTCCAAATTACAAACTTTGGATCTTTAGGCTCCTAAAGTAGATCCATCTTTTCTTTTCTTTTAGAAAGGTCTTCAAGATTTGGTTTCATTTAAGATATTTTTTTTTCATTCAAGTGATAAGATGTTTAAAATCCTTGTAGTTCTTCCTTGGTTTGATTTTCATCATTAATTATGATTGACTCCTTTAAGCCAAAGAACTCAGACATAATAAATAGAAAGAGAATCTAATATGATAAAAAAGGTTGGAAATAGGGAACTCTAACCATAGAGAAAGAGAGTGAAGGTTGGAATGAAAACCCTAAATTTACTGTAATATCATATAAAAATTAAAATAATGGAAAACTCTTAAGTATTTTTTATTGCTTTACTTTGTATAAGAGAGGAGATGTGTGTGTTTGCTTTATGCTTGCATGCGTGCGTGTTACAATTTGGATGTTCTATTTGTTTCAACATTTGTTTTAAGCACCTGACCATTTATTTTATAAATATTTTTTATTATATTTTATGTGTTGAATGTTAAGGCAAATGAATCGAGCGTTCAACAAGCTACTCATGACTCGGCTCGATTAGAGCTCGTTTATGATCGTTTGATTAACTAATCGAACGAGCTTGAAAAATTTGTAAATACTCGATTGCTAAATGAACAAGTTTGAATAACTTGTTGTTCAGTTTATTTATGTTCATGAACAACATCATTTAAAGCTCATGAACAAGTTTGTTAAAGAGTTTGATTACGACTCGATTAAGGCTCAATTAAAGCTTAATTAAGGTTCGATTAAGGCTTGTTCGTAAATAGTATCATTTAGAATTTTATTTTTAGGCTTAATAAACTTTAATTGATATAGCTTGTATATATTTCTTAACAAGCTACTCATGAACAAGCTCAATTAAGGCTCGATTAAAGCTCATTTATTTCATTAAACGATCTACTTGTTAATAGGCTTGATAAGCCCAATCTGAACTGAGCTCGTGAACAAACTCGAGCCGAGCTCAAACAAGATTTTTTCGAACGAGCTTGAGCTTGAACACCATCCAAAAAACTTGAATTGAGATCGGCTCGTGCTCAAGCTCGATAATGATAAACGAATTTGAACTCGAACAAGCACATACTTGGCTCGGTTTGTTTACAGCCCTATTGAATGTGTTTGGCTTATCTTATAGTTAGTAACGAAAATATTATATATTTTCTATTTAAATCTTGAGTATTTTAAGCAGTCTTATGTGCCCTAAATCTATATAGGGGATCATAATCTCATATTAATGAAGAAATACAAATGAAGATTCTCTTGAAACTTTGGTATATTTCTCATTTCACCTAGGGCAACTTTCAACCCTTGATTCAGTTATGTTTGCCCTCCATCCTCCTTTCTCCTTAATTGGTTTTACAGATAAAAACTCCTAATTTTGATTCAATCATGCAGAATCTTAGTTTTGCTAATTGAACATCCACATATTACAAGATATACATTGTAGTGGTGCACCGGCACTCTCTGTTCATTGTTATTCAATTTTTATCTCCACCTTTGTGCACCAGCATCACACGTCACCTGATTGTTGCACGCACATGCCACTTGTCCTTGCCTAGACACCATGCTGGTGGTCACTAGTATACTTTCCTCACACTATATCTCCACCTTCTTAACCAACTCACATACATGTTAGAATCCTGAATTGGTTTGTGTGATGTGGAAAAGGATAGGGGATGGTAGTGGACGTGCATCGTCGTGAATGGCTAGAGTGGTGTGGCACATGGCTAATAGGAAGAGATGTTTCCAGTTGTGTTTAAGAGGATTGGTTAGCATCGTGTAGAGCATAGTGAACTCATTGCACGCTACATCTTTGATCTTTCTTACACACGATCAAATCTACTCAAAATACCTTTTTTTGCATCAACCCATGCTAATAAGCTCCAAGAGCTATTGATTCATTACCCACCCCTCTGTTTTAGCATGTAGCAATCATAATTGCAAATGCCCCTTTGTAGCTCCATTAGCAAACCATGAACTGATCCACTAAACCCTTGTATATCACGGCCTTCACAATCAAGAATTGCAATCTATTTTACCAAAACTATATTGTTCTTTCTGTTGTTCCCTCCTGCACCACCAGTTGTTCCAAGTTTTCCTCTATGATTATATATGATCATTTTGTCTTCTCATTCAATTAAGCTTATCATTTTTTGTAGTTCATAAGACTATACTTACAAATAAATGCTCATAATTATGAGAATTATATTGAAGTCCTTGTGTACATGTAGATTGTAGATAAATACTATTATGTGTTAATGTTTACCTAATGTACCAACTTTCTTTTTTGAGAGAAGTCAATTTGATAACCCCACCTTTATGACTACATTCTTCTTTAAACTCTAAATAATGTGTACCTATCTCTCAGAATGGAGCATTTTATTTTGATGAGTTTGTTATGACATAGGGTTACATCTCAATCATTTGGGCCAACAAAGCTTCTTTGACACTTTTTCATAGCTTGTTTGATTAGTTATGTGCTGGATAAAAGTTGGTTTGAATCACCAAGTTTGCACATTTTCAAGAAACCATGTTGACTAAATAATTTTCAAGATATACTTGGACAATCATTGTAGAAATATTCAAATGTTAAAATTAGGTTGACTTTGGAATTAAACATTAATTCTTTAGTCCAAAATAGGAAAACTCAAGTTCAACTATTATGCTAATTAATATGAGATATATATATATATATATATATATATATATTAAACTAAATTATATTAGCTAGATAATGATATGAAAACAAGGGTAATTCCTAAGAATTGCCATATAAAAAAAAACTGTAACATCATAAAAATATGGAATTCCATTGTTATAGCATCCTGTGGATCCTAAAAATCAAAAAAATTATTCTCTTAGGTTGTATAGCTTAAAGCCCAGCGAATATAGGTGAGTGTTAATAAATTGTTGATAGATTTTTTTCTTCCTCTTCAAGATTAAAAAGTATCAAAAATATAACATATCTTAGCCAACAGAGATTCAATATTATGGATGCTCAAATCTAAATATGATAATTGTTGAGATATATTATCCACATTGTGTTCACAAGTAGGATGAAGTTGAGGTGTATCAATAGCTTGAGGATTATTTTTAGTGAAAATATCAACATATGATGAAGTGGTAAACACTAAGGTAGTATTAGGGGTAGGAATATCAACTACTATTTTTAGATGAGAGTTTGAATGTGGATTCAAGTGTTGAGAACAGGCTTGAATTGATGAATTATTATCATAAATATAAGAGGGATGTACATACATACCATAGAAAATATTGTTATTTTCCTATTTAACACCAAATCTACCACTCTTCAAAAACTCTATAAGTTCACAGCACTCATGTGAAGCTCGGTATATAAACTGTGCAGTTCGATTTCCCTTCCTCTTTCTTTGCCTTCTTTCCTGCTCTTGCACACACAACTCATCCTTACATGAGACCAACATTTGATCTTCCTTTGTCAAGCAACGAGAATCTCGTCTATCCTCTTAGCAGCACATCTCGAGTGCTATCTATTCACACCTATAATAGGCCCGCTCACCCTTTCTTTCTTCACTCCTGCATGCTATAGTGCTCTATGAGAAGTACAATAAACAATATCCAAATTCATATATAGTAGTGAGGGTAGAAAAATTATAGAGTAATATCCATCACCTCCCAGCTTTCTGGATCGCTTCTGTCAAAATGAAGAAACAAAATTTAATTTGTGACAAGATTCCAACCTCAAATAATAGCCAGAGGACTAAGGATGTTGATGACTTTTGCAACATCCCTATTTGCTACAAAATTTGATGCCACTAAATTCTACAACCTACATTTTCTCTCTTCTTCTACTTTACTCGACGATTGTGTGGAGGGTGTCAAATTTACACTGAAGACTTGTCAAATTCTTCGATATTGTACTTCTCATTGACCTTATACCAGTGCTTTCTTTGCCTACCTGCGTACAAGCGCCATCTTCGTCTCGCCACCTCATGCAAATCCCACATCGGCAGCAAGCCTGACCACCACATAGCCACACATATTATTCGTCTTCTCTCTACACACACAACATTCACTCCCTCAAAAAAATTCCCTCTCTTCTCGCTTGCTCCAGCACCAATCCAATAATGTCCCTCTTTTTTTGCCATTAGCCGACCTCAACGTTCTTTCCAATCCATCTTCTTCACCTAACTCTGACAAGTTGCCAACAACCTCATTGCTATGTCCAATAGTTGGTTGCTATTGGAGAATTGGAGTTAAGGAGAGTGGTAGATTTGATGTATTAATGTCATTTGGGGGGTATGTATATAATATTAATGTTTTAGGTGTTAGAAAAATAATAATAGTGGTATGTATGTAAATCCCCTTTAAATATAATTATACAAGAACCATATATTTTAAATTTACTTAGCAATTTTTTCAGGTCGACATGTGAATATTCTAGTGGCTTCATTAGTGACATCATCCCTTTGTTTGGATTGAGGTCCCGTTTGAGTTTTATAAATTTTCTCACAGTACCGTGCCAAAATGTACTAGAGATCTTAGAAGGAAATATGTTATTCTATGTGAATTGTTTGACTGGTAAAAGTTCTAACAGATCAATAAATCATCTCTTAACAATATGATTAGGTGCTTTTGATGCTTAGTACGTGAGTTGAAGATTGGCTTAAAAATAATGTGATAGATGTGGGGATACCACTCTAATATTTTGTGGTGTTTTAAATGATTAGCATATGAAGGTTTTGGAAGAAACAATGATAATGATGATAGTAGCAATGATTTTTGTACTTATTTGGAAATTGTCCTCTATACATTTAAAGCGGTACAAATCTTGATTTTGGATACATTTAACATAAATTGTAGTTCAATGTATATGTAAATTTTGTCCAAATTTAATAGAATAACCACCAATCTAAAAAAAAAAATCTGTTTACATATGAAACATATATGTAAAACTATGATCTTTTTTTTTGGGGAAATAAATCCATTTAAGTGCTCCCTTGAATTTTGTACCCTAGACATATTATGTAGAAATTTGCTCTTTAAAACCAAGCTATTAAAATCTTGTCCTTTTAAATGAATTTTCTTTAGTTTAGTGTTGGATGGTAGTGATTGTGGTCATCTGAGCATTAACAATTTAAAAGGAAATATGCTGTTATACATTAGCAATTTTGTAAATAAAAGTAACATATGATCATTTATTAAAAAAAGGGATATTTCAATGTGCTATTGAAAATTTTCTTATTTACAAAACTAATCCTTAAATATTTAAAATGAACCACGAAACCCATGTATTTGAATGCAATACAGAAAAATCAGTAAGAATTTAGCAAATCATTGTGAGCGAACACTACTAGTTTCACTTTGTTTTTCAAGATTTTGGTGATGATATTGCAAAGTAGATGCACTTCGTGCCAGTTTAGTAATAGACCAAAATTGTGTTACTACAATAATTACCCCCATTAAAAAAGGCAAAAAAAAAGGCTGGGTACAATTGAATAAATGAAGTTTAGGAAAGGGTGATGAAATAAAGGTGAATGATGAATGACAATGAAATTAATGTTGGAGAGTTGGATGGAACTAGAAAATAAACTACAGCATCAATTTTCATTTTAAAACCATCAATACAAAAAATATATTAAAAAAAACAGGTTTTGGATGATTCATAGGGTTACCAATCATACTCAGATGTTTTAAGGAAGAAAAATGTCTTTTTTTCCATAATGGTGGTGCATATAGATGAAATTCAAATGAGTTATCCTGGTATATTTTATTTGTTGATGATATAATTTCATTACTTTAAATAGTTTTTGATTTAAGTCAAGTCAGAAAATAGAAAAAATATCTTGAATAGGGAATACTAGTAAGACAATACATGATTAGCAATTTTATTGGATGTAAAATTAACAATGAGTTAATAGTGTCTGAAGATTAAGTGTGATAGAGGTATCATGTATCCGTTAATTATATGAATAGGGAAGTCAATGAGAATGTAACTTGTAGAGAAAAAGGTAGGTGATTTAAACAGAGAAGTCATTATGATCATTTTGTGATAAGATAATATCATTGAGGGTAAGTATAAACTTTGAAACTACAATAAGATGAGCTCTGTTTTATGAATAAAGAATTGGGCAATAAAGAAAGCAGTAAATTATGTGTCTGAAATTTCATAATTTCCAGTAGGGCAATGTAACAATATGAACTGTGTTTTTTAACAGTAGAAATGATTGAGTATGAATGGTCATATTGAAGAGATTAGGGCTGCTAAATTATTAAAAAATTGGCTTAAATAGTTTGTGCATGTATAATAGAGGAAAATACACCGATAGAGCTGGAAATTATAATAATTGCCAATGGAATAGGAACAACAAAGATGTAGAACGGACGGAACATGGTTTGAAGTTGTGATAAAAGTGCTATGTTAAATAAAGTTGACATCACTTATTGTAATGAATGGAGAAGGGCTCATAAAGCCAAGTCCAAAAAGTTTGGATAAGGCTAATGATGATGATGGTGAGGGTGATGAAAAATATAATTATTATTATGATGATGATGATGACAAATAATAGTTGTCATGGTGTTGATGCAAAGATTGAAAATAGCATTGTAAATGTTTAAAACATGAGAATCCTTCATTTGCAACTCATAGTCTTGAAACACTCTATTTATATAGTCATTTTCTTGTATGAAGTTATTACACATAGTTGTGGTTCCACAAGGAACTACATAATTCAAGAAAACTTGTGTGCTTGGCTATTAGGCTTTTATGTTTTATGTTTATAAAATTTTTTTTAACAATTGACAAGCGAGAGTACTCTTTCACTATCAATTTTGAAAGGTATTGCGCTCTTTTCATCCACAGGAAATGCAATAGCTTATAACACTTTGTATATTGTCTTAAATAATTGGGAGAATTCTGATAATGATGATGAAAATGATAGTGTCAATGATTTTGATACAAAGTTGGGAAATAGGCCTTAAAAGGTTTAAAACTTGTGAAACTCATAAGCAATCTCTAGTCTTAGGCACACTATAATTGTTCGTTTGCATTTATTGTATATAGCTTAATAAAGTTCCAAAGAAAAATAGTGAATTAAGTCAATTATAAATATCTGAAGTTGCGTGTGCTTTTAGGCTTATATATATATATTACATATTTTCAACGGTATGTAGTGCTCTTTCATCCACGTTTGGCATCACAGTTTATAGTCATCACCTTGCAGATTACCATTCCATTTGGACATGTAACAGAATTTTCAATCCAATGTTCTAATGGTGCTGAATATCTTTTGAGGGCCAGAGACAGCTGGTAACTATCTCTTTTGTTATTTATATTGGAAGAATTGATTTTGTTAATAATCATGCTTTCTCATGAGATAGAAAAGGCAAGATTTTCTATTAAATGATGTGAAATTTCTGTTTTGATAGTATTTCCCTTATATGTTTGAACTTGATGTTAAACTACTCATTTGGCTTGTTCATTTATCTGTATTTTTATTTGTCAGGTTAAGAGACACAATTGTACTAACCATGAGATTGTTCAAAAAGATGGTATTACTTCAAACTAGTCCTAATACATTTTGCTAGTTTTCATTCAATATGCTATTTTTTTTCTATTTATCATCATTTGCTGCAACCTGTGATTTATTTTCTTATGATTGCATTGTGCTATCTCTGCATATTCCATTGCTAAACTAGTGTGCATATGTTTCTCCTTTATATTATAATGTAACTTTTTTTGCGAGCGAGCTTGGAATATCAAGAGCACGGCAGACGGATAAAGAAAAATTTACATAACAATTCAATCTTAAATAAAATCTCAATCATCTGAGCGTCTATAAATGATTTAACAATTTGTAACATATATATCTTCTGAAAGTTAAATACATTTAATATTTAATTCAACATAAGCATAATTACCATCTGTAGTCTCTAAACGATAAACATAATACATCGGTAGTTAAGATGGTTACACGAAAAAATTAAATTATCAATTGAATAAAATTGATTGATTATGTTGTTATGTTAATAAAAAGCAAAGAAGGTAGAACTATTATGTACGGTTTTTTGTTTAGTAATAAAAAAAGAAATTTCGAAACAATATATGGGTAGATAGGTATACATAAACATTTTAGTCGAACTTTTATTTTTATCGGTAGTCTTAGAGTCCGTCTAGCCTTTCAAATCTTCATCCAAATGATAGCAATTCTGATTTCAATTTTATTTTCCTTTTCATCATTTTAGTGCATTATTCGCGACGTGTCTGCAATGGGGTAACTCACTTTCAACATACACATTCATGGCATCTGATTATGATCGTATTAATTTATAAATAACGATAAATCGGTTAACTTTATAAAATGTGCGTAATGATATGATGTATTAGTTATTATCCGTGAAAAGCGATACATCATGATTTATGAAGAAGCGGGAAAATAATCATAACTTGTAGTGAAATCGTAAAATAAAATATAAGCGTCGTTTAAATTAAACATTTTTTAAACATAATTACCCAACTTACAGTTTTCTCTTGAATCTCTTTCCTTTAATATTCTTTCCTTAATGAAATTCTATAAAAATTGATTGGATCGATATTAGAAACAAATTTATTTAATTTTATTCATTTCTTTCATGATCTTTATATAAACTTTTATAAATTACACATTCATCAATATATTATTATCTATTTCATAAATCAAGTTAAATTAACAATTAATAATAATAAAGATAATAATCATATTTAGTTAATTTATTTATTGAATTATGTACATTTATTAAGCTAAAATCAAATTAATACTTAAGTTATATTTTGTATAAAATTTAAATAATTAGGTTAAATTTGTATTATCTTAAGGAAAGGTAAAATTAAGCTCTCAATCTATTAATACAATTAATGTATTTTTTCTACATCCATTTCATTCACAGTTTCAAATGTTTGCATTTCATTTATAGGTTCTCATAATTTAATACTTTTCTTTATTAAAATGATTCTTGAATGATCGTAAAATGATATCTTAATTTGAATTTAATTTATATTGCATATTCACGAATTACTTTTTATTTGAAATCGATATACAAGTCAATTATAAACCCTAAATCAAAATTTGAGATAATAACATTAACATCAAAATTAAATTAAACATATAATTTATTTATTTATGCTTACCTCTTTCCCTCGGTTTTGCCGTTCGCGGCTCCTTCACTCACGCGCACTCTCTCCTCCGACCTAAGCCTCTCTTGGTGGTGACGAGAGCCTCCCGTTCGGCGGTGGAGTCGCTTCACTCGGGTAGGCACACTCTTCTTCTTCCCTCGGCCGTGCAAGACTTTTGGCACACTCCTTCTTCCTCGATGACACACACACAAACTTCGTAATATACAAAACCACCCCGGAGCTTGGAATATCAGTAGGAACAAGCGGTCGGACGGATAAAGGAAAAATTTACATAATAATCTTAAATAAAATCTCCGTCATACAAGAGCACTCTGATCATAAATGATTTATGATTTGTCACGTATATATATATACAAAGTTCATATGACATAATTTAAATATAATTCAACATAACTTACATAATTACTCTCTGTTGTTTACATGGCGATAAATATAACCTCATCATCATTCATTTAGTTAGGATGGTTCTTGAAAAAAATTAAACAACTAACAATTGAATAAAATTAGATTGATTATCTTTGTTACTATAAGTAAATAAGAAGGTAGAATTAGTATGCTATCTTTTTTTTATTATCACATACGTAAAATTTGCTCAAACAATCAAACATATGGATGGGTAATTATACATGCATTTTGTAAACTTTTTACTTTACATTTATTCTTGTCGTCTTTACGCTTTCAATCAAAGAAGTAATATTCATTTATCAATTTCATTTTTATTTATATTTTAGCTTGGCACGTGTATTATGTCCAAGGGGTGAACTCAAAACTTTCAGCATCTTATTCCTGATTATATTATTAATTAAGTATAATAAATCAATTAACTTTATAAAAATGAAGTATGATATGATCTAGCGTTCGGTTATTATCCAATCAAGAAACGAACTATGATTTATGAAGAAGCGGGAAAATAATCATGGCGATGCGAGAAATAGTCGTAATCATATCATTTCATCACAAAGTTAAAGACATTTTACCATAAATATAAAAATAATTCACATTAACTTCAGCTTCTCTTGAATCTCCTTTCCTTTAATCTTTCTTAATGAAATTTCATAAAGTAAAATATTGATTGGATCAATATTAGAAAGTAAATTTATTTAATTTTATTCATTTCTTATCTATGATAATATATATATATAACTTTTATAAATTAATTCACATTCAAAATTCATTATATTTCATAAATTAAGTTAAATTAACAATTAATAATAATAAAGATAATAATCATATTTAGTTAATTTATTTATTGAATTATGTACATTTATTAGGCTAAAAATCAAATTAATACTTATTTATATTTTGCATGTAGCATAGAAAATTTAAATAATTAGGTTAAATTTGTATTATATTTAAGGAAAGGTAAAATTAAGCTCTCAATCTTTTAATACAATTAATTGTATTTTTACTACATCCATTTCATTCATAAGTTTCAAATGTTTGCATTTCATTTATAGGTTCTCATAATTTAATACTTCCATTTATTATTTTTTTTAAAATGATTCTTGAATGATCTTAAAATGATATCTTAATTTGAATTTAATTTATATTACATATTCCTGAATTACTTTATTTGCTAAAATCGATAAAATGTCATTATAAACCTTAAATTGAGATAATAACATTAACATCAAAATTAAATTAAACATATAATTCATTTATTTCTTACCTCTTTCCCTCGGTTTTGCTCAGACCGTCGGCTTCTTCACTCCGCATGCCTCTCCTCCATCGCCAAGCTCTCTCGATCGACGAGCCTCGGCGTCGTGGAGTCGCGCTTTCGGTTAGGGCACACACTCCTCCTTCTTCTTCCTCGGTAGGCTGACGCAAGACTTCTCGCGCTCCTCCTTCCCTCGGTAGGCTGACTGCAAGACTCTAGGGCAAGGTGAGTCTTCCCTTCTCTCTTTCTCTCTCTCTTCCTCTCTCGCGTGTTTTGGGAGTCTATTTGAGTTCAAACCAACTCCCCTCAGTTTTTTCCAATCTGTATCCATCAGGTGGTGTTGTAATTTTTCTTTTTTGTTTCTTGCTTTCGGTTATTACACTTTTGGCCATTGTGATTTTTTTTTTTTTTTTTTTTTTTGGTAATTGATATCCATTTTTACTTTCAATTGTTGACCTTTGTACCTGTACCACAATTGACTTGATCAATATGTGATGAAGATGGAAGGCGTCAAATGCAATTGCGTGCAAATTTGACCTTAAATACCTCGATTATCTAATCATTGGTCTTTTCAAAAAATAGGCTTCACAATGTCCACAATGCTAAAATTACTAAGGGCCTAGAGATCAATTCAACTGAGTGCATTGAAATTGACAATCGAGAGATACAACATTGCATGAAACAAGTTTGAAGTGTCCCAATTGCCATTGAAATAGCTCATAGTACTCTACATACAAAATAGATTATGTTGATGTGTTCACAACATCAAAAATGTCCAAGAAAGACATCTATATTACCCTATTTTTAGCATGAAAACACAAATCTATCTTTGCGAGGTGACAATAAAAAGTTTGGGGCATACAAATGACAATTTTTTTGTGAGAAATGATAAGAAAGGTGAAATTAAATTAAGTTAAATCAAAATTAAATTTAATTAGATTAGTTGTTTATCTACCATGAATTATTATTGAAAAATTGCATATATGTATATATAATTAATTTCACACACACACATATATATTAAAATAATTTAAATTAAATTGAATTAAATTAAAATTTATATGCAAATTAATTTAAAAAAAATCAAATCATATATTGAATCCTTGTATTCTTGTAAAGAAAAGAATTTCGCGATTCGGGCTGGGTAGCGTTGAATAAGTCCAATCGGGCTCCATTTGATTATAAAAAACAAAAAACCTAAACTACCTGCAACTCCTAGATTTGCCTCCTATATTCGCATGAACCCACTTCCTTTAGCCTCTCGTGACGTCCCTTCATCTCCAATGCATCTCTCTTTCCTACCCACCTCAAATGCATCCAACCCTCTTCCCATACACCTCCCCAATCATGTGTGCTCATACTCACATGCCTGCATCACAAATTACATGTCTACTCCACAACTCCCTTGTCTAATCCTACCTCAACCTTAGATGCCCAACTCCTTACTCCCACCTTTTTCCTTCAAGGCCTCTGCCTCTCACTCGTGAGAACCACTAGCAACCTCCATCCTTGTCATTCTTATTCCTTCTCCTCATCATCCTTCCACGTGTGACTTTCTCGGGACCAATCCGACCTCATCTCCAGCGTGTCCTAAACCCTCCAATTGCTTTATCTTGTCTAATGCCTTTGCAGTGCCTTACTCTTTCCCCTCCTTTTCTCCCATCTTGTCCATCTCTCTCTCTCTCTTTCTCTCTCTCTCTCTCTTTCTCTCTCTCTCACACACACACACACTCATAACCCTTGCTCGAGTCCCTGACTCTTCTCTACTTGCAACTATGCACTGCATTAGTAAGAATCACCGCTACATGGTTCTCCTGCAAGCACACTTAACCACCTCACCTTACAAACACAACTTCTTTTTTTCCTCTTTCTCGCTCTAAACAAATAGAACTACTTGCTTTCTCCCTTTCTCACTCCAAAAAGAGAGAGCACTGACTTGAGCTAACAAGTATACACAAGTATGCGTGTCAAATCAAGTACTATAATGATACGTTGAGTATTGTTCTCACAAGAATTGAGTGTTAAATTTCCAAGTTAATTACTAATCGTCTCAGTTATACTTTTTATCCAACTAATTAATAATATAAGTACAAACTTTTTTAAATAATAAAATTTTATACATTATTTTTAGGTAGGAGTGTTGTTTTTTTAATAAGTTTAAATTAGTACTATGATTTAATTTTGGCGTTATTCTAATTAAATTAAGTTGTGTTGGGCACAGCATCACGACACTGAAAATGCAGCGCTATTTTTTGTTTTTTAAATATGTAGTGTCAACTAGGAGCATATATGTTATATTTTTTATTTCTATGCCAATACAACCAAACAAATCCCTTTAACTAGTTTTCTGCCTAGTGTCGATTAAACTTTGAAAGGTTGTTTTTCCCTTTATCTCCTTTGAAGTAGGTGTGGGTCCTAAAAATTAACTGTATCAAACTATCACCTACTACTTTACTCGTTTTTTTTTTTTTTCTGCTTTTCTTCTAGGACTCCCTCAATGACTAGATCACAATAAATTTTAACATTACAATTGGCTAGATTGTAAGTAAATGAAGCTCAAGGAAAATCAAAACACAATAAACATTGCTAGCACAATGGTTTTCTTATATTAATATTTCACAAATAAAGTTTAATATAGAATAACTCTCAAAATCCACACAAAATCATAGCACGATCAAGTTACCTATTCATATAAGAAAATAGTCCTATTAAACAAGGCCAAATGGATAATCAAAGAAAAAGGGAATAATGAACCGAGTAATTCTTCTAAAACGAATACAGCGTGCAAACTCCATCCCGGACCTTCTCCTTAACTTCAACAGGAATAAACACACTTTACACTGCTTTAGGACTCACTAACACACTATATAGCACACAACACTTCGATTGTTACTCTCCAAGTGTTGTCACTACACTACACTCACACACTGCCAACAAATTTTTTTACACTGAAATGTCACTCCTATTTATAGCTTTTAAGTCCATTGCACAGTTATTGGCCCGCTCCCCCTTGAAAACTACTCCAAAAATTGCTCAAACCGTTTTTTGGAACTATTGAAACTGCTTTGTTCGGGCAGTGGCGCCGCAGCGCTAGTTCTGTAGCGCGTAGGCATTATGCTCAATGATTTTTTACTTCAATTTTTTATGCTGGCACCTCGACGCTTCAATTTAGCGGCACGACGCTATGTTAAGCACTTCAATATTGCAAATCTAATGCAAAAGCTCTGTCTTGAGTCTTTATTTTAGTCTTCTTATAGTATCTAGGCTCTCTGCTTGCTATCTTTATGCCAAAATTTTCTAAGTTCTCAGTGCTACGGTGCTGATTTTCTATCATGAAGGCACTGGGTCTTTTGTTTTGGGGCTTAAAATTAAGTTTTGATCTAGTGCTACGACGCTGTTTTTACAACCCCTAAGCGTTGTGCCCAATTTTTGAAGTTTTCTCTATAATTTGAGATTTTCTTGTTTCAACACAAAAATAAGCTACAAAAGCATAATTTTCATACATTTAAAGCATAATGTAGATATAAAGCATAATAAAAGTCAAGCACTCTCTTTGGACTCCAAAACTCCTTTTAGTGTAAACTTTCATCTCTCTCTCTCTCTCTCTCTCTCTCTCTCTCATATATATATATATATATATATATATATATATATATAATAGAAAAAGAATAAAAAAGAGAAGTGGAAAGAAAAGAAAAAATTCTATCGTGTATTTTTTATCTTATTATCATAGGTTTGTCGTTCGGCCTATTATCATTGTTCATCATCTCGCATGTTGAGGTAAAAATGTAGGAGAAATCATAAAAAATTAAAGTGCTTGTGTACATTGTTTCAACATGATGAAAAAATGTGTAAATTTAGTACTTGTGCACATTGTTCTAGTGCAACTTTGAAATCTTATATTCGCATTTCTCTTTGCAGTTATTGATGGTCTATGCACAATTTTTAAAGCGTGATAGATTTGAAGACTCCCTGAATTATAATGTCTCATGACACTGATCATACACATTTTTTTTGAGTATGATGAGAAGACCTAGAACTCCTGATGATGCTCCATATGCAAGGGTGACATTGGGTGGCTTTTGAAATTTAAATTTATGGGGTTAAAATATGATTATTTAAATGAACAATGAGGGAAAAAATGTATGATATTAATAAAAATATATAAAATATTCATACATGTTCTAATGTAGCAAGGGAACCTATGTTATTTGTGCTGGCTTGTATGCGCTTTTTATGCTTAATCAATTTAATGACATCCCTTTTATGGTGTTTTATAACACTTACTGTGCACATTAAGTATGGTGGAAAGCTTAGCACTCAGTTGATGCCCTTCAATTTGAGGAGATATCAAGAGATTGTCAGAATGCCATTGAAATGAATAGTGAACGAACTTGTATGAGACATTTAAAGAGTTTTTTTTAAGCACAAATATGATAAAGTGAAAGAATAAAATGAAAGTTAAAGAACAAAAATAATTTCTTAATATGACTAGAAAAATCATATTGACAAAAGAAAATTGAATGCCAATAGATATTATAAGAAACTCGTGAGCTTGCAAATAAATGCGAGTCTTCCTACATTCAAAACTTTCAGAACTATGAAGCAAATAAAATAGAATGGTTAAGTAAACTAAGGAGACTCCCTTGTTGGTAAGATGAAAATTGATTGCTCACGGGGGTTCACCAAGGTAAAATCTAAGCATATATAAACAAAATTATGGCACTTTGAATACATGTGTGAGATTCTAACCTGCTAAAAATTCTACATGATCCACAAACCCAAATTTATCATCAGATAGTAGGCTTTAAAAATTTAAAAATAAAATCATGCTTGTGATATAGTCACATCATTTTTGTTCGAACGATTAAATTTGAATAGTTTTGAACTTTGCATGACTTGTGAGGCAGCCTTCAAGGTCAAACATATTATCTCAAAAATCATACAAGTGTTTTGACAAGCATGCAAGTGCATCGTATAGATGCATCAAAATTCACCTGAGTGTACTATGTAGATGCACTGAAGTTCATAAAAGGTGTATTTAAATTAGTGCAAGGGCATTAAATACAAAAATCATTTGCATGTGCTCCAATTTATGTGCGAAAATATTAAGAATACAAGTTTTGAGAATGTTGACAGATTAATATGAAACAAACTTGAATTATTTTGCTTTGAAAAATGTGCATTTTAAAGCATGTACACAGAGCATTTACTGTAGTTTGTAGTTTGAAAATAACACTGAGCGGGTCTCATGTCCTTTAATTTTGCATTCAAATACAAATCCCGGTATTGTTTGAAAGTGTAGCGTTTATGGTCATCAACGAGTTGTCTAGCTTTACTTATGCATGTAAATGAGTCATCAAATTTCTTGCAAGCACTTAATAGGGTCTGTAGTGCAACGAGTGTTAAAATAAAATAAACGGTCATATAAGTTATAAACTCGATTCTTTGCAATGAGGTAGGTAAAGTTGACAAAGTTTAAAATAATAAAATGAAAATCAAACCCCAATGATGGTTGTGTTGGAAGTTAATCTCAACTGGAGGGGTTATCAAAATTGCTCATAAGTTTGTTTAAATCACCTCAAGTATAAGAATATTAAAAGTTATAATAAAATCTTGAAATCAAATATCTTAAAGAAATTTATCACCTAAAACTTAAAGTAAAAAATTAATCCACCTTGTGCAACAATTTGTCGAGGGTGAAAAATTTAGGATTAACTTAAGTTTATAAAGAGTTGAAATCATATCAAGTGTATATTTATGTTCACACTCAAACTATCTTAAGCTAGTAAGGACGTAACCCTTATCCTCTGCCCGCATGATTTTGTCATCAAATAACACTACAAAAATAATAGTTATGACCAAAGCTTTGTAATCGAATAGTTCATGGTAAAATGGCATTACTAAATTATGGTTATAACTATAGCCCATAAGCTCCCAATAATTTTATTCTTTGAGCTATGAATCATAAAGTGTATTTGATAAAATATAGAGCTTTACATATGGTTGCTGACTTAAAGTTGACTTAAGATTATCTCTTGTGACAAACATTTACTTTAGGTCTACAAGTCTCCTTGGATGATCCAACATATGGTTGCTGGCAAGGATTCTTCGGTCATATTGGTAGACTTTTTTTTTTTTTTGCTAAATAGATTATGGACCACGACAGCCTGGGATGATAGAACCATAAGATCTTAATCGGGCTCATCATCATCTTCCGTATAATTCTTTTTAAGTTAACGATGATAAATTTTTCTTAAAATTTAAACCTAATTTGTTTTATTAACCTAACGACTAGTTGTAATCGAAAGTTCTCTCTCTTCACTAGGAGGCATAATTAATTATAAGTGTTTGTGCCTATAAGAAATCTAGAACTAGATTTAAAGTCTTCATAAAATGAGGGCAAACTTTATGTGTAGTGTCTTACTTCAAATCTAATATTTCTTCTAAAAATTTTACTATCATAAATCAAACACTCTTTAGCGAAAGGCATAAATTTTCAAAACCAATCGGTCTAAAATAAAGACATCGGCGTCATTCTCGCACAAGGCTACATTGTTAAAGGCCCCGCACGCCGCATAATAGTCAGTGTTTTAAGACACTACGGTTAAGTCTTTAATCTTACACGCCCTGATGAGCGTAACGAGGTCTTTAGATCCATTACACTCTATTAAGCATTATGGGATCCTCAATATTTGCATGAATAACAATGAATTTTCCCATGAGACTGAGCACCATTACACGCGAGTACTTAATTTTGGCAAATTTTTTCACCACATTGGAATGATGTAAACATGTACTTAATTTTAAAGTTTTCTAGCATTTTACCTTCACGATAATTGAATGAGAATGCATAATGTAGAGAGGGGAAGAATTCTGTCTTTGTTACTTGCTAGTTTTCTAGAGAGAGTGCATTTTCTCTCTTTTTTTAGAGAGAGAAATAAGGGTTTGGTTAGGGCTCAGTTAAGTGAGGAGAGGGGAATGGGCTCGAGCTGGGTTCGTTTAAGAGAGGAAGATGGGTTGGGTTAGGACATTTCACGTGAGATAGAGAGGGAGGGAGGTTTGGCTGGGAACAAAGAGGACGGACATGTGAATGGGAGCAGGGTCGGACGGTTCCTTCTTGCAAGCAAGCGAAGGTGAGGTTGTGGTCGTGTGAAGTACATACAAGGAGGAGATAGAGAGAGGGAATGGGATGGGTTTGATGAGTTGGAGGCAGTTATATTGTGCGTGGAAATAGTGGTGGGGCTGGGCAACTTGGGGTGCTCATGTAGCATAGGAGATGAGAAGAAGAGGGAGGCTTCGATTAGCTCTTGTAGGAGACCAAAATGGGAGGCTCGGGTAGTGGCTTTAGGGAGTTTGGAGCAGAGAGATGGGAGGACAAAATCAAATGAAAGGGAGCACCCTCAGCTTCTGCCTTGCGGTTCTGTATAAGAGATCCCCTAGAACGAGGGTGGGGGACTTCAATTGTACGTGACATGGGAGTGGGAGGTGAAAACATGCGAGCTGGGACGGGATCATGGGTTTCATTGGTGCTATTTTCTCTCTCTTTTTTTTAAAAAAAAATAACAAGTAAACTATTACTTTCCAAAAAGTTGGTATATGTTCTTCCACACTAGGTGGAATTATCTTTTCAATCTCATGTCTCGCATGTCCTTAATTACTATAAGTTGGGTGTACTTGGTCATTATTTCCTTGTTGGGTTTTACAATCTAGGGCTATTGATGTTAAGTTTATTAGTCTAAGCTTATCTGTATTCTATTTTATTGATTGTTCAAAGATTTGTTCGCAGACATTGAGTTTACTTAAGTTAGATGAATATTGGAGTTGTATGCCTTAATTACTAATATCATAAGCTTCCTTTTAAAGATAGTGGGATCATTTGCGGTTGCTTTACTCAGACATATTTCGGAAGGTCATTATACCTTGTATAGATATGCACTATGCAATTATCTTTAGTGATGATTGTTTATTAATATATTTAAGTTTTGCTTTATAAAGAATTAGATTGAAATTTCTCTGAAAATTTTGTCAATTCAAAATTTTAGTTGATAATTTGTTGCAAGCTTGAATCAAGTGTTCTCCATATTTTGTTTGTTTTATATGGATTTTTTTAGCCAATCAAAGAGATAGGAAAAATAAAGATCTAGTTGAACTGAGGTGTATTAAGGATGAAAATCATAAAGTGTTTTTCTTAGAAAGGGACATTGAAAATATGTGGATGAGGTAATTTGATAAAATTTTCAATGAAGGATCTGAAAATACGATTGATTTTAGCTTATCTAAAATAAAATAGAGAATTTTATTTTTATCATTATTAAATTTGAAGTTAGAGAAGCTTTAAAAAAAATGAAATGTGAAAAAATAGTAGGACCTGATGATATTCCAATAGAAGTTTGGAAATGTTTAAGAGATCAAGGAATTTCTTGGCTAATAAATCTTTTTAATGTTATCTTAAAAATTAAAAAGATGCCAGATGAGTGGAAAGAGTTTGTCAGTTCCTATATTTAAGAATTTAGGTGATGCACAAGAGTGTGCAAATTATAGAGGAATTTAGTTGATGTGTCATACATCAAAATTATGGGAGAGAGTAATTGAGCATAGGTTATGATGTGATGCAAAAGTTTCTCACAATCAATTTAGTTTCATGCCAGGTAGATCTACTGTGGATGCTATACATTTGTTAAGAGGTTTGATGGAGAAGTATAGAGAAAGTAAGGAGGATCTACATATGATATTTGTTGATTTAGAGAAAGGTTATGATAAAGTTTCAAGATATATTCTTTGGAGAGTTCTAGAAAAGAAATGCGTTAATATTGGTTATATTCAAGTCATTAAGGATATGTATACTATAGCTGTTATTTGTCTCCAAACACGAGGATTGACAAAATATTTTTCTATTACAATTGGATTACATCAAGGATCAGCTTTAAGTCCTTATCTTTTTGCTTTAGTTATATGGATGTTCTTACTATGCATTTAAAAGAAGAGGTACCTTGGTGTATGTTTTTTGCTGATGACATTCTTCTTGTTGATAAGATTAGAGAGAGAGTCCAAGAAAAACTTGAATTGTGGAGGTCAACCTTAGAGTCTAAAGGTTTCCGTTTAGGTAGATCTAAAACATATATGGAGTGTAATTTTAGTTGTAGAAGTTTTAATGGTAGTGTTGTGATATTAGGTGAACAAGTTGTTAAAAAGAGTGAGCGATTCAGATATCTAGGCTCTATTGTTCAAAATGATGGTGAAATATATGGAGATGCTATTAGTAGAATTCCAAGTTGGAAGGTTGAAGTGGAGGAATGCATTTGGCCTGTTGTGTGATAGAAAAGTGCCCTTAAACTTAAGGGAAAATTTTATAAAATAGTGGTAAGATCTGCAATGATTTATGTTATGATTTATGATGCAGAATGTTGGCTAATAAAAGAGAAGTATAAGACTAAGCTCCAATGGCAGATAAGATTAGAGAGAGTCACCTTAGATGGTTTGGCCACATAAAGCGCCTGCCATCCGATGACCTAGTTAGGAGAGTGGATGCATTAGATTTGCTTTATGTTAAGAAAGGTAGAGGTAGACCTAAAAAGGACTTGGTTAAGATGTATAAAAAATTACCTTAGTATACTTGAATTAAATGAAAATTTGACACATAATAGGACACAATGGAGAAGAAGGATTCATGTAGCCGACCCCACAGTGAGATGAAGGTTTGTTGTTGTTATTGTATCTGTTTTGGAGTGTATGAAACCCTTCTTTCATAAGACATTGTTCGGGGGGTTGCTTTAGCTTTATTTATTTTTGTTTGGAGAGCGTCAATTGTGATCATCTTAGAATTCTATAGGAAGAGAGGCCTTGTTGTGTCATAAAAGAATAGCTTTTTCTATTTCTTGTTTGAAACAGAGAGAGAAACGTAAAGAAATTTTTATTTTCCATGTCCTTAATTTTTTTTTCCATGGTAACTCGTTTTATCAGGTGTTTTGTTTTGCACAGTTGTGTATGACATGAACATGTAGATTCATTCATGGTTGCAACTTTCATTGTTATGTTTTATTGCATAAAAAGTACCTGATATTTTCTTCCTTCGGAATCATTTCTCTTCTATTAATTTGAGTCAGCATCTTGAAACCTGAAGATGTATGCTTTCTTTCAGGCTGTGGAGAAGAGGAAAGGGAGAAAGAAACATCTCTTTTTCAGAAGTACTGGATGATGCTGCACAACATTGGTTTTGTACGCTGCAGTGACTTTCATGAATTCTTGTTGGTAAGTTTTAGGAAAATAGTGCTGTATTTAAGGTGCAGCAGCTTCTGTTGTATAGAACATTTTCAATTCTTTGTATTATTTAAGTACATTTAGTAAGGAGAAAAAAAAAAAAAAAACTTTGCTGAGCTCATTTTTTTGTGATTACTAATTTACTATCCAGCATCAGTTTAAATCTCTTACTGCTATATTTCATGCTCCAAGTTTTTGTGTAGTGCTGCTGTATAGCTATGATGATTACGTTTGATTTTTATTTTATTATTATTATTTTTTCATTATTGTTATTTCTTTGTATTTATTTATTTACTAGGTTAGATTAAACATTAGGCTAAATAATATTTTTGTAGTAGATAAACTTGGCCTATGTATTTTGTAAAATTGGCACGTCAGGTGTAGATTACAGGAAGGGGATAAATTTCTTGATACAAGAGTTGAATGGAATATGTATATTTGTGACCGTTTTTTTTATCATTAAAGGAGTAGAGATGTGAGTAAAGATAAAACCCATGATCTTATGGTTGAGAGCTGAGGTATGAACCATAACGCTTTTGCCCAGTTCATTGCACTGCCAATTAAGTTAAGTTTCTTCTCAAATATTCAGTTGTTTTGTTATGATATTTAATCATATCGGCCATTTAGTAAATATTTACTTTTAATTTATGGCTAATTATTAAGATTACTTTGGCACTATTTTGAAATGATAAACACTTTGTAGTGTTCATTTAGTTGAATTCTTCTATATAAAAAAATAATAATTCAACTTGTATGATAGACTTACGTAAGTTGCAGATAGGTGCATTTCTTTGTTCTGCAATTAGTATAATTGTTGCTTGAAATTCATCTTCATTGCTTGCACCGAGATTTTCTAAAAGAGTTTTGAGTATTTTGTTGGAACAATTCTTTGACGGTTAAAAAGGAATATTGTAATATGATTTTTAGCGTTGTAGGAATTAGTTTTGTTGATTATTATAGTATAGTGAATTATATGATTGAGCCGAGAGAGCAATTATATGACTGATTTGTGGATGCCTGTGCCGTCCAATTGTCATGGGAAGTAGCGAGGATTCAAATACCATGAGTGGTTGCAATAATGGTGTAATTGTATTTAGTTAAGCCCGAGATATCTTATTAATTAGATTTAAATTGAACTATAAATTCAAATTCATATAAGCTGGACCATTAATTATAAAAGGAGAGCTGTTAAAATTATAAAGAATGAAAGAATAGATCAAATAATTATTTGAAAAAAGAAAAATATAATTTATAAATAATTTTATTATAATTTTAAATTTTAATGTGCAAAAAATTTTTAATTTATGTTATTTTAAGAAAAATAAATGACTAATTCAATTGATTTATATAAGAAAAACTATAAAATTTAAAGAGATTATCATCCAACACAGTTAAAGATCTCGTCTGGTCAAAAATTAAAATATGTAAAGGAAAACAAAATCTGTAAATAAGGATCCATAAGTTATAGCAAATCCACGAGTTGAAAAAAAAAAAAAAAAAGATAATTTTCATAAATAAGAAGTATAGATCGTAACAATAAAATCCTAAACATATAGAAAGCAGCAACATAGGCAAATGTGGCAAACAACATTGAAGGAAACCAGATAAGCTAGCATAACATAAAAAACGCAAATAATCGATTAGTCAAAGACTCAGAAAAATTCACTAGCCAAAAGGTATTATAATACTTCACGTTTCAAAACCAGCAATAGGTTCCAAGATGGCAGGAAGCACATGAAATGAAGGAGAGGGAAAGCCATGGCACCGACCACAACAGAGAAAGATACTCAGCTAACCATAACGCCATGGAGCATAATCAGAAGCTATCACGCACAAAAATAAATAAGTAACTCAGCCAGAATTTTCCAAAGAAATAGAAGGGAACTAGTCTTCTCTTTAGAATTTGTGATTTTATTTTCCTTTATATTAACTTTTAAGTACAAGCTTGACTACGATTGCATTGGCATTTAAAATAGTGTTGTTGTTTTTGATGGTGAAGGGAGAGCCATTTGAATATCCACCTTTACATTGGCTGGGGTTCCCTCGTAACTTTGGGAATCCAGATTGATAATCTTTTTGTCTTGGGATTAGTGAGTCACTTTCAGAGCTAAGAGAGGGTGAACTAGTACTAGTAGGTGCGTGGGATTCCAAGACCCCATGAACCAACACATAACCATCAGATATTTGAACTTTTATAAAATAATACATCGCAAACAAATTCTCCAAGACAACAGTCCTCAATTATGTAGCAAAAAGAAGTGATGGGATGAATGATAAAGGGTAGTTGATCCGATCTGCCTCTTTAGGTCTCACTGCATCAGGGAGTTTAAGTACTCTCCTCTTAATACCATTGAAGGTCTGACAAATACAATTCCATTTGAAAGAGTATTTATCAAGTTTCTCCCTAAGACTGTCTTATTTGTTTCCCTCTCTTAGTTTGCTTTTAGAACTATGAGTTGGCTTCTTTTTTTTTTTTTTTTTTTTTGTTATATGCCGGGATGATGGTCTTATGGATTCTTTGCAGAGGACCTACTCCATTCAAGGTAGAATTTTATGGTATATTACGCCACAAACGTTGAAGGTAAAATCTGAGGGAATTAAATGTCATTTCTGCTGTTTAGATAATGTAAGTCTCGCTCGTATCTTGTTACCGAATAGATTTCCTACTGTTGGACAAGAGTGGAATAGATGAGAGGTGGGATTCAAGGTCTCATTGCTTGATAATATTTAAGTTAAACCTAACCCAAATCCTACTTTGAAATCAGCATTCCTTTGAGCAAAGCCGTAGGATTTAAAATTGTTGTTTCCTCCTTAGCTTGCTTAGGTTAGATTTCATCTAGAATTTGCTTTAAAAAAATTATTATCATTTTGGTATCCTCTTTCCT
Organism: Cymbidium sinense; assembly: GCA_021442155.1. Lineage (NCBI taxonomy): Eukaryota > Viridiplantae > Streptophyta > Magnoliopsida > Asparagales > Orchidaceae > Cymbidium > Cymbidium sinense. The sequence goes on from CM038221.1 coordinate 155,807,388, forward strand.
TCCCTAAAAAAATTATTATCCCCTTTGCTAAAAATAAGTACATGAAAAAATATTGAATCAAAAGAAATTCATGTAAAAGAGCGTAAGAACATTCAAAGATGGAAAGAAAATTCATTTCTAGTAGAGTTGCCATAAATACATAGGGCTACGAAAGAGCCTCGTGATTTTTTAAACTAAAAAATTGAGGTCATCAAATATTATAAACCAATAAATTATAATATAGATTCATGAGAATGAATAGAAGATAGCTTATAAATATATCACAGATATTTTTTTTAATGATATGAAAGACCAAATATATTATATTTAAATATAGCATATCTTAATTTCTTGTAAGTGCAATCCCTCATGATTAATTACATCTTCATTAAGATACCTAAAAATACTCTCGATTAAAGATATTTATCTCACATTTATGACAATGTATAGGTTTTAAGCAACAATCCTAAGAAGGATCAAACTCAAAAAGTTGAATCAAATGAAAGGTGTTTGCAAAGGGTAATGATGCAGAGAGATAGGGATGTCATGGCAAATTAGTGATAAGGAAAATGGTGTCTTCTCTCAAAAAGTATGAGTGATGATGAGTTAATGTGATCATGTAGAAAAGGGATGCATCAAGGTACAATAAATTTTTATTATATAGGGATTAACTAGAGGGAAACCAACAATATTTTAAAAAATGATGCTACAGATATGGGTCTTATAACCCAAAGAAGGATTCTACTGAAATAGAAGAACATTATATCAATCACAGAAAAGAGAATGAAGAAATTGACCAGAGGAGCATAACTCATATTTCCTCAACAACTGAAAGAAAAATATATAGCCTAGATTCATAATACCTAAATAGATATATTCCTTGGCCAAGTATTCAACACCACCTATGGTAAAAGTAATAGGGATATGCTAGATAACTCTTCCACCAACTAAAAAGATGCTCACGAAAGGACTTACAACTCAATCATGGGAGATTGAAGTCTAATAATATGTCTTACAGCCTTGAGATAGAGGGGATGCCTCAAAAATCAAGCTAGATGTCAATGCAATGCAAGATGATCTAACTAGTAGAAAAAAATGGGTTTTAGGATCACACTTTATAGGCAAGATAAACTAATACGCATAGGAAGGCCTTTATGCAACTTATGATTGCACAATTAGCTTAATTTATAAAGAAAAGAAACAAATCTCACTCTTGCAACAAGATTATACATTGATAAAAATTTGGCAATTAGCTCATTGTTTATGATCCAAAGCATATAGCTTATGCTACAAAACAAAATCTAACACATGACCTTCGATAGCTTGAACTACTCTTTTGGGCTTTCAATCAATTTTAACTAGGTATAAAATCTAGGCTACAAGTCCACTAGATTGTCAAAAATATCAGAGTATCAAAATAAATTTATAAGAAAATCAATATATCCTTGATTATTTTCAAAAAAGTAGTGAAATGGGTAAATATTAAAGTGATCACTCAAGAAAAACACCTTTCAAAATCTTCGCCATCTTTTAGGAGGTTGGGAAGTTCATTCTTCATGAGACAGATTGATTTATTTTCAATCAAATTTCCCCCAACATTATGATAGGATTTATTTAGATCTGGGTTCTACTTCCTATGAATACAAACATCTATCGTTAATTACCTCTCTTACCGTAGTAAGAGAACACTCTCGATTAAGGTTGAAATAAATATAAATCTCTAATATAAATCAGTGTCTAGTGGTGTGGTATGGATAACTATCTAAAGGGGAAGATAATTCCGATCAAGATCTCATGATTCCGTCATCCTGGCACTGTCGTTATTCCAGTCTACCAACATAGAGAGCTATTAGCCGTAATGTCCAGGGAGTCTGATTAGCATTCATGGGATGCCTTGTCTCAGAGATTCCAAGTTGACTAGAGTTGTAGTATAGGTTTTGTTGTGCAAACATTTAGTGAATTATTTAAACTAAACTTATAAGTTTATCCAATAATTCCATTTTATAGAATAAGCTGCATTATAGACATACATAAGGTTTACATCCATTGAAATTCATAATTTGGATTAATGTCTGCATTACAAACAAGTGATTCAACTTACATCTCTTTAAAATGTCATGTTGGGTTGGAGTTACATCCCTTTTGAATGCCATTTTTTTATTTTTTTATTTTTTATTTTTATGTTTGCATTGCAAACACTAGTTTGATTTACATCTATTAGAAAGCCATTAAATTGGACTTACAACCCTTTGGAATGCCAGTTTGGATTGATGTTCGCATCGCGAATAAGTGACTGGGCTTAAGAACAAGTGATTGGGCTTACATCCATTAGAATGTAAGGTGGAGTGATGTGATGTTTGCATGATAAACATAGATTGGGCTTGCATCTATTAGAATGTCGTGTTTAAATATGGTTTAAGCCTACCTTGTAGACAAACATTGGGCTTACATCTCTTTGGAATATTAAAGTTTATATTTGATTCAATTTATGAATCTATGCTGGACTTACATCCCTTTGGAATGCCATGATTTGATATGTGGAGTTTGCCTTGCAAACAATAGTTGATCTTATATTCATTGGAATGCTAGAGTTTTGGATTAGTGGTGCTTGCTTTGTAAACATAGGTCGGACTTACATCTATTAGAAAGCCGTTGATGTTTATAATTTAATTTATTTTACAATCATAAGTTAGTCTTACATTTATAGAGATGTTTTAGACTAATTGTGAGGCTCGCTTTACGAACAAATGATTGATCTTACATCGATTAAAATGCCAATTATAATTTGTAATTTCTTTAGAATTGAAACAACCTAAGATTGTTAGGTTACTTTAATTCCTTCAGTAAATAATCAAATTATATTTAGATTCCTAACGTACTATGTCAGATTGATTAAATAATTGACAATAATTAGATTTTATTGAATAATTAACAATTGTTTAATTTTATAAAATTCACTGTATGAATTAACTCATTCTTTATGTTTTATAAAATTTATCATATGAATGAATTTGTCGTATGAATGAGTTATTTCCAAAATATATTTGAATTCATTTGGAAGACTTAATTAAATCCTCAATTTGAATTTTTTTTTAACTCGTGATCTTGTTATTTTAATAAGGAGACTGAATGATTGCATTTTATAGTTTAATATTTGATTCATTTAATTTTAATTTCTTTCAATTGAAAGATTTGTCACATTATAGAGTTTCACCTCCATTATTTTATAATTTTTCTATAAAACTTTTAAGTTCGGTAATTTTAACAAAATTTCAGTAACATGATGATTAAGCAATGCTATGTCTTTAATGTGTGACACTCTTTCTTGAATCCAAGATCGAAGGAGGGAGGACTTTTATCTCGCACTGAATCCAAGATCAACAGTGGAGGTCTCTGCAAGATTCCCGATCAGATCCAAGATCAATGGATGCGGGTCTTCGAATTTTAAGACCTAAAATTGGATCCTTACAAGCCGTTTGTCTTTTCTCTTAGACGAAAATACCCTTGCTTGTCCTCACCTAAGACTTAAGAGGGAAATTTTGAAATTTGATATTTTATTTCACTTGAAATAAGCCCTAAGGGGCTTTCTTGGCTCCCTCACACACACGAGTATGGTGGAGAAGGAGATTGGTTGGCTCCCTTCACGCGAGGCAAGGGGCATGTCGGCTAGAGAAGACGGTGGCTAGAGCACGCGATGGGGAGTGAGAGGAGTGTGGCAACTTCATTCAAACACCAAGAGAGGGCTTCGATCGAGCACGCAAGATAAGAATACTGACAGGCGTGGTTCCAAATGAGGTGAGTTCACCTTCTCTCTTTTTCTCTCATGTATGGGCGTGTTTAGAGGAGATGCCTGACCGACTCTCCCTCACCCTCTCTTATAGGAGTCTGAGCTCCAACCGTTCCCTCTCTTAGTAAGCAATTTTGGCTGACGTGGAGGATGGTTATAGTGCGGTTAGGGTTTGTATTCCCTTTTTTTTTTTTTTTTTCAAATTTCAGCCACCAACATAAAGATAATCAGATCATTTTCCACTCGAATTTCTAACTTAGCACTCCATAGTCTTTGGTTGTAACAAGTCATAATTTTTTATAAAGCTTTAAATAAATCCCTTCATGATTATATGTTAATACTGACAATTTAATCAAATCCTTGAAAAAATATATATATATGTAAAGTTAAGAATGGATGTGCATACAAATGTGTACATATATGCGCATAATATCTAGGTTGCAATAATAACAAAAATTACATCTAATTTGTACTAAGTGATCAGAACAAGTCATTAGGTGTGAGTGATCACATCATAGGTTGCAAATCTTTTCTGTTATGATACAAATCTTTGCATCCATTATAAAAGAAGAAGAAGAATGACATAGAAGTAAAACTCTCACAAGACCCTTATGCCCGTATTTATAGACTTCTAGTGACGCTAATATGTACAGAAAGGTCAAGTCAATGTAATTAGTCCTGATTGATTTGATAGCTCATCAAGATAAATTTAAATATTTTATTCTCTTATTCTTTTATAAATGTTAACCTCACAAGGTGAATTTGACGAACTTCAGCGCACAAATCAGAGCTGAAATACACTCAACGGCGTGAAAATGATCTCGAAATACGGACTCAATTAGCATTGAGCGTTGAAATTGATCAAAATATACATCTTGCACAATTCGACGGTCAACCTATCAAGAAGGGGCGTCGAAGCGTCTGCTATCCGGTGGGAAGCGGCGGCCAATCCACCTCTGTTTGAAATTGATCGTAGCATCGTCGTCGAAATCTATCAAATGACTATTCAATTCGGACGAGTCTGCGAAAATATCAGCGATGACGGCATGAAATTTGACTAAATTGAAGACGATTCTGACTGACCAAAGGCTCGATCGTAAATGGATTGCGTCATTGTAATCGAATAACTTGGATCGACATATATATTTCCTATATGATAATATCGATGTAAAAACCCAAATTATGCTTAATTAAAAAAAATAAATAAATCTTATAAATACTCCTCTTATCACCCTAACCCTACTTTTTTATATTCTCAATCTCCTCCCTCTCGCACGACCCAAGCAGCACAGCCGCTCCTGAGCTCCCTCATGCACGGAATGCAACTCCCATTCGTGCTACAGTACCTATCCTCTGGCGAGTCTCTCGCAGCGGCAGTGTGAGCGCCTCGCCCTTCCCTCCATCCAGCGAGAATTCACGCGTGAGGCACCCGCACCGCAAGTTCCCAACGCCAGTGCATCGGTGACCGCATGAGCGCACGAGCGCCCTCGAGCCCTAGCATGCCCCCCGTTCCGCCGCCGTGTTGAATATAAATGCAGAACGCCTTTCTTTGGCAGGAAATCTGTGTTTCTTTTGGTCTTAGAGCTCATACGTGTCTTTCTTGGTGGGAAGTCTATATCCATACACTTTCTTAGTGCGGGACAAACATGCAGAGCGGTCCCTGGGGATATATTTGGAATCTTGTCAAATCTACAATTGCAGAGACCTAAACAGCTTAAGATAAATTCAACTATAATAATAAAATTGTTGTTTAAACTAACATTGCAGGTGTATAAGTACCCGTACGTGTCTTTCTTAGCGTGGCGGGGAAACATGTCTTTCACACAAGTACCTCAATGCTCCATACATGCCTTTCTTGGCATGGTGGGATGACGCATTCAGATCATAATTTATACCACTCATACACATCTTTCTTGGCGTGGTGGCCCCTGCAGTAACACGGGGATGACGGATCTTTGCCAAATCTTGTCAAACTTTCATATTGATAGGAGACATAAACAGCTTAATAAAAATTTAACTACCAAACTAAAATTAATGTTTTAACTTGACATTCAGTATATAGTCTGACCGCCTTTTTTTGGCGTAAAATCATGTTGCTTTAATGTAGAACCCCATATGTGTGATGGGAAGGCGATTCGGGTGGTTTATCTCACATCATCTTCTTGGCGTAATGCGGTGAAAGATCGCGAGGACAGCGTCGGGATCTTTGTCAAAATCTTGTCAAATTTGCTAGGAGACCTAACACAAGATAAATTCAACTATAATTATAAAATTCATTTAAACCGACATTGCGTGTATAAATACTCACGTGCCCTTTCTTGTAGCGGGAAATATCATTTCATACGAGCTCCATGTGCCTTTCTTGGCGTGGTGGAATGATACATTCCTAGTTTATCTCTCATATCTGGCGCTTCGGTGGGCAGAGCATACCTGCTGGGGGATAGCCGATGTTGAAATCTCTTTTAACGAGGCATAAACGGTTTATTAAAAAATTAACTACAAAGTTAAAATTAATGTTTTAACTTGACAATGCAAATATATAAATACCTGTACACACCTTTCTTGGTGTGGCGGGGAAGTCTGTGTTACATGTAGGTACTTCATAGACCCATTCATGTATTTCTTAGCATGGTGGGGATGATGCATTCGACTGTGGTGTTTACACCACCCATACATACCCTCTTGACATGGTGGGTAAGCAAGCCCCTATTAGCCACGTGTGAAGGCGGCAGAATTTTTGAAATCTTGTCAATTTTCTAAAATTATAAACTTGCAATAAAATTGAATCAAAATAGACAACACAACTCAAATATGTAAAGTTAAATCAATTTTAAATTAAATAACCCATACGAGCCGACACTTTGAATGCTTGAATTATCGAAGTATCTTCTTGAGTTGATCCGGTTGGGTCTTAGGATGGGTGGGTTAAAACCTAAAAATTCAATAATAATATTATAAGAATATCAATTTATTAAAATATCTCTAGTAATTATTACACGTAGATCCTATTATTAAATTAATAGAGTCGACAGGATCTGAAACAATACATCCACCCGATGATGGCTGCATTAAATAGAGATGTCAATCGGAGGGTATAATTTCATCAAAATGTGATTGCAATTTCAAAATAAATTAACTCAAATTAAGTATCAATCTAAATGTAAAATCTAACATGTCATTAAGTATTAAATGCCTAAATGAAATTCAATCTTTAAAAAATTTAAAGATAAAACTCAATCCACATTCCACAATTGTTTGTTGAATGCAATAAATTAAGAAAACTTACAAAAAAGAAAGTCAAATCGGTATATTTATATTTCACTCAATCTCTTGGCTAGGGCTTATTAACGTGGCGTGGTTTAGTCGGAAAGCGTATGATGTAGTTACGGCCAATCCTCCCCGGTGGTAAACAAATGACGTCATTATATCCATGATTGTAGCCTTTCGATAGCTCGAGATATAAACCATAGGTGTTTGATGCAAAAGTCTTCTCAAGGTGGATTTAAACTTCTCTTTAAAAACACCACCACTAAGATTTCTTGGATGGCAACCCCATGGCCCGACAGGATCCTTCAAGTTGATTACCTCTCCTCACTAAGTAGACTAAGGACCACGACAGTCCGGGATGACGGAACCATGGGATCTAGATCGGGCACGTCATTGTTCTCCCAACCATCCGCTTCAAGTTAAAGAATAATGAATTTCATAAACTCTAAATTTCAAAACTTCACATGTTGCTACTATAAGCTATGCATTCAGTGATCTAACATTCAATCGAAAATTCTCTCATCATTGGGAGGGTAATTAACTATAAGTGCTTCGAAACCTGGAACTAGATTTAAAGTCCTCACAAAATGAGAGTGAAATCTCTGGGTAGTGTCTTATTTACTATTTCATCTGCCTTCTTAAAATTGGACTGACACATAATCCACTCTCTTCATAGAGAGGTCAGTGGCAAATTTTCGAAGCCTATAATAAATATCTTCAAAGAGATAGGAGAATCAAAAACTAAATTTGCACTCACAATCATCTAAGCCAATTCTATTGCATCTTGTTAATCATGATTCAGGTTCAAAACTAATTAACTGACATAATAGTAAAACTCCTCCCTTATGCTCGAATTGATAGACTTCTAGTGATGCTAACATGTAAAAAAAGGTCAAGTCAATGTAATTAGCTATAATTGATGTGGTAGCTCATCAAGATAAATTTAAATATTTTATCCTCTTATTCTTTTATGAATATCTTCAAAGAGATAGAAGAATCAAAAAACTAAATTTACACTCAATATCATCCAGTCAATTCTATTTGCATCTTGTTAATCATCATGAATTGGGTTCAAGACTAATTAATAGATTCAAGAAAATATATCACAATCAAATGAAAGCTACAAGAGAATGTCTAAAACTTGTTGCTGAGTTTAAATCATCCAAAAGCTATTAAAATTCAACTAAGATATAAATCAAAGTCATCAGTATTACTCATACAAATCTCAAAGCAAATCGCCCAATTCACCAAGAGAATTAGACCACAGTAAATTTACTAGTAGAGATTAGTGACCCGACATGTTTAATAACTACAAGCGAACCTTAAATTCTGGCAATGGGTTAAGATAGAATTATAGAATTTATGTAGAAGAAAATATTAAAAGAATTATAGAATGCGACCATGTAGAAACAATCTATTTAAATTGAGTTTGCTGAATATTACAAAAATAGATCAGGTCAATGCAAAAAAAAAAAGTGAGTGCCAATTACTAGTCGAGTACTACAATAGAAATCCACATAGGAAGATCTATCTAAAACAAAAAGGGTAGATCTGTGAGAAAAATATCACCTTCATTCAAGAGAAGATTTTATAAAAATAAGAGTTTCTTGTATTTCACTCTTCATTCCCATCACAATTTCCTACCTGAACCACCATCTCTGGATAACTGAGATCGGAGTGTGAAGGAAAGGAGCATAGCGATGTATGTAGGGGTTGGCAGCTAGGCCAATCTTGGCCCAGATGTTCCTGTGATAACCAGCAGTTGCAGGAGCATGATACATAAGTTTCAGCAGCTGCCACCAAAAATATAACGAAAATATTAGAGTGAATTTGAAAATTTAAAGTTTCTAGTGATGAGTTACAACTAAAAATAGTCATGAGATCTTTAAAATGACAAATATCGACCTGCCAGTACATGAACGTTTGCAAAATGCTCCGATGCCATCTGGATTGCCAAAATAAGGAGCATCAGGAGGAGCGGTATTAGAAAGGAAATGCTGAAGATCAGGTGCAAAAGAAAAGAAATAACTAAATAAAATTAGATAAACTCACGAGACAAGTGAGATAACTAGAAGAAAGCCCAGTGCAATCTCAGAATTTGAACTAACGATACTCAGAGTAGTTGAGTTCGCTTCTACAAACAGACAAGCTTGCTCCAAATATCTCCTACAGATGAAACATCAAACCAAAATTTTACAAGCAATTAAGAGCAACTCAAATCTAAGATGAAACTTGTAGAATACTTAACAACTATCACTGGCTAATAAAATCATTAAATTCTAAGAAGAATGCATGTTTGGAATACTACTAAAATCTTAAATATAAGGCATAATTTTAGACATCATGTCTATGTCAAGATAAAAACACGAAACCTCTCTCTTGTAAACAATTACATAGAATAAACTGTTTACATGATTCTTTGCTCTTTATTACGATTAGTTATTGTCAGATTATATGAAAAGAAAGTTTTCATTCTCCAACACGCATGCAAACCAAATTTTAGTGCCAAATAATAGCAGAATATGGACGAGATGTACAAAACTATAACATATACAGGAAAAAGATTCCATCATAATACTTAAAACAAAGCATGGTAAGCCAACAAGAGGATTTGTTACCTGTAAAATAATGAGCGTGAAAAATTACGACTCAAGAATTTAGCAACATGTTCCACTGACCAGCAAACTACAGGTATCAAGGCAACTGCATGAAAGTTGACAGAATAATTAGTACACATATCATATAGAACACTAAGGTTCAAGGCAATCAAAAAACCATACTTTAAAATATTCCAGTAATCAAAACGTAAACAGCTCGATCAAAATAAGTTGGTCTTGTATCTATGCTAGTATACAAAATTTATAAGGCCCAATCAAAAGGAGTTGGCCTATATCTGCAGCAACTTTGGACACAAGAATAAAGAAAAACCAATTTTAAGTCTAGGTTTATTTTGGGAGTAAGTCATTACGCAAATTACAAAGGAAAAAAAGAATGGATCAATGTTATCCTTACGTTTTAAGTGCAGTCGGGATGAAACAAGCATAAGACAATACATGAGGTGGATAAAATCCTTTGTTGCAATTATTGACTGAAGCCATATTTGCACAGCTGAAAGATTCCAAGCACGGGGCATCTGCAGCAAAGGCATTCAGTAGTAACTTCTTCCCATAAATGGGCAAACATAGAAAGTAAAAAATTTAATGAAATGCAACTTACTCGATATAGAGTGTACAATGAATAAAAAGAAGATAAAGCCGTTCCCAGCAGTGACAACCGAAATGCCTTGTTTGAAAGATTCCTTGGCACAAGTGGAAGGATGCCAAGCAAGGCAACAATCAACACCTGCCAAAACAATCAATTTAAAGGTATCTGAATGTAGATATGGATAAAGAAGCACTTATTTATAATCCTGAAATTAGAAATAAATGATTAAACTCCATTAATCAAGAAAAAAATGCAGAAAGATGTCCTACTTACCATCTGTGTGATGTTGATCCTCTCACTTATCAAGATTTAATCACATCCATACACATGAAATTAAAGAATTCAAAGTCACCCAACAAAATCAACAAGCCTTAGCTACATAGCCAATCACTCTATAAGAGATCGGTAATACAGACCATGATCTCTTTAGCTCAAGTGTAACCCTCAACCTAAACAACCATATGAAAGGACTCGACACACCCAAGTTAATTCTGCAATCATAAAGCCTCCACACCCCACTTGGCTGACATAGCTCAACATCTCCAATAAAAAGCCACCTAAATCATTCAGAAGCAGGCGAAACAAAAGGAAACTAGTAGAATGAGAACTACGATCCAAGCAAATGTGCATTCAACAATCATCAAGCAGCATGCACCTTGCAGCAATGGTGCATTCCGCTCATTCAATGTAGTCACAAGCCAAGCTCTCTAGCCATAGGTCAACAGATGGCCTAGGAATTTGACCAATTTTAATCATTTATAACTAGCCTAAGAGAAAAAAGAAAAATCCTAAGATGTGGTCTCTCCTTTGTGCAAGAGGCAAGATTGAAAGGAGCCTATAAATGGCCATTAACATCTGAATAAGAGAGCTTCATATCTCCCAAAAAAAACTAATAAGGGCCCTTCTGGCTATCTGAAACCTTAGATCTTGAAATCTATATGTACTTTTGACGACTCTTCATCTAATAGAAAGAAAAAAAAAATAAAAGTAACTAATCTTCCAATCTTAAATCTCTGCTCGTCTCCTCACTTCAAAATCTTGTACCCATCTTGATTATATGACTCAAAATGTCAATCAATGTCATTATTTTTTATGCTATTGTTGAGATATGATGAAGATAAGGAAATGACAGTTGAAAATCAAGATAAGACAAGAACATCTTCTCATCCAGGTGGAATCATAACTCCACCGTCAGGGAATATTTTGGAGCTACTTTCACAACTCATGGTCAATTAAAAGAACTCAATGTCATGTTAGATGACTTCAAACAATTATTGCACATTCAAGGCACCACTGTAGCAATTTTTCCGAGAGACTTTGCTAGTTACGAAGTTTGATGTCTCACAACACAACTCATAAAGGATTTACCATCACATTAGAGCAGCACTTCATTAATTTCAAGGCATTGAGGGCCCTTAACTCAATATCCTACGCCATTAAAAGCTGCATTCTCATGACATTCTCAAGAAAGCATTCGTTCAATCATCTTCAAAGATGTGTTCAAGAAACATTACTTCAATTGGTGAGTTTTGAAAGCAACTCATTGTGTAATTCTTGAGCTTCTAGAAGCATCTAAGAGCTCCAGACTTTCCTCTGCCATAAGAAAAATTAATCTCAAGCCCTTCAGGCCTACATCCTCAACTCAAGGGAAAAATCCAAAAGGTTTCTGACTAGGTCCCTTCAGTAGGCAAAGTGATCCTTATCTAGGGGCTTCAAGAAGGCCATTACAAGTTTGCAATAACCAAGAACCTATTGAAAGGGAAGAACTCAGTCAACAACAATTGTGGTTCCAATAACGACAAGTGTTGACTTTTTAGAAGTGGCATAACTTGGTCGGGAGCAACTCAAGACTTCCCACATCTACACCACCTGAATCAGGTTGAGTTATCCCCATCTTTCAATCATCTGTTTGTACTTGATAGTTGTCATGAAAATGATTGAAAATTCAAAGTATTTCCAATATCTAGCCAAAAGAGCTGGGAAGGATGCCAATAAACTTTGTCACCATAACATTAAAGATTATAGTACCTCACTATAGTACTCTAGAAATTGATCAATGAAGGGGATTTTAAAGACCACTTAATTAAGTTTATCAGGACAAGGAGTAAAGTCATGAAGCATAATAAACAAATTTAATTATAAATCATTATCATGAACAAAATGATTGTTGGCAAAGCAAAATCAAAGGTGTCACGTCGATAGATCTGTGGATAGATGAGTACAATGAAATAAAATTTACCCCCTATTATCTTAAAGTGAGAACCTCATCCAATCAAAGCATCTGTAAGGAAATTGTGCTTAGAGCACTCACCAATTGTTTTGAGTTCTCCAAGCTTTAATTGAGTAAAAAAAAAAACCACCATGGAAATCAGTTCCCACAAACTTTAGAGAAGCTCGACATCAAAGAGATGAACTTTAGCCCTCTGAATGGCACTCTTATTGAGTTTCCAATAAATGTGCAAACTAAAGGGGATTCTCAATCTCCCAATCATCTTCTATGACACAAGTTGTTACAAGACAAAGCAAAGTAACTTTAAAATCTTAGGAGCTACATCAACATATAATGCTAGTATTGGTCTGTCACTTTTGAAAAGTTACCAAGTCAACATGTTTATGTATCTGTTAGAAGTGAAAAATCCAAATTTGGCTTGGTACTACAACAATCTGAAGAGATCTCATATAGTCCCACATGTTTTATCAAAATTTAATCCAAGTCCAAGCATTCCATATACTACAAGGAATCTTTAAGAACCAAGGACACCAAAATTTGAAGAGGTTGTTAAAGTCAAGCAAGTGAAGAGAATTTGACATCGATTTTTCATTTCACCTCCCTACTTAATGGTAAATAAATTCACTTGCACAGATGCTTTCATGAGAGAGATATTTGACATGCTTAAGGCAATTCAATAATATCTTGCCACTAATAGAATGTTCATCGTAGAAGTAAATAAAGCAAAAAAAAAGACAAATCACTAATCAAATGAAGTGGTTGATTAAAGTCAAAGTGAACTAGCTCCTCAAAGTCATAAAGTTAGTATCAAATGGTGTCTCCAATGTGATGATGAATAAGAAGTCAAATTGCAGTGGGGATGTGCATTGTCTTTATGAATGTTAATTCAAAGACCAATTTTCTTAAGTTTGTCTACTGTGTAGAGACTGTCTTGTCTATTTTTCAATTTTTCCTCTAATGGACAACAATTAATTGCCATCCCAACTATTACTTCCTCAAAAAAGCAAATAATGGTTGTTTTACTTCCTAAAGAGTTATAGCAACAATGAAGGCTAATGATAGTACTAGAAATCAGAAATAGCGGTCACAACATAGCAAGCATACAATGATAAGCAATAGTAAGCAACAATATCCTTGCAAGCAAAACAAGACAATAATGATGAAATAACAAAATAAATTCAAAGATAGTCCCCCCCTATTTGCATGTAGCCAATTTAATCCCAAATATCACATTACTCCAATGTAGTCTCTGACTATCAAAATTATTCTAAAATAGTCCCTCATGTAGAAATAGTGATACAAAATTGATCCCAATTTAGTCCCTTAAATATACAAAATTGATCCAAATTTAGTAGCCGAGGGACCCATTTAGATCAATTTAGTAAGATTAAACTAGAGAAATGCGATACTATGGGACTAAATTAGCCACATGCAATAGTCAGGGAATCATTTCAAATTTAGCCCACAAAACAACACAAGCTAATAGTAGGCAATACAACACAAAGAGCAGCATTGGTGGGCATAGCAACCAACACAATAGTAATGCTAGAAATAGAGATGAAATCTATCAAGGCATACAATAGTGGTTTCAGCTACGATGCTTGAGATCAAATTTTTATGGGCTAGGATAATTCAATTAAGAAGAAAAGAAAAGGGAGAATATTTAGGATTTTTTTTATTTTCTATTGATTTTTCTACAAAAAAATGACGACTTGTGCAAATACACCTTTTCCAAACAAACTCCACAATATGAGAAAAATCTTATCTATAACAGCCTAGATAAAATCAAATTAAATAAAATTTCAACAGGAATTACCAAAACATGAATTTAAATTCAAATACAACTCATCAAAAAAACCAAATTCATTCTTATCCAATTGTGATAAAAAATTTGATCAAATGGTAAAGCTTCTAAACCTTGATCTCCCGTATATGATCTTTGATTAACAATGTGATTGCATGTATGAACTCCAAGCAACATCCTCTTCAATTTCAATGGCATGAAATATGAATTACCACATCAACAATTCTTTAGAGAAATCTAACTAATAAAACTTCAACAAACATGATTTTTTATTTTTTCACAATCTGATGCCCAAATCACGATCATAACGACTTGATTGATTACCTACTAATCTATCTCGAGATCGCAGTTCCCCCATTTAAGATGATTGCAATCATAGGTATTAAAGCTCCAAGCAAAAAAAGTTGTCTACCTAGCTTCCCTTGTATACCATTTAGTTTTGCTTAGTAACTTGTCTTTCTTGCCACTACGCAACATCTTATTTGGTCTTGGTAGTCTTTGGCTCCATGGGGATGTCCAATTCTAAAGTTACCTCCAACTCCAAGATAGTAAGAAAACCAAAATCTCCATGATCATGAGATATTATGCATTTTGGAGCTACTTCATGCAAAATGGATGTGCCCTAACTACATGGATATTACAATTTTGTTCAAATTTATTAAAATATCATGTAATGATTCTTTATTCAATATCTCTTATCATAAAATATTCAAGCAAAGCATTTCAAATGTTGCACTCGAATGCATGTTCCCTTTGCAAGACAATGTCTGTAGCATTGGCTTGACCTTTTATTATTTGATTAGGAGATGTTGTTAAATGAGAAGATGTCGATCAAATGATAACCAGAGATAGTGTTAAGAAGATGATGTCAGAAGTCTGGGCAAGGATAGAACTAGTTAGGAATGCATTAATCGAATGCTAGCCTAAAGTTGATGTCAAGAAAACGCCACCATGTAGTAGGCCCTATAGCGAATCATTAAGAAAAAATGTGTTGAGTTGAACATCTTAAGGGGATCTAAGAAATTAATATCACAATGTTGGTAGAAGTAGTGAGTTTCAGAAGAGCAGACAAGATAAAAGTGGTGCTTGTCAATAATCAGTTGGTGTGAAGATGACTAACAAGTTAGCACCAAGCATCAAACAATAAGTCGGCTCTAGGAACTACTAAGACAATGTTGATTAACTCAAGAAAGAGTGGTGACCAAGTAAAGAGGGCGTCAGTCAACCAAAGAGGTGGACCTATGAGGGGAGCCTAGAACTTATGACTAGGTCATATTTGTACTTAATTCAAACATTTCATACCTAATCATTGTTGGCTTGTTTGAAATTTTTTAGCAAAATTACAGGCATATTAACTCTTGTAGAGAATGTATCAATTTGGCCTTCATTTACTTAAAAGCTTTGTAACTTCTAATTTTTTTCCATTTAACTTGACTTCAATCACTGTGTAGATGGTCGGCCTTCATGTAATCATTGTAAAGGATTGAGTCCACTTAATACCATATAAGCATTGAAGTGGCATATTGGATAGTGATTTATAAGTCATATGGGTCCTCTTTGAATTATTAATTAGTCAAGTTCAATGAAAAATGAATAATAATGGCATACAATAAAATTATTCAAGATGATTAGTTGGTCACTAGTGAGGCTAGACATGCAAAGATATTACTTTAACCCATAAGTCTTACTTAAAT
The DNA here is from genome assembly GCA_021442155.1 of Cymbidium sinense. Lineage (NCBI taxonomy): Eukaryota > Viridiplantae > Streptophyta > Magnoliopsida > Asparagales > Orchidaceae > Cymbidium > Cymbidium sinense. The sequence continues at coordinate 155,823,353 of CM038221.1, forward strand.
TGAGATGTCAAGACCCATAAGCCTTGACCAAATTCTACATCTTACAATTTTCTTTTCTTTTTTTCCTTCTTTTTTGGTAAACACAAACTGTTAGTAATTAAAATTTCATTGAAAATATTTTTACCAAACCATTGTAATACCATCCCAAATTCTATATATCTTAATAGGTATATGATATTTTAAGTTCTCAAACAAATTCACTTTAGGACATTATCTCAAATTTCAGTCAAGGAATTAAGACTCAGAATGCATAAATCAATTTTACAACCTCAAGCCTCCATGCTTCATTTGACCAACACAACTCAATACTTTAATAGAAAGCCACCTAAGTTAATAAGAAATTGATGAACAAAAAAATAGCCAGTATAATGAGATCTACAATCCAAGTGATCGTGATCTCCTCAATCAAGTAGCATGTACCCTAGTAAGAAATAGAACATTCTGGCACTCGACATGGCTACAAGCTCCCAAGCTAAAGCAGCCACATGCCATAAGAATTTTGCCATGTCTAATCAATTGTAAATAGCTTCAAGATATACAAAAAATCCTAAGATGTACTCCATCCTCTAAGCAAGAGACAAAATAAAAAAGGTCAATAAATAATCATTGAAGAGAAGTTTGTCATGCTTGATGATCACTATCTTTAGAATAAGGTCTCATTCATAATGATCGCCATCATAAAGGGTTATATTTAGTCCTAATGATTCTATTCTAGACAAGATATTAGTAACTTTCACTTAGATTGATCCAAACAATCTCTGCCTACATGCTATTGTAGAAGAGGAGCATCTCAACCTATCTGTTAACTTATAGCTAGTTGCTCTACAGCTTCATTTTTCGAATAATTTAATAGAGTATTGTCCACTTAAGTTTGTGTTTTAAGAGTTACTTATCTTGATCAAAGAATTATAGGCAGGTGGGGATGATTATGAAGGACACATTGACAATATGTCCTCAGGTGTTTTTTTTTTTATTTGTTTCCAAGTTTAGTTATTACTAGCTCATTAGAGGTGTATTTGTAATTTTAGAAAGAGGCTCTTGCCTTTCAAAGTCTATAAATACCACTGATTGAAAGAGAGTAGTGTTTAGTTTCAGATTTTCCTTAAAGTGCCTATGGTAGAACTCTCTAGTACTTGGGTGGATACCCTAGGTTCGGTAAGAAGAGATGAAAAAGAAGCCATAATGAAATCCAAGACCTTGTCAAGATTAGTTTTCGATTGCCTCTGACCTTGCCATGACTGTTTGGAGTCCTTTTTTCATGAAGATTCCAGTATAGAAGAGGTTCCAAGAAAGTCTAAGAATTGGAGGGTCTCAAGCAACTGGAAGGATGTTGAACGTCCATTCGTAAATTTGCCCAAGAACATCCAGGGAATTGAACAAATAGTCTGCTGTATTGGGCATTGTTGGCTCTCGGGTAGCATCCTGTATGTGAATTCATCCAGTCGGAGTCAAGAATCACCACCAGAAGAGCTATCGATGGAGTTTTCCAGATCTCTTTCAACTTCAGCCAAAGTAATATCTGAAATTGACAAATACTTGAAACCAGAGCATACAAGATTATTATAGGTTGTTATTTTTTTTCTGTTTTCTTCTAAAATTCTAGAATAATTTGTTGTAATATCCTTTAAAAACAGTAAACTACCAATTCTTGTTTCTTGTTGATAGGAAGACAAGAAGATTGCAATCACTGGGCTACCAAAATTCAAAAATTCAACAGGAGACTGAGCATTGGAAATTACGTTCAGATTCTTTGTTTATTCCAAAACTTAGAATCTATATATATATATTCCAACAGAAATCTACTATTGTCTTTCCCTTTGAATTCACTATAGGGTCCAGTTTACACAATCTTGATATCAGCCGTGTACACAAAAGCAGAAGAATCCAGCAGTTGGAAATCACTGCTGTGGAGATCAAGCACTCCAAATCAATTCAGGAAGGTCCTAAGTAGTATATATTGCATTCAGTAGAACGTTCTCACCCAGAGAAGCCAAAAAATAAATATCCTGGATCTGAACGTGATCCTGCTATAGAGAAAGCTCAACAAGGAAGCTACCTTCAGCTGTTTAATGGTTTAATTTAAAATTTTCATGTAATCCTTACATTGTCATAGCATGTTATCACTTGTTTATCGTTTCAACAGATATTTATATTGTTGTGTTTATAGGTTACTTCTGTTCTGATTGACTCAGTTTAGTTGAGCTTCATTTTATAGATTCCTGGATGTCTATTTTTTTCTTTTCTTTTTTTTTTTTTTTTTTTGACTTGTAATGCATGTGGATCTTGTTTATTTTTGTTGTTTGTGTTGATTACAAGAGGTTTTATTCTTTTAAAGAAATATTAGAATCTAGTTGCCCCTTATAGTGTGGTGTCACACCTTTAAAAGATACCATCACAGAAAAAAAACTTCAAGTTTCTGGTGGAATCCAAAATATTTAAATTTGACAAAATTAATAACAAAATTAACACATGAATGGATCAAAATTATTTTCCATATCATTTACTCATATATGCAACCCAATAATAAATTAACCTTTATTCCCATTCAACTACTATTGCACAATAATTTCTACTAGTTTCAAATTGGTCCCTCAACTATTTATGACGGATCAATTTAATCCCATACTAAACAGGAGAACCAATTTGATCTCTTGACTATTTGATCAGGGACCAAGTTGATCCTTTCGTTTGGAATTTAACAGAAAGTTGTAGAGAAATAATGAATACTATATGGCATTTTCGGAATAACAAAAAATAAAAATAAGTAGATAATTAATAAACCTTATCCTCTCCTCATTTTCATTCACGCATCGCATTACGGAAGGACCAACTTGGTCCCTGATCAAATAGTCAAGGGACTAAATTAGTTTTCCTGTTTAGTCTGAGACTAAATTGGTCTTTCATAAATAGTTGAGGGACTAATTTGATTTTAAACCCTTAAATTCAAATATAGCTACAACACAGAGACCAATCATGTTATTGCTGCAAATAACACTTGGTTTCCAAGATAGAATTATGGGGTTATCTCGATATTCCATATGAAGCTTGAAAGAAAGCTATAAAAGAGAGAAGAAAATATATGCTGCTTAAAAATATGCAACTATTATGTTTGTATTGGAATGCTCCAACAACAAAGTAACTTTTAAACCCACTGAAGCAATTCACCATTAGTTCGCAAGCATAAAATTGCCTAAATAAAGAATGGATCCCCGATTATTCATGTGTGGCTAATTTAATCCCAGATTTTCACATGTCTCCAATTTAGTCCAAGAATGATCCCTTATATAGAAATCATAATACAAAATTGATCCCAATTTAGTCCCTTGACTATACAAATTTGATTCCAATTTAGACCCTAAGGGATCATATTGGATCAATTTTGTGTAGTTGAGAAACTAAATTGGAGAAAAGTGATAGTCTGGGACTAAACTAGTCACACATGAATAGTTGGGAGACCACTTTGGGATTTAACCCAAATGGATATAAATCTGAATTTATGATGAAAACTCCTTGGAAACCATTAATAAGATCAAAGAGGTAGATTGAGAAAAGAAAACACCTAATTAAATAGCAAGCATTTCTTAGATTGATATTGTATGAAAGCATTGTACAAGGCAATCATAGAATGAGACATAATGCATATCCTGATGAAGAATTATGGAATACAAAGGCCTAACAATAGCTTTCATGAATAAGGAGCCTTGTCCATAATCTAAGAATGGTGTATAAATGTAATATAACAAAAAAAAAAAAAATTAACATGTCAAAAGACAAAAGAAAGTGGAAAAAAAGGGACAAAAACAATAGAAAAAATTAGTCATGTTTCTGCTTTTTGTACCCATGCATTGACAGAAAAGTGAATAGTCTGCTTATCGAACCGCAAAGAACTTGAGCTCCTGCCTGAAGTTGCAGAATTTCCAGATCTTGGTGCTGCATAAAGCTGTCCAATTAATCCAAGGAAACAACAACGAGGCCATGAAAAATTAAAACATATGATAAACATTGACTTTTTCCACCTGAACTTTGAGGCCTTGGCTGCGCTCTTGATGGTGTTGAAGAAGCTCCAGAAAATGATCTAGCTGATTGTGAGGAACTGCCTGAAGACATTGTCTCAACAGTAAAATCCGGATCCTTCAAAAACATAATGAAAGGAACTGAGACAGGCATACTTAAGTTCCCTACAGATTTTATTAATATACCATTGAAACCAACAGTAACCAACCCCAATTAAACCTTCTCTAAAACTAGCATTAGCTTTCATGAGAATCTCAATAAAGCAGAAAATGTTGAAACCATCCAATAGAAATAAATTAATGATGAGCACCCCTAGATCACTTCATATCTTCATAGTTATAAGGGATATATGTCAAGATAATGCCAATGAGCAAAAGTTCTCAACTGATTGATAAATAATGCTAATGAGCAGAACTCCTCAACAGGTTGATAAAGAATTTTCAATACTATTCTCAGTTTTAGATATGATTGATAGTTTACCTCAATTTCATACAACAATTTTGAAGTGCATCCGTACAACAACAATAACAACAAGTATTTATCCCACTAAGTGGGGTCGGCTACATGAATCCTTCGTCTCCATTGTATCCTATTATGTGTCAAATTCTCATTTAATTTAAGTATACTAAGGTCATTTTTTACATCTTAACCAAGTCTTTTAGGTCTATCTACCTTTCTTTAACAAATCTAATGTCTACTCTCTCAGGATCAAATGACGCTTTATATGGCCAAACCATCTAAGGCACTCTAATCTTATCTTCGCCTGAGCTACTCCAACTTTTTTCCGAACATACTCATTTAGCATTTTATCTCTAAGAGTAAAGCCACTCATCCACCTAAGAATCCTCATCTCTATAACACTTAACTTAGTCTTTCTTCTTTATTGGTACATTTTTTTTGTAAGTAATTGTGTCTTACCACCATCTTATAAAATTTTTTAAGTTTAAGTGAAACTTTTCTATAACACAACAGGCCAGATACATTCCTCCACTTCAACCATCCAACTTGAATTCTACTAATAACATCTCCATCTATTTCACCATCATTTTGAACAATAGAATATAAATATCAATCTCACTCTTAATTGACTTGTTCATCTAATGTCAAACACTACTACTTAACTTCTACAACTAAAATTACACTCCATATATTCAGCTTTAGATCTACTTAAACGAAAATCTTTAGACTCCAATGTTGACCTCCATAATTCAAGTTTCTTTTGGACTCCCTCTCTAGTCTTATTAACAAGAATGTCATCAGCAAAAAGCATACACCAAGGTACATCTTCCTGTAAATGTCTAGTAAGAACATCCATAACTAAAACAAAGCGATAAGGGCTTAACACGATCCTTGATGTAATCCAACCTGAAATAGGAAAATATTTTGTCAATCCTCCTTGTGTTTGGACACAAGTAACAACTCTAGTATACATATTCTTAATGACTTGAATATAACCAATATTAACTCGTTTCGTTTCTAGAACTCTCAAAACATCTCTTGAAACTTTATCATAAGCTTTCTAAATCAATAAATATCATATGTAGATCCTCCTTACTTTCTCTATACTTCTCCATCAAACCTCTTAACAAATGTATAGCATCCATAGTAAATCTACGGCATGAAACCAAACCGATTGTGAAAAACTTTTGTATCACATCGTAACCAAATTACTCTCCCATAATTTTAATGTATGACACATTAACTTAATTCCTCTATAATTTGCACACTCTTATGCATTATTCTTAAATATAGGAACCAACAAACTCTTTCTCCACTCATCGACATCTTTTAGTCTTTAAAATAACATTAAAAGATTTGTAAGCCAAGAAATTCCTTGATCTCCTAAGCACTTTTTGAATATCATCGTCCTGTTTTCCACATTTCATTTTTTTTTAAAGCTTCTAACTTCAGTTACTAATACTGACGATAAAATAAAATTCTCTATTTTTGTTTAGGGTATTAAGGTTCTTAAAATCAATCGTCTTTCAAATCTTCATTGAAAAATTTATCAAAATACCTCATCCACCTATTTTCAATATCCTTTTTAAGAAAAGACTTTATCTTCATCCTTATACACTCACTTGAGGGTCTTCTCTTATCTCTTTGGTTGGCTAACATACATCTTTCTTTTCTTTCTATTGTATAAATCATAAAAGTAAATTTTTTTTCATCATATATGGTTTTCTTAGAATCTCTAATTATATCTTTCCCAATTCTCCAAGTTTTTACATCCAAGTTTTATAACAATGATTCTTATTTCTTATCTTCTTTGACTCATTCAACCATTATTTATTAAAAACTTTTGATTCTCCAAGCGTATATTTTTAAGAACTTGTTTAATTTTACTTCTTTTTTTAAAATTAACTTTTATAAACATCCCAAATTCTAAATCTCTTGTAACTTTAAAAAATACTTTTATTTGTTTTAATGTCTAATCTGGGACAATAATTTGATTTATTTTTTCTCTTTCATCTTAAAATCTAAAATCAATCGATGTTGGATTAAACTTTCACTTGGAATGACTTTTAATCTTTATAATCTAAAGCGATCTATTTTTTTATCAAAAATAATCAATCAGTGTTTTACTTAGATCCATTTTTATAATAATAATGTAATAAACTTCTTAAAATAAAATATTAAAAATCGTATGCTAAAGAAATCTAATATAGTCTACTTCTTCATTTCAAATCCAATCTTTAAAATCTTCTACTTCTACCAACAATATTTAAATCTCTAAATATTTTTTTCTTGAGAGATATCTTTTAATCATAATTCATGAAGTGCATCCGTGTTTCACAGAAAATACCAAAAAGGTTTCAGAAACACATTACGATTTGACAATTGGGTAAAATAGAAAAATAGAATAAGCTTGCTATCATGAGAATCAAATAACGTCAAAATTTGATGGTCACAAATGGCGTATCCTTATCACCTTCCCTATTTCAAGCCAAAACAAAATTATGAGAGCTGATGCAAGAGATTTCTTCAAGAAAAGTTTTTAAGGTAAAACATGATAATTACACAAAATCTACTAATACCGACAATTAAATGCAAATAGTCTTCAAGGATTACGGCTATCTACTATTTAAGTTTCAAGGTAGTTAATGATTGACCAAATGAAACAACAGTCTTACTCATGAAACAAGTTCACTGGCTATCTATTCAACCACTTCCCAAAAAGCTAGAAAAAGGTCAGAAGTCTCCCTCCAGTACTTATTCTCTCCCTATTCCTATACTATTCATAGTGGTGGCTCTTACAAAGGCTAATTTAAAAGACTCAAAATGTTATTTATCAATAACGGAAAAACTAACAAGATAACTGGTTAACTATTTTATTTACAAATAAATTTAAATTTTAATCAAATCCATATAAATGGGTTAATTGCTTAAAATAAATTAATGATTATTTAAATTAGGTAAAATAATATACTTATGAGAAAATGAGTTATGAAGTCAAAAGGGTTTGCATAAGTCAATTATCAATTGTGAACAACATGAGTAGTCAATACATTAGAAATAAAATTTATATATATTATAAATCATTATATTAACATTCCTTTGTATAACAAATATATACCTGAATACTAAATCGATTTAGAAGAGTTTATATTAAGGTGGTGCTTAAAAGATGAACCAAAAAAAAAATTGATTGAGGGGCTAACGGTTTGGCTTTACAAGAGATAGAAAGAGAGGGAGGGAGACTAGCAAAGGGAGTGAGCAACAATATGAGAGCAAGAGAGAGACCAAAGAGGCTACAGAGGTAAATCGTGTAAGGGCATCTAGTCATGTTGAAGGGAGATAGAAGACATCGTGTGTAACACAAGCAAGGGCAACTAGTTGGCAACATGATGCAAGCTGAGTCAATCACAAATTGGCTACTGTAAATCCTCGACTTAGATTTGAAAAGAACAAACTGACAAGGGAGGGGACCAGATCAAGAAGGAAGATGAAATATTTAAGTGAGGCTTTGCCAAGACTTCTTCCTCTCTATTTAAACAATGTAAATCCTTAAAATCCAAGTTATATTTTATAATAGATATGGGTTTTGAAGCCATATCCCAATAAAAAAAGAAGGTTTTCTTCAATTTGCATGCAATCCTAAATCTATTAAAGAAAACTTAAGATATGTTTTGAAACTAGATTCTAAGACCTAAAGCATCATCATTATGATTTATGTCTTATTTATATTAGAATTATAGTAATTAAATTACAAATTTGTAATCTACAAGTTTAGTCACTTATAATCATGCATTCTAATTATATTTAATTAAATTAAGTTTAGGTTATGAGATACTAATTAATTTAAATGGAAGAGTATAATGCAAAATGCGGAACGAATATATATATGAAAAGGTTGGTGTAGCTCCAGTGGCAGATAAGCTTAGAGAGCATAGCCTTGTTCAAATAAAATGTTAGCATCCCAATCACTCATTTAGAGAATAGATGTATTAGATTCTATGATGTTAAAAAGGCAAAGTAGACCTAAAAAAGACTTGGTTAGAAAGTATAAAAAATGACCTTATTTTATTAAAATTAAATGAGAATATGACATTTAATCACAATGAAGAAAAAGAATTCATGTAGCCGACCCCATGTGGTAGGATAAAGGCTTATTTTAGTTGTTGTTGATGAAAGAATATAGTGTAAAAGTTTAATTTTAGTATGTGAGTTATGTTGAATATAGAATCTCTCAAACTTTTTAAATTTTATGGTTTGATATTATAGGAGGTTATAGTAAGATTAATGAGATAGTTCTTTAAAAAACTATGATTTAAATTAATCCTCATCTCTCCAAATGTGATAAAAGCCAATTAGTTATTTTGTAAATTCTCTAAGATGATTCTAATGATATTATTGACATCCTTATAATTACGATTAAAATGGAAGGCCCTTTCATAATTAATTAGTTATTAGAGGACCACTTTTATTATTTTTCTTCTTAGAGGTAGTTAAGTAATTAAGTGACTTAGGTGTTAATAGGTGTTTGTCTATAAATACTAAAGCGGGATGCGGTTCTTTAGTTTGTTCTTATATTTCTGTTTTTTTGGATGGAGTCCCTTGCTTCTGGGGTAGATTCCCTAGGTTTAGGGGTTGTTTAGTTGCTTGAAAAAGGAATACGGTATAAAAAAATGCAATGTAAAAAGAATACAGTGTATTTGGATTACTTTAGGGTTGTTTGGTTGAAAACTCTATAAATACATGAATTTATTTTTTTGTAAAATAAATGTAATGTAAAGTATTCTTGAGGTTGTGGCGTCGGCCTATGCAACGACGGCGATGGCCGGTGGTCGATGGAGGCGGCAATGGATGAACAACAAACGCGAATCTGCGGCGGCATAACACTTTGACGGGTGTATTTGATTCGGTCGGAATTCCAAGTACCAAAATTATCTTTGTAATGTATTCTAAATACATTACATTACCTTGAAAATTTTAGTTTGCATCATGCCAAACACCAAAAAAGCTAAAACCCCTACATTTACTTTACTTTACACCTAAAATTCAGGCAACCAAACAATCCCTTAGAGAGGTGGGGAGGGAAGGTGATCATAGTGGACTCTAGTATTCTGCCACAACTGATTATTGGAACTCAAAAAGTGGTCTCAAATGGCTAAACAAGGTGGCTGCCATTGAATCTTCTATAGGCAAGTGGTATCATAACAGTGTTTCTTCTCCAAGGAAGGATCCAGCAGCCTTCTTAGTCTTCTTATTGATCTAAACTTACAAAGAGAAGAATAATCCCCCAGACCTACTGTTCTTGTTGTCCATGAAGGGAATAAGCCCACCCCAATTAGACAAGTCTGTTCAACCACAACGCAATGTAGTAGCTGCTCGTATGCCACAACACACATCCATCAGGATAAACTTGAAGCAAAGTCAGAGAACAATGTTGATCTACTTGTCTGGGCTAAAGATCACATGCAAGGCACAACTAATTATAGTTTCTTGGTTGAGGAAATAACTAGCCAAGCTAAGGTAATTTTCTGCCAAGACATCAAGCTTTGTCCGTTTGAATTTTCCAAATTTCTGATTCAGAAATGCATATTTTATTTTCTTAAACATTTAATCTACTGGAATTTATTCCAGCATTGATGGTTGGTTTGCTTCTTGGAGAAAGGAAGGCTTAAGAGAAAAGAACAAAAGAGAGAAGATCTGTTAACACCCCTCATCTCTGGATTTTACCACAGTTTGCTGATTGAGTGGAAGAAGAAAACAAAGAGTATTTTCTATATTTACAATCCTCTAATCAAGTCTCTATTGCCCATGCTACAGTCATCTCTCTCTCTCTCTCTCTCTCTCTCTCTCTCTCTCTCTCTATCTATCTCTCTCTTTGTTGTCTTCACCTCAGGCTGGGGAATTCAGCCATCCTATATTTTGGCGGTTGCAGGGATATAAGGAAACATCAGCCTCAAGAAGCCAAGAGTTAAGTAATTGCAAGAATTGAATTAAAAATAAATCAGCAAGCAGGGAAGGCTGGGAAACTCACAGACATAGCCTTGGTGTAAGAAAGACGTGGCAAGTTGGACAGAACCTTATGGCTTATATAACGAACAAATGGGTAAAAGGAATTGTTTGGGGAGTAGCTAGGTTCAAATCTGACTTTATATCCACTTGTGTACCTGATTTGTAGTGAATGGTCTTGCAGTCATATTGGTCGTGGAATCAAATAAAATAAACAAAGTTCACAGGTAGCTACTTATACAACTTTATGATGAATCCCAAACAATTCATGTCACGCATATGAATTGTAGAGAGCCAAAGATACTTAAAACCATGCAAATCCATGAATAAAATATTCACATCAGTACTTGTTCTTCTAAACCGCTGTTACTTGTCATTCATGCCAAGTCAGGACTCAGCACGCCACACTCACATTAATGAACATGGAAAGTCCTCTACTGCCCTCCTCTATAGTTGTGGTCATGCATGAGGCCTCCGCCATTTTCAATGATGATAGGAAAGGATCAACTGAGAAACCTATTATAGAGTTAGTGTTAGAAAAAAGGACCCAACTAAAGAAGCATGTAGCAATGCACAAACCTGACTAAACAAGCAGCTTAGTAATTTCAAAAACAATTTACTCTAGGACAATATTGTTTGTTTTATAATCTTATACATACTGCAATATCAATTGATTCACATATGGATATAACAAGCATGTTTATGTTAGAGCTTGTGGTTGTTTTTTATGTTTTTTTTCATTTATACCTAACAATAGTATGGAAGGATGATTTCATTTGCAAATCTAGAAGTGTATCTTTATAATCCATGCATGTAATATATGCACCCATCCATTCATATATCTATCGCCCAATGCATTAATGCATCCATATCCTATTTCTTTCCCAAGTAGTATAATCTCAATTTCATTCACCATCTCGAATAGGTTGCTTGGTTGAAAGCATTAGTAATTGCTTGCATTTATTTTCCTTGCATTCCATCATTTTCAGTGTTTCATTTGAAACAAAAGAAATGCAAAGTAAATTTTTTTAGGGTTTTGAAATACACCAAAATCTTTATTTTTCATGCATCAAAAATCACTAAATCAGGTGATTTCCAAATCTCATGCTCGCTCGAGATTTTTGTTTACAACCGCCCACATTTGCCCATCATCACTTGTTGTTGCTCCCACTAACAGCCTCCATCCGCCACTTTCCATCACTCGCCACCGCCAATCACCACCTGTGATCGTCGTCCCTGCCGCCCTCAACCCTAGTCCAATGCCCGTCCTTATATCCATTGGTCCTCGCTACCACCCTTTGCCCATCTTCACCCACTACCCCTCACTGCGCCTACTGGCCCCACCATCATTATAACAAATATAAAAAAAAAAAAAAATCAATCCATTACTCTGCATTTATAAAATGCAGTCTCGAAAAAATTCTAAACGCATAAAGATCAGATCAGAAACCATAATTGTCTATAATTTCTTCATCCATTCACCAAACAAGCAGAGCTAAAGTGGCAAAGAGCTCAAATTGATGGATCCTGGATTAGACTTCAAACTTCTATGGAAAAAAGAATGCAAATAAAGAAGAAATTCAACGCAAAAAATGTGAAATTCAAGTAACCTTTTATGGAAAAACCGGCTAAAGTTTTCATCTACTTACAACAAACCTCCTAGTACGCAGGGCAAGTGGCTATAGAAGCGTGCTTGGAAGAAGTAGAGTTAAATAAAGTAAAACAAGAGTGGAACAAAAACAAACATTAGAAGGATAAATTGGCGAGAGAAAAAGAAGACGCATAAAAGGTATTTGTGCCAGCAGCAACGTAGTTCATCCAAATCGAAAATGAGTTCCGCACAATTTAAAGGCTTTTTTCTAGCTTACGACGAATCGCTGGTAGAACTTCTGCTTGTAGTGGTCAACAACTTCGGATCGGGATGCCATGTGGGGCGGAATCAGCACGTTCGACCAATAATCAGCCCACCGAGGATCCCCGTCGTAGTCGTACGCCGCTGCCGCCGCCCTCTTCGCCCTCTGTGAATCTCCACCGTCCTCGTCTCCCATCTTTCTCTCTCTCTCTCTCTCTCTCTCTCTCTCTCACACACTAAAATAACATCTATAATTCTTTATTAATTTTCTCACGCGCACCTCTCTTATTTCCCCCTTTTCAATGGTGGAAGCTTAAAAGCAATGGTTAAATCAAGTTGAGGTTTTTTTTCCAGTTCATTAATTAAGAACATGTTTAAACTCATCTCAAATTAGATTCAAATTTCAGTTCATTTAATAAATACATGTTTAAACTCATCTCAAGTTAGATTCAAATTTTTATGATCTTGCTAAATTTTAATTTATTTTTATTCACATTTATTCTAGTTTCATTAAAAACATGTTTAAATCTATCTCAAGTTAGATTCAAATATTCATCATCTTATTAAATTTTAGTTCATTTATATTTACATTTATTCTAATTTAATTTGAACTCTAGCTTAACTCATTTTGTGATAAACGATGTTTAAGCTAGCAGATCCTTTTAAAATGCAAATGAGCATTAATAAAATTTTCAAATAAGCAGTTCATTTTGAAATACCCATTTGGGACAGTTGCTATCACGCCAATATCATTTGGTTTACAATTTTTTTCTCATGGTTAACCCTCGAGTCATCCACGTGCCTTCAAAACATTATCTGCCTTCGAAACCCTTGACATTTTCTAAGAAAATTGCTCGCCGCTCTCAACCTCCTCCATCGCATCTTTTCTTTGGTCTCCTCATGCTCCTTGCAACTCCTATTATTCCTTTTCCAATCTTCTTTGTCCTCTTGTCCTCTCAAAGTATGTTCCTTAAAAATAGCAAATGTGTTTTCATGTGAAGATTTTGCTCTCTCTCTCTCTCTCTCTCTCTCTCTCTCTCTCTAACACATTGGAGATTCTAAGTGTCACTAGTGTAAACACCTTTCTTGTAGAAATATTAATTGTTTGTTTTTGGAAGAATTTGGAAAAAAAGCAAATGTAGGAATTTTAAACAAAATTAATGTGAAACAATTATAAATCATTTTTATTTGGAATTCTTTTTTTTAGGTTGCTTATTTTTCTTTTGCATTCCTTTTATAGCCAAACAACCCCTTAAGGATGAACAACATACATACATAGCATTGGTATTGAAATTAGAAAGGATGCCACTTAAGGATGAACAATTTATTTGCTTTTAGATAGTATGATGATTTTTTATTGAAATTTGACAACTTAAGGATGAACAACCATACATATTGTGGTATTGAAATTTATGAACTATTTACTTTATATTGCACATAAAATAGATTACTTTCTTGGCATGATTGTATGGTTATGTGATCGCATTCTTATATTATAAAATTATTTAGATTGATCTACATATTACCATAATCACTCTATTGTATTATTATCATTGATATCATGATCAATATAATTAATTAGATATTGTTCTACAATTATCATAGTGAATCAAATATTTAAGATTCATATGTATATGTGATAATATAACCTTCGTATTTAGTATAGTTAAAATATTATATCTTCATCATCATTGTTTAGGTTGTGAACCTTTGTTGCAAGTTTCATACATATTACTTAAAGGTTAAAAAAATAATATGTGATTTAATAGATTTATTACAGTTACAATCACTCGCATATAAATAGCATTATACAAAAATTATTTTCTTACTAGTATAACTTTCTTATTTTATTAGGTTGATGATTAAAAAAATGACAATTGTTCACTATTTATTTCTTGCTTATCTAACATAAATAAGTGTTTGCACAAACCGATGCAAGGAGAAAATAATAGGAGCTTGTAATGGAAAACTCAAGAGAAGGTGAAGCAGGTGCTACATGGGAGAGAAATGTGAAAATAATTTATATAATCTTTGTCTGAAAGAGATAGAGTTAGGCAATAGACCGATAACTTATTTTAATAAAGAGGGTTGGGAGAATTTAACAAAAAAAAAAACTTTAAGGAGAACTAGAAGGGCGTATAACAGGACACAACTTAAAAATAAATGAGATCAATTGAAGAAGAATTGGAAATTGTGAAAGGAGTTGAAATAAGTATCAACTGGTTTGGGATGGGATCCAAGAAAGAAGACCCTTGACGTATCAGATAATTGGTGGAGAGGGAAGATACAGGTGAAGTTCTTATACACACTTGTACATTCTACTTACTCTACAAAGAATTCATGCAACCCTTATGTTAAATTACAGATAATGTCAAATATCAAAAAATTTAGATATTGTGACATAGAACTTGAAATTGAGGAGAAATTAGATCTCATGTTTGGTGACTTGGTTGCTATAGATGTCTATTCATGGACTCCAAATCAATAAGTTGATGAAAATGTGCATGAATAAATTAACTCTAAGCAAAGAGCTGATTTAAATGATTCAACTCATTAATCATTATATGTCATAGATTCCCACACAGAATCGAGTCATGCTCTAGGACCTAGAGGTTTGAAGAAAAAGATGGGAGGTGTTGAATTTCTCCGAAATCAAATATCACAGTTATGTTACTACATGCACTTGTATGACATATAGAGCGAATAAGTCAATTACACCACCATCCCCGTATGAGGTAATCATTAAGTTTGATCAAATCATTCAAGCTTTTGAGGATATTTCACTATATATGCACTCAATGAAGTTTCTTGAATATGTCAACAAGCGAGAGATCTTTATGGCAATGACACCTGAATGAAGAGTTCATTATCTTCACTACTATTTTGAAAAACATGATGTTTAGCA
Source organism: Cymbidium sinense (assembly GCA_021442155.1). Classification (NCBI taxonomy): domain Eukaryota; kingdom Viridiplantae; phylum Streptophyta; class Magnoliopsida; order Asparagales; family Orchidaceae; genus Cymbidium; species Cymbidium sinense. The sequence continues at coordinate 155,838,586 of CM038221.1, forward strand.
TTTACTATTATGATTTATTAGTATTTGTTATGTCCTAAACTTCTTTAGAAACTGATAGTAGCTATATTGCCTATGTTATCTATTTTTGTTATCTTTGATATATGATGTTTTGGTTTGTGAATTTTGATTAATATATAAAGTTGAAATGGTTATCACGTTTAGAATGATATTTTGTTTGGTGAATTTTTATCAAAGATTAATATGAAGATTGTATTATTTATTTATTGTAGTTATGAAAAGTGATGATGAAGATTAATCTATGACTGTTATTATTGTTGTCGCATGCTTAATAAATGAATATTATTAGTCTTATATTTGCAAAATTTCATGTATGACTTCAAAATTTGTTGGAGAAAAATTGAATCAATGAGTTAGTTATAGGACACCTATGGAGATTTCATAACATGTTCCATATGCCACAAATATTTTTATTGATCTCTTGCAATAGTTAGAAAATTTTCATGAACTCCATGGATCTTCTAAAACTACAATTCGTGAAGTGTTGACTCTAACACTATATATATTATCACATAATGAATCAATCAGGATGACTAACAAGCAATTTCAGTACTCATCTACAACCATATGCAGATACTTTCTTATTAGTCTTGGTGCTTTGGTAAGTTTATAAACTAAAATTATAAAGCTGATAGATTCAACTTTTCAAAATATACTATATGAGATTTTACAAGATTGTCGATATATGTCATATTTCAAGGTGAACTTTATTTTTAAGTTTATATTTCAACAATAATTTTTTTTCACTTAATTATGTATAAAACTATGATGTATGATTGCATTAAAGTAATTTATAAGACACATGTAGATGCATGTGTGTCTTCAAGTGATAAGGTTGCATATTTTGGTCGATGTGGCTTGCCTAGCTAGAAAATAATAATAGTATGTGATTTCAATATATGCTTCACTTTTTAATGACTGGACGAGCATAAAGTGCACAAGATAGTCGCATATTCAAGATTGCCACAAGATATAAAGAAAATAACTTTTCAATACATCTTCTAGGTATTATTGTATTGAATTATTTATTTATTAAAATAAATAGTTATTGGAGCTCATCGTTAGAAATTCAAACATAAAAATATTATCTTATTTATCATGGTTATCTAATGCAACGAGGGTTTCTGAAGCCTTTTCCGAAAATAAAATATCATATCCCTGATTTTGAAAGGAACAATCAAGTCACTAGGGGTAGAAAATAATTATTTAATAAACAACACTTATTGTTGCGGTGTGTAATTGAGCAAGCTTTTAGAGTATGAAAGAAGAAATGAGTTATTATAGAGACATGTCTGTATACTCATTCAAAAAATAGGTTAAAATAGTTACGACTATAATGGCTCTACATAATTATATATGTCATCACCAGTCGCACCATGACATTGAATTTAATATTGCAAATGAAGATCAATCATTTATGTCACCTGAAGCATTTGAATATCGATTGGGCCACTCGATGGTAGAAATCAATCAACACACAATATAATTTGAGACACAAGATGCTTTAGTTAGTGATTAGAACAGAATTAATGGGTATTTCTAACTTGCTTATGTAACTCTTATTTTTAGATGGTCATTTGAACTATGTATGTTAACATTTACATGCTCATTGAAACTAATTGTCTTTATTGTACTACTTATTTCATTATTTTCACAAACAACTATTTAGTTATCATTGTAAAATTATTTTGTAATGTTACCATTAATATATTAATATTTTAATGTTAATACAATTTATCTCAAAAAATATGAGTTTAAGGATCTCAACTACCTCTAGAGCTATCTATTGCAATAGTTATTGTAATGTTATGTATTCACTTCACGTAGAGAATAAAATTATGGGAGAAGATTTTACAGTTGTCCTAGAAATAAAATAGGAGATGATTACAACTATTTTAGATAGGTTGACGAATACGAGGGTAACACTTCAGACAATGATCATGCTTTGAGGGTAGCATTAGAGAAAAATATTTAAACGATTGATCAATAAGTGTGGTGTTTATTTTTGGATGTGGGGGGACGCCACGCAGATCGTAGGGGGTACTTATTGAAGTGATCGGGTATGACATTGAGGTATGATATACTATCTCGAAAGATAGAGACATCACTCTTCAATGGACCTAATCACATAATAAGGACTCCTAAAGCATGATGAGTCTTTGAATGTACTAAAGATTTTTTTCCTGTTTTATATGGATGAATAAAATAGAGTTTATATTAAACTGAGTTCTAAAGTTCCAAATTTTCAAGAATTTCTTAAGACTTATAAAATTCAAGGTTGCTGGAAAATCAACTAGGAAAGATCAAGGAGAAGACTTTTTTTGAAAGCCAAGAAGAATAGGTAGGCGATACTCATGATACTAGAAAATCTAGTGAGTATTCCAATTTATCCTATTATTGGGCTTTATAATTTTGAAAGTGAGGAGAATTATTAGAGTAAAAATTTTATTAGATTTTTAGGGCTTATAATCTATCAACACAAGATTATGGAAAAGCCTAAAAGGTGAGAATTTATGCTTATAGCCCAAAGGAAACAACTATCCCGGATCCTAAATCTAAGAAGCTTTTCCAAGAGCTAAAGTGTGATCTAAATCTAATCGAAGATGGGTATAAAATTTACTCCACTATAGAGGGTAGATCACCCGACTACTGAACTTATAACCTTTTGTACTGACAGCCAACTAACTCCTCCTATGTTTTAAATCCATGTGGTCTGGTCATATAAAATTGCAAGATAATTTGGATGTTATTAATTAGAAATATACTAAAGTTCTTAAATTCACTCCCTAAAAGACTAGAGCATGAGTGGTATGGATAATGACTTAATCTATAAATGCAAATCTTTTCAAATTTTATTTAATTTATTGACACTTCATTTGGACAAAGGCTTTGGAATTTTTGTATATTTAAATGCATGATGAAATGAGTCATGGGTCAAATTAAGAGAGAAGAGGGTGAAGCTCTGTCAGTAGGGGTTGCTCTCACAGGTCAACCAGTCCCTATGAGTGTAAGGACGGAGGCCCTCATTTTGCAAGAGTGATTCAAGATAATGCATGATGTGAAACATATAATCATACAACTAAGGGATTGTTAAACCTTTTAATTATCTTGATTTACATCCTAGGCTTTTATTGTTAGGTCATGAGTTATTTAGTTTTAAATTATGAGTGATTAGTTAGGGTAGAAAATTTATTTTATCCTAAGAGCCTAATTGCATCTAGGCCACACATTAAGGCATCAAACATATAATAAACTAAGAAAAGTATGTTATTTCTTATGCACAATCTAAATATAATATCAATCATTTTTTTATAAAACTAACACAAAAGAATAATAGGCTGGTGCGTCAAGTGTCGTCGTACAACCCGAAAAATAAAAGATGGGTAGCCGAGCTTTACCCTTATACAACTAGGAGTTACAAAAGAATAATTATAATTATAATGAATGAATGTTATGGGGATCTTCATTCTTCATTCTTCATATCTCTAATTGGTTTGGTCTACTCTACTTCAAAGGCATCACATGGCCTCCCAAGATAAAGTCTTCTAGCCAATGCTCATCCTTATCCCCCATAAAACTAATCTTAATTTCAAATATAAAAATTATATTAAAAATTAAAAAAGTAAATCTAACTACACATGTAAAATTAAGTGTTAGCTAAACATGCATACAACTCAAGTAGTTATATTTATAATTTAGACTTAGCACCCTGCACATGGGAACCAAGCTCATCTGTCCTAATTTGGATTATGCTTAGGGGTTTGAGCAACCTGCAAAAGAGAGCATTTATATTTATTTTAAGCACTCCTTAAGCACAATCCCCTGCAAAAAATATGATTAGGCTAATATCGACCTAACATTCAGTCTATGAAACATACACCCTAACATACAATCTAAAATAATACATCACAAAATAAAATATACTTCACACCATGCACCATCCTAACATAAAGCTATAAGTGATTACTTAAATCTAATGTGTGTGTTAAGGCTTGGGTGGTATGTCTTAACTAAGCATTACTGTTATAATTTTCAAAGTATGAAAGACTTTCAATTTAACATAAGGATTGATTTCACTTGAAATTATTTAATTGATTTGAGAATTTTAATTTATGTTTTCTTTTATTACATATGATAATACTTAACAACTAAGTGTTATAAAGAGATGGAAGAGGATTATCCTCTTCCATCCCTTCCTTAAGTCACTTTCTAAAGCATGCTAATTTGGTTTAGTTCTCTTTAGTGAATGACTTATTAAATGATTTAATTAATCCTAAGTTTAGATTCACTTTAAATAATTATATTTAATATGAAAGGCATCCTAAGATTAATCCAATTGAATTACTAACATATGACACATATCAAATCATTCCTTTCCATCACAAATATCATGCATATGATTTAATCTTAAGTGTATCTATACATATAACACACTTAAATGATGAATGTATGTATATACATATGTAATTTATACTCTTTTATGTGATTGAATTATGTAATCATATTAGTTTAAAACTCTATCTAAATTCTTATACAAAAATACATAGAGATGAGATTAAATAGGTACGTATCACTGTTAACCAGGGAAGTGAGGTAATCAAATGACCTCTTTAGGGCAACTTAAGTTCGTATTCTTGAGATATCCAAATTATATACCCATTTACATTCAAACATATGTAAATTTGTACGTATGAATATAAGAAAGCTAGCTCCAAGTTACATGATTAATTAATCCAATTACTAGGTAATTATGAATGCATGTATTTTTAAATAGAAAAGGGAATTATCATCCTCTAATCAAATACACACATATATGTATAAAAGACATAAACAAGTATGTGCCTTCGTTAATCATGGAAGTGAGGTAATCAAATGACCTCATTGGGGCTACTTAAAGTCTCGTATTCCCAGAATGTCTAGATAATATACCCAATTTTTTTAATACATACACATGTATTTATAATTAAGAAGGTGAAAATCATGCAAAAATTGTATTTATTTTGATGAAATTATTTAGGTATATGATTTAAAGCTCTAGATAAATTGTTATGTTAAAGATACATAAGAATGAAATCAAATGGGTATGTGTCATTGTTAACCAGGGAAGTGAGGTAATCAAATGACCTCCTTAGGGCTACTTAAAGCCTCGTATTCTCAGGATGTCCGGGATATATACCCATGACATTCATACTTATGTAAATCAACATATGAATAAAGTAAAGAGACTTCACTCCATACACTTAAACTATAAGCACATGCATTTCTTATGTACTAGTAATTAACATCATAACACATATTACTATTCATTTATAAGCTTTTGAAAAATACTTTTGGATTTAGTAGAGATAATAGTCATGCATATATTAAATTAAATCAACACATGCAAGCTTACATTAAGGAAAATCATTTTATTTAATTAATTTTGAAAAGAGAGGGATGCATGGAATCAAATAACATACAATATGTAGCATGATTGGAAAGGAATAATCAAATACAAGCATGTGATTCATTCAATCCAATTAATTCCTAAGGACAAACATACCAAATATAATTACTTAAAATAAACCAACGTTTCTTTAATGTCATTTTTAATTTCATGTTCAATTTGACTTAAGGAATGTGAAAAGAAGTTTAGTAATAATAACTCATCTCCATGTTTGTAAGTTAATTTGTTTAATGAAATATGATTAAGTTGATTTTATGGATTAATTAAGTTGTAACATGCATTTAGTTCATTAATTAACCCTTTCCTTTGTTACCTTAACATAATTATCTAAATAATTATAAGCTAACATGATATGAAAATGATTTGGAAAGTAAATTAGTAATGGTCATACGGAATGAAAGGGCCTAATGCAATTATCTCACAATTATTGGTTAGTTAAATTAAAGAACTTAATTAAGTACTCTTACGGTTTTCCCACACATATGGATTAACCATAATTTCCTTAAATATCTTTATGTTATATAACACCTAAAGATCCACCCTTCAATTAATTAATCAAGATCAGTTGTGATTGTAAATTTTCATTTGATTAGTGAAATCATTAATTAATTAATTAAACTTAATTGCAAAATTGATTAATTATCCTTTAAATGAAATGGACTTAAGAAAGATGGTAGGAAAGAGGTCCCACTACTATTCTATGAGTCCCCTTAATTAATTAACCAAGATCTGATGTGATTTAGATTTTATTAATTTAACTAATTAAGTAATTAATTAATCAATTAATCCTTAATTGTTTTTTCTTTGAAAAGTGAGCAGGACTTAGGGAAAGAGATTAAGAAAGAGGTCACAATCCAATTCCATAAGCCCCCTCATTGTTAGATACTGATAAATAAGCCCAATCAATTAATTAATTATTGTTCACATGCTTAATTAGCTAATTTTTCTAATTAATTAATAAATAAATCTCAAGAGAATTAAGCGAGATAGAGGTCATCCCCTTAAATAATCTCAAAAAGTTTGAGGTTAATTAGCTAATTAATGAGGGAGCAATTAGGCTAATTAATTTTCCAATTAAACCTTAATTAAGTTTTAATTTCTATTCAAAATTAATTAAGAATATTTTTAATAAATTTCTCTCTGAAATACCTTTAAAATGAGTATTTATTTATAATTTTTGGATTTTTCTATGATTTGTTATAATTTTATGAAGTTTTAGCATTTAATTCCAATTAATTAGACTTAATTAATCCTAATCCCACCAGTGCCATGTAGTACACTGATGCGGTGCATTTTTCACATGGCACTATGGGATTGGATATTTAAGTTATCACCATCAATGTTGAGTCAGCTATCGGCAGGACACGCTTTCTCATGTGTTAGATGGCCACGATTAATCCTATAATTAACAATAATTAAAATGAATCGATCTAACGGTATTTAATTAAGATAGTCCATTCCGATCACGTAAAATGGATAGTGCGTTATCTATCTCCTCGCGAGCGATGAGAGATGGAGCCCATTCGCCATTGCTCATGCGATCCGAGCTTGGATCCACTCCAAATTGATCCCACACCTTCGCGTGAAGGATCTAAGAAGATCCAACAGCTATGATTGGCGTACATGCACGTTCTCTTCAAAAAAAAACTCTAAAAAATTTGAAGGGAGCTCAGTTTTAATGGCATTACCTCACTAGAGCTAGACTGGCGGCTTGCATGCTTGAGGTAGCTTCATCTGGTTGAGACGAAGCCCTGTTGAGCTGTAATTGGATTGGTTCCTTGTAGATTGCTCGAAAGGCCCTGTCACTTAGAGGCTTAGTCTTGATCAAATTCTTAGTTCCGATGGTCAAGAAGCCTCAGGAAGGATTCATTTGGCTTCAACTTGGTGCGGGGATGTAGTGTGTAAGAGGAATTTGATTTTAGTTGAGAAATGGGAGAGTTGGCACGAAGAGATGGCTCCCCTATTTTGGGTGCACTCTGGAGTGAGAAATTCTGATGAGGGAGGCTTTGGGAATGCTTGAGAGCTTGCTATGGAGTTTCAAAACTCTCTTGGAAGATCGAACAAATTGAAATGGATGTGTTTCCCATGAGAATTGAAGCGGTATATCCCTCAATTTGTTATGATGGACAAACGAGATAATCTCCCATTTTTCGGCCAACCAACCGCCACAAGGGCGCCAGAGTTGTCTCCATCACCTCCACGTGGCACAACTTGAGTGGAGGAAGGCTTAGGAGGTGGCTCAAGGCAGAGGTGGGTGGTCTTTGTCCATGGAGTTCTCGGCTTGTGAGGGAGGTGACCACCTCCCTTTGGTCCATGGAAAGCTTAACCCACTCAAGGTGGGCTAGGTGGCTAGGTCAGACTTTAAATTGGGTGTTCGATGGTTGCCAAAGAAAAAGAGGGAGTGGAATTTGCCCATTTTGGCAAAATCCCATGTGGGGAGGCAAATCCAAGGGAGATTTGCCTTGGGTTTGAGTTCAATTGGATTTAGACTGATTTTGAGCTGATCCTAAGTGATTTAGGTCAGGTTTGATCAGCTCCCAAAGTGTCATTAGTTGGTTTCAAGGGATTTGACTTAATTTGGTCATAAGTCATTTTGGGTCATGTTAGGTTAGGTTGACCAATTGGTCAAATTGGGTCAAATCAAGGCTTGGGTTAGGTTCAAATGATGATTTGAAGAGTTTTAGTTCAAATGGTTTGTGGTATTTATTTTTGATGTATGTGGGACACCATGCAGATCTAAGAGGGTACTTATTGAAGTGACCAGGTATAACATTGAGATACGATACACTATCCCGAAAGATAGAGACATCACCCTTCAATGGACCTAATCACCTAATAAGGAATCCTAAGGCCTCATGGATTTTTGAATGTACTAGAAATTTTTTTCCTGTTTTACATAGATGAATAAAGCAGGGTTTATATTAAATCGAGTTCTAAAGTTCCCTATGGGGACAATCCCCCATAGTTAATTACGTCATAAGGAAGGTGAATTCCTTAGAAATACTCTCGATTAAAGTAGGAAATTGTTGTCTCCAAAGATTTCAAGGGTAAGACTATCAATAAATTGGCAATATTAGAAAATCAAATAGGAAAGATTAAGGAGAAGACTTATTATTGAACCCAAAAAAAATGAGTAGAAAATGCTCATGATATTAGGGAACCTAGTGAGCATTCCAATATATCTTATGATTGGGATTTATATGTTTGAAATTGAGGAGAATTATTTGTTTGAGTTAAAATTTTATTAGATTATTAGGGATTATAATCCACGAACACAAGGTTGTGAAAATGCCTATGAGGTGAGGATTTATGCTTGTAGCCTGAAGAAAATAGCAACCTCAGATCCTAAATCTTGGGAGCATTAGCAAGAGCTAAAGCACGACCAAAATCTAAGCAAAAATGGGTATAAAGTTTACCTTCATAAGAGAGGATAAACCACCCGATTGCTGGACTTATAACCGCCTAGAGTGGCAGCTAGCTAACTCCACTTATGTTTTAAATCCATGTGGTCAAGCCTTATGATATTGCAAGATTAATTAGGTTGTTGTTTATTTAAAGAGAGACTAGAGCCTTAAACTCACTACCTAAAAGACTAGAGCATGAGTGATATGAACAATGACTTAGTCTAATGCACAATCTTTTCAATTTTTATTTGATTTTGGACACTTCATTTTGACAAAGGCTTTGGGATTTTTATATGCATAAATGCATGATGAAGTAAGTTATGGGCCAAATTAAGAGAGAAGAGTGTAAAGCTTCATCAGTAGGGGTTGCTCTCACAGGTCAAGCGGTCCCTATATGTGTAAAGATGGAGGCCTTCATTTTGCAAGAGTGATTCAAGATGAATGCATGATGTGAAACATACAACATTCAGCTAAGGGGTTGCTAAATATTTTAATTATGTTGATTTAATGCATAAGCTTTATGTGAGATTATGAATTATTTAAAACTTTAGTTATGAGTTATAATTGGGTAAAAGATTTATTTTTTCCTAAGAGCCTAAACAGATCCAGGCCACACATTAAAACATCATTCATAAAGAAATTAGAGAAAGCCTATTATTTCTATTGCGCAATTTAAACATAACATCAATCAATTTTATAAACCTAACGCAAAAGAATGAGAGGCTGGTGCGGTCGAGTATCACCGTACAACCTAAAGAGAGAAAATGAGAAGTTGAGTTCTACCCTTATATAACTCGGAATATGAAAGAATAATTACAATTTATAAATGATAAATGCTATGGGGTGTCTTCATTCTTCATGCTTTAGTCTTCATATCTCCATTTCTTCATGTCTTTTCTCCTTTGATTTGGTAGGCTTCAAAGCATCACATGGCACCCAATGATTGAGCCTTCTAGCCAATGTTCATTATTATACCCCCATAACAGTAATCCTAATTCCTAATGCAAAATTATATTAAAAATATAAAAAGTAAGTCTAACTACACCTGCAAAATAAGTGTTAGCTAAACACACATACAACCTAAGAAATTATATGTATAATTTGGACTTAGCACCCTGCATATGGGTAACCAAGCCCACATGTCTTAACTTGGATTATGCGTAGGTGTTTGAGCAACCTACAAAAGAGAGCATTTATATTTATTTTAAGCACCCCTTAAGCACAATCCCCTATAGAAAATATGATTAAGCTAATTAGGGCCTTACATCCAGTCTACGAAATATACACCCTAACATCTAGTCTAAAATAATACATTATAAAATAAAATATATATCATATCATGCACCGTCCTAACATAAAGCTAGAAGTGGTGACTTAATTCTAATGTGTGTGTATTAAAGCTTGTACAGTATGCCCTAACTAGACATTAAGGTTATGATTTTCTAAATGTGAAAGGGTGTTTAATCATAAGAGGTTGATTTCACTTTTAGTGGTTTAATTAATTTGATAATTTTACTTAATATTTTCTTTTATTTCATTTGACTTACACTTAGCAACTAAGTGTTATAAAGAGAAGAAAAAGAGAGGATTACTCTCTTTCATCCCTACCTTAGGTCATTTTTAAAGCATGTTAATTTGATTTAGTTCTCTTTATTGATTAACTTATTACGCATTTTAATTTAATACTAAGTTTAGGCTCACTTTAAATAATTCTATTCAATATGAAAGGAATCTTAAGATTAATTTGATTGAATTACTATCACATGACATATGTTCAATCATTCCTTTATATCACATGTAACATGCATATGATTAAGTCCTAAGTATACCTACACATATATTATATTTTAGCACACTTGAATAATGAATGTGAGTATAAATTTAAAGTTTATACTCTCCTATTTGATTGAATTATTTTATCAAATTAATTTAAAACTCTATCTAAATTCTTATGCAAAAATACATATATATGAAATTAAATAGGTGTCATTGTTAACCAGGGTAGTGAGGTAATCAAATGACCTCCTTAGGGCTAGCTAAAGCCTAGTATTCCCGGGATGTCCAGACTATATACCATTTGCATTCAAACCATATGTAAATTTTCAAACATGAACATAATAAAGAGAGCTCCAAATCACATGATCAATTAAATTAATCACTTGAACAATTGCAAATGCATGCATTTTTAATTAAAAAGGATTACCATTGTCTAATTAAATACACACATGCATGTATAAAAGACATAAGCAAGTACATGCTTTGTTAAACCAAGGAAGTGAGGCAATCAAATGACCTCCTTAAAGCTAGTTAAAGCCTCGTATTTCTGGGATGTCTAGACTATATGCCACTTTTCTTAAATACATATAGATGTATTCATAATTAGGAGGATGAAAACCATGCAAAAAAGAATGATATTTAATTCAATTGAATCATTTATGTATATGAATTAAAGCTTTATCCAAACTCTAGTATTGAAATACATAAGAATGAAATCAAATGGAGTACGTGTTATTGTTAAACCAGGAAAGTGAGGTAATCAACTGACCTCCTTGGGGCTAGCTAAAACCTCGTATTCCTGGGATGTCCAGGTTATATACCCATTAATATTCATACTTACATAAACCAATACATGAATAAAAGGAAGGAAACTTCACTTCATACACTTAAGCTATAATCACATACATCTCCTATGTATTTATAACTAGCATTCATAGCATATATATGTGGTGAATTATTTTCAAATTCCTTCATCTAATCTTTTTTCTTAGAGAGAAAGAAATAAATGAAGAACCAAAAATAAAATAAACACTTTTTTGTTGGACACCACGTAGATCTGTAGATGTTCTTATTATGGTGATCGGATATGGCATTGAGTATTGATGTACTATCTCTAGAGATAGAATTTACCATCCCACCTAATCACCTTAATAAGGACTCCTAAGGACTATGGGTCTTCGGATGTACCAGAGATTCTTCCCCTACTTTACATGAAAAAATAAAGCATGGTTTATTTTAAATTGGATTTATTAAGTTTTTTATGGAGGCAATCCCTTATAGTTAATTGCATCCTAAGGAAGGGAATTCCTTAGGAATACTCTTTATTAAGGTAAATGATTATTGTCTCCAAAGATTTCAAAGATAGGACTATCAATCAATTAGTTTTTTTAGAAGATCAAGTGAGATTGATCAAGAGCAGGGAGTTATTGTCAAAGCCAAAGGAAGATAAATAGGGGGTGCTTATGATACTAGAAAGCCTAGTAAGCATTGCAAACTATCCTATGGTTGGGCTTTATATTTTTGAAATTGAAATGATTTATTTGTTTGGGTTGAATTTTTATTAGAAATCTAAGGCTTATAATTCCATGACACAAGATCATGAAAATTCCTAAGAGGTGAGGATTTATGCTTATGGCCTGTAAAGGGAAGAAGCAACCTCAGATCCAGAATCTAAGGAGCTTTGGAGAGGGCCAAAGCATGACCTAAATCTAAGGCAAAAATGGGTATATGGTTTATCTCTAGAAGAGAGGATAAACCACTGACTAAATGACTATTTGGGGGGTGCCAACTAACTCCACCTACGATTTTAAATACATGTAGGCAAGTCATATGCTTTTGCAAGATAGCTAAGTTGTTGTTCATTTAGAAAGAGACTAAGTCCTTAAACACACTCCCTAAGAGACTAGATCATGTAGGGCATAATTTAATATCTTAAATCTAATGCAAATTTTATTATATTTTTTTTTGGACAATTCATTTAACTCAGGCTATGGGATTCATATGCCTAATGCATGAGAAATTGGATTATGTGCCAAAATCAACAAGAAAGGAGGTGTGTTTTCACCATGGCTCTCAAAGGTCAAGCCAAGTTCCCTGGCAAAGGTGGAAGCCCTCCATAATAAGAGTGAAACAAGATGCATTTTATGAATGATGTGAAAATATACAATATCCAACTAAGAGGTTGCTAAATATTTTATCTTATTTTATAAACTAGACTTTAGGTGAGGTTATGAGTTATTAATATTTTTTTAATTTTGAGTTAGTTAAATATATACAAAATTTATTTTTTCTAAGAGCCTAAATATCATCCAGGCCATTCATCAATCAATGAAGAAACTAGAAAAAAGATGCCATCTTAATTCACAAGCTTAAATAAACATCAAACAATTTATAAAGCTAGCACAAAAGAATAAGAGACCTTTTGTGGTCGGGCTCCACCGCACAAACCCAAAAAATAAATTGGGTAGTCGAGCTCTGCCCTTATACAACCCAGATTATAAATGAATCAATTACAATCAAGAAGGAATTCATGTTATGGGGGTCTTCATTCTTCATTCTTCATTTCTTCTTTCTTCTTTCTTCTTTTGGTTGTTTGGAATATGGTTGCTCCAAATGCTTCACATGGTACATAAGATATACTCATATGACCAATGTTCATTCTAATACCCCATAATAATCATTCCAAATCCTAATTGTAAAAATTACATGAAAATGAGAAAAGTAAATCTAAATAAAACCTATAAAACAGAGATTAGCTTAACAAACCACACAATCCCAAGCATGTATATAAATAAATTAGATTTAACACTCCACATATGGGTAACCAAGTCCACCTGGTCTATTTTGGATTATTCTTGGGGGTATAAGTAACCTGCACAGCAAAAAGTAGTTTTATTTTTATCACAACATCCCTTAAGCATAATCCCCTGTAGAAGATAATGGTTAGATTAAGATCGCCCTAACATTCAATCTACGCACATACACCCTAACATCCAGACTAAAATATCACATCACAAAATAAAAGTAAACATCAAATAATGCACTGCCCTAACATAGGACTAGAAGTGGTGACTTAGCCTAATGTGTGTGTCAAATAAGGCTTGTGTGGTATGTCTTAGCAAGGCTTTAAGGTTAGAATTTTCTAAGTATGAAGGATTCAACTTAGAGGGTTATTTTATTTAAGTGATTTAGTTGATTTGGTTGATTTTATTTTTATGATTTGATTTAGTTTGAATGAACCTACAATAAATTACTAAGTGTTGTAAAGAGAGGAAAATAGAAGAGAACTTCTCTTTCCTCCCTACCTTAAGTAATTTCTAAGGTAGATTCATTAGATGATTTTTGTTTAGTAAATATTTTATTATGTGTTTCAATTAATTCTAAATTTAGATCTACTCTACACAAACCTATTCAAAGATAAAGGCATTTTAAGATTAATTAAAGTGAATTACTACCATAAAACACACAACACTTTATTTCTTTCCAACATGTGTAACATGCACATGGATGAATCCTAAGCATTTCTATATGCAAGTGGAAATGTCAGCGCACCTTAGTGATGAATGCTTTGAGATAATACTTAAGGAAATTTGGAATGTTTAATGTATGTATGATTTTGTTAAGTAGAAAAGAGGGGTTCTTTTATCCATTATTTATATGCACATTTACATGTATGAAAGATATAAGTGAGTACGACGTCATTATTTTCTACACCAGGGGTGTAAGGTACAAGACCTACTTGGGGCTACTTAAAGCCTTGCAACCCCAGGATGTCCAGATTAATATATCACTTTTCTTAAATACATGTGCATGTATAAAAAGAAATGAATGGAAGAAGAGTCATGCAAAAGATCTTTATGTGTTTATTTATTTTGATTTGGTTATGCAATTTACATGTGTAACTGTGAAGGTCCCTCTTAAAGGATAACATATGAATGAATTTAAGCAAGTGTTGTGTTCTTTTCAAATGAACTATAAACTTTGCAAATCCTATTCAAAACTATGTTAAAAGAGAAGAGAAGGAAAAGTCACATAATGCACATTTTATATTATACTCACATGCAAGCTTATAAGTAATTGTAAGTAGCATACCTTTCATTTGTAATATTTGATTTCTACATTTTGAAAATAATTATGGATTTAGTAGTGATAAATAGCCATTCATATTCTTACTTTAGCCAAAACATGCAATTTGATATAAAGGAAATATTTCATTTTAATTTGATTTTTCAGAAGACATGAATGCATGATTTTCATATGACATACACATTAAGCATGCTAGGAAAGAAATAAAGTGATGAAAACATGTAATTTCATTCACCTTAATTAATTCTAAAGACAATCCTATGAAATAAGATCATTTAAAGAAAAATCAAAATGTTTAAAAGATATTTTTAGTTTTATTTTGAATTTGATTTAATTTTATGAAATGTGAAAATGTTTGCTGGTCCTAACCCATCTCCCACATGTGTGTGTTATTTTACTTTAATTTTTGGAACCATTAGATTGAGGTTAAGGTGTGAATTAAGTTAAGTTAATGTGTGAATTAAGTTCATTAATTACCCCTTACCTACACCTCCTTAACATAATTAATCTAACAATTATGGGCTAACATATGATATGCAACCGCATTGAATTTAAATCAGTAATGCACCCTAAGAAAGAAAGGGCCTAATGCAATTGGCTCACAATTATTGATTAATTAAGCTAAGGGGTTTAATTAAGTACCTTCATAACCCCTCCCACACATGTAGGTTGGATTTGATTTCCTTAAGCTCACTTAGATTATTGAACACCTAAGTATCTACCCAAGAGAGGATTGATTAAGTGATTAAGTTTTTGGATTAATTTTTAATTTTTTTTAGTTTGGTTAATTAAGATTTTAATGAAATGATTAAATCATTAATCAATTTGTAAATTAATTAAGTTTTCATTCAAATGAAATAGACTTAAAGGAAACAATTTAGAAAAGACATCCTAATCTCATTCCCTAAGTCTATACACTATTCCAAGATGGTTGCTATTGATCTCATTTTTAGAATAAGCTCTCAACACCTCCATCTTAAGCATAAGATTCCTCTTAGACTTTAAGAGTTCCTTAGTTTTAAGACACATCTAGTGATTAGGTGGACACTCAAACCTAGTCCTAGAGACTTAGAAGAGTTAGCCATATGAATAGGTCATTCCTTATGGGTGTTAGGAAATTTCTTACCCTTTAGCTTAAACTATTCCTCAGTTTCCTTCTTTCAAGTCAAACTCCAAATCAATTCTAATTGATTTTCTCCAAACTCAAATCAATTTCATGATTGAATTCCATGATTCAATTCCATGATTGAACTCCATAATTAAAATCCTTGATTGAACTCTATGATTGAAATCCATGATTTAAATCTATGATTGAAACCCATGAACAAAATTCATCAAAAATTCCTAAGTTCAAATTTTCTAAGTCCTTAACCCTTTCTTAAGGACTTAGCCAAAATTGTGATTCAAACATATTCAAACCTTTGAGATTTTCTCATAATTCATTTATATTCTCATTTATATTCACATTTATAAATGAAATATAAGTTCAAACTCATCAAATCAAATTCAAAATTTCAAATCAATTCATGAAAATTTTCTTGAAGTCCCTTTAATCTTCCATTAAAGGACTTAGCCAAAATTAACCCTAAATCATTATCAAACTTATTCAAACCCTTGGGATTTTATCAAAACTTATTTATATTCTCATTTATATTATAATATATAAATGAAATATAAATATAAATAAATCAAATCAAACCCTAAAATTATATTCCAAATTTAAAATCCTTGAAATTCCCTTAAATCCCTTAATTTTCCATTAATGGATTTAATCTAAACCTTGATCAAACCTAGTCAAACTCACGAGATTTTCTCAATACTTATTTATATTTCCATATATAAATGAAATATAAATATAAATCAATCAAATCCAATCCAAAAATTAAATTTTAAATTAAAAATTTCCTTAAATCCTTTAAATTCTCTTTAATGGATTTAACCTAAATCATGATTAAAATTTTCAAATCCTTGAAATTTTCTCATAATCTATTTATATTCTTATTTATATTCACATATATAAATGAAATATAAATTCAAACAATCAAAATAAAACTCAAATCCATTCAAAATCTAATCTAAGTCTTTCAAGCCAAAGTCTTGAACTTAGGCAAATCACTTTCAAATCAAGCCAAACCCTTGATTTTCTCTCATGGTTAAATCAATCCTACAATCATGAGCTCATATATAAATCAAACTTCAATTAAACAATCAAACCCCAAATCAAAAATCAAGCTCAAGACCCTTTCATATTCTTCCTTTGAATATGAACTTTTCAAATGTATCAAAACCCATTTGACTTCAAATCACTTGTAATGGATTTACATTTCAATCATAAGTTCATATACATGAGCAATCAACTTCAAATCAAGCTTTGACCAAGCCATTTGACCCACTTAGGCTCACTTGACCCAAAGTGACCTAAAGTAACCTTATGAGCCAACTTTTGATCCTAACCAAATTGGATTGAACCAAACTCATATATCCCTCTCATCATGAACAACAATCATCATGGGATGATCAATCAATCAAATTGGGTCAAACCAAGTCAAACCTAAGGGTTGACCAAGTCAACACTTAACCTAAAATGAAACCTTACATAGCCAAATTCCACCATGGGCCAAATTGATTGAAACCATTGATCTAGGTTCACTCATGACTTATGTTTGAACTTGACCAAGCCAACATTTGAGCCTAACCTAGCCCAATTAGCCCACTTGACCCAAGCTGACCCATTTTGACCTAAAAGGTCAATCAAAATGAGTCAAAAACTTGATCTAAACCAAATTGATCCAAACCATTGGGTCAAGTCCATCTAAAATCACTTGTGGAACTTGACCAAAGCCTCAATTGGCCAACTAGACCCAACCTAGCCCAATTGACCTTAGAACCAACATGACCTAAAGGGGTCATATTGAGCCAAAATTGAACTTAACCCAAATTAATTGGAAACAAAGATACCAATCCACTCCAAATGACTAACCTAACCTAAATCTACCCTTGACCTACCTCAAATAGGTCAAATGGGTCAAATAGGTGAACTTGACCCATTTGACCTAAATGAAGTCATATGAGCCAAAACCAAATATATACCAAATTGAACCAAACCAAAGCCACCAAAATATTTCAAATGGTCATATGAACTTGACCCAACCCTTAGTTTGACCCAATTTGACCAATTGGTCAACTTGACATAAGTTGACCCATTTTGGCTTAAATGGGTTAACATGAGTCAAACCCTATCAAATGGATTTCAAATCTAATGAAACTTGGCCAAACCTAATTTCTCCACATACCCAATATATCCAAAGTAGAAAATAGTAAAATGACCATCCTACCCCTAGGCCATAGAACAATTTTTGGCCTAGCCCATGGGTATTTTCATCATACCCTCTGCACAATCACTTGACGCTTTTCTAAAAGCTCAAGGGGACTTAGTGATGAGTGGTGCACCCAACCCAATGGGTTTGAGTCAGCCCATTTGGCCCATAGACCAAACCCGACCACTTAGAGAAAAATTGAATTTTCAAATTCCCTCTTAAGCTCAAATTCAGCACATGGGAAGTTGGCAATCCATTCCTTGGATCAAACCGACCATGTGCACACTCAAAATATCCTAAACAACCTCTCCAATATGGTCAATTGGATTAAAATGGCAAAGAATGGTTTGACCATCTAATTGCTATACGGAGAGATATACTCCCTCTAATTCAATGGACTTTTAATTCACCCTCTGTCGATTGAAGCCTAGGAACCCTTTGCAATCATCAGAGAGCATTCCCAAAGTCTTTAGAGAGGATTTGAATTCTTCCTTCTCAGTTTTGCACAGTGCAAAAATAGGGAAGGTAGAGTGAATTGCTAACTCCTTCCACACATGATTTTCTCCAAATTCCTCCTACACACTTCTTCTAAGGACCAATTCAAGCTCACTCAAGCTGACATTAGAGTTCCTATAGTAAGGAGAGGATCAATTCAATCAAAGTTGAAGCCCAAGTGAAGTGGTGTTGGTCCATCCATTGATCCACTCAATCCCAAGGCCTGGGAATTTCAACAGAGCATTGTCTCCACCAGACAAAGCTACCTCATCGATCTCGAGCACCAGTGATCACCTCCAGCGAGGTATGGAATTTTTGATCACTAAACTCAATGTGGTGTGGAGCTTTGTGAAAGAAACATTCACCTCATCAAATTTTGGCTGTTGGATTTGTCGTTCTATTTCTCTAGATGGTGTGGGTTGATTTTGGTGTGAATCTGAGCTAGATCGAGCTTGGATCTTCCCCTTGATCATGGATGGTCTCTGTTGATCAAGGGGAAGAAATTGACTCATCTCAGCCATCCATACACGCATTTTAGATGGATGGCTAAGATTATTTAACACATTTTAGATCTCATTTATGTGTTTTAAACTGCGGGGGAATTCTTAGCCGTCTGATCTTTGATCAGATGGTAGGGAATTTAAGTGCGTGCATTGACAACAATGTTTGTGAATCTTAATTAGCTAATTATCCTCTAATTAGGTCACCAATTAATCTCAAATTGTTGGAGTTCATTTTAGGGGATAACCTCTGCCTCCTCTAATTTTCTTGAGATTTATTGAGAGCTCAATTGGAGAAATTGCTATTTCATTTTCTAATTACCTCTTTCATGTAATTAAGGATAATTAGGATATGATTAGTAGATTTACCCTATGATTAAGCTTGATTAAGGTCAGATCCAGTAAGTGGGATGCTTATGGAATAATTTTGGGGCATTTCCCCCAAGCTATTCCCTAAACCCCCTATTCTCTCTTTAATCTCCTCTTAATTAAGGGTTAATTCATTAATTATTCCCTTAATCAAATTTTAAAAACTCCAAGAAAGTTCCAAAACTTAATTAATCTACCTTGGGTAGATGCTTAGGTGTTCAATTATCTAAGTTTAATTAAGAAAATTAAAACCCAATTCATATGTATGAAAGGGTATTTTGAAACTACTTAAGCTAAACTCCTTAGCTTAATTAACTTTTAATTGGAAGCCAAATTACATTAGGCCTTTTCATTATTAGCTGCATTACAAATTTAAATTTTTTATGGGTTTTATGTCATCTCATTGACTCATAATTATTTAGTTAATTCTTCTAAGGTGATGTAGGTAAAGGTTAATTAAGTTACTTAATTCATACCTTAACCTAATCAACACATAAAAATAGATCTAATTATCTAAAAATTAAATAAAAATGCAAAACACATGTGGGAATGGGTTAGGAACAGCAAACTCATCTCACATTTTCAAAATTAAATCAAACTTTAAATTAAACAAAAATCATTTTGAAATTCACTTTGATTTATTCTAAATTTTCTTATTCTATAAGAATATCTTTAAGATTTAAGTAAAGTGAGTTTGTTCATATGCTTTCATTGCTTTGGATCTTTCCCAACATATTAAGTTGTATGCCATGTGATTTCATGCATTCATAATTTCATGTTTTAAATTTTAAAATGAAATTGTTTACTTTATGTCAAATATGCATGTGTTGGCTAAAGTAAAATATGAGTGGCTATTATCACTACTAAATCCAAATTATTTTCAAAACTTATAAATGAAGTATCAAATCTGAAAGTGTGCTACTTATGCTTTAATTATAAGCTTGCATGTGATAGATTGTAAAGTCATTCTTAGTGTAGTTTTCCTTTCTTTCTTATGTTAGCATAGTTTTGAATAGGAGTTGGTAAGATGTAAGGTTCATTTGAAAAGAGCCCAACACTTACTTAATTCTATACCCTATTCATGCCTATGTTATCATCTAAGAAAGGTTGTCTATACTTGCATGAATAAATTACATAAACAAAACAAATCTATTAAACAACTTTTGCATCTTCCTTTTCTATTTCATTTCTTTTATATACATGTTTATACTTAAGGAAAGTGGTATATTAGTCTGGACAATCCCGAGGTTGGGAGGATTTAAGTTTCCCTAAGTAGGTCTTGTACCTTACACCTCTGGTTAACAATGGCGTTGTGCTCACTTATGCCTTCCTTACTTTCATGTATATATGTGAAATTTTGGATAAGGAAAACCTTTTCTACTTAAGAAAAATCATGCATATTCAACTTCTAAATTTTCTTAAATGGATTACTTAGCATGCATCATAAAGTATGTTAACTACTCTCATTTGTATGTATAGATATGCTTAGGGTCCATCCATATGCATGTTATGTATATATGTTGGGAAAGAAATGAAGTAATGTATGTTATGTGTATTTTAATTCATTTTATTTAATCTTAAAATATCTTTCTTTTTGAATAGGTTTGTTTAGAGTTTATCTACACTTAGGATTAATTAAATGATTTAATCAAAACATTCACCTAAATGAAATTAAAATGTGAATCTACTTTTGAAATTACTTAGGTTAGGGAAGGAAAGAGAAGTTCTCTTTTCTTTCTCTCACTTCATAACTTAGTAATTAATTGTAGGTTTCACTTAAACCAAATTAAAATATGAAATAAAACCAACCCAAAACACTTAAACAACCTAAATGAAGCCCTCCTCTAAGTTGAACATGTTCTTCACACATAGAAAATTTGAACCTAAAGCCCTAACTAAGCATACCACACAAACCTTCAAAGCACACACATTAGCCTAAGTCACCACTTCTAACTTAGGTTAGTTCGGTGCATGGTTTGATGTTATATTTTATTTTGTGATATAAGTTTTAGACTAGATGTTAGGGTGTATGCTCGTAGAATGAATGGTAGGATGTTCTTAGTTAAATTATTCTTTTATGCAGGGAATTATGCTTAAGGGGTGCTATCATAAATAAAAATATAAATACTTTTGCTTATAGGTGCTTTATACCCCTAAGCATAATCCATAGGCCAGGTGGACTTAGTCACCCATGTGTGTGGGTGATAAGTCCAATATACATGCTTGGGATGTGTGTGGTGTGATTTAACTAACCTTTATTTTATAGGCGTTAGTTAGATTTCTACTTTCCCTTTTCATGTAAAAATTTATATAATTAAGATTTTGAAATGAATTTTATGGGGATTATGATAAGCTTTGGTCATAAGATCCCATCTTATGCACCATGTGAAGTCTTGGAGCATCCACCTTCCAATCATCCAAAAGAAAGAACCAAAAGAAGAAAGAAGAAAAGAAGAAAGAAGATAAAGCTTGAAGACCCCCATAATAATGAATTTCATTGCTTAAATGTAATATTCATTTGCAATCCAGTTGTATAATGGTAGAGCTTGGCTACCCATATTTGATATTTTTGGATTTGTGCGGTGGTGCCCGACCACAAATGACCATTTATTCTTTTTGTGATTAGCTATATAAATTGATTGATGATTTGTTTAACTTTTACATTAAGTGGCATGCTTTTCCTAATTTCCTACTTACTTTATGTATGGCCTGGATGTGGATTAGGCTTTTTAGGGAAAAATTAATCTTTTATCCAACTTAATAATTCAAATTCAAATTAGACAACTCATAACCTCACATAAATCTTAATTTTAAAATCAAGATAAAAGAATTAGCAATCCCTTAGCTGGATGAGCATTTGTTTATAATATCATGCACAAATGCTTCTTATTTCACTTTTTATTGGAGGGCTTCCATCTTTGCCAGAGAACCCGGCTTGACCTTTGAGGGCCATGGTGGAAACTCACCTCCTACCTTCTCGCTGATTTTGGCCAATAATCTTCTATCACATGCATTAGTCATAAAAAATCCTATTAGCCTGAGTCAAAATGATTGTCCAAAAAATAAAAATAAAATAAAGTTTGAATTGCATTAGATTTAGGTCATTTGAAGCATGTCCCTTTATATGACCTAGTCTCTTTAGGGAGTGAGTTTAAGGACTTAGTCTCTTTTTAAATAAAAATAACCTAGTTATCTTGCATAAACATAACGACTTGCCTACCTGTATTTAAAATCGTTGGAGGAGTTAGTTGGCAGCCACCCCTAAGCAGCTGTAAGTCAAAGCTATCGGGTGGTTTGTCCTCTCTTATGGAGGCGAACCAATTACCCATTTTTGCCTTAAATTTTGGTTGTGATTCTGGCCCTTGCTGAAGCTCCCTAGATTTAGGTTATGGGGTTGCTTTTCTTCTTTGTGAGTCATAAGTATAATTCCTCACCTCTAATGCATTTTCTTAATCTTGTGTTAAGGAATATTAAGTCCTAAAATTCTAATAAAAAATATAACTCAAATAAACTAAATCAATTTCAAAAATATAAGGCCCAATTATAGGATAGTTTGAGATGCTCGCTAGGTTTTCTAGCATCGTGGGCATCTCCTACTTATTTTCCATTTTGGCTTCTATAATAACTCCCTCTTTTGATCAATCTCATTTGATCTTCAAACACAAACCAATCGATCGATAGTCCTTCCCTATTAAAATTTTTAGAGGCAATAATCATTTACATTAATCGAGAGTTTTCCTAAGGTATCTCGTCTCTTAGGATGTAATTAACTATGAGAGCTTGCCCTTGTAGGAAACTTAACGATCCCAATTTAAAATAAATCTTATTTTACTTTTTCATGTAAAGTAGGGGAAGAATCTCTGGTACATATGCAGACCCATCATCCTTAGGAGTCCTTATTGAGGTGATTGGTTCCATTAAAGGGTAGTCATTTATGTCTTTTGAAATAGTACCTTTATAATGTATGCGATCACCTGAATAAGTACATCTATGGATCTGCGTGGCATCTTATCAAGATGAATTTTATATAGGTGTTGTCTCTTTCATTTCTCACCAACAGATTTGGAAGGCAACTCCCTATATAGGAATTTTTCTCCACAGTTACCAAGATTAATTAATGAATTTATCATCATTTAATAGGTTAACTTGTCATTTAATTGATTAAGGGAGTGATTAGAGATGAAACAAGTAATTACCTAAATTAATTCAATAATAAATTCTAAGAAAATCATGGGAGGCAGAGGTCATCCCATTAATTAACCCTAGAGAATTTAGAATTAATTATTAGAATAATTAAGGAGTAATTAATATAATTACATCTCAAATAAAACTTAAATCAAGAAAATATCACTATTCAAAAATCAATTAAAATTAATTTTATATTATTCCCCTTTGAATTATCTTTAAAATGAAGTTGAGCTTGCATTTTTTGGATTTTTCTACATTTAGTTCTATTTTTTAGAAGTTTCTGTGATTATGGAATAATTATATAACTAATCCCGTCAGTGTCACGTGGACCCCTGACACAGCGCGCGCTTTCCACGTGGCATGACAGGATTCATTATTTAAGTTATCTCATCAGCTACAATGGCACTACGCACTTTTCTTTAGACCGTCCAATCAAAGATCGGACGTTCAAGATCAAGCTCGCGGTATCAAAGGGATTAAACAACAGATCTAACATGGATTAATCAAGACCTTCCATCTAAAACATGCAGATGGACGGTTCATGATTCATCCCTGCCCTCGCCAGTGGGAGATGGCGACCGTCCGTTCCTTAAGGCTTGATCTGAGCTCACTTGAGCTCGAATTAAGTAGGGATTGAAGGACCAAAGAATTCCTACACTAAGCTCGATTTTGAGGCATACCTCATCGGAGGCTATCACCGGCGCTCCCAACCGTCGAGGTAGCTTCGTCTAGTGGAGATGAAGCCCTGTTGACGGTTTGAAGGCTTGAGGTGGATTGGTTCTTCCTATTGGCCAAACTCCTCTTCAAGTGCTTACGGCTTTGGTCTAGCTCCCCCTTCCTGTGGCTTGAGTGCTTGGAACTTGACTTGGGTGAGCTTGATTGGGTCCTCTAAAGGTGCTTGTAAGAGGAATTGAGCTCTAGTGAAAAATTGAATAAGATGGATTTCTCATTCACCTCCCCTATTTTCAGTTTAAGACAAATCAAAAATGGAGAATTTGAATGAGCTTAGGAGACCTTGGGAGAGCCTATAATTACTTCCTCTGAGTTCATATGGTTGAATCGAATGCAAGAGATTGGAAATAAAGTGAAATTAGGAGGATATCTCCCCCTAGAAGGATCGGACGGTCGTGAGCCTCCCTTCCATTTTTGATCAATTATTCATATTGATTGAGTTTGTTAGGTCATTTTAGTTGCCATGTGATTCAGTTTTGGCAGAGGAAGGGAGTGAAGGAGTTTCCATGTGTTAAATGAGGTGTGGGAGGTGATCCCATGTGCTCATTTTGAGTGGGGGAGTGATTCCATGTGGAAAATTTCTTATTGGGTGGTCAGTTTGTCCATGGGTTGGGTCAAGGCTGACCCAAACCCATTGGATCATGTGCACCACACTCATTAGTGTCCACTTGGTCCACTAAGAGGATGCCAAGTGTCCATGAAAAGGATATGACCAAATTCCAAGTGGAATTAACCATAAGTTACCCCTTGACCTAAGGGTAAAATGGTCATTTGAATTTAATTTCAATTTAGGCAAATTTGGAACAGTTTGAAAATGGGTTGGTCCAAATTTCAAGGAATTTGGAGTTGATTTGATATCATTTGGCTCACGTTGACCCATTTAGGTCAAAATGGATCAACTTGAGTCAAGTTGATAAATTGGTCAAATTGGGTCAAACCAAGGGTTGGGTCAAGTTCATATGATCATTTGAAATATTTTGGTATCATTGGTTGGGTTCAATTTAGTTTATATTTGGTTTTGGTTCATTTGATTTCATTTAGTTCAAATGGGTCAAGTTGACCAATTTGACCCATTTGATCAAATTGGGCTAGGTCATGGGTTGGTTTAGGTTTTGATGGTCATTTGAAATATGTTGCAAGCTTTGGTTTCAATCAATTTTAGTTTGGTTTGATTTTGGCTTGATTTGACTTTTTAGGTCAAGTTGGGTTCATGGTCAATTGGGCTATGTTGGGTCTAGTTGGCTAATTGAGGCTTTGGTCAAGTTCAACAAGTGATTTAGAATGAACTTGACCCATTAATTACAATTGATTTGGCTTAGATCAAGATTTGACCCATTTTGACTTTTTAGTTCAAGTTGGGTCAACCTGGGTCAAGTGGCCAATTGGGCTAGGTTAGGCTCAAATGGTGACTTGGTCAAGTTCAAACATTGATCATGAATTGGTTTTGATTAATGGTTTCAATCAATTTGGTCTACGATGGATTTTGGCTAGTTTAGGTTTCATTTTGGCTAAGTGTTGACTTGGTCAACCCTTAGGTTTGACTTAGTTTGACCTAATTTGAGTGATTGATCATCTCATGATGATTGTTGCTCATAATGTGAGGCTTTGGTGGGCTTAGTTCAATCCAATTTGGGTAGGATCAAAATTTGGCTCAAAAGAGTACTTTAGGTCACTTTGGGTCAATTGACTTGATTAAGGCTTAAATCAAGTTTTGTTGAACTCACATATGGACTTATGATTGAAATATAAATCCATTTGAAGGTGATTTGGAGTCAAAGGGTTTTGATTCATTTGATAATTTTAAGTTCAAAGGGTGAACATGAGTTTGGTTTTGGGTTTGATTTTTCAATTTAGTTTTGGTTTGATGATTGAAGTTTGTGTTTATATTTGAATTCATAATTGAAGGATTGATTGAATCATGAAGAAAATCCAAGGGTTTGGATTGATTTGAATTTGATTTGTCTAAGTTCAAGAATTTTGAGTTGAAGAAGCATAGGTTGGCTTTAGGTTAGATTTGGGTTTGAGTTTTAAACTTGGTTTTGGTTATTTGAATTTATTTTTCATTTATATTTGTGAATATAAATGAGAATATAAATGGGTTATGAGAAAATTTCTTGAATTTGATTTGGGTTAAGTCCATAAGATGGAATTCAAAGGGGTTTAGGAAAGATTTTAAATTTGGACTTGGGTTTTGGATTTAGCTTTGGTTATTTGATTTTATATTTCATTTATATTTTTGAATATAAATAAAATATAAATGGGTTGTGAGAAAATCTTTTTACTTTGAGTTGATTTGGATTTGAGCTAAGTCCATAAGATGAAATCAAAGTGACTTAGGAAGAATTTGATTTAGAATTCAATCATGGGTTTCAATCATTTGGAATTGATTCATGATTTGAGAAAATCCATTGGAATTGATTTAAGGTTTGTGAAAATTAATTAAGTTGGAATTGATTTAATATTTGATTTGGAATTGGTTTGAGTTTGAAGTTAATTTGGATTTGAAGTTGATTTTGAATTTAATTTGGTTTAGAGTTGAAGTTAAATTGAGTTTGAGAAAATCAATTAATTTTGGAATTGATTTGAGTTTTGAAATTTGATTTGGATTTGGAGTTTTACTTGAAGGAAGGAAGTGAGGATTTGGTTCAAACTATGGGTAGGCAGGTTTTCCTAACACCCTTAAGGCATGACCTATTCCTATGGCTAACTCTTCTAAGTCTCTAGGGTTAAGTTGAGTGTTCACCTAATCACTAGAAGTGTCTTAAGACTAAGGAACTCTTAGTGTCTAAGAGGAGTCTTATGTCTAAGATGGAGAGGTTGAGAGCTCATTCTAAAAATGAGGTCAACAATATAATCATTCATTTATAAGCTTTGAAAAATATATTTGGATTTAATACTGATAATAACCACACATATATTAAATTAAATCAGCACATGCAACCTTGACATAAAGAAAACCATTTGATTTAAATATTTTTTGAAAAGATGAGTGCATAAATCAAATGACACACAACATTTAATATGATTGAAGAGGAATAAATAAATATAAACATATGATTTCATTCAATCAAATTAATTCCTAAGGACAATCATGCCAAATAAAATAATTTAAAGCAAACCAAAGCTTTTTAATCTCATTTTTAATTTCATGTTTAATTTGATTTAAGGAAGGTGAGAAGAAGTTTTCTAATCATAATCTCATCCCGTGTTTATAAGTTAATTTGATTTAATGAGAGGTAATTAAGTTGATTTTATGGATTAATTATGTTAAGATATGAATTAAATCAATTAATTAACCCTTACATATGTTATCTTAAAGTAATTATCCAAATAATTATGAGCCAATGTGATATGCAAATGAATTAAATAATGGTCCTAGGAAATGAAAGGGCCTAACGCAATTGGCAATAATTTATAGTTAATTAAGCTTAAGGAACTTAATTAAGTACATTTATAATTTTCCCACACATATGAGCAAATCATAATTTCCATAAATGTCTTTAGGTTATTGAACACCTAAAGATCTACCCATGAATTAGTAAAGGAAAATCAAATTTGAGTGCATTTTTAATTTGATTAATCAATTTCTTTTACTTAATTCCCCAAGTTTGATTAATTATCCTTTGAATGAAATGGACATAAGGAGAAAAGGTTGGGAAAGAGGTCCCAACCTAATTCCATGAGTCCTCTCATTCAATTAAACAAGATTTGATGTTGTTTGAACTTGAATTTAACTAATTAAGTGATTAATTACTTAATTAATTATTAATTACCATTTCTTAAATGAAATGAGAGGGGTTTAGGGAAAAGAGATTAGGAAAGAGCTCCCAACCCAATTTCATAAGTTCCTCACTATTATACAGTGATTAAAGAACCCAATCAATCAATTAATTATTGTTCACATGCTTAATTAACACTTAATTAAGTTAAGAAGGTAATTAGGGCTTAATCAATCAATTTCCCCAATTAATCAACCAACAAATCCCAAAAAAAATAAGGGAGGCAAAAGTCATCCCCCTAAAATATCTCAGAAAGTTTAAGGTTAATTAGTTAAAAATTAAAGAGTAATTATGCTAATTAATTTTTCAATTAAATCATAATTAAGCCTAAATTACTATTCAAAATTAACAAAGGATAATTATAATGGATTCTTCTCTGAAATGTTTTTAAAATGAGCCTTTATTTATATTTTTTGGATTTTTCTATGATTTGTTATGAATTTATGAAGTTCCAGTCTTTAAAATGGATTAATTACCCTTAATTAATCCTAATCCCGTCGATGCCACCTGGCATACTAACTCGACGCATTTTCCATGTGGCATCACAGGATTAGCTATTTAAGTTATCACATCCCGCGCCGAGTCAGCTGGCGGTGGGATGCACTTTTGATCTCCGCCATCTAATCTCGGATCGAATGACGTAGATCAAACCCTTGGATAATAATGGCTTGAATCAGATGGATCTAACATGATCTAATCATGTTCATCCATTTCAATCAGGAGGAACAGATGGCATATGATCTATCAGCTCACAAATGACAAAAGACGGAGGTCGTCTGCCATTGATCGTTCGATCCGAGCTCACTCAGGCTCAGATTGGCTCCAAATGGAACCCACGCCATCGCATGAGGAATGTAAGAAGATCCAAGGGCTAAGATCGGTTCACATGCACATTTTCTTCACAAAAGACCAACACATTTTAAGCTAGAGGTTGATTTTCATGGAAATACCTCACCGGAGCTAAGACTGGTGGCTCTCACGTTTGAGGTAGCTTCGTCTAGTAAAGGTGAGCCCTGTTGACCGACAATTGAGTTGATTCCATGTGGGTTGCTCGAGAGGCCAAGATCCATTCTTTAAACACTTAGCTCCAATCGAACTCCTTCCTCTGGTGGGTTTAGAACTCGAGGGAAGCTTCAGGTAGCCTCGACGAGGTGTGTGGAAGGTGTGTGCAAGGAAAATTTGATTTTGGTTAAGGAATGAGGGAGTTGGGATCGAAGAACGAGTGTCATGTTTTGGCTTTACTCAAGAAGGAAGAATCCAAAGAGGGGAGGCCTTGGGAGTGCTCGAGAGCTTGCTAAGGAATTTAAAATCACCTTAGTAAGCTCAGACATGTTGAATGGCTTGCTTTCCTGTATGAATTAAGGGGGTATATCCCTCAATTGGTTGAGGTGGATGGATGGGATTGTCTCCCATTTTTCGGTCGGCCAGCCGCCATCAGGGCACTGAAGTTGTCCCCATCAAGTCCACATGGCTCATTGTAGTTGGAGGAAGGCTTGGGAGGTGGCTCAAGGAAGCATGTGGTGGTCTTTGTTCATGGGGTTCTCATCTTGTGAGGTAGGTGAGTTAACTCACCTCCCTTTGATCCATGGCAAGCCTAGCCCACTTAAGGTGGGCTAGGTGGCTAGGTCAGACCCCAAAGTGGGTGCTTGATGGCTAACAAAGGTGATAAGAAAGTGGGCTTTGCCAATTTTGTCAAAATCCCATGTGGGGAGGCATATCCAATGGAGATTTTGGGTTAGGTCAGCTCCCAAGGTGTCATGGCTTGGTTTCAAAGGATTTGGCTCAATTTTGGTCATATGGGTCATGTTGGGTTAGGTTGACTAATTGGTCAAATTGGGTCAAACCAAGGCTTAGGTTAGGTTATAATGATGATTTGAAGAGTTTTGGTTCAAGTGGTTTCAATCAATTTGGCTTGGGTTTGGTTTTGGCTCATTTAAAATCAAATGGGTTAAATAGGTCAAGTTGACCAATTTGACCAAATTGGCCAAATTGTCTTGGGTTGGGTGTTGGTTCAAGTTCAATTGGTCAATTGGATAGGATTTTAAGCTTTGGTTTGAATCAATTTAGATTTAATTTAAATTTTGGATAATTTGACCCTTTAGGTTAATCTGGGCTAAGTTGGCCAAATTGGGTTTAATTATGGCTTTGGTCAAGTTCAATAATCAATTTGGAATGAAATTGAGCCATTAGTTGCAATCAGTTTGGGTTGGATCATGATCTGGCCCATTTTTGGCCTTTTAGGCCAATTTGGGTCAACTTGGGTCAAATGGCCAATTGTGTTTAGTTTGGCTCAATTGATGGTCAAGTCATGTTCAATCATTAATTATGAGTTGGTGTGAATCAATTTCAATTGATTTTTTCTATGATGAGTTTTGGCTAATTTGAGTTTTATATAGGCTAAGGGTTGACTTGGTCAAATGACCAAGTTGGCTTGGTTTGATCCAATTTAAAGCAATTGATCATCCTAGGGTAATCAATGATCATGGTATGAGGTTTGGATGAGAATGGTTCAATCCAATTTGGGTTGGATTATAACTTAGTTTAAATGGGTTCTTTAGGCCACTTTGGGTCAAGTGGACCTAAATGGGTTAATTAGCTTGATTTTGGTTTGATTAAGGTTTAGTTGAATTTATATATGACTTTAGGATTAAAATATAAATCCAACTGCAAATAATTTAGGCTATGATAGGCTTTGGTTCATTTAGAATTTTCAAGTCAAAAGAGCTAAGTTGGATTTGACTTGGACTAATTTTAATTTGGCTAGATAATTGAAGGTTTCATTTATATTTGGATAGATGATTGAAGGAATGATTGATTCAAGAGAAAATTCATTAATTTTGGCATGATTTAGGTGGGTTTTGGTTAAGTCCAAGGAATTGGCTTAAAGGGTTTAAATTGGATTTTGATTTGATTTTGGATTTGGTTTTGGCTATTTTAATGTATATTTTATTTATATTTTGGAATATAATTGAGTATATAATTGACTTATGAAAAAATAGCTTGAGTTTGGAGTGATTTGAAGGCAAATTTGGCTTAACCCGTGAAGGTAGGTCCAAGGGCTTATAAAGGGAATTTGCTTTAGTTTGATTTGATTTCTATCATTGAAATATGGGTTTCATTTATATTTGTGAAGATGATTAAATATATAATTGATTCATGAGAAAATCAATTGATTTTGGATTGATTTGGGTTAAAATTTGGTTAAGCTCATGGAGGTAGGTCCAAATGGCTTAAAAAGGTCTTCACCTGACTTGATTTAGTTTCGATCATTTGGATATGGAATTCATTTATATTAAGGAAGATAATTGATGGAATAATTGATTTGTAAGAAAATCAATTAAGTTTGATTTGATTTGAGTAAGATTTTGGCTAAGCTTATGAAAGTGGATCATATGGTTTAGGAAGAATTTTGGAACTTGAATTTGATTTTGTGTTTCAATAATTTAGAGTCAAATTTGGATTTGAATTTGATATATGATTGAGGGATTGAATTGATCTTGGAGAAAATCAATTGAATTGAACTGAATTGGATTGAATTGGATTGAATTTGGCTAAGGTTAAGGCTATGGGATTCAAACATAAGGATTATGGAGGATTTTGAGTTTGGATTTGATTTTGGGATTGATTGTGAATTTTCAAAATTTGATTTGAATTTGAATTTTGGATTTGATTTGAAAAGGAGAACATGGATTGGGTTTAGGCTATAGGGTGGGTAAGTCTCCCTAAGGCCCTAAGGCATAACTTACTCCTATGACTAACATTTCTAAGTCTCTAGGCTTAAGTTAAGTGTTCACCTAATCACTAAAAGTGTCTTAAGACTAAAGAGCTCTTAGTGTCTATAACAATCCTAGATCTATGATGATGAGGTTGAGAACTCACTCCAAAAGTGAGGTCAACAAAAGGACCACCAATAGGTGTGGTGTAACTAACAAGGCACACCACATTATTCAGCCGAGATGATGATCAACAATATCCAAAGGATTGCAAGCGCTAACGGAAATGATCTATACCTAAACCTGAGATGTATATAGAATTATGATCTTAGTGCAATGCAACTCAACTTATGCCAAGGGCATAAGAGAGGGAGAAGGAATCCACTAAGGGATTGAGTATATGAACCTTCCACTAGGGAAGCAGGTTCGAGCTATCCACTAGAGATAAGGGTTTGAGTTTGATTATATGATTTGTGGAAAGAAGATCCACTAGGGATTAGAATATGTAATCTGTCAGGGATGGGCGTATGAACCTTCCACTAGGGAAGTAGGTTCAGGTTATATGGGTTTGATTTCATGAATGTATCCGCTTGGGATAGGAGTTTGGTAGGATTTGCTTGGTAGGCATCCACTAGAAATGAGAATTTGATTTAGTTTATTTGAATTTGATTTCTACTTAATTTGGGGGTATATCCGCTAGGGATATGATCTTGAATCCACTGGGGATCAAGATTGGGTTTGATGGATGTAATTGGTGGTGCATATCCACTAAGATATGGGCCTGAATCCACTAGGGATCAAGGCTGAGTTTAATTTATTTTAATTTATGATGGCCCCACTAGAGAGGAGGATATGGTTTGATTTGTTTGTATATGATTTGGGGATCCACTAGGGAGAAGGATGTGATTTAGCTCCACTAGGGAGAATCAGGTTGGGTTTAATTTGATTTGAGTTGAGGGCATATATGTTACAGATATGAGCTCGAATTTGCTAAGGATGAGGTGGATTTAATTTATGGACCCTGTCGATGTGTGATGGATCCACTAAGAAGAGCTCATATTAGCCTTGTCCTATCTCAGGTTTATAAATCCAAAGGGACAGTCTATCGACTGCGACGTAAGACCATCCAACCTAAAGGTTTCCTTTTGGTGTGCAATGGTTGAGCTAGGAAGAAAGCATAGCATTCTTACATCTTCCAAAGTAGGGAACAACCACTGGGGTGATCTATTGGTAGCACAACAAATTGAACCCGACCTATGGTGACTACTAAGTGAATGTCGCTATGGACTCATATCAACTCAAAAATAGTCAGAATTAATATCATCTTAAATTGGTTTGCTTGAATTGGTTTATGTATGATTTCAAATTTAGGATATATCCACTAGGGATGTGAACTCGGCCATATTTGGCAAGATTTAAATTATGGACCTGTTGGTGTGCGATTGACCCACTGAGAAGGGGTTATATCAACCTTGGCCTATCTCAGGTTTACAAATCCAAAGGGATAGCTGCGAGGTAGAGCTATCCAACCTAAAGGTAGCCTTTCGGTGTGCAACGGTTGAGCTAGGAAGAAAGCGTAGCATACTTTCATCTTCTAAAGCAGGAACAACCACTAGGGTGATTTGTTGGTATCACAACAAATCAAACCTGACTTATGGTGACTACTGAGTGAATGTCACCGGGGGACTTATATCAACTCAAAAATAGTAAGGATTAATATCATTTTAATTTGATGGACCTTGTTGGTGTGCGATGGACTCACTAATATGGGGCTATATCAGCCTTATCCTATCTTAGCTTTACAATTCTAAAGGGATAGTCTACCGACTGTAGGGTAGAGCAAACCAACCTAAGGGCTGCCTCTCAATGTGCAACGGCTTATCTAGAAGAAAGCATAGCAAACTTACATTTTTAAAAGCAGAGAGCAATTGGTGGGTTGATTTGTTGGTAGCATAATAAATAAAACCCAACCTAGGGCAACTACTGAGTAAATTCCACTTGGAATTTATATCAACTCAAGAGTAGTCAGGCAATTCCTATAGGGAGTTTTGTTGACACTGCCCTAAAGATAGAATGCTTGCTTGGGAAAAGGTACCATTGGGGGTGTCCTCCTAATCTATAAGCGAATATATATTTTTTGTTTATATATTTTCTTGGACTCTGTTGGTGTGAGAGGTACCACACTACGAAGGGGCTATATCATCCTTGTCCTATCTCAAACTTACTGGACTAATGTAGAATCTGCATACCCACAAGATGGATTCTCTGATCACAGGGGTGGCTACTAGGAATGGGGGATTCTCCAATCTAAAAGTAACTCAGGTAGTGCCTAAATGGGGTCACAAAGGATGTAATCCAAATAGAGTGCCCACAGGGGAGGTTCCGCTAGGGTTGTTATCCTGAACCCTGTAAAATAAAGCCTATAGGTGTATGATGGCCGACTCAAGGAGAACGCATAGTAGACCTACATCTGCCATGAGTAGTGTATCCACTGGGTGAGTCATTGTATGCATAGCGAGGACCAAAAAACCTAAGGTGCCCATCAGTGTGCGACGATCAATCTAAGAAAAAGGTGTGTAGAGTTACATTTCACAGACAAAAATGATCATCGGGATTGTCTGTCATTGGCGGGATAGAGGCTATTTGACCTAGGGTGACTACTAAGCGGGGAGTCCCACAAGAGGACTGGACTTATACTTGAAGTATTTAGGAGGAAAGGAGCCACTGGGGGACTTACCCTTAGCCTCAAACACACTCGACCCAATTAGTGCATGATGTCTAGTTCAAGAAGAAAGTGTAGCAGACTTACATATTTTTAAATGAAGCCAACATGAGGTAGCTTACCGACCGCGTGATAAGGTCGTCCAAACTAACAAGATGCTCATCGGTGTACAATGGTCATGTCAGGAAGAAGGCGTAGTAGACTTACATCCTCTTAAATAAGGTATCATTGGGGTGACACACTAGCAAGGTAGCATGTCACCTCGACCTAGAGTAATTACTGAGTGAGTGCCGCTGGGGCGTTATCCCAACTTGAAGTATCCCAAAACAAAAGATATGTGTTTATTTTATGTGATTGTGTGTAGTTTATGTTGGTGTTGTGTTGATAAAGGATAGGATGTCGCTCAGGTTCCTTACACCTACCCTAAAATACATCGTGGAGGATTTGTAAGCAAAGATGTTTTCAATTTGTAAGAGATGGAAATTTGAGATGAAAATTTTCATTGATAATTATTTTGAAATAAGATCTATATATAGTATTTCTTTAGGTAAAGCCCACTAATTAGAAGCATCAGGCACTCTCCCTTATGATTTATGAACTGATAAGATCCTCCTTGGTAGGCCTTCTCTTTGGCAAAAGGGCCTTCCCAAGTGGGTTCAAACTTGCTTCCCATCTTATGACGGGCAACAATTGGTCTTCTTAGAACTAAAACAAGCTCTCTTACTTAAAAAACTCTAGGACAGACCAACGTGTTATGAGCTTGAATCATTTTATCTTTGCACAACTCGAGGTTCTAACATACCCATAAGAGTCTCTCCTCCAAACCTTCGAGCTCTTCTAACCACAACTTGGCATTCTACTTCATTATGACTTTACTATCCACAGCTATCCTTAGTGATGGGAGTTGGACTTCTAATGGTAGAACGACTTTGAACCCATATACTAAGGAGAAAGGGGTAGATTGAGTTGGAGTTCTGTATGTGGTGCGGTAAGCCCACAAGGCTTCAACAAATTGCTCATGACACTGTCGCTTGTTGGCATCGAGTTTCTTCTTTAATATCTATATGAGAGTTTTGTTGAACGCTTCTGCCAAGTCATTTGTCCTCGAGTAGTAGATGGTACAATATCTCCAATCTATGTTGTGTCTTTAAGAAAAGCTATTGATTTTGGTGCTCTTTAATGTAGTATTATTATCAGATATAATTTATTGAGGCACCCCGAACCTATATATGATATGGTTCCTGAAAAACTAGAGCACATGCTGAGTTATGACCTCTCTGAGTAGGATCGCCTCCACCCATTTAGAAAAGTTATCGATGACAGCTAGGATGAACTGATGACCCTTGGAAGAAAGAGGATCAATCTGACCCACTATGTCAGTACCCCAACACTCAAATGGCCATAAGGCCAAGGTAAGGTGTAGAATGTTGGGTAGTTGGTGTAGGACCACACTGTGCACCTACCATTGATGGCATCTACTAGCTACGTCCATGCAGTCTGTGATCATCAAAGCTCAATAGTATCATAGTCTCTTGATCTTGGCTTTCATCTTTGGACCAGATTGATGAGCTCCGCTTAAACCTGAGTGTATCTCAATCATGATCTTATGGGCTTCGTGTTTGTCCAAATAATATAACCACATATGATTAAAGGACTGCCAGTACAAGGTGTCATCCACGAGAGCGTAGGAATGTGCTCTGCTTCACCTAAAGTGTTAATGACTTCTCTTGAGGTAGTTTACATATATTTAGATAATTCAAGAATGGTTGCCTCCAATCTCATCATCCTTTTTGGTAATGACAACCTTCACTTTAAGAGAGAGTCACTCGATGAGTTCAGTATCAATAAGGGATAGGACTTGTTTATTTTGGATCCTTATTGATATGAACTCATCTTCCGGACATGCTAACTCCTTAGCGAGCTTAGCTAAAACATATGCTATGATATTTTCTCCTCGAAGAATCTTGTAAATGATAACCTTTGGGATTTGGGCCAACAACTCCATAGTACTTATGATAGTGATGGAGCTTAAGCTTTAGAACCTTGTAGGACCCATGATTTGGTTGTGGTGCATGGATTAGGCATATGATATGAGAATCTTATCACATCATGGTCTAGAGTTAAGAGAACTGTTCCTACCCCTATATTTCCTGGGATAGTAGATCGTAGTCCTTCTCCCCTTTGAGAGGAAGCCCCACCATCAAAATACATCTCCCAGCGGTGAATGTTAGTGTCCCTTAAGTTCATGATTTGTTCATCAGGGAGGCCATCACTAAGCAGGGAGTTAGCAATAAGTGGGAGTGATGCTAAAAAGTCTACTAATGCTTATCTTTTCACCGCACGGAGGGGTACAAAAGTAATATCAAACTATGACAAAATCATGGACCAACGCACCAACTGTCCAGATAGCGTCGGTCGTGACATGAGATATTACAGTGGGTTAATCCTAGAGATCAAGTTCACCTTATGAAAGAGCATGTAATGTCATAGCTTTTGGGATGCAAACATTAAAGCTAAGCAATGCTTCTCGATGGGTAGATAATTTGCCTTAGCAGGGATTAGATGGCTGCTGAGGAAGTAGAGTGCATTCTCTTTCCCTTCATCGTTGGCTTGGACCAACAAAGTACCAAGTGAGACATCTAATGCAGCAGTATAAAGGATCAATGGCTTACCCGGGATAGGGGCTGCTTGAACTAGCAAAGTCATCAGGTAATGCTTAATGTCTTCAAAGGCATGCTCACACTTTTCATCTCACTTGAACTTTGCACCTTTTTTGATAAGTGCTGAGAATGGCTGGCATCTTTCTGATAAGTTTGATATGAAGCATCTTAGATACGCCAACCGCCCTTGAAATGATCTGAGTTGAGTTAGACTTTTAGGGGGTGGCATTTCTAATTTCACATTAATCTTCTTCAGATCGATTTCAACTCCCTAGTGTCGGACAATAAACCTAAGGAATTTCCTTGAAATAACCCCAAATGCACACTTTAGAGGATTCATTTTAAGGATAAATTATCTTAACCATTTGAAAACTACTTTCAAGTTAAAGAGGTGATCTTCCTTTTTTTTATTTTTGATTGTGAGATCATCGACATAATACTTGACTTGATAATGAATGAGTTTGTCAAAGATCTGAGTCATGATCGGTTGGTATGTAGCACCGATATTTTTAAGGTCGAAAGGCTTAACCTTATAGTAAAAGATTTCGATCAAGGTTCAAAAAGTAGTGTTTCTTTCATCCTCGGGGGCCATCTTAATTTGGTTATATCCAGATGAACCATCCATGAAAGAGAAGACTATATGAGATGAGGCAATGTCCACCATCAGCTCTGGTATTGGTAGTGAAAATTTATCTCTTGGACATGCCTTATTCAGATCCTTAAAATCGACGCATATGTGAATTTGGTCATTCTTCTTTCGCGCCAACTAGGGAGTATTTTTCTTCCCTGATAAAGCCAACATCGATCAATTTCTTGACTTCAGAAATGACCTGGTGTTCAATGTTTAATTACATGCATCTAGGGGATTGCTTAATAGGGTTAGCACTAGGCTTTATTGGTAGTTTATGGACTGCTACATTAG
The DNA here is from genome assembly GCA_021442155.1 of Cymbidium sinense. Lineage (NCBI taxonomy): Eukaryota > Viridiplantae > Streptophyta > Magnoliopsida > Asparagales > Orchidaceae > Cymbidium > Cymbidium sinense. Next base: position 155,876,713 of record CM038221.1, read on the forward strand.
AAGATAAACCAAACATCTCTTCGTAACTCCATGTGAAGCAGTCCTTAAACTTAATCAACAGCCTAACTAAGTCATTGGTTTCAATATTATTCAATAAAGAACAAATGTATGTCGAATGTGGATTGTCTTCAATTTCTAAGTTGATTTTCTTGAGCTCATAGATGGTTGACCTGATCTCCTCTTCAAACTCATATGAGATAGCATGATTTGAAAAGAACTTACCAGATTCCAAATGATTGGTGATGACTAAGCAGTAATCGTCATCATCAACTAGACCCACTATATCGAATCCTAGTCTTGGTCTTGATTGAGAACTTTCGCATTCATTCTTCTATATTCTTTCGAAATGGTCTGACCCATGCTTTGACCAAGTATGTGGATTAACCCTTTATTTGCTAATTTTAGAACACATGGAGAGTACCAATCAAAAGAAAATTATATTAAATATTTATATGAATCATCCTCAAGTTCTACATCAACTTCTTGACTTGAGGATGATGCTCTCATAAAGAACCTCTAAGTATTCACATATGTGGATGACTTAGGAGTTTCCTTAACTACCAAACCCTCAACTTTTTGTGAGGAAAGGTGGGTTAGAGCTAGGGTTCCCAACTAATGCCTAATTGTTTCACATGTAGACTTGGATACATTTATGTTTTACTTTAGAGTCTGGTCTTCATCACTATCCTACTCAAGTGTCACCTTGAAAGGGATCTACTGCTAAGAAGAGCTGGTTGGTGTGCTAACCACGTAAGACTTATCCTCTAAACTAGACTCTAAGTTTATGTGGATAGCAGGTGTACTCTTGGTGGCTGGGACACCTCCTATTGGGTGGCCAATAGGGAGGCTTTCCACCTCGGGGCTGCCTCTGAACTGTCCTCTTTCTCTGCCTGGTGGAGGTTGGGTCATCCTACTCATATGTTTGAATGGAGTAACAATTGATGGGTGGAATCTAATGTCAGGCTCTATATCTTTCCTTGAGTCAATTTCTTGCTCCTTTATATTTTTTTTTATTTCTCTTTTTTTCTTTTCTTTTTCCCATTTCTTTTCCTTTTTCTTTTCTTTATTTTTTTCCCTCATGGGGATCTTGAATAAGTTTGTGAGAATGGACTTGTTGATTTTTGGGAAGGAAATAGGTTGCATGGTCATATATCCCAACCTCATGAACCATGGTTTGAGATCTCCTTTGATGCAGTACTCAATCCCACCTCTCATGAACTTCATGCACTGATGTAGAGAGGATGAAACTATATTTTTTTCATGTATCCATGGTCTCCCAAGCAAAGCATTGAAAGATGTATGAGTATAGGCTTGGCCCGATCTTAATCATCTAACTCTAGTGGGCATAAAGACTCTCACCTTGTACATTGAATCCTCTTAATATCATCCTCTCTTTTTATAGTTTAGAGATGTCGATCCTCAAGTAGGAAAGGGTTCTTAGACTCATAATGTTGACTAATGCACCTTGGTCAACCAGAACTCTTGATAGCATGTATCTGCTAACATCCACTATGATGTAAAGAGGGTGGTTATGCTCGGTCATCCCTAGAAGTAGGTCTTCATCACTGAATGTAACTCACAGGATGTCCTTTGAGTGGTGTGCCTCCTTTTCAGTTATAGTTAGTTGAGCTAAGCATATCTCTAGATCAAGTAGGGCATTGATTAGAGATTTTCTCATCTCTTTGGATAAGACAAGGGCATCATATATGCTTAACTTAGCTGGAAACTTTCTAAGCTGAGCTAGAATGATGTAATCAACTCTCACTTGGTCCTTCATAAGCATATCCATAAATGGAGCATCCTGTGAAGGAGCTATCTGCTCACTGGAACTAATGACTTGTTTACCCTTATCCTGAGGTGCTACCCTAATTGGTAAAACTTGCTTGACTTCTTAGAATGATGATCTTGCGCAGCTCTACACCTTCTCCTTGCATTCCTACTTCTATGGGATCCTAGAAGTCGGTTGACTCTAAGTCAATCTCAAGAGGCAAAGCCGATTGATTCAAAAAAGGAAAGTATGATTCTGAATCAGAAGAGAGGGAATCAAAATTACTAGAGCTATTGTTATTTTCTAGACTTAGAGAGTTTTCAATAGGAATAAAATCCAAAGTATTAGAAATGGACAAGATATAAGTAAAATCTACTTTCTTCATTAATTTCTTTTTGGGTGGGGGTACATGATAGAAATCCAATAAAGTAAGTTGAGTGAGGGATTTAATGCCCTTGTTCACTCATACAACACTCCAGCTGGTAGAAGAGGAGCTAATAGAAGAAGATGTAGCTACAATAGTGGATGAAGTGTTGGACTCAGGCGGTGGTTGCGCTACTGGAGTATCTCGGGCAAGTGTGGTGAGTTGCTGCTAGGTTGTCACTTTCCCCAAGTTGTCCTTTACAACTAGCAAATCTTTCTTGGTTTTGGAGATTTGAGCTACTTCAAGCAGCTGCAAGGAAAGCTTCTTGATCTTAGTAATGATCTTTTTAGAGGTTTGAGATAAAGAGATATCCCAACCTTCTTTGGTCTTAAGAGGACCGCAAGTATCCCCAAGGATTATCCTAACAAAACTGGATGGTTGTTTCAAGAGGTATTCCTTAGGGATAACTATGGCTCCTGACTTGTAGCTATGCACAAGACAGTCCTTAAAATTAATACAATCCTCCAAGGCATGCCCTAACATGCGATGGTAGGAGCAATAGCTAGGATCATCACTCTTGCCCACTTCCTCTGGCCTTTTAGGCTCTGGCAACTGAAAGTCAAGTTTCTTTAAGAGGTTCTTAAAAATTTTCCTGACTACCTCCCTCTTAAATGAATATGGCTTATTTATTCTATCAGTAAGAGTGGTGGGTAATAGCTATCTAGTAGTGGATATGAGTACCGCTGCAGGGTAGGCTACTGAGGTGGCAGGAATGACCATTGTAGTTGTGGTGGTTGGTATGATGGTCGAGGTGGTGGCAAAGGAGGTGGAAAAGGTGGTTGCTGATCTTGAGGTCTCTCATGCTGAACTCTGGTTGGCTACTTCCCTCTATCCACAGACACAACTACCCCTGGCTTCTTCTCGAACACCTTTTGCAGCTTGGGCCGAGATGATTGGTCGGGAAAGGGCAACTGTTTAGCTTTCTATTATAAGCTAGCCTCCTTATTGATTAGTTTCTCAAATATTTTGATGGAAAAGCCCTTAAGCATAAAGGCGGTCTAGCCATGGATATTATTAAAAAAAATCTCAATGACATGATATTCGGACAACTGTGGGTCGCATTTCATACTCAGGTTGTGCCACCTGAGAATATAATCAACAAGTGACTCATTGAAATTTTGATTCGCTACAACGAGGTTGTTATAATCACTCTCTGCTAAGCTCAAGCAAACCTCTTGATGAAGAGGTGCTCCAACTCAGCAAAAGTCTTCACCAAGCGTGGCGGTTTGGCATTAAAATCAAATGCCTACTAGTTCGACAAAAAAAGTCTAAATAGAGTGCGTGTTGCCATTGCAACTACCAGTCATAAAGTGTGCAATATGCTATCACGGGTTCCCACAATCATCAAAAATTTTAAAAGAATGTGGCACAAAATCCTTGGGGTACTGAACTACATCAAATTCCTCCAAGTATGATCTTCCCTTTGAAATGGATGAGCTCCCCCTAGCCTGCGCCATCGCTTCCCTCACATGTTGTTCCACCATATGTTTGATGTACTTCTTATGCATGGAGGTGCCATATATGACCTTACTATACAAGCTACCAGCATCATCATCTACGGGGGTGCACCTAGGCCGGTCTAAAGTATGTACCAACTATGTTCGTCGGCTACCATAGGAGAAGGTTGGGAGACTGGGGCTGAGTTCTGCAATCCTAAGATCACTGCCATCAACTCTTGTACTTTCTTCTCCATCCTGTATATATGATCATCCTTCTGCCTAAGCTGGTGGAGGAGGTGCTAAGTCGAGTGAGAAGTGTCACCTTCCTTGAGCACGACACCTTCATGGCCATGCTGATCCCGTTATAAGGACCCTTGTGTGTCGACCATGTGGATTTCTGTTGAATCCTCAACTAGGTCATCCTCATCAAGGTCGAAGGCTACCCCACCCTCTTCTTGGTCCAAATGATCACCACTAAGAAGTTATTTCTTCTCAGCAAAGTAGTTTTCTAAGATATCATCCAGTCACCAATCTTTTACTTTTGCTAGAGGCAAACACTGCAGTAAGACTATGCTCATCAACTCTATCTTCTACGAAGACTCTCCACTTCTACCATGGGGACTATGTCCTGTCCCTCCCTCTCTCCCTCATGCAGGTGGAGGTGGTGTGACCACAACACTTTTTGGTCACCAATCCTTCCAAGCCATGGATGAGGTAGAGGGTCAAGTAGGAGAGCTCAATGTCACCTTAACAGGTAGAATGGATAGAGTAGGATCCTTAAGTTGTAGCTGGATCACCAATGGGATGGTCTTTTCCTGGATGGAGGCTTCTGAAGCTTGGCGGGGGTGGTAGATGTTGTAAGCTGGATGGGTGATGGTGGGTGGTAAGTGGAGCGATGTGATAGCAAAGACACCGACTACCTCTCGACTGGAGATCTCCTTCTGCGTCGAACTATGCCCGTGAGAATAATGTTATTTGAATGATCGACCCTCATAGGGCAACGATCAGGGAAGTCCATCAGGGCGAAGGCTGCCAACTACCTGGTGTACCTCCATCTCTCCCTCCTGCTCGCTTGGATTGATACTCTATCCTCAGTGACTTTCTTCCTATGGATCTAATCACTGACACTCCTGGGAATCGTGAAACCCAATTCAAATAATGCTCCGGACTCTGAGCGTCCGCAGGAGAGTTCAATCATATCTTAATTTTGGATTGGAAAAAGAAATTTCCTTTTAACAAATATGGTTATGTTAAATGGAGTTAATTGTTTGATTTCATTTTGAAAATGTGCTTTTGAAAAATTCATTTTAAAATGGAAAGATTTTAATGATGTATTTTTGCTAAAAAGAAATCCTCATTTAGCAAATTTAAGTATGTTAAATGAGGTTTGGTTATTTCTATTATTTTAAAAATAGATTTGAAAATTTTATATTTTGCAAGCTTTGTGTTATGTGAAGTGCGTGTTTTAAAAAAAGTGCTTTTAAAAATTTTGTGAAAAAGACTTCATTTATTTAGTTTGAATTTTAGTGGAATTTTCTTAAGTATAGGAACCTTTTCCAAGCGGTGGTAGAGGTTCTAATTTGGGTCATCTCATTTCATTAGTTGATTTATTTTTTTATCCTTGGGGACCCATGAGTTTGAAGACTTACATGGGTGAAGTCCTAAACCTAAATGATGTTGGCTAGCTTTGCTTAAGGATGAAATAAGTTAGGAGTAAGCAAAGAAAGAATAGTCTTGGGCTTATATGAAATATAAGTCCTTATTGACTGGAGACAACAATTGTCTACTAGAGATGGAGAGAGGAACCCTCCCAGCGAAGTCGCCAAAAAATATGTGGTATTTATTTTTAGATGTATGGGGGACACCACACAGATCTGAGAGAGTACTTATTAAAGTGATCGGGTACGACATTGAAGTATAATGTACTATCCCAAAAGATAGAGACATCACCATTCAATGGACCTAATCACCTAATAAGGACTCCTAAGGCATGATGGATCTTCAAATGTATCTGAGATGTTTTTCTCTACTTTACATGGATGAAAAAAGTAGAGTTTATATTAAATAGAGTTCTAAAGTTTCCTATAGTTAATTACATCCTAAGGAAGGTGAATTCCGTAGAAATACTATCGATTAAAGTAGGCAATTGTTATCTCCAAAGATTTCAAGAGTAACACTATCAATAAATTGATTATATTGAAAAATCAAATGGGAAAGATAAAGTCAAGATTTATTATCGAAACCAAAGAAAATGAGTAGGGAATGCTCATAATACTAGGAAACCTAGTGAGTATTCCAATATATCCTATGGTTGGGCTTTATATGTTTGAAATTGAGAAGAATTATTTGTTTGAGTTAAAATTTTATTAGATTGCTAGAACTTATAATCCACAAACACAAGGTTGTAAAAATGTCTAAGATGTGAGAATTTATGCTTGTAGCACAAAGGAAATAACAACCTTAGATCTTAAATCTATGGAGCTTTAGCAAGAGCTAAAGGATGACCTAAATCTAAGCAAAAATGAGTATAAGGTTTACCTCCACAAGAGAGGATAAACCACCCAACTGCTAGACTTATAACTGCTTGGAGTGGCAGCTAGCTAACTCCTCCTATACTTTAAATCAATGTGGTCAAGTCTTATGATATTATAATATTAGTTAGGCTATTGTTTATTTAGAAAGAGACTAAAGTTCTTAAACTCACTCCCTAAGAGACTAGAGTATGAGTGGTATGAATAATGACTTAGTCTAATGCACAATATTTTCAATTTTTATTTGATTCTGGACACTTCATTTTGACAAAGGCTTTGGGAATTTTGTATGCCTAAATGCATGATGAAGTAAATTATTGGTCAAATCAAGAGAGAAGAGGGTGAAGCTCCTTCGATAGTGGTTTCTCTCACAGGTCAAGCTGTCCCTATATGTGTAAGGATAGAGGCCCTCATTTTGCAACAGTGATTCAAGATGAATGCATGATGTGAAACATACAACATTCAGGTAAGGGGTTGCTAAATCTTTTAATTATGTTGATTTAATGCCTAGGTTTTATGTGAGGTTATGAATTATTTAAAACTTTAGTTATGAGTTATAGTTGGGTAAAAGATTTGTTTTTTCCTAAGAGCTTAATCAGATCAGGCCACACATTAAAATAGCATTCATAAAGAAATTAAAAAAGCTTGCTATTTTTTTTGCATAATTTAAACATAACATCAATCAATTTTATAAATCTAACATAAAAGAATGAGAGGTCGGCGCAGTTGAGTACCACCGTATAACCTGAAAAGAGAAAAGGGGTAGTCGAGCTCTACCCTTATATAACCCATAATATGAAAGAATAATTACAATTTACAAATGATAAATGCTATGGGGGAGGTCTTCATTCTTCATGCTTTAGCCTTTAAATCTTCATTTTTTTCATGCCTTTTCTCCTTTGATTTGGTAGGCTTCAAGGCATCACATGGCACCGCAAGACTGAGCCTTCTATCCAATGTTCATCCCTAACCCCCCATAACACTAATCCTTATTCCTAATGCAAAATTACATTAAAAATATAAAAAGTAAATCTAACTACACTTGCAAAATAAATGTTAGTTAAACACACATACATGGGTTGGACACCTATCTTAAATTAGATTATGCTTAGGGGTTTGAGCAACCTACAAAAGAGAGAATTTGTATTTATTTTAAGCACCCATTAAGCAAAATCTCCTACAAAAAATATGATTAAGTTAATCACGGCCAAACATCTAGTCTACGAAATATACTCCCTAACATCCAATCTAAAATAATACAATATAAAATAAAACATACATCATACCATGCACTGTCTTAACATAAAGCTAGAAGTGGTGACTTAATTCTAATGTGTGTGTATTAAAGCTTGTGTAGTATGTCCTAACTAGGCATTAAGGTTATGATTTTATAAATGTGAAAGGGTGTTTAATCATAAGAGGTTGATTTCACTTTAAGTAGTTTAATTAATTTGAAAATTTTACTTAGTATTTTATTTTGTTTCATTTGACTTACACTTAGCAACTAAATGTTATAAAGAGAAGAAAAAGAGAGGATTACTCTCTTTCAACCCTACCTTAGGTCATTTCTAAAGCATGTTAAATTGATTTAATTCTCTTTAGTGAATGACTTATTACACATTTTAATTTTATCTTATGTTTAGGTTCACTTTAAACAATTCTATTCAATATGAAAGGCATCTTAAGATTAATTTGATTGAATTACTATCACATGACATATGTTCAACCATTCCTTTCCATCTCATGTAACATGCATATGATTAAGTCCTAAGTATACTTACACATACAATATGTTTTAGCACACTTGAATGAGGGATCTGAGTATGTACATTTAAAGTTTATACTTTCATGTTTGATTGAATTATTTTATCATATTTAAAAGCTCGATCTAAATTCTTATGCAAAAATAAATAGGGATAAAATTAAATAGGTGCATCTCATTGTTAACTAGGGAAGTGAAGAAATTACCTCCTTGGGGCGAGCTAAAGCCTCGTATTCTCGGGATGTCCATACTATATACCATTTGCATTCAAACCATATGTGAATTTTCATACATTAATGTAAGAAAGAGAGCTCCAAATCACATGATCAATTAATTCAATCACTTGAACAATTGCAAATGCATGCATTTTTAATAATAATAAAAGGATTATCATTCTCTAATTAAATACATACATTTATGTATAAAAGACATAAGCAAGTATGTGTCTTTGTTAAACCAGGGAAGTGAGGTAATCAAATGACCCCCTTGGGGCTAGTTAAAGTCTCATATTCCCTAGATGCCTAGACTATATACCACTTTTATTAAATACATACACATGTATTCATAAATAGGAGAATGAAAATCGTGCAAAAAGAATGATATTTAATTTGATTGAATCATTTATGTATTTGAATTAAAGCTTTATCCAAACTCTAGTATTAAAATACATATGAATGAAATCAAATATAATACGTGCCCTTATTAAACCAGGGAAGTGAGGTAATCAAATGACCTTCTTATTAAGCTAGCCCATTAACATTCATGTTTATATATCACATGAATAAAAGGAAGGAAACTTCACTTCATACACTTAAGCTATAATAACATACATCTCCTATGTATTTATAACTATCATTCATAGCATATAATCATTCATTTATAAGCTTTGGAAAATACATTTGGATTTAATAGTGATAATAGCCACATATATATTAAATTAAATCAACACATGCAAGCTTGACATAAAGGAAACCATTTGATTTAATTAGTTTTGCAAAATTTGAGTGCATGAATCAAATGACACACAACATTTAATATGATTAGATAGGAATAAATAAAAATAAATATATGATTTCATTTAATCAAATTAATTCCTAAGGATAATCATGTCAAATAAAATCATTTAAAGCAAACCAAAGCTTTTTAATGTTATTTTTAATTTCATGCTTAATTTGATTTAAAGAATGTGAGAAGAAGTTTGCTAATCCTAATCTCATCCCATGTTTGTAAGTTAATTTAATTTAATGAGAGGTAATTAGGTTAATTTCATGGATTAATTAAGTTAAGATATGAATTAAATCAATTAATTAACACTACATAAATTACCCAAATAATTATGAGCCAATGTGATATGCAAATGAATTGAAAAGTAAATTAGCAATGGTCCTGGGAAATGAAAGGGCCTAATGCAATTGGCTCAAAATTAATAGTTAATTAAGTTTAAGAAACTTAATTAAGTATATTTATGATTTTCCCACACATGTGAGCAAACCATAATTTCCTTAAATTTCTTTAGACAATTGAACACCTAAAGATCTACCCATGAATTAGTTAAGGAAAATGAGATGTGAATGCATTTTTAATTTGATTAATTAAGTCATTAATCCATTAATCAATTTCTTTTACTTAATTCCCCAAATTATATTAATTATCCTTTGAATGAAATGGACTTAAGGAGGAAAGGTTAGGAAAGAGGTCCCAACCTAATTCCACAAGCTCCTTTCAATTAAACAAGATTTAATGTGGTTTGAATTTTAATTTAACTAATTAAGTGATTAATTAGTTAATTAATCTTTAATTATCATTTTTTAAATGAAATGAGAGGGGTTTAGGGAAAAGAGATTATGAAAGAGGTCCCAACTCAATTCCATAAGCTCTTCACTATTAGACGATGATTAAGGAACCCAATCAATCAATTAATTACTGTTCACATGCTTAATTAATAATTAATTAAGTTAAGAAGACAATTTGGGCTTAATCAATCAATTTTCTCAATTAATCAGCCAATAAATCTCAAGAAAAATAGAAGAGGCAGAAGTCATCCCCCTAAACAATCTTAGAAAGTTTGAGGTTAATTAGTAATTAATTAGGGAGTAATTAAGTTAATTAAGTTTTTAATTAAACCCTAATTAAGCCTAAAATATAGTTCAAAAATAATTAAGGATAATTTTAATGGATTCCTCTCTAAAATATTTTTAAAATGAGCCTTTATTTGTATTTTTTAGATTTTTCTATAATTTATTGATGAAAGGTCTCAAAATGGATTAATTAATTAACCTAATTTCATTTGAATTTTTATGGCGCAAGATTGGCTATTTTAGTTGTCACATTCTGCGCCGAGTTAGCTGGCAACAAGATGCGCTTTTAATCTCCACCATCTGATCTCATATCAGACGGTGCAAATCAAACCCGTGGTTAATAACAACTCAAATCAAATGGATATAACATGATCTAATCATGGCCATCCATTTTGATCACGCGGAATGGACGGGGCATGATATATCAGCTCACAAATAATGAAAGATGGAGGTCATCATTGTCATCCTCACCCAAGCTTGGCTCAAATGGAACACCACCATGAGGAATCTAGGAAGATCCAATGGCTAAGATCAACTCACATGGACATTTTCTTCATAAAAGATCAACACATTTTAAAGAGGTCCTCTCAGAAATACCTCACCGGGTCTGCAGCAGAGGTAGCTTTAGCAGTAGAAGAGCCTGTTGAGATGCAATTAAGTTGATTCCATGTGGGTTACTCAGGAGGCCAAGATTCATTCTTTGAATGCTTGATTATGATCGAACTCCTTGCTCTCGTGGGTTTAGAACTCGGGTGAAGCTTTGGGTAACCTCGATGAGGTGCGTGGAAGGTGTGTGCAAGAGCAATTTCATTTTGGTTAAGAAATGAGGGAGTTGGCATCGAAGAACGAGTGCCTTGTTTTGGCTTCTCTCAGGAAGGAAGAATTCGAAGAGGGGAGGCTTGAGAGTGCTTGAGAGCTTACTAGGGAGTTCAAAATCACCTTAGGAAGCTCGAACAAGTTGAATGGCTTGCTTTCTCGTGCAAAATGAGGGGGTATATCTCTTAATTGGCTGAGGTGGACGGATGGGATTATCTCTCATTTTTCGGCCAGCCAACCACCTTCAGTGCGTCGGAGTTGTCCCCATCAAGTCCACTTGGCTCATTTTGGTTAGAGGAAAGCTTGGGAGGTGGCTCAAGGCAGCATGTTGTGGTCTTTGTCCATGGGGTTCTCGGCTTGTGAGGGAGGTGAGTTGACTCACCTCCCTTTGGTCCAAGTCAAGCCTAGCTCACTTAGGGTGGCTAGGTCAAACCCCAAAGTGGGTGCTTGAATTCAATAATCAATTTGAAATGACCTTGAGCCATTGGTTGCAATCAATTTGGGTTGGATCATGATTTGACACATTTTATCCTTTTAGGCCAATTTGGGTCAACTTGGGTCAAATGGCCAATTAGGTTTGGTTTGTCTCAATTGATGGTCAAGTCATATTCAATCATTGATTATTAGTTGGTGTGAATCAATGGTTTCAATTGATTTGGTGTATGATGAGTTTTGGCTAATTTGGGTTTCATATGGGCTAAGGGTTGACTTGGTCAAATGACCAAGTTAGCTTGGTTTGACCCAATTTAAAATAATTGATCATCCTAGGGTGATCAATGATCATGGTATGAGGTTTGGATGGGCTTGGTTCAATCCAATTTGTGTTGGATTAGAACTTGGTTCAAATGGGTTTTTTAGGCCACTTTGGGTCAAGTGGACCTAAATGGGTTAATTAGCTTGGTTTTTTATTTGATTAAGGTCTAGTTGAATTTATATATGAGCTTAGAATTGAAATATAAACCCAACTGCAATTAATTTATGCTATGATGAGTTTTGGTTCATTTAGAATTTTCAAGCCAAAAGAGCAAAGTTGGGTTTGACTTAGGTTGATTTTAGTTCGGCTAGATGATTTTAGGTTTCATTTATATTTGGATAGATAGTTGAAGGAATGATTGATTCAAGAGAAAATTCATAGATTTTGGCTTGATTTAGGTGGGTTTTGGTTAAGTCCAAGGAATTGGCTTAAAGGATTTAAATTCAGTTTTTATTTGATTTTAAATTTGGTTTTGGCTATTTGAATGTATATTTTATTTATATTTAGGAAGATAATTGAGTTTATAATAATTTATGAGAAAATCACTTGAGTTTGGAGTATTTGAAGGAAAATTTGGCTAAGTCTATGAGGTAGGTCCAAGGGTTTAGAAGGGAATTTGCTTTAGTTTGATTTGATTTATATCATTGGAATGTGAGTTTCATTTATATTTGTGAAGATGATTGAATATATAATTGATTCATAAGAAAATCAATTGATTTTGGGTTAAGATTTGTTCAAGCTCATGGAGGTAGGTCCATATGGTTTAAAAAGGGTCTAGGCTTGACTTGATTTAGTTTGATTTAGTTTTGATCATTTGGATATGGATTTCCTTTATATTTATGAAGATAATTGATGGAATAATTGATTTGTAATAAAATTAATTGAGTTTGATTTGATTTAAGTAGAATTTTGGCTGAGGTTATGAAAGTGGATCATAGGGCTTAGGAAGGATTTTGGAACTTGAATTTGATTTTGGGTTTCAATCATTTGGAGTCAAATTTGGATTTGAATTTGATAATTGATTGAGAGATTGAATTGATCTTGGAGAAAATAAATTGAATTGAATTGGATTGAATTTGGCTAAGGTTATGGCCATAGAATTCAATCATAAGGCTTATGGAGGATTTTGAGTTTAGATTTGATTTTGGGATTGATTGTGAATTTCAGAAATTTGATTTTGAATTTGAATTTGGGATTTAATTTGAAAGGAGAACATGGATTGGGTTTAGGCTATAGGGTGGGTAAGTCTCCCTAAGTCCCTAAGGTATAACCTACTCCTATGACTAACCCTTCTAAGTCTCTAGGTTTATGTTAAGTGTTCACCTAATCACTAGAAGTGTCTTAAGACTAAGGAGCTCTTAGTGTCTATAAGAGTCTTAGATCTATGATGAGGAGGTTGAGAACTTACTCCAAAAGTAAGGTCAACATGGTTTTAATCAATTTGGCCTAGGTTTGATTTTGGCTCATTTGGAATCAAATGGGTCAAATGGTTCAAGTTGACCAATTTGATCAAATTAGTCAAATTTTCTTGCGTTGGGTGTTGGTCCAAGTTCAATTGGTTAATTGAAGATGATTGTAGCTTTGGTTTGAATTGATTTGGATTTAATTTGAGTTTAGGCCAATTTGGCCCTCTAGGTCAATTTGGGCCGAGTTGGTCAATTAGGTTCAATTGGCCAAATTAGGTTCAATTATGGCTTTGGTCAAGTTCAATGATCAATTTGAAATGAACTTGAGCCATTGGTTGCAATCAATTTGGGTTGGGTCATGATTTGACCTATTTTGGCCTTTTAGGTCAATCTGGGTCAACTTGGGTCAAATGGCCAATTGGATTTAGTTTGGCTCAATTGATGGTCAAATCATGGTCAATCATTTATCATGGGTTGGTGTGAATCAATGGTTTCAATTAATTTAGTGTTGGATGAGTTTTGGCTAATTTGGGTTCATATGGGTTAAGGGTTGACTTGGTCAAATGACCAAGTTGACTTGGTTTGACCCAATTTTAGGCAATTGATCATCCTAGGGTGATCAATGATCATGGTATGAGGTTAGGATGGGCTTGGTTCAATCCAATTTGGGTTGGATTAGAACTTGGTTCAAATGGGTTCTTTAGGTCACTTTGGGTCAAGTGAACCTAAAATGGATCAATTGGCTTAGTTTTGGTTTGATTAAGGTTTAGTTGAATTTATATATGAGCTTAGGATTGAAATATAAATCCAACTGCAATAGGTTTTGGTTTATTTGGAATGTTCAAGTCAAAGGCCTAAGTTAGGTTTGACTTGGGTTAATTTTGGTTTGGCTAGATAATTGTAGAATTCATTTATATTTGGATAGATAGTTCAAGAGAAAATCCATTGATTTTGGCTTGATTTAGATGGGTTTGGTCAAGTCCATGGAATTGGCTTAAAGGATTTAGATTGAATTTTGATTTGATTTTGGATTTGGTTTTGGCTATTTGAATGTATATTTCATGTATATTTAGAAAGATAATTGATGGAATAATTGATTTATAAGAAAATCAATTGAGTTTGAAGTGATTTGAAGACAAATTTGGCTATGCTCATGGAGGTATGTCCAAAGGGCTTAGAAGAGAATTTAGTTTAGTTTGATTTATTTTTTGTTCTTAGAGTGTAGATTTCATTTATATTTGTGAATATGATTGAATATATAATTGATTTATAAGAAAACCAATTGATTTTGGGTTGATTTAGGTTAAGATTTCGCTAAGCTCATGGAGGTAGGTCCTTATAGCTTAAGAAGGTTCTTGACTTGACTTGATTTAATTTAATTTAGTTTTGATCATTTTAATGTAGATTTAATTTATATTTGGAAAGATAATTGATGAAATAATTGATTTAGAAAAAAATCAATTAAGTTTGAAGTGATTTGAATGGAATTTTAGCTAAGCTTATGAAAGTGGATCACATGGCTTAAGAGGGATTTGGAGCTTGGATTAATCTCGGGCTTCAATCACTTGGAGTTGAATTTGGATTTGAATTTGATAAATGATTGAGGGATTGAATTGATCTTGGAGAAAATTGATTGAATTTGAATTGAATTGGATTTGGCTAGGGATAAGTCTATGGAATTCAATTATAAGGCTTATGAAGGATTTTGAGCTTGGATTTGAGGTTGAGATTGATTGTAAACTTTGGAATTTGAATTTGAATTTATATTTGAATTTTGGGTTTGTTTTGAGAATGGGAATATGGATTGGGTTTAGGCCATAGGGTAGGTAAGTCTCCCTAAGTTCCAAAGGAATAACCTACTTCTATGAGTAACCCTTCTAAGTCTCTAAGTTTAGGTTAAGTGTTCACCTAATCATTAGAAGTGTCTTAAGACTAAAAAACTCTTAGTATCTATAAGATTCCTAGACTATGATGAGGAGATTGATAACTTGCTCCAAAAGTGAGGTCAATAACAAGATAACAAGCTTAACATTTTTATCGCACTTGTTGTTGTACTTATAATTTTAATATTAGTGCTATTTATTATATGATATATAATCTCTTAAAGTAATTTAGTGGACTTATGCTTATATATGAATATCAGTTATCTTATTTTTTTTTATTTTGTTTCATATTATTTAGTACTTATTGATATTTTAGTCTTTTATATACAAATAACTGCAGCACAATAGATTTCCAACTGAGGTTTTCCAAATAGAATCACTAAACAATAACTTTCGTCACTAGTTTTCTTACAGCCTTCACAGCTTCAAGCGTGAATGTCCCAAATGCACCCTTAATCAAGCTTTTTATAAAATCGTATTGAGTATTATAATAAATATTAAATTGAGCTTTATATCAAGCTTCTTAACAAGCTTATCCATAAGTTTCAAACAAATTTTTTCATAGTCATAAATGAATCGATCAACAAGCTAGTCAAGCTTATTATTTAACAATCGAGTATTTATAAAAATATTTAAGGTTGTTCATATAGTTAATCTTACATCATGAATGAGCTCTTTTTGAGCCAAATCATAAGTAGCTTGGCAAATGCACAATTCATTTGTAACCTTACTTGGTACCTAAATATATTAAGCTCAAGTTCATGATATTTAAGTTATATTATCTTATGATATAAATTATCAAATATCTTTATTGTTTACTTATTTTAAGAAAATGTGCTCAAAATTTAATTTTAAACCATAATGTCCTTGTTATGTAAAACTATAAATCTTTTTAAAAGAGTTTTAGGTTTAAAAATCAAAAAAATAAAACTTAGAATGGTAATTTTGAACTTTATTCAAATCTTACTTGTATACTAAAACCAAAATTCTAAAACACATGAAACATAATATTAATTATTACATTCATACTCGAATCATTTTGAAATAATATTAGACTCAAGATCAAAATAAGATCAAGTTTATACAAGTTCAAAGTTAACAAAAAAATGCATGAACCATGCTAAAAAAAGTCTAAATATGGTTGAATCATGCCCTTTTGTTTTGTGCTAATTATCTTGAAAGGAATTAATTCTTTTGAGCCATTTTTAACTTTAATCATGCACATATAAAGGCATTACACTTCTAATGTCATATACAGAGCTAGGGCTTTGATTGAAAAAGTTGTTAAAGTTGATGCCTTTTATCTTCTTCACAAAGCTAAGGAAAGTTTATCTTTGATGAAAATTAATATATAAATTCAAGATTCAATAGTGTTCAAGATGTAAAGACAAATTTGGGCACTTTATAGTGATATAGATGAATATCCTAAGTATTTTACTAAATAAAAAGAAACTCATTTTATTAGTGTTAAGTAGCTAAATTACTCAGTTGAGATACATGGTGGAAAATTCAACTATTTGTATAATGGACATTATGATTATGATGTGTTACATCAAAGTTATTTTTATGTTATAGTTATTGTGATTACACTCTTATGTCTCAAAGTTACAGTCTATTATGTAATAGTTGTGTGATTGCACTAGATTACATGTAAATTATTTTCTATTGCATTATATTTATTATGATTAAACTTTGGTGCATGATTCAAAATTATAGAGTTGATTCTATTGTATTATTTTATATTGCATAATGTATAAAAGAACTCAAAATTATAGAGAAGCTGATTCAACCAATATCCAACCAGGATTTAAATATGGTTCAAATTTTGTTTATAATGTTTGCAGCTTATTCATGCACTACTCCAAATCAAGTTTTGCATCTAATGATAGAATCTTAGGTTCATTAAGTCTTTATTTGAACAAGAATTGAACATTGACAATGGTATTCAAAGCTTGTTTATTTTAAATTTATGATTCTCCTCATGATTGAATTTAGGCTTTTTGTAATAAAATACATAAATACTACTCTTGATTCATTTTGAAAGTTCTAGTAACAAAGCTCTACAAGAAAGGACCACTCAAAGTCAAAGTAAGATGTTGTGTGGAAGACGATGATGATGCTTAGAAAATAAATGTTTGAGCTTTCAAAATATCACTTAATATTGTCCCTCATATTTTAATCTTATGGGTAATTTCTTTAAACATAACTTTCAAGTATAATATTTCAAGAAAATAAATGAGGATATTTGGCAAATTATGTATATAATGAGACACACAAAATAAATTTTCCTATTTCATCTCATCCAATGATTCTCAAATGACATATTTTAAACCAAGTTTTAAATTATGTATCCTTGTTGGCACAAGTTGAAAAAAATTCTCTAACTATCAATATTTTATAAAGTGTTTGTTAAAAAAATTGAATTAATTAAGTATTATTGACATGTGATAATTCAAGAAGTACTCTTCATATTTTTTTTATCATGGGAGAGCAATGTGTGGACATTAATGACTCATTGAATTAGTGTGCACAAGAATAATCGATATTCAAATATAATAAACATCAAGAGGAGGCTTGATCACTTGTATGATTATAATGAATAGATAATCAACTTGCTCACCATAATTGACTTGAAATTGATTATTTTTTTAATTTATAATGGAAAATGAATATGTCAAGTGTATAAATAAATATAATTTAAAAAGGGCTTTCATTATAGAACATTTTATCTTCTAATTTAAATATTTTTAAATTACTTAATCAAATATCTAAATATGAGACCTCAAATAAAAAAATACATTTCAATCTGAATAGTCTATTATATTAATGATTTGTATGAAATTTCATATCAAACTAAAGTTATTCTTAATGTCACATTTCAATTTGTCTAAATTTTAATACATTAATTATGCTTCAAAGTAAATACAAAAGAAATATAGTCTAGCATGTGCAATTTAGTAAAAAAAATGAACTTATAAATGTAGGAGCTATTTCTTAAGTTGTGCATTACTTGGTTGAGAAGATTCAGTCGATTTATACATAAGACATCATTGTGAATCATTTGTTCAAGCAGATGATCTTCTTTGATTTTGAACATAAGACATTGACTAAATAATTAACTTTGTAATATAATGCAATTAATAGTATATATAAATGCAAAGGTGATGATTTTCAAGCCTTCATAATTAAAACCACCTCAACACACCTTATATATAGCATAAAATAGCTGGGTTTATGAGCAGATGTCGGTTAGTATTGTTGATATGTGAGTTGCATATTATTTAGGTTTGAGTGATATTTGAGAGGTGTAATTCATATAGAGTTTGTAAGAGAAAGAGAGAAAATAAGAATATTGAACTTTAGAGGACATTTAGTTTATTATTTTAATTTTAAATTGGAAGAGTAAAGTTACACTTAGAGTTCATTATTTTTTTTGTTCAATTTTTTGGTTATTTATCTCTTAATGGTGGTTAAAGTTTATTAATGGCCAAAATTCCTTATTACATGAGTATTCATAGATATTAGAAAATGTCATCATATGATAAAATTATGCAGTAATGTGAGCTTGTTTGGATGTCTCTCTTATGTAATATTTATTGCTTGACAATAATTTTGTCATAATATTATTAAATGCATGTCTAGTTATTAGTTATGATAGAGGTGCTAGGAATCCTTTATTTCTTCTACTAACAACACTAGGCATGCCTAGTAATTAATTATGATAGAGGTGCACACCATTATTGCTTTCTCCTAACAACACTAAGGTTTATGGATCGGTTATGGACATAGGTGTTATATGGGCATGGTAGCTAACTAAATTAATAGTTGTGTGGATTTATTAAAGAGTAGATATAGAGTGGCTAACAACACTAGGGTGGTGATGCCATGTTTTAAGTGTTGGTAGGGTCATAGTATTCTTGTTGACTCAATGTTGATTTTGATGATAACGAATTCTTCTTGTTTATTTGGACTAAGATTTTGTAGTTTGAATTGTCTTTCTCATTTATGTTATTTAATAAGGTTTATGATGCTTGAATAAACATGTTGCAAGTATATTCCTACTTAAGCTGTCTTAATGACTTCAAAGTTATATTCCTAATATGTATTTAATTCATAAAATTTTTAGAAATCTTAAAAAAATAAGTAAGAAAGCTTTTTAACCAATTGAAGTTCTGATCACTATAAATTTTTAAAATAAATATGACCATGATGGTAGGGG
The DNA here is from genome assembly GCA_021442155.1 of Cymbidium sinense. Classification (NCBI taxonomy): domain Eukaryota; kingdom Viridiplantae; phylum Streptophyta; class Magnoliopsida; order Asparagales; family Orchidaceae; genus Cymbidium; species Cymbidium sinense. The sequence continues at coordinate 155,895,793 of CM038221.1, forward strand.
CTAACCAAATCTATTATCTCAGAAGGGTTTATTTTGTTGTTTCTAAGAGTGTCAATCATAGGTCCCAAGACATCTTAAAGGCTATTTCACTACGTTTAAGTTAAAATACTCAATAACTTAAGTTGATTAAAACAACTAGACTAACCATAGTTGACCTCAATAAATGTGGCTCAATTTAAACTAAAGATCTACTCGGTAGATTATCATAGCTAAAGAAACTTGGATAGTGTTAATTTTAATAGTACTAAACTAAATATAAGCAAGCTTAAACTAAGCTAAAATACCATAAAATTCATATCTAAATTCATTGAATATTGATACATTAGAATTTATATGTTCACAATATGTACCTATATTTTCACCTTAATTAAAAATTTTCTAAAGATGTTGCAACATCCTCATGGTCCATTAATTGGCTTCTCTAAGAAGTCTCACAAACACATTTGTCCTCTTATCCCTCTTTTGGGTTTATCTCAAGCCTCTCATGAAATTAAAATGGAATCATATACCTCTTTATAAAAGAGTGAATTAGCCAAGAACAAGTGAGGAGAAAAGAATCGAGTCCTATGAAATATATTCCCTAATATTATCTTAATTTCATTTAATAAGAAAAATGAAGAAGACTTAATCAAAGTACAACTAGAACTCCATTTTCTTTCCCTCGTTAGGTAGAAGAGAGTATCTTCGACTCAAGGTCTACTTCATGTCTCCCCTTTTGTCTTCTTCATCATCTATCATTTATTATTGACTATACAATCATTGGATTTCTAATGACCCAATAAAGTTGAGGTTGACGATGTTACCAAATACAACTTTATGGAAGTAATTATAAGACTCCAAATATTACTATCTCAATTTTCATCAACACTATCATAAGATTCTTAATGATTTAGTAAAGTTGACAACAAAAACCATCAATATATGGCGTTTAAATAGTAAGAGAGATCTTAAGTCAACAAAAAATTCATAGATTGATTGCAAACTTATTATATATTTGATGATATTTCTGACTAAAAATAATATATGTGTGAGCTAATATACTATAGGCTAGAACTAAGTTAGTAAATCAATATTAAAAAGACATTCAAGAACAAAATTAAAAATCAAGTGAAGCTAATGGCTCTATGAGTTTGAGTTAGCTCAACTACCATCAAGATTAAGTTTCAAAGTAAATTTAATTTATTTTTTTGATCATGTATTACTATATTTTTAAATGTTATATATGCTAAGATTGCTAACACACATGCATAATTAAAATTAAAATTTCATTAAATCAAGCTTTAAGCAAAATTAAAAATATTAGAATTGATCATACTTTTCAATCATAAATCATATTATATAACTAAGTTCAATTTCCATTTAAATAAATTCAATAAACTTAATTAGTCATCTAACTATAAAATTAATGAATAGTAATTTTAGAATCATAATATATGATGCATATCATAATGTATATTGTTTGATTTGAATAAAATCAATATGATCAATTTGTATTAATTATGAGTATTCAAAATTTAAGTTAATTAAATTATATGATATTAATAGTGTATAATAAAATATAAATATTCAATTTTCATTAATTATAATTTTTATAATTTGCTCTAATCAAATTATATGATGCATTTTATATTATATGATCAATTTTTTTATTTAAATTTAATTAATCACATGGTATTTTTTAATAGTTAATATGATTAAAATTAAACTAATCATATTATATGATATAGATCATATAGTAAGATTGACCAATTACCTATTTTTTAATAATTTAAAATGTATTAATTGATGAATATATATGAAGTTGTCATTATTTATTATGAGACTAATAGTCTTGAATGTGGCCAACAATAAGACAAGAGTCTCTACCACTTAAAACTATAGAGAGAGGTTTATGATGAGATAAAGAGATTTACACAAAAAAGGCATCTCCCTCCTTAAACATATTATAATTCTTACATTTGTATACTTGATTTTTAAGGGCCATGTTTATTTCTCTTGAGAAAGAGGCCATACATTTCACAAGTGATCTTAAAAGTGATGGACTACTAAGTGGGTTGTGATAAAAGTGGTTAGTTTTTTGCTTTTAAAAAGTATTACATAGCTTTTTTTTTTTATTATCCAAGAATGTGAGAGGCTTCTTTTCCTTCGATAGCAAAAGAAGAGAATAAAAAAAAAATTAAAGGAAGACTGAAGGAGTGGATGTAGGCCATTGGTGAGCCAAACTATGATAAATCATTTTACATTTTATTTTATTTTTCTCATTATATTTTTATCTTTACTCTTTTACTTACTATAATCTTTTATAAAAATTATTTATATATGCTACAAATGTTGATTACATGTTGTAAATTTTTTTTATTTTCTTAAATAAAAATTTTGAATACACTATCATTTGTGTGACACTTGAGATTATGAAAAAATTTATTATTATTTTCAAAGCTTGGTAAGAGAAATATTTTTACATAAAATATTTTAAAAATAATAATATTTTACACTTTTCTTGATTGTTCCATTACTTAAGAACAATTTTTTTATTAAAAAGTTTACATCTCAAAGAAGATTTTTATCCACACTTCGAAAATAAGGATGAGAAGAAAGGATACTTTATTATTTGATCTCATTATTTTATGATTTATTTTTTTAAAAAAATGGAGATAGTTATATTTATTTAATATATTGATTATCGCTTGTAAAACTTTATAAAAGTAGGTTTTGCTTATTCTAGTAAAGATAAGTATGACATGATTATTTGTATTCTATTTAAAGAATTATCACAATAACAATATAAATTAGCTTAATTAAATTAATGTTATTAGATTATTATTTTCTTTGTTTTTAAATTTGAAGACTCTTGATTAAGAATGATTACTCATACTCAATTTTAAGTTCAAGCTTAATGATTTGATTTTCATTTAAATTATCAAAGGATGTTTAAGGAGGACAGAGTTGGATCATATCAAGATCCTATAATTTCATCATCTTAAAAAAAACTAATAATCTCGATCTACCAATATTAGAGAATCATAGGTCATAATGACTAAAGAATATGTTTAGCAATCAAGTATTAGCTTACATTTAGTATAATGACCAAATATAAGTGGGATGGGGCTTATAGCTTCATTTGTGAGTTGCTAAAAAATATAAATGAGATCTAGAATCTTGCTTCATTTGCAAGTTTCCTAAATATTAGGAGGTTGGTGCCTACTACTCTAGTTGTAAGTTGCTCTCAAGTATAAGTGGAACAAGGCATAATGCTTTATTTATGAGTTGCCTAAATTTAGTAGGAATATGGCTTAGTACTATAATTTGAGTTACCCAAAAAGTTGAGTCTTATTACAATATAGCCCAAAACTTTTAATTTTATTTCAATTAATTTGATGGGCTTGATAGCTTTGCACTAGCTCAATAAATTAGGTTGAAGTAGGGATTATATCCATTAAAATGCCTGACTATGATTATTACGATGATTACTACTCTACTTACAAAGTTACTTGTATGATTGTTGATAGAATTCATGACTTTGTCAACCCAATTAAATTTGAATAAAATGGAACTTATATTCATCAGAATGCCTAATTTGGCTTACTTTGCATACCATTTTAAAATTTGATAAAATATTAAATTTTATTAAATATGTTTATTGAAAATATCAATCAACTTAGAATATATCATCTTAACTTTAAGAATAATTTATGACAAGCGTTATTACCCTGAATTTATGATAACTTTTAAAAGCAAGTGTGCATTGCATTTGGGCTAGGCAACTCTCTATTGGTCTCTCACAAGGATCTTTTACTTAATTGGGAGATAACAAGGTTAAACATAAAACTTATTTGAAGTCTTAAGCACAATGTCTTTTATATTAGTTTTTTTAGCATTTTTTTAGGTTTTAAAATATTAAAAATTAAATACAATGTCAAATTATCTCCTAGGGCATGCCATAATTTTGGGACGATAAATGAATAAATTAGCTAACCTTATGATTTAGTATGGCGTCAAATAGCATTTAAAGTTAAACTTGTATAGATTTTGAATTAGTTTGTGCATAGACATAAGAAAGATAATGTTATATATTATTATATATTTACAAGATTTATCATTCTAATGTGTCCATAAGTTTGAATATCATAAAGTTAGATTACATTGAACTCACTATGAGCATTTTTACTAAACATATGCACATTAATCAAGAGTAAATGTACCGTTGATTGGACAATACCAATCACGTGACTGATGAATTTTTCGATGTTATACAAAAAAAAAGTATTTTACATTTTCTTGAGAGCACAAAGTATCATCAAATAAGATTAAATGTCCTTATTTGAAATTTAATAACAAGCATTTTCAAATATGTGATGATGTAAATATTCATCTCTACCAATAAATGTTCACAAAAGATTATATAATCTCTATTACATCAGAGATGCAAGAATATTGTTAGTGCTTGCCATAATCCCTAGATATTGCTCATTGTGATGCCTTAAAGAAGACCAATATGAGAAAAATTAGCAACATCAAGGTCTATGGGCCATCATTAATGCATGATGCTATATAGGAAGGAGTCCTACTACATTAGGCTATTAAGAATTGGGAGAAGACATCCAAAGTTGCTTCTACCAAATATCTTACTCTTAAAAAAGATTTTATTACAAAGTATTTTGATTGTTTCATCATTTTTGCTACTCATCCATGACACTAGTGAGTTTTTTATTATATTTTATATGACATAAATTATCTTATCATCTTAGAAATATATCATATTTTCATATACCTTATATAGCGGAGGATGTAAAATTGAAGAGGGCTACTTTAAAAGTTAAGTAATTCCATAAGACATATAAAAAAGGGGATAAATGGCTATATCAATCATCAATCTCATACAATTACTATAAATATCTTATATTTAACTAAAGTGTTGTTTTCGCTAATTCATTTTATTTAATAAAATTAAATTATAATGAAACATGTTAGTATAAGATAAATATGAGAGGGTCATGATTATGAAATATGGAGGCTAAGTACAAGACAATATAAATTTGACATGGAAGAAAATTTGGATACTAGAGGAGTAGACCAAAGGTCAAGTATATGGCTTCGATGGCTGTGGTGAAGACAACGCATTCGATTGGGTCCTCTTTACATCACAGCGATCTACAAAAAACCAAGTTAGAGGGCAACTGGTCATGAGAGATGAGGTCATGGGGTTTGTAAATATTACATACTTAAAGAATTACATTAGTAAGGTGATTTAGGTGGTGGAACTATTGGGAGGAGAAAGATGCTAAGGAAGAAGAGAAAAATGAAGACAATGTGGATGAGGATGGTAATGATAAAGATTAGGTTTTTGTATTTTGTATTTGTATTTTTACTAGGGGTGTAAGTGAGTCAAATTATCTCATGAATTGGCTCGAGCTCGACTTGATAAATAACTCATGAACTGAGCTCGATAAACCAACAAGTCAAGCTCAAGCCAGCCCCAATTCGACTCGTTAGCAAGTAAGTCACGTTTAATAAATATTAACATAAAATATAATTAAAATATATTAAAATTTAATATTTTGCGTATATAATTATTAAATCTATTTAAAAAATTTTATCTTATTCTCTTATTATTTTAATTCTAATTTTTTTATTTTTCATCATTTTTATCATAATAATTATTTGAATCATTCTTATTTTATCTCTTTTATGTTAAATGAATGGCTCTCAAGATGGCTCTAACTCATAAAATAAAACTCGAGCTTGAGTTTGAACTAGATTAATTAATCAAGCTCAAGCTCAAACCAAGGGTGGCTCTAGCTTGACTGGTTTACACCCTTAAGTTTGACTTTTTATAAATATCATATTGAGAATGTTAATAATATTGCTTAATTGTTAATTTCAATTAGTTGATTATAGATAACATCATATTTTAATCTCTATCAAAAGTATTTTATGCATATGTTTTTAAATGATGATTTTAGATTGAATTATTACTATGTTTTTATGTTTAATGTATATAATATATATATATATATATATATATATATATATATATATATATATATATATATATATATATATATATATTATATAGCTCCATCTTACATCTACTAAATACATGAGTATCAATATAATTGACTATGCATCATTTACATTGTAATCTAATTTGCAGCTTATAACTAAATACATGAGAATCAATATAAGGCGTCGCCTCAATGTAAACAACTTTACCTCCCTTCCATAATACATCATTCCAATAAGCATATTTACTTATTCACCTGTATTAATTATCCTTATCGAGGATATTTGTTACCTACCTTTACAAAGCTCGAAATTTCTTCTCAGCTTTCCTCTAGTTCTTCCAGCTTTACCTTAACCAAAAACCTGATCAATAGTTTTTATAAATTCATCTCATCTCTCTTGATGTTTGCGATTTACTTAAAATTTCTACTAAATCCAGAAATCCATCAAACACAAAAAAATAGATTTACTAAATCAGAATTTAGTAAATCTCTAAATCCAAATCGTCCTCTTAAATCTCTTTAGTAAATCTGCAAGATAGGATTTATGGATTTAGAAAGCTGGAGAGAGAGAGAAAGAGAGAGAGAGACAGAGAGGCTAGCGAGAGACAGATGAAGAAGAAATTTCAATTTTTAAAAGAAATTTATGTATATAGCACATAAATTTTATGTATTTATATATCTAATATCTAAAGTTTAATATTTATAAATATAATATATTTTCTATACTTCAAATTGAATTTTACTTTAAACGATATAATATCTTCCAGCTTTACCTTAACCAAAAACCTGATCAATAATTCTCCTACATTCATCTCATCTCTCTTAACTCTTCTTGCCACCATAGCCATATAAGCCACTTCCAAAGGTTTCCACATGACTAATGATCAGTTTAACGGCCACCATGGATAGAACTCTCAGCATTCTACTTTCTCCAAACTTTGAGCCCAACCGACTATAGCTCCAATAGCCTGCAACCTACCTAATTGTATCTCCTCAAAATTCTCTGATGTTCCGCCCTCCCCCCAAAAGCTTCCAAACCAGAAGACTCCATGACCCAAAAGCACCTCCCACACCTCTTCATCCCCTAAAACTGTAACTACAGGAGCTCCACCTGCTCCACCTACATCTATTTCTTCTTCACCAAACTCATTCGTCTTCCTCACCTCATTTGTTTCCAACTCCCTTCTCTTAATCTTCCTCGCCATCACTAGCTTCTTTGACTTCGCTGCCAGCCTTCGAGGTAGCCTGAACAAGAAGAAGATGCCGAGCTGCAGCAGAAGGCACGGGCAGCAACAGGAGAGCACGGCGCAGTCGGCGGCCAGATTGTTACAGTCTTCCATGCTGTAAGTTGTTAGAAGACGGGAAGGGAATAAAGAAGAAGCTGAATATGCAGAGACATTGCTTGTTTAAAGAACTATAGTGTTGAGATTAAACAAGCAATATTTATTTGTTTGCTTGGTGTGGAAGTGATTTGAGAGGAGTTGACGCACGGCTTTAACAAATGTTGCTTCTCTTCAACCCTGGTGCCAATCCTGGCATATTGATCGAGACGTGATCTTCCATTTAATTTTTCTTTACGTAAGAAAGAAAGGAGAGAGGGAAATTTACAAAAAAAAACTCTATATAGTTAGCTCTCAGGATAAAAAATAAAAGCAGTTCTAATTTTTCATATAAAAACAGTAGTTTATAATAAAATCCGTCAAAACGAGGACAGTAAACTCAATTTTAAGAAGAGAATTAGAGCATTCTTTTAAGGATTATCAACCTCCAACATCTCTCCTCAGTTCTAATCGACCTCAGCATTTATAAGTTGATATAAAACCACCCACAATCACATAATAAAAATTAGACAACTAAAAACAAACGATACATTAAATAAGTAATTTGAGGGAAAAAAAATCACATATATCTCCTTCATTTCATTGTTTTATAGGATGAGAAACTGTAAATGAAGCCTCCAATCCTTTATAAAAGCTTTCAATATCATGAAATCATGAGCAACTTCATGCATTTTCCTGAAGCAGTATAAGGTTTGAAAGAAGAGGACATATGGGAAATTACACCATGCCGATACACATGAGGAATAAGACTTGTATCCATACAAAAATAATAAAAATGAAATTTTAATTTACAGTCAATATATAATAACTCAAAATTGATCAAAATGAATGTTCTTGCCATTAGATTTATTTCAACCAATAACAGAAGTTAAATGGTACATTAAACTCGATTTCATATTGCTAATAATGAATGAATGAGGAAGAAACCTAAGTAGGAAAACTTTTAAAAAAAAAAAAAGATAACCACATTACATTAAGCAAAGAAAATTGGTGCAGGGAATCCTGAAAACATTCCCAGTCATACATCAAAGAATAACTAACAAGAAAAAGAGAAAAAGTAATAAATAAAAGCAATACATTTTCACAAAAAATACAAAAAAAAAAACAAGGTTATGCTACTCACTACAAGTCTCTGCAGCTCATCAAATTTGATCGAGTGAAGTCAGTGCTGAAGTTCTGGCTGCCAAATGCCATTCTCTGAAACATCCTAATTTCCTCAGATTGTGGTCCGGTGTTAAATAGTTCACTTTGGCCGGGTTGGACACCATTGCTTAGATCAATATCAGATAAAATATCAAGAGCTCTCACCACCTAACAAATAATGAACAGTACATTATAAGAATGAAGAAATATGTGTGATTATAATCATAGGTTTATCTGTCTGTATAAAGCATGGAAGCCTACCAGACTCATTCGAGGTCTCATCGATGCCGAATGGCGGATGCAAGCTGCTGCTGCTTCGATCATTCGGAACATCTCCTTCATGTTGTAATTGTTCTCAAGCCTGGGATCTGGCAGAGCTCCAAAATCACCGGATTCAAGTGCATTTGAGAGTAATGGACGGGCCTGGATGGTTACATAGGGAACTAATCAGGTTCTTAATCGACTTCTTGTAAGAAAAAAACAATTAGAGAAATTTACATACATAGCACACAATTCTTAAGCATTCTAATATCTAAATTTTGATATTTACAAATATGACATTTTTTGTATAGCATTCCAATTTAAAAAGTTTATAATATGACTATTTTTGATACAATATAAAAGATTTGGGTATTATTTATATAATTATAAAAGTTTAGGTATTAGATATATATATATATAAGAATTAAGTGCTATGTATGTAAATGTTCCAAAATTTGTAATATGCGCCATCTTGGTTCCATAAATATGAGATTTGTAAATTACAAATGCAGTTGAAGCCAGTGGTAAATCAGAGAGGGGCTGAAGGTAACTCTCACCCCTCCTAAATTAAAAAATTAAAAAATAAATCCTATATAACTAAATATAATATAGCAGTTTTACCTTTAATTTCTCTTAAGCAATGTGTATTATAGAAGCTATGCTCTCCTAAATTTGAGGTAAGCTCTTTCACTCTCTCTCAATTGAAATTCTAATTTCACCATTAGCTGCAATAGTTTATTATTTATGGTTTGAACTTTGTATAATAAATACAAGTAACAAATAGTTATTACCAACGTACATGCAAGAACCAGCAACTAAAAACTAAAAACTTAGAATTCAATGAAGAAAATATTTAATCGCTTATAATTAGTTCACACACATGGTCAGTGAATGCGTCAAATACAAGCAATCTTCCTTAATAACTTATGTGGGGCTTTGTGGAATAAAAAGAAAAGTCATGGAATAAAAACCAGAGCAACTCTTCGTATGGTTCTCATTGGGTTGCGCAACATCTAATTATGAGAGGATTAAGTCACCATAGCAAACAAGCCGGACATGATTCATATTAAAACTACAAAATTGTAAAACCTAATCCAGCAATTACATGATTAGTTTCATGCGACAGTTCACTTAAATGACCTAGATCTTGACTTGGTTTTGTTAGCAACAATGACTCAAACTCATCTCTTGTGTTAACTTTAACTCCAATACACATTAACATAACTGCCATGAACCCACCGAATCGATCTCATTTACTGAGGAGGGTTGAAAGGTTGGAGACAGGCCAAATTTGGTAAATCTAGACCAAATTTTGGGTATCAGAGAGATCCCAACCTATAGGAAAAGTGAGTAATCCACAATCCACCATGATTAAAACCTAATCTACTATTCAAACTCTTGTTAGTCTGAAGAGGTGACAACAACACTGATTGGATTTAATACCCTAAATGAGCATTTCAAGCTACTCAATCACTCCCAAGGAAATAAGAAAAGAGAAAGAAGATAAAAGAGGGAACATATTTATTATTCTCATAGCTCATCCTCTCTAAATGGGGGCATTTATAGACTTATAATGTCAGCACAAGTAAATTATTCTCATTAATTAACCACATTTTAACTACTAAACTAATTAAAATTGGGTTCACATTATTACCCCCCTCTCCCACAATAACCTTGTCCTCAAATTCTTGAAATTGATCTAATGGATGTAGTGGCCACCCATTTAGACACAATTTCTCAAAGGGGACCATCTTGTGTATTTGATCAAAAATAAGGTTGGACGATATCATTGTTGACCTTCACATATGTTACACAAGCCGAATCGAGCTTATAAGGTGAATTCGATCGATTTCGAATGCTTTAGAACATGCTGAGATGCGCCAAACATCACCGAAGTCAATCCAAATGACCTCCGATCGATGAACGGACTCAATCATCGCGTTCAGAACATCGAAATTGGTCAAAATATAAATATTGCAAAATATAAAGATCAACCGATCAAGCGATCGAGTTATCGATATCTAACATCATGCTCGGTCGGAAGCTACGACGATGTTCAAATAATTCCATTAAAATTGAGTGCAGCCATTAACTTTGAACGCGTTGAAAACTACCAAATGAGGCTGACCGTGTTCAATTGACGAAGTCTGCAAATGTTGAATGATCGGTGATAGTGCGAATCGATATTGAAATACACTGGCGTCGCCAAAATCAATCAAATGATCTCGATTGGCGAGCAGACTTCGTCATTCGCGTTGACGTCAATTAATCGAATATAAATATAATGATCAATGATAAAGCGATCATTATGTGCTTGCGCATATCGAGATCATGAAACACCGACTTAAACCAAATGACCTCCGTTCGTGAAATTGATTGCGTCGTTAGTTTCGAAATATTGAAATATATTAAGTAAGCGTGTTATCATTGACAAGTCTGCTAATCGGCGGTTGGAAGTGACAACAAGCATTTATTTGAGAAATTGATCCGGTCGTGCCGATTTGAACCAAACAACCTCCGATCCGAAGCGAGTCTTGGTTTTAACATCGACTTGAATTAATATATATATATATATATATATATATCACCTATATTGAGGTCGGTAAAGGCTATCCTCAAGCCAAGAGACCTAATAATAACTCAAACCGACCCAAGCTCTCCCTCTTCACACACGACCCATTCGTTCGCTCGTCCCTCCTCACGTGAGCCATCTCTCGTTCGTTCAATCCCTCCCTTCTACCGCTCCATCTCCGCTCTTCCGTTCGAATGGCCCAACCACTCCCGCTCGATCTCCTCCTTCAACCGCACCAACCATTCCCCCCTTCGTTCATGATATTTCTTCCCTCAACCGAAAAGAAGAAGGGTTTTTCTACTTCCATTTCTCTCGTCCAAGCCGCAAAAACTCCCATTTTCTTCCTCTTCTCTCCAACCGCAAGCAAGGGTTTCAAGACCCTGCTAATGCCCAATAGGGCGTAGCGGGTGTAAAGACGGTTGTGGTGTCACAAGACACTACTCGCTGCACTCAATAGGACATACCGAGCAAGCCAAATAAATTATTAAATGTCGCTCCTCTAGCCGAAGTCCTACCGAAATTTCGCCGAATCTTTGACTATAAAGAACCATAAGGAGCAAAACTAAAAGATACATCTAAATGATCAAATCAATCTAAACTAAACATAAGATTAACTAGGCGGCTTAATATTATAATAGATATATGTAAAAATAAATTAAATATAAGGCGGGCATTGCAAAGTACATAGTATACCTCTAAATCGAAGGTCGGATATTTGGACCAAATTTCTGAATTCCTAAAACTCACTCAACACTTACAAAGAGGAAAATGAATGGGAAAGGGAATGATAAAAGTTAAACATCCCCATCTCTCAATTTTATGAACGGAGGTTGTTCGGACATCATCTCAACCGATATGTCGATATCGGCGCTTAATCAATTCTCGTTAGATTTTGTATCGATATGATCGATTTGGCGTTCAACGCGATGGCGAAGTCGTTCATCGATCGAGGTCGTTTGATCATTTTCGGTGACATCCAGGCATTTTTTGATTTGATTTGTGTCCTCAAGTCCGTCGAATTCGATTTGTAGGCTTGATTTGATTTATGACATATATGTGGAGGTCAACAACAAATAATTGATTTTTTGACTTAAAATGATCATTAAAAAAAACTTTATTAAGAAAATCAAATCGTACAACCATGCTTTAAATTTATTAAGATAACTTCATTCAATAAAATTTTAAATATAATATTCTATCCAATTGAATCTAAAGGTAAACGATTCATCATGATTAATTATTAAATCATGTGGATTACTTTTCTTCAAAGAGTTTATCCATTTATATGATAGATATATTATATTTACATAATCTGCTAACAAATAAAGGAAAAAAAATCCAAGTTAGGAAAATTGAAGTAATTTTTCCAGTCTATAATCATCAAAAAATATAAATTGTGTGAGTTAAGATGAATATATGATTTTTGTAGTTATATTTATTTTTAATTTAGTATGAGTTTTTATTTAAATAAAGCTTTTGTACATACATGCTTTGAATTTTTCCCTATTATGAGAGTTGGTTTGAATGGATGATTTGTGAGTTGTTCATGTGATTAATGGCTTCTACTCTCCATTGGTGTAGATATTTTGTAATTATGATTATTTGCTAGTATCTGGATCAAACTTTCTTTGAGAAAACTCTTATGATTTTTATGACACTTGTGCCATCTACGACGACATTCCTTGAGAGTGATCTTGCAATACATCTATAATTGAAGTTTTTGTTGTAAAAATTCTTCCTCTTGGAATTAGAAAGAAGGATTGATGACCATTATGTTGTGGCTGGCTTCTCTAACAAAAATCGCTCCTTTGCTTCAATGACTCTATGTGATTCTTCTTTTTTTTGTTTTTCTATTGTATCAAAAAAATCTCCAAAGACTTTGTGGCAATAAACAGATGTACGAGGCATGTACAAAACCAAATCAATTATTTTGAATAAATTATAGTTGGAGATTACTTCTTCTACTTCTAATAATCAACTCCTTGATTAGGTGAGACTAGAAGATTTAAAAAGGTTATACACTTATACATGTCTGTGTCTTGCTTTTACTTTTGGTATTTTTATCCTTCTTTGATTTTCTACTCGAAAATTTATTACTGAATTGATCGTGTGATTGAATTTATTTAAATTCAATAAAATCTAGTTTTCAATGAGTGCATAAATTTTAACTTACTGTCTTATTTTTCTAAAATTCTATTATAATATAAGAACCTTGAATATTCATGTGGATTGATTTACTTCATATTTTTTGGATTTCATAAAAAATAATTAATAATTGTCAAATTTTGAGAGTTTGTGACCCATGAATTCTACTGGTTCTTGAATAATTTTATGCATGTCATAAAAGATCTTCAATGGAAATCTTAAATCCTGTGGCATCCTATATCAACATCCAAACAATATTATTTCGACTTCTAAAATTTCGCAAGTCCTAATTTAAGCAAAGGTGACTTAAAGCTAGAAAATTAGCCACTTGTTAATGTATGACAAGATACTTTCGAGACTTTAATTTCACTAGTCACAAATTGCTTGGCACAGTTATGAAGCATCTCATTTCAACGCCGAATCCATAAAATCTCTGCCGAAAAGGTAATCGCTCAAGCTCCGCCATAACTACCTAAGGAAAATTGCATTTTACCAAAATACAATAAAGAATATGTCATGCCATTTGAGGGCATTATCCCTACTTAACAAGCAAATCAAGCACTTGGCCAATACCTAAATTAGACATGAATGACTTCAAAAGGCAGACTAAAGTCGAAATCAAGATTGAAGAAACTATGTTCTAAACTTTTTTAAGATGATGTAAAACAGTCACAATGTTCTTGAACAACAATAATTTTCAGACAGGTATTGTATCAATATACCCAAAGGAAGAAGGTTAACACATATATCCCAAGAATTTGAATAGCATCACCTCAAACTAGCCTACTGCTTAAAACAAGGTTATGCATAAAGACTCTGAGCGATTAAAGAGAACCAAACTAAAAACAGCATTAACCTTGTATAAAACTAAAAACATATGCAACATGATTCAACGCCAACAAAACTAAGCAAATCAAAGAGAACCAAACTCAATAAACTATACCAACATAACTTTCTAGCCCAAGGATAGCACAACTCAAACATCCATTGACCCAACAGGTTAAGCACAATTTCACTCTTCTCATGCCTATCACTGCAATTTGTCTTTCACTTTGAAATGATTCTTACAGCTCATTTTGTTTCTTGTAAGTAAAAAATATATTTAAAGAAATGATCATTCTAAGTGTGAAAAATGAAATCATAACTTTTTATGAAGTTCTGTGAAATTTTGAAAAGTTTATAATCAATCTTGGAATTTAACTACATTCAACAAAATGATTGATTTAACAAACTTTATTAATTTTTAAAGCAAAAATTCTTACTTCAAACAACCAAAATGATCCCTTAACATGGAAGATTACAATAAATCATAAGAAATTATATCTCAACTATGAAAAGTTTTGGTATGCTAGAATAGGGCTGCAGGAGTTGGAGAAAGATGAGAACAAACAAGAAATATACAGCATGCAAAAAAAAGCTGGAAATCATTGTTCTTGAATATACCCATTCAACAAGACTTTCATCTCCCAGAGGCTGGGATGAATCAACAGGCTTCCTTCCAGTAATGAGCTCCAAAAGGACAACTCCAAAGGAAAACACATCAGATTTCTCAGTTAGCTTGCCAGTTGATGCATACTCTGGCGCTAAGTATCTGGAAGGACCAAAAGTGTAGATATAAGCTTCAAAATAAAAACCACCATAATAATTTAAATAGATGCCAAGGGTGGGGATCATATGGAAAAAAGTAATAGGTAAACCAAAGCATTTGACCTTTGAAAAAAGAAGCGAAAAATTCAAAAATTGGTGCTAAAGTTTCATGAATTCTGCATTCTTCTTATTAAAGTATTAGATATGGTAGGTCATCCAAACACTGGTAAATTTAATTAATTTAGAAAGATATGAGTGATGACTATTTCTACATACGCAGTAGTCCAATGTATGAGCATTAAAATAAGAAAAATAGTATGGTATGAAATGAATTAGTCAACTCTTTGGTACGGTTAGCTAGGGCCTTCAAATATAGGACAGAAGACAAGAGAGCTCAGAGCTTACAATCAGTTTTCAAATAATTTTTTGTGATTGTGGATTATCGAGCAATATTGGAATGTCAACAGAATTAAAACTTTATGATTGCAAAAATCAGCATGAGCTTTCTAGATATGCATTGAAAAAATAAAGGTTTTATCCAAAAATGCATGTAAGATAAACCTAACTCAAAGTAGGGATGTGATCCATTCATTATAAGTAGAGATTAGATTAGCATGATTTTAAGCAAGCTGAAAGCGATGAATTGGACATTTAGAAAGGCAAGCTTCAAATATATGAAAGCTTCAAGTCCATAGCCTCAAAATGTTTTAGAAGAGCTCACTTTGAGATACAAAAAGGGGTTTGAAGATGATTTTTTTTTTAGATTGGTTCATATATATCTGAATTTAAGATTTTAATTTTATACTTGGTGACTCTACTACATATATATAAGAATTAATATAAATTATTTTAATTTCAATTTAACTTTATTCTCATTCATATAGACAATAATTGACTATGTAGTTCCATATCTCTAGACGAATTTAGTATCCATACCTTTTACCTACAAATAGGATTTCCTACTCTTAGACAAAATACATAAGATAAAAAAAAATACAGTTTTACTCTCTTCAACTATCAACTGAGAAGTTTAAGGACTTAGAGGTAGATTTGTGTGGGTGATTAACTAATTGATACATAAAATAAAAACTGAAGAATTACGCTTGAGGAAAAGCAAGACTCCCTAGCGAGGATCGTAAATATTATCGGATTCAAATATTATTATGTTTCCACAATATTTTAAAAAAATTCCAATAAAGATAAAAAATATTGTTCCAGCATGGCATAATTAACTCAAACACCTACCCAAATGTTCCCATCACTCTTGTAGTCACATGTGTCCAAGCATCCATAGCAAGCCTTGCTAAACCAAAATCAGAAACCTGATGCATGAAAAAGTATATAAAATATTTAGTAAATCAGGATACAAACATCAAAAGTTAATTTCTAAAATTCGAGCTCATATTGCCATGATAACCTGAGCTTCAAAATTGTTGTCTAAGAGAATGTTTGAGGATTTAATATCCCGATGAATAATCCTAGGATGACCTGATAAAATAGGCAAAATGCATTAGGAATAAACCTACAATCCAACAGCAATTTAAACAAGTAGACTGTAGATGTTTAAAAAGAACAAAAAGAGTAATAGTTGAGGGGAATTACAATCCTCATGCAAGTATGCAATTCCACGAGCTGCGCCTGCTGCAACCTTCACCCTTCCTGCCCAATCCATAATTGATTTTCCTTGTCCTAAAAAGTTGTAAAGTGAATTAAATGAACAGCATTTTTGGTATACAAACATGAAAACAAGTAATATCATGACAAGTTAATAAAAGTGTTATCTTACCATGCAGATGATAATGAAGTGTATTGTTAGGCACATAGTCATAGACTAACAATCTTTGATTTTCAGCTATGCAATACCCTACTAAGGAAACCAAATGCCGATGATGCACACGACTGATAATTTCAACTTCTGCTCTGAACTCTCGCTCCCCTTGAGCCCCACCAACTTTGAGTTGTTTCACCGCAACTTCTCTACCATCAGGTAAGCATCCTTTATACACACAACCAAAGCCACCTTCACCCAACAGGTTCTGTTCTGAAAAGCCATTTGTTATTTGGTATAGCTCCTCAAAGGAAAACCATGCCTTTGAATTGCCTAAACTATGCTCAGGCAATGACTTCATGGAACCAGGAGATCCACCATGAGTTTCGGAGCTATGGTAAACCAGAGGAGCTGAAGGGGACCTTTGGTAGGATGAGTCTGATGTATTCAAATAGTTAGACCAATCAAATAGCATAATATGTATAATTAAAAATTAAGAAGTAAACCAAGTATATCTAAAAATATTGAATTATAAAAATAATTTAACCCTGTAACATAGAATGTAAAAGTGAATATTCAAAAAAAGACTTAAGTTTTACCTGAAAATTGTGAGGATCCCATTGGAGAGGGCATGACAAAACCAGTAGCATATCCACTAGACTTCTTCTTACGCTTACTCATGAACCATACTGAAAGTCCTATCAAACTGAATGCAACCAATGCCGACACTACAGCAATAGGCACAATGACCCCAATATTGTTTCCACCTCCAACAGCTCTGCCGCTTCCTGGGCTTAGATTATCATTTGCTGATGGTGTAGTTGATCTTCCAGCACTAGGACTGACAGGATTGGTTGAAGATCCTGATGCGTTTGGGGAGGGCAAGCCTGGAGAATTGCTAGGAGGGTTTGGAAAACTAGAAGGTGGAGAGGGTGATGTGGGTGGATTGCTGGATGGCACTTGACCAGAGGAATTGCTTGGAAAAGGGGATGGTGGAGAAAGGGTTGTTGGTGGTTGTTCTTTTGGTGGTGGTGCTGGTGGGTTAAGACGTGAAGTAGGGGGCGAAGACCCAGGAGGAGGGCTATCTTGCGGAGTTGGCTGTGGAGGTGAAGATGGTGGTGGTTTAGAGGGAGATAAACCTCCTGATGGTGTAGAAGATGGAGGTGGAGGTGGAGGTGGCTGAGCCTGAGGAGGCAATGAGCAGCAAAACACAGGTAGTGGAGGAGTGGGATTGGAGAGGTGAAGATGGCAATAATGGGGGTAAAGCTGAGCAACTAGGGAGGTCCATATAAGAGGTGGAGAATATAGTGGAGCAGAGGTGGCAGGAGTTGGCTGATAGAAGCTGGTGGTGGTGCAGGATCACTTGATGGTGGGGGCGAAGAAATTGCTGGTGGAATCGGAGATGGTGGCGGCACGGAACTAGAAAGGGGTGGTTGTGGAGGGCTAGGGGATGAAGGGGGAGTAGCAACAGAAGTCGGGGGTGGAGAAGATGTAGGAGGATGGAATGAGGCATTGGGTTGGGAGTTACCTCCTGGAGATGGAGGTGGTGAGGCACCTGAGGAAGTTGGTGGAATTGCCGAGGATGAAGGTGGGGAGGCTGCCATTGTAGCTAACTCGAGTAACCTCCTCTCTCTCAACACAAACTAAACAATGACATAAACTTAAATGACAAAGCACAAGCGAATATTACACTCATCGCCAAAGTCTCTACTTTTCCGTCATTTCCACAGAATCCTCCAACCAGTAAAAGCCCCAAAATCTCCAGGTTGTGTTCGCCAAAGATCAAATACTCCAGCAAACTAATTCTTAACAGATAAAAGGGACTTACACAATGTCAAAATCCAAATTCCCCAGCCGCGCGGAAGCTTTCTCGCTCAGAATGCCACTCAATCAAACCAAATCTGCAACAATACTCGAACAGAACGGAGAGAGATCAAATTCACTGTAAGTCAACATACAAACAGATTACGAGCAATCAAAGGAAATCATTTGCATCCATAACTACAAATCACCCAATCATTCCCTCCTTTTCCCAACAGTTCAAATTTTTGTTGAACCAACCCTTCAAGATCTCAATCTTTTTTCCCCAGATTTCCCACAAAACTACCGAATACTGTATAACCCAGATGCCCAAAAGTATAGAAGTCGACTGTCAAACTTCCCAGGAAGAATGCCGCGCAGCTCTAGTGCAACGCCACTAACTGGATAATCCAGCACTTTCATGAAATAAGCGATTAAAAAACTTACAAATTGAGAAGGCCAACCATACCTGCTCTCCTTGCCCTGCAACGCTTCAGCTGTTGCGTTCACAAGAACGTGATTGCGACTTCAGGATGGCAGTCTTCTCCTCCCGCGTTTCAGAGAGAGAGAGAGAGAGCAGCTAGCGAGCTAATTAGACTCCTGTGCCAATTTTGAACAAATGAACGAAGAATTAGTCAAATTAAAATTTTCTTATTTTAACAGCAATAGCGTATGCAGCATGATTTATCTTAGGTGATCTTACCTCTTCAACACTCCCACGGCTCCCTCTGCAGTCTACACATCCTTTTTCTCTTATTTTTAATAATCTGAAGGCCTAAACCCAAAGTATTTCATCCAAAAAATTTACATATATTCATAAAAATAGCTAAACTAATTAATATATATGATATCATTAGCTCAAAAAATAAAAAATAGAACATACAAATTAACACAAAAAATCAAGAAATATCATAGAAATATGAAAGTAGGCTTAGAATAAGGGGTCAAATCTCACACATTAAAATCTAAGAATTTGATATAATAAGAGATCACTTAACAAGTATAGGGTCGGCAATCTCATCGACCTGAGTTGACCATGTCATCAATTAAATCACATCATATAAAGCACTTGAGTTGGTTAACTAAAAATAGTCTCGAGCCAAAGACGAGGGGTAAAAATACCCATGACTTGTACCAGAATAATCCAAATCCTAAATCTTTACATAACTAAAAATTGAAAATAAAAATCAGAAGCATAGATTGATGGGAACCCACATGTGTTTTGAAAATGAAGAATTTGACCTTTTAAACACCTTAACTCATATCCCCGTGAATTAAAAAACATCTTTATTTCCAAGGGCCAAACTTCCTAAACCATCCATCTTCTCAATATATGACCTCTCTTAGTTTAACATTGACCACTAAAGAAGTCTCGAAATGATTCACATTACATAAGCGACGTTTGTTTTCTAACTCATTATATGGCATACTTCATAATAGAGATGGTGAGGAGATTAAGCTTTGTTGATTCAATGAGGAAGAAGTTATTGATGGGCAATCAATTCTTATTCAGCTTAAATGTAAGAGAGCTGCAAAAAAAATTATGATTGTTGGGTGCTAAAAAATCAATTACGGTAGAATAAAGTTTATGTCTTAGCCTTGTTGTGAAATCAAGCACACACACAGATATTTAAAGAGTGAACAAGAAGCTTCATGATTTTTACGTGAAAAACCCTCAAAAATTGGGTTATGCAACAGTAGTTGGGTTGTAACAGTTGGTGTTGGTAGTCGACGATGGTGAACAGTGTCGGTCACCACCACCGACTACCGCCAGCCATCGTTACCACCTCTAGGTCATCACCATCAACATGCCTGTCGTAGGCCGTGTTCATCATCACCGTGCCACCAACAACTATTACCCATTATTGTTGCATAGTTGTTACTGATTAGATTCCATTGTCAGCTTTCTCACATACAATTTTGTAATCCCGTTATCGGAAAAACTTAAACTTTGTACTCCGAAATAGATATATAATGGAAGATTTTTACTAGGTTAGGCCCCGTGATTTTTTCCTCCCCTTTCTGAGATTTTTTTTACGTAAAAATTCTTGAGCTTCTTATTCATCAAATACATGTGTGTGTTGGATTTCACAACAAGGTTAAGACGTAAACTTTTATTCTACCACAACTGATTTTTTAGCATGTAATAGTTTGGCGATGTTTGTGGAATCACACCCTATAATCGCAATCTCTGTGAACACCTGTATTATGGCCAATAGACGCAATACTCACAACGGATCCTCCGCTCCAACTCCCATCACTCTGAAATCAATCCTTAAACCAAGGGCGTCAAGCTTTCTCACTTCCCCACGATAGGCATGACCCTATCGGTGAAGGTCTGAACCTCTAGAAGATCATATTCGCCGAATGGAAGAGTCTCAAAATGAGATAATTCGACTTTTACGAGAAACACGACAGCCACTGCTGTCCCCCAAGATCGATCATTAGCCATGGAAGGTTAAAATGCTAATACAAGGTCTTCTCGCCAACAGGCTGAAGTTCTTCTACTTCCAGATTGTGATGTTGACCTCGTTGATAGTGTTAGTTCTACTCATCCATCACTTGCATCTCAATAATTGCTAACCCACCAATTATTGTCGGTAGCTTATCACGTTCTTATCTGTTTATTCAACCGTCATGTTATACGTGCAGAATTATAATGCTTAATATGAGAAGATTTCTACTTTAAAGATAGAAATTATCTTCCCTCTCATCACGGCTATCACGAGTCTTCACCTTTGGATAAAGCTATTCTTCAACATCCTATTCTCATAGGTTTTAAGCTTCCGAGCATCGATTCCTATATTGGGGCAACTGACCCATATGAACACATCGACCATTACAGGATCATCATGCATAGTCAACGAGCCCCTAACATGCTACTTTGTCAGGTCTTTTCAATCACCCTCAAGAGTCAGGCTCGCACTTGGTTCTACTCCCTTCCAAGGGGATACATCCATACTTTTACGAACTCGCCAAGATTTTTGTAGAACAGTTTATTACAAACCAGATGATCATTAAAGATTCTTCTCATCTCTCAGGCATTCGTCAAAATGAGGGTGAATCACTTAAGGAGTATTTACAGAGGTTTTCATTAGAGGCTCGTAAAATACCTAGAGTATACC
Source organism: Cymbidium sinense (assembly GCA_021442155.1). Classification (NCBI taxonomy): domain Eukaryota; kingdom Viridiplantae; phylum Streptophyta; class Magnoliopsida; order Asparagales; family Orchidaceae; genus Cymbidium; species Cymbidium sinense. The sequence continues at coordinate 155,917,539 of CM038221.1, forward strand.
CTGAATTATTAAGAAAAGTTTTTCTTGAATGGCTCCGTCCTGAGCCTTTTTACTCGTCACTAATGTGAAATACGATCCGCTCATATGCCGACTTGGTTCATCGTGTGGAAGCGTAAATTTCTGCTGATAAGGCTATTAATGTCCATCGTAAATACAATCAATGAAAAGCGTAAGAGTATCCAGAAAAGACAATCCCATCATAAAAAGTAACAAGGCAGTAGTGATCTCCCTCCACGACCCTCACATCAACGACGTGAACCACGACCAAAAAAGTAATGCACACCACTGAACACATCTCGTGTTAACGTCTTGATGGTCATTCGAGATGAAGAGACCATCAAGTGGTCACATCCTTTGAAACCAAATTCAAGAAATTAGGAGCAATATTGTCACTTCTATCGAAATGTGGGCATACTACTGAGGCGTGTAAACAACTCAAAGAAAAGATCGAAAGACTCATTCAACAAGGATATCTATGTTGATTTATGCAGAATCAATCAACTCAAGCAAACATAACTCCAACTGGGGGGCAACCAGGACAATCATCATAAAAATAACAAAATAATCGCCAGATAGTTGAAAAAATTAAAACAATCGTAAGAAGACCGCTACTATCTAATCAAGTCCTCATTGCCACCTTCGAAGACCTATAGTTAAAGAAATCTCATATTGATCATTCCATCACTTTTAATGACTCAGACTTAAAAAGAGTCCAAGTTCCGCATCAAGACTCACTTGTCATCAGTGCGGGGATCGGTGACCCATGTTATATATTAAAAAAAATTTGATTGATAATGGGAGTTATGTCGATATCTTATTTTATTACATATTTCTTAGCATGAGCCTGGTTAGGAAAAAACTCCAATCCATTGTATGACCATTATATGGGTTTGATAATCGCACCGTGCAAGTGGAGGGGGCGATCACTTCCTATTGTCATCGAATAATTTCCTCAATAAGTGACTCATTCAATTCAATTCATGGTGGTTAAGTCAGATTCAACGTACAACGCTATCTTCGGAAGGCCCCTCTAATCAATTTTTAATGTTGTTACTTCGGTATCTCATCTTAAGATGAAATTTTCAACTCACATTGGGGTTGGAGTGGTCTGTGGAAATCAATAAATAACAATCATGTTACCTTAACAAAACCGCCCACGGTGACCTTGATCGAAAATTTTAATTTTCAAGATGAATAAGTGCCCTAGAGAGCTTCGCCTATAGAAGAATTTCTCCCTATTTCATTATCAGATGACCAACCTTTACGAACAATGCAAGTCAGATCTCTGCTCTCAGACAAACAAAGGGTAAAATACATAGACTTCTTGAGCAAAAATCAAGACATCTTTTCTCGGAGTCTGATAGATATGCTTAGGGTCGACCCTAATGTGATCATGCACTCACTTAAGATTGATCCAACATTCAAACTGGTCATCCAAAAGAAGCGAACTTTTGCACATTATCATCTCCAAGCTATTGAATAATAAGTTAACAAGCTCTTAGAAACGGGATTCATACGAGAAGTATATTACCCTACATAGCTAGTAAATATTATCATGGTTAAGAAAGCAAATGAAACTCGGAGAATGTGTATTGATTACACTGATCTCAACAAAGCTTGCCCGAAAGATAGTTTTCCCCTCCACTGAATTGATTAATTGGTGAATGCTACGTCTGGACATCAAATGCTCAATTTTTTAGATGCTTACTCAGGTTACAACCAAATAAAAATGTAGTCGACGGATGAAGAAGCCACATCATTTTAAACATATAAAGGTTTATATTGTTACCAAGTTATGTCGCTCGGGTTAAAAAATACTGGTACTACCTATCAACGCCTTATGAATATGGTTTTTAAATAACTCCTAGGCCACATAATGAATGTATATGTGGATAACATGTTAGTAAAAAACTTGGAATAATCACAATATATTTCTGACTTAGAAATATGCTTTAACCTTCTTTGACGTTATAGCATGCGACTCAACCCAACCAAGTGTGCTTTTGGGGTTACGTAGAGAAAATTTTTTGGGTTTATGGTCACCCACTGTGGGATTGAAGCTAATCCCGAGAAAATTAGAGCACTTAGAGATATGGCTCATCCAAAGAATATCAAAGAAGTTCAACGGTTGAATGGATGAATTGTTGCCTTATCCCGCTTCTTAGCCCATTCTAAAGATAAATACTTGTCATTCTTTAAAATATTAAAGGGAGTTAAAAATAATAATTTTTAGAGGATTAATGAATGTCAAGCTGCTTTTGAGAAACTAAGGGAATATTTAGCATCTTCACCCTTACTATCCAAGTCTATCTAAGGAGAGATGTTATACTTATATCTCACAGTCTCTTCCCACACAATAAGTTCAGTTTTAGTGTGAGAGAAAAATGCGATACAACGACCAATTTTTTTATGTTAGCAAAATTTTCTCTGATATAGAAAGTTGTTATCCACTAGTAGATAAGATAGCTTTGGCTTTAGTTTTCTCAGCGCAAAAATTGTGTCCATAATTCCAAGTTCACACCATCGGTGTTTATACCCATTTACCATCAAGGGTCATTCTACAGAAATTAGAGACATCTGGAAGATTAATCAAATGGTTGGTAGAATTTGTAGAATTTAATATTCATTTCTACCCAGGCCAGACATAAAGTCTCAAGTATTTGCAGACTTTATAGTGGAGTGCACTCTCCTTACTCCAAATGAGCTATCTATTAAACCCTTTTCATCTCCTCAATGAACTCTCTATGTTGATGGAGTTTCAAGAAATGCTGGTGTGGAGAAGGAATCTTACTTATTTTCCCCAACAGGATACCTTAGAGTATGGACTTTACCTAAAATTTCTTACAACTAATAATATGGTTGAATATGAGGCTTTTATCACAAGATTGAGACTTGTCATCGATTGTGAAGCTCGAAATTTAATGATCCACACCGACTCTTAGCTTGTCGCCTCCTATGTTGAGGGAAACTTTAATGCTCATAATCCTCAGCTAGTGCAATACCTCAACTCGGTGAGATAACTTGCCTATCAAGACACATCAAATCATTCACATACTTCAAGAGAAGAATACTAGAGCTGATGCTCTCGCTAAGCTCGCTATCTCTGCTACTAGAGATCTATTTAAAAGAATGCATGTTGAGAAAATATATTTTCATAGTATCCATGGGTCATGGGTAATACAAGTAATTAATGAGACGAAGGAACCTTCGTGGATAGACCCCATCCTATCATTTCTACAAGATGGGACTTTCCTGAAGACCCAACTGTTGCAACTCGTCTCTGAAGACAAGCTGCAAAATTTATTATTATCGGAGGTGAACTATACAAACGAGCTTTTCTGGGTCATACCTTAAATGGCTTGTTGACATAATTTTTGGAATGAGCTCTCAACCCCTTCATCTTATACATATGACTTCTCTTATACTTTAAGAATTTCTTAGTCTTAAGACACATCTAGTGATTAGGTGGACACTTAACCTAGCCCTAGAGACTTAGAAGAGTTAGCCATAGAAATAGGTCATGCCTTTGGGGCATTAGGAAAATTTGTCTACCCTATCGTTTGAACCACATTTCTCACTTCCTTCCTTCAAGTCAAACTCCAAATCAAATCAACAATCAATTCCAATTTAATTGATTTTCCCTAAACTCAAATCTTTTCCAAATGACTGAAATCCATGATCAACTCCAAATGATTGAAGCTCATGATTGAAATTCCAACTTCAAAATATTTTCTAAGCCATTTGGTTATATCTTATGGACTTAGCTCAAATCAAATTCAAATCAATTTAAATTCAAGAAATTTTCTCATAACTCATTTATATTTTTATTTTTATTCATAAATATAAATGAATTATGAATTCAAATATCCAAGAATCAATTCAAAAATCAAATCCAAACTCAATTAAAAATCCAACCTAAGCCTTCAAGATAAAATCTTGAACTTAGCCAAATCAAACTCAAATCAAGTCGAACCCTTGATTTTTCTTCATGATTCAATCAATCCTACAATCATGAATCCAAATATAAACATAAACTTCAATCATAAAATAAAAACTAAATTCAAAAATCAAACCCAAGTCAAACTCATGTTCTCCCTTTGACTTAAAATTATCAGATGAATCAAAACCCATTTGACTACAAATCTCTTGCAAATAGATTTATATGTCAATCACAAGTCCATATGTGAGCTCAACCAAACTTGAATCAAGCCTTGATCAAACCAACTAAACCCAATTGGCTCACTTGACCCAAAATGGCCAATTTGACCTACATGAACTAAAATTCAATTCAATCCAATCAAAGTGAATTAATTCAATATAAACTTCATGTCATATTTGTTGATTATCATAGGTTAATCAATTATCATGAATTGGGTCAAACCAAGTCAACCTAGCCCGTTGACCAAGTCACCCTTTAACCCACATGAACCCAAACTAACCAAATTACAACCTAAACCAAATTGATTGTGACCAATGGCTCAAATTCACTCCAAATTGATTATTGAACTTGACCAAAATCTAAATTAAACCCAATTTGGCCAATTGGCCAACTAGACCCAACCTAGCCTAATCGATCATGAACCCAACTTGACCTAAAAGGTCAAATCAAGCCAAAATCAAATATAAATCAAATTGATTGGAAATAAAGATATCAATCCATTTAAAATGATCAACCAAACCCAAACCAAATCATAATTCAAGCCAATTTGGTCAATTGGGTCAAATTGGTCAACTAGCCCAAATTGACCTAAAGGATCAAATTGGTCAAAATCTAAATTAAATCTAAATTAAACTAAATTAATTGAAACCAATATGCTCCAAATAGTCATTTGAACTTGACCAACTCTTGGTTTGACTCAAATTTACCAATTGGTCAACCTAACCCATTTTGACCTGATTTGACCCAAATAGGTCAAATTAACTCAAATTAAACTAAATGGACTTCAAATGACATGAAATTTGGTCCAACTTACTTTTGAATCATTTCAAATCTATCCAAATCAAATTCAATATCAAATGACCACTTTGCCCTTGGGTCAAGGGCATCTCATGAGAAAAGACACTTTCTAAAGTGATAATTCTTCTTCCTTGGCCACTTGACACTCATCCATTGGTCCATATAGGCACCAAAGATACTGATTTTCTAACCCAAGGAGTGGTTGGGATAGCCATGACTCATGGGGAGGTGAAATCACCTCATATCTCCTATTGGAACACTTGGCATGAAGGACACTCACCTCCCCTTGGCTAGGACACCTACTTGTCTTTCATGACAACCACTTTTTATGCCTTAGCAAATCATAGGGAGCCACCTAGGATGATTCTCTTTCATTCCCAACCACCCCAAGCCAAGTGACATGAGTTTGGAGCCAAAAATTTAAACAAAAGTGAAAAAAGGTTCATTTCACTTTACTTTTTTCATTCCAAGGCTTTAGTGGCTGAAGAAAATCATCATTCCTCTGATTCTCTTCATCCTAGAGCTTCCAAAAGCCATTAGCAATCATCCACTTCATTTTGGAGAGAAATACTCCAAAATTAAGGAGATTTAGTGAAACGACGATCACCAGGAGGAATTTCATTTTTCTGAAGCGAGGATCTAAGCAGTCCAAGGCTTCTTCCCTCACTCAACGGCTCGAGTCACCACCGAAAAATTATCCCATGAGGTAACCTTCAAAATCGTGAGTGATCTTGGGATCCCTCATTTTGTGTAGTTTTTGCATGATTTTTAGGAATCTACCCCAGATAATCCCGTATTTTTTACTCTAAATCATTCCAATTAGAAAAGAGAATTTATTCAGTGCAAATTGATGAGAAAATGAGTTCATATGGACAAGTTTTCACTTAGAAAACTATTTTTCCTTTAAAAAAATTTGTTTTGCTCATTGTCGGGATGCCATCGTTCGATCCGCGGTTCATGATCGACCGGCTTCGATCACGATGCGATCTGGACCGTCCGATCACGCGGTTTGTGTGATTGAACGGCTTAGATGGTATGCCGATCGCGCAATTCGGCATCGGATTACAGCGTCGATCACGGGCCGTCAGATCATCGGACGGTCGGTCGGCGTGGATCGCTCTGGCGTTGACCGGTCGTTCTCACTCGATGTGGCTCCACGTTACGCGGCGTCAGCTGCGTCCAATTGCGGCACCATATGGCCATACCGCGTTACGCAGTAGCTGCGATTTAAAAATTAATTTAAATTACCGAACGTCAAAAATTCATAGAAAATAAAATACTAAATTAAAAATTACAAATAAGAGCTCATTTGGATTCGTCTTTCCAAGAGAAATCCAATAAACTCAAAATCTCCAAATTTTACTAAGTATTTTGAGCTTAATTTAAGTTTTTTGTAAAAATCAAATTTTTTTTTAATTAAACTAAAAATACATGTCATATTAAGTTGAAATTTTTTAAATTAAAATTGTTGCTAAAATACACCTTCCATAAAATTTTAAGTCAAAATAACTTTTGGATTGAAAGATATTTAATTTTGAGTGTCAAATGGTTTATTTTAATAAAATAAATTAGAAGAATTCTTAAAAATTACTTAAATCAATTGAAACTTCCTAAATACATAATTAAGTGTAGAAAAATCAAAAAAATATGAATGAGGGTTCATTTTAAAGATAATTGAGAATCTAATAAAATTATTTCTAGTTGAATTTGAACAGTAGATTTTCCTTAATTAGATTTATTTGAAAACTTAATAATCATAATTACTCCCCAATGGCTTCATTAATTAATTTCAAACTTCTCAAGCATGTTTAAGGGGATGACTTCTGATTCTCCTAATTTTCTTGGAATTTATTAATGAGTTAGAAATTAATTAATGAAACCCCAATCACTCTCTTAATATAATTAAGGTTAATTGAGCATGTGAACAATGGTTTAATTTCTTGATTGAGATAATTAAACTTTATTTAAGTGATCAAGAGATTTATGGAATAATTTTGGGATATTTTCTTAAGTTATTCCCTAAACCCCCTTTCTTCCTTAAATCCAAATCTAATTAAAGGTTAATCCACTAATGATCTACTTAATTAATCAAGTCTAATTCTCAAATTGAAAATTAATCCATAAACTTAATCAATCCTTCTTGGGTAGATACTTAGGTGTTCAATAACCTAAGTAAACTTAAGGAAATCATACCTAACACATATGCATGGGAAAGGTTATGAAAGTACTTAAATTAAACTCTTTAGTTAAATTAATCATTAACTATGAGCAAATTGTATTAGATACCTTTCTTTCTTATGATGCATTGTTGATTTAAATTCCTTGTGATTTTATGTCATACATTGGATCATAATTATTTGATTAAATATGTTAAAGTGGTACAGGTAAGGGGTAATTAATGAACTTAATCTACACCTTAACATAACTAAAGCATAAAATTAATCTAATCACCTAAAAATTAAATTAAAATAATACACACATGTGGGAATGGGTAAGGACCAACAAACCTTCTCACACTTCCCTAATTCAAATCAAACTCAAAACAAAATGAAAGTCTCTTTAAACAACTTTTAATTCTCTTTAAATGATCTTACTTCATAAGATTATCTTTAAGAATTAATTAGAGTGAATGAAATTACATACTTATATCACTTTATTTTTTTCCTAATATGCTAAATGTGTATGTCATATGAGTTTCATGCATTCATGCTTTTCTAAAATCAAATTTAAAATGAAATATTTTTTTATGTCAAATTGCATATTTTGGCTAAAGTAAAAGTATAAGTGGCTATTATCACTATTAAATTCAAAACTATTTTCAAAATATATAAATCAAATGCCTAAAGTTGAAAGTGTGCTACTTATAGCTTATTTATAAGCTTGCATGTGGATATAAAAATGTGTCTTATGTTTGCTTTCTTTCTTTCCTCTTAATATGAATTTGAATCAGATTTGCAAAGTGTATAGTTCTTTTAAAAGAACATAACACTTGCTTAAATCTCTTATTATCCTCTTCCATGTTATGACTTGAGAAAGATCCTTACACTTACACATATAAATTACATAATCAAGTCTAAACAAAAGTACAAAATTTGCATCTTTCTTTTCCATTCATTTCTTTTGTATATATGCTTGTATTTAAGAAAAGTGGTATATTAGTCTGGACAACCCCGGGGTTGCGAGACTTTAAGTATCCCTAAGTAGGTCTTGTACCTTACACCCCTCGTTAACAATGGTGTCATACTCACTTATGTCTTTCATACATACATGTGTGCATATGAAAAGTGGATAAGAAAACCTATTTTATATTTATGGAAAATCATGCATCATAAAATATTCAAATTTTCTTAAGTAACTCACTTAGCATTCTCTTTCCATACATTTTTTTATACATGCACATGTATTTAAGAAAACTGGTATATTAGTCTGAACAATCCTGGGGTTGTGAGGCTTTAAGTATCCTAAGTAGGTCTTGTATCTTACACCCCTGGTTAACAATAGCGTCGCACTCACTTATATTTTTTATACATGTAAATGTGCATATGAGAAATGGATAAAAGAGTCACTCTCTTATACTTAACAAAATCATGCATACATGAAACATTCGATTTCTTTAAGTAACCTCACTTAGAATTCATCATAAAGTATGATAAACATTTTCATTTGTATGTATAGATTAGCTTCAGATCCATTCATATGCATGTTATACACTTGAGAAAGAAATAAAATGTTGAGTATTTTATGATAGTAATTCACTTTATTTAATCTTAAAATATCTTTCTTTTTAAATAAGTTTATTTAAAGAAAATCTAAACTTAGGATTAATTAAAATACATAATAAAGCATTCACTAAACAAAAATCCTTAATGAATCTACCTTAGAAATTGCTCAAGGTAGGGAGGAAAGAGAAGTTCTCTTCTCTTTTCCTCTCTTTATAATATTTAGTAATTAAGTAGGTTGTTCAAATCAAAGCAAATCATCAAATAAAATTAACTCATATCAACTAAATAACTTAAATGAGACCACCCTTCTAAGTTGAACCATTTCACATTAAAAAAAAATCCTAACCTTAAAGCCTAGCTAAGCATTCCACACAAATCTTACATGACACACACATTAAGCTAAGCCACCACTTCTAGTTCTATGTTAGGGCGGTGCATGGTTTGATGTTTACTTTTATTTTGTGATATTTTATTTTAGTCTGGATGTTAGGGTATGTACATAGAATGAATGGTAGGACGATTTAGGCTAACCATTATCTTCTACAGGGGATTGTGCTTAAGGGGTGTTGTAATAAAAATATTATTATTTTTACTGTGCAGGTTGCTTATACCCTTAAACATAATCCAAAATAGGTCAGGTGGACTTTGTTACCCATGTGTGGGGGTGCTAAGTCCAATTTGATTATATATATGCTTGAGAATGTATGGTTTGTTTAACTAATCTCTATTTTGCAGGTTTTAGTTACATTTATTTCTTTCTTCATTTAATGTAATTTTGCAATTATGATTTTGGAATGATTGTTATGGGGATTAGGATGAGCATTGGTTATAAGGTCATACCTTATGTATCATGTGAAGCCTTTGGAACAATTACTTTCAACCATTCAAAAGAAGGAACCAAAAAGAAAGAAGGAAAAAATAATGAAGAAATGAAGTTTGAAGACCCCCATAATAATGAATTTCTTACTTAACCGTACTTAATTCATTTGTAATCCGGGTTGCATAATGGTAGAGCTTGGTTATCCAATTTATTTTTTCGAGTTTGTGCGATGGTGCCCGACCACACTTGGTATTTTATTCTTTAATGTTAGCTTTATAAAATGTTTGATATTTTGTTTAGCTTATGCATTATAAATGACATATTTTTCTAGTTTCTTCCTTGCTTTAATGTATGACATGAATGACAATTAGGCTCTTAGTGAAAAATAAATCTTCTACCAAATTAATCAACTCAAAATTAAAAATAAGTAATTCATAACATCACTTAAAGCTTAAGCTAAAAATCAAGATAAAAGAATTAGCAACCCCTTAGCTCGATGAGTATTTCTTTTACAACATCATGCACAACATCTTATTTCACTTTTGATTGGAGGGCTTCCACCTTTGCCAGAAAAATTTGGCTTGACCTTTAAGAGCTATGGTGAAAACATACCTCCTCCTTTCTCGTTGATTTTGGCGAATAACTTTATTTCTAGGCATATAAATCATATTAACCCTAGTCAAAATATTTGTCCAAAAATGAAAATAAAATGAAATTTGAATTACATTATATTTAGGTCATTTTAAGCATGCACTTACATGATCTAGTCTCTTTAGGGAGTGAGTTTAAGGACGTAGTCTATTTCTAAATAAATAATAGTTTAACTTATCTTGCATAAGCATATGACTTGCCTACATGTATTTTAAATTATAGGAGGAGTTAGTTGGCGGCCACCCGAGGCGGTCATAAGTCCAAGCTAATGGGTGGTTTGTCCTCTCTTGTGGAGGTAAACCAATTACCCATTTTCTCCTTAGATTTAGGTTGTGCTTTTGGCTCTCGTCAAAGCTCCCTATATTTAAGTTCTGAGGTTGCTTCTCCCTTTCATGGGTCATAAGCATAATTTCTCACCTCTTAGACATTTCCTTAATCTTGTGTTAAGAAATCATAAGTTTTAAATTTCTAATAAAAATGCAACTCAAATAAATTAAATTAATTTCAAAAATGTAAAGCCCAATCACAGGATAGTTTGAGATGCTCGCTAGGTTTCCTAACATGATGGGCATCCCCTACTTATCTTTCTTTTGGCTTCGATAATAACTCTATCTCTTTGAGCAATCCCATTTTATCTTCAAAAAATGAACTAATCGATTGATAGTCCTTTTCTATTGAAATCTTTAAAGACAACGATCATTGACCTTAATCGAGAGTATTCTTAAGAGATCCTACCCTTTAGGATGTAATTAACTACGGGCTTGTAGGGAACTTAACGAACCCGATTTAAAATAAATCATATTTTGCTTTTCATGTAAGGTAGGAAAAGAATCTCTAGTACATATGCATACCTATCATCCTTAGGAGTCATTATTGAGGTGATTAGGTTCATTAAAGAGTAGTGACTTTATCTCTCGAGATAGTACACTATTCTTTGATGACTTATCGATCACCTGAATAAGCACATTTACGGATCTACATGGCATCCCAACCAACAGGAGTATATTTTTGTTTTCATTTATCTTCTTTAAAAGGATAGATGAAGGCAAGAATATTTTTCACCACATACCTCTCACCATCAGAGGCCGATTATGCATTAAGAAATGTTAACTCTGGGATATGTGGAGAACACCTAGGAGGAAGGGCATTGACTCTAAAAATTATGAGGCAGGGGTTCTATTGGCCTACAATGAGGCAAGACTCCTTGGATTTCACAAAAAAAATATGTGAGTTGTCAATTGCACTCTAACCTCTCTCATATACCACATATGAGCTCTCATCCCTTAAAACCCATGGCTTTGCTCAATGGGGAATTGATATCATGGGACCTTTTATAGTAGCCTTAGGGCAATAAAAGTTTATCATTTTAACTGTCAACAACTTTACTAAAAGGATGGAGGCTAAACCACTAGCTAAAATCATGGTGGAAAATGCTAAACAATTTATTTGGAAAAATATAATATATTAATCTAGTCTTCCTCCAAAAATCATCACCGATAATGGAACCCAATTTACTGGAAAATTCTTTATGTATTTCTATAAATATCTTCACATTCAACTGCTGCATAAGGTTGTAGCTTATCCTCAAATTAATGGATAGAAGCTACCAATAGACTCAAAGGGTTAAAAATGCTCGATTGGGGCAATTGGTTGAGGAACTCTCTAATGTTCTTTGGGCTTACCATACTACATCGCGAACTCTGACTGGTGAGATACCATATAATTTATTTTTGGCACAAAAGCTATTATACTAGTAGATATCGAGATTTTAAGTCCAAGAGTTCAATCATTCAATCATAATAATAATGAAGAAAAACTCCAGAACTTGGACCTACTCCCCAAAACTCGTGACATGACCCTACTTCGGACTGCTTCCTACCACCAAAGGGTAGCTCGTCACTTCAACAGAAGAGTGAAACCCCATCCCATCTATATTGATGACTTTATCCTGCAAAGTCTTGAAGCTGTGGGCAAAGGCCCTCAACATAATAAGCTCTCACTTCTTTGGGATGACCCTTATGTGGTTACAGCTATGGTCAAGCCAGGAACATTTAAGCTCAAGGATCTAGAGGGAAAAATCTTGCCTCAAACTTGGAACATGAAGAATCTCTGAAAGTATTATCAGTAATTCCTACTACTTAAATATTACAACTTTTATTTTGTCTTGCTTATCATTTCCTCTTCAACTCATATCTTTGTTAAATTATCTTATAATAATATTGTATCACCGACCTTATAAAAGTAATGAGTTTATGATTTTTTTCTTTCGCATATAAACAATATTCTTCATTTAATCCTCCCACTTGAGGAATGCACAACTCATGTTGTGTTTCAGTCGGGGCATGATCAATCCCAAGGGGATTTGATTGGACCTCTTTTATACAGGTAAAAAGTCAAGTAACATTTTGACTAATATATAGGATATGTCAAAAAGTCCTTAGTGGACATTCCATAACTTCTTCCATATAGGTAAGATGTTAAATAATATTTTAACTAATACCTATGATAGGTCAAAAAGTCCTTGGTGGACTTTCCACGACCTCTTCCGCACAAGTTAGTGTCGTCGAATAATATTCTGACCAATCACCTCGAATAAGTCAAAATAAAATGAGAGCAAATCACCCAAAATTTTTAGTTTACTAATGTCATTGATAACTCTAATATGATGATATAAGAAAGAATTAAAATTCTAGATATAAAAAAAGAAAATAATAAATAATAATGCATAGATAAAAGGGAAATAAATGCATCCTCAAGTGATACTACATGATATCAACATCATCCTCACCGTTAGAAGATGCTCCCTTAAAGTCACTCTCAACTTCTTCATCTCATGAATCTGACAAATGGTCTTCAGATACTTGGCTGGGGGATAGATTCTTAATACTAGCCCCAATTTTGCGATGTACTAAGAGAATTCCTCTTAGGAATCCTCGGATGAAGCCTTCCTCCAAACATTGGCTCTCCAAGTCCTTCACTTCAACATCAAGAATATAATTATGAGCTTCTTGGAAATGATCCTCGATAGCATCGCGATAAGCTAGGGAGTTCTTAAAGTCTTCCACTGCCTTCAAGGAGACTTCATTTGCTTTCGCTTCTAACATTATAAGCTCCTTCTCAGAAAGATGATATTGTAATACTTTCTTCTCCAGTTCAAGAGCTTTCTTCTCTATTACAAAAGCCTTGAGTCTTTTCTCTTTTTGGCGAGTCTCTGCCCTCACCTCAATCAGCTCATCACGAGTATGCTCCATCACTTGACATTGGAGAGAAAGAGAAGTTGACATATTCGCTAGCTCAATTCTACACCTGGTTAGCTGGTCCTCTAGAGTTATCACTTCTTTGGCCTTAGCACTTATCTTTCACTCGTACTTACCTTGCAAGTCTCTTCCCTTCACAAATTCAGTATTCCACTCATCTAGAGTGACACCCAAATGAGTCATATGTTCTAATATTTGGGTTACCTACAATAAAAAAAATCACAAATATTACACGAAAAAAAGGAAAGAAGAAAAGAAAGAGAAAGAGAATGTAACGTGCTAATTCGTTTGCTCGTTGACGTCCATTACATACATGCATTAACACCTCTTCAGAAATGTGCGGCTTCAAGAAACAAATCCCTCCATTATGAGTTGAGATAGCTAAACTCTTAGAGGCCAACTGGGGGAGAACATCTTCTCTTCAAATATTTGACATAGTTACTTCGGAATATGTCTTCTTTTTCTTTAAAGAAGAAATATTGTTGTCACCATGATTTCATAATGGGCTTCTTGAAAGAATCCTGTGAATATAAGGATACATTTCATCACCTTTACTTGATCTCTTCAGTGGAAGAGCATGGGATCTCCCTGTCTGAATATAAAAGCCAAGTTTGAACATTTTATCTTCAATTATATACTTGTCAATGCGATGTAACTCGTGCTGCGAGACTCTTATATTAGAAATATTGAGAGTTAGATTTCATTCTCTTCAATCAGTAATGAATCTGGAAGGTCATTCAATCTTCCCCATCTCTCAGGGAGGCCCCACTCATTTTTCACAAAAAAACCCATTAGACTAATTTCTAGATGGATCACATGCTGAAAATTCTATCTAATTCTTTATACTTCGACATGAAACACGTTTGTGAGTATCACATGTGAATATACACATTCAGCACAAGTTCTTAATGTTCAAAGTCACACCAAACCTCTAAAGAAGACCATCAAATTAATGATGATCGCAAAAGCTCAAAATGAAAATTCTAACAAAGCTACACTGCATATTTTAAAGATCTTAATCAATTCAGTAATCAAAGGGAATCGCAGTCCTGCACGAATCATCTCATAAATAGTAAAGTAACTTTGCGAAGGAGAACTTGCGCGATCAAATTTTTTGGCAACAATAGCCACCATCTCATTTGTGAAATGAAATTTCATACGGAGCACCATTAAATTGTCAATTGTGATAGTAGGTGATATATCGTTAGTAGCTGTCACATTATTTATTTTCTTACAGCCATCATCCTGGGAAAACACATCATAAAATGAAACAAAAAGAGGAGAGAAAGACAAAGGTCCGAGAACTGTGTGAAGCAACTCACTCTCCCCAATACTTGGGCATATCCTTTCCTAACTTTATTGCTCACAGACAGTTTTGGATTAATTTTTTTGTCCGCGATCTATAAAAACAACAACAAGCCTTTATCCTACTAAGTATTCGGCTACATGAATCTCCATTATGTCCTATTATGTGTCAAATTCTCATTTAATTCAAGTATACTAAGGTTATTTTTTATACAACTTAGCCAAATCTTTTTAGGTCTACCTCTACCTTTCTTAATACAAGGCAAATCTAATGTATCTAGTCTCCTAACTGGGTCATTGAACGGTCGACGCTTTATGTGGCCAAACCATCTAAGGCCACTCTCTCTAACCTTATCTGCCACTGGAGCTACTCCAACTTTTCCCTAAACAAACTCATTTCGCATTTTATCTCTAAGAGTAAAGCCACTCATCCACCTGAGCAACCTCATCTCTGTAACACATAACTTAGTCCTATGCTTCTCTTTTATTGGCCAACATTCTGCACCATAAGTCATTGTAGGTCTTACCATCATCTTATAAAATTTTCCCTTAAGTTTAAGTGGAACTTTTCTATCACACAACAGGTTAGATGCATTCCTCCACTTCAACCATCCAACTTGAATTCTACTAATAACATCTCTATCTATTTCACCATCATTTTGAACAATAGAGCCTAAATATCTGAATTGCTCACTCTTATTAATGACTTATTCACCCAATATCACAACACTACCAATCTAACTTCTACAGCTAAAATTACACTTTATATATTCAATTTTAGATCTACTTAAATGAAAACCTTTATACTCTAATGTTGACCTCCATAATTCAAGTTTCTCTTGAACTCTCTCTCCAGTCTTATCAACAAGAAGAATGTCATCAGCAAAAAACATACACCAAGGTACATCTTCCTGTAAATGCTTAGTAAGAACATCCATAATTAAAGCAAAAAGATAAGGGCTTAAAGCTGATCCTTGATGTAATCCAATTGAAGTAGAAAAATATTTTGTCAATCCTCCTTGTGTTTGGACACAAGTAACATCTCTAGTATACATATCCTTAATATCATATGTAGATCCTCCTTACTTTCTCTATACTTCTCCATCGAACCTCTTAACAAATGTATAACATCCATAGTAGATCTACGACATGAAACCAAATTATGAGAAACTTTTGTATCACATCATAACCTATGCTTAATTACTCTCTCCCATAATTTTAATGTATGACATATTAACTTAATTCCTCTATAATTTGCGCACTCTTGTGCATCACCTTTATTCTTAAATATAGGAACCAACAAACTCTTCCTCCACTCATCTGACATCTTTTTAGTCTTTAAAATAACATAAAAAACATTTATAAGCCAAGAAATTCCTTGATCTCCTAAATATTTCCACACTTCTATTGGAATATCATGAGGTCCTACTGTTTTTTCACATTTCATTTTCTTTAAAGTTTCTTTAACTTCATAATTAATTTTATTTTTGTTTAGGGTATTAAGGTTACTAAAATCAATCGTACTTTTAGATCCTTCATTGAAAAGTTTATCAAAATAACTTATCCATCTATTTTCAATATCCTTTTATAACAAAAGTACTTTATTATTTTCATCCTTAATACACCTCACTTGAACTAGGTCTTTACTTCTCCAATCTCTTTGGTTGGCTAACTTATACATACATATTTCACCTTCTTTGGTATCTAATCTATTGCATAAATCACTAAAAGCTAAATTTTTTTGCACCATATATTGATTTCTTAGAATCTCTACACGCCACTTTATATCTTTCCCAATTCTCTGAATTTTTACATATAAACCAAAATTTATAACAATGCTTCTTATTTCTTATTTTTCTTGCACACTCTAAATCCACCACCAACTATTTTTATTAAAAGAAGATTTTTTTTTATTCTCCAAGCACATTTTTAGCAACTTGCTTAATTTTACTTGCTATTTTTTTTCACATAACATTAGCTTCCTTATGAACATCTTAAATTCTAAGCTCTTGTAGCTTGCTCTTAAAAATATTTTTATTCATGTTCTTTAAGTGTCCCCATCTAATCCTAGGATAATAATTTGATTTATTTTTCCTCTTATAATCTTTTATCTTAAAATCTAGAACTAACAATCAATGTTGGGTACTTAAACTTTCATTTAGAATAACCTTACAATCTTTACAATCTAAAAGTTCTATTTTTCTTATCAGAAAATAATCAATCTGTGTTTTACTAGATCCATTTTTACAAGTAATAATATGTTCATATCTTTTCTTAAATAAAGTATTAGCAACTATAAAATCATAAGCTAAAATAAAATCTAATATAGTCCTACCTTCTTCATTAGTCACTCCAAATCCATAACCACCATGAATACCTTTAAAATCTTCAACCACTCTACCAACATGTCCATTTAAATCTCCTCCAATAAATATTTTTTCTTCAAGAGGTATCTTTTGTATAAATCCCTCTAATTCATTCTAAAAAAAAATTTTTTTGAGCTTACATCCAAACCTATTTGAGAAGCATAAACACTTATAACATTAATAATCTTAGTATCAACAATAATCATTAAAGATGTAATTTTATCTCCACATCTATTAATATTTATAACATTATCTTTTAAACTTTTATCTATAATCACACCTATAACATTTCTAGTTCATCTTCTACCTGAATACCAAAGTTTAAACCTAAACTATCAATCTCCTTGGTCTTCTCCCCAACCCATTTAGTTTCTTGAACACATAAAATATTTATCTTTCTATGAATCATAATATATATTAATTCCATTAATTTACTGTAAGAGTACCTATATTCTAAGTTCATAACCTAATTCTAGTTTCATGGATTAACTTATTTGCCCACATCCGTCCATAATGTGGGAACCCTTGCTTATTTAACACTTTAATGCTCTTGCATATTTTTTCATTATATTCAAGCCATACAACGATCATTTCCAAGGGACGCCTAGCATTAACACAATGATTTAAAGGATGTCATGATTATTTCACAAGTTTTACACTATGTAGACATCTATCGCAACCCTCCACTTTTCACATCCGGACTTGGGACCGATAAAAGTAGTGTTAATAAATAACAACTATTTCTCTCTATTGATACTCTAAAATTACCTACCAAATTTTCTGAGGGTTGGTTCCTAATTGACGCTTCCCCGCCACCTTGACAGTTGTCAACTGCTGAACAATCCATTAGAGTTTCAAGAAATTTAATTTTCTATAAGAAAAAGTAGAAAATACAGGTTTTGATCGCCTTCAAACCCGGTCAGTCCAATGTTGACAGTTGACACCTCTCTCGAGGGAAAATCGGAGTCTCGCCATATGAACTATGGGCCTTGATCGTCTCCAAACCTGGCCGGTCTGACGAGGACAGTTGACGCTTCTCTAAAGAGAAAACCTAAGCCTTATTGTATGAACTATGGGTCTTGATCGCCTCCAAACTGGTCGGTCTGACGAGGACAATTGATGCCTCTCTCGAGGGAAAATCAGAGCCTCATCATATGAACTACGGGCCTTGATCGCCTCCAAACCCGATCGGTCCAACGAGGATAGTTGACTTCTCTCTCAAGAGAAAACCGGAGCCTCGCCATACGAACTATGGGTCTTGATCACCTCCAAACCGGTTGGTAATGAGGCGACACCTCTCTGAAAAATCGAGCTCGCCGTATGAACTACGGGTCTTGATTAGTAAGGTCAGAGCTTCACTAACAAAAGAAAATTTTTTTTATTATTACCATTAGCTCCTGAACTTCTACTAGATAATTTTTCATCCAACGTAGAAGAACGCTAGAGCATATGGGAATTACATCTCCTTACTTGACTCTATGGGGGTTTTTATAGTTCCACTATAGGGGCAAAAATGGAATAAATAAAAAATAGAAAAATAACTAAAAAAATGCTCATTAGCGTTAACACGCATGGTGTAAGCGTCTGCGGGTTCAGCTTCTGCGTTGCGCGATGCGACGCGCGCCTTAAACTGCTATAAATTTTTTCATCAAACGCAGAGGAACGTTAAAGCATATGGAAATTATGTCTCCTTACTTGACCCTAAGAGAGGGTTTTATAGATCCACTATAGGGGCAAAAAGAGAATAAATAAATAAAAATGGAAAACAATTGAAAAAAATGCTCATCGGCCAAGATTTGCACACTGGGTAGTAGCTCACCGCTCGCCGCGCCCTGCACCCCGCCCTCTCTCCCACACACCGGGCGCCCATGCTGCGGCGCCGCAGCTGGCAGCCGAGTGAACGCGACGCACGCCTTTTGCACCCGCATCCGTGATCAAAATCTTGTGCACCCATGAAGATCTATCCCCTCAAACTATATATGACGCAAAGGTTAATGAACCTACAAATTTCACTGAATAATTTATTATTTTTAATTAGTTGACATATATTTTTAGATGATAGAGATAATGTCATCTAAAAATAGGGGGCAACTGATATGACACTGAAAATATCACTAGTCAAAGCACAAATCTTGATGTCAAAACGAGCCCAGATCAAGCACTTAAAATATCATTAGAAACTTTGGGATATCAGTTGAATCCCTAAATAGTTCTTAAATATGAAGTGTTTAAGATCAAATTGAGCGTCATGACGAGTCAGATCTAACAAGCCCACGGTCTCTTGATTTTGACTTCATTTGAGCATTTAAATATTTAAAATACATCAGATGATCAAGAGAATCATTTCGAGCCGTCTGATTGAGTGGTTTGGATTTGCACGTATTTACAGAAATATCATTCCTCTAATCTATAAATAGTCTCTTATTCTTCATATGAGGGGAGCCCAAGCTAAAGAGATTAGAGAGAGCAGGCTTAAGATCCTCCATAATCGTGCCGACGCCGATCGCCACCGCAGCAACCACGCCGCCCGCCACCATCGCCACCACATGCTCGCCAGCCAACGCGTGCCGTATCATCCGCCGGTCACTATCGCCGTCGCTGACCGGCCGTCGCCATCGAACACATCATCGATCATCGTCATCGCCGCCGCCGCCACGCTATCGCCATCCGCCGCTGACTATCGCTTATCGAGTCGCCACCTCGGCTCATCACCACCTCCGCCCACCACCGTTGTCATCATCCCGAGCCGAACAACTTTACAACTCAACTCTGTATTTATTTACTGATGATTCCAATTGTTAGCTTTCTCACATATAATTATGTAATTCCATTATCAGGAAAACTTAAACTTTGTACTTTGAAACGAATATATAATATAATATTTTTATTGTGCTAGTCTCCGTGTTTTTTCCCCTTATTTATGGAGTTTTTCATGTAAAAATTTTGAAGCTTCTTGTTCACTCTTCAAATATCTGTGTGTGCACTGGATTTCATAACAATGCTAAGGCGTAAACTTTTATTCTACCAAAACTATTTTTCTAGCACAACAATGACTAATAATACTTAAGTCATTATTATATAACTCCATTTTGATTACTTTGAATATAATAAATAAATAAATAAACAATTCTTCCATTTATATTATATTCAAAATAATAAAAATAATTTACTTTATATATATATATATATATGTGTGTGTGTGTGTGTGTGTGTGTGTGTGTGTGTGTGTGTGTGTGACATAAAAAATTTATATATTCATATATAACATGTTAATATTTAAATAACATGAGACATAAATATAAAATTATATATTTTATTTTAAAGATGCAAATATTATTAAAAAAGTTTATGTTATTTAAATAATAAGATGTTATATAAGTAAATACAAAAATTAAATATTAAGTATATAAATATATTAAAATTCATAGCACATATATAATTCCCCATGCTAAAAAAATAGAGCACTTCATGAGGCTTAGCTAAATCTAAGATTTTTTTAAAAGCTTTTGTATTTTATGTGACTATGATAAAGATAATTATAAATAAATTTATTAATTATGGAGTAAATTTATAATTATTCATAATAAAAGCTTTCTTAATAAGGTACTAAATTTTGGCTATCACTAAGTCCTAAATGATGGATAATATAAAATTCTAAATTGTAAAGTCGTAAATGAATACCATCAAAAGATCATAAATAAAGGTTACTATAAAAGCCTACAATAAAGGTTGCATACATATTAAATATTGATTGACCATTAATATTATAAGATGAATTTTAATCTATATAAACTCGTGTGATCCTCACTTATGAAACATCTTGCTAGATAATGAGTAGGAGAAAAGATGGGTAAGACAGAAGAAAATGGATGACGAAACTCTCACAGTAGAGAAAAGAGTAAAAAATGAGAAGTGACATCAATTCTTTATTCTTCACTTTCAACCCTCTTCTTGATAACATGTGATTGTGTACCCTTTTATTCATTAACATTGCCTAAGGATATCTTTGTTTGTATAGATTTTAAGTATAAATTTTTCATTGCATATCTCTTCTAAAATTTATTGAAATATTTGATCCCTATATAGCCTTAAAATGTAGGTGAATTTTATTAAATGACTTAAATTTATGTGTCATGTATTTGAGATCTTTGGTAATTATTCTCTTATCCTCATTAATTTTTACTTACGGTCTTAAAATTATCTTAACAAACGGTATTAGAGTTGTGGTCATAGAAGCTTAATATCCAAGCATGAAGAATGAGAAGATCAAAATTAACAAGTTCAATAGTCGAAGTTTTGCATTCTAAAATATGCAAGTAGATGACTATTTATACCAAAAAATCCTCCACCAATCACTGAATATAGTGAAATTATAATCAATCAATCAGAAAGATTAATCGTTAATAGGCAAGCAAGCTATAAGGATCATTCATCTATCATTCAGTATAAGTATCATTTCAAAATCCTCAATAAGATGACAACAACAAGTTTATGACGATGCTTTATGATGTGTACAAATCCCTTCACTATCAACATGGCATATATCATGTATAAGTTTTTTGCTCTTAAAAGGTGCTTCAATCACTAATTACATAAATGAGAATAGTACAATCAATGAAATAGTTAAACTCAGAGAATATCAAATTTGATGATGGAATATATGCACTAAACTTACTCTCATTATTGCGCTCGAGCTGGGATGATGATATTATAACAACATTCAATAGTTCTTAAGAAATAATTACAATAATGCTAAGTGAAGATATCAAAAGATATGAAAATGTTGAAAATGTTGAAACTATGATATCTTTTTTTTAATATATTGTCAACAAAAATTGAACTCAAAACATTGCCAATAACAAAAGGAGATGTGGGCTAAAATCTCATCACAAGAACCCTCAATTAAGCATAATAGAAGTCGTAAGATCATTTAAGTGAATGCTGGCAATGTTGTGAGTCTAGCCATGAAATAAAAAAAATACAAAAAAGAGGTGCAAACAATGCAAAGCCAATGACTAAGAGAGAGACAATGAATGTCACTATGAAAGATGTTCGGGATGCACTAATACTTGGTGTAAATAGTCCAATGGGAGCATAAATATTAAAATATCACACATCTTTTCTATTATTTTAATAATAAATATTTAATAAAAGTTTATTACAATGTTGGTGAAGAGCCCTTAAATATTTTGGTCATTAGAGATATCAAGTTGCAACACTTGGAACTAGATAAAGTCAAACATATCTCCAACTTAAGAAGAATCTAATCCTTATTGAACGACTAGCTACAAAAGGATGTCGTGCCACTTTAAACAATGATCTTTAAGAAGTGACAAAAAATTGTCATGGTGATTGCTTAATGCAATAGGACAAATACGCTTTATACACCACTAATATTAGAATAAGATGGGCAACCATTAATACAAAGATAGTTTCAAATTTATGGCATCAAAAGATAATCAATATGAGTAATAAATGCTTAAAAATTAATCACTCTAAAAACACAATTTCATGATTAAAATTTATTTAATTCACTATTTGTGAATAACGTTTTCTAAAAAAAAAAAAGAATCAATCTCTCAAATATTTGGATACAAATTAAATCCAAATAGTCAAACTAATACACACAAATGTATAGAAAACTAACTTTTACTGCTTTATTGAGAGGATTGTCATCTTTTAATAATGAACGTACTATATTTAAAAAAATTGGTATATTATTACATTTAAAAAAATAAATCATTTTAAAAGATAAAATTAAGTGCTTAAGATAATATAATCATAATCGGTATGATTCTAAGAATTCAAAAACTTTTGAACTGCTTATGAGAGTTGTATAAAAAAATAATCTAGATAACTCCATTCAAAAGTATGATAGCTAGAAAGATAAATAGAACACTTAATGAATGCACTAGGAGCATGAGATTTCATGTAGGCCTTCTAAAGTCTTCTAAGTAGATGCAATAAACACAACATCATATATGATTAATCGAAAACTATTAGTCACAATCAATTATGAGATTCTTAAAGAATCTCAAATATATAAAAAAAAATTATCACATTTGAATATTTTTTATTATCTATTATATATTTATATTGATCAGATTATCAAAGATAAACTTAAGATATGGTGGTAAAGAGCTTGGATAGATATTTTTGGACAATGAAGGCAATAACATTATTAAAATTTGAAATATTATCCTCAATGAATATGTCTCATATGAAAACAAACTAAACATCATTGCAAAAACATCTCCACTCTATAAAAAGTTGAACTAGTGGAGGCACTTACCCGAGAGTAAAGATGAAAATGTGGGTGTAGCATGAGCCCAATATATTAGTGAAGCAAAGTTATAAGATCACAAAGAAATCATAAGTTAACTAATTTGCATTCTTCTTCACTTCATCACTCATTACTTACAAATGCAAAGGAGCCCAAGTGTCATAATGAACATGTATAAGTAAATGATTATATTAAGTATGAGTTTGTAATAAAAGAAAAGATGCAATTTCTTTATAAAAATAACTCATATATATTGACCAAGCAACCCAATAATAAAAAGGCATTGCAAAATATATGAATATATAAAGTGAAGGAAGAAAAAAGTGAATTAGATAAGACAAGAATTATTATCCAAAATTTTCAGCTAAGGGTTTGTTTAGGGCGGTGGTGGTGCAATGCGGTCTATACCGTATTACACACACCACCACAATATCATTTAGAGCATTGCATTATGGCTGTATTTTAAGAATTCTATGACTTAAAAGTTGTGTTTTTCAACATAACCTGGTTACTTGCAGTTAAAGTTAGGAAATTGTGATTTGTCTTTTGTAAAAAAAAAAATTGTATACCTCTGTAGCTTCTTCAAACATCATTTTTTTTTCAACAACTACACTTATTTTTCATATAGTCACAATTGTCCAAAACAGACCCTAAAAGAAGGAAAATACTTCATTGAGATATTATTTGGTGATTAAAATAATGACTATTCATCTTGTATTTAGCATTATAATGGCAAAAAATTTAAAAACCGAACAAATAGATAGCAATACAATTTTCTTTCATATAATTTAGACTAAGATATCTTTATGGTACAATTTGATGGTTTTATTAAACAAAAGAATAAAGCCTAGTTTGTAAGTTAAATAAATGCCTTTTTCTTAAAATAACATTTTAATTAATAACCAAATGTGTAATCAAATTATGCATAAGACCATTGTTATGTCAGATAAATAAAATAAGATTTTATTAACTTATTATTATATATTGATGATATGCTGATACATGTAGAAGTTGACACTCGAAAAGATCAATGATCTAAAAAGACAAATATCATAGAACTTTAACATGATTGATTTGAGAGAAGTAAAAAATGATTTCATATGAGAATAAATTGTAATATGATCTCATGTATACTTAGTCTTTCACAATTGTATTATATTGAAAAGTGTTTGATAGGTTCAATATAATAAATATAACAAATGAAAGTATGTCCCTCACTAATTATTTAAGAATTTATAAATATTATATAACAAAAATTATAGAAGAAGAAAGCACATAGACAAAATCTCTCTTATGTATATGATGATTTATTTAAAAGCATATATTATGCAAGAAGTTTATATTAGCAACAAAAAAAAATGTTATCTTTCATCATCAAATATAGCACATATAACTCATATATTATTTTATATGCAGCTTGGTTGAAGCAAATATCTGATGACTTATCAAAATCAAATAAGCAAAAAACTTTTCTAATATGCTCGTAAATGTGATATTTACTAAAAAAATTGAAGCGATACAATGCATTCATTAACTTCAGGTGTTTGCATAAGAAAGTGTTCAAACACATTTACTAAGCCAATACTTTCGAAACTTAGACTCCTTGTAAGAGATTGTAAGTGTAGAGCCAAGTTTTAAACTATTCAAAGTAATGACTTTCTCCACAAAATTTTGATTAATAGCTACCATAAAATCATGAATGAAGGTCACAACATATGACTATAATTAAAGCTACAATAGTCTTAAATAGTGGTTGATCCTTAATGTTTAATGGTGAAATTTATGCTATATTAACTTATGTAATCCACACTAGTAAAGCATCCCACAACCCTGAGCAAATAAAGATAAGTAAAAACAAAGAGTGAGAGAGAAGGTCAAAGAAGAAGAAGCTCTTGTATAAGGGAAGATAAAAAAGAAGAAGTGACATCATGCATTATTCTCTTTGTTCAGCCTTTATCATCACAACAAACACCATGATTCTCTCAATCGATTACCATACATAAAGTGGTATCATTATATCTCTATATATATATGAATTATAATCTCTCTGTGTGTTTCTTTTTTGAATATAAAATATATAATCCCTTTAGGGATATAGATGCAAGTTCATCAAACTGCATAAATTTGTTTGAGATCTTTGATGTTTATTTCTTATCTTTATTTAAATTTTGCTCAGAGTTTTATCACTATTTTAAAAAGAATATTATATTAAAAATTATTCAAAAAACATCTCACAACTTTTAAGAAAATTTGTACAAGTAATTTTTACTAGGCTAATATGGCCATATTTAATATAAAATACTATTTTGTATGACAAAAATAGAGATTATCATAAATTTTTTTATATGATAAAATGTTATTTTACTAAATATTCAATTATATTTTGATAACTCTTGAAAAATGTGTATTCTAAATAAATTTTTACAAGAATATCCTAGCCATTGTTTTTAAGTATTCAACCCAAATTTAGCTTTTATTAGTTTAATTATTTATCTAGAAAGTCTAACACATCCTTTCATGCTTCTATTCATATTATTTGTGGAATAGATCTTTTAATTCTCATTTGCAAGTGATTAAATTGCATGGAAGTATAAATGGGTTTATTAGTTTAATAAAAATCTATGCATTATTTCTATAATATTAAATATAATAACAATATTTGATGATTTTTTTTGTGTGGCTATAAAATAAATAGTCGGAGCAACTATTAAAGTAGAAAGGAATTCATAAAGGTCTTATAGAGGATGAAATTTAAGTAATAGTTAAGCAAAGAATTTTTTTAGTGATTGTTTAAATTATTTTTAAAAATATTATTCATCATTGTTCATTTGCATTTATGACCAACATCGATGATTTTAAGAAACAAAATTTTTAGAATTTATTAATACTAAAAGATAAATATATGCTGGTGAAAATCTTATAAGTATAGTATTTACTCTACATATTTAGAAAGTACTTCAAAGATCATTTTATGATCAAAATCGTCTAATATAACTTTTTAAAAGAAACCACTAAAATATCATTTATTATGAAAATAAGTAAGGCTTATGCTAATTTTAGTTGCTTAGAAATAAGAGGATATAAAATAACCTTTTATGGAAGACCACTTTTGAAATAAGATTTTTAATGTCCTTTAAGGATGAAAATTGCATATCAAATCTTTAATCCATAATATATATTTTTGACCATAGCCATTTACTCATTGGTCTCTACTGTTGACCATAGCCATCAATCACCCTTTTCGCTCTTCGTTGTGGCCATCTTTTACCGTCCTTCGCTGCTGTCGTCCCCCATCGACCCTTGTTGTTGTCACTCCCCACCAACCCTCTTATCCTTCATCGTCGTTGTCCATTACACTCTCGCCTATTCAATACTATAATCTACTGTTATCTCTCATTGATCATCATTATTATATATATTATATTATATTCAATTTACTTAACAAATCATAAGTATATGTATTTATAGAATTTCCAAAAAATATTTTTTATTAGCCCCTTTCTCCATCGCGCTTTACCACCATTAGGCACGCTTTAGGCTTAATTTTTAAATTAGCCCTAATTAAAACCATAATTAGCTAATTAGCCCTTAAAAAAAAATTTTAATAGCCCGCAGGCGAGCCGACCGATCGCTAGTCACTGCCACCATGATCAAGGATCCGCCAATTATTTTTTTTTTTTAAAAATAAAATTCATAGCTTCGGGCCATATCGCTCATTGGATTTCGTTGGTATCATTGGAAAGGGAATAAAAAATTCTACAACTTTTATGTTGAAAAATT
Organism: Cymbidium sinense; assembly: GCA_021442155.1. Taxonomy (NCBI): domain Eukaryota; kingdom Viridiplantae; phylum Streptophyta; class Magnoliopsida; order Asparagales; family Orchidaceae; genus Cymbidium; species Cymbidium sinense. Next base: position 155,944,680 of record CM038221.1, read on the forward strand.
TTGACGAATATCGATCGGATAGCCGCAATTTTTGCGTATATATAAAATTTGAAGTTGTGAAAAAAAAATTACGAAGCTTACAAGGATTGTTAAATATATATAATTCCTTGATAATATCAAACACTCTCAATATATTCTATATATAAATTGATTAATAACACCTATGAAAAGAGTCCAACGACTCGATTAAAAAGGTGTATCTCTTCATGAAATTTTGATTGTTCATTTGTTAATTGAACTTAACTTGACACTTAGTGAAAAAATTCATACTTTCATTCCCCAAATAGAATAAAATTAAGAATTTTATAATTTTTTGCATCCAAATATTCATGGCAATGACTCCACATTTAAGAGAGAAAAGTTTAATTATACAATTATTGTGTATGAAAATAAGCATAGGTAGCTTACAATGGCCCAAAAAATGAAAATAGAACTATATCTTAAATAGAATTAAGATAAATGGAAGTATAAATTAAATTAGAGCCTATTTGGATCAATCTTATTTTATGTTTTTGATTTTGTATGTTATTTTAAAAACATATTAACTTAATATATTTTTATGTTTAAGAAAATAATTATTTAATGTATTTTAGATGTTTTTTTTTGTTTTAAAAATAAATCATATTATTTTTATAAATACTCAAAAATAATTTTGGACATTTTAAACTATATGTAATTCCACATTAAGTCTTTCATCCTCTTGAGTTAATGAAATTAAATAAACAGTAAACATCACTAAGATATCAAAGTGAGAAGTAGGTGAATGAGTAAACATAGAAAAATATATAAACTGTCAGAAATACATGTCATCAAATGCACCAAAAAATATAATACATCTACGTCGATGCTCGCGTGGAATCGCATCGCCGGAAGGATGGTGGTCTCCGCGTCGATCACGCAAATGATGCCGTCGATGGTCCTCCTTTCCATCCGCTGCGGGGTGTTCGCGATCTAACTTCTGTAACATGAGGGTATGTCAGAAGCTTGCGTGAAGCGAATACCGTGGTAAACTCCATATGGCGTCGTATGAAAGATGGTGGTATCTTGCGGGGCTGGCGTGTTCCATGGGTGCATTTGCGACCACATTACTTCCTGATATGAATCTTTGGTGGTACGTGTAAATGTGCGGTGGTAATTTGTCCACGGGGCGAGGATGGCCCCATCCATCGATGGAACATCATTTGTCGTCTGAAGTACACGGAATGTCGGTATCCACGTATCCGAGTATGAAATATGCATGTCGCGCAGTGCCACCAAGCAGTTCCTCATATTCATTGAAAGATGTCGGCATTTAGTATCACCTCTGTAGAAATAACGGAATATATCCTCGGTATTCAAATATGGTGCATATCTGAGAAATTTATATGAGTGTATCGTTGTTATAAAAAAAGCAAATATTAATACTATGTCTTCAAACTAACCATGGCGTTACGTAGGCGGGGTAGTATGTGTCGGGAGGAAGTGTGCCTTCAACATGTATAGTGAAGCCCATGAGCGATACCATCTCATGTATCGGTTGATCGGCTCCCTATCGTCTTTGTGATGAATCCGCGACAAGCAGACTCACGTCTTTCCCCGCGGTCAATGTAAGTGGTAATGGACCCAATCAACATCCGCTTTTCACCATCATCGGCGTACAAATGATGGATGTCGGGGCAACATCAATGGTAGGAGACATGCGTCGAAACACCGATCGAGGCGGTACCACTCTCTCTTCCAACATATGATCGGTACTCTAGCCATATTTCGTCCACTGTAAACAAATATCCGCATAACCAGCGGATCGATGTCCATGGCTCCCAGATGACGCATATAAGATAAGTTATTATTTCAAGAATGAATTAAACGATAAACATTACACCAAATCGTGCGACTCTGCGGTAGTCAGTCAACTCATCCCATAAGCTCGATATTGGATCTTTGGCATTTCCGAACATAACCTTCATTCCGTGAATCCTACACTAAGGTCAACAGTAGGATATGGAACATGTAATGTAGGTCTTCCCACATGAAAGTGCTCGCCATATCTGCGTAAATGCACATCCACCATGTTTGTCGCGATGGTTTTGTTGCTTCATGTAATTCTCAGTATAGATGGCGAGCAGTTGAACCCGGCGACATCTTCGGCGTGTCAATATCAGCGGTGGTAGATCAGGTGAACCTCGAACGAAGTATCGGCAAAAGAAAGGATCGATAGCAAACAATATATATCGACATGCATCGTGAGCAGCTCCGATAGATCTAAATATGAATCCGCGGTAGTATGTCCATGCGACGTAAAAAGCGGTGCATGAGCTGTCCCATTGAGCTGCGATGTAATATGCGGATGGATCGGATCATGGTACTACTGCGGGCGGATGCGCTCCAAATCATCGCACAATCGGCCATGTAGCCCGCGTCATCACTACCAGCGGCAGCGCCAATCACAGCTGGGCCGTCTATCCGGATACCAAGAATCATCGCGACATCCTGCAATGTAATCGTCATCTCACCAATCGCCAGGTGAAAGGTGTTTGTTTGCGAACAACCCAGCCAAGTCGTAAGTGGTGATCGACTTAATATATATCAGGACACCTTATCTGTACGGCTGTAAAGCATCCATAAATCTGGGGCAATTTACAGGCCATTCCCTAAACATCAGTAGGTGTGGCGGCCTCGATCTGAAACGCAGCCCACAATCATTCGTAAGCATGGTTTAGGGTTTAGCATAATAAATGTGTATATACAGAAATTTTTTCAAGAACTGTTGAGTGAATTTTACCGAATCGGGGATCTTTTGCTGTGCCTACCGTGGCGGCTATACTTGGGTGGACTTCAGCTGGTGGTGGGCCATAGTCAACAACCGTCTCATCGTCAGCCTCCCTCATGGGGGCGGTGCATCCTTCTTGGGACATCTTTCTGTTGTTTGAAGAACAATAAGATGCAATTGGATAAGCATTAATAAGGCAACTGCGAAAAATGAAAGTAAAAGATATACATTGAGCTTTCTTTGGATCTCTGAAATAAATAAATTATGCAAGGTATTTTAGAAACTTACAATACCAATTTAAAAAATATTTCAAAGAAATACATAAATATTTTTTTTCATGAACAGCTATCAAAATTTTTTTTTCATGAAGAGCTATCAAAATTCACAAATTTTTTTCATGCAACCTAACAACATAATATGTGCAGACTAATCAGTTAAAGTCCATTTTAATAGAAAGAAAATCATATCATAATCTAGTTTAGGAGGGCACATGGAGGTCCATAAAACACTTAGAATCTATTACATAAAAACTCTATTAACTCTACTAGCTCATAACTCAAATGAGAATTAAATATTATCGCAAACAATACTAAACAATACTAAAACAACACATAGACAACACTAAACAAAGCTAGTTTAACAGACAACACAATCGATAAACTACAATCTCGCGACGCATTTGGACACCGTCGACTGTTGTGTCCAAGATCTTACCGCTACAAACCGAACTTCTTGTAGTGTTCTCGTCCATGCTATTTTTAAATCTATTTGTCCTTGGCCGCCCTGTCTTCCTTTTGACATTGTGGTTTGTAAGCGAATGTCGATTGATGTGTTCACCCCACTCTTCCCGTCGGGTATTACGTGGAATTCGCGGTAGGTGCGATATAGTTTTACAAAGTATAGTACGAGACATAATGGACATGGTTTATGTCGTTGACTGGCACAATCACAGTGTGCACATGGCGGATGGTATGCTTGCGGTTGTCTACATGTACACGTACACTAGTTATTTTCACCTAATTCAACCTTGAAGGTCCTGCTAGTGACATCAAACACCTGGTACTTCGACAGGCTTATTCGCACTGGTTCAAGAAATCTTCTTGCCTCTCGTTCATTAGCCTGTAATGTTACCTTAATGCGTGGAGAGAACGATGTTTCCTGTTGTCTTTCAAGAGTTGTAGCTGATTCAAGACGTTTCATGAAAAGGGATACAATGTTGTAGTATATTGCTGTAATCAATGCTTAAATCGGTAAACCACGTGCTCTTTTAAGCACACCATTGAAGCACTCAGCTACGTTTATAATCATTGTTCCATATCTGTACCCCTCATCATGTGTAAGAGACCATTGCTGAATGTCTCTTGAAACAAGCCAGTCATATGCCTCCTGCTTGATATTCTTAATGTCTGACATACATCGCTTAAAAATTCGAATGTCATCTGTGTTTCCAGCAACGTACATTTTTTGACACATGAAGTCAACATCACCTTGCGACTACAGCGGCGTTTAAAATTCTCCCTTAAGTGATGAAAGAAATGATGTCTTTGCCAGGGAAAGACCTCTCTGCAACCACGAACTAAACCTGCGTGTCTATCTGATATGAGGCAGAGATCCCCCCTTGTGAAAATTATTGGGATCAAGTCTTGTAATGTCTGCAAAAACCAAACCCATGACTCGATACTCTCTGATTTCACAACTGCGAAGGCTAGTGGGAACAAGTCATTGTTTGCATCGATCCCAAGCTGTTAGCGTGTTCCTCTATACTTACAGGAGAAAAGTCTCAGGCATATCGGCAATCGCCAACCTCTTATGGAAGGCTCAAATGACCAAAACAACCTTTGGAATCTGCTGGATTCTGTTGAATGTATCGATATCTTGACCACGGCATTGATGCAAACAATGACATGAAATTTCCCGGTGTTTTGTAAGATTCCTCCAACTTCAAAAATAACCTATGACCTTTCAACGTGCATCCAAGCCTTCATGTAGGACACTCTTATATTGAACTTCAATCACTTTCCTGATTTCTGAGGTCTAGTTGGCGTCGATTGCGGGTTGGATGAAATAACTAATGAAGCTGGGGTTGGATGAAATAACTAATGAAGCGTGGCGTGCATTGCTTGTGTCATTAAACGAATGACCTATGAGGTATGAAGTGAACTATACGCCACGCTGCCGCTCAATCGAGCGATCTTGCATGTAAGCTCCTGGCATGAATTACGCTGAATGATGTGTGCACCTTCGTGAATTTTTTGTTTGAAGCACATATGACATACTCATATTGTTCATGATAGACCAACCCGAATAGCAAATTGCAAGCTGTTTCTTGAACATATCTTGAACAATTCGCCGAATCTTTGTTATCCTCCTCAAAATGAATGATCGATGGGCCATCGGAGGTTCTCATCCCATTCTCTAGCGGTTTGGCCTTCTTGAGATAATCGTTATTCCGTATCAGGTGTTCTTCCGTATGACTTGTTCTAATTGAGTAATCAACAATCAAGTCTCTAGCACTAAGGGATTCTGTGGCCAGTAAGTTAGCCCGGTCTGCGCAGTTACCATCCTCCTCCTCATCATCATCACTGCTACCTCCACTAGGCATAGTTTCATATCCAATGTCTTCGGTGGGTACTACATTTATCTCATTATCTTAATTCACCCATAGAACTTGTCCGGCAAAGAAAATGTTCTCTTGCTTCATAACCATAACATTCCAGGGTACTTAAGCGATAAAAAGTGCGATGTACCCCGTCTCGTTCTCTCACATTCCTCTGTATTGTTAATCTCCCTGCCTCCACCCATTAATTCCATAACTTCCACATAAACCACAATAGGAGAAGCAGAAGCTGCAGTGAGTATAGTTTCACTGACTTCTTCGTCATCAATGAGTTGCAATAAATCCAATACCTACATGAAAACGACCACCGTTCACAAAGTACTTTGTTGGATCTATCTTAATGATTTCATGATTTATTTACGTAATTCCTAGCTAATACGTGGGATTTGGATTAGGATTTTTCCCACCAATGTATGTTGGAATGAAATCGTCATTCACTCTCAGTTCACCTCCATAATAAAGCACTAAAAAGACAGTAGTTGAATTCATCACTAACCACTGATAACAGAACAACAATAATGTTTCACCACACCTGATAAATTCAAATAATTTAATTATGGAGAAATAAAATTATTGTATTCATTTATGATATAGAAGATGCGAGATGCTATTACTCACAAAATGATTTGGATTCATATCGATATAGAAATTGGTTTTGATCTTATGTGTAATATAAGAATAAGGACAACATAATTCAAATGAGATCAAGTGAAGTTGTGTATAAAATATGCTAAATTCAATCCATTTATTTTGCACATTAAGCCGTTTTATGTATTACCTAATATATCTTGGAAGAGTAAGAGAGAAATGGCATTAGCTGAAATTAAGATCAAAACTAAAATAATAGTTGAAGTTCAAAACTCATTTAAATTTTCTTATCAAGAAGAGGACATAGGTTTTGGACTTCCAGTTGATAATGTTGAGCAAGTAATAAGCTCGCATGATACTAATGTTGATTATGAGGACATTATTTAGTTTGAAGATGAGGACAATGAGAACAATGAGGAATGAAACTATAAATTTAACTTTTAATGATTCATTTGAGTAAACTACAAAACACATGTGTTAAAGGTATCATATTTTTAAGTTTAATACATAGAATAAATGTTTTTGAAGTTGAACATTATTTTTTTATACACTGTAACAACACACTATTTTTTTACATATTGTATTGCATATTATTTTGTTTTACTTTTTAGCATAAAATGAAAAAAATGTGTAAATATATCATTACTAAAATTATAGCTGAATGATTTCTAAAATATATAGATTTTAGATAACTGTTGATTAATTATTCATCTACTTTACTCAATTCAAAGTTAAATCTTAATTAAATTTAAATTAAGATATATTAAGCTAGTTTTTATTCACTAAAAAAATTAATTTATGAGTTAAATTAATATATGAACATTATCATACTTAACAACAGCAAAAGTTAGGAGTTGATCAACTTATATGAGATGAGAAAGGTAAGAACCTTTTTCATAATTGCAACATAAGAGACACACAAAATCAATTAGATCCACAATATGCATACCTAAACATACTACAATAAATTAGATCTACAAAAAAAAAAAAGATACACAAATTAGATCCACAACATGTCACAAATTAGCTCCAATTAGATCCACAAAAAAAGTAAGATCCACAAAAGAAATTAGATCCACAACATATCACAAATTAGATATACATATTATCCTTTTGGAAAAAAAAACAAACAAAACCTTTTCCCGGCAGCGCTGGATCAGTGAGGCGAGTCGAGCGGGAAGGTCATGGGCGGCGTTGGTAAGCCAGCATTGAAAGCGAGAGAGAGAGAGAGAGAGATCGGATCGGATTAGATCTCGTTGAGGTTTTAAAAAAATAATTTCATGTCGCCTGGGCGGTGACCGTGACACGACTGTATTTTAAATTTTTTTTAAGATCTAATTAGCTAATTACAGTTTTAAGTAGGGTTAATTTAAAAATTAAGCCGCACGCTTTACCACTCCCTTGTCGTTAACCCTAGGCAAGCTAAATAGGAAGAGACAAAGTGGGTGTGAGGGCGAGAGATAGAGGCTTTAGTCGGACTCGAAGGCTTGTGGGGATGGAATCTCCGATTAGGGCCGATCTGGGCATGGAGATTGAACTTGGGCAGCAGTGTCGGGAAAGCTCAGCATCGGCGAAGGACTGGCGTCGGGCACTGGCGACAGTCGTGCCGGCTGTGGTCGTGCTCCGTACGACAGCCGCCCGTGCATTTGACACTGAGGTTGCCGGTGCTAGCTGCGCAACTGGATTCGTCGTTGACAAGTCTCGCGGCATCATTCTCAGCAATCGTCACGTCGTGAAACCGGGTATTTTCGGGTTTGGTTCGCGGGTATTTTGGCTTTAGTTCTTAATTGGTATCCTTTTGTTTGTGTAGAGTGCTTCATACGGTTTCTCTCACTGGGCAGGTCCAGTTGTCGCGGAGGCAATGTTCGTTAATAGGGAGGAGATTCCAGTGTATCCTGTGTACAGGGATCCTGTAAATTTTCCTTGTCTCATATTCTTTACGGATTTCAATTGTTATATTGTCACCTAGTTGCATGCTTCTTGGGTGCCATAGCGTGCTTCTAAGTTCTAACTTGCTTGAATGAAAGATGCTAGATCTGGGTCCAAACTAGGATCTTGAGGCTTGAAAAATTGGAAACCTTAACTTTTAATGGAATCTGGAAGTTTGTTCTTTACATGGTACTTCAGTGCTCATTTAGTGCCATCGTTAAACTATTATATGTTGAATACATGAGGGCGATCATTTGTTTTGTTTAGAATGATAATTGTTGGACTGTTAATTATTTTTCACGTCCATTTTGTTTTGTTTCGGCCTAGTTTTTGTGTCTGTGTTCGGGACAATCATTTACATTCTTTTTATAGAAAACATAATCATTACTTTCTGGGGTTTTTATATTTTAAAATCCACGTTGATTTCTAATTGCATTTAATGAAATGATGGAATATGGAAAATTACACTATTTTTAAGAAATGCAGTTTCTAGGTGCACAAAACATTTCCGTCCTTAATTTTCTTTTGTTTCAGTGTACTTAGGAGATGAAAAAACAGAAAGAGAAAATGCATCTCGTTGTTCACGTCAGGGCAGCCGAAATTTCAATTCCCGTTAGAGTTTACATAATCAGTTGTGGGTGCATCCCCTTATTTTTTACTAATAAACTCCGCTGTCTTCTCGGCAAGGCCAAACTTGGCAAACTGGACATTAGAATTGGAAGCAGTAACATTTTTTAGCTTACTGCAGATTTCTTATGTGAAGTTGGCTGTCTAAGAGCTTGGTTCTATGGATGGGACACTTGGCATTGTTTTTAGCAAATTACTATTTTCTGGATTAGACAATTTTTTGTAGCTATCTGGTGTTTTGTTGTTATAGGTCACTTTAATACTGGCTTTGATGTTTTTGTTTGACTTCAATCTTTGATTTGTGCACCTACCCAACTCAATAACAGTACTTAAGTTGCTCTGCAAAATGGGAAAGTAAACTGCTTGAAATATGCACAAGTTGCATGATGCTGAGCAACTTTTTTGCTATAAAGCAGCTTTTTTGCTTTGTTCAAGGGAAGTTTCAATCACATTCATCAAAGTGTATGATAAGAAATTGTTTTATTCACTATTTGAAGGACATTAGTTTGTAAGCATAATAGAGGTTCCCATTCGTTGTTACTAATAAGATTTTTTGGTAATCTTTTGGACTTAATGTATTTTTTTTGTAGTGTAGCTTATTTTTATGGAATCAACAATGTTTTCTATTGTTTTTTGGAATTTTATATTGAGAGATTGTTAAACAATTATCACACTTGTTTTTTCCAATTTCTGTTCATTGATTTGTAGCATCTAAGAATTGGTTTGAGTAGCTTTATAATTTGTTTTCTGTCATCTGTTTGCATAATGCACATACATGTTTGGTTTTTGTCGAAATTTAACTTTCAGTTTCAGGTACATATCCTTAATTAATTACTACATATTTATGTGGTTGAATTTTGTATTTGAGAGCATCCAATTGTTTGATTTTAACATGAGCTTTGAAATTGATAAGTTTAAGGTATCTTAGGTACATGATTTTGGTTTCTTTCGCTTTGACCCTGGAGCCATCAAGTTTCTTAGTTACGAGGAAATTCCTCTTGCACCGGAAGTTGCATCTGTTGGATTAGAAATTCGAGTGGTGGGTAATGATAGTGGTGAAAAGGTATGTGCTATATTGCTTCTCTTTTGCTGATAGGAATGTGTAGGGTTTTAAATCGAATCTTTTTTGCATGACTCATCAATTTTGAAGTACATACTTTTTAATTCTATTCTTCCTCATTCTATTATCTGATTCCATCTGATCTGGGCATGAGTGATACCGAAGATAATTTTGTTTTTTTTGCATACACTGTAAACGTTTGCTTGACAAAATATAGTTTTTGTTTGCTAACTTGATTGTTAGAAGTTGATGCCTCAATTTGGTAGAGAACGCTGCATTTATTTGGAATTTTTTTGTTGAATTTTCTTGATGTGGCCGCAAAGCAAGAAATAATCTCAATTACATTCCGTTGAAAGTTGAAATAAAATCTTTGGTCGCTAATAATTTTCATTATCGATGCTTCTCTACATGCCTCATAATGTTCTAGGAGCATGCTTTATTCATATACTATATATTGATTTTAGAATGGACATGCTGCAAATGTGCTTATATATTATAGAGTTGTTGTTCTTTAAAGAAATAAGGACCATGATCTAAGATCTATTAGTTAATGTTCAAAGGAGATACTATTTACAGAAAATTTACTAAATGCTAAATTAACTTTGGTGCAAAGTAAATAATAATGTCAATGTTGTCATGATAAATTATAATTTTTTTTTTTACAAATGTGCAATGCCAATATAGATAGAGATCATATACATAACAGGCCATTGTTGTATAGTTGATTTCAATTTGTGTCAGACAGAAATATTGTTTCTTGGATTGCACATGTTGCATAAAGCCCTATTGGACACCCGCACTATCTAAGTTTCATGACTATGGAAAATCCACTTGGAAAGCAATTTTGTTTTCTACACTACACCATAGCACAAAATTAACAAACAAAACCTTACAATGTTTTAACTAAATAACAAACTGTTGGACACCCGCACTATCTAAGTTTCATGACTATGGAAAATCCACTTGGAAAGCAATTTTGTTTTCTACACTACACCATAGCACAAAATTAACAAACAAAACCTTACAATGTTTTAACTAAATAACAAACTGTTGGCTAGCTAATTGAAAGAAATTTAAAGGAAAATAACAAATTGTCCAAAAGTTTCTTATATACAGATGATTCATCTTGTGAGAGAAAGCTGTCCAGTGAAAGTCTCTAGGAGAATGTCTAAGTTGGCCAATGATCGTAGCCTAATGATGTTAAATTGGCTTGATTTAATGCAGGGTATGTTAGCAACTATACTGTGGGGTAGGGAGTACTAATAATTGAAATTGGTCATTATATGGTTTTGATCTCTGTACATTGTGTAGGTTCTTTGCTCCATACTTCACCTTTGTTGTTGACAACCCAGGTTATTTTATTGATAGTTTTTCTAATACTATAATTAATGGAAATTTAGGTATCAGAGTGATTGATGAAGACTGCTCTCAACTTTCTTTTAGAGCTAGTTATCGTGGAAGATCCACCTCAAAATGGATAATGCACTTGTATCAATTTATATATATTTGGAATTAGCAATAGCCTTTATATTGTTTTAAGGAATTGCTGGCAATATTTGGTAAAGATCCTACATTTTGTGTACCAAACTTAGGAAATTATTTTTGTCACTCCAGATAGTTGTAATTTTCTATGGATGTCTGGTCTATATTGGTGATTTTTTTGTTGTACAATTTTTTGAAATGTAGGTAGTGTTATGAAAATTGATCTTTTTGAAGGTCTAATGCTCTGGTTTGTTTTGGAGTTTTCTGCTCATAAGCAAATTTCTGTTTAACTATTTTTCCCATCATTGACAGCAGTTAACGTTTGATTTTCATCGAATGAACAATTCCATTCATTAACATTTCTATTGCCCTATGAGTTATGTCTTGCGAGCCATCTGTTGGATTCTTTGAGATACATGTTTGATGCTTGCTAGCTTTTTAACCTGTATGTTTGTGGTTGATATATTTCTGTTCTTCTCGATTATTGCTCATTTTCTATCATATCTGATTCATAACAGTATTTTTGTTGTGATAGTTGAAATTGAATATTGATTACGTTAGCACTTCTAATGGTCTCAATACCTTTTAAGTTGTCATGGAAATTCGGTGTAAGTTGAGTTTCAGCAGCACTGTTTCTAATGTGGTGTGATGTTGCATTTGTCAAAACTTGTGTTGAAGAGGATTAGATTTTATTTTATTTTACTTGTCATTCAAATTTTTTATCAAAAAGCTTGGTTGTTTTTCTGCGTGTACGTCACTGCTTTTCTTTCATACGCACTGTCTGATTTGTCTGCTGGCAGAGATTACAGGTCTCTTACGTTTTTAGAGAATTATCTAATCCCCACTTTTTTTTGGATGCTCTTCTTATTCTAAGAGTTGTTGTTATTCTTTAGGTTTCAATTCTGGCAGGAACTCTTGCACGCCTTGATAGAGAGGCACCTCAGTATAAGAAGTATGTTTAATATTGCTCTTATACACTTTAAATATGTTATAGGAAAGCATGCCCTACACTTTCTTACCCCTGTTATTGCAAAACCATTCCCAATTGTTCAACAAATGCACTTTTTTGTTTATCATCCAGGGATGGATATAATGACTTCAATACATTCTACATTCAGGTTTGTTATTCTGGTCTCCATACAGGTAGTTTCATAAGAGAAATTTTTTTATTCTTGCATTGTATATTTGTATGTTATGATTCCATTTTTTTTTTTAAATTTTGATTCTTTTGTCTTTTAAAGAATAATTTGATATGCATTGATAAAATTTCAAGAGATGTTTTTTGGAGAGTTTTAGAAAAGAAAGGAGTTAATATTGATTATATTCAAGTCATTAAGGATATGTATGCTAGAGCTGTTACTTGTGTCCAAACACGAGGAGGATTGACAAAATATTTTTTTATTTCAATTAGATTACATTAAGGATCAGCTTTAAGCCCTTATCTTTTTGCTTTAGTTATGGATGTTCTTACTAGTCATTTACAAGATGTACCTTGGTGTATCCTTTTGCCTGATGATATTCTTCTTGTTGATAAGACTAGAGAGGGAGTCCAAGAGAAACTTTAATTATGGAGGTCAACCTTAGAGTCTTAAAGTTTTCATTTAAGTGGATTTAAAATTGAATATTTGGAGTGTAATTTTAGTTGTAGAAGTTCTAGTAGTAGTTGTGACATTGGGTGAACAAGTCGTTAATAAGAGTGAGTGATTTAGATATCTAGGCTCTATTGTTCAAAATGATGGTAAAATAGATGGAGATGTTATTAGTAGAATTCAAGTTGGATGGTTGAAGTGGAGGAATGCATCTGGCCTGTTGTGTGATAGAAAAGTACAGTTTAAACTTAAGGGAAAATCTTATAGGATGGTGGTAAGACCTGCAATGATTTATGGTGCAAAATGTTGGCCAATAAAAGAGAAGCACAAGACTAAGTTAAGTGTTGCAGAGATGATGATGCTCAGGTGGATGAATGGTTTTACAGAGATAAAATGCTAAAATGAGTATGTTGAAAAAGTTGGAGTAACTCGTGAGATAAGATTAGAGAGAGTCACCTTAGATGGCGATAAAGTCAGCGTCAGATGTTAGGAGAGTAGATGCATTAAATTTGCCTTATGTTAAGAAATGTAGAGGTAGACCTAAATAGACTTGGTTATGATGTATAAAAAATAACCTTAGTATACTTGAATTAAATGAGAATTTGACACATAATAGGTCACAATGGAGAAGAAGGATTCATGTTGCAGGCCCCACTTAGTGGGATAAAGGCTTGTTGTTGTTGTTTGTAGTATATTTATATAAGAATATTCCATGAGAAATTAGCTTTTACACCAACACCTTAGTTGTATAGCATTTGAAGCCATTACCGGTCTTGACTTTTTTTAGGCTTCTTGCCCTCTATAGTCATTACAATGTGCTCAAAGGCCTCTCTAATCGATCCATCAAGTTCATGATGCCTGAGAAGAAGAAAAATAACTGAAGATGTGTTTCACATCATGTAGGTGTATGCTTATGTGAGTCATGACCTCAGTTTACTTTTGCTTGGGCAAGGCACCTCATGTGACTTGGGAGACTTAAAGCTGCGGAACTCTAAAGTGTATAATAAGAGTTAGAATTGTGAAAATACGAGATGAGAATTATTGAAGTATTTTTAGACTAATATATAAATAGTAATTAAACAAGTTTTTTTTAATCAAATTTTAATTATCATGCTTAATGTTAGATCTTAAATAAGACATATATTGAACAACAAATCAGCTTGCTCAAGAATATAAATAAACAAGTTGGACTGTGTTCAAGCTTGATTCAATTTTTTGCCGAGATTTTAATTACTTGCTTGAGCTAATTTTAACGAGCTTTAATCTAGCCTCATTTTAGCTGTTCATTGAATGCTTTTATTTGCTTATAGCCTTACAAATGAAGTCTAAGCAGTGTTTATTTTTTGAATACATTATTTCTTGCATTATCCCAGGATGGGAATACCTTACACTTTTTTCCATTTGATAAGGAATTCTGGTTTTTCATTTTATTTGCTTCACTTCTTCATCTTATGAATGCTCAGAGGGAAGTAATTAAGTTTACAGTGAATCTTTCTAATTTTTTTCTCACGTAGAAAGATTCTGTAGATCTATTTGAGTTGTGAATACTCTTAAAAGGTTTGTTTCCTTTTAAAGGAATTTGAAGAATATGCTTGAGGAGCATGTTGTTACTTTTGATTAATTGAAATCTCTGATCATTTGATATTAGTTTGTATCAGCAATATTTTCTCACAAGGCTATGCATAAAAATATTCTATGGTATTTTAATAAATTTCCTTTCAGGTATTTCAGGGCACCAACGCTTATTGTGGTTGCTAGATTCTGCAAATTAGGAAATGTTTTGTATTTTCTGTTTTTTGCCTTTCTGCTATGTTAATCCATAATAAGCTTTATCATACAACTTTGAGAACTATCACTTCTTTAAAATAGTTCTATGCTAAACACATCAAGAAAGTTTGTCCTCTTTTTCCAGTAGTTTATATTCTAATGATGAATTTTCATAGCTCATAATGTCATGTAATCACATAGGCTGCATCTGGTACGAAAGGAGGTTCAAGTGGCTCACCTGTGATTGATTGTCAAGGAAGAGCAGTTGCTTTAAATGCTGGCAGCAAATCATCCAGTGCTTCGGCTTTCTTCCTTCCTTTAGAAAGGGTATACCTTTTTTTTCCTCCATTTATGAAGTGAAAGGCATAACTTTGTGCTGCATACTCATTATCTTAAAGATTTCTTATATTGTTGTTTTAAAATTATTTTAATTTTAATCTAAATGTTCCATTTCGTACTCTTCATATCTTAGAGATAGAGTAAATTTTTCTTATAAATGATTTAATCGCATGTGCATGGGTGTGATGGAGAGTTTATTACCATATACTCTCCCCTTACTATCATCTCTCTTGTCCTTGTTTTCTCCTTTCTTCATCTTCGATGCTGGTGGCTATTGCATGAAAGTTTTTCTGCTTTCATAGGGCATGCTATACTCGTTGATTAGGTGTTAGTTCAAGCTTAATTAAACTTGGAAGTAAGAACCCATGCAACTCTTAATATTTTTGCATAATGTTGCTTAAGCCACCCAAAGGTGTCTGGTTCATGATGCTAATGGGAGTCTCACCTAATCAAAATAAAAATATAGTTATCTTTGTTTTTTTTTAAAATACAATTCCAAGCGGAGAGGTGTGCGTAATATTTTTATATGAATTTTAGAATTAGTTATCGATGGGGATTAATTCAATCGATTTTGATTTTGTCTATACAATCATTGAGCAATTTGTGGTGCTTATGAATGACATTGGCAGGTTGTTCGAGCATTAGATTTAATAAAGAGGAACTGGGATACCTTTGTAAGCCAACTAGATGCTGTGAAAATCCCTCGTGGTACGCTTCAGGTTTGTTGGTTCTCAATCTTATTTGACCTTGTTTTGCTTTATGCTCTAATATTCATCAAAAGAGTTGTTCTACTTGTTGATATATCAACTTTAAAATATAAATCGGTATGTATCCATTTATTTTTTATCAAATAAATATGATGCTTTACTTTTACTAACTTGTATTAACTAGTAATCAATCTTTTGATTATTGAACTTGCCTAACAAATTATTCATTTTTAACCATAATTTCTTAAAATGTTTGGATGTAAATACTTCAAAATTACATCAGATTCTTGTTTATTGAGGGATCCAAAAGTTCATGACTGTGGTCTCTAAGAGTCTTATTTGATTTTGGGTCAAATTTTTGGAAGATGGATTAAATTACTGAGAAAGCACTATCCAAAGATTTCACACTCATTTTGTGATGTTTTGAAATTTGCTTTCAGGTTTCCCATATGTACAAGTACTTATGATTAATTATCTCTTTCAACAATATGAGAGAACATTCTATTGAGGTCCATTAGACACTTAAAAAGTACTAACATTTTAGTTGTTGAGATTGAGAATTTCATCACCCTTATACTATAGTATATGATGGGGAATGGTGGCAAATTTGATCAAAAGATTCCATGGGCTTTTTATTGAGGGGTCTTGAACCCTCATGATTTAAAATTGATGAATTTTTCTTTTACATTACATTTCATTATTTTCTATTCATGGTTCTCTCAAGTTGTCGTGGTGATTAGTCTACTTTTTGAAAGGAGGCAGTCAACTCAACTCGATTGAATGATCCTTGTGGGCTGCGTGTCATCCAAGGGAATATTGTAGACTTGAGGTTGATTTTTTATTTTTTTAAATTGGATGCTTGTAAGTCAACTTTAGGGTTTAGGGATCGTGTTCGACCAAGTGTTTTTTATGATTCACAACTCAATGAGACTAAGCCATTACAAAACTTTTGCTGTGACCATAATAATAATGATGATATTGAAGGACAAAATTAGATTGTTAGAGGGTTTCTTCCTAATAATTTTCAAAGCTATGGATGCATTAGCACAATCCATTTTATGAGTAGATGACATTTAAATGACTTTGATCACAATATGGCATATTAAACTAGAGTTGCATGATATTACGTTCATTGTCTACCATCTTTGATCTAATATATACTCTTACGTAAAATTAATGGAATTAATGATATTATATCATGAAAGATAAATATTTTATGTGTTAAACTAAATTGAGAATATGAGATTGATAGTTTAGGTTTTAAACTTTGGTATTCAGAAAAGTAACTAAAATTATACATTATGATAAAGTTTCAAATGATAATATATGGATAATACGAGATAATTATAACTTTAAAGATTATCATATACAAGATTATCAATGTTATAATTTACGCTCCTCAAGTAGTTTGAGTTCTCAAAAGAAAAAATTTTCTAATTGATGAATTAATACAAAAGATACTCAAGAAAAAAAATATTTATGAGAGATTTAAATTATGTTAGAGTGGTAAGATTTTAAAAGATTTAACATTAAGCCCTTATCTTTTACTTTTACATGATTTACAAGAAGATGTACCTTGGTGTATGCTTTTTTCAATGACATTCTTCTTGTGATAAGACTAGAGAGTCCAACAGAAACTTGAATTATAGAGGTCAACTTTAGAGTCTAAAGGTTTTCATTTAAGTAGATCTAAACCGAATATATGGAGTGTAATTTTAGTCATAGTTTTAGTGATAGTGTTGCTTTTTTGAAGTTATTAATAAGAGATCTGATATTTATCTATTGTTCAAAATGATGAAATAGATGGAGATGTTATTAGTAGAATTCAAGTTGGATGGTTGAAGTGGAGGAATGATCCGCCTATTATGTGATAGAAAACCACTTAAACTTAAGGGAAAATTTTATAAGATGGTGGTAAGACTTGCAATGACTTATGGTGCGAATGTTGGCCAATAAAAGAAACATAAAGACTAAGTTAAATGTTAGGATGGGATGCCGTGGATGAGTAGCTTTACCCTAGAGATAGAATGCAAAATGAGTATGTTGAAAAATTGGAGTAGCTTGGTAGATAAGATTAGGAGAGTGCCTGATGGTTTTGACCACATAAAGTCAATATCCATGACTTAGGAGAGTGAGATTAGATTTTTATGTTAAGAAATGTAGTAGACCTAAAAGACTGGTTGATAAAAAATAATCTTAGTATACTTAAATTAAATGAGAATGACAATAATTAGAGACATGATTATAGCTTTAATTACCTAGTGGGATTATATTTGTTGTTGTTGTTGTTGTTGTATACCATCTTTGTTATGTACACTCAATTTGACTTATGAAACATATATAAAAGTCAAGAAATGCCTTCTAACAAATATGATGTGCATTTTAAATGTATCATAGTTGTTGTAAATTGACTGACTCTACTGTTCCTGAAAATTTTACTTGGATGTCATGCTAAGGATTTGACTTTGTAGAACTTCAATAATATTCATAAGTATCGATTTAAATGGTGAACATGAACTTTGATTTGTTCATGGTAGATTGATTTTTGATTGTTATTACATTTTGGCTTGATATATTTTGTTGAAACCTGGCAATTGCTCTTGGATAGAAATGAATATGATTTATATGTCGTGTGTATAATTAAAATTTTTTTTAGCTCATTTGTAATAGCTTATTGAGCTTATGAAGGTTGCGATCTATCCGACACTTCATGCTTGATGGACTTAATGATGATTTTTTTAGAGATTTTTAAATTGAATTTTATTTTTCCTTAGTTTTGTGCTTTAATGAATCTGATGAAAGAATTGACCTAATTTTATTTTTTTTCAACTTGTCAAGGAAATGAGAATGCATTTTACTTGTGCTTTATGCTTTGACAAATTTGATGATGTCGGTGATTTAACTCTCATGGCTTGTGTTAGACTGATGGCGAAGAGTCATCATCTTAATGCTTGATCCTTTGATGGGTTTATTGCTGACATAATTTCCTTAGCCTAGACTTGGGTTTTGTTTGAACTTTGGGGTGATTTTTTCATTGTCATGTTTTGTGCTCTATTGGACTTGATGAAGAAAGAATATTTCTTTTATATTTGCTTTGTGCCTGATTAGACCAAATAAATGATGTTGACATTTCAAATTTATGATATTGTGAATCCTTGCTTGATGCCTTCTTAAGGAAAAATCATTCTTTTAACTTTTCTTGGTTTTTTAACCAATTGAAAAAATTCTTTGATTTGAGTCACTTGAATTTATAAATATTTAGATGCAATGGGGCTGCCCTCATAATGTCTTTTTTGGCGTATTAAATGAGGCTAGTTGTTCTCGATTTGATCATATTTAGCTTTGTTTAGTCCAAATTTTAGCACCTGTTGAAGTTTTAGAGCTATAAAGAATTGTCTTTTCTAACTTGGTTAAAGATTGCAGACTTAGTCAACTTTCTTCTCGGATTTCGAGGTCTTGGTGTTTGATTTTACCTTAATTCATCAACCAATTGAGAAGAACTCCTAGATTTGAGTTACTTTTAACTTGTTAAATTAGATAGGCTTGAAATATGATAGCTTGTCATCTGATTAAGAAGCAAGGGCTTCCTCACCACAGCCTTTTTAATGACCTATTGAGTAAGGCGAGATAGTGACGTGACTCAGTTATGTTTGGACTTGTAGAGTCCAACCATCAAGACTCCACTAGAGTCCTAGACTTTAGTTACGGAGACTTGCGCTCTTCCAAGTTGACAGATTAAAGCTTGTATGTTTAAACATCTTCCTTCTTGGCTTTTGAGATCTTGGAGTTATTTTATTTGAAAATCTTCTTACTTGGTTGCACAAATGCTTTCTTGAGTGAGGATGATTTATTTATTTTTGCTTTGTCTTCTTCCATTAACTAGTTGAAACCTGAATTTTGGTTACTTGAACTTGTTAAGTTTGATTAGCTTGGAACTTGATAGCTTTTGTCATTAGCTGTTGATTGGTTACATTGGTCATTGATCGTTAAATTAATAAATTGATACTCTTCATCTTGATAAGCCTTTTCAATAACAAAGGGGTTTTCTCGGTTTGCTTTAAATTTTTTGCTAATTTTATGATGAAGTATGATTGGTCTTAGTATTAGGATTAGTTTTTGGAATGTTTTAGGATACACTATACGATCAAATTCTTTTAACATTCTTGCTAATAAAATTTTAAATTCTATTAAGCTTGAAGTTTATTTCGTCAAGCATGTTGAGCTCTTCCATTCGCAGGTGAGCATTTTCTCTTGGGTGAAGTTATATTAGATAGCTATTCAACCTCGAGCGATAGGATTGCTTTTGTCTGAACTTCAAGGTATAAATTGTGATTTTAATTGGTGTCTTATATGTAATGCAATGCACCCATAACATTTCTATTATTTTTCTATGTTATTATCTCTTTTTTGTGAGGATCTTTTTGAGTAGTTTAACTAACCTTTTGTTGAAGGCTTATGTCCTTTTCACTTGGTCCTTTTGGTAATAGATTCTTGGACTTGTGGTCCAAGTGTCATATTGATGTTCACCTCTTTGAACTTGCTTGGATTGGTATTTAGTTATCATATTAGTGGCAACTCCAGGAGCTTTCTTAGCCTATATGATGATTGGCTTTTCATGTTTTCTTTGCATTGAACACTTTTTTAGACAATCTTCAAGATTTCACACACTCTAACAAAGAGGGTTTTAGGCCCTTCTTTCGAGTTGTAGAAGCTTAGTTCATTTTAGCTTAAAAGACTATTTTAGTTCATTAGTAGAGCTATCTCTTTTCACTCATTTTTAACTTTTATTTTTATTATAAGCTGCTTAGGCTACAACTATTGGGCTTGCCTCTAGGTGTTGCATATCCTCTTTGGCCTTTTGGTTAACTTTTTCTAAATGTGGAAGGTTAAACATTGTGTCTTTCCTGCTGCAAGCTGCTCGTTGATAGAGTAGTAGTGTTCAAAGATAGCAGAGTTATTTTTTGCCTAGTAATAGTTCTCTTCATAGTATGGGATCTCTTTCAACGAATTTCAATAACAATGGCTTCAAAAAGGATCCTTTGATCTGCAGGCTACTGAACTCTATGTGTAGGTGCTTTTGCAAACTAAGGCTTTCTGACATTGCCTAAAACAGGTGCAACAGTGACCATGACACTAGCAATAGGAATTTCTAGTCTACCAAATGAGAAATTGGCTTCAAATTTTTGTGTGTTGATAATTGCAATAGTTAGGTTAATGATAGTTTCATGCCCAAGCTTACACAATTAATGAAATATTTTGATGTTCATTTTTGTAAATAATGGGTAGTTAACATTTGATTGATCAACCAAACCACTCTTTCAAAATGTTGCAGTGTAACAAAATGTGATGTTGTCATTATTGAGTAGGCTTCATGTAATAGTTTCAAGACACAAACTTGTACTTAGAAAAGAAATTCAAAGTCGATATGAAACATCATTTTAAAATTTTTGTTAACTAAAAGAAATCTAAAGATTTTAAGTTGATGAGTGAAAGTTTTGACTTTTAATTTTATCATAATTTAGTTGCTATTATAGTGTATATTTGACTAGCCAAATATAAAACAAGAAATCTTCCGAAGCAAAGTTGCCATAATTCTATAAGCTTTGAAAATTTGCGCTCGACTCTCTGAGATAGTCATGTTTGTTTTCAGGTCAAATTTTTAGATAAATTAAATTATAAATAAGACATGGCACAAAAAATTGACTCAGATTTTATGAAGACTTTAAGATACTGCTACGAGTGAAAGCTTTCGATTGAGGCTTGTCATTAGGCGCTAAGAGAGTAGTAGCAGATTAGTTTTTGAAATTGAAAAATTCATCGCCATAGTCAATGGTGAGAGCTTGATCAAGTTCATGTGCATTCGGGTCTATGTAGAAAAAATTGTTAAGTAAACCTGATTGAATGATCATTGTATATTTCTAGTGGTTTGTTTATAGGGATATTTCTGAGTCAACTCTAGCTAACTAAGGGATTTTTTTGGTAGCGTGTTCTATGACTCACAAGTCGAGGAGACTAAGTCATTAGGGAATATCTAAGCTTTGGTCGTGAGTATATTATAATGGTGCTAATGAGAGTCAAAATCATTCGATTAGAGGACTTTTTCTAATAATTTCAATACTCCAGATGTACAAGTTTATTTTTGAGAATTTATTGGAGAAAAAAGACATCAATGCTTGTTGCTTTGACAAGAGAGTCATTATCGTTGGACTTCTTGTTTGGTGCCTAAAGCCCTGCCCTTTTATTATATTCTATTATCTAATCATTCTTTAGGTTTTATTTAAATATTTGGCTTTAGTTCTTTGTTAATCAAAATATCTTAAATTATTATTGGAGTTCTATGGATTCTCATAGGTGGTGGGTTGTTAAAGAAATTTTTAACTACCTTATTTTATTTGCTAAATCTAAGTGTTTATAGCAGTACGCTCCTTGCTACGGAATCTTAAGGATTTTCTTTATTGGAAACTTGTAAGATCCATGGTGATTGGTAATTGTGTATATTTGATCTTTTGTTCTCCATGTATATCATTGTTGGTCAGCCACATCTAATTAGCATGACATTGATAAATTGCTTGGGTACTGCTATTTCATAAGAATTAATTTTGCAAATATCATCATCATCCTTCTCCTTCATCTTATCCTAACTATTTGAAGTAGGTTTTGTGAATCATTGTTTTCATTTTTTCTTACTTCATTTTTTTCATGTTAATTGTTGCATGAGGTGCTTGACTATTTTGTGCAAATTATTTATGCAACTTCCATCTATATTAATTGGTCTATTCATCTCTTCCCTAATCCTTTGATATAAAGAATCCCAATTGCTTTTTTTTAGCAACATATCTTATAAGATTAATAATGGGGGATTTTACATACACTACACTCAATTTTTACATATTTATAAACCAACCACCACCCTTCTATCTCAAAATTTCAAATTAACACTTAAATATTGAAATTCATAACAAAAGCTGAACCCATTTTTTTCATTTGTATAAAATTCTTAATAATTTGATCATGACATGCCCAAATACATGGGTTTGATAGGTAAAAAAAAAGGAGGATGGTTAAATTGTAAATTCATATGTATTTGGTGGTTGATTTGTAAAAATCCCTTATTAATTTCTTATCCTTCAAATTCAACCGTATTATCTTAAGAAAATAGGTTTTTGATCATTTTCGTTATATTCCTTAGATGTAAATCCATATCATGCGAGAAAAAATGTACAACTATAATTATTTCCCGATATGTAGTTAAACTTTGTTTGGAATCACCTTACAAAGTTTGATAAAGATTTTTTTCATTATTGATATAAAGAAGCCTATTTGTGATTTGATGGATATAATTTTGAAATTATTTAACTACTTTTTTATTAAATTATTTATTCACTATTGCAATGCTACATGTTATTTTGAAATTAAGTACAACTACCCATCATGAATATCCTAATAATTGATCCCACTCAAAACTTTATACTCATTTAAGTCACTCTTGATAGTCATCATTTTCTCTTCAAGTATATGTGATAACAATTCATCCATCTCTTCTAAAAATCAACCTTAAAACTACTTTATATTTAACTTGAGAATCATAAGTACTAACCATATTTTGATAGTCTTATCAATAATTTAACATTTATTACCCTATCATTAACTTTATTGATGTGGAATGAGTTTGGGGCATTCCTAGCCTTATTTATTTTCATTTTTTTAAAGATAGATAAAAGTTGGGTTAGAATTGTAGGTTTTTGGCGGTTAGGCATAGGTTCATGTTATGAGTGTCGAGAATGATATGGATGTGGGGTTTTGGAGGTGCAACATGCACGAGCAGGTTCTTTTGAATTTGTGGAATTTTGGGCAAGTTGCATATGCATGAAATGCAGTGTGGTTTGACTGCTTTGCGAGTGACATAGGTCTTCTACTTTTGTTCATACGCCAGGAAATGGGTGGCAAGATGGATGGATTTTGTGTGCTTTGGAATTTTAAGGAAAAAGTGGGTTGAAGTCTTGTTTGTGTTGGGAATTAAAAAATTAATTTGGGGTTAACCTAATCTAAATTCAACTTTTTTTTTTTCATCCTTATCTATTAAATTATGGTGGGTTTGAGATAAATTTTCTCTTGCTTTTCATAAAGAACCACAACCAGATTTAACTAGTTTTTGTCGCTTTTTTGTTTGGAAAAATTATTTTGAGAACTAAAGTTCTCGAGTGTATGTTAGAAAATTATTATTTGAATTTTTTTTTAAAAAAATATATGTAACAAACACAAATTTTCAAAAGCTTCTACCGTCCCAAAAATTTTTTAGCTAAATAGATGTAAATAAAGGCATGAGAAATGTAATTCATAATTTTGATTGATTTTTTGTAATTTTTTCTATGAACTTAGGCTAGTAGAAGTCTATAAAGTGGTGGTCTAAGGAATGTAATTCATAATTTTTGACTTGAAGAAGTTTTCTTTCTTTCAAAGTTCAGTCTTGTGAATACAAGTTGGATGTGTGTTTTTAAGTGCAACGAAATATGACTATTTGACTATTGGGGAAAGTAATTTTCTTGTATAGGCATGTCTATGCATTTGTAATTTCATTTCTTGCCTATTTCTTCTACAAGTCTTGTTACTTGCTAGTTTAATACACTTGATTTTGGTCTAGAAAATGATGCTGCATAAATTTGATTTTAAGAAAATTAATTCATTTGCTCTTTGATTGATTTTATTTTTTTACAATTTCTTACTAAAATTCTCAGATATTTATGTTAATTTCATTGTCAATTTGATTTAAGCTCTATTATTGTATGCTTTCGTTGAAAAAAAGTGAGTTGAGGATTATTTGATAACTTGTAGAGTTAGAATCCTCAATTCTTCTTTATGAAAATATATTACTCATCATATTAATTGCATTTGGAAACCCTAACCTTGAGTTGTTCGACATCATCTATTCCTTTAATGATTTTATCTTTCAATTCTTCATCCATAACTATCTTAACCGTATTTCTACTCTACTCTCTTTGACCTACATTAACTTATATATTTCTTTATATCTTTGAAAATTCTTCTTTTTCATTTTGTTTCTTGCAAGGATGTTGTATTTATTTCTTTTTTCTAATCATTATATCCACCACTTAGTCATCTTTCCATCTAAAGTTCCCTTTTTTGTAGCAAATCTAATCAAGTTGTACATAATCAATCTTTATCACTTTTTTACTGAATTGGATTAAGTTATGTCATTTACTTACAGGTGATATTATTGTTAAATTTTGATTGTTTTTTTCCATAACATGGATAAGTTTTGGTGAGTCATTTATGGGTGATTTTTTAACCAAGCATATTTTTTACCCCAATTGGGTGATGCACAAGAGTGTGCAAATTATAGAGGAATTAAGTTAATGTGTCATACATTAAAATTACAGGAGAGTAATTGAGCATAGGTTACGATGTGATACAAAAGTTTCTCACAATCAATTTAGTTTCATGCCAGGTTGATCTACTATGGATGCTATACATTTGTTAAGAGGTTTGATGGAGAAGTATAGAGAAAGTAAGGAGGATTTACATATGATATTTATTGATTTAGAGAAAGCTTATGATAAAGTTTCAAGAGATGTTCTTTGGAGAGTTCTGAACGAAAGAAATATTGATTATATTCAAGTCATTAAGGATATGTATATTAGAGTCACAGTGTCCAAACACAAGGAGGATTGACAAAATATTTTCCCATTTCAATTGGATCACACCAATGATCAGCTTTAGGCCCTTATCTTTTTTGCTTTAGTTATGGATGTTCTTACTAGGGGCATGGGGAAGATGTACCTTGGTGTATGCTTTTGTCGATGACATTCTTTTCTTTGATAAGACTAGAGGGAGTCCAAGAGAAACTTGAATTATGGAGATCAACATTAGAGTCTAAAGGTTTTCATTTAAGTAGATCTAAAACCGAATATATGGAGTGTAATTTTAGTTGTAGAAGTTTTAGTGGTAGTGTTGTGACATTAAACAAGTCATTAAAAAGAGTGATAATTCATACTATCGTTTAAAATGATGGTGAAATAGATGGAGATGTTATTAGTAGAGTACAAGTTGGATGGTTGAAGTGGAAGAATGCATCCTTGTGATGAGAAGTTCCACTTAAACTTAAGGAAAAATTTTATAAGATGGTAAGATCTGCAATGACTTAAAGTGAGAATGTTGGCAAACAAAAGAGAAGCATAAGACTAAGTTAAGTGAGACAGGATGAGTGGATGAGTACTCTTAGAGATAAAATGCTAAAATGAGTAGGGAAAAAGTTGGAGTAACTCCTGGGATAAGATTAGAGAGAGTCACCTAGATGGTTTGACCATAAAAGTCATACGTCCAATGACCTTAGGAGAGATAGATGCATTAGATTTGCCTTAGGTTAAGAAAGGTAGAGACCTAAAAGAAAGATGTATAACAAATGACCTTAGTATACTTGAATTAAATGTGAATTTGACACATAATAGGACACAATGGAGACGAAGGATTCATATAGCCGACCCCACTTAGTGGGATAAAGGCTTGTTGTTGTTGTTGTTGTTGTGGGTTATGTCATTGGATGGTATTTCTGGGGAATTGCTTAGCGGTAGCAAATTCAAATTTGGTTTTCTTTCATCAATTTTGGCATAAGTTTTATTTAATTGGTTTTAAATCTAACATCGATCCTCAATCTTTCTCATTTCGGCTTGAGCCTGAAAATGATGGTTTTCATCAATATTTGCAGACATGAGAAACTTAAGTTTATTTGCAGTTAAGAAATATAGCATTTCATCGGCATTTTCATGCTAGTTAATTTTTCGTAGGCTTGGAGAAAATTGTCAATCCTCAAATGTAAGCTTGCGAATTGACTGGTGCAAGTTGAACGTGGTAAGTGCCATTTTTCGAAATAAAATCTAAATGTCTATATGAATTTCAGATGTTATTTCAAGCCATTAGCCATATTATGATTCAACTATTATGAAGGAAAACTGGATTTTGATGGACTTAGGTTTAGACATATAGAAAATGCAGAATTTTGTGTATTTAATCAAAATGAGTAGACTTCGATGCAAAATCTTGCCTGCATCAATATATAGATGTAGCTTGAATATGATATTTAATGTATATTTTCTGATGAAGGCTTAAATTTACCATGGATATTTGTAATAATGCACCAATTTGGGTGAATTCACAATCCTCTTAAGAAAAAAAAGGTGTTAATGCCATTTCTATTTAATTGAATTTATTTTTTCTGAATTAATCTCAAGAGTTATTATTAAAATTTCAAAGAATCAATTTCATATTGGTTTTATACGTTGGTTTTTGTTAGTGACATACATGCTTTAAATTATGTGTTTTCACTATGCTTCTATTTGCCGTTTGAAGTTTGAACATGCTTTTTATGTGCAAGATGAATTGTTGGATCTTATGAAAAATGTTGATAGTCATCTAGTTGCTGTATTATGCTTTATTACATTTTTTTATGTGGTAGGTGAAAATGAATGGTGTAATTTTATGTTTGAAGATAGTTGTGTGCAAAATTATAATTTTGGATGATAATGTCCATTCTATTCCAAGGAGCATGAAAATCCATCCATACATCTTTTATATACTGTAGTGTTTCGGCCTCCTTATGTTATCTAGGATAAGAACCAAGATAAGGTGGGGTTTTAACCGCTTAAGTGTAATGTCTGATATGTCATTTTATCTTCTACACATCTACATTAGCCTTTGTGAGGAATTTTGTTTATATCTTTAATTTATTGAGATTGAGGAATTTTAAACTTTTGCAAATTAGTGGTGCATATTACTTTGGTTGATTGCTCAACAGTTACCTTTTTTATTAATGTATGTTTTGATAATTATACTTTGTAATTTTAGTTGTAGAAGTGAACAAGTCATTAAAAAGAGTGAGCGATTCAGATATTTAGGCTATATCGTTCAAAATGATGGTGAAATAGATGGAGATGTTATTAGTAGAATACAAGTTGGATGGTTGAAGTGGAAGAATGCATCTGACCTGTTGTGTGATAGAGAAGTTCCACTTAAACTTAAGGGAAAAATTTTATAAGATGGTGGTAAGACCTGCAATGACTTATGGTAATGTTGGCCAATAAAGAGAGAAGCATAAGACTAAGTTAATACAGAGATGAAGATGCTCAGTGGATGAGTGGCTTTACTCTTAGAGATAAAATGCTAAATGAGTATGGGAAAAAAGTTGGAGTAACCCGAGATAAGATTATAGAGAGTCACCTTAGATGCCATACATAAATGGTCCGTAATTGGGATAGATTTATAGATTTGTTATGTTAAGAAATGTTGAGATAGATCTAAATAGACTTAGTTAAGATGAATAAAAAATGACCTTAGTATACTTGAATTAAATGAGAATTTGACACATAATATGATACAATGGAGACGAATGATTTATGTAGCAGACCCCACTTTGTGGGACAAAGGCTTGTTGTTGTTGTTTAGATAATTATACTTTGTTGTTAAATTGAGTATAAATAACATTTTTATTTGAAGTTTTAAAGCATTGAATTTGGCCACCCTGGATGGCCAATGATTAGAATGAATTTGTTCTTCTAATGGTAAACATTTTTTACAAACTTTAAAACAGTTGTTCATGTAGACGTGGACATAGTACAGATTTCTAATCCTGTCCTGGTATCTACTTCATGCAATGTGAACTTACTGGGATTGTCCACATATTTAGATTTTTAAATGAATGCTTCAATGTGCTTTCTGCATCTGATGTAGAGTATGTGATGGGCTATTTATTGTCATGGTCATTTGGAAGTTTTATCAAGTATTTCAATTAAATGGTATTCTGTGCTTACTGTTCCACTCTCACAATTGGATTTGACTGTCCAACTATAGGTGACATTTCTTCATAAAGGATTTGATGAAACGCGCCGGCTTGGACTTAATAGTGAAACTGAAAAGGTATATAGCTGTGATCATTTTGTTTTGCTGATGCATCTTTTGTCTTTTGAAACATCTTTCATTGAATGCGATAACTCTTACATAAATAACATCGTGGATTACTTTTGTGGGTGTACGGTATGCTTAGACACTGCTTTTTCATTGGCAGGTCGTGAGAAATGTGTCCTCTGTTGGTGAGACTGGAATGCTGGTTATTGATTCCGTGGTAAGTATAATATATTTGATTAGTTATGTTTGTTTAATGCTTTTATAGATATTCTCCATCTACTTGATATTGTTCTACAAGGAAGATATATTGTAGGTGCCAGGTGGTCCTGCACACAAAATCTTGGAGCCTGGTGATATTCTGGTTGGCATAAATGGGGAGGTGTGTCTCTTTGTACTGAGTTTTGTTGTATGCTTGAAATTACCTTTTGAGATTTTGTATTTATTGCATGAATCTTCAATAAATGCCATTTTAGATGGTTAAAACTTCTCGAACTTCATGTTGTTATATTATACTAGCATACAGAGACGCATCATCTATTGTTATTTTTCTTCCTCATTATAGAAAAACATCTATATCCATGATGTAGCAATGGCCTTCCCTTTACCTAGTTTATATTATTATATGATTTTGCCTCTTTGCTGTACTTGTTCTACTTTAAAGGATCTATTAGTCTTCCCTAGTTCTAATGTGAATGAATTGGAAGGCAATCATTGCTTATTGTGAGTTGAGTTACGTTGTTGCAAAGTTCAGTTCATATCATCTCATATCATTCTTGTTGAATCCGATTTTGTTCGTGAATGAGGCAAAACTTTCTTAGGTTCTTAAGAAGCTGGGTTAGAGCAGATAAGATAGTAGAGAGAAAGGTAGAATAGTATAATAAATTCCACTATGTTGAGAAATCTGAACGCAAATAACTCTCTTTTTCTTCAAGGGCGTTTTATATTGAATGATTTGATGGGAATAAGGTTAAGTTTCCCCTGAAAAAAAAGAAGAGAAAAATCCCCTAAACCTTAAAGACTGCCCATGCGCCCCTCCCCCACCCTCACCCCTTGTCTTTCTATAGAGATTGGAGGGAGTTTTTTACATATAGTCGACATTCATGGACAATGTTGAATAGATAAGATAGACAACTCTCCTGCAAGAGGCGAGTTCATCACGGCCAGTAGCGAATTCCCTTGACTGATGGATCTCGGACTTTGGTGTGATGGTTCGTCCGATATGCGCTTTGGATGTATAGTCTCCTACATATGAGTGAGTTGTTGGACATGAGGTGAGTTGTTGAACATCAGTCACTTAGCAGAAGTATTTCTTGCATGCTAGCCCTACGTGAGGCGAGTCTTTACTTTTGAGGCTAGTCTCGCTATCCCAACTTGGATCATTCTGCTGGTCGCCTTGCTTATGAACATATGGATATACAATTCTTTTGGGATAATATCATAGTTTGTAATTATTTCTTAAATGTTGATGAAGTTAGTGTTGTTTTTTTTTCTTGAAAATTTAATGTTAGGCTTGAAAAATTTTCTCTGCGCCACGTGGTTTGTCTGAATATTCTAGCTCACAAGTAGGTCTATTGCATTTTTCATTTTCAATTAAGGGGCTATTTGGTTTGGTGAAAAAAGAGCAAAGTATTTGAAATGTAGAGGTTTTAAGAATTTTTGTATTTTGTTTGTAGAATTTGGAATGCAATATAAAATTTTAATGATTTTCAAATTTATCTTGTAGTTCATTTTTGGAGATTTTAAATTCACTTGATTTTGGCTGGATTTAGAATACACCAAAGCTGTCATCATTTTAGCCACCCATAATGGCGACTTGTCGCTTCTTCCGCTGGGCTTGACGTCGCCGCTGCGGTCGCTACCCACCTGTCGCACTCACCACTTGCCACAACTAGCCAGCCAACCACAATCGCTTGACTCCGCTACCACTCGTCTCCTCATTAGCCACCCACTTCGCTTATTGTCATCGCCGATCGCCGCCATGGCTACAACATGTCGTGATTGACCGCCGCTGCAGATCTTGGCTGCAACCGCTGCTGCCACTTTTGATTTTTACTTTATTTTACCTCAAATTAAATACAAGGAAGTAATTTTTTTACTTTTATTTTATATCTACCAAAACAACTGTAAAGTATTTTAAATACATTATATTTCAATTACATTGATTTCTTTTTATACTATATTCTTTTCATCAAACCAAACACCTCTAAGATTAATTTTATGGTCAGACTTCAGTTAGAAATAACTTCACCTAGAATCAAATTTCAAAATTATTCTTAAGGGTTTCTGTGGTGCATCCATTTTATCTAAAACAACGAACATTTGATGCGTGCTTTTTCATTACAAAGCTAATCACTTCTAAATAGCTGTGAAGCTATGTGCTAACAGCTAATGATTTTCTTTTTTGCTTTAAAGCACAAAGCTTATGCTCCTTATGCTTGAAACATAACGAAATAAACACATAGCTATATGTGATGAGGCACATATTTTACTGAGCATGGATATGCTTCCTATATTTTTATAACCATTCATTGCATTACACATGCTGGCATATGCTTCAATTCATTTAACTTGTTGAGGCTGTTAATATTTGCTTAAATATGTAAACGTTTCCTTAATGGAGAAAAGGTAGATTTTGAATTCTAAGTATTTTTGGAAGATGACTACATAGCTTGCATTCCATTTAAATTTTTTTCTTGGAATTTTTTTTAAACAGCATTATGGAATATCCAAAATTTTATTTAGTTCATAGACATTTAAAATCCTTTTTATGTTGGATTTTGATTTATGCAATACATGGTGTTTGAGAAATGCTTTGCATGTGACCAAAATCTACCAAAACATATGTTGATACTCATTCATTGTTTTCTCATTAAATTGGGTGAAATTACAGGAAATGTCATTATGAGTATCAACATCCTTTTTGGCGGTTTTAGTCAGCATTAGCATTTCTCGTGAAATAAATATAACATGAGTTTACCCAATTCATTGAATGTTTGTGATCATTGTGAGATTTAGGCAATTTAGCAGCCAATATAGGTAATTTGTTAATATTTATTGAATAAAGTTAAACTCAAGGGTTTCAACTTCAAGTTAAGAATAATTGCGTAAATTTGAGTTATTATTAGTGCTTAACTATATGGATGTTGAACTCCTTAGTGTTAAAATGATTGCATAGATAAATTTTTGAAAATTAGAATGAGAGGAAATAGGAGTTAAGAAATGGGAGATTTTTTGCCTTGTTGAGGATTATCTTCAATTTGAGACTTTGTTGGAATAAATTAAGTTGAGATATTTTTAAATATTTTTGAGATAAAATATTAGTCTATCTCACTGTATTTAGTCTTGCCATGATGGATAATGTTTTTTGCAATACCTGTGGAAACAAGTTGATGCCATACAATTTTAGAAAATTTTTCATTAGATAATTATAGGTCTCCTAACAATCTTTTCAGCATTTCTTTGCAAATATCAAGAGCATTGATTTATATTTAGATTCAACACTACTTGTGGCCATACATTGTTTCTGGTTTTTTTTTTTAATAATCAATATTTCACATACATAAATAGAGGAGAATTTTTAGTTTGATGCATCTTAAGTCAATTAGTATTTGTGAATATTTTAATTTTTTTAATGATTTTTTTTTTTATAGTTGGCCTTTCTTGGGATTAAGAATTTCCCTGTAGCGTTCACTAAGGTTCAATAAGATTGTTCGTGCATTGGCTCACAACACTAATAGGAAGCCTAATATCAGGATAATTGAGAGAGAGGTAATTGAGATTTTTTACTAGACATTGATACCCACCTTTATGAATGGATGCATTGTTTATGGTGATCAAAATTTTCTTTATTAGTTCCGTTAGAGTTACGCAAGATTGCATTGAACATTGTTGCCTCTAGAAGTAGATTGTGAATGTACTTTTGAAAATAATATCTTAGTTTGATTGTTCCTCTTCAATATGAGGAAATTATGATTTTCGAAGTCATTTTCATCAAATATTCGTGTCAATAGTCTTTTAATCTGATTAGTTCTTCATCAAAGTATAACATCATCTACATGCACAATCAAAATTGCCTTTTTTTTTTTAAATGTACGCTTGATATAATACGAGAGGATTGTTTGAGGCCATTTAAAACTTTTTTGAATCCATTAGTTTTATTGGTGTTTCTTTATTTTATTCAAACTAAGATCTTCATGTTTGCTTCCTCCCCAAAGTTTGTATTAAGAAAATTATTTTTCAGGTTAGGTTGATGTAGACGTCATTTATGTTTCAAAATTTTCTTAGAGGTATTCTTTTTTAAGGCTTGAATTTCTTCTATTTTAAGTCTTTTCTACTGGGTGATTTTGAGAGCTTCATGAATATTTCTTGGGATTTGTACTTTATTAAGAGAAGTGATGACAGCAAAAAATCCATGAAAAAGCCTTTGATACACCAACTTATAGATTGGGTGTTTAGTATACAATCTCATCTTTTTTCTAAAGGCAATAGGATAGTAAAGTTAACATCATCTATGGATATATTATCATCATTTTATACTTCATTGAGTGTGTTGGAGTACTGCTCCCATACTTGATTTTCTTTTTTAGTTAGACAACTCATTTTGCATATGTTGGGTATTTTGATAATATAATGAGAGAATTTGTAGTTCTATTGAGGCTTTAGCAGCATATATGCAATGGTAAAATGATGAGGAAGTTTGTAGCTTTGATTAGACTTTTGTATGTTGAATGGGGACAAGTGAGAATATTCACTGTTAATCATTTAATGAGCGAGAATGGTGGAAATATTTATTCCCAAAATTTCTCCCGTCGGATTTGTAGTAGCAAGATTTGTATTTAAGGAAGGTTATGTCCATGGAATTGTAATGTTTTTTTTGTGATGATTGCACCCTTTTTAATTTTGGGAGTATGCAATAAAGCTATACTTGATAGATTTATAGTATGATTTATTCTAGTGCTGAAAATGAATGTGAATGAAGACTAGACACCCATTAATTTTAAGGAAATCTAATAAATGATTTTTGTATTGGGAAATGAATAGAGAAGGGTTTGAATAGAGAATAATAATTCTATTAACCAGATATGTAGTGTTAGGATGATCATTGCCCAGAGATAACAATCATGGAGAATATAAGTAACCTAGCTATCTCTATTCAATTTTTATTATATTTTTTAGCAACCTCATTTTATTGAAATGTCGACATAGAGACTTTAGTGGATAACCCCTTAATATGCTAAATAAACCGATTCAATTAACTATCTAGGGATTGAAATAAAAAGGAGAGCTATTGCAATTTATCTTTGTTGTCGGGTATCTTTGGAATTTTTCAGTTTAGTATTTCATCATGGATTTTTCATGTTATTGATCTGGATTATTTATTTTGAGATTGTTTTCTAACATTTGATTTGTTGGCTTCTTGATTGCCAACTTATTTATGGTAGTGTCATGATTTTTTTTCAGGACATCATTCACATATATTTTTGCCACACTTGCCAGACAAAGATTGACTTTTAGTGTCGGTGAAGTACTATTAGCTTTGAGAATTGACTCCATATTGAAGAGCCCATCCATCGTACAAATAGTAAAACTTTAATAACTTTGATATCATCTTAATAATTTCAATGAGAAGTGGAAATATTAGAAAATGAAAGTTTATAACTGAATTTTATTTCTCTATTTCGTGTGAAAAAAAAATGAAACAATTATTGATGAAAGAAATAAATTTGTAAATCTTTCTTTAACTATTATCTAGAATTATTTGCGATACAAAAATGAAAATCTATTATTTATAGATCATTAGATTATTTTTGACAAAAACATGTTGGCCATGAATTCAAGATTATTTCAACAATATAATTAGAGGAGGCATGAGGTTGTTAGGTTTTTTTACCTTGCCCCATTTTGACCTCTTTGGATTAAACAGAAGATGTTGTAGAGGTGGCCAAAATTTTCACCTATACATTTTGATTCTTACTAAACAGGATCGAGCATATAGAGAATATTTCTTCCTAATTTGTATAAAAATATAAAACTTTTTTTATAATCCTCTTATAGATCCAACACAACTATTTATACAAAAGCATGCAATTAATTTTATTAAAATAAACATTAAAGCTTTTAATCAACATCACAAATAATTAACACTTATCAAATATCTTTAATATACTTTATGAATATTTTTTTTTTGATACATCAAAATGGTATATCAAAACACTTAGATGTAGGATAAATTGATCGGCCAATGACCTAATTTTCTTTTTTCTTACATGAAACAACAATCAGCGTAATATTTTGAGCTATTAAGCTCGATGAGATAAACAAGTCGAATGCATAGTTTAAAACTTAAGGGAAAGAGAATAATGTCTTATTGGTCGATTAAAGTGACATGAGTACTAATAATCAAATATATAATTCTCTTAGTGCAATAACCATCTATTCAAGGCTAGATCTAACAATTGAGCATATCATGGACATGCTAGCTAATAAGCATGAAAATATAACTATCAAGTGCCTAATAATTTAATACGCATGTTAGTCAAATGCTAGTATCAAAATATTGGTTTATTTTCTTATTTTTTATTCTCTTTCGTCACTTAGTCTCAAAAGTGTTATATAATAAATACTTAGGTTTTGACACATTTATAAGTCATATGGTCATCATTTAGCTTGTTAGCTTATAATAATTGTCAATGAGGATTGACCTTTCTTCAACATAGTAGTTATTAAATGACCTCTTGATAATGCTTAGACTACTTCAACGTGCAATCATTGAGAGTCAGGAACCTTTTTGGTTGCCTCACTGAATCTCTCAATGCATTGATTGTCATAATTTGAAACTTATCTCGCATGCATGCCTTTCATCTTCTTTTTTTAACACCTATACATTGAAAATATATTTAGCACTGTTACTCACATGCTATCATCTAAGGTACGAGCATGGAACATGTAAAATTAATATCTGATAATTTAAATATTTATAAGATTATTAGACAATCATGTGACTTGAATTATATGAAAATAAATTGAAATTATTTTTAATAGGTAATCTGATGCAAGGTGTTAGACTTACTACTAACATTAGGCATTATTAATTTGCTCAATACGAGGAAACGTCTACTAACATGTACATAACCATTCAATATAATCTTATGAATTAGCTAGCATTAGACTTAAGAACACTATGCTTCTTTTGTTAGAAATTATCTCACTGCCAGTAATGGGTTAACCTCAAAATGGATTTCCTTATAGCATCTCGAAATCTAAATTTTTTATGCAGAATTAAAGAAAATTTAATTTTCTCAAGTTTCAATAATTTTCTAACTTACAAAATCAAATCAAATCTAAATTAAAAAAACATTTTATATCAAAAAATTCTCCTGATAAAATCCCTCAATTTAAGAAACCTTGAACCAAATTCAATTAGTTAGAAAATGTGAAAAATTGGATCTTCCTTCTCTAACCTGCTGTTATTTGGCATTGCAAACTTTCTTTTTTGGCTCTTAGAGACTACAGGGAAAGGAAAACGGAATGAAATGTTTTAAGCGCTTATGTAAATACTTGTATAAATAACTATCTAACTATACTGATATTCTATAAAACCATCTCAATGCTTTCTTTAAAGGATCACCCAATAAATGCCAATATAAGTAGAATTTCCAATTGCTTTGCCACCATACATTAGTTGTGTCACATGACCTCCTTATCTGGGTGTCAACTGAGAATAGGGATAATTACGATTGATTCCACACGTTTTAACCGCTATCTTGAACGAAAAGTGAAAGTGTATCTAATCAAATCATCACTAAACTATTGCAATTTATATACTACTTAACTTAATTCATATCACAAATCAAGATGAAATCTTTAAGTTTGAATAAATAGCAGCAAAGACATTTAATTTAGACGCATCTAAAAGCTTTAAGCTTCCCAAAACTATAATTCAACAAAACAAACTACTTCACCCACTGTTTCTGAATTTGAAGATCATAAATTTAAAAGTTTTTGAGACAACGCTAAAACAAGCTCAGACTGAAACAAATGCACAACACGTAATTTACAAAAAACCAGAAGTAAATCAGAATTAATGTAACATTATAACCGAATAATACCCAGAAAGGCCAGAATGAAGAATATAATTTTAACAATATCCAGAGAATACAGCGATATCGACAATGTCAGCGTAATTTTCATTAAATCATTTCAGTTCGCCTCTATCAAATCATTTTCATTTTCTAGAATGCCATTTATAATCAGATGTTTTGACTTTCATTCATGACACATCTACGGCTCTACTAAAAGGCTGTGTGAAGTAGCTAACCATACTTACATACCTAACAACCTCGACACCGCATTTAACTACAACCTCAATGCCGTCGGATATCCCTAATCATGACTCATCTGCTGAACTTTCTATTCAGATTCCTCACATAGCCTTCCTATCACAATTTTCCGACATTTCGCTTATCACATTACGCATTTAACATGTGTAAAAGCTCTATACCAACAAATCATACGCTAACTATGTATAATCATTATAAAGCGATAAATCGAATCTATCTGGCAATAAAGATTGTAATGCCACAATACAGATATGTTATTCATACAATTTAATAAAGTGGTAAAAAACGATACATGAATAAACTGAATTTACTTTAAGAATTATGTCACCTCAGGTTTCAGTGTCGGATGCACTCGACCTCCTCGAGTACACAACCTATAATAAAATAACTCTTCTAAGACTTCTATAACATACAACTCATAAACTAAAACATAATAACACCAATCTTACCAAATTGATCTCTCCTCATAAGTTTAAACACCTGGAAAGACGACTGAAAGTAATCTCCAAAGAAATCTCTAACGTCATTATTAATTACCGCTTAAATTAAAACTAAAATTAGCAAAATGTCATTTAAACCCCGTTTTACTAATAATTCTACAACTCACAGCCAAAACGGTTCAACTCCTCAATCACGATTTCAACGCCAAGGGTTGCTAAAAAAGAAAGGATAGGAAAGAAATTAAGAACTTACAAAATTCCTTGTTTCCGATCCAGAATCCGAAGCGATCGGTTCACTGATTTCAAACGAAGCGGCTACGGATTTCCCAACCCTGCTTTACCTTACTAATACGTTCTGCAACGACAAAAGGGAATTGCCCACCGAAAAGGCTCAGTCGAACGGTTTCGAACTCAAGTCGCATGAGGCGACTTCCTCGCCTGCCGACGGATGCGCGGTTCCAGCCAATGGCCGACGCGATGGCGACCGGAAGGCGCGATTCCTTTGCTGCCGCGACGCTGATCTAGACAGTGTGGCGGGTCGGCCGGGAAGGAAAGGAGGAGGAAATCCGATGGGCGAAGAGCGGTCTCGATCTCGCAAGGCGTGAAGGAAATGAAATAGGCATGGAAGGAAATAAAATTACCTTCGATCGATCCCACCATACACGTGTCGAGCTTTAATCCGTGGTATGCTAAGCACCCAGATGCTGAATCGCCACAGAACGGTTAATTAGCTAAAATAAATTTAATTAGGCATTCAATTAATGGATATTACAAGTTGACTATAGAATAAATTTAATGCTAATGAATATTAAAATTATTTAATAATAAACTTTAGGATAATTAATTAAATTACTGAAGTAACTTCTAAATGCAAAAATATATATATATTCAAATGATTATAATAAAATATAAAATTTAATAAAAAAATATTGTCTTTTTTATGAGATTCAAAAATCAGAGAATAACATATTCAGCAATTTTTAATCTTATCTTTTTAATGGTTTTAAGATTACATGTATTATATATTCAATTGGGATGGATGTGATGCATGAACGTAGGATTGAAAGTAGATATAGTTAAGGATTTAGTCTTCTTCAAGGTGCTGAGGTTGGGGGCGTCCCCATCCTTAGTTAATGAGTTTGACATTGATGATTTGGGTTGATGGATAAGGAGAGTAGGTCAGGAATCTTCTATGTTTTCAATTCGTGTGTTAACAAATGATCGATGGCTTTATGGTTTGCCTTCATCAAGTAGTGAATTCATTTATAAACAAGTATACAAATGAATAATAAAATTGTAAATGCTATAATGATGGAATTGTGGTTGGGGGGGAGTAGATTTTAGGTAGCAAAGGTTCAACTAAGCGTTTTTGTTTTGTAATTAAAATGGTGATTCATGAAATTGTACAGGAAACTAGACGTTAATACATGAAAGAAAAACATGATTCAATATTACGAAGTGTCCCCATTGACCATAAAAGTGATGATGCAGCTCCCATAAACTAGGTGTGGAAGGAATCTGTCAAGTACGTGCTTTCAATGTCAATCCCTTTTTGAAATTTGTTATTCTTGAGAAAAAAATCTAAAAGTGCTCCTGTTTTTTTTTAATATATTTTGTACATTTTGTATATTTTGCATATTATTAGATTTATACATGATTTGACATTTTTGAGTTAGCTATTAAGTTACTTCTTATGGGCTATGGTGGCTTGTTTATAATGTGACATTCTTAATTTCTATTAGATTTCAATTTAATAAAAATAATAATTGATGGCACTATGTTTTTAGATATTGATTTAGAGGCTAACTATTTTTTATTTTAAAATGGTTGGCTTATACTTTGTAATACACTTAAGTGTTGTTAGTGTAGTATTATTATATATGCTTGCTTACTTATAAAATTGCATCAGGTGATCCTTTGAATGTGCTCTTTAAAATTGGAGTTATGAAAATAACTTCTTTGTTAAGTATAATGGTAAAGATGCATACATCAACTCTTCATACCCTGCATTGGTACGATCTCAAGTAGTGGTAACCCCTTATAGTTAGAAGATAGCATCAAACAATGATAAATTTCTTTGCTAATAATCTGCTATTGAAAACCCTATTTTATTTCTAAGATCACTTGAAAAATTGATACGAAATTTCCTTTTATCATTACTTTTAGTTCATTAATCCATAGTTCTAGGATGACATGTCCATACAATGTTTAGTTACTTAAAAGGCCTAGTCTAAAATTATAAAAAACATATAATTTGTAATAAACATTTCAACGAATGTTAAATTGTCCTTCGAATTTTCGTGATTTTTTTATAATGAGTATATCTCGACTAAATTGATTAGTAGTATTAAAGAGGAATCGTATGAGAAAGGTAAGACCATGTTGTTTTATACATCTCCCAGTTATGCACCATTACTAAACTGTGCCTAGGTGATTGTAAAATCTTTGAAGAGATGGTGTTAATGCTTTGAACAGGAAATATGTAGTTTCTTATGATGATAGTTTGGTAAGAGGTGATGCAAAATGATTGGTGAGAGTATTCAAAAAGAGATGTAGACTTGAAGAAAAGTTATACGAACTGGTAAGTTTCAAGTTCTAGAGTAGTAAATCTTATGGATGATGAGGATGAATGGGATAAATTGAGAAAAATAGAAAGAAATTCAAAAATAGAAAAGAGCAAAGATGGAATATTTAATAGATAGGTAGATTTTTAAAAGAATCTTGAAAAATTATAATTTCTCATGCTTACTTTAATTTGATGATTATTACTCTATACTCTTGAAAAGTTTTAGTTTACATAAAATTACTTCATAACCAATAAGATGTTTTTATCCTGACATCTCACTCGGGCCTTAGCATCTAGTGCTTCAGGCATCAGATAGCCACATCCCTTTAAGAGTTTTTAGTGCTTTTTACAACGCTTAAGAATATTATCATATCTTATTATTTTTATAACAATTCTTGTAAGGTGTTTCTAGGTATTATAGTAGTGTCAACATATTCTATTTTTGTGAATTGATTTATTTTAGTGCAGGTAGTTACACAGTTTCTTAAATTGGAGACATTACTTGACAACAATGTTGGTAGTGAGATCGAGCTTCAGATTGAAAGGGGCAGAGTCTCATTGAGAGTAAAATTACTGGTAAACTTGAGGTTTCTTCTATAACTATGTTGTGATTAATGAACACTTGTATATTCTTTTCTTTGGTCATCAGTGGTGTAAGAGTTTAAAATGAATGAATTGAGCTCTTGTTCACCTCGGTTAATTAATTGTTGTGTTGGAATGGCCTCAAGTTTGTAACAAGATAATCATGTTTCTCTTTTTTGACTTGTTTATTATCCATCCAAATACAAATAACAATTTGATAAACATTAAATGGTTTGATGAATTTTCTATTGAAGGCTTCAATTATGTAGGAAAAGAGCTTGAAATTATCACATGATAAGGTCTTTTAGAAAACACATAAATAAAACATTTACTGTCCGTTATGCTTTAAGTATATTTGATGCTTTTCTAATAGTGAATTGCATTAGTAAAATAAAACTTCACTTATAAAAATAATTGTGGATAAATATATGCATTGCCATTTATTTGTAGTTGCACGTATCGAGCCCTTGTTGAGGTGATACAAATTGACTTAGCTCTTGTTTGTTCTACTCGTTTAATGAGCTGAAAAAATTGTTCAAGCTTTGCTAGCTTATCAAATTAGCTGGCTTGAACAATTATTGACCCTAATACGACATGTTTGCAAGCAGTGAGATTTTTGATTCCTGTTGGTTATATCAAGGAAAATAAGAGGTGCTTGTTTATGAAGCAGTAAACTCTAGAACTTCATACATTTTTTAAAATATGTATGTTTAGGTGCAGTTGCACTGACTTGTTTTACTTCAGGTTGAGGATTTGCACTCTATAACTCCAAATTATTTCTTGGAAGTTAGTGGCGCTGTTTTACACCCTCTTTCCTATCAGCAGGTATAATATTTACCATAGTATTTACTGTTAAAATGGCATTTGTTTTAGTTTTATTTGGTCCTAGTTAACGATATTATGATTGTTTGGTTTGGCTTGTGCTATGAAGTTTGTCTTTACAGCCTTTCAGTCTATACATAGTGCAGGTTGGCCTTTTCCACCCTAACTAGTATATTCTTTTGCATTAAGAGTCACAATATTTGTTGTTTCTTTTTAATAAAATGATGAAACTAGAAAGGCGTATGCTTATTTTTTTGGTGATGATTGAGCATGACAGCTGTGAGTTGACGTGTTCAACAAATTATTTACTTCCTCTAGAGAGTTCTTCTCATTTTTATTGAAAACATTAGGTATCATAGAAGGCAATGATCAAGTGTTTGCTAAATCAAATTTATCCTAGTAAAATAGAAAATAATAATATTCTTGTTGATCTCCATATTTATTCCAGAGGACCTTTATCAAAACTTAGTGAAATGGAGGGCAATAATTGACTTATCGCATTTGATTGCAATTAGGAATGTCAAGCATCATTCATTTCACAAAATAGACTCCATTAATGCACCCAAAAGCGCCAGAGTTGAATTTAGATGATTGAGACTTTTATCTGTAGCTTATTTATAACGATTTGCGAGTACAAAAAAATGCACAAATTCTCAAAAAAGGTGCAAGCACAAAATGCAAATGTATTGAAAAATGCATAAATGCATTGCGTGAGCTCATCAAAAAGTGTGCAAATATATTGTACAATCACACTGAATTTTGTATAAAGACATTATAATGCACCGAAATTCAATTTAGGTGCATTGAGAATCGTGCAAGAAATATGAACATCCTTGCATGTGCTTTGACTAATGATATAAACACTTACATAAATTTTGAGAATGCTACATATGTTGAAATGATTTTAGTACAAATTTAATTTTATCTTAAGAAACATGCAAATATTTCAAATGATTTTTGCAATTATTCGAGAACACAATTTTTTTTTTAAAGATAAACTCAAACCTTTCTAGCTACACATGTTCTTGAGTGAGTCACTTTGTCTATATTGGTAGAGTTGTAGGGCCCTCTTAGCCAATTTGATCCTTTTCACTTGGACTGCACTTGATAAGATTGTGCCCTATTTAGTCAGTATGATTTTTCTCACAAAGATTGGAGTTGACAAGATTGATCCCTATTTAGTTAATCTGATCCTCCCTATAGGAACTGGTGTAGATGAGACCAATGCTTTTTGGTGATGTTTCAATTTATAAACTTTAACTTAATTGCAAATAAAAATGGTTTTAGCATCTGTTCACAATCTAATTTTATTAATCGTGTTCTTCATTTATAGTTTTCCAACAACCTTAACAAAGTGATTTCATATGTAAAATTAAATCCATGGATCCAATCTTTTGCAGGCAAATGTGTCATGACCAATCTCAAATGATCTCAAGTAGTAAGGATGTGACATCTGTCTTTGACCACAGGATTTTACTTTTAAATGACACCAGAAAAAGGATAATTAAGACTACAATTATTTGCTTAGGGAGTTTTTCCTCTCAATGACTCCACTATATTCGTGATTTTTAGTTTGCGTGATAATCAATACATGAAATCCAAGTCCATGCACTAATAAAGAGCTTCCAATCGCTGTCAAAAGTTTCTGTAATTTATGAACATAGTTCAGTTACTACTTTTTAGGTGTATATTTTAATTGTTATGCTCTCTGAGATAACCATATGGTTTGATAACGTTTATTTTTTTACATGCAGGCTCGAAATTTTCGTTTCAGCTGTGGTCTTGTTTATGTTGCAGAGCCAGGGTTAGTACATCTAAATGAAAATTCCTAATTGATTGGCTTTCTAGATGTCTGTTATTTTCAGTTAATTTTTAAGAAGCATCCTGAAAAAATAGTGTAGTTTGAAAAAAAAAAAAATTTGTGCAGAGTTAACACCATTCAATACTTTACAAGAATGAATGAAAATAATCATAAAGTTGATCCCACCTAATTGTGATAATGCTAATGATAATGTTCATTATTTTCAAATTACGTAGCTTCTTTTGATTTTAAATTTGTGGTACACATCGTTCTAGAAAATTTGTTTGCTTTTTGGCGGACCATATTCACGTTGTTTTTTCGTTTGTAGAAATGTACATTATGCTGTTATTTACACAGTGTTGTCCTGCTTTTTTGTGCCAATTTTTTATGATTTTCATGTTACTTTGTGGACATCTTACGTATGTTTTGGACTGAGATGGCATTACATTGTCATTATAACTAGGTTATGTTCCATTTAATCAGGCTTAGTATTCATTTATTCATATTTTCATAATTCCACGTTTTATAACTTTTCAATATCCTTCCCACATAAATGTCCTTTATAACTATTTTGAGGCATACAATTATATTTATTTATTTATTTAAATTTGTGTTTTAATGTGGCCATTATGGCACTAGTGTCCATAAACGTCAGGCAAGAGTCGAGGCACTCTTCTTTTCCTCGGTAATACTAATTTCCCACTAACATAATCAACAGAATCTTGATTAAGTATGTTTTGCATAACTTCATATATTGGAATCCAAAATATTTGTTCAACGTAAATAATCCGTAACTTAATGATTGTTAAAAGATTCATTTAAATTGCTTGACTTATAAACTAGCGTTTAGCAACAGAACTTCAGAAAGAAAGTCTCAAATAAAATTACATCTTAATTTCTATTAAAATGATAAAGATAATAGCTCATTTTGTTATATTTATGAACAAAACAAAACAAATTTGATAAATAATGTTATAGCAACAATGTAGAGTAATAGGGTAAAATCCTAGCCACACAACCAATGATAGAATTCAAAAATAGAAAAAACAGTGCCAAAAAATTGTAATGCGAAGATACACAACATAATAATGTAGAAGTCTACGGAGAACAGTGTCAGGATACCATCTAGATTGCAGAAGATGAAGGTTGCTATAACTAGATGGCAAATAAAAAAAATCAAGAAAGGGTTTTTGTGAAAGAGAAATTAGATTGAAGCATAATAATGATTGCTAGCTTTTTTTAACTTGAGGCTGGATAATACAAGAACAGCAAAACACGCTTTTCTGTTACAAATATATAATTGATCACATTTTTAAGTATTTCTTATTTTTTAAATATTTATACCTTGCCAT
This sequence comes from Cymbidium sinense, assembly GCA_021442155.1. NCBI lineage: Eukaryota > Viridiplantae > Streptophyta > Magnoliopsida > Asparagales > Orchidaceae > Cymbidium > Cymbidium sinense. The sequence goes on from CM038221.1 coordinate 155,988,951, forward strand.
CAGAAGATTTGCATCAGCTTATAATCAGTAGCTAAACTTCAGGTATATGCTCTCTCGTTCTGGCGTCCCTCGCCATTCCATTATTAAAAAGTTTGCTGGAGAAGCAATGTCAAAGGTAGAAGATCTGATCAGAGTCCTTGCTACATTGTCAAGAGGTGCCCGGCTGCCTTTGGAATATGTAAGCTACATGGATCGTCATAGAAACAAGGTAAACACCTTTTTTTTATGTCATGCTAATATACGTAAGGTTATATCTTGCAATTTTAATTTATGCTTTTATCATGGATGTGAAGATAAAGTTTAATTCCTATAATAAATTGACTGCTATCGCGACTACTACTTCTCATATCACTTCCTCGAGTTCTTAGCAGCTAGGATGCATATTCAGATTGGTAACAGAAGTAGAGAATCAGCATTGCCAACTCAAGGAGATTGGCATAGCTTGATGTGCTGGTTCTTTTATTTTTTTTATTTTTAGAAACACAAAATAAAAATAATCTCAAACCAATGTAGCTTGATTTGCTCAAAGTTATTACTATGCATTAAGATCTTCATAATTTTAAAGAAATCTTATTATAGCTGATGATAATGTTTTGAGGATTGATATTAGCGCTGATAGTGTTATTCATTCCAATCCTATATTCTTCCTCTAGAGGAATTTTTTGTCCCTCACTTATATTCCAGGTGGATTTTCCAATTCATCTCTCATTGAATTATGAGGATGAATTTCTTATGTGTAGTTTTCACTAACTCAACAGTACAATTGCGAGTCTACATTTGTTCATCTAGCAATATTTTAGCTTATGAGAGTAGATTTATTTGAGTCTTAAGTGAGTTGACATAAATACAAAATACCAATTTTTAGTTATCAATACTGGGTATTGTTTGCATCAATATAATCATGTGAAATCCCCCTTCTCCCTATTTTCCTTCTCCTTCCCCTTCTCTTTTCCTAAAATAAAGATGGAAACTCCGAAGACAAAAGAATGTGGCTAATATCTAGCTTGGATGTATTAGAGATATTCTTTTCTTAAAATTCAATTATGAATTGATATCTCCTCTTATAGTTTTCTCTTCACGATCCTTTGCTCCTCCCTGTTAACCTTTATCATTTGATTTGTTTTTGAGCTGATTGGATGATTTAAACCCAAGGATTCAAGCAACCAAGGTTTTGTCTAATATCAATGTCATAGATACAAGAATGGCAGGTAATCTTGGAAAAGATCATAAGTGGGTCCCTTTTTCACTTCTTCTTGCTACCATAATTCCTCTTTAATAAATGGAAGCATATTATACTTAGAGTAGTATTTTGAGGGATAAATCATAAAGAATCCATATCCTCCAAAGTGAAGTTTAGTTATATGTGGGTGCTTCCAAGCCTTAAAGGCCTTTGGTCTTTACCAAAATTAGAGAATGTGGAAAGGGACAACTTACTGTGGTTTTACCTTGGAGCCATATCAGAGATAAGGAGGCCTGACAAAGACAGGAATAGGGAGATCTAAAATTCAGAATTTGAAAATATTAAATAGATTTTTCATTGATTTGGATACATCAAAGACAAGAATCAAAATTTTAATCAAATGCAAAAATCTAGGTAGGGGTGTGTTCGAGATTTGAGCCGAGCCATATCCAAATCGTTCAAAATTGGAAATTGCTCGAGCTCGAGTGGCAAAATTCGAGTTCGAGCCGAGTCGGATCGAATCGAGCTCGAGCTCGATCCAATGTGATTTCGAGCCGCTCAATCGGATCGGGCCCGCCGTCGAAATCCAATCGAACCGGCTTGAAATACAAACGAGCCGGCTCGAAATACAAACGAGCCGGCTCGTTTGGCTCGAAAATAAAATCCATTTATAAAAGGAAAAAAATTTTTTCATTCATTTTTTCACTTAAGATGACTTACATTTTTTCATTCTTTTTAGATTTATAAAAGGAAAAAAAAATTGATATACACCTATATTCAAATTAGTTTGATCAAGAAGACAAGAACAAACAAATATTATTCGGTAAACCATTAACATTTTAACAAATAATTTGCTAAAAGAAAATAAAATAACAATATAATAATAAACTTAATTACTTTGATAATTTCACCAATCACCAGACAATATACATTATTATTAAAATAGCCAACAAACAAAAGAATAAATAAAACTTTTCTTATTAATAGCAAGTTAATTTTAAATTTTACAAATCTTTTCTTGACAAATCACAAATAATAATAGCAAGTTAATTATAAAATCAACAACTAAGCATTTCATTCACTATATTCTTCACTATATTCTTTTGTAAAAGCATTAACTATAAACAATTGAGCTCACAAATGCAATGGAGTTATCAAACTTGATTCTATAATTTATTACCACAACAATGTATCGCAAAACGAAAATTACTTAGCCATTTTATAATTTATTAAGACATAACAACATACAACAAAAGAAAATTACTCGCATTGAACTTGATTCTATAATTCTTAGAGTGTCCAAGCAAGCATAAAGGCATTTACATGAATACATTCTTTTTGTACAAATTAAAACTGGTTGTTTCACATAACTATAATGTAATTAAGTTTGCCTCCATCCGCTTCGCCGACAAACGTAACGACATTCATTGATTGCATCGTAATATAAAGAACCGCAAAAGAAGGATTGACAATTGACAAATGACAAAATAATATTGCATTTTAAGCCGAAATTGCTTTCAAACCGATATAAATTTGTTTGTGGACTCGAGTCGAGAAAGTAATATCCATCTTCAAGCATTCGAATTAGCGAAAATTTGTAATTTTTATATTTTACTTCAATAATTGAATGCTCCAACCTCTGGTTGCCAAAGCCATCCATTAGAGCCTTAAAGATAAAAATAAATCCCTTGCAAAAGTGACAAAACCTCACAAATCAAAATATCATGCATTAATATATGGAGTCGAATAAAGCCAGGTTCCATCCAATGAGCTTGGTAGCCACAAATAATGAAGCAAAACAAATGAATTTACCCAAATTACAAATATATTCTCTTCTCATCATCGTAAAATTAAAAAGCAAAAATTCTTCATGATAAGCCCACTAGATCTCATATCCTCCACGGCTCCACACCACCACCAGCAACAAGAATAACAAAATAACAAAAGCCAACACCATGCTACCACCCAACACCCAACAGCAACAAAATAACCAAAAAAGCCACCCAGCCGGCCAGCCAACACATGTTACACATCCACCCATCCAACTCCAAGTGATCCTAATTCCAAAATAGCCAACCAAGTGAACCAATCAACCAACACAGCCAAAATAACCAACAGGTCCAAGTCCAACACAGCCAATAAATCCAACACAGCAAACAAGGTTAGAGCCTAGAGGCAAGTAGCAACAAGGCAACAAAATAACAAAACGCACTCCAAAGCTATGCCGCCTAACACCCAAGAAGAATGATAATAGATGAGTAGAGAGCTAGAGCAAATGAAGAAGCCATCAAGCCAAACCGCCAAAGCTAAGAGCCCAACACAGGTTACACAGTAACACAGCCAACACACCCCTACATCCAAGTGATCCAAATTCCGAAATAGCCAACCAAGTGAACCAATCAACCAACACAGCCAAAATAACCAACAGGTCCAACACAGCCAAAAAATCCAACACAGGTTACACACTTACACAGGCAATAAATCCAACACAGCCAGAATAAGCAACGAAGAATAAGCAAAGCGAAGCAGCAAAGGCCCAAAAGGAACAACCGAACAACCGAACAAGGTTGTTGGAGCCTGAGAGGCAAACAAAAACTCTCCAAATTCCCAAAGAGTGAAAGAGGCTGGGATCGGGCCCGAGCAGATCAACGACATACACTACAAAAGGGAAAATGCAAAGACAACACACAACCATGTAAGAATGTAAAATCTCCAAGCCAAGACTATCACTATAAGGCCACCAAAAATAAGACAATTAGACAACCACATATGAATATATGATCACAAGATAGATACCCGCATGGGAAGCTCAACATAATCTTGAATGAAACTTAAATCATTTGCTACAATAGTTCTCCTCAAGAAATCTTATAAATGGTAACCTCTATGACTTGTGCCCTCAAAAACTGAGTTGAGTTCTTTATTTTTGACTAACTAAGCAAAAATGTAGAATGCAAATCATGTAAGAATGTAGAATGCATTAAGACATAAAATATAGTAAGATTGTAAGTTTGTAACTATGGAAGATGACAAGATGAAGCAAATAGGTTTGTAAAGTCAAAATAAAATTGCAACCCAAAATTTTATATTATTGCATGCATCGTAGATAAAATATAAGTAAGAATGTAAGATTGAAACACAAAAATTTCAAATCTAGGTGAAACTTACATACAATATCAAGTATCAACTATCAAGTAATATACTATTATGTCACCCCAAACGATGAAATGGCCTCAAAGTTAGATCATCGACCAAATCATTTCACTATTAGATAAAAATTAATCACAAAGCCTCCATTAATCAATCTCGTCAATTTTATCATTGGGCATCATATCGCCATCCGCCCATCTAGAAAATATTAAAGCACGTAAGCGAAACAATATAATGTGATGCTACATACTACATTCTTGAAAGAAAATAGTCTCCAAAAATATATACAAACCGAATCGTCACAAAAAATGATCAAATAGTATGTTGGTAAGTCTCCAAAATAAAGAGAGCATAATGAAATGATATCACCCGATTTTCATATATCGATTAGTGGATAAGCTTTCGAGTACATTTATAACCAAGTTCTCTTCCACTAAAGCATCGAACCGAAATTGCAATAAAAGAAACTCATATATGAATAAGAATTAATTGTACTATAAAATAAAAAAGTAAGATAATATTACCATGGATCTTTTGATGATTTATATACCGAATCCAGCTTCCAGACACACTAAAGCATCTAATGTTGGTGAAATTGAACTTATAATCGCTAAGCATACCCACCAAAGACTAAAAGCGATTCGTAAACGGTGGTTCTTGGGATGGTAAAAATATCTTTGGCCATCTTTGAGAGTTTTATATTTACATTTTCCACCACTCCAAAATGTCAAATCAATCTGGGCATTTCACATGCTTCATCAAGGTATATCTCCGTGATCGGACTCGTTAAGAGGCCTAGAATCTATGAAGTCATACAAACCCCAAATCATCATGTGAAGCATTACCACCTTCAAATGTGTTTCTGATTGAGAGATGCTTCAATCTTTCGCCCAGTAGTCGCATATCAACAGAGTAATAAGAGTATAGCTCAAAAAGTTTTGTTTATCTTCTTCTCATTCACAATGTGAACATCATAAATTTGGGGTAGTAGTAATGATAGAAAAAAGTTTCATTCTAGATCTAAATGCAAGCAATCGAAAATAACAATGAACACTCGTCAAGACTTATCAAATTTAGCCTTCATGCTACTTGCCATGTTTGAAATAAAAAAGACTAGATGAGCATTCTCGATCCAATATTCTCTTGATTAGAACTAGATTGGGAAGCAATCTATTCCGTAGATAGGATGAACAAAAAAATTTCGAATGCGATGAAAAATCGGCGCCTCTTACTTTCTCAAAATTAACCTAATCTTCTAGGCAACCATATATAATTCGATCACGCAAAGATATTCGAAACACATTCTTATAATAAAAGCACTCTAACATCTTGTATGGAGTTCAGAGAGTTGGCACATCAATGCAAAGTGCCTTTGATGTGCCAATCTGGTTATCTCTCAAATTTATGTAGCGACCGGAGATCTTTTATAAATAAAATAGACTCTCTTACCCTTTTGATTGAAGATTTCTTTCACCCATCCCGCAATTATTTTTAAAATGAAAGACATCAATGAAAGAAATCACCCATCAAGAAAACCGGATCTAATGAATAAAGTTTTCGACCGCTACATCATTAGATGATGCATTCAAAGTTATGGTACTAACTTTGTTCAGAACCATTGCAACAAACTAAATTGCGAAATCACCCTACCATGAGGAGGATCCAAATCAATGAAACTAATTATCCTATAATTTCCAATCAACTAATGTAATGCATGCGAAGACACATATAACCAATTGTTTGATTTGATGCTACTAAGAATCAAACTCTCTCAACAACTTTCAAACTTTTTCCAACTTATCTTTTCGCCTTCATAAACTTTCATACACTCCTCTTTGATGCCAAATCTTGAAATTTTATGATAATTTGGATTCATCGATTTCATCGTAATATTGAACCATGATGTTCAACTATCATAAATGGATATTCATGAACAATAATCATCTTAGCCACAATATTCTTTATTCTAGAATGATCATAAAGTGCATCAAACACATAAACTAGATATTGAACCGCTTTCCTCTAAATCCTCGCATCGGATCAAATAGTTTTGCTTCTTTCCTCATATCAACCTGCTATAGTGATTTGATTTGAAGTGTCTACTTAACCGAGATGTGGTTCAGTTTTTTTGTTTCACATATGATTTAACACAATAATTACATTTAAACTTCGCACCATTTTTCCCTTTTCTCGTTTAATTTCAAGTGTGCCAAACTTCGGATCGTTGTCTCTTACCTCGATCTTAACGCCTTATTTCACCCACACTCTCATTTTGAGTTGTTGCATTATCATCAATGTAGTTTGCCACTGAAAAACTAATAGATTTACTTTGAGGAGGACTTGCATCATCTATAAGAAATGAAACAAAAGCAATGCATAATCACTTAAAACAACCAAGAAATCGCTTAAAGATTGGATTATACATAAAAGATCCCCATATATTTACAACCAAGAAATCGATCTATCAACATGACAACATTTACCAACAAGGCAACAATCAACGAACAACCAAGTCACTAAAGCGGAAAGGCATGTGAACATCATAACATGTCCCATGGATGCACAACAAAGACCGTAAACAAGTAAACAACCTTCATAGAACAAATAACCTCCAATAGGCATGAGGCATAAAGACAAGAAAAGCCAACTAGCCAAGTTCCTACTAGTACAGAGGCCGAGGCAACATTCAGAGGCAAAGATGCGCCCAGAGGAAACAAATACAATTAGGAAATGAAACAAATAGATGCAACCGCCACAACATTCAATGAGCCAACAAATGAGGCAACGAACAATCGTTACAAGCTTACAAACCCAGACGGGCCAGAACGGCCGAACCAAAACAACCCCGCCGGGCGAACATGCTATGATGCTTACATAAAATCATTACAAACCCCGCAAATTGCAAGTACCACAGGTCCCCAACCGCAAAAAACATAGATACGCATGATTGGCATGAATGCTTAAAGAACCGAAACGACGAAACATCCCCAAATCCAATAGGCGAACCTCAAATAATGGAATAATAGAAACAATTGAAATAACCAACATAATGATTCCATGAAATACTTACGAATGAAAGAAAATCGAAAGTATTTCTGGAGCAAGGAAGAAAACCAAGCACACACACGGATAATCTGACCACCGATCGAAATCGGCAAACCAAACACTAATCGATCGACGGCCGACGATATCCGAAGCGACGCCGCACGCCGCAGCCAGGAAGCACGACGGACAAGCGGAACGGAGAACTGGAGAAGAGAACCGAGAACTCGAGATTCGAGAAGGCGAGAAGTGAGAAGAGGTCGGGGCCTCGGGGGGTCGAGACTCGAGTCGACGTAAATTAGAATAGGGATTTTAGTTTTTAGATCGCCCGTCGAATTAATCGGACGGTTACCGCTCGGCTCAGCCGCTTCGTTCGATCCGTCACAGCCCGAGCGAAGGAAGACGGGTCGGCTCGAAGTCGGCTCGAATTTTTTTCGAGCAATTCCTCGAAAATCGCTCGTTGTTTCGAGATCTCGATTCGAGGATTCGAGTCGACTTCGAGTCACCGATCTTCGAGCTAATTTCTCACCCTAAATCTAGGAGAGAATCTCCTTAAAATCATAACATCTAAACTACTTTCTCTGAACCAATGAGCGAACATCTTTTTAAAGTTAAAAGTTTAACCAACTCTTCTGGATTCTGGCTGACTTCTAAATATAATGATTGACAAGTTCTTAATCCTAAAATCTCAGAATAGATGTGAACATTAAAATTGCTTAAACATTAAATTCAAACAAAATCTAACAGGAATGCACTAATTAACTACTCTTTAAATTGATTTGGTTGTCTCCATAGGGATTGGTTGATGCAAGCTTTGCTCTGATTTAGCTATTGGCCATCAGGCCAACAAAATCAAATTTACTTGGATTAGAGTATCTCAAGGAATTAAGGCCTTTAAAATTGCTTTTCTTTCTAGGAATGACCCTTCAAGGCTTTAGAGTTATTGATGAAATTTAGATTCAAGGCAAGGAGATGATCAATGGAAAAACTCAATCTATAAATCAATATATAGAAAATTTCATACCCATTAAAAGTCTGATCATGTGGTTAAACCCAAGAGGGAAAACCCTTGGCCAAACCCTCTTATGTTGTAGCAGGCCACATACTCAAGTTCTTAAAAACAAAGGAATGAGGCGGACCATTCAATGAATGGTCAAGACCTCGTTTGACACTTGAGGAAATCAAGAAAGAAAGGCTACGTGTTACTATTCTAGGAGACTTTAGATGACGGCCTTATGGTGTAAATCACATAGGCATGGATGGAAAAGATGCAACACGAGCTTAAAACTGAGATTGGGACTTACTGTAATGATCCATGAGAAGGCAAAGTTTGATGACTCGATGAATGTGAGGAAGTGTTCCCAAATCGAGGTGCCTACTTAGGAAAATTTTTATTCATCTAATTTTTTTTATCTTTGAATAGATCTAATATGTTGTAAACAGGGGACATTTTGTAGGTTTTTTTTTCTTTTCATTTTGAACTATTTCATAAAACTCAAGAGTTCTCTTCCACTCTTGGTTGTTCCCCTTTCTTATTATCTCTTCCTTTTCCTCCTAAAGCTGACAACATCCATCTCTTCCTCTTCTTTAACCTTTGTGCAAGTTCATCCATTGGATTCTTTGATGTATGAGCTCTCCATCAAAGCAAGGCTCCGGTGAGGAAGGAATCAAGGAGGCTAGAAGACTAAGTGGACTTGTTAAGGAAGAAGAAATATAGTAGGAAAAATAATATGCCTCATTTGGGATCACAGAAGATTGACATCTACCATAGTTGTCTCTACTAAATCCTCCATCTTTTAGGTTTGTTAGGTTGTTACACTTTTTTCCCACTTTTTTGTTTTCTCAATGTACCATCCAAGGGTTTCTCCAAAACTTAGATTATTGCTAAGGAGGTGATAAAACATTAATCATCAACTTTCTTAAAGAAATAGTAGGGAAGTAGAAGCTATTTCAATTTTCATTACCTTTTATTATTGAGTACAACCAATATAGATCACACTACCATCAGATGATGGCAAGTGCCGCAAAATTAAAACATCTTTAACAACCTATTGAATTAAAGTAGATAGCCGTCCCAAGCTTAACATACACAATCCAATTTAAATTACATTTAACTACCTTTAACTGTACACCACTGTCATCCATCTTCAATGAGGTAATTCTTTAATAAGGATGGTGCTCAGTGTTCTTGTCGTGCTAGTGTTCTTTAACAACCTATTCATGTGTCCCTTGGAAGAATGATCTTACCCTTAAGGTTGAGGGTAGGTTAGACCTTGTACAACTTTTCTTTGATGATTAGGCAGCTTTAACTAGTGAAGAGCAGGCCATTTGACTAAATGTTGCCATGAATTAGCTTTTCCTTAGAGGATCTAGTAGGAATTCCCTTGGCGTTTGGTGGAAGGATTGGATTCCTCATCCATGTCTTGTGGTAATTGTTGGTGATGTTGTTAATGATCTTGTTGATATTTATTTCAGTAAAGATATGCAAGTCTAACTAATTCTTTCCAGCACCTTGATTGGATCAAAGTAGCATTTGATAACTTTAAAATATCATAACTATTGTTTAGTATGTTGAGATGCCTTCTGTTACAATTGGAATGTAACTAGGACGAGATCATTTATAATGAATGGAGGTCCTGGTGATATTTGTTGGCTTGTTTCTTTTGCTATTGGGGTCATTGTTAATTGATGTGAAAGTTGCTGACAAATTTATTGTTTTGCAGCCAGGTGTAGACCTCTTCCTCTATAAATATGCAACTTTTATAGGGTTTAATGGTTGATGATATTTTACCATATAGAGCTTGAAAGGATGAAATTCCATTATAAGAATACAATAATGTGTTAATTTGAATATTTAGCTTAGGATAGAAATTTGCTTTAGTGCATTAGGTTATTTATAATTTAGCTCTGTAAGTGTTGCGCCACATTGATTGGTGACTCCATTTGCCCCTTGAATTTTAGGTGATGTGACATAACTATAATAACAACTAATATGAAAGGGCTTTTTCATAATTATTTATGGGAGGACTCTCTTTTTTTTTTTTCTTTCTTAGAGATAGCTTAGTAATTAGGTGGCTTAAGCATCAATATATGTTATTTATAGATACTCAACCCTTAATGTTAAGAAGATTTTTTTTTTCTTGGGTGGAGAGTTTGTGCTTCGCTTTTGCGAGTTTGGGATGGAGTTCTCTATTTTTGGGTAGAATTCCCAAGTTTGAGGGGTAGGAGTAAAGGAGCCATAGTGGCTTCGTAAGGCTTTACATATTTTGCTAAGTTTTCCATTCTCTTTTGATCAAGGAATTCACTTATCGAGGAGTTTATCCTTGAAAGTATGTATTTGCTTTAATAAAGAAAAAGGTTACAAAAATATCCAAAAGAGAGGAAAAATTAAGTAAATACAACATGCTTTCTCCTCTAAAATGATAAAAAATTGTGAAGGAATAGTATCCTTATCCCTATCATACCAAAAAAAACGTCAAAACCTGTGGCTGTATCGTTTTTGCAACTAGAAAAAAACTAAAAAAAAAGAAAAAAAGAAAGAGAGAGGGTAAATTCAAAACCCTAATTGCTCCTGACAACTTCCACCCCATCAGGGAAATCGTTCAAAGGCAGAGCGGGAGCAATTAGAGATCAGCCTTCTATAAAAAGGGAGGGAGGCTAAAAGAGGGAGGGAGGGAGAGAGAGAGAGGGAGGGACAGGGAGGGAGGGAACCTCTCGATTTGGGGCGCATGATCACAATAGCTGAGCATACCTTACCTCAGACCTTTGAGTGTCGAGGCGTTAAACCTTCGGTTCTTTGTCTGAGGATGTTTCACTCGTAGCGCTGCGGCGCTATCTTGAAGTGTCAAGGTGCTGTGACATTCGTCGTGGCGTGATCTCGAGTTATAAGGTTAAGATGCCCACTTATAGTGCCGTGACACTGTCTTGAAGCTTTGAGGTGTTGTGATTAGCGTAGTGATGCTATTTTTCTGGTATCTAAGCACTGCCTCCTCTGATTTTAAGCTTAAGTTTCATCATCTAGCGTTGATGCGTTGATTTTATAGCACCGGGGCACCGACCTCTTGATGCTAACTTCCAGCACCAGGGCGTTGATTTTCTAGTTTTGTTATTTTTAAATTAAAATTTATTCCACTAAATTTTTAACTCATGATAAAGTCTAAATTGCAATAATATCAATTTCAGGAGATGTAATAATTAAATTTTGGGGCTGCCTACCAACATTCGAAACATCAAACGATTAATGTTAAATAAAATTTTTGTGGCTGCCTACCAGCATAGGGTTGATAATACGACGCTACAGGAAAAGTAACTTGAGTCGAACGACATTAAAGTTGCAATTTTCAAATATTTGAACTAATGCTGAGTTGAATCCAGTCATATAAGAAAATTGTTGCTACTGCTGTGACCTATATGATGATCGAGTTTCCTTTCCAATTCTTATTGTTGACGGCTGCTCTCGCTAATATTTTTTCTTAATTTAAAAACTTCTCTAATTTTTTGGAGTTGCTCATTTAAAATTTTGGAGGATTTATATCTGGATTAGGGAGTGCGTGAGCTTTCTCCTTCTTTCATTTTTGATCCAAATCCTCTAATTATTCTTTTAATCAAGGGAGTTTTTTATATAAGAACTTTTTCATCTGACTCTCCCGATGCACCAACTGAAACACATAAAGCATAAATAAGAGAATTGTGACTATAACCTAGGATAGTACTACCCTTAATTATATTACAAATTGAATTATTAAAAATCTTTCCAATACCTATAGTACAATCTTTTTGAAATATATAATTTAAAACGACTCTATTCTTAGTTACCTCGTTGATATTACCGGTGAGCTTCAATTTAGCAAAATGAAATAAAGTCAAACTTTAGTCTTAGCAGTTAAGCCGGCGGCAGGAAATTGATGATCTTTCCTCCTGTCGCTTTCATTGAATGTTTGCATTTTTAATAGTGAGAAAATTACGAATTTCATCAAAATTAGGATGATTATTGTAATAGAAAAGATATTGATTATATACAAAATTTTGTAAATTATAAAATGTGTTAACGGTTGTACTATCTAAACATATTCATTTTTTCATTACAAATACTTATTATCTTGGTGCTCCTTCATTTTGACCAAGAACTCTCGCACAATAGGGATGACACAAGCTTTGTTGTCGTAGTTAAGTGCTTTCAGCCTCGCTCTTTGATGATTCTTTCCATGCTCCCACCCACCCGAATTATGAAATCCTCTCTCCAGAATGAGATGATTGTGAATAAGAGTGTGCTGATACCTTTCTTCCGTGTCTATGTTAATAAATTGATAAGTGTCGCTCGAGGTCGCCCTCCTCTTGCCTTTGTTGACATATTTGACTGCATATTTGCTCTTTTAGATGTAGGCGAATGCTTAAAAGGAAGAGTTGTAAAAATTCCTGAAGAATAAAGCTTTAAAATGAAAAATCGATAGTCTAAGAGTTGTATTTATAGACTATGCCCAACGCCGCGGTGCTCAACATATAGTTGTGGGATCCGAAAATTCGTCACCGATCTCTTTTGGAATGAAAAAAGTTATTTTAGTATCGGTGAAAATTTCAGAAGACAGATGAATTGTAGATAAGACATTACCCAGAGATTTCATCCTCATTTGGTGAGAATTTTTTATATCTGGTTCTATGTTTTCTATATGGCCAATAAATTACCCTCTCAATCCGAGAAGCACTTTCGATTAACGCAAATCAATAAATAACGAATATATAATTGCGTGAGTGAGTGAATTTATAAAATTTATCATTTTATTTTAAACTTTTGGTGGGGAACGCCGACGCCCATCGATCCGGTTAGATTATCTCGTCATCCCCTCGGTCCGCTTAGTCAGAGGAGGTAGTCGATAAAATTTGAAAGGATTCTCGCCAAGAACAACGTTACCGTCAAGGTATCCTTGTAGGCGAGTGAAGTTTTCTAAGATATGCCAATAACATAAGGCTTTTTTGCCCAACAAAATATATTTTACATTTCATCAAAGATCAAAGTCGAAGATCACGGAATGATTTCTTAATGCCATGGTAGGAATCATGCAAGTTTTTAACCGCCATTTATGGTGCCATTTCACGAAAATCACGAACAGAGGACCGGCCCCACTACGGGATATTTTGAGTTAAGTTAGGATGATTTGACGGCTTGCGAAAGTTCTTTGTCACCCCAAGACAAATCAGGATTGATTTTTTAGTTTTAAGTTAAATTTAATTTCATTTATTTATAATTATTTTATTTGAATTTTGATCATTTAATGATTGATTTAGATTTAAATATATATTCATTTATCATTTTAATAATTACCTTTTCGATCAGAAATATTATTTATGATTGCTTTATTTTTTGCTAATTTTCATATGCCAAATATTCCGGTATGGAAGGTTGATCTTATTATAGGAAGACATATATTATAATTATCAATTATCAAATAATTATAATTTACCCGCCTGCACCAAACGGGATAAGATAAAGACTGTTTTTTTTATATCTAATTTGTATATGTTCTAAATGTCTCAAATATTCAACACACATACGAAGATTCGTTTCTTAAAAATTTTTATGTGAATGCCAAGTTGAAATGTATGTGTCAATTTGCAAGTTTGGATTTCGATATGACATTTTTTGTTTCACCACCCAAACCAAACCGGATGAAGATCTGTTTTCATTTTGACTTAATGAAACACGCATAATATCGCTCTTTAAAATTCTTTATATTAAGATGCCTAAGAAGTTTATATGTCAAATTGTAGATTTTGATTTTTGAGTTTTGTTAACTTGCTTTAAGACCAAATCGGGAAGCATATCATATGTTCATTTATATTTGACTTAGAGAATACTTCAACATACATACGAATATCTGTTCTTTGAAAATTGCATGAACATTAAGATGTCTAAGTTGAAGTTTACATGTCAAATTGTAGGTTTTGATTTTTGAGTTTTATTAATCCGGACCCGGTCCTAAGACTAAACTGGGAAATATAGCATCTGTTCTTTGCTTTATTTTTGTTTTGCATTTGTGTAGCATATTTCCCTAAATGTTTGATCTAATAAATATTTCAACATACACGATTCTGCTCTTTTAAAATATCGTATATACATAACGAAAGAAATAACTACGCTAGTATTTAATGTCACCTTTAATACATGCTATAAAACAAGTAGTAATCTATTTTTGATCAAACATGTATTTGCTTTTGATATTTAACATTTTCAAATACAGACTGAATAAATATCGTATAAATTTGCACATCATAATCAAATCCATTATGCATATTAGGATTTGGATAGTTGAAGGTTAATTCTAACATAAGCATACACATGGGTTTCCATTCGTGCCCCTTCGAATTTGAAAGAGAACTTTATGTTTAATAACACCTTTCATATACTCATAGAAAGGAAAAATTGATCCCATTTGCACTCCATGACTTTTGGCATAATCCTATTTATAAGATTAAGCCCAATGGGTCTTGTGTCATCCCATTTGCACTAAGCTTATGATTATGACATGATTGCTTTCCCTCTGCCTAAGTAAGTTGACATGCTATAATAAGAACAAGCTTAAGTGTTGGGGTTATTTTCCTTTGAAGGATGGATGACACTCTCTTATGAAACTTAGATTTGCAATATACTTTGTAATGATAAAGAGGAGAAATGGGAGTGTAGAGCCTCATGAGAGAAGGATTCTCTCTTATTTATAAGCCTCTTAGCATGAGACCCAAAAAATGGAGAGAGAACAAAAAATGAAAGTGGGATTTGTGTCATCCCATTAATTTCTATTCCTTAGAGTCATTTGTCATGAACTTGCATGTAAGGAGATTAACTTTGTTTTTTGTCATTCTAAAATTATGACATGCACTCAGATCTTTGTCATTCTCTTTTAATATCACATGACAAAAATATGGATCTAAGAGAGTTTTTTTTTTACTTCTGTGTCTCTTAAGATGTCTGATATTTTTTTTAGCAACTCATTCATGTAGTATATAAAGACATACTTGAAAGTTTAAATCATAAATCATCACATTTTTATTTCTCACCCGTTCATATAATATAATCACCATTTAGGCAAAATGAATTTGAACTTTAAGTAATTGTCATATGCTATGAAAATTCAAGTAACAATTGAACTAATGGTGAGCGTATCAGAATTGTCTATATGATGATAAGCGAAATAAATAAACATATACACATACTTTTCTTCTCAAACATTTAAGCATTTTATACATTTTTATTCACTAAAATTTTCGACCCCTGGCCATCGATATGAGTTGCCGGAGACAGGTCTTCATCACGCCATGAAAAGGCGGTAGGTAGACACCGCGTAAAAAATTTATTTGTCACCACGCCAAGAAAGACGTATTATGCTAAGATTTTGCCACGCCAACAACAATGAAGATCTTATATCATAACGCGTTCCCGCCACGCCGGGAACAACACGAACACGTATATAGAACATATTTTCGCCACGCCGAACAACGTGAACACGCATTTATCATAAGTTTTCCGTTATTAACAACGTGAACGGATCATCACAGATTTTCGCCACGCCGGAACAACGTGAACGCGTGCTTATCACGCAGATTTCACTATCACGCAACAACGCAACAATTATCGGCGTATTTTTACGCCGAACAACGCGTGAACAGAATTTATCAAGTTTCCTCGCCGACGAAGACCGAACGAAGACTTATACAAAGCAATTTAACAAATTTGCATTCATATGCATTAAATTAAAATATAACGATCCCTGCTTATAGATCAATTTCATCACCATTTCACCTGAATTTTACATTTGGAATATTCAAATGACAAGCTGTAACATAAGCTTTTAATCACATGTAAGCATATTTCTATTCTTTTCATTTTGAATATAAAAGAGGAAATACCATTAGCAACTAGTACAAAGAAGTGAGCAACATACTAAGCTCACATGTATCGAAAGCCAATCATACACAACATGCTAAGCTCACATGTGTCAAAATCTAATTATACAAAGAAGACAAGCAATCATGTTAAGCTTAATATGCACTAATCTGAAATTTCATATCTTATTAAGTGATCATCTGCATGATAATAAGATGTTAAGTAATAGAAGGAAGCAAGTATGCAAGTGAGAACATGTTTAAAAGCTAATCATTCCCTTCATCCTCTTTCTAAAGTGATGGCCAAGTGATAAACCAAATAAGACAAACAACCAAATTACATTTGATATCAAGCAAACAAATTTAGATTTTGTAAAATGTCCATATAACTACAAAACTGAGATTCAAAATCTCATTTTTTATCTTTTCCCAAATCAGCATAAATAATTGCAATTATTTCTGATTTTTGTCAACATCCAATATGTATAGTCAGGAAAATAACCATGCCTAAATAGTTACCAATCAAGCACAAGACACTAATATGCCATGTTTCAATCTTATATTTCAGCAAGCTTCAATCCTATATTTCAGCAAGCATTGACAAGGCGGTGAATATGGTTAAAACCCAATCTCCATTGCCATCCGCATGTTCTAAATGACCATGATGCAGTTCAAAAGTTTGTAATAGAATCTATATAATATGGAAGTTTCATCAATGAACATCACACGATTATTTAAAGAATCGATTTTCGTGCTATGTTTTCCCTAGTTTGCTGAATTAGTGGATGTTCTTTTCAATACCTTTCTATCATCAATAGGAAACAAATTTTTTTTTTTTGCCTTGAAGTAAGCGGCAAAACAGGAGGAAGAGGATACCCGAGTGCCGCATGCAAGCTACTAATGGCATAGACATTTTTTTTTTGCATGTGTATCCTGAAAGAAACGGGATCGTAACAATCATGACTAAGCTTTGTTCAAGAAAACATTACCCTGCTTCAGCCCTCACTAACAGTACGAGTACAACATATAGATGAGGGTAAACCAACCATAACATATGAAAGAACATCACTTCACCGGACTCAGCTTATCCAAACAAAAGGGAATGAAATAACGATAGGAAACTTAGAGTTAACCAACCATAGCACATATGAGGATAAACCGATATCATCTCCTCCAAGAAAGACCCATATAGCAAAATATAACTTAGGATTGAAACGAAACAACCTGGGGGTTTCGGTTGGAAGGGTGATTAGGAAGGATCGAGCCTTTTGTCCTTTCACCATGCTTGATCGAGAGAGGAGAAAGGAACCAGGGGAGTTCACTAAAGTGTGAAGAGGGAGAAGGAGAAGAGCTTTGGTTGAGGTAGGGTCTCTTGCTTACTAACCAAACTAAACAAGGCAAGGGGAATCGAGCTCAGAATACTCGAGAGGATGGATGATCCAAAGAAGTCAAGAGATAGAAAAAGAATTCTTTTGGTTTGCAGACGAATGGAACGAGAGAGCGTGAGCTCCTTCTGCTGGACATTGAGAACGAAGAGAGAAGGAGCTTAGAGAGTCATAAGAGAGGATGACGCCGTCAAAGAACGAGAGCTCCTGAGCTTTGGAACGAGAGAGGAGGTCCGTGAGGAAAATCATGAGAAAATGAGAGAGTTGCGAGAGTCCTGAGCATAATCGCCGAGAGGATGAGGTTTAGGTTAAACCGCAAATCATCGGTGATTTAAGCGCATCAATAGGAAAAGTAGGCACCGATTTAATAGGTAGCTTGGGCTAAGATAAGGAGATTAATAGGGATTAAGAGATTATTAGCTTAATAATTAATATAACTAACCCTAATAGTAGAAATTTTGACGAATCATCCCAATAATAAACCCTAACAATATGGGTGTCAATTTTAGGTATTCCGTTGCTTTACATACGATCATGATCGATTAAACAAACAACGCCGACGGCAAGTGAAATTGGGTTTAAATTATGCGCCGCGCCAAATCGATCGAGCTCGCGGTACACTTTAATCATCATCGCCGGAAAGTTTCAACATTTCACGACAATGACGACAATCACCGAATAGAGGTCGGACGTCGTCGGGACTTCCCGACTTCGATATGCGCGTAATTTTATTAAACATTGATTTTAATTGTTTAATCGATTGTTAATTGATTCAATATTTTTCATTTAATTAATTTTAATATTTTCGACGCATTACGAAGTCGAATTTTCAAATCGATGCGAGCTTGATCGAATCTAATCGCGATTAGGGCATTTTAATCTCCAATTATGCAATGCTACTCTCGTTAATTATTTATTTTAGCTTTCATGGTTTGACCGAACTTATACGTGGAGGTCAACAATAGCGCAGCGGATCAAGGTGGTTATTATTCCCGTTTAAAAGGAGCATTTATACTATTTATTATTATTAATTATGTAACTGGCAGAGTACGTAAAACACGTCCGAAATTTTTGGAGCGTCTCGTTGCTCTAATATTGCGTCGCGGTGTTGGTCAAAAGTACTGTCCTTTTTTTGTTAAATGTGTCTGGCCACTTACTAG
Organism: Cymbidium sinense; assembly: GCA_021442155.1. NCBI lineage: Eukaryota > Viridiplantae > Streptophyta > Magnoliopsida > Asparagales > Orchidaceae > Cymbidium > Cymbidium sinense. Next base: position 156,007,742 of record CM038221.1, read on the forward strand.
GCTTTCTGAATAGCATTTTGATTGGTGTTGCGACGCTAGTTTGACAGTGCTTATGTGTTGGTCAACCAGTCAATTTGTTTTTTTTATTTTTATTACAAATATTGCATTGTTCAGAATTTCTGCGATAGTTTCTAAGCATTGCGGCGCTGTAGCTACCCATGCGTTGAATCTATATAATTTGCATAATTTTTGGCTTCCAAGGCACTAATTACTCAACGTCGTGGCGCCGCCTCGTTAGCGACTAGGCGCCATATTTCTAGCCTCTAGGTGCTGTCCCCCATAATAACCAACCAAACTCTAAATCTTACCTATCATTTTAAAAGGATGTAAGTCCAACCTAAATCATAACTGGCTTTCCAATGGATGTAAGTCCAATCATTAGTCCGCCATGCGAGCCTTAAATCCTGCACAACACTCCAAAGGGAGGTAAGTCCAAATCATATGTTCGCTATGCGAACTCTAAATCCTGCTTGACACTCCAAAGGGAGGTAAGTGCAACTCATATGTTTGCTATGTGAACTCTGAATTTTGCATGACACTCCAAAGGGAAGGTAAGTTCAACCTATATGTTCGCTATGCGAACTCTAAATCTGCATGACACTCCAAAGTGAGGTAAGTCCAACCCATATGTTCGTTATGCAAACTTTAAATTCTGGTTGATGCTCCAAAGGGAGGTAAGTTGAACCTCTATGTTTGCTATGCGGACTCAAAATCCTACTAGCAGTTCAAAGGGAGGTAAGTCCAAGCCATACGTTTGCTATGCGAACTCTAAATTCTACTGGCACTCCAAAGGGAGGTAAGTCCGACTTATATTTTTGGTATGTGAACTCTAAAGGGAGGTAAGTCCAATATAATGGCTTTCTAATAGATATAAGTCTGCTTGTGCTTGCAATGCAAGGATAGCCTAAATCTTATCGGTATTCCAAAGAAAGTAAATCTAATTTAATGGAATTTTTATAGATATAAGTTTGACTGTGCTCGTAATGCAAGCACAACTTAAATTCTACCGACATTCTAAAGGGAAATAAGTACAATCTAACGGCTTTTTAATAGATGTAAGTCTGATATGTGCTTTCAATGCATGCACAACCTAAATTCTACTGGCATTCCAAAGAAAAGTAAGTATAATATAATGGTTTTTTAATAAATGTAAGTTCGACATGTGCTTGCAATGTAAGCACCACCAATCCTATCTGGCTTTCTAATGGATGTAATCCCAGTTATTCGTTCGCAATGCGAACTTCTCTAAAATATGACATTCCAATGGATGTAAGCCTTACATAACATTTTCAATGCAAACTTTATAAAATTGAATTATTGGATATATTCATAAATTAAATCTTGTTTAAATAATTCAATAAACACATACACCACAATACCTACACTAATAACTTTAGTCTACTCGGGATATCCGAGTTAAGGCAACCTATGACTATTAATCAGACTCTCTGAACATTACAGCTAATAGCCCTTTGATATTGGTATACAAGAATAATGATAGTCCTGGGGCGAAGTGTAATATCCCATTTAATTCATTTATTTCTAATTGCTAATTTTTGTCTATCAGAAGATTAGATGTAAGCATGCATCGACGGATAGCCATTCGACGCTGTTTGGATCTCTCCGCATTTATTTCATTCCTTCTCAGCCTTCATGAAGTTCTTTTTCCTTTCCCTTCCTCGGCCGACGACGCTCCATTAACGCAGAACCGGGCTCTTCCTCGGCTCGGCCGGCGACAGAAGCCGACGAGCGGGCCGCAAAGGATTCGCGTCGGCCATTGAACGCCGATCCCCGAAGCGCCTTCCCTGACACCGCGCCACGCCGCTTGAAACCGCAAGTCAGAACCTGAACCAGGTTGGAAATCAGCCTGGAAATCGGAACCGACGGCTTTCGGATTGCTCTCGCCGATGGGAAACTTAGAATTTTGTAAGTTTTTTTCCCTTTTTCTTTCAGCCTTCCTTGTTGAAATCGCGATTAGAGTTCAGAACCATTTTGTCAGTAGTGAGTATTATTAAAAGCGGGGTTTAGATTGACATTAATTTTAGTTTGTTGATTGAAGCGGTAATTAATGGCAGTAGATTACTTAGTCTGGAAGTTTTATGAGGAGATCAATTTCGTGAGCCAAAATAGTTGGAACCACCATTCAAGGAGCAGTGATCCCATGGCGGAAGATTGCTTATAATTGAAAAATTTTGGATGGGATGATTTGCCTGCTGAAGAAGATGCTACTTTGTTGCGAAAGAGAAGGTGGTGGTAGCTCAACATAGGAAATATTTGACATTACTTGATCATATGGGATGAGTTTGTCAAAATATTAAGATTGGTTTATTCCTCCATCGTGACTTGCTTTATAAGACAAATTTTTCAATCTAAGGATCAAAACTATAATGCAGATGAGTCAATTCACTTCTCTATATATACATTATATCGCTGAAGAGAAATGTTAGATTCTGTAGATCAATTAAAGACTTGTTTCTATGTCTTTGATCACTACTTTAAGATTTTTCTTCTCTTACTTTTTTAAAACATTTTAAGAGATTTCGGAAAAGACGAATTTGGTATTAGAATTGATAGTTTTAAGTGGGACGCATAAATTAAATTAAATGTGTCTTATTTATTTTAAAGATTGCTTAAAGATTATGAATTAAGTGAAGATATGAATGAAATAGTTTAATGATGATTTGATTGACCTTTCACTGGCTTCGCTCGCATATGGGGTTGGAACGTGTGGTAATCGTAATGGTCATCATTCTATTCTCGTTATTGCAAAGAGGGTGGTCGCACACACCACCACCACCACCACCATCACCACTAACAGCAACAGTAACAACAATAAGCTTTTATCCCACTATGTGGGGTCGGCTACATGAATCCATTTTCTCCATTGTGTCCTATTTAGTGTCAAATTCTCATTTAATTCTAATAAACTATGGTCATTTCCTATATATTCTAAGAAAGTCTTTTTAGGGCTACCTCTATCTTTCTTAACATAAGACACATCTAATGCATATACTCTCCTAACTGGGTCTACGAGTGACTGATTTTATATGGCCAAACCATCTAAGGCGACTCTCTCTAATCTTATCCGTCACTAGAGCTACTCCAACCTTATCACATATATATATTCATTTCACATTTTATCTCTAAGAGCAAAGCCACTCATCCACCCGAGCATCCTCATCTCTACAATACCTAACTTAATTTTATGCTTCTCTTTTACTGGCCAACATTCTGCACCATAAATCATTGTATGTCTTAACACCATCTTATAAAATTTTCCTTTAAGACTAAGAGGTATTTTTTATCACATAAGAGACCAGATGAATTTCTCCACTTCAATCATCCAACTTGAATTCTACTAATAACATCCACATCTATTTCACCATCATTTTTAACGATAGACCCTAGATATTTGAAATGTTTCACTCTTTTTAATGACTTGAACACCCAATGTTATAATCCCACTATTAAATTTGCTACAACTAAAATTATACTCCATATATTTAGTTTTAGATCCACTTAAACAAAAACTTTTACACTTTAAGATTGACCTCCATATTTCAAGTGTCTCTCTAGTCTTATCAACAAGAAGAATATCATTAGTAGAAAGCATACACCAAGGTACATCATCTTGTAAATGCCTAGTAAGAACATCCATAACTAAAGCAAAAAAGCTATGGGCTTAAAGCTGATCCTTGATGAAATCCAACTGAAATAGGAAAATATTTGGTGAATCTTCCTTGTGTTTGAACACAAGTAATAGCTATAGTATATATATCCTTAATGACTTGGATATAACCAATATTAACTCCTTTCTTTTCTAGAACTCTCCAAAGCACTTCTCTTGGAACTTTATAATATGCTTTCTCTAAATAAACAAATATCATATGTAGATACGTTTTACTCTATACTTCTTCATCAAATCTCTCAACAATTGTATAGCATCCATAGTAGACCTACCTAGCAAGAAACCAAATTGATTTTGAAAACCATTTGTATCACGTCATAACGTATGCTCAATTACTCTCTCCCATAATTTGCACACTCCTGTGCATCATCTTTATTCTTAAAAATAGGAGTCAACAAACTCTTTCTCCACTCAGCTGATATCTTTTTTGTCTTCAAAATAATATTAAAAAGATTTGTAAGCCAAAAAAATTCCTTGCATTTGCATACTTTATTTTTTTTAAAGCCTCTTCGGCTTCAAATTTACAAATACGATGATAAAAATAAAATTCCTTATTTTCATTTAGGGTATTAAGGTTATTGAAGTCAATCATATTCTCACAACTTTTGTTGAAAAGTTTATCAAAATATCTCATCTACTTATGTTCAATATCCTCTTCTAAGAAAAATATTTTATAATTTTTATTCTTAATGCATCTCACTTGAATTAAATCTTTACTTCTCCTATCTCTTTATTTGGCTAACTTATTTATACATACATCTTTCACCCTCTTTAAGATTCAATCTATTGTATAAATTACTGAAAGTTAAATTTTTTGAATCACATTGCTTTCTTGGAATCTCTATGGGTCACTTTATATCTTTCCCAATTTTTTGAGTTTTTACATTTAAACCAAGTTTTGTAAAAAAGCTTATTATTTTTTATCTTCTCTTGCACATTTTGTCTCTTCACCATCAATTATTTTTACTAAAAATTTTTTTCCTTTTGATTCTCCATGCATATTTTTTATAACTTGCTTAATTTCATTTGCTACTTTTACAATTTGCTTAATCTCATTTGCTATTCTTTCCTACAATCTATCAAATAAAAGGTGACACATGTTCCAAGATAAGAAACTCAACTCAAATTAAATGGACTTGTTTTGTTACCCCTAACTGTACTCCCCCTTGCCATCCATCTTCAATTATGTAATCCTTTAGCTAGGTAGGCACTTGCGTTCCCGACATGAGTATAGAGTGGGTTCATGCTGGCTTATTGCTCTCATCGGGGTTCGCAGCAATCAATTTATTACGTTTGGATTAAAGATGTAAAGATGAATTCTGGGCCTTAAAGAAAGATGTAAAGATGTAATCACTTAACTCTATTGGTCCCTTGATATTACTTATTGGCGTTCATTGTTGCAATGGATTTGTTTTTTTGTTGATCAAATTTTTTTAATATAAAAAAATAAAAAGAAAATGATTCAGAAATATGATTTCATTTTTCTTTATGCTTTTTCTGAGCTAATATCACCAATTAAAAGGAGGAGCTTCTGTGTTATTGTTCGTGAGTATTATTCTATATGCCTGCATTGAAGGTCCATTCCATGACTTTATATTTGCTCTTTCTAAACTATATTTCAGCATTTTGTTACTTTTGTTTGTTTTTGTGTTGTTATTTGTATACGCTTGTCTTCATATTTTTTGTCAAAGAAATTCAAGGCCTTCAATATTCCTTTTAAAGTTGTTTGTGCTTTTATTGCCAAAAGGGAACTGCGACCTTTTTGGCGTATTGTCTTACATGTTGTGTGATTGAATCATACATGCAAATGGAGCATGTTGTGTTTAGTTTTATGCTTGTTCCAATCGAAACTATCTCTGCACAAATCTGGTTGAAATGTTCTGATTGTCGCTGAAATCAGTCAAATGGTGTTTGTTCGCAAATGAATTGCACTGACAAGCCCAAAACGTCTAAATTCTCCAGAAATAACACTCATTACTTGGGTCTTTGCATGAATATGAAACGCAAAAATAAATTATGCACAAGGCAGTGACATGAATTTCAAGTCAATGAACAACAAGGATCAATGCATGTTAAAAACATCTTAATCTAAAACGAAAATTAAATTAAATTAGGATTAAATAAATATCTTCAATTGTTATTATTATTATTTATTAATTGAAATAAAAAATTATTATTATAAGACCGTTGCAATAATAAAAGATTAGATCAAAGATAATTACATTTTTAAAAATTTAAAATTATGCATTCATTAACATTTTATATGAAGTATAGTGTGTGGGGATTCCCAGTCACCTCTGTGCACCTGCCTATCATGGTCTCACATCCTTACCCCACCTTCCTCACATTATTTCTGCAAACTAACCAATACGCACAGCGTCCAAATAAACAACAACATTTGTTTGTCCTTAATCACTACTTTGCATGTTGTTTATATTATTTTGTATTCATTTTGCATAATTGTTTTCATTATGAAATCGTTGAACATAAATCTAGGTGTCCGTAACATTGTCATTAACTATTGTTCCTTTCTGATATGTTCGATGAACAATTTCTTGGTTGTTGACAAAATTGCTATGGATAAACTTTTGATAGTTTTTTTTATTAGATGAACTTTCATTCAGGCCTCATTTGGGAGAACTTTTTTTCTGCTTTATGTTTTTGAAAACACCATTGAGATTGTCTAATGTATGTTTGGTTTTACTATTAAAAATCATTTTTAATAAAAATCCGTTTCTCTCTCTTAACTGACCTTCATTTTGATATAGCTTTTTAACTTCACTTGTTTAAAAACAGTTGTTAAACTGAATTCTGTAAAATCAAAAGCCCAACCAAACGGGCCCTCAATGTCATGGTTGTATTTAGTATACATAATTAGGAGGGAAATTTTTTAGATTGGATAATTATTGGAGTCATCAATTTCTTGTATCGTACTGTAATTGTTTCCAATTCTCAGTGCTGACATCGTTTTTGTCTAAATCCTTTAAATTTCTTCTTCGAAAGCTTCCAATGAGTGCTCTATTGATATGTCCTTTTCTGTTCCTCTATTGGCTTTTCTTGCAGTCAGTCCTCATTACAATTGATCGTCATGAATGGTATGCACCTCCTCAGATATATACTCGTAATGACAACACAGGGTATTGGACAGCGAAGCCTGCATTACCACCAGATTCTATGCTTCTTGCTTCTAGAATTCATAATGGCATTAGACAGATAAACTCGATTTCTGTTCATCCATTGAGGAACTCTGTTCCTGTAAAACGTGAGGATCATAATAGTAATGAAAAATGGGAAGATAGTTGCATACAAATGCAGAGTATTGACCATATGGTTCTTAAAGGATCATACACTGATGATGTTAAAGATGTCAGAAAAAGAAGGCGCACAGGGGACTGTGCATGCAGTGAAGGAAGCATTGCATCTAATGGAAGCATTCATGAATTGAAGGAATCAGTTCTAATACAGACTTCAAACTGTGAAAACAATGATCTTTCAGGCAATATGGCTGTTTCAGTGTCTAGCGCTTCTTTAGCAGAACAAGTGATTGAGCCTACTCTTGTGATGTTTGAGGTTTGTCCTTTATCTCATATTTGATATTTAAAAACTTTTTTTCTTAATCCTGAATGAAATTCCTGTTAATTTATTAATTACTAATTAATTTGTATTGATTATTTTGATGATGATACTGAATTTCTGTCGGACACATCTTTTTTTTTTTTTTGAGAACAAAATTCCTTTTTATCTTTTGCATTGTTGAAGATGCCTACTAAACCATTCCCAGTAATTCAGTTTTTTTTCGTCCGGACCAATCATAATAGATAATTATTACTACTATTAAGCTTCATCATGCTTCTACGGAGATATTTTCACAGCATCCTTAACAGTTTGTGTTAGATGCTTTCCACTGTTTTTAATATCATCACCATAGATTCCACTTCTGCATGTGTTCCGTACATCTTATCCCCTATGTTAAAAAATGCCAGTAATGAAAATTTGTTATTGCTGCTTGATCATAGATGGTGGAATAAATTATTTATACAAGAAAATCTGTAACAACTTTGTACTCATGTATTTCAGGATATTTTTCACCAATAAATTCACGGTGAAAGGGTATGAGAAACTGGGAAGACTGAGGATGAAAGGTATTCCCATACGTAGTCAGATGCTACCCGGTGAAACCGCTTAACAAATTATCCCTGTACATTAAAAAAAAACTGTTAAGCAATATATATGTATATATATATATATATATAGTTCACCATAATGACTATGTTAAGTTCTATGTTACCAAAACATCATCAGGTATGTTTGGCTCAAGGTTGCTAGCACGCTAGGCATGCACAATGTGATGAACAAAAGGGTATTTTCTATTTGAAGTGCGAAGTGCAAGCACACACTATATAATTGAAGTGTATATATAGTATTATGCTATGTAACAATAAAATACAAATTAAAATTATGAAATAATAAATTATATATTATGTCAGATAATATAAAAACAATTATTTCCAACTAGTTGTTGAAGTCTTTTCTTTGATCTGGAAGAAATGGAGTGTGCATCGTGAGTTGTATAAGGCAATCTTCACTGGTTCTATTGTGCTTTATAGTGTAAGCCTACTTCTTTGTAATTTGATGCATAACCTTAGTATTCTTTGCACTGCAAAACATGCTACTTTTAGTTTTTAACAGAATAATTTTGCTTCATTCATTTTAGCTTCTTTTTGGCATTATTTTCTTTCAGAAACCTATTCTTTTGATGTCCTTAAATGATAGCATATCCTTGAAAGGCTTTGTGTTTAAGGGGTTGTTTGGTTAGTTAAAAAAGGAATGCAATGTAAAAGAAATCCAATGTAAAACGAATGTAGTGTATTTGAAATACTTTGTAGTTGTTTGGATGGATGTAAATCAAATTCAAGAATTTATTTTTTGGTATTTGGTTTGAGTAAAGTAAAATTAATGTAAAATAGGCATGGGGCGGTGGTTAGCGGCGGTGCATGGCGGCGGCAAGACGGTGATGGAAGGCGGCGGTGGTATCTGTCATTTTCACTTTACATTGACCGGTGTAAAGTAAAATTGCCTAAATCGGATGAAATTTTTTTTCACTAGATTTGAACTAAAAGGTAAAAAAGAAATTCATTGAAACTTTACATTGCATTTCTTTTTCAACAAACACCAATATTTCATTTTTCATTGAAAAAGTAATGCAATGCATTCCTTTTTCACAAAACCAAACATCTCTTAAGTTTAAACCTTCTTACTCCTTTTTTTAAAAAATAATCTTGTAACAAGCTATGCTAAAAGTAGCATTGTTAAAGGTGAGATGGTAGCTTTACTTGGTTCTTAGATAAGACAAAGTAAGTCCATCATTTCTCTCACAACCTCATGCGGGTGCCATTACTAAGGCGCATCTAGGCAGTCTACTTGTCTGTTGAGTTAGGTATTGAGGCAAGGTACTTTCTATTATTGAAGAGATGGATGCCAATGCTTTAAGTGTGGATGATTATTTTTTATGATGGTACATAAGCTTGTAGTTCTTGAATAATAAATCTTGGGGATGAGGAGATGAATGTGAAGAGACGGAGGTAACAAATCCAATAATGGAAAATTGAACATGAATGATATTGGAGTTAATGGTCAAGATTATATTATCCGTATGATTTATATGATGAAAAGTAGTTCAATGTATTTGTTTAGGGTAATCGATTTAACAATGATACTGATCTTGGAATGCAATGAAACTTCAAATACTTTTTATGCTTAGTTTGATGTATTGATTTTCATTCAACTTTTTGAAAACATTCGTTATGATTGAATTTAGTATTATAAGTGATATAATTATTTTTATCACCTCACTTCTCTCAGGTGCCCAGGGTGGCGCTTAGTGTGTCAAGCATGGATCACTTTTTTTATCTTGAAAGCCTTAGTATTTAATATTGGCTTAATCTTATTTAGTATTTCTATAAATTAATTTATGTTACATACTATCCTCTATTCTATGTCTTTTAGAATTGGTTAACAATTTTGAATTTCTACTTCACAGGTGCACGTTCCACCTTCATGCATGCTTGATGGTGTGCATTCACAACACTTCTTTGGAACTGGAGTCATTATATATCATACAGAAATCATTGGTTTGGCCGTGGTTGACAGAAACACTGTAGCTGTATCAGCATCTGATGTAATTCTTTCATTCGTTGCATTTCCAGTGGAAATTCCTGGGGAGGTAAGCAATACCATTTTCTTATTCCAATAGTTTTTAAACCATTTTTTCGACTAATATATGTGCTCCTTTAGGTTATTTTTTTGCATCCTCTTCACAACTACGCTATTGTAGCATATGATCCTTCTGCTTTAGGAGCTGGTGCAACCTATGTTCGAGCAGCTACACTCCTTCCAGGTTGTTGTAGTGAGATGTACTCATGACTATTGCATTAAACTCTTCATTGTAATGTTGGCCAATCTTATAAGTTAATTATCTATATTGGTGCAGTCCACTAGACCCTTGGGAAATGTCTTTATTTGACGTTGTTTATTTTTTTTGTGAATTGCTACTTAATACGAGTTTAGATTGCAAAATGGTGATTAGATTATTATTTCATTTTAGATTTTCCATTTTATAGCATCAATGAAAAATGAGCCAAAACATGAATTTGCTTAACCTATTTTAGTAAGAAGCATTGAAGTGTTATATTTAAATTCTAATTCTCTTTTTTAAAATATTTTGTTAAAATTATTCTAAAAAGTGAAGGCCTCACTTCTAGGTTTCTCAAACATCATTTGTAATTGTTGAATGTATTTTTGTGCTTGGTAACTGTACTTGCTGGTGCAATTATAAGTCATTACTTTCATATATTTAGCTCACTTTATATGTTTCAAAATGTCCATTTTTGGATAAATATGCTCCTTATATTTTATTTGAAAAAATAATTCTAGAACTTTATTTTGGATCAATATATCTTATTATTGTAATATGAAGAATAATCTTTTATATTCAGGCAAAAGTTCTAACAAGAATAATGGTTGAAATTTTCATGTATAACTACCTTCTCTGGCATCGAAGCTTGTTTGATTTGACCAGCATTTTTCTAGCCATAACTTCATTGCCTATAGAAATGTTTGTTGTAATATATATATATATATATATATATTTGATTGCACCTTGGTAGTTCTCTCAGGATATAATAGGAAGGATGTGTGTTGAACAAGAGCTCTGAAAGTGTTATAACTTTGGTCAAAAAAACATCTTGAATGAGTTTGAAAAGATTATAAACAAAATATAATGTTTGGGTTGAAGTTTGAACGCAGTTCAAACAAGGTCTAACGCTTAATATTATGTTTGAATAACATTTGTATATAATTCAAACTTAAATCTTCTAGTTCAAACTTGGTTCGAGGACAATATTTTGTATTTGTTCACAACTAGATTTTACTTCTTTTATGGACTTAAGCTTAGGCCATAAAGTTTAAAATAAAGGTTCAAATAAGATTCAAAACTTATTCAAAAATAGATTGGACATCTATATAAACCTCAATTCAACTATTATTAGCTTTGAATCAAAAGTTCAAATTAAATTTGGACATAATTCATAATTTTTTTTAATGTAGGTTGAATGGTTGTTACAAAATATAGGTTTGAAAGAGTTTTTTTTTTGTTTTGTTTTCCCATCTAAGTCTGTAAGTGGGGTTTTATTATAGTGTAGGTGGGATTTGAACCCAAGGCCTTGGCAACAACTTCCAAGGCCCTTATAGTCAGGCTAATTGGCACCGACATCCACTAAGTTCTAAAGTTTGAAAATGAGTTTGAATGAGATTCAACTTTTGAAGGATTGAACCTTATTTTTAGCCATCTCAGAATAACTGAAAGAAGATTATGAAATATTAAGGAGAAACCCTTGAGATGTGTTGGAAGAGGAATAAAATGCTGACAAATAATGATTTTTGCCACTTATAACCAATAATGATGTAGTCATTAAGTTACAATGATTTATTATAAGCAATAAAGTGGGGAAGCTTTTATAACCAATGAAAAGCATTATTGTATTTTGAATATTATGTTCTACCAAGCAGTAGGGGAAACTAATTTTACATGTTACATTCATTTATTTGTTTTTGGTGATTGTTTACCTTGCATTGGTGTACAAACTTAATGAGGAAGACTTTACAAGTTTATTATATACATATTCCTCATCCACCTCTTCTAGCTAGGGTTGTAATGCAGAGAGAGACTACCATACATTTTGTTAGGAGTGTGGCGGTCACACTAAAAGGGAATACAGGAGGAGGTGCATGGAGGATAAAGTAAGGATGATTATATTCCTATTTCTATTGTAAAAATTATTTATTGTAATTAGGGAGATAAAATATAATCAACTCATGTTGGAGTAAAGTAGTTAGAATAAAGCTGTAGGTTGTGGTGCATAGGGATAGTTGGCATAGTATGCAACTCAAATGATCATTGGAGTAGATTATGGATGAACCCTGTGACTTTGACCTTAAATGCCATCACAGAATAACTAGATAGCATGGTGACATTTCCATTGGTTTATGTTTAGCTGCTAAATTTTCATAACAGCATTTGAACCGCATAAATGCATTTGTATTTGGTACTAGATTTTTAAATCTCTTTTTGCAACACATTAATGTTTTGTGTTATCTAATAAGAGAACATATACATTGTTACTCATAGGCTTATGGATTTACAATTGTTGTGCTATATGCGTTATTTGATTAATATTATAAATCAATATTCTATATGTACATAAAGCAAAAGAGTAAGAAGGAGAACTACAAGTAATCTGAATTTATGGTGGAACATGCCATTGGGGAGGAGATGTTCTTGAATCTTTGGCAGATGTAGTTCTTGTATATTATTCAATTAAATGGAATAAAATTCATTAGATATGTTTAAGATTTTATTGTCTATGAAATTGATAATATTATTTGATTTTGATCCATCTATTATTGCAATATAAACGTGTTTAGGCAACAACGAATTCATTTTGCACACATTTTCTTTTGTTATTGGAGTTGTCTGATTTATTTACTCGAAGATAGAGTTGCTCTCAAGCACAGTTGAGGTTTGTAAAGTTAGCTTGAGCTTAATAATTTGAACAACATTTCTTATATTTTATGTGCTTCTAATTAGATGTTAATGGATGTTCCATATCTTCTTTGCTGTTAGGATTTTAGAGTGCATAAAATACAGCATATCTTTTATCTAATTTCAAAAAAGGAACTTTAAGAAGTTACCTTTGATCTACAATTTTTTATAGATGAACTATGTTGATTTATTTATTTATAACAATTTACATCCTTAAGTAAAATGTAAGTGCAATGAGTGTATTATACATTAAATTATATTAATCATGTAAAATAATTACAAACCATTCAGTTTTGAATGACAATTCGTGAATGGATTTGTAAAACATTTGTTTTAATATTGAATATCATTTGTTTCTATGCATAGAAATGAGTGTTGATCATTTCGTTAGCTCTTGATACCTTTTATATTTTTCATGTGCATGTATATATTCTATTTTTCATGCGCATGTATATATTCTACTGTGTATTTGGTTTTTATTATCTTTTTGTATGTGTATTTCATTGTCTTGATCTTGTTATTAATGTATTCTATAGTGTTATGCTTAGCTATTCATGTTAGATTTGATCTCTCTACAAATACTTGCGTTATAATTGTATTCAGTTATAACTATTGGACTTGATCCATCCACTTCAAGGTTCATCTTACAAGACACTATATTCATGGTCTTCTTTTAATTATTCTTTATTTTGATATATAGGCTCTCTATTAGGGTGTCAAAAATTTACTAAACATGATAATTTGGCCTGAACTCAACTCGAAAAATCTTGGTTTGGGTTGATCTGATTAATTTTTGAGTTGGGTTTGGGTCTAAGAATTTGATCTATTTTGAATGATAATTTGTGACTGCATTTGTAAAACATTTGTTTTAATATTCTATATCATTTGTTTCTATGAATAGAAATGAGTGTTGATCATTTCTTTAGCTCTTGATACCTTTTATATTTTTCATGTGCATGTATATATTCTACTGTGTATTTGGTTTTTATTATCTTTTTGTATTTGTGTATTTCATTGTCTTAATCTTTTATTAATGTATTCAATAGTGTTATGCTTAGCTATTCATGTTAAATTTGATCTCTCTACAAATACTTGTGTTATAATTGTATTTAGTTATAACTATTGGACTTGATCCATCCACTTCAAGGTTCATCTTACAAGACACTATATTCATTGTCTTCTTTCAACAATTTTTTATTTTTGATATATAGGCTCTCAATTAGGGTGTCAAAAATGTACTCAACATGATAATTTGGCTTGAACTCAACTCAAAAAATCTAGGTTTAGGTTGACCTGATTAATTTTTTAGTTGGGTTTGGGTCTAAGAATTTGATCTATTTATTTTTTTGGGTTGGGTTTGAGTTGAGCTGCCAACCCAAAATTGGCCCAATTTTGATATGTTAAGTCGAATTTGGCTTAGTTTTGATCCACAAACCTAAGATTAGCCTGAATTCAACTTGATTTTGACTCGCGAGTTTAAATTTAACTCGATTTTGATATGATTTTAACCTAAATTGAATGTTCAACCGGGTCACTCGTGTTTTGTTTAGGTTAGTCAGGTTGAATGCAGGATGGATTCATATTGATATTTTTTAACTCATTTAATAAACGGGTCGGATTTGAGTCACCTATTTGAGATGGGTCAAATTTAGATTAAACTCGACTTGCTGACCCTAATTGACACCCCTACTCTCAATTGTAGATGTAATACTGACTAATTTATGACATTGCTATCTTTAGTGCTCCTTTGGCAGATTTTGATATGCTCATAAAGATCGTATAAGGAAGTCTCAATTTGTATTATGCAAGAAATTTCAACCGTCGGACTAAAAGTTTTACTTCTTAATATAATCTTTTCTAACATCTTAGTCGACTTCATCTAGAATAAAATATGCCAAGTCTAAGCTGGCATTCACGTTAGCTATGTACTCTCAATTGTAGATGTACTACTGACCAATCTATGACATTGCTATCTCATTGCTTTAGTGCTCCTTTGGCAGATTCTGATATGCTCATAAAGATCAGATAAGGAAGTCTCAATTTGTATCATGCAAGAAATTTCAACCATCGGACTAAAAGTTTTACTTCTCAATATAATCTTTTCTAACATCTTAATCAACTTCATCTAGAACAAAATATGCCAAGTCTAAGCTGGCATTTGCATTAGCTATATGCTATGTAGCGATTCAGATGATAATGAGCTCAATTCATAGATCAAAATAATATTAGAACATCATGTTGTAGCCTTGCATATCCTTGTCTCAAATCAATAGCTGAAGGGGGTTGATAGTAAATCTTTGACTAGTAATTGGTCGCCTTAACACTTAGAAAGAGGGGAGAGAGTTATTTTTGACCTCCACATATGTGTCATAAATCACATCAGCCAATTCGGCGACTTGGTGGCGATGTCCAGTAAGGCGAAATACACTGGATGTCCTTGAAAATGGTCGAAACGACCTCCGATCGACGAACGGACTTTGACATCGTGTTCAAAACGTCGAAATTGATCAGAATATAAATATTACAAAATCTAACGATCAATCGATTAAGTGCTCGAGCTATCAATGTGTCGATGAGTATATTGAAGTCAGGAAACTGCGACGATGACGATGACGATGATCAAACGACCACCGTTCATGACATTGATTCTTAAACATCAAAGTCATCAAATGAGGCTGCGCTCAATTCGACGGCGTAAAATGATTTGAATTAATTGACGCGCGCAAATCGAGCGGCCACCGGCGTCGAAATCGCAAATGACTCCGTCGACGAGCGGACTTTGTCATCGTTGAGCGTCAAATTGATTAGAATATAAATATTATGCGACGATGATCAAGCCGTCGAAGTCATTAATGTCGTGCACGCATATCGAGTCGAGGGAGGCGTCGAAGGATCAACGTCCCCATTCGTGAAATTGATCGTTCATTTAAAACGCGTAATCATCAAATAAGATTGTTTGCGCTCAATTGACGATCGAATCAGCGGTGGCGGCGGCGCGCATTTTGGGTTGAAATGATTGATTTGGCCGCTTCGACAAATGGCGTCAGATCGAAAACGATTTGTGGTTGCATTCGAAATCAAAATAACCTTGAATCAACATATATATTTACCATATCATGATGTCGGCGTAAAATTCATTTTAAGATTGATTAATATTCGAAAAATTAATTAAAAAAAATCTATTATTCCCAATAACTCAAATCGGCCCTAATCCTAATATGCACAGCCACTCAACCCCGCTCCTCCTCCATGCACGGTTCGCATGCAACCGCTCCCGCTCTCGTTCAAATTCCTTCAATGACAAGCGCGCAAGCAACTGCTCCCGCCCTTTGGCTTCTTCAGTTTCCAAAACCGCAAGGAGCCGGAATTCCTAAAAAAACTGCATGCATGAAACCTACGTAACCCTTCTACGTCTCTCTCTCTCTCTCTCTCTCTATTCACGTCTCCTGCATGCAGCGACGATCCGACGTCGGTGACCCTTGGCCCACGGTTTTGCCAAGAACCGCACGCAGCAACAAAGAACGCGGATTCCTCTCGATCGTATGTCCCTTAATCGTAAATTTCCTCCAAATGGAGGTCTTGCGGGCTCTCTGCCGTTTTCTGAAGAACGCGGATTCCTCTCGTTCGGAACTCCACCCGCTGACCATCCTCCAAGTGACCGACACTTCTCCCTCCCCCAGGTTAAGTGTTATAGGAAACAACTACTTACGGGCCTCGATCATTGCCACTGTCGCGAGTTCTTCACCGTGACCTAAAGGGATCCAATCTGCTAATCGACGATAAGAGGAGTCTTAAGATTGCGGATTTCGATCTAGCCAGCTTCTTTGATCCTAGAGACAGCGAGTCGATGACTAGCAGGGTGGTGACTTTGTGATACTGTGCTCCTGAACTCATCTTTGGTGTCACCGACTGCGGTGTTGGAATCGATCTATGGAACGTTGGCTGCATCCTAGCGGAGCTTATCACGGGAATGCTAATTCTCCTCGGTTGGACTGAGGTGGAGCAACTGCATAAGATCTTTAAGCTATGCGGTTCGCCATCGGAGGATTACTGGACGAAGTACAAGTTCCCAAATGCCTCCAGCTATAGATCGAGGCGTCATTACCATAACAGTATGAGGGAGACTTTAAAGGACTTTCCATTACTAACGATGAGACTCATTGAAAAGCTCCTCTCCTTCTATCTATTTCTCTCCATGTGTGTTTGTGTTCATATTGCACTTCCAATGAAATGGCTTTGAGAAGTTATTCATTGGTTGAAATCCAAGGTTTTCTCATCTGTCCCTTCTTCTCTTAAAACCGAAAAGAGCAGCCCTCTCGATCGGTCCGTCTCGTAGTCAGAGCTGAGCGTCTCAACCTCTTTCCCACTCTCTCTCCCTCTCTCCCTCTCTCTATCTCTTTACATGGCTCCAAAAATAATGCAGATTCAAAAATATGATGCCAAGGCAGATCTCTGAAGTGCTGATGCATTCTCTCGGCCAGAATCCAACAGAAGCAGAACTACTAGACATGATTAACGAAGTAGATGCAGATGGCAACGGCATCAATGATTTTCCTGAATTTCTAAACTTCATGGCTGCAGAGATAAAGCCTCGGTATCATATTGCCGGAACTAAAGCTGTATTTTATGCACGTGAACCCTACCTCAATGATGGTGCTGTACATGTTACTCGTTTTCTTGGTCTAGCCACTGTAGGGAACAAAGAGAAACTACATCTACCATGCCATCTTCAGAAATCTGTTTAAAACCACCAAATACGATAATATTTTCGTATACTATGGAAGGCAGTACAAATCATGTCGGAGAACAATTTAAAAGGCTTGCTAATAGTGATTCTGTCAATCAATATTGGAGGTTTGATGTTTCAATAACAAAAAGAGGCCATGGTAAGATGAAATCAGTGGGGAAAGATTGTGTTTCAAATATACATCTTCTGGAGCTTGTGCCAAAAGGAAAAAGTGTAGTTACCGACATGATGAAGATGTAAGGGTGCGATATCTTTAAAATGTTTCAAGATCCCGCTAATGCCCATAAGGGGTAGTGGGTGCGAGGAAATGTGAATATGAAAATATATATATATATATATATATACGCATTTTATTTAGATTTCAAGGCTTCATCAGTGGTGGGGTGCATAAAGGCGGTGGTGTCACTGAGCAGCTTCATTCATCGTCAGGCGTCTCGAGTAAGCCAGCTGATGTCTATGTTGAAATCTTCACCAAATTAAGAATATTTACATATATATATTTGTTGTTGTGTAGGTAATTGAAGGTCTCCTTATCTTGCTCGGTGTGGCGAGATGAAATCGGTTGTGTCATGACACGGCTCATTCATCGTCTGCAAGTGATTAAGAGCCTCGTTATCTTATCGAGTAATGAGATTGAAGGTTGGTAGAATCTTAAAAACCAGCCGTCGTATCGTCGAGGCGTGTGGGAAACACTCCGTCTGACCTCCCTGCGGGATCTTGGGAGGTTGTCGAAATTTTGTCAAATCTTTTGACTTAGAAAAAATGGGAGTTGAATGAGCTGACCTAAGAACGCTAAATAGTGAAACCTACAACTAATTTTAAACTAAAAGCGTCAAACAACAAAAAAAAGAGGGGAAAAATGAATGCTACTCTGAGAGATAAATCTTCTTTAAAACAATTAAATTAACTTTTCAATCTAAATCAAAAGCCTTCTCGCCATGGTTGTAGCTTGTATGCGAGAGAAGCGTCTTAAATCCAATTCTACAAAAATTATAAGACTTCCTTCAACCAAAAATCAAAGAATTTCATCATAACTATGATTTTCAAGATCAATGATTTTATTAATTAGGTGAAATTAGTCAAACTATAAACACCTACATGTGCTCGGACATAGAGATTTCACATGCAAATTTTAATGTCTGAAAAGGCTGCGCAGGCTAAAGTTGAAATTAAATAAAAAAATCTGAATAATCGTGAAATAAAAGCACTAAATTCTTAAATATATCGCATGAGCCATTCGAATCTTTAATTTGGTCCCAGGATCTTTGCGGGTTGTTTCGGTTTAGTCTTAGGATTGGGTCAGGGTTAACAAAACAAAACTATTATAATCAAAGTAGATCCCAATCATACGTTAGCGGTAAATAGAGTTGGTGATATTTAAAACTTTTAAATATATTCAAATTATTCAAACATAAAATTACACAAAATTACTTATCGCTCGCGTAGAACATGTCTTTGAATGCTTAAATTCAAGTGTCTGAGGATGATGTGAGGGTTGCTTCACTGTTTAGTTTAGGACTGGGTCCGGGTTTATAATAAGAGTTTCAAATCAGTGAAACATCTAGAAAATTGATTATCGGTGACGGTAGATCCCAATTACATTACTTAAATAGAGTTGGCGGATCCAAAACTAAGCGTATTAATCGATCGATTTTTTAAATATCGATGAAAATTCTTGACTATCATTAAAAGCTTAAAATCAACTTCAATCCCATCACTTGTGTTTTTGTGGGACTTTTGAAAAGCGATGTCAATCAGTGTTACATTGCTCTGATCAATCTCTTTAGATGGGGCGTGACCCGTGTCCACGATTGTGTGAGGCGGTAGGCATGGTCAGCGATTCACAGAGTCCGATCGGGTGGTTTAGGTCCGGCGATATATTACGATCGCGATCGTGGCATATCTCACGATAGCTGCTTTGAGTTGTGAATCATGGGTATCTTGATAGAGAACAATTCTACATCGGTAAAATTTGAACTTAAGATTGTCTGCTTGAACAAACACCAGATCTACTGAGAATTTCTTGGGCGTAACGTTATGTTCTTAATGAG
The DNA here is from genome assembly GCA_021442155.1 of Cymbidium sinense. NCBI lineage: Eukaryota > Viridiplantae > Streptophyta > Magnoliopsida > Asparagales > Orchidaceae > Cymbidium > Cymbidium sinense. Next base: position 156,027,328 of record CM038221.1, read on the forward strand.
GATCCTTGTCGGGTTGGGTATTCATCCTCACAAAAGCCCAGGGCATTGGGATGGTGAACCATGGGATCTAGATGGGCTGTCATCATTCCCCAATAGGTTTAATTTGAAATGATGAATTTGTCTAAATTCGAAACTCATATCTTCTTCTTAGCATTCTAATCAAGCGATCTAAGCAGTAGCCTTGTCGAAGTTTCTCTCGGTTATTGAGAGGCGTGCTTATAGGGGAACTGCTTTATGGAAACCAGGCAGAATAAAGTCCAAAATGAGGGTGAAATCTACGGGTAGTGTCTTTATCTATTATCTAAAAATTTTAGATATTTAAAACTCCTCTTTTCATCGAAGAGATTGGTGGCAAATTTTCGGAGCCCATAGTTATTATTCAAAAAAAAAAAGAGAAGAGAGATGCGGGTCTACCCATGTTTGATTCTTCAATATGCATGTAAGGACTACCAAGGGAGATTTTGAGAATTGCTACTAGCTCAAGAGTTGTTAAGGTATATGTGGGTATACAATGCTCCTAAGTGGGTGGTGCTACCGTCACTCCAAATGTCTCACTTGGCCAAGATGAGGGTAAGGTGTCACACCGGATGACCCCATCTTGGGTCATCGAAGTGTAACGAGAATAGGATATTTCGATTGGACCAGATTCCGCCGCGTTGCGCTTCTTGCGGAGCGAAGCGAGTGAAAGGTGTATCAATCATCGTCAATTCAGCTATTATTCACTCTTCTTAACTTCATATGAATCTTTGGGCGTGAAATCTTTAAGTTTGTAAATAAATCTAAGCATTAAAGATTTTATGCCGAAAAGCGCTTTAAAAACATCTCTGATTGAAAGCAATAAAACTTCGCTTCGAAATTTTCAGCGGTAGCGTCGTAAAAAGCTTGAGACAAGAATCTTTAAAACAATTTCGGTCTGAGGGTAGAAACAATCGTGCGTATACATGAAAATTTAATTTGGTAAAGCTAGGTAAATTGTCTTTATGATAATGTAACGTTATGGCGAACGATATCTTTGTAGGTCTTTGTAGAAATGTAGATATGATGACGATATGTAGGTAATATCTTTGTGAGTACATCTTGTATGTCAATCGAGCGATAATTTTAAATTCATCGTTTGAGTTTTAGTTCTGTTAATGTCATCGTTTTAGAAATGTCGTTTATAATTCGTAGTTTGACTTTTTCTTCGTAAGAATTGTCACGGCGTCGACTAAAAGAAGGTAAAGGCGGGGGCAATCATCTTTCATCTGCCGACACAGGTTGGACTAACGACCGATCAAAATGCAGTCGGGGATCGATCACTGTCGCTCATCGTCGAGCTTTTTCTTTTATCTGCTTGATTCTTTAACATAGCCTTCACATCGATTTTCGGCGTTTCTTGTTTATCAGCATTCTTGCGTTTAACGTATTTTAAAAATTTATATCTTTCGATGAAATCGTATCTATAATTGCTTGTCTATAATCATTATAAATCGGTATAAATCGGTATCTTGGTCAGTATAAGCGTTTGTAATTCTCTGATATATGAGAGATCGTCATTCATCTGATTTATATAAAGTGGTAGAAACGATGGCATCATAGGAATAGCGAATTTAAATTAGCGATTATATCTCGCGCCGATTTACAATGGTGTGTGATGTGCTCACCGATTATCCTCGAGTACTGTATATTATGAAATAACTCTTAAATATTTGTCGTGAAATTAAATGAAACTTCATAATTAACTTCGCGATCTTTGATCTTCGCGAAATTGATACTCTGCCGTAAACTGCAGTCGACTCTGCGATATTAATTCTGCTGATCAATAAAATTAACAAATCCGATCACCCGTTCAATAATTACGCAACTCACGCGGCGGTAGAGATCGATTGAATTCGATCCATTCCAACACCAGGAAGGAATTTGGTGAAAGAAAAGGGATAGGGAAAGAAATTAGCTAAAATTGTTTAAGTCGGCGGGAGCAGGAATCCGAGAGCCGTCGGTTCCGCGAGGCCGTCGGTTCGCGAATTTCAATCGGCGACTTGATTTCCCAAGCCGTCGTCTTACCTCCACGGAGGCGGCGTTCCCAGCGGCGCGAAGGCCATCTGAGCTTCCAGTCGGCGTGACCAGGCGAAGGCGTTACGGGCTCGAACGTCTTGCGGCGGAGGGGAATGATTCCTTCGGGCAGCGAAGGCAAGCGGCGGTTTCTGCGTTACTGTCAGGGAGGCGGTCGTCGGCGGCCAGAGCAGGGAAAGCGGAGGCAACTTCGTGAAGGGTGAAGGGCGGTAGGGAAGGAAATGAAATAGAGCAGATTCGATCTCACCATCGGCGTCGAAGGCTTTAATCCCGTCGTTGCATCGAAGTAAAGTGGATTCTTCTGATCTATCTTCTGATAACGGGTTAATTAAACAATAATTAGGAATTAAATGGATATTATTACAATTTCAAAAAAAATTTATCTCGAAATTTCTTACGTCTTCGAATCATTCAAACGGGAAGGAAACTTACGTCATCTCGTCTCTCGTGACTTCTTTGATTGATTGTGCGTGCTTTAATTTTAACATGAAATTTGTACATTTTTATCTTGTCAATTAAAATCTTTTACGGCTCGTGTCAAATCGGTTGTATTTCAAACTTGGTATATGGAATCTTACGCTGCGTCATGATCCATTTCCCACATTGAAATGTGAAAGCGTTGTGAATGTCTGAATTGATGGGTAAAAGCGCATGGCCATATTGCCGTCCTTTTCGGTGATTTCAAAAGGTCCACATGTACTGGGCTCGATTTACCCATTGAAATCTCTTGAGAAATTCTTTCGGTGCTTAGTTCGGCGATCTGGCGACTTTCATATCTGATCGATTTTCTTGCGCTTGATCGACGACTCGGGGCCTGCTGTTTTTCTTTCTTGACCCGACTTAATGGAGTTCTACTTTCGACCAATCACGCCATCTGGTAATCGAATCTAGATTATATTGTAGCAAACTTCATAGGAATATGATCTTCATTCAAAATCTAAAACACATACTCAAATCTTAGGGAATTGTTCTTTCGATTGTCATGGGTTTGAGGATGAAAAGGCGAAGTGTAGCGGCCTACGAATTCCTTTCCATAATCGGAAGTAAATCTTCTAGAGCGATCACATAGTGAAGTCTACAATTCTTTCATATAATATATGATTTATCAGTGAATCATGCATTTCATGGGTAAGAAATGGTGACTTGATCATCCACAACGACGGATCTTATCCACGGCCTTAGATCCCAAATCCACAAAATCTTCTGATTTCTTTACTTCTCGGTATAGCGATGGTAACAATCCAGGGTCTTTTGCTCACTTTTAACAATCGACGAGCAGCGTTTAGAGACGTATTATTTGTATTTCTTCATACGAGAAAATGTTGCTTTTAAATCTTTATACATTTTTGAACTACGGATGAATAGTATATCTCGATGAGCCTCGTAAAATTTCTTGTCTCAATCACCGCATCAGGGAAGTAATTGTGAATCTTAGAATAATCTCTGCATGGTAAATTACTTACATTGTCTGGATTTGTTGATGAATTCGATATCGCGATCAGTTTACGTGCGACTTTGATTATTAAATAAAGTTGATTCTTTCGATTGAGATAAATGCAGGTATCTGAATTTTCTAACTTGTAGGCGCCAATTCTACGATCGACTTTTGAGTAATAATCGGCATTTCCATGGACTTCGACTTAATGCATCGTGGTATTAAACTTTTCGGGACAATCTTGAATATCTAAATCTTTAATCTTTTAATAAATGGCGCTGTCTTAGATTGATTCTTTTGTGTAAAATATATCTTAAGAATTTCGATGATCGATTTTCTCCACAAGTAATGTCTCCAAATTTTAAGAGCAAAATCGCATTTAATTCTAAATGTGCGGTAATTTTCGTGAGGTTTTAATTGTCGAGCGTAAGCAATTCTTCTTACGATTACTGCGAACCTTTTAAAGATCGTTAAATATTTGGAATCCTCGGTCGCGATAAAATAAAATTTAAAAGCTGGGGCGGTGGTGAATCTTTTCAATTCTTGAAAACTGCTCACATTCAGTTGTCATTGGAATTTGATATCGCTTTCGATAAATTAGATAGAGGCGTTGATATGAAAATCTCTTGACAAACTTTCTGCTCTTAAGCGAGCTATGCGAACCATTCTTTGATCGGATTCTAAAATTGCTTTTACTTTTTTGAGGATCAAGCGAAACTTTGTGGTTGATAATGTGAAGAAATCCTTATCGTCAAAATTCACATTTTGAAAATTTGGCGTATAATTGATTTTTGTCTTAAGCAATCGCCGAATGATTTGCATCTTTCTTCATTAGGTTTTATCGAGAATAAATCGATAAAGATGATATGGAGTCCACGAGGGCTTGAAAACCATTCATTAAGTTTATAAAATTTGCGGGAGCATTGTTAAATGGCATGAGAATTCATATGTAATATGGTTCCAAAATTTGTTTTAAAATATCGATATCTTTAACTGCACGATGATATCAGGATCTGTCGATTACGGAAAATCTGATGGCTCCTGTCAAATAAATCATCAATCCGGTAGTGGATACTTGTTGATTGTGATTGTCACTTTATTTAACTCCGCGTAATCGCGTAGACATCCTTTTTCTTAACAAATATCTGGTTCGCGGTGAGTTCTTTGGTAGAATAAATCCTTTGTCGGTCTTGCAATTGGCACTTCATCTCTCTTTAGGGCCATCGTAAGGAGATTTATGTATAGAAGTTGTCGGGTTGTACATCAATCCCAAACTACTGTTGGTGGCGTAATTCCTCAGGAAACACGTCGGAAATTAGAACAAGCGGAATGTTTTTCAGTTCAAACCTCCTTATTCAATTTGGTAGAAATCTTTCAGCTTCTTAAATATTTACTCAACTTGTGCACTAATCGAAGAAAGCGGCATTCTTAGAAAAATAAAATGATTTTTCACCGGCAAAATTTCACTCTCCGGCATTCAATTGTTGCAATATTTGATCAATAATCATTTAACGTCAAATGTCGATTGGTAAGATAATTGGATTCTGTAGGAAAGTGTTTATCTTGAATGTTAATGTAATAGCATTCTATTTGTATTATTCATGGAAGGCATTCTCATTCAATCTGGTATGAAATAAATAGCGTAACTGGCGAAAAAGGAATCGAAATGAGCGAATCGGCAATCAATGAAATGAACCCAAATGATCGAAATTTTAAAGCATGGCACCACTTCATTTGATTCTTCTTCTTGTGATAGCAAAACTCTTCTCTTGGAGGGTTGGTTTTAGTTCAAAGTTTCTCCTTTTCTTGAATTGAAGGTTTCATTGTGTGTTATTCGCGCTTCGGCAAAATTTTCTTTGTTGACCACTCGATAATTGTATGGCTTTATGTCCCTTACCATTAGGCGGTCAGTGCGATGTCGAACGACCCAACGTCTCGCGATCCGTAAATTGACCAAAATGTCTTTTCCCACTTATCACAAATAGGTTTCTCATTTGAATTTGTTTCATCACTTAAATTTCTTCAATCGGCCTTCTTTCAAAACTGCGTTTTCTTTATATTTGTTCTTTGGAAAAATTCAGCTTCGTTTTCCAATTCTTAGCCCTTTCAATTCTTGACTCACTGATATGAAGGGAATTTAATCTGCAGAGTGATCTCGCGCCATGAAATCTGTGTCAATTCTCTTCCTGTGTCTTGATATAATGTGGAGCATATCAGAGAAGAGGTACTTCGAACTTCGTATTAAATTTATAGTTTTGAGCCATGAGTTAGATTGAAAAAATTTTTTGTAAAGCGGTCACAGTTGATGGAGGAGATGAATCAATCTTTGAATCTTTTGAACTCATCCATTTGATCCCGAGTAATGGGTGTCGTTTCAAATCTTTCTATCTTGAGCCTGCCACCACTGGCCTCATTACTGCAATACAAAAAAAGTAGTAATCTTACTCTTACGTTTCGAGCGAATCATCATCCAAAATTTTTTCAATTTTTAGTTTTTAGCGATCTTATACCTGTGGGATCAGCGGCTACTTGAATCTTTGGTGGTTTGAGAGCGTTTGAAATATCGCTTAGACTTACTTAAGAGCCATTTTCACTGAGTTGAGTTTTTTTTAGAAGGTAGGCTTATCCAACTGGGAAATCAAAGTACTCTTGATGCTACTCACCGCCTTCGGCTTATCAGTTGTATTTTCACTCCTGATTTAAAAATTATCTTGTGGATTCGGGGTTTCATTTAGTGCAGAGGGTAGTGACCCCTAAGCCCTGCGGCATTTCTTGAGACAGAATTAATGCGAAGTTATAAAAGTAAAATGTTATGATACATATTTATTAAATTATATCATACATGCGTAGAAATTCATCTCTTATGAAATAAGAACATATGGATTCCTAACCAATAATGTCGCCTTATAAATTTCTAGTGTTAGTCAATTCAACACTTATCCAAATCCAAATCATTGCTTGTTCTGCTCCAATCTTTTTTGCTTGTTTGTATCAACTTTTATTGCTTCAGCCTGCACTTTTCGTCGGATGACATCTTTGGGGTCAATCAAGAATATAACGAGAATAGGATATTTCGATTGGACGTAGATTCACCAACACGTTCCAACCTCAGGTCTTCTTTGCGGAGCGAAGTGAAAGCAAGTGAAAAATCGTATCAAATCGTATTCACTAAACTATTTGCAGTCATCACTTGCGCTTAATTCATATCACGAAATATTGGGCGTGAAATCTTTAAGTTTGTAAATAAATACAAGCAATAAAAGACATTTAATTTATCGTCAAAAGCTAAGCTTCCCCTATCTGAGTCGAGAAAGCGGTAAATTACTGCCCAGAGCTCGTCTTTTCGCGAGAGTGATTTTAAATAGCATCATAAACAGTGAGACAGAAAGAATCTTCAAAGTCGATCTGAAGACGGTAAAGCAATCGGTGCATATTTCATGAAATTGGTGGCTAGGTAAAACATCTTTGATGATAATAACATTATGTGAACAATATGTTGTAGGTCTTTGTAAAATGTAACAATCTGAACAATATCTTTGTAGGTAATATCTTTGTAGATACATCTTGTATCGATGTCGAGGAATGATAATTTTAAATTTAAATCATTTCATTTCGATTCTGAGTTCTATATCAAATCATTTTAGAAATGCCATTTTATAATTGGTTTTGACCATTCATGTCACTGGCCGTCGGCCTAAATGAAGGTAAAGGCGGGGGCGGCAATTACTTCCCATTGACCTGGGCACTGCGACGCCACAAAATCTAGAAGTCGGGATCTTTAAGATCCTCTAATCTCGGCATCATCGTCGTGAGAACTTTTGCTTTATCTGCTGATTCTTTAACATAGCCTTCTATCATGATTTTCGCGACGTTTTCGCGTTTATCACATTCTTCATTGCGTATTTTAAAGCATTTACTATGTTTCCCGGTAAAATCATATATTTTGTAATTATCTTATGGCATATCTAAATCGATCATCGATAATCTATCTTACAGTATAAGCATTTGTAATTTACAATGATAGAGATCGTCATTCATACAATTTATACAAAGTGGTAGAAATAATGGCGTAAGTAGGAATAAAGCGAATTTAAATTCATGATTATGTCTCCGCCGATTAAGTCGCGTTATTGATGATGTTCGATTCATCGGTATCTATTTTTATGAAATAACTCTTACAAATATTTTAATCTTGAAATTCATAAATGAAACTCATGATTAACTTGCAATGCGCAATCTTTACGAAATTGATATCTCTCATAAGCTATGAAACTGCAGGATCATTTCTAATATTAATTCATAGCTCAATGACTAAAATTAACAACACCAGTCAATCAAATCCCCAAATTCAATAATTCGCAGCTACGGCGGTAGATCGATTTGAATTCCCCGATTCCAACACCAAGGAAGGCGAAAAGGATAGGGAAGAAGAATTAAGCTTACAAATTCTCTTAAGTTTTCCGTCGGCCCGGGAGCAGGGAATCGAGGCTCGGTTCCGCAGGTTCCCAAACCGGCGGTTCTGGATTTCCCAAATGCGTCTTACCTCCCAGATAATTTCTGCCGGCGTTCCCAGACGAAGGCCATCGGGCTTCCACCAAGTCTGGCGTGAAAGCGTTCTGAACTCGAGCGTCTTGTGATCAGGCATGGGAGTGACAATTCCTGTCGAAGCCGATGGCAAAACAGATTTCTGCGTTACGTAATCGCGGGGCGGTCATTCCGGCCAGAGGAGCAGGGAAAGCGGAGACAGAACTGGCGATGAAGAAGGGGCCGCAGTGGGGAAGGAGAAATGAAATAGAGGCAGGAATTCGATCTCGACATCTGTAGCGTCGAAGGCTTTCCATGGGTTGCATCACTGAAGTGGATTTGCTGATCACTGTCTTCTGATAAGCAGTTGATTAAGCTTAAATAATTAATAGGAATTAAATGGATATTACATAAGGAATCCGTAAGAAAGCTTGAGTCTATAAAGAACATCCACGCATCAAGAGTGATGGAACCAGACAGGTGCTTACTCGTCAAGCCTAGCCTAGAATCTTCAAAAGGAATAGGCATCACAACAACAAACATTCTAAAATATTCGAATGTCATCTCTTTCAAAGTCAAGAGATGTTGTAGTGAATCTATGGGAGGGCTTGTCATGGCGAGAATGTACATGTTTATGTGTGTGTTAGGGAATAACAATGTAGTATAAGAATGGCTCCTTAGTTTGCACTCTGGTTAAAGATGGGATAGTCTCTTCTGCCATCACTAGATCATCATCTTGTCTATCCATAACCAAATTGATGAAAACATTTAAGATAACATAAATGTTTGAAACAAAAAAAGGACTAGTGATGAAAATAAAGGAAAATGAAAGTAATGATGGATCTCCACTACCACTAGTTTATAAAGGACCTCATTGAAGCATTTGACCTCGAGGAACCCCCAACAACATCAATTGGCACTCGTGTTGCTTAGAACATGCTCCATAGGTTAGTCGAGTGTAACTAATTCATATATTGACTATTTGGTAGAGCTAAACAAAATTTAAATTTAGTGCCAAGTTTGAGCAGATGAACCTACATCATGGCAATAATGTACATGCGAGTCTCCAGAGAATCTAAATTTACTTTCCTAGCATCATTATGCTGAGGAGAAGAGGCAACCTTTCACTTGCAGTTGTTTGCGAAATTCCAAATTGCCTAGTGAGCTAGTTCGATTGATACACATTCAAGATCACTGAGTGATCAAAGCGATAACATAATCATCTGGGTTGCATATTTGAGGAAATACTCAACTACTCTTAGTGATTGCCCTCCATAGAGCAAAGGAATGTTTCTCAGTGGTCAATATCATCAACTAAGTCAACCTCCATTATGTTGTCATGTAGGCCACCTATGTTTGTTTGGTGTGCTAAAAAAATTAATATGCAATAAGGTTGATCTCGCTTCAAATGATACATTTGAAATTGGCATAAAGGCAGGATAATTTTTATTCAAAAATATGATAGATATTCCAAACTGTGGAACTTTCTCTAAAGTGGATATGAATCCAACCATAAATATAATTACCATGGATGAACTAAATCTTGTATGTCACGTATGTGATCTTCGTAATCATCATAAGAATTTTATGCATTCTACTACGAATTGTAGAAGTTGAGGAGATGTGTTAGAACGAGGAGGGTTGGCTGCCAATAGAGCTTTACCTCATATAGCCTCCTTTTTTTGGGGGAGAACAAAAGTGCATAACCATCTAAACAGAAAGCCCTTCAAAAATAAATATTCATCCATGTTGAGATTGGCTGGAGAAATGCAGCCAATCTCTACAAATGTCTCAGTGAATGCTTTTGTCAATTCATCAACACGTTCTACGCCTAGCTTAGATAGGTCATTCAATAAAATGGTTGGCTAAAATAAATAGTCTTCCCGATGGACACTACAAATCCAATAGTTTTGGGGAAAGATAGCTTGAGTGCTCATTAATAGCTTGACCATTCTATGAAGTTCTCGATAGTGGCCAAAGATTTCAAGGAAGATAATTGATCAGATAAACTCCCCTCACCAATTTTCATCCATGGAAGGTTGCTTGTAGAAAAGCTCCGCATTGGGAATATATTTATTGCATAGATGATCGATGATTTGTAATCCAAATGACTTGCAATTCTTGAAATGTAATTCTCAATAGCCAATAAGTGTTGATGACAAGATTTCAGAATTCCACCTCATTTAACCTATGAAGGAGGGATGCTTTTAAAATTTATTAGGGAGGTATATATGGCTTCATAACCTATGCTTCTTCAAAGTGTTTTTATATGCCTCTATCGAGCCAAGGAGATATACCCATGTGCCAACCTAGAGAGATGCTCCAATGTAGAGTCTTAAGGCCATTCTGGTATTTAGATTATTATTGGCGATGGCTAAATATTGTTGATTATGTAGTTGGTTTGACCATATCTATTGTCTGTGCCAATATGTTGCACATTTTATAACTTGATCAATGATGCTTTTCAATGGATTGTGCCCATTGTATTTTAATTTGATGGCAATACCCATTTTGCAAGATTTCTGCTACTGGTAGAGTTGAGCTCACATGATTTGAGTTATAAAAGATTGAGTAAAGAAGTTGTCATAAATGTTGCGATCTCTTAGCATCTCCTCAGAATGCTCATGCTATCATTAATTTTGATAATCTCCTAAGGGTATTGCTTTTCTATCATGGCCCAAATTGCTTTGCTTGGATATCATTACCCAAATTGCTTCCTTGGTAGATTTGTTGTGTTGCATTCTTTTGGGTCTTCTTCATTTGAGAATTTTCTACAAAGGTGACAAAATAAAAGCACGTATAAAAGAAATAGCGATATATTGTAATGCATTAAGGATTGGTCTGCAAAAGTGCATATATAGGTAGGGGTGAGCATTCGGTCGGTTCGGTCGGTTCGGTTGAATTTTTTGTTAAACCGAAACCAAACTAAATAATTTAAAATCAACCATCCAAATAACATATAAAACGAACCAAACAGAATTATAATTGGTTTATTGATTCGTTTTGATTGAATAAATAAATAAAATAAAATATTTTTAATGAACTAATTAATTAAAGCAATCTAATAAATTTTATATATTAAAATTTCTTCAAGTAAATCTATTCTAAATAATTAAGCATTTACAATCAAAATTAGATATATATATTTGACTTTTAACTAATTTTAGTTTAGGTTTATTCGGTTTATCCAATCTTTAACCAAAAGGCCGAAAGCAGAATAACTATTCTGGCCAAAAAAGGCGTAAGATTTAAAAAGACAAACCGACCAAATAACATCGGTTCGGTTCGATTTTTCGGTTTGAACCGACTAGTGCACACCCCCATATATAGGTCCTAAAGTTCAACTTATGCTTTGTGTTGACATTCAAGAATATTCTAGAAAGGTTTATAAAATCAAATCTTTTGTATAACATTTAGAAGAATTCTTGGGAATCCCTATAGTCAATTAGTTTACAACAATTATGGTTCTCATTAGGTATGCATCCTTGTTATTGGGTGTATTAATTGATCTATTTTAAATAAAAAATAAAAAATTACTCGCAGTCGACCCCATACTTGCATAAAGCTCATCCACACCTTTGTACTCGACCCTAACCCGTGCATCTACACTAGCTAAGATCGCACACACTCCCTCACTCTCATATCTACCTCTCATTCTCTCTCCATATCAAAACTATTGGCAACAAAGAAGCGAGGAAGTTGCGCCTGAAGCTCGCATGAGAAGGCATCTATCTTACTAATGACATGTGAAGCCAGGAGATACAATAGTAACTTGTTATATATGGGTGTATGGGAAGAAGACAAAACCTTTGTTTGCGAGACTCAATATTTAAAGAAAAATTAAGGAAGAATGTGGTTTAAGATTTCCATATGATTTAATGTTGTCAATTTAGTTGTTTGGCAAAATTTAGGTTAAACTCTACTCAAATCTTGCTTCAAAACGCCCTCTACGTTATCTCTCTCTATCTTTGTCTATCTCTCTCATTGTACCTTAGCTTCTCTTATTCTCTTCCTCTCTTTTTTTCTCTGCCTAGCCTCCTCCCTCTTTCTCTCCTTCTTATTCTCTTCCTCTCTTTTTTTCTCTACCTAGCCTCTTCCCTCTTTCTCTCCTTCTTCCACTCTCTCCAACCTCCTCTCCTTTTCTCTTTATCTTTTTCTTGACCAAAAAAAGAAAACATAAATAAAATAGAAGAAAAAAAAGGAAAAAAGAAAAAAAATAGAAACAAAAAATTTTCGTATTTTTGATCTTGTTGACTTATCATGAATAATTGTCTTTTATCATCATCGTCGCATAGGACACATGTATAATGTAAAAGCAGTCTATCACCTCATATTTAAGTATCCATGTGTGCCATTATTGGTTGCATAAGCTTTTCATGCAGTTAACTTATATACATTTTTCTTGGTGTGGCAAAGAGAAGACTTACACATGTCTTTGTTGTGGTGGTGGGAGTAAAAGGCCTAAATCATCGTAATTAGTATTCATACTTGTCTTTTTGGCACAATATGGAAATTCTGTGATATAAGTTCTTATGTAGGTATGAAGACCTGTGTGCACCTTTCTTGATACAAGGAAAATAGAAGACGTAGGCGTGCTGTCCTAGATACCACTCATACATTCCTTATAAGCCTAGACTTCCTAGAGGTGCCCCCTACACAAGAGAGATGCTAGGAAGTAGCCAAATTTTGGTGTAACCCTAGAAAAAAATGTGATTAAAATGAACCTATTGGACTAAAGTACAATAAAATAGAAATTATTAAATACAAATTAGGAGCTAATGAACATTCAATATGTTATGTGTTGCAACATTGGAATAGAATTTAAAATTGAACTTGAATTGTACTCACATATGACTTATAACTAACTTGAAAGCTCACCAATAAGTACTGGACTCACTAACTTCACTAACAATTTTTTCGAGTATTCAGAAATCTTAAGCACACACTTGATGATTTGAACTTGAGGCAAAAAATATTAAGGTAGGTCCTTATTATAGATGGAAGAAAATCCCTTGTGGGGCCCACTTGACCAAAATAAAGTTAAAATACATATTAGTTATGATACTTTAAACACTTTACGAATGTTTAAATCTCTAGTACTCACAACCAATCCTCAAACTTATTCATATAATATGATAGAATGTTAGTAATGAACTTAAAATGTAAAGTCATGTGCAAAATTTGAAAAGAATGCATTCCTGTGAACGACCTCCACTGCAGGCTCCCTTTGTATTTAGGCAGAGTTATATAATCTACTATATATTATGGATTGCATAGGTGCTTTAGATGGCATGCACGCCAATTACTAAAAGCAACTCATACACGCCTTGAAAGATAGTACACCTTGTGAACAAAACCTCTCAAAAGGAGACAAGTTCGCTATTGCATTTTTTGAGTCACACAGTTATTTGAAAAGGCATGCGTAAAGTTTCAAATCATCAAAAGTAATTTTCTTTGCATGTACTTTCATGATTATATTAAATGCTTAAATTTAATGCCTGAGAATGGTATGTGGACTAAAAAGGATAACATAAACTTAAATTTTTTTTTTTTTTTGAAAAACGTGTAATCACTCTAAAAGGAAATTATGATTTTCAAGTAAATCATGCAAGTTTTTGTTTAAATTTGAATTCATCAACATATTGTATTGCATAATGCTCTTGAACAGAAGCTTGGCTAAAGGGCGTGGTCGTTTGTCCCACTAAGAAATTTTAAATCTTCCTCATTATAGGATCAAAGCTGACGAGATTGATGCTTTGTAGAGATATTCAAGCAAGAAATTTTATCTAAATTATAAAATTAGCATCATCATACAAAAGGGCAAAACACTTATGAACTTTAATATATCATTTTTATTTTCTATTTGCATACAACCTTTAATGCTCTTTACAATGAAAATTCATTTTTAGAAATTGAAATTTATTGGGCCACCTTGTCCATACGGTAAGATCTTAAATCTCATCTTTTGAAGTTTGTTCTTTCATGTCCATAGGTTCGTAATTGAAAATGTTTCCAACTCTTGATAGAACATTATGGCATCATTTAAAAAGTGATTTTCTAATCAAGCAAATTTACAGTTAAATTCTCAATTGTAAATTCCACAAGAAATCTTTTTTCCTTCCATTTACATGGGGCCTTCAAGGCCTTGCATGAAGAAAATTCATATCAAAATAAATTTTTTTGACATTGTTGTGTTCATAAAGCAAAATAATGAGATCATTTAGTAGGCTCGATTCTCTACATACAAATCTAGAGTTGATAAAATCTGTACAACAACAACAACAAGCCTTTATCCCACTAAGTGGAATTATTATGAATCGTTCATCTCCATTGTGTCTATTATATGTCAAATTCTCATTTAATTCAAGTATATCTAAGGTCATTTTTATACATCTTAACCAAGTCTTTTTAGGTCTACCTCTACCTTTCTTAATATAAAGCAAATCTAATGTATCTACTCTCTGGGTCATGGACGGCGCTTTATGTGGCCAAACCATCTAAGGCGACTCTCTCTAATCTTATCTGTCATCGGAGCTACTCTAACTTTGATAAAATCTGTAATGCGATAAATTCTTAAGTAAATTCAAATCATATATAATTCAAACTCGATCATCTATTGACAAAAAATAATCACACCTCGATGATAAAATGAAATAATTTTAATGCTTTAATGATTGTCTCATTGACAAAAAATCTCAACTGTCCAGCTTGACACATTATTTTGTGTTTAAATCTCAATTAAATATAAAATAAAAATATAAAAGATTCAAGAAAATTATAAATTAAATGAAATAACCAAATAAAATTTATCATCTAAGATTAATAGCGATATTCTATCCATGCTCCACAACATTTTGTTGAGATGACAAATTCAAGCTTAAATATAAGTTCACAAAGAATTGATGTCATATTTAGTATATTTCTATGATTGCTCTCAAAAGTTTTATGCTGATACGGACGTGACATATATCCTTTGGTCATGTGATCTTGTTGTCAGATGACACCATAAAAATGAAGTGGTTATGATGAAGGCCTTCTTTACGTAAGATTATTCTCTTGGATAAACATCCACCTCAAAGTCCCCTTAAATGACATCATCCATGGCTTTTGATAACGATTCTTTAGTCAAGTCAGATCGACTACCTCATCTGAGCACATAGATTAAGGACCATAATAATTTGAGATTATAAAGCTATGGATCTTAACCAAGTTTTTCACCTTTTCTCCAGAATTCACTTTTAGTTATTGGTGGTAAATTTCATATGTTTTAAAACCTAAATTTTTTCTACTGTGTTCAACACTTAATAGTTATTGACTAAGCTTAATTGAAAGTTCCTACTCATGATTGGGAAAGGTAATTAATTAGAAGGGCTTGTCTATGGAAACTTGAAATAAGATTAAAGTCATCAGAAAATGAGGGAAAAATTTGTAGGTATTGTCTTATCTAGAAGCTAATATGCCATTTATAAATTTAACACCCAAAATAACAAAACTCTCTTAACACGGTCAAATGCGAATTTTGGAGTCCACACTCAAATTCTCATTTTCAAATATTAATATACCTCGATATGATTACATTAATAGAAAATCTCAACTAAAAAGGTTCATATTTTTAAAATTCCCCAAAATTTTAAAGTAAATTATTTCATGCAAAAAATATTAATGATAATTTTAAAGCCAAGATGACCCAAGTGAAATTCACTGCTTAATGCCAAGAGCTCCCAAGCTTATTCATCATTCACAATAGTATGCCAAGAATGACAATTTTAAAGTTAACCTAAGCTCATAAAGGGTTAGTATCCAATCTTGCATACCTATATGATCACTCAAAATACTTCATGCTTGTAAAGATGTTGTGTCTTTTGATTAAGTGGTTTTTGCTGCTAAATAACACTAGAAAATAATTATGATCGAGATTCTTCTAACTAAGTGGTTCACTGTAACAACAACAACAACAACAAGCCTTAATCCCACTAGGTGGGGTCGGGGTTCACTGTAAAATGACAACATTAAATTACAGTTATGGTCAAAGCTCACTTTCTTAATGATTCAATTCCAGTGGTAAATTATGGACTGCACGTAACATGGCACAGAGCTCTTTATTAGTTAAAATCAATTTAAAGGTCTCTTTAGATTACACAACTCATTGTTGTCTAGGTTAGGTTGATTGTCTTCTCTAATAAAGTAGACCAACATCCATAATTACTCAGTATGACATGACCATGAGAGTTGATTGGATTTATCTTCATTCCCCCATCATCTACTTTAACTTGAAGGCAGCAAAAATTTTCAATCTAAAATCAAAAGTGTAACTACTATATGCTAAACATTTATAGCCTAGTGTCTATGTTTAATAAAAAATTCTCTCTTTTGATTGAGAGGAGTAATTAACTACAAAAACTTACGTCTATGGGAACTTGATATTAGATCATAAAATCCTTCCAAAATGATGGGGAAATCTTTTGATAATGACTTATGTAAAATTTAATATGCTCATAAAATTTAACCCAAAACCACAAACTCCCTCAAAAGAGCCAAGTGCAAATTTTTTGAGCTTAGGATCGTTTTTAAAAACTTCTTCATATAAAATATTAATGGTTGGTTCATCTACATAAGAAAAGTGCTCTAATTGTAAACAAAAATGGAATTAGTTCAAGCAAGCTTCGAACTAGGATGAAACATTCTTCACATGTTCGATCGTTTATTCAAATCAATAATTGTTTGAGGTTCAATCAAAGGCCAAGGAAGTTCGAACATTATTTGAATTACGTTTCAACATCATGAATGTTTTTCAAATGATATTCAAATGCTATTTGAAAAAAGTTCAAAGTTCAAACAAGGTACAAGCATAGTTCGAACTTGTTTTGAATACGTTGTTCGAATTATATTTGAACAATGTGAACAATGTTTGACCAATTATCTTGTTTGAACTTTTTTCGATCGTTGATCGATCTAATTCAAATTTGCTTCTTCAACACTATGTTAGTTCTATGAACAATATCTATCAAAATGACTTTAATTTATCTATAGATTTTCTTCTTCATAACCAGTGTAATGCATATGAATAATCAAAGAATCACTTTAATCATAGCATATAAATTTATTTAAATATTAAAGTTGTTTTCTCATAGTTATTGTTGTCCTATTAGACTACTTAGCTTGATTCAAGTTGACCATAATGATCATCTTATCATGATGTGAGAAGAAATTTCACACTAAACTATTGGAAGAAATCTAAAAATGTGTATATAAGGAGCTAGTAATTGTGTTTCTTTGTGATTTGAGATACAAATAGTTCAAAATGATATGGGCATTTTAAGGGTATATTCATTCAAAATGAATTTCAGACATAATTATTCAAAGAAAAGCATAAATGGCATATTTGTTCAAATATGAGCATTATGTGCCATATAAAGTCAGATTCTTCATGTGTAGGGTCCAAAGTTTAAAATTTAACTATTGATTTTTTAGGCATTTTATGTTCATCAGGAGAGGCATAAGCCTCAAGATACTTTGATGTGTAAATCTCTCAAATAATTGTATAAAATAAAAAGTATTATGTTAACATCAAAGTATAAAGAAGTGATATATTAACATGCTTATATCAAATCATAAAGAAGTGTCATACAAATATTAAAGTAAAAAAGATAATAAGTGAAAGTAAATTGAACACAAAAATCATTTGATTATACGTATTTATAATTTATCCCTAATTGAGTGTGCATCTCTCCCTCTCTCTATTTACACACACACACTCATATTCTTAGTATATTAAGCACACAATTTGTGTTATATGAAGGCAACGGAAAAAAAAAATATATGATCTTTTAGGGTTCTTTGTCACCCCCAGACACCCCACTTATTCGTCGAGTGTAATAGAATGATGACTCGATTAAACACATATTCCAACCGCGTTCCAACTCTTCTTGAGCAGTGAAATTTGTATCTAATCAATCATCACAAAATTTAAAATTCATATATTAATTAATTCATAACAAAATTGGGCGTGAAAATCTTTAAGTTTGTACATAAATCTGAGCACTAAAGGCGTCGATTATGAAGTTTATGCGTCAAAAGCCTTTAATCTTCCCAAATTAGACACAGCTGCAAATCAATAAAGCGGACTACTACTATTATTTTCAAATTATCAGCGTCGTAAGCTAAAGCTTAGTGAGATCAATAATCTAAAGTAAGAAAGCAGGCGTTAGAAATAATCGATGATATTTAAAATTTGCATAAAGGTAAGAGTGTAGCATGTTCAGAAATGTCGAACGATATATGTTGTAAAGTAATTGTATTAATAATTTGTCATTTCATAAAATTGTTATTTATTGGTTATTTAATGAAAGCAATTTCAGTTCTAAAACAAAATCCTTTTTTTTCCTAGAATGTCACTTATAATTGCATTGGTTTTGACTTCATAATTAGATCGCACGTCGGCTTAGTAAGGTAGAACTCTACTTTACACGATCTGGTTAGACGGTTGCGGCTCCCTCAATGTCGAGTCGGGGATCTAAGATCTCCTTTGCGGCTCATCTCGTCGAGCTTTTTTATTATCTGTGGATATCTATAACATAGTCTTCTATCATGATTTTTTACGGTTTCTGTTTTAATTCTTGCGTTAACTAATGCGTGTTTTAAAACATTCATTCTTTACGACAAAATCATATCTTTATTAAAGCGGCTATAATCATTTATTACATATTAGGTGAAAGTAATGATTTATAATTCATCTGATGACAAAATATCATATGTTATTCATACAATTTATAAATCGATAGAAACGATTGGCACATGGGTATAAGCGAATTTAAATTAGCAATTATGTCTCCTCGGTGTAATGCATTGTGTGATGTGTTAACGTTTTAGTATAATAATTGAACTCTTACGAATATGAAACTCGTAAATAAATTTATAGTATCAACTTAAAGCTGCATTCTTTTGATTATAATCTATAATCTTTCAAAATAGCGACTCAAGTAATCTACTAACGCTAATACTAATTACCTGATTAAATCAGTATAATAAAGTTAACAAAAATGCTAATATAAATCCCTCATTCTAATACACAAAATTATCCGAAAAAATATGTCCTATAGATTTTAGAACTCCCAATTATGCATTTCTACAGGAAGGTTCGTGAAGGAAAAGGAATAGGGAAAGAAACAGAACTCACATTCAGCTTCCCGTCGGCTAGGACCGGAAATCTCTTATCCAGGATCGGTTCACGGGACTTTGCAATTTGCCTTACTGGATCACGACGGTTTGAGCGGCCGGGTCGGGTCAGGCCGAACACGGAGACGAAGGACGCGACAGGGAGGCGGTTCCAATCGAAAACGGATTCCACTGCTGCGTTCGCGTCACGGGGCGGCAATCCCCCAATGCGAGGCGGGGAAAGGATCAGTTGGGCTTTAGAGGAGACGAACTCAATCTGCGAAGGAACTGAGGTCGCGGCTTGGAGGAAATGAAATAAAAAGGAACGGGTATACCTTTCGATAGATCTCAGCCATACGCGCGTCAAATTCCTTAATCCACATACTGGGTCTTCTGATAATATTGCTACAGTAACAATGAATTAATTAGATAAAACAAAATTAATTAGGAAATTAGCTAATTTGGATATTACAGTTGCTGCTTATGTTGAGGTGCTAATTTTTTTAACATCCATCGCTTGGCACAACACAAGTCAGATTGATGGCCTTTCATCTCACGCGAAGACCATATGAGGTGAGGTCCTAGCGCATCAATGCATATGATCATAATCTTTGTTTTTTTGTGTGTATGTTTGTCAAGGATTTTGATCCAGTCTGGCCTCTATGGGTAAAAAATATTATACTTTGCCATAGTATTTACTGTTTATTATTTTTTTTTTGAAAAGGCATCTTAATTCATACTAGGGATTTAGAAATCTCTTGAACACCCTTAATGATGGATGCTTTCCATCACCGGAATGTCAGCATGAGCAGTTCTTTGAGGAACTTAGGTATCCATCTATCTTCCTAGACAAAATTCAAATTTTTTCAATGAAACTTTGTATCATAATAAAGTACACTTACGGTTAGTCAAAAAGCTCGTTGTTGTGAGCATTTCGTGTTTGGCTCGTTATGCTTCGTGTTATTTCGTTAGTTAACTAAATGGTAGAACACAACAATTAGCTCGATATATAAGCGAGTCAACACAATCATTTGTTCGATCGTGTTCGGCTCGATTTAGCTCGAAATAAAAAAATTATATTATATTATATTATATTATTATTATTTATTATTATTATTATTATTGTATTACTATTATTTATATTTATTATTATTATTATTATTATTATTTTATTACTATTATTTTTATTTATTATTTATTATTATTATTATTATTATTATTATTATATATGAATCTGAACACATTTACATCTCACAAATCTGGCGTGAGCTTAGTGGTTAAAATTTTTGTTATGTAAAAATTGTCCCGGTTTGAATCCTCCTCGGTCAAAAAAAACTTGTTGTGAGCATTTCGTCTCGTTAGTTTCGTTTAGTTAAAGCGGCGACAGAGACATTTCGCTCGATATATAAGCGGCCAAACAGAAAAATAAATTTCAATGAGCGAACACCAAGAGTTACGTTCGTTCGCTCGCTCGTTTACACCCCTACTTACGGTGACACTCGTCAAGTTGTATCATAATAAATATTGCAGGGATTTATCCGATGTTCTCATTACTGGACTTGCGGAACATGAATGCTTATAATTTCAGGCCTTAATAATTATGCACAATGTATTAAAAAGATTCACATGACCTGCACTTTTACTGAAAGAAATGGTGCTTACCATACTGCCCATCATTCATTCTTTGGTTTATATAAATTTCAAATATTCTTGTTTGGACTTCATAATTCTGAATTATAAACTATGTTGTTAGTTGAACCTTTCTATATTTTTTCCCGCAGAACCTGCATTGCGTCGCGGAGAATCCGTATATCTTGTTGGGTTAAGTAGAAGTTTACAAATCACATCAAGAAAATCCACTGTAACTAACCCATGTGCTGCTCTAAATATTGCATCAGCTGACTGTCCAAGGTACCGTGCAATTAATATGGAAGTTATTGAACTTGACACAGGTACTTTTTAGTTGTTCTGAATTTGCATCTAGAAGGCCTCCTTTAATAGCAGTGCTAATGTTTCTATGTTCAGACTTTGGTAGCACATTTTCTGGTGTGTTGACTGATGGACAAGGAAGGGTTCAAGCATTATGGTCAAGTTTTTCTGCTCAGGTCAGCAATAATACTTAATCATGCTTTGATTATATCATTATATAAAAATAAATTGTCATATTGTTTCGTTGTTATCTCAGCTTAAATATGGTTGTAGCTCTTCTGAAGATCATCAATTTGTTAGAGGTATACCCATCTATGCTATAAGCCTGGTCCTTGATAAAATTCTCTCTGGTGTTGCTGGACCATCACTACTTATAAATGGCATGAAAAGACCAATGCCTCTTGTTAGAATTTTGGAAGTGGAACTTTATCCGACATTGCTTTCAAAGGCAAGAAGTTTTGGACTGAGTGACATGTGGGTAGAGGTAATTTTTTTTTAAATTTTCATTGTTTTTAACAATGCTAATTTCATTGTGAATATCATGGTTTTATTTGGCATTGTGATCTTGAATTTTCCCGTGGTTTCCTCATATGCTGGTTCAAGTGTACAATCTGCAACAAATGCCCAGTTGCCAAGTAAATATTGCCGGTTCTGACAACTATTAATAATTTTCCATGCAGTTAAAAAGACTCGTTATTGTGGTTCCGAATTAATGATTCAGTTCATCGCAAGACCTTTCTCATGTTTTTATTGGTTAGCAATGGATTCCATCATTTTAAAGAGGCATTTTTTTTATGAATCAATCTGTTATAGGATGATAGATCAAATGTTTAGTCTCTTTTTCCATGTGGACATTAACACCTTACACAAACATCTAAAACCATATTCTTATGAGTTTACTTATTTCTAAAATCTATTTTAAACTGTTAATTTTCTGAGCCCACTCATTTTACTTCTTAATGGGATATTTATGTCTAGGGCAGCTTTTGTGCTCTAGAAGATTTTATACTGTTAAAAATTTTTGGTCTCTAAAATAGCTTTACTTGTTGGGTAATGCATTACAGGCTCTTGCTAGAAAGGATCCAATAAGAAAGCAGGTCTTGCGTGTTAGAGGTTGTTGGGCAGGATCACATGCTGAAAGCCATTTAGAGCAAGGGGACATGATTCTAGCCATCAACAAAGTGCCTGTGACATGCTTCCGTGATATTGAAAATGCTTGCCAAGAGTTGGATCGTCTCAATGATAGTGATGGGAAGCTTCAGATAACAATCTTTAGGCAGGTCAATCATTGTAACTCATTATGTTCTTTATAAATAATTATGTTTTTTAAGTCTTTCATGTTTCAGGGCCAAGAAATTGAGCTTCTTGTTGGGACAGATGTCAGAGATGGAAATGGATCAACACGCATGGTCAATTGGTGCGGATCCATTATTCAGGATCCCCATTCAGCTGTTCGTGCCCTTGGGTTTCTTCCCGAAGAAGGGCATGGTGTGTACCTGGCAAGGTATTGTTTTATTTTGCTCTTTTTTCCATCTTCTTCATTATAATTAGATTTATCCCTACATTTTGCGTTCGGTTTATGAATCCTTATCCATTTTCTTGTCAGGTAATAATAGCTAACTAATAAACCTAAACCCTAATAAATAACTAATAATAAAACTAAACCCAATAACTAAACTAATAATAACTAAACTAACTAAACTAAAACTAACAACTAATAAACTAAGTAAATAACTAATAAATAACTAATAAATAATTAATAATAACAATTAATAAACTAATTAACTAACTAAACTTAATATTAAATTAACTAAATAATAATAACTAAAAATTGGAAATATTTTTAGTTGTAGTTTGCAGGAGCTGTTGTTAAAACTCGTTAACATGGTCCAGGTTAAAGTGATTCCCTTTCTTTCTCTTTCTATTGCCATTTGCTTTGGCTATTAGGGATTCAAGCAATCTTTCTTAAATCATTGATCGTATTCATTTTTCATCCATGTCTAGATAGGTTTAAGGTGCATATCTGATCTGAATTCAAATTATACTCTAGATACATAAAAAAAAGAAGTCAAAATCTAATCCAAACATGATCTCATCATATTTATGTCAAATATGTGAGTTGATATGTGCTACAATTGATAGATACTGTTAAATTTCAATGATGAATGGATTAATTCCATAGTTAAATTTTATATATATATTTTTATTTTAATTGAATAAATTCATTCAGATCTTTAGCTATATCATTTTTTGATCTTATATTTTTATAATGCATCCTTTTCTTAAGCTAATGGGGTATTGATTCTTCTTTTCATGGCATCTCACGAATGCTTTTTTTTTGTGTTTAAGAAATAATAGTTCAAATTCCTAATCTCTTGCACATAACATCGACTGTGAACTTTCTACATATTCTACTACCTGGATATATCTAGTTAAGTTTCTTAACTCACTATTTAACATTTTTCTTCTATAAACTTTTAATATGTATAAATTTTATGGTTTGGCTATAGTTTTGCTCTATATTATGTCCTGTTCTCTACACGATACAAGCAAGCTTTTCTCTTCTTTAATAGGTTTTCATGATACTTAGATGCATATACAAGAACATAAATATGATACAATACTGACACACAACTATTATTAAAATTATAAAATAGACATGTGTTAGACACATCATTATAATATTTTATCTTAAAATTTCAAAAAATATATAGTATTGCTCAAATTATGTTAATATAAAATGAATTTATTTAATAATAAATTTACTTTAACTACTCTTAAAATTTGCAATATATTTAAGTTTATTAAATATCTTAAATGCAATAGAAGAAGAAATTACTTTATTTGTTAAGATATAAAAAAAATTTTGAACAAGTTTTAGGAAAACAGAGCAATGTAAGGAAAATGGCATGGGGATTTATATAGATAGCACACAATTCTTTTATATTTTTATATCTGAATGTAGCTCCAAAACCCGGCCTCTCGATGAGGTGAGTTTAGATTGTAGCTAGTCAAGTTTTCAAAAGGCAAGTAAATTTAAGACACTACCCAGATATTTCACTCATTTTGTAAGGACTTTAAATCTAGTTCTAGATTTTCTATAGGCACAAGCATCTGTAGGTAATTACCCCTACCAATATTGGGAGAGAACATGTCAATTAAGGTTAGTCATTAGGTTGCTAAATACTTAGCGTGTAGTAGTAATGAGTCGAGTTTAAAATTTATAAAATTTATCATTTAATTTAAAGGGTATGCTAGGGAAATGGTGACATTGTATAGGTTTTAAAATTTAAGAAATTGTAACACTAGTAAGTGTTTTACTTGTCTAAAACATTGTATAGATTTTAAAGCATTTGAATGAGACAAGCTCGCCTCAAAACTCATGCAAGAAATCATCTTTTATTCAAGCTTTTGCACTTATTGTAGAGTCGTGGATTCAGATATTGAATTATCTCAAGATACATGTAAGAATGTGTATGAAAATGCTCAATTTAGGCTACTCATACAAATCTTGAGGCATAAAATTCGAATGTCACCTTGCAATATATGCAATAAAATCATTTCATTTGGATGCTTGCATGTTTCTCGAGGCATTTGGATTGAAACATCGCCTCACGATATATGTAATGAAATCATTACATTTGAATGTTTGTATGAATATCAAGGTACTTAATTTAAACGTTAAGTTTCCTTGAAGTATTTGCAAATTGCATCTTTAAAACTTTCACATATAATTTGATGTAATGTGATTGGGCATAAAATCTTCTCGTAATGCCTGACAGTATCTTACTCATTTATTTGAAAGCTTGTGCAGTAATGTGAAATGCTTGAATAAGATATAGAATCACTTCAAAACATGCTCAATGAATTCTTTTTCATTTAAATGGTTGTACATATTTCAAAGCTATGGATTTGAGTGTGAAATTGTCTTGTGATGCATGTAAATGATTTACTTACTCATTGAGCTCGCATAAACTTTGAAGCATTTGAATAAGGTATGAGCTCGTTTTGAATATTTGCTGCTAATTTATCTCACCCAAGTGTTTGTACATATTCCAAAGTATTTGAATTAGACGGGTGATGCTTCACATAAGTTTTTCTCATTTTCATGCAATGTCACTTATTAGAATTTTCTTGTTTTCATGACATGTTATTTAATGAGTTTTCTCATTTGCTAATTTGGCATGGAATGTGATGGGCCGATAGAGAACCATTTCATTGTATACATAGAAGAGTAATCCCCCCTTTCAAGATTTCCATTAGGTTCATTTGAGACTCTTTGCAACAAATTCTTGTGAGTCCCAAGTGTTTGAGAGAGATTTTATCCATATTCTGAGCAAGTCATACTAGTTAAATTTTAAATACCTTAAATAGTATCTTTTCGTTCTTGTCTGAGTTTTTTATAAGTTAAAGTCTGGTGAAAGTTTGACAAAATTTCGGTAGCATCTCAACGCCGTCTCCACATAGAGAGCTATGTCAGCTATGTTGGGCCTAGGCATGTCTGGGTGGTGTAAATCATGGTTGAAAATCTATCATCCCACCGCACCAAAAAAGGTGCATATGGAGCCTTCATTCCTACTTGAAAAAGATGAATTTCCTCGTCACGCTAAGAAAGACTTCTATGAGTACTTATATTTGATGGTTTTAAACCCTCTTTCACACCACGTAAAAAAATGCATGTATTGGTCTTCATACTTACATAAAAAAAAATATAACAATCTTTTTTCTTTTTTCTTTTGATTTGGCATTACCTCACATACATAAAACCAATCACTTTAACTCTCACTAAACCTAAATTTTTATTGTCCTTTTTCTGTTTTAGTCGATCGTTCAACATGCAATCTTTCAAATTAGCAAAAATCTGAAACCTCATTTGTTTTCAATAGAACAACCCTTTGGTAGCAAGTTGTAAGAAGGATTTAACTTAGGCATTTAAATTAGCAAAATTCGAACTCTAAATCCTACAATATTTGAAACCATGCAACCACATTTTGCTTTATAGGTTACTAGTTTAGGCTTTACCAAATAGCAAGGATCACTATCATAAAATCCTATAGAGTTTGAAATCTCAATCTTTTTTTTTGTCTTTATGTCAAAAAGTCAAAATGAAGGCTTTAAATTTCACAAAACTAGGTGAGGGAATGTGTGTTGTTCGACTCAGTTGGGCAGTCGGCTTGGCGCAGGAATCGAGGAGTCCGATTTGGAGGTTTGGTGAGTTTGGCCGGGATTGTGTGGGTATCGGAATGTCGCAAGCAGAGAGAATGGAGGGAAGGTTAGGTGGCTTCAACTTGCCAAGCAAACGTGAGAGGATAGACAAGGTCTGATCTGATGACCGAAAGTTTGAATCAAAGTTGTTGCTCCAATGTTTCGTGTGAATAGGGGAGAATCATGAATGGGGAGCTTGGAATCCAGTTCGGCTCCTGGACGAGAGAAGATGTGTGAGAGAGATTAAGGGATTTCTAGTATTGTGGTAGGCGAGCAACAAGGGTTTTTTGAGTGCTCAGGACATATGAGAGTGAGAGAGAGAGATGGAGGGTTGGAGGGTTCTTGTGTATATTATTTTCTTTTTCTTTTACTTGGATATTGTCGGAGCCCTCCAACCTTGATATGCATGAATTTGCTCGATCTAGCGATCATTAGCTAACACAATAAGCCTCGTTTGATTAATTTTTCCATTTTGGAAGTATTGATACGGTCAATTTTTCGAATCGATAGAGTTTCAATCACAATTAGAGCACTTCAACTATTATTTGCGCAATGTTGTATTTAATATAGGTCGATTTTGACATGCATGATCAATTTCACTTATGAAACATATTGAGAGATCAACAATAACATTTTAAATTTTAATATTTATATATATAACATTTAATTTTTTAATATCACATCAAAAATATCACTTTAACTAAAGGTATTGTGTGTTTAACCATGAAATTTTAGGTGTTAGATGTACAAATAAATAAGAATTGTTTGGTATGTTTGTAAATTTTCCAAAATAAAATTAGTTTAAAACTATTAGGATGTTTTAGTAATATATTTTTAATTAAAAGAGAACAGATATGTATGTGACATGGCACGTTTGTTATAATTAGTGTTTTTAATTCAATATGGGTTTGTTGCTTGTATTGTGGAGTTAGTTTATGTGGGAAATTCTGGATTTCAAAATATTGCTGTTGTAATTTGCATACACGCACACTCTTCTCTTATCTCCCGGGTCACTGGCCAACCCAACAGAGAAAGCCGGTGTTCTTTCTTGTTCTGTTGGCGCCTGCAGTCTTCCAGAGCTGCTGCCTACCTTGTGTTACCGCATCCGTTTCCCAGCATCACCGACTAGCTCTGCTGCATGCCTCCATTGCGTCACATTGTTGTTCAAAGCCCAGCAGATATCTGAACAAAAAGAATGAGCTCGCTATTTGCTGTCTACAACTAACCAAAATCAATGAATAGCAGTTTTCTGCTGTCTTGAGAAGAAGAAAACGAATTCAAAGTAAAATTTACTGGGACAAGTGAGAGTCCAAAACAAGAGGATTAATCATTTACAACAAGGAAGAGACATTGAGGTACCTTAAAAAAATTATAGATCACTATGGTTACTTAAAAAAAACATTCCTATACCTTTTTCTACCCATTATAGCCTCTTATTATATTATGGAATTATGACGGTAACGTTAAGAAGTTACTATCATCAAGTTAATATCAAAGTGATGATCTCTAGTGCATGTGATAACAGGAGAGGATATGAAGATATTGGAGTGCTTGTTCTTGTTTTGTAACCTGCAGAGAAGGTCAAGTAATGTGAGGAACAAATTGGAAATTTAATGACAGAGGAAAGCCCTTAAAATTCTAGCTGTATACGTGGCTAGATTATCAGAGCAAATGACTATTATAACGAAGTGGATGAAGATGCAATCTTCTATTGCTACTCCAAGTGCTAGTGACCCTAGCTGCATTCTTCCTTCTCCCCCTATGGCTGTACAACATTGCTAATATGGGTGAAAATGAAATGAATGATTATGTGGTTGTCACAAATGGAAGTTAGGGGAAAGCAAGATAGTTCAAGCTAGAAACAAAGGTGAAGATTCTCGGTTATGATGGGAGAATTGATGCAATGATATGTATGAATTGATCAACTGGATCCTTTTTTCATCTTATATTGGCCAATTAAAATTTAACTATCATGCTTTAGGATGGTGGAATGCTCCTTTGCAAAGGATTGATCATCAAAGAGGTAACCTAGGCTGTTTAAATGTCCATCCATGGAAGTTCAATGGAAGAAGTGGCATAATTTAAGATAACCCCCAGGGCAGTTTGTATAAGAGTACATGATATATTTAAATGACAATTTGATACTTTGGGATTGAATCTTTAGGATGTACAGATGTTGATGAAGTATATCTCTTAATTTTACTTACAAAATGCAAATGAATTTTACTTTTCATAGATCTTAATTCTCAGCTAACTGGTATGATATAGCATTGACCATAGAATGATGAAAATTGGGCCGGAGGAAAAAGATGCTAGATCCATTTAATGAAGTATTCTCATTCTCGAAAATCAAGATGAGAGGAAAGGAAAGACCAGCTTCCAAGACGTATCCCTTCTCTAATGCCTCTTAGAAATTTTATGACAAATAAAAGAGAAATGTTAGAAGTTTCTAAGAAACATAGAAGAGGGAAGAGAATCAAAAGTAAATTTTTATTAGGTAGATAATATCATTTTGCATTCAGTGAATAAGGCAGACCTAAATTTATATATGATGGCAATTTCAATAGACAATGGAGAGGGCATGTAAGAGTTATTCACTTAAAAAATACTCGTCAAGCAAAAGGTAATCATTGGCATCGTCAACATCAATAGCTAGAAGAACTCTTAAGGAATGTGAAAATTCTTTGTCCATGGTATTCTTCTCGGTATTTTTCTATACTCTAATTTTTCAGAACAAATTCTTGCCCTTTTTTATTGCTTAAAACTCACAATGTGCTGAATGGTTAAAAATGGTCCAACGAGTAATTTCTGTTTACAGCCCTCATGTTTGTATGTTTCAATATCTTTTATGTTAAAATGCTATTCAACTTGTTAAAATGACAGTTAAGTTAACTCGATTTTTGTAAAATTTGAAGATTCACAGGACCTCTAGAATATTTCCTTTCTCGCTCAGCCATTTTTCATTCGTGAATTGTATAGCTGAATTTACATTAATAACAGACACGATCTCGCCAATTCCAAGTGCTACACCGTTGTAACTAAAGCTAATAAAATCCATTGTTAGTCGGAACATTGTAATTTTTTCTTTCTGTAATTTGCTGGAAAGCTTCTTATTAATGACAGACAGTTCAGCATTTGTCATCCTTTATGTTTAATTCTTTTCTTGTTATAATGCTACGTGATGTCAGGAATTAGGATGTATCTTTTTGTGAATTGTTGTGATGTTCTTTAAGGAAAGTAATTATTGTAATTTGTAGGTCATGGCTTCAAATACATCATGTACATGCATTTTGTTACTGAACTCGTTATTATGGCTCATCTCAAACCTATAGGTTCTTATATGCACGAGTTAGAGTTATTTTATTTATTTATTTATGGAGGTAAGGAAATATGTTGAGTTATATCGTGATAATTTAACAACTCAACAAGCATGTGAAAATTTTTAGGATAATCACTGTGTATGTATATAGGAGGACAGCACATTGAATTTCTTCAATTACATATTGATTGTGTTACATTAATATTCATTATGATTTAATCATTCAAGAAGCATTTGAAAAATACAAAAATGATCTGCTAACATATAGATATTTTTTATAATCTAGTTTTACACTTGTATTTCACCAATCATAATTATATAATACATGAAAGATGTTATTAATAATTCATGTATTTGATTCCAAACTGTTCAAAAGGATTTTCACTTAACAAACACCATTAGCTTTTTATGTTATATGAGCCATCCATTGAGACGTTATTCTCAATTTGCATTTGATGATCACGTGATTTTAAATGATAAAATCTTACATTTCAAATAGCTAAAGGGTAAATCTTTATTTTTCCATCATATATATATATATATATATATGTTTGTTTATTTATTTATTTATATGTTTATGTGTGTGCGTGTGTGTATGTGTATTTTTCAATATCTCTACCTTTGATCTATTTTCATCTTCTTTCCTAGATGGTGCCATGGTAGTCCTGCGCATAGACACGGTCTTTATGCCCTGCAATGGATAGTTGAAGTAAATGGGAAATTGACGCCAGATTTAGAAACCTTTTTAAATGTCGTCAAGGTATTCTCTCTGAATTTTTTAATATTCTGCAAAATTGTTCGATTTTAATATATTTCTAATTCATAAGTCTATGGAATCAAAACCAGACTTCATAATGCTTGTTTCTAAGTTCTGATCACTTATGATAATTTTTATTTAAACATTTTTATAATTTGTTTTTACATTTTCCTACTTTTTTTTTTTTTTGCTTTATATATATATCCATTTATTTTAAACAGTGAAATTTTCTAACTAGTAAGACCTACCATCTAGAAAGAAGTAAAAAATATATGAAATCAAGCTAATATAAAGCTCAGAGAGTAATGACTATCCTTGAGGAGTGAATCATGCTTACATTCAGATAGTAGCCAAGCCCAGAATGCCAAATTGACAAGGAGTTATTATGTACCAGCTGGTATCTATTATATTTAAGAGAATGGAGAAATTTTTTCTTTCAATTAGACTTGATGAGAATGTTTGAAGCTAATTTTAAGTCGATTTTAGTTAACAGAGAAGTTTAAATCATATTAATTTGTCTTATGACTCAACTTATAGACTTGGCTATTAGAGAATATGTAAGTTTAGGTCATATCCATAATATAATGATATCTTCATTTAGGTTAACCACCAAGTCAAGAGTCACATACTATTGTCCTTGTTTGCACAAGATATTTGAGTATAATCATATCAATGTATTTATATGACATTAGCTTATTGTGAGTTATGATTAAATTTAAATGCCATTTTAGCCAATGATGTAGAGAATTCAACAAGGAGCTACTTTGAATGCAAAGCGATTCAGTATTGTTTAAGTATTTTTAATTTCTAAATATTTTTTTTTAGAATTCTATATTTAGAGGTTGTTTGGACTAATGAATTTTGAGTGTAAAAGTAAATGCAAGGGATTTTAATTTTTTTTTTTTTTGGCATGGTGCAAAGTAAAATTTTAAAGTAATGTAATGTACTTAGAATATATTGGATGAGTTAATTTTGATGTATTTGGAATTCACCCAATTTTTGCGAATTTCAAATACTAGAGTGTTATCGCTGCCGGCGCCTCGGTCCGCCAACCGTCATTATCTCGCCATAGTTAGCCATTCCACCACCCGCAACCCAAAAATTACTTTACATTACATTTATTCTACCAAACATATAAAAAACAAACTCAGGTATTTGTAAAGTTTTTAACCAAACAACTTGAAATAATCCAAATGCATTTCATTCACTTTACACTGTATTCTTTTTACACTGCATTCTTTTTTCAGTCATCCAAACAGCCCCTTAAGCATTTCATTCAGTAATCGGTTTGAGAATATGATTACATTTTTATTATAATAAAATCATCTTTGGTTTAACATTTATTTTTAATGCAACCATCATCGAAAGAAAGACTCGTGTAACACATAAATAAATGTATCATGAGCCTTATCAACCGTGATATTTGTTCCTCTTTTATATGAATTTGGCTTTTAAATTTGATTGCCTTAATTTAAGGTTGGAGCTTGCATCCTAAATGTTTAAGGCCCAAAGGTTGGGATTTATGACCCTAACTGATAAGCGGGGCAGCTGATGAGATCTCTTTAAATTGATTTTTTTTTTATTAGTAGAAGGATTTGAATGTTATGCAAAGGTATAATAATTTAGCGAATGTTGCATGTTTAGGTATTCTTTCGCCACTTTGGTAATTGTTGATACATACTACATAGGCCTTCTGTACTCTTCAGCCGCTTGAGGATTGGACATGAAAGTTGGCTCTTATGCCCCTACTTTATAACCAAGATGTCCCGTTTGCTCATTTATTTTTATTTAAATATCATGATTAATATAATTGATAGCTTTATTAACTACTCGTTCACTTGATTGTTTTATTTTATATTTGTACTCTCTTTCCTCATTTTTAGAATTTTTGAGTTTATTCATAATTTTTGGACAATATATGGGATTCCTGTCTCAAAAATAACATGAAGAGGTTCAATATTATTTCTCAAAAAATTTGATATTTTTCCATTTCTCTTTGAAATTTTTTTCTTTCCTATACATTTTTTAGTTCTTTATTTTTCTCATTTATTATTTTTTTTCCTGAAAAACATCCTAAAATATTAAGAGCATTTCTCGGCCGCTCAATTTGCTGGACCACATGTGCATGTTATGGTTATTTGAGTTATTTGTAGCCCACATTCTTTTCAAAACATTTTTCATGCTTTACAAACCATCATTTCGTCATGTCATTTTGCCCGATTTTGAAGACTTTTTATGTGCTATTTGGCATGTTTAAGGAGATAACACTTTGCATATTTTTAAAGGAAACCCTTTTTATAACATATTTCGTTTTGCTAATTTGATATGTTATTGTGCTTGATTTTACTGAAGAGGAAGGTGATATCTTTGCATGCTTTTTTTACAAATTTTGCGGGCCATAATTTTTTGTTTAGGTTCATGCAAAACATATATTATTTATATTTTTTTTATTTTCAAAATTACATGTGATTTTATATTTTTTTTTTTTGTATTTTTTCAATTTCATTTTTTATAAAATTTAGGATAAATTTTGGCAGCATTTTCGAGCCCTGCAATGGGGGTATCGAAAGCAAGTCACTCATGGCATCAATATAATGTCGTTTTGAGTGTGAAACCTGAATTATTGTGACTTGAAAAATTGATCATCCTACAACATCAGTAATGATGGTTGGCCAAATGTGTAAATGTGCGAAGGTTTAGCCTAAAATCCACTTAAAAAAATGTGTTCCTTCTCCGAAATGATTAGAACGGTTTGCATATTTTGATTTTTTTTGTCATGACTTTTTCCACTCTTAAACAAATGAAACATAAGAGTGGAGAATAACTAATTTGTTTTATTTTATTTTATATATAGTTAAATAATAATCATTTACTATACTTTTATTATCATAAGGTCGATTGTCCATGTAAATGGAGGGCACGATGAGTGGAAAACTGGGCGATTTTCAAAAGATTTGAAAGCTGTACATGTTAACTTTTTTTTTTTTAAAACAAAATGGGAATTAGTCGCATGAGCTCAAATGGAGCAGGGGAGTGAGCTATCATTGCTTCTTCACATGTGGGAAGATGGCTATTTTTTTTATATGAATTCATGTGCTGGAATCATTAATAGCATAAGAGCAAGCTTCCACTTTACTTGGGCAGCAACTAGGTTCATTCTTTTAGTATGTTATGTTTGGTAATTGAGCTATTGTTCATGAAAATAATAATAATATTATTAATAAATAAAAAAAGATTAATAATGAAATTATTACATAGCCTGAAATTGGTTATTTTAAGTTTTTTTTTTATTTGAGTCATGATTATATTTCTTTGCTTCTATACATATATATATTTTTATTATTAATATTATTTTAAACTTTAGTGAGTGATATTTGATTTGAGTTAATTTTTATTCGAATTTTAGCTTTATTATGAGTTGAGTTTTGATCTGCATTTAAGCTTCGGCTTGTATTGGATTTAATGTGAGTATATATATATATATATTAACTACTATCATGATTATGACATTTTTTTATTTTGTTTTGATATTATTATGCTTTTTTATATATTTTGCTCATCATGTAGATCGAGCAATATGAGAGAGAGAATAGATGTTTGTTGACCTACAAGTATATGTCACTATTCAAATTAAGCGCACATAATTAAACCTATGTAAAATCTACGGCGATGTCGCATAATTGGAGATTAAAATGCCCTAATCGCGATCGGAATCAATCAAACTCACTTCAATTTGAAAATTTGACTTTGTAATGCATTGAAAATATTAAAATTAATTAAATGAAAAATATCAAATCAAATAATTAAAATCAATTTTTAATGAAATTATGCCCATATCGAAGTCGGGAAGTTTCGACGATGCCCAAACGACTTCTGTTCGCAAAATTAATTGCGTCATTGTCGCCGAAACGTCGAAACTTGTCAAACGACGCCTTTCGCGGTCGATTCGGCAAAGTGTACGCGAAACGTCGATCAATTCAAGCGCGACGTCGCACAATTTAAGCTCAATTTCACTTCGACCGTCGCCGACGTTGTCTAAACGACCTCCGATCGCGAAATCGATCGCGCCGTTGCGTCCGGCACAACGGAAACCTAAAATCGACACCCATATTGCTAGGGTTTATCATACGAAATGATTTCACAAAATTTTGATGTGAAAACTATATTAATTTGTAATTAAGGTAATTAAAGTTGTTTAATCCCGTAATTCCCCCTAATCCTTATCCTAACCCCAACCTAATTAGAATAGAACATTTTCTAATTGGTTGTCGTTTAGGCAACCAATTAGATGAGGCCAAGTAGCCCTATCTTCGGATGGATCGAACGGCTAGGGCATTCTGCTCATGCGACTCTCCCATCTCACGCGACTCCTCTCTCGTTTTTCTGCTGCTCTTGACCGAGGCTCCTCTCTTCCTCTCTCAGGCAACTCTCTCAACCGAAGCTCTCCCTTCCTCTCTCGTCTCGAGCAATAGACAAGCCGAGCGGGATATTGTTCGAACGATTTGTATGTTCCGTCCCTTTCCCTTTCGTGATTTCCGTCTGGAGCAGCCAATCGAGCAACCCTAAGGCCGAGCTTTTCTTCCTCTTTCTTTCTAGCAACTGAAACCTCCAGGTTGTTTCTATTCAACCCTAAGTTTTTTCTTGCTTTGCGGGTTAACTAAGTTTTGCCTAGAGGAAATGATTTCATGCTGATTTTGAATTGCTTTTGGATTGCTAAAATCTATTGCTTTGATTTTATGCTTTGAAGATATATTATTAGGGATTGTTTAGCAGCAGGATTTGATTAGGCTTTAACCTAAATACTGCCAAACAGCAAAAATTGATGACTTTAAATCATATTTTAAATTCTGTTTCTCCTCTGTTTTACCTTAAATCCTGGATTTAGTAAATCCCATTGGCAGGCGGATTTGTGGGATTTACACAAACTGAAGTATTGAAAGAGAGAGAGGAAAGATGAGGGTTTCCTTTGTGATATCTTGCTTTTCTTCCTCTTTCTTTCGAGCAACTGAAACCTCCAGGTTGTTTTCATTTTACCCTAAGCTTTACCCTACTATTTCGGTGCTCTTTCTTGGATGAAATGGGTTTGGTGAACTCTTATTGGGCATATCTTCTAAAATTGGATTGTTCTTTCTCTATGAAGTTGAAATAAGGAAGAGATATGATAGTTGATGTGTGGAATGAGTTGAATCTTTGCTTTGTTATCAAGCGTTTGCACATGTTTTATCATTGCATGCTACTTTTTTTAAGCTGATAAGCAAAGAAGAAAGTGAAATTGGTAGGGTTATTACTTGTATGGAGTTACCCTAGTTTTATTTTTGACTCTTTCTAGCATATGGTAACCTATTATCATGCAAATAGTTATTTAGTTAAATCTGAGATTTTCAGATTTGTGGTGATGATTTATGACATGATTACTTGCCTTGCCTTGTTCTCATCCCTTTCTATCATTTGGTTACTTATAATTATGCAAATGAATGTTTAGCTAAAGTAAAATTTCAGATTTTTGCATTTGGCAAAACCTAATATGATTGCTTGTCCTATGGGGGTTGAAGTTTGCTTGAATATTTTATAAGTAATTGTTTTAGCTCAATCTGAAATTTCAGATTTATATATATGAGCTTAGCATACTGCTTACTTTCTTGCACTAATTGCTAATGAAGGAGAGGATGAAGGGAATGATTGGCTTTTGAGCTTAGTCCTGACTTGAATACTTGCCTCTTTCTATCACTTGACATCTTCTTATCATGCAAATAATCACTTAATAAGATATGAAATTTCAGATTAGTGCATATTAAGTTTAACATGGTTGCTTGTCTTCTTTGTATGATTGGCTTTTGATACATGTGAGCTTAGCATGTTGTATATGATTGGCTTTTGACACATGTGAGCTTAGAATGTTACTCACTTATTTGTACTAGTTGCTAATGATATTTCCTCTTTTATATTCAAAATGAGAAAGGTGAACTGATACTCACATATGATCTAGAGTTTATGTTACAGTTTGCTATTTCAATATTCCAAATGCAAAATTCATGTGAAATGGTGATGAAAATGGTGTTATAGCAAAGGGGTATCAGTTATATTTTAATTTCATGCACATGTGAATGCAAATTTGGTAAATTATTTTGTGTTATAAGTACCTGTTCACATTGTTCCAATGCGGCGGAAAAATTTGTGATAAGTACTTGTTCACGTTGTTCCAACGTGGTAGGGAAATATGTTGTGATAAGTACATGTTCACGTTGTTCCAACGTTGCAAAATCTATTGTTATAAGTATCCGTTCACACTGCTACAATGCGGCGTGAAAACTTGTGATGAACTGCTCACGCGTTGTTCCAACGGCGGAAAACTGTTATGATAAGTCTTTACGTTGTTCCAACGCGCGAAATACAATGCTATCTTTGTGTAACTCATGCACGCCTTTCTCTTGCATGGTAAATAAACTTTCCCGTGATGTCTCACGACACCTACGTGGGGAAGTCCCAGTCTCCGAACCCCTTATGCTGACAAAGGCCGTAATTTTCAATAAATCAATTAAAAGTTTGAATTTGATAAGAACCATTGTACTTTTAAACTTGATATGCCACAAAAGGAAAGTGAATTAAGACTCAAAAATATTTATGAAAATATTGATAAATTGATTCAATCATAAATGCTCAAGTTGAATCAAATCTAAATTATAAGAGATTGGATAATTTATTCACAAGCATAATATATAATTTGATATCTCAATAACGAATATGATTGAATATTTTCAATTACCATTTGAATCATAATATATGCTTTACTGAATAATTTGAAAGGAGCTTAAGGGAAAATTGAACCATAAGCTTGATGACAAATGCAAATTAAAATCCTCAACATATGTTCAATGATATTATATCATGTGTTAAAAATTAAAAAAATTAAAAAAAAGAAGATTGAGTATAGACAAGTTCTTTTCTTATGGGGAGGATTAAGGACAATTCAAACTAAAAATATAAGAGCTTGCAAAAGCTTGATAGCTCTTTTATGAACTTAAGCAACTGGACAATTAATCAATGAATATGAATGAAGCGACTTCATCAAACATTGATGTGAAATGAATATTTAGTTCGAGATCGATCTAAATATTGGAATGAATGTAAGTCTATATTTAAACTTGTTGCTTTATGGTTTATGCAAATGTTCAAAGGAACTAAATTCCTGCACTCATCATGATTTCATGTGTGTTTATAGCTTTGGCATTATGCATGCTTGAAGTATTACTGGATGTCATACAAGCTAAACATACATATTTATATGCGAGTAAGATGAATTTCGTGCTTAACTTAAGAAGTAATATTTTGCTTAACTATTTGATTCATGCAAATACTTGAAAAAACTCTACAAAATGCATGCTTGATTTGTTAAAGAACAGATACATGATTGATTTAGGATAAGTGGTTGAAAGAACCAAGCCTATATCATTTAGAATAGACAATCACTTGGTTTGTAATATGTATCCACATTCTTATAGAGGATTTCTCATTTGATACATGCAAGTAATGAAAAGTCAATGATATCTTATAGATAAATCTATACTTGGCTCATGATAAATAGTTGAAAGAGTCAACTCATGTCTTATAGTCTTATAGAACATATCTCTACTTGATCTATGATAAACATTTGAAAGGGTCAAATTTATATTTGACAGAATAAATCTATATTTGATTTATAATTTTAGGTATCAAAGCTTATGCTTGTAATTTGACATCTATGTCATGTCAAACATCAATGCTTCAACTTAGATATTTCAATGTCCATACAAAATTTTAAAAAAATAGATATCTTGTATGTATGTTGAAGTATTAGCTTAAATACTCAAAATAGACATATGCAAGAAATCAAATGAAATGAGCAGATCTTATCTTCCCGATTTGTTCTGGGGCCGGGTCAGTTAAAACCTAAAAATCTAATGAGCTATGTAAATCAAGTTAATTATCATAGATAAAAAGATAAATCTATCGGCATCATTGTTAATGTATCTTTTCAAATTCAAGGTCTCAGGAAGAAAGTCTCAAACCCGATCCTTTATGTACAATCTAGAGTTGACAAAGTTTGGAGAATGGAAGATCTTGAAATAATTAATCTAGATCTGATTCTCTGCAAGAAGATAGTCAGAGTTGATAAGGTCTATCTTTGGGTTTGGTCTTGATGGGTAGTTAACAAAAAAATAATAATGATGTCATTACACTATTTTTTTAACTTAATAAAATCTTAGAATCTTTGAATGAAAAAAAGATAAATCTATCGGCATCATTGTTAATGTATCTTTTCAAGTTCAAGATCTTAAGAAAAAATCTCAAATCCGATCCTCGTACAATCTAGAGTTGACAAAGTTTGGAGAATGATATATCTTGAAATAATTAATCTAGATCTGATCCTCTGCAAGAAGATAGTCAGAGATGACAGGATCTATTTTCTCGGTTTGGTGTTAGGACCGGGTCCGAGTTAACAAAACTCAAAAAATCAAAACTTACAATTTGACATAAACTTCAACATAGACATCTTAATGTCCATGCAATTTTCAAAGAACAAATTCGTGTGCATGTTGAAGTGTTTGCTAAGTCAAATATAAAAGAACAGATGATATGCTTTCCCGTTTAGTCTTAGGACCAGGTTAATAAAACCTAAAAATGTCATATCAAGAACTACACTTGCAGATTGATACTTACATTTCAACTTGACATTTATGTGTGCATACAATAAAAAAAAACAAATACTCGTATGTGTGTTGAAATGTTCGAACATTTAGGAACATATGCAAGTTAGATATAAAGCAAAAGAACAAATGCTACACTTCCCAGTTTGATCTTAGGATCAGGTCTAGGTTAACAAAACCTAAAAATTTGATATTATAAAAATTTCAAACTAATAATATCTAAGAAGCTAATTCTGTCATATAATTACAAGATATAAATTAATTGATATAGTTTGTGAAGTTCAAACCCTCAAGAAGAAATGTCCGACCCTCATACATATTGAGCAAGGTGAGGAGAAGAATAATTCTGAGACAATGAATTTTGACCCGATCCTCTGTAGAAAAACAGGTAGAGTAGACAAGGTCTATTAATCAATATTAGTCCTATGATCGAGAAAGGGTGATTATTATTAAAATTCTAATGATAAATGATTCCATATTCAAATCTAAATCAATCATAAAATAATCAAAATTCAAATAAAATAACAAAATATAAATATAATGAAATTAATTATTTAAATTATAACTTAAAAAAATTAATCCACCCCTTCGCAACTGTTTTTCTGGGGGGTTATAAATTAAGAAAATTTTTACTCACAAAGAGCGCATGTCAAATCAAATGCATAACTAACTTAACACTCAAAAAAATTTCTAGTACGTGTCCGTGTGGCTTCGACGACACCACATAAACGGTTACATGAAGCCCTCAGGTTTCACGCATGATATACACTAATTACTTGCCATACGCAGTATGTTCCAACGGTTTCTTTTAAGCTGTGAAATATATAATGTATTTGGTTGGCAAAAGCTTCTTTGTTATAGGTTGACTTATATTTGTCTCCTGACAAACTCCACCCTGAGTTTACAAGGACACGTATGGCGTAACTCATGTGTTCAAGTATCCTTTGGGTAGGTCAACTACTTTCTCGACTGGACGAGATCGCGACGGATGATAAACCATGAGATCTCGACGCCATCGTTCCCCACTAAAAGTTTTAAGTAAAAATGATAAATTTCATAAATTAACTCCACTCATATATTATATTATTTAACGATTCATCGACTTTAATCGAAAGATTCTCTCGATTGAGAAGGGTAATTAACTATGCTGCACTATAAGAAACTTAGAACCATATAAAGTTCTCACCAAAATGAAGCAAATCTGGTATCTTATCTACTATTCATCTGTCTTCTGAAATTTTTTCCGACACCAAAACAACTCTTTTTTTTTCCAAAACATGTCGATGGCGAATTTTCGGATCCCACATTGTTAATTTGACATTCCAATTTTATTCAAACGGTTTGTTTTATTAAATGAGTGACCACTGAATGATTTTAATGTGAATAAGATCAATTAGTGAAAACACATTAATCATCAATCGTCGTCATCACACCAATCAGCCCAAATTGTGGAACTCATATAGAGGTCAACAGATTATATTGTCCATTTTGCGTTAATATTTGTTTAAATAGCCAGGAGATGACTTTGGGTCCAAAGTAGGGCTTTCTTGAAGAATTTGATGGTATGGTTTTTCTAGGATTTAGGTTCTCTCCTATTAGCATCACAAATTCCAACCATCTACTTTGCTTATGGCCATTTGGAATTTCTTTCTTAATTCCAAATTCGAGTGATTCTGAAAAAGCTAGTGGAATAAATCTTAATTACAAGTTAAAAGCAATCAAGATTGATGACAAAAAGACTGATTTTAGGAGCTTGATATGTTTCATATTACTATTCAATAACCCGGTTTGCGTTCTTAGTTTTGAAGTCCATTTTCTGTCACCTCCAGCAACCATCTGAATTTGAAGGAGTGTATTGTTCAGCCCTTGTCTAATTCGTATCGTTATAATAGGTTGAGTAGGCATGTTTTAGAATAATGAGGCTCAGCTTCATATTTTTACAGTAAAACGCTAAAAAATTGGCGAATCTTTTGTATGAAGGTAAGCATATATATCACTTAATTATGTTGATTAAATATTAGATATAAGTTATCTTCTGTTAAGGCATTGAGATTGATCCTAGCAAGATTGAAGCCATTTCGAAGTGTGTGGTATGATGCCTAAAACACTGGACAAGGAACTTATGCATATGTTCTATGAACTGATCTAGTTAATCTTATGTCTTGACTACGTTTGTTGAGCTGATGCTTCATTTTGTAATGATCTTGTTTTTTGTTTTATGTTTTGTTCAAAATAAAATATATATGATGGTGATTGTTGTTTTTAAAAACACTAAACATCTTAAAGTTTTTATATTGCATGAACCATGAGGTTTAAGGCTGTCATAAGACATGAAGCAGGTTTAATGCTGTAGGATTCTAGTAAATCAAAAAACACAAGCTAAAGATCAGATTTATTTATTGTTTATTGTTTATTGTTTTTATTATCTTATTTATGTTTTGATTTGAAATAAAATATATTTTCTGATAATTATATTTTAAAATATTCAAAACATATTAGAATTGTTTTGACTATTTTTAAAAACATTGATTTTTGTTCTAAAAAAAAAAAATTAAAAATGCGTAAATAATATGTTAAACAAACATATTTTAAAAATATAAATAACACAAATCAGCCCTTATGTCTTACCATTTCATGGAGCTCTTCATAACATCTCTGATGACATTTTGTGAACGTGGTTTACTCCAGGAACTGGAGCATGGAGAATTTGTGCGGTTGAAGACAGTGCACTTGAACGGGAAGCCTCGAGTTCTGACCCTGAAGCAAGATCTTCACTATTGGCCTACTTGGGAGCTTAGATTCGATCCAGATACTGCAACATGGCGTAGGAGGATTATTAAATCCTTGAATTCCAACACCTGAGAGCCTCAACGCAATGGTATTAATGCACTTCACCAGGAGCTTCTGCTCAATTTCGATAGAGATGATTCAGACTATTGTAGAAGATTTGGTTTCTTATATTGATTTGTATATCCCTTGTATTTGTTTTAAAACCGGTGTATAGAATTTTAGGGTAGGAATGTTCTTATGTCAATAATTTACTGATCTCACTGTTCGTGTAAAGCACACACATGATTCTGTACCTATACAGGACCTGTTACCAAAATCTATATCAGACTTCAGTAAAAATTGCGGTATTTATTACATGAATACTTTTTTTTATTGCTTTGAAAAAAGTGTTTTTGATAATATTCTAGGTATTGCTTTCAAAGTCTGATTAATTATACTGTTTCCCTTCATATGTTTTATTTTGCTACAACTTTATTATTAAGGATTCTAATATTCTATAATATAAACCCTAAAGCCTATAAATTTTGCATCCCAAATATTTACTGGGTTAGAAATTTGGTTTCATTGACTTTATCAGGGATTTTGGTATCTTAGCTTTCAATTGATAGTGATTTTCGTATTTTAGATCACTCGAAAAAATTTATAATAACCTAAATTTTAACTGTGCAAGGAGTTCACAAAGTCAAACTATTCATCTAAAAAATTGAGTTGTTTATTTACCTCAAAATTCGTATGCATGAAAGTAATATATATATATATATATCAAAATGATTATTACCTTCAGATGAAAATTTTAAAATAATACGTAAACATTTTCTATTAATTGTATGCACTTCCAAAACGAAATCCCTAACAAAGATAAAGACTTGCTCACACATAAATTTCTGTTACATCCATAAGCAAATCTCAATGTATAGTATATACGTGATCCTGAAAGTAGAAAAAGTCTAAATTTACAAGCAATATGAGATACATTGGTGCTTGCTTCTCATACAAGTAAAAGAGGATTTTACAAAAGAAATCTGTTCAAATAAAAGGGGCAACAAAGTCAAATTATGGAAGTGAACAATGAAGCAGAATTAGAAGTTACCCATCTGATTAATTACAAGGACAATTAGCCGCGGATCTTTCAAGGTATCTTTCCTCCTCGCCTGCACAATCTCATTTTAGTTCAAATAATCTAATTCTAAATGTGTTATAAAACAAGCAAATATGAACAAATAAAACAAGAGAAAGGCAGCATCGCCTCATTATACAAATTTTAAATATTTACTAAGATCCCTCGATTAACGGGATAGTAATAAGACTACAAGCAGTGCAAAAGGGTTCTCAATATAGGGCTATTTCATTGTATGTTATGAGCTTCCCCTCTCAATATTTATTAAGCACTTTCATATTTTCGGCCTTCATTTTTTTTGTCAGCACACATATCTTTGTCAGTTGGTGATAGAATAGGCTTCTTTCCTTGAAAAAAAAAAAATAAATTTATTTTTTGCTGAAAAACTTTTTCGAGCTTTTTTATAAATATTAAAATGATATTTTTGGCAGTATTTAGGGTGTGGCTAGTTTGGTCGTAGAATAACTCAATGTACATAGAGAGCATCGATCTTAAAATAGTATTTTGGTGGCCTGAATTAAAATGTGAAGTGGCATAATTTGTCTACTAGATGGTAAAAGCAAAGCATCAAATACCTAATAGTTTATTAATCTATCATTATCTATTCCTGAGTAAAAATGAGAAGAGATCACTATTTTGTTAAAGGTGTTCCGATATCTAAACAAGATCATGATGCAATATCGATTATCAACATGTTTTCTTCCTATAAGGCAGATAAATTCTGATTGAAAATTTGCACATTTATATATTAATGAGATTATCAAATTACACAGGATAAAGAAGATTATTATTTCTGATCGTGATAATAGATTTACTTCTAGATTTTGGAGAAATATCCATAAGGTTTGGAGACTAAATTAAACTTTAATATAGTCTTTCACCTGCAGACTTGATCCATTGAAATTATGTGCACTTGATTTTAGAGAGAGTTGGGAGGATCATATACCTTTGATTGAGTTTGCTTATACAAATACTTTCCTATTGAGCACTGGTATGGCTTAGTATGAAGCATTATTCGATAAGGGTGCAAAAGATCTTTATCTTAGACAGAAATGGATGAGAGAAAATTAATGGGACTTATGCTAGCAGATAATGTCACTGAGAAGATCAAATTAATCAAGGATAAGTCAAAAACAGCATAAGAATAGATAGATGAAATTTATGATCCCAAGCATTAAGTAGTTGAATTTAATGTTAGTAATTTTATATTTTTGAAAGTCAATCCAATGAAGGGTGTGAGTAAATTTGGTAAAGAAGGTAAACTGAGTCTGAAATTTATTGGGCTTTTGGAAGTGATCAGTAGAGTTGTTTACAAGTTATAGCTATAAAATCATATATTAGAGGTGTATGATATATTTCATGTATCCATATTAAAAACGTGAGTTACTGATGCAGATCATAGAGTTCTTGAATGTGATGTTGAGATGAGACATAATTTGATCTAAGAAGAAAAACCTAAGCATATTTTAACAAATGATGTGAAACAGTTACGGAGCAAGTAGATCCTTATAGTTAAAGTTTAGTGGAAGCACAGACTAGAAAAAGAAACCACATAAAAGAAAAAA
Source organism: Cymbidium sinense (assembly GCA_021442155.1). NCBI lineage: Eukaryota > Viridiplantae > Streptophyta > Magnoliopsida > Asparagales > Orchidaceae > Cymbidium > Cymbidium sinense. Next base: position 156,071,859 of record CM038221.1, read on the forward strand.
AAAACTAGTATGAGATAGCTCTGTCCAAAATTATCTGATAACTAGCTAATTATGAGTTTCATGGTCGATACTTCTTATAAGAAGAGAATATGACCACTATTCTACAGTAAATGGAACCACCTATAATGACCTAATTTTTAGCCTAATAAGATTTACATATTATTGCGTTCACTAATTTTCTATAAGTTTTGAAGTTGATTTTATGTTTAGTTTATTCGTAAATTTTCATAGCTTTGATTTCAACAAAATTTTGACACATCAAAATTTACCTTATTATATTTAATTAATTTGTTTTGATATATTTCATGTCTAATTACAAATCATCATCATCACAATATAGAGCACTCAACTTTATTTTAAGCATATTTTTACCTAATTTGATGATCATCATAAGTAAAGAAAGAAAAAAACATTATTAGATTTATCTTCCTTAAAATATTTATACATCTTTATAAAAACGGATTTTTTTAGAATTATCTGGTGTTTATTTTGCAAACTATTTTCACCCGTGTTCTAGACATTGTTTTATTTATTGAACATTTTTTCATAATTTTTAGAGCCTTTGTCGACCTCCATGCATACTGCATCAGTCGAGTTGAGCTCAACTGAAATGTGTGGCGGGAAATATGTGTTTCAGCAGGTACCTCAGAGGCTCATACATATCTTTCTTGGCATGGTGGGATGACGGATTCGAGTATTTCCACCATACACGCCTTTTTTTGGCGTGATGCGTATGCAAGATACGGGGCCACCACACCTTGACGACGCCGAGAAATGTCAGCCAAACTTCACATTGACATGAAGGCCTAAAAAGCTCGACATAAAGTCATGTCATAATATAAAATTATTGTTTAAACTAACATTAAAGGTGTATAAGTACCCGTACACGTCTTTCTTGGTGTGGCGAGGAAATCTGTTTCAACAGGTACCTCAGAGCCTCATACATATCTTTCTTGGCATGATGGGATGGCTATTAGATCGTGGTTTATACCAATCATACAAGTCTTTCTTAGCTTGATAGACCAAAGACACCGAGGTAGCACACTGGACGACGCCGAAATAAATGCTTTCAAACTTTACATCAACAGTGGGGGTCTAAACATCTCAACATAAAGCTATGTCATAATATATAATTATGTTTAAACTAACATCGCAAGTATATAAATAACGTACATGCCTTTCTTGGCGTGGCGGGGTAATATGTGTTTCAGCATGTACCTCAAAGCCCCATACATGTCGTTCTTGGCATGGATGATTCATTCAGGTCGTGGTTTATACCACTCATGCATGCCTTTCTTGGCATGGTGTGCTATACCAAATAACCCTCTACGAGGAGATTGAGATCTTTGTTGAAATCTCTAAATCTACATCAGAGGCTAAACAACTTAATATAAATGCAAACATAAAGTTAAAATTGATATTTAACTTGACATTGCAAATATATAAGTACATGTACACGTCTTTCTTGGCGGAAAAATCTATATTACATACAGGTGCTTTAGAGACTCATACATGCTTTTCTCAGGTGGTGTTTACCTACTATACATCCTTTTTTTTGGCATTGTGGGGCGTACAGCCCCGTTAGCCAAGTGTGGGATGTGGCCAGGAAGCGGCAAAATCTTATCGAAATTTTATAAAATTATAAACTTGCAATAAAACTCAATCAAAATAAACACTATTTAAATCTCTAAAGTTAAATCAAGTTTAAATTAAATAACCCCGCATCGACACACTATCTTTGAATGCTTGAACTTAGTGTCACGAGGATCTTTGCCAGTTAAATTCTCGGTTGGGTCTTAGGACCTGGTCCGGGTTAACAAAACCTAAAAATCTAATGATACTATTATAATATTTTCAACCTAATAAAACATCTAAAATGTTAATTTTGTCATATAACAATAGATCTGATCCTCTGTTATTAAATTAATAGAGTCGACGATCTAAAATAACAAATACCCCGATAATGGTTGTGTTGAATAGAGATTTTAACTGGAGGGGATACTTTTATCAAAATGTGATTGCAATTTCAAATCAATTAACTCAAATTAAGTATCAATCTAAATGAAAGATCTGATGAATTATCAAACTCAAAATGTTTAAATGAAATTCAATCTTTAAAAAAATCCTACTTAAGAAAATTGATGTAAATCAAATCTACAACTATGTTCTCTCAATCAATCTGTTGTGGGGCGTGTACGTGTCTTGACTTGGCTCTGGACTCACATATGATGCGATTCTACGTAATCTCTCGGGTCAGTCAAATTGCATTATATTATATTATAATTGTAATTGCTCAATGGTTATGCCCTTTGAGATGTGAATTATAAAGTATATTTGATAGGCCAAAAACCACTCTGTGTATATAAACTTAAATCTATCTCCTCAAACTCCCAAGGCTACAGGGTTCTTGACGGCCCAACAGGCTGACAATGATCCTTCCGTTGGGATTCTCCTCATTAAATGACGATGGCAGAGATGACGAAACCATGGGATTAGATGGGCGTCATCATCCAAACTTAAGTCAAATGATAAATTTCATAAATTCATATTTTATACTCCACATGCTGCTACTGTAAGCTACACATTAAGCAATCTAATGACTAGCCTTAATCGAAAATTCTCTCTCAGTATTGGGAGGAGTAATTAACTATAGGTGCTTACGCATATAGGAAACCTGGACCAGATCTAAAATCCTCACAAAATGAGGATGAAATCTTTAGGTAATATTTTATCTACTATTTCATCTGCCTTCTGAAAATTTCACCGACATTTAATTCATACTCTTCATCGAGAGGTCGGTGGCGAATTTTCGTTTAAACTCTCATCCTTTAGTGAGGCGGACCACGCAAATGATTATTTTCCCTTCTATAAATAGGAAAAGAATTTACTTCATTCTCACCATCTAAGTGCTCCTAAATTTCTTATGCAAATTCAGGAGTGTTTAAACTATTCAAGAGAAAGTTTTGATCACATTTATAACGTGTCAATTCATTTGCAAGTTCAAATCAAACTATGTTCTCATTTTGCAAGTTCATTTTGGTTTTGTAAGTTTTCATTAGTTTTAATTTCATTTTTTAATTCCATTTGTATTTAATTTTTTCTGCTTGCTTAAGTCCATTGTAAGTGTTGAGTAGTGATTTTCCATAACATTCTAATGTCACCTCCATGAATGAAGAGATATCATAGGAATGTTGTTCATGTCCACAACATCAAAAAAAGTGTATGGATAGTACAAACACCAGGACCTACACTTTTTTCTTATCGCATCAATAAATGTGCACATATGCCTTCGCACACGTTAACCCAACATTGTCGAGACAACAAAGAGAGTGAAGTTTGTGAAGTGAAAATACAAAAAAAAATTATCCTTTTTATTTGCCATTTTGCTTCTTTTTTTATCATTTTTCTCCTTTTTCCTTATTTGTGTTTCTCTCACACACAAAGAGATGGGCAGAGGAAGACGATGGAAGAGATAGACAGAGAAAGAGATGGAAAATCGGGAATGGAGAGAGAAAAAATAAAAAACTCAATGTTTTGAGAAATTAAAAGAGAGGACAGATGGCAAAAGAGGAGAGATAATAAGAGAAAGAGGTAAAGAAGGTTCTTTCACTTTAGAGAGAGAGAGGGTGGCTGATAGAGTAACTGGAAAAAGTTAACGACATACGAGGAGGATAGTTATCCCTCTATTTGGAGGGAGAAATGAAGAGAGAGAGTGTGTATGAAGGAGGTCGACTTGTAGGATCATGTGATTTAGAGCAAGAGTTTGTACCAAATTGGACCGTGTGAACAAAACCAAAAAAGAAGGAAAATATGAACTAATCATACTTATGCAAGTTGTTGAAGCCCTCAACTCGTCTCTAACTAAACTCCCTCATCTGATAACACCTCCAGCTGCAATTTCAATCTCAAAATTTTTGTGCCTCTCACCGCTCTTAGACATTAGTTTAAATAGCAAAGGAAAGGGTATCCCAAGTCACCTTTCCTCAACCACCATACATTCTTTACGATCCCTCTGTAGCGATTAATCTCCGTTATCGATGCAACCATCCCTCTATCATCTCTTTCGCAACTACGACTACTCCTCCGACCTATAGTTATAAGCACTCATTTTCAACTAATTTTTCTCCCTTTGTCATCTGTACAATCAAATTTATTTCTTTTATCTTTATACGACCTATAGTTGCGCCACAAGTCAAATCGAGCTCATAAGGTGAATTTCGAAACTTGATCCATCGGTGAAATACATTCGCACCGAAAATCAATCGAAACGACTCCGTCGACCAATCCGTCGTCGCGTTGAGCGTGAAGTTGATCGAGAATATACATATTGCGATTTGATCGATCAAGAAAGAAATTCGTCGACGCGTTGACTCGCATATCGAGGTCGAAGCCGCGACGTTGCCCAAACGACCTCCGTTCGCAAAATTGATCGCGTCGTTAGTGTCGAAACGTCGAAACCTGTTAAATAAAGGCGCTGCGCTCAATTGAGCGACGCAAGAATTCGCTAGCGAAGCGGCGATCTAATTTGAGCGAAATTTACTGCGATTTGGCGACTTGAACCAAATGGCCTCGGTCGCGAACGATGTTGTTACGTCGAACATAACCTAAAATCGACATATATATTGTCTATGTGATGATGTCGGCGCGAAAATCCTAATTATGGCAAGTAAATAATAAAATAAATAAGGGGGATATACATACATAATTCTTATCGTTACATATTTCACACCTTTAATTTTACTTAAATCTTTATTATTACATCAAAATACCACTCTTGTTACTTTTTTAAGTGAAATATACCTTTTATGTAGAAAAGTGTTATTTTTGTAAATATTAAAGTTTGGTTGTGAAATATGTAAATGCATAAGAATTGCGTGGTATGTATGTAAATTTCCCAACAAATAAATCTTATAAATACCCCCCTTAAAACCCTAAACCCAATTTTTTCATGTATTCTCAAACCCTCAGCCGACACTTCCTTCTCCCATAGTCGAAGCTCTCTCTCTCTCTCTCTCTCTCTCTCTCTCTCTCTCTCTCTCCGGTCCGTCTCCCGCGAAACCCGTCTTACAGTGTCGGGCCGAGTTTTCTCGCGAAACAACCCGCCGACACTGTTCACAAGCAATGTTCACGTCAGCATCTGCCGTATGGCCATGAGCCTATGCACGGCCTTAACGCCGCGAGGCACCTGCTTCGCCGTGGCCCGTACGTCGTGCTTTCGAGCTGTGTTGACCTTAAGTACATCGCTCTTTCTTGGTGTGGGAAATCTGTGCTTGCGTGTATAAATGCATACGCGTATTTTTTTTTGTGTGACGGAAAAATTTCACAGTCTTAGAACCCCATATGTCATTCTTTGGCATGGTGGAAAGCGCGTCGGCGGTGGTTTATACCACTCATACATCTTTCTTTGGCGTGGTGGGGCTAGTATACCCAGTAGCCCCATACGGGGATGACACCTAGCAAATCTTTCAAACTTTACCACAACCGCTTGATAAAGCTATCTATGTAAAATTATTATTTAAATTAACATTGTAGGTGTATAAGTACTCGTACATAGCTTTCTTAGCGTGACGGGAAAATCTATTTCAACGGGTACTTTAGAGCCTCATACATGCCTTTCTTGGTATGGTGGGAAGACGCATTCAGGTTGTGGTTTATACCACCCATACATGCATTTTTTGGCATGGTGGCAGCCAGAGCATACTCGGTAGCCCCTACGAGAGCAGTCTTTGAGATGTTGTCGAAATCTTTATCAAAATCTTTGTCACATGAGTTATAAACTGATCAATAAAAATTCAACAATAAAGCTAAAATTAATATTTTAATTTGACATTATAAGTATATAATACCTGCACACGCATTTCTTAGTATGGCAGAAAAATATGTGCTTCATATAGGTACTTCAGAGACTCATACATGTCTTTCTTGACATTGTGGGATGATTCGAATGGTGTTCATGCTACGCTTCTTGGCATGGTGCAGAGCCGTTGTAGCCCCCCATGTGGGGACGTCGGAGCAAAATGTTGTTAAAATTTTATCTAAAATGTATACTTGCAATAGAATTCAGTCAAAACAAGCAATATTATACAAATTCCTTAGACTTAAATTAATGTTGAATCAAATACACTCGCATAGGTCCCGACACTAGGCCGAATGCTTAAACTTAGTGTTTGAAGATGCTATGCGGGTTGATTCCCGGTTGGGTCTTAAGACCGGGTACGGGTTAACAAAACCTAAAAATCTAATGATGTTATTATAATATTTTCAACCTAATAAAACATCTAAGAAACTAATTATATCATATGACAGTAAATCTGATCATATTATTAAATTAATTGAGTCGACAGGATCGAAATAATAAAATAATACATCTACCCCGATATGACTGTGTTGAATGAAAATTTCAACCGGAGGGGATGGTTTCATCGAAATACGATTACAATTTCATATCAAATTAATTTAAATTAAGAGTCAACTCAAATGCAAAATCTAACATGTTATTAAGTGTTAAATGCTTAAATAAAATTTAATCTTTAAAGAACTTAAAACTAGAACTCAATCCACCTCTCGTAATTGTTTGTTGCAAGTGGCAAATTAAGAAAACTCTAGCTCATAAAGGAGTCAAAATCAAACCAAGTGTATTTATATATTCACTCTCAATTAATCTCATGCTAGTAAGGACGTTACTCGTGTCCTCTGGCGAGTAAACAGGGTATGCGTGATCGATTACTGAAGTCTCGATCGAGTGATCGCAGTTAAATGACACCATTATATTATTGGCCATGACTATAGCCCGTATGTTCCCCAATAGCTCTGTCCTTTAATTGTGAATCATAGGGTATACTTGATAGAGCAAAAAATCTTCTGGTAGGTTGACTTAACATCCTCAAACATCCAAGTCTAAAGATTTCTTGGGCAGCACCCTACTGGCGCCGAGGATCTTTTGTCGTTCGATCAACTACCTCCAGGTAGGCCCAGGGACCACGACAACCCGGGATGACGGAACCATGGGATATGATCGCGACATCGTTCCCCCAACCATCTTCTTTAAGTCAAAATGATGAATTTCATAAATTCTAAATCCCAAATTTTAAACTTCACATGTTATTCTTATCTGTATTCATTAGCGTCAATAGTAGCTTTAATCAAAATTCTCTCTTGAGAGGGATAATTAACTATAGCTTTGCGCATAGGAAACCGCATCTAAAGTCCTTGCAAAAATGAGAGCAAAATCTCTGAGTAGTGTCTTATCTACTATTCATCTGGCTTCTGAAAATTTCACCGATACTTTAAATCACTCTCTTCATTGGGAGGTCGATGGTGAATTTTGGAGCTCACACCTTCGTCGTGTTTATTGAGCATATTTTTATCGCTTTTCAATTGAACCAACATAAATTTTCCTTTGCAGTAAATTTAATGCTTCAGACACATGAAAGTAGTCCATTGTTCGAGATGAATGCTCATTTGATATTTTGCATTGTTTAACACTTTTCGTTATGTTTGTGCACTATCTCATTTATTGTCCACTATTTTTTTGTTACATTTGATGAAAATTTTGGGATTTATATGGAGGTCAATAATGTCATAACCCCACTTGCATCATAATCATCTCCCTCAAATATTGTGTCACAACCTCACTTTAATATTAATAATAATCCTTGACACATCAAAACCTATGACATAAGACCATTTTAGCCACAATCATCCCAGACATACAGAAAACCTTTGTTTGCACCACAAATAACTCCAACAAAAATATATACAACTTCACTTATGTCGCAATCATCATTAGCAAGAATTGCACTGTAACTACCTTCAAGTATGCACAACATGCATCTACGATAGTAGACAACATATTTGAGTACTTGCAACAATGCCTTTCACATAGCCTTTCTTGGTTGACAAAAGAGCCACTGCGTATTAAAATTGCTCAAACGCAGTGAAAGATCTTTGTATAGATATTCTATAAGTATTGAAAGTTGGACAACTAAACAAGGTCCCATATTTTTTTTTCTCTTATACGAATAATGAATCCCACTCTTTTCACTTGATCGTCTATGTGAGAGGTCCAAAAAGACTAAGCTTGATTCCCACAATAAACCACTGGAGCAAAAAAGTAAAGGCAATTGTGTCAATGTTGACAGTCCAAAATGAGCAACTCTAACTAATCTAATGTCATGTAAGCTCAAAACTGAAAAAGAGAATGATGCTCATACTTGTAACCTGAAAGAATAGGATTGTTCCCTTCTTATAATAGGAATTATAGATGTGGTAAGCATGCGTGTGCATACCGGGAGGGGTTAGAGGAGAGAGAGAGAGGAAGAAAACCTTTTGTTCGTCCGAAGAATGCTTCGTATGGGACTACTGTTCTTTTGTTCTCGTATGCGTGATTGTTTGCCTGCCTTCATTTTGGATCTAGTGACACCTGAAAGCAAATGCAAGCTACAATGATTTAAAAAACATCTCACCTCTAATGCCGGAAAAGTAAGCATCTACATCACCTCTTCGCAAAGTTATGGGTGACTGCACTTCCAAACCATCTTCCACGTGCTCTTTTGCCGTGCTTGTAAGACCACTTTCTTCTGACTCAGACGGGTTGATTACCTCACTAGTTTCAGCTAGCAATTCGATGAATACAAAACAGATGTCAAAAGAAATAGATCAAAGAGCAGGCAATGATGATCAATTTAAAGCACGGTAAAGCTTCACAAAAAGATGAATGCAAGGTTACAACTACAACATGCTGGGGTGGGTTGACTGAAATTTCTAGGAGGAAGCAAGTTATGTCAAACAGGAATACTTTATCACATCACTCTTTTTTAGCTGCCAATTTGAAGAAAACAAAAACAAAGTAACAACAAGCCTTTATCCCACTACGTGAGGCCAGCTACATGAATCCTTCTTCTCCATTATATTCTATTAATTATCAAATTCTCATTTAATGCTAATAAAATATGATTATTTTTATACTGTCTAATCAAGGCCTTATGTTAAAAAAGTAGAGGTAGACTTAAAAAGACTTTGTTAAGATATATAAAAAATGATCTTAGTATACTTGAATTAAATGAGAATTTGACACATAATAGGACACAATGGACGAAGGATTCATGTACCCACCTAGTGGGATTAAGGCTGTTGTTGTTGTTGTTGTTGTTGTCGTCGTCTAATCAAGTCTTCTTAGGTCTACCTCTACCTTTCTTAACATAAGTCAAATCTAATACATCTATTCTCCTAATTGGGTCATGGGACGGCCAACATTTTATGTGACCAAATCATCTAAGATGTAATCTTATAAGCCAGTAGAGCTACTCCAACCTTTTCAACTATATATTCATTTTGCATCAGTCACCCATAACTTTAAAGCAGATGTCTTCTATTACCACTTTCTTCTGACTCAGACGGGTTGATTACCTCACTAGTTTCATCTAGCAATTCGATGAATACAAAACAGATGTCAAAAGAAATAGATCAAAGAGCAGGCAATGATGATCAATTTAAAGCACGGTAAAGCTTCACAAAAAGATGAATGCAAGGTTACAACTACAACATGCTGGGGTGGGTTGACTGAAATTTCTAGGAGGAAGCAAATTATGTCAAACAGGAATACTTTATCACATCACTCTTTTTTAGCTGCCAATTTGAAGAAAGCAAAAACAAAGTAACAACAACAAGCCTTTATCTCACTATGAGTCGGCTATATGAATCCTTCTTCTCCATTGTATTCTATTAAGTATCAAATTCCCATTTAATGCTAATAAAATATGATTATTTTTTATACTGTCTAATCAAAGTCTTCTTAGGTCTACCTCTACCTTTCTTAACATAAGTCAAATCTAATACACCTATTCTCCTAATTGGGTCATGGGATGGCCAACATTTTATGTGACCAAATCATCTAAGGCGACTCCTAATCTTATAAGCCAGTAGAGCTACTCCAACCTTTTCAATTATATATTCATTTTGTATTTTGTCTATAAGTATAAAGCCACTCATCCACCTGGAGCTACTCAAAATGCTTCTCTTTTATTGGCCAATAGAAAGCAAAAACAAAATGATAAATGAAATTAATTTAATTACAACAAAAATGATCTTGAAACAAAAGAAAAATGAGTCCTTCCAGTTGGCTGCATTTATGATAACTGTTTGCAAAATCAATTTTTTGTCTTCCGTGGGGATATTAGAGCTCTCTGGAAAATAAATAAATAAAAATGACAGGTTTCCAATTGCTGAGGATGGGCAACGTAGAACATACTGCAAAGGAGGATGTTAACACGACAGTAAGACTAAGCACGTTTACTTGGACTTCTTTTCATAAAGTAGTAGTGAACTGTTGTAGGGAATTTGCGTCATGTAGCAAATATAAAACTTAATGAAAGCAGGCTAATTTCTTAAAAAACTTACTGGCAATTTCTCAAAAATTGCTTCATGCCAGCATTTTCTAGCAGCAAAGCAGGTAAAATGCATTACCAAAAGAAAATCTGTTGCAGCAACAAAATACAAAACAATGACCAGCACGTTGAAACAAAATATAAGCGTAACCTCAAAAACAAGATCCAAATAAGCGTCAAAGGACCAAGGCAAGTCAGTTCTAATCAATACATAGGAGATATCACCACTAAATGAATCGCCAGGGAGGAAAATGTAGCTTGCCATGGGGATGATGGAGACAGTGGTAAAGCAAGTACTGGGAGTGGCAGTGCTTGGGGGGATGATGAAAGAAAAGGGATGAAAAAAGTTGCAATAGTGAGGTGGAATTGAAGGTGGGGGGAAGTTCATTTGATGACTGGTACTGATAAAGATAACAGTGCTTGGGGGAGTGATGAAAGTGAAGGATTAAGGAAGTGGCAATGTTTACGCAGTTAGTGAGTGAGGTAGAGATGAAAGCTGATCAACTGAGCAACAGTGGAACCTCGACGTGGCATAGTTCAAACAAACTGTGGATTCAATAAAAACTGGGCAGCCATCTTTGTTAAATAAAGCAACGCCAAGTGTGAACATAAACTGAAGTTGCAAATCGTGCAGGTTACCTTCAGCATCGATTTCATCTGTAGCCTTATCACCGTCATCTTTTTTAGCCTTAATTGGGCATCTAAGATTACCAACTTTCTTTTGATGAGCCACTGCATTACGAGTAGTTGCATCGTGTTCCTTCTTCTCCACATAGATCTTGTTTAGCTTCTCTTCAAACTCCTCAATGCATGATTTCAGCTCCGTTTTGGCAAATTTTTTGCACTGATATATCAACATAAGATAAGTGAGTAGAGACTATCGAGTCAACAGGATATCTCAAGATAAGGATTTCGTTATCAACAGACTACTTGAAAATGAAGTGCAGATTTATACAATGGTTTTCCTGCATAAAATGTAGGTTAAGACATGCATAGAGCGGTGAATGCATTTACCTTGCTGATAATGGATTTGAAGTAATCTACGACAGAATCTTCCGATAGAGCATGTTCATAAGATTTGAAAGACTCAACAAGCTTTTTCAATCCCCTCTCACTGAATGTCAATTGTGAAAGGCAATAAGCAATGCATTCCCACTGTTTTTTATCTGAAAGGAAAGGCACAATTTAGAAATATAGAAGTTTATTTTATTTTTCACATATGTAGCGGTAGCTATGAAGTATGACTATGAAGAGATCAAGCAAAGAGATGCAAATTATAAATTGAGCCTTCATTTCCATGCATGCTATCACCTTGTCCAGCACTCAAGAGTTTCAAATCTTCTAAAAGACACCATAGACTATTCAAAAAAGAAAAGCCGAGTATATGAATAAATTCAATAATTCCATAGGAACTCTAAACTGGATGGGTTTATGAATCACCAATTTCCATTCAACTGAGTCGAGTTTTGCATGAGGTGTTGAATATATTTCACATTTTAACACAACTTATGCCAACGTTATCATTATCTTCCCTTTTTTTCCTTTCTCACTTTTGCACATCAATTCTGCTAATCTCAATGGTGCAAATTATTTCCACCATTACATAGGCCCAAATCACGGAAGTCAAGTTCTCACCACCTTATCTTTAATAGGTATTACTCTTAAAGTCATACGTACATAATCATTTATCAATCTTTTCTAATTTTGTTACACATGCATTTAAATTCTCATTTTTCCACATTCAAGCTATAATTACATCTTTATAATTTGACACATGATGATCTCATTAAAATTTTATAAATTTACTTTTAATCTTTCATTATATAATCTTATAACATAGTTTTTAAAACACATTTCCAATTAGACCACTAGGGATTTTCTTTTTTGGCACTTGGATCCAAACTCTTCTACATAAAAGATAGGATCAAGATGCATAAACATATCAGAACTAGATATCACTTAATCTCTAGCAAGATTAAATCATAATTATAAATTTTACATTATCTAAAATTGTATAGCATATTTACAATATTTATTACGATTAACATAATCCACTTATCTTCATTGCCTCCATTCTTATCAGATAATTTTTAGCAGCATTAACTTATAAATATCAATCTTACACTCACTGGAATTAAATATCATATACAAAATCTTTGTTATACTAATCATAATTAATCTGCCATCATTTCCTCCATTTGTTCTAACTTGCCACTTAAAGTAGATGTTTTACAAATTAAAAGCCAACTTAAGAAAATCAAGCATCATTGGACAAAATCAAAAAGCTCAATGAACTAGTATAAACGTTTTTTAATCATGGATGAATACATAAAGTGTTGCATTTGGGAAATTACCAAAGACAGATTAGCAGCAATAGTTAAGTGAACGATAAGATGCTCAACTGATTGAGCTTGGTTTTCTAAATCTTCCTTCAACAATCTATTCAATTAAGGTTACATAGCTCATTGATTCTACTTCAAGCAAATCCAGGACAAATTTTACTCTCATTAGCAATTCAACTTTTAACCTATTTACTATTACTTAGACAATCCCTTGTCAAAACTAAAACAATCCTACTCTAATAGAATATTATTTTAACACTAGATTTCTCATATTTTCCCTCATAATGTCATTTTGAAATTATCTATTTCAAAATTCCTGCAGGTTCATTCAGAAACCTTAATTTCCCAAATTAAATGTGTTCATTTGAAGCTTTAAAACTATCATCATAAATCAACAACATAATCGCTCTTCTTGCATACAAAAGTTGTTTGCATAAGCTTATAATACAGGTTTCTAATAAAAAAATACAGATGTAGGCCTTGCGATAAGGCAAATGTTGATGATGATGATTAAAAAATACATGAGATGCACCTCCAAAAAAAAAATTACATTTGGTAGTTATCAGTATTCTCTGTATTCCAAATGTTTAATAAAAACTAAAATATATCATACCAAGTTATTCACTAGAGAGTTGAAGCTTAGTCCTCGAAAAATTTGTCATCATTCAAAATGGCCCACCAAACCCATGCAAACTATCCAAAAGATCACGTTTACAACAACAACAACAACAACAACAAGCCTTTTGCCCCACTATGTGGTGTTGGCAACATGAATTATTTTTCTCTATTGTGTCCTATTAACTATCAAATTTTCATTTAACTCTAATAAACTAAGGTTATTTGTATACATCATAATCAAGTCTTTTTAGGTCTACCTCTACCTTTCTTAACATATGGCGCGCCTAATACATCTACTCTCCTAACTAGGTCATCAGACGGCAGACATTTTATGTGGTCAAACCATCTAAGGCAACTCTCTCTAATGTTATCTATCACTGGAGCTACTCCAACCTTATCATATAAATATTCATTTTGCATTTTATCTCTAAGAATAAAGCCACTCATCCACCTGAGCATCCTCATGTTTACAACACCTAACTTAATCTTATACTTCTCTTTTACTGGCCAACATTTTGCATCATAAATCATTACAGGTCTTAACACCATCTTATAAAATGTTCCCTTAAGACTAAGTGGTACTTTTCTATCACACAGCAGAACAAATGCATTTCTCCACTTCAACCGTCCAACATGAATTCTACCAACAACATTGTCATCTATTTCACCATCATTTTGAATAATAGACCGATATATCTAAAACGTTCACTCTTTTTAATGACTTGGTCACCCAATGTCACAATGTCACCATTAGATCTTTTGACTAAAATTACACTCCATAAATTCAATTTTAGATCTACTTAAATGAAAATGTTTAGACTATAAAGCTGACCTCTATAGTTCAAGTTTCTCTTAAAGTCCCTCTAGTCTTGTGAACAAGAAGAGTATCATCAACAAAAAGCATAAACCAAAGTACATACTCCTTTAAATGCCTAATAAAAACATCCATAACTAAAGCAAAAAAGATATGGGCTTAAAGTCAATCCTTGATGTAATCCAACTGAAATAGGAAAATATTTGGTCAATTTCCTCATGTTTGAATACAAGTAACAATTCTAGTATATATATCCTTAATGACATGAATATAGACAATATTAACTCATTTCATTTCTAGAACTCTCCAAAGCACTTCTCTAGGAACTTTATTGTATGTTTTCTCTAAATCAACAAATATCATATATAGATCCTCCTTGCTTTCTCTATACTTCTCCATCAAGCCTCTCAATAAATATATAGCATCCATAGTAGACCTACTCGACATAAAACCAAACTGATTTTGCGAAACTTTTGTATCACATCGTAACATCTGTTCAATTACTCTCTCCAATAATTTTAATGTAAGGCACATTAACTTATTTCACTATAATTTGCACTCTTGTACATCACCTTTATTCTTAAAAATAAGAACCAACGCACTGTTTCTCCACTCATCTGGCATCTTTTTAGTCTTTAAAATAATATTAAAAAAATTAGTAAGCCAAGAAATTCCTTGATCGTCTAAGCATTGCCACACTTCCTCTACTTCAATTTTACTAATACAATAATAAAAATATTTTTTTCTATTTTCATTTATGATTCTAAGATCACTAAAGTCAATCGTACTGTCACAACCTTCATTAAAAAATTTATAAAATACTTTATGATTGTCATATTTAATGCATCTCACTTAAACTAATTCTTTACTTCTCTTATCTCTTTGCTTAGCTAATTTATACATACATCTTTCACAATCTTTGGTATTCAATCTATTATATAAATCACTAAAAACTGAATGTTTTGTATCACATATTATTTTTTTAGAATCTCTACGAGCTACTTATATATTTTCCAATTCTATGAGTTTTTACATTTAAACCAAATTTTATAACAAAACTTCTTATTTTTTTATCTTCTCTTGAACATTTTAACTCCATCACTAACTATTTTTATTAAAAGAAATTTTCCCTTTTGATTATTCAAGCACATTTTTTACAACTCGTTTAATCTTACTTACTACTTTTTCCCATATATCATTAGCAGACTCATGAACATCCCAAATTCTAGAATCTTATGACTTATTCTTAAAAATATTTGGATTAGTGTTAATTAAGTGTGCTCATATAATCTTAGGTCAATATTTTAATATATTTTTTATCTTCTAACCCTTCATCTTAAAATTTAAAACTAGCAGTCGATGTTGGATACTTAAACTTTCACCTAGAATGATCTTATAATCTTTACAATCTAAACAATCTATTTTTCTTATCAGATAATAAGAAATCTATATTTTATTAGGTCTATTCTTATAAATAATAATATGCTCATCACTTAAATAAAGTATTAACAAATATAAAATCATAAGCTAAAGCAAAATTTAATATAGTCTTACCTTCTCATTAGTCACTCCAAACTCATAACTATCATAAATACTTTTAAAATTTTCTACCACTCTAAAATCATGTCCATTTAAATCTCTTAAATAAATACATTTTCTTCAAGTCATATTGTATTAATCCATTTAAATTATTTCAAAAAATTTCATTTGATCTTATATCCAAACCCACTTGAGGAGCATAAACACTTATAACATTAATAATCTTAGTATCAATAACAATATTTAAAGCTATAATTCTATCTTCAATCCTATTAATATCTACAATATTGTCTTTCAAATTTTTATCTATAATCAGAACTACACTATTTCTAATTTCACTCATACCTGAATACCAAAGTTTAAAACATAAACTATCAATCTCTTTGACCTTCTCTCCAACCCATTTAGTTTCTTGAATACATAAGATATTTATCTTTCTATTAGCCATAGTATTCATATTCCATATTCCTAACATAATTATAATTTAATCGACTAACTTCTTTGCCCGCATCCATCCATAATGTGAGAACCCTTGCTTATTTAACACTGCACCAGGGCGCCAATGAAGCGTCCCTTGCAAACTTTTCATTGTATTCAAGACATACAGTTCATCGCTTCCAGGGAAAAATGATTCATGTCATAATTTTTCCAACAAGTTTTACGTTGGTCGTCAACTGCTTAACACAATCCTCCATTTTTCTCATCCGGGACTTGGCAAAAAGCAGTACTGGATCAAGCATTGCTAACAATGAAAAGTTTGAAGTTGGTAACCTAATTCAAGTAACTCAACAGCCATCCACCAAGAAGATCATAGCCATCTACTAAATCAAAGCGCACTACATGAAGACAAATTTGACATCAAGATGCACACCAAACAATTTATTCATGATGTATAACTACAAGTTATATGGGTCTGGCGTCAAGTATAACGTGTGAAGTTCAGTTAGGTAATAACCTAGAGAAGTATGTTAAAGTACTTGGGTATTGAAAAATTCTTATATTGATTGAGAAAGAAACATTGTTGGAAGGAGCAAAAAGTGCCACAATAGCATACCAGTGACTCCACTGAACCGGCTACAAAGCTTCTCAACAAGACCTTCCATTTGTTTATCCTAAAAAAGTATTAAAACATAAGGATTGGGTGGAGACTAAAAGAAGTGAACTACAACAAACAGAATACCTTCTTGATAGAGGTTATCAAAAACTGCATGATATTGTAAAAGACGCCTTCTTCAAGGTTTTGGCTAGACAATCTACTAAGGATATCAGGAAGCAAACTATAAATCGGATTGGTACCTGCAATATTAAAATCAATCCGTATTAAAGATTTTACAAAACAACATTTTCATCTGTGTTGTGATTCAAACATTTAAGGATACCTTTCTTTGATAATTCATGAAAAAATAGTTTGGCAAGGCTCGAGATTCTTTCATCCTTATCTTCTATTCGTACTGCCATTTCATCTATGTAGCCTTTCACCTGATTTATTCTCCAATAATCAGTCAAAATAAAAATTGCAGAAATGCAAATATACGAAGGACCAAAAACTAGGTCTCACCTTCATCATGTCATTCAATATGAGATGAGAAAGCACCAGAACAGCATTTTTCCTAACAGATGCTGAAGGATCTCGCAATCGAGCATACATGTTTTCAGTCCATGGCTCCAAAAGGTTAGGAAAACGAACAGCCAGGTCCCCAAGAGCCACTGTACAGTTTGAACGAACAGTTTCAGATGCTGCATTCTCAACTACAGTGAACAATAGCTGCAGATTTGCTTCGCTGGAGAATTTTTTCAACAAAAATTCACAAATCAAATTATCATATATACAGTTAATATATGATAGAAATACGTCAATAAAATGTAATTTAGATATTTGAACGACTCACCAAAACTCGGCATCAATTATCATTAAGCGACATAAAGCAAGCATCGCAGAAGTCTGCAGTTCAGGATACTACAAAAATTGTACAGATAATAAGGTGAACAAAAAATATGTTAAGACAGATATAACATGAAGAATAAATCTTCAGGAATTTATTTTGGCTGGTAGAGGCCAATCACCTTTTGCATCACATTAAAATTTCTGCAAAGTTTTGAGATAAAAGGGGCACAATATCCAATGACATTTTTATCAGAAAAACCACTTGATATGATTTCCTTCTCTGCTCTTTCGGATAAAGAGTCAATTATCGCATCGTCAGATGCAGCAATACCCAATTCTGCATTTATACCCTGCAACCCCAAAAAGGAACGTCATTTTCTAGAAATTGTGTATTTTGCTAATGTTCTAGCAATGATTTTAATAGCATGACCTGATCATTAGAACCAAAAATAAAAAAATTACAAATGAAATCTAAATAGTATTGTAAGATAGCAAAAAACAGTACCTCAGTAGGACCATTGGAATTGCTCTGAGTGATCTCTGATTCACACCTGGTCTTGTCTTTCTTAGATTTCTCTAAACGGACTTTTCTAACACAATATTCAATATAAACCAACTGATTCAGAGCAATTTGACTTACGGCAAAAAGAAATCTACCAAGCTTTGACGTTGAAACAGTAGAGCAGTTTATTCCATCATTTTGGCAGGGCGTTTCATCAGTCACAGTACAACTAAAAACAGAAGTCAAAGACTTTTTTGTCATGTCAACAGCAAAGTTTTCAGGTGCTGGATGTATGGAATAAATAGTACTGATGGCTTTGTCAGCCGCAGCATACCAAATGCTTTCTGGAAGCCAAAATTCAGTCACTAAACTCTGTAGGACACCAAAAACCTTGCTTTCATTGCACCTTAACTTTTTCTTATCTTCCTCTGACAGTCTTTCAAGAGCAACGCATGCGGTTCTGGCAAGCAGAGGCTCCACCTTAGCCCACCGTCCAAAACCAATATCAATTATATCTTGCGAGTGAGAGCTCAGAATGCCTGGAGAAGATTTTGCTGCCATACAGAGAACTGAAAGAGCTCCACGGCTCTGAGCTGCCTCCACACCATTGACGTTAAAGCTGAAATAATCCCATAAGGCTGAAATCTGACAAAAAAAATACAAGTTTCTCACAGAAGATAAAAGCAGGCAAGCAACGAAGGAACGTGTCATTCCGTTAAACAAAATACTATATTAGGCAATTGTTCTGTGTGGTATGTTGAACCTTAAATGAATCATAACAGTACCATAAATCTAAAACCAAACAACAGAACCAGTTCTATCAATAAATAGAAAAATTTGCAAACACATAATTGCAAGCATCATATTAGAGTTGGGAACAGGTCCTCCTTCAAGGATGCACAGAACAAACTATAATGTCGACATACATGGGAGTAGGAGATAACCTTTTAAAATCTAGTCACCTTTATACTCATGGCACATAACAGGAAGGACATCCCGCTCAAAAGTTTCAGCTGTCCTGTTATCATACCCGCATGTGTAGTTACCCACCACTCAACGACAACGTTGACGTGTTTCTTGATCGTTTATTGAGTCTTTTTTCAATGCCAACTTCATTTTATGCATGATTGACTAGAGTGATACTATTGTATGCACAACAGAAAAAATTTTTAGTGATTTTACTTTCTGAGCAATCACATAAATGTTCTGGATCACAATTAGACCGATTACTTGCTGTGGGATCCGATGAATTATGTAATACAGTACCATAGAAGTAAGTTTGTGCGATTGAAGTTTCTATTTCATTTTGCTGATTTATAACAAACCAATGTAATTTGTGTTTTATTTCAAATTTTTCGAGCACTACTTTGAAATGGACGTCAATTATTTATACAACTTATCCTAAATATGTATTTTTTATATTTAATTTCTAAAATGCACTCGACATGATTTAAAAAGGCATTCGAAGCTCCTGCCCTGCACCTGGCCTCATCATGAGGCAACCTAAAAGCCCATTGAGGCTTATGAATCCCATTCACTGGCCTAAGCGATGTTTGCTTCTTCTTCTTTTTTTAAATCGAGGTGTATGCCTCAAGACTATATGCCTAGAATCACTATTGGCAAACATTTCAAATTAAAATTACTTTAAAAAATAAAATAAAAGACTTTTAAGTCACATATAATAGGGTTTAATATTTTAGTTTTAGAATATAGAATGATTTAGAGATGGAGTTGTGGTTCAAGAGCTCATCGAGCACCTGATAATACAAGTGCTTACAAGAGTGTGCGTACTTGTGAAAGTCAAATTTCTGAGTGGGGAGCCATCATCCACAAGCAACCAGCTAGCTTGTGCGATCAAAGAACAGGCATCTTGGAGTAAGTTCCTTTTTTCTATCTTTAACTATTTTATTAACTGAATTTTCATTTTCTTTCAAACATACTTTATTTTCTTTTTCACCTTTTTCCCCTATTACAAATTTAATTTTCATTTTTCTTAATTTAATTTTTGTTGTCTTATTTTAAATATTTTTAAAATCATTTTAAACTTTTTTAAATACTTTCTTATTTATATTCTTAGAGTCTAAAGGCTTCGTTTAAGTAGATCTAAAATCGAATGTATGAAGTGTAATTTTAGTTATAAAAGATTTAATGGTGGGGTTGTGACATTGGGTGATCAAGTGATTAAAAAGAGTGAATATTTTAGATATCTCGAATCGATTGTTCAAAATGACGGCGAAACAAATGGGGATGTAATTAGTAGAATTTAAGTTGAATGGTTGAAGTGGAGGAATGCATCTGGCATGTTGTATGATAGAAAAGTACCGCTTAGGCTTAAAAGAAAATTTTATAAGATGGTGGTAAGACCTACAATGATTTATGGAGCAAAATGTTGGCTAATAAAAGAGAAGCATAAAATTAAGTGTTGCACAGATGAGAGCTCACGTGGATGGGTGGCCTTACACATAAAGACAAAATGCGAAACAAATATATACGTGTAGTAAGATTCAAAGAGTTGTCTTAGATGGATTGGTTACATTAAATATCGATCATCTGATAACCCAATTAGAAGAGTAGATGTATTAGATTTGACCTATGTGAAGAAAGGTAAAGGTAAACCTAAGAAGACATGGTTAGGTAGTAAATCTTATTTTATTAAAATTAAATAAGAATTTGACACTTAATAAAACACAATGGAGAAAAAAGATTCATATAGCCGACCCCATGTAGTGGGATAAAGGCTTGTTGTTGTTGTTATTTATATTCTTAGTTTGATTTTTTTTTTATTTTCATTCAATTTTTTTTTTCATTTTCTTTTTTAACTACTATGTTTTTTAAAACAATTCCATTTTCATATTTCTTAATTCAATTTTATTAGTTTTCTCTTTTTTTTCATCTTCTTTTTAATTTATTTTAAATATTTTATTTTTCTTTTAAATAGTTAATTTTTTATTTTATTTTGAACTTTTTATTTTAAATTGATTTTTGCTTTCCTTTTATTTTAATTGGGTTTTATGTTTTCTTTTACAGTTTAGGGTTAATTAATTTTCTCGTATTCTTTTTTATTGTTTTTTCCATTATTAATTTAACTACTTTTTTGTTTTTTTTTAGTTTATTATAATGGTAAGTGGTGCTAGAAAAATAATACAATTTGAAATAATGGTACTCAAATCTAAAAAAACTATCAATTTAAAATATTAATTTTGTGACAAAAGAATTATTGATGGTATGAAAATATTGAAAGATCACATAGCTTGCACATAACTTAATGCTGAAGCATTTAAGAAAATGCTAGATGTTGTTAAAAAGGGAATGTATAGAATACTATTAAAAATATACCACCTCAAAAATAGCTTAGAAAAATATGTAGATACCATTAAGAATGGTTTTACTTTAGTTTTTATTTATAATAGAGAAACTCAATGATTAATGAATAGATTTATGAATCTAGATGAAGCTAAGAACAATAACATTCAAGCAATTTCTCTCGGAATATAGTGCGCTTGGACATTGCAAGATGACTTGGGTGTTGTTTGGATGACTGAAAAAGGAATACAGTGTAAAAGGAATGCAGTGTAAAGTGAATATAAAATATTTAGATTATTTTAAGATTATTTGGTTTAAAACTCTACAAATACATAAGTTTATTTTTATTTTATTTTTTTTGATAGAATCAATGTAAAATATTTTTGGGTTGTGGTGGGGTGGTGGTGGTGATGGCGGCCGGTGGCCGGCGACGACGGACAACGGGGGCAATGGCGGCCGACGGTGACAATATCATTTTACACTGGCCGGTGTATTTGAAATTCGCCCAAATTGAGAGATTCTAAATTCACCAAAATTGACTCTTCCAATGTATTCTAAATACGTTACATTACTGTAAAATTTTAATTTGCACCATGTCAAACACAGAAAAAAGTTAAAATTTCCTGTATTTATTTTACTTTACACTCAAAATTTATCAAACTAAACAACCCATTAATGAAAATAAAATTCCTTTCAATATGGCAATGAATCCTTCATAGATTAACATGCTTTGTTCTGTTGAAATGTATAGTCAATGATTAAATCTTTCTGGTATGTATGAGCATCACACATTGGTGTAGATGAGTGTGTAATGAAAGAATAAAAAATGGCAAATAAAGTGAAGAAGACATGTACTAAAATAAGGGTGACAATAATAAACAAGTGGTTGTCCAGACATATGACAAAAAAGCATGACTAACTTCCTTACTTGATAAAGATGTTGAAATAGTAGGCAAACATTTTATTCAAAAGGTAATAGATAAAAAAGCACATAAAAAGCTACAGGGATAATGTTACTTGAAAAAAGAGAACATCAATACTAGACACCATGTGATGGTCATTAGCTAGATTTAATGTTTAAGAAGCAAAGACAATTGCCACAATATAAATATGTTTTACTTAAAATAAAAATAGTGAGCAAGTTATTGCAACTATTCATGGGTATTGAGTTCTATGAGAATGTTCACAACTAAAAAAATAATATTAAACCTGTCAATATAAGATTCATTACAACTTATTTAATTTTACAAAGGTGAAAAGAACTATGACAACTTTTAGAGCTCATTTTTGTTTCTGAAGAATAATAAAAATTCAAGGAAAAAAGTAGAAGGAAAAAATGTGCACATCACTTAAGCTCAATGTGCTTAGTAAGATTCATTCTATAATTTGGTGAGAAAAGTAGGGTTGATATATGGAACAAATAAATGTTATGTGAGAAGCTCCTAAAATGTGGAAGCCCATTAAGAAGTTCTTCAAGATACATATATTGCCATCTTGAAACTAAATATGGAACCACTGAAGTTAAGGATGGGAGGCGATAAAAGACTTCAAAGAAAATGAGAGCAAAAATAATATATGTGGTAGCCAAGATACATCACAAGCAACCAAGCATGAATAATTCAATGAGAGCAAAATTTGATGAATATATTGCCATCCGTTGGGTTTTCTCATTGATCATGCTCAATGGACAAATAAAGACGCCTATGATGACAATTGTTAATATAATAGCCAATTTTGTCACATGTAAAGTGAATCTTGAAGCTTTTGAGCATGAAAACCTAATCACAATCTTCCCTTAGGATAACAAATAATTGATTCCTTTCTAAGTTAAAGGGGAATTATGGGTTTTCATGTGAAGAGCTTCCCCCAAATGTAGTAAGGAATCTAATTTGTAACGGAGGATTAAGGTATTCCTCTGACTGGTAACACACCTATCAATAATGAATAGTATATCTTAGTGCAAAAGACACAAAAAACTATGGGGCATATATGGCATCGCATGTGTACCACACATTATTTTAAACACAATGAAAAATATTACATAATTATAGATAAAGATGCAACTAAATTAACAAATAATTTATCATGATTATGAAAATAACTAAATTTATAAATAAAACCAACATTATTATAATATTAAGCATTGATGTCTAAGTTCTAAATCACTCAAAATTCAACAAATTATAATTTTTTGAAAGACCCATGTAATTTAAAAAAGAAAATTACAACAGCTTAAATATGTAGTAGTGTTTAGCACCAAAGATGATATATGAACAATAAAATAAAATGTAAATTAAGAGAAACTCAAAAGTCAAGACATTAGCTTAACAATGGCTAGATTGCAATTAAAACTTAATAGAAATTAATTTCATAAATCTGCATCACATAATTAACAATCAACTAATTTAAAATATTTAAATTATACAAAATTAATAATGATTAACTTATTAAATATTAATTCAATTTCCTTTTCAACTATTAAAGCTAATTGAAAATCAACCTTGAAATCATGATAACTATTCTTATTAACTCATTACAAATAACTATTCAATGAGCATAGTTACATAATTAAGCCTCATAATCATAATTCAAATTAATTAACCTTTGACAATGCTAAATGGTTATGATTAATTTCTAGTTTATCTATTCTAATTTATCTTAGAGCTTTTTAAAAATTGCAGAGCAGGAAATAGATATTTATTTGCTAAACATATGAGAGTATTCTAAAATTTAAATAATCATGGATAGCCATTAAGCGTGAAAATTATACGAATATAAAATCATTTCATAAAAACTGCATTATCTTAGCAAGATTTTTTTAAAAGATTGTATAAGCAAACAATAACAGATCCTAGATGTGAAGATGTCACTTGATGCATCAAGGAATGTTAAGCATCTATTGAAAGCATGTGAAGAAGAGCATTGTCAAAGACATCATTTGGAGTCATCATCATCACCTTTGTCTACCACAATCAACTAGAGTTGAAGCCCTCACCAAAGTTGGGAGTCAAAGCTCTCATTATCTCAAAGTCATCTATAGTGTGCATCGAAGCCCTTTGCATGCATTGCATGTTAAAGGCAATTTAATAAAAAGGAAATAAAAGTATTAAAAAAGAAATTAAAAATTACTAATGTTAATTTTAAGTTAAAAATCAAAGAAATCACTATAGGGTGCATTATAAGTAAAAGGCACTACTACCTATCAATAGCGTAAATACATTATACTATTTTGATACCCCTTACCTTGCTATGCAAATGGAACAAGGGATGCCCTCACCATATAATGAGTAATAATGTGCCCTGTTACATGTGATTGACATACATAGCTAAAAGGCTCACTATAATGCTTCTTGAAAGAGTATAGACCTCTAAAGTCAACATTTTGATGTAGTTATGATTATATCAAAATGTTGGAAAACGTAATTAGTAATCTAGCTAAAATGTTCACAAGAGCGCATCCTCAAGCAACATTCTCATTAAATGTCTAAACACACCCTACAATGGAATCTATTAATGGTGGCCCTAGGATCTTCTACAATGCCACCTTAAATCATCAACTCACCAAAATTAGTCGTATAAGCAAAGCTTGACATAAAGCCTACTTATTTGTGATCAACTCATCCAAAAGTTGATCATAAAAAGTTAAGAAATAACTCCATTTCATCGAAAGGCCCAACAAATAGTTATCCAAATATTTGGAGTTGCCATTTCATGTTAACATAGTAGGTTTTAGCATGCTCACTTAGTTTTATATGGGCAAACTAGACTTAAAAATCCTTAAACATAAAAGAATATTTTAATCATATAAGGTTCATCATGAAATAATATAATCCAAATCAAAAAGAATAATGTGAAAAGTAAATTACAAGCACATGAAAAAAAAAATCAAATGAAATTACAATAACAACAACAACAAGCCTTTATCCCACTACATTGGGTCGGCTACATTAATCATTTTTCTCCATTGTGTCATATTAAGTGTCATATTATCAATTAATTCTAATAAAATAAGGTTTTTTTTTTTACATCCTAATCAAGTTTTATAGGTCTACCTCTACCTTTCTTAGTATAAACCAAATTGAACATATCTGCTCTCCTAATTGGGTAATCGAACGACCATTGGGTCATTGAACGACTGACGTTTTATGTAACCAAACCATCCAAGTTAACAATAATATAGAAGAAAATCCTCTAATAGAGATTTAGAAATGAAGGAAAAAAAAAAGAGAATTGATAACAGCATAATGAGATTTTAGGATAACTAGAAAATCTTGCTACAAGCAATCTTCATTTAATACACTAAACTTCTCAACCTTGGAAGTCCTTCACCAAAGGTTGATGCACATTCTCGCAAAAGAATTCATTTGATTTACAAATGGAGCACACAAAAATAAGTGGATTGAAGCTATCTTTCATTCAAAGATAAGTACATTGCATAACAAGCGAATCATTATTTATAGACATAACAAGGGGGAGTTTAACAGTTCCTCTACATGATGGGAGAAGTCTAGAAAATGTCTTAATGGTGTTGGAAAAGTCAAAGTGAATGAAAATTTTAAAGAGATACAAAAGAAAAGTAGATGATCAAGCATATGGAGGTAATAAAGACCGAATAATTCCTCTCACAATCCGATTTTGGCACAATAACACAAAATAGTTAAAAAACCAACATAAATGTCAATAACTCACATATGCATTAAAAAAATCCTAGATATAATTAGGGCAGCAAACGAACCGAGCATTCAACAAGTTACTCGTGACTCAACTCAATTAGCACTCATTTATGATCGTTTCATTAACTAATTGAAGGAGCTTGAACATTTTGTAAATACTCGATTGCTAAATGAACAAGCTTGAACAGCATGTTGTTCGATTCATTTATGTTGATGAACAATATCATTTAAAGCTCGTAAACAAGCAAATTAAGAAGCTCAATAATGGCTTGATTACAACATGATTAAGGCTTGTTTGCGAATAATATTGTTTAAATTTTTTTATTTTAGGCTCAATAAGATTTAATTGATATAACTAGTGTATATTTCTCAATAAAGCTTGATTAAGGCTTTATTAAAGGTCATTTATATCATTAAACTAGTTGCTTGTTAACAGGCTTGATAATCTCAATTTGAATCGATCTCGTGAACAAACCTAAACTGAGCTTGAGCAAGATTTTTTTTAAAAGAGCTCCAACTTGAACGCCATCCTGAAAGCTCGAATTGAGCTAGAACTGAGCTCAAGCTCGATAATAGTAAACAAGATTGAACTCAAATAAGCACATACTTGGCTCTGCTTAGTTCGTTTGTAGCCCTAGGTACAATCAATCTAGACTCAAGGCCCAATGACACAAGTAGCATCAATTCAAGTTCCCCTCCCCACACCCACACTCACTAATTTAGCATCAAGTTGAATTGGAAAAATAAAACTAGAAAAAGTTAACATAGGAAGACAGGGCCAGTACTCATACCGTGCTCTGCGATATTTCCCCTTTAGACACCAAAGAACCAATTAGACTTTCTAAGGCTGCAAGATCACCTATGCTAGAATTGGTCGCCAGATTAAGTAGATTACGAGCAGTTTCTAAAGGGGTCTTTCTTATATATATACTGACAAATGCATTTTCCACTGCCTCATAAATGGACTTATCTGGGGAAAACACCTGAAAGGGCCAAGCAAGAATAAAACAAACTTCGTTAAGGAAATACACCTTGAAGTTGATTCAAAAAGATTAATAGATTAGGGCAATAAAAAACTTTACCAAAGGCAACATTTTCCGGAGACATTCATCAGATCCATCTATCTGAAATTGTCTGCAACGCATCAGCAAGAGAATTGCATTTTCCACATCAGTCACAGAAGATGAAGCAAGAAGTTGAACCAAGATTGTCCTTGTGGATGCTATGCACTTTGAGAATTGTAGCCCAGCCTCCAACGATGCTACCAATGCCTTAATCTGTTCCAGATTTCCGATATCTGAGACGCAAGTATTATCTTGTGTCTGCTCTTGACTAGATGGCAAGAAACTATCATTGGTACTCTCCTCTGCTTGTACTAATGATTCTCCATTTAGCAGATCACCACCAAGAACAACCTTGTGAGGGTCTTCTCCGCTCACAATTTCATTGTCACAAGCATCTTCTTCTGACCTTATAGGTTCCAAAACACGCAATTTCTCTTTGTATTTCTCCAATGTTGCCCTAAAGATTTCAACACGGAGCTGTGGTCCGAAAGGGTTATGCTGAAGCATTGTGATTAGCAGATTTAGAGCTGATTTTCTAACGATTGCACTTTTGTCCTCCAGCCTTCCTGAAGCCACTAATGCCAACTCATTCCATAATCCTATTGAAACAGCACGTTCTTCACAAAGTTCTGCCCACACTTGAAGCACACGGCTTCTCGTGTATGCTGAAACATCCTTGCAACGCTCAATCAGGATTTCTAGCATGGCTTGCTTTCCCCGAAGACGCAAACTTTTAGAGCTCTCGCCCCCTTCCAAATCCTTGAATGCTTTTGCGACCAATTTGCCTAAGACCCCAACAAGAGCATTTCGTATCTTGTAAGATTCCCCCCCAAAATGTGGAACCAAGAACCCCACATTTGTGGACATCAGCCTTGGTAATCGATCAGCAAGCTCAACGATGAATCTCCCTACATTTTCTGCCCCGATACCATCCCTCGCATAGTCCTTTGGATCTGTTACACCAAATTCCCTGATTAAAGCAACAGCAAGGCTTGCATCATCATACCTTTTCTCTGCAGCAGCAACAGCCTCTACAAGATGTGGAACGGTGAAGTCAAATTTGTAAATCAAATGGAGGATTGAGGCACATGATTCAGCTGTCCTCTTGTGTTTTGTCGCAATACAACCTATGATGCGACCAAGACCATCTTTTGTGCTTACGTCCTTTAACAAGGCCTGGTTCTCATAAAGACCGAAAGCAAACCTTCAAACATGTATGATTTTGTTAGAATTAAAGAGTTAAGAAAGCCAAAAATGACTAGAAATCACCAACCCAATGCATGAAATCTCACTTAGAAACAAATGAGAGAAAGCTCTCATCGGTTCCACCGAGTCCAAACAGAAGCGACAGTTTAATCTCTAGAGAATTGGCTATCAGATTAACTATCCGACCCCTGAATGCCTCGTAATTCCACAAGTTCTTCTTCAAAGCTTGCCCAGCACCCTGAGCAAGGAAAACGGGCCAATAAATATAAACTCGCGGGCACTACGATTCCAATACTCAAATCGCTCTGTTACCTTAGAGGTCGTTCCGGTATCCTGTTTAGATTCCTGGGCAAGCACTATAGTGATGAGAAAGTACGTATAGATCTTCAGAGCATTCCGATGGATTGCAATGCGCTCGGTTAAAGGAACCTGGTCGATGCCAGAGTTGGATGGAGAGGACTGGGGAGCCCTCGCGAGAGAGTCAACACTGGGTAGGAGTACAGTCAGATTAGACCGAATGGTCTCGACGAGATTGAACTTCGAAGAGGGTGAGAGGAGAGTGAATCCCTTCACGAGGGAGTAGACACGGTCAAATACGTCCTGGTCCTCGATACAGAAGAGATCTCTGTCGGAGAGATCAAAGACAACGCCTGTTTCCCCGATATAGAAGAGAAAGAATAAGAATAGTGACGTATAGTCTTTTTGAGTAAGGCATATAATGGCGTGAACGAGAAAGTACCTTTAACAAGCTCATCAAGCTCGGAAGAACAGAGACGAGTGACATCGATCAGTGAGGTGACGTAGAGGCGGTGGTCGTCGGGTTCTTCTTCCAGGTCTTGGATATTTGATGGGAAGATAAAAGGTGGAGCCATGGCTGGCGAATGTGAGAGAGAAGAATTTGATTCGGGTAGAAAGATGAAATAGGGTTTTGTTTTCGAATGAGAATGGAATGGGCGGGAAGACGGTAGTATTTGGGCCGGGTGTGTCGGGCCCATCGGGCTCTTCCAAATTATATAATCATAGTATAACACTTGGATAGACCTATCTAATTAGTCATCAATATGTGGATGAAATAATATATTGAAATGTTATTTAGTGTTCAAAATTTATAAATGTCTTTCCAATTATTGGATGTGCACCTATTATATTTATATGAAATAATTATCTTAGGACATAAAAATTAGTGACATGTGAAATCCTATGATAAAATATATGACCATGTCTTCTCATATATTCTTTATTATTGATAATAATTGTAACATTCCATTGGAACTATGATATTCACATTACTCCATTTATAACATCATATTGCTTACATACTTAGCTATATATATTGGTGTTTTTTTTTTTTGCATGAATCAAATAATTTGTTTCGTATAAGCTTTATCATATCAAATCATTTGAATCAAAATTAATTCTCTTATTGTTGATTAGCATTTGAAATCGCAGAAAAGATACTTTATAGTTGTTTGATTGAGCTACAAATTCACCTTTATTTTTTTTGTTTAGTTGACAAAATGTAATGTAAAATGCGAGTTTTGAGCCGGCGGCAAGCACGGCTTATTGGCTTCAAGCATGGTGGTCTGGTCAATCGCGATCTGGTCACTAGCTAGGCAATTGGTGTCAAATAATATGGCTGGTGGTGTTAAGAATTGGATGATATTGGCATGGCTGGCGAAGCGGCGAAAAAAGGTGTATGATCACTTTGATGGCATATTTGGAATTACAAATCATAAATTCAATCTATAGAATTTAATGTATTTGAAATCTTAGAATTACTTATTAATCAAAAAATGTTCAAGCGTGCATTTGGAATCTTCATTTAAATGCAAACAAACATATAGTATTTAAGCATTGGTATAAATACGTTGAGTCAAGCACGCAAACTCGAATTGCTCGCACATTGATGAGCTGAGCTCCAAAACAAGCTTATAAGGTAAGCTCTTAGTTCTCAAAAAGCTTTAGTTCAACTCATTGGCTTATTATAAATGGCAATTGGTGTGATAGGGGAAGTTGCATCTGAAGCTCACTAGACGAGAAGTTACAATAAGATTTTGTTAGAGAAGTTAATAATAATAATATTGGTGGTGGTCAACAAGGCAAGAGCTTATTGGAAAAAGAAACCTACAATGTCAAAGTTAGAGAAGGCATCAATGTGATTAGTGTTGAAGAGAGTATTGATGGGATCAATGTTGTAGATGCATCAATGGGACTACTGATAAAGAAGACATCAAATTTGTCTAGCAATTAAAAAAAAAAGTTTATAAAACTTATGGATGCTTTCAACTATTTTGTTCAAGTAAGTAAAATCATATTTAAATTCATACATTCTATAAAATTTTTTTTTATTGCAAGTAAATAAAATCTTGTATTTATTTGAATTTGTACATCATAAAATATTTGTGTGACTTTGAAATCTCCATATTTAAATTACATGATAAAAACATAAGAAAAAAAAAATTTTTTTTTTTTTTACAAATGAAAAGCAGCTAAAAAAAATTTTTTTCTTGCCATTAACAGCAAAAAATTTTTTTTTTTCTTTTTGGCCAAAATATTCAGACCATATTATTTTTAAAAAAAATTTTTTTTAATTTTTATAGCTTAATTATAATTTAATAAATATAATTATATTTATTCAAATTGATGATAAATAATTCGATAAATAAAATTTAAAATAATTATTAAATTTTAATTTATTTAGCAAAAAAATAATTAATGATATTTATTAAAGAAAATTATTTAATAAATAAATATTAAATCATAACTTGATGATTAATTTATTTAATAAAATTTCTATTAATTAATTAATGTTTTATAATTAATAAAATTATATATATATATATATATATATATATATATATATATATATATATATATATATATTAAATTTGGGTCATTATGTTAATATAAAATGATAATATTCAAATTTTATTTATTTATAACACTAATAATTAATATCTTAGAAATTTATAAATTAATTATTAATAATTATTCAAAATACATTATATTTGTATTTGATTTTATTTATTTTGTAGGAAAAAATTATTTATAATTTATTGTGTTTTAATATATATTTATTTTTAATTGAATACATTAATTAGAGAATAAATTCTATAATTTATATATAATAAAAGTATTAGAATACAAGATTTCTTTACATTCATTAAACAAACAGAAAAATAAATTTTCTTTATACCACATAAACAATAAAAGTATTAAATTTTTGTATTAAACTTTTACCTTTATTTTCTTTTACTTTTGCTAAAATGTGCAACTAAACAACCCCTAAAGCAGATAAATCATTTTTAGCCATTTAGAGTTTCTAATAGAGTCAGGTCGTGAATCAATGAGCTAACTCTCATCAACCTCAAGCTTGAGCCCAAGGTTGTGGCTTCATAAACTTAGCTCACATAAATCATTATACCCTAATGCAAAACATCTAAATTACACCATGATCATTTATTATAAAATCCATTTTTGTGCTACATACATTTGATTAATCAGCTTCTAGTATTCATTATTGGCAATTTATGTATCCTTGATTCTTTTATCTAAAGTAAAATGTACCATCATATGATATAAACTTCAAGTGCCCTATAAAATCTGCTTTAATCTCCAATTTTATGGGTTTCATATCTTTGATGAACTCTGTTTTTCCTATTAAAATCGAGCTAACATTCTTACTAGACTATTTACTCAATGTATCAACCATGTAACTACCTTTGTGAAATAATATTATATATTAATATTATTTTGTATAGCTCTAAACATGTTTAATGACTCAAATTCAACTATTTTGAATGATACTATACTTTAAAGTTTTATAATTTATAAATACTTTATATCCTACTCTACATAAATAATATATGCAAATTTTAAGAGCAAATATTATTACAGATAACTTTAAATCATAGATTGGATAATTTATCTCTTTTGGTTTCAACTATTTGAACTCATATGAAATCACATTCATGTTGTGTTTGAAGTTTCTCTGAATATGCATAATGATATAAATGAAATCCCTTTATTCAAAATGAAATCATCAACACAGAAATAATTGTCAACATCTTCTATGTTCTAGAAAACATTGTTCGCACACAGAATTCTATATAAATTTGATAACATCTCTATTTAGTTCAGGAGAGGATAACATGATTTGTAAAAATTCCTTTACTAATCTTTTCTATTAATTTGCTAATCGTAGAAATCTATGAATCTTTGTCATACTAGTCTGTCTTGTCCATTCAACCATGGCTCTCACCTTCTTTGAATTGGCCAATATCCTATTACCACTAATAATGTGTCATACCAAAGTGACACTCCTCATTTAAAACTCATACTCAACAAACTTGATATAACAATAATTTACAAATGATTAATATAATTATTATAATTCTTATAATAAATTACTATATTATTAATAAACACTATCATAAATTAATAAAGATAAAGTATTTAAAATTAATCATCATATCCATAAATACCATTACGGTGCAGGTCAATCCAAAATTCATGATCACAAATTTAGGGCATCTCATGCCAAATATTACATTTATAATATCATTATCATTCACCCTCACTTAATGATAATTAAACCTTAAATTAATTTTAAAATTATTTGAAATTATAGTAGATCCTTTAATTGAGTAAATAGATCACAAATTCTTTAAATACAATATTTATTCTTGATTATTTTATCTTTTCTAACTCTAGGTGATATATACATTATCTCATCATACTACAATTATTTTTAATTAAGAAACTAGAAATACTCCAAGAATATGTACCAGAATACATAAAATCTTTCTCACTCAATTATAATAAGTAGATCTTTAGTTTTTGTAGTTTCTTATTAATCATTATATAAGATGTTTTAATAATTTTTTTATAGTTTTAGGCTAAACATTTACCATAAACTCTAATTTTTCTTGGTGCAAAATTATAGCCTCATGGAAAATAACAATAAGCTCATTTATCACTAAGATAGTACTCACATTATCAATAACATCACCGTTTTCATTCATTTGTTCAACTTCATATAATTAGCAATAAGCGATATGATATTACTCTTTTCTCACACTAAAAGTAAAATGTACTAACATTGGGTAAGTCAACTCTAACTATTTACTATTAATACTCAGCGGTAGCATAGTATTTGACAATAAAATCATTTCTACAATCTCACCAAATATAGGCCATGGAAATAAAAGTAAATTAAATATAAATACTTTACTTATTATCTTGATATATGCTCCAAAGTTGATCAGAACCCAACTAAAAAAATATAACAAATTTATTTGAGAGATCAATTACGATAGTCTTTATTTAATATTGTACTAATAGTTTTGATGAGTTAGTGGAGAGTTTAAGATCATTGAACCATGATAAGACAATGTTATAGCATAAATTGAAACAAAATGATAAGAAAAGGTTATTGATAATAGAAAATAATTAGTTTAATAAAGTAAGCATGTTTTTGTGGGTATCACCAATAAGAAAATCAACATGTAACTTCAATTTCTTCTATAAGTGGAAACTCATATTCAAAAAAATGTTTGTTCAATTTTGAAAGCGCCATCTTTAAAATTTGAGTCAAACTTATAGAACTTTCTCACATTTATTGTCTTATTAATAAATAAATAAATTAATCTTTAAAAGCTTGGTTTAACTCTAAAAATGTGTTTCCCCTCTATAGATCGAATAAGTTGACATAAATTCATTTTACAAAGTCAACCCAAAATATTTTGATTCATTTAATTACGAGCTTGAATAAATATTATAGTTTATATTTGTAACATCAAACTTTTATTTTATGCATCACATAAACATGATTCTTATCTTACACCAAAATTAAACATAAAACTAAAGGTTAAATTCAAAGTCTAGTTCTCCATGCTCAAAATTACTCTCTTTCTTATGTAATTTGTTTAGATAAGAAGCATCACAAGATAAATATGTCTAATTTATATTCAAATACATAAGAGAAAACATAATATGATATGATAATCATGAACTTGTTATAAGGATTAAAATTATGATCATAGACTAATTTGGTGCATTTCATATAATGTATAAACAAAATTACTTAAATAAGGATATGGAATAACAATATGATAGTTTTACTTGAAAAACTATGATAAAAGGCTAAATGTTTAATTGTTTTGCCACTATTTTAGTCAAGTGTATTAGTAATTATCAATTAGATTAATCACATTATAATGTTTACCTAATTACTTTATTTCTCTTATATCATATAATATTACAACATTATAATGTGTCATATATAGATGTTCACATTCCTCAGGCCATCATAAGATAGCAAACTATATCAAACTTATACTACTATATCAAACTTAATTAAGTAAATAGATCACAAATTCTTTAAATATAATATTTTTTCTTGATTATTTTTACCTTTTCTAACTCTAGGTGATATATACATTATCTCATCACACTACAATTATTTTTAATTAAGAAACTAGAAATACTCCAAGAAGATGTACTATGTACGATAAAATCTTTCTCACTCAATTATAATAAGTAGATCTTTAGTTTTTGTAGTTTCTTATTAATCATTATATAAGATGTTTTAATAATTTTTATAGTTTTAGGCTAAACATTTACTATAAACTCTAATTTTTCTCTTGGTGCAAAACTATAGGGCCTCATGGAAAATAACAATAAGCTCATTTATCACTAAGATAGTACTCACATTATCAATAACATCACCGTTTTCATTCATTTGTTCAACTTCATATAATTAGCAATAAGCACGATATGATATTACTCTTTTCTCACACTAAAAGTAAAATGTACTAACATTGGGTAAGTCAACTCTAACTATTTACTATTAATACTCAACGGTAGCATAGTATTTGACAATAAAATCATTTCTACAATCTCACCAAATATAGGCCATGGAAATAAAAGTAAATTAAATATAAATACTTTACTTATTATCTTGATATGCTCCAAAGTTGATC
This sequence comes from Cymbidium sinense, assembly GCA_021442155.1. Taxonomy (NCBI): domain Eukaryota; kingdom Viridiplantae; phylum Streptophyta; class Magnoliopsida; order Asparagales; family Orchidaceae; genus Cymbidium; species Cymbidium sinense. Next base: position 156,107,173 of record CM038221.1, read on the forward strand.
AGTAACCCAACTAAAAAATGTAACAAATTTATTGGGGGTGAGAGATCAATTACGATAGTCTTTTATTTAATATTGTACTAATAGTTTTGATGAGTTAGTGGAGAGTTTAAGATCATTGAACCATGATAAGACAATGTTATAGCATAAATTGAAACAAAATGATAAGAAAAGGTTATTGATAATAGAGAAAGCAATTAGTTTAATAAGAAGTAAGCATGTTTTTGTGGGTATCACCAATAAGAAAATCAACATGTAACTTCAATTTCTTCTATAAGTGGAAACTCATATTCAAAAAATGTTTGTTCAATTTTGAAAGCGTCATCTTTAAAATTTGAGTCAAACTTATAGAACTTTCTCACATTTATTGTCTTATTAATAAATAAATAAATTAATCTTTAAAAGCTTGGTTGAACTCTAAAAATGTGTTTCCCCTCTATAGATCGAATAAGTTGACATAAATTCATTTTACAAAGTCAACCCAAAATATTTTGATTCATTTAATTACAGAGCTTCGAATAAATATTATAGTTTATATTTGTAACATCAAACTTTTATTTTATGCATCACATAAACATGATTCTTATCTTACACCAAAATTAAACATAAAACTAAAGGTTATAAAGTCAAAGTCTAGTTCTCCATCAGGCTCAAAATTACTCTTTCTCTTATGTAATTTGTTTAGATAAGAAGCATCACAAGATAAATATGTCTAATTTATATTCAAATACATAAGAGAAAACATAATATGATATGATAATCATGAACTTGTTATAAGGATTAAAATTATGATCATAGACTAATTTGGTGCATTTCATATAATGTATAAACAAAATTACTTAAATAAGGATATGGAATAACAATATGATAGTTTTACTTGAAAAACTATGATAAAAGGCTAAATGTTTAATTGTTTTGCCACTATTTTAGTCAAGTGTATTAGTAATTATCAATTAGATTAATCACATTATAATGTTTACCTAATTACTTTATTTCTCTTATATCATATAATATTACAACATTAGAATGTGTCATATATAGATGTTCACATTCCTCAGGCCATCATGAGATAGCATACTATATCAAACTTATACTACTATATCATAAGATCATCACCTAATCCATTAACAAATATCATAAAGTTCAATGGAGCACATGACTATCCCATCATCATCATTAATAAATCACCCTTTCAATTAATACCAAGAAGTTAAAGATTCTTTTTCTTCCATAAGGTCTCATTTCTTCAGCCTATTACTTCACTCATACATGTCATAATATGATATTACTAATATATCCCACATGACATGACCTTCTTAAGCTAGTTAAATTTATATTTTATTGAATATTTAAAATGCATATATTATTGATCATGAATATGTTAATTAATATTATGTATTAATATGTCACTGATAATTAACATATACTTTAATTTGAAAATACAACATTCTAAGAAAATGCAAGCATTGTGGTCACAATGCTTCAAGCATACAATTTATTACATATAAATCTAAATATTTACAAAAAAAAAACTTTATGCAAATGACTAAATCACACTTAATGAATTAGAGAATAAGTATTTTGAATGAATAAAAGATTACAATTGCATAAACATCCCAATAATAGGCCATAATGAAATCTTGATATTTTAGAGACAATCTAAGACATATAAATCTCTCATATTACAAAACTATGTTAACTTACAACTCAAATTTATACTAAAATATTTTCTCCTTACAAGAACTTTATCGCCTATCCCTTTATTTGAAGCCATTTTTAAATAATTACAACCACCACCAAAAAAAAAAAAAGATTTTCCTCCCTCATACCAACTTCTCCTTCCATTCCTATTCCTTAAAGTTATTGCCACTATATATATTTATTTATGCTAAAATTAATTACAACTGTCGATCATCTCACCCCTAGTTCATAAATGAAAAAAAAAAAAAAACCAATTGTATGCTACAATTAAGGGTGTGAAAATGTCGAGTTGAGCTCAAGTCGAACACGACTCGAGTTTAACTCAAGCTGAAATATTACATATGAACTAAACGCATCTTCAAAAGACTCAAACTTGAACTCACCTTGCCAGCTTAGGATTGACTTAAACTTTAAGCTTAATTATATATGCTCTTGAGCTGTGAGGACAACTGATAAAGACTCTTCCCCCCAACTTTGAGATCTATGTTCAAGTGCTCAAACCTAAAAAAAAAAAGCTCAATTATATATGGTAAGAGTTCCATGTATTTTTTTGTAAAAAAATCTAAATGTTAAATTGTAGAAGATTTGTAATTCTTTTCATTGTGCAAATGCCACATTTGACTCTCAAGACCAACTAAAAAACAATGAGAATCATAAAAGCATGTTGTAGTATCAACATAGAGTGAAAAGTAGAAATATATTAGAAAAATGAAGTCCTCAAATGACAAATAATCATTTATGAATGGATCTAAAATACCTACATACAAATAAATATATCCATCTAAATATGCCAGTGTTAGGTTAGAGCTCCGCATTGCCACAACAATAGAAATTACCAAAATACAAATTATAGAGATATGAATTTTGATAACAACTAATTAAAAATATAATATGCCAATAAGAAACTTTTCATATTTTCAAAATTAAACTTTCTTTATATCTAGTGATTGCCAAGTGCCATTATTTAAAAGCTTGAGAGTTCAAGAGTTAAAATTTAGAAGTTACATATAACAAGGGTAAACTCTCAGAAAGCATAAGTCTTCGCCAATTTAACATAAAACAAAGTGTAATTTGCTTATCATCTTAATCAAAATAGTGATATAGAACATTGCTTTATAGAGATATATAAATAGCTTATCATTTCACATAATTTTGTCTAAGAAAAATATCATACAATGGCTATTGATCACCACTTAAATGGCTCATTTATTTGGTCCACGACCCAAATATAACATATTAACAACATGTCAACATGTTATGTGATAACAAATTAGCCCTCGCATTGCTACAAGTATGGTGATCCATGAACACAATATGGCTATTTGAGATCAATTTTATTTTGTGTTTATTGTTTTATTTTTATATTTTAAAAAATATATTTTAAGTAATTTTATTTTAATTTTTTTTAAAATAATATTGTTTTAAAAATATTCAAATAGTTTTTAGATATTTTGATTAATTTTAAAAATAATAATTGCCACTAAACATGTTTTATTTTGAAACAAAACAAAAATAAAATAACATAGAAACACAAACAAAAAAATAAAATTGATCCTAAACAGCCCCTAAACACATTAAAATATAATGTTTTGTGTTATGTAAAAGGATTAAAGTGAAAGAATTCATGTTGGATTGATTAATGTTATAAATGTTCAAATTATGAAATAAGTAGCTAACATAATTAATAAACTTTAGAAGTAATTATTCTTCTTTCTCTCAAGTGAGGTGTTGAAGACTCTAAAGAAGCATTAGATATTAGGGGCATTTACATACATGGCACAAGATTCTTATATATTTACATATCGAACACCTAAACTTTCATATTTACTTAAATAGCACATAAACTTTTATTATTACAACAAAAATAATACAATCATTGTTTTTTTTTTAAAGTGAAATGAATCTTTTTAGGCACAGGAAAAGTGTTACTTTTTGTAAATATCAAATTTTAGTTGTTAAATGTATAAATACATAAGAATTGTGTGCTATGTATGTAAATTTTCTAGAATTTATTGACTTAAACTTATATTTGGGATCATTTACTTGTAAATCACTACAACAAATAAATTCTCTCTTATTCTTCATTAATCATTAAGGGAGTTTACATGCATATCAATAAATTTTTTTATGTCTATTTATATATCTAATATCTCAATCTTTATATTTAACTATAAAAAAATATTGGTATATGGATAATATTAAAAAATATATTTGAAATGTTCATTAGTGGTGAATGTGGGATTGAATAAGCTAATTTAATTGACAAAAAAATTAAAAAATATATAAAATCTCTACTATGAATTGAATCACACATATATTCATACAAAAGCTTACAAAGTGGAATTATGCACCAAAATTTTAAATTTACTTATTTACAAAATTAATATTTATGCCATTTTTAATAATTTTTATAATCTCACTTGTTATGATTTGATTATTAAGGGGTCATTTGAGATTATTTTTATTTTTTACTTATTTTATTTTATTTATGTTTTGATTTAAATGAAATATATTTGGTGAAAATATAATTTTTTAAAATATTTTAAATGTCTAAAATTTTGTTTGAGTATTTTTAAAAATAATGTGGAGTATTTTCAAAACAAAAAAAAACTTAAAAATATTTAGACAAATATATTTAAAAAAATATACAAAATGAAATTGACCTAAAACAGTAAAACATGCTCTAAGAATTTTATTATAAAAGTTAAGTATTTAAATGTTAATTAAATAAAAAAGATAATATGATATTAATTTTATTAATAATTATGATTTGAGTGTTTAGAATGCAGTCGGAAAAAAAAAATCTTAAGGCGAGCAGCAACCGAGAGAGAGAGAGAGAGAGAGAGAGAGAGAGAGGATGCTTCGGCTTTTCATCTCCAGGGCCGCCGGAAGACAGAGACCACTCTGCTCTCTCCATCACCAGGTAGCTCTATTCGACGACGGATCTCTTTGAAATTTCATCTTAGTTGCATTTGATGAAGCACATCAGAACGTATTTCAAAATTTTGATTTTTGTCTCCTCGGAGGAAGAAAAAACGCTGTGTTGTTTTACTTGATGGAGGCAGCGAGGGATACACGAGAGGAACAAGAAGGCGATGGGATTTGTGGCTAAGGGTTGGAGTGCACTCCAAGAAGTCGACAGAGTTATCGACTACGCCGACCTCAACGATCCCCGTCTCATCCCTCTACTTAGGGTGAGAATTATGTTACTTTTTCATATGCTTGCTGGGATATTTATGGAAAAGATGGAATTACAGTAAAATTTTGTGATCTTTCTAATAATTTATCAGATTTCGCCTTCTGCTTTCAGATTGTTTGAAGATTGGTTTATTTAGATTTTACCTTTTATTGATTGCTCCGAAGCTATTTTCTTTGAAGTGTGAAATAGATTTTGTTGCGTGCAAGAAACTCAGTTGAGGTAGAATAAATTTTACGTCTGTTGAGAATCCAAAGACGCATACAAGATATTTGAAGAGATAACGAAAACGGATTTTATGGATAAACCCGAATAGAGGAAAAAATTACATAAGAAAAATGTTCCACTATATATTGTTTTGACAAAGTTTTAAGTTTTCCGATAATGGGATTACATAGGTGAAAAAAAAGCGATAACAAGGAATGTGACAATATGAACCAGAATATGTAAATTGAGATATTGCTGAAAATGAACGACTAGTTTTAACGATGATAATCAGCTTGAATTACTGGCGCGGATGGGGCGTCACGGTCGATCGCGGTCGGCTACGGCGGTGATCGGCGAATTAAATGGTGTGGTCGAGGCGAGGCTAGATGAGCGGTAACCAGCAGTGACAAGCGATGACGCAATTTCAACGACGGGTAATGACCGGCGGTTCGGCTGGCCACGTCGTGGCATGATATTGATCGGTGGCGGTCGATGGCGATACCGGTGGGTGCGGATAACTGCGGTCCGACCGCCGACCGACGATATCGATTACGAAGGTTCTGGCCCTCAAAGTTCTCTCTCTTACGGCCTCCTGCAAGAATGAGGCTATTTATATTAGAGGAATGACGCTTCCGTAATACACGAAAAATCCAAATCACTCAATCTGACTCAAAATGATTTTCTTGATCATCGATGTATTTTAAGTATTTGATTGCTCAAACGTCAATTAGAGATCTTTTAGATCCTCCATCAAGACGCTTTATTTGACTATAAACACTTCACGCTTAAGAAACCGATATCGCAAAGTTTTCAATAAACGTTGATGCTACTGACTAAGATTGCTTTTGATATCAAGATTCTGAATTAGAATTTTCATATTAGATTTAAATGACATTTTAAAGCTTGATTCCTTCAGAATTTGGTCCATATATGATGGATAGCTTTCTTGATGGCATCCTCCCCTGCTGGCCTATGTGTTCACAATCATGAAGCTCTATTTAGCAGAGAAATTAAAAAAATGCCCCGTCTTACTTTCCGTTTTTGAAACCCTACACATATCATCTCATCAATAAATTGATTGGAACTGAAAATTTTTGGAAAACTTTTTGTTTTAGCTGTTGGGGTTATGACCTTACATTATTTTATCTTGTAAATCCCTGCTTCTGATTTTAATTTTTGTAGGAGCATATGCTTTGGACCTTTATTAGTAAATGATCATGTTACTTAAACAACTTTCACCCTGTGTATTGATTAATATATGTTTTATAAAGGCATGGCCACAGTACTTATTTGAATTATATAGGTTGCTGTGAGACATTTATCCAGGCATCAACTCCCCAGAAGGGAAAAAAAAAATCTATGGCTTCTAAAATTGGTGAAGAATCATTTATTCTTATACTGAAGTTAACCTGTGGCTTTTGATTGCTAACAGGCTGCGAAGGATAACTTTGAGCTGGCCTTGGAGGTTGACAATATGAATACCCATGCAAGGTACTGGCTGAGCAGGATGCATTTCAAATATCATGTTCCTGGAGCTTGCAAACTCATGTAAGTAAGAAGCAATATTCTGCTATATTTTATTGGTAATGACTAAAACTAAAGTCAAAAGGACAAGGAATTTCTTCCATTGTTTGTTGTTTTCTTATTATTTAAGTTGGATGATGCCTTGTATATTATATTTTTTAGAACTGTATTATTGTTTTCCAACCACCAAACATTGTCTAATTTTTATATAGTTTTCTAAATTTACCAGGAATACTGGAACAACCTCTTGTTTTTATTGCCGCTATTCTGCCTTAGAGATTCTTGAGGCATATCAACCATTGTCATCATTTTGAAGTGCTTTGAAGTTATTTAACACTTGAATACAACGGCAACTTGAGCACTTCCTCATAGTTTTACATTGACATTACAAACTATTTTTGTCTATTTATATTATTGTTTTCTTGTTTGTGTACTTTACGTGTTTCATAGGGTTGGAGAATGGTTCCTTGTGATTCTCTGTATATCTTGATGACCTTTATACACAATTTTGAGGTTACCAGGCATAATACCAACTTATTTAAACTAGATGTTGTCTTTTATCAATCCTGGAAGAATAGCTAAATTGAGTGGGTAGGCTGAACTTTGAATTGTTTAGCTTGATTCGATCAAGTACCTGAAGTATTGAAGTCATGCAGACCCAAATTGAGAGTTAGATTTCTTGATTTTGTGATTTCCAAGTTGTTTGACTGCATTCTGTGATGATTTCCTGGAATCAATAGTCATTTACTCCAATATAGAAGTTGGTATTTTGTTTAGGAACAATTTTATTTATGGCTGAATGAATTTTACAGGTAGTTAAGCAACAAGTGTGCTTAATAAAGCTAGGAGGATTTTCGTTGATCATATTTGTGGGTGTTCATGCCTAATGCTTTTTCAAAAGTGGAAAAGAATCTTCAATGATCTCTTATCTTGAGCACCAATGTAGTATGATGAGCTGTGTATTAGGCAGAGTAATGAGATACATGTATCTAGTGGATGAGCGCTATATTTCCTGAGCTATTAGTGGATAATCCATTACCCTTAGATGAATGCCAGAGTTTTTGATCTCAGCCATTGATTGCTTTCCAAGCTTTACATATAACATATGGAAACCTATGGAGAGTTGGTATTGTTCAATGGAGTTTTTGTGTTAGGAGTGAGGGTTTCCTTCTTATGCTAAGCGTGAAGCAAGGTGACAACCATGTAAGGAAGTCAAGGAAGTTAAAACTGATTGCATGGCTCTTTGTGACCACATTGAGATAGAAGTTCTTGGACCATTTAACTCATTTTTTTATTACATATGCTTGTTTACAATGCATAATGTCATAAATCATGACATCAATGTATAACTTAATGCCTTGATAAATAATATGAATGCTAAGACTGAAGTGTTGAATTGTAATTAAATTGGGTTGATGGGCAGGGCTTGAGTTAAATACAATTTCCAGGGGATGGTTTGTTGTCATTATGAGAGCGAAAGTCTTTTAATATATGGGTCTTCAAATTTTGAAGCTCTACTTTGAAGAACCTATTGAGGCATTATAAAAGATTAAAAAAGTACGGATGATAAGATCATTTTGAGGTATTTATATATATATATATATATATATATATATATGTATATTAAATTCTAATGTTTCAATAGTTTCTATTGATTATATCTCGTTATTATTGATTACATCTTTTGTTAACAAGTTTACATAGGGCGGGGATTAGAATCCAAATGGAGACTTAGTGGATGCTTAATTGATGGTATCTTACTTGGCTTGGGCAATTGAGCAGTTTGCTTACATGAGTCATAGTTAAATCCATTCAATTTCATGATATATTAGATATATAAATCTATGAGCAAATGAACCGTGGCGGCTAATGGCCTTATATATGGAATCTCTTTATTTATGGCCCTTTATTTTAGTTATTTTATTATAAAATTTGAGATGTTTTGACTGCATTGATTGGACACTCTAAATACTTTAATTTTTTGCGGGATGCTTGCCACCCTATTTGAATGGGTTTAATATTGAATTGATTGGCTTTGGGTCATTTTGGATTAACCTAGTTGAGTTGGTTTGATTGGGTTTAAAATTAACTGGATCTCCTCCAAGATGATCTCAATAGTTTGAGTCAGGTCAACTAAGAGAGAGGATATTTCTCCTCTAATGCTAAGACTGAAGTGTTGAATTGTAATTAAATTGGGTTGATGGGCAGGGCTTGAGTTAAATACAATTTCCAGGGGATGGTTTGTTGACATTATGAGAGCGAAAGTCTTTTGATATATGAGTCTTCAAATTTTGAAGCTCTACTTTGAAGAACCTATTGAGGCATTATAAAAGATTAAAAAAGTGCAGATGATAAGATCATTTTGAGGTATTTATATATATATATATATATGTATATTAAATTCTAATGTTTCAATAGTTTCTATTTAATATATCTCGTAATTATTGATTACATCTTTTGTTAACAAGTTTATATAAGGCAGGGATTAGAATCCAAATGGAGACTTAGTGGATGCTTAATTGATGGTATCTTACTTGTCTTGGGCAATTGAGCAGTTTGCTTGCATGAGTCATAGTTAAATCCATTCAATTTCATGATATATTAGATATATAAATCTACGAGCAAATGAACTGTGGCAGCTAATGGCCTTATACATGGAACCACTTTATTTATGACCCTTTATTTTAGTTATTTTATTATAAAATTTGAGATGTTTTGACTGCTTTGATTGGACACTCTAAATACTTTAATTTTTTGCGGGATGCTTGCCACCTTGTTTGAATGGGTTTAATATTGAATTGATTGGCCTTGGGTCATTTTGGATTAACCTAGTTGAGTTGGTTTGATTGGGTTTAAAATTAACTGGATCTCCTCCAAGATGATCTCAATAGTTTGAGTTAGGTCAACTAAGAGAGAGGATATTTCTCCTCTATTGCCACACCTCGAGTGTCTTAGATACTTATGTTGAGTAATCAAGGCATGATGATTTAGCATTAAAACTAAAGGGACTAGTTTTAGATGGGAGAGAGTGTGTAGTTGTAAGATCACTCACTAAACATACAATAATGGGAGCACCATAATTGTTATGAATTGTTCACCTTTTGATGTGTATGGTACAATCAATATTGAAGTTGTACAAATATTGCTAGGTGATTTCTACGGCCATTTTTTGTTTACTTGCCACCTTTGGTAGCATTGTTGATAATGTCTTTCTTAATACTTCTTCAGGTGACGACCATTTCTTGGCAGCATGGGTGGGGTTGAAGGCCATTTAGAGTAATAAGTTGATAAGCCCCACCTTAATATGCTTTCTTAATGATGAGATGGTTTTCTTAATTGGCCTTAAATTTATGGCCACTTTGATGATGAGGGATAATTGAGTAGTGTGCCATTGGCACCATATCTCGTTCTTGAAATGTTCAAGATTGTATTATGTACTTGACGGACTTAACGATCATTTCTTAATAAATTTCTAGGTTTTGCTAAATTTGGAGTCGAGCTTCATTGAGCGCATCAAATTCTTTCATTCATAGGTAGGCATTTTGCTCTCGGTAAGGTTATGTTAAATCTCCATTCAAAGCAATATATATTCAACCTTGAGTAGCACAATTACTTTTAGCATTGAACATTAGGGCATAAGTGTTGTATTTGGTTGTGATCTTTTAGATGGTACAATTCACCATAATGCATTTATCTTCTTCGTGTGAGGCTCCCTCTTATTTTTGTTACGGATTTTTTTAGTAATTTGATTAGTGTTTTGTTTAATGCCCCTCTACCAAACCTTTTACCTATTTGTGTTAATTTGAAGAATATATTCAATTAATTTTTTGTTGATTAATGAATACATATATTTTAATACTTTTGGAAGTTATTCCATTAAGATAATATGGTGCGAGAGACTAAATCAATAATTAATGTTATGAGTGAAGAAATTGATCATATGTTTGATTTGACATCTTTGAAAGGAGCATTTTTAGCTCATTGGTAGAAGCTATCAGTTGTCCCGAGATAAATCGATATTCCTGAATGACAAAGGGTTAATTGTCTCAATTATGTTCGCCCCAATGGTCTAATAGATAATATTACACGATCGGATGTAGTTGATTCAATGTTTGATTGATTTTCTTCATGAATTTGGTATTTGTTACACTTATATGATCAATGCAAGCTTTTATCATTGATGATTAATAGCATCATTTTTTTTACTTTGATTGCTATTTTAGGATTAGATTGATGAATACGATAAAATCCTTCCTAAATTTCGGTTATAATTTTGTCAGCTCCATTCTTCTATGACACCCTAAAATGTTTAGTCCAAGGCTTTCCATTATATTTTGATAGTGCCTTTTTTAAGGTGGTCGAGGAACTGTTGTCTCTAGTCATTTTGTTCTTTAGCTATGAAGATTTCATATTTATAAATTTTGCAGAGGTTGATGGGATAATGGAGACTTCAATCATTGGTTTTAGTGCTGGCTTAGGTTAAAATTATTTCTTAGTTGCTTCATAATGAATAGCATGCTCATCTGAAGAGTTTAGGGTAAGGAAGATTGAAACCAACAAACATGGTATTACTTCCATAAGAACTTTTGGAGGTATTATGGTTGATGCTATTGATAGTTGTTGGATAATTAGCACTGAACCCTCTAGATCTAAGTGGATTTCCAATCCTTTAGGCGCTTTGCCTGACGTTGCTAACATCATTGAAGCTTCTAATAGAATTGTATTTGGTTATATAGAACAATTTTGGCAACAGTTTTTAAGAATAGTTTGCGACTCATTTTGTTGATTCTCTAGACTAATTCGTAAGGATGTAATAGGGAGGAGTAATTGTCATTGCATCAGGTTGGCTTTCTTTTATTTTTTGCACTCCAATTGGGTAGTTAGGGTTCCTAATTCCAATGCATGATGATTATGCATTGTTATAAACACTTGTTTACATTTGATTGTAGCATTTCTTTGGCCAGCCTAGCAAGGGAATCCACTTTGCAATTTTGTGCTCTTGAGATTTGAGATTGTGTTGCAAGCGGAATTTATTTTATAAGTTCAAGGACCTGCTTGTGATAATAAGCTTACTCAAGGTTATTGTTAATTGATTTTGTAGACATCAGACATCTTATGATGAGCTTAGAATCATTACATATCTTTAAACTTGAATCTTCTTCCCAATTTCCAACTTAGGACTTATAACAAAGCCTTGGGTTGGGCTTAACTTTTTTGTTGTGAGCCAATCAATTAGAAGGGCCTCCCATTGGTGCGATGAAGATGAGGTTAGTATGAGCTCTTATTTTGGGAGATTTGGAGGTTCAATAGCTTGAATTAATTAAGTTCCATCAAAATTTTATTTCTATTTTTGCAAATTGTTCTTTTCAATAGATTAGTATCTGCTTATCTAACAAATCATAATTAAGGTGTTCTACATGAACATCACAACTAGGAAGCCTATATAGGTTGCCCTTCACCATTAGAGAACATGTGATATTGTTGCAAGAGCAAAATCACCCATTTGTTCATGCAACCCGTCAACATTAGCTTGTCATTTGTAACTTTAATGGGTTAGTTTCCGATATCATGATGATTTTTTGAAAAAACATTTGTATAAGCGTTCTAGACAATAATGATTTATGCCGGACAATAATTTTTTATGGGAGAGTAGCTTACTTCACTTTTATTAAACTCTAACTAATACAATCAGGAGTGTCTTCATTCCCGTTTTTTATTGTATGGTGCTAATAATGCTCCAAGAGATTCTTTTAGAGTTGTATATAAAATGTGTATTCTTTCAAAATTAGGGTTGTTAAAGTTAGCAGATTTTGTTGTTAGCATTTATTGATATTGTGACCCAATTAGCATTACTTTTCTTTTGGCTAAAGTTTATTTCAATGAGTTTTTAATTTCTTCATTTACTTATTTCTAAACATCAAGTTGCTTGCACCTTGGTGGCTGCTTGATAGGTGATGCTTCTATTTTGATAGCTAATCTCCTATGATGCATCGACACTTACTATAATATTCAATACGTGTTGGACACAGACAGGCATGCCACACACATTCAACACATGTCAAACATGCTTGTCATATGTCCAATTTAAAAAATGAAAAGAATTTTGGACACGTGTCAAAAATAATTAAGTTTAAATTTTAGAGATATTAATGAAATGTATAATTATATGTTGGATTTTAATGATTTATATTGTACCAAATAACTTATTTTTTGTGCACAATGCTCAAAAAAATTATTATTAATGCCCAGAACTTTTTAAGTAATTGTTAAAATTTGATTACTTATTATTTTTTGTTGTATATAATATTTCATAATATTTTATTCTTTTTATGCCCACTATCAGGATTTATGAATGGTATGAAATTTTTTAATTAATTTATTTTTTTGCATTCCTTAAATGTCATTATATTTTTATTATTATAATATTATATATTTATTTAATTTATGCAATTATTATTTACCATGTTAAATTTATAAGATTTATAAATTTTAATGTGTGTCAAATGCATATTCATGTTTTATATTTATAAAAATAGGCATATCTAGTGTCCGTATCATATTATGTTTGTGTCTTCATGTCTTTATTAGTACATCATAATTAATCTTTGAACTTTTACTTTAGGGGATAAATCAACATTTTGACATAAGTCAAAATAAAATATTCTTTGAATTCACTGATTAGCACCTTGATTTGATTTTATCTTCTTGGTGCAGAGCATTAATGAAGGTTGGATGAGTATTTTTCTCAATTTTTTTGGTAATTTTTTTAATGCTTATTTGTACGAATATGGTCACTATCTTCAAGCTTTTTAGGCATTGTCTTAACTTTTATGCCTTAATTATTTGATGGGTTGACTTTATAAATAGTGTCCACTTTTTGTTCTCAGTCCTCTTTGGTATTCAATGTATAGTCTCCACTTCAAGATAGATGGTGGGCAAACCTGTGTTCATGTACTTGGCATGATTGGACAATAATTAAGAACTTTTTTTATTTAGCAATGTACAAAAGAAATAGGCTTACTCACTAGTTTTTCTAACATGAAGTCTATGCTTTTGAATTAGGAGTTGAAGATTAGGAGGAAATTATTGTAGAAGTTTTATATGCATTGCATCCTTAGGATTTCAGCATCAATTAGGCTGATTAGAATTCTACACTTGAGATTCTTCAGGATTTTCAATTAAGATTCTCAATTCATGGTGCTTGATTAAGGGGGTATATAAAATGTTCTCAACTCTTTGAAATTGTGGGCTTCACGAGAAGGTAGGGCTGCAAATGAATCGAGCGTTCGACAGGCTACTTATGACTTTGATCGATTAGAGTTCGTTCATGATCGTTTGATTAACTAATCAAATGAGCTTAAACACTTTTGTAAACACGTAATTGCTAAATGAACAAACTTGAATATATTGTCGTTCGATTCATTAATACTCATGAACAATATCATTTATGAACAAGCTTATTAAGAAGCTCCATAATTGCTTGATTACGGCTTGATTAAGGCTTGTTCGTGAATAGTATTATTAAAAAAATTTTAGTCAATACGCTTTAATTGATACAACTTGTGTATATTTCTCAATAAGCTGCTTGCAAACAAGCTCAAAAAGCATGATTAAAGGTTGTTTATTTCATTAAACGAGCTACTCTTCAACTGACTCGATAATTCCAATTTGAACTGAGCTCATCAACAAATTTGAGCTGAACTTGAACTAGATTTTTTTAAACGATCATAAACTTGAAGACCAATCTAAAAGCTCGAATCAAGCTCAAGCTTGATAATGGGCAACAAGTTTGAACTCAAACAAACACATGTTTGACTTGGCTTAGTTTTTTTTGTAGCTAGGGGTGTAAACGAGTTGAGCTGAGCTTGAGCCACTCTCGGCTTAAACTTGAGCTTGATTAATTTATCGAGTTAGAGCTTGAGCTTTATTTTACGAGTTTGAGTAGGCTCTCGAGCCTACTTATTTAGTATGGAAGAGATAAAATAATTAAAAAATTAAGAGATTAGAAAATTATATAAAAAAAAAATTTATATAAGAGAACGAGATGTAATTTTAAAATATTTTAAATAATTTTATATTTAAATTATTAAATTTTAATATAATTTATGTAAATTTTATGTGAATATTTATTAATTGAGCTTGCTCGTTAGCTAACGAGTCGAGTCGGAGCTGGTTTGAGCTTGGCTTGTTAGTTCATCAAGCTTGGCTCACGAGCCATTTATCGAGCTAAGCTCGAGCTAGTTCACGAGTCGGCTTGACTCACTTACACCCTTATTTGTAGCCCTACGAGAAGGGATGGAGGGTGTTATTTCCTAAAGCATTAAAACTAGTTTAATGAGTGATCATTAGTGTATATTTTAAAATTAGAGATATATATTATATTTTATTCATGCAAATAGTTTGTAATTAGAATTTATGTTTGAATCATTTTTTTTTACTCTTTACTATGGCTGAAGGCTTATAATTTTTTTTACGTTGGGCAAGAATGATATCTTATTATTATTCTATATCAGTCCTTAGGTGGTGGACATCTCCTTTTGATGGTTTGATTAGAATTTTAATGGATTTGAGAGTAGTTGGAGTATTGGAGTCTCTTTTTTCTTTCCTGTTTGCTTTTTTCTAGTCTCCTTAGGTTGTGCTGCCAGTTTTTGAAACTAGCACACCAGTTTTAGCAAATTGAGTTGTCTTATGTTTCTTTGGAAATTAGTTTAATGCGTGATCATTAGTGTATATTTTAAAATTAGTTTAATGAGTGATCATTAGTGTATATTTTAAAATTAGAGATATATATTATATTTTATTCATGCAAATAGTTTGTAATTAGAATTTATGTTTGAATCATTTTTTTTTTACTCTAGTAATTTACTATGGCTGAAGGCTTATAATTTTTTTTACGTTGGACAAGAATGATATCTTATTATTATTCTATATCAGTCCTTAGGTGGTGGACATCTCCTTTTGATGGTTTGATTAGAATTTTAATGGATTTGAGAGTAGTTGGAGTATCGGAGTTTCATTTTTCTTTCCTGTTCTGTTTGCTTTTTTCTAGTCTCCTTAGGTTGTGCTGCCAGTTTTTGAAACTAGCACACCAGTTTTAGCGAATTGAGTTGTCTTATGTTTCTTTGGAAATTAGTTTTTAGCATTTTCATCGATTTAGACTTCATGAACCATGTGGGGTTGCATGTTTGCTACAATTTTGTGTTTTCTCCTTTTTTTTTTTAATGTTCTTCATGTATTGATGCTTTGTGGAGGAAGTGATGCCATATTCATGAAAATTATAATCACTCATTCTATGAGAGTTGTCATAAAGCAAGTTTTATATATGCTGAGCTGTGCTTGGATTTTTTGCAGTTGTGAATTAATATTATAATTAACTCTCTAATTTAAAGTCAAAGAAGGTACTTTAGAATTAGTTTCTTTAACAGTCTCATCAATTTGTCTGAATGCTTTAGCATCACTTCTTAATTTCAAATGCCCCAAATCAGCCCTTTTTAGGGAAGTACAATTCTTATCTTGAGGTGTTATTTATTTGTAACACTATGAGAGTAGATTCTAGTTGTGTAGGTTCATGGTTTCCTTCTTCTGAGGGAGATTTATTGCATATTTTCATTGGATGAATTTTGAATCATTTCTCCGATTAGAGTCATGGAGTCTGCTGATATTGTTGCTGCTTGCCCACATCACATGTAATACCTAATTAGTTTCTTAATTTATTCCTAATTATTGTTTAAGCTAATTAACCCGTCATATCAGAAGATTAGATCAGTAGAAATCCACTTTACTCATTAACGGCGGATTAAAGCCTCGACGCTGTATGGAGATCGACTGCTCTATTTCATTTCCTTCCCATCATGTCTCTCCTTCACGTTCCTTCGCGAAGTTCGCCTCCGCTTTCGCTCTCCGGCCGACGACGCTCCGATTAACGCAGGAAACCGCTTGCTTCCGCTTTCGACAGAATTGTTACCTCTGCGATCCAAGACGTCGAGTTCCAGAACGCCTTTCACGCCAGACTTGGAAGCTCAGATGGCCTTCGCCGGAACGCTGAACGCCGCCAGGTAAGACGGTTGGGAAATCCTGTAAGCCGCCGGTTGAAATCCTGCAACCGACGGCTCGAACCGACGGCTTCCGTGAACCGATCGGCTCGGATTCTGCTCCGGCCGACGGAAACGGGAATTTTGTAAGCAATTCTTTCCCTATCCCTTTCAAATTTCTCGTGTTGAATGCGGATCGGGAATTCAAATCGACTTCGTCGCTAAAGTGAAGGTGCAATCATTGAATCGGACGGTGAAGTTTGTTAATTTTAATTATGAGCATTAATTATTATCAGCAGAGTCGCATCAAGTTTTACGGCGAGATCATCACCGCGTAAGATTGGGTTAATTATGAAATTCATTCATGTATTGTAAATATGAAGAGTTATTTCAATAGGCGATAATCGTGAAAATGACACCCATTTTGACATAAGCAATAAGCTAATGAAATTCAATTTCTATTCTACGTATGCCATTGTTTCTACCACTTCAGATAAATCATTGTAACGACGATCTGCATATTGTAGAATTACAAACGCTAATTCCAAGATAGACATCGATTTATACCGACGATAATGATTATACGCTATTACAAGATACGATTTCATCAAGATATAAATGCTTTTAAAACACGTTAAATGCAAGAATGTGATAAAACAGTAACGTCGAAAAATGTGTGAAGAACAAGCAGCGAGCGGCAGAAAAGCTCGTCAGACGAGCCGACAGTGATCTTAAGATCCCCGACCGACATTTGAGGTTGGTCGTAGTCCAACCGCGTCGCATCGTTGGTATGTAGAAGATTGCTCTACCGCCTTTACCTTCACTTTTAGTCGACGCCGCCGATCGCTTATGAATGAAAGTCAAAACCTATGAATTATAAACGACATTTAAAATGATTTGAATCAGAACGAAACCAAAACGATGAATTTAAAAATTATCTTCCTCGACATCGATACAAGATTCTACAAGATATTACCTACAAACATATCGTTCGTATATCTACATTTCTACAAAGACCTACAAAGATATCATTTTAATTACACGTTACATCATAGCATGCTTTACCTACGCTTTATCACTTAAATTTTCACGTATACGCGACGATTGCTTTCTCAGATCAGCTTACTTTAACATTCTGTCTTCACTGCCTTTTAAATTTTATGACGCTGATAATTTCGCGAAGACGAAATGCAGGTGCTTGCTTTTGAATAAGATAGTTTTAAAGCGACGCATAAAATTAAACGCTTTAGCTTCAGATTTATTTTCAAACTTAAAGATTTCACGCTTCCAAGATTTCATAATTAATTGCTTAAGAAGATATGACCGAATAGCTTTAATGACGATTGATTAGATACACCTTTCACTGCTTGTTCGCAAGAAGACGCGAACGGGCTAATCGGTCCAATCGAATATCCTATTCGTATTCTCGATTGACCCAAGATAAAGATAAAGGGTCATCCGGCTGAAGATCGTGAAAGGCAATATGATAAGCAAAAAAGATTGATGAACAATAAGAATGCATGATGGAAGTGGATAAGTGTTGAATCGATCAATACGAGCTATGACGATTAATTTTGGTTAGAATCTATATGTTTTAATTTCACATGATTATATTTAATAAATATGTATCATATAAATACTTTTATAATTTCGTGATTTGTCCAAAGGTATGCTGGGTCACCCTTCTGACTAACGCACTCGAACCGCCACAAGATAATTCTAACAGTGAAATACAACCTGCAGCAAGTGGTGCGGTAGATCCGATGAATGTGCGGTAGTTCATTGATTTCCCGTTGTTGATCAAGATCTAAAAAAATCAGAACCCACTGAGACCGAAAATATGGTCGTGGACCAACCAACATTCGGCGATATTTCAAACGCTCAAACCACCAAAGATTCGGAGCTGATCCTATAAGAAGATCGCTTAAAATGGAAAAATTTTGACGGATGATTTGCCCAAAACGTAAGAAGACCACTTTTGTAAAGGGAGGCGTAGTGGTGGCGCTCAAAGATGAAAGATTTGAAATGACACCCATTACTCGATCAAATGGGATGAGTTTGTCAAAGATTCAAAGACGGTTCATTCCTCCATCACCGACTTTACAAGACAAATTTTTTCAATCTAACTGCCAAAACGATAATAATATGAAGTTCACTTCACTTTCTGATACGCCCACATTATATCAAGATACAAGAGAAATGTCATGATTTCTCATGGCCCGAGATCAATTAAGATCGATACCCGCTTGATATCATCTCTCAAAGCGGCATTAAATAAGAAAATGAAATAATTTTTCCAAGCAAGTGAGATTTCTGCGCGGCAAACGCAAAAGCTTCAGCATGATTGCTCCAGAAAGAAAGACGATGACGTAAACAACAATGGAGAAACTTATTCATGATAAGTGCGGGAAAAGACATTTTCAAATGTATCGGATCGAGAGTTATAAACGTGGTCGTGGACATCGCGCACCGCCTAAGGACATAAAGCCATACAATTATCGTGATTACAACAAAGAAAATTTTGGCCAAGCAGTAACACACAATTTTGGGAAATCTTCAATTCAAGAAAAGGAGAAACTTCGAACTAAAAAATCAACCCTCCAAGAAACCAAGAGTTTTATCCAATGTGAAGGAATCAAATGAATGCTTAAAATTTGATCATTCGTCCTGTTTGATTTCTGGCCAGATTCGCTCATTTCGATTCTTTTCCACCGCCATTCTGATACTATTTATTTACCAGATAGAATGTGGAATGCCTTCTCCGATAATAATACAAATAGAAATGCGACATTAAGATTCAAGATAAACACTTTCCTATGAACTAATTATCTTACCAATCGACATTTTGACGTTATACTGCATTTGACGGTTGATCAAATATTTTACAACAATCAATGCCAAGAGGAGAGTGAAATTTTGTAAAAAAATCATTTTATTTTTCATAAGACCGCTTCTTCTTCGATTAGAAAGTTAGTAAAAAAAGCTGAAATGATATTTCTAAATTAGATGTGTAAATAAGGAGATTGAACCGAAAACATTTGTTTCTAATTTCCGATGTGTTAGAATTACTGCGCCACCAACACGGTAAGAGAGTTTGATCGATGTACAACCAGACAACTTCTATACATAAATCTGACATCCTAAAGAATGAGCCGCCAATCGCGAATCGACAAAGGATTTATTCAAACAACTCACCGCGAGTGCACCAAGATATTCATAAGAAAAAGACCCTACGCGATTGTGGGTTGATATGGAGAGTAAAATACAATCAAGATCCACTACCGAGGATTGAAAATTTATTCGATCAATGGAGGAGCCAGATTTTCCGTAATCGATCAGATGATATCATCGCGAGTTAAAGATAATCGATATTTTAAAATATGGAACTGCATGGAATGAATTTCATGCCATTTGGTTAACTAACGCCCCTTGGCGCCGAATGCAGTTTGTTATCATCATCTTTATCGATGATATTTATTCTAAACTGATGAATACGCAAATCATCCAAGATTGTTTTAATCATACAAAAATCAATTATATCGCCAAATTTTCAAAAATGACGATACACGTGATTTCTCACATTATAAGCACAAGAGTTTCATTGATCCTCAAAAGAAAAAAAGAATTTTAGAACGGTCCGCAAAAGAATGTAAGTTCGTAGCTCGCTTACGGGTTATTACGGAAGTTTGTCAAGAGATTTTCTCATATCGCAACGCCTCTATCCAATTTATACGAAATGCCAAATTCCTGACAAATTTGAATGAAAGCAGAGTTTTCAAGAAAAAAGATTCGACCACGCCCTTTTATATTCCATCGAACTGAGAGATTCCAAATATTTATGACGATCTTTAAAAGGTGGGTCTTAATGCAGTGTAAGAGTAATCGCTTACGCTCGAGACAATTAAAGTTCTCAAAGAAAATTATCCCATGCACGATCTGTAGCTAAGAATGAGATTTTGCTTAAAATTCGGACATTACTACTGAGGAAATGCAAAATTTTACCGATCATCGAAATCTAAATATATCTTTACACAAAAGAATCAATAAGAAGCAAATTTTATTAATTAAAGATTATTAGAGATTCAAGATCCAAGAAAAACGTTACCGATGCATAAGTCGCAAGTCCACGAAATGCCAATGGTTATTACTCAAAAGTCGAATTGACAATTACGCCTAAGAAAATTCAGATAACATCTCAATCGATAAAGAATCAACTTTATTCGATAATCAAAGCCGCAAACCTGATCGATATCGAAATTCATCGAACAAATCCATACAGTAATTTTACCAGAGAGGGATTATTCTAAGACCACAATTATGGATAACGCTGATCAGACAAGAAATTTTACAGAGTCATCGTGATATACTATTCATCCGTAGTTCAAAACGTGTATAAAGATTTAAAAGCAAAGATTTTGCTATTTGCACAAAGAAAGACATAAATGCCTCTAAATGTCGCTCTCAAAGTCGATTTAAGCATCAAAGATTGTTCATACATCATTTATAAGGACAAGTAAGAAATCAGAAATTGATTTTGTTACCTGGGATTCAAGGCCGTGATAAGATTCCGGTCATGATGATATTGACCAAGCCGCCTCATTTCTACATAAAACGTATGTGCATTCAAATATAAATCGTCTGATTATATGTTAAAGAAATCAGAGACTTCGCTGCACTAAAAGTGATCTTCCTCCATGAGATAGATTTACTTCCAATGGAAAAGGAATTCAGCGCAAAATACGCTACACTTGCATGCCTTTTCATCCTCAAACCTACTGACAATCGAAGAATAATTCAAGTAAGACTCTATATGTTTTAGATTTAGAATGAAGATCATATTCCTACGCTGCTTACAATAATATCAATCTAAGATTCAAATATCTGCAAGATCATGGTCGAAAGTGTAACTCCATTAATGGGTCAAGTGGGAGAAAGAAAATTTGGTCCAGAGTTGACCGCCTACTGAAAATCGATTAATCGTAGATAGATTGAAAAGTCGCCGCGTGATCGCCGCTATAAGATATTAACTTAAAGACCGAGAATTTCAAGTTGAGAATTTGTATTTTGAAAGTCAAACCTATGAATTAGATTCACGGAGAAATTGAACCAGTACATGGGACCTTGAAATCATCGAAAGGATTGCAATACGGCTTACGCTCTTTACCCATCAATTACAGACATTCACAACGCCTTTCACATTTCAATATGAGAAAATGGATCACGACGCAGAGTAAGATTCCATATACCAAGTTTCAAAAATACACCATATTGACTTATGCACGGAGAAAAGATTTTGATAAGAGATCTAAATAAAATTTCCAATTAAAATTAAACATGCATAATCAAAGAAGTACTTTGAACAAGAGATGAGGCGTAAGTTTCCTTCATGTTTGAATGATTCGTAAGAAATTTCGACTAAATTTTGTTTAAGAGGGGAAATTGTAATACCTAATTAGTTTTAATTTATTCCTAATTATTGTTTTAATTAATTAACATCAGAAGATAGATCAGAAGAAATCCACTTTACTCGATGCAACGGATTAAAGCCTTCGACGCTGTATGGCAGAGATCGACCTGCTCTATTTCATTTCCTTCCCTACTCGCCTCCTTCACGCTGAAGTTCGCTTTCCTGCCTCTGGCCGGCTTCGACGACCTCCGGACACGTAACGCAGAAACCGCTTTTTGCCATCTGACAAGTGAATTTCCCTGCCGATCGCGACGCTCGAGTCAACGCCTTCCCCTGGTCACCAGACTGGAAGCTCAGATGGCCTTCGCCGCTGAACGCCGGTCCGGAGGTAAGACGACGTTAAAATCCCGTAAGCCGCTTCGGTTGAAATCCTGAACCGACGGCCGGCTGGAACCGATCGGCCGCTCGGATTCCTGCTCGGCCGACGGGGAAACTTAAGAAATTTTGTAAGTTGCTAATTTCTTTCCCCCCCTTTTCTTTCACCGCCTCTTCGGCTTGAATGCGGATCGTAATTGAATCGATCTCTACCGCAGAGTGCGAATTATCGAACGGATTTAGATCGTTTGTTAATTTTCATCAAGCAGTGTAATTAATATCGGCAGAGTCGAATTCGAAGTTTACGGAGATATCAATGTAAGATCAAGTTAATTGAAATTCATTCACGATTGAAATATTTAAGAAAGTTATTTCATAAGTTATTTGCACTGGGAGGTAGAGACATCACCATAATCGACTTACAGGTAAGACATAATCTAATGAATTCAATTTCTATTTCTACGATTATGCTTTCTACCACTTCAGTATAAATTGTATGAACGACGATTCTCTCATATCAGAAAGTAATTACAAATGCTTATACTGACCCAAGATAAATTATCGATTTATACCGATTTATAAATGACATGTACGCTATAAGATATGATTTCACGAAGATATAAATATTTTAAAACACGTTAAATGCAAGAATGCGATAAAACAGAAACGCCGCGAAAATCGCGGAAGGCTATATTACGAATCCAGATAAAAGCTCGAAGATGAGCCGACAGTGATCTAAGATCCCCGACTCGCATTTTGATTAGTCGCAGTCAGTCTAACCTACAGATGTTGGTGATGAGAAAGATGGCCTACCTTTACCTTCCTTTTTTTAGACGACTAATACGACCCTTATGAATGAAAAGTCAAAACCCATGAATTATAAACGACATTTCTAAAACGATTGAGCATAACTCAGAACTGAAAACCAAATGATGAATGAAAATTATCATTCCTCGACATATACAAGATGCATCACAAAGATATTACCTACAAAGATATCGTTCGCTATATCACATTTCTACAAAGACTACAAAGATATCATTTCGCCATAACGTTACATCGCAAAGATTTACCTACGCTTTACCAAATTTTGTAAATTTTCATGTATACACGCACGATTGTTTCTACTCAGATCGTTTTACTTTAAGATTCTTGTCTCACTGCTTTAAATTTTACGACGCTATCTGATAATTTCGCGAAAAGACGAAATTTAGTAATTGCTTTTTTAATAAGATAGCTTTGTAGTTTTAAAGCTTTTGGGACATAATTAAACGCCTTTAAATACTCAGATTTATTTTCAAACTTAAAGATTTCACGCCCAAGATTCCGATACGAATTAAGTTAAGATAATGAATCGCAAAATTAATTCGATGAGATACACCTTTCACTGGCTGCTCGAGAATGCGTCAACGATTAATCGTCCAATCGCCATCCTATTCTATTTGACACTTGATAAAGATAAAGTATCCTGTGTGACACCACAAGTTTGAGAGAGTGCCTATTAGGAAACAAATTAGGTGGTAGAATGACTTGTCAAGCTTCAACTGAGAGTAATTGCTAATCTTTTTTTTGTGCCTCATTTACTTTGAGCTCAATCATGAAATCAATGAGCGTGATGGCCTTGTAAGCTGATGGTAGTTCTTCATATTTTCAATAACTTTTTGAATGGTTTTTTATTTATTATTTTTAAATTTCTTTTGCCTATTTGACATTTTAGTTTCTCTAACAAGCTTTGAATAGGATGTCTCTTGCGTTGGGAGAACAAGGCTAATTATGTTGCTCTTTACTTGATAATGACTTAGGGATGGAAATATTCAGATGTTGGCTTGCGTTTAATTTAAGCATTGCTTTAATCAAAGAACCCTCAAAATGCCCCAGAGATGCTTCAACATTTTTGGTTATTTTCTTTGGAATGACAATCCCCTAATCTTTGCACATGAACGCTTTTATTATTTTTAAATCATGTTTAACATAACATTATCATATATCATAAATGTTTCATTCGTACACTTCTTCTCTAGCCAGTTCTTGGAGAAATAAAAACTTTGATGGAATGACTAATCACTTGATGATTCAATAATTTGTGATATTCTTCTGATTAACCTCTTTGGGCCTTTTGAACTTTGGTAACTTGAGACCTATCAAAATAATTTTGTTGAACTATCTCTCCTAATCAAATATTCTTTATTCATTGTCTTTAAGAGATTGTAAAGTTTCCACCACCACCTGCTATTAGTTTGGGACATTCACCACCACTAAGAGTGGACTTAAATTGATCGTTTCTTTCAAGAACCAACTTTGGCTAGAATTTCATTTAAGCACTAGCCCGCTTCTTTCTCTTTGCCAACAAATAAATGAGTTTTTGTTTTTCTTTATCAACATTATTGGAGAGAAGGCATTGTGCATCATAACCTTCTAAGGCATTTAAAGCGTTGTCTAACTTTGGATTTTTTTTTGAATGGCCTTCAGATTTTGACAAGTTCAATTTCTTAAACTTGATCATTCAATCAATTAGTTTAGATTGTGGCGGCTGAAGTCATACACAAGTGCAGAATCATACCATCATCGATTCCTATTAATAATTGAACATGTTTCTCTCTTTTGTTGTTCATTTATATTCATGTTGTGCCAACAATAATGTACTTTACATTGACTCATCCCTTTTATGCTTCTCTACAATCAGGTCAATGATGGTGATCTTTTTTGTTTCATCGACATACTATTTTATACTTATTTAAATTTAACAAATATCTTGACTTAATTCTTAGGAAGTTTAATATACCATTAGAAAGCAGTCTTGCTAATACTAATGAATTGGTGGAATCGTAGAGTGAACATTCACACCCCTTATTTTGTTGTAAACTACTTTAAACTAAGTGAGGTGCTGGTTTGGTGGTTGTTTTCACAAAAATGCAGAACTTAGCACAAGTACTCCTTTTAGATATGATACCTAGCCATGTTTTACGGATATGGATGACTTTTACCCATTAGAAAGCAGTCTTGCTAATACTAATGAATTGGTGAAATAGTAGAGTGAACATTCACACCCCTTATTTTGTTGTAAACTACTTTAAACTAAGTGAGGTGCTGGTTTGGTGGTTGTTTTCATTAAAAATGCAGAACTTATAGCACGAAGTACTCCTTTTAGATATGACACCTAGCCATGTTTTACCGGATATGGATGACTTTTACCCATTAGAAAGCAGTCTTGCTAATACTAATGAATTGGTGAAATAGTAGAGTGAACATCTGCACCCCTTATTTTGTTGTAAACTACTTTAAACTAAGTGAGGTGCTGGTTTGGTGGTTGTTTTCATTAAAAATGCAGAACTTATAGCACGAAGTACTCCTTTTAGATATGACACCTAGTCATGTTTTATCGGATATGGATGACTTTTACCCATTAGCTTCTTAGCTTTCTCGAAACCTATAACTACCTTTATCTTCTCACTGATAAGAGTTACTAGTTGGGTAATTGTCATAACTTTATAAACATTTTGATTGCTTGAGTTGTAGGCTGAACTACCGGAAGCTTACTTCTATCCTTTCTCTACATTTGAGCTACCCAGAACTTTATAGACATTTTGCATCCGTTAATGATTGCCTGTTGTACTTGGTAGAACATAGAAGTATCACCCACTTTTATACTCTTTGAAGCAAAACAGAATTCGTGAATACGAGTTTTCATATGCATCATTTTCATAAATTGCAATTTGCACGAACCTGGACATGGTATTATGATATTTTAACCAATGGAGGATTATGGTTCTTCCAAATACCGTGAGTGCCAAATGACAAACGGATTTGTTTTAGTAATGTTTTGTCTCTGATATGTTAATGTCGCTTTCATAATTTGTAAGGGTCATCCTGCATTTATTTTATTTAAATGATTCATTTATGATAGAAAAAAAAAAATGAAAGAGAGCATGTTACTAGTTCCTCCGGATGAAATTGACTTTCTTTGCTTATCTTTGTGCTGTGGAACTGCATGACCTACATTTCGTTATCAAGTATTGCTATTATCAAATTTACCATTTTTTCTTTTTTCCTTTTATATGATGCACAGAGGGGTTGCTCTGCTTGTGGAAGCTGCAAATATGGGTGATGCAGATGCACAATATGAGCTTGGTTGTCGCCTTAGAGTTGATGTAAGGTTCTTCTTCAATCACGAATGAAGCATTTTGATGCAAATACGATAATCTTTATATATTGGAAACACAATCATATGCCTTTGATTTTATTTTAATGGTCTCTGTCTTATTGTTTTTAGTTTGTTTATTGCATGCAAAAACACTCAATTTGATGATCCTATTGAGAACAAGATGAGTTCTGTAGTGTTTTAATTAGGTCATCGGAATTGATTTACTACTGTAAGTTGTTTCAATTCAAAGTAAAATTTTTTTTTTCTCTTAATTTTTGTGTGTATTGTTAGATGCGAACTCTTAGGGCTGTTTGGTAGCAGGATTTAATGTAAATCCTACCAAACATTAAAAATGGCAACTTTGAAAGCTATAAAATCCAACTCTGATTTACCCAAACTCCTTGATTTTCTAAATTTGATAGTTTGGCGGATTTACAAGATTTAGTGATAAAGCATGCAAAGGGGGAGAAAGAGGATTACCTTCACTGTCTTGTCGTGACTTCCTCGCTTTAAATCTTGTTCATCCTTGTTTCTATCATCTATGGATAAGACATTGAATTTTACTTAAATTTAAACTCGGAAACCGCTCATTGTATCTTCAGGTTGATTTATATCCTTTTTCTTTCTTTAAAATATTTAGATACTGATTTTTGTGTCTTTGAGATCTTATCAAGTTCAATACATGTCAGTTTTCATTTTATGATGCGAATCATGATCACTACACAGTTCTATAAACTTTTTAAGATTTATTGTGGAATTTCAAATCTTAGAGACTTTTAAACTACTGAACCGCAAACCATTAGACCTTCTGCACAAAATTTTTTTATCTTCACCAAGAACTCTCATTACACATTTTTATGCTTTATCGGCATGCTTTCTTGTGTAACTTTTACATTGTGAGACAATGGAAAATGCAATGAAACTTCTCAGCCTTCAAATTTTTCAGTTGGACCTGTAAATCCTTACTAAATATAATTTCACTTACTGTTTCTTAGATTCATTTTTATTGTGTCTGCTCTCATGTTTTATGTAATCGAAAACTGCTAATTGTATTTGCAGAATAAGTATGTTAAGTCAGACCAGCAAGCTTTCTATTATATAGAGCAAGCTGTCGACCAGGTAAACATTGGCCTCCTGTTTGAAGTACATTCCTTAGTCTAACTTCTGTTGCATCTAAAATAAGCCTATTTAATATGGCATTTTGTTCTAGCTTCATCCAGGGGCTTTATATCTTCTTGGTACTGTTTATTTGACTGGAGATTGTGTCAAGAGAGACGTCGCTTCGGCAATGTGGTGCTTTCACAGAGCGTCGGAGAAGGTATTTGATATTGTTCTGTACTTCTATCATTCACCCAAAATATTCACCTCCAAAGAATGGAACCATATAATTTGTTACTGTAATCATAGAAGATGCAGCATCATCCTCTGTTCTAAAGATGTTTTAGAATGCTTGTAGTTGGAATTATAGTTCAATATCTGATCTAAATTGCTTCTTTTGACTTGATATTTCTTTATCATCCTAAGAAGACCTTGAGGTTATTCTGCCAAAGGTAAAAGGATCGGTATTGTGTTTAAAATGGAGGAGAAATATACTACTACTAAAGTTTTTTCTTGTTTAGAGATGCTATATTTTGTAATATTCTTGGAGTCTATTAAAGCCTATGTTAAAGAGCGAAATGAAGAGAGAATTGTGTGAGGAAGAGAGAGAGAGAGAGAGGCTAAGAGACTAATGAGTAGTGGGGGAGGGAGGGAGAGAGAGAGATAGAGAGAGAGAGACTGATCACTTTGTGAACTAATTTTGTTGGCTTTTTGTTCTAAGAAAAACTGCCTAAAGAGTCTTCCATTTATAGACTATTGGTGCCCTAATAATCTACTTGAGTTGAGGAATTACTATGCCAAATTCAAGGGATAGTTCAAGAGTAGCAAATCTGGGACTAGCTCAAGAAAGGAGCTATCTGATCCATTATCTGTAGGGTATCCTGGATCTGGAAATCGGTTTAAACTCAACTTTTTCCACCACCTCCTGTTTTCTACTTCATCTTTGTTGACTGACTAAGAAGAGGAAAGCATAAATTATCCTCTTAGCTCCTCCATTTCTGTCATTTTATTGTGCTTGTAAAAACATTTAAGCATGAAACATGGCGCATCATCTAGAAATCAAACCGAAATGCTAAACAAAATCCGTTCATGAAGCTCCATAACAGAAAGAACTCCACCATGAAGCTCCAGCTAATAAATATGCACCACACAATCATTTTCATTGAGCCTTACCTCTGAATTAAATTCCATTTTGCAATTTACTGCTCCTTGTTCATTCTACTTGATGTACAGGGCCATGCTGGAGCTGCAATTGCTTACGGTTCGCTTCTTCTAAAAGGTACCTGACCTGAGATATAATTGCTTCTACAGACCAACGTTTGCGATCTCAAACATAACAGAAACTGTTCTGGACTTCAGTTCACATCACTTACATATCCTCCCCACACTCTTTATGCTTCCAATTCACAGGATATGAAGTTCCAGAAGTAATCAAGCGGTTTAACTCGAGCAGGAGCCCTTCGACTGGCGGAGCGAGGAAGGAAGTGAAGTGGCAGAAACAAGATGCGATCGAGTTGGCCAAAGAGCAGTTTCAGATCGCCGCAGAGGCTGGATGCGATCTCGGTCTGCATTGGTTAAACAGGCTCTCAGATTCTGAAAAACAAGAGTTAAAGTCTATAAACCAGTGACTCACTGCTGTCCTAACTTAGCCGGAGCTTGTGTTTCTTCCATGGTTTGAAAGCTAAGAGAGGCCATCTCAGTTGTATGTTCACTTGTAGCAGCATTGTTGAACTTATCTGTGGCTTTATAGAATAAAAATTTCTTATGTGTTGGTAAACTCTATATATCAGGTCAATCTTTGCAGAAATTTGAATGATGTAAGATTAAATTGAACCACATGTACTTTATAGTTGAAATTATTATATGAATAATATTGTTAAAATCTGGCTTGAAAATCTCCATTAATGTGATTTTGATTTGATTTGAATGTGATTCATTAATTTTAATTTGTTCTAAGTACTTATCCATATTCAATTCAAATGCTGATTTGTTGGAATTATTGCCATCATTAATATTTTTTGTTATTGATCTTTAGGGTTTTTTTTTTTTTATTTTATTTTATTTTTTTATGACGGATTATTCACTAGAGGCCTATTTATTTTGTGTGTTCTTTAATAATCTCAAGAATCAAAATTGATAATTTACACGCCCGCTCTTATTTTCTTAGTACACCCCACTTTGATGAGAAATTGAACGCGACCTGAGAGTTCAAGGCTTCGCCTACCAATTGAGCTAAGTGTGGTGGGTATTTTAAGTGTTTTTAAATTTATGATGAGGCAAAGAAGTGTTCATATCAAACAGGTCTCTTAGGGATTGGTGTGTGTGGGGATTCTCCCACTTTATCATAAGGCCTGTTATTATTATTATTATTATTATTATTTTCAGCCAAAGTCTTCGGCCAGCCTGGCTTTGTGGTATTGCTGCTTTAGGGCATTTTGAGATCGATAATATATATATATATATTTTATTTATTTTAAGTTATTTTTAAAATATATTATTTAATGTTTTTAAATATTTTTTATTTTTATTTTAAAATATATAATATTATTTTTAAAATAATTTTTAAAATTTTAAAAAAATTCATCATCAAATATATTTTATTTTGAATTCATTATCAGATGTCTAACATGGCCTCTTAGATTATATTTGTTTATTATATTTTTATGTGCTTTCATTTTTTTAAAAGAAAATTAAAAATATTTAAAATATTTTAAAAATAATCATTACTATTAAATATATTTTATTTTAAATTAAAATAAAAATAAAAAAATAAAATAAAATAAAAGTGATCTCAAATTGGTTAAAAATTTTATATAATCGATCTCACTTAGCGGGTTAAAAGATTCATGTAGCTGATCCACTTAGTGGGTGAGTTAAAGGCTTGTTATTGATCATTTAATAAAAAAATATGAGCATTTACAAATATTTTATAAATTTTTATATATTGATATATCTAATATTTAAAACATTGATATTTATATATATAATAATCAAATTTTAACATCTCATAAAAAAATTATCATTATTTTTAAAAAATTGAATATATTTTTTCATACATAATTAAAGTTTTAGAAATATATATAAATATATAAGAATTATGTATTATATATGTACAGTCATATGTTTATAATACATATTAAATTTATTTTTTCATTATTTAAAAAAAAATAATAAAAACTTGCTCTCGAATCTTGATTGCATGATTTGCATCCAATAAAACTACTTTATTGAACGGTCAGTTTCAGAATTGAGCATAAGACGGTGACTCGGTCCCTGAATTAACCGATCCTATAAATAGTCGCACCGTTCCTCGGCCTTCATATTAGTATAAATTATAAGGGGAATTCCGTCCTTCGCGCTTCGACAGATCGGAGCGGAGTGAAGTTTGTTTTCAAGAGCGTACTGATCTCCTCACGTCGCCGGCGGGAAGATGGAAGGGGTTACCAACGCGGTGAGCAATCTTAACATCAACGATACGCAAAAGAAGAATCGGATTCAGGTCTCCAACACGAAGAAGCCGCTCTTCTTCTACGTCAATCTCGCAAAGGTACGGCGGTCGAAACATCACTAATTCGTACTTGGCTTCGTATCCGATGATCTGTTTGTCCGGTTTTCCTGTTTGATCGGAAGTTATTTAGATCCGTATGGAGACGACGGGGTAGTTTCTGTGTAATGTGTTGTTTGAGTCCCTCTTTTGGGAAAGATGATGGTGAATCTTGGAAGATGATGTTGGGTGGATGGAGCGCCTAGGGCCCAAAGGGAAGCAGGATTTAGGAAATTTTGTAAATCTGGATTTGGTATATCCTGAGGGTGTTAAATTCTAAAAATTTGGTGGTATGATATCCCTTAAATATGACGAAATCCTGATAACTTGTTTTGCTGCCTGTTCCAGGATTTAGAATTTAGATCTTTTGATGCATGAACGTTAATCCATCGATGAGTTGATTGTTTTAAAAAGTCTTATTCAGGCATAACATCTATTATAAACATAGGACGTCACAAGGTTTTGAAGCTCTGGCGATTTTGGATTGGTTTTAATGTTTTCGGTTTGTTTTGGGAGCTTCATTCAGACTAAACTAGGGAGTATCAATCTAAATTAATATGTTTGAATGAAATTTAGCTTAAACTCCTAGCAGACGTCAAAGTTCTATTATACTTCTATCAGTGAGGTCCCAGCAAATTTAACTTTTTCAAATCAGTTTTCTTGAGTGCCAATTAAATCCCAAGTTTTAAGCACCTATGAGCGTTGAACTTGGGTTATCCATTTTTTAAAATGATCTATAATGTAGCATCAAATGCTGATATTAAACCAAGGCTGTTGTTTCCTTTCTGCAGAAGCATATGCTGAAGCACGATGAAGTTGAGCTTTCTGCTCTTGGAATGGGTAGGTGTTTCATCCCTGATTGTTTTTCTCTGAAAGTGATATGTGCTTCTGTTTCAAAGAGCTCGTGTTTGATTGCTTCTACACTTCCTGTTTTTTTTTCAATGTTATTTCAGGGTTTATTTTTGAATTCTGCTACTTAGTTGCTCGTAATATGGTCTGGTGAAATTAAACTGAAACATTAATGGTTGAGTTTTTATACTTTTATGGATTTTAAAAGATTATGATATGGCCTTATTTGTTACACCACATTTTAATTATGATGATTCTCTAAACCAAGGATTTTTTTTTAATATTTGTGTATTTGTAGTTTGTGTATCAAATAGTCTGTTAGGGTCATAAGAGAATTAGTGTTACTTTTTTTTTTTCTTGCTTTTTAAAAGAAAATAAAATAGTTTTGTTACTTTCTTTTATTGTAAAATTTGAAAAAGATGAAATGTTAGAATCAGAGTTTGTGAAAGTTATTTTTGAATTTTTCAAAAAAAATATACACACAACATTTTTTTCAAAATTGTTTCCACATAAGCTTTCAAAACTATAACTGTCCCAAACAGATCCTTAGTGCACTAGATGATAGTTTGATATTCATCCTTATAAGACTTGTTTATGCTCATTTTTTATTTAGTAATTAAAAAGTTTGAATAAAATTATAAAAACTTAGTATATGTATGAACAAGCCTAGAATTAATAGGCTCATTAATTTATATTTATGAATATTTTATTTATTGTTCAACAAATATCTTAACATGATAAATTGCTTTTTAATGATGATTTAATTCTTTATTTATAATTTATTCTTTGTTTTAACATAAATTTTCTTATATTCTATTATAATTGATGTAGGAACAAGTAGGCAACCTAACATTATAATGCTAATGTAAAAATAAAAAACAAAACAAAAAACAAAAACATGAACAAGGTTGGTGGATGTAAATATGGAATAGTGTAATTAGAAATGTCCATAGGTCTTGGGTAGAATAAAAAAAAAGAGATTTACATATATGTTACACAAATTTTATATATTTACATATCTAATACCTCAATTTTAATATTTACTTATATAATATTTTAGTATCTCAATCATATCAATCATATAACATGAAAATATGTTTTTCACATCAAAGATTTGAATGCTATACAAGTAAATATCAAAGTATGGGTGTTTGGCATGTAAATATATAAAAAATTGTGTGGTATGTATGTAAACCCTCCAATAAAAAATGTATCACTATACATTTATGTTTGTTTGAAAAATTTAATGCACAACACATTATAAATTCTTGAGAATTTGAATATGTAGAACTTTGAGAATACACAATAAGCGAAAGATTCCATCAACAAATGCAAAACAGTAGCTTTAGTTCAGAGGGAAGGTGTTTGTGTTCTTGCCATATACCACTAATTGAAAAGTACATGATTATATTAATACCAATGGAGAATTTCCTGCGATACATATACCACTAATTGAAAAGTACATGATTAATGTAATAATACCAATGGAGAATTTCTTGCAATACATTGGAGTTTTTATATTTGCAATATGTTTATTACAAATTGCTTTATCTATGTAATATAGGCCCATTCAATATATTTATGAAACATCATTTTAGAACATGAGATTTCTTATTATATATCAAACTTGACATTTCTATATATTTATAAGGAGAATTAAAACATACACTTTTTTTTTTTTCTCTTTCTAACTAATTTCTAGCAAACAATTAATATTTATTTATTTTACTTAATGCCCAACATTCTCATCTTTCATTTTTAACTCACAAAATTTGTCATCTCTGAACAATATGATAATGCCTTTATAAATTGTCAATCTCTCCATTCATCCCCCATTGAGTGCTTACTTGAAGTGACCAAATCTTTGATCAAAGCTTTACTATTGATTCTGATCTAAATTGAAGCCTCCATCTCTTTCATCCTGACTTCAAAACTTACAATACCATTCTTGAGAAATATAATGTAACATGAACTTTCTAAATACCACAGAATAGTTATGAATTGTTATCATTTGGATCTAACATCTAGTCTTCTGTGAGTGTCAATTAGTCCAATTGATAATGACTTTAGAAGTTGTTATTAACATTGTGTTTGAATTTCTCCAGTATCAAAATAGAGATTCACCTTACAGGCAGACTAATAACATTACTTTTGCAGCCATTGCAACTGTTGTTAACGTTGCGGAGATTCTGAAGAACAATGGTTTCGCTGTTGAGAAGCGTGAGATTCTGACCCTCACTTATAAATCCTCCGAATTCTGTTTTATTTTTATTTTTTTAGTGTTTGGAAGTTTGCCTTGTCATTTCAATAAAAGCATATGTGTTGCAGAGATCGTGACATCCACTGTAGATGTGAAGAACGAATTTAATCGCCGATCCTTCCTGAAACCAAAGGTTAGCTTTAATTGTAACGCCAAGCAACTACTTCTCCGATCCGATCCCTTTAATATAATATGAATGTTGATTCAGTCTTTTTTTTTTTTGACCAGATTGAAATATTACTCGGTAAGAGTGAAGCGTTTGATGAGCTGATGGCGGCTGCTGCTGCTGCAGAAGATGAGTGATGGTGATGAAGGGGTTGACCATAACTAACTGATTACCAAAACCTACCGTTTTTCCTTTTAATTTCTCCTTTTGCTTACTGTGATCAGAGTTTGTTTTTTGTATTTTTTTTTATTTGAGTCATTTTCATGATAAACTATATTGTGCATTTCTCAAGATTCGAATCCGAGATCTCCGGGAATGAAACGAGATCTCAACCACTAGGCTGAGACAAGGAACTCACAGAGTTTGCTTTTTATGATTGTGCACATCTTTTATAGTGTTATTTTATTGTGAAAACTGAGTAAAAATGATGCTGCTGTTGACAGTTTAAACAAAAATTATAAAAAAAGAGAGGAGACAAAAATGGGCTTTCCTCTCGTATTTGCACGGATGCGAGGTCTAGGGTGTGGGGTTCATATCCCCCTAACCCCCTCTTAAAAATAAAATTATTCACACCCCGTAGCACAAACACATACGTCCCCTGGCTTTCTCTTGATCTATCTCTCCCCTCACCGATCTCGCACCACTGCCATCAACCTGCGGTGTTGACCCCACTCTCTTCCCCCCTCCTTCCCCTTCTTTTTCCTCTTCAAAGCAAACCTCACTCTCTCTCTCTCTCTCCTCTCTCCTACTAAGATCAATTTTTTATACATCTTAATTAAGTCTTTTTAGATCTATTTCTACTTTTCTTAACATAAGACAAATTCTTCGTCTCTATTGAAAAAAAAAAAACCCTGAATTGAACTTACAGTGGACTTCTAATAAAATTGTAATGAACCCCAACGCTTGTTTGCAAGCACATAATTGAAGTCTTCGGGCTACAATAAAAACTTCAGTTATGCTCTAAACCTTCGAGAACACACTTAGGCGACTAGATTTAGGCTGAAAATGAACTAAAGAATAGAGTCATATTTATAACAAGAGAAATGATTCTTTGTGAGTCCGCCTTATTAAGATCACAGACATGTAAAGATAAAAATGAAGATATCTTGAAAGCACACGAAAAATTTAATTTGTTAAAACTCAATCAAATTTGTAAAATAATACAAACAAGCAGACATAATGAGAGCATTATGAGCCTAAAATAAAACTACTACATCAGTCCCTCACAATTTAAATAAATGTGCATTCATATGAGAAATTTCAAATAAAATGGCCTAAGCTACTCCACGTTATAAGCTACACGGTGCTTAAAATGGCTTATACGTCATTACTAAAATAGGACATGCAAGTCTCATGAACGAATAGTATATCCTTGTGAATAAACAATGCACTCCAATGGGGCTGTTTGGTTGCCTGCATTTCAAGCGTTTGGTTGTAAGTAAAATTTCAGCGTATTTCAAATACACCAGAATGCTACGCAGATTTGGAATTCTGATTGGACGAATTTCAAATACTGGCCATGTAAAGTGATGGCCATGGTTGCCGCTACCGCCGCCGCCGCCCGTGTTTCATGGCCATTGTACGTATTACCTCCACACCGCTTCCCTGCCACACACCGGGCGCACCCCCACCCGTTAAACCGAGTTTTTTATATTACATTTTATTGTCAACTAAACAAAAAAAAAAGAAAAGTCATGAATTTAAAATTTCTCAACCAAATAATTATAAATCTTTTAATTGATTAAATAGTTAACCAAAAACTCAAGAACCCATACACTTTAGATGAGTAATATAGTTTCCTTTGATAAAGTTGTTTTTAGCCAAATTTTAAAGCTTAAAAGTTCAATGAAACATTATAGTAGTATGATAAAATTAGTGACTTAAGTTAAACTTGCTGATCATTATAGGTTAAAGAATCCAATAAATCACGCCTAATAATTTAGTCCACATGCGATGTAAGAAAGTGCATCCTGGTGGTAGTATATGATGCATCTTAAAGATAAATATATCCAATACAATAGGGAAACTTGTAAAGCCATTAATATCATCAAAGTTAAGGATTTTAACTTTCCAAAACTCCCTACGAAGAAAGTCATATTAAAATTCTTTTTAACTAGCCAGATTCTCCACCTCATAAGGACAAGAGCTGACAACACTTTAGCAATACAACTTTTAGAGAAATTTTTATTTTTTATATTTGCATACAATGATAAAAGGCTTTAATTAAAAAAAATTATATAAAAAAATTACAAACTCTATTTCAATAACAAAAGTATGATCATGACTCTTAATCACAGACTCAATCTTTTATGCTCGAAAATAAAGTTGACTACTACAATGTGACGAATCATGAAATGAACTTAAGCCACATACAAATCATGGACCCGATTCTAAGTTATAGAATAAATGTAATTAACCAGAATGCTCCGATGATGATCGTATTGAATGAAGATCTCAACTAGAGAAAATATTATTATCAAAATATTTTAAAGTCTTAACACAAATCAACTCGAGTTCAAGCCCAAAATATAAATAATTCAATAGTCACAAAATATTTAAAAGAAATTCATCATTTAAACACTTAAAGCAAAGTTCATTCACCATATACTCCATAATTGTTTATCGAATGTGACAATGAAAAAAACTCAAGTTTACATAAAAGAGTCAATATCAAAACAAGTGCATTGTTATATTCATTTTTAAATAATCTCAAACTAATAAAGATATAGCTCGTGTCCTTTGTCCGTGAGATTTTGATGCGAAATAGCACCACAAAAATTAAGATTAAGACAAAAAATTTCTGAGTAAGTTTGCCATCAAATAATATTATTAAATTATAATCACAATCGTAACCTGTATGTTCCTCAATAATGTTGCTCATTGAGTCATGAACCATAGTGTCCATTTGATAGCACAAAATCCTCTGGTAGTTAAAGTTGATTTAAAATTATCCCTTTAGACATACATCAACCTTAGGCTATAAATCCCCTTGGATAAAGCAATACATTGTTGTCAACAAAAATCTTTCGATCAATATAGGTCGACTATCTCCTCTAACTAAATAGATCAAGGATTATGATAACTAGGAATGATGGAATCATATAATCTTGATCAAGATTATCATCATTTCCCCAACATTTAATTTAAGCTAAGAGTGATAAATTTTATTAAATTTAAATCTAAACTATCACTATTATACAAAAACATTTCATGATGTAACGATTTGCCTTAATCGAAAGTTCTCTTTTACCCATGGGTGGGGTAATTAACCATATGTGCTTTCACCAATTAGAAAATCAAAGCTAGATCTAAATTCTTCAAAAGATAAGAGGTGAAATATCTAAATAATATCTTATCTATAGCCTAATCTGCCTTCCAAAAATTTAACCTGAAACTACAACAACACTCTCAATGAGAGGCCAAACACAAATTTTTGAAGCTCACAATTGTGATTTTGGTTTGGGCCTCAATTTCAACGTCTTGATTCCAAGGTTATTAATTTGGTTTGGCGAGCACAGTTCTTTGTTGAAGCTTGTTGTCTTTGTGTTTTGGGATTGTTGTATTAAAAATGCAGCAGTTGAATACTCTCTGATGCTGCTGCAACATTCAAATTACATTATCTTATGTGGCGGCAATTGAGGTTGGAGCCATGATGATCAAAATAGCAAGCTGACTACATCAAAGATTTATTTGGATTGAATTAAATTTGAATTTAGTCATATTTGAAAACAATCAAACTTGCTGCATTGACAGAAGATAAAGCACAATAAATTAAAATTTTGATTCAGTTTTTGGCTTAAATCAAATTTAATGAGCTGGAGAAACAGATCATCTAAGACATTTAACCACCATGCAGAGATGAGTTAGAATTTTGATAACAAACTCCGACGAAACTATTATATTGTATATCACATAACCGCACGTCTCCCACTTGCAGGAGTCTTCCTCCGAACCTATCGTCAAAAAAAAAAAAAAAAAAAAAAAACTGCCGTATCTATTTAAAAAAAGGAATCAAATAAATTCTCTTTGACCTTCATTTCCTAGATTAACTTTCATGTTAAAACTACAAATCTCGTATTATTTGAAACACCAATTGCTGTCAATTGATAAATGTCAGTAGTACAAAAATTAATAAGCAAAAATATCAAGCCATAACCCAGGCCAGATTCATGCCAGTAAATTAAAAACAAATAATGACATAAAACATCAAAAGAAATAAAAGATCAGTTAAAAAAAAAAACAAATTTATAACTCTTCTGTTACCTCAATCATCTTCTTTGTCAATCAGTATCTTCTTGCACGCCTCATAGCACATAAAAGAGATCCCCGCTGCTGGAACCAGCTTCATGCAACTTGGTCCCAACCCTTTATAAAGACCCCCAATTCCTTCCTTCTCCAGTATGCTAATCATAGCATGAAGCATGTTCTTGTAGACTTCCCTGCCATTGACAGCTCCGACCTGCATGCGCTTGCGAGCAACCTCTAACGGGAAAGTAGCGCTGCTCGAAATCGCGCCAGCCATCGATCCGATTAGAAGAATTGGCACATTGCCAATATCCTCTTTATTAAAGGCTTTCCTGTAAGCCTTCTTCAATGTCTCATAGGTAAAATAATTGGTGGCAGCATAAGGAACTACGCCGATCAAACTCGGTGCGAGGCCTCGATAGAGCTCCGCAGGCCCTTCGTCTCGCAAGATTTTGACGAAAGCATGGAAGAGATTGTCATATGCATCTCTCTGCAAATCAAGGGGCTTAGAATGAGCTGTTTATGCTGCGTGGAAGCAAAAAATGTGAGATAGAGAAGCAATACCTCTATGGTAAGCCTGGTCTTTAGTAGTTCAAGGGGATATGTGACGAGGGTGGAACTGATTCCAGCACAAGCTCCAGCAATAAGTGAAACTGGGACAGGAGTTTTGGGTGGCTCGCCAGATTTGGGCGTTAAAACCTTTTTTACTGTATCGTAGGCAAATAACTGCGAGGAAGATGCGCTATTCATGAATAAAGAGTGTAGGAAGTAATTTAGTTGCCAATTTCTATATATATTGAAGCACTTGGGCGCAGAATAAAATGAATGGCAAGCTAAGAGATAAAAAAGAAATCCGCTAACGATACTGTGGCAGTAGATGAGAAAAGGCCATTCGAGGAAACTAGAGGGTCTGAAAATTTGTAGTAAGTTTAAAGTGAAATTGAAACCAACAATGATGAAATTCAAGTGGAGTGTGGGGCCCCATTCTAGCTTGATGTCGACTTTGAGCCTAATGCATGATTTAAACGTTGAAGCTAACCAAAATTAATTCTGAGTATATTATTCCTATATATAGATAGATATTTCTTGGTTTATGAAATTTTTTTGTTCCCATATTGTTCAGATTCTTCGGCACATTACCTGATTAGAACTAATAATGACTTGAGTTCGAGCAAGTTTGATTAAATCCAAAACTTCTGAGTTCTGCTTAGCTCAAACTAGACTTAAAATCAATTTTCATTTGGAGTTGACTAGATGCCATTCGAAGTACGCCAAAATATATGTTTCAGAGTTAAGACATACTTCCTGAACAACGAATCTAAAATCCATGGAAAAATAAACTTGCAATGATCTAGAGCATATCTCAAAACAATTAAAATTTTTTAAAATAACAAAGCATGAAAATAAATAAATTCATTGTGTTAAAATCAAATAAGGCAAAAAGTTTTTTTTTAAAAAACTTCTAGAAGAGAAATAACTGTGAAATCAGCTTCGATTTATAGCAAAAGATAGAATGGGACGAAACTTTGATCTAAAAAACATACAGGATGATCCAAAAACACATACATATTGCTGCATTTGTTTTTCTTCCAAGAACATAGAGAGAGTTTCCCTGATGTTGAATGCAGTAGATTCCAATACATGTACTTGGAAAAAAGTAGAGAAGTTAGAAGAAAGATGCGGCAAGGAGGAGAATTTGGATTAAGACATATCAAATAGATGAAGAAGATGACATTAGCTTAGAAGAGGCAGTTGGGCTCTAGTGCGCACAAGTTGCATGAGCAATTTGTCTGAACCCTACCCTAATTATTAGCCTTATATGTTAAGGCAGCCAAACAACCAGTGTGATCAAGGGGCCAAAAGAAAAAAAAAGAAAAAAAACATTTCATGTCAAATTAACATTTCATTAAACTAGTGTATATATTATATATTATATACATTATTATTGAGCTGATCAAAATTGGAGCAAGTATCTTTATCTCGAAATCGACTCAGAGCATTTCATGTTAAATAACTAGGCTCAAAACTCAGCTCGAATTGAATTGATTTGATTCCAATGAGTTTGGCACTTCAAATATTCTTATCATGCAGAAACCTAATGCTAAAAAATTTCTTCTTTTTATCTGCATTTTTAACCCCTTAGGCTTGAATCATTATTTTTAAAAAAACTCTTGATTTGATCTAACAATTTAGTTGATGCTTAAACCTCATTTTTTAAATTATAAGGAGCACAATCAACTTATTTGAGAGATGTGACAGAGAATATGGGATATAATGGAGGAAACGTGTCACACGATCAAGACCAAGAGTAAGGACAGCCATGTAGGGACATTTTGCTTTCTTGATGGATCAAAAGGTTTTTTTTTTCCCGTAAAGCATATCGCCTATACCATCCCCCTCCAAAGTCCCAAAGCTCATCAAGAAAAGAACATTCATCAATATCATGGTTGCTTGCTAGAATGTGGATCTTGAAAATTCCATCTTGCGGTCAGGCTTGGTTATGTAGTTCAGGCTCACCAATACATAATATTGGACAATATGATCATGAGATAAGTAAAATGACTAATTAGTACATTCATTCTAATGGTGGAGCATGTAAGCAACAAGGAGGATTTCACATTGATAGGGCCAAGAGGCTGGAAGATATGGTGCTCCGAAGGAAATACCAGAAGCCAAGAGACGGAAAATAAGTTGAAGTGGTTGAGAAGGAGGAAATAATGTCCCAGTCAATAATACTGGGCTTCTGGTATTCCTTCAGAAAAGTCATAATACTTGGAGCACTTTGTGTTGGTTTTTCCTAATCACTTCTCCTTTGACGGAGACTATGATTCCTTGGGGGAAAAAAGTTCTTACCGCAATGTTACATAGGGTAGTTATAAAGATTAGTGGGCTTTATAAAATGATGAGGCCATCAGATCAAGAAAGTTTTGGATGCTTTCTCCCATTAACCACTTCAACCACAACACCTGTGTTCGTAATAGAATGGCAGAAAACCAGAAGGTGCATGTGCTCATCAGCTGCAATGGAGGAACTAGGAGTAACCACACCACCTCAGTTAGTGATAGAAAGGCAGAAAACCAGAAGGTGCACGTGCTCATCAACTACTATGGAGGAACTAGGAGTAGGTTAGCATTTGCTAGTTGATTGCCTAGTAGGTCTATGAGTTGTCAACTATATTGGTAAGAGTAATTGCAATGATTCTCCATTGAAGGTGACAAGGAGGCATGCAAACATTTCCCAGGCCATGACCTACAATACTTGCCATTGTGAGAGTGTCACAGTGTTAGTCAAGCATTAAAATGGTGCCCAAAGGTGGTCCTTAACAATCCTTCGAAAGAAGGCATATCAAAATGGATAATGTGTATTTCTTTCTTATTATATCCTTGTTAAGTAATCAATTACTTCTCTTGGTGATGGTCCAATGTTCTCAAGCATTGTATCCGCAATTCTTAGTTGGTAGCTCACTACACTCCCAAGCTTATTCATTCGGGAAAGCCCCTTGGAACCGACTGTGAGCTTGAGACCGCTTGCACATTCATTGATTGATGTACAATGGGATTGAAATGCAGAGCCATTTAGAAACTGTTTGATTCATCTCAGAAAAAGAATCAAATTTAAGTCCCACATGCATTTTAGGAAAAAGACTACTCCATTGATTGAAATGCCATTGTTACTTATGATGTGAACATTCCTTCAAGGTTTGAAGATGAGTATAGGATAATACTCTATCAAGGTTTCACTATTTTCTAGAATCTACCACTCATTGGCAAACTTCGTCTTCTAAATTAGCACCTAAAGTTCACACAAGAAGAAAAACCATTCACTAAATCCTTAAAGTAAGAATCATATGGTGCTTGGGACAAAGATTGTAAGTCAAGCCGACTTGTGAGCTTGGTTTGAGCTTGACTCGATAAATGTCTTGTTTGCCGAGCTCAATGAGCTAACAAACCAAGCTCAAGCTAGCCCCGACTCAACTTATTAGCTCGTGAGTCAGCTCAATTAATAAATATTAATATAAAATATACTTAAATATATTATAATTTAATAATTTAAATATAAATTTAGTAAAAATATTTTAAAATTACATTTCATTCTTTTATATCAAGTAATTTCTTATTAAAATTTTCTATTTTCTTATTTTCATCATTTTTATCATAATAATTATTTGAATCATGATTTTATCTCTTCTATACTATATGAGCCAACTCGTGAGCCGACACGAACTCGTAAAATCAAGCTTGAGCTCGAGCTCAAACTCAATCATTTAATCAAATTCAAGCCCAAGGTGACTCAACCTCGGCTCAACTCATTTACACCCCTTATGCTTGGCAATGAATTAGTTGAGTTGAAGACTTAGATGAATTCACTGAATACTTATCTGCATGTCACCATCAAGCTATGAACTTGAGAACTCATCGTATTCCTCTTTACAATGTTGTGTACCATGATAAGCTCCTAGATAGGTCTCCTCCATCACTTAATGATAGTGGCTATATATGCTTAATCATATGATCAACTTCATGACCATCATGATAAGTAAATCGATGTCATTACAAGAGTCAAAGTAAATACACTTGTGAAGGAAAAGATAATAGAATGACTTTTGTTTTTGATTTACCAAAGATTGCTTGGGGAACTTATTCCAATAAGATTTGAAAAACAACCAATGTTTCTCATTAAGCTAATTTATCATTAAGAAAATCACTAACCATTGTGGCTTGCCAAAATCAATCATGTGAAATGATGATGGAAAATTTGTTAGCTACTTTTAAAGGGCCTAACTAAAACATTTTGGTACCAACTAAAATTTTTTC
Source organism: Cymbidium sinense (assembly GCA_021442155.1). NCBI lineage: Eukaryota > Viridiplantae > Streptophyta > Magnoliopsida > Asparagales > Orchidaceae > Cymbidium > Cymbidium sinense. Next base: position 156,150,728 of record CM038221.1, read on the forward strand.
TCTCTTCAATCTTCAAACCAATGCTCAAACAAAGCCTACAAATCGAGTTTAGGTAACCTCTTTCCATATCTAGTTTGAAAAAATAATTAATTATTTTCCTCATAGGTACTTAGGACTCTTATTCAACAGATATTTATTATCTTTGAAGAAAACTAAGGACAATTGACATTTACTGGTACTTTATTATGTATTATAATGTGATCGGACATGAGATCTATTATTAGTCTTTACATTATTTTTATACCTCATACTTAATTTAGTTTCACTAGTCACTAATCTAGTTACCAAGGGTAATTGATTCTTCATCCCTCCTAAGCACCTCTCTCTATATAAAAGAGCTAAGGTCTCTTATTTGATCTACATTGAAACTAATAAAATTTAAATTTTTCTTGTTGCTAAGATTTTCATTTTCAGTTTGCTCTCCATTATTTTTTCCAAAATATAGCAAGGATGTTATGTGCTCCTTCAAAATTCGAGTTATGGATGTGGAGTTGTTAATAATATTTAGGTGGTACGTTTTTCCCTTTCTACCAAAGATTGGTTGAGGCTTCCTTCCTCTCTTATTTTGGTTGACTCTCTTCTTACATAGTAAATATTATTGAGTATTATAATGATATTAAGAAGTCTTGCATAAAGAGATTTGTCATAATTTCAAATTTCAATATCCATTAGAAGTTTATATTCAAATAAGATTTCATGCTAAAATTTTACTTTTAAACTCCAAGTATGTAAACATAATTGTTATAAATGGAGATCTATATTCAATAACATTAAATGCATAATTATAATGTAACAACAAATCAATTTTTAGATCTAAAACATCTTCAAAAGCATATTCAATAATTAGAGTCTCTTTGATTAGATCATATTCAATTATATTTTTGTTGGTGTGTATGCAAAGGGCTTTAGAGGAGATGACATGGATTTTTTTAGGAACATAAATCAGAGTTGCCTAGTCCTAATAAAATGTTGGTAACATGTTGACAACATCGCAGCATGCCACAATATTTAAAGATCTAGATAACACAATCGGTAGTATTTTCAGTGAAATATAGTCCAATTCATTTTTGAAATCTGGACTAAGATCATTAATATAATATGTAGTAATAAAAAAGCAGTCCAAAGGAAAACAATATATAACTGTAAGCACTATAAGCCATACATAATATTCAAACAGGTAAAATTTTTTTTATTTGTAACTCTTAAATTAATTATATAATTGGCCCATAGTGTTAACACATATAACACCCAATAAAAATAAAAGACAATTAGGACGCATAAAGACAACACCAATAATAGTTAGCAAAAACATATTGAAGATGACAAGGATGGTGATGATGGAACAACCAAAATAACAATAAATATATAATGACTTGAATATATCATTAAATATATTATTTTAACTGGTAACTTTAAATATAAATATATTATTTAAATTATTGCATTATATATTGTATTATATACTCAAAATGCATCCAAATAAAAATTCTTGGGCTGTAACTCCATAAAAATGGATAGGTATGTTTCAGTTTCCATTTTCACATAGGATACAAAAGTGCTAAGCATAATCCTATTTTCATATTATGTCTTTATGTAAACTTAGAAAACCAAGGAAAAAAGTAAAACAAAAAGGACATGAAAAACAACATGACCTAATTTTCAATCAACATTAAATGATAATCAATGAATTGGAGAGCTTGCCTGAACGTTTAACTACATAGCTCCCTAAAATCCTATTTAAATATGACAAAATGGCATAAAATAGGCCAACAAATCCATCATATGAAAACAAACTGAAAAGATGAACACCATTCATTTGAGATGATACAAGGTTAGCAATTAAGATATGCAAAAAACTAAAGCAATATTATCCAAAGAGCTAGAAAGAATCTAGGGAAAAATGAATACACAGTGCAGCAGCTCTTAAGAAAAATCTAGTGAAGAGGGGTAATAAAACCAAACCCAAGAAAGTTGCCATTTGGTTAGGGAAAAAAGGTAACAATCAACTTTCGAGAAAAAAGGTAACAATCTACGAGTAGAACTCCAAGCTACTTAAAAGGATCAGAATTTCAAAATAATCATTTTGAATTATATTCAAACATGATGAAAACTGTCAGAAGTCCACAAAACTTGAAATCACAACATGTAGCAGGCATTTCAGCATCCAGGTAATCTTTGTATATTAGACATTCTGAATAGCAAGTCAAGCTTACTTTTAGTTAACTCGCCTTATCCACTTCACTGATAAGAAACGATGTTTACAGTGATTTACTGTTTAAAACAGGAAAGCATTGATGTCATGAAAATTACCAAAGGAACATACGTATAAATTGAGTAACTCTACAAACTAACACCTGATGAGACAGTATCATGTATGCAACATATAAAGATCAATGAAAAATGGCATAAAAAAGGCATCATAGCAGTGAATAGTCCGTTACCTCAATGGCTTTGCTCGGAGCAACTCGAATAACGTTAACGAGGTTGCCACGAAACAACCCCTTCCATCCATCTTTCTCCATAATATTCTGGAAAACCTCACTTGTTGAATTACCACTGCTACCAACCATTAAATGTGTTCTAATTGTCTCCAGAGGAGCAACTGCTGTTCTTGAAACAGCCCCAGCAAAAGCTCCACTGATCAACCTCCTAAACGACGGATTCCCCATCCTAATCTTCAACTTTCCTCTAACCTTCTTCTGGGGCTTCTTAAAACTTTCTTCCTCTATCATACCAGCAGTCGCCACCACAGTCTCTGACGGAAGTCGATGTATAAACTCTGAAGAGACATACTTCACATACAAATCCGTTGATGCTGTCACACTGTTATCTCTAGGATTTGGAGAGCTAGGTGAAATTCCAAACCCAACTCCCATCTGCCCCACACTTGCAAACAATCCCCCAAGAGGATAGAAATCCTCTTGAAGGCTCCATGAAAACCCTAAATCAGGTATAAATGGAAGTCCATCCTTCTTATTCTCGAACAATGGAAATCTCTTTCGTCCCATCATTTTAGGGCTTTCCCCGTTCTGAAAGCTACCTATAGTCCCACAGAAATCATCACCAGCATCCACATTTCACCAAAATTTCATAGAGCAGCGAATTTCCCAGATGAAGATAGCAAACGAAAGCGTTTTTTAGGCAGAGATTGGATATGACGAAAAATTCCTTGAGGTCGATGAGGAGAACAAACGCCGATATGAAACAAGATATACTTCGAGGCAACAAATCAACAATCGGCTGTAAGAACGAAAAAAAAGAGGATAAGAGCAACCAGAAAACTGAAAATTTCGGCGGTGAAAAGATCTGAACGATGGCAGAGAGACGCGAGGGGGGATATTCTCCCCTCTGCTTGCCTTCCCTCTCCCCACGCTTCGATCTGAAAGGTGGGGTTTCTATTTGAAAGGGTAACAAAGAAAGCACAGATTAAAAAAAATAATAATAAATATGTTTTGTGGTATATTTATAAAATTTTCAATAAATAATCAGCAAAAAATAATTAGTTCAAAATTGACTAAATTTAAATTAAAATCAAATATATACGATTCAAATTAAATTAACATTATATATCGACGATGCAATCATGCAAAGACCTAATTTTAATTTAATTTACCCTTAAAAAGGTTAAAATGTTAGGGTTAAGTGGCAAAAAGGTGGTAAGTACTTATATATTTAATTTAAGTTAGTGGCGGCTAGCTTTGTTCATATTGTTATGAAAACAGCATATTCTTCATTGCAATTAGAAGAAAGATTCCTAGTTGGACTTGGATTCCTATTTTTTTTATTGGGGTTGGTGGCTGCCTCACCTAATGTGGAGCACATAAGATTGATTTTATATATAGTAGAAATTTGGTTTCATATCTCTTGTAATCCTCATATTTAATATGATATCTCTCTTATATATTTATTTTGGATGTAAATATCCTAAAAGTATGTATATCTCTACCAAATTAATAACACTCCAAACATATTAAGGGGTTGTTTGCTTGTATTTAGAATATAAAGTAAACTGAATACACTGTAAAAAGAATGCAGTGCATTTATATTACTTTAACTTGTTTGGTTGAAAATTCTACAAATACATGAATTTTTTTTCTTGTTTGGCAAAATAAATGTAATGTAAAATATTTTTGAGATTATCGACGATGGCGTCCACGATGGTAAGAACGACCAATATGGCGGTGGCTGGTAATAATTAAATATACACCCAAAATCATCATTCTAATGCATTTCAAATAGACTGCAAATGCATTAAAATTTTACTTTGCATCATACCAAACACTCAAAAAATAAAAATTTCCTGCATTTGGTTTACTTTACACTCTAAATACAGGCAACCAAACCCCTAAAGCATTATGCTTAGCTCCTTCATGGACATCCTTACATCCCATTCCTATAGCCATTGTTGATTTCATTGCTCTTTCATATAGGATTTCTTCATATAGCATGATAAGAAGATCATGATGGTGTATCTAATTCGAGCAAAGTCAACAACTATGAATAAGAGTTAGTATATTATATTTAAATAATATTATTGGTATATGAGAAGTGATTATTTAATAATATATTTAATTTTTGAGTCATGATCTGCTTTAGGAGAAGTTGATCACTTAGGGCATTGAAGAAGGGCTTAGAGTGACATTACATAAGCATCCCAAATATTCATGAATAACTAGAAAGTAGTTCTATAAAAATAATAAAATAGATCAAATGAACCAATTTTAAATGATATTGAAAAAAATTTGACCCTCAAGCTCGAACTAAATTTATGAAAATCTATTATAAGCTAAAAATTCAAACACTAGATTTGAACTCAATTTAAACCTATTTTTGAACCTTTGTATTAAAGCTAATGGTCAAATGCTATGTTAAAAAAAAAATGAACTTGTTTTGAGTAATGTTCAACCTTTATTTAAGCCTGGTTCAAACTTCTATTTTGAAGGTAATGATTGACATCTATTCAAAAAAGAAGTTTGAACTTGATTTCAATCTCATATGACAAGTACTTTGTTCAAACATAATTTTAAACCTCATCTATTTGGATGCTAAAATTCAATTCCTAATATGTGTCCTAACCTTTCTCAAATGTCATTCAGAGTTCAGATAAAATCTCATATTACATGTTGGGGTGTCAATTCGGGCCGGCAGGTCGGGTACGGGTTTGACCCGAAATTGACCAAACACGAATTAGCTTGACCCGAACCCAACATGTTTATTAAATGGTAAAAAATATCAACCTAAACCGGACCCATCTTCAACCCGATTGATCCGAACACGGCCCGAATGATTTATTTATATATGTATTAGGTCAAAATCTGATCAAAATCGAGTCAAATTAGGATTCACTGGTAAAAAATTTGGTCAAATTTGAGATTTGTGGATAAAAATGAGTCAAATCCTAGTTAACGGGTCAAAATCGGATCAATTCGAGTTAGCGGGTCAATCCGAACCCGACCCGAATAATTGAACGTGTCAATTTTCTTTGACCCGAACTCAACCCGGAAATTACTCGGGTCAACCCGAACCTAAATTTTTAGAGTCGGGTTCAAGTTGGGTTATCATGTCAGGTTAATTTTTGACACCCCTAATTACATATTTAAACTCTTCAAAGCCATTTAAAGTTTATTTTTGAACTCGGAGTTTTAAACACTTAGAAGCTTTTATAGAAATATTGCTTATGAACACATCTTCTTATAACATAGGAAGATAATCAACAATGTAAAAGATGGTGAATGCACTCTATTCAAGTTAACATCATAATGGAAGGGATATGTTGAAAGAGCATGCCATAAGATTTGAAATAGAATTATGACGACAAATAGCATGATAGTCAAATTAATAAAGCATGGAGATCAATGAAGAACATTTTTGGAAGAGAAAAATTAATGTTATACTCTTGTTTAAATATTTAGATGATATATATATATATATATATATATATATATATATATATATATATATATATTTTAATGAATAAATTTTTAATAATGTCTAAATCTCAAAGATGATTAACAACATCATTTTCTGTTCTTAATAATTCATTGTGCCATATGTAAATAAGCATATGCACTTATTTATTAGTCCACTTTGAACATATGAATATTAATTTTGTAACAACAAGATGTCACACACAAAAAAATATCCTTGAAATATGCTAACATAATTTATGTTTTAACTTTTTTTTAATTGTTAATATTAGAAGGCATTGAAAGTTATTGAATTATTGATTTGTATAAATTCTACCACAAAGTATGATATATTGGAAACATTTGAAGATAAAAATAAATTTATCTAGCCTGGATCTCATATCAAATCATCAAGAAGATTTAATCGGAAGCGTACTTGAATCTATGAAAAAGCTATTTCAAGAATTTTGACCTTCTACTTCTAAAAGGGTATTCTTGAGAGAGAGAGAGAGAGAGAGAGAGAGAGAGAGAGAGAGAGAGCCTTATTTTTCACTCAAAATGAGATATGAGAAAAATAAGAATCCTCCCCCTCTTTAGAATGAGGATCATGATCTTATTTATACTTGAGTACATTTCATTTTATTTCAGCCCATCATAAAAATAAAATAAAATGTTCGATCTTTGAATCCATGGAAGAGCTATTGCGAAAATTTTGGCATTCCACTTCTAAAAGGGTATTCTTAGAGAGAGAGAGAGAGAAAGAGCATTCTTTTCACTCAAGATGGGATGCGAGAAAAATAATAAGACCCTCCCCTTCTTTAGAATGTGGATCATGACCCTATTATACTTGAGTACATTTTATTTTATTTCAGGCCATCATAAAAAATAAAATAAAATGTCTGGTCTCTGCACATGATAATTTTATACAAAATTAATAAGATATTTCAAAAGCCTAAAATTAATTAATCTTTATTTGATTACAAAATTAATAGGCTTAAAAAATAAGATAGTGCATAATGTATAATTAAATTCATATGTGAGCCCACATTCAAAAATTTCCAACAATCTCCCACTTGGGTCACATATATATATTGCTTGATAATTATACATTATTAAATATTTTAAGAGCTCAATATTTGCTATCTTCAATGAGAAATATTATTAGACAATTTAATCCATTAATAATATTGACATAGAATTAAAACGATCTTTATTATATTTTTTCTATAACAAGACCCATCAGTGATCACTAAATCAATATGATTAACGACATAGATCAAGTATGGATGTGTAGCATGAAAATTTCATGTAATGTAATCATATATCATGTATATTTTTAACTAGTCCTATATTATAACTCAAAACAATTATAAATATATTTTCATTAATTTATGTTAAATTGTAATTGAAACAACATAATTTTATTTCAAAGTTTTCAACTATAAGATAATTGTTATGCGAAAACCGCAGGTAGAGTAAAAGTTTACGCTTCTTTTAAAAAATCCAAAGACACACGATATTTAAAGAGTGAACAAGAAAACTCTAGAATTTTACTGGAAAACCTCGAGGGAAAACCACGGCCTAGCCCAAGAAAAAAACTTCCACTATGTATCTTTGAGTACAAGATCTTCCGATATTGGGATTACATAATTATATAGAAAGAAACAACGTTATGATGAAATGATCAGTAATGCTACTAGTAGATGATGGTGAATCGGCGGAGCAATCACCGGTAGAAATACAACAATTACCATCGTAAATGGGAACAATTGCAGAACGCAGGGAACAATCACGGTAGAAGTCCTCGATGGAGATGAGATTGATGGCAAAGGATCAATGGCGGGTGGCGGTGGTGACACCGAGTGGCGGCACGATTGTGCTTGGAGGATCTTTAGAGCTCTCATCTCTCTTGCTTGCCTCCCCTCATGAGGAATGAGGCTATTTATAGATTGGAGAGTGTCTCCGTAAATACATGAAAACCCGTACCACTCCATTTCATCGGACAGCTCAAAATGATCCCCTTGATCATATGATGTATTTTGTGTATTTAAATGCTCAAATGATATTGGAATTATGATATCTTAGGCTTGTTAGATTCGGCTCGTCAAGACGCTCGATTTGACTATAAACACTCCATATTTAAGAGTAGATTGATAATAAATGCTTGATCTCGATTAGTCTTGATTTACGATCAGATTACTTTCTACGTTAAGATTCGTGCTTCGACTAGTGGAATTTTCAGGGTCATATCAGTTGCCCCCCTATTTTTGGATGATATTATTTCAATCATTCAAAAATATATATGTCGAATACTTGAAAATAACAAATTCTTCAATGAAATTTGCGGGTCCGTTAACCATACATTTTGAGAGAACAGATCTTCATGGGAGCACAAGATTATGACTACGAAAGCAGATGCACATCCACAAATATGTGTAGGTATGTATGAGCATGAAATTTTGAGATTACAGACTCATCCGGATCTCTACGGTGTGGGGCTGATCAGGGCGTTGAGGGCGCTGACCTGCGTTAATGGGCGTCATGGCGCCGACGCGTCTATGTGGCACGGCCGGTCGAGGGTCGGCAAGGCGAAAATCACGCAGTCGCGCGGTCGGGCGAAATGGTATACGGGCCGAATCAACGGTGTTGGTCGTGGTTCTGATCGCGCGGCGGTTATGCGAATAATATGACTACGGCCAGAAGTATCAAACCGCGACACGCTTGCGCTGCTGGGGCTGACGCGGCCACTATCCATTTTGGCCCGTTTTGTCCCATTTTGAGCGATTTTGAATGATTTTGGGCGGTTTTGGACATGTTTTTTACCCTTTTGTCCCTAAAAAAGGTCTATAAAAACCCCCTTAGGGGCAAGGGAGAAGGCACCTTCTCTTCTTCTTAAGAGAAGGTCGTTCGGAGGCGATCGAGACCCGTAGTTCATATGACAATACTCTAGTTTTCCCTCGAAAGAGGTGTTAACTAATCTCGTCGGACCGACCGGGTTCGTAGGCGATCAAGACTCGTAGTTCATATGGCAAGGCTCTAGTTTTCCCTCGAAAGAGGTGTTAACTAACCTTGTCGACACCGTTCAGGCAATCACAAGACTCATATAGAAGGCTCCAATTTTTCCTTGAAAGAGGTGTCAACCGAGGCTCTGACCAATCGGCCGGAGGCGACAAGACTCATACATAATGGCTCGCTCCGCTTGAAAGAGGTGTCAACTGACCTCGTCGGACCAACCGAGTTTGGAGGCGATCAAGACCCGTAGTTCATACGGTAAAGCTCCAGATTTCCCTTGAAAGAGGTGTCAACTGACCTCGTTGGACCGACAGGGTTCGGAGGCGATCAAGACTCGTAGTTCATACGGCAAGGCTCCAATTTTTCCTAGAAAGAGGTGTCAACTGACCTCGTCGGACCGACCGAGTTCGGAGGCAATCAAGATCCGAAGTTCATACGGCAAGACTCTAGTTTTCCCTCGAAAGAGGCGTCAACCGACCTCGTCGGACCGTCCGTTTGGAGAGGCTACGGTGCACAAGATTTTCATCTTCCCCTCAAAGAGCGTAACCGGCCTCGCCGGACCGTCCGAAGTTTGAGGCGAGGCTCGCGGCATATACGTCGTTGTTCCGGTTTTCCCTCGAAAGAGGCATCAATCAGCCTCATCGGACCATCTGTGTTTGGAGGCGATCAAGGTTCGCAGATGCCGTGCGCCCTCAAAAGAGGCGCCACCGTACTCTCATCTGACCGCCCGGTTTGGTAGCGAGATGATAACTGGAGACGGGGGTTGATGGCGATGCACGATGATGGTGGCCGGCCACAGTGGTCGGCGGCGGTGATCTGTGACGGTGGTTGGCGCGGATAACAAACGACGATGGTGGTGACCGGCGGAGATTGCCGGCGATGGTTAGTGGTGGTGACTAGCGATAATAATCGGCAACGGTGACCGGCGACGGTGGTTGGTGGCCGACGGGGGTGGTCGCAGCAGCGAATCAGACGGCAATGACGGGAATCGGCATCGTAGTTGGCGGGATGACCGGCAAGATTGCGGCCGATGGCGCGCGACCGTGACAGTCGACGCAGGACCGGCGACATTTGTTGGGGCTGCGGACCGACGATAATGGTTGGCGGTCGACGGGGTGGTCGCAAAGACAACTGGCAATGGTAGTCGACGGTGGCACCGACGCCGAGCAAGAAGCGGGATGACCGGACGCATGGTGGTGACCGGCGATTTTCGCCAGCGGCAGTGATCGATGGCGCTACAGACGGGGTCAGCGCAACCGCTATGGCGACGGTATGCAGGGCGCAGTTGGGCGGGATGACCGCGGCGATGGTGGTGACCGATAAAGATAAAATGGTCGACGACGGCGGTGACCGCAAGTCGATGGCGGCGACCTGCACGCAGTAGCGGAGTGACCGCCGAGCGATGGTGGCCGACGGGGTGGTCGCAGCGAAGAATCGTGACGGTAGTCAACGTGAGAAATTTTGACCTATCCGATGTTGTTTGTGAGAGTGTGACTCAATGGTGTTAACCCGTTGACGTTAACCTGTGTAGAAGAGGTTGAATTGAATCCGCTGAGAATTTTTGACTATCCGAGGTTGTTTGTTAGGATGTGACTACGACGCTTGTGGAAGAGGTTGCATCAATCCGATGATTTTGACTATCCGAGGTTGTTTGTCGAGTGTAACATAACGCAACTGTGGAAGATGTTGAATTGAATCCGCCAAGGATATTTGACCAATCCCGTTGTTTGTCGAGTGTTACTCGACGCTAACTGCGGAAGAGCGGAAGTCCACCGCGATCTCTATCTAGTTGTTAGAGTGTTACCGAAGTTTAAACTGTATGGAAGAGGTTGAATTGAATCGGAGATTTTGACCTATCCGAGGTTATTTGTCGGTGTTACCCGGCGACGCTACTGTATGGAAGAGGTCAAATTGAATCAGCTAAAGGATTTTGACCTATCCGAGGTTGTTTGTCAGAGTGTTACCCGATGACGTTAACCTGTATGGAAGAGGTCGAATTGAATCCACCGAGGATTTTAACTTATCCGAGGTTGTCGTGGTGTTACCCGATGATGTTAACCTGTATGGAAGCGGTCGAATTGAATCCGTTGAGGATTTTGACCCATCCGAGGTTGTTTGTCAGAGTGTTACCGGATGATGTTAACCTGTGTAGAAGGGGTCGTAGGAAGTCCACCAAGGACCTTTTGACCTATCATAGGTTGTTTGTCAGAGTCTTTGCTCGATGACGTTAACCTGTATGGAAGAGGTCGTAGGAAGTCCACCAGGACTTTTGACCTATCTAGTTTGTCGAGTCTTTGCTCAATGACGTTAACTCGTGTGGAAGGGGTCGTAGAAGTCCACCAAGGACCTTTTGACCCATCCAGGTTGTTTGTCAAAGTCTTTGCTCGGATGACGTTAACTATGTATGGAAGAGGTCGAGGAAGTCCACCAAGGAATTTTGACCTATCCAGTTTGTCGAGTCTTTGCTCGATGACGCAACTGTATGGAAGAGGTCAAATTGAATCCGAGGATTTTGACCCATCCGGTTGTTTGTCGAGTATTACCATAACGTTAACGTGTGGAAGGGGTCGTAAGTCCACCAAGGACCTTTTGACCCATCTAGGTTGTTTGTCAGTCTTTACGATTTAACGCATGGAAGAGGTCGTAGAAGTCCACCTTTTGACCCATCCGAGGTTGTTTGTCGAGTGTTACCCCGACGCTAACTGTGGAAGAGGTTGAATTGAACCGGTGAGGATTTTGACCCATCGAGGTTGTTTGAGTGTTACGACGCGTTAACCTATATGGAAGAGGTTGAATTGAATCCGCTGATGATTTTGACCCATCCGAGGTTGTTTGTCAGAGTGTTACCCGATGACGTTTACCTGTGTGGAAGGGGTCGTAGGATGTCCACTAAGGACCTTTTGACCCATCCTAGGTTGTTTGTCAGAGTCTTTGCTCGATGACGTTAACCTGCATGGAAGAGGTCGTATGAAGTCCACCAAAGACCTTTTGACCCATCCTAGGTTGTTTGTCGTGCTCTGACGCTAACTGTATGAAAGAGGTCGATTAAAACATTTGTTTGTGGTTGTAGCCAAAGTTGCTCCTTAACCTTGGCCTTTTTCATTAGTATTACTGACTTGCTTTTCAAACTGATAATCAATTAGTTATCCAAAATATCGATTTAGATAATCTTTTGAGATTAAGATTTGCCCCCCAATTTTTGACAAAATCTGAAGGAACGAAGTTTGATGAATCTTCATTCTTCGCTTGCGCTTCTTAAAAGCTTGAAATGCTACATCTCGATGGTGTTTTGATCTTGTTAGAACTGGTCATCATACAAGATGATATAATGGAATCGCTTCCAAGAAACCGCTATGTAGAAACCAATTGCGGTAGAGTAAAAGTTTACGCCTTAGCTTTTTTGGAAAGTCCAGTACACACACATATATTTAAAGAGGGAACAAGAAAACTCCAAAATTTTTACGTGGAAAATCTCGAAAAGAGGGAGGAACCACGGGGCCTAGCCCAGTAAAAAACTTCCACTATGTATCTGTTTTAGAGTACAAGATCTTCCCGATATCGGGATTACAGAATTATATATGAGAAAGGAACAATAGCTATGTGACAACGATTAGGTTGTAACAGTTGCTAGTAGTAGTAGATGATGGTGAACTGCAAGTATCACCAGAAATAGAAATACCGCAAATGTGGGAATAATCTGCGAAATGCGAATAATCACTGGTAGAAGTCCTCATGATGGAGACCGACAGAGATTGACGATGGCAAAGATCAATGGTGGCCCTCATATGAGAAATGAGGGGCTATTTATAGATTAGAGGAGTGACGTCTCTGTAAATACATGCAAAACCCGTACCACTCCATTTCATCGGACAGCTCAAAATGATCCCCTTGATCATATGATGTATTTTGTGTATTTGAATGCTTAAATGATATTGAAATTATGATATCTTGGGCATGTTAGATTCGACTCGTCAAGATGCTCGATTTGACTATAAACACTCTATTTTTAAAAGTCGATTGATAATAAACGCTTGATCTCGGTTAGTCTTGATTTACGATCAGATTACTTTCTACGTTAAGATTCGTGCTTCGACTAGTGAAATTTTCAGGGTCATATCAATAATAATAATACTTTATTTTGATTAGAAAAATATATTTATAATCATTGAACACCATAAGTAAACTCCCACTATGCTAGCAAATCATCAAAGTAAACAACTCTTATGCAAGCCACATGCTCATAAAATACTTTATGTGGTAAACTTTTTGTAAGTGGATCTGCAATCATAAAATTTGTACTAATATGTTCAATAAATACTTGAGAACTCTAAACTCTTTCTTTTACAATAAGAAACTTTATATCAATATGCTTTGATTTTGATGAACTCTTGTTATTCTTTGAATACAACTCAGCGGCTCAATTATTACAATTTATTTTTAATGGCCTCTCTATTCCATCAAAAATATTTAGCCCAATGATAAAATTCCTCAGTCATATTCATTAATTTGATGTCTCATAACAAGTTATAAATTCTGCTTTCATAGTTGAAGAAGCTATAAGTGATTATTTAGCATTTTTCCAAGATATAGCTCCTCCACCTAATAAGAAAATATAATCTGAAGTTGATCTTCTACTATCAAGGCAACCAACAAAATCAGAATCAGAGTACCTCATGATCTCCAAATGATCTGATCCCAGATGAGCATAAAGTCTTTTGTTCTCTTCAAATACCGCATAACCCATTTTACTGCTTTCCTATGATCCATTCATGAGTTACTTAAATATCTGTCAAGCATTCCAACAATGTACTGTGGTGAAAAATTATATATTTTCATTTTCATTCTATATTTTGAATGGATAAAATGAAAACAAAAATATTAGGGGTGAGCATTCGATCGATTTGGTTTGTTTGGTTGTTGTTTTGGTCAAACCAAATAAATCGAACTAAAATTATAAAAAAATTGAATCGACTAAAGTAGTACAAAAAATCCATTTAAACCGATCCAAATAAACCAAAGTGTCCCTGAATTACACTTTGGTTTATTTGGTTTGGTTTTTCATAAACGAATAACATGTGCAAATTAAAAAAAATAAAGATTTCAAAGTTACAAATAAAAAAAGTAAAATTTTATTAACTAAACTAAATATATACATATTGTAAAGAGGTTTTCATATTGATGTAATTTAATGTACACCAAATAAGAAAATAAACTACTAATAAAAAAAGAGAAAAAAAAAAGAGTACAACATGATTCCTATTTATTAACAACTGACAATTGACAACATTTAAGTAAATAAATTTGAGTAAATTGTAGAAATATCACTTATGTTGAGCACATTCCAAACATTTATCCTTGAAATCTTCAATTTCAAGCACTCCAAATCTCCAAAGGCTTCAAATCTATAAGAACTAATAACATAATAATATATATATATATATATATATATATATATATATATATATATATATATATATATATATATATATATATATATATATATATATATATATATATATATATATATATATATATATATATATATATATAGTTTCTCAAACCTATAAAAAAATATATTTAGTTAACAAGATTCAAGTGTAATATCTAAAAAATATGATCACCATATATACATACAAGGCATATATAATTTTGAGAAATCACATCTAAGCCTTTAAGACTTAATAGGGTAATAACACAAAAAAATGTCACTAACCATATGTATACATTGATCATTTCATCATTGCTATCATTGCTCCTAAACCCTAAAAAAAGCATGCATGTAAGTTCAATATTTATTGGCATGTAAGTAAATTGTTTAGAAAAAAAATACCATAGCAAATAGTCAAACGACTCAAACCAGCAAATGCAGGATATCCAGCCAAACCACCAAGAATTACAGCCAAAACAAACCAGCAAGGCAAACAAACCAGTTTTTTCAACATAACAGTCGAAAAAAAATAGCTTACATTGTCATATTGACCAAAAAAAAGAAAAACTTACCAAAGTCTAACATAATAGCCGAACCAAATTACCATCAAACAATAAATTATAAGAGATGAGAGCAAAAAGTAGCAACAAAAGATAAACTAACAGCAAACTGAGCAAGTGAACATGTAAAGTAATAGGCTAACAACAAGGAAGACCATTGAAATCCGAAAGTCTATAACCCATATTTGAATCAACATCATAAACCAAGCCAAGAAGTTTGTTTTTCACTTGTAAATTTTACTAAATCTGTAATACAAATGAATAATTAATTATTCTAATTAATAAGATTGAAAAGAATAAATAATTATGAATTTAAGCATAAGAAATACCTTCATCAAATTTGTCAATGTAATTAATATTTTCTTCATATTTACTGGATTAACGGTCCATTTTGCTCGCATCCAATCCTATACACATATTATAGCTTGTGCAATCTCTGGGGATAATGAACTTCTATATGCATCAAGAATATGCCCACTTGTACTAAAAACTGATTATGAGGCAACAGTAGAAATTGGAACAGCTAAAACATCACGAGCCATGTATGAGAGAATAGGAAATCTTAGTGCATTAAACTTCCACCAATTTAAAATATCAAAATAATCTTTCATGACTTCAGACTCCTTAGCCAAAAACTTATCTAGATTTGATTTATTATCTAGATTATCCTTGCCAAAATTAGATCTTTTGAATTTCTCTATCATTGAATATCTTCTCCCAGAAGATTGCAGTTGTAAAATACTAGACTCTTCAAAAAAAAATTTGGCAGGATTTAATACTAAGAGGAAAAAAAATAACATCATAAGTCTTATATTATAATTCATAACTCATAAGGCTTATATGGTAGGATTTAATACTTAGATGATTGCATAGTAATAAGAAAAACAAACAAGTAAGACATACACCACCACTAGTAATTAGATGCTTGCATGGTAGGATACTAGGATTTAATGAGTCTTTCAGCCTTTCCCAAAAAAATCAGGAAAAATTCTATGTGCTCTCGACTTGATAACATCACAATGCTTTCAACCTTTCACAAAAAAAAAAAAGTTCGATACTGCCAGCCGACAACCCAAAGAAATAAGAAAATTAGTTATTCATTCTTCCAAGTTCTATC
Source organism: Cymbidium sinense (assembly GCA_021442155.1). Taxonomy (NCBI): domain Eukaryota; kingdom Viridiplantae; phylum Streptophyta; class Magnoliopsida; order Asparagales; family Orchidaceae; genus Cymbidium; species Cymbidium sinense. The sequence continues at coordinate 156,166,751 of CM038221.1, forward strand.
ACAATTATAAAATCTGACCACCCAAGACCCAACTGAGTCAAATCGTAACTCCCAACTAACTGAAATGCACAATACATATGTATATGTTTGAAGACAACTTCCAGATTCAAGCTTTATAAGTCATAGGGTTGAAAAAAATTTATAAATATACTATTTTCAATCAACCGAGAACACAATAAAATAAAAAAAAGCATTTTCCACTCAATCATGAGTCATCCATATTTGAAAACAGGTCCATAGGATTTACCAATATACCTTGCATAAATATCACGGTAAAATATGTGCAAACAATAGAGATAGAGAGAGAGAGAAAGAGAGGAGGTAAAATATGTGCAACTATTTTGTCTGCAATAGTTTTGAAATTTAAAATATGTGCAAACAGTAGGTAATTCAATCGCTAGAAGTAGAAACATCAAACATCAACTTTAGGTCTTCTTCAAACCCTAGCTCCATCAAAATCAAAACCGACAAAGAAATAAGAAAGCGGTCCAAACGAAAAACAATCAACAACGATAACAAAGATAAAGCTATACAGTCCATGACAAAGGCTCACAACATCAAGCCATCAACAACCACAACAAAGAACAATAATAATGTGATAGAGATGAGATGAGATCATGGGGATTTAGTTTTTTCTCTTAAAGAGACTTAGAGTTGAAATCAAATGTGAAGACAGAACCTGTGGGCTAGCCGCTAGGGCAAAAACTAAAAAGATAGGAGTAGCCGCAAATAGGAAAATACGAAAGTCGAATGCAGAAATCAGAATCGCCGGAACCTAGAATGTCGAATGTCTTATGCCCTAACTCCTCCGAAGAAATTAAACGTCAATCAGAAGGAAGATTGATTCGAAGAGTCTAAGAAGTTACAAGTATATGACATCGAGGACTCGAAGTGTCAAGGACTCGACTTGAGTGGCAATTTCATCTTTGGGCCCAAAGTGGGTCAAGAAAGTTAAATACTTAATCAATTTTTTGGCTAAATCAAAAATTTTTAATTAAAACCGAACCAAAAACCAAAAATCCCACAAACACACAAATTCAACCGAAAACCAGACAATAAACATGAAAACCGAACCGATTAACCAAATAAGCTCGATTCAATTCGATTTTATGGTTCAGACCAACTAATGCACACCCCTAAAAATATATAAATCACTTTTGTTGAGACACCATGTAAATCCACAGATATTCTTATTAGGGTGATCAGGTACGACATTGAGAAATGTGTACTATCTCGAGATATAGAAGTCATCACCCTACAATGAACCTAATCACCTGAATAAGGACTCCTAAGGACTATGAGTCTTCGTATATACCAGAGATTCTTCCCCTACTTTACATGAAAAAGTAAAGTAAGATTTATTTTAAATCGAGTTTGTTAAGTTCCCTGTGGAGGCAAGCCCCCATAGTTAATTACATCTTAAGGAATGAGATTCCTTATGAATGCTCTCGATTAAGATAAATGATTATTGTCTCCAAAGATTTTAAGGATATGACTATCAATCAATTGGTTTATTTTTAGAAGATCAAATGTGATTGATCAAGATGAGGGAGTTATTATCGAAGCCAAAAGAAGATAAGTAGGGGATGCTTATGATACTAGGAAGCTTAGTAAGCATCTCGTACTATCCTATGGTTGAGCTTTATATTTTTGAAATTGAAGTGATTTATTTGTTTGAGATAAATTTTATTAGAAATGTAAGGCTTACAATTTCATAACACAAGATCGTGAAAATGCTTAAGAGGTGAGGATTTATGCTTGTAGCCTACAAAGGGAGGTAACAACCTCTGAACCTAAATCTAGGGAGCTCTAGTGAGGGCCAAAGCATGACTTAAATCTAAAACAAAAATGAGTAGGCAAGAGAGGATAAATCACTCTGGACTTCACTGGCAAAACTAACTCCTATAATTTTCAATACATGTAGGCAAGTCATATGCTTTTGCAAGATAGTTAGGCTATTATTTATTTAGAAAGATGCTAAGTCCTTAAACATATTTCCTAAGAGACTAGATCATGTAGGGCATGATTAATGACTTAAGTCTAATGCAAATCTTTGTTATATTTTATTTTCATTTTGGACAATTGATTTAACATAGGCTATGAGATTCATATGCTTAATGCATAAGAAATTAGATTATGGGCCAAAATCAGTAAGAAGGGAGGTGTGTTTCCACTATGACTCTGAAAGGTCAAGCCAAGTTCTCTAGCAAAGGTGGAAGCCCTCCATAACAAGAGTGAAATAAGATATTTTTTATGCATGATGTGAAAACATATAACATCCAGCTAATGTGTTAATAAATCTTTTATCTTATTTTATAACCTAGGCTTTAGATGAGGTTATGAGTTATTTATTTTTAATTTGAATTGATTAGTTTGATAGAAAATTTATTTTCCTAAGAGCCTAATCTTCATCCAGGTCATTCATCAATCAATGAAACAACTAGAAAAATATGTCATCATAATGCATAAGCTAAACAAATATCAAATAATTTATAAAGCCAGCGCAAAAGAATAAGAGGCATTTTATGGTTAGGCTCCACCGCACAAACTCGAAAACAAATTAGGTAGCCGAGCTCTACCCTTATACAACCCGTATTACAAATGAATTAATTACAATCAAAATGAGAAATTATGTTATTGGGGTCTTCATTCTTTATTTCTTCTTTCTTCTTTCGGTTGGTTGGAATGTGGTTGCTCTAAAGGCTTCACATAGTATATAAGACATAGTCTTATAACCAATGTTCATCATAATCTCCTATAACAATCATTTCAAATCCTAATTGTAAAAATTAGATGAAAATAGGAAAATTTAAATCTAACTAAAACCTGTAAAACAGAGATTAGCTAAACAAACCACACAATCTCAAGCATGTATATGAATAAATTGGACTTGACACCCCACACATGGGTGACCAAGTCCACCTGGCCTATTTTGGATTATGCTTTGGGGTATAAGGAACCTGCACAGCAAAAGTATTTATATTTTTTATTACAATGTCCCTTAAGCACAATTCCTTGCAAAAGATAATGGTTAGACTAAGAAAGTCCTATCATTCAGTCTACGCATATAGACCCTAACATCTAGGCTAAAACATCACATCATAAAATAAAAGTAAACATTAAACCATGCACCGCCCTAACATAGGACTAGAAATGGTGACTTAGCCTAATGTGTGTGCTATTTAAGGCTTGTGTGACATGTCTTAGCTAAGTTTTAAGGTTAGAATTTTCTATGTATGAAGAATTCAATTTAGAGGATTGTTCCATTTAAGTGATTTAGTTAATTTGGTTGATTTTATTTTTATGTTTTGATTTGATTTAAATGAACCCATAATTAATTACTAAGTGTTGTAAAGAGAAGAAAAGAGAAGAGAATTTCTCTTCCCTCCCTACCTTAAGTAATTTTTAAGAAAGATTCATTAATATTTTTTTTATTTAGTGAATATTTTATTATGTATTTTAATTAATCCTAAGTTTAGATTTTTCTTAAACAAACTTATTCAAAAAAAAGATATTTTAAGATTAAGTAAAGTGAATTACTATCACAAAACACATAACACTTTATTTCTTTTCAAACATGTTTAACATGCATATGGATGAATCCTAAGCATATTTATACATGTAAGTGAAAATATTAGCACACCTTAAAGATGAATGCTAAGAGATGTCGCTTAAGGGAAATTTGGAATGTTTCATGTATGCATGATTTTGTTAAGTTGAAAAGAGGGGTTCTTTTATCCATTATTCATATGCACATTTACATGTATGAAAGACATAAGTGAGTACGACATTATTGTTCTACACCAGGGGTGTAAGGTACAAGATCTACTTGGGGATACTTAAAGCCTCGTAACCTTGGAATGTCTAGACTAATATACCACTTTTCTTAAATACATGTGTATGTACAAAAAGAAATGAATGGAAAAAGAATCATGCAAAAGAGTTTATGTTTGTTCTGTTTTGATTTGGTTATGCAATTTATATGTGTAAAATGTGAAGATTCCTCTTAAAGGATAACATATGAATGAATAGGAATGGATTTAAGCAAGTGTTATGCTCTTTTCAAATAAACTATACACTTTGCAAATCTTATTTAAAATTATGTTAAAAGAGAAGAGAAGGAAATGTTACATAATGCACATTTTCTATTATACTCACATGCAAGCTTATAAGTAACTATAAGTAGCATATCTTTCATTTGTAATATTTGATTTCTAAATTTTAAAAATAATTTTGTATTTAATAGTGATAATAGCCATTCATATTCTTACTTTAGCCAAAACATGTAATTTGACATAAAGTAACATTTCATTTTTTTAATTTTATTTTTCAAAAGACATGAATGCATGATTTCATATGACATACACATTTAGCATGTTAGGAAAGAAATAAAGTGATGTAAGCATGTAACTTCACCCACCCTAATTAATTCCTAAAGACAATCTTATGGAATAAGATTATTTAAAATGAATCAAAATTATTTGAAAAAATTTTAGTTTTATTTTGAGTTTGATTTAAATTTAAAAAATGTGAGAAGGTTTGCTAGCTCTAATCCACCTCCCACATGTGTATGTTATTTTAGTTCAATTTTAGAATTATTAGATTTATTTTATATTTTGTTTAGGTTAAGGTATACATTAAGTCCATTAATTACCCCTCACCTATACCACTTTAACATATTCAATCAAATAATTATGAGCATATGACATAAAACCATAAGGAATTTAAATCAACAATGCACCTAAGAAAGAAAGGAGCCTAATGTATTTGACTCACAATTAATGATTAATTAAGCTAAAGAGTTTAATTTAAATACCTTTATAGCCCTTCCCACACATATGGGTTAGATATGATTTCCTTAAGCTATTTAGGTTATTGAGCACCTAAGTATCTACCCAAGAAAGGATTGATTAAGTGATTAAGTTTTTGGATTAATTTTTAATTTTGAGTTTGGTTAATTAAGCTATTTCATGAAATATTTAAATCATTAATCCATTTATAATTTAATTAAGTTTTTATTCAAATGAAATAGACTTAGGGGAAAATATTTGGATAAGGCATCATAATCTCATTCCCTAAGTCTATTCAATTCCAAGATGATTACCAAGATTAATTAATGAATTTATCATCATTTAATAGGTTGATTAGTCATTCAATTAATTAAGGAAGTGATTAGAGTGAATCAAACAATTACCCTAATTAAACCATTAATAAATCTCAAGAAAATTAGGGGAGGCAGAAGTCATCCTACTAAATATACCTAAGAAATTTGGAATTAATCAATGAAATAATTATAGAGTAATTAACATAATTATATTCCCAATAAAACTAAAATTGCATGTAATTTACTATTCAAAATCAACTAAACTTAATTTTATATTGTTCCCCTTTGAAATATCTTCAAAATACATTTGAGTTTGTTTTTTTTTTTTGATTTTTCTACATTTAGTTATGTAATTTAGGAGTTTCTATGATTATTAGGTAATTAAACCCCTAATTATATAACTAATCCCATCGGTGTCACATGGACTGCTGGCACGGCCCACACTTTCCATGTGGCTCAACGGGATTGGTTATTTAAGTTGTCACATCCTATGCCGCATCAGCCAGCGGCACTATGCAATTTCTCCCTAGACCTTCCGACCAAAAATCAAATGGTCGGGATTAAACCTATGGTTCTAATACGATAAATCAGGGGATCTCACGTGTTTTAATCAGGATCGTCCATCCAAAACACGCGGGATGGACGGTCCATGATTCATCCCTACCCTCACCCGTGAGAGATGGCAACCGTCCATCCTCCATGGCTTGATCCAAGCTCGATTGAGCTCAGATTGAGTAGGGATTGATCACACACCATCAAGAAGGGATAAGCAAGACATCCAACAGTCAAATTCACTTGAGGTCACACTTCTCTTCACAAAGGACCAAAGAAAATCTAACTTAAGCTCGATTTTGAATAGTACCTCACTGGAGGCTATCACTGGCACTCTCAACCGTTGATGTATCTTCGTCTAGTGGAGACGAAGCCCTGTTGAAGGTTTGAAAGCTTGAGGTTGAGTAGATCCTCCAATTGGCCAAAGTCCTCCTTCTAGGCTTGCAACTTTGGTCTATACCTCTCTTCCCATGGCTTGAACACTTGGGAAACACCTTGGGTAAGCTCTATTGAGTCCTCTGAAGGTGCTTGAAGGAGGAATTGAGCTATGGTGGTGAATTGAGTAAAGTGGAATTCCTTCATACCTTCCTTATTTTTGGCTTGAAGAAATCAAGAATGGAGAAATGTGAAATGCTTGAGGAAGCTTGGAAGAACTTGGAGAAGTTTGCTTTGAATCCCTAAGCTCAATCGAGTGTGAATGAATGCAATTCAAGTGAAATTAGGGGGAGTATATCTCCCCCTAGAAGGATTGGACGACTGAGCTTGCATATGTCATTTTGATCAAATTGACCAGGCTGATTGAGTTTGTTAGGCCATTTTGGATGCCATGTGATTCGGTTTTCCATAGTAGTGGAGTGGTGAAGTTCTCATGTGCTCATTTGAGTGGGGGAGTGAACCCATGTGGAGAAATTCCAAGTGGGGGGTTAGTTTTGGCCTTGGATTTGGTTTGGCTGACCCAAACCCATTAGGTCATGTGCACCACACTCATTAGTGTCCATTTTGTTCACTAAGAGGGTGCCAAGTGGCCATGAAAAGGATATGACCAAATTCTAGATGGAATTAGCCATAGGTTACCCCTTGACATAGGAGTAAAATAGTCATTTGGCTTTGATTTCACTTTGGGTAGATTTAGAATAGTTTGAAATTAGGTTGGTCCAAATTTTAAAAAATTTAGAGTTAATTTGATATCATTTGGCTCATGTTGACCTATTTAGGTCAAAATAGGTCAAGTTGACTAATTGGTTAAATTGGGTCAAACCAAGAGTTGGGTCAAGTTCATATGACCATTTGAAATATTTTGGCATCATTGGTTTGGTTCAATTTAATTTATATTTGATTTTGATTCATTTGATTTCATTTAGGTCAAATGGGTCAAGTTGACCAATTTAACCCATTTGACCTAATTGGGTTAGTTTAGGTTTGGTTGGTCATTTGAAATGTGTTGCAAGCTTTTGTTTTAATTAATTTTTGATTGATTTGATTTTGGCTCAATTTGACCTTTTAGGTCAAGTTGAGTTCATGGTTAAATGGGCTAGGTTGAGTCTAGTTGACCAGTTGAGGCTTTGATCAAGTTCAACAAGTGGTTTAGAATGAATTTGACCCATTGGTTGCAATCAAATTGACTTAGATCAAGATTTGACACATTTTAACTTTTTAGGTCAAGTTAGGTCAACTTGGGTCAAGTGATTAATTGGGCTAGGTTAGGCTCAAATGATGACTTGGTCAAGTTCAAACATTGATCATAAATTATTTTTGATCAATGGTTTCAATCGATTTGGCCTATAGTGGATTTTTGCTAGTTTAGGTTTCATTTTGACTAACTTTTGACTTGGTCAACCCTTATGTTTGACTTGATTTGACCTAATTTGAGTGATTGATCATCTTATGATGATTGTTGCTCACAGTATGAGGCTTAGGTGAGCTTAGTTCAATCTAATTTGGGTAGGATTAGAATTTGGCTCAAAATAATACTTTGGTCTCTTTGGGTCAAGTGAACTTAAGTGGGTCAATTATCTTGATCAATGCTTGAATCAAGTTTGGTTGAACTTACATATGGATTTATGATTGAAATATAAATCTATTTGCAAGTGATTTGAAGTTAAATGAGTTTTGATTCATTTGACAATTTCAAGTTCAAAGGATGAACATGAGTTTGAGTTTTAAATTTAGTTTTGGCTTGATAATTGAAGTTTATGTTTATATTTGGATTCATGATTGAAGGATTGATAGAATCATGAAGAAAATCCAATGGTTTAAATTGATTTGAGGTTGATTTGGCTAAGTTCAAGAATTTGACTTGAAAGGGTAATGTTGGATTTGGATTAGATTTGAGTTTGAATTTTGAATTTGGTTTTGGGTATTTGAATTTATATTTCATTTATATTTGTGAATGTAAATGAGAATATAAATGGGTTAGGGGAAAATCTTTTGAGTTTGAATTGATTTGAATTTGATTTAGGCTAAGTCTATAAGATGAAATTAAAGTGACTTAGGAAAGATTTTTAGAATGGATTAGAGTGATTTGGATTTGGTTTTAGTTATTTGAATTTATATTTCATTTATATTTGTGAATATAAATGAGAATATAAATGGGTTATTATAAAATCTCTTGAGTTTGAATTGATTTGGATTTGATTTGGGCTAAGTCTATAAGATGAAATTGAAATGACTTAGGAAAGATTTTAGATTTGGATTTAGATTTTGGATTTAGTTTTGGTTATTTGAATTTATATTTCATTTATATTTATGAATATAAATGAGAATATAAATTGGTTATGAGAAAATCTTTTGAATTTGAATTTGGTTTTTGAAGTTGATTTAGAAGAAAAGAGTGAGGATTTGGTTCAAATTATAGGGTAGACAAGTTTTCCTAACACCCCTAGGGCAAGACCTATCCCTATGGCTAACTCTTCTAAGTCTCTAGAGTTAGGTTAAGTGTTCACCTATCTTAGAAGTGTCTTAAGACTAAGAAACTCTTGTCTAAAAGGAATCCTATGTCTGAGATGGAGAGGTTGAAAGCTCACTTCAAAAGTGAGGTCAACATATACGTAATATCCGGACGTGTACAAACTTGAGCATACATAAGACTCCCAACTGTATATGCATAAGAGATATTTTCCATCTCTTTCTTTTCAAATTCATTTCTTGGACATTGAAGCAAACTGAATTTATCAACTTTAGCAATGGGTGTATCTCCTGGTGCATAATCTTTCATGCCAAATCTACTAAAAACTTTATCGATATATGCCATTTGTGAGAAACCAGGTATACCACGAGAATGATCTCGATGAATTTGTATACCCGACATAAAAGATGTATTCCCAAGATCTTTCATTTCAAAATTATTTGAAAGAAATTTCTTGGTTTCATGCAAAATGTCTATATCACTGCTTGACAATAGAATATCATCAATATATAACACTAGGATGATGAATTTACTCTCACTAATTTTGTGATAAATGCATTGATCAATAATATTTTCTTTAAAATCAAAAGAAGTAATCACTTGATCAAATTTTTATACCATTGACGGGAAACTTGCTTTAAATCATAGATGGATTTCTTTAATTTGCATACTAGGTGTTTTGAATCAGAAGATTAAAAATTTTCTGGTTGCACCATATATAGTTTCTTCAATATCACCATTGAGAAATACAGTCTTTACATCCATCTGATGTAACTGTAAATCATAATGAGCTACTAGTATCATAATGATTCAAAAGAGTTTTTCGAAGAAACTGGAGAAAAAGCCTCTTTATAATCAATGCCTTTTTTGTGTGAAACCTTTAGCGACTAGACGTGCTTTATATCTTTTGACATTGCCTTTTGAATCTCATTTGGTTTTAAAAATCCATTTACAATCAATGGGTTTTATTGATTTAGGCAATTCAGCAAGATCCCAAACATCATAGTCTTCATTGATTTCATCTCATTCTCAATGGCTTCTATCCATTTATGGGAGTTGACACTTTATTTGATTTGACTAAAAGAGATTGTATCACTTTCTAATCCAATGTTAAACTCATGTTATTGGAGATACAAAATATAATCATCTAAAATTGTTAATTTCCTCTCCCTAATAGATTTTCTTAATGACACTTCAATTTAGGGTTGTTGTGATTCCTCGATATGAGTGGGAGTTAACTCAATAATATTTTGATTATTCGTATTTATAACTTGAATAAGATCAGGTAAATTTATCTGATCATTTTCTATTGTAACTATAAGAAGAGTAATAAATTGCTCTTCAAATATAAAATTCCTAGGTTTATTACTCCCATCATATTCAATTTTCTTAATAAATTTAGCATTGTCCGTCTCGGAAAAGGATTTATTTGAAGAGTCATAAAACTTAAAATCTTTCGACCTTTCTGAGTATCCAATAAAATAGTAGCTAATAGTTCTTGAATCCAATTTTATTTCATTAGGTTTATATGGCCTAGCTTCAGCTGGACATCCCTAGACTTGAAAATGTTTGATACTGGGCTTCTTCCCAATCCAAAATTCATATGGGATTTTAACTACTATTTTGCTTGGAACTCTATTAATAATGTAAACTGTAGTCTTTAAGGCTTTTCCCCAATCTGATTCTAGTAAGAAAGAATGATTTATCATACTTCTAACCATATTCATAAGGGCCCGATTTCGTCTCTCAGCTACACCATTTTGACTTGGAGTTCCTCACATAGTGTATTGAGGAGCGATGCCATATTATATTGAATATTTGACAAATGGGCTTGAACGTTATTCACCTGATCCATCATATTTATCATAGTATTCACCAGCACTGTCTGATTTGACAACTTTTATTTTCTTTTCAAGTTGATTTTCAATTTCATCCTTAAAAATTTTGAATACGTCCAGTGACTGTGACTTCTCATAAATCAAGTATAAGTACCCATAACGAGAATAATCGTCTATGAAAGTAATGAAATACTGTTGGTCATTCCAAGTAGTTATAGGAAATGAACCACAAATATCAATATGAATTAATTTCAAGATGTTTAAACTCCTATTAGTACCAACTTTCTTAATATTTGTTTGTTTTCTCTTGATGCATTCTATACAAAGTTTATCATCTGAAAAATCAAGAGAATCAAGAATTCCTTCTGACATAAGTCTTTCAATTTTTGACACCCCTAATTACATGTTTAAACTCTTCAAAGTCATTTAAAGTTTATTTTTGAACTCAGAGTTTTAAACACTTTCTAAGCTTCTATAGAAATATAGCTTATGAACACCTTCTTATAACATAGGAAGATAATCCACAATGTAAAAGATGGTGAATGCACTATATTCTAAGTTAACATTGCGATGGAAGGGATATGTTGAAAGAGCAAGCCATAAGATTTGAAATAGAATTACTACGACAAAAAGTGTGGTTGTCAGATTAATAAGGTGTGGAGACTACTGAAGAACAATCTTCGAAGAGAAAAAATAATGTTATACTCTTGTTTGAATATTCATATGAATATGCAATTATGAAGGACATAAAATCGAATTTTCTCATAAAATATGAGGTGATATATCATGATCAAACTTTGGTTGGAATAATTTTTAATCTTTGGAGTTTATTTTGAGATAAGTGATGTAAAATATTTAATTAATTTTAAAACTCAAATCAAATTCAAGATTTTTAAAACTCATCACAATTAAATTTTATTTGGCACACACACACACATATACATATACATCTTTTTTAATGAAGAAATTTTTTAATAATTTTTTGATTGTAAAGTTAATTTATAAATAATTCGACACTATTATAAAATCATAACTTTATTCTTACACCATGCAATGAAATATGAGGGCAATTTTATATGTAATATTATAGTTTTGTAGATGTATATAAATAACACAAATACTTTTATTTATAATAATGTCTAAATCTCAAAGATGATTAAAAACTTCATTTTTTATTCTTAATAATTTATTGTGCCATATGTAAATAAGCAAATGCACTTATTTATTAGTCCACTTTGAACATATGAATATTAATTTTGTAACAACAAAATGTCACACAAAAAAAAATCTCTTTGAAATATGATAACATAATTTATGTTTTAACTTTTTTTTTAAATTGTTACTATTAGAAGGCATTGAAAGTTATTGAATTATTGATTTGTAGAAATTCTACCACAAAGTATGATAATGAATTTGAAATTCAAGGATAATGCTCAAATTTTGAATTGAGAGTTATATGGTAGACTTCACTAACTTATAATAATTGTAGTAATAGAAATTCAATTATCGTTAAATGTGTTGAAGCAATATATTCATCATGCTCAAATTAATCGCTCAATATTTGATGTGAATCTTATTTTTATAATCCTATGAGAGGAGGTTTCTTGGATAGTGAATACACATTTAACTGATGTTAAAATATTTTGACTTATTTTATCAAGGGGATTTGTTTTTAAGTTTTGCTAATCTAAACTGATGACTGATGTTGAGCCCAATTTATTTCTTATTTTGCTACCAAATGACTACTTATTTAGAGTGATTATGTTGATCAATTAATATAATATAATAGGGTGATAAATATTAGAATTTCACTACCACTCTAGTTCTTAATTTAGATTCATATACTATAACGATCAATATTTTATATCAATACCTTTTAACTCAAATTGTAGCACTTATTTTTTATTTCTTCTATTGATCAATGTAAAATCTTGACAATCAATTTGAAGTAATTACCTCAAGGCTATAATTTTTGTAATATTTAAAGCACAATAAATTATGTACACACTTAAGATTTGTCTATAAGTTTTCATATTTAATATAAATTAATGAATCATAATTTATGGTATACTTGATTTAGATGACATAGAATACTAAAGTTGCTGGCTACACATAATATCCTCTCAAACAATGTGTTGATAAGTGTTAATTTAATTATTAAAAATGATGAGCACCTTCAAATATGTCATATTACTCAACTAGGACAATAAACTAGTATTTGATTGCATGTTAAATAATCTTGTTTTAAAAGAGAAAATAGTAATTCCACCAAAAGTCATACTGGCATATAGTTTCAAATGAAGGTTTAGCTTCAATGTCATTAGTGGATAGTCAATTATTAATGATATTAAAATGTAAGAACTTTTTTTTCACTAAAACTATATTTATTAATTGAGTGCATCTAACACAGTCACTATCACATCCTTTGGTTGGTGTATGCATGCAAAAAACTTCATGTGTATGGGAGGTGGATAAAATTTTTTAAACAATTATTAAAAACATACAAGTATCCATCCTATAGTATGCCTAGGCTATCATCAATGTAACTAAAATTTTGTCATTTGATTATTCCAATCATTTGATAGTAGATTGACATAAAATCTAAAAAAATATTGGCCAAAATTCAGCACGCACAAGCATGCATGATTGAACAAGTGATATATAGATGAATCAATTATTGTGCTATAGGAATTGAGACCTTCTAAGTGCCAAAATTGTGTTCTTCTAACTTTATTTGAAGGATAATAATCAAATTTCAAGGAAAACAAACTAATTTACTAATGAAATGGGTTGGGGAAAATGATGAATAATTTGGTGCACTTTTGTATCAAGAAGAGAGATATAGGTGTTAGCTTTTATTAAGATATTATCTATTGGGAACTAAATTAACATATGCAATTGGTCCAAGAAAAGTTGTTGTGATCATATTTAACATTGTGGTATATTATCTTCTCAAAATTTTTGAGAAATTGATTTACAATACATAATATGTATACCTAGGATATACCTTGAACCAAGCAGACTAATCACAAAAATGCTTTCTTGGGATAGCTAATGACTCGATTAAATGAACCCAACATAGTGCTCATCACACGTTCAATTATCATCAACTCAACAACTAGAGAAGCATGCCAAAGAGTATCTTCCAATAAAGAACTCACTATCGTGTTTGACAAAATCATACATGTCACTTAGCAAACTCCCCTAGTATATTTAACATGTGAATTTTATAGGTGAAATCGCCTAGCATATTAAATGTGCAACATCTCTGGGTGAGCTTGCTAATAACTCACCTAAGGCTCAATTCGATAGAGACATAGTTAATGAACTAGCTCCATATTCAGGGCTAAGTGAGTTGATCCTCATGAGAGAATGAATCATCTAGAAGTGACACGTCTTGCTACACTAGGTTAATGTACATGTGTCTATGTCAGAATCGTCCCTAGAGTTTGTATATTTTTTATTATTTATGAGTTTAATACAATACTCTTTCCTTGTAAATAAAAGGTCATAAGACATTTAAAACTTTTGGGCATATCATCATTCTTGAGATAAATTAGCCAGAGTAAATTGTTGAACATAAGAATGACACAAATTTACACAACCAAAGCAATATTTCTCGATCATATAACTGGTTATTATATTTCAATCATGATTAATATATTTTATCATCTTTTGAATTTAAATAAATCTTAGATCTGATGATTGGTCAACAAATAATTATGAAGATAACAAAAATTTATTGAAATGCACTAGATATAAACAAGTGAAAAAAATGATTAAAATAAAATAATTTCTAGCATCTAGTTACATTATAGCTTGCATGAAAAGAGTTTAGAATAAAATACTAGAAATAAAAGTTCATGATTACAATTTAGAAAATAAAATTTAGAACAAAAGGAGGAATAAGAAGAGTTTGATCTAATGCACAAGCTATTCATTCTCTCCCATCATCATATTTTCCTCTTCTCTTTGTTTGATGATGCTCTAAAATCATAATAATTTTTCTATTAAAAACTCTTAAAATTTTCAAAATAATCTCCCCCATAAAGAAACTCAATTTTATTTAAATATTATGTAGTCACACAACCTAGAATAAATTTTGGCTCGTGCCATTGCTCTTTTGTAGTCGATTCTCAAAAAGGCAAAAACAAACAGTGGTGTCTAGATTGTCATGCATAGCGATGCTAGAGTACCAGTCCTTCATTGTTGCTTACCATTACTCAATATTTGATCAATACTTGCTTTTGCTTTTTACAAACTCATGTATAAAATTTTCTCTAGAATTGTATTACACACAATAATTAATCTAGTTTCTACATAGTCAAATACTTGAAATTAGTGCTGAGAAATTTTCTAAAAATAATTAAAAAAAAATTGGGAGTCTATAAAGATTTAACTTGAGAATATCTAACAAAATCTAGTCTAAAAAATTATAAATTAAATTTGCATCAACTTTAATGTTCAAGTGCCATGCATAAAGACATGGGATAGAATGTGAAAAGCAATTAAGGTAAGTTTTTGGTAGTTAGGATGGGTTATATTGATATATATATATATATATTTATTTATTTATTTTTTCAAAGCTATCCTAGAATTTGGGGATTTCATTTTTGGTTAAATTATACATTTCTTTTAGGCATGTATTTTGGCACTCTTTTAATTTTGATAGAAGTTGATGGTAATAAAATTTTATTGCCACTTGATATTTTTCACTATCAAATTTAAAGCCTAATGAATCATGGGAGCTATTCTTGTATGCTTTATATGGTGTAATTGAGTGCATTAGAGTTCAACTAAACTTTTACATCTTTTAAGAAAACAATTACAATTTAGTGTGTGGCTATAATTAATTTTTTAATGGGATTTATATTGCAACTCTTTATATCACCTTATGAAGAACATTAAAGAGTAAGCACCGTGTGTTTAAAGGATGTAAATACAAATTATTGGAGTCTATATTGGGTAACAAAATATTAGATCTCAAGAAATTAACATGTACACATGATATTTGTTTAACTTATAAAGGCAGTATATAACGAGGTTGATTAGAATATGTCAAAATGGATGTGTTGACTGATGAATTAATGTACTCATTAAACATAAAAAAAATGATGTTTATAACTAATAGGTTTAAACAAAAAATAGATGCATGAACCAACAATTTATAACTTAAGTTGCAAGGCAACAATACAATTTGGTTATAATCATTTTTTTTACTTTTTATGATATCCAACTAACCTAATTCGAGATCATTATAACTTGGCTAACAAAGCTACTCATTGTAATAAGCATAGATGGAAGGCCAACCATAATGAGATTCCACTCAAAGGCAAACTACATAAATTTAGACTTGGGCAACAATTTCTTTGCTACAATATGTTGATGGTAAGCATATAACTAATCTATTAAAACTACTAGGTAGCAATGTTGCATTAAATTTTGATTATATTTCACAAGTTTAATAGAACTTTACAAGAATATAAGTGATTTTTAGATTACCAAGGGATATTATTTTGATGTTTTAAATCATTTTGAGGATAATTTCTTAATAAAATTGTATAATGATTTGATAAATATATAATTTTTGAAATGATTGACACATTAATCAATTTAATTTTTGTGCATGAAACCACTTAAGCATTATATTTGAAATGAATTTTATGAGTTGCATCTTTTAATATTATAATTTTAAAAATAAATTTAAAACTACTAGTTAGCAATATTATGTCTACATAATATAACAACACATAAACATAAGAAAATTAATAAAAAATAAAAAAATTTAAATTATTAGAGAACTGAAGCATTTGATTATTTACTCAAATTTGACTCGATTAATAATCAAGTTCATTCAATAATTAAATAAATTTGCATTCTTCTAAAAAAAAAAGCTACCTAAATAAATTTGAATAAAGTAAAACTTATTTATTTATGTTCCTAAACTAAATTTTTTCAATTAACAAGAAGTTTGTTAAAGGCTTGTTATTAAGCTCAATGATAACATGTATATTATTTAATTAAAATTTGCTTAAATATAACTTACTTAATTACTTATTTATTGCTAACATGTTTTAATTTAAATTTCAATGGTATTTCAGAATTAATTATTAATTAATATTTAATTAATTATTATGTTTAAATTATATAAATATTATCATTATATCGATTAATTTGAAAATGTAAAAATACAATTTAATATTAATAAAATTTTATTTGTAAATAATAGAAGTTTTAAATATTTTAATCAATTAAATAAAATGTTAATCATGATTATTTGTTTGTTATTCGTGAATTTGCATATTGGCTATTGTCTAGGTAAGTATTTATATTTATTTTGAGCTTTTTATTTTTTATTTTTAAATTATTTTATTTATTATTAGCGAAACTCTATATTAATTCAATGAAATTATTAATTTTTATTTCTTTATTTCAATGAATAAGTTTGTTTTCAGTTATTTACATTGCATTATTGCAAGAAACTTGCTCACGAATTATTTTTTATCTTATTTAAGTTTAATATAAATTCAAATACATTAAATTACTCGATTTTTAAAATTTAATATAAATTGAGCCTTAATGATAATTAAATTAAAGATTAGTGAGTAATGATTAGAAGCGAGATTCTCCTAATTAGAAAGAAAGCACCATACTAACTCCTTCAAAGATAAATCACTATATATTTTATATTAAGATATATAATGAGAGCGAAAGGACTTATCGTTTAAAAAAACCCCAAATATAGCATTTTAAAAAGCAAAATAAAAGAGAAGTGCTGCAATTGTAAATAAGCACTCCTTAATTTTCAAAATTGTTTATTCGTTAAAATACATATTATATTTTTATAAATGCTAAGCCATTTTTAGGTTAGTTCAAAATGGAAGTTTTTGTCAATCTCAAGCAGAGTTAAATCTTGAAATTTTTTATCAATTATGAGATTTGATTATTTTTCAACAACATTGAGGGTTTATTTGGAGTAGTTGTAATTTTTTGAAAGTCAAAGTCGATCAGAAAATTGTTGAGAAACTTTTATAAAACTGTTCTGTGTATTATAAAATATTTTTTTGAAAAATTTAAAAAATAACTTCCTTCAGCCTCCATATTCTAAGAATTCTGGTTCTTAAAATAGTTTTTTACTACAAATTTTTTAAAAAATAGTAAAAAAATTGATAAATGGAACTGTTTTATTTTTTAGAAAGTTAACAAAAAATTTTATTTTTTATTTTAATTTTAAGCTAAACAAACCTTAACACAATTGAAATTTTCTAAATCTGATAGTACATTAAATTGGAAGAAGCAAAGATTCAAAATTTAAAAGTTCAATCCTAGTTGAAAGGAGAGTTGAGAAGATGTAATTAATATTAAAATTAATTAAAAAAATATTTCAATGATGTAATACTGCTACAAATAAGACCCCATTTGAGATGACTGTGGCAATGTGGTTAGTATCATCATCATATCGTGATTGTATTTTAAAGAATTTTAAAGTTTACGTTCTTCAACTGACGATCTTGGAGCTTAGAAAACTACGATTTGATTTTTATAAAATAAAATATATTATATAAATATATAATATTTTTATAATTTTAAATTCAAACACATTCTATCTTTAAGTGATCTGATATTTTCTTCAATAATTGTGAGTAAAATTAAGACAACTCTTTGATATATTGCATACTCAATTAGATAAATTTATTACAAATTAGGAATAATGCATTGTATTTAAAATATTTTATAATTATTTGATTAAATTTAGATAAATAGAAGAGATTATTATTTTTATATTATGATCGAAATAAAATGAATTCAATGTAAACCTCAATGATGACGCTCATCTTCATCACCAATTAATGTGAAATTTTTATTATGTATTTAAAATTAGTTAATTTATTAGATTTTTTAAATACATGAAAAATAAATTAATAAATAATTTTTAAATTCATCATTAAATACAATTAATTTAAAGTCAACCAATCAAACAGCCAGATTTTCAAAACACATACATTTAATTTACATTATATTGCAAATAAAACAAATTCAATTACTCCTTCATATAAATAACCAAATTTAAGGAAAAAAATCTAATTATTTCATTTTATATAAAGTCTTACAGTAAATTTTAATTTAAGTATTTAAATTTTGACATACACTAAAGAAAATCTAATTTTAAACATTATGATTTAAAATTAATTATATGAGTAGATTGTAATATTATATATTCATAAAATTTAATTTTAACTATTGATAATACAAATTTTTTAGGGATATTTACAAATCAACCATCTAAAACATATATGCATTTATAATTTAACCATATTCATTACTTTTTTTGAACTATAAGATCCATATATTTGTGTGATATGACCTTGAAAATTCTACTAGCTGAAGCACGAATCTTGATGTTAAAAGCAAATTGATCCGAAGTTGAAAGTGGTCGAAATTAAGCACTTAAAATATCTTTAGAAATTTTAGGATATCAGTTAAATCCCTAAATAGCTCTCAAATATGGAGTGTTTATAAATAAAATCGACGCCGGATCTAACAAGCCCAAGATCTCACAATTACTTCATTTGAGCATTCAAATATACAAAATACATCATATGATCAAAGGAATCATTTTGAGCCGTCGATGGAGAGAGTGGTTTGATTTGCGTATTTAGATCGTGATTCCTCCAATCTATAAAAATTCTCATTCTTCATATGAGGGCGCAAGAGAGAGAGAGAGAGCTCTAAAGTTGAAAATCCTCCACGATACCCGTTACCCACTCGACGGCCGCCACCACTCGTTGTTACCAGCGTAACGCCGCTGCAGAATCCGCCACCGCCATCAGCTCCCTTTGCCGTTCGCCACCGTCGTCACAACCATCGCCGCTGCCGCCGTATTGTCCAACCATCGCCATCTGCCAACCGCCACTCGATCTCGCTTGCCAATCTCTCCGTGCTGGTCATCACGCCGACCATTGCCGCCGCTCGTCGTCGGTCATCGTGTCCGCTATCGCCATATCATCATCACCACCGCCGGGCCATGGTTGCGACTACCATCGTGCCATCGCTGCCGATCTCCGGCCATCTTCGGTTACCATCCCGACGACTTCATCGCTTTCGTCGATTCATTGCTTCACCATTATATGATTGTTGTTGCGATTTTGAGATTCTCATTGTCTCTTCTCATATACACTATGTAATCCGTGACGGAAAACTTGTAATACAAAACAAATACATAGTGGAAGATTTCTACTGGGCTAGGTCATATGGTTTTTCCCTCTTTTTGAGATTTTCACGTAAAAATTTCTGGAGTTCTCTTATTAATTCTTCAAATATCTATGTGTGTGTTGGACTCTACAACGAAGCTAAGGTGAAAACTTTTACTCTACCGCAACTGGTTTTCTAGCACGTAACCTCGGATAGATCAAAAATCCTCACCGGATTCAATTCGACCTATTCCATAGTTATCGGGTAACACTCGAAAAAATAACCCGAATAGTCAAAATCCTCGCCTTCAATCTTCCATATAAGTTAACGCCATAAACACTCGATAAACAATCTCGGATATGCCAAAAATCCTTAGCAGATTCAATTCGACCTCTTCCATACAGGTTAACGTCATCAGGTAACACCTTGACAAACAACCTCAAATAGGATAAAAATCCTCAGCGGATTCAATTCAACCTCTTTCACAGAGTTAACGCCATCGAGTCTCGATAAACAACCTGGATGGGTCAAAATCCTCGGATTCAATTCAACCTCTTCCATAAGTTAGCGTCATTGAGTCACTCGACAAATAAGGATGGGTAAAAATCATCGGATTCAATTCCCTCTTCCATATTAGCGCATTGAGTCACACTCGACAAACAACCGGATATGTCAAAATCATCATCACTGCCGGTCATTGCCGACACTTGTTCTAATCACGCATTATCACTGCCATTACCATCTCCGCTCACCATCGTCCCGTTATCCCGCATACGTTTGCCATGGCCATTGCACCGACAACCCCGGCTTGGCCGCTAACAACTTCGTGGTTATCGCTCATAACGCCGCTAACTACATCGCTTTACTGGCTGACATATGCCATCATTGGTTACCACCATTTGCCGCTGATTATCTCGCTGAATCGGATGCGCAATTGCTGATTACTGCTCTGCCGGTTGAACCTCGGTTGGCCGCCAACAACCACTATTCATTGCTTTAACGCGCCACTATCGCTGACCATCATCGGCTATCAGCTTATCAGTTGCCGTGATTTCGCCGTTTACCGCTGCGACCATCGTCGATCATCCATCGCCGATCATCCGACCACGACGCTACGCCACGTCGACTACTGACATCAATTGGTGTAGAACACCCCTCCCCATTAGTCGCCAACCATCGCCGCTGGCCGCCTCCAAACCTGGTCGGTCCGACGAGGTCAATTGACATCTCTTTCGAGGGAAAACTGAGCCTTATGTATGAACTATCTTGACGTCTTCAATGGCCAAGATCGGTGACACCTCTTTCGAAAGAAAACTGGAGCCTTGTCGTATGAACTATGGGTCTTGATCGCCTCTGAACGACCTCTTCTTAAGAAGAAGAGGGACACTCCAAAGATATATGAGTGTGCTTTGTCCATAGGAGGGTTTTATAGACCTAAAAAGGTCAAAAACCGCTCAAAATCGTTCAAAATCGCTCAAAACGGGTGGAAACGGGCCAAAACGGACATTTTCGCCGGAGCCATGACTAACATGCGCGACGCTGCGGGTTCATAACAAGAACCACGCCACAGCCGGGCTCATGATTTTACCCCTGGGTCCATTGCGGCAGGCCCCGGCCGGCTGGACCCGGCCACTGAGACTCGCTTCCGGCCGGACCGGCTCAGCGACCGTAAGCGACGGCCAGATCCGTTCGCCTCGCGATTCGCTTGCGGACTCATCACTGCGAACCCCTTAAAAACCGCCGGCCAGAACCTTTCCATGGTCCGGTCGTTTTCACGGCCGGCTTATTCTCGAAGACAGGCGCAGACCAAGCGCCGTAAGTCTGGAGATGGGTCCATAGTAACGAAATCTCGCACCAACACGTACCCGCACACATCCACGGCCCTGCATCTGCTTTCGTGATCATAATCCTACACTCCCATGAAGATATGTTCTCTCAAAATAAATGATTAATGTACCCGCAAATTTCATTAAATAATCTGCTATTTTCAAGTATTCAACATATATATTTTTGGATGACTGAGATAATATCATCCAAATAGAAAATCGATACCAAAATTCTACAAGACGAATCTTGATGTTAAAAGCAAGTCGATCCAGTAGTTGAAACTGGTCGAGATCAAGCATTTAAAATATCATTAGAAATTTTGGGATATCAGTTAAATCCCTAAATAGCTCTCAAATATGGAGTATTTATAGTCAAATCGAACTTCTCGACGAGCCAGATCTAATAAGCCTAAGATCTCACAATTTCGACTTCATTTGAGCATTCAAATACACAAAATACATCATATGATCAAAGGAATCATTTTGAGTCATCCATGGAGAGTGGTTGGATTTTGCATGTATTTAGATGCCACTGAGGAGTGGTTCGATTTTGCATATATTTACGAGATGTCACTCAAATCTATAAATTTCATTCTTCATAATATAGGAGGTCGCAAGAGAGAGAGCTCTAAAGCTTGAAAATCCTCGAGGCATACTCGTGCCACCACTCAATGGTCGCCGACCACCCATGTTGGTTACCAACCACCGCCACCGGCTGGCCGCTCCGGCCAGATCCTTGCCGCCAATCTCCATCGCCGTCATCGCCGACCACCCTGTCTCTTGTCATCATCATCAACCATCGCTGTATCATTGCCGCCTGCCACTGCCGTGATTTCCTGCCACCGGCATCGCTCGCCGGCTATCGTTGCCAACCATGGCCATCATCGACCACCGCTGCACTACCATCCGGCCACCGCCACCGATCCTCGACATCTCGCTGGTCACCATCCTAACGACCTTCATCGTATTGCCGACCGCTGTTTCACCATTATATATTGGTTTAATTTTAGATTCTCATTGTTACTTTATACAATTGTAATCCAAGACGGAAAACTTGTATTACAAAATAAATACATAGTGAAAGATTTCTACTGGGCTAGATCCCATGGTTTTTCCCTCTTTTTGAGGTTTTCTACGTAAAAATTCTTGGAGTTCTCTTATTAATTCTTCAAATATCTGTGTGTATGCTGGACTCCAAAAAGAAGCTAAAACGAAAACTTTTACTCTACCGCAACTGATTTTCTAGCACGCAATATTGTGCATTTCACGATAAAATCATTGAGAATTTTACAAAAATGCAAAATATGGGTTAGGCTTTTGTTATAAATTTCAATATTTGAATGTCAATTTAAAATTTGATGTTGAAATGGTTAATTTGTAAATATATAAGAATATGATGATAGTATATATTAAAGTCTCTTTTTTTTATTAGTTCATCCTTTTGAATTAGGTTTTATATAAACATTATTTTACAATTATAAATTTTTGCTTATAAAAATTTAAAAAAAAAAAATGGAAAAGTCAGATTTGAAATGGCTATATACATCTTAATCTCAAAATAATAATAATAATAATAAAGGGCATTTACTTATATTGCACATAATTCTTATATATTTACACATTTAACATCTAAATATAAATATTTATATATATAATACCTAAATTTTATTATTATAATAAAAATAACACTTTTTTTATTTTTGAAGTAAAATTTATCTTTTGAACCATAAGAAAAGTGCTAAATTCATAAATATCAAATTTTAGATGTTACATATATAAATGTATAAGAATTGTGTGCTATGTAAATTTCTCTAATAATAATAATAATAAATTATTTTAAAGTATTATATGATTATATTTAATGTATATCAACGCTTAAGTAATGGAAGCGCAACTCGGTCATAAAAAAAGACTTGGACGCCTTTAAGACTCTGTAGAGAGCCAAGTTTTCCAACATAGGAACGGATCATCCTTAAAAATTCAATTGTTTAGAGTCAAAGTCTAATTCTAAACATTTAAATAAATAAATAAATATAACATAATATAAAATTTTATGAAAATATTTTTTTAAATATAAGTATTTACATTTATTATAAGAGATATTCGATTTTAAATATATAATACTTTTAAATATCATAATATTTATTTAATTTTTTTAATCTATAAGCATGCTTTAAAATAATTATAATTTTTAATATTTTTAAAATGACATCCATAAATTTTTTTATTACATTATGACCCTCTACACATTAATGCAAATATTTAGAATATTATAGCCACACATGATAAGTTATTATGTATAAGCTATTTATTGCGATTGAAAGATCATATTTCAAAATGACGATTTTAACTTTTGAGTGATTTGATAAAGAAAGAATTTATAATGTAATGTAATGTATCCCAAATATATTAGAAAGATCATTTTCGATGTATTTGGAATTGCCCGATTTGAGCCAATTCTAAATACCGATGCCAGAAAGTGATATACGGCCGCCGTACCCGCCGCCAACCACCATCGCCGCCTCACGGCCACCCGCCATGACGCCATCAGGACATCAAAACTTTTATATTACTTTACATTATATTTTTTTAATCAAATAGAAAAAAGTAAAATCGTGAATTTGTAAAACTCTCAACTAAAAAATAAGAAAATAATACTTTTTTTTGAATTTATTTTATATTATATATACTGTATTCTAAATGCAGATAACTAAATAGCCGCTAAGAGCAATGTTCTATATAAATATATGAATGCTTTATCGTAAATTATTATAATCAGATGTCTTATTTTGTTTTTGTTTAATAAGTGAAAAATAAAAAGAAATGAAACACAGCTGAATAAGAATAAATAATAATACTAAGGTTCGATGGAGCGCTTTAACCATAAGACAACGCGTATCCACTTTTTTCTTCCTCTTTACTGATTTCTGAATTGCGATTTCATGGCTCCTTTTTAGTACAGTTACCGATTGAAGATCTCGCCACCGCCGTCACAAACTGAAGCTTTCCTTCTCCACCTTCTCTCTCTCTCTCTCTCTCTCTCTACATGCGAACGAAGCAGAGGAATTAGACGGTTGGTGGGCGGGCAGAGGAGGTGAGAACGTAGCCTGATATCGAAGCAGCACCGCATTCCCGCCACGAAACCCTCGCTGGCGGTGAGATCGCCGCCTGCTGCTCAAAACAACGACGCTAACGTCCATGGAGACGAAGCCAACCCCGCAGCAGCAACGGCGTTGGCTTGTTCCTCTTCTTGCCTCTCTTCTACTCTGCTCTCTCCTCATATCCGTTGCCCTCTTTTCTTCCTCGCCGTCATTCTCCCATCGGACTCTTCTCTTTCTCTCCATTTCTCAGATCCGCTCCAGCTTCCATGGGGAGAATCCCCTGTTCGTCGAGTCCAAGCTCCAATCGCCACCGCTTCCGTCGACACCGGTGAACGCTGTGCCTCGCCTGGCTTACCTCATCTCTGGCTCGGCTGGCGATGGCGGGAGCTTGAGACGGACTCTAAAGGCGTTGTACCATCCGGCAAATAGATATATTGTTCATCTTGATCTCGAAGCTTCGCCGGCGGAGCGGATGGAGCTTGTTGTTGCTGTTAGGGATGATCGGATCTATTCGCGGGTTGGGAATGTGAGAGTGATCCAGCGGGCGAATCTGGTGACTTACAGGGGGCCGACGATGGTGGCGAATACGCTTCACGCTGCTGCGATACTTCTTAAGGAAGGGGGAGATTGGGATTGGTTTATTAACCTGAGCGCCTCTGATTACCCCCTTGTTACTCAAGACGGTGAGCGTTTATTTTTGTACTTATAAGTTTGTAGTTGCTTCTTTTTGAGAGATTCTAAATTTGACAGCCTTCTTGTTTTAATTTGGTTTTTAGTTTGGTTTACACAATTGGCACAGTCTTTGTGGTGGGGCAGGTTCTGTGCAACTCTTTCTTATTTTGAATGGAAATAATACTAGCAAGTCGGTCCTTTTTAGGATTGTTGTGGGATTGCTTGCTAGCTGAACTTATCTGGGGCGTTGGTTTAGGATGGAATTGGCTTTGGCAGTTCATGTACCGTTCCTATTTAGTAATGGATTTGGTTTCTATTCTTGGAGCATATACTTTACCTTTCAATTATATTGAAAAAAAAATCCTTATTACTCCGACTATTTAGCAAAAAGTTTAGAAGCATTTCATACTTGACATGTTTTCATCAATTTGTCCTTAGTGAAGAGGGTTCAAATTCTTCGTTTTAGTTTTTTATTTTTTTAGAGGCCTTTAATTTGCTTGATGCCTTTTTGAGCTGTGAACTTTTGACTGAGATGAATCTGTCTTGTGCTTTACTGCCAGATCTTCTCTACACCTTGTCAAGCTTACCTCGGCAACTGAACTTTATTGAGCATACTAGTGACATTGGATGGAAGGAGTATGATAATCTTTATGGATTCTATTTTGTTTATGTTAATAGTATCTACTCTCCTGGAAGTTTTTTTTTTCTTCTAAGATAAAAGTTGATTGATTTGATGTTGTTGAGCAGGTATCAGAGGGCCAAGCCTGTGATAATTGACCCTGGTCTCTACAGTTTACACAAATCAGATGTCTTCTGGATTACCGAGAAAAGAAGTGTTGCCACTGCATATAAGCTCTTTACAGGTGAAGTTTCCATGCGATTTTAATTTTTCCTTCTATATTCTATACTTACAACATGAATGACTTCATATACAATTAGTTCTCTTCTGAATGATTCTTTACTTGTCTTGCTTATTGTAGTCAATGGTCCCATGGGAGAGACTTGGTTCTCATGTCAGTCCAATTGTTGTATTACTTGAAGTATGCAATTTTTTTTATTCAGCTTACTTGTCAATGGTTTGCACATCATAGTCATCAATATTCAGTTGAAGCACGTAAAATACCAAGTTATGATCTAAGTCCATTTAATATGCTATATGAAGAATATCAAAATCAACAGCAAAATGTACATATTTCCTGATACAACAGTCATCACTTGTTTGCTAATGTACATGTTGTGAGAAGAAATTGGATGATTTTATTAACTAAACAACAATGCCTATTTATAGGCATACAAGATGAATTCAGTATGAAGAAAATAAAACAGAGAATAAATGTAATCGAAGGAGAATAAATGTATATTTTCCTAATAGTATACTTTACTAATATTATTTTCAAATTATCGTCATTACATTAAAACTCCCATTCACATTAGAACACATATATTTGTTAGTTTTAGTTTGTCCTATAAGCGAAAAAATTAGAGAGGACTTAGAACCTTGGTGAAGATATCTACTACTTGTTTTAAAGTTAGAAACTTGAGGAGTAACAATCTTCCTGAAAAACACAACATCCTGTAAGAATGAATCAACCTCCATGTGCTTCGTCCTTTTATTCAATGCAAGATTGCTGGCAATGCATATGGTTGCATGATTATTTTCATTGAGAACCACATGCTCAGTTAATGGAAAATCAAATTCTTCTATTAGAGTATTGACCTACATCATTTTACATTTAGAATAAGCCATGACTTGATATTATTTTTTAGCATTGGATTTAGGTACAATGGTTTACTTCTCAGTCTTCCCTATGACTAGATCACCTCCCACAAAAAGATTATTCTAAACTTGATTTTTTGTTATCAGCATGCCCAACAAAATCAACATTAATAAATGCTTCAATATCTATGCAGCAGCCTTTTCTTAGAAGCTTACTTGATGTATATGAAATTGTGAAGAACTATCTCCAAATACCTTTGTTTTAGGGCTCGAACAACATAAGATAGATTTGGTCCATGATTGTTAGATAAAGTAAATTTCAACTAATCTTTGATACTGAAATGGATCATTTTATGGTATATTTCCATCAAATATGGTTTGGTTATCTATGGGGGAGTTAGTTGGTTTGCATATTAAAAGTCTAGTTTCTTCAAGAAGATTAGTGGCATATTTTCTTTGACATGGAGGATCCATTTTCATATTGCAAGTAATTCAATCTCAAGAGTTCATTTATTTTACCCTAAATCTAAAACAATTCTATAACTAATGTTTTACTTTATTTATGTTTTCTTTATCACTCCTAGTGAGTAATATATCATCTCATAAGCAATTAGACAATTCAGCCTATTGGTTTATGTTTGACAAAGATAGATTTATTGGTATACTACTTTGACGACTTATTTTTTTTAAAGAAATTTACAAAAATTGTCAAATCAAGCCTGTTGATTGCTTGAGTCCATAAATGACCTTCCTAACTTGACATGCATTTCTCCCCTGAGCAGCACATTTAGGAGGTTGGTCCATATATAATACCTCATTCAAGTCACTATGAAGGAAAGCACGTCCAGTTGTAGTAAGGGTCAAACTTAATTAATGGCTATAGAGTTTAAAATTTTTCTTTGATTGTTTGGTGATCAATTAGAAATTTTCAAAGTAATCTATCCCATAGATTTGAGTAAAATCATTAGCAACTAGTAAAGCTTGGCATTAGTTAATGGAGCAATCAAGATGAAATTTTATATTGAAAATCCATCGACAAGAAATTTGTTTTATGCTCGAGAGAGGACAACCAATTCACATTTTTGATGACCATGAAGAGCTTCATTCACAATATTCATAGCCTACTTTCATAGAGGATATTGCAGTTCTTCTAGATATCTCTTGTGAATAGAAATAATAGAGAAAGATGGGGATAAATTGTCAATGATCATGAAAGAGTGAATAGGATGGTTGTAATTTGTCATTTATCTTATTGTAGCATAGAATGTGTAGATCTTTAAGCAATCTCAAAGTTATTCTTAGTGGCAATAGATGGAAAGATATGAGGTGTTGCAATAGGAGTTGGTCGAGGTCTTCTAGAGTACACCTATAGAGAGGTGGAGAGCAAAGCGGATGGAGGTAAAGGATCAAAAGATGATGATTTATAAGTGGCGGTGGAAAAAAAGAGAGTATTAAAGTTGATACCAACTGAAGTGCCCAATCATTTGATAAGGGAGTCACAATATCAATTTATTTTTTGTGGTTCAGAAGCATCAAAGAAATAGGTTGTGTTTAGGGAGAAAGTTTATCATGAGGGCGAAAAGCATGACCAAAGCAAAGTCAACCAAAGACCCATGGAGAGAGATAAAATCAGTATAATGGAAAAAACAAAAGAATATTGATGGGTGATTGATTGTTGAAATGTTTTAAGGGGTCATGACTAATAAGGTAATAAGTAATACCACATCTTTATAATACTGGCGAGGAACATTGTTAAATAGAAGTGTTCTGCAATATTTGAGGAGATGGTAATTTTTATGTTTTATGATTTCATTTTGCTGAGAGGTACATGGGCATGTAGTTTGACGAAGAAATTCATTTTTAAACAAATACTATGGCATTGGATTTGCATGTATTATGAAGCATTACTAGTGCCCAAAATTTTTAGTAAATAAAAAGCTGAACTTTAATTTATTGATGAAATTTGTGAAAAACATCAAGGGGCCAATGTTTCAATAAATTAGTCAAGTGATTTGAGAATGTTCCTCAATAAATGTAACAAATAGTGGAGTCTTAAGAGAGTCAAAATAGGACTCAGCCTCAAAATATTAGAATGATTTAACTCAAAATGAGATACTAAGTAGTAATAGATGATGAGAATGATAAACTATGATGTATACTTAATTCATAAATTGAAAACAAATTTTTTTTCCAGTTTAGCTGAATTTTTTTTCTTGAAATCGCAAGCTAAATAACCCCTATTTCAAAATAGAAATTGAAACCATCATTTGATAAACTGAACCAAATTAAACAAATATACTCGATTCGATTCAATTTTTTGATTTAAACTAATTCATGCACACTTCTAATCAAATGCCTCCCAAGTGAACATCCTCATCAATTATCTTTTTAAAGTTGAGATCTTATAAAATGCAATGAATAGTATAAAATATTATTGCACAGATATAAGAGGTAATAAGATAATGTTTATAAAAATTACTAAAAATTAGGGAATATGAATGAGGTTTTGAGAAGGGTAGATTGTACTTTTTCTAAAAGTAGAGGATGGGGAATCAATTAGCCACATTGACAGATGGAAAAGATGACATGAGCAGTGAAGAAAATTACTATCGATTACCCGTTATATGGTAATATGCTTCTAATTCTAAAACCTATGAAGTACTAGTGGAGGCATCAGTGTTGAAGTAGACAATCATATTCACCTCGGGATAGTAACAAAGCCATAACAAGATGAAGGCAGTAAGTTAGAGTTACTTGTGAATACATCGTACATGTTTAAACAGTTGAAAGATAATAATATCTTTCTTAACATCTTTTAAGAGGATGGTTGATACGATTGCAATACAAACATATGGTAAAGAGATTTTTATGATGACAACCACCATTCAATTTGTTGGTGGTACTGATGGTAGATGAGATTTTTGACTCGAGAAGAGGAGAGATATAGATGAAGAGTTCAGATCTCAACTCTTTATGCAATGGAGGTCAGTTGCAAGATTAAAAGTAGACACTGTCAAGGGTAGGAGGTAAGAGTATAGCAGCGAGGAAGAATAAGGGTGTTTATTTTGTTGATCAGGACAACAAACTTATACAGAAAGAGGGGGTGCATGTGATATTGTAGGCAGTGTGTTTAATACAATAGCTTAGCAATATAGTAACATTCAAGAGTGAATGAATGCAACTAATGGAAAGGATGATAACAGGCAAATACATAGATCTAAAGAAGAGATGTGAAATATGTTCTATAAGGGAGTTTGGTGCATGGGTTTGCGTGACTGCAATGAGGTGAGTGGGATCACAAGTGGATTGTTGGGCAAATGCTTGCATGTGGAGTATCATTCATCGTGTGAGTGACAGCAAAAGGCAAGCCGAGATTATGAGAGCACAATACATGAGGTACGAGAGTAGTGCCATGACTGCAGGGCGAGCAGTGCTCACTTGAGAACCAAGGGAGGCAAGCAATGCTAAAGGTAGACCATTAATTTACAACCGATGCAAGTTTGTGTGCATGAGGTTGAGAATGGGAGAACAACTTTTAGGGATTGTGATGTATGCGTGGGAAAGAGACGAGCACAACCTTTGATACTATACTGCAGGAAGAAAGTTAGATGATTTTATTCATTAAATGCTGATACCTTTTTATTCGCATTGAAGATGAATACAATATGAAAAAAATAAATGAGAGAATATATGTAATTAATTGAGAACAAATGCCTATCTTTTCAAAATTGATTTTCTCATTATAGAATGACTTCCTGATTTTATTTTCTAATAATCATCATACACTAATAATATAGATAATAGAATGATGAGTATAAAAACAAAGCTTAAGAAGCCTCATTTCCTACTTATCTGTTCAAAATTTATTTATTTTTTTGGGTGGCAATACTTGTCTGTGCGTAGAAATATACCAATGATGTAACTGTGTCTGTCACTGGCTGTAAAGACTCTCTTGTCTTAGATGCTACACTTGTTAATCCCCAAGGCTTTCTGGTACTGTGATTTTGGACGAGGGTTAATATGCTGAGTCTATTACTTTTGGATCCTTTCCACCAATGTTGTGCTAATTGCCTGTTATTTTGCACTATTGATGAGATTAAGGGGCAGCCCTAGGAAAGTTTTGCAAATGTCATATACAATCTGCTGATATTTTTGTGAAGTCTGCTGCATTACTTGGCCATACACTGATGTTCACATAGGCTTTCTTCTAAAATTAACCTGTCTAAGATTGACCAACTTCAGCGATGCCCTTGGTTGGGTGTTAACTGGGTGATTCGTTTCCAACTACTTTCCATCAAGCAAATTCTACTTGCTTTTCTATATATCAAAAGAGCTCTCTGCTTCTTATCTTCCAATAAATTATTACTAGAAAGTAGAAACTTTTTTTGTCAGTACTATCAAGACCATGAAAATGCATTTTTTAACGTTTTAATCGATAGTTAGTTACAGAATTGCACTATACCCATTCTAACTTGTATAAAATTTTTGTTAGAAGCCAGTAGTAATTTTCATGAACTACATGAGGATTATTAATCTTCTTGACGTACTACACAGGCTTAATTATAACTTGTGAGCTAGATGGGGCTTTTATGTTTTTTTTTTAGAATACTCATAGGCAACTAAAAGAAAAAGTAATTTGCAATGTTTCGAACATCTTAATATGTCTTGCTTATTTGTTTTGGCTAGGTCTTTTGTGTAATTATTTCTTCAAGCTACCAGCCAATCTCTTTACTTTTTTCAGCGTACATTTTGATCTTCACCTTTATTTTTCCCAGCACTTCAGCTTTCTACTCATTACTCCCTGCCATGAGAAGATTCTTCATAGAAACATTTGGCATTTATGTCGCCATTGATAATTTATGAATTTGTAATATGCAGATATGGTCATCCTGTTCTTACACTTCTAGTCCATTGCCCAATAATATATTTTTTTAAACTTTTAATCTTTCGGAACTCATAGCATCATTGTGCTTCCTTTTTATCATTAGGTTCTGCTTGGATGATGCTTTCCCACCAGTTTATTGAGTTCTGCATATGGGGATGGGACAATCTTCCTCGTACTGTTCTGATGTACTATGCCAATTTCCTGTCGTCTCCCGAGGGCTACTTTCACACAGTCATCTGCAACGCGCCACAGTTCTCCAACACAACCGTCAACCATGACCTGCATTATATTTCTTGGGACAATCCTCCCAAACAACACCCGCACTTCCTTACAGTTGACGATTTCGATCAGATGGTTCATAGCAATGCCCCCTTCGCAAGGAAATTTCCCAGGGATGACCCGGTGCTCGACCGCATTGACAGAGAGCTATTGGGATGCGATGCTGCTGATGGGTTCGTGCATGGCGGGTGGTTTGATCGCTTGAACAACACTAATGATTCTAGTTTTTCCATCTCGAGCATGAAAGATCTCAGACCTGGGCCAGGCGCCAAGAGAATCAAGCGCCTTTTTACTGGACTGCTGACAGCTGAAGGTTTTGATGAGAAGCACTGCATATGACAAACAACTAAGTTGGATGAAGCTTTGTGCTACTAGCTTGCTACAAGTAACAATGGCATGATTTAACAGAGCTCTAAACTGATTTCTTGATGAGTCTGTTGGACGATTTAGAGATGGTACAGAGACAGTTGCCCAACTCTAGGCATACGTGGTGTAGCTACAACAGCTGCAACTCCTTCAAGATCAGGTTGTATTTTACCATACTTTAGCAGATCCCCACAACTATTTTCTTATTATTATAATTTTTTTTGGACTGTAAACATTGAGTTTCAGTCTTGCCCAATTGCCAAATCATTGTTATCTGTAATAATTGGCGTACTGTTGTATTTGTAGCTTGAACTGATTTACATACTTTTCTTGTCGACATGAACAGAGTAAAATTGCATGATTATGCTTTCTGTATCTCTAGAATTATGCTTGTCGCTTGTCCTGTGGAGTTTCCTTGCATACCTGTAGTGATTAGGAGCTTAGATATCAAATAAAGTGTTTCTAGACGGCAAATTTTAGTCAAATGATATATTTCCTGGATTAGTGTCTTTTAGAACTAGAAATGGTAGGATTGCTTTGCTGGGTTGTGTAAGTAAGCAAAGGGTTCATGAGTGATAGGGAAGGCAATTGGGAGGCTTTATGAGGGGAGTTCTGAGACTTGGTGTGGATGAGGATATTCTTTGCGACTTTTATGGAACCTAAGCTTCTTTAGATGCTACTGTAATGGCTCTAAGTCGAAAACTGATGACTTGCCATTGTTGAGGCCTGTAATGGCTTGCTGGTTGAGATATTGGCGGTCAACTTCATTATTGTTGATTGAGGAATATTTGAGAGAAAGCATTTTGCACTTGAAGTCTGTACATTTTAAAAGAAAATTGATAGAATTAATTACACAGTGTTTTCGCTTAGGGCTTATTTATATTGTTGTATTAAAGGTGTAGAGTAAAATAAATCTAAGAGTTTTGATTTTTTTATTTATTTATTTGGTTTGAGCAAACCAGATCCCAAGTATTTATATTGTGACTTATAATACCTTTGAGTTTTTATTTTTGATGATTTTGATATTTGCTTAAATTAAGTGGCAGTTTGGTTTGTTGAAAAAGAAATATATTGTAAAAGAAATTTAATGTAATTGAAATATTTTAGAGTTGTTTCTAGGGCTGCAAATGAACCGAGCTACGCTGAGTATGTGCTTGTTTGAGTTCAAGCTCATTTATCATTATTGAGCTTGAGCTTGAGCTGAGCTCAATTCAAGTTTTAGGATGGTGTTCAAGCTTGAGCTTGTTTTAAAAAATTTTGTTCGAGCTCGGCTTGAGTTTGTTTGCGAGCTCAGTTCAGTTTGGGCTTATTGATCTCGTTAACAAGCAGCTCGTTTAATGAAATAAACGAGCTTTAATTAAGCCTTAATCGAGTTTTTTTGCAAACAACTTGTTGAGAAATATATATAAATTGTATCAATTAAAATTTATTAAGCCTAAAAGTAAAATTTTAAATGATATTGTTCGACTCATTAGCTTAAGAGTAATTTATTTAATAAATATTAATGTAAAATATATTTAAATTAAATAGTTTAAATATATAATTATTAAAATTATTTAAAAATTATACCTTAATCTCTTATATCAAGTAATTTATTATTATTTGATTTTTAATCCCTTTTTTTTTTTATCATAATAATTGTTTGAATCATAGTTGTTTTCTCTTTTATATTAAATGAGCCAGTTGAACTTGTAAAATAAAGCTCGAGCTTGAGCTCGAACTTGATAAATTAATCAAGTTTAAGTTCAAGTTAAGAGTGGGTCGAGCTCGAGCTCAACTCTACTTCTCTACACCCCTTAGTCTAGATATACAAGTGAGATAACATTAAAGACTAGTTTCCTTATATAGATAGCTATGGATTGTGCATTTAAATTTAATAAAATTCAACTATTTATTTTTTTTAATGATAGAGTTGTATTAAATGATATCTAATTTTTATGACATGAGTTGAGTAGTCTTATTTAAGTCATAAGATTTTAAGTCCCATTTTCTAATTTATAATATTAATCTCATCTTACATATTATATGAGATTGAAATGACATATTTTTTATAGTGAATGAGTTGAATTTCCTCATATAAGCTAGAAAGTAAATCTAAATGATTGACCTACCCTTTGAGGATATGGTGTATAAGCATTTTGTTGACCTCTATTATTATCATTCCCCATATTGACTCTTCTTAGTTAAGCAAGTTTACCTCTAACATCTATTTTAATCGACTAAATGACTCTAATCTACACATTCGATACTACTCTAAACTTACACAGATTTAATAAGATTATACGCATCAATTGGGTGAAACTATTCTAAAATGTTTCATTTATTCGACTATATAGCTTCTAATAAACATCTGCATGTATATACATTCATCAAATCTTCAACATGTACTTTATGCTATAATGCATCATATCTTACATTAAACCTATCCTCAATCAAGCTCAACTTTATAACAATGGCTAGAATAACATCCTATAGATCGTCTAATAAACATCCTTTTGCAATATTCTTTTAAACTATGCAAATTTATATTATTTCATGTACAATGATAAAGGATAGGCTAACATCCTCTGTCTTTTTTGACCTCTTTATGTGGAAGCTCAATGTTAGGGATTGATTCTCTATCTCCTCCATTTTTGCTCCTCTTTTCTCTCCCATTGCACTTCATCCCTAACTTTAACTCTGTTAAAGGTCATGTCACTAGTGGACACTAGGGGTGTAAATGAATTAAGTTGAGCTCAAGTTACCCTTGGCTTGTGCTAGAGCTTGATTAATTAAAAGAGTTTAAACTCAAGCTTAAGCTTTATTCTATGAGTTTTGAGTGAGCTAATGAGCCAGCCATTTAGTATAGAAGAGATAAAATAATTTTAATTCAAGTAATTATTATAAAAAAAAAAAAAAAATGATAAGATATAAGAAGCATAATAAACAATTAATGGATATAAGAAAATGAGATATAATTGTTAAATATTATAATAATTTTATATTTAAGTTAATGAATTCTAATCTATTTTGAATATATTTTATGTTAGTATTCTTAAATGAGTTGCTAACTGGTTGAGTCAGGGCTTGCTCAAGTTTGGCTTGTTAGCTCTTCAAGCTTAGGTTATAAGCCATTTATTGAATTGAGCTCGAGCTGGCTAATGGTTTGCTTGACTCACTTACATCTTTAATAGACATCTCGTTCTCCACTACTTTGCGTCGACGGACTCTTCTAGTCTCCCCGGTGACCGCGGGTGACAGCACGTGCTAAAGGATATAGAGGTACCATTCGTTCTCTTTTCTTCTTCTACTTCTAAAGCATGATCGGATCATCTTCGAATCACAACTTTAAACTATTATGCATCATATATCAAATCATATTTAAATCAAAATTAAAAAAAAAATAATTTGTAGATGAATAATGATTGAACAATCTTCAACTTATGATTGAACCATAATCAAACAAAAATTGATTCTTGTTTAAAGCATTTCTAAATAATGATCAAATAATCTTTAAATAATTTTAAAAGTCTTTGATTAATGCTTGAATTATACTCAAAGAAAAATTAACATTTTTGAATGATGATCGAAGCATGTCCAAATAATGATCTGACAATCTTCAAATTATAATCAAAGCATCTCCAAAGAATACTTGAATAATTATCAAATAATAAAGAAATTATCCTTGAAAGTTGAACCATCTTCGAACATGATTGATTGATCGATTTTGGAGTTTTTTTTCCGAGAGTCTGAGAATGATTAGTTGCAGGGCCCTTCCATTTCTTCTAGAGGTCGAAGTCGCTTCCATTTCTTCTACAAGTTGAAGTCGGTTCCATTTCTTCTACAAGTCGAAGTACGCCAGATTCCGAACCTTCGAGTCATCCACGATGTGGACGACATCATCCCCAACGCTCCTTTCTTATCAGCGACAGCAGTCATTACAGCTGCCTCCTTCTGTCTCCCACGCTTTCTCCTTCCCCTTGCCCTACTCAAGTTCCGGCTGTGCAATACGACGTAGCCCTATTCTTA
The DNA here is from genome assembly GCA_021442155.1 of Cymbidium sinense. Taxonomy (NCBI): domain Eukaryota; kingdom Viridiplantae; phylum Streptophyta; class Magnoliopsida; order Asparagales; family Orchidaceae; genus Cymbidium; species Cymbidium sinense. Next base: position 156,203,196 of record CM038221.1, read on the forward strand.
CACGACATGGCCTTCGCCTTCTGCTTGGGAATGTCAATCACTGCCCGTCAAACTCCTCTCTGGCATGTTACGGGGATTCCGGTAAGCTAATTACCAACATATGTATAAAGGGTTTTGGTGTCGCGAGACAACGTGGATTCCTATAGGAATTGGAAGTTCTATGTTTTTCTATTTCCTGATTTAAAATTGAGAGAAATGTTCTGAGTAAATTGAATGAACTGCTCGTTTTCCTTCTTATCAAATTAACGGGAACAATTGTATTCTGTTTGCCTCCAAACTCATCAGTGCTTTATAAACCATAACAGTGGGGATCGTGTGCCTGCATGCTAATGCTTTAATTTCCAAGCCACGTTTCGATTAATTTTTTTGTTTTCTATTTTAGAAAAGCAGATACTTAACTAAAAAAATACATTTCTCAATCGGATTTTCGTTTAAGATCACTAAAGTTTATAAGTGTGAACGATGAGATTGTCCTGGATACCAGCTTGCGTTAGAGAATCATACCGCTCAACGGTTCAAAAGGTGGATGGGAAAATGTCAAACTTGAGTTACTAGGGAGATAGATGTAATTAGAAAGCGAGCATGGAGGAGACAAAAGTACAATTAACAATTAACACAAGATTTTAGAGTGGTTTGATGTAAATGCATAAATCCAGTTTTGGGGTCTCCCTCTTGGAATGCATTAAGTTGCATTGAGTACTAGATTAAAGTGTCCCTCCCTTGGAGCCAAGAGGACAAACAAACAAAGGGATGAGTATTAGAAAACATGGCTTTTGTTCACACAAATGGAGTATATTGTCTTATAGTTTTTCATTCTTAGGAGCTAAGGAGGCCAATTATGTTGCTAGGTTTCCCGAAGCCTCATCCGAAGATGATCATCTTGTATCCATTGGACAATTTTAAAAAGTTGAAACTCTACATGTATCTGAGGCCATTTGTTGATAGAACAGTGCCATATTTAGGCTATTAGTGGACATGGCATCTTTTGCATGTGAGCTGTACTGCATGCTAAGATGACACATTTTAAAATAGATTTGCCAGAATTGTTAACTAAAAAGAATATTTTAGGTAGTTGATACCAATAATAGTTGACATGAAATATCACTGAAGTGTTAAACTAGTTTTCAAATAGCAAGGCAACTGTACTTGGTGCAGAGTACTAAAAAAACTTTCTTGTTAGTTATAAAGATGAAAATCTTGGAGTACCCTAGATTTATGTAGAGTGGATGTGAGATACTGCCTTCGGTGATGGGTCCTTCAAAGAAGGATATAATGAGTTGTTGTTGCATGAAAAGTGAGTAGTGCTGGATAGTGCTTCGAGAAAGTAAGTAAGTCCATGATCACCACAATGTTGTGGGAAATTGCTTAGATGACTACCTAGGTGATCTTGGTTGAGACGAATACGAAGGAACCCTGGATTATAACACATCCTTCTGGCCATGATTGCTAAGGGAACCAAGTAAATTGTTGTAAAAGTGTCATGTGAATAGAAGCTGCAAGTTATTGTGGATGAGATCAGCCTTCTGAAGGATAGATTGAAGGTCAATGGGTGGATTGGACTAGCTCATAGTAAGAGGATTGCTTTTGACGAGCACCTCATAAAATCTTTGCTTGCTAAAGTCATGGAGTTAAGGGGAAAACTTGTTGAGAAGCCACCCCTAATGAGATGGTGATGAAATTTAAACAAACTAATGAGTGCTATAACCATGGATTGATGAAGATGGATGAAGATTTTCACTTCTTGAAAGCATATTGATTAAAAAAATATTATGAAAAGTGAATGTATTTGAAAAGTTCACTTTTGAATGCTGTACATCTCAAGGAGGATCAATGCAGTTCTTCTATGTAGGATGTACTTCGTATCATAAGTTTTAATGAGTGCATGGATTTTCTTGCATTCCATTCTTTTGTAATTCACTTGTGTGGTTAGTTTTTGTGTTCCTATATTTGCATGCATTTATTACTTGTTAGGGTAGGAACATTTAGTTTTGAGCCACATTCTTGCGCCATGTAGGTTGACTTAAATTAATCGATTATCGACTAGGAGTGCTCCCAAATCATTTACTTCTTAGCAAGCATCATTAAGAAGTCCTTTCGTGGTGAATCATTTGAGGGCCAAGCTAAGGTCCGGTCAATAGGTTGATAATAGATGTTTTCTTGCCAAGTGCTTAATTTGGGACTTATGTGTTCTAGCTCTGAGAGGAGTGATGTTTTGGGGTGTGTATGTGCTGCATTGGTTAGAGAGGGATGATGAGTGGTAGTGAGTACTATCATACTCTACCATATGAATTGTTAATTTTCTATGTTTGCTTAAATGTCTTGATATGTGTGAGTTTGGCCTATGATGTTTGTGTGAGATTGAGTGCTTAATGATAGCATGATCTCCCTGGAGTTTGAGCATCAATAATTTGGTAGTTAGGAATCATTTCATAAGCTTAGCATCATTGGGTTTAATAGTGTTGGCCAATCATCAAGGTACCTTTTTATTGCTAAGCGGTAGTCATTCACACTAACATCTTGGAAGTTGTGTAATGGTTGATCTTTGGTGATGAGCAGGGTTATATAATGATGGTCCTTGATGTCGGTCAGGCATCTTAAGGTAAATTTGTGCTTAGAGACTAAGCCTTGGTTATCGACTCGAAGGTCTAGGAGTATACTTTTTGTGAACCAAGCATTGGTTGATTGAGAAAATAGGTTACTTGAACACCAAGCGTTGGTTATGAGCCTGGAGGTTTGAGATAAGTGTGCTTCTTGGGGACTTAACACTTGGTTGTCAATTGTAAAGTCTTGAATAGTGAAAATGTTTCTTCACTTTGATCACAAGATATATGTGTAAGAGGGAGCGGTTTTGTCTGTCATAGATAAGTACACAATCAAGCATTCACTAATAATTTAGACTAAAAATGAAATATGATTTCATGAAATCTAAACAAGTTATTACAAAAGTTTTAGATTTCAATTTTTTGAAGTTGAACAAAGCCCAACTTGACATAGTAGTTTATAGAGCAATGCATCATGTCCTCGCAGATTAAGGTTTTTGCTCTATTGGTTTAGCTAGAGTTGGGCTTGAGAGTTCTGGTTTGTCATTTCTTATCTTATTTTTGGTTGCACAACATAGTTGATCCTCTATAGAATCAAAGAAATTTTAGTCTTTTGTGTTAAGATTGTAAAAATTTTAGATTATTTGAGTTTCACATTCTTGAGAGAATATTACCTTTTCTTGTCTATTGTTTTTAGGCTCTATTCTCTTGTTCTCTTGATCATGTAAGGGCTTTCCCAATTTGGAACATACTTCCCTTAGTAATTCGTTATGCTTGTTCCTACAACTTTTTTGAGGATTGAGTTTCCTTTTTAAAATTTCTTAAGATGTAACGTTAGAGCCTTCTATTGGTAGACCTTTTGAGTAATTTAATCTTGGACCTTATTGAGAAGGTCTAACTTGTCTTAAAGCTCATTGAAGTTCCTTTATAACCACTCATATATTTGATTCGTGGGGAAGGATATTGTTTCTTTAACTAAGGTAGAGGGATGGTAAATTTGAATAGGGAGAACAACTTTTAGGCCAAAAGCTATGGAGAAAGGGGTCTCATTGGTGATTGTTGAAGGTGTTGTGTTATGCCGAGAGTATGCATGGTAGTTCATTCATTCATAGCCCTTCCTTGTTATCAAATTTGTGAGCTTTTGGTTTGAGAATTGGTGGTCATTGTTAGTGATTAAAGCGAGTGGATGTCCAAAGTGAGAGAAGATCTTTGACTAGAAGTTGATGACTACCTTAATGATTGGAGCAACATGATAACTTCTGTTAATTAAAGTGAGAATCTTCTAGCTAAGTATGGATTTAGGAAAAGATTGACCAAGTTCATTCTTGACATGATGAAAGGGCCATATAATAATGATGGTGCGGAGTTGTTAGTTAGGTTGGCGCAATAACTTTTTATAGATTTGATGATATTTATGTACTTCTTCAAGTAGTATATGCCATCTTTGTGTATAGTGGGCTAGTAGTATTATTGTAAGCGTGCTATTTTCACTAAGTTATCACCTGTGAAGTGGCAATGATACTCATCTGAGTGGAGTTCTTACTTTGCTACTCTAGGGCGGAGGCACCTTAAGCTGATGGTAGAGTTGGAATTCTTATACTACTCACCGATATGAAATAATACGTAACTTTTTAATCAAGAGCCCTTGCATCTTCTTAGTGGTGCGACAAGCACCGGAGGAGGGATAATTGAATATTGGAGAATACCAACACTCTTCAAAGTTGAATCACATCATTTTGATTTCTTTGATGGAAGAGAGCTGAACTTTTGTGTGGTGTTTACAATTGGTTGGCGTGCTCTTCTAGTAGTCAATTGCATGGTTTTGCTCTTGGAGGATGCGGGTGATGTTAAATATGTGGGGTTCAACTCTTAAATTTCTTGAAGTATCATTTTAACGTAGCATCATAGAGTTTGTAGTTTCCTAGCACTTTTAGCTCATCAACAACTATGGTCATAATGCACCATTAGGTATTTAATGCTGAGGTCTATTGTATAGTGTAGCTTGGCCAACATGGATTTATAATCTGCTTGGTTATTGATTGTAGAAAAGTTGAGGTGCAAGGTGTGGTGAAGGTTTGATCCTTGTGAACTCTTTAAGTTGACACTTTATTTGTTGCTACTCCACGTTAAGGCCTCAATTGTGTACAGGATCTTTGGCAACTAAAATTATTTGACATCTTCATTCTTAGAGATAGGTGAGGTTAAATCAGCTACAAAGTTTGTGATGACATGAGCTTTAGTAGTAATTCCTAAGGGGGTACTTTTTGTGTTCCTTAAGCTCAATAGATTGCTTCATGAACTCATGCATAAGCCCAGAATTTGAAGGACTTGGTCAGGCTTGTTAATGAAAGTTTTGATTTGGTGGGATTAAAAGTAAGGATTGAGTTGAAGTGCAAATGTGGCTAAGGAAAAATGTTAACATGTCAAGCATTGAGTTGTTCAACTCAGTCTTCAGAAGGATTTTGCTTATATAGTGCAATGCATATTTCTTTGTACCTTCTTATCGAACAGGTACTAAAGTTACACTAAAATAACTGTTGTGTTGTGGACTCTTACGTAGAGTAGTAGTGACTCAACCAACTTAAGATTGTTGAAAATTGGAGTTACGTATTAGAAGGTTCTTTGGATTCAATAATCTACTTAAAGGAATCACTCTTTTTCAATGCCTTGAACAAATGAGCTTTCTCATCAGAACATCAGAAGAATCAACTTAAGCCGGCTATGTTTCATCTAAGAATCAACTTACACAAACTTTGTTGGACTTAGCCTCGCTGTCTTATGGTGAGATAAGTTATCCCAAAAATGTCTTAGAGTGCATTTTGAAGGACACATTTGGTGGGGTTAACCTTCATGTTATATTAGGAGAGAGTGGACGTAGTCTCAATGTGGTTGGAGAGACTGTTAAGAGTTCTCTAGTTCTTGTTTAGGATATCATCAATATAAACCTATTTGTTTTTTCTCCTTGGGTTTTGGAAGACATTGTTAGGTAACTCCAATATTTCTTAGGCCAACTGACATGACTTGATAGAAAAAAGTTACTTCATCTTTGATAAATATACTTCTTTTTTTATATGGAGGTATATGAAGAAAGTCTCCTATCTTTGAATTAGAGAGTGAATCAATGTTGTGAAGGGGATAATAATCCTTATGATAAGTATCTTTCATCTTCTTAAAGTTAGAGCACATCTGTCATTTTTCATCCACTTTTTTAACCATGATGATGTTTAACGTTAACATGGATATTGGACTTTTGGGTTGAACCCAATGTTGAGGACTTTGGTGGCTTCTTTTCAATTATCTAAGTTCTTACTCTTTTTTATTTGATGGTTTTACTTCTAAGTTATATGTGTAGACAATGGCAAGTGATTTCTAGGTCCCCTCTTTGTATCTTGAATGATAAGCAAAAATATTAAGTTATGGCAAGAGAATGAGTTATATGGGGAACAAAATTAGCTGATTTTAAAATGCTTCTCATTGGTATCATGTTTTGAGAGGGAACTTTTTTGGAAACCTTCAATGGGCTGGACTAGAGTTGTTAAGGATGGAGGTGGGGTTGTCTTTGATAGTGTTTTTATAACAATTTTGAGATAGGCTAGATTTCTCACATCCATCACCCTTTGAAATTATTGTTACATTTGACATTTAAAACTTTATAATGAGGTGATTGATTTTCACAATCGTATGGAGGCGTTCAACAATGGGCAGCTGAAAATGATGCATACAAACGAGGCATTTACAATGAGGTGGTCGATGGGCACAATTGTTTTAAGGGCATTCAACAATGGACAAAGTGAAAATGATGTTTGCAAATGGTGCACTTTACAATGAGGAAGCCGAGGGGATCAATTGTTTTGAGGGACACAAATGATCATTATATCTGCTTGATGCGTCTCATCCCAAATTTTCTTAAGAACAATGGGGCTCTCAGGCATTACTTCAACGAGAAACCTACCAAGGCTCCTTCTACATGTCAATTAGATTCTTTCAGATAAGGCCCACCTCTAGGCGAGCACCAAGAACATGATATTGATGAAACTACTAGTGTGATGAGGGTTTTGACAACCTCAGCAATTAATGATTGCTTCTATTATCATGGCATCTAGGATGTTGTGAAATGACAATAGATAGTCATATGAAACAAGAAATAACTAGTGGGAAAGTAAAAGAAAGGTTTATCTCATGTTGTCTGTCTTGGTGGAGGCTTGATCAAGAAGCGACCTTGGCACTAGCTTCCTCTTCATGGCATCAAGCTGAGCAATCATTTTCACGTAGTTTGAATCATTTAGATTGGTTTTGGGTAGCTTGCTAGCATCACACACAGTTAGGAACTTTGGGTGTCCCTCTTTAATGAGTTTTTCAAGCAAGGCTTTGAGTTACTATCATAAACATGATTGTTGTGATAGCTAAATTTACTCTTGTAGACACATTGTTCATGGTGGTTGAGATGACACTTCTGCCTAATCGGAATAGCTAGTTCGTGTACTTTGTTACTTCCATATAGGCAATTCTATACACCTTTTTTTTTAGAAATATTAATTAGTTGATCTTCTCTGGCTTAAGTTTTGGGTTGAACATTAAATTTAACGAATTTCTTATGATATGACAATTTAATTTAATGTACGATTATAGGTCATATGTACGTTAAATTTAATTTTCATCTGATTTATAATCTCTTTAGGTTTCATGTCTCTCTTAATGATAGGGAAAATAAAATAACAAAGACGTTTTGAGGTACACTATTGGTGGCCACCCACCAAAATTTTATGTGCATGTGTGTTGTCCAGTTATAGTTGAAATTTTTCATGCTCCCGCTAACTTCTTGTTTCTAGTGGTATGTAAGCGCCAAGACATGATCTAGACAGGTGGTCATGGTGCACACACATAATAGATAATCAAGATTTGTTTAAATTAATGGTATGATATTTTATATTATTAATTTTGCATCAATCATTAATTGTGCATTGCAAATTAGTTTTGGTAAAATTTTTTTTTTTTTTCGTTAACACATCAAGGATTTACCCTTCACATCAAAGTTAATATTCTCATCACATTCCTCGATCGTAGGATAAGAACAAACATATTCATATTATTGCATCTAAATTATCTATGTTAGCCACTGAATGCTTGCTAAGTAGATCATGACCCATTATCTTAGTTGTGCTTTTATCTAATATGTGTCTACATTATTTTCAGGATTGCCCTCACTAAAACTATCACTTTTTTCACTATCCATCATCCTATAGCCATCTCTAGATAGCATAACTTGTCCTTCATCCCTTGCACGATCATCGTCTCTTAAACTACTACGATGAACTGGTTCAACACATGAATATCGTGTTGGGCTATAAAAATAAGTCAATTCAGTTTCAATAAATTTTTTAAATTGATAAGTAAAAATCTTAAATTTATAGCAGGTACTTGTAACATACATATAAGTTTATAAGTTCATGAGATATAATGCGAAAAAGTCAATGTAATCACAAATGACATACTTCTAGGTAGGTTCGACTGAGGACTCAGACATTGTGTGGATATAACTCAATCCAATCGAAGTAGTAGTCTCGATTATCATGTAACCCACCAGGGTTTGTTTTAAAGCTTCTAATAGAACACATTCCATAACTTTATCGTGATCAGTAGCATTACAATGAATTCTTTACTAACAAGAAACCTATATATCAGAGAGACAATGCTTGTCCCAAAATTAATATTTAGAGCACATATGACTCAACGGTGTAGCTGATCAAAATTCGATTGTGTAGGAATACGAAGTGGTCGACGACGACCTCCGATGTAGCTTGAGGCAAAATCATCTGCTAATACTAGTTCCCATCATAGAATAATATTACGTAGATATTTGTTGACTTATTGTGATTATGTATCTAAAAAAAATTATTAGTTAAATTAAAGCTTGGTCGTATTACTTTACTGGTGAAATTTACATAAATTGAATGATTGATAGTATAATATAATAGTGACCAACGAAGGTAAAATTTTGCAAAATATTCAACAATAAGTTATCAAACAACGTGGTGAAGTTATCATATTGACTTCTTATTTGTAATTTATAATAAGAATAAAAATAAAAAGATAATAATAACAACAACAATAATAATAATAATAATAATAATAATAACAACAACAATAATAATAATAATAATAATAATAATAATAATAATAACAATAATAACAATAATAATAATACTAATAATAATAATAATAATATTACTAACAATAATAATAATAATAGTAATAATACTGATAATCATAATAATAATTATAATAATGATGATGATTACAATAATTATAACAATGATGATGATGATGATGATGATGATGATGATGATTTTTTACCACTCCTTGAATATACAATTTCAAATAACACACTTATATTTCCTATAGAATCTTAACACCGAACGAAGCTCTCTTTATATTCATCACATCTTAACAAAATATAACACAATAATTCATCAAATAATTGCGAACCATAACCAACAAAATCGAGCTTCATTGTTTGCAAAATATTTGACTTTGCAACACTTTATAGAAAAATGCAAGATCACATTTTTCTCTAAGTCGGTAATGAAGACTTTAGTAGATTCTAACGAATTGACACCAAATAACAATATAGCTACTAGAACCTTAATAGCTTGAAAAAATGCGAAAGAGAACTTGGGAGAAATAAGCTTTGAGAATGGGTCCTCATTTTCACCATTTGGGGGTGCTTAAATAGCTACTATAGCTCCCCAAATCAACCCCTATGGCAAGCTGTCCATTGTCTTTTTTTTAATGAAATATTTTGCCTATTGTTGATGGCCGTCGACAATATGCATACGTGGCATATTATTGAAGGTAGGATCGTTGACAATGCACTACATCGGCATATTTTTGACGGTTACGCCATCGACAATGCCAATAATTAATTTTTTTTAAAGTGCTTTTATATTAAATGATTTTTTTTAATGTGACGATTTTAAAAATTTGTTCTTAATAATGATCTTAATTTTTGTGGGTAATGTAAATTTAATTAGAGAAATTAAAGGTGAAACTAATGTGATTATGAGTTGAAATAACTTACATATAAGAAATTAAGCCGGGAACATATTGTTTTTTGATATTTTATATTAAAACTCTGGACTTTTGCATAATTTGAGCTTTTTTATTTAGTGAGGGAATTATTTTGGTAGAATCTTAACATAAATCTGTGGAGGAAAAATATAGTTGCGATACATCATTGCTAGCAAGTTCTAATACACCAATATTTAGGACTAGTATGTTGACAGGGAGATCATCGGCCTCATTGTATTCTTGGATTTGCTACTTTATGAGACTTATGGTTCTTATTGCATATACTTGTATTAGGATTATCTCTTTTGTCTTGGTTTTGCAGTCTACAATCCTTCATGTTAATGAGGACACATTTTTCATTGCCTTTCTAGCTATTTGTATTTATTACTTTGTTCACAGTTGAAATAAAAAAAAAAGGAAAAGAAAAGAAAAAAACTCTAACTCCATAGTAAATGTTATCCACGTCGACAAAAATTGTTTGGACTAGAAGCGGGAACAGTTGGACTTCGGTCCTTTATAAAGAGATCCAAGCTGGGTCGACCGTGGGATCTTACTTAGACTTGTGCGAGAGAAAAGCCGTGAGAAGGAAGCCGTTGTCTCTAGCCACCGACCCTAGTCGTCGTGCCTTAGCCTACTCCTTGCCATGTGAAGCCAAGCCGAACCAGCTCTTGTGTCTCCGACTAAGTGTGAGAGGAGAGGGATTGGCAGATAAAGAGAAGAAAGAAGATTAAGAGGCATATTCCCAAACTACCGCTGCTCCCTTCTTAAGTTTTAGGAATGACTAATCTTGGGCGATTTTGTCTAAATTAAAGAAAAAGGCTTTTTGGAGTTTTGATTTTAGGTAAAATTCGAAACAAGATTTTTTTATAGTTAATTTCTTACTCTACAGGTCAAATTTGAAGACCTCCATCATCGATTTTGGGTTCGGTGTGAGATGAAATTACCTCCCTCCGTTGATCTTAGATTTGAAGTAAGAGAGAAAAATGTGAGCGCGCTATTTTGCAAAATGCAACACTGTAAAGTCATCATTTTAGCAAAATAAAAAAGGATTAACTTGAAATTAATGAAATCACAGATTTTAAAATTTGAAGATTCGTGACTGTTGATCTTGGAACTGGCCTGAAATTTTTTGATGACATCCACTGTTGATCTTGGGTCTGGTACGAGAGAAATATTTTTTTCTCCGTTTATATTGTATTCGGAGCAAAAGAGAGTGTGTATAACACTAAATTTTTTGAAATGCAGCACTGCTAAGTATCATTATGCTGAAATTTAGTGGAACATATTAAATTTAAATACTTTTCATAAAAATCATTAAAATGAGGAAAAATAGATCTTATAATATGATAGAAAATCATTCATATAAGAATAAACATTTGAATAAATTAAATGCAATTAATTTGTACTTCCTTCTCTCATATTAAAATGACATGCTACATGTTAAATGTTTAAAGATTCAAGCCTAGGCTATCAATTCTTTTGTTAGACTTAAGTACATTAAGTAATAAATTGAATGACGAAATGACAATCGCATAGTTACATATAGACACAATCATGAACAATTGTTAATTGTTAAGTGGATCAAACTCAATGTATTAAGGATCTAAATATAATTTAACAATCAATGCAAAAATCAAGATAAATTGATCAAATATTTGTCTCTCATTCAAATAATAAAATCAAACACCAGGATTGCAATAGTTGCATGTCTAATTGATCAAATTAGACATAGAATATTGAAGATCAAGTACATTAAAATTGATTCTAATAAACTCAGAATTCATCTCAAACATAAATCAAGATTGAATCAAAGATTCTTCTCAAAACACAAAATGAGATTGGATCAAAGATTCATATCAAAACACACAAATGGGGTTAAATTAAAGATTCACCTCAAAGATGAATCAAATATTCATTCCAAACATTGAATCAAAGATTTACCTCAAAATGAGGTGAAATTAAAAAATCATCACAAACACCAAAATGAGGTTGAATTAAATATTCATTTTGAACATAAAATGAGGCTAAATCATTTTAAATACTCCACATAAAGTTGGCATTCCAATGGATGTAAGCCCAATCATTATTCGCAAGGTAAACTCCACATTTTATACATTGGCTTTCCAATGGATGTAAGCCCATTTTGTGTTTGCAATGCTGTGGGATCCGAAAATTCGCCACCGACCTCTTTCGGAAAAGAAAAAGAGTGAAAGAGTTGTTTAGGTGTCGGTGATAATTTCAGAAAGCAGATGAATAGTAGATAAGATACCCAGAGATTTCGTTCTCATTTGGTGATAACTTTTATATCCTGTTCCAGTTTCCTATAAAGCAGTTCTCTATAGTTACTCCCAATCGAGAGTACTCTTTGATGAATTTAAAGAATGAAAGTATATAATCGCAGTGAGTGGAGTTTAACATGAAATTTATTATTTTAATTTAAAACTTTTGTGGAACACGACGCCCATCTAGATCCCATGGTTTCGCCATCCCGTCGCCGTGATCCCTCCACCAATGAGGAGGTAGTCGACCCAACCTGACCGGAAGGATCCTGTCAACACACGTACGTTGCCCGAGGTGTCCTTATAGACTGGGTTTTGTCAAGGGACAAATATAAGTCTACCTTAGTAACATGGCTTTTTCAACCAAATACATTCTACATTTCTCAAAGAAGAAAGTTCGGGGAACATACGGTACTGCACCGTAATTTAGGGTATTTCAGCCGAACCACCCGTCAGAGGCTCAGTCGAATCGCCATTTACGTATATCAAAAAACCACGGACAGAGGACACGGCCACGCCCCACGGCTTTAGGAATATAATGTAATTAGTATTTAATTTAATATCGTTCATGAAGCAAAAGTTTTCTTAATTTCACCCAAGACAAACAATCATGGAGGGTGGATTGATTTTATTTTTTTAGTTTTAATTTAAACAATTAATTTCATTTTTTCTATTTATATTTTATTTTCAATTTGATCATTTTACGATCGATTGATTTTAATTATAATTACCCTTCTCGAAATTTTAATATCAATCGATGATCATTGTACTCGCTCGGTTTCTGCAGGACGTCTTATCATTATCTCAAGAGATAATCCTTCAAAACCTCATTCACTCAGCTTGAACATGGAGGATCGGGTTTGAGACTTTTCTTCGAGTTTGATTCGGTTTATGTGAGTTGATTCATATCTTGTATTATATGATAAATTTCGATATTATTAATTGAAATTTTATAATATCAAAATTTTAAGTTTTGTTAACGACTGTCCGGCCAAACCGGATGTATAACATCCGTCCTTTTGTATTTGACTGCGTTGATTACATGTCTTTCTTGATATTTGATCATCAACTTCAACGCATATATGTATCGTTTCTTTTGAAAATTGCATACATTGAATGCCTCAAGAATTGAATTTGAATTTACGTGAATGCAAGTGAGTTTTGATAGTGATTTTAGGTTTTGTTAATCCGACGGCCCAAGTCAAACCGACGAGCAGATCTGTTTTGTTTTTATATCTAACTGCATGTCCCTATTGTTTTGAATATTTCAACATACATACGAAGATTCTGTTTCTTTTAAAATGTTGTGAACATTAAATGTCTAGTTTAAAATGTAGTTTCAATTTAAGTTTAGATTTCAATGATATTTTTTTGTTAACTGATCCGTCCAAGACCAAACCGGAAGTATAACATCTTATTTGGCCAAAACACCCATTTTATGTCACAAATAGGGTATATATTGAAATAAATTATGTTGGAAGGCTTATTTGATCAAATGTAGGTAATGACTAAACATATACTTAAGCCTTTCATTAAATAGATGATATTATTTTGGCCAAAACCCCTCTTTATGTCACAACTAAGTGTATAGATAAATAAATTATGTCCATTTGATCAAACATGACTTAAGCTTTTCATTTGGAAATATATGATATATTATTTTAAAAAATCCCCTTTATGTCACAAAATCAAGAAGGTATATTGAAATAAATTATGTTCTATTGATAAAAAAGGATCACCAAACATGACTTAAGCCTTTCATCGGAAATATGATATGATATTATTTTGGCCAAAACCCCATTTTATGTCACAAATCAGCAGTATATAAATAAATTTTGTTAAGCCTATTTGATCAAATGTGTAATAAACCAAACATAAACTTAAGCATTTTCATGGAAATATGATATTTATTTTCGCCAAAAAATCCCCTTTATGTAACAAATCAAGAAGGTAAAATAAAATAAATTATGTTGGAGGCCATTTGGTCAATCATGAAGAAGTGGACCTGGGGTTTCTTGGAAGAGGGATTAGGAAGTCGACTGTTCTGGTGTTTAAACCGAGAGAGAGCAAGGAAGCCGCAGGGAGCTCTACCGAGAGAGAGAAAATCGCACGAGGAGTCTTGGGAAACAGAAACGAAGGAGTTCTCAGAGAGGGGAGGATCGGGCCCAAAGAAACAGAACGAGAGAGGAGCCATCACGTAAGGGAATCGACGAGAGTACCAGAGCCGCATGAACGAGAGGGAGAGAATGAAGAGGCGCCGAATGAGGTAAACGATTCCTTTCGCCCTTTAGTTAGATCGCTTAATCCCATTGGCCAAACGAGGTTATTTTTCATTGGTCGAGGGCGCTTTGTAAGTGATTGCGGGTTAAGAGAAATGAGGGATTAAACAACCATTAATCATTCTAATTGCATTTAATATTATTTTGCATGATTTTATTTTATTTAATAAACCCCAAAGAATATGGTCAATCTGTGCTTTCAATGTCAATAACTGCCGATCGATTTCACGACGGAGGTCGCTTAAGCAATGTCGGCGATTGGAAACAAATTAGATTTACAATTTGCGCGTCGACTCGAATTGATCGACATTCGCGACACACTTTGTCAATCGACGCAAGGCGCCGCTTGATAGGTTTCGACGCTTTGGCGATGACGCTGATCAATTTTGGCGAACGGAGGTCGCTACGCCGCCGCTTCCTGACTTCGATATGCGCGTAATTTTATTAAAAAATGATTCTAATCATTTGATTGATCATTAATTGATTCAATATTTTTCATTTAATTAATTTTAATATTTTCGACGCATTACGAAGCCAAATTATCGAATTAAAGCATTTTAGATCGAATCTGATCGCGATTAGGGGGTTTTAATCTCTACTTCATTTATTTAATTTTCAAGTGGCACATAGTTGTAGGTCAACAAATGCAAACATCAACTTAAACCCTAAACCCAATCCAAATAGGCTTTCTAATGGATGTAAGCCAACCTGTGTTTGCAATGCCAACACCAATCCAAATCGACATTCCGTATGGATGTAAGTCCAATCCAAATTGGCTTTTTAATGGATGTAAGCCCAACCTATGTTTGCAATGTAAACATCAATTCCAATTCAACATTCCAATGAGATATAAGTCTAGTCACTTATTCGCAATGCGAACCTCACCCAAAAATGACATTGAAATGGATATAATCTCAACCCATGTTTGTATTGCAAACATCAATCTGGTAGTTCAATGGGTGTAAACTCAGCCATTGTTCACAAAGTGAACTCTACATATTAAACAATAGCATTCCAATGGATATAAGCGATCATTGCTCAACCAACTTATGTTTGCAATGCGAACATCACCCAAACATGACATTCCAATGGATGCAAGCCCAAATACTATTCACAATGCGAACTACATCATATTAAAATAATGACATTCCAATGGATGTAAGCCCAATCTATGTTTGCAATATAAACATCCCTCTAACTAAACAACTTAGCATTTCAATGAATGTATGCCCAATATATTGTCTGTAAGGTAGACCTTAGTCACACAAATTTGGCATTTCAAAGAATGTAAGCCCTAATGCATATCTGCAAAGTAGATTGTGCACTCACAATAATTCTACACAACAACTCTAGTTTGTCCGGATTTTGGGAGAAGGCAACCTATGACTGCTAATCAAATTCCCTTATTATGGCTAATAACCCTTTGATGTTGGTAGACTGGAATAATGATAGTCTCAGGATGACAGAACTATGGGATTTTGATTAGAACTACTTTCATTTTTTTTTCTTCTAAATAGTCATCCACATTATACTGCTCGACATCGACTTGTATCAGATATTCACGTTTATTTATAACCTTAATCGAGAGTGCTCTCCTACTGCGGTAAGAGAGGTAATTAACTATAGATGCTTGCGTTCATAGGAAGTAGAACCCGGATCAAAATAATTATTGATATAAGTTTAGGGAAAATCTAGTTGAATATAAATCAATTTGCCTTGTGAAGAATGAACTCCCTAACATCTTAGGGATGGCAGAGATTTCAAAGATGTTTTTCCGGAGTGATCATACTTCTTGATTACCACTAACAGAGGTTACTTTAGCCAAGAGTATTATTAATGGCCAGCTTCATCTTTAGAGGCAAGCGAATTGCTTTGGTTCCTGTGGCTTGGTGTTGCATGTGATGCGGATTGCAGGAGTCTTGGGATCACCAATCCTTAAGCTTCACCTTCATGTTTTATGGCATTACATCTGTGCCTATTACTGGCGCTTACAATCATTCCCAGTGTTCTTTATACAAAGAAGATGTTCTACAGTTATGTTGTTGAGTGGTCTTATAGGTATTTGATCTTCTTCGTTGCTCATCCAGTGGATCATAGATTTGTCATGATACATAAATTTGATATTTTGGGTTCACTGGGGAGCTCCATAGAGAGAGAGATTGAAGGCCTGTTTTTATGAGGGTCCTTCTGATTGACTAATCTTTGATTTCTGAGATGGAGATTATGGGGACAATTGGAACATAAATATAGATAACTCAAATTTAGGATAATTTTGTCAGAAAGATACACTGTTGTCAGCAACACCTAATTGGAAATATTGAGAAGGGCCTTTTTGCTTACAGGGAACTAAAATGATCCAGGTAGGTGTATGTGTTTCTAAGAAAATGGATGAATCAATTACATTTGGAGCATAAATACAGGGACTTAAATTTCAATATACCCTTTTCTCAAGTTTTTCCATAGATTTTAGCAATTAGAAGGATGAGACCTCATGGGTCCATGGGTCCTTGATATCGTAGCTCTTGAGGAACCATTTTAAAAGATTTCCAGATTCAATTTAATTTGTTCCTGACATTTTCCATTTGCGATTGTTTAGAGTCGTTTCATCCTTGTGCTTTGTTAATTTCATGCACAATTAGTACTAAGAATTGATGCCAGTGGCCAAACATGCTAGAAACTGCAATTCAGAAGTACGTACGACATTGTTTAGACATATTTATTCTTGCCCCCACAATTTTACTTTCTATGTGGTTTAATCTTAAATCACTTATTTATGTGCAGATGGAAGTTGTTATTCTACATCTTCGGGACGAAGAAAGCTTTTATTTATATCGTCAATTTTCTTTTTGTTTCCTCCGCGTGCATTGCCAGAAACGTAAGTTGATATGTAGCATACATTTCAGTCTCATACAAAAAAAAAAAAAACACCATTGCAGTTTGATTTCAGAAAATTAGCTAATCAGTCCTTGACTAGGAACTTGGATTGAACTTTTTTTTTTTTTGATGTTTCAGCTAGTTTTTATGTATTGATATCAACTCCCCGAACTATTTAGCAATAAAAAAAAATTCTTCATTATTTTATAACGAATAATGCAATGGTTTAGTTTTCAGTTGTGCTTTTATCCAAATGACCCCTAGGGAGCTCCACCTAAAATAGTTACGATTTTAAGAAGGGCTTTAGTGATCTAAATTCAATAACAGTAAGTCAACTTGTGATTGTCTCCTTGAAATAGCCAGAAGGGGCTGCCAATCCAAAACAAACCAGGCGGCTCAACCTTGTGCTTTTTATCTACTCTATATATGTGAGAGTTAGAAGCAGAATTGCATGGAACTTATTCAAACTTGGGTTGATGATTTTGTGGATGCAAATTCTTGTGCCTTCTCTTTAGCAATTGCTCTTTAGAATTCAATTAGGTTGTTACTTGTCAGTTGTTACAATGGCCTTGTGAGGGTAAATTTTTGCATCATCATTTGGGGCCTAAGAGCTGACTTCTTTCCATAAGTCTCAATTGTTTGAGACAACGATGAATGAAAACAAAGATTGTGGGAGAAGCATACAGTATGGTGGGTGAACCGGGAAGATCAAGAGGAGGAGGAGATTAAGAAGAAGAGATGAATGCCTCAAAAGGAAAGGATACATGTTATAATGATGAAGAAAGATTTAAGAAACCTTAAATTTAGGAGAAAGGGGAATATCAATTAGGAGGAATGTCAAAGCGAAAGCCATTGTTAACTTTAATTGGCCAAATTACCTATTTAAAAATTGAGCTTATTTAAAAATGACAAAACTATCTCTAAACAAATCTAAAGTAATAAAATTATTCTAAGTAACAATATTTTAACCCCTAATCATCAACTTAAACAGAAAAAGATATTCACATGATATTGAATATGTCATGACTCGGTCCAGGAGCTTGGAATACCAAGGCGGGAATAGACGGTCGGACGGATAAAAGAAAACCTTACCTAACATTTCCAATCATAAACAAAATTTCACAATATGTTTCTTCAACTCATATAAGAGCTACCACAATCCACAACACAATTAACAATTTGTCCACACATATAACATATATACTAATACAATTCATATGAAATACAATTTAAAATATAAATCAATATAACCAATATAATACCTATCTCTTGAAGTCTCTCTGCGGCGATAAACATAACCCTCCATTCTATCATCTATCTGGGATGTTACAAAAAATATAAACAACTTGAATCAATAAAATTCGAATTATGCTTTTACACTATAGTAAAACAAGAAAACATAAATAATATGCATGTCAATTTTTTGTTATAATATGTACATAAAAGAAATTGCTCAAATATATAGGAGGCATATACAAATGAGCATTTCTTATGAACTTTACTTTTACATTTATCAACTATTTTAGGAGTTACCATCTAAACCTTTATCAAAAGAAAACTTTACCAAAACTCATCCAAAGGACAAAGTAGCTATTACCATTTGCCATTTCCATTGGCCTTTTTCAGACGCACATATCCCCAAGATTATAAGGGAGTGAACTCCACTTTCAAACATACACATTCATAACATACAATTTATAAAAGTTTTACGATATCGATTCATAACAAGAATCAATTAACTCTGTGAAATGACGAAATGATAATATGATCTAACATTCAGGCTGTTTATTCAATATGAAGAAACGGGAAAATCAATCACAATTTTGTAGTACAGGAAAAAGTCACAATCATGTACAAATGCATTTCATCACAAAAAATAAATAAACTTTTACCATAAATGTAAGAATATAATTACCACTTTAATTTACAGCTTCCTCTTGAATCTCTTTCCCTTTAACACTTATTTTCTTAATTGAAGTTCCTATGATTAGAAACATTAACTTGATCAATACTCATAACTATCTAAGTGTATACGATATTGAAATATAACTACTTCTCTTATGATAATATTCATAATTCTACTAGTTCATTAGAGATATTAAATTTTTTTACATAATTTATCATTCTTATTTAAATGATTGATATTTATCTAAAATACCTTAATTTACTTAGTTCTTTATCAATCATCAAATTTACTTTATTCATTATTAATTTAATTTATTGATCTACTATTATGCATGTAACATAATCATTCGTAAGAAGTTTTATATATTTTCTTCTTACTTTCTTGAATTAATTATTTAAATTAATTTTTTTATTGTTGCCATAAAATCTATACTTGTAAATACATAAGAAAGATTAATTTTGTATTATTTAAACTATAATATATGTTATTTTTATTTATATTTATTTAACTAAATATCAAGTCAACATGTACAATTATTATTATTATTTTTATATGTAAAGATTTAATGTTTAAATAATTGAATTTAATTTATAATATAGGGGAAAGTGAAATTATGCTCTCTTTCTATTAAAGACAATTGATCATATTTTTACTATTAGAGAAAAAATAAATCAAATTATTGTCCTAGGATTAGATAGGGATACTTAAAGAACACAAATAAAAATATTTTAAGAAAAGTACAAGAAATTTTAGAATTTGGGATGTTCATAAAGAAGTTAATATTATGTGGGAAAAACTAGTAAATTCAAATCTAAAATGGAGAATCAAAGGAAAAGTTTTTTTAATAAAAATAGTTGGTGGTGGAGTCGAGAAGAAAAGATAAAAAATAAGAATCATTTTATAAAATTTGATTTAGATGTAAAACTTGGAGAATTATATAAAGTACCGCAGAGATTCTAAGAAACAATATGACGAAAAAATTTAAATTTTAGTGATTTATGATAGATGACAAGATGAAAAGTTAAACCAAAGAGACAAGAAGAAAGACCTAATTTAAATTATGTATTAAGATGAAGATAATAAAATACTTTTCTTAAAAAAGATATTAAAAATAGGATGATATTTTGATAAACTTTTCAATGAATGATCCTGAATCATTGATTGATTTTAAGAACTTTAATACTAAACAAAAATAGAGAATTTTATTTTTATCAGTTTTAGTAAATCAAAGAAGTTTTAAAGAAAATGAAATGTTGAAGAGACCGTGATGATATTCCAATAAGTATGAAAATGTTTAGTAGATCAAGATTTTCTTACAATTTTTTTAATGTTATTTTAAAGACTAAAAGACGCCGATGAGTGGAGAAAGTGTTTGTTGGTTCTTATATTTAAGACAAAGGTGATGCACAAGAGTGCAAATTATAGAATTAAGTTAATGTGTCATACATTAAAATTATGGAGAGAGTAATGAGCAGTTACACGTGATACAAAAGTTTCTCACAAGTTTGGTTTCATGCCGTAGATCTATGGATGCTATACATTTCGCTAAGAGGTTTGATGGAGCAATATAGAGAAAGTAAGGAGGATTTACATATGATATTTATTGATTTAGAGAAAGCTTATGATAAAGTTTCAAGAGATGTTTTTTGGAGAGTTTTAGAATAGAAAGGAGTTAATATTGGTTATATTCAAGTCATTAAAGATATGTATACTAGTTTGTGTCTGTCCAAACACAAGGAGGATTGACAAAATATTTTTCCATTTCAGTTGGATTACATCAAAGATCATCTTTAAGCGTTTATCTTTTTGCTTTAGTTATGGATGTTCTTACTAGGCATTTACAGGAAGATGTACTTTGGTGTATGCTTTTTGCTGATGACATTCTTCTTATGATAAGATAGAGGGAGTCCAAGAGAAACTTGAATTATGGAGGTCAACATTGAGTCTAAAGGTTTTGTTTAAGTAGGTCTAAACCGAATATATGGAGTGTAATTTTAGTTATGAAGTTATAAGTGCTGACATTAGGTGAACAAGTCATTAATAAGAGTGATTTATCTGATATGAAAGCACTATTGTTCAAAATGATGGTGAAATAGAGAATTCAAGTTGTTGAAGGTTGAAGTGGAGGAATGCATCTACCCTGTCATGTGATAAAAAAGTTTCACTTAAACTTAAGGAAAATTTTATAAAATTGGTAAGACTCGAATGACTTATGTGAATGCCAATAAAAGAGAAGCATAAGACTAAGCGAGATGATGATGTTGTGTGGATGAGTTGCTTTACTCTTAGAGATAAAATGCGAAATGAGTATGTTGGAAAAGTTGGAAAACGGGTATGATAAGATTAGAGAGTTGCCTTAGATGGTTTGGCCACATAAAGTCAATCGTCCGATGACCCTGAGAGAGTAGATGCATTAGATTTGCCTTATGTTAAGAAAGGCAGAGTTAGACCTAATAAAAAAACGACCCAAGATACTCAATTAAATGAGAATTTGACACATAATGCGACAATACAATGGAGACAAGGATTCATATACCGGCCCCACCCAGGATAAAGGCTTGTTGTTGTTGTATCATATTTTTACTGCCTTCATCTCAATCATAAAGTTCAAATCTAGCATTTCATTTATATGTTCTTATAAATATAACATTTTTATTTATCATTTTTCAATTGATTTGTTATATTATATTTTTAACATATTTATGATTTATTTACATCAATTTTGATAAAATTAAAACATATACTGTGTAATGAGATAATTTATGTAAAAGTTTGTATAGTAAATTCGATTTTAGGGTTTTTATTTCTTTTTGAAAATTAAAATCTATATAATATAAATGCATTTCCTCTATTTTTAAAAACCAAAAGAAAAATAAAATTACCTCTCTTTTCTTCTTATAACTCGGTTTGGTGCCCTAAGATCTTTTTCCTCACATCCAGTCCAAAACCACGCACTTTTCCCTTCGTGGCTCTTGTTTACATCGATCTCTCTCTCCTTCTTCTCCCTCGATTGAGGCCTGCGGAGGCTCATGAGGTGAGATTCGATGGCTCGGCTAGGGCACGACTCCTCCTTCCGACCCTTCCTCTTTTTCTCTCTCTCTCTCTCGCTCTCTCTCTCTCGCATGCTTTTGGGAGTTCTGTTTCGACAAACCGAAACTGAGCCCTCTTTGATTCTTATATTCGCGGCCAACTGTCGTGGCGGTTGGAATATATATTTTATTTTATTTTTATTTTCTTTTTTTTCTGATCTTCGATTATTATAATCTCTCCCTCTTATAAAAATTTCGTCCTCGAAATTAAATGATAATAATAGAAATAAACATACCTTTAATTAAACAAATGAAGATAAAGTCCTCATATTTCTAATTCTTTCTCCCACGTAGCTTCTCGTTCTGATCCATGTTTTCACAGTACACGGACAAATAGAATTTTCCTATTCTTGAGATGCTTAACATCATAGTCTATAATTCTTTTTGGCTCCTCCACAAATGTGAGATCAGACTGAATATCAATAGGATCAGCAAAAATCTTGTTGACTTCATCAGGAACATATTTTCGTAGAAGAGAAATATGAAATACATTATGCACTCCTTGCATGTGAGAAGGTAAAGCCAGACTATAAACCACTTTTTCAATTCTTTCCAAGATTTCATATGGACCAATATAGCGTGGGCTCAACTTTCCAACCTTACCGAATCGTTTTATACCTTTCATGGGGTTGACTTTAAAAAATATAAATTCTCCCACTTCAAACTCTTAAGATGTTTAGCGTAATATTTCTATCTTGAGCGACTTTTAATCTTTCAAATCAATGATCTTTTCAGGTGGTTTCATCTACTATATCTGCTTAATGATTCTTCTCTTTAATCAAAGTGGTGTTCTACATTTTCTCTCATACAAGGCTTTATAAGGAGCCATGCCAATACTTGCTTGAAAGTTATTATTGTAGGCAAACTCAATCAAAGGGAAGTGAATTTCCCAATTTTCCCCAAAATCAAGGGTATAAAGTCTAAGCAAATCTTTTCAAAGTCGTTACATGATCATCAGTTTGAGGGTGAAATTGATCGAAAGTAAGTTTCGTACTAAAACTCGATTTTTTCTCTAGATATAAATCCCGACGACATTATAAACTTTGGCACGTCGTAACTTCTTCATCAACATATTTCCTTAACTTTTCAACGTCGATTGTTTGATAAGTATAAAGTGTGCAGATTTAGTCAATCTATCAATAATAACCCAAATAGCATCGCAATTACTTCTAAATTTAGGTAAGCCAATAACAAAATCCATAACAATATCATCCCATTTCGCTCGTATTGTGGGTTGTAAAGTCACCACGATGTTGACCCTGGTATGATGGATACTTATGACAAATTTTTTTTCATCCACCACCAAAATATTTTCTTAAGATCTTGATATATTTTCTTCTGGATGAATTGTATAATTAGAATGATGTATGTAAAGTGTCTTTCCTCAAATCTCCAACATCTAGAATCTGAGCTGCATACGATCTTTTAATCCCTCATCAATTTTAAAATCTTCTGTATGACTTATTTTTATCAAATTTAAAATTTTCTGAAAGTTATCATCTTGAGGTAAAGCATCTCGTATTCTATCTTTCAAATTTGATTGTATAGTCATTTGATTTAATAATAAAACATGATCATCTGTAGATTTAATAATTGAAAATTTTAATTTTTCTAAATCTTTAATCAACTCTTCTTATTAAAAGATCAACCAATTAGCACTACTAGATATTTTTCTATTTAAAGCATCAACAATTACATTTATCTTTCCCGAATGATATTGAATATCCAAATCATAGTCCTTAATGAGTTCCAATCATCTCCTTTGCCTTAAATTTAGCTCCTTATGAGTAAAGATGTATTTTAAGCTTTGATGATCAGTGAAACTTCACACCTTACGTCATATAAATAATGCCTCCAATTTTTCAATACAAATATCACTGCTGCTAGCTCTAAATCATGGTTGGATAATTCTTTTCATGATTTTTCAATTACCTTGAAGCATAAGCAACCACTCTTCCATTCTGCATAAGTACACATCCCAAACCTCTTAATGATGCATCACTATAAATTTGAAATCCTTCGTTCACGATAGAATAGTTAATCGTGCGGTTATTAAATAATTCTTTAATTTTTGAAAAGCGCCTTCTCAATCGACCATTCAAACTTTGTTTTAAGTTAGTCAGATAGTGGCATAATGATCTAGTGAAATTCCTTCAACAAATCTTTGTAATATCCACAAATCCTAAGAAATTTTTGACTTCTGTGATAGTAGTTGGTCTGGGCCATTCATCTATTACTCTGACTTTACTTTGATCCACTGAAACACCTTCACTACTAATCATGTGCCCCAAAAATATGATACTATTTAACCAAAATTCACACTTTAAAATTTTTGCATATAATTCATTTCTTTTTCAGAGTTTGCAAAATAATGTGATGATAGTTTGCACGAGCTGCTTCATCTCTGGAATAAATTAAAATATCATCTATGAATACAATCACAAATGAATCTAAAAAAGTTTAAAGTTTTTATTCATGAGATCCATAAATACTACTGGAGCATTTGTTAAGCTAAAAGACATCCCCACAAACTCATAATGCTTATATTTTATATCAATGCGCTGATATATCTTCTTCTTTTCGATCCTAAGTCACGATAACCCGATCTTAAATCAATCTTTGAAAATACTGTATTCATTCTTTCATAAAAAAAAGATCATCATTCTCGAAGAGATATTTATTCTTCAATGTGAATTTGTTAAGCTCTATAATCTATGATACTTTAAGCTCCCGCCTTTCTTTTCACAAACAATACAGAGCTCCTAGGACAAGTTCGATAAATCCTTTCTCCAATAATTCTTGTATTCTTCAACTTTGTAATTTTCGATCGCCATTCTATATGGTATTTTGCTATGGTTTTGCATTAATTAAATCAATGTAGAAATCTATCTCCTGACCGGAGGTAAACTCAAAATCATCCAAAAAACTTCCTGATACTCCTTTACTACCCAGATATCTTCAAACTTATTTCTCTTTAAGAACATCAAGAATCGAAGAAAAAACCTTCACAAATTTACAAGATCTTTGAACTTTCAAACAAGACACCATCATAGCTAATACTTCCTTATGCCCCACAAATTTGAATTCTTCATCTCTACGAATATTGAATTTGACTATCTTTTTGCAACAATCTATAATAACATAATATTTAGTTATCCAATCTATTCTTAAAATCACGTCAAAATCATATATCGGCAGTGCTATTAAATTTGCTTCCATCATTTGAGTAAATGCATCTATAGAAAGGCTGCACCAAATTGTGCTCAGCCAGGCTCTCTATTTTCACTCATAGAATCTTCTTGAATTGATTCAATAATCCTGAGAAGCACAAATTAATTGTAATCATTACGCATCAATCAATATAATCATATGCAATTCTCTTCATAAAATTTATCATCTTCCTAATGGCTCTTTGATTATGATCATACTTATATCCCTAAATGTAAAATCTCGCTCTGATACCACTCTCTACCTCTTGCCCTGAGTTCAATACCAAGGCGAAAGGTTGGATGGATAAAATAAAATCTTTCCTAATATTTTTAATCTTAAACAAAATTTCACAATATGTTTCTCCAACTCATATAAGACCCACTACAATCCACAACACAATTAACAATTTGTCCACACATATAACATATCTATTAACAGAATTCATATGAAATACAATTGAAAACATAAATCAACATAACTAACATACTACTTATCTTTTGAACTCTCTCTACAATGAAAAACATAACCCTCCATTCTATCATCCATCTAGATGACACCAAAATATAAACAACTCAATTAATAAAATTTCGAATTATGCTTTTATACTATAAGAAACAAGAAAGAAAAATAAGATGCATGATAGTTTTGTTATAACACGTATAGAATTTTTCAAATAATTAAACATATGTATGATGCATAAATAAATATTTCTTATGAACTTTACTTTTACATTTATTAACCATTTTAGTAGTTACCGTCTAAATCTTTACCAAAAGAAAACCTTTACCAAAACTCATTCAAAGGACAAGTAGCTATTATCATTTGCCATTTTCATTGGCCTTTTCAGACGCTACATCAGGTCCCCACCTAAGATTATATGAGTAACTCCACTTTCAAACATACACATTCATAAAGATACAATTTATAAAGTTATGATATCGATTCATAACAAGAATCGCTTAACTCGAAATGACTAAGTGATAATACGATCTAAGATTCAAGTCGCTTATTCAATATGAAGAACAAAAATCAATCACATAGCATTTAAAAAAAGTCACAATCACGTATAAATGCATTTCATCACGTGAAATAAATAAACTTTTATCATAAATATAACATAATTATCCACTTTAATTTACAACTCTCTCAATCTCTTTCCCTTTAACACTTATTTCCTTAATCAAGCTCCATGACAAACATTAACTCGATCAATACTCATAATATTTAAGTGTATATGATATCAAATATAACTACCTCTTACGATAATATTCATAATTCTACTACTCATTGTAGATATTAAAATTTTTCACATAATTTCTCATTTTTATTTAAATGATCGATATTTATCTAAAATACCTTAATTTACTTAGTTCTTTATCAATCATCAAATTTACTTTATTCATTTTTAATTTAATTTATGGATCTACTATTATGCATGTAACATAATCATTTATAAGAAGTTCTATATATTTTCTTCTTATTTTCCTGAATTAATTATTTAAATTAATTTATTTTTCTTTTATTGTTCCCATAAAATATATACTTATAAATGCATAGAGACACATCAACATGAAGATTATGGTTGAAAATTTTGGGATGGTCGAAGATCAAGAGAAGAGGGGATTTAAATGATGAGATTAATGAATGCCACAAATAGATGAAATATAGGAGGAAGAAGAAAGTTTAAAGAAATTCTTAGATTATGAGAAAGGAGGAGATGAGGAGGAAAATGTGAGATCAAAAATCATTTCTATTTTATTATCAATTTTGATTGATGGTGTTACAAGGTCCTTAGCCTTATATATAAAATTCCTCTTATTGAAAATGATAAAATCAAAGTTGTGAAAATTAGATTGACAAAGGGAGTGGTCTAAGGTTCAATGGTTTAACTGGGATTGAACCGAACGGCATAATAAATATTAAATATATTCCAATATGAAATGACATAATATGCTAGAATAATATAAATATATCATAAAACATAAACATAAGTAATTCACAGTTAATATTTGAATAGTTGGGAATTTAACTGCTTCAATTTTAAATGACTAACCTTTTATTTTGTAACTATAGGCAAAGTTAAGATGGTCCTTAGAAATCTTGAATTTCATTCCTGTAGTTTGATTCTTTGAAACTGAAAAAAAGATGAGAGAAAATAAATATAAACAATAATACTCATGATTTATTTACACTGTTATTTTGTATTTGTAATTTATAAGCATGATGACATGATGACAATGTAATATTCTAAAAGCAGTAAAATTCAACAAAAGCATGCGTTAGTGTAAAAATTTTAGATCTGATATTTGTCTGAGTCAAAGTTGATAAACTCGATCTTAGCTTACTCAGCTATCTCAGTTAGCCTTTGGATGGCTTGTTTATCCTTTACAATGTCAATGCCTTCATCCCTTTTAAAGTTTAAAGCCAGCTAATCAACAGTCCTCTGCCCCAAAATCTTTTGGACCATTCACATAATATGCATCTAGTAAGATAATCCAAAATGCAAAGAGCAGTTTACCATAGGAATGTTGAGATACTACATTAGCTTCATATCGCAACTATTGACAATATAATAAAAAAACAATCACACATGCGCTGATTTACTGCCATGAAATATGGTTGTTCACCACCAAAAACAATCAGAATGTGGATGTAAGGAAATGGTCTAAATATCACATATGAAACAAGCTATGCTCATACAAATTGTAACACAACTTAATCGAGTAGAATCCATAATCTGCTCAACACCATAAGATGATAAATCACGACAATAAAAATGGTAAAAACTCTGGAAAAAAAAAACACATCTAAAAATCAATCATCTTAAAAATGATTCTCACCAATGGCTTATCCAAGAAAGAAAAAAAAATGAACAATTTGAGATAAGACGTGACTTCACATATATTTGTCAAGAAAATGTGAAGACAACTTGAAGATTTCCCTGTTATTGTAGCTACTGCCTTGCTTAAATTCTTTCTGCTAGTGCTGTTGGCCACTGCTTCCTGTTATTGGTTGTTGTTGCTGCTGCTTCCTGCTATTATATGTTGTATTGCTGTTGTATACTTGTTTTGGGCTGTTGTAACATTTCAACTCAACTAAGTCGTTGTGGGCTTTCTACAATTCATTTTATAAGTATCAAATTTAAGCTCAAATAACAAATTTTATCCTTTTTATTACAGAACTAAGAAGCTATAATCTAAATCACAAACTCTTTGGTTCAACTCAAAAAAAAAAAAAAAAAAAAAAAAAGAAAAAAGTAATCATTGAAATCAACAAAGAAAATCTTGAAATGTGTTTTGAGGAGGATTACCAGGTAGAGATCGTGACCACCTGCGAAGTGCGTGCAAACAAATCACTAAAGGCAATCGTTGAGACTATGAGGTATGGAGCAACTACAGCCAAATCAAGCAAATCAGTTGGATTTGTATGAAGCTATGGCTGACTTGCAAGCAACGAAGAATGAAGAAGAAGATGACAAAGTGCTAAGTTGAGGTCGAGGGAGATGCATATAAGATTTGACGGGAGTTTTGGGTTTTGGCTTTAGCTATTAGGGTTATTTTGAAAAATGTTGAAAAATCATAACCCTTGAATAAAAAATCAACGGTGATTCAAGTGTCGTAATTTAAACCAGGTGATTTTTTTCAAACTGATGCGGGTTTGACCGATGATTTTATCCTGTTCCGATCGGTTCAATGCATAAAGAATTTTTTTTTTTTGAGGTAATTGATTGGCCTCATGACCAATTCATGGTTGAACCGATCGAACTGACTAGTTCGGTCCGATTTTGATAGCACTGGATAAAATTACCCCTAAATTAACATGGAAGTAATAAAATAGTTTTGCATATCTAATATTTAAATCGTTAAATATTAACTTAATAGTAAACAAGGATGATCATATGATACAAAAACATAAACTTGCCCCGTATTATCACTTTTACTCTCAAAGATAACTAATTTTTTTCTAATTTGTTGAGGGACTTTAAACAAATTGAACATTTTCCATTCGATAGTCCTTCCTAGTTTATTCCATTTTGTTATTAATTTCATATTCAATTTTTGCTATTCATTTAATGAATTACCATCTTAACTTCATTTCAGTTCAGGATTGCTGTCATATAGTTTTTTCTTAATAGGATGAATTCTTATTTTTTTATTGATTGGAGAATGAGAACACTATGAATTAACTCAGTAGATGTCGGGAGTTAAATTGATTTAGTTCCACTAAAAGATATGCTTGCCCATTTATTATTGTGGGACTAGGAGCAAAAAAGCGTTATTTACCAATAAGACCTAAAAGTTATGATGGATTTGTTAATTGGATAACACTATAAAAGATAAATTGAGAATTATGTATATTAAGGATTATGTGAGTAGCATTTATTGAACGTAAGATAATGAAAATAAAATTAGGTGATTCGAGTATGTAATAGATTAATGATAGTGCTCTATCAATGCTAGTAGATAGAATTAATGCTAAAGGATTAAGTAGAAAAATAGGCAACTAAGGGTGGCACTATTAGATGTTCAAAATAGTTTACACCTTATGACATTCGAGCATTCATATCTCTATTGGTAACAAACTGAGAAGATAGCTTGGGACATGATGGGAAACACTTCATCCATGTTGATTGGCATTGGTGTGCTTGATCTTGACCTTGATCTCAATGATTGGTTAGTGCGGGACAGATGTTGCAATCTCAAACCTGATTGGTAAAAACATGCTCCACTTGGTGGCATGTTCGACCTTGTAATTAGGGATGGCTTGAGAAGCTCGTGGTCAATGTAGATTGATAGGGGATGTGAAAGAAGGAGATTGACTTACGTTTATAGTATTTTTTGTATTTTCTCAAGATTTTTTGCTCGATTTTTATTATATTTTAATAATTATGGGTTAAATTTTCATAAAGTAGATTATATATATCCAACTAAGACATTACATAGATTTCACCCTTTAATGAGTATGTCATGATATGATTTGAAGCTTTCATATATATAAGTCTGTTTGGTTATTTTCCTCGCTCTCTTATGATAAAACATTTTTGAATAAAGCTAGCCAATAAGTTTTATGATATTTTATTTTCTATTTGAAATAATTTGATTTTGGGAAAAATATACTGTTATTATCTCATAGTGAATGGTGAAAGAATGATGAAGACCAACACAAATAGTCGACCTAAGTCGGCATATGAATCCTTGTCAGTAATTATGAGTTATATTGTCTAAGAAAACCTTGTAGATTTGGAGGGAAAGCTTGCCATGATTAATAGAGATTTTCGTGCTCTATCAAGGGCATTATGATGGGTCATAACTCATACTTTACCAATTGAGGAATATTCAGGTTTAGGTTGTAATTATAATTCATAATATAATGGTGTTATTGCAATTAGATTGATCAATTGGGTAGAGGGCATGTGCCATATCCTCAATGTTATGAAATTTTTGAGTGTGATTATATTGATATATTTGATATTTCATTCTTGACAAAATGGTGTGGGGGATTGATAGATGACCACTGTAAAAGTGATTAGCCATTTATTAAAGTTGAAAGCCTAAGAGAACTAAGTTTCTAAAATAATTGTCTCAAATGCTAGAACCAACAAAAGAATTATTCTTAGGTTGCATAGACTTTGAAATCTATTTTCCAAAGAGAGTCAAACTCATCATACATAAGTCTCGATACCAAAACTTCTTTATCTTTAGATTTGAAAAGGTTCTTCCACTGGAGGAGATTTATCTTAGTGTTATTTTATTACCTTTCCATTTAAAGTTCCATCTAATATCATTGATCTTTTGATGGTCCAATTGGGTAGCCAAAAGAAATAGAGGTAGTAGACAGAAAAAAAGGTAGCACAAAATTAATAGGTATAATCCTACCTCCTTCAGAAAGGAAGTTTTATTTCCAAGACGAAAGCTTTGATTGAATCTTTCAATAAGAGGATTCCAAGGAGCATGCTGAAGACTTCTAAACATAAAGGAATTCCTAAGTATTTAAATTGAATAGTTTCCAGAGAATAAGCCAAACTATTAGCAATAGGAGAATCTTTATCACGCTGCTCACCAAGGTTAATCAAATAAGATTTGTAGCTTTTCATTTTATGGCCATAATTTTTCTCAAAGATATTTAATATATTCTTGAGAATATTAGCATAGAAAAGAGCACCACAAAATAACAATATATCATTCTCAACTTGAAGATTGACAATAGGTTGTTTCTTAATTTTGAAACTAAAATCATTAATCCAATTCTTATAGAAGCACTTTATAACATTTTTATGAAAACATATGTAATGATGATGAAAAATAAGAGGAAAAAATGATCCATTTGCCTCAATACCTTTAAGACTTCATTAACTATGGTATTAGAAGTTGCATTAAATATATAATTCATAATCTATGAGATAAATTCAGATAAAAGAAGGCCTCAAGAGTATTAAATAGAATATTACTCATGCAACCATCAAATTTTTTTTTAAAATTCACCTTGCAGGTGATATATTTTTTTTATGTGATGGTAGAATAAATTAGTTCATTGGCTACAATAATGTAGTTTATAGTGCTTCTGCCAACAATAAAAACACTCTTGAGAGACATCCATTAAATTGGGAAATACCCTTCGAGTATGTCAACAAATACTTTTGCTGAAATTTCTGAATGCACCATTAAACAGATTAATAAATGTGATTCTTAATGTTTGTTGTCATCTATTTTAGGATCAAGAATAATGAAAGTAAAACTGAGGCTAGCAGGAAATGCTTTGCTTAATAACTATCTTCAGACTTTGCATCTAAGTCAAGATGGATGATATCCCACATTTCTTGAAAAAAACATCAATGAGAAACTATTAGCTATTGGAGATTAGTTCTTGAAACACCCATAGAAAACTTTCCTTTGATCTCCTCTTGAGAAAATAGATCAGTTAAGCTAGTAAGGGGATGAGGATCATTTAGAGGATAAATTTTTTGGTAATCAATCTTAAGGTTGGAGGCTGAACATTTATTGCTAAAAATATTTTTACAGCATGACTGGAAAGCAAGTACAATGCCAGATTTGATCGAGAAAATTAGGTTTGTCAATTGATTGTGGTGGATGAAATTAGATTTCCTTGTACAATTATCAATTTTATGAAATGCAGTTTTTTACTCAATATATTCATTATCCTTCAACCTTCCATGCCCATAAATTTTATCTTTCAATTTTTTTAGATCCATGCTCTACCCTATTCCAAATTTTCAAGATCATGATGACAAAATGATTAGACTCAATATTATTTTCAATTCTATCAAACTTAGCCCAATCCACCTAAAATAGATGATGTTTTCTTGTTCAAAGCTTAAGCTTTCCCCCTCAATAGTCTAAGTTTAGAAACCAAGTGTTTCACATCATTGTCAATAGTAAATAACTCTTTTCACCAAGAAGAAATAATATGTTTGATGCCATCAGTCTTAAACCAAGAATTTTTGAATCCAATCACTCAGCTTAATAATAAGAGTGAGATCAAAATAGAGTATAACTGAGTGGTGATAAAAAAATGACTCAACTTTAAGTTTCAATTCACCTCTTTTAAAAAACTATCTTGAAGATCAATGACTTTTCATCTTTGAGGTTATATAAACTTATCTTGAGACATTTAATTCTTGAGATCATATTTTTTTATTTTTAAGAAGCACATCTATAACTACTTCTAATCAGTGAGGTTAAATATTTTTAAAATCACTTTGTATTCTTTGTGAAGCAAATTTTTTTTTCTCATTAGAAAAAATTATCTATGAATTAACCCCTTGAAAGTAATTGTCACCTTTTTTTTCTAGTTCATATATTTCTATGAAGTCAAGTATGGCCTTTTCATCTATAGTGTTAGCATTATTTTTCCTGATATATGGTCACAAAAAGAAAAGTGCACATATATTGTAGGGTCATGATTACTTCTCATTGGAAGACTGTTTATGGCATTTAATTTGTTTTTTTAAGGCATACAAATATATTATTCAAGTTCTTGGGATTTCTTTTTGTTCGCTTGATATAAAAACAACAATCAAGTGCTTGTATGCATGTGTGATATATAATTACTTAAAGTCCATGTATGTAATATGCTTATAGATCTATAATAAGATATACTTCAGTTTGGAACTCCATTGTTCAATACGACTACAAGCTTTCAGTATATAAATTCAATAAAAGATTTGCACAGAAAAGGTACCTAGGACTAAGATATTTTGATGATTATCTGAAGTGTTATTTTTGGTTCTTTATCATAGTCGTCTCAGCATAACATGTCATTTAGCTAAATATTTTTGAATTTGAGTTCTGCTGTTTATTTCTTATATAATTGTTATTTGCTTTTCTGATGTAACCCCTGCATTTTAGAGATTGTTAGATGCAGCCTCTCTTGTATTTGGCAATATGATTTTGTTTCTTATAGTTTTGAAAAGTAAAATGGTTTGATTATTTCGGAGACCTGCTTGGCTCATATTTTGCGATTTACACAGTTACCAAGCTTTAGCAATCTTCAGCAGTTAAGATGCTCCTTTCTAAGTACTGCATTTGTAGATATATGTTAGATTATGTAAGTTGCTTTATAATATATAAATGCTAGGGTGGAGGTTGGAATCGCTAAACCATTGCTTAATTTTTTTCCCCCAAATTTGTTTGATTTGAATATTTTCTTGAAAAGCTTTCTGCACATTTTCTCAAGAAGAATGGATTAAATTTTTTTTCTGTAATTTTAACAAATTTAATTCTAATGGAACTTTTATTAAACATTAATGTATTTCTACATTGTTGATTGCTTTATAATGTGTTCTTTTCAATGTTTGTTGTTGCCACCGTAGGATTTAAAATAAATGTTTTCTTTTATCATTGCAAAGGTTACATGCAGCTGAGCTGTTGACCATTCAAAATAGTTTGAGGGCAGTCTTGTCCAAGGCCAAAGCTGCTGGTATGCTTCGCATGGCTTTCCATGATGCTGGAACATATGATATGGAGGATCACTCAGGTTTTCATTTTAAGAAATCTCATACGTTGTGGTGCAATTTTGGGGCATATGTGTGAACTTAATATCCGATTTCTTGTCTATAATGTTGTTTCCCATTTTGATAAAACGAAATTCTTTACTTTGTATTATTCTGGATCTGTACTTTGGCTGTTCAACTATTTTGCTGAATGTTTTGTTTCAGGTGGCATGAATGGATCTATCCTTTATGAACTTGATAGACCTGAAAATGCTGGTCTTAGTAAAAGTTTAAAGGTTTCATGCTTGGAACTTTCTATACCCTGTCCTCTCTTATATAAATACTATTGGAGTAATAAAAACTTCAAGTTTTTGCAGTATGAACTAAAATTCACATACAAGTTGAAGATATATGTGCTGCTTTGATCTACATGCATCAAGAATTTTGCTTCTTACTGTTTTTTTTTTTTTTTGAGTCATGGTAATTATGTATTTTCTTATATGTTTCATTCTTTTTCTTTCTCACTTCAGATTTTGGAGAAAGCAAAGAGGGAAGTTGACGAAATTTGCCAAGGTACATCATCTTGTTATTGTAAAGGTTTGTTTAAATGAAATTCTGTTTTTATCTTTTCGGAGTTTTTTCTTTCTAGTATCCTGGGCGGACTTCATTGCTGTGGCTGGTGCTGAAGCAGTCTTTCTATGTGGAGGTCCAGCAATTCCTGTTAAAATAGGTCGGGTAGATGTGAGGTGCAACCATGCAAGTTCATGTTATTCTTATTCCCTAAGCATAATATAATGTGTTGAGATAAGAAGGATTATCTGCATCATGAAATTTGTTAGAAATCACCCTGCTGATTTGCATTTAGTTTCTAATTATTGTAAATTTTTTTCCAAGTGGGCTATTAGGTTTTGTGTTAGTATAATCAGAAAAGTTACTAAGATGCTATCACTGTCTATACTACTAACAGAATAATTTTGGTTATAATCATCATGCTGTATTTCTCATCAGCGAACAGTTTTGACCTGTAGGAAACCCGATCCTGTGGGGAAGCTTCCGCAAGAAACATTGGATGCTTTTGGTCTAAAAAGCTGCTTCCAGAGAAAAGGTTTCACGTGAGTATTGCATTCACATGACACTGCTTCCTGCCCATAGTCCAATAGTTGCTTTACTTATTATGTGCTTTGCCAGCTTGTGGTTATGAGTTGTTGGTTTGATATGTTGTTCAGTTAGGCTCAGCCTGGCAGTACTGAATGCTATGGTAGTTGGTGCTTGTTCTTTTAATAATGTTATTTATAGCCTTTTGTGGAAATAATGAATCATGCTTAACTATATTATTTATCATATATTTTTATAAACACTGGTTGTCTACCCCCTTGGGAATTTTTTTATATAATTTTTAAAATATCAGATAAGCAAAATAAATTTATTATTCATTTGCTATTCATGGGCATTTGGATTCATATTAGCTTTTGTTCCTTAAAATTAGTGTATTTGAGCAATTTTTAGAATAATACCGAATAAATATTTTTTTTTGTAACTTTGATTTAGGGTTAGTTATAAGTTTAATTAGTAATAAACATGTTGCTAAGCCAGCGAGAGTAGTACTAGGATTAGAGTTTAGAGTTTAGGTTAGAACAAAATATTTCTTATCAACTGCACGTAAACCTTTCAAAATTGAACGCTCGGAGTGAACAAACGTTATCATATGGACTTACAAACAATCAATTATATATTCAGTACATGTTAATTTATTTGGGAACAAAGTCCATTGAAAAATTTTTCTAGACTTTCATATATGTAATAGGCAACTCTAAGAAAGAGATTGTTGACCTCTATGCATGCTGCATTAGTCAGGTCGAGCCTACAAGCCAAATTCGAGGGACTTTGGATGCAACCTGAAAATGAAATATACTTGACATCAAAATTAGTTGAAACGATCTCGATCGATGAACGAACTCGCCATCAGCCTAGAACGCAAATTGATCGAATATACATATTGCACAATGACCGAATCGATTAACAAAGAAGATTCTCGACGCATATGCACATATCGAGGTTGAAGCCACGCCCCAATGACCTCCGCTCACTAAAATTGATCGTTAGATCGAATGTCGAAACCTATCAAATGAGACTGTTCGCGCTCAATTTGAACGAGTCTGACTCAAAATTGGGTTTATTTTATCTAAAAAAAATGAAAGCCTACCTATATATACCTACATATACCTAACCCTAGGGATTCCTATTCACAATCTCTATAAGATTAATAAGCTTGAATTGACATACTATTATAGACGAGTGCTTGAACTCATGAAGCAAATTCCAAACATCAAACTAGCTCGAGTTTTTCGATCGAAGAATAGCAAAGCAGATTGACTGGCCAAGCTGGCAAAAGAGATGGCGAACACAGATGACGATGATGTGTTGATTGAAGTGTCCACTTGTCGAGTTCTGCAACCAGTAAATCCATATTTCCTGCAAGTAGATGGGTCATCAAATGAAAGCCAGCAGGATGCAACTCAAATTGCTCCTCACTCTCCAAAAAAACAAGTACAAGAGACAGAAAAATTTAAAAGTATTGCAAAAAAATCACGTGAAGTTTTCATAGTGGAAGAGCCCGATGATTGGAGACAACCTTTCATCGATTATTTCAAAGAAAACAAATTGTCGGCAAGAATTGCTAACCATGCAGATTACAAAAGAATCTACGATATGTTTATGTCAACACATTATACCGTAGATCCTTTGAACAAAGTGAGAAGGATGATGAAGCCAACAAGGTAATGTCCAAATTCATGAAAGATTTTGTGGAGCACATCAATTAGGTCCCAAAATGACGACAAAAACCAAAAGGGTGGGATACTATGACCATTAATGGTGAAAAATTGTATTAATCATACTAAGAAATGTCATGAATGCCAAGTCCATGAGGATCTCATTCATCAACCTCCGAATCCTCTACACCCAACAATAACGTCCTGGCCGTTCGAAAGTTGGGACACGGATAGAATTGGATCGATTGATCCTCCATTATCAGCCGAACATTGATTCATTCTAGTAGCTATTGACTACTTCTCCAAGTGGGCTGAAGCCGCTTCGTTTAAGGAAGTCACTGTTGATCGAGTCGTTGACTTCTTCACCAATAATGTTGTCTATAGATTTAGGGTGCCACGGCGAATCATTTCAGACGACCCGGCTTTCAAGAGTGCGAAGATATATAAATTCCGATCAAATCGATTGACGATACTCATCAATCTACAACCAAGGGCCAATGGTTTAGCAGAGGCTTTTAATAAAATTTTAGTGAAATTGCTCAAGAAGATTCTCACGAAGAATAAAAGAGAGTGATACACTAAAATGATAGAAGCACTTTGGGCATATAGAACAACTTACAAAATGCCGACCAAGGCCACTCCTTATACTCTAACATTTGGAGTTGAAGCTGTTCTGCCACTAGAAGTTGAGCTACCATCACTTCGAGTAGATGTCTAATTCAATTTTACTTAAGATGAGAACACTTGGTTGCGAATGGAAGAGTTGGATGCGCTTGACGGAGTTAGACTCCAAGCTCAATAAAATTTAGAAATCTACCGAGGGAGGATGTCCAAAGCATTCAATAGTTCAATACGTCCTCGGACATTCTAAAAAAGTGAATTGGTTTTGGTGCTGAAAAGGCCAATTATCCTTCATCGTAAGATCCGTGGTAAATTTTAAGCTAACTGGGAAGATCCTTACATCATAGAGAAGGTGTACAAAGGAAGAGTCTATCAGCTTATTGACAAGAATGGTCAACGATGCCAATTAATCAATGGTTGATATTTCAAGAAATATCACAACTGACTCTGGATAAGTATATAAATACTTAAATGAATCTTGCACTAGTAAGGTTTTCATGCCAAATACACATGTAATGTCACTTGAAGATTCTCTCGTAAAACGAGAACTCATTTTCAAGTTACTGTGAAAGCCCCCCTGTTAGACATGTAGCATTTTTATATATTTAGCTAAGTTGACATCGTGCTTTAAGCCGAGATCCTTAGATAAATATGTATAATAATCAGAATGAGCTATATTTATTTATATTAAAAAAGTTCAAACTTTGTAATATATTTTTGAACTAGTCTGCAATCCCCCTATTAGACAGAGGGCATTTTTTTTAGTTTCTATAATCAAAGTTGTTCAATCCTTTCCTGTGAAACAAGAGACCTTCTTGCATATATATTCGGGTTGGTATCGAGCTTTATGTCGAGATCCCTAAATATATCTATAATTTTTATTATTAAAGTTGCAGGCTCTTGCAAGGACAAAAATAATCTATTTTCACTGAAAAAGACAACCCTAAATGTCAAAAGTTTGTCTCCGATTTGTCAAATCAAGATCAACTAAGAACTCCTAATTTTAGAAGCTTCAATTAGCTAAGTTGGAAAATCATCAACCTCGCATATTCAAGTTCAGACAATGATGGGTTCTAAAGGTCTGACTCAGCCAGTTCTACAAATGACCGATGATGTCTCCTTACTTAATAAGTCACAAGAAAAGTCAGAATGAAAGAGCTCGCTCGTAGTCGATGACCAAACCTCTAAGCCATCACAGCCTAAGTCAAAGACTAATAAGTTATGTTCTGACTCAACAAGCAATAAATGGTGAGTCGCTAACCTCCCCTCACTCAATAAAGGCAGCAGAAAGAGCCCCCGTCCACAATACAATGAAAGTTGTTTAATCCCAAACCAAATATAGCTTAGTGATTACAACCAATTAGAATCCAGGAGGTCTTTCTATTCGATCGATAGACAGACAATTTGAGGAAACAACTCAACCTAGCCTCAAATCAATCTCCATATTGCTCGTAGCAAGGTGATATCACAATCTATTTTCAAATAGATCAAGCACAAAGAGCAGATCAATGCCAATTTTTTCATCAAATCACAAAGAGCATGACCAGGAAGCAATCCCATAGTTCATACAAAGACAATTCAACTAAAAGAATTTGGTTATTCGTTGTTAAAGCACACATCTAGATCGATAACTCAATATTATAGACTTAATATAAACGAAGGCGGTTATTCAGATGCACCCTTCAACGAATCACAAAACAAGAAGAGTGATTCGCGCATATACACTTCCCCGACAAGTCAATATAGATAAATCAAGTCAATCTTTTCATCAAGTTCGCTTAAAGTTAGATCGAACAATTTCAAATCTCAAAGTAAACAAATCAATCCCTCCATAAAACCCAATCAAGCATGAAGCCGTGGGAGGAAAACCAAATCGAAGACACGTAAGCAAGAGATTTTCAAATCTATCTATTGAGTGATGGTGGAAGAAGTTCTTCAACGAACCCATTGCAATTGAAAGTTGGAGTGATCTAAGACCTATGGCCAACCCAAAAAGTCAACCAACTTTCAACAAACATGACTCACTCTATGCGCGAATCACATTTGTTGCATTAGTTGACCTCCATGCCGCGATCACGGTCGAGCCTACAAGCCAACGGACTTCGATGCAACTAAACGCAAATTGAAATAAATACACTCGGCGACGCCAAAATCACCGAACGATCTTCGATCGACGACTTCGCCATCACATCCGTAACGCCAAAATTGATCGAATATACATACATATTACCTGGCCGACATCAAGAAAGACGATCCTCGCACATATCAAGTCGAAGCCGCAACATTGCCCAAACGACCTACTTTGCAAAATTGGTCACGCCGAGTCGTAAGGCCAAAACCTATCAAATGAGATTGTTTCACGCCAATTCGGACGCACGAATATTGAGCGAAGCGACGACGATAAATTTGAATTGAATCACCATTCACGCCGACTTGAATGAAATGACATCCGACATAAACGGACCGCAGCGGTTAATATCAAGAACTTAAAATTGATATCCAACTTTATGTGTAAATACAATGCGAAAAAACTCAAAATTGGGTTTGTTTTATCTCAAAAAAAAAAAAAGAAGATGATGCCTACCTATATATACCTACATATACCTAACCCTAGGGATTCCTATTCATAGCCCTAACTAAACGCCGCACACTCACTCCACGATTCACAGCTCTAATTTCATCTCGAGCT
This sequence comes from Cymbidium sinense, assembly GCA_021442155.1. Lineage (NCBI taxonomy): Eukaryota > Viridiplantae > Streptophyta > Magnoliopsida > Asparagales > Orchidaceae > Cymbidium > Cymbidium sinense. The sequence goes on from CM038221.1 coordinate 156,243,472, forward strand.
TCGCAAGCCTCCTCCCCTCTAGGTCGAACGAATCCCTTTGTTCAACTTCTCTCTGGATTGGAACATAGCTACACATGGACGACCATCTCCCGCGAGCAAGCTCTGCCTCTCTCGCGACTCCTGCTAGACACACGCAAGCCGGACGCTGCTCCCACTCGCTTGGCTTGCTTTCACTACCAACCACGTCGCTGATGCTCGCGACTGCCGCTCGAGGACCAGGTCAGAGTTGTCCGAAATCTGTGCTGGAATCCTTCGACTGCTTGATTCTAGGCTTGTTCCCTCTCTCACCTAAAGCCGAACGAATTGATCCCCTTTGGATCGAAAAGTAGCCGCAAGATTTCGCCTCTCCGTTTCTCCTGTTCACCCGTCTAAGCATCGGCCGAACGAACGTCCTTACCGTTCACCTGTCCATCCGTCGTGGCTGCGAACCAAACGAACGGATCCCTCTCTCTCCGTTCCTTCCTCTCGGCCACGCGAGTCAAGCAGCTGCACAAACTGCTCTAATTTCCAACATTACATCGACTTGTCTTTCCTCCATTCAGTGAGTCTTGTTCCTCCTCTTGGTGGTTGTTTGTGTGGAAGTGATGAAGCTCTAAACTTATGTTGCATTTAGTTTTTTTTTTTTTGGAAACAATAGCTGCAATTTACCATGCATTCAACAGTAGAGGGTAGTTTTATTCTGCGATGGTTTACTTGTTTGCATTTAAGATATGTTTTGTTCTTCTTTTGAACATGGGTTTTGTAATGATGTGCATTGCATGATAGTCTTTGATGTTTGGTATAAAGAAGAGGAGATGGAGCGAGATTCATTGGGAATATGCAGTTTGAGCTATTGTTAGGTAGATAAGAAAAAAAGAGACGAGTGAAGCAATGATAAGAGTTTTGTGGTGATAAATTATTTTCATTTGCGCTCTATCATCTCGGCTCAATGTATATGTAAAAGCAAAATTATGATGAACGCTATAATTTTAAGTACCCACTTGTGATTGATTCAATGTGGGAAAATCAGACCTAAGTACTGCGGTACGTCGCTTCAACATGGTGAGGAAATCGGGATATTTTTGTACTGGTTTGAAGGTCTATGCGACTCTTTTCATAAGCGCGTAGCAAGAAAATCACTGATCGCTTGTCGCTAGACACTTACCATGCACGCTTCCATAAGCGTGGTGGGAAGACCCACCTCCAAGTAGCCCTCTACATGGGATGACGGAGGTTGACAATTTTATTTCAAATACACATATATCCGCTTAGTATATTCAATTCTTGTACCTACCGCTTCAATACATACATATTTGCTAGATATAAGTACTTGCATGCACGCTCAAAGATGACGAGGAAATCAGGATGTCTTTTATACAGGTTTGAAGGCCTATGCGACGCTTTTCATAAGCATGGTAGGTACAAGAAAATTACTAGCCAATACATATAAAGACATTGACTATGTATCTTTTCTTAAGCATAGTAGAAGGCTCAAGACTCAAGCATCCTCATAAGGGGATGATCTTTAGTCGAATTTCATTTTAAATATAAATATTGAAGGCCTATGCACGTTTTCTTAAGCGTTTAAGACTTTCTAAGCTCCTCGTGAAAGACTATACGCTTTCTTAAGTATGGTAGAGAAGACTCTAAGACTCGCTACTTTATCGACGTGAGAGGTCAAAATTTCATCAAAATAGAGATTAATAATTATTAAAATGAAATAGTTAAAGAATAATATTTGAAGTTTAAACGAGTAATAAGATCAATAATTGAACTACGGTAATATACTAAGTCATGGATAAGATTGAATTTTCAATTATCTGACTAACAATAGTCTACAACAAGTTAGATGTCTATCAAATGCAAACAAATGAAATATTAATCTAAACAATCGAACAGGAGTTGAAACACTTTACGCCACCAAATCTGCAACACAAAATTAAAAGCAAACAGAAGACATTGGCTTAAATTCTAAATAGACTTTAAATATATTAATTTTGCATAAATTATAAAACTATCACTCAATCAAGTCGTAACTCAGTAATCATGCATTTAATTATCAAAATATAAAACAATCTTCAATTCAATTTGATCTTTTCAAATTTGACAAGATTCTAAGTAACTGCATACACTACGCTAAATGCTTAAACTTAGTATTTGAGGATGCTGTGCGGGTTGATTCCCGGTTGAGTCTTAGGACCGGATCCGGGTTAACAAAATCTAAAAATTCAATAATAATATTATAAGAATTCTAACTCAAAATATTTGAAAAGCTAATTCTATCATACGACAAGAGATCCGATCTATTATTAAATTAATGATGCGATCCAAACAATAAACTAAGATCAAACAAACTTATATACCGATGATGATGGTGTTGAATGAAGATTTCAACCAGAGGGGATACTTCCATTACAATGTAATCACAATTTCAAATCAAATTAACTTAAATCAAGTGTGAACTCAAATGCAAAATTTAATATGTCATTAAGCTATAAACATCTAAATGAAATTCAATCTTTAAAATTTAAAGCTTAAAATTCAACCCACCTTCCACAATTGTTTGGAGGTGTAAATTAAAACTCTACAAAAGGAGCCAATGCCAAATCAAGTACACAACTATATTCACTCTCAATCAATCACGCTAAGAAGGACGCGCCGGTCATCCTGACATGGGACCATACATATGATGCAGCTACGATCGATCCTGACTAACCAAATGACACTATTATATTACTGCCACGAATCAGAATCAGATGCTTCCCAATGGCTCTTTGAGTTGTGAACCATAGGGTATACTTGATAGAGCAAAAAACCCTCTGTTAGTTAAGGTAGACTTAAGTTTGTCTCCTTAGACAAACACCACCTCAAATCTACAAGGTCTTCTTGGACGACGCAACCTATGGCTGTTGATATGGATCCTTCGAGGGCCGCAATTACCTCCGATTAAGTAGAAGGGACTACGATAGTCCCGGACGTGGAACCATGATCTAGACGCACGCCATCATTCCCCAACCATCCGCTTTAAGTTAAAATGATGAATTTCATAAATTCTAAATTCTAAAATTCCACACGCCTTCTTATATACGCTATGAGCGATCTAACCATCAAATTTTAATCGAAGCGATTGAGAGGGATAATTAATTATAGGTGCTTGCGCTTAGAGGAAATCTGGAACTAGATCTAAAGTCCTCGCAAAATGAGGGCGAAATCTTTGGGTAGTGTCTTATCTACTATTCCATCTGCCTTCTGAAAATTTTACCGACACTTAATTCATACTCTCTTCAATGTGAGAGGTCGGTGACGAATTTTCAGAGCCCACAAAGATAGAACACACTTGATTGAGAAGTGTACTCACTAAAATTATTTGCTCACAAATGAGGTGAAACAAGCTGGAGTAAACAACCAGAAGGATGGAATTGAACTGAAAAATGTCTAGAAGCATTCATGAACAAAATTGGAATACAAACATTAGAATGCTCATCAACTGTTTATGGAAAACCAAATGAGAAAAAAAAAAAGCTTTGTATTGTATAAATGAAGTTTTCTTCAAGATCTAGTTAGCATCAAGCATCGATTAAAAGTTTTTAAAAAATATTTAAATCAATTAAGTGGCAATCCCTATTGAAATGCTCATCAAAGTGATTGTAGACTGGAATTAAATTTATATGTAAAGATAATTAAAATAACTACTGATTTTAGCATGGGCCATTTGAATGGAATTATCATTGCGGTGATTTAGTTTGCAGTGGAACTGAAAGGATTGCGGTTAGGGTGGTTGCAAACAGAAATAAAGTTTATTTTGCAAAATCAATTATTGCAATTCCCGTTGAAATGGTCATTTATATGTTGGCAAGAAAACAAATGTATTTATATTTCAAGCCCCACTATTTCATTGACTAAGTATTCAATGGAGGAGCTTTTATAGAAGAGAATACTTTGGGAGGTTACTATTCCTTTGGGATTAACTGAGAAAAATTTGGAGATAAAAAATGAAAAAGATTTATTATGATTATTGGATGAGTAAACATTAATTACATAATATGTGGGCATTATTCTGAATTTATGAGAACAATGAATTATTTATTTAATTTGGAAATTGCATTTATTTAGGAAAGAAAAGAACTAACATGGATCCACACGTGATTGCAGCGTTAGTTGTCATGCTTGAGTGTTAAGATGATAAGCGTCAATTTCATGGGTCATTGAACAGGACAAATTTCTTAAAAAACCAATTTTAGATTTGGTTGAGATGTTGCAAATTAAGTAATAGCATCATCTTATTTTATTCAATTCAGAGGAACACTGACGGAGGCAAAACTAATATTGTTAGTGGGATGTTTCTCATGTTTCTTGTTCATCAAAACAGTTAGGTCACCTTCTAGCATTTAAATAAAAAAATTAATATTATTTTGAATTTATAAATATCTTAAATAATTTGGTGTTGAATGTTTTTCAAAATGTAAAAATCCCAAGTACATCGAATAAGAATGAAACTTGATTCCACAGTTTTTTGGTAGTAAATAATTGTTATCTATGCAATTATGAGAATAATCAGAAATGTTAAATAGATTTTAAAATGTAATACATCATTATTGATTTGGTAGTTGGACAAGTTGTATTAATTATTATAGTTTATTTATGTTTAACAACTATATTAAGCTTAAAAGTGAGAAATGAAAGACAAAATTGAACGCATCTTCCTTGGAATCGGATCTCATCACGGTCATAAGGAAGTTGGGCAGCCCATGGTCAATTACAATGATTCCGGCGGTGACAAGAGTCATGGGCTGTAACCACGGCTTCTTTGTTCATTCCAACTATCTTGGAGTTTCTTTGGAGCATCGCAGATCAAAGAGCATCCAAGATCATTGAAAGTGGGAAACCAAGAGATGCAGCAGCAATGACCCTGTCAAGGCTTTTCTAGAGGTAGCTGTAGCTTTGTGTGGTGTGTGTGCGTGGGGCTGAGGCTTCTTTAGTGGCGTGGCCATAGATGGGTTGATGCCAATGCTTCATCCAACCTACTTGGACCTCAAGAAATGACCTCTATAGTATCTTGCCTTGATTATTCAGGGATTCATGTTGCATGTGGAGGAGTTCGTGGGATTACATAGTGGAAAGGAGGAGGTTAAACCAATTGTAAAGGCTGTGAAGGGTGAACATGGTTTGGAAGGGGTTATGAGAGGAAATCTCAACTGAGGTTCACTTGTGGTATTATTGCAAAGAATGACTACTAATGTAGACATCTCAGCATTTGGGTCTTATAGGTTGCTATATTAAGGACAGCTAATAGAGAATGTACGGAAGCTTTAATTGTTTAAAATTCAAATTTGGATTGTAATAGATTTATGGAATGGTTTCATTGTTTGAACAAGAAAATGCCTAGTGCCTGACTAATTCCCACATTATTGAACATTGCTTTATATATATATATATATATATAAATTATCAATCTTCATATGAGATTCACACTAAGTTTATTTCTTGGTGATTTGAGATTTTGTGCCTGTTATCCATATTTGACAAAAATGATATTGGCAAAAATTGATTATATGCTAGGACTAAGAGCAGTATCGCTCTCACATATTCTATCAAGCTTCCTTGAAGCTTTATCTGGGTGAAACTTTGATTAATCCTCATTCCCTACAAAATCAAAATATTTGAATGAATAAACCTCGCCAATTCTACAAGCAAAGAGGAAGTTAAATTCAAGCCATTTGAGTGAAACGTTGGTTAACCTCATACCCCATAAAATCAAAAAAATTGAAATGAAGAAGAAGCCTAATAAATCCTGGAGGTTGTGGTGCCATTAAACCCAAGCTACTAGGACACAAATTTGGTTGTTCCTTTCTCTCCATCATAAACTATTTATCCTTAAACTACTCAAGAAGAACCCAGCAGTAAGGAAGTACTAGAATTTTAATAGAAAGCCTTCATGTTAGAAGAGCAGGAATATTTGAGACAATGCCGCACTTCAAGGAGGCAAATTGCTAGCAAATAAATCAACAAGCACTCAAATCAAGAAGATAACACTGTGGTATGCTTATGTCAAGATAGTCTCTATTGTAAATTCTTTGATCAAATATGGCTACTATGTTTGGGGATTGATGAAGTCAATAAGATTATAGCTGATGTATATGAATGCCTATGTAGTACGCATCAATCAAGCCCCAAAATTATAGTAAAAATTAAACGCTTTAACTATTGTTGACCGTTAATGATAAAAGATTATATTGATCATAACAAGATGTATCATGAATGTCAAATTCATGGCTACACACTTTCAAATCCATTGCATAAAATGATAACATTTTGGTCATTTGAATGTTGAGGTAGTTATATAATTGGAATCATTAATCTAGTGGACACAATTTTATATTGGTGGTAGTTGATTACTTATTCAATTAGGTTGAATCTTCTTTTTTTTTTAAAAGAAATCACCATCGAGCAAGTGATCAACTTCTTTACATATAATATTTTATATTTATTCAGTGTGCGATGTTTTATTATTTAAAATAATAGATCTGCTTTCAAAAACACTAAGATATACAAATTCATCGATCGATATAAAATCAATTGACGATATTCATCAATTTATAATTCAATAATAAAAGATTTGGTGGAAGCCTTCAACAAAATAGTTGGGCAAGTTTTCCAAGAAGATCCTCACCATGAATGAAAGAGAACATATCAAAATGATGAAATATTTTGGGTATATTGAGGTACTTACAAGATGTTGGCTATAGTTGCTTCATACATATTGGTGTGTGGAACTAAATCAATTTTGTCAATTGAAGTCGAGTTGTCATAACTTTGAATAGTTGTCTAATATGTTCATTTATGAATGTTTGAGCTCAATTCTCTTAATAAAGTGTGACTCCAAGCTTAATAAAATCTTGAGATTTATTGAACAAGGATGTTTATATTGTTTAATTGTATGGTGAAGCTTGGGGCATTTCTAGAAGGTGTGTTGATCCTAATACTTTGATGGTTAATTATCCCTCTTCATGAGTTTGTGACAATTTTACTCTAACTGTGATAGCTCTTTCATCATCAAAATATCATATCGAAGAGGAGCCTATTAGCTCATCAATCTGAATGGTAAAAGGCTCATGCAAGTAATCAATGGTTGATGCTTAAAGAAATATTATGCATAACATCTTAATAAAAAGTTGCTATGCCTAAAATCCTCTCAGGAAGACGAAGGATTTTTTAATTTTTATATCTAAATCATGCCAAAATTTCCTTTGTAAGGTGGAACATTTTTTAAATTTTTATATATACTTAAAGCTTATTGAGATCTTCCTGAAGACAAGGATATTTTTATATATTTATTCAGGATGTCGTGCCTCATGCTGAGATTCCTAAATATATGTTCATAATGATTGATATTATGTCTTACCTGGTTGCATAAGTAAAAAAAATCAAATTTGAAATGGAACATACATAAGATGGTTCTCAAAAACAAGAGGTTATCTCTTTGGCATGCCAAGATCTTAAAAATCATGGGATAAGATTTTCAACTTTGTAAGCTTTAACCAAGTAAGTTGAAAAAGAACAAGTTCTTCATGGCTTAAGCTTAGGACTCAAGTGGGTTGAAATTTGTATATTTTACCTGTCCAAATTTGGTTGGGTCATTGATAGCTCTTTTTGTTCAATCAAGCCATAAGATGACAAGATCACATAATTCTAAGGATGTTTGACTTGACAAGTTCATGTTACCTAGATTTAGGATATTTTCTCAACTCATGACAAGGTAGCCTCATTTATGAGTATTTGTATGATCAAATAAGGATATTTCCCAAATTTGCAAACTTCAAGACTTTGAAGCAACTAAGAAGATTTTTTTAGGTTTACTAATTTCAACCAATCAATTCATAAAGTAGAAGTTTCCTATAGCTCAAATGTAGGAATCAAGGGTGGTCTATAGGTCGAGCTCACCACGTTCAAATATGATTTATGCACAAATAGCTCTTTTTACTCAATAATTGCTTTGCCCGTCTAATGACAAAGTTGCAAAATTTCAAGCTTATCTTGATGATTTCAAGTGACCTAAGCCATAAGATCTCAATTGGTCAAGAAGTTAAGACAAAACTAAATGAATGATCCTTGCTCAAAAAAGCATTAAGTTGAGTTTGGTATTATCATCAAATTTAACTATCCAATTTTTTTTTTAACAAGTTTGAAAATTATACAACAATGATCAAAGGAGCTTCTTTTCTTTAATAAGTTTGGCAATGCAAAAATTAGCACATGATTGAAGTTATCCCAAATTTTGTTTAAAGCCCAAGATTGAACAATCAGATTTTTTGTCATCAAAGAGTACACTAAAACATCTATCATAGGATCGACAAATATTTGCCATTGATCTAATTAAAGGTATGCTCATTTCCCGAAAGTCGATGAAGATAATTCAAATCAATTCCTCCACAAAGTAGGCAAAAGCATTGAGCATTTGATAGGAGGAACTCCAATCTCTAAACTTCCAAAAAAGAAGTCATCAGCATCATATTTAGGAAACATAAATTGATAGATTGACCACTTTTGTAGGCTCAACAAAATATGATAGTCGAGTCAAATACATTCAAATGTAACGCCTAACATTAGAGTTAGTTCCACCTTTTTCTAAGAGCAATTGTTAGATTTCACTATGTTTAACAAATCAAGATTCGGTGTTTACCAAAGATCAGTCCACAGTGATGCATGTACATAAAATTTCATCTTTGCATCAATATCTGAGAACATTTTTGGAAATCTGTAAAGTTAAAATCTGAGCGTACACACAAGTGACTTCTTAAAGATCCCTATGGTCAAATAGTTTATAATAAACATGATTTGCCTCAAAGTTTAAAATTACGCAATCATGTATTGAAGTATTTTTTATCTATGAGTTGAGATGTAAGTCTCAAGATGTTTTGATCCGTAAGTCTCAAAATCAATAATTTGTGTAAAGACATATAGTGCACACATCAAAACACAAACCAAGAAGTAATATATTAATATCTTAACTTATTGACTAAAGAGGTAAACGAGCTAAACTTGATAGAGCTGGTTGCTTATTTGTGTTTGGCTCATTTGAAAATTTGTCTTTTCAAATTTAACTTATGTTCGAAATGGTTTAAAAATCAATTGTTAGTATTTGGTTTGTATAGTTTGTCATGAGTTTGTTCGGCTCATTGAGTTTGAATTGGCTTAAAGTTCATATAATTTTTAATTTTTTTAAAAATAAATAAATAATTTTATTTGGAAATCATGGGAGCCAGGCAGGATTTGAACCTGAGCGAGAATACTACACACTTGATTACCACTCTGTCACAAATAGTGTCGTAATAACTTTATAACTTTAGAGTGAGATGACTACACACTTGATTACCCTTGTGGTCCTATGTGTGAGATGACCATATTGCTTTTTAGAGTTGATCATATGATGCAATGATGCAATTTTGTTGAGACCCATATGCGGATAAGCTGTCCTAGTGCTTGCTGTGATGTCATCTCCTAAAGGTTGATGTGGTCATCTCACTTGGTGACGACTCTTCTAGTTGGCTGGGTGAGGTTAATGATTTGTTGGAGGAAGAAACTACCAGCTTATGTGGTGATGATTGGATGAGGTGGCATAACTGTTGACTAGTTGGTTGGGAAGATTTGTTGGCTTGAAGAGTTGATATGTTGTGTAGGTGGTCGAATTGAGGTGTTAGCTAAGTGAGCCAATGGCTCATGGAAGTGGGTAGTACCTTTTGAGTAAATGGTCTTTCTAACCTCCTAAATCAGCACTAAAGCCTATCTCTAGCTTACCCGAGGGATACTTGTGTATTACTTGCGAGTGATCTAAGGGGAAGCCAACCTTTTTTTACTGCATTACAGCAAGGGCAGAACCATATTACCTCTAGGGTGTTAAACGTTCTCCCCTTAAAAATTTTTTTCTCAAGAAGATGCTAGTTTTAAGAGTTCACTTGCTCTCAATTATAATTTTTGCCTAATTCTCTTTAAAAATATCCAATGTAACTTGCTACTCTCAATGGACTAGTTAATTGATTGAAATAAAAGCCCATAAATTTCACATTCTTATCTACTTATATTTTTTTTTTATAAATTTAGTGATATTATCTTACTAGGTATATATATTTTTATACAATAACAACAACAACAACAACAATCCTTAATCCCACTAGGTGGTCATACATGAATCCTTCGCCTTCATCAGGTCCTATTATGTGTCAAATTCTCATTTAAATTAAGTATACTAAGATCATTTTTATACATCTTAACCAAGTCTTTTAGGTCTACTCTTTTCTTAACATAAGGAAAATATAATGCATCTACTCTCCTAAGTCATTGACTACCGACGCTTTATGTGGCCAAACCATCTGCGACTCTCTCTAATCTTATCTCGCCAGAGTTACTCCAACTTTTTCCAACATACTCATTTCGATTTTATCTCTAAGAGTAAAGCCACTCATCCACGTGAGCATCCTCATCTCGTAACACTTAACTTAGTCTTATGCTTCTCTTTATTGGCCAACATTCTCGCACCATAAGTCATCGGTGTCTTACCACCATCTTATAAAATTTTCCTTACGCTTAAGTGGAACATTTCTATCACATAATAGCCGATGCATTCCTCCACTTCAACCATCCAACTTGAATTCTACTAATAACATCTCCATCTATTTCACCATCATTTTGGACAATAGAGCCTAAATATCTAAAACGCCACTCTTATTAATGACTTGTTCACCTAATGTCACAACACTACCACTAACTTCTACAACTAAAATTACACTCTATATATTCGCTTTAGATCTACTTAAACGAAAACCTTTAGACTCTAGAGTTGATTTCCATAATTCAAGTTTCGTTGGACTCCTCTAGTCTTATCAACAAGAAGAATGTCATCAAGAAAAGCATACACCAAGGTACATCTTGTAAATGCTTAAGAACATCCATAACTAAAGTAAAAGATAAGGGCTTAAAGTCGATCCTTGATGTAATCTAACCGAAATAGGAAAATATTTTGTCAATCCTCCTTGTGTTTGGACACAAGTAACAACTCTAGTATACATATCCTTAATGACTTGAATATAACCAATATTAACTCCTTTCTCGTTTCTAACTCTAAAGAACATCTCCAAATTTTATCATAAGCTTTCTCTAAATCAATAAATATTGTATGTAAATCCTCCTTACTTTCTCTATGCTTCTCCATCAAACCCCTTAACAAATGTATAGCATCCATAGTAGATCTACGATATGAAACCAAACTGACAGAAACTTCAGATCACATCGTAACCTATGCTCAATTACTCTCTCCCATAATTTTAATGTATGACATTAACATTAATTCCTCTATAATTTGCACACTCTTGTGCATCACCTTTATTCTTAAATATAGAACCAACAAACTCTTTCTCCACTCATTCGACATCTTTTTAGTCTTTAAAATGACATTAAAAAGATTTATAAGCCAAGAAATTCCTTGATCTTCTAAACATTTCCACACTTCTATTGGAATATTATCCATTCAACCGCTTTTCCACATTTCATTTTCTTTAAAGCTTCACTAACTTCGGATTTACTAATATGACGATAAAATGAAATTCTCTATTTTTGTGGTATTTGCTAAAATCAATCATATTCAGATCCTTCATTGAAAAGTTTATCAAAATACCTCATCCACCTATTTTCAATATCCTTTTCTAAAAAATATTTTATTATTTTCATTCTTAATACACCTCACTAACTGCTTTTACTTCTCCTATCTCTTTGGTTGTCTAACTTATGCATACATCTTTCACATTCTTTGGTATCTAATCTAATGTATAAATCACTAAAAGCTAAATTTTTTGCATCATATACTATTTTCTGAATCTCTAGATCACTTTATATCTTTCCCAATTCAATTTTTTACATCTAAACCAAGTTTTATAACAATACTTTATTTTTATCTTTCTCAGACGCTGACTCCACCAACTATTCTTATTAAAAGATTCCTTTGATTCTCCAAGACATCTTTGAAGCTTAATTTCACTTGCTATTTTTCCTAATAATGTTAGTTTCGAACATCCCAAATTCTAATCTCTTGTAGCTTGCTCTTAAAAAATATTTTTATTTGTATTCTTTTGTCCCCATCTAATTCTGATAATTTAGTTTATTTTTTCTCATACAACCTTTCATCTTAAAATCTAAAACTAACAATCGATATCGTACTTAGATTTTCACTGAATGACCTTACAATCTTTACAATCTAAACGAACTATTTTTCTTATCGTAAAATAATCAATCTGTTTTACTAGATCCATTTTTATAAGTAATAATATGTTATATTTTTCTTAAATAAAGTGTTAAGAATTACAAAATCATGTTAAAGTAAAATCTAATATCTTACTTTCTTCATTACTCTCCAAATCCATAACCACCACGTAATACTTTCTTTAAAATCTTCTACCACTCTACCAACACGCCATTTAAATCTCCTCCAATAGATACTTTTCTTCAATATCTTCAGTATTAATTCCTCTAATTCATTTCAAAATTTTTCCTTTCATGCTTACCTCCAAACCTACTTAAGGAGCATGTAGACTTATAACATCGATAATCTTAAGTATCAATAATCTTTAAAGTATAATTATCTCCACATCTATTAATATTTATAATATTATCCTTCAAACTTTTATCTATAATCACACCTACACCATTTCTCCAATTTTAATTGAATACCAAAGTTTAAAACCTAAACTATCAATCTCCTTGGCCTTCTCCCCAACCCATTTAGTTTCTTGAACACATAAAATATTTATCTTTCTATGAACCATAATATCTATTAATTCCATTAATTTATCTGTAAGAGTACCTATATTCCAAAATCCTAACCTAATTTTAGTTTCATGGACTAACTTCTTTGCCCGCATCCGTCCATAATGTGGGAACCCTTGCTTATTTAACACCGACCCGGACTGAAGTACATACATTTTTTCATCAGATTCAAGTATACATACAAGCCGCTTCCATGGGACGCCCTTGCATTAACACAATGATTTAAAGGATTCATGTCATGATTATTTCGATAAGTTTTACGCTTGCTGTCAACTACCTAATGCAACCCTCCACTTTTCACATCCGACTTGGACGTAATGATAGTTATTATATATATTTTTATAAAAATATTAATTTTATTTTTTCTTCATTTAATTATTATTATTATCATTATCATCATTTAATTGTTGGATTATTTAATTAATTAAAAAAATTGCCCATCTCGTAAAAAAGGTCTAACTTTGTCTTGCCTGAAGGACAATGGTTAAGGGTGGGTTGCTAAGTGAAATTCCTAACAATGACAAAAGGTAGGTTTGAAACACATGCTTGAGAGGTGAGTGAAGGTGGTAGGGAGATTATAACTTTCGCATGAGTTTATGGAATTTTTTGGGGCCAATGCGTTAGTTCTTGAAGTTTATAATTTGATCCAAATATAAGAGGGTAGATGCTTGTAATTTGTTGACAATCCAACAAGAAGATGGTTCCCTAGCTCAAGTATAGAGTCCATGGGTATTAGAAGTTGGTCTTAGTAGCTTAGCGGAATTAGTCATTAAAAGGATGTAGATAGACGTTGACACTAGAAGCTTTTAAGAACGGAACAAAAGTATTGATCAATTTCTTGGAACTTGGATGCCAGAATGTCGAACCTCTCCTAAGGGCCTTTTAAAGGGTGCTAGAGGTGACTAGGAGGATGTGACAAATTGTGCAGTGAGATCACTGTTGCTAGGAAAATATTTATCTTTTTGATTGTTGAATTTTTGGGGCCAATGCTTTAGTTCTTGAAGTTGATAATTCGATCCAAATAGAAGAGGGTAGATGCTTGTAATTTGTTGACAATCCAACAAGAAGATGGTTCCCTAGCTCAAGTATAGAGTCCATGGGTATTAGAAGTTAGTCTTAGTAGCTTAGCAAAATTAGTCATTAAAAGGATGTAGATAAACGTTGACACTAGAAGCTTTTAAGAATGGAACAAAAGTATAGATCAAATTCTTGGAACTTGGATGCCAGAATGTCGAACCTCTCATAAGGGCCTTTTAGGGTGCTAGAGGTGACTAGGAGCATGTGACAAAATTGTGCAGTGAGATCACTGTTGCTAGGAAAATATTTATCTTTTTGATTATCGAATCTAAATTTATCCGTGAAGTGATGCAGTATCTTACTTAGGCATGTAGAGAGAATGATTAGATCAAGCATGGTTAAGCAGAAATAATGTCAAGATGTAAGAAACTTCACTATCTCTTAATATGAGTATGAGTTGGAAGTCAGAGTATAAGACTCAGCTCTCTCCCTCTTAAGAATAGTAGAAAATTTCATAAAGTCACTCTTCCCTTGAGATTTAACTTTTTATAGGGCTTGAGGGTTGTCACAAAAGGAAAGTACATATTAATTTCTAGAAGTCATATGTCAAGTCACTATATAAAGATACTCGCTCATGTTCTGGAGGTTAGGTAGGTGCTGCATGTTGAATGGCAAGTTGTAGTGGCAGGTCGTTCGATATGGTCGCTTGATTGTGACAAGTTCTTCTACTATCATCCATGTGAGGCAAGTCTTTTTGTAAGTCGTCTGGCTAAGGTGAGTCTTTTATTCTGTCCTTCATATGAGACGAGTTCTCTTTAGAGGTTGGTGAGTTCTCCTATGCGATCGCCTACATGAAGCAAGTTCTTTAGGAAAATGGACGAGTGAGTTCTTTTCTTAGCTCTGTTATTTGTTATTGAGTGCTTTGCATGCTGGTTCGTTTATTAGGTTCGTGTGCTTACATTTGGGCATATATTTATTCTTCCGACTCTTTTGCTCATCAAAGAGGTGACTCGCAAAAGGACATATTTAAAGTCAATAGTATAGTATAATTAGAATGATGCTTGACCATTAATCTGACTGGGGCCTAATGAGTGGTTATGTCACATCACCTTTGATTTGAATCCTTTTTTTGTCGCTACCCACATATTGTGGGTATAAAAAGGGGCTATTGAGCTTTAGAGTTGGTCATCACTTCTTCATTGCACCCTTTGTAATTCTTGCCATGCTTGAGTTGAATAGATGGCATCCAAAAGACCTTGGTCTAATGTTGATATTGGTGAGCTTTGGTCGATACGCTGACCTACAACTATGCCACTTAAAATTAAATAAATATGGTGGAAATTAACACTCTAATCGATCGAGATCGATTAAATTCCAGACTTGAAAATTCGACTGCGAATGAAAAATATTAAAATTAATTAAATAGAAAATATGAATCAATTAATGATCGATCCAAAATTAAAATTAAAATTAATTTTAATGAAATTACGCGAATATCAAAGTAGAGAAGCTCGACGATGTCTAAACGACTCCGCTTTAAATTGATCAGCGTCGCCAAACGCCGAGACCTATCAAACGACGCCTTCCGAGATCGATTCAAAAGTGTGCGACATCGATCAAATCCAAGCGACGTCGATAATTTAAACGTAATTTCTCGACCGTCCGACGTCCGACACCGATTGAAAATTGATCGCCAGTTCTGATAACCGAAACAACTAAAATTGACACCATATTGCAGGGTTTAGATAAATTAATATCACATAAAATAATATTTAATTATAATTAAAAGGACTAATGGCTGTTTAATCCCTTAAAACTCCTTTAATTCCCTACCTAACCCGCCACTCGTTCAACCAATCAGAGGGGACCGCCGGCCCTAAAGGCCGAAACGAGGCGTTGACCTCATTTTTCACGAATTTACAGATTCTCGACATTTCGCTCGCTTTCTGTTTTCCTTCTTCTCTCCCTCTCGCTTCTGCTCCGATCAAGTTTCTAGGGCATGGACACGCCCTTCCTTCCTCGACATTTCCCTCGGTTCTCTTGTTGTTTCTGCTTTCCTCTTGTAGACGGCTTCCTCTTTCCCTTTACAGACGGCTTCCTCATTGTTTCTCTAGATTTCTCCTTCCGCTTTCTGCTCCCAACTTCTTGAGCGTTCTTCGTCTCGCTCCGTCTCACACGCGATGAGGAACCCGAATCAATCATGAGCCTTAGAACCCTAGCGAAACCCTTTCCTCCTTTCCCTCTTAGCATTCAAACCTCCGTTGTTTCTCTAACCCTAAGCTTGTTTTATGCATTTGAGTTTCGAAGTTAGGGTTTTGCTAAATATGCTATATCTTATGCTTGGGATTATGCTAAGAGTTTCCTTTAGGGATTTGGGATGATGTATGGCCCAAATCTCATTTCTTATTGCCATTATTCAGGATTTTGTGATGCTTAGGTTACTAAAATGATTTGGGATGATGTATGGCCCAAATATTGTGTTGTTTGTTGTTTTCATTGACCCCTATGTGTTTCCTTTGCGGATATGGTAGAAACGAAATTTATGCAAATATTTCTTATCCCTAAAGGCATAAAGCTTGCTGAAATTTCTTTTATCTAGAAGAAATCGCATTGTTTTACTAGTGAGTGTGGTGCTTGCTGGAAATTATCTTTATCAAAGGGAATGCTTGCTGAAAATATTTTCCTCTAAGGGGGAATCAATCATTTTGTTATTTAATGGATAAGATGCTTGAAAAATATTTTCATCTAAGGAAATCAGCTAATATGTTATTTGATGAGTATGAGGCTTGCTAAACTTTCTTATCTAAGGGAAAAATCAATTAGCTTGCCGCTTTGATGAGATATGATGATGTTCTCCTATGAATTTCATGCTTCTACTTTCCTTCAATTGATTTCCTATGAAGGGAATTATATATATATCATGCCTCTTTCATATACAAATTGAAATCAAATTGGAAAGAGGGATTTTAAATATTGCATGGTTTAAATCTCTAGTGTCATGATTGCTTGTTGGTTCCTATGGATATCTATACCTTTATCTTGCAAAATAATTCCTTCTTGGGATAGAAAATGGAATTCTAAGTTAAATGCAAGTATTTCCTATCCTCAACCCTATGTTCTTATCATATGGAGGAGTTAGTGTTTGCTGAAATTGTCTTTCTTGCCTACAAAAAGAAAATGATAAAATCTGAAATTTGTTTACTTTCCTTCATGGGCTTCATTCTTATTTTGCTTAAATCAATTCGATGATACATTATGCAAATCTTGTGAAAGGAAGAAAGGAATGATTGACTTTTGAGTTTAATCCCTACTTGCATACTTTGCCTATTTATCATTTGATATCTTCTGTAACGCTATGCTTATCAAAAGTCATGTCTCACGACACCACCCATGCACGCCTGCGCAGGGCGTCGCCTTCATAAGAAGCGGGAGAGCCGAGGTCATAAACTTTGATAAACGAGATAAGATTAAAATTCATCTTTATACTCTTGAGATATGTGATATCTTCTTAACGGAATGCTTATTAAAGTCACGGTTCACGACACCCATGACGCCTTCGGGTGGGCGTGCTCGCTTCTCTCATGCGAGAGGGAGGTCGTTGAAACCGATAAGCAAGATAAGGATTCGTAAAATTCATCTTTATACTCGCAATATTAACAGGAAATAGCTATAAGCATCTGCTCACATTGTTCCAAACGCGAAACTTGGGATAAGACTGCTCACGCTTGTTCCAACGTGGCGAAATTGTTGTTATAAGATTTGCTCACGCTTGTTCCAACGAGCGAAATCTTACGCTATCAGTTTCACGGTGTCACGACACCACCATGCACGCCTTTCGGCGGGGGCGCTCGCCTTCAGATGCGGAGAGGAGGTCATTGTAAACTTTGATAAAGCGGATAAGGATGAGAAAATCGCGCTATAATGTTGTTAACCCCATGCACGCTTTCGGGCGCGGGTAAATAAATTTACCGAGGTGTCTCACGACACTACCATGCACTTTCGGCGTGGGAAGGCTAATCTCCGGCACCTATGTGGGGATGACGAGGAGAAAATCTTGGTAAACAAAATGTGAAAAATTTTCTAAGTGTTTGAAAGGAAGGTATGCATATAATTATTCATGCTTACGAATGAATGCTTGAATCTTTCCAAGATGTGGCAATTAATCATGCAATATTCAAAATCCTTTCTTACGCTTTAATTTCTTGTTGATTGGAAAGATTGATGTTTGCAAATTCCCCTTTACATATCTAACATGTGATCAAAGTGTGACAAATAACATATGAAATGAAACTCAGTGTATGATATCTTGTTAACAGGAAATCTATTATCAAAGTTAGCGGTTCACCACGACACACATGCCTTGGGCGTGGTGTGCTCGCTCTCATAGAACCGGAGAGCGAGGCGCTGTAAACTTTGATAAGACGGAGATAAGGATTCGGGAAAATCGCTTATGTTATCCCACGCGCTTTCTTGGCAATAAATAACTTTCTACGGGTGTCACGACACTACCATGCACGCCTTTCATGAAGCCTAGTGATCCCCATATGACGACGGATAATAAATTTTCTTTAAAAAAAGGAGTTAGAAAGAAATGATGAAATGTTTGGTTAACATATTGGCTTAAAACGCTTCTTGTCATATATGAATACTTATACTTCAATCTCTATATAATGAAAGTTATCCTATTTGGCAAGTATGATATAAAGTGACTATCTAGACACGTTAGAATACACATACAGACATATGCTCAAACATAAATACCTCTACTTTACTTGTCATTTCCACCATGATTTGCATACATACATGAGATATGGTGAAGACTTGAAGAAACACATATGGAATAAATTAAATCTACCATATGACATGATATATCAAGAAGATATCAAAAAAAAAAATGGTTGAGTTAGAAAGAAACTCAAAGTATATGTGACAATAACTTAACCCTCGATATAAGATTGAAAGAAAACTTGTGGTATAAGGAGAAGAGGAGAATAGAAATGTAAGTACCTTGAAAGGAAATCCTCTTATTTATAGCTTTAGCCCTTTCCTTTCTTATCTATTCTTATGGCATCTAAATGCCCTCGCCATAAATTGTACGCAGGAGATTATCTAACGTATACATTTGTCATATCAGCATGCACATGCATGGACATGTGGCATGTCCTCGGCATCCTTATCTCTTTCTTTGAAAAGGAAAATAAAGTCTTGCCATACCTTCTTAATAAATTTAATGAAGATTTGTCCCCACTGCATGAGATGTGAGGGAGGTGGATTTTAATTAATCCACTGCCTCTAAATGAAATATGACATCTACTCATATTTTTATATTCCCTCTCCTTATCAAGAGAAATAAATGGGCTATGGAAATCAAATGCCTAAACTCATTCTAGGCCCATCACTTGGTAGATTGATCATACGGCCTTCAAAATGATTATTTTAGCCTTTATGTTTTGCTGATTTGCAAACATAAAGAAAGCGTTTTTAGCCCAAATCAAATGCCTAAACTCATTCTAGCCCATCACTTTATATTTGATCATATGCCTTCAAAACGATTATTTCAGCTTTATGTTTTGATTTGCCACATAAAGAGAGTTTTAGCCCAAATCAAATTCCTAAATTCATTTTAGCCCATCACTTTATATTTGATCAACAGCCTAAAATAATTTATTTCAGCCCCATACCCTGTTGATTTGTGACATAAAAGAGGGGCTTTTGGCCAAAAATAATATGCAAGTCAAATACAAAAGAACAGATGTTACATAATCCCGGTTTGGTCTTCGGACCGGGTCCGGGTTAACAAAACCTAAAAATCCTCTATCAAAACTCATACAGATTACAATCAAGTCAAATACAAACGACAGATGTTATACTTCCGGTTCCTCTGACCGGGTCCCGTTAACAAAACCCAAAATGCCATATCAAAACCTAAACTTACAAATTAAACCACGTTTCAAGACATTTAATGTCCATATAATATTTTAAAAGAATGATACTGTATGTATGTTGAAGTGTTCAAACACAGTGACACGTGCGTTAGTATAAAACAAAAGAACGATGTTACATAATTCCGGCTGGCTTGACCGGCCCGGTTAACAAAACCCAAAATTATATAAAACCTAAACCAGAAATTGAACTACGCTTTCAACTACATTTAATGCTCATACAACATTTTAAAAGAACGATATCAGAAGAAAGTGTTCAAAACAATGACATATAAAGTTAGATAAAACAAAAGAACGATGTTACATAATCCCGGTTCTTCTGACCGTCCGTTAACAAAACTCAAAATCAAAATTGACATCAAACTTCAACATTGACATCTTAATGTCCATGCAATTTTCAATGTGATATCCGTGACGTTGGAGTAATTACTAAGTCAAATATAAAGAATGATGCTACATCTTCCGGTTGGTTCTGACCGTCCGTTAACAAAAACTCAAAATTAAAATTGATATATAAGCAACTTAGACATTCTAATGTCCATACAATTCAAAGAACGATATCCGTATGTTGGAGTAAATACTAAGTCAAATACAAAAGAATCAGATGCTACATCTTCCTGCTTGGTTCTGACCGGGTTAACAAAACCTAAAAATTTGATATTATAAGAATTTCAAATTAATAATATCCGGTAGTAATGCATATAATACAAGATATGAATCAACCGATATAGCTTCTAAAATTCAAACTCGTGAAGAAAAGTCAAACCCGATCCTCTATATTCAAACTAGAGTGACAAGGTTTTGAAGGATTATACTTCTTGAGATAATGAATTTGAATCCTGTAAAACCTGACAGTAGACAAGGCCTATCAATTGACGATATTAACTGTGATCGAGAAGGGTAATTATAATTAAAATTTCAATGATAAATGATCATATATTCAAATCTAAAATCAATCATAAAATGATCAAAATTCAAAAAAAAATAATAACAAAATATAAATAAAAAAAATGAAATGAATTATTTAAATTAAAACTAAAAAAAATAAAAAAATAAAAATCAATCCACCCCTCCGCAATTGTTTGTCTTCGGGTGACAAATTAAGAAAATTTTTGGTCACAAAGAGCTAATGTCAAATTAAATACATAACTACCTTCACACTCAAATATTCCTAAAGTAAGGACGCTCTGTCCCTGTCCGCTGGGTGGTTTCTGAGCATAAGACCACATAAATGGTTTGACAGCCCTCGACCTCACTGAGCACACCACTAAATCATTACACGGCCGCACCAGATGTTCTAACGCTTTGCTCTTTGAGTGAAACGTAGAATGTATTTGGGCAAAAGACGTGGCTATTTATATTTGTCCCCAGACAAACTCCACCCTGTGTACAGCACACTTTGGACGACGTAACCCATGTGTGGCCGACAAGGATCCTTCGGTCGTCGACTACCTCCTCGACTAAGTGGATCATGACGGGATGACTAACCATGGGATCTTGACGGGCCATCATCGTTCCCCCACAAAAGTTTTAAATTAAAATAATAAATTTCATAAGTTCTAAACTACTCACCTAATTATATACTGCTCTTAACGATTCATTGACTAAATTTTAATCGAAAGCTTCTCAAGAGGGTAATTAACTATAGGGCTCGTGCCTAGGAAACCCCAAAACCGATATATAAAAGTTCTCACTAAATGAGAACGAAATCTCTGGGTAGTGTCTTATCTACTATTCATCTGCCTTCTGAAATTATCACCGACATTCTAAACAACTCTTTTCTTTTCCGAAAGAGGTCGGTGGTGAATTTTCGGATCCCACACTGTCGTAAGAAGAAGAAGAAGAAAAAGAAGAAGAAAGCCAAGATAGTACCCAAGTGAGTGGGTGTTGCATCACCTTTTGCTGAGGCGAGTGCACCTAATATGATCACGTTGTTTGCTGTTATTGAGGCCGCCTAGGAAAGAGGGAATGACATTGTTCTCTTGTTTTATGCAAGTGCCATAAAGATTATTGGGATGAGTGTTGCGGAGATAGTGATTTAGGGGAAGCTTGTGAATTTCCTGTTTCAACTGCTATTGCTAGGTTTGCTGCATTGGTGGTGCCGAGCGTTTAAAATTTTCTGAAATGAGTAGCTGGTTCATGCCTAATAATGGGTGTCTCATTGAGGGAGCTCAACTAGCACTCTAGCTTTTCCATGTGGACGACACTTAGCTCTCCTCTCAGATGGCGTGCGTGCGGCTCCTGACTTGGTAGCTCCTAGCTTTTCTTTGGGGACGAGTCTTCCTACGCCGAGTGGGCAGATCAGTCCAAGTATAAGGATATGTTGAGTATGAAGATGAGAGGGGATGTTGAGCATATAATCTAGATGAGTATGAAGATGGTGGTTCCATTTTATAAAATTATTTTATTTTATTTTTGTAAGTGAGAAAATAAAAAAGTAATTGTATATTCATCTTTGTACTTGGCATTCGAATATATATATATATATATATATATATATATATATGATATTTGTTTACAACAATATTTGTTTTATAACTCGCTATTAATTTTATTCTTTGCTTGTAATTATTTTGTAATGGTGCTCGTTTATTATGAACGTCTCTACATTTTGCATTCACTTTATTGAATAATCGGCTTGGTGAGCCTATCAGTTCTTTAAAGAGAAAATAAGTCATCAACCATATGGAGTGTTGGCCTTTATAGTTGTCAATCACACGGAGTGCTGGTGTTTATAGTCGCCAATCATACTGAGTGTTGATTTTTGTAGTCGTTAATCACTTATTGTTGGTATTATTGCATTGAAGTTACTAATCACACAGAGTGTTGGTTATATATTATCGTCTTATGTAGTCGTCAAGCACTTATTGTTGGTATTATGACATTGAAATAAACAACCACGTAGAGTATTAGTCTTATATTATAGTTTGCTGAATAAGTGCCTTATGCTCTCCAGGGTGCACCAAAGTTCCTACCTACCTAGTCACCTAATGTGCTTTTAAGGTGTAGGAGGTGCTTATCTCATTTTACCTTGTGCGCCCTTGAGTGCTTGGTAGGTTCTATTTGTTTACCCACTTCTCACATACTTGGGTATATGGAAGGTGATGACATGCGACAATAAAAAGATTATTGGTGAGTTTAAATCATAAGCTAGAGTGATTGGTCAGTGTGGTCTTTTCTTCTTCTGGGGTCGTAGCTCTCCTATAGGAAGTCGTCTCATCGCTTTGTACTTGAGTCAAACTTAGCCGACATGTCAAGTTATTGGCCTTTCACTTAGAACTCAATAGCCTTTGGTTTGCCAATAATTTTTTATTTGCACAAATACATTTTTATTCGATTTTTTATTGGTTGAGCTCCCCGAGTGTAACTCGGCTTTAGTAAATGATGTGCGGTGATTAAAGATATTCATAATGATTTAAGGTGAGTGGATTTAAATAGCTTTAGTTCGTGCGTACTTTCCTTGGGGTTGTCGCTCTCCAACAAGAAGTACTTCTATTACTTTGCACTTGAGCTGATCTTGACCAGCTTGCGAGTCAGTGACTTTTCATTTGAAACTTGATTGCCTCACTTTCATCATTTATGGCTATAATTGTCTAAGTCATTTACTATGATTGATCGGCGAGCTCCTTGAGTTTTATTGAGTTGAAGTGAGTGCATTCATTTCATGAGAGTTTTATGAGTATGTAAATAAAATCCTTTTTATGGTGAGTGTATTTTATAACGAGTATAGTAAAAGAGTTAATGATTATATTCAAATTAAAATGAGAGTGTTGACTTTGATAATTTAATGAGTGAGAATGCAATTTTTGTCATGAGAACAAGGTAATGAAATTGTGCATATAGAATGAAACTTAGGGCAGTACTCCAATGATGTGAACCACGCGAGCTGGTGTTGGTTCATTGTTTTTCTTGGGAATTACCTTCTTTCATGACCTTTCGAATTCATTGAGCTTTCTTGTTTTGATGAGTTCCTCGACTAAGCTCCTGAGGTGTTGAACTCTTCAGTGTCGTCACTATAGTTTCCATGATAGGCGTAATACCTAGATGGATTTCTTGGCACGTTCTTGAGAGGTTTTAGTTGTTTGAAGTATTCTTCATTCTAGATGGTTTTTATGAACTCCACCATTAATATTCACAAAGATGTCACTGGCGAGTGTTCATGCTGATAATCATTTTTGTTAGAGATGAGTGGGCAACTCTAGATCATACACGTGCCTTTGGATTCTCGTATCATGTTCTTATCACCTTCTTGCTCTTTTGCCTTATCTTTCTACTCGTTTCCCATCGACGGAGGATTGCTCAAATGATGGCTATGTTGTTGAGCTTGCTCTAGCTATTGCTATAGAGGAATGGACAAATTTGTTGTATTTCTCAACATTGACATGTTGTTGGCGAGTTCCAACTGTTCTTCTAATGTTTTTACTTGTTGAAAGGTGAGGGCATATCTAAACTAGCCTTCACACTGGCCTTGAGCTTGTGTTGCTTGCATTATTGTTAGCTCCAGGTCTTGACCTCTAGTACTTGTTTCTAGAAACGAGTTTTAAATCCCTGTAGTGACTTGCCTAGTTTCTACCTCATTTGATGTAAATTTTGAGAACTTTTTAGAGGTTTTTGGGCACTGACGAATTGAGTTATAAATATTCTTTTGAACTTAACAAAAGATGTGATGGTTCCTAGCATGAGAAGAAAGGATTATCTTAGCGTTGACTTTTTGAAAGTAGCAAAGAAGAGTTGGCATTTCAAGGCGTTACTCAAATCCAGTAGAGATGTAGTGGGCTCGAAGTATGCCACATGATTGGTGGGATCGGTTCGACCTTTGTAAGATTCCAATTGCGGAAGGGCTAGCTTCAATGATTTCCCTTAAAAATGCGTTGCTAAGGGTGACGTTCACTACTTCAGTGACTTCAACTTTGCTAGCTTGATATGAGTTGTTGTCAAGGCTTAGTGTTGTTGGCAATGATTGACAATTGGTTAATCTTGGGCATCCTTTAGATCCTTTGGTTTTAGGTTCCTCGCTCTACACTCTTTTCATGGTTGGCTAGACTAGGCGAGTGATGAGATCTTTCATTTATTTGATGTCTTGTAGAGTAGAGAATTGTTGTGTGTTTGATCCTGATGTGGCTAGTTGTCCTGCGTGGGCTGGCTTATTCTGTTAAGTGCTTGACTTCTAGTCCTCGGCATCTTCCACACTCATCGCACCAAAGATGATGTTGGTTCCAAATTTGTTTGGGAGAGATGCAGAATCTTAGGCACATAGAGAGTAGGTCTAGATCAGGCAAGACTAAGTAGAAAGGATGTCAGGAATGTAAGAAACTTCACTATATCATAATATGAGTACTAGCAGGTAATCAGAGTATAAGAATCAGATCTCCCTCTCAAGAACAATAAAAAAACTTGAAAGAAGGTCCCTCTTCCCTCGAGATTCCTCTTTTTATAGGTCCTTAGGTGGTTACAAAAGGAAACTATGTGCTGATTTCTATAAGTTATATGTTGGTTAGGAACATAAAGAGACCCTCCAGCGCTGTAGAGGTTGTGTGAGTGTTGCATGCTGAGTGACGAGTTGTAGTGATAAGTTGTTCGATGTGTCGTCAGATTGTTACAAGTTCTTTTATTGTCATCCATGTGAGGTAAGTTTCATGATGTTAGTCAATTGGCTATGGTGAGTCTTTTGTTTGGTCCTTCATATGAGGCAAGTTTTCCTAAGAGATTGACTAGTTCTCCAATGTGATTGCCTACATGAAGCGGATTCTTCTGGAAGACGGAAAAGTGAGTTCTTCCCTTAGCTCTTTTATTGTCAATTGGCTATGGTGAGTCTTTTGTTTGGTCCTTCATATGAGGCAAGTTTTCCTAAGAGATTGAGAAGTTCTCCAATGTGATTGCCTACATGAAGCGGATTCTTCTGGAAGACGGAAAAGTGAGTTCTTCCCTTAGCTCTGCTGTTTGCTGCTGAGTACTTTTTATGTTGGCTTGTTTTCTGGGTTCGTGTATGTACATTTGGGTATTCATGGATGTTTGTTGAAGAGCTGCAACATCATATCTAATTTCTATTAAAGAACTTTGTTGATCACTTTCAAAGGAGAATTCTTCTTACCTAGGGGAGATGATACAGTGCAGCACACCATCAACATAAAGTGCTGCATTATTAATATTTGACAGCTCATCAAATTCACCTGTAAAATGCTCTACTTGATTTATTTTATTCTATAATAAAGTGGATCCTTTATTTAGTGGATCCTTTCATAATATAATTTTCTATTATCAAAGATCCCAAGTTTATTCTTCATGATTTCCTCTCAATTATTTTCTTGTTCTTTACTTCAGTTGCTTTTAAAACTATTATAAATAGAGGGTGCTTATATGTGAATAAATCAACTTATGAAAATTGAGATGTCTCTTCTCTTCTCTCTTCTAGTTCCCAGTAGATTTCAGTTCTCTTCGCACCTGCTTTACTGCAGTTTGCATAACATAATCAGCAGACTAAAACCTTGTTGTCTTGTTTTGTATTTATCATTTGCATATTAGAGATAACATGTTCTACCTAGCATAACTATTGAAGATTGTTGGCTCTGAATTGTTCAACTCAATTAACGGAATTGATTCCCACAAGAGATTAGAATGTTGTTACTATGGTATGGTATTGTTAGAAGTTGATTTCTCATTATTGCAGGACCCAAGAACTTGTTGCATTATCTGGAGCTCATACACTAGGTGGCAAAGGATTTGGAAATCCTAATGTGTTTGATAATGCCTACTACAAAATTCTTCTTGAGAAACCGTGGGCATCATCCGGTTAATTTTCAACTTATATGATACTTTTGTTTGTGCTTTCAGTGTTTCCTGCTGCTTGTAGTAAGTGAAAAATGTTCATTATCCACAATGTTTGATATCGCTGATAGCACATTAAAAATATAAGATTAAGTCCATTATTATTAACATACAATATGAGAAGTCAGTGATCACATTTTATGAATTTTATGAATGTATGATCGTTGATCAATCATATTGATAAACCCAGTTTGTCATAACGTTTATGATTGGCTCAATAACTTCACTTGAATTAGGCTCAATGAAAAAAAGTTTGCTTAGGTTAGACTCATTTGATAAGCAAACTAGTTAATCTTGAACAAAATTTTTCAACTCATTTTCATCTTTCGTTCATCTTAATCAACATCATGAAAAATAGTAGAACAATAAACTTCATAAGATTTGGGTATGCTTCAAACATGCAAATGTAATACCCTAATGGAGAGTTTAGATAGTATGATGAATTATTCATTAAATTCATTGTGTAGGATTGTTCTAAGTTAATTTTTTTAGCATCAATTCCATATTGAATCTAACTTAAATATTTGTAGACAAATGAAGCTTTTAGTGATAAAAGTTATTATTTTTTTCAAGTTTTATTAATTGCCAAATGTTTTAAAAAAGTTACGAAATTAGATTACTAATTTGTTCATAGATTGTAGGTCAAAAGCTATGATCTTAGTCTGATATTTGGAGGTAATAACATTATGAAATACTTTTAAGGAGAATGAACTTTTTTTATATAAATTTATAGTATCCACCCCCTTGCCTTGACCACTCATAGGTGTACACATGCACCCATCCATCCTAAGAATAAAATCGCTATTCTCTACCCATTTACATTTTAATGTTATGAACTTATTGATGTATGATCACAAATTGTTCATTTTTATCAGAATATTCAGATTAATAACATCCACGTTTTAAGTACTTTAAGATTATTAATCAAATGCATCAAAAATTTTTTAATGGAATATGATTTCATGATGAGGTAATTATGATTTTAATGCATAATGAATTTTAAAAGGTTTCGAATTAAATTCATGACGAGTAGATAATATTTAGAGTACTTATTAAGCTAATGTAATACTCTTAAGTGGGCTTGTGCATATTGTTTCTCTTTATTTTTCTTAGATGCTTGGCGAATTTACTTTTTATGTTAATGTAATTTAATCAAAAAGCATACTTGTGAATGACAAATGATGCACCATAATGCAAAGATCTCCATCGAGGCCTAACACATAATGCATGTAATTTTAAATATGACAATATTAAAATTTTTTGAATAAAAATATAGATAAATATAAAATACTTTTAAATTGTAAGATAAGACATCATGATAATAAAACTAATGCTTAAGGGGCTATTTGGATCCCTAAAAAAAGAATGCATTGCATTTGAAATGCTGGAGTTTTTATAATTTCGGTGTTTCATTTGAAGAATTTGGAATGCAATGTAAAATTCCATGGCATTTCAAATTTATACTTTAGTTCAAATCTGGTGAATTTGAAATTTGCTAAATTTGGGTGATTTTCAAATATACTGTTTAGTGTAAATTGAGCCGATGACATTTACAAGAAGATGTACCTTGGTGTATGCTTTTTGCTGATGACATTCTTCTTGTTGATAAGACTAGAGAGGGAGTCCAACAAAAACTTGAATTATGGAGGTCAACTTTAGAGTCTAAAGGTTTTCGTTTAAGTAGATCTAAAGCGAATATATGGAGTGTAATTTTAGTTGTAGAAGTTTTAGTGATAGTGTTGTGACTTTAGGTGATCAAGTCATTAATAAGAGTGAGATTGAGATATTTAGGTCTATTGTCCAAAATGATGGTGAAATAGATGGAGATGTTATTAGTAGAATTCAAGTTGGATGGTTGAAGTGGAGGAATGCATCGGCCTATTATGTGATAGAAAAGTTCCACTTAAACGGGAAAATTTTATAAGATGGTGGTAAGACCCGCAATGACTTATGGTGCGAATGTTGGCCAATAAAAGAGAAGCATAAGACTAAAGTGTTACAGAGGATGCTTAGGTGGATGAGTGGCTTTACTCTTAGAGATAGAATGCAAAATGAGTATGTTGGAAAAAGTTAGAGTAGCTCCAGATAAGATTAGGGAGAGCCTTAGATGGTTTGGCCACATAAAGCGTCGGATGAATGATTAGGAGAGTAGATGCATTAGATTTGCCTTTATGTTAAGAAAGGTAGAGGTAGACCTAAAAGACTTGGTTAAGATGTATAAATAATGATCTTAGTATACTTGAATTAGATGAGAATTTGACACATAATAGGACACAATGGAGACGAAGGATTCATGTAGCCGACCCCACCTAGTGGGATTAAGGCTTGTTGTTGTTGTTGTTGTTGTAGTGTAAATTGAGCCGCCTGCCAACCATTGTTCATTGCACGCATCGTTGGTTATAGCCCGTTATCGCTGGCCATCATCAGGCTCCTTTGGCCATCACTCACCTTCTTCAGTCATTGCTGTTGTATGCCATCATCGACCACCACATACTGCCGGCTACTACTACCCTCCATTGACCACCACTGCCATAAGGCATCGTTGGCCACCGCCCACCACTGCCTATTGTAGCTGCTAGCCACCATCGGTGATCACCCACCACCTCAACCAATCGCTGTAGGCCACTGCCTGTTGCAGCTGCCACCACCAGCCTTTGTCACTGTCCACTGTGGTTGAAATCTTCGATAATCTACTTTTAAATTACCTGACTTTACCAAATAAGAAAAACAAACTTATGCATTTATAGTGTAATCATCCAAACAATAAAAAATGAGTTTAAATACACCGCATTCATTTTATACTATATTCCTTTTTCAGACAATCAAATAATAAGGTTGAATGCTCAACACATCAATCACTTAAAATTCAAAATATTACAATTTTTGTTTTACATCTAATACTTTCATAAGAGATTAAACTAGTCAATCAAAGAATCATCATCACGATTCAAAAAAAACTTCATTTTCTTCATCAATATCATCGTTATCTCTTAAATTATAATCTTTTTCTTCATACTTATCATTATCATATTTTGATGCAAGAATGTTAAGATTAGATGAATATTTTTTTCTTTGCCCTTAGATCACTCTTGATTATTATAGCTTTTTTCATAAACACTTATGACTTTTGCAATGGTAATCCATGTCAAATTTTCTTCACCAATAACTAATTTTTTATCTTCTGCTGACTCATAATTCAATTTTTCTATTAACTACTCATTAGCATCATTTTTATTGTTTAAATAAATAAGGTCAATTACATCACAATGGTTGTATATAGGAATCAAGCTTCTATTATATTTTATATTAACTAAATCTTTGAGATGATCATGATCCATCCTACTCCTTTTTCCATGAAGCTGTAATTAAAAATTATTAAAATTATTAATATGTAAAGTAACATAATTATAATAATCAATATACAATTTATTTTGTACTTACATGTTCAAATATATTCCAATTGCATTCACATCTATAGATGAATTGCATGTTTAGTTATGCACTCTAATCACAAAGCTTTGTAAGTGTGGAGATCCTTGGTCATACATTAGCCTTCAATTATTGGAAACATTTAATAACTTTAATTATTATTTAAATATTAAAATATTATTTAAAACTAATTAAAATTTTGCTGAAATCATATTAACGAGTGTTCGAGTTGTCTTTTGTCTTATAGTTGGAGGTATACCAAATAGTCTTTCACTTTTAATGCACACATAAAACTCATTATTAATTTTATTTTCATCAGCATCTTTAGCTAATCTTATAATGTATACTCATAATCTATCAATTATTTTCTTGTTTTTTTCAAATATTAAGGTTACTGCAAAAATATTCAGGATTTAAGAAATGTGCTACTACATGAAAAGGCCGATTGAGTTGCACTTTCGATCTTCTATCAATAATTTCAAAAATCTTATGATATTGGTTATTATTGGTAAAACTAGTAGTAAAGGCTTTTTTGGCCCAATCCATTGTTTCGTGTGTAACCTATCAGAGGCTTTTTTGCTCCATCAATCGTAAAGACTTTCAACAAAGGGCCAAGAGTCTTGCTAGACTTGACAAGTTATATTTTATTTTTACATCTCATTAAGTCAAGCAATCATGGCCTTGAATTAGTAAAACTATGAATAACTATCGCATTCTCGAAACATTGGTTTAGTCTTTGAATTTTAAATATATCTTCCATTATTAAATCCGAACAATTATCAATGCCAGAAGTCTAGTATAAGGGTAGATACTTATCTATCTATAATAATATTACAAAATATTAAACAATCAACGATTGATCTATGCAAATAATATTTAACTTAAGCCGAGCAAAATGTGTTGAGTTACTAACTTCCAAGAACATTCTTTAAAGCATTGTCAGTGATCACTTGAATAATATAATGTGGTCCAATCTTCTCAATAACTTTGACAATACAAAAATTTTCACCACCTTTTTAAAATAAGTATCAACTGACTCTATGAATGCGATTATTCTTGGATAATTTACTAAAGAGTTAACTAAATTTTTTTCATTATGGGATGTCTAACCATTGACCACAATAGAACAACCTTGTTTAAGACAATTTTTAATGGCATTGCAATAGTTGTGTGTGCACTACCTCCTTCCTCTAGTATGGAACTCACATCTTATGATAACTAGATAGTTTTATCTCATGACTAAGTTGCCTACATACCTCTTCTATTGTTGGGAAGCACATACATCCAATGACAAAATATGCGACTCTTCTTTCTCTCATCTCCTTTTTAGTAGCATCCATCTCTTTCTGTATTTTACCTTTTCATTGCTTCCCCACCTTAAACAGGATTTGGGATAAAAAAGTTACCCGATGGTCTTTTAGCTTTTAGAACCTTAAGCCATTTAAGTTGTTGAACTTTGACTAGAGGCATTTGATTCTGATGTATGATATATTTTTAAAGGTCCAAGTTAAAATAGCATCATTTATTATCACATCAAGATCATCAACTCGATCAATATTATGCTTTAATATTTCATTAATTTGGTCATTCAAGAACTCCTTCAAAGACTCCTTATTGTCATCTTTCACTTGCTAAAGACAGTTACTATAGGCTTTAGCATTTTTGAAACCCCCAACCATATGCTGTTTGTGATGTGTAATTCCTTCTTTTATTATTTTGGCACAAAAAAAATACTTGTCACACAATTGTTATTACCCTTTTCTATTAGGATTACATATTTCCATGCTGTCTTTTTTGACTGATGAATGGACTCTGAAATTACCTTATTGCCATACATGTAAAATTTATCTTAAAATGTGAAAATGCTAAGATAAATTAAAAATTGTAGCTATTAAAAATCAACTTCAGATAAATTGATTTACCTTACTATGATTTGTTCATCTCGCTAGCTCATCCATAAGAAGAAATCTGTCGATTTATTTTTTTCTTGTCATGACACTAGAACTGTATTTTTCCCTTCAATGGAAGATTCTTTACTACTTTAAATCAACATTTCCATGCACTCCCTGATGTGTGATCTGTTCCATTATCCATTTCATCGACGTCACAGGTCCATGCTTGAACTGCCTTCTAAAATGCATAAGCTCACATGTTTTAGTAGTCTCTTATAGGGACCATTCTTCCAAGCTTCCCTTGCTGCATGATACAACATTGATCTTTTTTCCATCTGTGAGCCATCTTTTTTTTTTACTTTGATACCACTACTTTGTTATGTTAATGCGCACAGGTTCCATGTCCAGTATGATAGGTTTACCATCAGATCATGCTCTTGCAGAGGATGATGAGTGTTTGAGGTAACCATACTTTCTGCTCACCTGAAATTTTTTTAATATAGAGATGATGCATAATAGCAATATTAAGGAAGAAAAATAACTGGTGAAAGATTTCACTGTTTAAGTTCCGAATCTTGCAATTAATATCCAGTTTTTTTCTCTTTTAATTGAAAATTTTCAGATCAAATCATCAGAAATTATACAAATTTGTTTTATTTCAGTCAGGCTCCTTTGGTAACTAACATGTCATTATCTTAAACTGCGCAGGTGGATCAAAATTTATGCAGCTGATGAAGCCAAATTTTTTGATGATTTTTCAAATGCCTATGTCAAACTCGTGGATTCAGGCGCTGTGTGGGGAAGTGACAAAGTCTGATGCTACAGTTGTGTAATTGTCAGATCAACTGAGCCGAATGAGCTGGATGATATGTATTATAATATCTTTTTTTTTAATGGTATGATGGCTCTTTTCACTGTCTAGCTCACTTGGCAACTATTTCTATCAGATTTTCAGTAAAGTTAGATCTAAAATATGAAAATATTATGGAAGAACTGATGACCCAATGGTTCAAAAATAAAGGTATTTACTTTACTTAAAAATTCGAACCTCATTTTTGATTTATAGACCATTGAAAATAATATTTTGGTTTTGAATTGGTTCGGTTTTGATCCATTTTATCTTTTGCTATTTTTGTGAACAGTCAATTTATGCATAAACTTAAGAGAATTTATATTCATATTATATATATTTACATGTTTAATATCTAATTTTTAATATTTATATACATAATATTTAAAATTCTAATCACATGAAAATTTTTCTATCATTTATTGTTTTAAAAATTGAGATATCTTTATATTTATAAAAAATATTATATATGTACATATAAAATTTATGATTTTTGGCATATAAATCAATAAGAATTATAGGGTATATTAAAATAATCGACTACATGGGGATGTTACATCTCGAGCACCACATTATCAGTGGAAGATGCAGAGAAATGCTAAACTTATCTATGCGGGCAAAGAATCGATTCAGGGAAGATTTATCATTATTTTTTTTAATTTAAAATTTTCTAAGGAGCTCTTGTAATTACAGGCATTCATTTAAAACTATAAAACCTGCTTCACAGAGAATAAACATAACTCTGTAACTTCATAAACTAGCAGTTATTTTTACCCATAAAAGATCAGTATAAATAAGCTACAACAAGGACTAAAATCACATAATATATAATAATTGTTCCAGCTTAGCTTTAAAATCTACAGTGTTAATACAGTTGCAGGAATCACTTTCTCTTTCGCAGTCCTTTCTTCTTTTTATCACCGTCCCTACCTTCCCATGCACTTCCCCAGAAGAAAAGAGACATCCAGAATAGAACAGCGAAGAATATGCGTAGGCTATCTTCTGCCCTTGAAAGCATGGTTTGTAGGCCTATCCACCAAAATGAAAAATAAAGAGAATCAGCTATAATTTTTTCACACTTTTATAAGAAAATACGAAAGGGAAGATTGTTTACCTGTAGATGGGATTTTGTTAATAATAATTTGGAAATTAAGTTAACAAAAAAGAAAATAGAACTGAAAATAAAATAATATTGGATTTGACTCGGAGGCATTTGGGGCGGCTGTAGTTGTTTGAAAAAATAGTGGAGCTAAAAAGCTGCGGTGGATATTACAATTTTTATCTTAAAAAAGTAGACCATAGCTTTATGGGAGTTACAACACTCTGCTAGGACAGGTTAGAAATTAGTTTTTTATTGCACCGCAGTTTTCGAAATGGTAACTGCGTTGCCCTGCAAAGTGCACCACACTGCTGTCCTAAATGCACTCGTCATTTACACTTAGTTGTCTGGCTGGATAGACACAAAAGCCAAGCATCTATATGCCTGTTTATTTCTGCTAATTAACCTTTTTTGGTGTTTTTAGGAAGTAGCTAGAATGAAACTTGATAAAATACTCAAATATATGCTAGGTAGCTCATCTATACTATGTCTACATTTCTAAACTGAAAAATTTTCATGCTTTAAAAGTTTTCTAATTAAAAAAAATTCTTAAATGTGGGTTGGTCTCTGATATTCTGTTAGTTTTGTCAACACCCGATGCCCTCAAAGGCTCAAACTTTCTCTTCCACAGCTCCACAACCAGATTTCTTTGAAAAGAGGCCATTGATATATGTATATTGAAGAAGGCAGCACACTATATGCACATGAACCTATGTATTAGGTGCTGCAATATGGAGAGATTCTCTAACAAGATTTATGTCAAGCAATGGACCTTTGTCTAAGCTAAGGCTAGGGCTGAGAAATTAGCTTCGAAGATTCTGCCGAAAGTCGACTTCAGTCACGGGCTCGATCGAGATCGAAACAACGAGATTTTGAGCGAAATGTGGCTCGATTTATTTGAGGCGAAATCTTCCTTCATTTCGCATGATCGAAGCGAGCAGGCGGAGCGAGCGAAAGCGGTCCGTCGATTAATTTGGCCAGGCGATCTAAAATCCCTATTCTAATACTCGACCCTCAGAAGGCCCACCCGACTCTTCTCACCTCTCACTTCTCAGTTCTCTTCTCCACTTCTCCGTTCTCACTTCCGCGTGCGCTTACATTTGCGGCGCGCATCGCCGGGATATCATCGATCGTCGATCGGAGTGTTTGGTTTCTTCGATTTTGATCGTGGTCGGTTTGTATCGGCTGTGTGTGTGGTTTCTGCTTGCTCGAAATACTTTCTGATTTTGTTTCATTTCCTGATTCTGTAAGTATTTCATGGAATCATGATGTTGGTTATTTCAATTGTTTCTGTTATTCCATTATTCTGGTATTTCATTGAATCATGATGTTGGACCGTTGGCTGAATTTTGGGGTTCTGAACTTCTGATCTGCTCTTAGCTTTGGCTTCTTCTTCATCTCATCTGATGGCTCATTTTTTTTTATTTATTATTATTTTGTTGCCTTGTTGGTGTGGTGGAGTGGAGGATATGAGATCTAGTGGGCTTATCATGAAGAATTTTTGCTTTTTTTTTTACATGATGAGAAGAGAATATATTTGTAATTTGGGCAAATTCATTTATTTTGCTTCATTATTGGTGGCTATCTCCTTGGATGGCGCGCAACCTGCTTTATTCTTTCTATATTAATGCATGATATTTCGATTTGTGAGGTTTTGTCACTTTTATAAGGGATTTATTTTTATCTTTAATTCTAATGGATGGCTTTGGCAATCTAGAGGTTGGAGCATTATTAAGTAAAATATAAAATTACAAATTTTTTGCTAATTGCGAATCTTGAAGATGGATATTACTTTCGACTCAGTCCACAAACAAAAGACATTTTCATATTTTTTTTTCTAGATTTGTATTTTAAACTCAATGGAATACAATTGAAATAATCAACATCATGATTCCATGAAATACTTACGTAATGAAACGAAATCGAAAAGTATTTCGGAAAAGCAAACCAAGCACACATAGGGATACAAACCGACCATTGATCGAAATCGAAGCAAACCAAACACTCACTGATCGACGATCGACGATATCCGGCGGCCGCAGCGTACGCCCGCGGCGGAAGGAGGCGGGAGAAGTGGAGAAGAGAAGTGGGCGAGAAGTGAGAAGTGAGAAGAGTCGCGGGTCGGGGCCTTCGGGGGGGAGAGTCGACGTATTAGAATAGGGATTTTAGATTGCGTCGATTCGACGGCTCTACTGCTCGCTGCTGATCGCTTCGATCCGCTTCATGAGCGAAGCAAGCTGTTCGACTTCTCGAAATAAATTGCCACATTGCTAATCGCTCGTTGCAGTCGATCTGTTCGAGCCAATTAGTCGACTTTCGGCAGTCACGCGATCTTCGAGCTAATTTCAACCTAAGTCAATGAAAATCGGTGATATCATTTCAATTATTCTCTTTATTTTTGGAGACTTTCTACACTATTTGATCATTTTATGTGACTATACGGTTTGTATATATTTTTGGAGACTATTTTCTTTCAATGTAAATATGTAGCATCACATTATATTTTTTTTTGTGCTTTTAATATTTTATGTTAGTGGCGGATGGCGATATGATGCGATGATAAAATTGAGATTGATTAATGGAGGCTTTCGTGATTAATTTTTTATATTAATAGTTGAATGATTTGATCGATGATCTAACTTTGGTATTTATCGTTTGGGGTGACATATTAGTATACTGATAGTTGATATTGTCATAAGTTTATCTACATTTGAAATTTTGGTTTTGACATTACAAACATATTGTTTAAATCTTACATCTTATATTTTATCTTAAACATGCAATAATATAAAAATTTTGGTTTGAATTTTTATTTTGACTACCTATTTGCTTCATGTCATCTTACATAGTTATAAACTTACATTCTTATATTTTTGTCTTGCATTCTTCTTATGATTGGAGCCTTATTTTGGCATTTTCTTGCAGTTAGTCACCCTAAAATAAAAGAACTCAACTTTTTTTGAGGCACAAGTCGTAGAGGTTACCATTTATAAGATTTCTTGAGGAGAGACTATTGTAGCAAATGATTTAAAGTTTCATTCAAGATCATATGGAGCCAACCATGCAGGTATCCTATTTTATCATATATGGTTGGCTTTGGTGGCCTTTTTGGATTGAATTTTTTTGGTGGTTGTTATTCTCTTTTCCTGGTTTGGCTTGGAGATTTCTACATTCTTACATGGTTGTTTGTTGTCTTTGCATTTTCCCTTTTGTAGTGATAGTCGCTTTCAGCCTCTTTGGGAATTTGAAGAGTTTTGTTTGCCTCAGCTCTAACCTTGTTCCTTTTGGGCCTTTGGCTGCCATTCGAGATTGTCCCGATCTCCTCCCCCTATCAAGCGTAAATTTTTGTCTGTATTATTGGGCGTGTAACTTTGTGTTGGTTATTTTGGCGTGTTGGTTCACTTGGTTGTTTGGAATTTGGATGGGTGGGTGTTGGTAGTTGGCAATTTTGGGTTCTGAACTTCGATCCTTCTTCCCTTGGCTCTGCTCATCCGTTGGTGGCTCATGGTTGGCACAGGAGGTTTTATTTGTTATTTTGTTGCCTTGTTGGTGGTGGTGGAAGTGGAGGATATGAGATCTAGTGGGCTTATCATGAAGAATTTTTTTTTTAATTTTGATGATGAGAATAGAATATATTTGTAATTTGGGCAAATTCATTTGTTTTTTCATTGGTGGTAACAAGCCTCGTTAGATGGCACCTGTGCCTTTATTCGCTTTTTTACTCTACTATATTAATGCATGATATTTCGATTTGTGAGGTTTTGTCACTTTTGTAAGGAATTTATTTTTCTATCTTTAAAATCTAATGGATGGCTTTTTTCAGAATTAAAGAAATTAAAAATATAAAATTAAATTAATGCTTGAAGATGGATATTACTCCAGTCCACAAACAAAAGATATTTTCATATTTTTGTTTTTTTTCTAGATTTGTATTTTAAACTCAATGTTTAGATATATTATAAATTTTTTTTTATTTTATGAAATGCTTAATTGTTGGCAAATGCTATGACAAAAATGATATCATAGAAAGGGAGTTGGTTAGAGGTTTAGTAAATTCATAGTGATTATCTCTTTAATTAGTTCAATGAAAAGATTATATCTCTAAAATGATAAATTCAAATTAAGTTTCATTATTAAAAAAATTGATAATAGTGATAGCATCAATCACAAGTATTTATGCTAAAGTGGTATGATCTTGATGAGAAATTTATGCAAAATTGTATCATTTTCTAGATTTGTATTTGTAATTTATAAAATTATAGTTTGCTATTAATTGCAATTTATATTATTACATATGCCAAAAATTTGCTATTAAAAATTCCCTGGATTTCATTTTCGAGCCAAACGAGCCGGCTCGTTTGCATTTCGGCGGTTGGACATCTCGAAATGGACTCATTCGAGTCGATCGAACCGGATTCTCGATTCGATCCGGCCTGCTCGATTCCGAATTTTTCGGTTACCCACTCGAGCTCGAGTCGAATTTTACGCCAAATGATTTCAAGTCGACCATGGCTCGCTCAAATCGCTCGAACACACCCCTAGCTAAGGCTAACAGGGTAGATAATGAAGGCATTGTCATTTACACATAGTTAAAGATGAAAAATAGGATCAACAAACAGAACGGTATAATGAATAGTGCCATAATTCTTGATGGTTCAACAAATATCATTTCAATAATGGCGTGGTAAAAGAGAAATGCTTGATTCAGCAGACAGCACGGTAAAAATCCTTCTACCTGGTTCCCAATTTAATAGAATCTAGCAAGTCTAGAAGTACCTAAATGAATATAACAGCCTCTATTAATTCTTAATAAAAGCATCAATTTGATTGAACTGGAGGGGTATTTGATGAAGAAAATCTACAATGCCCTGGTTGCTTAACAGTGTTAGCTATTTGTACCCTTTATAAATGAATGCGATAATGAAAAATGAAACCAAATATTATATTTTATAAAACGTTCTTCGCTTTGTATGAGTTAGATGGCTTGACAGTCCAAACATTCCAGAGATATAATACAGAAAACTTAACACTACTGTTCATTTTGTCCGTTGAAGAACTATATTGTTAGAACAAGGAGACTGTCAGAGTAATTACACAAGGCAAAAGAGAAAACTAGTACACTATTATGGAAATTTTATCTAATCGATATCCAAATGACCTACAACACAATTTTTTTTTGTAGTCCCCTCATGAACATATTTAAGGATGTGGCATCCACTCAATACATTGCGCTGAAGTTTCCAATAGGTACATGAGGTTACCTTTAACAGCGGAGGGCATGCTCCCTGAAAGTTATGGGGAGCGTACAAATTGAGGTAAAAATAAAGCCTTCAAATTTCCTTCTACCTGTTTCCCAATTTGATAAAATCAAACAAGTCTAAACATATCTAAATGAACGTAACAGACACTATTAAATCTTAATAAAAGCATCGGTTTGATTAAACTGGAGAGACATTTGATACAGAAAAACTATAATGCTCTTAATGCTTAATATGGTTATCAATTTGTAACCTTCATAAATGAATATGAATATGATACTAACAAACGAAACCAAATTTTATATTTTACAATATGCTCTTCCTGTTTGTGGCTTAATGCCCTTGGGCGGAATGAGTTGGATGTCATTGCAGGCTTAATGGTCCAAAAATTTCAGAGATAGATTGCACAAAACATCATTTTGTCTGTTAAAGAGCTATACTGCTAACACTTGCTACAGAGGTATGGTGTTTGTATGACTATAGGAGGGGCTAGATATATTGTTGGCTAAGTGTGTTTCATTGATGTGGCTGATCGGGTTCAAGCCAATCTTGTTTCGGAGAAATACAATCACATTAGTTGGATTTACAGTTTGTGATCTTCAGCTTCGTAAGATGGTTCTTTTAAGATCCAGTCTGTATGAATACTTCAGTAGCTCTTTCTGACATATTACGTGCAAGTGTTTGGTCTTACCTTCAAGAAAATGATTACCTTCAACAATTCTTACGTCTTGGACAAACAAAGAGTACTGTCTCTCCTAAATTTATTCTTTCAAAAGAAATAAAGGAAGTTTTTCTCAAGCTCATAGCCATGCCGACGACTTTGCTTTACATACCACCAAAGAGTAGTAACAATGGTGCCAGTTTCAGCAAGCATGATAATTTACTATAAACAGGCCCAAAGGAGGATGGAAGGTAAAAAATTCAGCCAATACATAAGTAAATTAAACACTATTCTTACCAACCCAAAACTAAAGTTAATGGAGAAAAATCATTACTAGTATAATAGGAACCCAACACTTATTTTTTTACTTTCACTTTGAGTCTGTTTCCACTCTTATATGAATCTCAACAATATCCTCCCATCATTGGCAGTTCTTTGCATTGATCATCATTCCCTTCAAATTAAAGCTTTTTATTATCGCAGAATCAACTATGTGGAGCCTGTGTGAGAGAATGCGCTCTAGAACCTTGCTCATCATCATAAAAGCAATCAAAATTCATAAGAGCCATAAGATTCATGAAACACTTAAACTCGGTTGAATCCTCGGTTTTCATAAGAGCCAAATTAAGCCTAAGACACTTAACAGAAGGTTCTCCAATCCAAAAACTCGAGCCAATACTATAATATAACAAACTCGTTTCTTATTTCTACTTTTGCTGTGGGACTATTTTCACTCTCACGTATATCTAACACCAGGAAAAAGAATCATGGAGAGGAAGAAGTGGTTACCAGTGAAAAAATTCGGGTCTTTCCCAGAAGAAGGTTCTGATGGAGGCGGCCGGGAACCGGCACTGGTTAAAAGAGGACGAACCCGCAAGTCTGCTCATATTGAGTATCCCAAAGCGGCGAGAACCAGTTCTGACTGACTACACCAAAGGACAAACGAAAAAAGAGCGAAGAGACAAGAGAGGGCAACGAATGTTCGCAGCCCACCATAGGCGAGGCTCCTTCTTATGGAATGAGACGACTCGGGAAGATCTCAAAGTTGCGAACTGGAAACTTGAATAGTAGCGCTACGTCTACTTCACAAACCTGCAATGAAATTGAAATTACAAAAGTGTAAATTTTAAGCTTGTGCGTCTATTCAATTCTAGGGTTATGCAGAAGGAGTGATGAATCAAACTCAGGATAGGTATTACTGCTAGCGAAGAGAGAAGCATTGAAGAATGTTAGCAAATTTATACTGCAAAACAGAAATTTGTCAAAGAAAGGTTGACGGGGTAACGTGTTGGATACTATGAGGACAGGAAAGGAAAGAAGATCGGGAGTCTCAGTGAGTGATACGGTTGATGTTCTGCTCACCGGCTCCGCAGATCTCATCGTACAGCGGAATTAAAAATATGTAATTTAATTTTTTTTATTTTTCTGTTTTTTTATTCTGCTCTAATACTGTATGTCTCATATTATTTTTGTTTTCCCATTAATATTTTATTTTAAGGTTTAGCTTCTTTCTTGTGTAATTATTTGTAACTTTTTTTAAAGATAGGGAATTTACATACATATATCACAATTCTTATGTATTTACATGTTTAGTATCTAAATTTTAATTTTTTACATATATAACACTTCAATCTTCAATATCACATCTAAAATATCATCATCACTTACCTTTTCAAAAGTGAAATGCACATTCTTAAGTAAAGAAAAGTGTTAAAAAAGTAGATATTTAATTTTAGGTGTTGGATATGTAAATGCATAAGAATTGTGTGGTGTATATGCAAATTTTTTGTTTAAGATTGCTATATATATATTTAGTGAGTGATTTGATGAAAAAAATATAGAGAAAATAAGGAGGATTTATATATGATATTTGTTGATTTAGAGAAAGTATATGATAAAGTTTCAAGGAAAATTCTTTGGAGAGTTCTAGAAAAGAAAGAAGTTAATTGGTTATATTCAGCCATTCTAGAAACATTATTTATGGTTGTTCACACATGCGTTGATTTACTGCCATGAAATATGGTTGTTCACCACCAAAAACAATCAGAATGTGGATGTAAGGAAATGGTCTAAATATCACATATGAAACAAGCTATGCTCATACAAATTGTAACACAACTTAATCGAGTAGAATCCATAATCTGCTCAACACCATAAGATGATAAATCACGACAATAAAAATGGTAAAAACTCTGGAAAAAAAAAACACATCTAAAATCAATCATCTTAAAATGATTCTCACCAATGGCTTATCAAGAAAGAAAAAAAATGAACAATTTGAGATAAGACGTGACTTCACATATATTTGTCAAGAAAATGTGAAGACAACTTGAAGATTTCCCTGTTATTGTAGCTACTGCCTTGCTTAAATTCTTTCTGCTAGTGCTGTTGTACTGCTTCCTGTTATTGTTGTTGTTGCTGCTGCTTCCTGCTATTATATGTTGTATTGCTGTTGTATACTTGTTTTGGGCTGTTGTAACATTTCAACTCAACTAAGTCGTTGTGGGCTTTCTACAATTCATTTTATAAGTATCAAATTTAAGCTCAAATAACAAATTTTATCCTTTTTATTACAGAACTAAGAAGCTATAATCTAAATCACAAACTCTTTGGTTCAACTCAAAAAAAAAAAAAAAAAAAGAAAAAAAAAGTAATCATTGAAATCAACAAAGAAAATTTTGAAATGTGTTTTGAGGAGGATTACCAGGTAGAGATCGTGACCACCTGCGAAGTGCGTGCAAACAAATCACTAAAGGCAATCGTTGAGACTATGAGGTATGGAGCAACTACAGCCAAATCGAAGCAAATCAGTTGGATTTGTATGAAGCTATGGCTGACTTGCAAGCAACGAAGAATGAAGAAGAAGATGACAAAGTGCGAAGTTGAGGTCGAGGGAGATGCATATAAGATTTGACGGGAGTTTTGGGTTTTGGCTTTAGCTATTAGGGTTATTTTGAAAAATGTTGAAAAATCATAACCCTTGAATAAAAAATCAACGGTGATTCAAGTGTCGTAATTTAAACCAGGTGATTTTTTTCAAACTGATGCGGGTTTGACTGATGATTTTATCCTGTTCCGATCGGTTCAATGCATAAAGGATTTTTTTTTTTTGAGGTAATTGATTGGCCTCATGACCAATTCATGGTTGAACCGATCGAACTGACTAGTCCGGTCCGATTTTGATAGCACTGGATAAAATTACCCCTAAATTAACATGGAAGTAATAAAATAGTTTTTAAATCGTTAAATATTAACTTAATAGTAAACAAGGATGATCATATGATACAAAAACATAAACTTGCCCCGTATTATCACTTTTACTCTCAAAGATAACTAATTTTTTTTCTAATTTGTTGAGGGACTTTAAACAAATTGAACATTTTCCATTCGATAGTCCTTCCTAGTTTATTCCATTTTGTTATTAATTTCATATTCAATTTTTGCTATTCATTTAATGAATTACCATCTTAACTTCATTTCAGTTCAGGATTGCTGTCATATAGTTTTTTCTTAATAGGATGAATTCTTATTTTTTTATTGATTGGAGAATGAGAACACTATGAATTAACTTAGTAGATGTCGGGAGTTAAATTGATTTAGTTCCACTAAAAGATATGCTTGCCCATTTATTATTGTGGGACTAGGAGCAAAAAAGCGTTATTTACCAGTAAGACCTAAAAGTTATGATGGATTTGTTAATTGGATAACACTATAAAAGATAAATTGAGAATTATGTATATTAAGGATTATGTGAGTAGCATTTATTGAACGTAAGATAATGAAAATAAAATTAGGTGATTCGAGTATGTAATAGATTAATGATAGTGCTCTATCAATGCTAGTAGATAGAATTAATGCTAAAGGATTAAGTAGAAAAATAGGCAACTAAGGGTGGCACTATTAGATGTTCAAAATAGTTTACACCTTATGACATTCGAGCATTCATATCTCTATTGGTAACAAACTGAGAAGATAGCTTGGCTAGGACATGATGGGAAACACTTCATCCATGTTGATTGGCATTG
The DNA here is from genome assembly GCA_021442155.1 of Cymbidium sinense. Classification (NCBI taxonomy): domain Eukaryota; kingdom Viridiplantae; phylum Streptophyta; class Magnoliopsida; order Asparagales; family Orchidaceae; genus Cymbidium; species Cymbidium sinense. The sequence goes on from CM038221.1 coordinate 156,287,262, forward strand.
GTGTGCTTGATCTTGACCTTGATCTCAATGATTGGTTAGTGCGGGACAGATGTTGCAATCTCAAACCTGATTGGTAAAAACATGCTCCACTTGGTGGCATGTTCGACCTTGTAATTAGGGATGGCTTGAGAAGCTCGTGGTCAATGTAGATTGATAGGGATGTGAAAGAAGGAGATTGACTTACGCTTTATAGTATTTTTTGTATTTGCTCAAGATTTTTTTGCTCGATTTTTATTATATTTTAATAATTATGGGTTAAATTTTCATAAAGTAGATTATATATATCCAACTAAGACATTACATAGATTTCACCCTTTAATGAGTATGTCATGATATGATTTGAAGCTTTCATATATATAAGTCTGCTTTGGTTATTTTCCTCTCTCTTATGATAAAACATTTTTTGAATAAAGCTAGCCAATAAGTTTTATGATATTTTATTTTCTATTTGAAATAATTTGATTTTGGGAAAAAATATCAGTTATTATCTCATAGTGAATGGTGAAAGAATGATGAAGACCAACACAAATAGTCCTAAGTCGGCATATGAATCCTTGTAATTATGAGTTATATTGTCTAAGAAAACCTTGTAGATTTGGAGGGAAAGCTTGCCATGATTAATAGAGATTTTCGTTATCAAGGGCATTATGATGGGTCATAACTCATACTTTACCAATTGAGGAATATTCAGTTTAGGTTGTAATTATAATTCATAATATAATGGTGTTATTGCAATTAGATTGATCAATTGGGTAGAGGGCATGTGCCATATCCTCAATGTTATGAAATTTTTGAGTGTGATTATATTGATATATTTGATATTTCATTCTTGACAAAATGGTGTGGGGGATTGATAGATGACCACTCAGCGTAAAGTGATTAGCCATTTATTAAAGTTGAAAGCCTAAGAGAACTAAGTTTCTAAAATAATTGTCTCAAATGCTAGAACCAACAAAAGAATTATTCTTAGGTTGCATAGACTTTGAAATCTATTTTCCAAAGAGAGTCAAACTCATCATACATAAGTCTCTGATACCAAAAACTTCTTTATCTTTAGATTTGAAAAGGTTCTTCCACTGGAGGAGATTTATCTTAGTGTTATTTTATTACCTTTCCATTTAAAGTTCCATCTAATATCATTGATCTTTTGATGGTCCAATTGGGTAGCCAAAAAGAAATAGAGGTAGTAGACAGAAAAAAAGGTAGCACAAAATTAATAGGTATAATCCTACCTCCTTCAGAAAGGAAGTTTTATTTCCAAGACGAAAGCTTTGATTGAATCTTTCAATAAGAGGATTCCAAGGAGCATCAAGACTTCTAAACATAAAGGAATTCCTAAGTATTTAAATTGAATAGTTTCCAGAGAATAAGCCAAACTATTAGCAATAGGAGAATCTTTATCACGCACCAAGGTTAATCAAATAAGATTTGTAGCTTTTCATTTTATGGCCATAATTTTTCTCAAAGATATTTAATATATTCTTGAGAATATTAGCATAGAAAAGAGCACCACAAAATAACAATATATCATTCTCAACTTGAAGATTGACAATAGGTTGTTTCTTAATTTTGAAACTAAAATCATTAATCCAATTCTTATAGAAGCACTTTATAACATTTTTATGAAAAACATATGTAATGATGATGAAAAATAAGAGGAAAAAAATGATCCATTTGCCTCAATACCTTTAAGACTTCATTAACTATGGTATTAGAAGTTGCATTAAATATATAATTCATAATCTATGAGATAAATTCAGATAAAAGAAGGCCTCAAGAGTATTAAATAGAATATTACTCATGCAACCATCAAATTTTTTTTTAAAATTCACCTTGCAGGTGATATATTTTTTTTATGTGATGGTAGAATAAATTAGTTCATTGGCTACAATAATGTAGTTTATAGTGCTTGCCAACAATAAAAACACTCTTGAGAGACATCCATTAAATTGGGAAATACCCGAGTATGTCAACAAATACTTTTGCTGAAATTTCTGAATGCACCATTAACAGATTAATAAATGTGATTCTTAATGTTTGTTGTCATCTATTTTAGGATCAAGAATAATGAAAGTAAAACTGAGGCTAGCAGGAAATGCTTTGCTTAATAACTATCTTCAGACTTTGCATCTAAGTCAAGATGGATGATATCCCACATTTCTTGAAAAAAACATCAATGAGAAACTATTAGCTATTGGAGATTAGTTCTTGAAACACCCATAGAAAACTTTCCTTTGATCTCCTCTTGAGAAAATAGATCAGTTAAGCTAGTAAGGGGATGAGGATCATTTAGAGGATAAATTTTTTGGTAATCAATCTTAAGGTTGGAGGCTGAACATTTATTGCTAAAAATATTTTTACAGCATGACTGGAAAGCAAGTACAATGCCGATTTGATCGAGAAAATTAGGTTTGTCAATTGATTGTGGTGGATGAAATTAGATTTCCTTGTACAATTATCAATTTTATGAAATGCAGTTTTTTACTCAATATATTCATTATCCTTCAACCTTCCATGCCCATAAATTTTATCTTTCAATTTTTTTAGATCCATGCTCTACCCTATTCCAAATTTTCAAGATCATGATGACAAAAATGATTAGACTCAATATTATTTTCAATTCTATCAAACTTAGCCCGAATCCACCGCCCTAAATAGATGATGTTTTCTTGTTCAAAGCTTAAGCTTTCCCCCTCAATAGTCTAAGTTTAGAAACCAAGTGTTTCACATCATTGTCAATAGTAAATAACTCTTTTCACCAAGAAGAAATAATATGTTTGATGCCATCAGTCTTAAACCAAGAATTTTTGAATCCAATCACTCAGCTTAATAATAAGAGTGAGATCAAAATAGAGTATAACTGAGTGGTGATAAAAAAATGACTCAACTTTAAGTTTCAATTCACCTCTTTTAAAAAACTATCTTGAAGATCAATGACTTTTCATCTTTGAGGTTATATAAACTTATCTTGAGACATTTAATTCTTGAGATCATATTTTTTTATTTTTAAGAAGCACATCTATAACTACTTCTCTAATCAGTGAGGTTAAATATTTTTTAAAATCACTTTGTATTCTTTGTGAAGCAAATTTTGTTTTTTTCTCATTAGAAAAAAAATTATCTATGAATTAACCCCTCTTGAAAGTAATTGTCACCTTTTTTTTTCTAGTTCATATATTTCTATGAAGTCAAGTATGGCCTTTTCATTTATAGTGTTAGCATTATTTTTCCTGATATATGGTCACAAAAAGAAAAGTGCACATATATTGTAGGGTCATGATTACTTCTCATTGGAAGACTGTTTATGGCATTTAATTTGTTTTTTTAAGGCATACAAATATATTATTCAAGTTCTTGGGATTTCTTTTTGTTCGCTTGATATAAAAACAACAATCAAGTGCTTGTATGCATGTGTGATATATAATTACTTAAAGTCCATGTATGTAATATGCTTATAGATCTATAATAAGATATACTTCAGTTTGGAACTCCATTGTTCAATACGACTACAAGCTTTCAGTATATAAATTCAATAAAAGATTTGCACAGAAAAGGTACCTAGGACTAAGATATTTTGATGATTATCTGAAGTGTTATTTTTGGTTCTTTATCATAGTGTCTCAGATAACATGTCATTTAGCTAAATATTTTGAATTTGAGTTCTGCTGTTTATTTCTTATATAATTGTTATTTGCTTTTTGTAACCCCTGCATTTTAGAGATTGTTAAATGCAGCCTCTCTTATTTGGCAATATGATTTTGTTTCTTATAGTTTTGAAAAGTAAAATGGTTTGATTATTTCGAGACCTTGGCTCATATTTTGCGATTTACAGTTACCAAGCTTTAGCAATCTTCAGCAGTTAAGATGCTCCTTTCTAATCTGCATTTGTAGATATATGTTAGATTATATAAGTTGCTTTATAATATATAAATGCTAGGGTGGAGGTTGGAATCGCTAAACCATTGCTTAATTTTTTTCCCCCAAATTTGTTTGATTTGAATATTTTCTTGAAAAGCTTTCTGCACATTTTCTCAAGAAGAATGGATTAAATGTTTTTTTTCTGTAATTTTTAACAAATTTAATTCTAATGGAACTTTTTATTAAACATTAATGTATTTCTACATTGTTGATTGCTTTATAATGTGTTCTTTTCAATGTTTGTTGTTGCCACCGTAGGATTTAAAATAAATGTTTTCTTTTATCATCGCAAGGTTACATGCTGAGCTGTTGACCATTCAAAATAGTTTGAGGGCAGTCTTGTCCAAGGGCCAAATTGCTGGTATGCTTCGCATGGCTTTCCATGATGCTGGAACATATGATATGGAGGATCACTCAGGTTTTCATTTTAAGAAATCTCATACGTTGTGGTGCAATTTTGGGGCATATGTGAACTTAATATCCGATTTCTTGTCTATAATGTTGTTTCCCATTTTGATAAAACGAAATTCTTTACTTTGTATTATTCTGGATCTGTACTTTGGCTGTTCAACTATTTTCTGAATGTTTTGTTTGGTGGCATGAATGGATCTATCCTTTATGAACTTGATAGACCTGAAAATGCTGGTCTTAGTAAAAGTTTAAAGGTTTCATCAGTATTTCTCATGTGAGTTTTGTAGAAACATCTGTGGGAAGCTTCCAGAAACATTGGATGCTTTTGGTCTAAAAGCTACTTCCAGGAAAAGGTTTCACGTGAGTATTGCATTCACATGACACCTTCTCCATAGTCCAATAGTTGCTTTACTTTATTTTGCCGCTTGTGGTTATGAGTTGTTGGTTTGATATGTTGTTCAGTTAGGCTATTTGCATCTAATGCAATGGTAGTTGGTGCTTGTTCTTTTAATAATGTTATTTATAGCCTTTTGTGGAAATAATGAATCATGCTTAACTATATTATTTATCATATATTTTATAAACACGGTTGTCTACCCCTTGGGAATTTTTTATATAATTTTTAAAATATCAGATAAGCAAAATAAATTTATTATTCATTTGCTATTCATGGGCATTTGGATTCATATTAGCTTTTGTTCCTTAAAATTAGTGTATTTGAGCAATTTTTAGAATAATACCGAATAAATATTTTTTTTTGTAACTTTGATTTAGGGTTAGTTATAAGTTTAATTAGTAATAAACATGTTGCTAAGCCAGAGTAATCTTGGGATTAGAGTTTAGAGTTTAGGTTAGAACAAAATATTTCTTATCAACTGCACGTAAACCTTTCAAAATTGAGCTTGGAGTGAACAAAGCGTTATCATATGGACTTACAAACAATCAATTATATATTGACATGTTAATTTATTTGGGAACAAAGTCCATTGAAAAATTTTTCTAGACTTTCATACATGTAATAGGCAACTCTAAGAAAGAGATTGTTGACCTCTATGCATGCTGCATTAGTCAGGTCGAGCCTACAAGCCAAATTCGACGGACTTTGGATGCAACGGCGTGCAAATCGGAGCTGAAATATACTTGACGACACTGAAAATTAGTTGAAACGATCTCCGATCGATGAACGAACTTCGCCATCACGTCTAGAACGTCAAAATTGATCAGAATATACATATTGCACAATTCGACGGTCGACCGATTAAGAAAGAAGATTCATCGACGTGCATATGCACATATCGAGGTTGGGAAGCCACGATGTTGCACAAATGACCTCCGTTCACGAAATTGATCGCATTGTTAGCATCGAAATGTCGAAACCTATCAAATGAGACTGTTCGCGCTCAATTTGAACGAGTCTGACTCAAAATTGGGTTTATTTTATCTAAAAAAAAAGAAAGCCTACCTATATATACACATATACCTAACTATTCCTATTCACAATCTCTATAAGATTAATAAGCTTGAATTGACATACTATTATAGGCGAGTGCTTGAACTCATGAAGCAAATTCAAACATCAAACTCGAGTTTTTTCGATGAGAATAGCAAAGCAGATTGACCGGCGGCAAAGAGATGGCGAACACAGATGATGATGATGTGTTGATTGAAGTGTCCACTTGTCGAGTTCTGCAACAAGTAAATCCATATTTCCTGCAAGTAGATGGGTCATCAAATGAAAGCCCAGGATGCAACTCAATTGCTCCTCTCTCCAAAAAAACAAGTACAAGAGACAGAAAAATTTAAAAGTATTGCAAAAAAATCACGTGAAGTTTTCATAGTGGAAGAGCCCGATGATTGGAGACAACCTTTCATCGATTATTTCAAAGAAAACAAATTGTCGAGCAGTAAATCGCTAACCATGCAGATTACAAAAAGAATCCTACGATATGTTTATGTCAATGACACATTATACCGTAGATCCTTTAAACAAATGTGGCTGTGATGTTTGAGGACGGATGAAGCCAACAAGGTAATGTCCGAAATTCATGAAAGATTTTGTGGAGCACATCAATTAGGTCCCAAAATGACGACAAAAACCAAAAGGGTGGGATACTATGACCATTAATGGTGAAAAATTGTATTAATCATACTAAGAAATGTCATGAATGCCAAGTCCATGAGGATCTCATTCATCAACCTCCGATCCTACACCCAACAATAACGTCACGGCGTTGGTTGGGACACGGATATAATTGGATCGATTGATCCTCCATTATCAAACATTGATTCATTCTAGATTGACTTCTCCAAGTGGTGAGCTTCATTTAAGGAAGTCCTTTGTTGATGGTGTTGACTTCTTCACCAATAATGTTGTCTATAGATTTAGGGTGCCACGGCGAATCATTTCAGACGACCCGGCTTTCAAGAGTGCGAAGATATATAAATTCGCTGATCGAAATCGATTGACGATACTCATCAATCTACAATCCAAGGGCCAATGGTTTAGCAGAGGCTTTTAATAAAATTTTAGTGAAATTGCTCAAGAAGATTCTCACGAAGAATAAAAGAGAGTGATACAATAAAATGATAGAAGCACTTTGGGCATATAGAACAACTTACAAAATGCCGAACAAGGCCACTCCTTATACTCTAACATTTGGAGTTGAAGGCTACTGCTAGAAGTTGAGCTACCATCACTTGAGATGTCTAATTCAATTTTACTTAAGATGAGAACACTTGGTTGCGAATGGAAGAGTTGGATGCGCTTGACGGAGTTAGACTCCAAGCTCAACAAAATTTAGAAATCTACCGAGGGAGGATGTCCAAAGCATTCAATAGTTCAATACGTCCTCGGACATTCTAAAAAAGTGAATTGGTTTTGTGTGAAAAGGCCAATTATCCTTCATCGTAAGATCCGTGGTAAATTTTAAGCTAACTGGGAAGATCCTTACATCATAGAGAAGGTGTACAAAGGAAGAGTCTATCAGCTTATTGACAAGAATGGTCAACGATCGATGCCACCAATCAATGGTTGATATTTCAAGAAATATCACAACTGACTCTGGATAAGTATATAAATACTTAAATGAATCTTGCACTAGTAAGATTTTCATGCCAAATACACATGTAATGTCACTTGAAGATTCTCTCGTAAAACGAGAACTCATTTTCAAGTTTTGAAAGCCCCCCTGTTAGACATAGGGCATTTTTATATATTTAGCTAAGTTGACATTGTGCTTTAAGCCGAGATCCTTAGATAAATATGTATAATAATCAGAATGAGCTATATTTATTTATATTAAAAAAGTTCAAACTTTGTAATATATTTTTGAACTACTGCAATCCCTATTAGGCAGGGGCATTTTTTTAGTTTCTATAATCAAAGTTGTTCAATCCTTTCCTGTGAAACAAGAGACCTTCTTGCATATATATTCGGGTTGGTATCGAGCTTTATGTCGAGATCCCTAAATATATCTATAATTTTTATTATTAAAGTTGCAGGCTCTTGCAAGGACAAAAATAATCTATTTTCACGGATGAAAAGACAACCCTAAATGTCAAAAGTTTGTCTCCCAGATTTGTCAAATTCTGAAGATCAACTCAGAAGAACTCCTAATTTTAGAAGCTTCAATTAGCTAAGTTGGAAAATCATCAACCTCTGCATATTCAAGTCTAGGACAATGATGGGTTCTAAAGGTCGGACTCAGCAAGCCTACAAATGACCGAGTTGTTGATGTCTCCTTACTTAATAAGTCACAAGAAAAGGCTGTAGTGAAAGAGCCCTCGTTCGTTAGTCTGATGACCAAACCTCTAAGCCATCACAGCTTAAGTCAAAGACTCGAATAAGTTATAAAATTCGGACTCAACAAGCCCACAAATGGCTGAGTCGCTAACGCTCTCCTCACTCAATAAGCCGCAAAAAAAGGCCGCAGTGAAAGAGCCCCTGCTCATCAATACAATGAAAGTTGCTGTTTAATCCCAAACCAAATATAGCTTAGTGATTACAAGCAATTAGAATCCAGGAGGTCTTTCTATTCGATCGATAGACCAGGACAATTTGAGGAAACAACTCTCAACCTAGAGCTGCCTCAAATCAATCTCCATATTGCCTGCAAGGTGATATCACAATCTATTTTCAAATAGCCTGATCAAGCACAAAGAGCAGATCAATGCCAATTTTTTCATCAAATCTGTCAAAGCAGAAAGCACATGACCGAGGAAGCAATCTCATAGTTCATACAAAGACAATGGCCGAACTAAAAGAATTCTGTGGTTATTCAGTTTGTTAAAGCACACATTGCTAGACTGATAACTCAATATTATAGACTTAATATAAACCAGAAGGCTGGGTTATCTGTATGCACCCTTCAACGAATCTGTCAAAACAGTAAGCACAGGATTCAGGGCGTACATACACTTCCTGACAAGTCAATATAGATAAATCAAGTCAATCTTTCATCAAGTTCGTCAAGCTTAAAGTTAGGACTGAACGAATTTCAAATCTCAAAGTAAACAAATCAATCCCTCCATAAAACCCAATCAAGCATGAAGCCAGGGTCGGAGGAAAACCAAATCTGCAAAGACACAGAAGCAAGAGATTTTCAGCAAATCTATTGAAGCAGAGAGTAGATGGTGGAAGAAGTTCTTCAACGAACCCATTGCAATTGAAAGTTGGAGTGATCTAAGACCTATGGCCAACCCAAAAAGTCAACCAACTTTCAACAAACATGACTCACTCTATGCGCGAATCACGTTTGTTGGGGGGCATTAGTTGACCTCCATGCATGCTGCATCAGTCGGGTCGAGCCTACAAGCCAAATTCGACGGACTTCAGATGCAACGAAACGCAAATTAGAGCTGAAATACACTCGATGACGCCGAAAATCAGCCGAAATGATCTTCGATCGACGAACGGACTTCGCCATCACATCCAGAACGTCAAAATTGATCAGAATATACATATTACATAATTCGACGGTCGACCGATCAAGAAAGACGATCCGTCGACGCGCATATCAAGGTCGGGAAGCCGCAACATTGCCCAAACGACCTACTTTTGCAAAATTGGTCACGCCGTTAGTGTCGAAGCGTCAAAACCTATCAAATGAGATTGTTCACGCTCAATTCGGATGAGTCTGCACGAATATTGAGCGATCGGAAGTGACGACGCGCAAATTTGAATTGAAATTGACCCGATTCGATGCCGACTTGAATGAAATGACATCCGATTGCGAAACGGACTGCACCGTTGCATTTGGAATATCGAAGTAACTTAAAATTGATATCCAACTTGCTTATGTGCGAATACAATTGCGAAAACTCAAAATTGGGTTTGTTTTATCTCAAAAAAAAAAAAAAGAAGAGGATGCCTACCTATATATACCTACATATACCTAACCCTAGGGATTCCTATTCATAGCCCTAACTAAACGCCGCACACTCACTCCACGATTCATAGCTCTAATTTCATCTCGAGCGCTGCAAGCCTCCTCCCCTCTAGGTCGAACGAATCCCTTCGTTCGACTTCTCTGATTGGAACATAGCTACACATGGACGACCATCTCCCGAGCAAGCTCGCTCTCGACTCCGCTAGACACGCATAAGCGGACGCTGCTCCCACTCGCTTGGCTTGCTTTCACTGTCGTTGATGCTCGCGCTCGAGGACCAGTCGAGTTGTCCGAAATCTGTGGAATCCTTCGACTGCTTGATTCTAGGCTTGTTCCTCTCTCACCTAAAGCCGACAATTGATCCCCTTTGGATCGAAAAGTAGCCGCAAGATTTCGCTCTCCATTTCTCCTGTTCACCCGTTTAAGCATCGGCGAACGAACGTCCTTACGTTCACTGTCCGTCGTGGCTGCGAACCAAACGAACGGATCTCTCTCTCCGTTCCTTCCTCTCGCCACGCGAGTCGAGTCACAAAGCTCTAATTTCCAACATTACATCGACTTGTCTTTCCTCCATTCAGTGAGTCTTGTTCCTCCTCTTGGTGGTTGTTTGTGTGGAAGTGATGAAGCTCTAAACTTATGTTGCATTTAGTTTTTTTTTTTTTTTGGAAACAATAGCTGCAATTTACCATGCATTCAACAGTAGAGGATAGTTTTATTCTGCGATGGTTTACTTGTTTGCATTTAAGATATGTTTTGTTCTTCTTTTGAACATGGGTTTTGTAATGATGTGCATTGCATGATAGTCTTTGATGTTTGGTATAAAGAAGAGGAGATGGAGCTAGATTCATTGGGAATATGCAGTTTGAGCTATTGTTAGGTAGATAAGAAAAAAAGAGGCAGTGAAGCAATGATAAGAGTTTTGTGGTGATAAATTATTTTCATTTGCGCTCTATCATCTTGGCTCAATGTATATGTAAAAGCAAAATTATGATGAACGCTATAATTTTAAGTACCCACTTGTGATTGATTCAATGCTATGGGAAAATCTGCTAGACCTAAGTACTCGTGCATGCTGCTTCAACATGGTGAGGAAATCAGGATATTTTTGTACAGGTTTGAAGGTCTATGCGACACTTTTCATAAGCGCGGTAGGTGCAAGAAAATCACTCGATCGCGGTGTCGCAAGACACTTACCATGCACGCTTTCCATAAGCGTGGTGGGAAGACCTTATCACTCCCGAAGTAGCCCTCTACATGGGGATGATGCCGGGAGGTTGACGAATTTTATTTCAAATACCTGTACATATATCTGCTTAGTATATTCAATTCTTGTACCTACTGCCTCAATACAGTTGCACATATTTGCTAGATATAAGTACTTGTGCATGTTGCTTCAGCATGATGAGGAAATCAGGATGTCTTTTATACAAGTTTGAAGGCCTATGCGACGCTTTTCATAAGCATGGTAGGTACAAGAAAATTACTAGGCCACGATATCGCAAGACATTGACTATGTATCTTTTCTTAAGCATAGTAGGAAGGCTCTAGCACTCCTGAAGCATCCTCCTATAAGGGGATGATGCTGGGAGGCTGTCGAATTTCATTTTAAATATAAATATTGAAGGCCTATGCACGTTTTCTTAAGCGTGGTGGGTTTAGAAGACTCTCTAAGCCTCAGTGTCGTAAGACACTGACTATGCATGCTTTCTTAAGTATGGTAGGAAGACTCTAGCACTCCCGAAGCAGCTCTCTATATGGGGACGATGTCAGGAGGCTGCTGAAATTTCATCAAAATAGAGATTAATAATTATTAAAATGAAATAGTTAAAGAATAATATTTGAAGTTTAAACGAGTAATAAGATCAATAATTGAACTACGTGTAATATACTAAGCTGCTGGGATAAGATTGAATTTTCAATTATCTGACTAACAATAGTCTACAACAAGTTAGATGTCTATCAAATGCAAACAAATGAAATATTAATAAATCTGCAACACAAAATTAAAAGCAGACAGAAGACATTGGCTTAAATTCTAAATAGACTTTAAATATATTAATTTTGCATAAATTATAGAGCAACTATCACTCAATCAAGTGCTTCAGAACTTGTGCAATCATTTGAAAGAGACGAATTCTTGTACAAAATATAAAACAATCTTCAATTCAATTTGATCTTTTCAAATTTGTACAAGTATTCTAAGTAATCTGCATGGGCCCCGATACTATGCTAAATGCTTAAACTTAGTATTTGAGGATGCTGAGCGGGTTGATTCCCGGTTGAGTCTTAGGACCAGATCCGGGTTAACAAAATCTAAAAATTCAATAATAATATTATAAGAATTCTAACTCAAAATATTTGAAAAGCTAATTCTATCATATGACAGTAGATCTGATTCTCTATTATTAAATTAATAGAGCCGACAGGATCTGAAACAATAAACTAAAAGATCAAACAAACTTATATACCTCGATGATGGCTGTGTTGAATGAAGATTTCAACCAGAGGGGATACTTCCATTACAATGTAATCACAATTTCAAATCAAATTAACTTAAATCAAGTGTGAACTCAAATGCAAAATTTAATATGTCATTAAGCTATAAACATCTAAATGAAATTCAATCTTTAAAAATTTAAAGCTAAAAATTCAACCCACCTTCCACAATTGTTTGTTGGAGGTGTAAATTAAAAAAACTCTAGCTCACAAAGGAGCCAATGTCAAATCAAGTACACAACTATATTCACTCTCAATCAATCATGCTAGTAAGGACGTGGCTCGTGTCATCTGATTGCGTGGCTTGACCAGTTGACTCCACATATGATGCAGTTACGATCAGAGTCCTCTGATCGGGTGGTTGCCACCAAATGACACTATTATATTACGGTCACGACTGTAGTCCGTATGCTCCCCAATGGCTCTGCCCTTTGAGTTATCCCAAATTTTGTTTAAAGCCCAAGATTGAACAATCAGATTTTTTGTCATCAAAGAGTACACTAAAACATCTATCATAGGATCGACAAATATTTGCCATTGATCTAATTAAAGGTATGCTCATTTGGAAGTCGATGAAGATAATTCAAATCAATTCCTCCACAAAGTAGGCAAAAGCATTGAGCATTTGATAGGAGGAACTCCAATCTCTAAACTTCCAAAAAAGAAGTCATCAGGATCATATTTAGGAAACATAAATTGATAGATTGACCACTTTTGTAGGCTCAACAAAATATGATAGTCGAAGTCAAATACATTCAAATGTAACGCCTAACATTAGAGTTAGTTCCACCTTTTCTAAGAGCAATTGTTAGATTTCACTATGTTTAACAAATCAAGATTCGGTGTTTACCAAAGATCACGTGATGCATGTACATAAAATTTCATCTTTGCATCAATATAGAACATTTTTGAAAATCAGAAGTTAAAATGTACACAAGTGACTTCTTAAAGATCCCTATGGTCAAATAGTTTATAATAAACATGATTTGCCTCAAAGTTTAAAATTACGCAATCATGTATTGAAGTATTTTTTATCTATGAGTTGAGATGTAAGTCTCAAGATGTTTTGATTCGTAAGTCTCAAAATCAATAATTTGTGCAAAGACATATAGTGCACACATCAAAACACAAACCAAGAAGTAATATATTAATATCTTAACTTATTGACTAAAGAGGTAAACGAGCTAAACTTGATAGAGCTGGTTGCTTATTTGTGTTTGGCTCATTTGAAAATTTGTCTTTTCAAATTTAACTTATGTTCAAATGGTTTAAAATCAATTGTTAGTATTTGGTTTGTATAGTTTGTCATGAGTTTGTTCGCTCATTGAGTTTGAATTGGCTTAAAGTTCATATAATTTTAATTTTTTTAAAAATAAATAAATAATTTTATTTGGAAATCATGGGAGCCAGGCAGGATTTGAACCTGGGCGAGAATACTACACACTTGATTACCACTCTGTCACAAATAGTGTCGTAATAACTTTATAACTTTAGAGTGAGATGACTACACACTTGATTACCCTTGTGGTCCTATGTGTGAGATGACCATATTGCTTTTTAGAGTTGATCATATGATGCAATGATGCAATTTTGTTGAGACCCATATATGGATAAGCTATCCTAGTGCTTCGTGATGTCATCTCCTAAAGGTTGATGTGGTCATCTCACTTGGTGACGACTCTTCTAGTTGGCTGGGTGAGGTTAATGATTTGTTGGAGGAAGAAACTACCAGCTTATGTGGTAATGATTGGATGAGGTGGCATAACTGTTGACTAGTTGGTTGGGAAGAGTTGTTGGCTTGAAGAGTTGATATGTTGTGTAGGTGGTCGAATTGAGGTGTTAGCTAAGTGAGCCAATGGCTCATGGAAGTGGGTAGTACCTTTTGAGTAAATGGTCTTTCTAACCTCCTAAATCAGCACTAAAGCCTATCTCTAGCTTACCCGAGGGATACTTGTGTATTACTTGATCTAAGGGGAAGCCAACCTTTTTTTACTGCATTACAGCAAGGGCAAAACCATATTACCTCTAGGGTGTTAAACGTTCTCCCCTTAAAAAATTTTTTCTCAAGAAGATGCTAGTTTTAAGAGTTCACTTGCTCTCAATTATAATTTTTGCCTAATTCTCTTTAAAAATATCCAACGTAACTTTTAATTGATTGAAATAAAAGCCCATAAATTTCACATTCTTATCTACTTATATTTTTTTTTTATAAATTTAGTGATATTATCTTACTAGGTATATATATTTTTATACAATAACAACAACAACAACAACAACAACAACAACAACAACAACAATCCTTAATCCCACTAGGTGGGGTCGGCTACATGAATCCTTCGTTTTCATTGTGTCCTATTATGTGTCAAATTCTCATTTAAATTAAGTATACTAAGATCATTTTTTATACATCTTAACCAAGTCTTTTTAGGTCTACCTCTAGCTTTCTTAACATAAGGAAAATCTAATGCATCTACTCTCTAATCGGTCATTGACCCGACGCTTTATGTGGCCAAACCATCTAAGGCGACTCTCTAATCTTATCGCCAGAGCTACTCCAACTTTTTCCCAACATACTCATTTTGCATTTTATCTCTAAGAGTAAAGCCACTCATCCACTGAGCATCCTCATCTCGTAACACTTAACTTAGTCTTATGCTTCTCTTTTATTGGCCAACATTCCATAAGTCATTGCGTCTTACCACCATCTTATAAAATTTTCCCTTACGTTTAAGTGGAACATTTGTATCACATAATAGGCCAGATGCATTCCTCCACTTCAACCATCCAACTTGAATTCTACTAATAACATCTCCATCTATTTCACCATCATTTTGGACAATAGAGCCTAAATATCTAAAACGCTCACTCTTATTAATGACTTGTTCACCTAATGTCACAACACTACCACTAGAACTTCTACAACTAAAATTACACTCTATATATTCAGTTTTAGATCTACTTAAACGAAAACCTTTAGACTCTAGAGTTGATTTCCATAATTCAAGTTTCTGTTGGACTCCCTCTCTAGTCTTATCAACAAGAAGAATGTCATCAGCAAAAAGCATACACCAAGGTACATCTTGTAAATGCTTAGTAAGAACATCCATAACTAAAGTAAAAAGATAAGGGCTTAAAGCTGATCCTTGATGTAATCTAACTGAAATAGGAAAATATTTTGTCAATCCTCCTTGTGTTTGGACACAAGTAACAACTCTAGTATGCATATCCTTAATGACTTGAATATAACCAATATTAACTCCTTTCTGTTCTAGAACTCTCTAAAGAACATCTCCTGAAATTTTATCATAAGCTTTCTCTAAATCAATAAATATCGTATGTAAATCCTCCTTACTTTCTCTATGCTTCTCCATCAAACCCCTTAACAAATGTATAGCATCCATAGTAGATCTACCTGATATGAAACCAAACTGATTGTGAGAAACTTACATCACATCGTAACTTATGCTCAATTACTCTCTCCCATAATTTTAATGTATGACACATTAACTTAATTCCTCTATAATTTGCACACTCTTGTGCATCACCTTTATTCTTAAATATAGGAACCAACAAACTCTTTCTCCACTCATCGACATCTTTTAGTCTTTAAAATGACATTAAAAGATTTATAAGCCAAGAAATTCCTTGATCTCCTAAACATTTCCACTTCTATTGGAATATTATCCGTCCAAGCTTTTCCACATTTCATTTTCTTTAAAGCTTCACTAACTTCATTTACTAATATGACAATAAAATGAAATTCTATCTATTTTGTTTAGGTATTAAGGTTGCTAAAATCAATCGTACATTCAGATCCTTCATTGAAAAGTTTATCAAAATACCTCATCCACCTATTTTCAATATCCTTTTCTAAAAAAATATTTTATTATTTTCATTCTTAATACACCTCACTTGAACTATGTCTTTACTTCTCCTATCTCTTTGGTTGTCTAACTTATGCATACATCTTTCACATTCTTTGGTATCTAATCTAATGTATAAATCACTAAAAGCTAAATTTTTTGCATCATATACTATTTTCTTAGAATCTCTACAGATCACTTTATATCTTTCCCAATTCTCCGAATTTTTTACATCTAAACCAAGTTTTATAACAATACTTCTTATTTTTTATCTTTTCTTGCACGCTCTGACTCCACCACCAACTATTCTTATTAAAAGAAGCATTTCCTTTTGATTCTCCAAGCACATCTTTAGCAACTTGCTTAATTTCACTTGCTATTTTTTCCTACACAATGTTAGTTTCCTTATGAACATCCCAAATTCTAATCTCTTGTAGCTTGCTCTTAAAAATATTTTTATTTGTATTCTTTAAGTGTCCCCATCTAATTCTAGGACAATAATTTAGTTTATTTTTTCTCATACAACCTTTCATCTTAAAATCTAAAACTAACAATCGATATTGGGTACTTAGATTTTCACTTGGAATGACCTTACAATCTTTACAATCTAAACGAACTATTTTTCTTATCAGAAAATAATCAATCTGTGTTTTACTAGATCCATTTTTATAAGTAATAATATGTTCATATCTTTTCTTAAATAAAGTGTTAGCAATTACAAAATCATAAGCTAAAGTAAAATCTAATATAGTCTTACTTTCTTCATTAGTCACTCCAAATCCATAACCACCATGAATACTTTTAAAATCTTCTACCACTCTACCAACATGTCCATTTAAATCTCCTCCAATAGATACTTTTTCTTCAAGAGGTATCTTTTGTATTAATTCCTCTAATTCATTTCAAAATTTTTCCTTTGCGCTTACCTCCAAACCTACTTGAGGAGCATAGAGACTTATAACATTGATAATCTTAGTATCAATAATAATCTTTAAAGCTATAATTCTATCTCCACATCTATTAATATTTATAATATTATCCTTCAAACTTTTATCTATAATCACACCTACACCATTTCTAGTTCACTTTTACCGAATACCAAAGTTTAAAACCTAAACTATCAATCAATCTCCTTGGCCTTCTCCCCAACCCATTTAGTTTCTTGAACACATAAAATATTTATCTTTCTATGAACCATAATATCTATTAATTCCATTAATTTATCTGTAAGAGTACCTATATTCCAAAATCCTAACCTAATTTTAGTTTCATGGACTAACTTCTTTGCATCCGTCCATAATGTGGGAACCCTTGCTTATTTAACCACTTAGATGTAGCGACTCTAGCATATTTTTCCGTATTCAAATACATCTGGAACTCCATGGGCCATTTACACAATGATTTAAAGGATTCATGTCATGATTATTTCGATAAGTTTTACGCTTGCTGTCAACTACCTAATGCAACCCTCCACTTTTCACATCCGGACTTGGGACTGGCAATGGTAGTGCTAAGTTATATATATTTTTTATAAAAATATTAATTTTATTTTTTCTTCATTTAATTATTATTATTATCATTATCATCATTTAATTGTTGGATTATTTAATTAATTAAAAAATTGCCCATCTCGTAAAAAAGGTCTAACTTTGTCTTGCACGGGACAATGGTTAAGGGTGGGTTGCTAAGTGAAATTCCTAACAATGACAAAAGGTAGGTTTGAAACACATGCTTGAGAGGTGAGTGAAGGTGGTAGGGAGATTAACTTTTAGCATGAGTTTATGGAATTTTTTGGGGAATTTAGTTCTTGAAGTTTATAATTTGATCTAAATATAAGAGGGTAGATGCTTGTAATTTGTTGACAATCCAACAAGAAGATGGTTCCCAGCTCAAGTATAGAGTCCATGGGTATTAGAAGTTGGTCTTAGTAGCTTAGCGGAATTAGTCATTAAAGGATGTAGATAGCGTTGACACTAGAAGCTTTTAAGAACGGAACAAAAGTATTGATCAATTTCTTGGAACTTGGATGCGAATGTCGAACCTCTCCTAAGGGCCTTTTAAAGGGTGCTAGAGGTGACTAGGAGGATGTGACAAATTGTGCAGTGAGATCACTGTTGCCAGGAAAATATTTATCTTTTTGATTGTTGAATTTTTGGGGCCAATGCTTTAGTTCTTGAAGTTGATAATTCGATCCAAATAGAAGAGGGTAGATGCTTGTAATTTGTTGACAATCCAACAAGAAGATGGTTCCCTAGCTCAAGTATAGAGTCCATGGGTATTAGAAGTTAGTCTTAGTAGCTTAGCAAAATTAGTCATTAAAAGGATGTAGATAAACGCGTTGACACTAGAAGCTTTTAAGAATGGAACAAAAGTATAGATCAAATTCTTGGAACTTGGATTCCAGAATGTCGAACCTCTCATAAGGGCCTTTTAGGGTGCTAGAGGTGACTAGGAGCATGTGACAAAAGAGATCACTATTGCTAGGAAAATATTTATCTTTTTGATTATCGAATCTAAATTTATCCGTGAAGTGATGCAGTATCTTACTTAGGCATGTAGAGAGAATGATTAGATCAAGCATGGTTAAGCAGAAATAATGTCAAAGATGTAAGAAACTTCACTATCTCTTAATATGAGTATGAGTAGGAAGTCAGAGTATAAGACTCAGCTCTCTCCCTCTTAAGAATAGTAGAAAATTTCATAAAGTCACTCTTCCCTTGAGATTTAACTTTTTATAAGGCTTGAGGGTTGTCACAAAAGGAAAGTACATATTAATTTCTAGAAGCCATATGTCAAGTCACTATATAAAGATACTCGCTCATGTTCTGGAGGTTAGGTAGGTGCTGCATGTTGAATGGCAAGTTGTAGTGGCAGGTCGTTTGATATGGTCGCTTGACTGTGACAAGTTCTTCTACTATCATCCATGTGAGGCAAGTCTATTTGTAAGTCATCTGGCTAAGGTGAGTCTTTTATTCTGTCCTTCATATGAGACGAGTTCTCTTTAGAGGTTGGTGAGTTCTCCTATGCGATCGCCTACATGAAGCAAGTTCTTTAGGAAAATGGACGAGTGAGTTCTTTTCTTAGCTCTGTTATTTGTTATTGAGTGCTTTGCATGCTGGTTCGTTTATTAGGTTCGTGTGCTTACATTTGGGCATATATTTATTCTTCCGACTCTTTTGCTCATCAAAGAGGTGACTCGCAAAAGGACATATTTAAAGTCAATAGTATAGTATAATTAGTATGATGCTTGACCATTAATCTGACTGGGGCCTAATGAGTGGTTATGTCACATCACCTTTGATTTGAATCCTTTTTTTGTCGCTACCCACATATTGTGGGTATAAAAAGGGGCTATTGAGCTTTAGAGTTGGTCATCACTTCTTCATTGCACCCTTTGCTGAATTCTTGCCATGCTTGAGTTGAATAGATGGCATCCAAAAGACCTTGGTCTAATGTTGATATTGGTGAGCTTTGGTCGAGCTGTCTGTTGACCTACAACTATGTGCCACTTAAAATTAAATAAATATGGTGGAAATTAACACCCCCCTAATCGCGATCGAGATCGATTAAATTCGCTTAGACTTGAAAATTCGACTTCGCAATGAGGCGAAAATATTAAAATTAATTAAATAGAAAATATGAATCAATTAATGATCGATCCAAAAATTAAAATTAAAATTAATTTTTAATGAAATTATGCGCATATCAAAGTAGAGAAGCCTCGACGATGTCTAAACGACCTCCGTTTACGAAATTGATCGCGCCGTCGTCGCCGAAACGTCGAGACCTATCAAACGACGCCTTCCGAGATCGATTCGGCAAAGTGTGTGCGGACATCGATCAAATCCAAGCGCGACGTCGCATAATTTAAACCTAATTTCTCTACGACCGCCGTCGACGTTGTCCGAATGATCGCTGATTGCCGTTGCGTTGACTGAAATAACTAAAATTGACACCCATATTGCTAGGGTTTAGTACATAAATTAATATCATATAAAATAATGTTAAATTATAATTAAAAAGACTAATGGCTATTTAATCCCTTAAAACTCCTTTAATTCCTTACCTAACCCACCACTCGTTCAAACCAATCGGACCACCGCCGGCCAAAGGCAGCGTTGACCTCATTTTTCACGACTTACGCATTCTCGACATTTCCCTCGCTCGTTTCTGCTCTCGGTCTCTCCCTTCTCGGTGCTCTCGTTCTGTCTCGGTTCTCGAGCTCTAGGGCATGGCACACGACGCTCCTTCCTCTCGACATTTCCTCTGGTTCTCTTCTTTGTTCTCGGTTTCCTTTGCTGACTTCCTCGTTGCTCGGCATTTCTCCCTTCCGTTTCTGCTCCCCAAACTTCTTGAGTTCTTTAGTCCTGCTTGTCAGTCCACGCCGATGAGGAACCGAGCATCATGAGCCTTAACCCTAGCGAAACCCCTTTCCTCCTTTCCTCTTAGCATTGAAACCTCGGGTTGTTTCTCTAACCCTAAGCTTGTTTTATGCATTTGAGTTTCTTTGGAAGTTAGGGTTTTGCTAAATATGCTATATCTTATGCTTGGGATTATGCTAAGAGTTTTCTTTAGGGATTTGGGATGATGTATGGCCCAAATCTCATTTCTTATTGCCATTATTCACAGATTTTGTGATGCTTAGCTTACTAAAAATGATTTGGGATGATGTATGGCCCAAATATTGTGTTGTTTCTTTGTTTTCATTGACCCCATGTGTTTCCTTTGCTGAAAAATTTCTGGATATGGTAGAAACGAAATTTATGCAAATATTTCTTATCCCTAAAGGCATAAAGCTTGCTGAAATTTCTTTTATCTAGAAGAAATCACATTGTTTTACTAGTGAGTGAGTGTGGTGCTTGCTGGAAATTATCTTTATCAATGGGAATGCTTGCTGAAAATATTTTCCTCTAAGGGGGAATCAATCATTTTGTTATTTAATGGATAAGATGCTTGCTGAAAATATTTTCATCTAAGGGGAAATCAGCTAATATGTTATTTAATGAGTATGAGGCTTGCTAAACTTTCTTATCTAAGGGAAAAATCAATTAGCTTGCCGTTTGATGAGATATGATGATGTTCTCCTATGAATTTCATGCTTCTACTTTGCTTCAATTGATTTCCTATGAAGGGAATTATATATATATCATGCCTCTTTCATATACAAATTGAAATCTGAAATTGGAAAGAGGGATTTTTAAATATTGCATGGTTTAAATCTTGGGCCCTAGTGTCATGATTGCTTGTTGTTTCCTATGGATATCTATACCTTTATCTTGCTGAAAATAATTCCTTCTTGGGATAGAAAATGGAATTCCTAAGCTAAATGCAAGTATTTCCTATCCTCAACCCTATGTTCTTATCATATGGAGGAGTTAGTGTTTGCTAAAATTGTCTTTCTTGCCTACAAAAAGAAAATGATAAAATCTGAAATTTGTTTACTTTCCTTCATGGGCTTCATTCTTGTTACTTTGCTTAAATCAATTCTTGATGATATATTATGCAAAATCTTGTGAAAGGAAGAAAGGAATGATTGGCTTTTGAGTTTAATCCCTACTTGCATACTTGCCTATTTCTGTCATTTGATATCTTATTAACAGGAAAATGCTATGCTATCGAAGTTTCAGCCGTGGTGTCTCACGACACCACCCATGCACGCCTTTCTTGGCGGGGTGGCGCTCGATCTCTCATGGCAACCCCCAGGGGAGAGCGAGGCATTGTAAACTTTAAAGCGAGATAAGGAGTAAAATTCATCTTTATACTCTTGCATATGTGATATCTTTAACAGGAAAAATGCTATTAAAGTTTCACGTGTCTCACGACACCACCATGCGCCTTTCTTGGCGTGGTGTGCTCGATCTCTCATGGCCTGCGGGAGGCCGGGGGTTGTTTAAACTTTGATAAGCGGAGGATTGGTAAAATTCATCTTTATACTCTTGCAATATTAGAAATATGCTTGCTATAAGTACTCGTTCACATTGTTCCAATGACGGGCTGTGATAAGTACTGCCATCATTGTTCCAACGTGTGAAATCGTTGCTATAAGTACTTGCTCACGTTGTTCCAACGTGGCAAAGAAATGCTATGCTATCAAAGTTTCGGCCAGCGGTCTCCACCTATCGCGCCTTTCTTGGCGTGGTGGTGCTCAGTCTCATGGCAACCCTGAGAGGAGGTAAAACGATAAGCGGAGATAAGGATTCAGAGAAAATTGCTGCTATAATATGCTAACCCCATGCACGCCTTTCTTGGCGTGGCGGGCAAATAAATTTTCGGTTGAGGTGTCTCACGACACCTACCATGCACGCCTTTCTTGGCATGGTGGGAAGGCCTAATCTCCCGAAGCAGCCCCCTATGTGGGGATGATGCCGGGAGGCTGCCGAAAATCTTGGTAAACAAAAATGTGTAAAAATTTTCTAAGTGTTTGAAAAGGAAGGTATATGCATATAATTATTCATGCTTAGTTTAATGAATGCTTGAATCTTTCCAGTATGTGGCAATTAATCATGCAATATTCAAAATCCTTTCTTTCTTATGCTTTAATTTCTTGTTGATTGGAAAGATTAATGTTTGCAAATTTCCCTTTTACATATCTAACATGTGATCAAAGTGTGACAAATAGAACATACATGAAATGAAACTTGCATGTGTGATATCTTGTTAATGATGCTAGCTATCAAAGTTTCAGCGGTGTCTCGACACCACCCATGCCTTTCTTGGCGTGGTGGGCGCTCGATCTCTCATAACCCTGGGAGAGCGGGGGGCTGTAGTAAACTTGATAAGCACGGAGATAAGGATTCAGGAAAAATTGCTGCTATGTTATGCTAACCCCATGCACGCCTTTCTTGGCGTAGTGGGTAAATAAACTTTCGTAGGGGTGTCTCGACACCTACCATGCCTTTCTTGGCATGGTGGGAAGGCCTAGTCTCTGTAGCTCCTATCTTGGGATGGCCGAGGTAATTTTCTTTAAAAAAAAGGGGAGTTAGAACAACCATAAATAATGTTTCTAGCATGGCTTGAATATAACCAATTAACTTCTTTCTTTTCTAGAACTCTCCAAAGAATTTTTCTTGAAACTTTATCATATACTTTCTCTAAATCAACAAATATCATATATAAATCCTCCTTATTTTCTCTATATTTTTTTCATCAAATCACTCACTAAATATATATATAGCAATCTTAAACAAAAAAATTTGCATATACACCACACAATTCTTATGCATTTACATATCCAACACCTAAAATTAAATATCTACTTTTTTAACACTTTTTTTTACTTAAGAATGTGCATTTCACTTTTGAAAAGGTAAGTGATGATGATATTTTAGATGTGATATTGAAGATTGAAGTGTTATATATGTAAAAAATTAAAATTTAGATACTAAACATGTAAATACATAAGAATTGTGATATATGTATGTAAATTCCCTATCTTTAAAAAAAGTTACAAATAATTACACAAGAAAGAAGCTAAACCTTAAAATAAAATATTAACGGAAAACAAAATAATATGAGACATACGATTAGAGCGAGAAAAAAACAGAAAAATAAAAAAAATTAAATTACATATTTTTAATTCCGCTGTACGATGAGATCTGCGGAGTTGGTGAGCAGAACATCAACCGTATCACTCACTGAGACTCCCGATCTTCTTTCCTGTCCTCATAGTATCCAACACGTTACCCCGTCAACCTTTCTTTGACAAATTTCTATTTTGCGGCATAAATTTGCTAACATTCTTCAATGCTTCTCTCTTCGCTAGCAGTAATACCTATCCTGAGTTTGATTCATCACTCCTTCTGCATAACCCTAGAATTGAATAGACGCACAAGCTTAAAATTTACACTTTTGTAATTTCAATTTCATTGCAGGTTTGTGAAGTAGACGTAGCGCTACTATTCAAGTTTCCAGTTCGCAACTTTGAGATCTTCCAGTCATTCCATAAGAAGGAGCCTCAGCCCTACGGTGGCCTCGATGTTGCCCTCTTATAGTCCTCTTCGATCTTTTTAGTTTACGTCCTTTTGGTGTAGTCAGAACTGGTTCTCCTCCCACTTTGGGATACTCAATATGATGGACTTGCCAGTTCGTCCTCTTAACCGTCGGTTCCCGCCTCCATCAACCTTCTTAGGAAAGACCCAAATTTTGCAGTAACCACTTCTTCCTCTCCATGATTCTTTTTCCGGTGTTAGATATACGTGAGAGTGAAAATAGTCCCAACAAAGTAGAAATAAGAAACGAGTTTGTTATATTATAGTATTGGCTCGAGTTTTGGATTGGAGAACCTTCTTAAGTGTCTTAGCTTAATTTGGCTCTTATGAAAACCGAGATTCAAGAAGTTTAAGTGTTTCATGAATCTTATGGCTCTTATGAATTTTGATTGCTTTTATGATGATGAGCAAGGTTAGAGCCGCATTCTCTGGGCTCCACATAGTTGATTCTGCGATAATAAAAGCTTTAATTTGAAGGGAATGATGATCAATGCAAAGAACTGCCAATGGTGGGAGGATATTGTTGAGATTCATATAAGAGTGGAAACATACTCAAATTGAAAGTAAAAAAATAAGTGTTGGGTTCCTATTATACTAGTAATGATTTTTCTCCATTAACTTTAGTTTTGGGTTGGTAAGAATAGTGTTTAATTTACTTATGTATTGGCTGAATTTTTTACCTTCCATCCTCCTTTGGGCTGTTTATAGTAAATTATCATACTTCTTTGCGTAGTAACAATGGTGCCGCTTTTTATTTCACATATGATTTGACACAATAATTACATTTAAACTTCTACGCTTTTCCCATTCTGATAATTTCAAGTGTTGTCAAACTTCGATTGTTGTCTTTACCCTTGATCTTAGCTGAGCTATTTCACCCACACTCTCATTTTAAGTTGTTGCATTATCATCAATAGGTAGGCTTGATTCACTTGAACAACTAATAGATTTAATTTGAGAAGGACTTGCCATTGTGTCTATAAGAAATGAAACAAAAGCGATGCATAGAATCACTCAAAAAAAATAAATACCCAAATCAATAACTATTAATTTGAACAACAAATCATGCTGGACCAATTAATTAAAGACTAGATTAGAAGAAAGATCAAAACCAACCAAGAAATCGCTTAAAGGATTATACATAAAAGAACCCCATATATTTACAAAAAAAAAATCATGCATCTATCATGAAAAACCAAGTTACC
Source organism: Cymbidium sinense (assembly GCA_021442155.1). NCBI lineage: Eukaryota > Viridiplantae > Streptophyta > Magnoliopsida > Asparagales > Orchidaceae > Cymbidium > Cymbidium sinense. The sequence goes on from CM038221.1 coordinate 156,312,530, forward strand.
AAAGCGGCAAAGGCATGTGAACATCATAACATGTCCCATGAATGCACAATAGCACCAAATAACCTCCAACAGGCATGAGGCAACAACAATCAGCAAAGCCAAGTACATACTACTAGACACATTCAATAGGCGAGACAGCTGCATAATGAAACAAATATAATTAGGAAATGAAACAATGGCCAATGTGGAAGTATTTCTAATCACAATTATAAAGTTTCAGAAGTTAGAACCCAGAAGATAGAGGCAATTAGGCAAAAGCGGTAGTAGTCGGAGGGCATTGGCAAACCGTTGAATATTAGTTATAAAAGCAGTAATGAGATCAAAACAACATCATCCGCAGCGCAAGTTTGCAATACAACATTCAACAGCAACAATCGTTACAAACCCGGGCTAACACGAGCGGAACCAAAACAACCAGCAATAACCTAAAATAGTGAATTAACAGAGACAATTGAAACCCCACAAATTGCAAATACCCCAACGGCAAAAAATATAGATACGCATGAATGATTAAAGAACTGAAACATCCCCAAATCCAATAGGCGAACCTCAAATAATGGAATAACAGAAACAATTGAAATAACCAACATCATGATTCCATGAAATACTTACAAAATCAGGAAATGAAACAGAATCAGAAAGTATTTTTGGAGCAAGGAAGTAAACCAAGCACACATAGTGATACAAACTGACCACTGATCGAAATTGAAGCAAACCAAACACTCACGATTGATTGACGATATCCGAAGCGATTGCAGCGACACCGCAATGGGCTAGACCGCGTGGAGAAGTGAGAACGGGAGGAGAAGTGGAGAAGAGAATTGAGAAGTGAGAAGTGAGAAGAGTCGCGGGTCGGGGCCTTTGGGGGGTCGAGTCGACGTATTAGAATAGGGATTTTAGATCGCTCGTCGAATTAATCGAATGGCTATGCTTTTCTGCTGCCCGTTCGCTTCGATCTCGTGAGTCCATGGCGAGCCAAGTTCGCTTGAAACTCGAAATAAATTCCACATTTACTCGAAAATGCTTCGTTTGGATTGATCTCTCGAGCATTAGTCGACTTTTCGAGTTCACGATCTTGAGCTAATTTCTCGACTGTCAGAAATATGAAAATCGGTGATATCATTTTGGTTATGCTCTCTTTATTTTGGAGACTTTTCTACCAGACTATTTGATCATTTTATGTGACTATACGGTTTGTATATATTTTTGGAGACTATTTTCTTTCAATGTAGGCTATGTATCACATTATATTTTTTGCTTTGCTTTAATATTTTATGTTAGTGGATGGCGATATGATGCCCAATGATAAAATTGACGAGATTGATTAATGGAGGGTTTCGTGATTAATTTTTTATATTAATAGTGGAATGATTTGATCGATGATCTAACTTTGAGGCCATTTCATCGTTTGGGGTGACATATTAGTATATTACTTGATAGTTGATATTGTCTGTAAGTTTCTATCTAGATTTGAAATTTTGGTTTGACATTATAAACATATTATTTCATCTTACTTTCTTACTATATTTTATCTACTGATGCATGCAATAATATAAAAATTTTGGTTTGAAATTTTATTTTGACTTTACAAACCTATTTGCTTCATCTTGTCATCTTACATAATTACAAACTTACATTCTTACTATATTTTATGTACTGATGCATTCTACATTCTTACATGATTGGAGCCTTATTTTGGCATTTTGCTTGCTTAGTTAGTCACCCTAAAAAGAACTCAACTCAATTTTTTGAGGGCACAAGTCGTTGAGGTTACCATTTATAAGATTTCTTGAGGAGAGACTATTGTAGCAAATGATTTAGCCAAGTTTCATTCAAGATTATTAGCCAACCATGCGGTATCTATCTTTCGATCATATGTGGTTGTCTTATTTTTGGTGGCCTTTTTGAATGATTTTTTTTGGTGGTTGTTATTCTCTTTTCTGGTTTGGCTTGGAGATTTCTACATTCTTACATGGTTGTTTGTTGTCTTTGCATTTTCCCTTTGTAGTGATAGTCACTCTAGCCTCTTTGGGAATTTGAAGAGTTTTGTTTGCCTGGCTCAACCTTGTTCCTTTTTGGGCCTTTGTTTTGCGTTAGTTTTGGAGATCTCCTGCCGTCCTGCGGCCCTGTCCAGGCGGGTCGTGGGCTATGGCTTTGTCTGCTATTATTGGCTGTGTAACCTGTGTTGGATTTTTTGGCTGTGTTGGTTATTTTGGCTGTGTTGGTTCACTTGGTTGGCTATTTTGGAATTTGGATGGGTGGATGTGTTGGCTGGGTGGCTGTGTTGGGCCGTTGGCTGAATTTTGGGGTTCTGAACTTCTGATCTGCTCTTAGCTTTGGCTTCTTCTGCAGCTCTGCTCATCCTGTTGGCTGGCGCATGGCTATTGGCCTGGGTGGTTTTATTTGTTATTTTGTTGCCTTGTTGGTGGTGGTGGAGCCGTGGAGGATATGAGATCTAGTGGGCTTATCATGAAGAATTTTTGCTTTTTTAATTTTTGACGATGATGAGAAGAGAATATATTTGTAATTTGAGCAAATTCATTTATTTTTGCTTCATTATTGGTGTGGCCTCTCATTGGATGGCGCAACTAGAGCCTTTATTCTGCTTTTTGACTCTACTATATTAATGCATGATATTTCTGATTTGTGAGGTTTTGTCACTTTTGTAAGGGATTTATTTTTCTAACTTTAAGGCTCTAATGGATGGCTTTGGCAACCTAGAGGTTGGAGCATTCAATTATTGAAGTAAAATATAAAATTACAAATTTTTTTTAAGCTAATGCGATTGCTTGAAGATGGATATTACTTTCTCGACTCGAGTCCACAAACAAAAGGCATTTTCATATTTTTGTTTTTTTTCGATTTGTATTTTAAACTCAATGTTTAGATGTATTATAATTTTTTTTTATTTTTTGAAATGCTTAATTGTAAAATGCTTGTGAAATGATATCATAGAAATGGAGTTGGTTAGAGGTTTAGTAAATTCATAGTGATTATCTCTTGCTAATTAGTTCATTGAAAAGATTATCTCTAAAATGATAAATTCAAATTAAGTTTCATTATTAAAAAAATTGATAATAGTGATAGCATCAATCACAAGTATTTGTGCTAAAGTGGCTATGATCTTGATGAGAAATTCATGCAAAATTGTATCATTTTCTAGATTTGTATTTGTAATTTATAAAATTATAGTTTGCTATTAATTGCAATTTATATTATTACATATGCCAAAATTTGCTATTAAAATTCCTGGATTTAATTTTGAGGCAACGAGGCGGTTCGTTTGCATTTTGAAGTTCGATTGGATTTTGAACCCACGCGATTCGAGCGGCTCGTTTCACATTCGAGCGGATCGAGCTCGGCTCGATTCGATCCGACCTCGAACTCGAGCCACCGCGACTCGAGCGAGCGAATTACCAATTTTGAACCGATTTGAGCGACTATGGCTCGGCTCAATCGGCTCGAACACACCCTAGCTAAAGGGTAGATAATGAAGGCATTGTCATTTACACATAGTTAAAGATGAAAAATAGGATCAACAAACAGAACGGTATAATGAATAGTGCCATAATTCTTGATGGTTCAACAAATATCATTTCAATAATGGCGTGGTAAAGAGAAATGCTTGATTCAGCAGACAGCACTGTAAAAATCCTTCTACCTGGTTCCCAATTTAATAGAATCTAGCAAGTCTAGAAGTACCTAAATGAATATAACAGCCTCTATTAATTCTTAATAAAAGCATCAATTTGATTGAACTGGAGGCATTTGATGAAGAAAATCTACAATGCCCTGGTTGCTTAACAGTGTTAGCTATTTGTACCCTTTATAAATGAATGCGATAATGAAAAATGAAACCAAATATTATATTTTATAAAACGTTCTTCGCTTGTATGAGTTAGATGGCTTGACAGTCCAAACATTCCAGAGATATAATACAGAAAACTTAACCCTACTGTTCATTTTGTCCGTTGAAGAACTATATTGTTAGAACAAGGAGACTGTCAGGAAATTACACAAGGCAAAGAGAAAACTAGTACACTATTATGGAAATTTTATCTAATCGATATCCAAATGACCTACAACACAATTTTTTTTTGTAGTCCCCTCATGAACATATTTAAGGAGTGGCATCCACTCAATACATTGCGCTGAAGTTTCCAATAGGTACATGAGGTTAACCTTTAACAGCGGAGGGCATGCTCCTGAAAGTTATGGGAGCGTACAAATTGAGGTAAAAATAGAACCTTCAAATTTCCTTCTACCTGTTTCCCAATTTGATAAAATCAAACAAGTCTAAACATATCTAAATGAACGTAACACTATTAAATCTTAATAAAAGCATCGGTTTGATTAAACTGGAGAGACATTTGATACAGAAAAACTATAATGCTCTTAATGCTTAATATGGTTATCAATTTGTAACCTTCATAAATGAATATGAATATGATACTAACAAACGAAACCAAATTTTATATTTTACAATATGCTCTTCCTGTTTGTGGCTTAATGCCCTTGGGCGGAATGAGTTGGATGTCATTGCAGGCTTAATGGTCCAAAAATTTCAGAGATAGATTGCACAAAACATCATTTTGTCTGTTAAAGAGCTATACTGCTAACACTTGCTACAGAGGTATGGTGTTTGTATGACTATAGGAGGGGCTAGATATATTGTTGGCTAAGTGTGCTTCATTGATGTGGCTGATCGGGTTCAAGCCAATCTTGTTTCGGAGAAATACAATCACATTAGTTGGATTTACAGTTTGTGATCTTCAGCTTCGTAAAGATGGTTCTTTTAAGATCCAGTCTGTATGAATACTTCAGTAGCTCTTTCTGACATATTACGTGCAAGTGTTTGGTCTTACCTTCAAGAAAATGATTACCTTCAACAATTCTTACGTCTTGGACAAAGAAAGAGTACTGTCTCTCCTAAATTTATTCTTTCAAAAGAAATGAAGGAAGTTTTTCTCAAGCTCATAGCCATGCCGACGACTTTGCTTTACATTCCACCAAAGAGTAGTAACAATGGTGCCAGTTTCAGCAAGCATGATAATTTACTATAAACAGGCCCAAAGGGGGATGGAAGGTAAAAAATTGAGCCAATACATAAGTAAATCAAACACTATTCTTACCAACCCAAAACTAAAGTTAATGGAGAAAAATCATTACTAGTATAATAGGAACCCAACACTTATTTTTTTACTTTCAATTTGAGTCTGTTTCCACTCTTATATGAATCTCAACAATATCCGACCACCATTGGCAGTTCTTTGCATTGATCATCATTCCCTTCAAATTAAAGCTTTTATTATGTGAATCAACTATGTGGAGCCTGTGTGAGAGAATGCGCGCTCTAGAACCTTGCTCATCATCATAAAAGCAATCAAAATTCATAAGAGCCATAAGATTCATGAAACACTTAAACTCGGTTGACTCCTCGGTTTTCATAAGAGCCAAATTAAGCCTAAGACACTTAACAGAAGGTTCTCCAATCCAAAAACTCGAGCCAATACTATAATATAACAAACTCGTTTCTTATTTCTACTTTTGCTGTGGGACTATTTTCACTATCCATTATATCTAACACCGGAAAAAGAATCATGGAGAGGAAGAAGTGGTTACCAGTGAAAAAATTCGGGTCTTTCCCAGAAGAAGGTTCTGATGGAGGCGGCCGGGAACCAGCACTGGTTAAAAGAGGACGCCGAACCTGGCAAGTCCTGTTCATATTGAGTATCCAAAGCGCAGGGACCAGTTCTGACTACGAAAGGAGAAATGAAAAGTGCAGAAGACTGGAGGGCACGAATGTTGCTGCAAGTGCAACCATGGTGAGCTCCTTCTTATGGAATGAGGCGACTTGGGAAGATCTCAAAGTTATGACTGGAAACTTGAATAGTAGCGCTTCGTCTACCTCACAAACACATGAAATTGAAATTAAAAAGTGTAAATTTTAAGCTTGTGCGTCTATTCAATTCTAGGGTTATGCAGAAGGAGTGATGAATCAAACTCAGGATAGGTATTACTGCTAGCGAAGAGAGAAGCATTGAAGAATGTTAGCAAATTTATGCCGCAAAACAGAAATTTGTCAAAGAAAGGTTGACGGGGTAATGTGTTGGATACTATGAGGACAGGAAAGAAGATCGGGAGTTGTGAGTGATACGGTTGATGTTCTGCTCACCGGCTCCACAGATCTCATCGTACAGCGGAATTAAAAATAAGTAATTTAATTTTTTTTTTATTTTTCTGTTTTTTTTATTCTGCTCTAATACTGTATGTCTCATATTATTTTTGTTTTCCCGTTAATATTTTATTTTAGGGTTTAGCTTCTTTCTTGTGTAATTATTTGTAACTTTTTTTTAAAGATAGGGAATTTACATACATACATCACAATTCTTATATATTTACATATTTAGTATCTAAAATTTAATTTTTTACATATATAACACTTCAATCTTCAATATCACATCTAAAATATCATCATCATTTACCTTTTCAAAAGTGAAATGCACATTCTTAAGTAAAAAAAAAGTATTAAAAAAGTAGATATTTAATTTTAGGTGTTAGATATGTAAATGCATAAGAATTGTGTGGTATATATGCAAATTTTTTGTTTAAGATCGCTATATATATATTTAGTGAGTGATTTGATGAAAAAAATATAGAGAAAATAAGGAGGATTTATATATGATATTTGTTGATTTAGAGAAAGCATATGATAAAGTTCCAAGGAAAATTTTTTGGAGAGTTCTAGAAAAGAAAGGAGTTAATTGGATATATTCAAGCCATTAAGGATATGTATACTAGAAACATTATTTATGTTCAAACACAAGGAAAATTGACAAAATATTTTCCTATTTCAATTGGATTACATCAAGGATCGACTTTAAGCATATATCTTTTTGCTTTAGTTAGGAATGTTTTTACTAGACATTTATAGGAGAATGAACCTTAGTGTATATTTTTTGTTGATGACATTCTTCTTGTTGATAAGACTAGAGAGGGAGTCCAAGAGAAACTTGAATTATAGAGGTAAACTTAAGAGTCTAAAAGTTTTCATTTTAGTAGATCTGAAACTGAATATATTGAGTATAATTTTAGTCGTAGAAGTTGTACTGGTGGGGTTGTGATATTAGGTGATCAAATCATTAAAAAGAGTAAATATTTTAGATATCTCAAATTTATTATTTAAAATGATGGTGAAATATATGAGGATGTTATTAGTAGAATTCAAGTTGGATGGTTGAAGTGGAGGAATGTGTTTGGCCTATTGCGTGATATAAAAGTATCACTTAGGCTTAAGGAAAAAAAAATATAAGATGGTGGTAAGACCTACAATGATTTATGGAATAAAATGTTGGTCAATAAAAGAGAAGCATAAAATTAAATTAAGTGTTGTAAAGATAAGGATGCTCAGGTGGATGAGTGGCTTTACTCTTACAGATAAAATAAATGTGAAATGTATATATTCATGAAAAGGTTGGAGTAGCCCTAGTGGCAGATAAGATTAAAGAGAGTCGTCTTAGATGACTTGGTCACTTAAAGTGTCGATTATTTAATGATCTAGTTAGCCACCCTGAAAAAAAATTAATCTTGTGAGGAAATTTTAGTAATTTCACTTAAAACCCCTTAAATAACCCTCGATGGCCCAATCTAGTATTCGTTGTTCCAAATTATGAACTTGCAATAACTAGCCAGCTATCCTCCGATCTCCTCTCTCGCGTTTGTTCAACTTCAGGTTGCATTCGCATTTTGCCCACCCTCACCCTCATATTCTCCCTCATTTTCAAGCCTCGACACCTAAAGAGTTCGTCGACGCCGTCATGCCGGTCCACTTCCACCGCAATTCCAAACTTGCAGATTCCTTCCTATTTAGGTTGGTTTTTATTCTGAAACTCTTGGTTTGTGTTAAACGAGTTTTTTTTAGTGCAAATCTTATTTTGTTTTTATTTATTTTTGTGGTGATTTCATAGTCTCCTTTCATTTGCAACCAAAAAGGCCATTTACTAAGAAACAAATTAATCAAAAGAATATTATTAATCCAATTTTTGTTTCAGAAGAAGTTTTGAGGTAACCTCTAAACTTGTTCTTAGTTTACCTACTTATTGCACATATCTAAAATCCACTCCATAGGCTTTAATCTTAAACCTTAGGTGTTATTTCATAGTCTCGTGGAGTTCAACAGCCAACAATGGGATGGTAGAGGAGGTTTAGGGTTTAGCATTTACAGTAGGTCGAGTTCTTTGTGGATGCTACAATGAGAAGTTTAGCTACTATAATGGAGTAGGTAGGTGCATCCTTAGCAATACAGGTAAAGAAGAGGAGGTTTTGGATGTCCTCCCATACTTATGACTAGGAGAATCTGAAGAGATTCAACCCTTTCTATTGCAATTTGAAAATTCAATTTTAGGAAAATGAGAAAGAAGTTTGAGTCCACTGATTTCATCAATAACGAATGAGGGAAGGAGATACTTCTCACTTTTGAACATAGAAAAATTAGATAGAGAAACAATCAACAAAGCATATGCATCTTCATTTTTTTTTGTCTTTGACATTAGTGAGTCATCGTCGAAGATAAACTCTCAATGTTTCTCTCTTCAATCTTGGTGAACTATTCAATCTTTGTGTAATCATAGATGTTGATAGACATCTCCAAATCACATAATTCTTGTGTGTGCGAGAAACAATCAACAAAGCATATGCATCTTCATTTTTTTTTGTCTTTGACATTAGTGAGTCATCGTCGAAGATAAACTCTCAATGTTTCTCTCTTCAATCTTGGTGAACTATTCAATCTTTGTGTAATCATAGATGTTGATAGACATCTCCAAATCACATAATTCTTGTGTGTGCTTGTGTTTGTGATTTGGTTGTGACTGTTTCCTTGTCTTCATATGTTTTACTTGTCATTATTTTGTCTTAATAACTTTCATAAAAGTTTTTAGTTAAAAATGTTCTTAGATTCGATGAAAGATAAAAAGATCAATGCAATAAATTTGATGACCAAAATTATCCTTGATGAGGTTTATAAGAAAATATAACATATTGAGAATTTTCACATGAACACTAAGTCACTTGAGGTAGTACTCACCATTACAAATTCTTATTTATGTGATATTTTTTATAAATGCTCTTAGCTTTGGTAGTCACATTTATAAAAGAAGGTATTTATAGTCATTTTAAAATTTTATACCACATATGAGTTGTTTTTAATTTATCTTATTTAATGTATGTATAGTATCTTTATATAATTATAATATGATATCTTCGTATAATGCTTAGAGGCTAAACTCTTTTGATTATCATAATTTTTTTACATGTAGTAATTTGATAGTTTCATTATATAAATTTGAAGAAATTCTAAGTTGAGGGTAATACTTCTTATAACTTTGAAATGTTGTTCACACCAACATTCTAAGCACAATTATAAAAAAAATGTAATTCTTTTGTCACCCATTGATTTTTTAGTTTTATAATTAGTGATTTTATATTAGGGGTTAAAATGGTCTTAATATCAATTTCTCAGGAATGGTTATAGTGGGACATTCCTTTTATAATATGTGGTGTTTATTTTTGGGATGTAGGACACCACGCATATCTTAGGGGGTACTTATTGAAGTGATCGGGTATGATATTAAGGAATGATGTACTATCTTGAAAGATAAAAATCACCACCCTATAATGGACCTAATCACCTAATAAGGACTCCTAAAGCATGATGGGTCTTTGAATATACTAGAGATCTTTCCCCTACTTTACCTGAAAAAGTAAAGTATGATTTATTTTGAGCAGGGCTCGTTAAGTTCCCTATGGAGGCAAGCCCTCATATTTAATTACATCATAAGGAATGGAAATTTCTTAAGAATAGTCTCGATTAAAGTAGACAATTAGGGTCTCCAAAGATTTCAAGGTTAAGACTATCAAAGGATTAACTATTTTAGAAAATCAAATGGGATAGATTAAGGAGAAGACTTATTTTTGGAATCCAAAGTGAGAAAGTAAGAAATACTCATGATACTAGGAAGCCTAGTGAGCTTTCCAATCTACCTTATAATTGGGCTTTATATTTTTAAAATTGAAGAGAGTTAATTATTTGAGTTGACATTTTATTGGATTGTTAGGGCTTATAATTCCACAACATAGGCTTATGAAAATGCATAATAGGTGAGGATTTATGCTTGTAGCCTGAAGAAAATAGCTACCTTAGATTCCTAAACTAAGGATCCTTGGTACAAAATAAAGGCATGACCAAAATCTAAGGCAAAAATGGGTATATGATTTATCTCCATGAGAGAGAATAAACCACTTGACTACTGGACTTATTACCGCCTAGAGTGACAGCCAGCTAACTCCTCCTACGCTTTAAATCCATGTAGGAAAGTCTTATGCTTTGCAAGATGGCTAGGCTATTGTTTATTTAGAAATGAGACTAAGTCCTTAAACTCACTCCCTAAGAGACTAGAGCATGAGTGGTATGAATCCATGACTTAATCTAATGCAAATTTTATCAATTTTTTTGATTCTTTTGGACTTTTTGTTTTGACACAGGCTATGAAATTTTTTATGCCTAAATGCATGAGAATTTGATTATGGGCCAAATTAAGAGAGAAAGGGGTGTTCTTCCACCAAAGGCTCTCATAGGTTAAGCCTTGATTCTCTGGCAAAGATGGAAGTCCACTCTTAATAAGAGTGAAATAGTATGACATGCATGATATTATACATTCATCCATCCAGCTAAGGGGTTGCTAAAAATTTTATTATCTTGATTTAATTCTTAGGATTTTATGTGCGGTTATGAGTTATTTTAAAATTTTAGTTATGAGTTATTAGTGCGATAGAAAATTTAATTTTATCCTAAGAGCCTACCACATCCATGTCACACATTCAAGCATCAATCATAAAGAAACTATGAAAAGCATGCTATTCTAATGCACAATCTAGACACAACATCAAATAATTTTATAGACTGCCATAAAAGAATAAAAGGCTAGTGCGGTTGGGTTCCGTCGTACACCCCAAAAAGAGGAAAAAATATGGGTAGCCAAGCTCTACCCTTATACAACCTGGATTACAAAAAATAATACATGCTATGGGGGTCTTCTTTTCTTTATTTCTTCTTTCTCTTTCTTTTGATTTGATTTGTTCCAAAGGCATCACAGGGCACCCCAGGGACTAATCCTTCTGGCCACTGCTCATCCTAATCCTCCATGACACTAATCCTAATTCCTAATACAAAATTACATCAAAAATAGGAAAAGTAAATCTAGCTACATCTGCAAAATAAATGTCAGCTAAACACACCATATAACCTAAGCAGTTGTATGAATAATTTGGACTTAGCACCCCACATGGGTGACCAAGCCCACCTGTCCTAACATGAGTTATTCTTAGGGGCTAAGCAACTTGCACAACAAAAGCATTTATATTTTTATTACAACGACCCCTTAAGCACAACCCCTATAAAAAACATGATTAGGCTAATAACGGCCTAACATCTAGTCTATGAAACATACACCCTAACATCCAGTCTAAAATATTACATCACAAAATAAAATACAACATCATACATACAACGCCCTAACTTAGCACTAGAAGTGGTGACTTAGTATTCTAATGTGTGTGCTTAAGGCTTGTGTGACAAGACTTTACTAGGATTTTTTTAGTTTAAGTTTCAATTTAAAGTTTGAATTTGTTTAAATTTTACCTTTGGGTGATTTCAATTTAAATGATTTAATGATTTATTTTTTATTTTTATTTCAGTTTTATTTAGTTAAAGTGAAGTTTAAGTTTTCAAGAATGAAGAGTAGAATGAATTCCATTTGTAGATATAACTCACCCTATTCTGCATCCTAACTCCTAGAGAGTCTAACTAAGGTCCTTAAGTATCTTAATTAGCCCATTTGAATTTTTGTAATTCATTTGATTTGATTTAGAATTTAGAATTTGAGTTTGTTTAAGTATTTGATTGACTGATTTTGGATTAGATGTTTCAGTTTAATTGCATCTTGATAATTCAATATCCTTAATATCTAATAAAGTTTAAGTTTGTTTAAGTTCATGTGTTTTTGGTTGATTAATTTTTAGATTAGATGTTTTGATTTAATTAAATCTTGATAATTCAATATCCTTTTAAATTAATATCTAATTCTTTTCTTTGATTATGGTTATGTGACTTAACTTTATGCTTAGTTGATTTGATTGTGGTTCATTTATTTGTAGTTTAATCAGATTAAATTAATTGAGATTTTATTTTGATTTTAATTGGGTTTGATTTTTTATAATTAGGATTTTATTTTTAATCACATCCATTTGTCATGTTCATCAAAGTTTGGTTTGTATTTTGATTCCATACATTGGATAGTTGATTAATTTATCTTATTTAAGTAGGTTGAACGGGATTTTATTTGAGTACATATTAAATTGATGAGAGTCTTTTAATTTAGGTTTTGATTACTATTTAATTAGATTTATGTTTGATTAAGCATCGGTTTGATGTGATTAATTTAATTAACTTAATTAGTTTATTTAAGAGGTATGATTAATTATTAAATTAAATAAAGAATTGTTCAATTTTTAATTTGATTTCATATTGGTTTAGGTTAATGATGTAATTAATGATTTAATGATTTAAGTTTAAATTAGGTTTTGATTAGCATTTAATTGCATTTTATGTTTGACTAAGCTTAAGTTTAATATGATTAATTTAATTGACTTAATTAATTTATTTAATAGGTGCAATTAAAGTAATTAGTAGATTAATTAAATGTTTGATTTGAATTAATTTTAATGTGATTTATAAAATTAATTTGGTTTATTAAGATGATGGATTAATTTATTAAGTTTGCATTAATTAGATGTTTGATTAAAATAATTAAAATTTTAAATTATTAGATTAATTAAAAGTTTGTTTAATTAGAGATTAATGATTTAGGTTTAATTTAGGTTTTGATTAGTATTTAATTGCATCTTAATTATGTTTGATTAGGCTTAGGTTTAATATGATTAATTAACTTAATTAGTTTACTTGAGGTATGATTATTAAATTTAATGGGGTTAATTTTAGAGTTAGCTTTAATGTAACTTATTTAAATTAATTTGATTAATTAAGATGATGGATTAATTTATTAAGTTTGCATTAATTAGATGTTTGATTAATTAAGTTTGATTAAGGGTAATTAAAATTTTAAATTATTAGATTAATTAAGGGTTTGTTTAATTAGAGATTAATGACTTAATTTCCCACTTGTGATTTGATTTAGTTAAGTGTTTTACTTAAGTTAGATTTGATTAAGTGGTTATTGTTATTACCATCATTATTGTTAAGTGAATTAATTGCTTGTTTCATTTCAGTTAAGTTTGATTATTTATGATTAGAGTTTTATTTAATTTGACTCCTTTATTATGTTTGTTTGATTTCATTAACATGTTTGATTTAGTTATTAGGTTGAAATATTTAATGGTTAATTAATTATCTTATTTCAAATGGATGTGATTGAATCATATGCTAATTAAGTTTACTTTAATTTTATTTGGTTTAATTCGATTACTATCAAATGATTCAAGTTTCCTAAATTTGTTGAATTTTTGAGTTTCTTTAAGATTTAATCATTTAATTGAGCTTTATTAACTTAAATAAGTTTAATCATATTTAATTTAATTTTCTCTAAAGATGATATTTTTCTGATTTGAGATTTGATTAATGATTGCTTAAGTGCTAATTCATTTTTTGATTTTTTTATTTGATATTTAAATTATTTTTAGATTATGTTTTAATTAACTCCTTAATTGATTAAACTCTACTCTTAAGTGTTTGTTTGGGGTTCATTAAGATTCAGAAGATCACATTATTTTCTTAAGAGTCCTAGATATCAATTGAAGTGATTTAAGTCATTTTAAAGATTTTTTTGTAAATTTTTGAATTTTTATTTGATTTATTTTATTAAAATGGTCAATCTAAACTTCAAAATTTAATTTCTTCCATTACAGAAGTCCTTTTCACTTGAAATTTCCTTTGGGAGGGAAGAGAAAATGCCTGCCGTCTCATCAGATCGTTTGGCGGGATTAGATCGCACACCCAGAGGCCGTGATCAGTGATTGGTGCACGACCGAGCCATCCGATCACGCTGAAGTGCGATTGACGGTCGGATCACATCGGCGATCCGGCGGTCGATCGCGATCCTTGTTCGCGCGTCCGTTACCCATCGCGATCTAAGCCGGCCATGCTAATTGTGATCGGACGGTCCATATTGCATCAAGCGATCTAAAGGCCTGGATCGCACGATCCACGTGATCATGCAAGTGTAATCGATGGTCAGATCATCGCGATCAAGGCTGGATCGTGTGATCCAAGCGTGATCCGAACCGATCCGGCATCTGGATCGCCCGGCCGATGATGAACAATATTTTCAGACTTTTTAAGGGAAAAAATGAGGGTTTCTAAGCCAAAACTTATCCAAATGAACCCATTTTCACGTCGATTTGCACCAAAAAAAATTCTATTTTCTAATTGGGATGATTGAAAGTAAAATACAAGATTATCTAGGGGAAATTCCTAAAATCGTAAAACAATTAACATAAAATGCGCAAAAATCCTAAGGCTGGTTATGGTTTGGCAAAATTTATCTTGCCAGGGATGGTTTCCGGTGGCGGTGAAGATCTTAGCAAACTCCTAGGTATGTGAGGAAGCTTTGGAGTGATCTTTAGCCCTTGCCTCCCTTCGAAACGTCGCATTCTCTGATGTCTACCATCACCTCACCGGAAAAGTAATTATTTATATTTTTGAGCTCAAAAATGGCTCAAAGAGGTAAGGGATGAGTTCCTTTTTTGCTTTGGGGAGCTTTTGGGGGCTGAATGGTGGTGGGAGGAAGAGATTTAAAGCCTTATCTCCCCCTCCTTTTATAATGGCCAAAAATCCATTATTTTTTGAATTTTTTGGCTCCAAATTGATTGCCATCTTGTTTGTGGTGGATGATAGATTGATTGAGGACTTTAGATTTTTGCTCCAAAGTCCTCTCTTGCTGCCATATGATCAGCCCTATTCAATGTAAATGTTGGGGAGGAGTTAAGTGCATATGATGGGGGAGAATTAAATAAGGTTGGGTGGAATCCTATGTGGGGAAGGATCCATGAGGGATTTAAATGGGTTGGGTTAGTTTTGGGCTAATACCAAATGGGTTTGGGTCGGGTTTGATCAGCCCTCAATGGGTCTTGGCTTGGTTTCAAGGAATTTGGCCCAATTTTGGGTCATATTGGGTCAAATTGACCCATTTGATCAAAATTGGTCAAATTAGCTTGAGTTATAGGTTGATTCATGTTCAATTGGCTATTTGAAGATGAATGTGGTCTTTGATTTGAATTAATTTGGATTTAGGCCAAATTGATCCTTTAGGCCAATTTGGACTAAGTTGGGTCAAGTTGACCAATTGGGCTCGATTGATCAAATTAGATTTAATTATAGATTTGGTCAGGTTCAATAATCAATTTGGAATGAACTTGAGCCATTGGTTGCAATCAATTTGGGTTAGATCATGATTTGACCCGATTTGGTCCTTTAGGACAATTTGGGTCAATTTGGATCAATGACCAATTGAGCTTGGTTTGGCTTAATGGATTGCAATTGATCACCCTAGGGTGATCAACAATCATGGTGGAAGATTTTTGTGAGCTTGGTTTAATCCAATTTGGGTTGGATTAGAAGTTGGCTCAAATGAGTCTTTTAGGTCACTTTGGGTCAAGTGGACCTAAGTGGGTCAATTGGTTTGGTTTTGGTTTGATTTGAGTTTAGTTGAACCTATATATATAGCCCTATATTGGAATATAAATTCAACGACAATCAATTTGGAGTCTAAGGTATTTTGGCTTATTTAAAATTTTCAAGTCAAAAGGGCTATGTTGGGTTTGACTTGGGTTGGCTTCGATTTGGTTTGATGATTGTAGGGTTTATTTATATTTTGGTAGATAATTGAATGAATGATTGATTCAATAGAAAATTCATTAGTTTTGATTTGATCTGGATAGAATTTGGCTAAGTCCAAAGAATTGGCTTAAAGGGTTTAAAATGAGTTTGGATTTTATTTTCAATATAGTTTTGGTCATTTGAATTTGGATTTCATTTATATTTGTGAATAAAAATGAAGGAATAATTGATTTATAAAGAGATCAATTGAGTTTGATTTGATTTAAGGGAGTTTTGGCTAAGCTTATGAATGTGGTTCATATGGCTTAGGAAGGGTCTTAGGATTTGAATTTGATTTTGGGTTTCAATCATTTGGAGTCAAATTTAAAATTAGAATTGGAATTTGAATTTGAATTTAAATTTGAGATTTGGTTTGAGAATTGAGTCTGAGTTTGATTTGAGAAAGTGTATCTAGATTGGATTTAGGCTATAGGATAAGTTTCCTTAAGCCCTAAGACAAAGCTTAATCTTATGATTAACACATCTAAGTCTCTAGTCTTAGGTTAAGTGTTCACCTAATCACTAGAAGTGTCTTATGACTAAGGAGTTCTTAGTATCTAGTAGAGTCTTAAGTTTAAGAAGAGGAGGTTAAGAGCTCACTCCAAAAGAAAGGTCAACATAATCCTATAGTTTATCAATTATGTAAGAAGCAAGTTAGCATTAAGGGGAGTTTTGTTTGAAAGTATTTTCTAGCCATCCTTTAATAATCCTAGTTCAAAATCTTCTAAGACAACTAGCCTTCCTTTCAAATGATGTGTATGTTGGATTTTGTATGTGGATTAAAGGGCACCTTAGATTTTGTATGTGGATTTATTTAAGAAGTGTAGTATTTTTTTCTTTGCTTGAATATTTGTTGAATGTAAGACAAAAAAAATTTCATATGGCTTATCTTTTAATTATTCTATAATTTAAATGTATTGATGTTTCATTATTTTCTCACTCTTTACTTGTACTATAGATAATATTAAAATAGTTCAATTTTTATATTAGATGTTCTTTATTGAAAGGCGATCTTTAAAATTGGAGCAGTCAAAATATTATTCATTGAAAAGATCTTGACAAGCAATACATGTACGTGATTAGTTTTTTTTTAATTTTAAACAAAGGTTGATGGTGTGCCTTTGATTTAGAAATATTTTATTATGTATTTTTATTTCAAAAAATGTCAGAATGTGTGCCTTTATTTTGAAAAGAAAGGTCGACGGTGTGCATTTATTTTGAAAACAAAGACTAATGGTGTGTCTTTATTTTAAAGAAAAAGGCTGAAAGTGTGCCTTTATTTTAAAAATACTTTATAATATGATTTTGTTTTAAAAAATGGCCGAAGGTATGCCTTTGTTTTAAAAAGTATTGTGACTTGTGTGTTTTGTTTTAAAAAAGGGCCGAAAATTTGTCTTTATTTGCATTCATTTATATATGAATTTATCTTTAAAAAAAAATGCCAAAAGTGTGATTATAAAAGATTACTTATACACAATAATACAATTTTTTTTTTCATTTTTAGGGTTTAGTAAATGGATCGTTTCTTGAAGAAGAAACAATGAGTAAAGTTGGACATTGCCAATCTTTCGGCTGACCCTGGACTTCGTCCTTCAATTTGGAGTTATGATGTTATTGATATTGAACAAGTACGAAGAGCATATTTATTGAATAAACTTCATCAGCTGTTGACCTCACTTCTAGAGTGAGCCCTCAACTTCTTCATCATAGATCTAGGACTCTTATAGACACTAAGAGTTTCTTAGTCTTAAGACACTTCTAGTGGTTAGGTGAATTCTAAACCTAACCCTAGAGACTTAGAAGAGATAGCTAGCAGTAGGGATAGGTTGCGCCTTAAGGATTTAGGGAAGACTTGCCTACCCTATATCCCAAACCCAATCCCTGCTTCCTTCTTTCAAACCAAATCTCAAATTCAAATTCAAATTCCAAAATCAAATCCAACTATCCAATGATTGAAATTCAAATCCCCAAATTCAAACTCAAAATTCCTTCCTAGGCCCTTTGATTTTATCTTATGGACTTAGCCTTAACCAAATCCAAATAAATCCCAACCCAATTAATTTCCTTAATCATAAAATCCAATCTCAAATCATAAATCAATTCCAAATTCTAAATGATTGAAACCCATGATTAATTCCAAATTTCAAAAATCTCTCCCTATGCCATATGAGCCACCTTTATGTGCTTAGCCAAAAATCCTTCAAATCAACTCAAACTTGGTTGATTACTTTATAAGTCAATCATTCATTCATTTATACTCATAAATATAAATAAAACCTACCCTTCAATGACCAAAAATAAATTATACGAAATCAAAACCCAAATCAGCCCTTTCAACATACATCCCTAAGCTTAATCAAATTTGATTCCAAATCACTCTAAACTCAAGTGATTTTCTCATAACCCATTTATATCTTCATTTATATTCAAAAATATAAATGAAATATAAATTTAAATGACCAAAACCAAACTCAAGTCAAATTGAATTTCCAATTTTAGCCATTTTAGCCAAATTTTTGAACTTGGCTAAATGAAACCCAAATCAACTCAAAACTCATGGATTTCTTCATGATTGAATCATCCCTTCAATCATTGATCCAAATATAAATATAAACCACCATTATCTATCCAAAACTAAGTCAACTCAAATCAAGCCCAAGTTGATCTTTTTGACTTGAAATTATCATATGAACCAAAACCCACTTGGCTCTAAACCAATTGTAATTGGATTTATATTTCAATCCTAAGTCCATATGTGAGTTCAATTAAACTTGAATCAAGCCTTGATCAAGCCAATTGACCCATTTAGGCTCACTTGATCCAAAATAACCTAAAGGACCTTTTTGAGCTAAGTTCTAATCCAACCCAAATTGGATTGAACTAAGCCCATCTAAATCTCAATCATGATCAACAATCATCATGGGGTGATCAACCACCTTGAATTGGGTCAAACCAAGTCAAACCTAGCCTTTGACCAAGTCAACATTTAACCCAATTGAAACTCAAACTAGCCAAAAACCATCATATGCCCAATTGATTGAAACCATTGAATATAACCAAGTCATCAATTGAGCCAAATTAAGCCTAATTGGCCACTTGACCAAAGTTGACCCAAATTGGCCTAAGAAGCCAAAATGGGTCAAATAATGATTTAACCAAAATTAATTGCAACCAATTGCTCAAGTTCATCCAAAATCACTTATTGAACTTTACCAAAGCCATGATTGAGCCCAAGTTGACCAATTGGTCAACTTGACCAACCTAGCCCAAATTGACCTAAAAGGTCAAATTGACCAAAATTCAAATTAATTCCAAATTAAGCCAAACCAAAGCCTACAATCATTTTCAATCAAGCAATTGAACTTGACTTAACACCTAACCCAACCCAATTTGGTCAAATTGATCAAATTGGTTAACTTGACCAATTTGACCCTTTTGAATCCAAATGAGTCAAATTTGAACCTAAGCCAAACCATATCAAATTAGTCACCGAAAGCATTCCAAATCATGATTTAAACCTAAGCAAAGCCTTAGTTTGACCCAATTTGGCCAATTGGTCAACCCAACCCAATGTGAACCCAATTGAACCCTTTTGCCCAAATTGAGCTAAACCACTTCAAGCTATCATATGGAACCCCTTTAGCTATTCAAACCCTCTCCACATCAGCCCCAAAACACCCTCAAATTTGCCTAAACCCATTTGAAACCAAGCCAACGGGGATTGACCAATGTGCAAAGCCATTTACATTGGATCCTTACCATAAGTGGCAAAGTCCACTTTGCTATCTCCATAATAGCCATTCAGATGCCAAATGAAGTATCCCTAGAGCTTCTTAGCCCACTTTAAACCCCCCTAGCCTTTTCCATAGACCAAAGGATCCATGCTTCTTCTCTCTCATCCATGGCTGAACCCATGGACACACGGAAGAGCAATCCCACCTCACCACTCCATATCCTCCCTTAGAGCCCATTGCTTACCAACCTGGAGACATGGCACTGACGGTGACACCTTCAACGGCCTGACTATGGCCAATAGATGGGATTTGTGAATTCAATTCCGTCCATCCACTGGCTTAATTGAGGGATATACTCCCTTAATTCAAGTAAGGAAAGACATCACTTGCATTCTCTGAGTCCCTAAGCCCATTTGGAACTCCTTCAGAGCAATTCCGAAGATCCCCAAGCCTCTTCGATTTAGCCATTCCCATTCCCATGTGCAAACCAAAACATGACACCCTTCCCTCAAGCAATACTCCCTCTCCACTAAACCAAATCCAAATTCTTTGCACCCACACCATCCTCATACTCAATTGAAGCCAACCAAACCATAACTAAGCCTTATAAAGCACCAAAGGTGTGAGTTCGATTGAAGCCGAGGAGTGTACGTGCATGGATTAGTCAACCGAGCACCCTAGGCCAAATTGAGGTTGTACTTCTTCAACATGGCCTTGTCTCAACTAGGCTACCTCTGGACATTAGTTCTAGTGAGGTAATTTCTCAAAATTGTAGCTTTAGGACTCTGTGCATTGGTATTTTGTGAAAGAAATCTCCATGTGGAGGGATTTCAGTCATTGGATGTGATTGTATGCTCCCTTAGATGGTGTAGATCCAATCCTGAGAAAAGAAAAATGGATGGTGCTCATCTTTCATCTCTCGCGAATGGGATAGATCACAAGCCGTCCATCTCATGTGATCAAGATGAACAGCTCTGATCAAATCCTGTGGTAGATCCTTTGATTTCTCCTTTAACCTGCAAATTAAATCATGGCTGTCCGATCTTAGATCGGATGACTCACAGAGACATCGCGTCTGCCATCGCTGAGTTAGCATGTGGATGTGACTACTTAAATAGTAAATCCTATCATGCCATATGGAAAGCACGCCGCGTCAGCAGCCACATGGTCTGATAGGATTAAATGTTTAATTAATTAATTTTTAATTCTGAAACTTCCTAAAATAATAATTAATTGTAGAAAAATTCAAACAATGCAAACTTAGGCTCATTTTGAAGATATTTCAGAGGGAAATCTAGAAAAATTATAATTGATTGATTTTGAACAGTGACTTTGGCTTAATTAGAATTTTATCAAAAATTTAATTAGCTTAATTACACCTTAATTAAGCACTCAATCAATCTAAAATTTTCTAAGGATGTTTAGGGGGATGACCTTTACCTCCCCTATTTTTCTAGGATTTTATTGATTGCTTAATTAGGGAAATCATTTGAGTAAGCCCTAATCACTCTTTTAATCTAATTAATTATAATTAAGGAATGAACAGTAACTTAATTAATCATTTGAACATAATTATCTCTCTTGAACAATAAGATCACCTAGGGAATGTGGTTGGGGATACTTTTCCTAATCCATTTCCTAAGTCTTCCTTATCTTTAAAAATCAAATTAATTAAAGGGTTAATGGAATGATTAATTGATTAATTAGGTGATCAATCTTCAAAATAAAGAAATAATAACATAATTGAATGCTCAAATGATTTAGGGATTATGATTGAGGCCTTGCCCTTGATCCTTTCCCCTAAGTTAATTTTATCATTCAAATTAAAACATAATAAAAAAATTTAATCAATCCATTAAAAGCTTAATGAAATTAAAACTAAAAATAAATTCATCCACACTTAAACAACCTTTAATTGATCTTGGGTAGCTCCTTGGGTGTTGAACAACCTAAGGTGAAAGATAATGAAATTATGATTGGCTCACATGTGTGAGAAAATCATAAAAGTAATTAAGTGAGATCCCTTAAGTTTAATTAACTATCAGTCATAAGAAAATTGCATTAGGCCCCTTTCATTTCTTAAGAGCATTACAAATTTACTTTTCATGTGGTTGCATATCATATTGGCTTATCATTGATTAGTTAATTAATGTAAGGTGATATAGGTAAGGGATAATTAATTCATTTAATTCATACCTTAACCTAATCAAAACATAAAATTAACTTAAATATTCTTGTTGACCTCATTTTTAAAATGAGCTCTCAACACCTCCATTTTAGACATAGGATTCCTCTTAGACTTTAAGAGTTCCTTAGTCTTAAGACACATCTAGTGATTAGGTGGACACTCTCTCCTAGCCCTAGAAGACTTAGAAGAGTTAGCCATAGGGATATGTCATGTTTTAGGGGTGTTAGAAAGATCTCCTACCCTTTAGCTTAAACATTTCCTCACTTTCCTTCTTTCAAGTCAAAATCTAAATCAATTCTATGATTCAATTCCATGAGTCAATTCCATGATTGAAAGCCATGATCAAAATCCATCAAAATTCTTAAGTTAAAATCTCCTAAGTCCTTAACCCTTTCTTAAGGACTTAGCTAAAATCATGATTCAAACCAATTCAAACTTTTGAGATTTTCTCATGATCCATTTATATTCTCATTTATATTCACGTATATAAATGAAATATAAATTTAAATCCATCAAATCAAATTCAAAATTCCAAAACAATTCATGAAAATTTTCTTAAATTCCTTCAATTTTCTATTAAAGGTCTTAGCCAAAATTAACTCCAAATCTTGATCAAACCTATTCAAACCCTTGGGATTTTCTCAAAACTTATTTATATCCTCATTTATATTCTCATATATAAATGAAATATAAATATAAATCAATCAAATCAAACCCAAAAATTAAATTCCAAATTTAAAATGCTTCAAATTCCCTTAAATCCCTTAATTTTTTATTAATGGATTTAACCTAAACTTTGATCAAACTCTTCAAACTCATGGGATTTTCTCAAAATAAATTTATATCCTCATTTATATTCTCATATATAAATTAAATATAAATATACATCAATCAAATCCAAGTCAAAAATTAAATTTCAAATTAAAATTCAATTAAATCCTTTAAATTCCCTTTAATGGATTTAACTTCAAATCATGATTAAACTCTTTCAAATTCTTGAAATTTTCTCATGATCAATTTATATTCTCATTTATATTCACATATATAAATATATAAATTCAAACAATCAAAACCAACTCCAAAATCAAACTCAAATCAAATCAAAATCAAAAGCTAAGCCTTTCAAGTCAAAATCTTGAACTTAGCCAAAATCAATTCAAATCAAGCCAAACTCTTGATTTTCTCTCATGGTTCAATCAATCCTACAATCATGAGCTCATATATAAATCCAAACCTCAATCTTCAATCAAAACCTAATTCAAAAATCAAACTCAAAACCCCTTCATATTCTCCCTTTGAATATGAAATTTTCAAATTGATCAAAATCTATTTGACTTCAAAATACCTGTAAATGGATTTATATTTCAATCATAAGTCCATATACAAGATCAATCAACTTCAAATCAAGCTTTGACCAAGCCATTTGACCCACTTAGGCTCACTTGACCCAAAGTGACCTAAAGTACCTTATGAGCCAACTTTTGATCCCAACCAAATTGATTGAACCAAACTCATATTTGCCTCTCATGATCAACAATCATCATGGGATGATCAATCAATCAAATTGGGTCAAACCAAGTCAAACCTAAGGGTTGACCAAGTCAACACTTAACCAAAATGAAACCTAACATGCCAAAATCCCATAGGCCAAATTGATTGATCCAAGTTCACTCATGACCTATGTTTGAACTTGACCAAGTGAGCCTAACCTAGCCCATTTGGCCCACTTGACCCAAGTTGACCCATTTTGACCTAAAGGGTCAAAATGTGTCAAAACTTGATCTAAGCCAAATTGATTGAAACCAATGGGTCAAGTCCATCCCAAATCACTTGTGGAACTTGACCAAAGCCTCAATTGGCCAACTAGACCCAACCCAATTGACCTTAGACCAACATGACTAAAGGGGTCATGTTGAGCCAAAACTAACTCAAATTGATTGGAAACAAAGATACCAATCCACTCCATATGACCAACCAACCTAAACCTACCTTGACCAATAGGTCAAATGGGTCAAATAAGTCAACTTGACCCATTTGACCTAAATAGTCATATGAGCCAAAACCATCTACCAAATTGAACCAAACCAAAAGGCAAAAAATGGTCATATGAACTTGACCCAACCTTGGTTTGACCCAATTTGACCTATTGGTCAACTTGACCCAAGTTGACCCATTTTGACCTAAATGGGTCAACATGAGCCAAACCTATCAAATGGATTCCAAATCCATTGAAAAACCCAACCTATTTTCTCAACATACCAAACATACCCAAAATTGAAAAATAGTAAAATGACCATTATACCCTAGGCCATAGAACAAATTTTGGCCCTGGGTATATGCACTCATTACAAACACTTGAGGCTCTCCTAAAACATCAAGAGGACCTAGTGATGTGTGGTGCACAACCCAATGGGTTTAGGTCAACCTGTTTGGCCCATGGACCAAACCTGACCCACATGCATGAAATTGAATTTTTAAACTCCCCCAAACCTCAATTGAATGCACATGGGAGGTTAGCAATCCACTCCTTGGCTCAAACCGACCATGTGCACACTCCCCATCAAAACAACCCTCACCATGATTAATTGGATCAAAATGGCAAGCATGCTACCATCGATTTCCATGGGGAGATATACTCCCCTAATTCTGAAATTTTACTCACTTTCGATTGAGGTCTAGAAGCTTTGGAACATCATAGAGCTTTCAAGGCCCTAGGAGATTCATCTTTATCAATTTTTAAACAAAAATAGGGGAGCTCACCTTGATTCCAATTTCCTCACACTTGATCCCACAATTCTCACTCATCATCGGACAATCGAGCTTCAAGCATCTATTGAGTTCTAAAGCAGGGAGAGATCAATTGATCAAAGCAAGGGAGCTAAGGGGGAGTTGGTCCCACTCACTCAACCTCAAGAGCTAGGAACTCAGGGCTTCATCTCCACTAGGCAAGCTACCTCGTCCATCCCAATGCGGTGATCACCTTCGAGGTTAGTGAATTTTGACCACTTAGGCTAAGGGGTGTTGGTCTTTTGTGAAGTGGATTTTCATCTCATGATCTTAGATGTTGGATTGGCCATTTGATCCTTAGATGGTGTGTGTGTTGAATCTTGTTTGAATCCATGAAGGTCGGATCTTCCTTGGATTATGAGCGGATCATTCCTCCTAAGAACTTCAGAATCCATCTCCATCCATGCATCATGTTTAGATGGATGGTGAGATTATTTCCACATTTTATTTTCCCTTTTAAACCATGGGGTTTATCCTCATGATCTTTGATGGGAAAAGATCATGTGCACCATCCTCTGATTTAACTTAAATGTAGCTCTTGGCGCGTGTCTTGCATTTGACCGCTCCACCATACATTGGTGGGGGAAATTGCTTAATTTCTAATCCATAGCTTAAAATAACTCTCATAGAAAATTCCTTTGATAAAAAAATATAATCTAAAATTAGAATCATTTTAGGGATGACCTCTTATTTTGAGAATTGTAAAATTGCTACTCCTCTAATTACCCCTTCATGTAATTAAGGGTATTAATAATTAGTGGATTTTCCCATGATTGAGTTGATTAAGGTTAGATCCATGAGTATGGGTTTTAGGAATAATTTTGGGGCATTTCCCTAAGCTATTCCCTAAACCCCTTCTCCTTAATCCCTTTAATTAAGGTTAATTCATTAATTTAAATAATTTTCAAAATTCTAAAATCTCCAAAACTTAATTAATCTACCTTGGGTAGATTACTTGGGTGATAGCCTAAGTCTAATTAAGGAAATTCTTTTCATAAGTATGAAGGGGTATTTTAAAAGTACTTAAGCTAAAACCCCTTAGCTTAATTAACTTTTAATTATGAGAAAAATTGCATTAGCCTTTTCATTACTAGGTGCATTGCAAATTTACATACCTTGTGGGTTTTATGTCATCTCATTGGCTCATAATTACCTAGTTAATTTTTCTAAGGTGGTGTAGGTAAGGGTTAATTAAGCCACTTAATGCATACCTTAATCTAATCAATGCTTAAAATAGATTTAATTATCTAAAAATTAAACTAAAATACACAATGTGGGAATGGGTTAGAACAACAAACTAATCTTCACCTTTTTTAAAATTAAATCAAACTTCAATTAAACAAAAATCATTTTGAAATTCACTTTGATTTATTCTAAGTTTTCTTATTCTTTAAGAATGTCTTTAGAAATTAAGTAAAGTGAGTTTGTTTATGTGATTACATTACTTTAGATCTTTCCCAACATGTTAAATTGTATGCCATATGACTTATGCATCCATGATTTCATGTTTTCAAAGTTTTAAAATGAAATTGTTTACTTTATGTCAAATATGCATGTGTTGGATAAAGTAAAATAGTGGCTATTATCACTACTAAATCTAAGTATTTTCAAAATCTATAAATGAAATAATCAAATCTAAAGTGTGCTATTCTTATAATTTAATTATAAGCTTGCATGTGGTAGATTATAAAACATGTTTAGTGTAGCCTTTCCTTCCTTTCTTATGTTAGCATAGTTTTGAATATGGGATTAGTAAGATGTAGGGTTCATTTGAAAAGAACCCAACACTTACTTAATTCTATTCATCCCTACTCTTATGCAAATGAAGAAGGTTACAAGCTACTCATGTTTATTTCATTAAATATTCATGTTATTTGATTAACTAATCAAACGAATGGTATTTTAAATATTGATTAAAATGAACAAGCTTGGATAGCTTGTCATTCAGTTATTTGTTCATAAACATTATCATTTAATGCTTTGAAAAATTTCTAAAAGAGCTTATTATGCTCAAATCTAATTTTCTTAAAGGCTTGTTTGTGAACAAGTTTGTTCAAATTATTATTTTCTTTAGGCTTAATAAGCTTTATTTATATATGTACATTTCTCAACAAAGGCTAAGTGAAATGATTAAAGGCTTGATTAAAGCTTGTTTATTTTATTAAATAAAATCTTAAAAGATCAATAATATGAATTTGAATTAAGCTTGACAAAAAATTAGCTCACCATAATGATAACAAGATCAAGCTTAACACTATTTTTTAAAGAATACTTGAAGATAATATTAAACAAGCTCTTCTCTTCCTCTCATTTGTTTGTAATATGTCTTTCACTTAAAAAACTTATACTTGCATGAATAAATTTAAATAATGAAACTTTAAGAAAATTTTGCTTTCTGCACTTTATTTCTATAGCATGTTAGTACTTAGAAAAGTTATATTAGTCAGACAATCTATTGTGACTTTAATTAGCCTAGGTCTTGTATTATATTTTTTTGTATTTATACATCTTACTTTATGCATGGATGTAGTTTTAGAAAGAAAACCTTTTCTACTTAAGAAAATTATACATGTTTAACTTTCAAATTTTCTTAAAAGGATTACTTTGCATGCATCATAAAGTGTGTTAACTATTCTTGCATGTATATATATGCTATCCATCCATGTGCATGTTATGTATGTTGGGAAGATTGAAGTAATGTATGTTATGTGGTTTGCTTCTTGATCTTAACCTTTATTTTGGATGTTTATTTAGATTTCTAAACTTTTAATTAAAATGTAATTAAAACATTCACCTAAATGAAAGTAAATTTGAATGTTAGAAATTGTTATGGGAAGGAAGAAGTTCTCTTCTCTTTCCCTCTCTTATAACTTAGTAATTAATTGTGGGTTTCACTTAAAACCAAAGAAGAAGAAAAAAAAAAAGAAGAAAAGAAAGAGAAGAGAGAAAAAAAAAAAGCTAAGATAACAAACCTTCAAAGCCACACATTAGCCAATTTCATTTTTTTGTTTGGCTTGATGTTATTTTTTTATTTTGTGAAGAATGTTTTAACTGATGTTTGGGTGTTTGCTCATAGAATGAATGGTGATGTGCTTAGTCTTATTCTTTTCTATGTGATTGAAAGGGGATATAAATAAAAAATATAATCTTTTGCCTGCTTATACCCTTTCATAATCCATAAATGACTAGTCATCCATGTGTTGATATGTCAATATACATGCTTAGATTTGTGGTGTGATTTGATTAACATTTATTTTCAAGTGTTAGTTAGATTTATGCTTCCCTTTTCATGTAAAATTTGTATATTTGGATTTAGAATGATTTGTTATGGGGATTAGATGAACATTGGTCACAAGATCTATCTTTATGCACCATGTGAAGCCTTAGCATCATTCAACCATCAAAGAAAGATTCAAGAAGAAAGAAAGAAGAAAAAAAGAAGAAAGAAGAAGAATAAAGCTTGAAGAATAATAATGAATTCCTTTTTTTTGTAATTAATTCATTTGTGTCTTTGTAAGGGTAGAGCTACTACCATTTGATATTTTAGTTTGTCTTTAACAAATGATATCTAGCTAGTTTTATAAATTGATTGATTTTGTTTAAGCATTAAGTGACATAATTTTTTCAAGTTTCTTCATGCTTTATGTATATGATGTGGATTAGTAGGAATAAATCTTTTAAACTTAAAAATTCAAACTAAAACTAAAATCTCATAACCTCATAAAGCTTAGATTAAAATCAAGATTTAAAATCCTTATGGATGAGTTCTTTCTTTATAATATCATGCACAATAATATCTTATTTCACTCTTGATTGAGGCTTCCATCTTTGCTTTTCTTGATTGAGGTGGTGCTTCACTCTTCTACTTTTGGCTAACAATCTACTTTCTCATGCATTAGTCATACAAAGTCCTACTAGCCTGAGTCAAAAATTATTGTCCAAAAATGAAATAAAAAATAAAATTTGAAATGCAATAAATTTAGGTCATTTGAAGCATACCCTTTACATGATCTAGTCTCTTTAGATTTTTTTGACTTAGTCTCTTTCTAAATTTCTAGCTATCTTGCATAAGCATAAAGACTCCTACATGTATTGTATTAGTTTGACAAATAACTTTTTAAATCCCATTTTTTCAAACATTTTCTTATTGATCTTCAAGACTAATATTCTTAGATGTAATTATTCATGGGGGGCTTGCCCTTATAGGGAACTTAACGAACCCAATTTAAAATAAACCCGCTTACTTTTCATGTAAAGGGAAGAATCACATATGCATCATCGCCCCTGAGTCCTTATCGAGGTGATTGGTTCCATTAAAGGGTAGGACTTCTATCTTTGAGATAGTATACTATTTCCTTGATGATGCACCATCACTCAATAAGTATATCTATGGATCTACGGCATCTTACCAAGATGAATTTTGTAGGGTTCCTTTTCTCCTGCATTTGAAAGGCGACTCCCTTATAAGAATTTTTCACCATAGATTTTTATGGTGACTCCACTGGGGATGGTTCATCTCTCCATCTTTGGTAAATGATTGTTATCTTTGAATATCGATAGTGGATTTGTACTTTGGTATGAATCCAAGACTATCCTTCTTTTTATTAGCTCATTTCATTTCGAGTTGAGTAGCCAACATCTTTGGTTTTAGGACGCATTCCTTGTTGGTCTTAAAACCCCGTTCTCCAATGGGTAAAATGAAAAGATCTAAAATAAAAAAAACATCTTTAAGACTTCCTCCTTATCATCTTCATGATAAGGAAAAGTTCATCCTCAAAATAATAAATTTTCTATAAAGAACTTTGCTTTTTAAAAGCACATTTTTCAAAATGCACTTAATAAAATATTTTTCCACAAAATTTCTTCACCCTCATTTAAGAATTCACATAATTGTTGCATGTAGGGATTTTCAAAATAAAACTAATCATATTTTCCAAAAGCACAAATGAATATCTTCTTTCAATATCATTTTCAAAGTAAAATAAACAATCATGTTTTCTAAAATCACAATCATAAAACTTTTCCAAAAGCACATATGGATCCTTCTATTTCAATATGTTCACACTTATTGAATGGAAAGTCCATTTGTAAACAATGATAATTTTTTTCAAAAAAGCACATGTGAACTTCTACATTTAGTATGCGTAGGTTTATTAAACGAAGATTTCATCTCCAACTAAAAACAAAATATTATTTAGGAAATCCCACTTAAACATATCCCACGTATGTTTTAAGTTAGGATTCCTCTCTTTCAAAAAGCAACAAGCACACACAATAAATAAAAATTTCATATCTCAAAAAATAAAATCAATCTCCATTTTACATACTTAAATTTGTTGAATGGAGGTCCTCTTTTCAAAAATTTAGAATCAACAATCATATTTCCAAAATTTTTCAAAGTCCATTTGGAACTTCATTTAACATACCCAAATTTGTTAAGTAAAGTTTAAAAATTCAAAATTTTCAAAATACAAAATTTTTTTTTAAGTACATTTAAGGAATTCATTTTCTTCAAATTTGTTAAAGTAAAGTTTAAATCAAATCAAAATAAATCATATTTTTAAAAAAAAAATTTTCAATTTTGAACTTCATTTAACATACACAAATTTGTTAAGTAAGGTTTCCAAAATCAAAATCCAAAATTTTTTAAAATTCTAAGCACATTTTGGAATTTCATTTAACATACACAAATTTGTTATGTAACATTTCCAAAATCAAAATCCAAATTTTTTAAAATTTTCAAACAAATATTTGGAACTTCATTTAACATACCTAAATTTGTTAAGTAAAGTTTCCAAATCAAAAATTCAAAACTTTTCAACATTTGAAACTTCATTTAACATACCTAAATTTGTTAAGTAAATTTCCAAATCAAGTTCAAAATTTTCAAAACATGTTTTGGAACTCACTATACTCAAATTTGCTAAGTAAAGTTTCCAAAATCAAAAAAAAAATTTCTCACTTTGGAACTTCTTAGCATACCAAATTTGCTAAGGAAAAGTTTCCACTTTCAAAATAAAAAAAAACCAAATCAAAATTTTAAACACACCATTTGGAATTTCATATTAGCATACTCAAATTTACTAAGTAAAATTTCCATTCCATAAAACCAAGTGGGACTTCATCTTTAGCATACCAAATTTGCTAAAGTTGAATCTCTACTTTCAATCATTTCAAAAATAAAATGAAGCACCTTAGGATTCCTTTAGCATACCAAATTTGCTAAAGGATCCTACTTTTTTCAAAAATCAAAATTTTCCAAACAAATGAAACACTTAGGATTTTCTTAGCATACCTAAATTTGCTAAGAATCCTATTTTTCAAAATAAAACAAAATACACTTGAGTTCTTCACTAAGCATACCTAAATTTGCTAAGTAAGAATTCCAAAATTTTCCAAGAATCATAACAAAACAAAATTTTTTGAAAGAAACAATCACTTTCATTTTTACTTAGCATACATAAATTTGCTAAGTAAAGTGAAAATTCCAAAACTTTCAAACAACACAAAGTCAATTTGACCTTTACTTTAACATACCAAATTTGTTAAAGGAAGGGTCCTCAAATCAAAACAAAATTCAAATTCAAAACCAAAATAAAATGAACCTATGGAAGCATCTTATCAAAATCTTGAATCCATGTTTCAACATACTCAAATTTATTGAAGTTTGGATTCATACTCAAATTCCTCTTTCAATCAATCTCTTCAAATTCATTTGAACCCCACTTAACACTTCCAAGTTGTTGGATGTGGGTTCAAATTTTCAAATTCTAAAAATTCAAAATCTATGGAGACAAAAAATTGATGTAAGTTCGTTTCTCATTGTTGATTTCTTTCAGTTAGTGTAGTTTTCAATTGTCAGTTTCAGTCAATATAATGGTAGGATCAGAAATTTGTCTTCACCTTCCCTCATGGCATGGACCTCGCCTTGGATCAGGCTGACTTTCCTTGCTTGGATCATACTCATTTGATCCACTTTGGCCATGGCTTTGAGGGAGCCAAGATTACTTGAGGGCATTCCCTCCCACATTAGAAGAGGGTGGCCAGGTAGAAGTTGATCATTAGGGTAGACTTAGCCTCAGATTCAGAGATTTCCTCACAGAGGAAAGGCGTAACTTTAGTAGTTTTAGTTTTGGTAGTTCGATAGTTCAATGGTCATCTTTGAGTTGCCCACATTGCCCTGAGCTAGCACCTATCATCTGTACCTACAAGGGTAGGATCCCGGTTTCTTGCCTCCCCATTTTAAACACAATTCTAGCTTGCACTCCTCTTGCCCTACTTGCACTCAACACCGAAACAAGAACCATATGATCAAGCGGTTCCATACTAGAATAGCAAGAGAGTTAGAGGCAGCTGCTAGGTCAGCCACAAATGAGTCTGTCATGATCACATCACCACTGGTTACGAAGAACCAATTTCATCTCTCGATCAGAGAGGATGCGGATTCATTCATCACCTCCTCTGGTGCATGTTGAATAGTTTCAGTAGGAGGTGCGTCGGCCTTCGCTCTATACCAGGTGGGTGGAGCATACATGTCAGTCGGTGCTTGTTTGATTTTTGTTATCCTCATGGTGTGGGAGGTAGATCCAGATAAGAGGGCTCGAGGCCCATACATCACATATCACCAGTAGAGAGTGACAGAGGTTCAACCATCAATCATCAGCTTCTACCTTGGTCAACCTTTCACGGCTCTGTACATTATCTTGATAGTATCCTCCTCGGTACCAAGGAGGAGAGCTCGACATAGAGTGTCGGTGGTGTCTCCACCCCACTCTCACTCCCTCTCATCGATGCAGTCCTATCATCACCTATTCCAGCCAAGGCCATGAAGGCCGCATCCGGGGAGAAATGTATGCCATTGGTGATCCGGCTATGCCCAAGGGATCCACTCCTCCTACACCACCCATTGTGGTAGGGCCGAGCTCTCCTGCTCGACCTTCTGCTTTAGTGGTGGTGTGACTGGAGTGGCGATCCCGGAGCATCATGATCGTTCCTTCACCAACTCTGCCCATTCAATCAGATGCGAAGATGGTGACTACTATTATGGATATTCCAGATGACAATCCAGTGGCAGCACTGGTAGATGATCATTCAGATTGTTACCCCATTACTAGCATCAATCGGGGATTACCTTTCTACTAGTGATGCATCGCATAGGATTGACTCCCCAACTTTAGTTGAGGTCCGGTGCCTCTCACGATGATAACACCAACCGCCCAAGCATTTTGTACCTACAGAGTTAGATTGATACTTAGACGAGATAGTTGCACACTATTTTATGGAGAAAAAGGAGATATTAGGGCATGCATGGTCTGATGAAGAAAAAGTCAACTTCGATCCCAACGAAGATGACTTGATGGGGGATTCAGCTGGCATACTCATGGTCAAGACTAGAGTTTCTCTTCTTAGGGACCAACAGGCTATGAAAGGTGATGAGGTTGATCAAGGAGACACCACAAAATCAGCCCATCACCTCTGAATTCAGTTAAGGCAGAAAGACAAACAGATTGATAGGATGGCACAACAGTTGTAGGACTTGTTAGTGGCAATGTCAGTGCTTCAGAAGCAAGCCTTTCCAGTTCATCCTAGCATAGTCCATGTGAGTCAGCCTGAACTAGTGCATGTCTTAGATCCAGTTAAGACTTTACCTCTCGTTAAGCAAGGTAGCACTAGTCGGTATAGAAAGGTAGTGGACAGTACCTCCATACAGAAAAGATCTAAAAATTATGGTGGAGTAGCAGGTGAAGGAAGCCTTGGCTCAAGATCAGGGAGGATCATCGGTTCCAAAGGGTAGACCCTACCCAGAGGAATTCAATTCCATCCAATATCCCAAGGGTTTCATGCCTCCTTCCTTCAAGAGCTTCGATGGCAGTGGGAATCTGAGGTAGCATATAGCTCATTTCAGGGCCAGTTGTTACAATATAGGTGGTACCAACGCTTTACTTTTAGACTCTTTGTCAGTAGCCTAACAGGTATTGCCTTTGATTGGTATTCTAAACTACCCAACAGTTCAGTTAGGACATTTTTTGAGTTAGAGCAACTCTTTATCAAGAGATATTTGCTAGAGCTCAATAAAGGGTTACTATAGGTGATCTCGTTGCAGCCCAACAACACTCCAGCAAGTCACTTATTGATTATATTCTCTGATGGCACAACCCGAGCATGAAGTGTGAACCACAGCTCTCTAAATAGCATGCCATGGAGATTCTCTTGAAGAATATCCATGGCTCGGTCGCCCTCATGCTTAAGAGCTTCACCATAAAGATATTTGAGAAGCTAATCAGTAAGGCGGCTAGTCTATAAGGAGAGGCCAAATAGTTTCCTTTTCTAGATCAGTTGCCAAAGCAGAAATCCTAAAAGGTCTATGAAAAGAAATCTAGAGCAGTAGTAGTGGTTGATAAGGGGATTGTCTAGCTAGAGATTAGTCAGAGCGACCATGACCTCAGCATCCTCCACCTCCTTTTCCACCACCGAGGCAGCCATACCGGCCTCCACTCCACCCACGGCCCGGCACAACCACCTCGACCATACCCCTAGCGGCATGCATATCCGCCACCAGGTAGCTATGGTCCACCTACTCTTTTAGATAAGTTAAACAAACCTTATTCTTTTAAGAGGGAGGTAATCAGAAAAATCTTTAAGAATCTCTAAAAGAAATCTGCAATGAGAAACAAACTTACATCAGTTTTCTATCTCCATAGATTTTGAATTTTTAGAAATTGAAAATTTGAACCCACATCCAACAACTTGGAAGTGTTAAGTGGGGTTCAAATGAATTTGAAGAGATTGATTGAAAGAGGAATTTGATTATGAATCCAAACTTCAACAAATTTGAGCATGTTGAAACATGGATTCAAGATTTTGATAAGATGCTTCCATAGGTTCATTTTATTTTGATTTTGAATTTGAATTTTGTTTTGGATTTGGAGGACCCTTACCTTTAATAAATTTGGGTATGTTGAAGTAAAGGTCAAATTGACTTCGTGTTGTTTGAAAGTTTTGGAATTTTCACTTTACTTAGCAAATTTATGTATGCTTCCTCCCACTTCCCAGTGATTGCTCCATTCTACACCTACATATACAACGGTGAAATTATTTTTCATGTGAATAGTAGTACCCACGTAAGCCATTGTTCTTCCTCATATGGCTCTCTCTCGATTAAATAACGTTTATGGGGAGAAGAAAAAACATTCAAGAATCATCATATTATTTTTAGCTACCCGAGCCTAGGAGACCAGAGGAAGTTGGCAAAGGTCAAGATCCAAACTTTTGCCCTTACCACTGTATGCTAGGTCATGTTTTGGAAGATTGCTTTACATTTAAGGATTGACTTGAATATAGTTTCAAGACTGGTGCTTCATTATCCCAAAGGAATATCTTACGGAACAACCTTCTAGTTCCATTAGGGTAATCCTTGAGGATACCAAAATCGAAGAAGGTTGGAACATCTCTTTGTCTAAAGCGTCTAAGAAGATAATCTAGAAGATCAAGAAGCTTTCCTTGCAGGTGCCTGAGTCAGCTCAAACCTCCAACACCAAGGAAGGTTTGCAAGTTGCCAGCGCCAACTCTAGGAAAGTGGGAGCTCAACAATAGTAGCAACATGTGTTGGCCCAGGATATCCCCTTAGCACAGCCATCGACCATGTTTAGACTCTAGCCTTCCATTGTAGCTTTCACACCGGTGACTTCTTTCATTTCAGCTAGTTCTTCTATTTATTCTACTAGTAGAACTCTTATATCAACGGATAAGAGCATCAAATCCCTTACTCCACTCACTCTACTTGACTTCTACTTTGTACCTCCAAATACTTCCAAGAAATTGAAGAATAAAGTTGATTTGAATTACATCTATGTCTTTTCTGATGATTTGTCTTCTTCTATTCATAGCAATAACTCTTTAAGTCTAATAAACTATAACAATTTCATTCTTCCTCTTTTTGATTCAGAGTTGGACTTTCTAACTCTGAATACTACGGGTTCACCTCTTGAGATAGACTTGGAATTATCGATTAGTCCCAGGTAGGTGAGCACAGTGTGGTATAACTTGCCACATCTTACCTCCATGAAGTCAACTTGGTTCTACCTTAGCACCTCTAGATAAACAAGCCATTGATGCGAAGGAGAAGCCCTTCCACAAGATGCTCCATGGATATGCTTATGGAAGATCACAGGTGGACTAACATCCTTTCTCACCTTAGAAAGTTTCCATCTAAGCTAAGCATATATGATGCCCTTATCTTATCCAAAGAGATGAGAGAGTCACTAATCAAGGCCCTCCTTAATCCTGAAATATGCTTAGCTCAGCTGACCAGGATAGGTGAGGAAGCACACTATGCAAGAGAAGCCCACGAGATCACCTTCATTGATGAAGACCTTCTACTGGGGGGCATGGAGCACAACCGTCCCCTATACATTATAGTTGACATGGACAGGTCCAGACTCGCCAAGGTTCTCATGGATTTAGGTGCATGAGTAAACATTATGAGTCTAAAGACCCTTTCCTATTTGAAGATCGACACCTCTAACCTTTGAGGAGATAGGATAATGTTGAGAGTATTCAATGATCAAGGCGAGCGGGCTTTAGGTTCTATAGTGTTACCATTGGAGATCGGTGGCTGGAAGACTGAAGCCAAGTTCTACATCATTGATTCAAATACTTCGTTCACTGCCTTGCTTGGTAGGCTTTGGATATATCAAAATAAGATCATTCCATCCTCCCTTCATCAGTGCATCAAGTTCAGGAAAGATGTAGTGAGTATGTCAGAACTAAAAGCCATAGTGAGAGAGGTTGAGATTTATGAGGATGCATACTCTTCCTCAAAATACCCTTTCTCGTGAACTTGAACAAAATTCAAATGCAAATGCAAAAGAAAAAGAAAATGAAGCAAAAGAAAAGTCCAAGTGAGCAAGAAAGAGAAATTGAAGAAGAAGTAGATTCGCATATCACATTCCACCCACAGTTCATTCCATCATATGGACATGTGGGTAGAATGGATCAACCTCCACCAGTAGAGAGTAGAGGCAAAAATAGAGGCGCCTGTGAGGGGAAGACCCCTAGTTGGCCTTCACCAATAGAGGAGGTCATGTTCTAGTTCATAGGAGTACCCTACTATTCACATAGACTTGAAATCTAGCTCAAGGATGAGTCTAATGTGATTAGTATACCAACCAACCCTCTGGGGTTCCATTGGAGGTGACTTTGATCCATAGAGATGTAGACCAGCCTCAAGCAAAGCAAAGTATTTGAATCTGGTTTATGTGAAACTATCAGGTAGTAATTGGGAA
The DNA here is from genome assembly GCA_021442155.1 of Cymbidium sinense. Lineage (NCBI taxonomy): Eukaryota > Viridiplantae > Streptophyta > Magnoliopsida > Asparagales > Orchidaceae > Cymbidium > Cymbidium sinense. The sequence continues at coordinate 156,349,472 of CM038221.1, forward strand.
CCTTAGCTCTTACCTTATTTACACCTCAAAAAGTTGAAGGTTTGATAGTTAAGGAAGTCCCTAAGTCTTCCAAAGGATACAAATCAAGAGGTTCTTTAGTTCATCATCCTCAAGTCCGAGCTCGATGTAGACTTGAGGAAGATACTTTTAAAGAATTAATGGAATTACCTTTAAATTTTACACGCCTTATGTTTCAAAATTGTGTAAAGGTTTAGTTCCTCACACTTGGTCCAAGAATAGGTCAGAATATTTTGAAAAATTATGGAACAATACAGGAAGGGAAGCACAATCAAGAGCAGGACTAGGATTCAACATAGTGGATCCAATTGATGATGAAGATTATTGCCTAGTTGTTACCAACCATTTGGAATCTGATAGTTCTTCTCACACATCCCCAACTCTTATGAGAATGTGTGTTTAGAAACTTCAGATGATCCAGATGATCTCTAAGTTAAAGAGGTACTGCCAGAGTTTTAAGAGGAGATTCATTCAATAATCGATAAGCTAAAAGAAAGCAACCTCGAGATAGAAGAAAATCCTCACCCGACATTTATTAGTTCATTGCTGAATGAAGAAGAAACCAATGACTTAGTTAGGCTATTGATTGAGTTTAAATACTGCTTCGCATGGAGTTATGAAGAAATGCTCGAATTATCTCCTGACATTGCAATCCACAAGCTAGCAATAGACCCTAACATTACCCCTATTAAGCAAGCTCCTAGATGCATGCAATTAGAAATTGAACAACAGGTCATTTCTGAAGTCAAGAAACTGATCGATGCTGGTTTCATCAGGGAAGAAAAATATGCTACCTGGTTAGCTAGTGTCATTCCACTCAAGAAGAAGAATAGCTAAATTCATATTTGCATTGATTTTAGGGACTTAAATAAGGCATGCCCTAAGGATGAGTTTCCTCTTCCTATACCAGAGTTAATGGTGGATGTTCTCATGCATCCGCTATAAACCAAATCAAGATGTCTCTCAAGATGAAAGAAACACCGCTTCAACCCCGATCAAAATCTTCTATTATAGGTCATGCCTTTCGCTTAAAATGCTACATAAATGCCATGACTCAGATCTTCAAACTCATCCATCATTAGGTTGAGTGCTACATTGATGATCTAGCAGTCAAAAGGCTAGAAAAGGAAGACCATCTCTTTGACTTGAGAGTAGTTTTCGAACGGTTAAGACAATATAACCTGAAAATGAATCCCTTGAAGTATGCATTCGGGGTCGCTTCAGGGAAATTCCTTGGGTTTGTTGTTCGACACCGGGGAATAGAAATAGATCGAAAAGATCAAAGCTATCTTAAAAATGCCACCTCCTAAGAGTTTAACTCAACTCAGATCCTTTTAAGGATGGCTGGCGTATCTAAGATGCTTTATCTCAAACTTATTAGGGATTACAAGCCCTTCTCAGCACTTGTCAAAAAGGATGCCAAGTTCAAGTGGGATGAAAAGTTCCAGCATGCATTTGAAGACATCAAAGAATAGTTGGTGAAGCCGCCAGTTCTTGCATCCCCTATCCCGTGCAGCCTTGATCATTTACAAGACTGACTCGATGCTGGCCCAAGCCAATGATGAGGGAAGGAAAGCACTCTACCTCGCCATCGCCCGATCCTCAAGCAAACTATCCACCTATTGAGAAACATTGCCTTAGCTTTGATCTTTGCATCTTAGAAGCTATACACTACATGCTCTCATAAGGTGAACTTGATCTCTAACCAATCCACTACATTCTCGAAATGACCAACGCTTTCGATGTTTGGCTTTGGTCCATGATACTCAGCTTTGATATCACATTTGTACCCCTTCGCATAAAGGTCGTGCACTAGTGATTTCTAGTAGCACACCCACTTCCTCGATTCTCCGCTTAGTGATGATCTCCCGATGAATAAATCATGAACTTAGGGGAGGCCGAGCAACGCCGAAGAGATGTATTTTGATGGTGCCGCTTCTTTTCTTAAAGGTGAAGCACCATGATCTATTCTCCCGTGAAAGCGTGGGGTAGAATAGTCCTTCTAACTCCAAATTGTGATGTGATGAGATTCTCATACTATCTTTCCAACCCTTGCACCAACAATGAAGTTGAGTATGAGATTTCAATTGTCGGTCTAGAGTTCGCCATCACTATCAATGTTAAGAGCATCAACATCTTTAGGGATTCTCAGTTGGTGATCAACTAGATTGGGTCCTACTAGGTCCTCAAACCCAAGCTTCATCATTACTATGAGTATACTATGAAGCTGTTGGCCTAGATTCCCAAAGTCACCATCTATAAGGTTCCCCAACTAGAGAACGCAATAGTAGATGCCTTGGCAAAACTTTCCAAAGAGTTGGCTTGTCTGGAAGATGAGTCCATTTTAATAAGGGTCCAAAATAGACAAGTCCTATCCCTTATTGATTCGGAACTTATCGAGAGACTTTCTCTTAAAGGTGAGGTTGTCATTGTCAAAATGGACAAAGAGCTGGATTAGAGGCAATCGTTCATAGATTACTTGAACATCGACAAACTATCGCAAGAGAAACCTCAAACCCATCAGGTGAAACAAAGAGCTCTCTCCTATGCTCTTGTTGATGGCACCCTGTACCATTAGTTTTTTGACCAGATATGGTTACGTTGTTTAGATAAACATGAAGCCCATGGCCTTATAATTGAGATACACTCAGGTCTATGTGGAGCGCATCAGTCCGGTCTGAAGATGAAGTCAAAGATTAAAAGACTTGGATACTACTGGCCTTCTATGATCACATATTGCATAGTCGTAGCTAGGAGATGCCATCAGTGTTAGGTGAACGGTGTGGTCCTCCACCAACCACCCAACATTTTACACCCTACTTTAGCTTCATGGCCATTTGAGTGTTGGAACTGACATTGTAGGTCCGATCGATCCTCCTTCTTCCAAGGGGCATCGATTCATCTTAGCTGCTACCGACTACTTTTCCAAGTGGGCGAAAGCTATCCCACTTAGAGAGGTCACTGCTCACAATGTGCTTTAGTTTTTCAGGAACCATATCATATATATGTTTGGGGTGCCTCAACGAATTATATTCGATAATGGTACTGCATTCAAAAGCACGAAGATCAACAGCTTTGCTAAAAGACATGGTATAGATTAGAGATACTCCACCATATACTACCCCAGGGCTAATGGCTTAGCAGAAGCATTCAACAAAACTCTTATCCAGATACTGAAGAGGACTCTTGATGACAATAAATGAAAGTGGAGCAAGTAGTTGGTTGAAGCATTGTGGGCTCGCACCACATATCAAACTCCAACTCAGTCTACCCCATTTTTCTTAGTGTATGGGTTCGAAGCCATTCATCCCTTAGAAGTTCAACTCCCTTCATTAAAGATAGCATTGGGTAACAAGATCACTACCGAATAGAATGCAAAGTTGCGGTTAGAAGAGCTCGAAGGTTTGGAGAAAAGTCGAACCTCAAGTTGTACAAGACCAAAATGATTCAAGCTCACAACAAGCTGGTTTGCCCTAGGTCTTTCCGAGTAGGAGAACTTGTGTTAGTCTTAAGGAGACCAATTGTTGCCCATCAAAAGATGGGAGCCAAGTTTGAACCCACTTGGGAAGGCCCTCTATGTCATAGAGAAGGCCTACCAAGGAGGATCCTATCAATATATTGATTGTAAAGGGGAACACCCGATGCTTCCAATTAATGGGCTCTATCTAAAGAAATATTACCCATGAAATAAAACTTGTTTGAAAATAATTCATTAATAAGAAGAACAAAATATGATTCCATTCATCAAATCTTCTCTTCTTTTGAAGTGTTGTATGCTTATCTTGCGAATCCACCGTGATGTATTTAGGGTAGGTGTAAGAGTCCCCCAGTGGCATCCTATCCCTCTTTCACAACACAAACACAATCTCTTGATGCTATTAGAATAGGTGTAAGAGAACCCGAGAGGTATCCTATTTCGATTAGCATAACTAAGTTAGGTGTGAGAGAACCCAAGCGGCCTCCTTTCTTAGTGGGAATTTTTGTTGACACCCATGGCATCATCTCATAATTCCCAAGCGTGATTTAAGGTAGGTGTAAGAGTTCCCAAAGGCATCCTATTCTTTTAGCACATGCACAATAACAAACATAAATCTTTTATCTCAAGCTATTTTGATATGGGAGCAAGCCCCTGTGGCACCCACTCATTAGCTGCTCTAGGTCGGGTCTAATGTTACCTCGCTAGTATGTCACCCAAGTGGTCACTTATTTGGAGGATGTGAGTCCTGCATTTTCTTCCTAACTTGACCATTGCAAACCAAAGAGTGCCTTGTTAGTAAGGTATGCTTCACTGCCCAGCCAGTAAGCTACCTCATGTTGACTTCGTTTAAGAAGATGTGAGTCCCCATGCTTTCTTCTTGAACTAGCCATCATGATTCTAACTAGGTTGAGTATATTTAAGGCTTAGGATAAGTCCCCTAGAGGCACCTTTCTTTTTGACTACTTTTGAGCTAATATAAGTTCCCCAGTGGCATTCACTCAGTAGTCGTCCTAGGTCGGATAGCACCTATCGAGCCGAAGACAGACTATCCCGATAATTAGTTCCACTATAGAAGGATGTGAGTCCCCGAGCTTTCTTCCTAGGCTGATTATTGCAAACTGACAGGCACCTTAGGTTGGTTGATGTTCGCTATGCTGATAGTGACTCACCCGGTGAGTACACCACTCTTGGCAAGTATGAGTCCCTATGCTTTCTCCTCGAGTTGGACACCGAATATCTATTGAATTTATGATTATCCATGTCATTTTCTCCAGGATATTATATTAAGCCTTTACCGACCCCATCGCCTGTGGGCACTCTATTTGGATCAAGTCCTTTGAGACCCCATCCAGATACGACATGGGTTACTTTTGGATTGGACAATTCCTCTTTCCAAATATCCACCCTCGTGGTTGGAAAATTTATTCAGCAGATGCTCAAATTCTCCCTTGGTTCAGTAAATCTGAGATAGGTCTAGGTTGATATAAGCTCCTTCTCAGTTTGACCCCTCACAAATTAACAAGGTCCATGATAAAATAAACATCTAAAATAAGTAAACAAAATTAATTTGCTTTTGGATTAGGAATTCAAGCCCCCAAAGGGCCCCTTTTCCCAAGCAAGCATCCTATCTTTAGGGTAGTGTTAGCAGAACGCCGTATATGAATTGCCTGACTACCTGAGTTGAGATAAATCCAAGTCGGTACTCACTCCATAGTCACTCTTAGGTCGAGTTCAATTTATTTTTCCATAAATAAGTTACCTCGACAATCATTCCGCTTTGAAAGATATAAGACTATAACGCATTCTTTCTAGCATGATTGTCACAAACCGATGGGCAGCCTTAGGTCGGGTTCGATTTGTTGCCCAAAGAAACTAATCACCCCAGTGATCTTTTCTAGCAGAAGATGTGAGTCCCCGAGCTTTTTTCCCTTAAATTGATTATTGCAAACCGAAAGGCACTCCTTTGGTCTGATAGTTCTCGCATCGGCCGGAAAGCTACTTTCTTTGGTTTAGTAAATCTGAGATAGGTCTAGGCTTCTATATGCTCCTTCTTGGTGTGATCCATCGCAAACCAACATAATCCATCAAAATAAATCTAAAAAATGAAATTATTCTTGACTATTCTTGAGTTGATCTAAGTCGCATTCTTTCTAGCATGATTGTCGCAAACCGACGGGTAGCCTTAGGTCGGGTTCGATTTGTTGCCCAAAGCAACTGATCACCCCAGTGATCTTTTCTAGCAGAAGATGTGAGTCCCTGAGCTTTTTTCCCTTAAATTGATCATTGCAAACTGAAGATCTTTACTTTCTTTGGTTGATATAAATGCAGAGATAGGTCTAAACTATATATCCTTCTTGGTGTGATCCATCGCAAACCAACAGAATCCATCAAAATAAATCTAAAAAATGAAATTATTCTTGACTATTCTTGAGTTGATCTAAGTCCCCCGGTGGCATTCACTCAATAGTCAGCCCTAGGTCGGGTTTATTTGTTGCCCAAAGCAACTGATCACCCTAGTGGTTTCTTGTCTCTAGAATATGTGAGTCCCCATGCTTTCTTCTTAAGGCTTGACCATTGGATACCAAAAGGAATCTCTCCTTGGTTGGATAGTCCTACTTTGTGGTTGGTAGACTATTCCCTTTGAATTGGTAAATCTGAATTAGGTCTAGGCTTCCATGGCCCCTACTCAGTGCAGTTCATCGCAAACCTATAAGATCCATCATAATCAAAATAAATAAACTAAAAATAAAATCAATCTTTGACTATTCTTGAGCTGATCTAAGTTCCACAGTGGCATTCACTCAATAGTCAGTCCTAGGTTGGGTTTAATCTGTTGCCTTGCCAATAGATTACCCGAGAAACTGTTCCTTACTTAGTGGATGTAAGTCTACTACACTTTCTTCCTAGTACAACTACTGCATACCGAAAGACATCCCTTTTGCTGGTTAGTCCTACTATGTGTTTAGTAGACTACCCCTTTGGATTGATAAATCTGAATTAGGTCTTAGCCTCCATGGCTCCTATTCAATACAACCCATGGTAAACCAATAGGGTTCTTTCTAAAAATTCAAACCTAACAAAATTTGAAATAAATTCAACCCTCTCCCCAGTGGAGATCTCTCCTTAGTGATATTCATTCAAATCCAACCTTTCATCTCCCTATAGATGACTTGAACCTACATCTCTAGTGGAAGGTTCACACTCTATCCCTTAGTAGAGTTCTTCCCTCTCTCTTATGTCTTGGACATAAGTAGAGCAACATTGCACTAAGTTCTGGATTCTTTCTTTTCTTTGGGTCAGGAATAGATAGTTTTCTATTAGTGCTTGTGATCTTTCGGTGTTGTTGATTATTTCGGTCAACACCAATACGTGTGGTGTTCCTGGTTAGTCACACCACACATATTGGGCGCTCTTTGTTGACCTCATTTTAGAATGAGCTCTCAACACCTCCATCTTAGACATATGATTTCTCTTAGAATTTAAGAGTTTCTTAGTCTTAAGACACATCTAGTGATTAGGTGAACACTCTCCCCTAGCCCTAGAAGACTTAAAAGAGTTATCCATAGGAATATGCCATGCCTTAGGGGTGTTCGGAAGATCTGATGCCCTTTAGCTTAAACCTTTCCTCACTTTCCTTCTTTCAAGTCAAACTCCAAATCAATTCTATTTAATTTTCTCAAACTCCAAATCAATTCCATGATTTAATTTCACGAGTCAATTCCATGATTGAAATCCATGATTGAAAGCCATGATCAAAATCCATCAAAATTCCTAAGTCAAAATTTCCAAAGTCCTTAATCCTTTCTTAAGGACTTAGCTATAATCATGATTCAAACCTATTCAAAGTTTTGAGATTTTCTCATGATCCATTTATATTCTCATTTATATTCACATATATAAATGAAATAAAAATTCAAATCCATCAAATCAAATTCAAAATTCCAAAACAATTCATGAAAATTTTCCTAAATTCCTTTAATTTTCCATTAAAGGACTTGGCCAAAATTAACTCCAAATCTTGATCAAACCTATTCAAACCCTTGGGATTTTCTCAAAATCAATTTGTATCCTCATTTATATTCTCATATATAAATGAAATATAAATATAACTCAATTCAATCAAACCCAAAATTAAATCCCAAATTAAAAATGCATAAAAATCCCTTAAATCCTTTAATTTTTCATTAATGGATTTACCCTAAACTTTGATCAAACTATTTCAAACTCATGGGATTTTCTCAAAATATATTTGTATCCTCATTTATTTTCTCATATATAAATTAAATATAAATATACATCCATCAAATCCAACTCAAAAATTAAATTTTAAATTAAAAATTCAATTAAATCCTTTAAATTCCCTTTAATGGATTTAACTTCAAATCATGATTAAACTCTTTCAAATTCTTGAAATTTTCTCATGATCAATTTATATTCACCTTTATATTCACATATATAAATAAAATATAAATTCAAACAATCAAAACCCACTCCAAAACTCAAACTCAAATCAAATCAAAATCAAAGCTAAGCCTTTCAAGTCAAAACATTGGACTTAGCCAAAATCAATTCAAATCAAGCCCAACTCTTTATTTTCTCTCATGGTTCAATCAATCCTACAATCATGAGCACATATATAAATCCAAACCTCAATCCTTCAATCAAAACTAAAACCAAAAACCAAACCCAAAACTCCTTCATATTCTCCCTTTGAATACGAGATTTTCAAATGGATCAAAATTCATTTGGCTTCAAACCACTTGTAAATAGATCATATTTCAATCATAAGTCCATATACAAGATCAATCAACTTCAAATCAAGCTTTGACCAAGCCATTTGACCCACTTAGGCTCACTTGATCGAAAGTGACCTAAAGTACCCTTATGAGCCAACTTTTGATCCTAACCAAATTGGATTGAACTAAACTCATATTTTCCTCTCATCATGATCAACAATCATCATGGGATGATCAATCAATTAAATTGGGTCAAACTAAGTCAAACCTAAGGGTTGCCCAAGTCAACACTTAACCCAAAATGAAACCTAACATGACCAAAATCAACTATAGGCCAAATTGATTGAAACCTTTGATCCAAGTTCACTCATGACCTATGTTTGAACTTGACCAAGTCAACCTTTGAGCCTAACCTAGTCCATTTGGCCCACTTGACCCATTTTGACCTAAAGGGTCAAAATGTGTCAAAACTTGATCTAAGCCAAATTGATTGAGATCAATGGGTCAAGTCCATCCCAAATCACTTGTGAAACTTGACCAAAGCCTCAATTGGCCAACTAGATCCAACCTAGGCCAATTAACCTTAGACCCAACCTGACTTAAAGGGGTCATGTTGAGCCAAAATTGAACCTAACTCAAATTAATTGGAAACAAAGATACCAATCCACTTCATATGACCAACCAAATCTAAACCTACCATAGACCTAACCCAAATAGGTTAAATAGGTCAACTTGACCCATTTGACCTAAATGAGTCATATGAGACAAAACCTAATCTATACCAAATTGAACCAAACCAAAGGAACCAAAATATTTCAAATGGTCATATGAACTTGACGCAACCCTTAGTTTGACCCAATTTGACCTATTGGTCAACTTGACCAAAGTTGATCCATTTTGACCAAAATGGGTCAACATGAGCCAAACCTTATCAAATGGATTCCAAATCCATTGAAACTTGGCCCAACATATTTTATCAACATACCAAACATACCCAAATTGAAAAAAATAGTAGAATGACCACTATACCCCTAGGCCATAGAACAAATTTTGGTTTTGCCCATAGGTATTATGATCATGCACTCATCACAAACACTTGAGGCTCTCCTAAAACATCAAGGGGACCTAGTGATGAGTGGTGCACCCAACCCAATGGGTTTGGGTCAACCTTGGACCATGGACCAAACTCGACCCATAGACATGAAATTAAATTTTCAAACTCCCCCCAAACCTCAATTGAATGCACATGGGAGGTTGGAAATCCACTCCTTAGCTCAAACTGACCATTTTCATCCTCCAAACTAATCAAACAGCCCTCAGCCTATGATTAATTGGATCAAAATGGCAAGCATAGGCTTGGTTGTCTGATTTCCATAAGGGGAGATATGCTCCCACTAATTCACTGAAATCACTACTCACTTACAGTCGATTGAGGTCTAAGAAGCTTTGGCAAACATCACAGAGCTTTCCCAAGGCCTCTAGGAGAGATTTGGAATTCATCTTTCTTGATTTTCAAACAATAAAAATAGGGGAGCTCACCTTGATTTCTAATTTTCTCCACACTTGATCCTACTACAATTCCTTCTACACTCATCATCCTAGGACTCAGTCAAGCTTGCCTAAGCATCTAATTGAGTTATAAAGCCAAGGGGAAGATCAATTCGATCAAAGCTGCAAGGGGAGCTAAGAGGAGTTGGTCCACCCACTCATCTACTCAATTTAAAGAGCTAGGAACCTCAACAGGGCTTCATCTCCACTAGACAAAGCTACCTCATCAATCCCGAGCACCGGTGATCACCTCCGGTGAGGTTAGTGAATTTTTTACCACTTAGGCTAAGGGGTGTTGGTCTTTTATGAAGTGGATTTTCATCTCATAGGATATTAACTGTTGGATTGGCCGCTCAGATCCCTTAGATGGTGTGTGTTGAATCTTGTTTGAATCCATGAAGGATCAGGCTCGGATCTTCCCTTAGATTGTGAACGACTCACATTCCTCTTCAGGGAAGAACTCAGCCAATCTCATCCATCCATCCATGCATATTTAGATGGACGGCTGAGATTATTTCCCATGTTTTAGAATTCATTTTTCCTTTTAGAACCATGGGTTTATCCTCTACCATCCGATGTTTGATCGGACGACTAAGGGTAAAGACGCCTGCGCCGTTGCCTCCTCTCTCGATTTGATGGGTTAAGTTATGGCTCACGGTGTGACGAGTGTAAAGCGCGCTGACCGCCACCACCACACATCGCACCATGGGTGGGGGATTAAATAGGGGTTAGGTATTTAACTAATTACTTCCTAATTAATCCCCATGGCTTCTAAAAATCATAACTCCTAGAAAAATCAAAAAAATAAAAGGAAAAATGCCTTGGATAGATAATTCCATCTAGAATTTAGAAAAATATTTTCAATACATTTTGATTTCTCTTTTTCTCTGAATTTGGGTTTCTTTAAGAATGGTAATTAGCTAATTACTTTCTAATTAAGCCATCAACTAATCTCAAAATTCTAGGGATCATTTTAGGGGATGACCTCTGCCTCCCCTAATTTTCTTGAGGTTTATTGAGGCCTTGATTGGGAAAATTGCTAGCTCATTCCCTAATTACCCCTTTCATATAATTAAGGGTAATTAAGATGTAATTAGTGGATTTTCTCCATGATTGAGTTGAATTAAGGTTAGATCCAGAGAGTAGGGGCTTTAGGGAATAATTTTGGGACATTTTCCCTATGCTATTCACTAAACCCCTCCTCCTTTCCTTAACCCCTTCTTAATTAAAGGTTAATTTATTAATTATGCTTTTAAATAATTTTCAAAAATTCTAAAAATCTTTAGAACTTAATTAATCTACATTGGATAGATACTTAGGTGTTCAATAGCCTAAGTCTAATTAAAGAAATTAAACCCCCTTTCATAAGTATGAAGGGGTGTTTTAAAAGTACTTAAGCTAAACCCCTTAGCTTAATTAACTATTAATTATGAGCCAAATTGTATTATGCATTTTCATTACTAGGTGCATTGCAAATTTATATACCTTGTGGGTTTTATGTCATCTCATTGGCTCATAATTACCTAAGTTAATTTTTCTAAGGTGGTGTAGGTAAGGGTTAGTTAAGCCACTTAATGTATACCCTAACCTATTCAATGCTTAAAAATGGATTTAATTATATAAAAATTAAACTAAAATACAAAACACATGTGGGAATGGGTTAGGAACAACAAACTAATCTTACCTTTTTAAAATTAAATCAAACTTCAATTAAACAAAAATCATTTTGAAATTCACTTTGATTTATTCGAAGTTTTCTTATTCTTTAAGAAAGTCTTTAGGAATTAAGTAAAGTGAGTTTGTTCATGTAATTACATTACTTTTAGATCTTTTCAAACATGTTAAATTGTATGCCATATGACTTATGCATCCATGATTTCATATTTTCAAAGTTTTAAAATGAAATTGTTTACTTTATGTCAAATGTGCATGTGTTGGCTAAAGTAAGATATGAGTGGCTATTATCACTACTAAATCTAAAGTATTTTCAAAATCTATAAATGATATAATAAATATGAAAGTGTGCTATTCTTCTAATTTAATTGTAAGCTTGCATGTGATAGATTATAAAGCATGTTTAACGTAACCTTTCTCTTCTTACTTATGTTAGCATAGCTTTGAATATGGTTTAGTAAGATGTAGGGCTCATTTAAAAAGAACCCAAAACTTACTTAATTCTATCTCCTATTCATCCATATGCTTTCACTTAATAAAGATTGCTTATACTTGCATGAATAAATTGCATAAACAAAACTGAAATTATTAAGCAAACTTTTGCATATTCCTTTTCCACTTTATTTCTTTTATGTACATGTTAATACTAAAGGAAAGTGGTATATTAGTTTGGATAACCCCAAGGTTGCGAGGATTTAAGTAGCCCTAAGTAGGACTTGTATCTTATGCCTCTAGTTAACAATGACGCTGTACTCACTTATGCCTTTCTTACTTTCATGCATGTATGTGAAGTTTTAGAGAAAGAGAACCTTTTCTACTTAATAAAATTCATACATGTTTAACTTTCAAATTTTCTTAAAATGATTACTTAGAATGCATCATAAAGTGTGTTAACTATTCTCATTTGCATGTATAGATATGTTTAGGGTCCATCCATGTGCATGTTATATATGTTGGGAAAGATTGAAGTAATGTATGTTATGTGGATTTTGTTTTATTTTTCTTAATCTTAAAATGCCTTTCTTTTTGGATAGATTTGTTTAGAATTGATCTAAACTTAGGATTATTTAAAAGATGTAAGTAAAACATTCACCTAAATGAAAGTAAAATGTGAACTTGCCTTAGAAATTACTTAAGGATTAGGGAAGGAAAGAGAAGTTCTCTTCTCTTTCCCTCTCTTTATAACTTAGTAATTAATTGTAAGTTTCACTTAAACCAAATTAAAACATGAAATAAAAAACTACCCAAAGTAACTAAACAACTTAAATAAAACCCTCATCTAAGTTGAACATGTCTTTCATACTTAGAAAATTCAAAGCTAAAGTCCTAAGCTAAGCATGCTAGACAAACCTTCAAAGCACACACATTATCCTAAGTCACCACTTCTAGCTTTAGGTTAGGTCGGTGCTTGGATTGATGTTATATTTTATTTTACGATGAATGTTTTAGACTGGATGTTAGGGTGTATGCTCATAGAATTAATGGTAGGATGTGCTTAGTCTAACTGTTCTTTTCTGTAGAGGATTGTGCTAAAGGGGAACTATCATAAATAAAAATATAAATGCTTCTTGCTTGCAGGTGCTTATACCCCTTTGCATAATCCATATGCCAGGTGGACTTAGTCATCCATGTGTAGGGTGATAAGTCCAATATACATGCTTGGGATTTATGTTGTGTGATTTGACTAACCTTTGTTTTGCGAGTGTTAGTTAGATTTATGCTTTCCCTTTTCATGTAAAAATTTTTATATTTAGGATTTAAAATGATTTATTATGGGGGATTAAGATGAAGATTGGTCATAAGATCCTATCTTATGCACCATGTGAAGCTTTGGAGCATCTATAATTCAACCATCCAAAGGAAGATTCAAAGAAGAAAGAAAGAATGAAGAAAGAAGAATGAAGAAAGAAGAAAGAAGAACGAAGAAAGAAGAATAAAGCTTGAAGACCCCATAATAATGAATTCCTTTTTTTGCAATTTAATTCATTTATAATTCAGGTTGTATAAGGGTAGAGCTCGACTACCCACATTTGATATTTTCGAGTTTGTGCGGTGGTGCCTGACCACAAATGGCCATTTATTCTTTTTTGCATTAATTTTATAAATTGATTGATGTTTGTTTAACTTGTGCATTAAGTGGCATGCTTTTCCTAGATTTTTCCTTACTTTATGTATGGCCTGGATGTAGATTAGGCTCTTTAGAGAAAAATAAATCTTTTACCCAACTTAAAAATTCAAACTAAAACTAAACAACTCATAACCTCACCTAAAGCTTAGGATTAAAATCAAGATAAAAGAATTAGCAACCCCTTAGCTAGATGAGTTCTTTCTTTATAATATCATGCACAATAACATCTTAATTCACTCTTGATTGGAAGACTTCCATCTTTGCCAGAAAACCTAGCTTGACCTATGAGGGCCGTGATGGAAACTCACCTCCTAAAATTCTAGCTGATTTTGGTCAACAATATACTTTCTCATGCATTAGTCATAAAAAGTCCTATTAGCCTGAGTCAAAATTGATTGTCCAAAATGAAATAAAAAATGAAATTTGAAATGCATTAGATTTAGGTCATTTGAAGCATACCCTTTACATGATCTAGTCTCTTTAGGGAGTGAGTTTAAGGACTTAGTCTCTTTCTAAATAAAAACAACCTAGCTATCTTGCATAAGCATAAAAACTTGCCTACATGTATTTAAAATCATAGGAGGAGTTAGTTGGTGGCCACCCCCAGGCGGTTGTAAGCCCAAGTTGTCAGGTGGTTTGTCGTCTCTTGTGGAGGCAAACCAATCACCCATTTTCACCTTAGATTTAGGTTGTGCTTCTGTCCCTCACCGAAGCTCCCTAGATTTAGGTTCTGAGGTTGGTTCTCCCCTTTGTGGGCCATAAGCATAATTCCCCACCTCTTAGACATTTCTTTAATCTTGTGTTAAGGAATCTTAAGTCCTAAATTTCTAATTAAAAATGCAACTCAAATAAACTAAATCAATTTCTAAAATGTAAAGCCCAACTATTGGATAGTTTGAGATGCTCGCTAGGTTTCCTAGCATTGTGAGCATCTCCTACTTATTCCTATTTTGGCTTCAATAATAACTCCTTATTTTGATTAATACCATTTGATATTCAAATACAAACCAATTGATTAATAGTTCTTCCTATTAAAATATTCAGAGACAACGATCATTTACCTTAATCTAGAGTTTTCCTAAGGGATCTCATCCCTTAGGATGGAATTAACTATAGAGGCTTGCCCCTATAAGGAACTTAATGAACCCGATTTAAAATAAACCCTGCTTTACTTTTTCATGTCAAAGTAGTGGAAGAATCTTTGGTACATATGTAGACCCATCATCCTTAGGAGTCCTTATTAAGGTGATTGGTTCCATTAAAGGGTAGTGACTTCTGTCTTTCGAGATAGTACACTATTTCCTTGATGACATACCCGATCACCTGAATAAGTACATTTGCAGATCTTCATGATGTCTCACCAAGAAGAACTTTTGTAAGGGTTCCTCTTTCTTTTCTCCCCATAGATTTGAAAGGCGACTCCCTTATAAGAATTTTTTACCATAATTCTTCATTAAACCAAACTAATTCACACATGGGGAAATGGGTTAGGATTAGCAAACCTCTCTAATATTTCTTAAGTCAAATTGAATTCAAAGATAAAAAATGCCTTTAAAGAATTTCAATTCATTTTAAATAGCCTTATTTAATATGATTGTCCTTAGGAATTAATTGGGGTGAATGAAATCATATGTTTACATTTCTTTATTTCTTTCCAATAATGCTAAATTTTATTTGTCATATGAAAATATGCATTCATTTATTTTAAAAATTAATTAAATAAAATGTTTTCTTTTATGTCAAATTGCATGTGTTGACTAAAATTAAGAATATGAGTGGCTATTATAACTATTAAACTAAAAATTATTTTCAAAAATAATAAACTAATTATTAAAAATGAAGTAATGCTAATTATAAGTACTTATAAGCTTGCATGTGATGATAGTATAAGATGTGAAATGTGAAGTTCTCTTTCCCTTCCCTAACATGGATTCACATAGGATTTACAAGTGTATAGTTCATTTGAAAAGAACAAAACACTTGTCTAAATCTATTCCTATGCATGTCCATGTTAAGACTTAGGAAGAATTTCATATATACATGTAAATCATACACCAAATCAAACATAATTTCTTGCTTGATTCCTTATCCATTTGGTTTTTTTGTACATTCATAAGTATTTGGGAAAAGTGGTATATTAGTCTGGGCATCTCGAGGCTGTGAGGCTTTAAGTAGCCCTATGTAGGTCTTGTACCTTACGCCCCTAGTGTAGAAAATAATGACACTGTACTCACTTAAAACTCTTATACACATGCATGTGTGATGTGGCCAATGAATGAGAATCAAAAATCAAATAAATAAAACATAACTTTTTCATTGATTTTCCTATCCTTATAGTTATTCATACATTTACATGTATCTAAGAAAAGTGGTATATTAGTCTGGACATCTTGGGGCTACAAGGCTTTAAGTAGCCCTAAGTAGGTCTTGTACCTTACACCCATGGTGTAGAAAGCTATGGCACCATACTCACTTATAATTTTTATACATGAGAATGTGTATTTAGATAATGGATGAAAAATCCATCTCTTCTACATAACAAAGGCATGCATTCATAATTCAATTAACAAATAAAATATCTAAATTTCAAAAATACATTCCTTTGCATTCATCACCAAAGTATGCTAAGATTTACTTTGCATGTATATGTATGCCTAAGATTATTCATATGCATGATATACATGATGGAAAAAAATGGATGAGTGTGTGTTATGTGATAGTAATCCATCCTAATTAATCCTAAGATGCCTTTCTTATTGAATAGGGCTACTTAGAATGAATCTAAACTTGGGTTAATTAAAACACATAATAAACCATTCAATAAAGGAAATTTATTAATCAACTTACCTTAGAAATGACTTAAGGTAGGGATAAAAGAGAGACTTTCTCTCTTTCTTCACTTTATAACACTTAGTTGCTAAGTGTAGGGTAAATGAAATGAAAGAAAACATTAAGTAAAAATCCCTAAATCAACTAAACCACTTAAAGAGAAATAAACCTTTTATGAATTAAATTCCTCACACTTAGCAAATCCTAACTCTAAAGCCTAGTTAGGACATCCCACACAAGCTCTAACACATGCACATTAGGCTAAGTCACCATTTCTAGCTTTATGTTAGGGTGGTGCATGGTTTGATGAATGTTTAGTTTTGCAATGTATTCTTTTAGATTGGATGTTAATGTGTAGCCTGAATGTTAGACCGATATTAGCCTAATCATATTTTATGCAGGGAGCCGTGCTTAAAGGGCCATTATAATAAAAAAAAATATAAATACTTTTTATTGTATAGGTTGCTTAGCCCCTAAGCATAGCCTAAGTTAGGACAGGTGGACTTGGTTACTCATGTGTGAGGTGCTAAGTCCAAATTATTCTTATAAATACTTGGTTTGTATTGTGTGTTTAGCTAACATTTGTTTTGCAAGTGTATCTAAATTTACTTTCCTTCCTTTTAATATAATTTTTGCATTAGGATTAGGATAAGTGTTATGGGGATTAAGGATAAGTATTGGTTATAAGACCATGTCTTATATACCAAGTGATGCCTTTGGAGTAGACACCTAATCTAGCCAAAGAAAAGAAAGAAATGGATCAAATCAAAAATGAAGAAATGAAAGATGAAGAGCGAAGAATGGAGGATGAAGAATGAAGACCCCCATCACACTTATCATCTCATAATTATAATTATTCTTTCATTATACCAGGATGTATAAGGGTAGAGCTCGGCTACTCACATTTTTTTTCGGGTTGTACGGCGGTACCCGACCGCATTGGCCTTTTATTCTTTTGCGATATCTTTATAAAATTATTTGATATTTTGTTTAGCTTGTGCATTAGAAATAGCATGCCTCTTCATAGTTTCTTTATGAATTGTGATTACTGTGTGACCTGGATGCGATTAGGCTCTTAGGATAAAAATAAATTTTCTATCCCATTAACAACACATAAATAAAATTTTAAAATAATTCATAACCTCACATAAAATCCTAGGAATTAAATCAAGATGGTAAAATTTTTAGCAATACCTTAGCTGGATGATTGAATGCATAATATCATGCATATCATATTCTTCCACTCTTGCTAAGAGTGGGCTTCCATCTATGCCAGAGAATAAATGCTTAACCTATAAGAGCCTTTGATAGAAAGACATCTTTCTCTTCTAATTTAGCCCACAATCAATTTCTCATGCATTTAGGCATACAAAATCCTATAGCATGTGTCAAAATAAAAGTCCAAAAATTAAATAAAACTTGAAAAAATTTGCATCAGATTTAAGTCATTACTTATGCCCTTCGTGATCTAGTCTCTTAGGGAGTGAGTTTAGGGACTTAGTTTCTTTTCTAAATAAATAACAGCCTAACCATCTTGCAAAGCATATGACTTGCTTACATGGATTCAAAGCATAGGAGGAGTTAGCTGACTGCCACTCCAGGCGGTAATAAGCCCAATATTTGGGTGGTTTATTCTCTCTTATGGAGGTAAACCATATACCCATTGTTGCCTTCGATTTAGTCTGTGCTTTGGTCCTCGCCAAAGCTCCCTAGATTTATGATCTGAGGTTATTGTTTCCCTTTGCAGGTGTTGACCTCATTTTTAGAATGAGCTCTCAACCTATCCATCTTAGACATAGGACTTCTCTTAGAATTTAAGAGTTCCTTATTTTTAAGACACATCTAATGATTAGGTGGATGCTAACCTAGCCCTAAAAACTTAGAAGAGTTAGCCATAGGAATAGGTCACGCCTTAGGGTTATTAGGAAAATTTGCCTACCCTTAGCTTGAACCATTCATCACTTTCCTTCCTTCAAGTCAAACTCTAAATCAATCTTATTTGATTTTCTCTAAACTCAAATCAATGCCACATGATTGAAATCTATGATTGAAACCCATGATCAAAATCCATCAAAATTCCTAAGTTAAAATTTCCTGAGTCCTTAATCTTCCACTTAAGGACTTAACCAAAATCATGATCAAAACCAAATCAAATATTTGAGGTTTCCTCATAATTCATTTATATTCTCATTTATATTCTCATATATAAATGAAATATAAATTAAAACCATTCAAACAAAACTCAAAATTCAAAATCAATTCATAAATTTTTTAAGTCCTTTAAGTTTTCCCTTCATGGACTTAGCCTAAATCATGATCAAACCAATTCCAACTCATGGGATATTTTCAAACTCATTTATATTCACATATATAAATGAAATATAAATATAAATCAATCAAATCAAATCCTCAAATTAAATTCCAAGTTTAAAATTTTCCTAAGTCCTTTAAGTTCTCCTTCATGGACTTAGCCAAAATTAAGATCAAATCAATTCAAATTCATGGGATTTTCTCATAATTAATTTATATTCTCATTTATATTCACATATATAAATGAAGTATAAGTAAAAATCAATCAAATCAAATTCAAAAATTCAAATCCCTACTCAAAAATTTCCTAAGTCCTTTAAATCCCTCTTAATGGACTTACCCTAAATCATGATTAAACCACTTCAAATCCTTGAAATTTTCTCATGATCCATTTATATTCTCATTTATATTCACATATATAAATGGAATATAAATTCAAACAATCAAAACCAATTCCAAAAATCAAACTCAAATCCACTCAAAGTCCAACCTAAGCCTTTCCAATCAAAATCTTGAGCTTAGCCAAATCAACTTCAAATCAAGCCAAACTCTTGATTTTTCATCATGATTCAATCAATCTTACAATCTTGAATCCATATATAAATTCAATTCAAAAGTCAAAGCCAAAATCCATTCATATTCTTCCTTTGAATATGAAATTGTGAAATGGATGAAAACCCATTTGACTTCGAACCACTAATAAATAGATTTATATTTCAATCATAAGTCCATATGCAAGGTCAATCAAACTTAAATTAAGCTTTGACCAAGCCATTTGACCCATTTAGGCTCACTTGACCCAAAGTGACCTAAAGTACCCTTATGAGCCAAATTCTAATCCTAACCAAATTGAATTGAACCAAACTCACGTATGCTTCTCATCATGATCAACAATCATCATGTGATGATCAATCAATCAAATTGGGTCAAACCAAGTCAAACCTAAGGGTTGACCAAGTCAACACTTAGCCCAAAATGAAACCTAACATAGCCAAAATCCACTATGGGCCAAATTGATTGAAACCATTGATCTAAGTTTATTCATGACTTATGTTTGAACTTGACCAAGCCAACATTTGAACCTAACCTATCCCAATTGGCAACTTGACCCAAGTTGACCCAACTTGGCATAAAAAGTCAAAATGTGTCAAAACTTGATCTAAATCAAATTGATTGAAACTAATGGGTCAAGTTCATTCCAAATCACTTGTTGAACTTAACCAAAGTCTCAATTGGCCAATTAGACCCAACCTAGCCCAATTGACCTTAGACCCAACTTGACCTAAAGGGTTCATGTTAAGCCAAACTTAAACATAATCAAAATTGATTGGAAACAAAGATACTAATCCACTCTATATGATTAACCAAACCTAAACCTATCATGACCTAGCCCAAATAGGTCAACTTGACCCATTTGACCTAAATGAAGTCATATAAGCCAAATTCAAAACTAATCCAAATTGAACCAAACCAAAGCCACCAAAACATTTCAAATGGTCATATGAACTTGACCTAACCCTTGGTTTGACCCAAGTCGACCCATTTTGACCTAAATGGGTAAACATGAGCCAAACCTTATCAAATGAATTCCAAATCTCATGAAACTTAGTGAAACCTAGTTTCTCCACATACCCAACATATCCAAATTGAAAAATCAGCAAAATGACCATTCTGTAGGCCATAGAGCAAATTTTGGCCTAATCCATGGGTAATTTGGTCACACCCTCTTCATATCAACTTGATGCCTTCCTAATAGCTCAAGTGGACCAAATGAAGAGTGGTGCACCCAACCCAATGGGTTTGGGTCAGCCCAAATGGACCCAAGGCCAAACCTGACCCCATGGGTCAAATTGGCTCATTCCAAATCCTTCTTCCACTCAATTTGATGCACATGGGAGGGAGGTTGGCAATCCACTCAAGAACTCAAACCGACCATGTGCAAAGAGCTAACAGTTCAAACAACCTCTCTAATGTGGTCAACAACAACAACAACAACAACAACAACAAGCCTTAATCCCACTAGGTGGGGTCGGCTACATGAATCCTTCGTCTCCATTGTGTCCTATTATGTGTCAAATTCTCATTTAATTGAGTATACTAAGATCATTTTTTATACATCTTAACCAAGTCTTTTAGGTCTACCTCTACCTTTCTTAACATAAGAAAATCTAATGCATCTACTCTCCTAATGGTCATCTGACGGTAGGCGCTTTATGTGGCCAAACCATCTAAGGCGACTCTCCCTAATCTTATCTATCATTGGAGCTACTCCAACTTTTTCCCGAACATACTCATTTTGCATTCTATCTCTAAGGGTAAAGCCACTCATCCACCTGAGCATCCTCATCTCTGTAACACTTAACTTACTCTTATGTTTCTCTTTTATTGGCCAACATTCTGCACCATAAGTCATTGCAGGTCTTACCACCATCTTATAAAATTTTCCCTTAAGTTTAAGTGGAACTTTTCTATCACATAATAGGCCAGATGCATTCCTCCACTTCAACCATCCAACTTGAATTCTACTAATAATATCTCCATCTATTTCACCATCATTTTGAACAATAGAGCCTAAATATAATCACTCTTATTAATGACTTGATCACCTAAAGTCACAACACTACCACTAAAACTTCTACAACTAAAATTACACTCCATATATTCAGTTTAGATCTGCTTAAACGAAAACCTTTAGACTCTAAAGTTGACCTCCATAATTCAAGTTTCGTTGGACTCCTCTCTAGTCTTATCAACAAGAAGAATGTCATCGAAAGCATACACCGTGGTACATCTTCTTGTAAATGCCTCAAGAACATCCATAACTAAAGTAAAAAGATAAGGGCTTAATGTTGATCCTTGATGTAATCCAACAAATAGGAAAATAAATCCTCCTTGTGTTTGGACACAAGTGGCGACTCTAGTATACATATCCTTAATGACTTGAATATAACCAATATTAACTTCTTTTTTGTTAGAACTCTCCAAAGAACATCTCTTGAGACTTTATCATAAGCTTTTCTAAATCAATAAATATCATATGTAGATCCTTTTATTTTCTCTATGCTTCTCCATCAAACCTCTTAACAAATGTATAGCATCCATAGTAGATCTACGGCATGAAACCAAAGCGATTGTGAGAAACTTCATCATCATGTCATGCTCATTACTCTCTAATTTTAATGTATGGCACATTAACTTAATTCCTCTATAATTTGCACAATCTTGTGCATCACCTTTATTCTTAAATATAGGAACCAACAAACTCTTTCTCCACTCATCGCATCTTTTAGTCTTTAAAATAACATTAAAAAGATTTGTAAGCCAAGAAATTCCTTGATCTCCTAAACATTTCCACACTATTGGAATATTATCCGTCCTCTTGCTTTTCCACATTTCATTTTCTTTAAAGCTTCACTAACTTCAGATTTACTAATACGACGATAAAAATGAAATTCTCTATTTTTTGTTTAGGGTATTAAGGTTGCTAAAATCAATCGTACTTTCAGATCCTTCATTGAAAAGTTTATTAAAATACCTCATCCACCTATTTTCAATATCTTTTTCTAAGAAAAGCACTTTATTATTTTCATCCTTAATACTCCTCACTTGAACTATGTCTTTACTTCTCCTATCTCTTTGGTTGGCTAACTTATACATACATCTTTCACCTTCTTTGGTATCTAATCTATTGTATAAATCACTAAAAGCTAAATTTTTTGCATCATATATTGCTTTCTTAGAATCTCTACAGCCATTTTATATCTTTCCCAATTCTCCGAGTTTTTACATCTAAACCAAGTTTTATAACAATGCTTCTTATTTCTTATCTTTTCTTGCACACTCTGACTCCACCACCAACTATTCTTATTAAAAGAAGCTTTTCCTTTTGATTCGCCAAGCACATTTTAGCAACTTGTTTAATAGCACTTGATACTTTTTCCCACATAACGTTGCTTCCTTATGAACATCCCAAACTTTAATTTCTTGTAGCTTGCTCTTAAAATATTTTTATTTGTGTTCTTTAAGTGTCCCCATCTAATCCTAGGACAATAATTAAGTTTATTTTTCTCATTGCTTCGTTCGGTTACGTATTGCTACTAATGAGTCGATGTTGAACCAAATTTCACTTGGAATGACACAATCTTTACAATCTAAACGATCTATTTTTCTTATCAAAAATAATCAATCACGTGTTTTACTAGATCCATTTTATAAGTAATAATATGTTCATCTCTTTTCTTAAATAAAGTATTAGCAACTACAAAATCATAAGCTAAGGCAAAATCTAATATAGTCCTACCTTCTTCATTAGTCACTCCAAATCCATAACCACCATGAATACTTTTAAAATCTTCTACCACTCTACCAACATGTCCATTTAAATCTCCCCAATAAATACTTTTCTTCAAGAGGTATCTTTTGTATTAATCCCTCTAATTCATTCCAAAATTTTTCTTTTGAACTTACCTCAAACTACTTGAGGAGCATAAACACTTATAACATTGATAATCTTAGTATCAACAATAATCTTTAAAGCTATAATTCTATCTCCACATCTATTAATACTTATAACATTATCCTTCAAACTTTTATCTATAATCACACCTACACCATTTCTAGTTCGACTTTTACCTGAATACCAAAGTTTAAAACCTAAACTATCAATCTCCTTAGCCTTCTCCCCAACCCATTTAGTTTCTTGAACACATAAAATATTTATCTTTCTATGAACCATAATGTTAGGCATCCGATTGTCATAGGGGGAGATATACTCCCCCTAATTCAATTCAGAATGACGATTCCCTCATTCGATTGAAGCCTAGAGAGTGTCAAGAAAGATCAGAGAGCCATCCTAAACTTTCTAAGAAGGATTTGAAAAGTGACCTTCTCAGTTTTCTCCATTGAAAAATAGGGGAGCTCACTTGAACCTTCAACTTCCTCTACACTCAAACCCATGCCAATTCCTCTTACACACTCCCTCAGAGGATCAATCCAAGTGCAGCCAAGCTCTCACTTGAATTCCAAAAGCAAGGAGAGCCTCAATTGGATCAAAGCCATAAAGGAAGTGAAGTGGTGTTGGTCCATAGAGCAATCCACTCAACCCCAAGGCCTGAAAATTTCAATAGGGCTTCGTCTCCACTAGATGAAGCTACCTCATGAGCTCGAGTGCCGGTGATCACGTCCGATGAGGTATGGAATTTTTTGACCACTTTGCTTAGGGGTGTTGGTCTTTTGTGAAAGGAATTTTCAAGTCATGAGAAATCCACCGTTGGATAGAATTCTTTAGCTTTAGATGGTGTGGGGACAATTTTGTTCCAATTCAAGTTCAATCAAGCTCAGATCTTCCCATAGATCATGGACAACCTCTGTTGAGCCTAAGGAAAAAACTGGGGAGATCCTGGCCGTCCATCCACGCATTTTGGATGGACGACTGAGATTATTCCCATGTTTAGAAAATACTTTATCCCTTTTATAAACCACAGGATGATCCATGGCTGTTTGATCCTTGATCGAATGGCAGGGATCAAAGCGTGTCCCACCGCACCGCCGCGCCGTCGCGCTGCCATTTGGATGGAACATTTAAGTAAGGGGCTCACTACACGACGCATGTAAAGTGTACTAACCGCTACCGCCGTGTGCGCTCTGTGAGCTGAGTGATTAGTTAGAGAATTTAATTAATGTTAATTAATCTCCTTATCTTCAAAAATTCTTGTATCCTTCAATAAAATTCTCAGAAATATGTGGTAAAATCCTATGGAAAGATAATTCAACCTAGAATATTTTAAAAAAGATTTCAATGGATTTTGAATTATCCTTTTCTCAGATTTTGGGTTTTATTGGAAATATCATGTTGCTAATTACCTCTTAATTAAACCTTTGATTAATTCTAAAATTCTTGGGTATATTTTAGGGGATGACCTCTGCCTCCCCTATTTTTCTTGGGATTTATTTTAGGCTTAATTAGAGAAATTACAAATATGTTTCTTAATTACTCTCTTAACCTAATTAAGTATAATTAAGGTTTAATTAATGGTTTTAATCCATTATTAGAGTTGATTAAGGTTAGATCCAGTATATAGGAGGTTTAGGGAACAATTTTGGGGGCATTCCCCCTAAGCTATTCCTTAAACCCCATTATAATTCCTTAATCCTCTCTTAATTAAGGGTTAATTCATTAATTATGCCCTTAATCAATTTCTAAAAATTCTGAAATCTTTCAGAATTTTATTAATCTACTTTGGGTAGATGCTTAGGTGTTTAAGAGCCTAAGTTCAATTAAGAAAATCAAAACCCAATTCATTTGTTTGAAGGGGTGTTTCAAAATTTCTTAAGCTAAACCCCTTAGCTTAATTAACCATTAATCATGAGCCAAATTGCATTAGGCCTTTTTCTTCCTAGGTGTATTGCAAGTTTAAATTCCTTGTGAGTTTTTATGTCATCTCATTAGGTCATAATTACTTGATTAACTATACTAAGGTGGTGTAGGTAAGGGTTAATTAATTTGCTTAATTCATACATTAACCTAATTAATACATAAAAATGAATCTAATCATCTAAAAATTAAACAAAAATGTCAAACACATGTGGATATGGGTTAGGAACAACAAACACAACTCACCTTTTCAAAATTAAATCAAACTTAAAACCAAAAAAAAAATCACATTAAATTAACTTTGATTTATTTTAAGCCTTCTTATTCCATAAGAATGTCTTTAGGATTTAATTAAAGTGAAAGTGTTTACATGCTTTCATTGCTTTGATTCTTTCCCCAACATGTTAAACTTGTATGTCATGTGGTTTCATGTATCCATATTTTTCAAATTCAAATTAGAAAAAATGAAATTATTTACTTTATGTCAAATTTGCATGTGTTGGCTAAAGTAGAAATATGAGTGGCCATTATCAATACTAAATTCAAATTATTTTCAAAATATATAAATCAATTATGAAATCTGAAAGTGTACTACTTATATTTTAATTATAGACTTGCATGTGAGTAAGGTATGAAGGTGTGCTTGGCATATGTTTCCTTTCTTTTTTTATGTTAGTATAGTTTTGAATAGGAGTTGGTAAGATGTATGGTTCATTTGAAAATAACCTAACACTTACCTAATTCCATGTCCTATTCATTCCTCTTGCACGCATAAATTATATAAACAAAATGAATCAATTAATACAACTTTTGCATTCTTTCTTTCCATTTCATTTCTTCTGTACACATGTTTATATTTAAGGAAAGTGGTATATTAGTCTGGACAACCACGAGGTTGCAAGGCTTTAAGTAGCCCTAAGTAGGTCTTGTACCTTACACCTCTAGTTAATAATGACGTTGTACTCACTTATTCCTTTCTTACTTTCATATGTATATATGAAAGATTGGATAAAGAAACCCTTTTCTACTTAAGAAAAAACATGCATATTAAACTCCAAATTTCCTTAAATGGATTACTTAGCAGGCATCATAAAGTGTGTTAAATATTCTCCTTTGTATGTATAGATATGCTTAGGGTTTATTCATATGCATGTTATACATGTTAAGAAAGAAATGAAGTAATGTGTGTTTTTTGAAGTTGGTTCATTTTATTTAATCTTAAAATGCCTTTCTTTTTTAATAGGTTTGTTTAGAGTTCATCTAAACTTAGGATCAATCAAAAGACTTAATCAAAACATTCACTAAACAAAACTAAAAAAAGCATGAATCTACTTTAGAAATTACTTAGGTTAGGGAAGGAAAGAGAAGTCCTCTTCTCTCTCCCTCTCTTCATAACTTAGTAATTAATTGTAGGATTCATTTGAACCTAATAAAAACATGAAATAAAAAGCAATCCAAAATAATTAAACAACATAAATGAAACCCTCCTCTAAGTTGAACATGCTTCACACTTAAAAAATTCTAACTTAAAGCCATAGCTAAGCATGCCACACAAACCTCCAAAGCATACACATTAGCCTACGTCACCACCTCTAGCTTTAGATTAAGGCAGTGTATGGTTTGATGTTTAGTTTATTTTGTAATATATGTTTTACATTGGATGTTAGGGTGTATGCTCGTAGAATGAAGGGTAAGATGATCTTAGTCTAACCATTATTTTATGCAGGGGATTGTGCTTAAGGGGCCCTATCATAAATAAAAATATAAATGCTTTTGCTTGTAGGTGCTTTATACCCTTAAGCATAATCCAGTAGGCTAGGTGGGCTGTAATGAAAAATTCTTATAGAGGGAGTCGCCTTCCAAATCTATGGGTGAGAAATGAAAGAGGCAACACCTACATAAAAATTTGTCTTGGTAAGACGCCACGCAGATTCGTAGATATACTTATTCAGGTGATCAGATATGTCATCAAGAAAATAGTGTACTATCGCAAAAGACAAAAGTAAATTCCCTTTAATGGAACCAATCACCTCAATAAGGACTCCTAAGGATGATGGGTCTGCATATGTACCAGAGATTCTTCCCCTACTTTACATGGAAAAGTAAAGCGGGGTTTATTTTAAATGGGTTCATTAAGTTTCTAGCAAGCCCCATAGTTAATTACATCCTAAGGGATGGTGATCCCTTAAGAAAACTCTCGATTAGAGTAAATGATCATTGTCTCTAAAGATTTCAATAGGGTAGGACTATCAATCGATTGGTATGTGTTTGAAGATCAAATGAGATTGACCAAAAGAGGGAGTTATTATCGAAGCCAAAATGGGAAATAAATAGGAGATGCCCATGATGCTAGGAAACCTAATGAGAATTTTAAACTATCATATAGTTGGGCTTTACATTTTAGAAATTGATTTAGTTTGTTTGAGTTACATTTTTTATTAAAATTTTAGGACGTATGATTCCTTAACACAAGATTAGAAAAATGCCTAAAAGGTGAGGAATTATGCTTATGGCCCACAAAGAGGAAAAGCAACCTCAGAACTTGAATCTAGGGAGCTTCGATGAGGGCCAAAAGCACAACCTAATTCTAAGGAGAAAAATGGTGATTGGTTTGCCTCGACAAGAGAGGACAAACCACCACCTGACAGCTTGGCCGCCAACTAACTCCGCCTATGATTTTAAATTCATGTAGGCAAGTCTTTATGCTTATGCAAGATAGCTAGGCTATTATTATTTAGAAAGAGGCTAAGTCCTTAAACTCACTCCCTAAAGAGACTAGATCATGTAAAGGGATATGCTACAAATGACCTAAATCTAATGCAATTAAAATTTTATTTTATTTCATTTTGGATAATCATTTTTGACTCAGGCTAATAGGATTTTTATGATTAATGCATGAGAAATTGGATTATTGGCCAAAACTAGCGAGAAAGGGAGGAGGTGAGTTTCCACCATGACCCTCAAAGGTCAAGCCGGGTTCTCTGGCAAAGGTGGAAGCCCTCCAATCAAGAGTGAAATAAGATACATTTGTGCATGATATTATAAAGAAATGCTCATCCAGCTAAGGTGAGGTTATGAGTTGTTAAGTTGGGTAAAAGATTTATTTTTCCCTAAAGATCATAATCCACATCCAAGCCATACATAAAGCAAGGAAGAAACTAGAAAAATCATGCCACTTAATGCAAAAGCTAAACAAATCATCAATCAATTTATAAAGCTAAACGTAAAAAGAATAAGTGGCCGTTTATGGTCGGGTACCACTGTACAAATCCAAAAATATCAAATGTGGGTAGCCGAGCTCTACCCTTATAAAATCCATATTAAAAATGAATTGAATTATACTTTAAGCAAAGGAATTCATTATTATGGGGGTCTTCAAGCTTTATTCTTCTTTCTTCTTTTTCTTTCTTCTTTCTTTCTTCTTCTTTTCTTCTTTTCTTCTTTGGTTCCTCCTTTGGATGGTTGGAAGAGTGGATGCTCCAAGGATTCACATGGGACATAAGATAGGATCTTATAACCAATGTTCATTCTAATCCCCATAACAAATCATTCCAAAATCCTAATTATACAAATTTTTTACATGAAAAGGAATAGAGAATTCTAGCTAACACTTGCAAAATAAAGGTTAGCTAAATCACATTACACAAATCCCAAGCATGTATATTGGACTTATCACCCCACACATGGGTGACTAAGTCCACCTAGCCTATGGATTATGCTCAGGGGTATAAAGTACCTGCAAGCAAAAGTATTTATATTTTTTATTATTTATGATAGCGCCCCTTAAGCACAATCCCCTACATAAAAGAATAGTTAGACTAAGAATATCCTACCATTCATTCTATGAGCATACACCCTAACATATAGTCTAAAACATATATTACAAAACAAAACATAACATCAAACCATGCACCGACCTAACCTAAGGCTAGAAGTGGTGACTTAGGCTAATGTGTGTGCTTTGAAGGTTTGTGCGATATGCTTAGCTATGGCTTTAGGTTCAAAATTTCTAAGTATGAATAACATGTTCAACTTAGAGGAGGGTTTCATTTAAGTTATTTAAGTGTTTTTGGTTAATTTTATTTCATGCTTTAATTTGGTTTAAGTGAAACCTATAATTAATTACTAAGTTATGAAGAGATGGAAAGAGAAGAGAACTTCTCTTTCCTTCCCTAACCTTAAGTAATTTTCTAAAGTAGGTTCATATCTTAGTTTCATTTAGGTGAATATTTTGATTACATCTTTTAATCAATCCTAAGTTTAGATAAACTCAAAACAAATCTATTCAAAAAGAAAGGCATTTTAAGCTTAAATAAAATGAATCAAAATTCACATAATGCATATTACTTCATTTCTTTCCCAACATATATAACATGCATATGGATGGACCCTAAACATATCTATACATGAAAATGAGAGTAGTTAACACTCTTTATGATGCATGCTACGTAATCCATTTAAGAAAATTTAGAAGTTGAATATGCATGATTTTTCTTAAGTAGAAAAGGTTTTCCTTATCCAAAATTTCACATACATACATGAAAGTAAGAAAGGCATAAGTGAGTACAACGCCATTGTTAACTAGAGGTGTAAGGTACAAGACCTACTTAGGGCTACTTAAAGCCTCTCAACCTCGGGGCTGTCCAGACTAATATACCACTTTCCTTAAATACAAACATGCATATAAAAGAAATAAAATGGAAAAGGAATATGCAAAAGTTGTTTAATATATTTATTTTGTTTATGCAATTTATGTATGTAAGTGTAGGTAACCCTTCTTAGATGGGAGCATAGGGATGAATAGGATATGAAATTAGGTGAGCATTAGGTCCTTTTCAAATGAACCTTATACCTCACCAAAATTCCTATTCAAAACTATACCAACATAGGACAGAAAGGAAACCTATAATAAGCATACCTTTATAATATTTCACATGCAAGATTATAATTAAAGTATAAATAGCATACTTTCATATTTGATATTTCATTTATAAGTTTTGAAAATAATTTGGATTTAGTAGTGATAATAGACATTCATATTTTACTTTAGCCAACACATGCACATTTGACATAAAGTAAACAATTTTTTTAAAAAAATTTGAAATATGAAATTATGAATACATGAATCACATGACATATAACTTAACATGTTGGGAAAGATCCAAAGCAATGAAAGCATGTAAACAAACTCACTTTACTTAAATCCTAAATTCATTCTTAAGGAATAAGAAAATTTAGAATAAAGCAAAGTGAATTTCAAGTTGATTTTTTGTTTAGTTTGAAGTTTGACTTAATTTTAAAAAGGTGAGATGAGTTTGCTGTTCCTAACCCATTTCCACATGTGTTTTTTATTTTTGTTTAATTTTCAGATAATAAAATCTATTTTTAAGCATTGATTAGGTTAAGGTAAAAATTAAGTGGCTTAATTAACCCTTACCTACACCACCTTAGAAGAATTAACTAGATAACTATGAGCCAATGAGATGACATAAAACCCATAAGAAATTTAAATTTGAAATGCACCTAGTAATGAAAAGGCCTAATGCAATTTGACTCACAA
The DNA here is from genome assembly GCA_021442155.1 of Cymbidium sinense. Taxonomy (NCBI): domain Eukaryota; kingdom Viridiplantae; phylum Streptophyta; class Magnoliopsida; order Asparagales; family Orchidaceae; genus Cymbidium; species Cymbidium sinense. The sequence continues at coordinate 156,380,126 of CM038221.1, forward strand.
TTAAAAGTTAATTAAGCTAAGGAGTTTAGCTTAAGTAATTTCAAAATACCCTTTCACACTTATGAATGTGATTTTGATTTTATTAATTAAACTTAGGCTATTGAACACCTAAGCATCTACCCAAGGTAGATTAATTAAGTTATAGAATTTCTTTTAGAAGTTTTGAAAATTGATTAAGGGGGATAATCGATGAATTAACTCTTAATTAAGAGGAGATTAAGGAGAGAAGAGGGGGTTTAGGGAATAGCTTAGGGGAAATACCCCAAAATTATTCCATAGACCTCATACTGGCTGGATCTGACCTTATCCAACCCTAATCATAGGGTAAAACCATTAATCACACCTTAATTAACCTTAATTATATGAAAAGGGTAATTAGGGAATGAAATAGAAATTTTCTCAATTGAGCCCTCAATAAATCTCAAGAAAATTAGGGGAGGAAGACGTCATCCCCTAAAATGAACTCCAAAAATTTGAGATTAATTGGTGACCTAATTAAAGGATAATTAGCTAATTAAGATTCCTAAAGAAACACAAATTTAGAGAAAAGAGTAATTCTCCATTGAAATCATTTTAAAAATATTTTAGATGAAATTATATTTCCATAGCATTTTTCCTTTTATTTTTTGATTTTTCTACAGGGAATTATGAATTTTAGAAGTTCAGAGAATTAATTAGGAATTAATTAATATAATTAACTAATCCCTGATTAATACTTAGCTCATGACGCGACGCGTGGCAGTAGCGGTGCACTTTACATGCATCGCGCCATGAGTGGGTGACTTAAATGTCACATCCCAAATGGTGGCGGTGGCGCACACGCTTATATCCTCGACCGTCCAATCAAAGATCGGACAATTAAGGATTCACCAATAGTTTAAAATAGATAAATGGATTTACTAAATGTGCTAAATAATCTTAGCCATCCATCTAAAACACGCGGATGGATGATTGAGATGAGCCAAGTTCTTCCCTAAGGATCAACGGGGACCATCCATGATCTAAGGGGAGATTCGAGCTCGATTGAGCTCGGATTGGAATGAAATTGTACCCACACCATTTAAGCACAATTACAAACCTATACAGTGGTGAATTTCACATGCCATGAATATTTCTTTCACAAAGGACTAACACCTTCTAAGCTAAGTGGTTGGAAAATTCCATACCTCACCGGCGCTCTAGATCAATGAGGTAGCTTCGTCTGGTGGAGACGAAGCCCTGTTGAAATTCCTAGGCCTTGAGATTGAGTGGATCAATGGATGAACCAACACCACTTCACTTGGGCTTCATCTTTGATTGAATTGATCCTCTCCTTACTATAGGAACTCCAATGTAAGCTTGAGTGAGCTCGGATTGGTCCTTAAAAGAAATGTGTAGGAGGAATTTGGAGGAAATCAAGTGTGGAGGAAGTTAGCAATTCACTCTAGCTCCCCTATTTTTGCACTGTGCAAAACCAAGAAAGAAGAATTCAAATCCTCTTTAAAGACCTTGGGAATGCTCTCTGATGATTGCTAAGGGTTCTTAGGCTTCAATCGACAGAGAGTGAATTAAAATTTCATTGAATTAGGGGGAGTATATCTCGCCCTATGGAAATCGGATGGCCGAACCATTTTTTGCCATTTTGATTCAATTGGTCAAATTAGAGAGGTTGTTTAGGTTGTTTTGAGTGTGCACATGGTTGGTTTAACCCAAGGAATGGATTGCCAACTTCGCATGTGCTGAATTTGAGCTTAAGAGGGAGTTTGAAAATTTAATTTTGCTCTAAGTGGTTGGGTTTGGTCTATGGGCCAAATGGGCTGACCCAAACCCATTAGGTTGGGTGCACCACTCATCACTAAGTCCCCTTGAGCTTTTAGGAAAGCCTCAAGTGATGACCAAAATACCCATGGGTTTGGCCAAAATTTGTTCTATGGCCTAGGGGTAGAATGATCATTTTATTATTTTTCTACTTTGGACATGTTGGGTATGTGGAGAAACTAGGTTTGGCCAAGTTTCATTGGATTTGGAATCCATTTGATAGGGTTTGGCTCATGTTGACCCATTTAGGTCAAAATGGGTCAACTTGGGTCAAGTTGACCAATTGGTCAAATTGGGTCAAACCAAGAGTTGGGTCAAGTTCATATGACCATTTAAAATGTTATGGTTGCTTTGGTTTGATTCAATTTGATATATATATTTGGTTTTGGCTCATATGACTTCATTTATGTCAATTGGGTCAAGTTGACCTATTTGACCCATTTGATCTATTTGAGGTAGGTCAATGGTAGGTTTAGGTTAGGTTAGTCATATGGAGTGGATTGGTATCTTTGTTTCCAATCAATTTGGGTTAGGTTCCATTTTGGCTCAACATGACCCCTTTAGGTCATGTTGGGTCTAAGGTCAAGTACAATTGAGGCTTTGGTCAAGTTCCACAAGTGATTTGGGATGGACTTGACCCATTGGTTTCAATCAATTTGGCTTAGACAAAGTGTTGACACATTTTGACCCTTTAGGTCAAAATGGGTCAACTTTGGTAAAGTGGGCCAATTGGGCTAGGTTAGACTCAAATGTTGGCCTGGTCAAGTTCAAACATAAGTCATGAGTGAACTTAGATTAATGGTTTCAATCAATTTTGCCTATGGTGGAATTTAGCTATGTTATATTTCATTTTAGGTTAAGTGTTGACTTGGTCAACCCTTAGGTTTGACCCAATTTGTTTGATTGATCATCCCATGATGATTGTTGATCATGATGAGAGGTGTATATGAGTTTGGTTCAATCCAATTTAGTTAGGATGAAAAGTTGGCTCATAAGGGTACTTTAGGTCACTTTGGGTCAAGTGAGCCTAAGTGGGTCAAATGGCTTGGTCAAAGCTTGATTTGAAGTTGATTGATCTTGTATATGGACTTATGATTGAAATATAAATCCATTTACAAGTGGTTTGAGGTCAAATGAATTTTGATCCATTTGAAAATTTCATATTCAAAGGAAGAATATGAAGGGGACTTGGGTTTGATTTTTGATTTGGGTTTTGATTAAATGATTGAAGTTTGGATTTATATATAAGCTCATGATTGTAGGGTTGATTGAATCATGAGAGAAAATCAAGGATTTGGCTTGATTTGAAAGTGATTTAGCTAAGTCCAAGATTTTGACTTGAAAGGCTTAGATTTGATTTTGAATGGATTTGAGTTTGATTTTTGGAATTGGTTTTGATTGTTTGAATTTATATTTCATTTATATATGTGAATATAAATAATTGATCATGAGAAATTTCAAATTTGAAAGAGTTTAATGATTTAGGTTAAATTCATTAAGGGGAATTTAAAGGATTTATTTTTAATTTAAAATTTAATTTTTAAATTGGATTTGATTGATTTATATTTATATTTCATTTATATATGAGAATATAAGTGAGAATACAAATAAGTTTTGAGAAAATCCAATGAGTTTGAATAGGTTTGATCAATGTTTAGGTTAAATCCATTAATAAAAAAATTAAGGGATTTAATTGAATTTCAAGGATTTTAAATTTAGAATTTAATTTGAGGGTTTGATTTGTTTGATTTATATTTATATTCCATTTATATATAAGAATATAAATGATAATATAAATAAGTTTTGAGAAAAACCCATGAGTTTGAATAGGTTTGATTAAGGTTTAGGGTTGATTTTGTCTAAGTCCTTTAATGGAAAATTAAAGGGACTTAAGAAAATTTTCATGGATTGAGTTTTAATTTTGAATTTGATTTGATGGGTTTGAATTTATATTTCATTTATATATGGGAATATAAATGAGAGTATATTTGGATTATGAGAAAATCTCAAAGATTTGATTTGGTTTTGATTATTTTAGGTTAAGTCCTTAAGGGAAAATTAAGGACTTAGGTAAAAGTTGGACTTAGACATTTTTGGTGGATTTTGATCATGGGTTTCAATCATGGAATTGATATGAGTTTGGAGAAAATCAAACGGAATTGATTTGGAGTTTGACTTGAAGGAAGGAAGGTGAGGAATGGTTTAATGCTGAGGGTAGGAAGTTTTCCTAACACCCATAAGACATGACCTATTCCTATGGCTAACTCTTCTAAGTCTTCTAGGGCTAGGTGAGTGTCCACCTAATCAATGGATGTGTCCTAAGACTAAGGAACTCTTAAATTCTAAGAGAAATCTTAAGCCTAAGATGGAGGGGTTGAGAGCTCATTCTAGAAATGAGGTCAACATGGACTTAGTCACTCATGCGTGGGGTGATAAGTCCAATATACATGCTTGGGATTTGTGTGGTTTATTTTTTCTTATCTCTATTTTGCAGGTGTTAGTTAGATTTCCATTCTTTTCATTTTCATGTAAATTTGTGCAATTAGGATTTTGGAATGATTATTATGGGGATTAGGATGAGCATTGGTCATAAGATCCTATCTTATGCACCATGTGAAGACTTGGAGCATCCACCTTCTAACCATCCAAAAGAAGGAACCAAAGAAGAAAAGAAGAAAGAAGAAAAGAAGAAGAAAAGAGAAAAGAAGAAAGAAGAAATGAAGCTTGAAGACCCCTATAACAGTGAATTTCTTGCTTAATTATAATTTAATTCATTTATAATCCAGGTTGTATAAGGGTAGAGCTCGGCTACCCAATTTGTCATTTTCAGGTTTGTGCAATGGTGCCCAACCACAACGACCTTTTATTCTTTTTGTGATTAGCTTTATAAATTGATTGATGATTTGTTTAACTTTTGCATTAAGTGGCAACTTTTCTTAGTTTCTTCCTTGCTTTATGTATGACCTGGATGTGGATTAGACTCTTAGAGAAAAATAAATCTTTTACCTAACCTAATAACTCAAATTAAAAATAAAAAACTCATAACCTCACCTAAAGCTTAGGTTTAAAATCAAGATAAAAGAATTAGCAACCCCTTAGCTGGATGAGTATTTCTTTATAATATCATGCACAACAACATCTTATTTCACTCTTGATTGGAGGGCTTCCACCTTTGCTAGAGAAACTTGGCTTGACCTTTGAAAGCCATGGTGGAAACACACCTCCTTCCTTCTCGTTGATTTTGGCCAATAACTTTATTTCTCATACATTAGCATATGAATCCTATTAGCCTGAGTCAAAATAATTGTCCAAAAATGAAAATAAAATGAAATTTGAATTGCAATAGATTTATGCCATTTGAAGCATGTCCCTACATGATCTAGTCTCTTAAGGGAGTGAGTTTAAGGACTTAGTCTCTTTCAAAATAAATAATAGCCTAGCTATCTTGCATAAGCATAAAGACTTGCCTACATGTATTTAAAATCATAGAAGAGTTTGGTGCCACCCCGGTTGTAAGTAGTCGGGTGATTTGTCCTCTCTTGGAGGAAACCAAATACCCATTTTCCTTAGATTTAGGTTGTGTTTTGGCCTCACCAAAGCTCCCTAGATTTAGGTTCTTCCCTTTGTGAGCCATAAGAATAATTCCTCACCTCTTAGGCATTTCCTTAATCCTGTGTTAAGGTATCATAAGTCCTAAATTTCTAATGAAAAAAATGCAACTCAAATAAACTAAATCAATTTCAAAAATGTAAAGCCAAGCTATAGGATAGTTTGAGATGCTCGTTAGGTGTCCTAGTATCGTCGGCATCTCCTACTTATCTTCCATTTTTGCTTCGATAATAACTCCCACTCTTTGATCAATCCCATTTGATCTTCAAAAATGAACCAATCGATTGATAGTTCTTTCCTATTGAAATCTTTAAAGACAATGATCATTTACCTTAATCGAGAGTTTTCTTAAAGAATCCCCATTCCTTAGGATGTAATTAACTATGGGGGCTTGCCCTTGTAGGGAATTTAATGAACTTGATTTAAAATAAACCCTGCTTTAATTTTCCATATAAAGTAGGGGAAGAATCTCTGGTACATATGCAGACCCATCATTTTTAGGAGTCCTTATTGAGGTGATTAGGTCCATTAAAGGGTAGTGACTTCTATCTCTTGAGATAGTATACTATTTCCTTGATGACATACTCGATCACTTGAATAAGTACATATGCGGATCTGCGTGTCATCCTAAAAGACTAATTTTTATAGTCTTGCCTTTCTTTTCTCACCACAGATTTGAAAGGCGACTCGTATAGAAAGTTTTCTCCAAATATTTTTCTGGCGACTTCACTGGGGAAGGTTCCTTTCTCTATCTTTGGAAAATGATCATTGTTTTTGAGTATCGATAGTGGGTTTGTACTTTGATATGAATCCAAGACTAGCTTTCTTCCCATTGGCACTTAGTTTATTTCATTGTTAAGTTGAGTTAGCCAACATCTTTAGGTTTTAGGACCACATTCCTTGTTGGTCTTAAAACCCCCGTCGGGTTCTCCAATGGGTAAAAATAAAAAAAGATCTAAATAAAAAAAAGCATTTAAAGACTTCCCCCTTATCATTTTTTTATGATAAGGAAAGGTTCATTCTAAAATAATAAAATAAATCTTCCATAAGAACTTTGCTTTTCAAAAATTGCCTTTTCAAAAATGCACTTAATAAAATATTTTCCACAAAATTTTATCACCCTCATTTAACAATTCTCATAATTTTTACATATAGGGATTTTTTTCAAAATAAAACTAACAAAATTTTTCCAAAAGCACAAATGAACATCTTTCTTCAATTCATTTTGAGGGAGATTTCATTTTCAAAATAAAATGAATAATCATCTTTTCAAAAAAGCATACATGAATCTTTCCATCCAAATACGCTCACACCTATTGAATGGGAGTTTCATTTTCAAATAAAATTAAAATTTTCAAAATCACATATGAACATCTTCATTTAATATATTCAAATTTAAAAATGAATTCCCAACTAAAATTAAACATCATTTGGAAATCCCATTTAAACATATCCCACATATGTTTAAGTTGGAATTCCTCTCTTTCAAAAAAGCAATAATCACACAAAGTAAAATTTTATACATTTTCAAAATAAGATTGATTTCCATTTCTACATACCCAAATTTGTTGAATGGAAATCCTCCTTCAAAATCAAACTTAACAATCATATTTTCAAAATTAAAACACATTTTGGAACTTCATTTAACATTATCAAATTTGTTAAGTGAAGTCTCCAAACTCAAAATCCAAAATTTTCAAAGCACATTTGGAACTTCATTTAACATACCCAAATTTGTTAAGTGAAGATTCCAAATTCAAAATCCAAAAAATTTTCAAAACACATTTGGAACTTCATTTAACATACCCAAATTTGTTAAGTGAAGTCTCCAAATTCAAAATCCAAAAATTTTCAAAACACATTTGGAACATCATTTAACATACCTAAATTTGTTAAGTGAAGTCTCCAAATTCAAAATCCAATTTTTTTTTCAAAATATATTTAGAACTTCATTTAAACATACCCAAATTTGTTAAGTAAATTCTCCAAATTCAAAATCTAAAAATTTTCAAACACATTTTGGAACTTCATTTAGCATACCTAAATTTGCTAAGTGAAGTCTCCAAATCCAAAACCAAAATTTTCAAACAAAATTTTGAAACTTCATTTAGCATACTCAAATTTGCTAAATGAAGTCTCCAAAGTCAAAACAAAAATTTTCAAGCACCTTTAGAACCTCTTTCTTAGCATACCAAATTTGCTAAGGAGAAGTTTTCATTTTCAAAACCAAAACACAACAAAATTTTGAACATATCTTTTGGAATTTCATTTAGCATACTCAAATTTGCTAAGTGAAATTTTCACAAAACTATGTGGGACTTCATCTTTAACATACCAAATTTGCTAAAAAAAGTCTCCACTTTCAATCAAATCAGAACAAAAAATAAAACACTTAGGATTTCCTTAGCATACCTTAATTTGCTAAGGATCCTACTCTTTCAAAAAAAAAAAATCAAACATTCAACAAACAAATGAAACACTTAGGATCTTCTTAGCATACCTAAATTTGTTAAGAATCCTATTTTCAAAAATCAAATAAAACACACTTGGGTTCGCCACTTAGCATACCTAAATTTGCTAAGTGAGAATTCCAAAATTCCAAAATCAAAACAAAAATTCACAAAAAGAAATAACTATTTTCAAAATACTTCACTTAGCATACTCAAATTTGCCAAGTAAGTGAAATTCCAAAATAACCTAACAAAAAATAAAATCAATTTGACCCTTACTTTAACATACCCAAATTTGTTAAAGGAAACGATCCTCAAATCAAAAATTCAAACTCAAACAAACATGAACCTATGGAAGCATCCTTCTTAAAATATTTGAATCCATATTTCAACATACCTAAATTTGTTGAAGTTGGATTCATATTCAAAATTCCTCTTTCAATCAAATTCTCAAATGTATTTGAACCCCACTTAACACTTTCAAGTTGTTGGATGTGGGTTCAAATTTTCAATTTATAATTCAAAAATCTATAAAGCCAAAAATTTGATATAAACTCATTTCTCATTGCAGATTCTTACAGTCAGTACAATGGCAGTTCAGTTTTTAGTCTTTTACATTTATTCTGGGATGGATGGTTCACAGAAGTTCATTTTTACCTTCCCCCCATGCTATGGATTTGGCTTTAGACCAATCAAACTTCCCCCGAATAGACCATACGCATTGGATTCACTTTGGTAGGGGATTCGAGGGAGCTATGATTACTTGTGAGAGCACTCCCTTCACTATAGGACCACGGGAGCAAGCGGTCATCAAGATTGATTTACCCTTTGACTGATGTCTCCTCAAAGAGAAAAGTGCGTTCAGCATATAGCCATACCAATAGTACCAGCCTCTCGCTGCCTGTTTCTGTCGCCCTGAGAGCTAACACCATCATCTACCCTCCAAGGGTAAGGCTCCCCTGGTCTCTGGGTTTGCCTCCTCTACTTTTGAGAATGGGTCTAGCTCTCACTCCACCCATCCTACCCGAACACAACGTAGGAATAAGAACTGCATGATCTGCATCACACTAGATCGCTAGGAGATGAGGCGCTGCTCGCCATGAGGAGTTTTGTTACTTCACCACTGTATAAGTTCCATCCTCTCTCTCTGGGAGAGGATGTTAAGAGGATTTGCTCATCACCTCCGGTGCATTTCACCGAGTTAGTGAGTGAGGTCAGCATCGCCTTCATGCCTTATGTTGGTAGGAGCATGGATGCTCGAGTCCGAACTCGTTTGATCTCGATCTATCATCCCCATAAGCATATAAGAGGGGAAATGGCCAGAGGCCCATATAACACATATATTACTAGCGGGAGAGGAGGTTAACCATGCTTCCGCTCTTATTGATTTTTCCACCGCTCGTACCCCCACACCAAGACCTTCTTCTCGGACTAGTCATCATAGAAGATTCGGGAGAAGCGCACTCATTGGTGATCCACATGGCTGAGGGATCCTACCCTTCTACACCACCATTGGCAAGGTCTCTCTTACTCGACCTTCTCCCTAGTGGCGGAAGGAGTGGCGACCCAAAAGCATCGTGGTCGCCCCTTCACCAACTCGCCTGCATACAGATGTGAAGATGGTGGCGATTTCAGATATATTGTGATGATAGTCCAAATGCAGCGATAGTGGAACATCCTAGATTGTTACCCTCTCATAGTAGAATGAGTGTGTCATTCAAAGTGAGTCAATCCACATAGGATTGACTCTCCTGGAGGTCCTGCCTCGGCATGATGATCACACCACAACCTAGATTATTTGTACCGATGGATCATCTAGATGAGATAGTGCATTATTTCATGGAAAAGAAGGAGATCTTGGTATGATTGGTGATGAAGAGAATGCCGCTTTGATCATAACGAAGATGACTTGTTGGGAGACTCAGTTGGAGTCTACATGTTTGACACTAGAGGATCTTTTCTTAGGGAACAAGTTATGAAAGGTGATGAGGTTGATCAGGACACCACACACCTCCACATCGAAGCAAAAATGAGTGATTGATAGGATGACATGATAGTTAGAGGACTTGTTAGTGGCTATTTCAGTGCTTCAGAAATAAGCCCCTTTAGTTCATCCTACTATAGTCGACATCAGTTAGCTTGAGTTAGTGCATGTCTTGGACCCAGTAAAGACTCTACATCCCGTTGAGCAAGGTAGCACTAGCATGTATAGGAAGGTAGTGGAAAGTACCTCCATACAAAGAAATGACATAAAATCTATGGTTGAGCAGCAGGTGAAGGATGCATTGGCTCAAGCCCAGGGAGGATCGTCGGTACCAAAGGGTAGACCCTACCTTGAGGAATTTAATGTTGTCCAATATCCCAAGGGTTTCATGCCTCCTTCCTTCAAAAGATTTGGTGGTAGTGGAAACCCAAGGCAACACATAACACATTTCATTGTATTGTACGTGGGTGATGCTTTGCTTTTGCCATTTCATTAGAAACCTAGGGTATTGCTGATTGGAAATCCCCAATGGTTCAGTAAAGACATTTGCTGAGTTAGAGCAACTCTTCATCAAGAGGTTTGCTGGAGCTCAACAAAGGGTTACTATAGGTGATCTCGTTGTAGCATAACAACACTTCGGTGAGTCCCTTGTTGATTATATTCTTTGATGGCATAACCTGAGTATGAGGTGCAAACCATATCTATCTGAACAACATGCCATTGAGATTCTCTTGAAGAATATCCATAGCCTGATCACCTTCATGCTTAAGGGCTTCACTATCAAGACATTTGAAAAGCTAATCAACATGGTGGCTAGTCTACAAGGAGAGGCCAAACAGTTGCTTTTTCAAATTAGTTGCCTAAGCAGAAGCTACAAAAGGTCTACAAGAAGAAGCCTAGAGCAGTCACAGTGGTTGATAAGAGGAAATAACTAGCTAGAGATCAGTCTGAGAGATCATGACCCAGCAGCTTCCACCTCCTTTGTCACCACCAAGGTAGCCCCACCGGCCTCCACAGTAGCCTCCACGACTAGCACAACCACCACCTCAGCCATACCACCAGCAGTAGTGGCATGCATATCTGCCATCAGGTAGTTATGGCCCACCTACTCTTTTAGATAAGTTAAACAAACTTTATTCTTTTAAGAGGGAGGTAATAAGGAGGATCTTTAAGAATCTCTTAAAGAAACTTGATTTTCAACTATCTAAGCCTAGGAGACCGGAGGAAGTAGGAAAAAGTCATGATCCAAACATTTGCCCTTACCACCATATGCTAGGCCACATTTTGAAGGATTGTTTCACATTTAAGGATTGACTTGAACACAGTTTCAAGATTATTGCTGTAGTTATCCCAAAGGAATACCTTGTGGAACAAACTTCCAGTTCCATTATGGTAATCCTTGGGGATACATGTGATCCTACCAAAACCAAAGAAGGTTGGGATATTTCTATCCAAAACCTCTAAAAAAGATTATCATCAAGATCAAGAAGCTTTCCTTGAGGTGAGCCTCAAACCTCCAACACAAGGAAGGTTTATAAAAGTTGCTGCCAACTCTAGAAGGGGAGCTCAGAAAGTAGCATGTCGCCTGATAGTTTAGCAGCCCACCAACCGTGTCCACCTCCATTATAGCCATAGTTTCCACAATGCTGACTATTTCAGCTAGCTCTTCTATTTCTTCTACTAGTAGAACTCTTGTATTGACGGATAAGGGCATCAAATCCCTTACCCCACTCACTTTACTTGATTTCTACTTTGTACCTCCAAAAAATTCCAAGAAATTAAAGAATAAAGCTAGTTTGAATTATATATGTTTCACTTTTGATGGGTTGTCTTCTTCTATTCCTAACAATAACTCTTCAAGTCTAAATAACTATAACAATTCTGTTATTCCTCTTTCTGATTCAGAGTTGGACTTTCTAACTCTGAATGCTACGGGTTCACCTCTTGAGATAGACTTGGAATCATCCGATTTTGAGGGTCCCATAGGAGAAGCTGTAGGCAAGCTTGATGTGCAAGTAGAACCTTCCATTACCCTACCACAAGAGATCACCGAAGTCAACCTCTAGTGGCAAGGTTCTACCACATAGGGTAGCACCTCAAGATAGAGGGAAATAAGTCATTGGTACTGAAGATCGAGAAGCCCTTTCACAAGATGCTCCACCTTTATATATGCATGTGGAAGACCAGCCCAAGGTAGACTACAACGTCCTTTCTCATCTAAGAAAGTTGCCATCTAAGCTAAGCATATATGATGCCCTTATCTTATCCAAAGAGATGAGGGAATCACTAATCAAGGCCCTCCTTGATCCTGAAATATGCTTAGCTCAGTTGACTTCTATAGGTGAGGAAGCACATTATGCAAAAGAAGCCCAAGGGATCACCTTCATAGATGAAGACCTTCTTCTGGGGGACTTGGAGCACAACCGTCCCCTATACATCATAATTGACATGGAAAGGTTCATACTCGCTAGGGTTCTCATGGATTTAAGTGCATCGGTGAACATTATGAGTCTAAAGACCCTTGCCTATTTGAGGAATGACATCTCACACTCAGGTGATGGATGATGATGAGAGGATTCAATGATCAAGGTGATGGCTTTAGGTTCTATAGTGTTGCCTTTGGAGATAGGTGACGAAAGCCAAGTTCTACATCATTGATTCAATACTTCATTCACTACTTTTATTGGTAGGCCTGGATACATCAGAATAAGATAATTCCATCCTCCCTCCATCAGTGCATCAAGTTTAGAAAAGATGGAATTGAATACCGTGTCAATAGAGATGAAAAGCCATTTTCAATTAGAGAGGTTGAGATTTATGAGGATGCGACATACTATCTTCCTCAAAACACCCTTTCTCATGAACTTGGATAAAATTTAAATGGAAAAATAAAAGAAAAAGAAAATGAAGAAAAAGAAAAGATAAAATAAATGAAAATAAAAATAAAAGTCCAAGTGAACAAGAAAGGGAAAAGAAAGAAGAAATAGATCCTCATATCACATTACACTCACAGTTCATTCCATTATATGGACATGTGGGTAGGATGGCTCAACCTCCATCAAGCAGTGGCAGAGGCAGATATAGAGGCAGTTCTAGAGGTGGGAGACCCTCTAGTTGGCCTTCAGCCAATAGAAGTCATGTTTCAATTCATAGGAGTACCCCTACTATTCACATAGACTTGGAATCTAGCTTGAAGGATGAGTCTAATGTGATTACTATACCTGCCAACCCTCTCAGCGGGTTCCATTGGAGGTGACTTTTGATCGAGACAGAGATGAAGACCAGGCCTCCAAGCAAAGCAAAGTATTCAAATCTGGTTTATGTAAAACTATTAGGCAGCAGTTGGGAACCTTAGCTCTTACCTCACTTACATATTAGAAAGTTGAAAGTTTAGTAGTTAAGGAAGTCCCTAAGTCTTCTAGGGACATGAAGCAGAAGTTCTTTTTGGGATCATCATCCTTAAGTCCTGAAGTTGGTGTAGAACTTAAGGAGGATACTTTTAAAGAAATAATGGAATTACCATTTGGCTTTTACTCGCCTTGTGTTTAAAATCTTATACAGAAAGGTTTAGTTCCTCGCACATGGTCCAAGCAGTCAGTATTTGAAGCTATGGAACAATACGGGAAGACAATCAAGAGTAGGACTAGGATTTGGTATATCAGTGATGATGAAGATATTGTTGTACCAACCATTTGGAGTCTGATAGTTTCTTCTCACACATCCCTAAATCCTATGAGAATGTGTGTTTAGAATTCTCAGATGATCCAGATGATCTCCAAGTCAAAGAGGCACCGCCAGAATTTGAAGAGGAGATTCATTCAACAATAAATAAGCTTAAAAAAATCAACCTCGGGACAGAAGAAAATCCATGCCTGACATACATTAGTTCATTATTGAATGAAGAAGAAACCAATGACTTAGTTAGGCTATTGATTGAGTTTAAAGACTGCTTCGCATGGAGTTATAAAGAAATGCTCTGATTATCTCCTGATATAGTAGTCCACAAGCTAGCAATAGGTCCTAACGCTACCCCTATTATGCAAGCTCCTAGACGCATGCAATTAGAAATTGAATAATAGGTCATTTATGAAGTCAAGAAACTGATTGATGCTTGGTTTCATCGTGGAAGAAAAATATCCTACGTTAGCTGGTCATCCTTAAGAAGAAGAATGGCCAAATGCATATGATTTTAGGGACTTAAATAAGGCATGTCCTAAGATGAGTTTCCTCTTCCTATACTAGAATTAATGGTGGACATTGCCTCATCTCATGCGTCTTCTCTTCATGGATGGGTCATCCGCTATAACCAAATCAAGATGTCTCAAAGATGAAAGAAACACTTTTCAACCCCGATCAAAATCTTCGTTATAGGGTCATGCCTTTCTTAAAATGTTACATACCAACAGGCCATGACTTTGATCTTCAACGAACTCATCCATCATCAGGTTAAGTGCTATGTTTATGATATAGTATTCAAGAGTAGAAAGGAAGACCACCTCTTTGACTTGAGAGTAGTTTTCGAATGGTTAAGATAATATAATCTCAAAATGAATCCCTTGAAGTGTGCATTCAGAGTAGCTTCAGGGAAATTCCTTGGGTTTGTTGTTCGACACCGGGGAATAGAAATAGATCATGAAAAGATTAAAGCTATCTTAGAAATGCCACCTCCTAAGAGTTTAACAACTCAGATCCTTTCAAGGATGGCTGGCGTATCTAAGACACTTTATCCCGAACCTATTGGGGAGATGCAAGCTATTTTCAACACTTATAAAAAAGGATGCCAAGTTCAAGTGGGATGACAAGTGCCAACACATATTTGATGACATCAAGTAGTGCTTGGTGAAGCTGCCAATTCTAGCAGCCCCTATCCCAGGCAGACCACTCATCCTCTACACTGCTGTATTGGATGACTCTCTCGACACTCTGTTGGCCCAAGATAATGATGAAAGGAAGAATAATGCACTCTACTACCTCAGTCATCTTCTAATTTTTGCTGAAGCAAACTATCTACCTATTGTGAAATAGATCCTAGCTTTGATCTTTGCATCTCAGAAGCTACGGTAGAACATGCTTTCTCATAAGGTGAACTTGATCTCCCGAACAAATCCACTACATTATCTCATGACATGGCCAATGCTATCTGGACGTTTGGCATGTAAGTCCATGATTCTCTCATAGTTTGATATCACATTCATACCCCTCAGTGTGGTAAAAGGATAGACACTAGCAGATTTCTTACCAGCACACCCACTTCCTGCTGATTCTTTGCTTAGTTATGATCTGCCCGATGAAAAAAGCATGAACTTAGGGAGGCCAGCAATTACCGATGGGAGATGTATTTTGATGGTGCTGCTTCTTTTCTCAAAGGGGAAGCACCATGATCTATTCTCCCAGGAAAGGCAAGGGTAAGAATAGTTCTTCTAACTCCAAACCACGATGTGATGAGATTCTCATACTATCTTTCCAACCCCTGCACCAACAATGAAGCTGAGTATGAGGCTTTGATTATCAGTCTAGAGTTAGCCATCACTATTAGTGTCAAGCATCAACATCTTTGGGATTCGGTTGGTCATCAACAGATTGTTGGGTCTTACTAAGTTCTCAAACTTCATCATTACTACAGTATACCATGAAGTTGGCATTCAAAGTCACCATCTACAAGGTTCCCTGAGCAGAGAATGCAGTAGCAGATGCCTTGGCCAAGCTTGCCAAAGAGTTGGCATGTCAGAAAGATGAGTCCATTCCAATAAAGGTCCAAAATAGATAAGTCTTATCCCTTATTGATGCTGAACTCATCGAGAGACTTTCTATTGAAGGAGAGGTTATCGTTGCCAAAATGGACAAGGAGTTGAATTGAAGACAACCATTCATAAATTACTTGAACACTGGCAAACTACCTCAAGAAAGGTCACAAGCCCATCAGGTGAAATAGAGAGCTCTCTCCTATGCTCTCGTTGATGGCACCCTGTACCACCGATCATTTGACCAAATATGATTACATTATTTAGATAAACATGAAACCCATGGCATTATAATTGAGGTACACTTAGGTCTATGCAGAGCACATCAATCTGGTTTAAAGATGAAGATGAAGATCAAGAGACTTGGATGCTACTAGCCTTCGATGATTACCGACTGCATGGATGTAGCTAGGAGATGTCATCAATGTCAGGTGCACGGTGTGGTTCTCCATGAACCACCCAACATTCTACACCCTATATTGGCCACATGGCCATTTGAGTGTTGGGGTATCGACATTGTAGGTCTAATCAATCCTCCTTCTTCCAAGGGGCATCGGTTCATTTTAGTTGCCACCGACTACTTTTCCAAATGGAAGGAAGCCATCCCACTCATAGAGGTCACAGCTCAGCATGTGCTTCAGTTTTTCAGGAACCATATCATATATAGGTTTGAGGTGCCTCGACAAATTATATTTGATAATGGTACTGCATTCAAAAGCATGAAGATCGACAGCTTCGCTAGGAGACATGGTATAGAATGGAGATACTCCACAATCTACTGTCCCAGAGTAAATGGCTTAGCGGAAGAATTCAACAAAACTCTCATCCATATACTGAAGAAGACTCTTGATGATAATAAATGACAGTGGAATGAGCAGTTGGTTGAAGCCTTGTGGGCCTACCGCACCACATACGAACTCTAACTCACTTTACCTCATTTTCCTTAGTGTATGGGTCTGAAGTCGTTCTACCTTTAGAAGTTCAACTCCCATCATTAAGGATATCATTGGGTAACAAGATCACTACAGAGCCGAATGAAAAGTTACAGTTGGAAGAGCTCAAAGTTTTGGAGTTGAGTCACCTACGGGCGTGCCAGAACCTTGAGTTGTACAAGGCCAAAATGATTCGAGCTCATAATAAGCTAGTCCGCCCTAGGTCTTTTTGAGCAAGAGAACTTGTGTTAGTCCTAAGGAGACCAATTGTTGCCCATCGAAAGATGGGAGGCAAGTTTGAACCCACTTGGGAAGGCCCCTATGTCATAGAGAAGGCCTACTAAGGAGGATCTTATCAGCTTATTGATTGTAAAGGGTAACACCCGATCATTCTAATTAATGGGCTCTATCTAAAAAAATATTACCCATGAAATAAATCATGTTTGATAGCAATCATTAATAAAAAGAGCAAAAATCAGATTCCATTCATCAAATCTTCTCTTATTTTGAAGCATTATTTGCTTGTCTTGCGAATCCCCTGTGACATGTCTTGGGTAGGTGTAAGAGTCCCCAAGTGGCATCACAAATACAATCTCTCATCAATCTGTTTCTTTTAATAAAATAAAATAAGAACTAAAATCAAGATATTTTTAACACATGCATAAAATAAACACAAATCTTTTATTTTGAGCTATTTTGATGTGAGCAAGCCTCTATGGCACTCACTCATTACTCTAGGTCAAACATCTATCGTTAGTTTATCTGGTCACTTACTTGTTTGGATGTGAGTCAGCTTTCTTCTAACTTGACCATTGCAAATCAAAGCACCTTGCTTGTGTGGTAGTCTTCAGCTACCTCATGTTGACTTTGTTTAAGAAGATGTGAGTCCCCGTGCTTTCTTCGTGAACTAGCCATCATACACTAACTAGGTTGAGTATATTCGAGGTTTAGTATAAGTCCCCCAGAGGCTCCTTTCCTCTTGACTACTTTTGAGTTGATACAAGTCCCCTAGTGGCATTCACTTAGTAGTTGCACTAGGTCGGATAACACTTATCGAGCTGAATATAGACTATCTCAGCAGTCAGTTCCTCTATAGGAGGATGTGAGTCCCTGAGCTTTCTTCTTAGGCTAATTGTTGCAAACCGAAGCGCACCTTAGGTTGGTTGATGTTTGCTATAATGGTAGTGACTCACCCGGTGGATACACCACTCTTGGCAAATATGAGTCCCCATGCTTTCTCCTTGAGTTGGACACCAAATACCTATTGGATATATGACTAGCCATGTCATCTTCTACAGGGTGTTGGACTAAGCCCTTAGTGGCCCCATCCCTTACGGGCATTTTATTTGGATCACATCCTTTACGACCCCATCTAGACACTACTCGGGTTACTTTTGGATTAGACAATTCCCTTTTCCTAGTAGCCACCCCTGTGGTTGGAGAATTTGTTCAACGGATGCACAAATTCTCCCTTGGTTCGATAAATGAGATATCTAGTGATATAAGCTCCTTCTCGTTTGATCCCTCAAACTAATAGGGTCCATGATAAACTAAAATAAATAAAATTAATTGCTTGTGGATTAGAATTCAAGCCCCAAAGGGCCCCCAAGCGGCATCCTATCTTTAGGCGTGTCGTGAGAACTCCTATAGGAATTTGCGACTATGAGTTAAGATAAGTCCTCGGGTTCGCACTCACTCCGTAGTCGCCCTTAGGTCAGGTTTAATTTATTTTTCCATAAGCAGGTTACCCCAGCAGTCATTCAACTTTGAAAGATGTAAGACTATGATGCATTCTTTCTAGCTTGATTATTGCAAATCGATAGGTAGCCCTAGGTCAGGTTTAATTTGTTGCCCAAAGAAACCGATCACCCAGTGGTCTTTTGTAGTGGAAGATGTGAGTCCTCGAGCTTTCTTCACTTGAATTGATCATTGCAAACTGAAAGGCACTCCTTTGGTCGGATAGTTCTCCCATCAGCCGGGATGCTACTCCCTTTGGTTTAGTAAATCTGAGATAGGTCTAGGCTTTTATAAGCTTCTTCTCAGTGTGATCCATTACAAACCAATGTAATCCATTAAAACAAATCTAAAAATAAAATTAATCTTGATTATCTTGATCTAAGTCCCCTAGCGACATTCACTTAATAGTCAGCCCTAGGCTGGGTTCAATCTGTTGCCTCACCAATAGATTACCCCAGCAACTCGTCTCAACTTTGGAGGATGTAAGTCTATTATGCTTTCTTCCTAGTATAGTTGTTGTATACCAAAAAGCATCCCTTTGGTTGGGTAGTTCTACTATGTGTTTAGTAGACTACCCCTTTGGATTGGTAAATCTAAGTTAGGTCTAAGCCTCCGTAGCTCTACTTGTACGGTCCATAAACCAAGGTTCATCTCAAAATTCAAACCTAACAAAATTGAAACAAATTCAACCCTCTTCCCCAAATCTTTTTCTCCTAAGTGAGACTCATATCAAATCAAACCTCTCATCTCCTTGTGGATGACTTGAACCTACTTCCCTAGTGGAAAGTTCACACTCTATCCCTTAGTGGATTCTTCCCTCTCTCTTATGTCTTGGACATAAGTAGAGCCACATTGCACTAAGCTCTAGATTATTTATACACCTTGGGTTAGGGATAGATTGTTTCTGTTAGTGCTTGTGATCTTTCGGTGTTGTTGATCATTTTGATCAACACCAATACGTGTTGTGTTCCTTGTCAGTCACTCCACACCTATTGGGCGCCCTTTGTTGACCTCATTTTTAGAATGAGCTCTTAACCCTCCATCTTAGACATAGGACTTCTCTTAGACTTTAAGAGTTCCTTAGTTTTAAGACACATCTAGTGATTAGGTGGACACTCAACCTAGCCCTAGAAACTTTAGAAGAGTTAGCCATAAGAATAGGTCATTTCTTAGGAGTGTTAGAAAAATTTGCCTACCCTTAGCTTGAATCATTCCTCACCTTCCTTTCTTCAAGTCAAACTCTAAATCAATCTTATTTTATTTTCTCCAAACTCAAATCAATGCCACATAATTGAAATCCATGATTGAAATCTATGTTTGAAACCCAGGATCAAAATCCATCAAAATTCCTAAGTCCTTAATCTTCGTCTTAAGGACTTAGCCAAAATCATGATCAAAACCAAATCAAATATTTGAGATTTCCTCATAATTCATTTATATTCTCATATATAAATAAAATATAAATTCAAACCAATCAAACAAAACTCAAAATTCAAAATCAATTCATAAATTTTCCTAAGTCCTTTAAGTTTTCCCTTCATGGACTTAGCCTAAATCATGGTCAAACAAATTCCAACTCATGGGATCTTTTCAAAACTCATTTATATTCTCAATTATATTCACATATATAAATGAAATATAAATATAAATCAATCAAATCAAATCCTCAAATTAAATTCCAAATCTAAAATTTTCCTAAGTCATTTAAGTTCTCCTTCATGGACTCAACCAAAATTATGATCAAATCAATTCAAATTCATGGGATTTTCTCATAATTCATTTATATTCTCATTTATATTCACATATATAAATGAAATATAAATAGAAATCAATCAAACCAAATTAACAAAATTTAAATCCCTACACAAAAATTTTTCAAGTCCTTTAAATCCCTCTTAATGGTCTTAGCCCAAATCATGATTAAACCACTTCAAATCCTTAAAATTTTCTCATGATCCATTTATATTCTCATTTATATTCACGTATATAATTGAAATATAAATTCAAAAAAATCAAAACCAATTCCAAAAATCAAACTCAAATCCACTCAGAATTCAACCTAAGCCTTTCAAGTCAAAATCTTGAGCTTAGCCAAATCAACTTCAAATGAAGCCAAACTCTTGATTTTTCTTCATGATTCAATCAATCTTACAATCATGAATCCATATATAAATCCAATTCAAAAATCAAAGCCAAAATCCATTCATATTCTTTCTTTGAATATAAAATTGTCAAATGGATCAAAACCCATTTGACTTCAAACCACTTGTAAATGGATTTATATTTCAATCATAAGTCCATATACAAGATCAATCAAACTCAAATCAAGCTTTGACCAAGCCATTTGACCCACTTAGGCTCACTTGACCCAAAGTGACTAAAAGTACCCTTATGAGTCAAATTCTAATCCTAACCAAATTGGATTGAACCAAACTCACCTATGCCTCTCATCCTGATCAACAATCATCAGGGGATGATCAATCAATCAAATTAGGTTAAACCAAGTCAAACCTAAGGGTTGACCAAGTCAACACTTAGCCCAAAATGAAACCTAACATAGCCAAAATCTACTATAGGCCAAACTGATTGAAACCATTGATCTAAGTTCATTCATGACCTATGTTTGAACTTGACCAAGCCAACATTTGAGCCTAACTTAGCCCAATTGATCACTTGACCCAAGTTGACTCAACTTGACCTAAAAAGTCAAAATATGTCAAAACTTGATCTAAACCAAATTGATTGAAACCAATGGGTCAAGTTCATTCCAAATCACTTGTTGAACTTGACCAAGTCCTCAATTGGCCAACTAGACCCAACCTAGCCCAATTGACTTTAGACCCAACTTGACCTAAAGGGGTCATGTTGAGCCAAACTTGAACATGACCAAAATTGATTGGAAACAAAGATACCAATCCCTTCCATATGATTAAACAAACCTAAACTTACCCATGACCTAGCCCAAATAGGTCAAATGGGTTAAATAGGTCAACTTGACCCATTTGATCTAAATGAAGTCATATGAGCCAAATTCAAAATTAATCCAAGTTGAACCAAACCAAAGCCACTAAAAATTTCAAATGGTCATATGAACTTGACCCAACCCTTGGTTTGACCCAATTTGACCAATTGGTAAACTTGACCCAAGTTGACCCATTTTGACTTAAATGGTTCAACATGAGCCAAACCTTATCAAATGAATTCCAAATCTCATGAAACTTGGCCAAACCTAGTTTCTCCACATACCCAACTTATCCAAATTGAAAAATTAGCAAAATGACCATTCTAACTCTAGGCCATAAATTTTGGCCTAATCCACGTAATTTGGTCATACCCTCTTCATATCAACTTGATGCCTTCCTATTAGCTCAAGTGGACCTAATGAAGTGGTGCACTAACCCAATGGTTTTGGTCAGCCCAAATGGACCCCCAAGCAAACCCCATGGGTCAAATTAGCTCATTCTAAATCCTTCTTCCACTCAATTTGATGCACATGGGAAGTTGACAATCCACTCGACCTCAAGCCCAAGAGATAATTCCCAACAAATTAGATTAGTTCAGAGATATTCCAATTCAAATGATGATTCCCATCTAGCTTTCCAAGGATTTGAAAAGTGATCTTCTCAGTTTTCTCCATTGAAAAATAGGGGAGCTCACTTGAACCTTCAACTTCCTCTACACTCAAACCCATTCCAATTCCTCTTGCACACTCCCTCAGAGGATCAATTCGAGTGCACTCAAGCTCTTGCTTGAGTTCCCAAAGCAAGGAGAGCCTTAATTGGATAGAAGTCGCAAAGGAAGTGAAGTGGTGTTGGTCCATAGAGCAATCCACTCAACCCTAAGGCCTGAAAATTTCAACAGGGCCACATCTCTAGTAGACGAAGATACCACATCGAGCTTGAGCACCGGTGATCACCTCCGACGAGGTATGGAATTTTCTTAGCTTAGGAGGTGTTGGTCTTTTGTAAAAGGAATTTTCAAGTCATGAGAAATCCACCATTGGATAGACTTATTTTTAACTTTAGATGGTGTGGGAACAATTTTGTTCCAATCCGCTCAGTCGAGCTCGGATCTTCCCATAGATCATAGATGACCTCTATTGAGTTTAAGGGAAGAACTGGGGAGATCCTGGCCGTCCATCCAATTTTGGATGGACGGCCAAGATACTCCCATGTTTAGAAAATCCTTTATCCTTTTTATAAACTGTGGGATGACCCCTAGCTGTTCGATCCTTGATTGAATGATAGGGATTAAAGTGCGTCCCGCTGCCACATTGCCATTTGGATGAAACATTTTAGTAAGGGCTCACCGCATGATGCATGTAAAGTGTGATGACCGCCGCCGCCATGTGGGGTGCTGTGAGCTGAGGGATTAGTTAGGGAATTTAATTAAAGTTAATTAATCTCTTGATCTTTAAAAATTCATATCTCCTTCAAAAAAATTCAAAAAAAATGAGATAAAATCCAATGAAAAGATAATTCAACTTAGAATATTTTAAAAATAATTTCAATGGATTTTAAATTATCCTTTTCTTCAATTTTGGGTTTAATTAGAAATATCATTTTACTAATTACCTCTTAATAAAACCTCTGATTAATCCCAAACTTCTTGGGTATGTTTTAGGGGATGACCTTTGCCTCCCCTAATTTTTTTGGGATTTATTTAAGGCTTAATTAGGGGAATTGCAAATATATTTCCTAATTACTCTCTTAACCTAATTAAGGATAATTAATGTGTGATTAGTGGTTTAATCCATTATTAGAGTTGATTAAGGTTAGATCTAATATATAGGAGATTTAGGGAACAATTTAGGGGCATTCTCCCTAAGCTATTTCTTAAACCCCCTTATCTTTCCTTAATCCTCTCTTAATTAAGGGTTAATTCATTAATTATGCCCTTAATCAATTTCTAAAAATTCTAAAAACTTTTAGAACTTAATTAATATACTTTGGGTAGATGCTTCGGTTTTTAAGAGCCTAAGTTCAATTAAGGAAATCAAAACCCAATTCATATGTGTGATGAGGTGTTTTGAAATTACTTAAGCTAAACCCTTTTGCTTAATTAACCATTAATCATGTGCCAAATTGCATTAGGCCCTTTTCTTCCTAGGTGCATTGCAAGTTTAAATTCCTTGTGAGTTTTTATGTCATCTCATTGGCTCATAATTAATTGGTTAACTATACTAAGGTGGTGTAGGTAAGGGTTAATTAATTTGCTTAATTCATACCTTAACCTACTTAATATACAAACTTAAATCTAATCATCTAAAAATTAAAAAAAATGTAAAACACATGTGGGAATGGGTTAGGAATAGCAAAATCAACTCACCTTTTTAAAATTAAATCAAACTTAAAACCAAACAAAAATCACATTAAATTAACTTTGATTTATTTTAAGCCTTCTTATTCCATAAGAATGTCTTTAGGATTTAATTAAAGTGAATGTGTTTACATGCTTTCGTTGCTTTAATTCTTTCCCTAACATGTAAATTTGTATGTCATGTGGTTTCATGCATCCATATTTTTCAAATTTAAATTTAAAAATGAAATTGTTTACTTTATGTCAAATTTGCATGTGTTGGCTAAAGTAGAAATATGAGTGGCTATTATCACTACTAAATTCAATTTATTTTCAAAATATATATATCAATTATCAAATTTGAAAGTGTGCTACTTATATTTTAATTATAGGCTTGCATATGAGTAAGGTATGTAGGTGTGCTTAACATATGTTTCCTTTCTCTTTTATGTTAGTATAGTTTTGAATAGGAGTTGGTAAGATGTATGGTTCATTTGAAAAGAACCTAACACTTACCTAATTCCATATCTGATTCATTCCTATACTATCACTTAAGAAGGGTTACCTATACTTGCACACATAAATTGCATAAACAAAATGAATCAATTAATACAACTTTTGCATTCTTTCTTTCCATTTCATTTCTTTTGTACATATGTTTGTATTTAAGGAAAGTGGTATATTAGTCTAAACAACCTCGAGGTTGTGAGATTTTAAGTAGCCCTAAGTAGTTCTTGTACCTTACACCTCTGGTTAACAATGGCACTATACTCACTTATGCCTTTTTTACTTTCATATGTATATGTGAAAAATTGGATAAAGAAACCCTTTTCTACTTAAGAAAAATCATGCATATTAAACTTCCAAATTTCCTTAAATGGATTACTTAGCATGCATCATAAAGTGTGTTAAATATTCTCATTTGTATGTATTGATATGCGTAGGGTTTATTCATATGCATGTTATACATGTTGGGAAAGAAATGAAGTAACGTGTGTTTTGTGAATTTGGTTCATTTATTTAATCTTAAAATGCCTTTCTTTTTGAATAGGTTTGTTTAGAGTTCATCTAAACTGAAGATTAATTAAAAGACTTAATCAAAACATTCACTAAATAAAACTAAAAAAAATGAATCTACTTTAGAAATTACTTAGGTTAGGGAAAGAAAGAGAAGTCCTCTTCTCTCACCCTCTCTTCATAACTTAGTAATTAATTGTAGGATTCATTTGAACCTAATTAAAACATGAAATAAAAATCAATCCAAAATAATTAAACAACTTAAAATGAAACCCTCCTCTAAGTTGGACATGCTTCACACTTAGAAAATTCTAACTTAAAGCCATAGCTAAGCATACTAGACAAACCTCCAAAGCACACACATTAGCCTAAGTCACCACCTCTAGCTTTAGGTTAGGGTGGTGTATGGTTTGATGTTTATTTTATTTTGTGATATATGTTTTAGACTGGATGTTAGGGTGTATTCTCGTAGAATGAATGGTAGGATGATCTTAGTCTAACCATTATTTTCTACAGGGGATTGTGCTTAAGGGGTGCTATCATAAATAAAAATATAAATGCTTTTGCTTGCAGGTGCTTTATACCCCCAAGCATAATCCAATATGATCTTAGTCTAACCATTATTTTCTACAGGGGATTGTGCTTAAGGGGTGCTATCATAAATAAAAATATAAATGCTTTTGCTTGCAGGTGCTTTATACCCCCAAGCATAATCCAATAGGCCTGGTGGACTTAGTTACCCATGTGTAGGGTGATAAGTTCAATGTACATGTTTGGGATTTATGTGGTTTATTTTAGCTAATCTCTATTTTGTAGGTGTTAGTTAGATTTCTATTCTTTTCCTTTTCATGTAAATTTGTGCAATTAGGATTTTGGAATGATTGTTATGGGGATTAGGTTGAGCATTGGTCATAAGATTCGATCTTATGCACCATGTGAAGCCTTGGAGCATCCACCCTCCAACCATCCAAAAGAAGGAGCCAAAGAAGAAATGAAGAAAGTAGAAAATAAGAAGGAAGAAGAAAAGAAGAAAGAAGAAATGAAGCTTGAAGACCCCCATAATAATGAATTCTTTGCTTAATTGTAATTTAATTCATTTGTAATCCAGGTTGTATAAGGGTAGAGCTCAGCTACCCAATTTGTTATTTTTGAGTTTGTGTGGTGGTGCCCGACCACAATAACCTTTTATTCTTTTTGCGATTAGCTTTATAAATTGATTGATGAATTATTTAGCTTTTGCATTAAGTAGAATATTTTCCTAGTTTCTTCATTGATTTATGTATGGCGTGGATGTGGATCAGTCTCTTAGGTAAAAATAAATCTTTTACCCAACCTAACAACTCAAATTAAAAATAAATAACTCATAACCTCACCTAAAGGTTAGGTTTAAAATCAAGATAAAAGAATTAGCAACCCCTTAACTAGATGAGTATTTCTTTTACAATATCATGTCAAACATCATCTTTTTTCACTCTTGATTGGAGGGCTTCCACCTTTGCCAAAGAAACTTGGCTTGACCTTTGAGAGCCATAATGGAAACACATCTCCTCCCTTCTCACTGATTTTGGCCAATAACTTTATTTCTCATACATTAGGCATATGAAACTAATTAGTCTGAGTCAAAATAATTGTCCAAAAATGAAAATAAAATGAAATTTTAATTGCATTAGATTTAGGCCATTTGAAGCATGTCCCTACATGATGTAGTCTCTTTAGGGAGTGAGTTTAAGTACTTAGTCTCTTTCTAAATAAATAACAACTTAGCTATCTTGCATAAGCATAAAGATTTGCCTAAATGTATTTAAAATCATAGGAGGAGTTAGTTGGAGGCCATCCCCAGGCGGTTGTAAGTCCAAGTAGTCGGGTGGTTAATTCTCTCTTTTTGGGGCAAACCAAATACCCATTTTTTGCCTTAGATTTAAGTTATGCTTTCGGCCCTCGACAAAGCACCCTAGATTTAGGTTCAGAGGTTGCTTCTCCTTTTGTGGACCATAAGCATAATTCCTCACCTCTTAGGCATTTCATTAATCTTGTGTTAAGGAATCATAAGTACTAAATTTCTAATAAAAATTCAACTCAGATAAACTAAATCAATTTCAAAAATGTAAAGTCGAACTAAAGGATAGTTTAAGATGCTCGCTAGGTTTCCTAGCATCATGGGCATCTCCTTCTTATCTTCCATTTTTGCTTCGATAATAACTCCCTCTCTTTGATCAATCCCATTTAATATTCAAAAATGAACCAATCGATTGATAGTCCTTTTCTATTAAAATCTTTGAAGACAATGATCATTTACCTTAATCAAGAGTTTTAAGGATGGGATTGAATATTATGTCAAGGGTAATGAAAAGCCATTTTTAGTTAGAGAGGTTGAGATATATGAGGATGCAACCTATTATCTTCCTCAAAACACCCTTTCTCATGAACTAGGGCAAAATTCAAACTCAAAAGAAAAAGAAAAAGAAAAAGAAGAAAAAGAAAAAGAGAAAGAAAAAGGAAAGAAAAATGAAAGTCCAAGTGAACAAGAAAAAGAAATTGAAAATGAGATATCTTCCACACGGTTCATTCCATCATATGGACATGTGGGTAGAATGACTCGACCTCCACCAAGTAGAGCTTGAGGATGAGATAGAGGTAGTTCCAGAGGTTGAAGACCCCCTGGTTGGCCATCAGCCAATAGGGGTTATGTTCCAGTTCATAGGAGTACCCCTACTATTTACATAGACTTGGAATCCAACTCGGAGGATGAGTCTAACGTGATTAGCATACCAACCAACCCCTCTTAGTGGGTTTCATTGGAGGTGACACTTGAGCCAGATAGTGATGAAGACCAGGCCTCCAGACAAAGCATGAATGTATTTGAATCAAATGTATGTAAAACTATCTTGCAACAGTTAGGAACCTTAACTCTAACCTTACTTTCATCTCAAAAAGTTGAAGGTTTAGTAGTTAATGAAGCCCCTCAATCTTCCGAAGATGTCAAGCCAAAGAGATTCTTTTTGGGATCTTCATCCTCGAGTCCATAACTTTATGTAGGACTTGAAGGTATTTCAAGCAAAGAATTAATGGAATTTCCTTTTGACTGGTACTCTCCTTATGTTCTTAATCTTGCAAAGAAAGGTTTGGTTCCATATACATGGTCTATGCACAGGTAAGAGTACTTCAAAAAGCTATGGAACAACACAAGTAGAGATGCATAATCAAGATCAGGACTAGGATTCGGTACAGTGGGTCTAGTCGATGATGACGATTACTGCTTAATTGTCACCAACCATTCAGAGTCTGATAGGTTCTTTTCACATAACACCAACTCTTACTAGGATTTGTGTTTAGAAACTTCAGATGATCCAGATGATCTCCAAATCAAAATGCATCACCAAAATTTAAAGAGGAGATCCATTCAATAATTGACAAGCTTAAAGAAATCAATCTCGAGATAGAAGAAAATCCACGCTCGACATACATCAGTTCATTACTGAATGAAGAAGAAACCAATGACTTAGTTAGGCTATTGACTGAGTTTAAGGACTACTTTGCATGGAGTTATAAAGAGATTCCCAGTTATCTCGACGTTTAGCAATAGACCCTAGCAACTCTATCAAGCAAGCTCTAGATGCATGCGATTAGAAATCAACATAGGTCATTTTAGAAATTGAAGATGCTAGTTTCATCGGGGAAGAAAACCTACACAGTTGCTGTCATACCAGTTAAGAAGAATGGCCAAATTTGCATATACATCAATTTCAAGTACTTAAACAAGGCATGCCCTAAGGATGAGTTTCCTTTTCCTATACCAGAATTAATGGTGGACATCGCCTCATCTCATGCTATTTTCTCCTTCATGGATGGGTCATCTGGCTATAACCAAATCAAGATGTCCCTCGAGGATGAAAGAAACATTACTTTATGAAACTGAAATCTATTGTTATAGGGTCATGCCTTTCGGCCTTAAAAATGCTGGTGCTACCTACCAACGGGCCATGACTCAGATCTTAATTAAACTCATCCATCATCAGGTTGAGTGCTATATTGATGATCTCGTGGTCAAGAGCAAAGAAAAGGAAGACCATCTCTTTGACTTGAGAGTAGTTTTTGAATGGTTAAGATAATATAACATCAAAATGAATCCCCTAAAATGTGCATTCAGGGTAGCTTTAGCGAAATTCCTTGGGTTTGTTGTCTGACACCAGAGAATAGAAATAGATCCTGAAAAGATCAAAGCATTCTTAAAAATGTCACCTCCTAAAAGTTTAACTTAACTCAGATCTTTCTAAGGATGGTTGGCGTATCTGAGATGCTTTATTTCCAACCTATCAGGGAGATGCAAGCTATTTTTAGC
This sequence comes from Cymbidium sinense, assembly GCA_021442155.1. NCBI lineage: Eukaryota > Viridiplantae > Streptophyta > Magnoliopsida > Asparagales > Orchidaceae > Cymbidium > Cymbidium sinense. The sequence continues at coordinate 156,409,030 of CM038221.1, forward strand.
ACTTGTCAAAAAGGATGCCAAGTTTCAGTGGGATGACAAGTGACAACATGCCTTTGAAGATATCAAGCAGTATTTGGTGAAGCCCCCAGTTCTAGTAGCCCTTATCCCAGGCAGGCCACACATCCTCTACACTGCTGCATTGGATAACTTCCTTGGTGCTTTGTTGGCCCAAGCCAACGACGAAGGGAAGGAGAGTGCCCTCTACTATTTTGGTCGTCGTCTGATTCCTGCTGAAGAGAACTACCCACCTATTGAGAAACATTGCCTAGCATTTATCTTTGCATCCCAAAAGCTATGACACTATATGCTTTCTCATAAGGTGAACTTGATTTCCAGAACCAATCCACTACAGTATCTCATGACATGACCAATGTTATCCAAATGTTTGGCATGTTGGTCCATGATTCTCTCACAGTTTGATATCACATTCATACCCCTCCATGCGATAAAAGGACAAGCACTAGCCAATTTCTTAGAGCGCCACCTGACTTCCGCTTAGTGATGATCTCCCTGACGAACAAATCATGAACTTAGGGGAGGTTGAAAACCGCTGATGGGAGATGTATTTTGATGGTGCAACTTCCTTTCATAAAGGGGAAGCACCATGATCTACTCTTCTAGGAAATGCAGGGGTAAGAATAGTTCTCTTAACTCCAGATCGCAATGTTATGAGATTCTCACACTATCTCTCCAACCCTTGCACCAAAAATGAAGCCGAGTATAAGGCTTTGATTGTCTTGCATATTCAGTGTCCAAAGCATCAACATCTTTGGGATTCTCGTTGGTCATGAACGTCAGTCCTACAAGGTTCTCAAACCCAAACTTTATCATTACTACGAGAATACTATGAAGCTATTGGCCCAGATCCCTGAAGTCATTATCTACAAAGTTCCCAAGAAGAGAATGCAGTAGTAGATGCTTTGGCCAAACTTTCCAAAGAATTGGCATGTTTGAAAGATGAGTCCATTCCAATAACGGTCCAAAATAGACAAGTCCTATCCCTTATTGATGCTGAACTCATTGAGAGACTTTCTATTAAAGGGGAGGTTGTTATTTTCTATAAGGACAAGGAGCTGGATTGGAGGCAACCATTCATAGATTACTTGAACACTGGAAAAATACCTCAAGAAAGTTATAAGCCCATTAGGTAAAACAGAGAGCTCTCTTCTATGCTCTCATTGATGGCACCTTGTACCGACGGTCCTTTGGTCAAATGTGGTTACGCTGTTCAAATAAACATGAAGCTTGTAAGATTGTGACTGACGTATATTCAGGTCTATGCGAAGCACATCAATCTGGTCCAAAGATGAAGACGAAGATCAAGCGACTAGGATACTACCGGCCTTCGATGATTACAGATTACATGGATTTAGCTAGGAGATGCTATCAGTGTCAGGTACACGGTGTTGTCTTACATCAACCACCCAACATTCTACACCCTACATTGGCTTTGTGGCCATTTGAGTGTTGGGGTATTGACATTGTGGGTCCGATCGATCCTCCTTCTAAGGGTCATTGGTTCATCTTAGCTAGCACCGACTACTTTTCGAAGTGGGCGAAGGCAATCCCATTCAGAGAGGTCAGAAATCAGCATGTGCTTCAATTTTTTAGGAACCATATCGTATATAGGTTCAGGGTGTCTCGAAAAATTATATTGATAATGATGCGCATTCAAAAGACCAAAGACTTCACTAGAAGACATGGTATAGATTGGAGATACTCCACCATCTACTACCCCAAAGCAAATGGCTTAGCAGAAGCATTCAATAAAACTCTCATCCAAATACTAATGAAGACTCTTGATGACAATACATGACAGTGGAATGAGCTATTGGTTGAAGCCTTGTGGGTATATCTTCCACATACAGAACCCCAACTCAATCTACCCCATTTTTCTTAGTGTATGGTTCTGAAGCCATTCTACCTTTAGAAGTTCAACTCCCATCACTAAGGATAGCATTGGGTAGCAAGATCACTACAGAGCAGAATGCAAAGTTGCGGTTAGAAGAGCTTGAAGGTTTGGAGGAGAGTCTTCTACGGGCGTGCCAAAATCTCGAGTTGTACAAAGCCAAAATGATTCAAGCTCACAATAAGCTGGTCCGCCCTAGGTCTTTCAAAGTAGGAGAGCTTGTGTTAGTCCTAAGGAGACCAATTATTGCCCTTCAAAAGATGGAAGGCAAGTTTGATCCCACTTGGGAAGGCCCCTATGCCATAGAGAAGGCCTACCAAGGAGGATCCTATTAGCTCATTGATTGTAAAGGGGAACACCAATGCTTCCAATTAATCGGCTCTATTTGAAGAAATATTATCCATAAATCATGTTTGAAAATAATTATCAACAAAATAATAAAAATTTGATTCTATTTCATCAAAATCTTCTCTTCTTTGAAATGTTGTTTGCTTATCTTGCGAATCCACCATGACGTGTCTAGGATATGTGTAAGAGAACCCAAGAGGCATCCTATCTATCTTTCACGACACAAACACAACCTCCTGACACTATTAGAATATGTGCGAGAGAACCCAAGAGGCATCATATTTTGATTAGCACAACTAAGTTAGGTGTAAGAGAACCCAAGTGACATCTTTTCTTAGTGGGAATTCTTGTTGCCATCAGTGGAACCATTTCATCCAATTCCCCAAGTGTGTCTATGGTAGGTGTGAGAGAACCCAAGTGATTTCCTATTCCCTTTAACACAAGCACAAAAACCAAACAAATATCTTTTCTTGAGCTATTTTGATGTGGGAGCAAGCCCCCTTGTGGCACTCACTCATTAGCTGCTCTAGGTTAGGTTTATATGCTACCTTTCTAGTATGTCACCCCAGTGGTCATTTATTGGAGGATGTGAGTCCCCGAGCTTTCTTCTTAACTTGACCATTACAAACTAATGCGCATCTATTCAATTTGGTATTCTTCACTGCCCAGCCAGTAAAATACCATATGTTGACATTGTTTAAGAAGATATGAGTCACCACGCTTTCTTCTTGAACTAGCCATCATGCACTGACTAGGTCGAGTATCCTTGAGGTTTAGGTGTAAGAGTCCCCGTTGACCTCATTTTTAGGATGAGTTCTCAACCCCTCCATCTTAGATATAGGAATTCTCTTAGGCTTTTGGACTTCCTTAGTCTTAAGACACATCTAGTGATTAGGTGGACACTTAACCTAGCCCTAGAAGAATTAGAAGAGTTAGCCATAAGAATAGGTCATGCCTTAGGGGTGTTAAGAAAACTTGCCTACCCTTAGGTTGAACCATTCCTCACTTTCCTTCATTTAAGTCAAACTCCAAATCAATCTTAATTGATTTTTTCCAAACTCAAATCAAATCCATATGATTGAAATTCATGATTGAAATCTATGATTGAAAACCATGATCAAAATTCATCAAAATTCCTAAGTCCAAATCTTCCTAAGTCCTTAATCTTTTCTTAAGGACTTAGCCAAAATCATGATCAAAACCAAATCAAATCTTTGAGATTTTATCATAATTCATTTATATTCTCATTTATATTCACATATATAAAAGAAATATAAATTCAAACCAATCAAACTAAACTCAAAATTCCAAATCAATTCATGAAATTTTCATAAGTCCTTAGTCTTGCTCTTAAGGACTTAGCCAAAATCATGATCAAAACCAAATCAAATCCTTGGGATTTTCTCAAAAAACTCATTTATATTCTCATTTAAATTTGCATTTATAAATGAAATATAAATATAAATCAATCAAATCAAACCCCCAAACCAAATTCCAAATCTAAAATCCTTCTTAAGTCCTTAATCTTCTTTTAAGGACTTAGCCAAAATCATGATCAAAACCAAATCAAATCTTTGGGATTTTCTCAAAACTCATTTATATTCTCATTTATATTCACATATATAAATGAAATATAAATACAAATCAATTAAATCAAATCCTCAAATTAAATTCCAGATCTAAAATCTTTCTGAAGTCCTTAAATTTTTTATTAATGGACTTAGCCTAAATCATGATAAAAACCAATTCAAATCTTTGAGATTTTCTCATAATTCATTTATATTATCATTTATATTCACATATATAAATGAAATATAAATTCAAACCAATCAAACTAAACTCAAAATTCCAAATCAATTCATGAAATTTTCTTAAGTCCTTAATTTTCCATTAATGGACTTAACTTAAATCATGATCAAATCAATTCAAATTCATGGGATTTCTTCAAAACTCATTTCTATTCTCATTTATATTCACATATTTAAATGAAATATAAATGCAAATTAATCAAATCAAATCCAAAAAATCAAATTCCAAGCTTAAATCTTGCTTAAGTCCTTAATTTTCCATTAATGGACTTAGCCTAAATCATCATCAAATCAATTCAAATTCAAGGGATTTTCTCATAACTTATTTATATTCTCATTTATATTCACATATATAACAACAACAACAACAACAAGCCTTAATCCCACTAGGTGGGGTCAGCTACATGAATCCTTCGTCTCCATTGTGTCATATTATGTGTCAAATTCTCATTTAATTCAAGTATACTAAGATCATTTTTTATACATATTAACCAAGTATTTTTAGGTCTACCTCTACCTTTCTTAACATAAGGCAAATCTAATGCATCTACTCTCCTAATCTCATGGACGTAGATGCTTTATGTGGCCAAACCATCTAAGCCGCCTCTCTCTAATCTTATCTGCCACTGGAGCTACTCCAACATTTTCCTGAACATACTCATTTTGCATTTTATCGCTAGAGTAAAGCCATTCATCCACTTGAGCATCCTCATCTCTGTAACACTTAACTTAGTCTTATGCTTCTCTTTTATTTGCCAACATTGCACCATAAGTCATTGCGGGTCTTACCACCATCTTATAAAATTTTCCTTAAGTTTAAGTGAAACTTTTTTCTATCACATAATAGGCGATGCATTCCTCCACTTCAACCATCCAACTTGAATTACTAATAACATCTCCATCTATTTCACCATCATTTTGAACAATAGAGCCTAAATATCTAAATCACTCACTGTTATTAATGACTTGATCACCTAAAGTCACAACTATCACTAAAACTTCTATAACTAAAATTACACTCCATATATTCAGTTTTAGATCTACTTAAAGCGAAAACCTTTAGACTCTAAAGTTGACCTCCATAATTCAAGTTTCTATTGGACTCCCTCTCTAGTCTTATCAATAAGAAGAATGTCATCAGCAAAAAGCATACACCAAGGTACATCTTCTTGTAAATGCCTCGTAAGAACATCCATAACTACAATAAAAAGATAAGGGCTTAATGTTGATCCTTGATGTAATCCAACTGAAATAGGAAAAATATTTTGTCAATCCTCCTTGTGTTTGTACACAAGTAACAACTCTAGTATACATATCCTTAATGACTTGAATATAACCAATATTAACTCCATTCTATTCTAGAACTCTCCAAAGAACATCTCTTGAGACTTTATCATAAGCTTTCTCTAAATAAATAAATATCATATGTAGATCCTTCTTACTTTCTCTATGCTTCTCCATCAAACCTCTTAACAAATGTATAACATCCATAGTAGATCTACCTGGCATGAAACCAAAGCGATTGTGAGAAACTTCATCACATGTAACTATGCTCAATTACTCTCTCCCATAATTTTAATGTATGACACAATAACTTAATTCCTCATAATTTGCTCTTGTGCATCACCTTTATCTTATATATAGAAACCAACAAACTCTTTCTCCACTCATCATCTTTTTAGTCTTTAAAATAACATTAAGATTTGTAAAAGAAATTCCTTGATCTCCTAAACATTTCCACACATCTATTGGAATATTATCCGGTCCTACTGCTTTTCCACATTTCATTTTCTTTAAAGCTTCACTAACTTCAGATTTACTAATACGACGATAAAAATAAGATTCTCTATTTTTGTTTAGGGTATTAAGGTTGCTAAAATCAATCAATCAGATCCTTCATTGAAAAGTTTATCAAAATACCTCATCCACCTATTTTCAATATCTTTTCTAAAAAAAAGCACTTTATTATTTTCATAATACTTACTTTTATGTCTTTACTTCTCCTATCTCTCTTTGGTTAACTTATACATACATCTTTCACCTTCTTTGGTATCTAATCTATTGTATAAATCACTAAAAGCTAAATTTTTTGCATCATATATTGCTTACTTAGAATCTCTACAGACCACTTTATATCTTTCCCAATTCTCCGAGTTTTTACATCTAAACTAAGTTTTATAACAATACTTCTTATTTCTTATCTTTTCTTGCACACTCTACTCCACCACCAACTATTCTTATTAAAAGAAGCTTTTCCTTTTGATTCTCCAAGCACATCTTTAGCAACTTGCTTAATTTCACTTGATATTTTTCCCCACATAATGTTAGCTTCCTTATGAACATATATAAATGAAATATAAATAAAAATCAATCTAACCAAATTAAAAAATTCAAACTCCAAATCCATCAAAATTTCTAAGTCCTTTAAATCCCTCTTATTGGACTTAGCATAAAATTATGATCAAATCATTTCAAATCCTTGAAATTTTCTCATGATCCATTTATATTCTCATTTATATTCACATATATAAATGAAATATAAATTCAAACAAACAAAACCTATTCCAAAAATCAAACTCAAATCCACTCAAAATCCAATCTAAACCTTTCAAGTCAAAATCTTGAACTTAGTTAAATCAATTTCAAATCAAGCCAAACTCTTGATTTTCCTTCATGATTCAATAAAACCTACATTCATGAATTCAAATATAAATCCAAACTCCAATCACCAAATCAAAACCTAAGTAAAAAATCAAACCCTAAATTCTTTCATATTCTTCCTTTAAATATGAAATTGTCACATGAATCAAAACCCATTTGACTTCAAACCACTTGTGAATGGATTTATATTTCAATCATAAGTCCATATAGAAGTTAAATCAAACTCAAATCAAGCTTTGACCTAGCCATTTGACCCACTTAGGCTCACTTGACCCAAAGTAAATTAAAGTACCCTTATGAGCCAAATTATAATCCTAACCAAATTTGATTGAACCAAACTCACCAATGCCTATCATCATGATCAACAATCATCGTGGGATGATCAATCAATCAAATTGGGCCAAACCAAGTCAAACCTAAGGGTTGACCAAGTCAACACTTAGTCCAAAATGAAACCTAACATAGCCAAAATCCAATATAGGCCAAATTGATTAAAACCATTGATCTAAGTTCATTCATAACCTATGTTTGAACTTGACCAAGCCAACATTTGAGCCTAACCTAACCCAATTGGCCACTTGACCCAAGTTGACCCAATTTGACCTAAAAAGTCAGAATGTGTCAAAACTTGATCTAAGCCAAATTGATTCAAACCAATGGGTCAAGTTCATTCCAAATCACTTGTTGAACTTGACCAAAGCCTCAATTGGCCAACTAGACCTAACCTAGCCCAATTGACCTTAGACCCAACTTGACCTAAAGGGGTCATGTTGAGGCAAAATTGAACATAACTAAAATTGATTGGAAAAAAAGATACTAATCCACTCCATATGACTAACCAAACCTAAACCTACCCTTGACCTACCTTAAATAGGTTAAATGGGTCAAATAGGTCAACTTTACCCGTTTGACCTAAATGAAGTCATATGAGCCGAATTCAAAACTAAACCAAATTAAACCAAACCAAAGCCACTAAAACATTTCAAATGGTCATATGAACTTGACTCAACCCTTGGATTGACCCAATTTGACCAATTGGTCTACTTGACCCAAGTTGACCCATTTTGACCTAAATGGGTCAATATGAGCCAAACCTTATCAAATGAATTCCAAATCTCATGAAACTTGGCCAAACCTAGTTTCTCAACATACCCAACATATCCAAATTGAAAAATCAGCAAAATGACCATTCTACCTCTAGGCCATAGAACAAATTTTGGACTAATCCATGGGTAATTTGGTTATACCCTCTTCATATCCACTTGATGCCTTCCTAATAGCTCAAAGGAACCTAATGAAGAGCAATGCATCCAACCCAATGGATTTGGGTTAGCCCAAATGGACCCAAGGCCAAACCCAACCCTGTGGGTCAAGTTGGCTCATTCCAAATCCCTTTTCCACCCAATTTAATGCATATGGGAGGTTAGTAATCCACTCAAGGCCTCAAACTGACCATGTGCCAACTCAAAATGGATCAAAAAACCTTCCCATTGTGGTCAATTGGATCAAAATGGCAAAGGAGCTTGCGGCCATCCGATCCTTGAAGGGGGAGATATACTCCCCTTAATTCAATTCAAAACTATAATTTCTCTATTTGATCATGCCCAAGAGAGTGTTAGGAAAGATCAGAGAGCCTTCCTAAGCATTCTAAAAGGGATTTGAATTTGAGATTTCTCAATTTTCTCCATTGAAAATAGGGGAGCTCACTTCAATCTTGAACTTTCTCCACACTCAAAATTACTTCAATTTCTCTTGCACACTTCCTATAAGGATCAATCTGAGCACACTCAAGCATCCATTTGAGTTCCCACAGCAAGGAGAGCTTCAATTGGATCAAAGCTACAAAGGAAGTGAAGTGGTGTTGTTCTATAGAAAAATCCACTCAACCCAAAGGCCTAAGAATTTCAACAGGGCTTCATCTCCACTTGACAAAGCTACCTCATCGATCTCGAGAGCCGGTGATCAACTCTGGTGAGGTATGGAATTTTTTGACCACCTATCATAGGAGGTGTTGGTATTTTATTAAAGTAATTTTCAAGTCATGCAAATTTCACCATTGGATGTGTTCCTTATTGGCTTTAGATGGTGTGGGAAAAGTTTTGTTCCAATCCGAGCTCAATCAAGCTCGGATCTTTTCCAGATCATGCATGGTCTCTATTGAGCATAGGGGAAGAATTGAGGAGATCTTGGCAGTCTATCCACGCATTTTGGATGGAAGACTGAGATTATTCCCATGTTTAGAAATTCATTAATCCTTTTATAAACCGTGGGTTGATCCCTGACCGTCCGATCTTTGAATGAACGGTCGGGATCAAAGGGCATCCCGTCATCATGTCATCACCTGATGGGATGTTTAAGTGGGATGCTCATCGCACGATGCATGTAAAGTGCATTGACTGCCACCACCACGCATTGCACTGTGAGCTGAAGGATTAGTTAAGGATTTTAATTAATGCTAATTAATCTATTAATCTTCTAAAAATCATATCTCCTTCAATAAAATTTAGACAAATATGAAATAAATTTCAATGGAAAGATAATTTAACCTAAAATATTTTTAAAATAATTTCAATTCCCTTAAGCTTTTCCCTAAATCCTCTTTTCTTTCCTTAATCTTCTCTTAATTAAGTTTTAATTCATTAATTATCTCCTTAATTAATTTCTAAAAATTCTAAAAATGTCCAGAACTTAATTAGTCTACTTTGGGCAGATGCTTAGGTGTTCAATAGCCTAAGTTCAATTAAGAAAATCAAAACCCAATTCACATGTATGAAGGGGTGTTTTGAAATTATAAGCTAAACCCCTTAATCATTTTTTACATTAGGCCTTTTTCTTATTAGGTGCATTGCAAGTTTAAATTCCTTGTGAGTTTTAATATCATCTCATTGGCTCATAATTACTTGGTTAACTATGCTAGTGGTGTAGGTAGGGTTAATTAACTTGCTTAATTCATACCTAATCAATACATAAAAATGAATCTAATCATCTAAAAATTAAACAAAAATATCAAACACATGTGGAAATGGGTTAGGAACAACAAATTCAACTCATATTTTCAAAATTAAATCAAACTTAAAACCAAACAAAAATCACATTGAATACACTTTGATTTATTTTAGGCTATCTTATTCCATAAGAATGTCTTCAGGATTTAATTAAAGTGAATATGTTTACATTCTTTCATTGCTTTGATTCTTTCCCCAACATGTTAAATTTGTATGTCATGTGGTTTCATGCATTCATATTTTTTAAATTCAAATTTAAAAGTTGAATTATTTACTTTATGTAAAATTTGCATGTGTTGGTTAAAGTAGAAATATGAGTGACTATTATCACTACTAAATTAAAATTATTTTCAAAACATATAAATCAATTATCAAATCTAAAAGTATTCTACTTATATTTAAATTATAAGCTTGCATGTGAAAGAATATAAAGGTATGCTTAGCATAGGTTTTCCTTCTCTATTTTTTGTTAGCATTATTTTGAATAGGAGTTGGTAAGATGTATGGTTCTTTTGAAAAAACCTAATACTTACATAATTCCATATCCTATTCATCCCTATGCTATCACCTATGAAGGGTTACCTATACTAGCATACATAAAATGATATAAACAAAATGAATCAATTAATATAATTTTTGCATTCTTCTTTTCCATTTCATTTCTTTTATACATATGTTTGTATTTAAAGAAAGTGGTATATTAGTCTAGACAACCCCGAGGTTGTGAGGCTTTAAGTAGCCCTAAGTAGGTCTTGTACCTTACACCTCTGGTTAACAATGGCACTGTACTGACTTATGCCTTTCTTACTTTCTTGTGTGCATGTGAAAAATTGGATAAGAAATATCTTTTCTACTTAATGAAAATCATGCATCTTAAACTTCCAAATTTCCTTAAATGGATTACTTATCATGCATCATAAAGTATGTTAAATATTCTCATTTGTATGTATAGATATGCTTAGGATTCATTCAGATGCATGTTATACATGTTGGGAAAGAAATGAAGTAATGTGTGTTATGTGGATTTAATTCATTTTATTTAATCTTAAAATGCCTTCTCTTTGAATAGGTTTGTTTAGAGTTCATATAAATTTAAGGTTAATTAAAATATTTAATCAAAAGATTTACTAAACAAAATAAAAATGTGAATCTACTTTAGAAATAACTTAGGTTAGGGAAAGAAAGAGAGAAGTTCTCTTCTCTTTCCCTCTCTTCATAACTTAGTAATTAATTGTAGGATTCACTTGAACCTAATCAAAACATGAAATAAAATCAACCCAAAATAATTAAACAACTTAAATGAAATGCTCTTCTAAGTTTAACATGTTCTCACACTTAGAAAATTCTAACCTAAAGCCATAGCTAAGTATACCACACAAACCTTCAAAGCACACACATTAGCCTAAGTCACCACTTCTAGCTTTAGGTTAGAGGCGATATTTTGATATTTTTTTTATGATATATGTTTTAGGATGTTAATGTATGCTAGAATGAATGGTAGGATACTCTTAGTCTAATCATTATTTTATGCAGGGGATTATGCTTAAGGGGTGATATCATAAATAAAAATCTAAATGCTTTTGGTTACAGGTGCTTTAAACCCCTAAGTATAATCTAATAGGCCAGATGGATTTAGTCACCCATGTGTGGGCTGATAAGTCCAATATACATGCTTAGGAATTTGTGTGGTTTATTTTAGCTAATCTCTATTTTGCAGGTATTAGTTAGATTTTCATTATTTTCCTTTTTATGTAAATTTGTGCAATTAGGATTTTGGAATGATTGTTATGGGAATTAGGATGAGCATTGGTCATAAGATCCTATCTTATGCACTATATGAAGCCTTGGAGCATCTACCTTCCAACCATCCAAAAGAAGTAACTAAAGAAGAAAGAAGAAAAAAAGAAAAGAAGAAGAAAGAAGAAAAGAAGAAAGAAGAAATGATGCTTGAAGACACCCCCATAACAATGAATTCCTTGCTAAATTGTAATTCAATTCATTTGTAATCCAAGTTGTATAACGATAGAGCTCAGCTACCCAATTTATTATTTTCAGGTTTGTGTGGTGGTGCCCGACCACAACGACCTTTTATTCTTTTTGCGATTATCTTTATAAATTGATTGATGATTTGTTTAACTTTTGCATTAAGTGACATCTTTTTCTAGTTTCTTCCTTGCTATATGTATGGCCTGGATGTTGATTAGGCTCTTTAGGGAAAAAATAAATCTTTTACCAAACTTAATAACTCAAATTAAAAATAAAGAACACATAACCTCAGCTAAAGCTTAAGTTTAAAATCAGAATAAAAGAATTAGCTACCCCTTAGCTGGAAGAGTACTTATTTTATAATATCATGCATAAATGCATCTTATTTTACTCTTGATTGGAGGGCTTCCACCTTTTGGAAACTTGGCTTTTGAGAGCCATGGTGGAACACATCCTCCCTTCTCGTTGATTTTGGCCAATAACTTTATTTCTAATGCATTAAGCATATGAATCCTATTAGCCTAAGTCAAAATAATTGTCCAAAAATGAAAATAAAATGAAATTTAAATTTCATTAGATTTAGGTCATTTGAAACATGTCTCTACATGATATAGTCTCTTTAGGGAGTGAGTTTAAGGTCTTAGTCTCTTTTTAAATAAATAACAACCTAACTATCTTGCATAAGCATAAAGACTTGCCTATACGTATTTAAAATCATAGGAGGAGTTAGTTTGCAGCAACCCCCAAGCGGTTGTAAGTCCAAGCTGTCAGGTGGTTTGTCCTCTCTTGTGGAGGAAAACCAATTACCCATTTTGCCTTAGATTTAGGTTGTGCTTTTGGCCCTCGCTAAAGCTCCATAGATTTAGGTTCTGAGGTTACTTCTCCCCTTTGTAGGCCATAAGCATAATTCATCACCTCTTAGGCATTTCCTTAATCTCGTGTTAAGGAATCAGAAGTCTTAAATTTCTAATGAAAAATATAATTCAAACAAATCAAATCAATTTCAAAAATGTAAAGCCCAACTATAGGATAGTTTGAGATGCTCACTAGGTTTCCTAGAATCGTGGGCATCTCCTACTTATCTTTTATTTTGGATTCGATAATAACTCCCTCTCTTTGATCAATCTCATTTGATCTTCAAAAATGAACCAATCGATTGATAGTCCTTTCCTATTGATATCTCTGAAGACAATGTTCATTTAACTTAATTGAGAGTTTTCCTATGGAATCCTCATTGCTTAGGATGTAATTAACTATGGGGGCTTGCCCCTGTAGAGAACTTAATGAACCCAGCTTAAAATAAACCCTACTTTACTTTTCCATGTAAAGTAGGGGAAAGATCTCTGGTATATTCGAAGACCCATCATGCTTTAGGAGTTTTTGTTAGGTGATTAGGTCCATTATATGGTGGTGATTTCTATCTTTTAGGATATTACATCATTCCTTAATGTCATACCTGATCACTTCAATAAGTACCCCCTAAGATCTGCCTGGTGTCCCAAATCTCAAAAATAAACACCACAGATTTTTCTGGCGACTTTGCTGGGGATGGTTCCTCTCTCCATCTTTAGTAGACAATTATTATCTCTAAGCATTGATAGTGGACTTATATTTTATGTAGGCCCAAGACTATCATTCTTTCTGTTGGCACTTAGCTTATTTCATCATTAAGCAAAGCTCGCCAACATCCTTTAAGTTTTAGGACTTCACTCCATGTATGTCTTAAAATCCCTATTGGGTTCCCCCAATAGGTGAAAATTAAAATTAATAAAATAAAGGAGATGACCAAAATTAATAACCTCTTCACCATCCTGATGGTGAGGCAAGGTTCATCCCATATATAATAAGAAAATAAAACTCTTCTACAAAATAACACATCTTTCTAAAAGCACTTTTTCAAATTCCACATAATAAGAGATCTTTACACAAAAATTTGTAAGAAATTTTCAGAAAGGCACAAAACACATATAACCAAACCTCGTCTAACGAATCCTATGATTATTATATGGAGGTTCTTTTCAAAATCAAAATCAATCATTTTTAATGTCTTTTCAAAAGCACATTTTCTTTGAAATATCTATCCCCATCCCACACACTCAAATTTGTTGGATGGAGATTCTATTTTTGAATAAAATCATAATATAAAATTGAAACTCCACTTAGCATACTTCACATGTGCTAGAGTTGAATTTTTTCTCCTTTTCGAAAAGCAATAAATCATACACACACAATAGAGAAGTCAAGACATATTTGAACCCCTACTGTTAAAAGGAGTTCCCCATCCCTTGGAGAAGGTAAAACAAATTGAATTCTATTTGACACCATTTGCATTTTTTTGATAGAACTCCTTCTTATGAAAGTCTTGGACTTCAAGGCACATTTGGATCTCATTTGACAAGTCCAAGTATGTCAAATGAGAACCCCCTGTTTGAAAATCATAAGACAAATTAAACTCCATTTAACATACCTAAGTTTGTTAAATATTTGTTAAAATTGAGATTTTCATCATACACACATTTGACTTTCACTTAACATACCAGATTTGTTAAGTGAGAGTTTCATTTTCAAAATCATAAACACATTTGACTTTCACTTAACATACCAAATTTATTAAGTGAGAGTTTCATATTCAAAATCATAAACACATTTGACTTTCACTTAACATACTAAATTTGTTAAGTGAGGGTCTTTCACACACATTTGATCCCTATTTTAACATACCAAATTTGTTAAATAAGGATCCAATTTTCATGTCAAACCACACTTGAGCTTTCACTTAACATACCAAATTTGTTAAGTGAGTGTCTCATTCTCAAAGAAAAAAAAATAAACATATCTCAAACACGTTTGGGGCTTTCACTCAACATAACCAAATTTGTAAGGTGGAACTCCCATCTTTAAAGAAAAGCAAATCTATCTCACAATCACATTTGACTTTCATACTAAATTTGTTAAGTGAAAGTCTCATCATCAACACAAATTACATGTGGCCTCTACTTAACATACCAAATTTGTTAAGTAAAAAGCCCCATTTTCAAAATATCACACAATCAAATCTTCACAAGCAAAAACATTTCAAATACACAATCACAACCTCTTCTTAGCATACCAAAATTTGCTAAATATAGGTCTTTCAAACTATAAATATTTTCAGACAAGATGCACAAAACATAAATATCTCTAAGAAAATCTCTTAAATTTTAGAACCCCACCTAACCTACCTAAATTGGTTGAGTATGGGTTCTAAATCAAAATCAAATGGCAAAGACTCTCCTCAATATCCAAATCTCTCTAATGAACCCACTTAACATATAAATTATTGAGTGGGTTCAAAACTCAAACTTTGTTACTTGCGTGGAACAAATATCAATGCAATCGATACAAGTTATATTTCAACAAATGGAGACATACACTTCAGTTAGTGATACAATCTTTTGCTCAACATGTCTCGTTTGTTTTCACCTTTCCATTCAGATGGTGGCCTTGATCGAGCCACCTCTCGACTCCACCCATCTAGTGTACTTTGGCCAGGGTTTGAGGGGAACATGTGAGGCGACCCTCACCTTGTTAGAATGAGGTGGGCAGGCGGTCATCTTTGACCTACCCATCAGTATCCTTCCAAGAGGAAAGGCTTGAGTTTCTCTAGTGGGTCCGACTCTATGTCGATTGTTCTCCGGTGCATGTTGCACCTCCCGATGGTCCCTCTAAGGGAAGACTATTCGGCATGATAGCCTCTACAGGTAGGATCTAGCTCTCCACATACTGCCACACCTGTCCACTGATACAAGGCAGATCAAGTGACCATGGTGCCAGAGATGGATGCCACATCCCATTGTGAGGAAGGTTCCCCTGAGATTTCCCCATTGTAGTAGTTTCACTCCCTCGACATCGGATGGAGAGGACTAAGGATAGGATTTCTCCACTCCTACATACCATGGTTTCGGTAGGGATAGGATGAATTCTGCAATATGTCATATATTATTAGGTAGGTAGTACGGACGTTCATAGTTGGTACATTATTGACTTGAGGTCTATCATCCCTAGGTGTGTTACGAGCATTCATGATAGAGCATCGAGGCCCGTGCGATAGTAGGAGCGGGGCGACAGGTTTTGCAAGCGATGGATTCACTAGTCAATTTTTAGTCAGCCACCAAGGTTACCGATGCTGTCTTGACAAGTACCATGAGCCATAGAGGAAAAGCCTTGACAAGGGTAGAGCCAGTGTTGTCTCCACCACATCAATCCACTCCTCACCCACCATCACCTGTTCAAGTTCTGCCATCCATTGTGCCTACAAAGGCACAAAAGACAACATCTGGGGAGAAGAAAGCCCCATTGGTGATCTGGCTATGGCCAAAGGATCCCACTTCATCTACTCCACTCGAGGTGAGGGTGAGTTCCCTACTCGACCTCCTACTTCAATCTTGATGAAGAAGAAGTGGTAACCTCACAACATTGTGGTTGCACCACCACAACCACCACCATCGAGGCGGTGACAACGATGTAGAAGGAAGGAGAGGATGTCCCCATGGTAATGGATCTCCTTAAGGACACTACTCCACCCATGAGCAGCCCTAAACATGTCTCTTCTAGTAGTCATGACCCTCCCAGAGCCAACACTCATGTGATAAGTAGTGTTAGGTGCATCTCCATCAGCGAGCATCCCCCCCTGTGATTAACATATATGCATGCATGATTAGATCATTTAGAGAGATCTAGAGCGGTACTTTACAAGAGAGAGCTTCTAGGAGTGTGATCAGATGTGAGGAGGAAAGGTTAGCTTTGATCCGATGAGGATGATCTCCTTGAGGATTTGAGGTCACATGGTTGATCTAGGAGCTCCCTTCATGAGATCGACATAGTCGGTATTGTGGTTGAGGAAGATGATGCCATCCATTCAACCCAACACCTCCATCAGTAGCTTAAACATAAGGATGATCATATCAATCGGATGGAGAAGAGGATGGAAGACTTGTTAGCAGCCCTCCATGCACTTCAAAACAAGGCCTCAGTATCAGAACATATACCGATAGAGATAGATTATCCCAAGTTAGCACATGTTCTAGCTCAGCCAAAGAGCACTTCTCTAGTAGATCAGGATAGTCGAAGCACCTGCATGCAAGAGAAGGATATCTAGCAGTTAGTGGAGCAATAGGTGAAGGATGCATTGGAACAAGCCCGAGGTGGCTCATATTCCAAAGGGAACCCTAAGAGGAATTTGATGGTGTCCAATATCCTAAGGGTTTTGTACTTCCTTCCTTCAAAATCTTTGATGGCGTGGAACCCGACACATAGCACACATTTGGTGGGATGTTGCAATGGTGGCGTGATGCACTTCTCTTCCATCTCCTCTGTAGTTTGATGCATTGCATTTGATTGAGAACTACCAATGGTTCGGTGAAGACATTCTTGAGTTGGGAGCTCTTTATTAAAAGATTTACTGGAGCTCAACAAAGGGTAACTGTGGGTGATCTTGTTGTAGCTCAACAACACCCCAGTGAGTCCCTTATTGATTACATTCTTAGATGACACAATTTAATTATGAAATATGACCATAAATATCTGAACAGCATGCCATTGAATTCTACTCAAGAATATTCATGGCCCGGTAGCCTTCATGCTTAAAGGGTTTATTATTAAGACATTTGAGAAATTAATCAATAAGGCGACTAGTTTACAAGGGGAGGTCAAATTCCTTTCCAAGATCATCAAAACTACATAGGCATTTGAGAAGAAAGCGGGGGTAGTGTAGCTTGATAAGGGGAAGCTGAGGGGTTCATGAGACATGCAGCACATAGCCTCCTCTACACCTCCTCACCACCATCATATCTCACCATCGGTTGCCACATGGCCTCCACACCTTCGTGTATCCCCATCCACATCGGCGGTAGTATCCCCACATCACCCTCTATCCACCACCGGTAGCTACCATTTACTACTCTTGTGATAAATTGAATAAGCCTTTTCATTCAAGAGGGAGGTAGTGAAGATCTTTAAGAACCTCTTAAAGAAGCTTGATTTTAGTTACGAGCTGGAGGCGAGGATGTGGGCAAGAGTCATGATCCAAACTTTTGCCCCTACTACCATGGTCATGTCTTAGAAGATTGCTTTACCTTTAAGGGTTGGCAGCATATAAGTCGGAGTCATTATCATCCCCAAGAAATACTAGAACAACCCTCCTTCATTAGGGTAATCCTTGGGGATACAAGCGATCTCTTCAAGATAGAAGGTTGGGATATCTCCCTTATCCGAACCTCCAAGAAAATCATCTCTAAGATCAAAGTTACCCTTCTTCTATAGCTCAAACCTCCAACTCTAAGGAAGGTTTGCAAGTTGCTAAGGACAACTTGAAAGAGGTAGATGCCCAACAGTAGTAGTCCACCTTACTTGACCAGGATAACATAGTAGCAAAACCACCATTCGAGTCCAGCACTCCATCCACTGTTGCAGTTACTACATCTTCCTCCACTAGTTCCTTTCTGCCAGCAGGAGCGTTGCATCAATAGACAAAGGCACTAGACCCCTTACCCCACTTTATTAGATTTCTATTATGTACCTCCATCTGAGAAGAAGTCAATGAAGAAAGCTTTCACTTACATCTTGTCCCGATACTCTAGATTTTATTCCTCAAAACTCTCCAAGTCTACAATAATAATGATAACTCTAGTTCATCATTCCTTTTGATTTAGAAATGGATTTTCCATTCTTAAATCATTCGGGTTCACCCATTGAGATTGATTTGGAGTCATCCTCGATGATCCCATAGGAAGAAGGTGGTGAGTAGGTAGAACTTTCCACTAAATCATCTCATGAAGTTCTTGAAGTCAACCTTCACAGTGGCAAAGTTCTACCTCCTAGGGTAGCACCTCAGGATAAGGGTAAACAAGTCATTAGTTCTAGTGATCAAGAAGCCCCTGCATAGGATGCTCCACCCATGGATTTGCTTATGGAGGATTAGCCTAGAGTTAACTACAATGTTCTCGCTCACCTAAGAAAGTTTCCAGCTAAATTAAGCATATATGATTCCCTTGTCTTATCCAAAGAGATGAGGGAGTCATTGATCAAAGCTCTTCTTGATCCAAAATATGCTTAGCTTGGGAGAGGCATGTTATTCAAGAGAAGCCCATGGAGTTACATTCATGAAGACCTTCTTGGGAATAAGCACAACTCCCTCATCATAGTGGACATGGCGATTGCTCTCCAAGGTATTAGTTGATCAAGGTGCATCAGTAAACATTATGAGTCTAAAAACCCTTGCCTACTTGATGATTGATATCTCCAAACTCTGAGGAGATAAGATGATGTTGAGAGGATTCAACGAATAAGGCGAGAGGGCTTTAGCTCCATAGTGTTGCCACTAGAGATAGATGATTGGAAGACAAAAGCCAAGTTCTACATAATAGATTTAGATACATCTTTCACTGCTTTGCTCTGTAGGCCTTGGATACATGCAAACAACATGGTTCCATCTTCTTTGCACCAGTGCATCAAGTTCAGAAGAGGTGAAATTGAGTATTGTGTCAAAGGAGACTTGAAGCCATTCTCAGTTAGAGAGGTCAAGATTTATGAAGATGCAGCCTACTATCTTCCTCCAAATCAAAAAGTCTATTCTCATGAGCTTGGTGAATGTTCAAAAATAAAAGAAACAAAATAAAAAAAAAAAAAGAAAAGAAAAAAAAAGAGAAAATAAAATTGCAAGTGAGCGAATGGGAAGAGGTAGAGCGGATGTTAGATTCCACCCGGTTTGTTCCTCCATATGAACACATGGGTGGGGTAACTTACCGGGTAGAGGAAGAGATAAATCAGAGGTAGTTCCAGGGTGGAAGACCTCCTTCTTGGTGGCACTAGTAGAGCTATGTTCCACCCTCAGGTACCTCCTATCCACATAGACTTAGAGTCCAGTTCGGAGGATGAGTCTCATGTGGTTAGCACGCCGACCAACCCCTCTCAGTGGGTCCCTTTGAAGGTGATATTCGAGCTAGACAGTGATGAAGACTAAGCCTCCAAGCATAGCATGAATGTATCTAAATCACTATTATGTAGAACAGTCAAGCAGCAGTTGGGAACTTTAGCTCTAACCTTACTTTCTTCCTAGAAAGTTGAAGGTTTAGTAGTTAAGGAGGCCTCCAAGTCATCCACAGATGTCAAGGCAAAGAGATTTTTGTTGGGAGCATCATCCTTAAGTCAGGATGCCGATGTAGAACTTGAAGATGATTCATATAAAGATTTAATATAATTGGTACTTGCCTTGTGTTCTTAGCTTAGCAAAGAAGGGATTAATCCCACATACTTGGTCTAAACACAGGTCAGACTACTTTGAAAGGCTATGGGATAACCCAACCAGACATTCTCAATCAAGACCGGAAGGATTGATAGTTGTGATGATGACCATTAGTCATCATAAATCATTTAGAATCGATATCTTCTCAAATCATGCTAACTCTTTTGAGGAGGTATGTTTAGAAACTTCAAATAATCCAAATGAGCCTGAAGTTAGAGATGCACCACCAGAGTTCAAAGAAGAGATCAGATCAACCATCGATGAGCTTAAAAAAAAATCAACTTGTGAACTGAAGACAATCCACATCTGACATACATCATTTCCTTGTTAAATGAAGAATAAACCAATGACTTAGTTAGGCTATTAGCCAAGTTTAAAGATTGCTTTACATAGAATTATGAAGAAATGCCCAGTTTATCTCCTAACATAGAAGTCCACAAACTACTAATAGAATCTAATGCTAACCCTATCAAGCAGGCTCCTAGATGTATGCGATTAGACATTAAAAAATAAGTCACTTTTGAAATAAAGAAACTGATCGATGCTAGTTTTATCAGGGAAAAAAATATCCTACCTAGTTGGCTAGTGTCATCCCAGTTAAGAAAAAAAATGGCCAAATTTGCGTATGTGTCGATTTTAGGGATCTAAATAAGGCATGTCCTAATGATGAATTCCCACTTTATACCGATTAATGGTGGACATTGCCTCATCTCATGCAGTATTCTCCTTTATAGATAGGTCATTCGGCTACAACCAAATCAAGATAGCCCACAGGGATGAAAGAAACACTAATTTTCAAACCCCGATCAGAATCTATTGATATAAGGTTATTCCTTTCGGCCTTAAAAATGCTGGAGCCACATACCAGTGGGCCATGACTCGAATCTTTGATGAACTCATTCATCATCAAGTTGAATGCTACGTCGATGATCTTGTTGTCAAAAAAAAAAGAAGACCATCTCTTTGACTTGAGAGTAGTTTTCAAATGGTTAAGATAATACAACCTCAAAATGAACCCCCTGAAGTGTGCATTTGGAGTAGCTTTAGAAAATTTTCTTGGGTTTGTTGTCCGACACTGGGGAATTGAAATTGATCTTGAAATGATCAAAGCAATATTAGAAATGCCACCCTCTAAAAGCCTAACACAACTCAAGTCATTACAAGGGCAGTTGGCGTATCTACGACGCTTCATTTCCAACTATTCAAGAAGATGCTAACCATTCTTGGCACTTGTCAAAAAAAATGCCAAGTTCAAGTGAGACGATAAGTGTCAGCATGCCTTCAAAGATATCAAGAAATATCTAATGACACTGCCAGTTCTAGCAGCCCCTATCCTAGGTAAGCCGCTCACATTATATACTGCTACATTAGCCGACTCCATTGGCACTTTGTTGGCTCAAACCAATGATGAAGGGAAGGAGAACACTCTCTATTATCTTAGTTATCATCTAATCCTGGCGGTAAAACCACCTATTGAAAAGCGCTAGCTTTAATCTTTGCATCCCAAAAGCTATGACACATGCTTTCTCATAAGGTGAACTTGATCTTTAGAGTCAATCCTATAATATCTCATGACATGACCCTTATCGAGCGGTTGGCACGTTGGTCCATGATTTTGTCTTAGTTTGACATACATTACCCTATGCGGTAAAGGACAAGCACTAGATTTCTTAGCGCACACCCACTCCTCGATTCTCGCTTAATGATGATCTCCATGATGAACAAATCATGAACTTAGGAACTAGCATTCACCGGAGATGTACTTTTGATGTGACTTCTCTCAAAGAGGAGAAGAACCATAATTTACTATCCCAGGGAAGGCAGGGGTAGGAATAGTTCTCCTAACTCCAGACCATGATGTGATGAGATTCTTATATCATCTGTCCAATCCATGCACCAAAATTGAAGCCGAATATGAAGCTCTGATTGCCGGTCTAGAGTTAGTCATTATACTATGCATCTAGAGTATCAACATCTTTGAGGATTCTCAGTTAGTCATCAACCAAATCGCTGGGTCCTACAAAGTTCTAATGCCTAAGCTCCATCATTACCACAAATATACCATAGAGTTGTTGGCCCAAATCCCAGTGGTTACCATCTACAATATTTCTCAAGGAGAAAATGCAGTAGCATACGTATTAGCCAAGCTTGCCAAAGAGTTGGCATGTCCGGAAGATGATTCCATTACAATAAGGGTCCAAAATAGATAAGTCTTATCCCTTGTTGATGCTGAACTCATCGAGAGATTCTCTCTTGAAGGGGAGGTTATCATTGCCAAAAAGGATGGGGAGTTAGATTGGTGGCAACCATTCATGGATTATCTACATACTGGAAAACTACCTCAAGAGAAATCACTAGCACATCAGGTGAAGCAGAGAGCCCTTTCCTACGCTCTCGTGGATGTCACCTTGTACCGGCGATCCTTTGATCATATGTGGTTATGTTATTTGGACAAACATGAAGCTCGTAGGATCTTAACTGAGGTACACTCAGGTTTATGTGGAGCACATCAATCCAATCCAAAGATGAAAGCTAGGATCAAGAGACTAGGATACTATTAGCCTTCGATGATCATAGAATGCATGGACGTAGCTAGGAGATGCCACCAATGTCAGGTACATGGTGTGGTCCTACATTGACCACCCAACATTCTACATCCTACATTAGCCTCAAGGCCAGTGTTGGGGGTACCAACATAGTGAGTCCAATCGATCATCCTTTTTCCAAGGGTCTCTAGTTCATTCTAGCTATCACTGACTACTTTTTCAAGTGGGCTAAGGCAATCCCACTCAGAGAGGTCACAACTCAGCATGTGTTCCAATTTTTGAGGAACCATATCGTATATAGGTTCGGGGTGCCTCAATGAATTATATCTGATAATGGTACTGCATTCAAGAGCACTAAAATCAACATCTCTGCTTGGACATACATCATATATTTGATATACTCTACCATCTACTATCTAAGAGCAAATGGGTTAGTAGAAGTCTTCAACAAAACTCTCATTCAAATACCGAAGAAGACACTAGATGACGATAAATGATAATGGAATGAACAGTTGGTTGAAGCCTTGTGGGTGTACCACACCACCTATAGAACTCCAATGTAGTCCACCCCTTTCTCTTTAGTGTATGGGTCCGAAGCCATTCCACCATTAGAATTCCAACTCCCATCACTAAGGATAGCCATGGGTAGTAAAATCATAATGGAGCATTACACCAAGTTACGGTTGGAAGAGCTCGAAGGTTTAGAGGAGAGATGCCTCCGGGCATGCCAGAACCTCGAGTTGTATAATCCCAAAATGATTCAAGGTCACGACAAGTTGGCCCATCCTAGAGCTTTTCAAGTAGGAGATCTTGTTTTAGTTCTAAAGAGACCAATTGTTGCCCATCAAAAGATGGAAGGCAAGTTTGAACCCACTTGGGAAGGCCCTTATTCCATAGAGAAGGCCTACCAAGGAGGATCTTATCAACTCATAAATTGTAAGAGAGAGCGTCCAATGCTTTCAATTAATGGGCTCTACTTAAAGAAATACTATCCATAGATCTTATTTGAAACTAAACATCAATAAAACTTCTTTACATATTAAATTCCATTTCTTCTGTGTTAGAAATATCTTTTGCTTGTGAATCTATCATGACGTGTTTAGGGTAGGTATAAAAGAACCCAAGAGGCATCCTATCCCTTCACAACACAAACACAAACTACAAAATGATCCTCTAGTACTATTAGGATAGGTGTAAGAGAACCCAAGAAGCATCCTATTTTGACTAGTACAACTAAGTTAGGTGTAAGAGAACCCAAGTGGCATCCTTTCTTGGTGGAGTCATAATGCCCCCTGTGACACCATTTCATCCATTCTTCGATGTGTTTAGGATAGGTGTAAGAGAACCCAAAAGGCATCCTATTCCCTATTCCACAACAAGAATAAATACATATCTTTTATCTCAGGCTATTTTGATGTTGGAGCAAGCCTCCTCACCCAACATGCTTAGTCTAAATGATCCTCGCTTGTTGGAGGGTGTGAGTCTACTCCTTTTTGAATCACCAATAGTTTGTAGAGAACCCAAAGGCATCCTTCCTTGGAGTCACAATGGTGACACCATTTCATCCATTCTTGACATGTTTGGATGGTAAGAGAACCTACATCTATTTCTTGTTAAATACATATCTTTCATCTAGGGTTTGATGTAACAAGTCCTCCATGGCACTCACTCTTAGTTTGTACTTCGTTCCAGTTACGTATTGCTTTCTCCACGACTTGACCATTGCAAACCAATGAGCGCCTTGTCAATTTGGTAGGCCTTACTGTGCAGCTGGTAAGCTACTCTATGTTGACTTTATTTAAGAGGATGTTAGTCTACATACTTTCTTCTAGGGCTAGCCAATATGCACTAAATAGGTTGAGTATATTTAAGGTTTAGGATAAGTCCCCAGCGGCTCCTTTCCTCCTGACTACTTTAAGCTTGGGTCTAGTCTGTACATAGGGCTCCTCATTTAGTAGTTTCCCTAGGTCGGATAGCCCCTATTGAGCCGAAGACAGATTATCATGGAAATCAATTTTTCTTTAGAGAGATGTAAACCTACATGCCTTCTTTCTAGGCTGATTATCATAAACCAACGAGCACCTTAGGTTGGTTGGTTATCATGCTGACAGCGATCCACGATGGATACACCACTCTTGGCAGATGTGAGTCCCCGCACTTTCTTCTTGAGTTAGCCACCGAATACCTACAGGCTTTCTTTTATAGGGTCCTAGATAAAGCCCTTAGCGGCACCTCCCCTGTGGGCACTCTATTTGTATCATGTCCTTAGCGACCCCATTTAGACACTACCCTGGTTATTTTTGGATTGGACAGTCCCCCTTTCCTAGTAACCACCCCTATGGTTGGAGAATTTGTTCAATGAATGCTCAGATTCTCCCTCAGTCCAGTAAGTCAGAGATATAACTAGGATAATATGAGTTCCTTCTCAATGTGCTCCCTCACAAACCAATAGGTTCCATGAAAATATAAAATAAACAAAATATATCTTCACTTGTGGATTAGGAATTCAAGCCCCCAGTGACCCATTTCCCAAGCAGACATCCTATCTTTAGGACATTGCCAGCAAAACTCCCTATAGGAATTGCCTGACTACTTTGAGTTGAGATAAGTCCCCGGGTAGGCACTCTCTCAGTAGTCGCCCTTAGGTCAGGTTCAACTTGTTGTGCCACCAATGAGTTACCCCGACGGTCTTCTTTACTTTGAAAGATATAAGTATAACATTCTTTCCGGATCGTTGCAATGACGGGCACCTAGGTTAGGCGATTTATTTGTGCGCAAGTTAGATCTGATGGTTCCTTGTTTAGGAAGATGTGAGTCCCCACACTTTCTTCTAACTTGACCATTATCAAAGGCACCCTTAGGTTGGTGTGGAGAAAATTCCTATCAGAGTCTCCTTCCAAATCTATTGGTGAGAAATGAAAGAGGCAACACCCTATATAAAAATTCATCTTGGTAAGACACCACGCATATCTACTGATATACTTATTCAGATGATCGAGTACGTCATCAAGAAAATAGTGTACTATCTTGAAAGACATATGTCATTACACTTTAATGAAACTAATCACCTCAATAAGGACTCCTAAGGATGATGGGTCTGCATATGTACTAGAGATTCTTTCCCTACTTTACATGGAAAAGTAAAGTAGGGTTTATTTTAAATTGGGTTCATTAAGTTCCCTACAGGGGTAAGCCCCCATACTTAATTACATCCTACGGGACATGATCTTTTAGGAAAACTCTCGATTAAGGTAAATGATTATTGTTTCTAAAGATTTCAGTAGGAAGGACTATCAATCGATTGATTTGTGTTTGATGGATCAAATGGGATTGATCAAAAGAGAGAGTTATTATCGAAGCCAAAATGGGAAATAAGTAGGAGATGCTCACAATGCTTAGGAAGCCTAGTGAGCATCTCAAACTATCCTAAAATTGGGCTTTACATTTTTGAAATTGATTTAGCTTGTTTGAGTTACATTTTTCATTAGAAATTCTACAACTTAAGATCCTTGACACAAGATTAAAGAAATGCCTAAGAGGTGAGGAATTATGCTTATGGCCCACAAAGGGGAGAAGCAACCTCAGAACCTAAATCTAGGGAGGCGAGGGCAGGAAGTACAACCAACATCTAAGGCGAAAATGAGTAATTGATTTTCCTCCACAAGAGAGGACAAACCACCTGATTGCTTGGACTTACAACCACCTGGGGGTGGCCGCTAACTAACTCCTCCTACAATTTTAAATACATGTAGGCAAGTCTTTATGCTTATGCAAGATAGCTAGGCTATTTTTATTTAGAAAGAGACTAAGTCCTTAAACTCACTCCCTAAAGAGACTAGATCATGTAAAGGGACATCCTTTAAATGACCTAAATCTAATGTAATTCAAATTTCATTTATTTTTATTTTTGGATAACCATTTTGACTCAGGCTAATAGGATTTTCTTATGACTAATGCATGAGAATCAGATTATTGGCCAAAATCAGGGAAAAGGTAGGAGGTGAGATTCCACCATAGCCCTCGAATGTCAAGCCAGGTTCTCTGACAAAGGTGGAAGCCCTCCAATCAAGAGTGAAATAAGATGCATTTATCGATGATATTATAGAAAAATTGCTCATCCAGCTAAAGGGTTACTAATTCTTTTATCTTGATTTTAATCCTAAGCTTTAGGTGAGGTTGTGAGTTGTTTAATTTGAATTTGAATTGATAAGTTGGGTAAAAGATTTATTTTTCTCTAAAGAGCCTAATCCACATCCATGCCATACATGAAGTAAGGAAGAAACTAGGAAAAGCATGCCACTTAATACAAAATCTAAATAAATCATCAATCAATTTATAAAGCAAATTGTAAAAGAATAAATGGTCATTTGTGGTTGGGCACCACCGCATAAACCCAAAAATATCAAATGTGGGTAGCCGAGCTCTACCCTTATACAACCCAAATTACAAATGGATTAAATTACAATTAAGAAAAGGAATTCATAATCCAAAACAAAATATAACATCAAACCATGCACCAACCTAACCTAAGGCTAGAAGTGGTGACTTAGGCTAATGTGTGGGCTTTGAAGGTTTGTGTGGTATGCTTAGCTATGACTTTAGGTTTAAATTTTCTAAGTGTGAAGGACATGTTCAACTTAGAGGAGGGTTTTATTTAAGTTGTTTAAATCTTTTGGGTTGGTTTTATTTCATATTTTAATTTGGTTTAAGTGAAACCTACAATTAATTACTAAGTTATGAAGAGAGGGAAAGAGAAGAGAACTTCTCTTTCCTTCTCTAATCCTTAAGTAATTTCTAAGGTAAGTTCACATTTTAATTTCATTTAGGTGAATTTTTTGATTACATCTTTCCAAAGCCCTACGTTTAGATAAACCCTAAACAAACCTATTAAAAAAGAAAGGCATTTTAAGATTAAATAAAATGAATCAAAAATCACATAACACACATTGCTTCATTTTTTTCCCAACATATATAACATGCATATGGATGGACCCTAAGAATATCTATACATGAAAATGGGAGTAGTTAACACACTTTATGATGCATGCTAAGTAATCCATTTAAGAAAATTTAGAAGTTGAATATGCATGATTTTTCTTAAGTAGAAAATATTTTTTTTATCCAAAAGTTCACATACGTACATGAAAGTAAGAAGGTATAAGCGAGTACATCTCCATTGTTAACCAGAGGTGTAAGGTGCAAAACCTACTTAGGGCTACTTAAAGCCTTGCAACCTCGGGGTTGTCCAGACTAATATACAACTTTCTTTAAGTACAA
This sequence comes from Cymbidium sinense, assembly GCA_021442155.1. Classification (NCBI taxonomy): domain Eukaryota; kingdom Viridiplantae; phylum Streptophyta; class Magnoliopsida; order Asparagales; family Orchidaceae; genus Cymbidium; species Cymbidium sinense. The sequence continues at coordinate 156,436,851 of CM038221.1, forward strand.
ATATGTATATAAAAGAAATAAAATGGAGAAGGAATATGCAAACGTTGTTTAATGGATTCATTTTTGTTTATGCAATTTATGCATGCAAGGATAGGAAACCCTTCTTAAGTGAGGGCATAGGGATGAATAGGGTTTGGAATTAAGTAAGTGTTGGGTTCTTTTCAAATGAACCCTACATCTTACTAACTCCTATTCAAAACTATGCTAACATAAGAAAGAAAGGAAACTTATGCCAAAAATATGCTTTCATAATCCATCACATACAAGCTTATAATTAAGATATGAATAAGACACTTTCAGATTTGATATTTTATTTATAAGTTTTGAAAATACTTTGGATTTAGTAGTGATAATAGCCACTCATATTTTATTTTAGCCAACACATTCACATTTGACATAAAGTAAACAATTTCATTTTAAAATTTGAAACATGAAATTATGAATGCATGAATCATATGACATATAACTTAACATGTTAAGAAAGATCCAAAGAAATGATAGCATGTAAAATAACTCACTTACTTAAATCCTAAAGTCATTCTTAAGGAATAAGAAAATTTAGAATAAATCAAAGTGAATTTCAAAATGATTTTTGTTTAGTTTGAAGTTTGATTTAGTTTTGAAAAGGTGAGATGAGTTTGCTCTAACCCATTCCACATGTGCTTTGTATTTTGTTTAATTTTTAGATAATTAAATCCATTTTAAGCATTGATTAGGTTAAGGTATAAATTAAGTGGCTTAACCCTTACCTACACCACCTTAAAAAAATTAACTAAGTAATTATGAGCCAATGAGATGACATAAAACCCACAAGGTGTTTAAATTTGCAATGCACCTAATAATGAAAAGGCCTTATGCAATTTGGCTCACAATTAAAAGTTAATTAAGCTAAGGGGTTTAGCTTAAGTACTTTTAAAACACCTAAGCATCTACCCAAGGTAGATTAATTAAGTTTTGAAACTTTTTAGAATTTTTGAAAATTGTTTAAAGGGGTGATTAATGAGTTAACCCTTAATTAAGAGGGGATTAAGGAGAGAAAAGGGGGTTTAGGGAATATCTTAGGGGAAATGCCCCAAAGTTATTCCATAAAACTCTTACTCACTGGATCTGACCTTAATCAAACATAATCATAGGATAAATCCACTAATAACACCTTAATTATCCTTAATTATATGAAAGGGGTAATTAGGGGATTAGCTACCAATTTCCCCAATTAAGCCCTTAATAAATCTCAAGAAAAGTAGGGGATAGAGGTCATCCCCAAAAATGAACCCTAGAAGTTTGAGATTAATTGATGAACTAATTAAAGGATAATTAGCTAATTAAGATTCCCAAAGAAACTTAAATTCAAAAAAAAGGGTTATTCAAAATTTATTAAAACTATTTTAAAATATTATAGATGAAATTATCTTTCCATAGCATTTTTCCTTTTATTTTTTTGATTTTTCTATGAAGAGTTATGAATTTTAGAAGTTTTTTGAATTAATTAGAAATTAATTAATATTCTTAACTAATCCCTGCTTAATATTCAGCTCATGGCGCGATGCGTGGCTACGATGGTTAGCATGATTTACACACGTTGCATCATGAGGAGATAACTTAAGTTGTCACCTGACAAAGGTGGCGGTGGCGCATACGCTAATATCCTCAATCGTCTGATCAAAGATCAGACAGCAAAGGATTCACCTGCGGTTTAAAACAGATAAAGGATTTACTAAATATGCCAAATAATCTCAGCCGTCCATCAAAAATGCACGGATGGATGGCTGAGATGAGCCAAGTTCTTCCCTGAGGATCAATGGAGACCATCCATGATCCAAGGGGAGATCCGAGCCCGATCTAGCATGGAATCATACAAAACTCAACCCACGCCATCTAAGCATAATTACCAACCTATCCAACGGTTGATTTCTCATGCAATGAACATTTCTTTCACAAAAGACCAACACCTATCAAGCTAAGTGGTTAGAAAATTACATACCTCGCCAGAGGTGATCACCGGCGCTTGAGCTCGATGAGATAGCTTCGTTTGGTGGAGACGAAGCCCTATTGAAATTTTCAAGCCTTGGGGTTGATTAGATCTCCCTATGGACCAACACCACTTGCTCCCCTTTGTAGCTTTGATCCAATTGAGCTCTTTCCTTGCTTTGGGAACTTCAATCAGAGCTTGGGCAAGTTTGACTTGACCCTCTGATGGAGAGTGCAAGAGAATTGGATTAAGATCAAGTGTAGATGAAGTTAGCAAATGGATGGAGCTCCCCTATTTTTCATTATACAAAACTGAGAATTAGGGAATTCAAATCCTATTTAATAAGCTTAGGAAGGCTATGAGATGGTTGCTCTGTGTTCCTAGGCTCCAATCGACAGTGAGTGGAGTGAAATTTCATTAAATTAGGGGAAGTATATCTCCCCCTATGACAATCGGATGGCCGATCATAGGCTTGCCATTTTGATTCAATTGACCAGATTAAGGAGATTATTTAGGCTATTTTGAGTGTGCACATGGTCAGTTTGATCCCTTGAGTGGAATATCAACTTCCCATGTGTTGAAATTGAGCTTAGGAGGGAATTTGAAAACTCAATTTCAAGCCATGTGGTTGGGTTTGGTCCATGGGTCAAATGGGCTGACCCAAACCCATTGAGTTGGGTGCACCACTCCTCACTAAGTCCCCTTGAGGTTTTAGGAAAGCCTTAAGTGATTGTAAAGAGGGTATGACCAAAATACCCATGGACTAGGCCAAAATTTGTTCTATGGCCTATGGGTTAAATGATCATTTTGCTATTTTTCCACTTTGGATATGTTGGGTATGTGGAGAAACTAGGTTTGGGCAAGTTTCATTGGATTTGAAATCCATTTGATAGGGTTTGGCTCATGTTGACCCATTTAGGTCAAAATGGGCCAACTTGGGTCAAGTTGACTAATTGGTCAAATTGGGTCAAACCAAGGGTTGGGTCAAGTTCATATGAGCATTTGAAATATTTTGGTGCCTTTGGTTTGGTTCAATTTGGATTATATTTAGTTTTGGCTCATATGACTTAATTTAGGTCAAATGGGTCAAGTTGACCTATTTGACCCATTTGGCCTATTTGAGGTAGATCAATGGTAGGTTTCGGCTAGGTTAGTCATATGGAGTGGATTGGTATCTTTGTTTCCAATCAGTTTGGGTTAGGTTCAATTTTGGTTCAACGTGGCCCCTTTAGGACATGTTGGGTCTAAGGTCAATTGGGCTAGGTTGGGTCTAGTTGGCCAATTGAGACTTTGGTCAAGTTCCACAAGTGATTTGGAATGGACTTAACCCATTGGTTTCGATCAATTTGGCTTAGATAAAGTTTTGATACATTTTGGCCCTTTAGGTCAAAATGGGTCAACTTGGGTCAAGTGGGCCAATTGGGTTATGGTAGGCTCAAATGTTGGCTTGGTCAAGTTCAAACATAGGTCATGAGTGAACTTGGATCAAGGGTTTCAATCAATTTGGCCTATGGTGGATTTTGGCTATGTTAGGTTTAATTTTAGGTTAAGTGTTGACTTGGTCAACCCTTAGGTTTGACTTGGTTTGACCTAATTTGATTTATTGATCATCCAATGATGATTGTTGATCATGATGAGAGGGACATATGAGTTTGGTTCAATCCAATTTGGTTAGGATCAAAAGTTGGCTCATAAGGGTACTTTAGGTCACTTTGGGTCAAGTGAGCTTAAGTAGGTCAAAATGGCTTGGTCAAAGCTTGATTTGAAGTTGATTGATCTTGTATATGGACTTATGATTGAAATATAAATCCATTTACAAGTGGTTTGAAGTCAAATGGGTTTTGATCCATTTGAAAATTTCATATTCAAAAGAAGAATATGAAGGAGTCTTGGGTTTGATTTTTGATTTGGGTTTTGATTGAGTGATTGAGGTTTGGATTTATATATGGACTCATGATTGTAGGTTTGATTGAATCATGAGAGAAAATCAAGAGTTTGGCTTGATTTGAAAGTGATTTGGCTAAGTTCAAGATTTTGGCTTGAAAGGTTTAGATTTGATTTTGAATGTATTTTAGTTTGATTCTTGGAATTAGTTTTGATTGTTTGAATTTATATTTCATTTATATATATGAATATAAATGAGAATATAAAGTGATCATGAGAAAATTTCAAGGATTTGAAGTGGTTTAATCATGATTTAGGTTAAATCCATTAAAGGGAATTAAAAGGATTTAAAGAAATTTTAAATTAAAATTTAATTTTTAGATTGAATTTGATTGATTTTTATTTATATTTCATTTATATATAAGAATATAAATGAGGATATAAATAAGTTTTGAGAAAATCCCATGAGTTTGAATAGGTTTGATCAAAGTTTAGGTTAAATCCATTAATGGAAAATTAAGAGATTTAAGGGAATTTCAAGGATTTTAAATTTGGAATTTAATTTTTGCCTTCGATTGGATTGATTTATATTTACATTTCATTTATATATGAGAATATAAATGAGGATATAAATAAGTTTCGAGAAAATCCCAAGGGTTTGAAAAGGTTTGATCAAGGTTTAGGATTGATTTTGTCTAAGTCTTTTAATGGAAAATTAAAGGGACTTAAGAAAATTTTCATGAATTGATTTGGAATTTTGATTTTAATTTGATGGGTTTAAATTTATATTTCATTTATATATGTGAATATAAATTGGTCATGAGAAAATCTCAAAGGTTTGAATAGGTTTTTATCATGATTTTGGCTAAGTCCTTAAGAAAGGGTTAAGGACTTAAGAAATTTGAACGTAGGAATTTTTGATGGATTTTGGTCATGGATTTCAATCATGGTTTTCAATTATGGAATTGAATCATGGAATTAATTTGAGTTTGATAAAATCAAATAGAATTGATTTGGAGTTTGACTTGAAAGAAGGAAAGTGAGGAATGGTTTAAGCTAAAGGGTAAGAAATTTTCTTAACACCCCTAAATCATTACCTATTCCTATAGCTAACTCTTCTAAGTCTTCTAGGTCTAGGTTGGAGTGTCCACCTAATCACTAGATGTGCTTTAAGACTAAGGAACTCTTAAAGTCTAAGAGAAATCCTAAGCCTCAGATGGAGGGGTTGAGAGCTCATCCTAAAAATGAGGTCAACAGCTGGTTAGTTCTACATAATGGCTGGTAGACTATCCCTTTGGATTTGTAAACCTAAGATAGGTCTAGGCTGATATTAGCTCCTTCTTAGTAGATCCATCATACATTGACAGGGTCCATCTAAAGTTAAATTAATTATGACTATTCTTGAGTCGATGAGTCCTGACGCTTAAATAGTCACCTAGGTCGATTGATTTATTGTGCCATTGTGATCACCTCAACGGTGATCCCTACTTTGGAAGATGTAAGTCCTGCTATCTTCTTTATAGTCATTACACGAAGGCAACCCTGGATAGTCCTACCTTATGGCTGGGAGACTACCCTTTTGGACTTGTAAATTAGAGACAGGTCTAGGCAAACATAGATCCTTCTCAACGGGTCCATCGCACACCAATAGGGTCCACAACATAACACTTCAAATTAAATTAAATTAATTCAAATCAAATAAATATAAATCAAATTAATCATCAGGATTACTCTTGAGTTGAGGTAAGACCCCTAGTGGTGCTCACTCAATAGTGTGGTAGGGTTGATTTATTGCACCATCACAGATCACCCCAACATCCTACTTTAGAAGATGTAAAGTATATGCCTTCTTCCTAATACTTGTTGCAGAAAGGCCCAGGTGGATAGTCCTTCCTTATGGTAGTAGACTACCCTTTGGACTTATAAATCTAAGGCAGCCAAGGCCCTGTGGCACTTCTTGTAGTCCATCACATGATGGATCCACAATAAAATAAATTAAAACCAACCTCATTAGTGGAGTCAAATTAAACATATACAAATCAAATTTCTCTCGGTGAAATCAAATTAGCCTCCCCAGTGGAACCTAGATCTAAATCAAATAAATTCAATCGAGTGTACATCCCTAGCGGATATGCTCTCAATCTAGAACCCTTCTCCCCAATGGAGCCATAAAAAATTAAACCAACCTTCCTAGTGGAGTCCAATCAAACTAATTAAATAAATCTAATCAAATTCTTATCCCAGAGGATAGCCCAAACCTGCTTCCCTAGTGGAAGGTTCATATACTTAATCCCTAGCGGATATGCCTCCATATCAATTAAAAAAATTAAAATTAATTTGATCTTGATCCCCATCGGATTATAGATTCTTATCCTCAGTGGATACACACCCAAACTAATCATATTCACAATCAAACTTAAATTCTTTTCTCTCAGCATATAACTTGAACCTGCTTCCCTAGTGCAAGGTTCATGTACTCAATCCATAATGGATTCCTTCTTGCTCTCTTATGCCCTTAGCATAAAGAGAGCTGCATCGCACTAAGATCATGAACCTATATACCTCTTGGGTCTAGGTATAGATCATTTTTCATTAGTGTTTGCAATCTTTTAGATGTTGTTGATCATTTCGATCAATGCCCGTCGTGGTGTGCCTTGTCATTACACCTATTGGGGTCTTTGTTGACCTCACTTTTGGAGTGAGCTCTTAACCTTCTCTTCTTAAACTTAGGACTCTTCTAGAAACTAAGAACTCCTTAGTTATAAGACACTTCTAGATATTAGGTGAACACTTAACCTAAGCCTAAAGACTTAGAAAAGTTAACCATAGGATTAGGCTATGCCTTAGGGCTTAAGGAAATTGCCTATCCTATAGCCTAAACCCACTCCATGTACACCTTCTCAAGTCAAACCCAGATTCAAATCTCAAACCAAACCTCAAATTTAAATTCAAATTCCTAATCTAATTTCAAATTTGACTCCAAATGATTGAAACCTAAAATTAAATTCAAATCCTAAGACCCTTCTTAAGCCATATGAACCACATTCATAAGCTTAGCCAAAACTCCCTTTAGATAAAATCAAACTCAATTGATCTCTTCATAAATCAATTATTCCTTCATTTATATTCACAAATATAAATGAAATCCAAATTCAAATGATCAAAACTATATCGAAAATCAAATCCAAACTCAATCTAAGCCCTTTAAGCAAATTCTTTGGACTTAGCCAAATTCTATCCAAATCAAGTCAAAACCAATGGATTTTCTTTTGAATCAATCATTCATTCAATCATTTATCCAAATATAAATAAAACATACAATCACCAAACCAAATTCAAGTCAACCCAAGTCAAGCCTAACTTAGCCCTTTTGACTTAAAAACTTTCAATTGAGCCAAAACCTATTGGACTCCAAATTGATTGCTGTTGAATTTATATTTCAATCCAGGGCTCATATATAAGTTCAACTAGACTTGAATCAAACCAAAACCAAACCAATTGATCCACTTAGGTCTAGTTGACCCAAAGTGACCTAATGGACCCATTTGAGCCAACTTCTAATCTAACCAAAATTAGTTTGAACCAAGCTCACCAAAACCTTCCACCATGATTGTTGATCACCCTAGGTTAATCAATTACAATCAATTAGGTCAAACCAAGTCAACTTAGTCATTTGACCAAGTCAAACCTTAGCCCAAATGAACCAAAACTAGCCAAAACTCATCTTTTACCAAATTGATTGAAACCAATGATTTGAATCAACCCAAAATCAAAATTTAAACATGACTTGACCACCAATTGAGCCAAACCAAGTCTAATTGGCCATTCGATCCAAGTTGGCCCAAATTGGCCTAAAAGCCAAATTGGGCAAAATCATGATCTAACTAAATTTGATTGCAACCAATGGCACATGTTCATTCCAATTTGATTATTGAACTTGACCAAGTCATAATTGAGTCAAATTTGATCAATTGGTCAACTTGACCCAACCTAGCCCAAATTGACTTAAAGAGTCAAATTAGCCAAAATTCAAATTAAATCCAAGTTGATTCAAGATAAAGACCACATTCATCTTCAATTTGCTAATTGAACATGAATTAACCCATAATCCAAGCCAATTTGACTAATTAGTCAACCTAACCTAATATGACCCAATATGACTCATATGACCCAAATTGAGCTAAATCCCTTGAAACCAAGCCATGACCCATTGGAGCTGATCAAACCTGACCTAAACCCATTTAGGATCAGCCCAACATCAACCCAACCCAATTAAATCTCTCATGGATCCTTTCCCATAAAGGATTCCACCCAACCTCATTTAATTCTCCCCATCACATGCATTTAACTCCTCCCCAACATTTGCATTCAAAGGAGCTGATCATATGGAAACAAGAGAGGAATTTGGAGCAAAAATCTAAAGTCTTCAATCAATCCATCATCCATCCCAACCACCCTAAGCAAGATGACAACACTTTGGAGCCAAAAAATTCAAAAAAGAAAGGATTTTTGGAAACTATTAAAAGAGTGGGAAATGAGGCTTCATTCCTTTTCCTCCTACCACTGTTCAACCCCCAAAAGCTCCCCAAAGCAACCAGCCACCACTTCCCCACCTCTCTTAAGCCAAAATATCAAAATTGGGTGGATTTCAATGAGGAAACAATAAGCACTAGAAAATACATCATTCTGACATGAAGGCGAAGATCCAAGCTCATTTCAAGGCCTCTTCCCCCACTCAATAGCATGCTCGGGTTATCACCGATGTCAAAAATCATCCCCGGTGAGGTAACTTTCAAAAAAAATTGTAGCTGGCCTTAGGATCCTTTACTTGTGATGATTGTTTGTGAAATTTTATGAATTTATCCTAGATAATCCTACATTTTATATTTCACATCATCCTAATTAGAAAATAGAAGTTTTTCGGTGTGAATCGATGCATAAATGAGTCCATTTGGATAAGTTTTCAATTAAAATTTCTCATTTTTCCCAAAATACCCTCAGATCGCATGCAGATTGTGAGATCCTAGCCTCTGGATTAGTGGATGCGATTTGGACTGTCCTATCTATGATTGGACGGTCCAGAGCAAACCGCGCATAGTGGTCACTCACGCGACAGATTCCCTCAAACATTGGCAGCGTGCGGTATAACGCGTGGCACCTGCGTGCCATGCGACATCGCGCGCATCAATCGCGGTGCCACATGTGCATCCGTTAGCCGCCCGATCTTGAGTCTAAGTGGAAAAATCAAATTTTTTGATTTTAAAAAATTACTTAAATTACCTGAAACTTCAAAAATTCAGAAAAAGTAAAATACCTAACCAAAAATTGCAAACAAGGGCTCGTTGGATTTATTTTTTTAAGAGGAATCCAAAAAACCCAAAATCCTGAAATTTTATTGAATGGTTTAAGCTTAATTTAGGTTTTAGTAAAAATAAAGTTTCATTAATTACTCTAAAAATACAAGTCTGATTGAATTGAAATTTTCAGAGATTAGAATTAAAGTTAAAGAACACTTATGTTAAAAATCTCAAGTAGAAAAGAGTTCTGGATTGGGAGAAATTAAATTTTGAACTTCAGATTATCTATTTTAATAAAATAAATCAAATAAAAATTCAAAAATTTACAAAAATCTTCATAATGGCTTAAATCACTTTAGTTAACATCTAAGATCCTAATAATAATAATAATAATAATAATAATAATAATAATAATAATAATAATAATAATAATATGATCTTCTGAAGCTTAATGAACCTATAATAAATATTTAGGGTTAAAATTTAACAAATTGAGGAAAAAATTAAAATGAAATAATAATCTAAATAATAAATTAAAATCAGAAATGAAATAACACTTAAGCAATCATTAATCAAACCTCAAACCAGAAAAATATCATATAATCCTCAGAGGAAATTAAATTAAAATATGATTAAACTTATTTAAGTTAATAAAACTTGATTAAATGATTAAATCTTAAATCAAACTTAAAATTAAACAAATCTAGGAAACTATAACATGGGTCAAACTAGTATAACTAAACCTACACTAAGCATGGAATCTTAATCATATGAAACTTCTAATGAATATAAATAAACTAAAATTAATTAATCATTAAGTAAACTAAAAGTTAAATTAATTATAAATCCAATACATCATAATCGCTTAATATTAATCAAACCAAACCAAACTAAATGAAGCTAAAGGGAACTTAATTAATTTAATCAATCCATTTGGAATAAGAGAGTTACTTAACCATTAAATATTTCAACCTAATAACTAAATCAAACATGTTAATGAAATTAAACAAACATAATAAATGAATCAAATCAAATAAAACTGTAATCATAAATAATCAAACTTAATTGAAATGAAATAAATAGTTAATTCACTTAATAACAATGATGGTAATAACAATAATCATTTAATCAAATCAAACTTAAGTAAAAAACTTAACTAAATCAAATCACTCACATGAGGGAAAATAAGTCATTAATTAAATAAATATTTGATTAATCTAATGATTTAAAAATTTAATTACCCTTAATTAATTAATTAATTAATTTAACTTTTAATTAATGCAAACTTAATCAATTAATCCATCATCTTAATGAATCAAATTAATTTAAATAAATTACATTAAAGCTAACTCTTAAATTAAGCTTAAATCAAACCCCTAATTAGATTTAATATTTAATCACACCCCTCAAGTAAACTAATTAAGTTAATCAAATTAATCATATTAAACCCAAGATTAATCAAACATAAATGCAATTAAATACCAATCAAATATTAAATTAAACATAAATCATTAAGTCATTAATTACATCATTAATCTAAATAAATATAAAATTAAATTAAAAATTAAATAAATCTTTATTTAATTTAATAATTAACTTAAACACACTTCTTAATTAAACTAATTACCCTTAAGCTAATCCAATTGAATAAACACCTAATTAATGCAAACCTAATGAATTAATCCATCATCTTAATGAACCAAATTAACTTTTTTAAATCAAATTCAAATCAAACACTTAAATTAATTAATTTGATCACACATCTTAAATAAGCTAATTAAGTCAATCAAATTAATCATATTAAACTTAAACTTAATCAAACATAAATGCAATTAAATACTATTCAAAACCTAAATTAAACTTAAATTATTAAGTCATTAATTGCATAATTAACTTAAACAAATATAAAATCAAATTGAAAATCAAACAAATATTTATAATTAATATAAATACACTTCTTAATTAAACTAATTACATAATCACATTGAACCTAAGCAAACCCATAGACTAATAAAGCTAATCAAATCAAATTAAATCAAATTAAATTAAATTAAGAAAGACTCTCTTCAATTTAATATGTAATTAAATCAAATCTCATTCAACCTACATAAAAAAAGATAAACTAATTAACTATCGAATGTATGAAATCAAAATACAAATCAAAATTTGATAAACATGACAAATGGATGAGATTAAAAATAAAATCCTAATTATAAAGAATCAAACTCAATTAAAATCAAAATAAAATCTCAATTAATCTAACCTGATCAAACTACAAATAAAAGAACCATAATCAAATCAAATAAACTTAAACTTAAGTCACACAACAATAATAAAAAGAAGAATTAGATATTAATTATCAAGATTTAATTAAACCAAAACATCTAATCTAAAATTAATTAATCAAAAACATATGGATTTGAACAAACTTAAACTTCATAGATATTAAGGATATTGAATTATTAAGATTTAATTAAACCAAAACATCTAATCTAAAATTAATCAATCAAAAATACATGAATTTAAACAAACTTAAACTTAATTGGAGATCAAGGATATTGAATTATCAAGATTTAATTAAACCAAAACATCTATAAAATTAATTAATCAAAACACATGGATTTAAACAACTTAAACTTAATTTCATTATAGGATATTGAATTATGAAGATTTAATTAAACCAAAACATCTAATCTAAAATTAATCAATAAAAAACACATGAATTTAAATAAACTTAAACTTCATTAGAGATTAAGGATATTGAATTATCAAGATTTAATTAAGCCAAAACATCTAATCTAAAATTAATCAATCAAAAACACATGAATTTAAACAAACTTAAACTTTATTAGAGATCAAGGATATTGAATTATCAAGATTTAATTAAACCAAAACATCTAATCTAAAATTAATTAACAAAAAACACATGAATTTAAACAAACTTAAACTTCATTAGATATTAAGGATATTGAATTATCAAGATTTAATTAAACCAAAATATCTAATCCAAAACCAATCAATCAAATACTTAAACAAACTCAAATTCTAAATGCTAAATCAATTTAAATAAATCAAATTAAATGATAAATTCAAATGGGCTAATTAAGATACTTAAGGACCTTAATTAAACTCTTTCGAGTTAAGGAATAAGATGAGTTATGCTACAAATGGATTCATTCTACTCTTCATTCTTGAAAACCTATATATCATTTTAACTAAATAAAAGTGAAATAAAATGAAAAATAAATTATTAAATTATTTAAATTAAAATCACCCAAAGGTAAAATTTAAACAAATTCAAACTCCAAATTGAAACTTAAACTAAAGAAGCTTAGTAAAGTCTTGCCACACAAGCCTTAAGTACACACATTAGAATACTAAGTCACCACTTCTAATACTAAGTTAGGGCATTGTATGTATGATGTTATGTTTTTTGTGTTGTAATATTTTAGACTGGATGTTAGAGTGTATGCCTCATAGACTGGATGTCAGGTCGTGATTATCCTAATCATATTTTTTGCAGGGGGTTGTGTTTAAGGGGTCGTTATAATAAAAAAAATATAGATGCTTTTGATGTGCAGGTTGCTTAGCCCCTAAGCATAACCCACATTAGGAAAGGTGGGTTTGGTTACCCATGTGTGGGGTGTTAAGTCCAAATTTTTCATATAACTGCTTAGGTTGTATGGTGTGTTTAGCTAACATTTGTTTTGCAAGTGTAGCCAGATTTAATTTTCTTATTTTTGATATAATTTTGCATTGGAAATTAGGATTAATGTTATAGGGGATTAGGATGAGCAGTGGCTAGAAGCCTTAGTCCTTGGGGTGCCCTGTAATGCCTTTGGAGCAAATCAAATTAAAAGAAAGAGAAAGAAGAAATAAAGAAAAGAAGACCCCCATAGCATGTATTATTTTTTGTAACTGTTGTATAGGTAGAGCTCAACTACCTTTTTTTTTTTTCGGGTGTATGGCAAACCCGACCTCACGGCCTTTTAATTTTTTACGGTAGTCTATAAAATTGTTTGATGTTGTGCTTGGATTGTGCACTAGAATTGCATACTTTTCTAGTTTCTTCATGTTTGATGTTTGAATGTGTGGCCTGATGTACTCTTAGGATAAAATTAACTTTTCTACCCCAATTAATAACTCACAATTAAAATATTAAAATAACTCATAACCTCACCATAAAGCCTAGAAATTAAATCAAGAAAATAAAAATAATTAGCAACCCCTTAGCTAGATGATTGAATGTATAACATCATGCATGTCATATTCTTCCACTCTTGTTAAGAGTTCCATCGTGAGTAAGGCTTAACGCGAGTCTTTGATGGAAGAACACCCCTTTCTCTCTTGATTTGACCCATAATCATGTTCTCATGCATTTAGGCATACAAAATCCCATAGCTTGTGTCAAAATAAAGAGTCCAAAAGAATCAAATAAATTTGATAAAATTTGCATTAGATTAAGTCATGAATTCATACCACTCATGCTCTAGTCTCTTAGGGAGTGAGTTTAAGGACTTATTTTCCTCTCTAAATAAACAACAACCTAGCCATCTTGCAAAGCATAAGACTTGCCTACATGGATTTAAAGCATAGGAGGAGTTAGCTGGCTGCCACTCCAGGCGGTAATAAGTCCAGCAGTCAGGTGATTTTTTCTCTCTTGTGGAGGTAAATCATATATCCATTTTCACCTTAAATTTAGGCCATGCTTTGGCCCTCACCGAAGCTCCTTAGGTTTAGAATCTAAGGTTGTTGTTTCCCTTTATGGGCTACAAGCATAAATCCTCACCTCTTAGGTATTTTCATAATCTTATGTTGTGAAATTATAAGCCCTAACAATCTAATAAAATGTTAACTCAAATAATTAACTCTCTTCAATTTTAAAAATATAAAGCCCAATTATAGGTAGATTGGAATGCTCACTAGGCTTCCTAGTATCATGAGCATTTCCTACTTTCTCCCTTTGGATTCCAAAAATAAGTCTTCTCCTTGATCTATCCCATTTGATTTTCTAAAATAGCCAATCCTTTGATAGTCTTAACCTTAAAATCTTTGGAGTCCCTAATTGTCTACTTTAATTGAGAGTATTCTTAAGGAATTCTCATTCCTTATGATATAATTAACTATGGGGGCTTGCCTCCATAGAGAACTTAATGAACCCAGCTTAAAATAAACCCTACTTTACTTTTTCATGTAAAGTAGGGGAAAGATCTCTAGTATATTCAAAGACCCATCATGCCTTAGGAGTCCTTGTTAGGTGATTAGGTTCATTATTGGGTGGTGATTTCTATCTTTCAAGATAGTACATCATTCCTTAATGTCATACCCATTCACTTCAATAAGTATCCCTAAGATCTGCGTGGTATCCCACATCTCAAAAATAAACACCACATGCATCTAGGAGATTCATTAAAGAAAGGAAGAAACTAGGAAAACATGCCATCTTAATGCACAAGCTAAACAAAATCAAATAATTTATAAAGCTAGCGAAAAAGAATAAAAGACCTTTGTGGTCGGGCTCCACCACACAAACCGAAAAAGAAATTGTGTAGCCGAGCTCTACCGTTATACAACCCGGATTACAAATGAATTAATTACAATAAAAAAGGAATTCATGTTATGGGGGGGTCTTCATTCTTCATTTTTTTCATTTATTATTTCTTCATTTCATTCTTTCTTCTTTCTTCTTTTGGTTGGTTGGGATGTGGTTGCTTCAAAGGCTTCACATGGTGCATAAGACATAGTCTTATGACAAATGTTCATCCTAATCCCCCATAACATTCATTCCAAATCTTAATTGTAAAAATTACATGAAAATGGGAAAAGTAAATATAACTAAAACCTACAAAACAAAGATTAGCTAAACAAGCCATACAATCCCAAGCATGTATGTGAATAAATTGGACTTAACACCCCACACATGGGTAATCAAGTTCACCTAGCCTATTTTGGATTATGCTTAGGGGTATAAGCAATATGCATAGCAAAAGCATTTATTTATTTATTTTATTACAGTGCCCCTTAAGCACAATCCCCTGCAGAAGACATGGTTAGACTAAGATCACCCTACCATTTAGTCTACGCACATGCACCCTAACATCCAGACTAAAGCATTGCACCACAAAATAAAATTGGGCATCAAACCATGCATCTCCTAACATAGGACTAGAAATGGTGACTTAGCCTAATGTGTGTGCCATTTAAGGCTTGTGTGGTATGTCTTAGCTAGGCTTTAAGGTTAGAGTTTTCTAAGTATGAATGGTTCAACTTAGAGGGTGGTTTCATTTAAGTGATTTAATTGATTTGTTAATTTTATTTGATGATTTGATTTTGTTTTGAATGAACCTACACTTAATTACAAAGTATTATAAAGAGAGGAAAAGAGAAAAGAACTTCTCTTTCCTCCCTACCTTAACTAATTTCTAAGGTAGATTAAATTAATGATTTTCTTTAGTGAATGTTTTATTATGTGTTTTAGTTAATCCTAAGTTTAGATTTTTCTAAATAAACCTATTCAAATAAGAAAAGAATTATAGGATTAATTAAAGTGAATTACTATCACAAAACACACAACACTTTATTTCTTTACAACATGTGTAACATGCATATGGATGAATCCTAAGCATATCTATACATGAAAATGAATATGTTAGCACACCTTGATGATAAATGCAAAGGGATGTTGTTTAAGAAAAATTTGGAATGTTTCATGCATGCTTCTTTTCATTAAGTATAAAAGAGGGACTCTTTTATCCATTAATCAAATACACATTTACATGTATGAAAGACATAAGTGAGTACAACGCCATTATTTTCTACACCAAAAGTATAAGGTACAAGACCTTCTTAGGGCTACTTAAAGCCTCGCAACCCCGGGATGTCATGAATAATATACCACTTTTCTTAAATACATGTGCATGTACAAAAAAAAATGAATGGAAAAAGAGTCAAGCAAAAGATTTTTATGTTTGATTTGGTTATGAAATTTACATGTGTAAATGTGAAGGTCCTTCTTAAATGATAACATAGGAATGAATAGGAATGGATTTAAGCAAGTGTTGTGTTCTTTTCAAATGAACTATACACTTTGCAAATCCTATTCAAAACTATGTTAAAAGAGAAGAGAAGGAAAAGTCACATAATGCACATCTTATGTTATACTACAAGCTCATAAGTAATTATAAGTAGCATACCTTTCATTTGTAATATTTGATTTATAGGTTTTGAAAATACTTTTGATTTAATAGTGATAATAGCCACTCATATTCTTACTTTAGCCAAAACATGCAATTTGACATAAATAAAATATTTCATTTTAATTTATTTTTCAAAAGATATGAATGCATGAGTTCACATTGCAAACAACATTTAACATACTTGGAAAAAAAGATAAAGTGATGTAAGCATGTAATTTCATTCACCCTAACTAATTCCTAAAGATAATCCTATGGAATAAGATCATTTAAAGTGAATCAAAATTGTTTAAATAGATCTTTTTATTTTTGTTTGAATTTGATTTGATTTGATTTAGGGAATGTGGAAAGAGTTTCCTAGTCCCAACCCATTACTCCCATGTGTGTATTATTTTAGTTTAATTTTAGAACCATTAAGTTGATTTTAAGTTTTGTTTATGTTAAGGTGTGAATTAAGTTCATTAATTATCCCTTTCCTACACCACTTTAACATAATTAACCAACTAATTATGAGCCAACATATGATATGCAACCACATGAAATTTAAATTAGTAATTAGCCTAAGAAAGAAAGGGGCCTAATGCAATTGGCTCACAATTGATGATTAATTAAGCTAAAGGGCTTAATTAAGTACTTTCATAACCCTTCCCACACATGTGGGTTGGATTTGATTTCCTTAAGTTTACCTTAGGCTTTTGAACACCTAAGGATCTACCCAAGAAGAGGATTGATTAAGTGATTAAATATTTGGATTAACTTTTGGTTTTGAGTTTGGTTAATTAAGCTATTTAATGAAATGATTAAATCATTAATCAATTTGTAAATTAATTAAGTTTTCATTCAAATGAAATAGACTTAGGGGAAAATATTTTGGAAAAGGCATCCTAATCTTATTCCCTAAGTCTATCCACTTTTCCAAGATGATTAACAAGCTTAATTAATGAATTCATCATCATTTAATAGGTTAATTAATCATTTAATTGATTAAGGGAGTGATTAGAGATAAAATAAGCAATTACCTAAATTAATCCAATAATAAATTTCAAGAAAATCGTGGGAGGTAGAGGTCATCCCATTAATTAACCCTAAGGAATTTGGAGTTAATTATTGAAATAATTAAGAAGTAATTAACATAATTACATCCCCAATAAAACTCAAATTGAGTAAATGTTAATGTTCAAAATCAATTATACTTAATTTTATATTATTCCCTTTGAATTATCTTTGAAATGAAGTTGAGCTTGCATTTTTTGAATTTTCCTACATTTAGTTATGTATTTTTGAAGTTTCAATGATTAATAGGTCATTAGGAATCCTAATTAATCAACTAATCCCTTCGGCGCCACGTGAGCTACTACACGGTGCACGCTTTCCACATGGCACGACAGGATTGATTATTTAAGTAGTCAAATCAGATGCCGCATCAGCCGACGGTGCTACGCATTTTCTCCTTGGATCATCTGATCAAGGATCGGATAGTCAGGATAAAATTAATGGATCTAAAGTGATAAAATAATCAGATCTAATCAGATTAATCATGACTATCCATCCAAAACACGCAGGATGGAAAGTCCATGATTCATCCCTGCCCTCGCCTGCGGGAGACGGAGACTGTTCGTTCTCCATGGCTTGATTTATGCTCACTTGAGGTCATATTGGGCTAGGATTCAACCCACACCATGTAAGAGCAAGAAGAAAGACATCCAATGGTTGAATTATAATGGGATTACACTTCCCTTCATAAAGGACCAAAGAATGGTATACCTAAGCTCAGTTTTGATGCATACCTCACTAGAGGCTATCACCGGTGCTCCCAACCATTGAGGTTACTTTGCCTGGTGGAGATGAAGCCTTGTTGAAGGTTTGAAGGCTTGATATGAAGTGGATCTTCCTATTGACCAAAGTGAGCCTCAATGTCTTGTGACTTTGGTCTAGCTCCTCCTTCCCGTGGCTTGGTTGCTTGGGATTTGCTTTGGATAAGCTTAACTTGATGCCTTGTTGGTGCTTGCAAGAGGAATTGGACTTCTATGGAGAATTGAGCAAGTTGACACTCTCACTCACCTCCCCTATTTTCGGCTTAGGAAAACTGAGAAATGGAGAATTCAATTGAGCATGGGAGACCTTGGGAGAGATTGGTAATGCATCCTCTAAGTTCCTAGGGCTCAATCGATGGCAAGTGATGTGAGTTGGAATGAAATTAGGGGGAGTATATCTCCCCTACTTGGATGAGATGGCCTTGTTGATTATATTGAATGGGTTTGTTAGGTAGTTAGGAGCTTCACATGGTTCAGTTTTCGCAGAGGGGTGTAGTGGAGGAGTTGCCCATGTGTTAAATGAGGATGTGAGGGATTCCATGTGAAGAATTTTTTATTGGGTTGTCAATTTTGGCTTTGGGTTGGGTTTTGCTAATCGAAACCCAATGGGTCATGTGCACCACATCCCTTAGTGTCTATATGGACCATTAAGAGGATGCCAAGTGGCCATGAAAATGATTTGTTTAAATTCCAAGTGGAATTGGCCATAGGTTACCCTTTGACTTAGGGATAAAATGGTCATTTGGCTTTGATTTTAATTTGGACAAATTTGGAATAGTTTGAAATTGGGTTGGGCCAAATTTCAAAGAATTTGGTGTTGATTTAATATCATTTGGCTCATGTTGACCCATTTAGGTCAAAATGGGTCAACTTGGGTCAAGTTGACCAATTGGTCAAATTGGGTCAAACCAACAGTCGGGTCAAGTTCATATGACCATTTGAAATATTTTGGTATCATTGGTTTGGTTCAATTTGGTTTATATTTGGTTTTGGTTCATTTGATTTCATTTAGGTCAAATGGGTCAAGTTGACCAATTTGACCCATTTGACCTAATTAGGTTAGGTCATGGGTTGGTTTAGGTTTGGTTGGTCATTTGAAATGTTTTGCAAGTTTGGTTTCAATCAATTTTGGTTTGGTTTGATTTTGGCTTAATTTGACCTTTTTAGGTCAAGTTGGGTTCATGATCAATTGGGCTAGGTTGGGTGTAGGTGACCAGTTGAGGTTTTGGTAAAGTTCAACAAGTGATTTAGAATGACTTTGACCCATTAGTTGCAATCAATTTGGCTTAGATCAAGATTTGACATATTTTTGACTTTTTAGGTCAACTTGGGTCAACTTGGGTCAAGTGGCCAATTGGGTTAGGTTTGGCTCAAATGATGACTTGGTTAAGTTCAATCATTGATCATGAATTAGTTTTGATTAATAGTTTCAATCAATTTGGCCTATGGTGGATTTTGATTAGTTTAGGTTTCATTTGGGTCAAATGTTGACTTGGTCAACGGCTAGGTTTGACTTGGTTTGACCCAATTTGAGTGATTGATCATCTTATGATGTTGCTCACAATGTGAGGCTTAGATGGGCTTAGTTCAATCCAATTTGTAGGATTAGAATTTGGCTCAAAAGAGGTACTTTTAGGCACTTTGGGTCAAGTGAGCCTATGAGTCTTGACTTGATCAAGCTTGATTCAAGTTTGGTTGAACTCACATATGGACTTATGATTGGAATATAAATTCATTTGCAAGTGATTTGGAGTCAAATGAGTTTTGATTCATTTGATAATTTCAAGTTCAAAGGATGAACGTGGGTTTGATTTAGGTTTGAGTTTTTGAATTTAGTTTTGGTTTGATGATTGAAGTTTGTGTTTATATTTGGATTCATGATTAAAGGATTGATTGAATCATGAAGAAAATCCAAGGGTTTGGATTGGTTTGAGTTTGATTTGGCTAAGTTCAAGAATTTGACTTGAAAGAGCTTAGGTTGGATTTTGATTAGATTTGGATTTGAGTTTTGAATTTGGTTTTGGGTATTTGAATTTATATTTTATTTATATTTGTGAATATAAATGAGAACATAAATGGGTTATGAGAAAATCTCTTGAGTTTCAGGTGATTTGAATTTGATTTGAGCTAAGTCCATAAGATGAAATCAAAGTGATTTAGGAAAGAATTTTTTTTTTGGGATTTGGAATTCAATCATAGGTTTCAATCATTTGGAATTGATTCATGAATTGAGGAAAATCCATTGCAATTGATTTAAGGTTTGAGAAAATCAATTAATTTTGAATTGATTTGAGATTTGATTTAGAATTAGTTTGAGCTTGAAGTTGATTTGGATTTGAAGTTGATTATGATTTGAGGTTGATTTGAATTTGAAGTTGATTTGGATTTGAAGTTGATTTGGATTTGGAGTTTGACTTGAAGGGAGGAAGTAAGGATTTGGTTCAAGCTATAGGGTAGACAAGTTTTTAACAACCATAAAGCATGACCTATTCCTATGGCTAACTCTTCTAAGTCTCTAGGGTTAGGTTAAGTGTTCACCTAATCACTAGAAGTGCCTTAAGGCTAAGGAACTCTTAGTGTCTAAGAGGAGTCCTATGTCTAAGATGGAGGGGTTGAGAGCTCATTCAAAAATGAGGTCAACAAAGGGCGAACAATCGGTGTGGTGTGACTAACAAGGCATACCACACGTATTGGTGTTGATCGAGACGATCAACAACATTCGAATGATCGCAAGCACTAACAAAAAATGATCTACTCCTAAACCTGAGGTGTGGAAAGAAATTAGATCTTAGTGCAATGAAACTCTACTTATGTCATAGACATAAGAGAGTGAAGGAGGAATCTACTAGGGATTGAATATGTGACCCTTCCACTAGGGGAAAAGGTTCAAGTTATCCACTGGGGATAAGAGATTGTGAAATCAACCGGGGATTAGAATTTGGAATCCACTGGGGATAAAAATGTGAACCTTCCACTAGGGGAGTAGGTTCGGGTTAGTTTGAATTGACTCCACTAGGGAGGTTGGAAAGATTTGCATCTCAATAGGGAGAAGCTGATTGATTTGATTATTTAATTTGACTCCATTGGGGAGGTTGGAAAGCTTTGTTTCTGATTTTAAATTTTGAATTTTGAGATAGACCCTATCGGTTTGCGATTGACCGCACTTAGAAGGGGCCATGTTGGCCTTGTCCTACTTCAGATTTACCAATCCAAAGGGGTAGTTTACCAACCACATAGTAAGACTATCCAACCCAAAGGGTTGCCTTTCGATGTGCAGTGGCTATACTAGGAAGAAATCATAGTAGGCTTACATCCTCCAAAGTAGGGATTAGTCATTGGGGTGATCTGTTGGTGACACAATGAATCAAACCCAACCTTAGGCTGACTACTGAGTGAATGCTGCTGGGGGACTTAGATCAGCACAAAGATAGTCAAAATTAATTTTTTTTTAATTATATTTGATGGATCCCATCAGTTTATGATGGACCGCACTAAGTAGGGGTCGTGTCGACCTTGACCTACCTTAGATTTACCAATCCAAAGGGGTAGTTTCCCGGCTGAAGGGGAGAACTATCCAACCAAAGGGGTGCCTTTCAGTTTATAGCAGCCAATTCAGGGAAGAAAGCACGGGGACTCACATCTTCCACTATAAAAGATCACTGGGGCGATGCATTAGCAAGGTAACATGTAAGACCTAGGGCTGCAGTGTGATAGTCATGCTAGAAAGAATGCATAGTAGACTTACATCTTTTAGAGAATAATGGGGCAACCGTTGTGGGAAAATAGATTGAACGACCTAAGGTGACTATTGATAGAGTCTTCGGGACTTATCTCAACTCAAGTGTAGTCGCCATTCATAGGGAGTTTTCCGACACGCCTAAAGATAGGATTCCTGCTTGGGAAAGGGGCCATCGAGGGCTTGAATTCCTAATCCACAAGCGAATAAATTTGTTTATTTGTTTGTTTATCATGGGCCCTATTGGTTTGCGAGGGATCATACTGAGAATGAGCTTATATCAGACTAGACTTATCTCAGATTTACTAGTCTAAGGGAGAATTTGTGCATCCGCTGAATAAATTGTTCAATCACAAGAGTGGCTACTAGGAAAGGGGGACTCTGCAGTCCAAGAATAACTCATGTAGTGTCTAAATGGGGTCACTAAGGATGTCATCCAAGTAGAGTGCCCTAAGGGCTTTATCCTGATCCCTGAAGAAGATAATGTATATAGGTATTCGGTGACCAACTCAAAGGGAAAGCACAAGGACTAATATCTTCCAAGAGCGGTGTATCCACCGGGTGAGTTGCTGTCAGCATAGCGAACATCAACCAACCTAAGGTGCTCGTCAGTTTACAATAATCAGCTAAAGAAGAAAGCAACGGGGACTCACATTCTCCTACAACAGAACTGATTGATGCCGGGATTGTCTATTTTTGGCTCTACAAGTGCTATCTAACCTAGGGCAACTACTGAGTGAATGCTATTGGGGGACTTATATCAACTCAAAAGTAGTCAAGAGGAAAGGAGTCATTGGGGGACTTACCTAGAGCCTCAAATATACTCGACCTAGTCAGCGCATGAAGGCTAGTTCAAGAAGAAAGCATGTAGGCTTACATCCTCTTAAACAAAGTCAACATGAGGTAGCTTACTGGCTGTGAAGGCCTACCAAACTAACAAGCCACTCATCGATTTGTAATGGTCAAGTCAGGAAGAAAGTGTGGGGACTCACATCTACTAGACAAGTAACCACTAGGGTGATACATTAGCAAGGTAGCATGTCAGCCGAACCTTGAACAGCTAATGAGTGAGTACCATAGGGTGCTTGCTCCCACATCAAAATAGCCCGAAAGAAAAGATATGTGTTTGCGTTTGTATTTTTCTTAAAGGAGGATAGGATGCCTCTTGGTTTCTCTTACACCTATCCTAAAACACTCTTAAAACTTGATGAAATGGTGCCACGAATGGTAGTTGTGAGCCCACCAAGAAAGAATATTGCTTGGGTTCTCTTACACCTAACTTAGTCGTGCTAGTCGAAATAGGATTCCTCTTAGGTTCTTTTACACCTACTCTAGTAGCACTGGGGAATCATGTTTAATTTGTGTTCGTGTTGTGAAAGAAGGGTAGGATGCCTCTTGGGTTCTCTTACACCTACCCTAACTAGGTCATTACAGATTTGTAAACAAGCAAACAACCCTTCGAATGAAGAGAATATTTTGATAAATTGGAATGTAATTTTTTTTTATGATAATTATTTTTAAACATGATTTTATGAATAATATTTATTCAAATAGAGCCTATTGATTGGAAGCATCAAGTGTTCCACTTTACAATTTATAAGTTGATAAGATCCTCCTTGGTAGGCCTTCTCTATGAAAAAGGGCCTTCCCAAGTGGGTTCAAACTTGCCTCCCATCTTTCGATGAGCAACAATCGGTCTCCTTAGAACTAAAATAAGCTCTTTTACTTGAAAAGTTCTAGAGCAGACCAACTTATTGTGAGCTTGAATCATCTTGGCTTTGTATAGCTCGAGGCTCTAGCATTCTGCTCTATAGTGATTTTACTACCCATTGTTATCCTTAGTGATAGGAGCTGGACTTCTAATGGTAGAACAGCTTCAGACCCATACACTAAGGATAACGGGGCAGATTCAGTTGGAGTTTTGTATGTGGTGTGGTATGCTCACAAAACTTCAACTAGATGCTCGTGCCACTGTCATTTGTTATCATCGAGTATCTTCTTTAGTATCTGGGTGAGAGTTTTATTGAATGCTTCCGCTAAGCCATTTACCCTAGGATAGTAGATAGTGGAGTATCTCCAACCTATACCATGTCTCCCAGAAAAGCTATTAATTTTAGTGCTCTTGAATACAGTACCATTATCAGATATAATTCATTGAGGCACCTCGAACCTATATATGATATGGTTCCTGAAAAATTGGAGCGCTTGCTGAACTGTGACCTCTCTGAGTGGGATTGCCTCCACCCACATAGAAAAGTATTCGGTGGCAGCTAAGATGAATCGATGACCCTTAGCAGAAGGAGGATCAATTGGACCCACTATGTCAGTACCCCAACACTCTAATGGCCATGAGGCCAATGTAGGGTGTAGAATGTTGGGTGGTTGGTGCAAGACTATACCATGCACTTGACATTAGTGGCATCTCCTAGCTACATCCATGTAGTCTGTAATCATTGAATTCTAGTATGATCCTAATATCTTGATATTTGCCTTCATCTTCAGACAAAATTGATGTGCTCCGCATAAACCTGAATGTACCTTGGTCACGATCTTATGGCTTTATGTTTATCTAAATAGCGTAACCATATTTGATCAAAAGACCATTAGTACAAGGTGCCATCCACGAGAGCATAGGAGAGAGCTCTCTACTTCATCTGATGGGCTTGTGATTGCTTTTGAGGAAGTTTTGCATGTGTTCAAGTAATCTATGAATGGTTGCCTCTAATCCAGCTCCTCATATTTATTGGCAATGATAACTTCCCCTTCAAGAGAGAATCTCTCGATGAGTTCAACATCAATAAGAGATAAGATTTGTCTATTTTGGATCCTTATTGGAATGGATTCATCTTTTGGACATGCCAACTCTTTGGTAAGCTTGGCTAATGCATATGCTATTGCATTTTATCCTCGAGGAATCTTGTAGATGGTAACCTTAAGGATTTTGGCCAACAGCTTCATGGTGTACTCGTGGTAGTGATGAAGCTTAGGCTTTAGAACCTTGTAGGACCCAGCGCTTTGGTTGATCACTAGCTGAGTATCCCCGTAGATGTTGATGCTTTTGACACACACTGTAATAACTAACTGCACAAATTTAAGCCTCATACTTGTTTGGTGTATTGGGATTGGAGATAGTATGAGAATCTCATCACATCGCGGTCTGGAGTTAAAAGGATGATTCCTACCCCTACCTTTCTTGGAAGAGTAAATCATTGTTCTTCTTCTTTTTGAAAGGAAACCACACCATCAAAATACATCTTCTAGCAGTGATTATCTACCTCCCGTAAGTTCAAGATTTGTTCATCAGGGAGATCGTAATCAAGAAGTGGGTGTTAGAAATGCCATTTATCACCAGAGGGGTACCAATAATGTTGAACATGAGAGAATCATGGACCAATATGAAACCATCAATAATGTCGAGAGTGTGGATTGGTTCTTGAAATCAAGTTTACCTTATGAGAGAGCATATAATGACGTAGCTTTTGGGATGCAAAGATGACAGCTAGGCAATGTTTCTCAATAGGTGGGTAGTTTCCTTTAGCAAGGATCAAATGATGGCTGAGGTAGTAGACAGAGTTCTCCTTCCCTTCATCGTTGGTTTGGGCCAACAAAGCACTAAGGGAGTCATCCAATGCAATGTATAGGATAAGTGGCTTGCCCATGATAGGGGTTGCTAGAACTGGCAGCTTCACCAAATACTATTTGATGTCTTTAAAAGCATGCTGGCACTTGTCATCCCACTTGAACTTAGTATCCTTTTTGACAAATGCTGAAAATGGCTTGCATCTCCTTAATAGATTGGAGATAAAGCGCCTCAGATATGCCAATCGCCCTTGGAACGATCTGAGTTGAGTTAGACTTTTAGGGGGTGGAATTTCTAAGATATCTTTGATCTTTTATGGGTCTATCTCTATTCCCTGGTGTCAGAAAACAAACCCAAGGAACTTCCCTAAAACTACTCCGAATGCACACTTCAGGGGATTCATTTTGAGATTGAATTATCTTAACCATTTGAAAACTACTCTTAAGTCAAAGAGATGGTCTTCCTTTTCTTTGATTTTGACTACTAGATCATCAACATAGCATTCAACTTGATGATGAATGAGTTCGTTAAAGATACAAGTCATGGTCCATATGTAGCACCATTTTTTAAGGCAAAAGGCATGACCTTTTAATAATAAATTTCGATCGGCATTCAAAGAGTAGTGTTTCTTTCATCCTCGGGGGCTATCTTGATTTGGTTGTAGCTAGATGACTCATCCATAAAAAAGAATACTGCATGAGATGAGGCGATGTCCACCATTAATTTTGGTATAGAAAGTGGAAATTTATCTTTAGGACACGCCTTATTTAAGTCCCTTTTTCTTAATCGTCAGCTAACTAGGTAGGTATTTTTCTTCCATGAAAAAGCCATTATTGATCGCTTTCTTGACTTCAAAATGACCTATGTTGGATTTCTAATCGCATGCCTAGGAACTTGCTTGACAAGGCTAGTATTGGGTCTATTTTATGAACCGCGTGAGATAATTTGGGCATCTCTTTATATATCCATGTAAAGCTGTCCTTAAACTCAGTCAATAGCCTAACTAAGTTTTTGGTTTCTTCTTCATTCAGCAGAGAACTGATGTATGTGGTGTGTGGATCTTCTTTTATCCCGAGGTTGATTTAATTGAGCTTATTGATGGTTGAATTGATTTCTTCTTCAAAATTTAGGGGTGCATCTTTGATTTGAAGATCATCAAGATCATCTGAAGTTTCTAAATAAATCTCCTCATAAGAGTTACTGTGGTTTGAGAAGAATCTATCAAACTCTAGATGATTGGTCACAACTAGGCAGTAATCATCATCATTGACTAGACCCACTGTACCGAATCCTAGTCCTAGTCTTGATTGTGCATCCCTTCCTTTGTTGTCCCACAGATTCTTGAAATACTCTAACCTGTGCCTGGACCATGTGTAAGGAATTAAACCTTTCTTTGCAAGATTTTGAACACAAGGTGAGTACTAATCAAAAGGTAATTCCATTAAATCTTTATATGAATTATCCTCAAGTTCTACATCTGCTTCTAGACTTGAGGATGATGATCCTAATAGGAATCTCTTTGGATTGACACCCATGGAAGATTTGGGGTTTCCTTAAGTACCAAACCCTCAACTTTTGAGAAGAAAGTGGGGTTAGAGCTATTCCCAACCCACGCCTAATGATTTTATATAATCCTGATTTGAATACATTCATGCTTTGCTTGGAGGCCTGATCTTCGTCACTGTCTGGCTTGAGTGTCACCTCCAATAAAACCCACTGAGAATGGTTGGTTGGTATGTTAATCACATGAGACTCATCCTCTAAGTTGGATTCCAAGTCTTTATGAATAGCATGAGTACTCCTGTGAACTAGAACATAGCCCCTGTTGGTTGGCCACCAACCAGGGGGTCTTCCACCTCTGTAACTGCCTTTGTATCTACCTTTGCCTCTACCTAGTGGAGGTCTAGTCATCCTACCCATATATCAGTATGGTGGAATGAACTATAGGTGGGATCTAACATGCGGCTCTACGTCTTCCTCGATGTCCCTTTCTCACTCTCTTATACTTTCTTTCTTCTTTTCTTTTTTTTTTCTTTTTCTTTTTCTTTTTCTTTTTCTTTTTCTTTTGTGTTCAAATTTTGGCCAAGTTTACGAGAGAAGGTGTTTTGATTTTGAGAAAGATAGTAGGTAGCGTCCTCATATATCTCGACCTCTCTAACTAAGAATGGCTTTTCATCTCCTTTGACATAATATTCGATTCCATCTCTTCAAAACTTGATGCACTGATAAAGGGTGGATGGAGCCATCTTGTTCTAGTGTATCTAAGGCCTACCAAGCAAAGCAGTGAATGATGTATTTGAATCAATTATATAGAACTTAGCTTCAGTCTCCTAGTCGACTATTTCTAAAGGTAAAACTATGGAGCCTAAAGCCCTTTCGCCTTATTCATTGAATCCTCTCAACATCATTCGATCTCCTCAGAGTTCAGAGATATCGATCTTCAAGTAGGTAAGGGTTTTCAGGCTCATAATGTTTACTGATGCACATGGATCAACCAACACCCTAGAAAGTCTAAATCTGCCTATATCCACTATGATGTAGGGGATGGTTGTGCTCCACGGCCCCAAAAGAAGGTCTTCGTCAGTGAATGTGAGTCCCTGGGCTTCTCTTAAATAATGCGCCTCCTCTCCAATAATGGTCAGCTGAGCTAAGTATATTTCTAGATCAAGAAGTGCCTTGATCAATGTCTCCCTCATCTCTTTGGATAAGATAAGGCATCATATATGCTTAGTTTAGCTGGCAACTTTCTTAGGTGAGCGAGGACATTATAATCAACTCTGGGCTGATCCTCCACAAGCATATCCATGGGTGGAGCATCTTATGGAGGGGCTTCTTAATCATTAGAACCAATGACTTTCTTTCCCTTGCCTTGAGGTGCTGCCCTAGGAGGTAGAACCTTGCCACTGCGGAGGTTAACTTCGATGATCTCTTGTGGTGGGTTAGTGAACGATTCTATCTGCTCATCGGACATACCCACAGTTTCTCTTATAGGACCCTCGGAATCAGATGATTCCAAGTCTATCTCAAGAGCTGAACCCATAATATTTAGAAAAGGAAAATCCATCTCTGAATCAGAAAGAGGATGATCAGAGTTGTTATAATTATTAACACTTGAAGATTTTTCTAGAGGAGTAGAATTAGATAACCACTCAGAAGTAGCACAGATGTAATTTAAACTAGCTTTATTCCTTAATTTCTTAGATTTAAAAGGAGGTACATAGTAGAAAACTAATAAAGTAAGTGGGGTGAGGGATTTGATGACCTCATATACTGATACAAGATGTCTACTAGAATAAGAAGTAGTTGAAGTAGGAATGACAGCTGAAGTAGTAACTGCAATGGTGGAATGGAGGCTGGGCTCGATTAGTGGTTATGCTATTTGGCTATTCCGGGCAAGTATGGCCTGCTACTGCTGCTATTGAGCTCCCACTTTCTCCAAGTTGTCTTTGGTAACTTGTGAACCTTCCTTGATGTTGGAGGTTCGAGCTACCTCAGGCACCTGTAAGAAAAGTTTTTTGATTTTAGAAACAATCTTTTTAGAGGTTTGGGATAAAGATATATCTCAACCTTCTTTTATTTTGAGAGGATCACATGTATCCCCAAGGATTACCCTAACATAACTAGATGGTTGTTCTATTAGATATTCCTTAGGGATAACAATAATGCCTGACTTGTAGTTATGCTCAAGCTAGTCCTTAAATGTAAAGAAATCCTCCAAAACATGGCCTAGCATGCGGTGGTAGAGGCAAAAGTTAGGATCATTACTCCTACCCACTTCCTCCGGCTTCTAGGCTCAGTAAAATCGATTTCTTAAGAGGTTCTTAAAGATTTTCTTGACTACCTCCCTCTTAAATGAGTAAGTTTTGTTTAATTTATCCAAAAGAGTAGGTGGATGATAGCTACCTGGGGGCGGGTATGTGTACCACTGTTGAGAGTATGTCTGAGCAGAAGGCTGTGAAGGCCATGGAGGCTATTGTGGTGTTTGATAAGATGGCCGAGGTGGTGGTAAAGGAGGTGGAAGAGAAGACTGTGGAGCTTGAGGTCTCTCATACTGATCTCTGGCTGGTTGTTTCCTCTTATCCAATGCTGCTACTGCCCCTTGCTTCTTTTCATAAGCTTTCTGCAGCTTTGGCTTTAATGATTGATCTTGAAAAGGAAAATGTTTGACCTCTCCTTGTAGTCTAGCTGCCTTGTTGTTTAACTTCTCAAATGTCTTAATGGTGAAACCTTTAAGCATGAAAGTGACCGGGCCATGAATATTCTTTAATAGAATTTCAAAAGCATGTTGTTCAGATAGCTGTGGTTTGTATTTCATACTTAAATTGCACCATCTAAGAATATAATCAATGAGGGACTCACCGGAATTTTATTGAGCTATAACGAGATCACCCACAGTTACCTTTTGTTGAGCTCCAGCAAACCTCTTAACAAAGAGTTGCTCCAACTCAGCAAAAGTCTTGACTGAATCATTGGGGAGTTCAACGTACCAATCAAAAGCTATATCCACTAAGCTACTGACAAAGAGACAAAAAAATAATGCATCGGTTCCACCAGCATTGCAATAACTAGCCATGTAGTGTGCTATATGTTGGCGAGGGTTCCCGCTTCCATCAAAACTTTTGAAAGAAGGAGGCACAAAACCCTTAGGATATTGGATAGGGTCTACCCTTTGGAACTGATGAACCACCTCGGGCTTGCGCTAGTGCTTCTTTCACTTATTGTTCAACTAAGAGTTTTATATCTTTTCTTGTATAAAGGTATTGTCCACTACCTTCCTATACAAGCTAGTACTGCCCTGCTCTACTAGAGGCAAACTCTTGGGTTGATCCAAAACATGCAATAACCGAGGTCAGCCTCTAATGGTAGAATGCTGGCGGGGTTTAATTTTGAATTGGCGGATTGCCACTAACAAAACCTTCAAGTCTCTTCCCATCCCTATCAATGCCATCTTTTGCTTGAGTTTTTTTGAAGGTGTTGGGTCAAATAGGTTGTATCATCTGTCGACCTGACACCTTTCAAACTCTGGTGATCCTGAAGGAGAGAACCTATAGTATCAACCATATGTAGCTCTATTGAGTCTTCCAACAAATCATCTTCATTGGGGTCAAAGCTAACCTTCTCCTCTCCGAGGTCAGACCAATCATACCCTAGGATTTCTTTCTTTTCAGTAAAATAATGTGCAAAGAGTGGTCTAACTATGCAGGCACAAATGCTCGTGGATGACCGATGGTGGGATCATGCTCATGAACAAAGATACACCTGACCTCCCCTTCTATTGGTGTGCTAACCCTATGAGGGCTACGCTCACTGGAAGACCCGTGTTCATGACTGTCAACTGCTATGGGTGGAGTGTTGCCCATGGGGGGATTTATTGCCATGGGGATGATAGAACTATCCCCTTCTCTACCTATATCCATAATGTCACTAAGGTGATGGTGGTGGTGGTACGACTATGATGCTATGGGGTCGCCACTCCTTCTTCACTGCAACTGAAGTAGGAGGTCAAGCACGAGAACTCACCCTCACATCAGTTGGTGGAGTAGATGGAGTGGGATCCCTTGGCCATAGCTGGATCACAAGTGGGGTTTTCTTCTCCCCTGGTGTTTCTCTCATGACTTTTGGTGGAACTGTAGAAGATGGAACCTGAACTGGTGATAGCATATGTGAAGTGGAGAGGTGTGGTGGAGAGAACACTGACTACCTCTATACAGGAGCTCTCCTCCCATGATGGGTGGTAGCAGTCAATAGAATTTTGTCAGTGTGACTGATGTGGGTAGCACACTGATCAGGGAAATCTATGAGGGCGGAGGCTACTAACTACCTGGCATATATTCGCCTCTCTCTGCTAGTAATGTGAATTGATACACAGGCCTCTCTAGACCTCTCCTGATGGATATGCTCACCTACACTATGAGGAATAACTGATCATAAATTGAATTGAGCACTGGACACTGACCATCCATAGGCCCGGCCAACATGGCATAAAACTATCATGAGGCTAGCATATGACCTCATCCTATCTTTACAAGTGTCTCATAATGAACTGGAGGTGGGAGTGATACTACAATTCTCCTGACATCTTCCACTCCTTCAGAACTAAAAAGGAGGTGGAACTTATTCTGAGTAAGCAAAGGAGAAACTACCCTAGGTGACCCCTCTTCTACAATGTGAGATACTATCTCCATCTCCTTGGCAATGCACACATGGTGCCGCTTGATCTTGCGGCTCTATTGCGACACTGTGTATGGCTAGGTGGAGTAGTACGGAAGCTAGACCCTACCTCAAAGGTAGGGTAGACTATCCCTGAAGCCAGGGTGGCCTTCCCCTTAGAGGAAGCCAGTGAGTGGGTACTAGCCCGCACTGGGGTAGTGATGGGAACAACTGACAACATGGGCACTAGGCTAGGCTGCAGGGAGCCTCTCGCCTTCCTCTTTAGTGAGGGAAATTGATCGAGCATCTTAATTTGGATGACAGGCTTCACCCGACCACCACATTCCTACTAATAGTGGTGAGGGTTGCCACTTTACAAGTAATCCTAGCTCCCTCGAATCCTCAACTAAAATGTATCAAATGAGCACAATCAGTTTGGGGGAGGTTGGCCCGATCCAAGGCCAAATCCATCCCAAAGGGGCAGGTGAACACATACTTTTGGGAATCCATCTACATTACTGCACTTGAGAAAAACTAGCTGGACTGAGTTGAAACTGCACGAACTCTGCAGTTGTTGAACAAAGTTAAATTAGATTTTCTACCTTGGCATTCTGTTGACCTTTTAAATTTGATTTAGAGTTTGAACCTACACTCAATAATTTGAATATGTTAAGTTGGGCTTATTAAATTTAGAAGAGATTTTGAATAAATTGGTGGAGAGATTTTGATTTCATTTGAGTTTAGAACCCACATTCAACAAATTTGTGTATGTTCAATGGATTCAAAATATTTTGGAAAGGCTTTTTATGCTTCCATTGGTTCATATACAAATTTGACTTTATGTTTGTGGACCCTTTTTTTAACAATTTTGAGTATGTTAAATAGAGGGTCAATTGATTTTGTTTGAGATTACTCATTTAGCAAATTTAGATATGCTAAATGAGATATTTGAAAAAAATTTCTTTTGCTTGTTTGCTCATGATGTATATCATGTGTGAATTATGACATGTAATCTTTACTTAGTAAATTTGTGTATGCTAAATAAAGTTCAAATATATTTAATTTTTATTTTGATTTTGAAAATGGGATCTTTACTTATCAAATTTGTGTATGCTAAATAAAGCCCACATGTGTTTTGGTTTTGATTTTGAAAATGGGATCTTTACTTAGCAAATTTGTGTATGCTAAATAAAGCCCAAATGTGTTTTGGTTTTAATTTTAAAAATGGGATCTTTATTTAGCAAATTTGTGTATGCTAAATAAAGTCCAAATTTATTTTGGAAAGGGGGGGAGGGGGTGTTTTTATTTAACTAATATGGTGTGTTAATATAGTCTAATTTATTTTCAAAAAAAATAAAACTCTCATTTGACAAATTTGGTTATGTCAAATGGAATTCTAGTATATTTTGATTTTCATGATTTTTGCAAAGGAGATTTTCATTTAACAAATTTGGGTATGTAAAATGGAAGTCAATCATATTATATTTTAAAGGATGAAATTTTTGTGTGTGATTATTGCTTTTTTTGAAAGAAGGGAATTCCAACTTAACACATATGGAATGTGTTGAGTGGAATTTCAAATCTTTATGATTTTATTTGAAAATGAAACCTTCATTTAACAAATTTGGATATAATGAATGAAGATGCTTACTTTTAAATTTATGCTTTTTGAAAAGAGGAAAGAAACTCCAATTCTAATATATATGGAACATATTGGGTGGAGTTTCAATCTTATGATATAATTTTATTTGGAAATGAAATATTCATTCAATAAATTTGGGTTTATTGAATAAGGATTTTGATTTCTATATATATGCTTTTTGAAAAGGAAGAAACTCCAACTTCAACAAATGTGACATATATTGAGTGGAGTTTCAATTTTATAAAAAAATGATTTTATTTGGAAATGAAACCTTCATTAAATAAATTTAGATATGTTGAATGAAGATATTTATTTTTAAATATGTGCTTTTTGAAAGATGATTTTGATATTGGTTTTGAAAACAACCCACATGTAATAATCCTGAGGATTGTTAGACGGGGTTGAATTATATATATATTGTGAAAATTTTTGTGCAAGTATTTTATTATGTCAACTTTGGGAAAGTGTTTTTGAAAAGTGATATTTTTATTAAGGATTTATTTTCTTATTTGTAGAATGAACCTTACCTTACCATAGAAATGGTAAGGAGATTCAACAAAATTTCTAGTAATCTCTTTTGGTTAAATTTTATTTTCACCTATCGAGAGACCCAATAGGGGTTTTAAGACCTACATGGAGTGAGGTCATAAAACCTAAATGATGTTGGATAGCTTAGCTTAAGAATGAAATGAGCTAAGTGCCAATAGAAAAGAAGGATAGTCTCAGATTCATATGAAATACAAATCCATTATCGATACTTAGAGACAACAATCATTTACCAAAGATGGAGAGAGGAACCATCCCCAACGGATTCACTAGAAAAATTCATGGTGTTTTAATTTTTTGTCCTGTGTGATGTTATGTGTGTATTTATATGAGGGGACATCACGCAGATCCACAGATGTACTCATTAGGGTGATCAAGTATGATATTAAGGAATAGTGTACTATCTCGAGAGATAGAAGTCACTACCCTATAATGGACTACTCACTAATGAGGACTCTAAGGCATGATGGGCCTTCGAATGTACCAGAGATCTTTCCCCTACTTTACATGAAAAAGTAAAGTAGGATTTATTTTAAGCCAGGTTCATTAAGTTCCCTATGGAGGCAAGCCCCCATAGTTAATTACTTTTTCCTTAGAAATACTCTCGATTAAGGTAAATGATCATTGTCTCCAATGATTTCAAAGATGGGACTATCAACAAATTGGTTATTTTTAGAAAATCAAGTGGATTGATCAAAAGGAGAGAGTTATTATTGAAACCTAAGGGAGATGAGTAGGGGAAGCTCACGATACTAGGAAACCTAATGAGCATCCTAAACTATCCTTTGGTTAAGATTTATATTTTTGAAATGGAGGAGAATTATATGTTTGAGTTGAATTTTTTTTTAGGCGTCTAGGGCTCACAATTCTACAACATAAGATTATAGAAATGCCTAAGAGGTAAGGATTTATGCTTATTGCCCACAAAGGGACAACAACCTCGGATACTAAATCTAGGGAACTTTGGCGAGGGCCAAAGCATGACCTAAATCTAAGGTGAAAATGGGTATATAGTTTACCTCCACAAGAGAGAGTAATCCACTCGATTGTTGGACTTACAATGGCCTAGAGTGGCCGCCAACTAACTCCTCCTATGATTTTAAATACATGTAGGAAAGTATTAATCTTTGCAAGATGGATAGGCTATTATTTATTTAGAAATAAAATGAAATCCTTAAACATACTCCCTAAGAGACTAGATCATGAAGGGCATAAATAAATGACATAATTTAATGCAAATTTTGTCAAGTTTTATTTTAATTTTTGGATAATTTTATTTGACACAGGCTATGGGATTTTATATGTCTAATGCATAAGAAAATAATTATGGGCCACAATCAAAAAGGAGGTATGTTTCCACCATGACTCTCAAATGTCAAGTCATTTTCTCTGACAAAGGTGGAAGCCCTCTAACTATTTTAGTCAAAACATACAATTTGACATAAAATGATATATTTTATTTGATTAAATTTTAAAATAAATGAATGTGATTTCATATGGCAAATAATATTTAGCATGCTTGAAAAGAAATAAAGGGATGTAAGCACATGACTTCATTCACCCTAATTAATTCCTAAGGACAATCATATAAAATAGGATTATTTAAAATGAATCAAAATTCCTTAAGGAGAATTTTATTTTGAATTTGATTTGACTTAGGAAATATGAGAAGAGTTTGCTAGTCCTAACCCATTCCCTTCATATGTGAATAGGTTTAGTTTAACTTTAGAATAATTAGGTTAATTTTATATTTTGTTTAGGTTAAGGTATGAATTAAATCCATTAATTACCCCTTACCTATACCACTTTAACATAATTATCCAAGTAATTATGAGCCAACATATGATATACAACCACATGAAAATTAAATTAGCAATGCACCTAAGAAATGAAGGGGCCTAATGCAATTGGCTCACAATTTTTGATTAATTAAGCTAAAGGGTTTAATTAAGTACTTTCATAACCATCCTACACATGTAGTTTGATTATAATTTCCTTTGGAATTCTCTTTGGTTATTGAACACCTACGAATCTACCTAAGAATTGAAAGATTGAATTTTGGAATGATTTGGTTTGAGTTTGATTAATATTATTTAATGAGGTGATTAAGCCATTAATTAATTACAAATTGATTAAGTGTTTATCCAAATGAAATAAACTTAGGAGAAAGATTAGAAAATAGGTCCTCAACTCATTCCCTATGTCCATTCATTATTTCATAACAATTAGGAAGTTTAATTTAAAAATTTATCACAATTTGACATGTTAATTAATCATTTAATTAATTAAGAAAAGGATTAAGGATGAAATAAGCAATTAACCTATTTAATGAAGCAACAAATTTCAAGAAAATCATGGGAGGTAGAGGTCATCCCACTAATCAATCTTAGAAAGTTTGGAATTAATTGCTAGAGTAATTAGGGAGTAACTAGCTTAATTATATTTTTAATAAAACTTAAATTGAGTGAAAATTACTATTTAAAATTAATTGATTTTAATTTTATATTATTCTCCTTTGAATTATCTTTAAAATGAACATTTATTTGTATTTTTTTGAATTTTTTTACAATTAGTTATGAATTTTGGAAGTTTCACCATTAAAATTAGATTAATTAAGCCTAATTAAACCCCTAATACCATCGAGCCACATGGCGGCTGATGCGGCACGCTTTCTATGTGGCACAACGGGATAGGTTTTCTAAGTCAATTGAGTCAGCTGGCAAAGAAAGCACTTTATTGGTGGGATGTTCGATCTAAGATCAGACGATTGAGATCAATCCCGCAGTTTAAGAATGAATCAGAGAGGATCTAGCATATCTGATTACATCCGTCTATTTTAAGCACATAGAACGGACAGCGTATGATCCTTCTCCTTCACGAGTGATGAGAGACGAATATCATTTGTCTCTCCTCATTCAATTCAAGCTCACCCGAGCTCGGATTAGGATCAAAATGATCCCACACCTTTGGAAGGAGGGGGATGCACATCCAGAGGTCAATATTGCATGGGTGATAATTTCCTTCAAAAAGGACCAACTAAAATTTCCTATAGCTATGGTTTCAAGCAATTATCTTGTCGGAGGCTATCACCGGTGCTTCCAACGGAGGAGGTAGCTTTGTCTAGTAGAGACGAAGCCCTGTTGAAGGAATCTGGTCTTGAATTGAAGTAGTTTGCTCCGTCAACCAAGATCCCCTTCAATGGTGATCGGCCTTGAATGAAGTGGTACTTCTTGTGGCTTGGAGACTTGGGAAAGGATTCAATTGAGCGTGACAAGGTCCAAGGATGGTGTGTGCAAGGTTAAATTAATTATGGTTGGGAATTAGATGAGTTGGATTTGGAATTGCTCTCCCCTGTTTCGGCTTTGACTAAAATCAAAAATGGGAAATGGGGGAGCTTGGGAATGGCTTGGAAAAGCTTGGGGAGGCTTCAATTCAACCTCTCTAGCTCTAAGGAAATGATTGATTGTGGTTTGAGTGAGAATGAGGGGGAGTATATCTCCCCCTACTTGGATTGGATAGTGAGAGTATGTTTTGCCATTTTGGCTCAATGGCTTGGATTAGAGGCACGATTTGAGCTGTAAAACATCCCACATGGGTCATTTTGGGTAGTGGCATGAGGGAGAGTGGATGCCCACGTGAGTGGTGAGTGTATTTGGTGATCCAAGTGTTCAAATGTGATTGGGGAGGTCAGTTTGGCCTTGCCTTGGATCATGGCCAACCCAAGCTCATTGGGTCATGTTCACCACCTTCCTTGGTGCCCATATGGACCAATGAGAGGATGCCAAGTGGACTTAAGAAAAAATGGCAAAATTCTAAGTGAATTTGGTCATAGGATACCCTTTGACCTAAGGGTATAATGGTCATTTGGCCATGAATTTGATTTGGGTAAATTTGAAATGATTCAAAAATGGGTTGGGCCAAATTTTAAGTGATTTGGAGTTCATTTGGTTTGAATTAGTTCAATTTGACCCATTTAATTAAAGTTGGGTCAAATTAGGTTAGGTTGACCAATTGGTCAAATTGGGTCAAATCGTGAGTTAGGTCAAGTTCAAATGATCATTTGGAGCCTATGGGTATCATTAGTTTGGTTCAATTTGATTTAGATTTGGCTTTGGTTCATTTAGGTTCATTTAGATCAAATTATTCAAGTTGACCAATTTGACCCATTTGACCCAATTGGGTTAGGTCATGGATTGGTTTAGGCTTGGTTGATCATTTGAAATATTTTGCAAGCTTTGGTTTCAATCAATTTTGATTTGGTTTGATTTCAAGTTTATTTGGCATTTTAGGTCAAGTTGGGTTCATGGTCAATTGGGCTAGCTTGGGTCTAATTGGTCAATTGAAGCTTTGGTCAAGTTCAACAAGTGATTTGGAATGAACTTGGCCATTGGTTGCAATCAAATTAGCTTAGATCAAGATTTGACCCATTTTAGCTTTTTAGGTCAATTTAGGTCAACTTAGGTCAAGTGGCCAATTAGGCTTGGTTTGGCTTAATTGATGGCTTGGTCATGTTCAATCATGATTATGGATTTGTTTGGATCAATAGTTTCAATCAATTTGGCTCATAGTGAATTTTCACTTGCTTAGGTCTCATTTGGGCTAAGTGTTGACTTGGTCAAAGGCTGTGTTTGACTTGGTTTGACTCAATTTGAGGTTGATCATCCTAGGATGATTGTTGATCATAATGTGAGGTTTGGATGAGCTTAGTTCAATCTAATTTGTGTTGTATTAGAACTTAGCTCAAAAAGGTGTTTTAGGTCACTTTCGGTCAAGTGAACCTAAATGAGTCAATTGGCTTGATCAAGGCTTGATTCAAGTTTGGTTGAACTCGCATATGGACTCATGATGGAAATATAAATCCAATTACAAGTGGTTTAGAGTCAAATGGGTTTTGGTTCAATTGATAATTTCAAGTCAAAAGGTTGAACATGGGTTTGATTTGGATTAGTTCGATTTTGGTTTGATGATTGTAGTTTATGTTTATATTTGGGCATGTAATTGAAAGAGTGATTGTTTGAAGAGAAAATCTAAGGATTTGGATTGATTGAGAATATTTTGGTTAAATCCAAAAATTTGACTTAAAGGATATAAATTGGGTTTGGATTTAAGCTTTAAATTTGAAGTTTGGTTTGAAAGAAGGAAGCAAGGATTGGGTTCAAGTTATAGGGTGGACAAGTCCTTCTAATACCCCTACGACATAACCTATTCCTATGGCTAACTCTTCTGAGTCTCTAGGATTAAGTTAAGTGTTCACTAATCATTAGAAGTGTCTTAAGACTAAAGAACTCTTAGTGTCTAGAGGAGTCCTATGTCTAAGATGGAGAAGTTGAGAGCTCACTCCAAAAGTGAGGTCAACAACCCACTTAAGTCAAGTTGGGTCAAATTGGGTTAGGTTGACCAATTGGTCAAATTGGGTCAAACCATGGGTTAGGTCAAGTTCAAAGGATCATTTGGAGCCTATGGGTATCATTGGTTTGGTTTGATTTGGTTTTGATTCATTTAGGTTCATTTGGGTCAAATGGCTCAAGTTGACCAATTTGACTCATTTGACCCAATTGGGTTAGGTCATGGGTTGGTTTAGGCTTGGTTGATCATTTGAAATGTATTGCAAGCTTTGGTTTCAATCAATTTTGATTTAGTTTGATTTCAAGTTGATTTGACATTTTGGGTCAAGTTGGATTCATGGTCAATTGGGCTAGGTTGGGTCTAATTGGTCAATTGAAGCTTTGGTCAAATTCAACAATCAATTTGGAATGAATTTGACCCATTTGTTGCAATCAATTTGGCTTAGATCAAGATTTGACCTATTTTGGCTTTTTAGGTCAAGTTGGGTCAACTTAAGTCAAATGGCCAATTGGGCTTGGTTTGTCTTAATTGGTGGTTTGGTCATGTTCAATCATTGATTATGGATTTGTTTAGGTCAATGACTATAATCAATTTGGCATATGGTGGATTTTGGCTAGTTTGAGTTTTATTTGGGATAAGTGTTGAGTTGGTCAAAGGCTAGGTTTGACTTGGTTTAACTCAATTTGAGTGATTGATCATTCTAAGATGATTGTCGATCACAATGTGAGATTTGGATGGGCTTAATTCAATCCAATTTAGGTTGGATTAGAACTTAGCCCAAAAAGGCCTTTTAGGTCACTTTAGGTCAAGTGAGCCTAAATGAGTCAATTGATTTGATCAAGGCTTAATTTAAGTTTGGTTGAACTTACATATGGACTTATGATGGAAATATAAATCCAATTACAAGTGGTTTGGAGTCAAAATGGGTTTTGGTTCATTTGACAATTTCAAGTCAAAAGGATGAATTTGGGTTTGACTTGGGTTAGTTTGATTTTGGCTTGGTGATTGTAGTTTATATTTATATTTGGGCATGTGATTGAAGGAGAGATTATTTGAAGAGAAAATCCAAGGGTTTGGATTGATTTGAGACTAAATCCAAGAAATTGGATTAAAGGATATAAATTGGGTTTGGATTTGAGTTTTGAATTCATATTGATTTGATTTTGGCAATTTAAATTGATATTTCATCTATATTTGTGAGTATAAACGAGAACATAAATGATCCTTGAGAGAATCATGTGAATTAAGAGTGATTTGAATGTGAATTTGGCTAAGGTAGGTCAAAAAGTTTGGAAAATGGGTTTTGATTTGGTTTGATTTATATTCACTTGATTTGGATGATTTGGATACCAATTTCATTTATAGTTGTGAATATAAATGATGGAATAAGTGATTTATAAAGAAATCACTTGGCTTTGGGTTGATTTTATTGGTTTGGCTAAGCTTCTGGATGTGATTCATAAGGCTTAGGAAAGTTTTGGATTTGGATTTGACCATGGGTTTCAATCATCTATAAGAGTTTGGAATTGAATTTGGATTTGGATCATTTGAGATTGAAATTGATTTGAGATTTAAGAAAATCAATTAAGTTGGAATTGATTTTAGATTTGATTTGGATTGGTTTGAAGGAGTGTACATGGGCTGGATTTGAGCTATAGGGTAAGTGGTTGCCTTAGGTCCCTAATGCATAGCCTAATCCTATGATAAACCCTTATAAGTCTCTAAAGTTAGGTTAAGTGTTCACCTAATTACTAGAAGTGTCTCAAGACTAAGGAATTCTTAATGTCTAGAGGAGTCCTATGTCTAAGATGGAGAAGTTGAGAGCTCACTCCAAAAATGAGGTCAACACCCAGTTTATCTCCTGACGTAACAGTCCATAAGCTAGTAATAGATCATAATGGTAACCCTATCAAGCTGGCTCCTAGACACATGTGATTAGACATTGAACATCAGATCACTTTTAAAATCAAGAAATTGATCGATGTGAGCTTTATTAGGAAAGAAAAATATCTCACTTGGTTAGCCAGTGTCATCCCAATTAAGAAAAAGAATAGCCAAATTCACATATGTGTCGATTTTAAGGATCTAAACAAGGCATGTCCTAAAGATGAATTTTCACTTCTAATATCAGAATTGATGGTGGACATTATTTCATCTCATGCAGTATTCTTCTTTATGAATGGGTCATCTGGCTACAACTAAATCAAGATGGCACCCGAGGATAAAAGAAACACTACTTTTGAACCCCCATCAGAATCTATTGTTATAAGGTCATGCCTTTCATCCTTAAAAATGCTGATGCTACGTACCAGCGGGCCATGACTCAGATCTTCAACGAACTCATTCATCATAAAGTTGAATGTTATGTTGATGATATAGTAGTCAAAAGCAAAGAAAAGGAAGACCATCTCTTTGACTTGAGAGTAGTTTTTGAACAATTAAGATAATTTAACCTCAAAATGAATCCCCTGAAGTGTGCATTCAGAGTAACTTCAGGGAAATTCCTTGGGTTTCTTGTCCGACACCGGGGAATATAGATCGACCTAGAGATGATCGAGGCTATCTTAGAAATGTCACCCCCTAAAAGTCTAACTTAACTCAGATCATTTCAAGGGCAGTTGGTGTATGCTTCATATCCAACTTATCGGGAAGATGCCAACCATTCTCAACACTTGTCAAAAATGATGCTAAGTTTAAGTGGGATGACAAGTGCCAGCATGCATTGGAAGACATCAAGCACTACCTGATGATGCCGCCAGTTCTAGCAGCTCTTATCAAAGCCATTGATCCTCTACACCGCTGCATTAGACGACTCCCTTGGCACTTTGTTGGCTCAAACCAATGATGAAGGGAAATAAAATGCTCTCTACTACCTCAATCATTGTTTGATTCCTGCTGAGGCAAACTACCAACCTATTGAGAAGTATTGCCTAGCTTTAATCTTTGCATCCCAAAAGCTATAACATTACATTCTTTCTCATAAGGTGAATCTGATCTCCAAAATCAATCCACTGCAATATCTCATGACTCGGCTAACATTATTAGACAGTTGGCACTATGGTCCATGATTTTATCATAGTTTGACAATACATTGCACCTCGTGCTATGAAAGGGACGGTACTAGCGGATTTCTTAGCAGCACACCCACTTCCTACTGATTCTCTGCTTAGTGATGAACTCCTCGATGAATAAATCATGAACTTAGGGGACACTAGCATTCACCATTGGGAGATGTATTTTGATGGTGCAGCCCAAAAAGGAGAAGGACCACTATCTACTATTCTAGGGAAGGCAGGGGTAGGAATAGTTCTTCTAACTCTGAGCCTTGATGTCATGAGATTTTTATATCATCTATCCAATCCATGCATAAACAACGAAGTTGAATATGAGGCTCTGATTGTCAGAGTTAGTCATTACACTATGCGTCCAGAGAATCAGCATCTTTGGGGATTTTTAGCTTGTCATCAACCAAATCAGTGAGTCCTACAAAGTTCTAAAGCCTAAACTCTATCATTACCATAAGTATACCATGGAGTTGTTGGCTAAGATCCCAGAGATCACTATCTACAAGATTTCTTGAGGAGATAATGCTATAGCAGATGCATTGGCCAAGCTCGCCAAGGAGTTGGCATGCCTAGAAGATGAGTTCATTTCAATAAGGGTTCAAAATAGAAAAGTCTTGTCTCTTATTGATGTTTAACTCACCAAGAGACTCACTCTTGAAGGGGAGGTTGCTGTTGCCAAAGAGGATGATAAGTCAGATTGAAGCAACCATTCATGGTTTACCTAAACATAGGCAAACTACCTCAAGAGAAGTCATTAGTTCATCAGGTGAAATAGAGAGCTCTTTTCAATGCTTCTAGATTTCACCAGATGATGGTCTTTTGATCATATGTTGTTACATTATTTTTTCAAACATGAAGCCCATAAGATTGTGACCATGGTACATTCAAGTTTATGCAGAGCTCATCAATCAAGTCCAAAGATGAAAGCCAAGATCAAAATACTAGGATACTACAGGGTCGTGATGATCAGAGATTGTATGGATGTAGCTAGGAAATGCCGCCAATGTCAGGTTCACGATGTAGTCCTGCATCAACCACCCAACATTCTACATCCTTCTTTGGCCTTGTGGCCATTTAAGTGTTGGACCGACAGTCGGTCCAATCCTCCTTCTTCCAAGGGTCATCATTCTAGTCGCGACTACTTTTCCAAGTGGGCGGAGTAATCCCACTTAGAGAGTGCAGTATGTGCTCCAATATTTCAGGAACTATATCGTATGTAGGTTCGAAGCGTCTCAATGAATTATATCCAATATTGGTACTACATTTAAGAGCACCAAAATCAACACTTTTCCTGAAGACTTAGCATAGATTGGAGATATTATACCATCTACTACCCAAGGGAAAATGGTATAGCAGAAGCATTCAACAAAACTCTCATCCAAATATTGAAGAAGACACTCAATGACAATAAGCGACAGTGGCATGAGAAGTTGGTTGAAGCCTTGTGGGCCTATCACACCACATACCAAACTCCAACTCAATCTACCCCATTTTCCTTAATGAATGGGTCTGAAGCCGTTCTACCATTAGAAGTCTAACTCTCATCACTAAGGATAGCTGTGGGTAGCAAGACTACTACAGAGAAGAATGCCAAGCTGCAGTTAGAAGAGCTCGAAGGTTTGGAGGAGAGATGCCTCAGGGCATGCCAGAACCTCGAGTTGTACAAAGCCAAAATAATTCAATCTCACAACAAGTTGGTCTGTCCTAGAGCTTTCAAGTAGGAGAGCTTATTTTAGTTCTAAGGAGACCAATTTTTGCTTGTCGAAAGATGGGAGGCAAGTTTGAACCCACTTGGGAAGGCCCTTTTGCCATAGAAAAGGCCTACTAGGGAGGATCTTATCAACTCACAAATTATAAGGGAGAGCACCCTATGCTTCCAATCAATGGGCTCTACCTAAAGAAATACTATCCATAAATCTTTTTTGAAGATAATCATCAATAAAACCTCTTTTCATATCAAATTCCTTCTTTTATGTTTTAGAAACATTTTTTGCTTTCGAATCTGCCATGATGTGTTTAGGGTAAGTGTTAGAGAACCCAAGCAACATCCTATTCTTTCTTTCACAACATAAATAAACACAAATCTTTTGTCTCGGGCTATTTTTATGTGGGAACAAGCCCCCCGTGGCACTCACTCATTAGCTGCTCTAGGTCAGGCTGACATACTACCTCGCAAGTTTGTCACCCTAGTGGTCATTTGTCTAGCGGATATGAGTCCCCACGCTTTCTTCCTGACTTGACCATTGCAAACTAATGAGCACCTTATTAGTTTGGTAGGTCTTACTACTCAACCAGTAAGCTACCCCATGTTGACTTTGTTTAAGAGGATGTAAGCCTACATGCTTTCTTCTTGAACTAGCCATCATGCACTAACTAGGTCAAGTATATTTGAGTTTTAGGATAAGTCCCCAGAGGCTCCTTTCCTCCTGACTACTTC
The DNA here is from genome assembly GCA_021442155.1 of Cymbidium sinense. Classification (NCBI taxonomy): domain Eukaryota; kingdom Viridiplantae; phylum Streptophyta; class Magnoliopsida; order Asparagales; family Orchidaceae; genus Cymbidium; species Cymbidium sinense. The sequence goes on from CM038221.1 coordinate 156,481,510, forward strand.
AAGCTTGGGTTTAGTCCTTACACAAGACTCCTCGATTAGTCACCCTAGGTCGGATAGTTCAAGACAGACTATCCCGGTGATTAGTTCTGCTTTGGAGCGATGTAAGTCTACACGCCTTCTTTTTAGATTGATTGTCGCAAACTGACAGGCACCTTAGGTTGGTTAGTTATCGCTATGCTGACGGCGATCCACCTGGTGGATACACCACTCTTGGTAGATGTGAGTCCCCGCACTTTCTCCTTGAGTTGGCCACTGAATACCTACAGGCTTTCTTTTATAAGGTTTTGGATAACGCCCCACCAGCACCTCCCTTATTGGCACTCTATTTAGATCATGTCCTTAGAGACCCTATTTAGACACTACCTCAGTTACTCTTGGATTGGACAGTCTCCCTTTCCTAGTAGCCACCCCTGTGGTTGGAGAATTTGTTCAGCGGATGCGCAGATTTTCCCTTGGTCCATTAAGTCTGAGATAGGACTAGGCTGATATAAGCTTCTTGTCAGTGTGGTCCCTCATAAAATAATAAAGTCCATGCAAATGTAAAATAAACAAAATATATCTTTGCTTGTGGATTAGGAATTCAAGCCCCCAGTGGCCCCTTTCCCAAGCAGGCATCCTATCTTTAGGGCAATGTTAGCAAAACTCTCTATAAAGCGACTACTTTGGTTGAGATAAGTTCCCGTGACTCATTCAAGTAGCCCTTGGTCAGGTTTAACTTGTTGTGCCACCGACGAGTTACCCTGACGGTCATCTTTGCTTTGAAAAATATAAGTCTATTACACATTCTTTCCAGCACGACTATTGCAAACCGACGGGCAGCCCTAGGTCGGGTCCAATTTGTTGCATAAGCGACCGATCACCCTAGTGGTTCCTTGTTTAGAAAGATGTGAGTCCTCGTGCTTTCTTCCTAACTTGACCATTGCAAATTGAAAGGCATCCCTTTGGTTGGTTAGTTCTACCCGGTAGACTATCCCTTGGTAAATCTAAGACAGGTCTAGGCTGATATTAGCCCATTCTTAATGGATCCATTGCAAACCAAGGGGATCCATCAAATTAAAACAAATGTGATTCAATCAATTGACATCATCTTGACTACTTCTAAGTTGATATAAGTCCCCCACGGGCATTCATTTAGTAGTCGCCCTAGGTTCAGTTCAATTTGTTGCATTCAACCTATCACCTCAGCAGTTGTCCCTTTCCTTTGGAGATATAAGTCTACTGCACTTTCTCCCTAGCATAGGTGTACATCAGCTTTCTGAAGAACTTCCACCAGGTTATTTTTGTATACACAAATAGATCTAACAACACTCTTGCAGACTTTTGTGCAGATATAGCTACTAGCTTTGATTTTGTATGGCATAGTCTAGATAATCACACTATTCCTCCAGTTTGCTCTTTTGGAGGATAGGAAATATGGTAGCTAGTTTTTTGCTTTCTTTAGCAGTTTTTTCTACATTGTAATCAGTTTTTTTATTATCAATGCAAATGCATCTTTTCAGCAAAAGGCAACCCCTTAGGTCAAATAGTTCTACCATGTGGCTAGTGGACTACCCCATTAGATTGTAAATCTGAGATAGGCCTAGGCCAATATAGCCCCTTCTTAGTGCGGTCCATCACAAGCTGATGGGGTTCATCTTAAAATCCAAAACCTAAACAAATAATTAATTAATTTCTCCTCAATGCGACATTAATGATCCTTACTTTCCCAGTGGAGTCAATAAAATCTAATTCAACTTGCATTCCCAAGTGAGTGCACCCTCAAAAGAAACCCAAACCCTCCTTATCCCTAGTGGATAACCTTAACATGCTATCCCTAGTGGAAGGTTCATGCATCTATCCTTGGTGGGTTATACATCCTAATCCCCAGTAGATACTCTACCCAAAATCATGTCTTGCATTTAGTCCAAATCTCTTAACCCTAATGGATAACTTGAACCTACTTTCCTAGTGGAAGATTCACATGCTTGATCCACTGGTGGATCCCTTTTTCCTTTTTTATGCCCTTGGCATGAGTAGAGTTGCATTGCACTAATATCTTGATTCCTTCTACACCTCAAGTTTAGGAGTAGGTCATTTCTGTTAGTGCTTGCAATCCTTCGGATGTTGTTGACCTATTGGACGCTCTTTGTTGACCTCACTTTTGGAGTGAGCTCTCAACTTCCTCATCATAGATCTAGGACTCTTATAGACACTAAGAGCTCCTTAGTCTTAAGACACTTCTAGTGATTAGGTGAACACTAAACCTAACTCTAGAGACTTAGAAGAGTTAGCCATAGGGATAGGTTGTGCCTTAGGGATTTAGGGAAGACTTGCCTAGCCTATAGCCCAAACCCAATCCCTACTTCCTTCTTTCAAACCAAATCTCAAATTCAAATTCAAATTCTAAAATCAAATCCAACTATCCAATGATTGAAATTCAAATCCCCAAATTCAAACTCCAAATCCCTTCCTAGGCCCTTTGATTTTATCTTATGGACTTAGCCTTAACCAAATCCAAATCAACCCCAACCCAATTAATTTCCTCAATTATCAAATCCAACCTCAAATCAAATTCTAAATCATAAATCAATTCCAAATTCCAAATGATTAAAACCCATGATTAACTCCAAATTCCAAATATCTCTCCCTAAGCCATATGAGCCACCTTCATGTGCTTAGCCAAAACTCCTTCAAATCAACTCAAACTTGGCTGATTTCTTTATAAATCAATCATTCCTTCATTTATACTCATAAATATAAATGAAACCCACCTTCCAATGACCAAAATAAATCAAACTAAATCAAAATCCAAATCAGCCCTTTCAACCTACATCCCTAAGCTTAATCAAATTTGCTTCCAAGTCACTCCAAACTCAAGTGATTTTCTCATAACCCATTTATATCTTCATTTATATTCACAAATATAAATGAAATATAAATTTAAATAACCAAAACCAAACTCAAATCAATCAATTTTCAATTTTAATCCTTTTAGCCAAAATTTTGAACTTGGCTAAATGAAACCAAATCAACTCAAAACTCATGGATTTCTTCATGATTCAATCATCCCTTCAATCATTGATCCAAATATAAACATAAACCACCATTATCAAACCAAAATGAAGTCAACCCAAATCAAGCCCAAGTTGACCCTTTTGACTTGAAATTGTCATATGAACCAAAACCCACGTGGCTCCAAACCAATTACAATTGGATTTATATTTCAATCCTAAGTCCATATGTGAGTTCAATTAAACTTGAATCAAGCCTTGATCAAGCCAATTGACCCATTTAGGCTCACTTCATCCAATGTGACCTAAAGGACCTTTTTGAGCTAATTTCTAATCCAACCCAAATTAGATTTAACTAAGCCCATCTAAACTTTAACCATGATCAACAATCATCATATGGTGATCAACCACCTTGAATTGGGTCAAACTAAGTCAAACCTAGTCTTTGTCAAGTCAACATTTAGCCCAAATGAAACCCAAACAAGCCAAAACCCACCATATGCCAAATTGATTAAAACCATTGACCCAAACCCATTTATAATCAATGATTGAACATGATCAAGTCATCAATTAAGCCAAATCAAGCCTAATTGGCCACTTGACCTAAGCTGACCCAAATTGGCCTAAAAAAGCCAAAATAGGTCAAATCATGATTTAACCCAAATTGATTGCAACTAATGGCTCAAGTTCATCCCAAATCACTTATTGAACTTGACCAAAGCCATGATTGAGCCTAAGTTGACCAATTGGTCAACTTGACCCAACTAGCCCAAATTGACCAAAAGATCAAATTGATCAAAATTTAAATTAATTCTAAATTAAACCAAACCAAAGCATACAATCATTTTCAATCAACCAATTGAACTTGACTTAACTCAACCCAATTTGATCAAATTGGTCAAATTGTCAACTTGATTGATTTGACCCTTTTGAATCTAAATGAGTCAAATTCAAACCTAAGCCAAACCATATCAAATTAGTCACACCAAAATATTCCAAATCATAATTTAAGCCTAACCCAAACCTTGGTTTGACCTAATTTGGCCAATTGGTCAACCCAACCCAATGTGAATCTAATTGAACCCTTTTGCCCAAATTGAGCTAAACCACTTCAAGCCATCCTATGGAACCCATTTGGCTAATCAAACTCACTCCACATCAGCCCCAAAACACCCTTAAATTTGCCTATACCCATTTGAAACCAAGCCAAAGAGGATTGGCCAATGTGCAAAGCCATTTACATTGGATCCTTACCATAAGTGGCCAAGTCCACTTTTTTATTTCCATAACAACCATCAAGATGCCAAGTGAAGTATCCCTAGAGCTCTTTAGCCCACTCTAAACCCCCTTAACCTTTACCCTGGACCAAAAGATCCATTCTTCTTCTCTCTCATCCATGGCCAAACCCATGGACACAAGAAAGAGTAATCCCATCCCACCACTCCATACCCTCCCTTGGAGCTCTCCGCTACCCGACCAACCCGTGAGCCATGTGGCACGGTGACACTTCCAATGGCTAATAATGTTGTCGATGGGATTTGTGAATTCAATCCCAACCGTCCACCTGGCTTAATTGAGAGATATACTCCCTCAATTCGAGCAAGGAAAGACACCACTTGCATTCCCTGGGTCCCCAAGCCCATTTGGAACTCCCTCAGAGCAATTCCAAGGATCTTTGAGCCTCCTCGATTCGACCATTGCCATTCTTGTGTGCAAACCAAAATAGGACACCCTTCCTTCAAGCAATACTCCCTCTCCACTAAACCAAATCCAATTCCTTGCACTCCCACCATCCTCATAACCAATTGAAGCCAACCTAACCATTTCCAAAGCACCAGAGGTGTGAGTTCAATCGAAGCTGAGGCGTGTGAGTGCGTGGATTGGTCAATTGAGCACCCTTGGCCAAATTGAGCTTGGACTTCTTTAACTGGCCTCCAGAGCTACCTCGGCATTTACCCCGGACATTAGGTTTGGTGAGGTAATTTCTCAAAATTGTAGCTTTAGGCCTCTGTGCATTGGTCTTTTGTGAAAGAAATCTCCATGTCGAGATTTTAGTCATTAGATGTGATTGTATGCTCCATTAGATGGTGTAGGATCCATTTTATCCTAATCCAAGCTTGGGTGCTCAAATCAAATGGAGAAAGACACGGTGCTCATCTTTCATTGCTCACGACGGGATAGATCAGTCATCTATCTCGTGTGATCAGATGAACTACGATCAAATCCACTAGATCCTTTAATTTCTCCCTTAACCGTGGATTAAATCATGGCCGTCCGATCTTAGATCGGATGACCCACAGCGAAAGCGTGTCCAGCCACCATTGAGTCTGCACGTAGATGTGACTACTTAAATAGCCAATCCCATTGTGCCATGTGGAAAGCACTCTGCGTCAGCAGCCACATGGCCTGATAGGATTAAGGGCTTAATTAGGGTTAATTAATTGATTTTTAATCCTGAAACTTTCTAAAATCATAACTAATTGTAGAAAAATCCAAAAAATAATGCAAACTTAGGCTCATTTTGAAGATTATAATTAATTAATTTTGAACAATGACTTTGGCATAATTAGGGTTTTATCAAAATCTAATTAGCTTAATTACTTATTAAGCACTCAATTAATCTCAAATTTTATGAGGATGTTTAGGGGATGACTATGCCTCCCTATTTTTTCTAGGATTTATTGATTGCTTAATTAGAAAAGTCATTTGAGCAAGCCTTTATCACTCTCTTTATCCAATTATTTATAATTAAGGAATGAACAGTAACTTGATTAATCATTTGAACATAACTATCCATGTTGAATAGTAAGATCACTTAGAGAATGTGATTGTGGATAATTTTCCTAATTCATTTTCTAAGTCTTCCTTATCATTAAAAATCAAATTAATTAAAGGGTTAATGGAATGATTAATTGATTAATTAGGTGATCAATCTTCAAAATAAGGAAATCAAAACATAATTGAATGCTAAAATGATTTAGGGATTAGGATTGAGGCCTTGCCCTTGATCCTTTCCCCTAGGTTAATTTCAACATTCAAATTAAAACATAATCAAAACATTTAATCAATCCATTAAAAGCTTAATGAAATTAAAACTAAAAATCAATTCATCCACACTTAAACAACCTTTAATTAATCTTGGGTAGCTCCTTGGGTGTTCAATAATCCAAGGTGATAGATAATGAAATTATAATTGGCTCACATATGTGAGAAAATCATAAAAGTAATTAAGTGAGATTCTTTAAGTTTAATTAACTATCAATCATAAGCTAATTGCATTAGGCCCCTTTTATTTCTTAGAAGCATTGAAAATTTACTTTTCATGTGGTTACATATTATATTGGCTTATCATTGATTAGTTAATTAACTTAAGGTGATATAGGTAAGGGAGAATTAATTCATTTAATTCATATTTTAACCTAATCAAAACATCAAATTAACTTAAATATTCTTCATTAAACTAAACTAATTCACTCATGGGGAAATGGGTTAGGATTATCAAAATTCTCTCATATTTCCTAAATCAAATTGAATTCAAAGATAAAAAATGCCTTTAAGGAATTTTGGTTCATTTTAAATAGCCTTATTTTATATGATTGTCCTTAGAAATTAATTGAGGTGAATGAAATCATGTGTTTACATTCATTTATTTCTTTCCAATCATGCTAAATATTGTTTGTCATATGAAATCATGCATTCATTTCTTTTGAAAATTAATTAAATCAAATATTTTTTATGTCAAATTATATGTGTTGACTAAAATTAAAAATATGAGTGGCTATTATCACTATTAGACCAAAAAATTATTTTCAAAATATATAAACAAATTATTACAAATGAAGTAAAACTAATTATAAGTACTTATAAGCTTGCATGTGATGATAGTATAAGATGTGTAATGTGAAGTTCTCTTTCCCTATCCTAACATGGATTCACATAGGATATGCAAGTGTATAGTTCATTTAAAAAGAACACACCACTTACCTAAATATATTCCAATGCATCTCCATATTAATACTTAGGAAGAATTTCATATTGTACATGTAAATCATACAACCAAACCAAACATAATTTCTTGCATGATTCCTTATCAATTTGGTTCTTTTTGTACAATCATATGTATTTGAGAAAAGTGATATATTAGTCTGGACATCCTCGGGGCTATGAGGATTTAAGCAGCCCCAAGTAGGTCTTGTACCTTACGTGTAGAAAATAATGACTTGTACTCACTTAAAACTCTTGTACACATGCATGTGTGAAGTGGCCAATGAATGAGAATAAAAAAATCAAATAAATAAAATATAACTTTTGTATTGATTTTCCTATCCTTATAACTATTTATATATTTACATGTATCTAAGAAAAGTGGTATATTAGTCGCATCCAGTGGCAAAGCCCTAAGTAGGTCTTGTACTTTATGCTCCTGGTGTAGAAAATAATGGCGTTGTACTCACTTATAACTTTTATACATGAGAATATGTATTTAGCTAATGGATGAAAAATCCCTCTCTTCTACATAACAAAGGCATGCATTCATAATTCAATTAATAAATAAAATATCTAAATTTCAAAATACATTCCTTTGCATTCATCATCAAAGTATGCTAAGATTTACATTACATGTATAGGTATGCTTAAGATTATTCATCTACATGATGGAAAGAAATGGATGTGAGTGTGTTATGTGATAGTAATCCATTCTAATTAATCCTAAGATGCCTTTCTTATTGAATAGAGCTATTTAGATGAATCTAAACTTAGGGTTAATTAAAACACATAATAAACATTCACTAAAGAAAATTCATTAATCAACTTATCTTAAAAATGACTTAATGTAGGGATAAAAGAGAGACTCTTTCTCTTTCTTCTCTTTATAAAATTTAGTTGCTAAGTATAGGCTATATAAAATGAAAGAAAACATTAAGTAAAAATCCTCAAATCTACTAAACCACTTAAGGAGAAATCAACCTTTTGTGAATTAAATCTCACACTTAGCAAATCATAACTAAAGCTAGTAGACATACCGGACAAGCTCTAACATGCACATTAGACTAAGTCACCATTTATAGCTTTATTTTAGGGCGGTGCATAGTTTGATGAATGTTTAGTTTTGTGATGTATTATTTTAGATTGGATGTTAGGGTGTATGTGTGTAGCCTAATCATATTTTATGCAAGGGGCCATGCTTAAGGGGCCACTGTAATAAAAAAAATATAAATATTTTTGTTGTGTAGGTTACTTATCCCTTAAGAATAGCCCAAGTTAAGACACGTGGACTTGGTTACCCATGTGTGGGGTGCTAAGTCCAAATTATTCTTATAAATGCTTGGGTTGTATCGTGTGTTTAGCTAATATTTGTTTTGCAGGTGTAACTAGATTTACTCTCCTTCATTTTAATGTAATTTTTTGCATTAGGATTAGGATAAGTGTTATAGGGCTTAAGGATAAGTATTGGTTATAAGAGCATGCCTTATATACTATGTGATTCCTTTGTACCAAACAACATCCCAATCAAGCCAAAGAAAAGAAAGAAATGGAGCAAATAAAAAAATAAAGAAATGAAAGATGAAGAGCGAAGAATGGGAGATGAAGAATGAAGACCCCTATAACACTTATCATTTCATAATTGCAATTATTCTTACATTATACGAGATGTATAAGGGTAAAGATACCCACATTTCTTTTGTGTTGCATGGCGATTTTATTTTTATTCTTTTGATAGCTTTATAAAATTGTTTGATATTTTGTTTAGCTTGTACATTAGAAATAACATGCCTCTTCATAGTTTCTTTATGATTGGTGATTGTTGTGTGGCCTGGATGTGATTAGGCTCTTAGGATAAAAATAAATTTTCTATCCCATTAACAACTCATAACTAAAATTTTAAAATAATTCATAACCTCACATAAAAGCCTAGGAATTAAATCAAGATAATAAAATTTTTAGCAACCTCTTAGATGGATGATTGAATGTATAATATCATGCATATCATATTCTTTCACTCTTGCTAAGAGAGGGCTTCCATCTATGCTAGAGAATAAAGGCTTAACCTGTAAGAGCCTTTGATGGAAAGACACCTCTTTCTCTCCAGATTTAGCCCACGATGAATTTCTCATGCATTTAGGCATACAAAATCCTATAGTCTATGTCAAAATTAAAAGTCCAAAAATTAAATAAAACTTATCAATATTTGCATTAGATTTAAGTCATCATTCATGCCCTCCATGATCTAGTCTCTTAGCGAGAGAGTTTAAGGATTTAGTTTATTTTCTAAGTAAATAATAGTCAACCATCTTACAAAGCATATGACTTGCCTACATGGACTTAAATCATAGGAAAAATTAGTTACCACTCAGTAATAATTCCCATTGGATGATTTATTCTCTCTTGTGGAGGTAAACCATATACCCATTTTGCCTTAGATTTAGGTGGTGCTTTGGCCCTCAAAGCTCCCAAGATTTATGATGAGGTTGTTGTTTCTTTTGGTTACAAGCATAAATCCTCACCTCTTAGGCATTTCCACAATCTTGTATTGTGGAATCATAAGTCTAGATTTCTAATGAAAATTCAACTCAAACAAATAAATCTTCTCAAATTCAAATGTATAAAGCCAACCATATGATAGATTGGAGTGCTCACTAGGCTTCCTAGTATCATGAGCACTCCCTACTCATCTCCCTTGGTTTCGATAAGACCTCTTCATTTTTTATCTCTCCCACTTGATTTTCAAAAAAAATTAAAAAATAAATAAATACAACTAATCCTTTGATAGTCCTATCTTTGAATTCTTTGGAGACAATAATCACCTACTTTAATCGAGAGTGTTCTTAATGGATTCACTTCCCTTAAGATGTAATTAACTATAGAAGCTTGCCTCTATAAGGAACTTAACAAACCTAGTTTAAATAAACTCAACTTTATTTTTCCATGTAAAGTAGGGGGAAAAATCTCTGCTATATTTGAAGACCCATAATGCCTTAGGAGTCCTTGTTAGGTGATTAGGTCCATTATAGGGTAATGACTTCTATCTCTTTAGATAGTACATAATTCCTTAATGTCATACTTGATCACCCTAATAAGTACATATGCAGATCTGTATGGTGTCCCCTAACACAAACACACCCCACACAAAAATAAACACCATAATCTCAAATCAATATTAGCTCATGGGGTAGCTAACAAACAACATATAACACATACATGAGACTCATCTAATGCTTCTTCTACATCACTAGCTTCTTCACAAGGGTCAACTACAATTTGATTATCATTATTTTCATTTTGTTAATCCTCAATTTCATAATCTAAGTGTAAGTTTCGATGAAGACAAGTACTTGCATAATGACCAATTTTATCATATATAAAATAAGTAATGCTAGAAGTCTTAGAACCAGATGTTCCCACTAAAGCTTTTTCTTTTGTTTCACTAGGTCCCTTAGAAACTACTAAGGTAGGAGGAGTAACACGCAATTGAGAGTTATTTCCAGATGAATTTGTGAATCGCTTATAAGGTTGTGATGTAAGATATTGTTCAATTTGAGTCGTCACTCGAAATGCATCCTCAAGAGAATAAATTTCTCTAGTTAACATTTCATTACGAATATCACTTCATAATCCATATCTAAATCTAGATATTGTGGTGCGGTGATCCTCTCAACATCACAACTTGTCATCAATTCATCAAATCGTATCATATACTCAAATAAAGATCCTTGTTTAAGCTTAGTCATTTCATCCATAAGTTGATCATAAAAATTTAATGGTACATATTTTTTTTACTTTAATATTTTTTTATCTCATCCCAAGAAGCAATAGGTGGTTGTCCTAATCATTAAAATTTTTGCGTGAGATTAATCCAATAAGTCTTAGCATGGCTAGTTAGTTTCATGCAGGCAAAATGAACTTGTCTTTTTTTTTTACATGGGCATCCAATCAAAATATTGGTCCATATCTACTAACCAATATAAGAAATTTTTAGGATCAAGTCGACCATCAAAAGTAAGTGGATCAATTTTAACCCTAAGAATAACATCATCATCAGGTTTGGGATATTCATTAGATAATGGCTCTTCATAATGTCGAGGATAATGCTCATAAGGAGTTTGATGAGCTGACCTTCATCTCATCTTAATTGTCTTCCTATTCGATGAGGTGGGTGAGGAAGTACCTCATCAAACTCGGGATATTCATTAAAGTTGTTCTTAGGGCGATAGCAGGGTCTAATAGAATAATGTGGATGAGGAGGGAGAGGAAGAGGAATTGGGTCAGCATGATGACCTTCCCTCTCTTTAAGTTGGTGTTCTAGGATTGGGTTAGTTTTAATGTGTTGTAAGCTTACCAACCTTTTGTTCTAAGGCTTCAAATCTTTTTTTTGGAATTCATTATAGGTTTGTTGGTGCATAAGGGTAAGCTTTTCTATTTTTTCTAGTAAAAATTTGTAGGAATCATGTTTTTCATTGAAAGATTGGTCTTGATATCTAAGACCACTATGAGTTGACATGATGATATTCTATTAAAAATTTTGATATAAGCAAATATTTAAGTTTTTTTATTTTTTTTAAATATGCAATGTAATGAAATCAAAGACATGATTAAAGAAATAAGTAAATTCCCTAATTAAAAATAATTTTTTTGTATATTTTTTGAACAATGGATTACAAGATTACTCAAATGAAAAAATAAAACTCATACCAAACAAGTTGTTCCCAAAGAAACATACTTGCTTTGATACCAAATATGATATTGGCGAGAGTGCCTTTTATGATATAATATTTATTACACCGATAATTCTTAAATCATCACAAAAGAGTAATGATAAATGCACACTACTATTGAGCACATTCATAATATTATGAATTTAGTGAAGTTGAAAAGATTTTGATTAAAGTTATATTAACCACACTAGAGATCAATCTTATAAGTGCAAAAGAAATAATTGAAAAGTTATGAATGATCTAACCTATATCGATTTAAAATAACCTAGTGGGATAAGTTGAAGTCGACCTCTACAAATTGTCTGTCATTGTGGAGATCACATTCATTCCTTAGAAGTCCTTCACTAAGGGTTTTGAGCTCACACACTCAAGTAGTCCGTCACTCAAGAGGAAAGTACACAGAAGAATAGTAAAAGAAATTTAAGAAGATAACTTTTATTCCAAATCTAAGTGCAAAGCATTACAAGAGCCTCCTTATTTATAGAATTGAAAGAGAGAGTTAAGAAAACTCAAACCTAACTCCAAACTCAAACCTAACATCATCACCTACCACTACCTACTACCAAACCTATCACCATTATCAAACCTGCAACTCATTTCATATCAACCTAAAATGACATACCTACTATAATGACTCATGGGCCATGACATAAGAATCCAATACATATAACCTCAAGATATATACAAATATAAAGCCCAATAATACATAACCTAAATTATAACAAAAGGCCCAATATATGGATTTAAGCTTTATGATGATGACGCCGATGACGTGACGATGATGCCCATCATTACCCACAATTTCTAGGTTAATATTGGATATGATAGGAGAGCACATAGCCTCTATATGATCCTTTTGTGAAGATTAATTTGAGATCACAATGATTTCTTACATCGATGCCGATAAAAAGATCACACAACCCTCAGCTATAATTTCTCATGTGTGAAATGATATGAAAAGAATTAGCAAGTTCATAAATGAAAAAGTAGGTTGTGGCTCAAATCCTTAGCCCAATTATTATATCTGCTATAAACTAAGTAAATTTCAAAATATGCTCAATCAAATTCAACTTTTTTTGAACTCAAACAAACTTATTTTTCATTTGTGATAGACAATAATCATATTTTGTGTTTTCTTAAAAAAGAGTTGTTTATAGATAAGCCTAAAAAACTAGCAGCTTTTACAAGCGTTTGAAAAAACTACGACATACCGAGCTAGAATCCCAGATTTTTGTCAACATGGAAGTCGTGAAAAATTTTATTATGTTTCCAACGATACTAAGCTCACTTCATTCCTATACCAGATGAGTTTGATACGGGTAAAATTCTTCAGCTATGCCAAAATTTTCAATTCCATACTATAGTTTTTTGCGAGCATTTGAAAAAGCTGCGACTTAACGGGCTGGATCTTAGATTTTTGTCAACATAAAAGTCGTGGGAAATTTCGTTACGTTCCAATGATACAGCTTGATTCGATTTCATTGGATGAGTCGATGAGTAAAATCCGGTCAACGAGCTAAATTTTTATTTTTTTTATGCTTAATTACTTAATTAAATTTTAATTGCTTAATTTAAAATTTTAGCCTTGAGTGCAGAAGCTTCTTCTTTAAAACATTTTCTTAGTTATTGGTTGTAATAATAATTTCTAACTGTCGCAGCATTGTTCTTCCATTATTCTCTCGTAGGTGTCTCCTGCTGCAGCTTCCCTTCATAATTCATATTTAAAACCTTTTCATGGTTGGTGCTGAAATAATAACAAGATTTACTTTTTAATTGGTTCATACAATATCTGGTGTTCTCTTACACTTATGATTACAAATCAGTTGATATTGATATACGATTTAATAAATATCGCATTCAGCTTGCATTGTAGTTAATTTAATGCCTTCGAATGCTACTAGTAAATTGCATTTGAATGCTTTCTATTTTCTTGAGCATTTTAGCAGGGGAAACCAAACTCTTTTTCTAGGGTGAGCAAATTAAATATTTAAATAAATTAATACTTGTTTGCGTAAAACTCGCAGTAGAATAAAATTTTAAATGTACTTGTATATAGATAGTTGAAAAAAATAAGAACTCTAGAACTTCTGAAAAATCAGAAAAAGAAAATCGCGCCTAGTAAAAATACTTCCTTTGCTTTGTATAAAGTTAAATCTTCAATTACAAGATTATGTAGAAAATCCGATAATAAAATTTCATAATAGTTACAATAATTTATCAGTTGGTTAAATAGTTGTTGGTGGTAGTCGGTGACAATAATAGATAGTGATTGGCGGGAATGATGGTGATGATGAGCTTCAAATTTCTAGCTCTCTCCCAGAATTTTCTCAAGTTTATTTCTAGCTCCTCCTCCCTCTCATGATAAGAATGAGTCTATTTATAAGATTGAGGGAATTTTGGTAATTGTAGCAAAAATCACCACTACTATCGGGGTTTATATCACTTCATTTGATCATATATAGTTTTTTGATGATTTGACACCCCACCCCCTTCAAATGACCTTAGATTTGGTGATCTTGATAGTTGGATTAGATCCTCGTATCTCGATTATATAAGCATTTGGAAGTCGTTGATCATTCAATCAATGTTGAAATTTTATATGTAACTTTTGGGCTTGATTTGAGCCCAATTGGGCTCGATTTGACTCGATTATAGCGTTATTGGACTCATTTCACTAAGTCGTTTAATTTGATTGTTTATTTAATTTGAGATTTATGTTTGATTTATAAATTTTAAAGGAATATATCAACACTAAAAATTTAAATTAATCAAATTGAATAATACATGATTTAAAATAAACTCTAATATTTCATTTTGATAATTAATTTAAAAGTTAATTACAAACTTTTCATCATAGTTTACATATTTTTTTTTATAATTTTGGATAATTTTATAAGGAATCAAGTTAAAAAAATTTGCCATTAATTTAAAAAAATTGTAAGGTCTAATAATCCCAAATTCTATCATATTTCTAACTAAAGAAAAGATTATCCTATTAAGAAAAAAATAGAAGTACAATTTAAAAAAAATAAATAAAGTGCATAAGCTGTCAGAGCTATAAGCTTTCATCATTTTCAAGAGTAAAAGTAAATAAAAATAAAAATTAATTAAAGCTAACAAAAAATTAAACGAGTATCAAGAATAAAACAAAGAAGTAAAGAGACAATATTAAGTAAAGCAGTTGGCTTGGCGCGGAGGGGGAAGAGAGAGAGAGAGAGGGGTGGCCTCAAAAAAAGGGAGAGGCCATTAGGTAAAAGGGAGTGCAGGTCTGCATCTGGATGATAAGAGGGGGGAATTGTTAGTTTTTTTATTTTATTTTATGATCAAAATAACAAAACTATTCATTTATAATAAAAAATTCAGAGTCGACAATTGCCCACCCTGAGAGCAACGTGGATCCGCCCCTACATGTTAGGTAAAGTAGCCATGTTCCGAGCTTTAATTTTCAAGTTATCGATATGATATCATGCATTTAGTTCTTAGCATCATATTTCTTTGAATTTACATACAGGTTTATAATAGTTGCTATTTCATTCATTGCATCTAGGGGGTTATTTTTACAATAAACTGTTTACAGTGTGGAAATTTCTTTCTAATAATATTATTTGTTTCCTTTTGCAGATGAAATAGTTAAAGGATTATCAAATGCTGGATAAAATAGAGATTTTTCATAGTAAGCACAAAATACCTTTCACCATGTTATTAAGGTAAGTAACCTTTCTTGAAATCTTCTCTGCTATGCATGCAGTCTTCCATGCAGCAGTGTTGTAATCAACTTAATTCCAAGATTGTGAAGAAACTTCAAGCTAATGGCAAGATCAAAACTTAATTTAACCAGGTAAAACACCAATTTATCTTAGTTGATCTTATCTTTATATTACTGAGAAGGCAATAAACAAGTTTTTATTTGAAATCACTATAGGGTTTCCTATAATCGACCTAGGGTTTTCAACTCTAAAACCAAAAGAGGAAAGGATGAATGAAAGCAGAATTGTGAAAGGGAAGATCTAGGTCGCTATTTCCTCTGTTAATCGCAAGCATCACATGCTCTCTGCAATCTTCACGAGCCTTGATCACCTCCTATGATGCCCTCACCACGACACCTACAATTGTCTGGGGTTTTGAGGGGCTGCTGAAGGGCTATGAATCAAAAGATTGGCGTCCTCTCCACTGTGCTCACTTGAAGGTCGAGACTGGTAAGAAGCTTAGGACTTCCGTTCAGAGAAGAAGAGGATTTAGGCACTGGAAGGATTTGTTTATGATGGAGCTTATGATGAAATAACCGTGGGGATAACGGCGGCATGTAGCGCGGTCTATTTGATGGGTTAAAATCTTTTCGGCGGTATATCAGTAAATACATTACTTTAGGTGTTAGATATGTAATTATAAAAGAATTAAGTGGTATGTCTCTAAATCTCCCAATTAAGTTTAAAGGTGTTGAAGGGTCAAACTTTGGTGAAAACGGTATGAACCTTCATAGGACACTTCACTGTTTCTAAATTTATAAAATATTTTTTAACATGTTCCACTACGGAGTCTACAAAGACGTCTTAAAAGAATAATTGTTTGTCCAAGTCAATTCCGAGTTCAGTTGATTGAAGAAATCGCGTTCCAACTTCTCGTCCGTTGAGCTCTCACCTCTATATAAGAAGAGCTTCATAACTTCGCATTCTCACATCAAGTTCTTCTCTTTTCAACAAAAGCTAACTTCCGTAGTTTTTCTACAGTCCCTTACCTCTCCCCCCAGTGGCTACAGATCTTTTCTGAATCATTGAAAGATGGGTTCCTTCAAAGCTATGGGTCTGCTCTTCCTCGCCTTCTTGTCTGGGCTCATGCAGCTCTCGTATGGTCAGATCACGGCGCCTTCTCTGGCGGTTGCGCCACCTCCGATCAGCAATGACGGAAAAATGATAGATCAGGGAATTGCATATGTTCTCATGTTGATCGCCCTTCTTGTTACTTATCTTATTCACTGATCATTATTTGTCCCCTTACTCAAACTGTATCATATATAATTATTTTTCTCTTTGAATCTTTTTCATCTGCTTCTGATGAAACAGATGTGTAGACTACTTGATGTAAAGGTTTCTTGTGGAGCTCTATATGTATTATTCTGATCATATTTGTTATTTATCCAACCATTTTATAAATTGATTTACTCTTTGTTAGTTTAAACTGTATCATTCTAAAATTTATTTTTCTTTCTTTTGTATCTTATTCCGATGAAACAGATGTGCAAACTACTTGATATAAAGGTTTACTATGTAATTTGAAGGCTCCGAAAATTCGCCACCAATCTCTCGACAAATTGAATTGAAGAGTGTATGATTTAAAGTGTCGGTGTAATTTTCAAAAGGTAGATGAGATAGTAGATAAGACACTACCGAGAGGTTTCACCCTCATTTTGCGAGAACTTTAGATCGATTAGGGTTTCCTATAGGCGATGGATAGTTACCCCACCCAATAAGAGAGAGAACTTTTAGGCTAGTGGTTAGAATGCATGTAGCGTAAAGCGATGTGGAGTTTAAAATTTAGATTATGAAATTCATCATTTCAGCTTAAACCGGATGGTTGGAGGAATGTGATCTAGATCCCATGGTTTTAGATCGTCATCGTAGTCACTGTCTACTTAGTCAGAGGAGGTAGTCGACCCAACCTTACCGAAGGATCCTTATGAGCAACACATGGGTTACGTCGTCCAAGAAATCCTTGTAGACCTGGGGTGGTGTTTGTCTAAGAAGATAAGCTTAAGTCTACCTTAACTGACAGATGGTTGTTTGCCCTATCAAGGGTAGAGCCATTGGGGAGCATACGGGCTACGGACGTGATCGTAATATAATGGAGCCTTACTGGCCAAACCACTCGATCAGAGGACACTGGTCATAACTATATCATCTATGGAGCCTCGGACAACCGCGATAGGACGAGCCACGTCCTTACCCAAAAGATTGATTGAGTGAAATAGCGACACTTGATTTGACATTGGCTCCTTTGTGAGCTAGAATTTTCTTAATTTGTCACCTCTGATAAACAGTTGCGAAAGGTGGATTGATTGATTTTTTCTTTAAGCTTTTAATGATAGAATTTCATTAAAGCATTTTTAGATTGATATTTAATTTGAGTTAATTTGATTTGAAAATAGAATCACACTTTGATGAAAATATCCTCCCAATTAAATCACATTCCATTCAACATCATCGGGTAGTTACTTAATTGAATCGAATATATTTGAGAACTTTAGATCATTTCAACTCTGTTTAACTTCTAACAGAGGATTAGATCTACTGTTACATGACAGAATTAGCTTCTCAGATATTTTAATAAGTTGAAATTTTTATAATAAATTTTTAGGTTTTGTTAACCAAGACGTAGTCCTAAGACTAAACTGGGAAGCAACCCACGCAGCATCCTCAGACACTTGAATCTAAATATTCAACATAATTAATATGAGGTATTTATAGTTTAAATAATTTCATCTAATTAATGAAATTATTAATTTTAAACTTCATAATTAGAATAAAATTCCATAATTTTTGATTGAAGAAGCCCTATAATTTTGTATATTTTGATTTAGTATCGTCTTCTGTCTGCTTGTACAAAGAGTTACATATCCGATGGCGATTGTATCGTAGAATTATGTTTATATTTGCACTTAAAAGGTTGTATCTTTACTTGCATTTTATTTATTCATTGAACTACAAAACTTCAATGATTGGCTTATGCTCATTAAAAATCTATTAGATCTTTGCAAATTCAACATTCAAATTTGATACTCAAAATTTGTTATACTTTCTTTAAGCAAGCTTATTTGAATTCTAGCTTCTTTTGAATTTTACATTTGAAAGCTATACTTCAAACATATTTGATAATCAATTATATATTCAAATGAATTTATGTTTGTAAAGTATCGTTCATCTTCAATAATCTTTTAAGTTTAGATTTTAATCTTATAAAGGTTATTTGCCTCCAATCCTTACAATTTAAAATTTAATTTGATGTTATCATTAATTTATAAGTTTGAGCTCATAAGTTACAATCAAATTGATTTATTTTGAGTTCAAATTTTATTTCATAACCTTTTATGTCAAATTCATTTCAAGTTCATTTACATTTTAATTTTTAATTTATTCATTTATTTAAGACTCTGTATTTTATATTTAACTTAACGTTAAATCTCTTTTTTTCTCTTTTTCTAAGTCCCAAAAATTTGAGTAATTTTACATTTCTATCATCCCATGTAGAGCTACATATCTAATATATAGTGGTGTCTTGTGACACAATAACCATCTCATATTATAACATGAGGTCTTTAAACCTGAAAGAAGAAAAATATAAGGCAATATATATATTCATTTCTCTTTTTTTTTTCTAAGTCCAGAATTTTGATAAAATTTTGGTAGCATTTAATTTGGGGATGACATCTATGTTGGCTTTTCGATATAATGAGCGTAAGAGTGGTGTCTTCGACATGATAATTTTCATCGTAATAATGAGAATGTGAGGCCTTAAACTTGCAAAGAAATATATATATATATATATATATATACATCACATACATATTGACTTATTTCATAATGTTTGTGGATAAGATCAGATGAAATGAGATATGGAGAGAGAGGAACCACTTGATGTTCTCAGTTGAAGAGGGAAAGGGTTGAAAGGGATGAAAATCTGAAAACAGAAGAACTTCGCGATGATGGGTTCTTCTTCTTTTGACAAGGGATTGGAAGGGTAATATGATGAAGATGAAGAAAATAACTTCTTCTGGAATGTAAGTGAAAAAATTGGAAATGAAGAAATGATGGAAAATCTGCAGGAGAAAACACTAATGTGATGTTCCTCTCAGTTCGACAAAAGGTGAATTTCACTTTTATGAAAATAAGGAATTTAGGATGCTTTGTGAGGAAAGAGAGAAGATAGATTGGAAAAAGGAGAAAATGGGTTTGGTTTTGTGAAAATGAAAAGAAATGAAATGGCTAAGAAAGAAGAAAAGAATAAAATATTGAGGAGGTGAGGAAAAGAGGAGAAATTCATATTGTGAGGTGAGGAAAGAATATGAAAGATGAAAGGAGGAGGAAAGGGATGGGAAGAGGAAAAACTTACTTTGATTTGGAGAAGAGGAAAATCAAGAGGAAGAATTCAGTTGGGTTTAGGAGGGAAGGAAAATCAAGATCCTCATAGTGATTTTGGAGAAAAGAAGTAGGGAGGGAGCATTCTTACCTTGCAATTTGTTTGAGGAGGGAACAATTTTGGGTAGTTGAAGGGGAAGGAAGCGTCGTGGAGATCAGCGGAGGAGATCGAAACGAGGAGGAGTGGCCTTACATGAGTTCTTATTAGACATGAGAGTTAAACTAAGAGAGGAGTTTTCATGCATAAGAGGAGGTTTGATCATGTGAAGAGAATCAGAATGGGTTGTTAAGTCTTTCATAGAATATTGATAGTTAAATTTAAAGGCTAGGGTTAGAATTAGGTTTATTGAAATTGATTTTTAAATTAGTTAATCGACTTTGATGTGAACATTACACCGACACGATTAGATAATCAATATATATTAATTTAAGGTTATTTCAATGTTACAATAACGGTGCATTCATTTTACCGAGGGCGTTTGGTTCAGTTAAGCGTTAAGTCAATTTTTAACTCAAATCACGCATCGACCACTTCATTTTCATGCAAATTATCCGGTGAGTATGATCAATCTTACTTGATAGATTTCAATATTTTAAAGCTAATGATGTAATCAATTTCACGAAGGGAGATTGTTTGGCTTGTGTCGGTGCATCTTGATCTCGATATACGTGCAGGCGCGTTGATGACTCGATCGTTTGATCGGTTAGTCATCAAGTTGTGCAATATTTATATTCTAACCAATTTCAATGTTTTGAATGTGATGGTGAAATCCGTTCATCGATCGAAAGTCATTTGGGTTTATTTTAGCGACGCCCCATGTATTTCAACCTTGATTTATGTGTTGTCTCTTTCAATCATTCGATATTTGCATAGACATGTTTGAATTGAGCCTGAACAGTCTCATTTGGTAGTTTTTGATGTTTCAAAGCTAACAACATGATCAATTTCATGAATGGAAGTCATTCGGATATCGTCATAACTTCCCGACTCTGATATACGTGTTGATATATTGATAGCTTGATCTCTTGATTGATTGATCTTTAAATAGCACAATATTTATATTTCAATCAATTTCAACATTCGAACATGGGGCGAAGTTAGTTTGTCGTCAAAGGTCTTTTGATCATTTTGGTGATGTTGGTGCATTTTGAACCTCGATTTACCTTTGTTACTTTCGAAGTCCATCAAATTCAACTTGTAGGCTTGACTCGACTTATGACACATAGATGGAGGTCAATAAATGCCTCCCAACAAATATGATTCACACATGAAGTGAGTCACGTTTGTTGAAAACTGGTTGACTCTTTGGGCTGGCTACATAACTTGGATCATTTCAGCTTCAATTGTAATAACTTAGGGAGCTTTGATAGGATTTGTCATTAGTATGATGCCTTATTTAAGACATGCTAAATGACAGGCTTGACCAATTTATCAGCATTGACTTGTAGGATAGATAAGAGTTCTTACACCATCTACTCTCTACTTTAATGGCTTTGCTGAAGATCTCTTTCTTTTATGTCCTTACAGATTTGAGTTTCCTCCAATCCTAGCTTCGTGCTTGATTGAGTTTGTTGGAGGAATTAATTTATTTATTTTGATGAAGGATTCTGCTGGGGAATTGGTTTATCTATGCTTGGTCAGATTTGAAATTTCTATTCTCCTAGCTTTAATCTTGATGGACTTGATGAATGGCCACTGATTTATTGACTTGTCGAAGTGTATGTACACCATGAATCTTACTTTGATTCATTGAAGGGTGTGTACAGATGACCCAGCCTTCCATCTTATACTAAGTCTAGTTGAGTTATCAGTCTAGCAATGTGTGCTTTAACAGATTGAATAACCACAAAATTTCTTTAGTTTGGCCATCGACTTTGTATGAACTATGGAATTACTTCCTTGGTCTTATTCTTTCTACTTTGACAAACTTGATGAGGAGATTGGCTTTGATTTGTGCTTTGATCTTGATCAGATCATTTGAGAATGGATTGAAATATCACCTCAATATAAAGAATGACTTGGTAGCTCTTGAGAGTTTCCTCAAATTATCTAACAAGATCTCTTAGATTCTAGTGCTTGTAATCACTAAGTCGATCGGGTTTGAGATTGAACCTATCATCATTACCAACAAGTAGGGCTCTTTCATGCCGGCCTTTTCTGCTTGTTGAGTGAGGAGAGCATCAAAGAACTCCACATTTGGGCTTGTTGAGTTCGACCTTTAGAACTACTCGAAGTCTTCAACTTGTGATGGGTTGGTGATTTTCATCGGACATGAACGGGGCTCTTTCACTAGCCTTTTCTTGTGGCTTATTTGAGAGGAAAGCATCGAACTCGACCATTTGTGGCTTGTTGAGTTTGACCTTTAGAACCCATCATGTCCTAGACAAGGATGTAGAGGTTGATGTTTTTCCAACTTGATTGAAGCTTCCAAAATTGGGAGTTCTTTGACTTGATCTCAATTGATGAATCTGGAGATAAATTTTGACATTTAGATTATCTTTTCATGCATAAATAGATTCTTTTGTTCTTGTAGAACCTACAACTTAACAACAATAATAATTATGGGTATATTCGAGATTTCAGTAAAGCTCGATGTCAACAAGAATATATTTGAGGATCTCTCTTATAGCAATGTCAACTCAAATAAACTTAATAAAATAAAAAAATGCCCCCCTGTCATAGGGGAATTCTAAAGCATTTTAAAGAACTTTAAGATATAAATTAAAATACATCAATATTTGAATTGATATGCTCTTAAGAGTTTTAACATACAACATTGATTTCATCATATAGAAATCTAAAATGCTCTTGTGTAAAGAGAATTTTCACAAAAATTTTTTCATCTTGAGTAAGTATATTTATTTAGGGATCTCGACATGAAGCACGATGTTGACCTAAATAGATATACTAAAAAAAATGCCCTCTGTCTTGTAAGGGGATTTCTATTGTGCTTCGGGAATGTATTCTTCATGTATAATATTTTTTCAAGTATCGACCATTAATTGGCATTGATCTTTCACCCTTTAAGTCAATGAGTTGGTATGCCCCTCCTTGATACATTTTTCAATGACAAAAGGGCCCTCCCAATTAGGCTCAAATTTGCCACCAAATTTTTGATTAGGAATAATTGGTCTTCTCAGCACCAGGACCAATTCTCCTTTTTGGAATATTCGAGGTCGCACCGTATGGTCAAAAGCCAGACATCTTTCGATAAACCTCTAGATTTTGATGAGCTTGCAATCTAACTTCATCAAGCGCCGAAGTTCCTCCATTCTCAGATGAGCATTTTGATCTTCAGTTAGATTGTATTGGATGGCTACTCGAAGTGAAGGCAACTCAACTTCGAGCAAAAGAACTGCTTCAGTTCTAAATACCAATGAATAGGGAGTGGCTTTAGTTGGCATCTTGTAGGTAGTTCAATACCCATAATGCCTCAATTTAGTATGCCATTCTCTCTTATTTTAGAAGGATCTTCTTGAGCAGCTTTGACTAATGTCTTGTTGAAGGCCTCCGAAACCATTTACTCTTGGATTGTATATTGAAGAGTATCCAATCAATTTTATGTCGATCAATGAATCTATAAATCTTTGCACTTTTGAAAGTGCCATTATTAAAAAAATTATTCGAACACTCCAAATCTATAGACCACATTATGTGTGAAGAAGTTGATCACTCGAACTACAGTAACTTCTTTAAATGGGGTAGCTTTAGCCCACTTAGATAAATAATCGCCGCTAGATGAAGGGTGTTGATGATGATGGATCAATTGGTCCAATACATCCCCCAACATTAATGGCCAAGATGCTATTGTTGGGTGTAATGGATTTGGAGGTTGATGGATTATATTCATTGACATTCATGACCTTCTTAGCATGATTATAGTCTCACCATAGATGGCCAATAATAACCCATCTTTTGATCTTTACTACCATGTGCACAAAGTCCTTCATGAACTTCAACCATCACTTTGCTAGCTTCATCTACATTTAGGCATCGTACATTTGTTCAAAGGATCTATGATATAAAGTATTGTTGAAGAAAGCATAGCGCAACATTCTCTTCGATTTGAGTAGTGATTTATTATTTGGTAATTTTCTTTAAAGTAGATGAAGGGTTGCCTCCAATCATGTGGCTCTTTACAATAAAAGCTTCACATTGCTTTTAAAGCAATGTCCTTAGCTCTTCTTGGTATAACTTCTGTTGATTTTGAGAGTATGAGGAGCAACGAACATCCTCGCCGTGTCAATTTGATAACTTTCGCTCTAGAACTCATCGAGTAAATATGTCAATCATGACATAATCACCATTCATACTTGTCATTTCTTAGCTAATTTTGCTAAGCAATCTTTACTATTCTCGGATCGAGAGACTCGAGTTAGTGTGATATTTGGTATTTGCTTCATAAGCTCAAGAACTTGCTTATGATAGAAAGCTAACTCAAGCTTGTTGATTTTATAGATGCCAAGTACTTGATTTATAATAAGCTGAGAATCAAAAAATATGCAAGTTTTGAATGCCTATGAAAATAGCTTCTTCAAGACCTGCCACTAATGCTTCATACTTAGCTTCATTATTAGTTCTTGGCTCAGTCAACCCATATGATCATCTCATTATCCCTCCTTTGTGTTATGAAGATGATGTGATTCGCTTCTTGCTTGAGAAATTTAGAGGTTGGACATGTTTGATCGATGAGGCTCCATCAAAGTACATTTACCAAATTTGTGATTTTTATCTTTCATGAATGATCATAATTTGCTCATCAGGAAAATCATCATTAAGAGAAGAGTCTACAGGGATGGGATGTGCAGTAAGAAAATTTGCTAAGACTTGTCCCTTCACTATTTTCTGCAGAATGTATGTGATATCAAATTATAAAAGTAATACTGCCCATCTTGCCGACCTATCAACGGTCTTATCATCAAGTACTTAGGATCGATCCTTGAGATGAGGGTAATCTTGTGATAACATATAATGATGAGCTTTTGACCAAAGATCAATGCCAAATGCTTCATCGAGAGTATCTCATTTCGCTCCTATTAATCTTTGATGATATAATAAAGAGCATTCTCTTTGCTTTCTTCATTATGTTGTGCCAATAATGCCCAAGGACTCTTCTAATGCAGTGTATAGAATGAGGGCTTCAGAGTAGCAGCAAGATTGGTGGATTTAACAGGTAGCTTTTAATGCTATTGAAGGCTTCTTGGCACTTCTTGTCCCATTTGAATGGAGCATCCTTCTTCATCAACTTTGCAAATGGTTGACAGCATCCTGATAGGTTTGATATAAATTGACGGATGAATGCAAGTTGTCCTTATAAAGAATGAACGAAAACTCTTCTGGAGGCATCTCCATAATTGCCTTGATTTTAGCGATCAATTTCAATACCTCGTGATGTATAATGTACCCGAGAATTTTTTGAGGATACCCAATGCACATTTTAGAGGATTCATCTTGAGATCATATTTTTGATTCTCTCAATACTCAAGTCTTCAAAGTGATTTTCATGATTTAAGCTCTTCACCACCAAATAAAACATAACATTCCACCTTTGATGAATCAACTCATCAAAAATATGTCATGGCTCTTGGTATGTAGCATTTTTCAAGCCAAAGGGCATGTAGCAATAGATGCCAATAGTGTTTTGAACGAAATGTATGTCTTTCATCTTCAGGTGCCATTTTGATTTGATTGTATCTCAATGATTCCATGAATGAGAACATGTCATAGTTGGAAGTGTTGTCCACTAGTAGTTCTGATATTGGAAGTGAAAAGTCATCTTTTGGGCATGCCTTATTTAGGTCGAAGTCAATGCAGACAGATTTGGTCATTCTTCTTCCTAACTGGGATAATGTTGGCTATCAAGATACATACTTCTGGATGAAGCCCGCCGATTAGCTTCTTAGTTTACAATTAATTCTTCAATCTCCAATCTCATTCACCTAGGAGCTTGCTTAATAAGCATCGGTTTAATAGCTAGTTTATGAACTACATAGGGGATAAGCACATTTTAAAATATGTCTACAAAAGCAATCCTGAATTCACAAAGTAGCATTTTTAGCTCTTCAACTTTCTCATCAGGTAGAAGGGCACTAATGAAAGTTGGATGGGGATCATCCTCAGCTCCTAGGTTGATTTCTTTAAGTTCATCCATAGTAGCTATTTGTCCACCATCTTCAAGTTCTTCGTGTGCTTGGCTTCTACTTCTTCATCATTTTAAGAAGAATTTCATGGAATCATCTTATTCGTCACTATTAGTTCTGATCTCAGCTTCTTTTATATTATAACAAGCTTTATTTTGATGAGATTTGTGGATGAACCAAGACCTTTAGTAATAAACTTATCACTTCTTCGTGATGTTTGAGGACTTCTTTGACTCTACATTCTGTTAAAGATTTGAGTTTTATACTTTATAGTTTCAATATGAATTCCAACTTATGCATCATTCTTCATAATTTTTGATAATATATATTGGTATTCTTATTGGCACTATCTCATCATAATTGTTGAGTAGTGCTCAAAATTATGAGGTTGAGACTCTTAGATTTATAAATAGAGTTCTCGCCACTCTCACCAATGGCACATATAATGTTATCAATTCTTCAATATTATGAACCTCCAGGAGTGATTTCTTTGAAGCACGAGGGATGGGTATAATTTTGAGTGAGTCATCTAACACTGCCAAGTGAGCTATCCTTCTTGATGCAGCCATCTGAACTCTATTTCCATAAGTGGATTCAAAATCATAGTCAATCAATCACTTATTTCATACTTTGCCTTTCTTGAAAGCTTATAAGTTCTCTTAGGTTTGATAAAGAATATCTTCTTCTTGTGTCACTTCCCAAATGAGGAACGATTTCTTGATTTAGATAGAATCAAGTGCTTTAGGAGAGTCATTGCCTTCTTCTTCCCCCTTGCTTCGCTCTTTCACTTTAAATTTCTTTAGTTCCTAAAGTGGATGCTACCGCTTCAAGAGGCTCTATTGGCTTAGGCTCTTTAGGGATGAAATATTTTGCATCTTCATAAATCTTTGCTTCATTGATGGAGAATGGTTGTAGGTTACCGGGAATTCTGAATTCTTCTCCATCTTTTTAGGTACTTCATACCGATGCATAGTTGATGGGACCATGCCATCATGTACCATGGTCGCACCCAAGAGAGCTCTAAATGATGTCGATTGATTACATGAAATTGGTTTTGTATATAAATCAAAACTTGAGCGGAGAATAAAAGAACCTAGGTTTGCTACCCTTTTTCATTGAAACCATGAACTATCAACTTATCTCTCCCAAGATGTTGGATATCAAGTGATAACCCTCTTAATACTTTTGGACTCATAAGATTGAGAGACGAACCCGGATTAATCAATATTCAGCTAATCGATATTCCATCACTCTCTGCAATAACATATAGAAGACGGTTGTGATTTATTGTTGCCAACATAAGATCTTCTTCAAAAAATGTGATTACTAGGAGATCTTGAGTTTGGAATGCTTCAATCATGCATTTTTTCATAAAGTAAGCTTCATAACTCTCCGGATCCTTGAGAGCTTGTATCAAAGTTTCTTGGAGGTCTTTTGACATCAAGAGAGCCTCGTACACACTCAATTATGTAGGGATCTTTCTTAGATGTAATAGAATATTATAATCTATCTTTTCACTTGATTTAGACTTTAGTTTAGGATTTTTTGGAATGATATCTTCATTGTCTCTAATTTGTTTGCCTTTATTTATATTTGCATTTCCCTTTTTTGATGAATGTCGTAAGACTTTCTCGCTTCTCAAATGAACTTGAGTCACTTTGTCTTGCTTAGATTCTTCTGAAGAGGTAGTTTCTTCAAATTCTCTTCTGATTTGGGATGATTGACTAAAAGAGTTAAACTCACTTTTCAACTTCATATATTTCATACATGATAATATCGATGATTCGACTTTTTCTCGAAAAATATAGATCTCTAACTATTCTTGTTGAGTCATTAAACAAAATTCAGATGTTAACTCCTTAGGTTATTTTTTCTTTTTTGATGAGTTGGTCAAGTCATCGAAACTGTTATTGTCTTGTTGAGTCATTAAACAAAATTCGATGTTTAACTCCTCGTGTTATTTTTTTTTTTTGACGAGGTCAAGTCTGACTACCTTGTCATTTTGAGTAACGATGCTAAAGAACATCTGATATCATATAGATGATCTGTCATGTATCTACTAAAAAAGATTCACCATTATCTTCTTCATCCAATTGAGCAATGCGAAGTTTAGGCACAAAGTCTGCAAGCCTAAATGGTTGTCTTGCCGGCTAGTGATATTCTTCTAAATTGTTAATAATCTTTTGAGTTATAGTTCTCTTCTTGATCTTCTTTTTCTTAGCAGGCTTCTTTAATTTATGAGACCTACATTTAATAGATTACTCCTCATACTATGATGAAGTAGCCTTATCAATGCCGCTGAGAAGCCCAAATACTTAGTTTAGGCATCTCTTAAGTCCAATATAGGTTCAAGTGGTGATTTCCACTTAACACTAGGGACGCCCTTTAGCTTCAACATTTTCACAATTTTTGGACTACTATTTTCCATTTCTTCGCCCCAATTGATTTCTCCTTCTTTTGTCTTTGATGGATGTTAAGAGGACATAATCATCCTTGTAGACTCTCTTTTGGGTTGACTAGAACATTGTGGATAATGTAAATTCCCTCAGATACTTTCTTTCTAGCCAATATAAGACATAACCTGGATGATGATCATCCATGATAGGGAGAATTGATTACCGACTTGACGCCTTCTTCAGCCTTTAATTTTGGTAATTGTTGGCTAGCTTTGACTGCTTGGCGAAATAATTTAGCCACACTATACCTTCTAAAGGAATATTCTTTGTTCATCTTCCTTTAAGAGATGACCGCATTCGCTCTTCATCTCTTGTTGCATGTTTAGGATGCTCCCCATCACTTGGAAAAGTCTGAGGTTTGTCATTGCCTCCTAATACCAATTTTGGCTGTGGATTAGAATAGACAGACTTCTTTCCCTTATCATCATTGTATATCGATTGTTTTTCTTTATCTGCATTATATATCACCCGCATTTCATCATTTGAGCTATAGGAAGCGACATGAGTTTCATATCTTCTTGAGTCTCAAGATTTGTTCCTCTTGCTTTATCTCATAGATTTCACTTAGGTAATTCAAATTTTCAAATTTAGCCACCCTATCGAGCAAATCTTGGAATGTTATAATTAATGCAATACATAAAAATGATGTCATTTTATCATCCATATTGCCCATTAGCAATTGGATCGCATGTTCCTCTTCCATTTGTTGCTGGCATTTCATGCTTAGGTTACGTCAACGACTTATAAATTTTATCACTGACTCGTCTTTTCTCCGTTCCAGCAAGGCAAGGTTAGCAGTTATTATTTTCTTAATTGCACTGGCAAATCTCTTCATGAATATTGTCTCTAATTCAGCAAAAGTTTTAACCGAATCATTTGGCAATTTTGCATGCAACTCGAAAGAATCTTAGGTCAGGCTACTGACGAACTAACAGAAAAGAAACACATCATTCCCTCCTGTGTTACCACAAGCAGCATTAAATTGGGCTAAATGTTACTTTGAATTACCAAGCCCACTGAAAGTATTAAATTAAATTTTGACATTAGCCTTCTGTATGTCACTTGATCATATTCAGGGTAAGAGAACTTACTCACCGCCTTTTCACCACTCTAAGGCTATGAATGCATTTATCTTTTCATTGAATATTGTTTTCTATGAAAGCAATGTATCGCTTCTGTTTGGTATGATTTTGAATTATCACCAAGAGATAGTTGTTAACTTTGTTCCTCGCATGTGTAAAATTATAAGAGCTTGAGGTACTAGGTGACTAATGATAGAAGTTATATTATTAACTACTTATTAATTAGCATATTAGATAGGTGTTATAGTTGATGTGATATTCTTCTGTAATATCTCCATCATGATATTCATTTGTACCATCATATCATTCATCTGGGTACCAAGCTATGTAATTTCCTTGTCTTTGACTTCCATTTGATTTCTCTTTGCTCTCTAGCTAGCACCATGACGTCAATCAATACAGGCTCTTCTTCTTTCTCTATTCATTATTGTTGTTCTACTCTTGCTCATCTTCAGGGGAAGAACTTGACTGTCCTTCTCCTTGTACATTTGCAGGGGCAGTTGTTGATAAGGCTGAATGACGATGATGATTATAAAATGTGTACCAGGCTGATTATTTTCTCATTCAATCATATAAACAGCTTCAACACCAATGATCTCTTTTTCATTCTGATCTTCTTCTTCTTCCTCTTCAGCAGAGATTGAAGGTCTATCTTCTACTTGATTCTGTGAAGACTCTTCTTCATAAACATCAAATTCAAGTTCAAGTTCCCTGGATTCATGTTGCTAATAATGACGAGTAGAAAGTTCATTTATATCTCTAACCATATAGATGACTTCTACTTCCATAATGTCCTCTTCATCACCTTCTTTTTGCACATGAATTTCTGATCGACATTTTTAGTGGATCTCTACTTCAGTGTATGAAACAAGCAATTCTTCCATTAAAGGACTGCGATCAAAGTCAACCTTCTCAGGGTGAATTTGATCGATAATGGGGATCCCCAGGATTCTCACTGTCCACCATCATGTCTTTCATCAGTGATATCCTTTCTTTTAGGTATCCACTTCTAATGAGTTATTTTTGAGGTGAATTTCTGAGTATATGCATCAGATGTCACACCTCTTCCATTCTTCAAGATTTCATCACGGGGCCTTGGCCTCCATATATGTTTACCCTATCGCTGAGATATTTCAGGAGTGGATTCTTGGACACACGGTCTAAGTGTCATGCTCTGATGCTCAACGCGCGAAGCATACTTGGCTCGATGACTTGTTACCATAAGAGATGACAACCTTCTTGGTAGAGCTTTAATATTTTCAATTATCGTAGGCCTCTGAATTCTTCTTTTCATTAAGCCTCTTTCCTTGGCTACTTTGAGAATTTTGTGTGTTATGGCGAAAAGTGTTTCAGTCCTCTCTATGGTGGTGGAGCTTGACGTTGTTGGTTCCAGAAGAACTACTTTACTTCACCAGTAGAGCTATTCCTTTTTACCCACTTTAGATGTCAAAGTTGTTGTGGGTAGGAATACTCACTTCTGACGGCAGTATTGCTTGTTTACTAGGTCATTTAATTGGGATCTGCTGAGCCCTCAGCTCAGCATTTCTTCTTCTTCTCTACTTTCTAGTTAATTTTCTTCCTGATGAGAAAGCTTCATGATCATACTTTCTAGGTACAAAAGGTTCAATTGGCGGAGCAGTTGTACCACGAGGCATTAAAGACATAATTTTCCCACTAATGGCTCTTTTCATCATGGGGACTTCAGATTGACCTAACCTTTTAAAAACTAAAGTTCTTTGTCGGAGAACTCCCAATGTGGTTGGTCTCGAATTGATTGACTAACATGGCTAGTAGAGCTTCAAGAACTTAAGGTCTTGAGCATGGCCTCTGACAATGTACCATGGTGGGTACTTCGTGAGTTGCGCTACATAGAGAAACTCAAGCTACCAAATTGAATTGTAGCTCTAACATCTCCTATGTTGATGACGGCTAGGAAGATGTTGGCACCATGCCCTAGATAGACAGTGAAAGAAGTGCTCTGTAGATCCATTCTACAAAAATGAAAGATGGGGATTAATAGTTAGTAATTATTATTTCACCCCATACTTTCAAAATGCAGAGGTACTACAAAAAAAATAATAATGTAATAAAAATATACTCTACATAATAATTCATTCGATATAGAGCCTTATACATTGGTAATTTGAATTTATTACACATTTAAATCACCATTTTTATGTTTTAAATTTTCAAATATTTTATTGCTACTATAACATGTGTATGACTAGCCAAAGATGGAAAGAGAATCCTGTCCCTAGCATAGTCACCAGAAATTTGTGTGCTTAGAAAATTTGGCACAGACCTCTTGACAAATTGAATTGAAGAGAGTATGATTTAAAGTATAGGTGTAATTTTTAGAAGGCAGATGAGAAAGTAGATAAGACACTACTCAGACATTTTTCTCTCATTTTGCGAGGACTTTAGATCTGGTTCTAGGTTTCCTATAGGCACGAACCCTCCTAATAAGTGAGAGAGAACATTCAATTAAGGCTAGTCGTTAGATCGCTAAATGCATAGCGTATAATAGCAGTATATGTAGTTTAAAATTTAGATTATGAAATTTATCATTTCAGCTTAAACCGAATGGTTGGGGGAATGATGATGTGTCCGATCTATATCCCATGGTTCCATCATCGTGGGCTATCGTGGTTCCTAGTCTACATAGTTACAGGAGGTAGTCGACCTAACCTGATTGAATGATCCTTATCAGCAACACATGTGTTACGTCATCCAAGAAATCCTTATAAACCTTGGTGGTGTTTATCTAAGGAGATAGGCTTTAAGTCTACCTTAGCTGACAGATGGTTGTTTTTCCTATCAAGTATACTCTATGATTCACAACTCAAAGGCGAGCCATTGAGAGCGTGCTACGTCATGATCGTAATATAATGGAGCTTACTAGCCAAACCACCCAATCAAAGGACGTTGGTCGTAACTGCATCATCTGTGGAGCCTACTGGGCAAGCCATACATTCAAAGGACACGGGCCACATCCTTATTGACAAGAGATTGATTGATAGTGAACATAGTAGAACACTTGATTTGACATTGGCTCCTTTGTGAGCTAGAGTTTTCTTAATTTGTCACCTCCAACAAATAGTTACGGAAGGTGGATTGATTGATTTTTCTTTAAGCTTTTAATGATAGAATTTCATTTAAGCATTTTTAGATTGATATTTAATTTGAGTTAATTTGATTTAAAATAAAATCACATTTTGATGAAAATATCCCTTCTGGTCGAAATCACCATTCAACACAACGATCATCGGGGTAGTTAATTGATTAATTGAATCGAATATATTTGAGAATTTTAGATCCTGTCAACTTTGTTTTACTTTTAATAAAGGATCAAATTTACTATCA
Source organism: Cymbidium sinense (assembly GCA_021442155.1). Classification (NCBI taxonomy): domain Eukaryota; kingdom Viridiplantae; phylum Streptophyta; class Magnoliopsida; order Asparagales; family Orchidaceae; genus Cymbidium; species Cymbidium sinense. The sequence continues at coordinate 156,514,385 of CM038221.1, forward strand.
CATGATAGAATTAGCTTCTCATATATTTTAATAAGTTGAAAATTTTATAATAGATTTTTAGGTTTTGTTAACCCGGACTTAGTCCTAAGACTAAACCAGAAATCAACCATTACATCCTCACACTTGAATCTAAACATTCAACATATGCCAATGCGGTATTTATCTTAGATAATTTCATCTAATTAATGAAATCATTGATTTTGAAAATCATAATTAGAATGAAATTCTTAATTTTGATTGAAGGAAGCCCTAAAATTTTGTAGATTTTGATTTAGTATCGCCTTTGCGCTTGTACAAAGAGTTGCATCCAGACATTGTATCGCAGAACTATGTTTATATTTGTACTTAAAAGGTTGTATCCTTACTTGCATTTTATTTATTCATAGAACTACTAAATTTCAATGATTGGCCTACGCTCATTAAAAACCTATTAGATTTTTCCAAATTCAACATTCAAATTTGATACTCGCTCATGCAAGCTGTTGTACTTTCTTTAAGCGAGTTATTTGAATTCGAGCTTCTTTAAATTTTACATTTGAAAGCTATACTTCAATCATATTACAAGCTTTCGATAATCCAATTAGACATTCAAATGGATTTATGTTTGTAAAGTATCGTTCATCTTCACTCAGTCAATCTTTTTAGATTTGAATCTTATAAAGGTTATTTGCCTCCAAGCCTTTCAATTAGAATTTAATTTGATGTCATCATTAATTTATAAGTTTGAGCTCAGAAGTTACAATCAAATCGATTTATTTAAGTTCAAATTTTATTTATATCATAACCTTTCAATTTTATGTCAAATTCATTTCAAGTTCATTTATGTTTTAATTTTCAATTTATACATTTATTTAATACTTTATATTTTATATTTATCTTAACGTTAAATATCTTTTTTTCTTTTGCTAAGTCCCAAAAATTTGAGTAAATTTCACCAGCCTCTCGGCATCATCCCCGTGTATGGGGTTGCATCGGGAGTGTTTTATTTTCTAAGATGCTTGTCTACACCACAACGATATCTCACATGCCCTAATGAGCGTGACGAGACCTTTAAACCTGAAAGAAGACAAATGCAAGACAATATATATATATATATATATAGGACAAAAATAAAATTTTTCAAAAAAAAAAGAAAGAAATATAAGGGTATTATTATTATTATTATATTTTATGATAGAATCTTTTTTATTTAGAAAAATTATTTGCTACTCTTAACCTATTTGGTCAAACTTAGTTTTAATGAAAGTTAATTCCGAAAGAATTGAAATTGGTTCAATCAAATTTAGTTTTATTGAACCTTTTTATGAAAACATAAACCACAACACATTTTTTTAATTATTTGTGTCGGAGGCAAAACTAGGTTAAGCTTCGGTTGGATAATTGTTCAATTTGAAATTTCAATTTTTTATATAGGACAAAAAACATTAGTGATTTTACGTTAAATATCTTAAAAAATTTAGTAATTTAATCCACTCATAATACAGAATAGTTGATAAAAAGAATGCTCATAAAAATTAATATACACATTAATTGTTGCACAGATTTTTAATTAATTGAATGCATCTTTATATATTTTTCTTATACATATCTTAAATAAATAAATCAAATGATGATTTTAGAAAACAAATAAATATTTTTTAACTTTATGTATGAATCTCAAATCAGCTCTACAGATTACCAAAATAGTAAGATGATCACTTTATGAGACATTTTGAGCTACAATACATAAAAGCTGCAATGTGACAACAATTTTATATATGAATCTCAAATCAGAGTTTGATCAATGTAAATCATCGAGTTCACTTTTATTTTTCATATTATAATTAAGAATAATAACCCTAATCACAATTTGCTAAGATTTCTCCCACAATGGACCATTTCAAATGGATAATTTCTTTAAGTTAAAATGAAAAACTTGGCTTCATATGATTTAGAAGCATAAGATGTAAAATGGAGAACTTCAAATCTGGTGAGCGAAGTGGATGACGCAGAGATGCATGATAGCACGCGGGATGGGTTGGCAAATTGGGTGGGTGGGCACACGTTCGCGAGGGTAAGTTTTTGAAGAGTGTAGAATCGGGAGCTCTGGGAAGAAATGGGGATAGCGGGGCTCCATACGGGTTATTGATATCATAATCATGTCGCCCATTTAACAGCAACTTGGTGCCAATTGTACGCCAACATGACAAGTCAGTCGTCGTTAAACGGCAACTGTGTCTAATCTTAAATTTTTTTTAATAATAATTAAATAAATATTTTAGTTTTAAACTGTATCTATTTTAAAAAGTTAGTCCGTTTTAATCACGGTGTCAACAAAGACGTCTGAAAAGAATAATTGTTTGTCCAAGTCAAGTCCGTGTTCAATTGCTTGGAGGGATCTCGTTCCACCTTCTCGTCCGTTAAGCTCTCACCTCTATATAAGAAGAGCTGCATAACTCTGCATCCTCACATCCAGTTCTTCTCTTCTTTACAAAAGCTAAGGTCCGAAGCTTTCTATATATAGTCCTTCACCTCTCCCAGTGGTTACAGCTCTCTTCTGAAGCATTGAAAGATGGCTTCGTTCAAAGCTATGGGTTTGTTCTTCCTCGCCTTCTTTTTGTCTGGCCAAATACAGCTGTCGTATAGTCAGATCATGGCGCCTTCTCCGGCTGTTGCGCCACCGCCGATCAGCAATGATGGAAAAATGATAGATCAGGGAATTGCTTATGTTCTCATGTTCATCGCCCTTCTCGTTACCTATCTTATTCACTGATCATTATTTGTTTTCTTATTCAAACTGTTTCATATAAATTATTTTTTCATTGATTCTTTTTCATCTGCTTCTAATGAAACAGATGTGTAAACTACTTGATGTAAGGGTTTCTTGTGGGGCTCTATATGTATTATTCTGATCACCTTTATTATTGATCCGACCATTTTATAAATTGCTTTACTCTTTGTTAGTTCATTTTATTTTTAATGAGGCGCTCTACTCTTGCTATTTAATTTATGCCATGCATGTTTGATCTTCATTCTGAGAGAAAAAAAAAAATTCCTCGGTTATGCCAACAGAAGAATTCGGCTGGTCCTTTGTCGATTTTTTTATTGAGGTTCTGGCAATAAGTTCATAAAGAATTTAAAGCAAAATTTTAAAACATCTTCTGTTATAGTTTAAAAGTTGAATACAAAATACGAGACATTAAACAATCTGATTTTCATTTAAATCAAAATATAAAAATAAATATAGCACAAAAAATTCGTCATGCTATTCTGAGTTGCTAACTCTTTTGCTATTGCAAAGTGACATCTACTCCCGCTTACATCTCATTCATTTGTGTTTGTAAATCCTTAGTCATTGTTCTGACACCTCTCCTCATTATTTCTCATATCATTTCTCCTATGTAGGATGTAGGATAAACTGTATGAGAGGAGCATCAAAATTTATGCTTATGAATAGCATAGCTACTAAGATTTTATCCAGAAAGTCTATATTTTCTCTTTCTACCTATAGCATATATAGTTCGATAGTCTGAAATCTAGCCACTAAGATAATCTGCCTATAAGAGTTCTCTCTACACAAAATTATATAAAGTCAATGGATATATTGTTGACTCATTATTGATCTTCTGATCATTAGTAGGTGAGCATGCATAGCACCATTATACTAGGTTCTGCTTTTTTTTTTATCTCATAAAAAATGCTTATGAAGTTAACAACAAATTCTAAAAAATAATATCTAAATGAACTTGCACTTACTTTCTCTTCAACTCAATATATGAATCATAAATTACTAAATTGGAGAGTATTTTGATCCCATCATGGGAATATAAAAAGAGATGCTTAACTTGATTTAGTTAACTAGTTAAAAAAATAATTGAAATAAAGTATAGTGAAGTGAGTAGACTTGGTCACCTTTTTTGGATGACAATTATTGATTTTGTAGTTCTTTTAGAGGGGTACTTCCTGGGCCAAAGGGTTAGACTCTTTGAATCTTCTTATATTTTCTATTTCTAGAAAGCCAAAGCTTGCATGTGTCACAACTTGTCCATATAGAATAGAAGGATATCACAATAACACCAAAGAATGATTTGAACTTATAAATTTAGAGTAACTTTCAATAAATATAAATATGATTTCAATAATATTTATTCACCAAATATATCATTTGAGTATTTAGATCTAATAACACCAATTAATTTGCTTATAAAAATAATTAATTTTAATCATTATAATGACTCTATTCAATAAATAAATCACCATTAAATCAGTTAAATAACTTATAACATTAATCAAAATTTGATAATATATTTGAAATATGAGTCTAGAAACTTTCATTTCAATGATACACATCAATAGTCTAAAAAATCATAAGTTAATAAGATTGAGTCTATAAAAATAAAATCTTAGTGGGTCAAATCTACTTATTAAGATATAAATGGCAAGGTAAAAAAGCATGAATATTATCAATGAATGAGACAAAAATAATTGTCGATAGTATGTCATTATAATTGCAAACAATGTAGAAAAGGCAAGATTAATAGATATGAGAATCGTTCAAAAATGCTTACTAAGCAATAGAGTTCATAAAAACTCATATGTAAAATGTCAATCTTTATATTCAAATTTAAAACATTCACTTATATGTGAGATATTTGTGTGTGAGTGTACAAAATCTAGTGTGTAAAGCCTAAAGGATCGTGGAGGGTCATGAAACTAGACCACCTTATAAGAACTTGGTATATGCTAAATAATTCACATTGGTAGAGTAAAAGAGTTTTTACACCCAAGCTTTATACAAGATGAGTAAAAAGGAGTACAAAGAACACAATAATTTTTACCTTAAAAAACCTAAAGAGGAAAAATCACAAGTCCTATTCTAGTTAAAATGATTTCACTATATAATTGTTTATTATAAATATTCTCTCATCTCCAAAATCTAAGAAGGCAATATTGCAAGAGTTGTTATTTGAATATGATATATATCACATAGTTGACAAAGGGAGATCGAAATAATGTGGTGGAGTGGACATTAGTTTAGTGCATTCCAATGAAGACAACTATGGTCTGATGATGCTGTTCAAGCGATGTTTTAGTGAGGACAATAAAAAAAAGATGGTATGATAATGACTATTAATCGAAAAGTAGTTTGACATTGATAGTCGAGTGGTGGTCTGACAATGGTTATTGACCATTGGTCCAATGGTGGTTTGGTGGAGTTGGTTAAGTAATGGTAATTGGGCATCCATCTAATAGCTATTAATCGATGGTTCAAGAATGGCGGTCGGTGGTGGTTCGACAATGATGGTCCAACGATAGAGGTGGTAACAATTCAGTGATGGCGGTTGGGGGCAATCTGGAGATGACAGTCAAATAGTGGCTTGGCAATAACAATAAAGTGGTGGTTAGGTTGTCCAATAATGATAGTTGGGAGGCTATTCAAGTACTACAATTGGACAACGATTGTTAGTGACGATGTCACTCAATGATTCTTTAAGCTTTAGACCTCACTTCAAACTCTAACTTAAGTCCACTCATATGAAAAATGAAAGCCTATTTATAGATTTTAAGAATAGAATTCTTTAAAAATATAGTCAGAATTTAAACGACTCCATCAAATGGCCCAAAATGACCCATTTAATTATAAGATGTATTTAAATATTTGAGTGATTTAAGAAAGTAAAAAAATTAAGGTATCTTGTACTCTTTATATTCATCTCATCAATTCACTCAATTAGACTATAACCACACAAATTTTAGTGATCATTTGGGGACCCAAATAATGTTACAAATTTTTTAACTATATTATATGTGCTTAATCTAGGCTCATCTAGACTTGAATTTGATCACTTTTGGTGCCATTGAGTGTCTCATCAATGTGATTAGCTTAACTGTATGTTTGCTCAAATCAAAATTTTAATGACCAAAAATTTAATTTTGAAAGTTATTCGATCTCACAAACATTGAGATTCATGTTCAAGCAAATAATTTTTTGATGACATGTGAGAACCACTTAGGGATTCAACTATGTAAGGATGTAGAAATTTCATTGTTTGACATTAATTAGATAATTTTAACTATCTATTGAAAGTAAATAGAATTTTTAAAAGTAATAATAAATATGAAAAAGATCCAAAAAGTTCAACCAAATCTTCAATTATAATTCAAAAAAAGAAATAAGTAAAATAAATAATAATTCATCTTTAATCACGTGAAATATATATGCATTAAAAATATAAAATATAAAAAATATTATATTTATGCATTAAAATAATAATATAAAATATAAAAAATATAAAAAAAATATAAAATATAAAATAAAATATAAAAATATAAAATAAATAATAATAATAACAAAAATATAAAATATAAAAATATAAAAATATAAAATAATATAAAAATATAAAAAATATAAAATAATATAAAATATAAAAGTATAAAAAATCTAAAAAATAATAATAACAAAAAAAAATATATAAAAATATAAAAAAAAATTAATAATTCATCTTTAATCATGTGAAATATATATGTATTAAAAATTATTATATATATATATATATATACTTAATTATTTGTTTATTAAAAATTATTTATTTATTTATTTATTTAATTATTAATGCATATAAAAATACGTAAAAAAATAAAATTTATTTATTAAAATTTATTTAATTATTTAATTATTTAATTATTTAATTATTATATATATATATATACTTATTTAATTAATTAATTAATTATTTATATATATATATATATATATATATATATATATAATCTCTTTCTCTTCTCTAGGGGTGTTTTATGATTTGAGCCTATGGTATCGGCGAAAATTTCATCGAAGTTCGAATTGGTGGCTAAAATTTCGAGTTCGCGGTCGGATCGAATCGAAAGCTCGATGCTCGACTGAAACGAAGCAGGCTCGAAATCCGCAAACGATGCAGCGAGCTCGTTCTCGAAAATGAAATCCAGGGAATTTTTAATAGCAAATTTTTGGCATATGTAATAATGTAAATTGCAATTAATAGCAAACTATAATTTTATAAATTACAAATACAAATCTAGAAAATCATACAATTGGCATAACATTTAAAATAAATAAAAAAACAAAAATATGAAAATGTCTTTTGTTTGTGGGACTCAGAGTTAGAGAAAGTAATATCCATCTTCAAGCATTAGTTGTAATTTGTATTATATTTACTTCAATAATTGTATGCTCCTAGGTTGCCAAATCCATCCATTAGTCTTAAAGATAGAAAAATAAATCCCTAACAAAAGTGACAAAACCTCACAAACGTAAATATTATGCATTAATATAGTAGAGTCGAAAATAGAATAAGGCTCTAGGTTGCTGCCATCCAATGAGAGGCTTGATAGCCACCAATAATGAAGCAAACATAAATGAATTTGCCCAATTTACAAATATATTCTCTTCTCATCATCGTCGAAAATTAAAAAAGAAAAAATTCTCCATGATAAGCCCACTAGCCCAGTTGAGGTTGACTATGGGTCTATGGCCACAGTTGGTGATAAGTAGAAGTCTAGAAAAATGAAAATAGTAGAAGATAAGTAGCATTAGGGAGAGAAAAGCCATAGTAAAGAGAGATGAAGAGGGGATCCAAAAATTACCATTAAAACTACCACTAAGTCAGCCAAAAGGAAAGAAAATCCACCACTAGATCTCATATCCTCCACGGCTCCACCACCACCAACAAGGCAACAAAATAACAAATAAAACCACTCAGGCCAACAGCCTAGAATAAGCACCCAAAGCAAGATAGCAGCTACAAAAAATCCCACAAAAAAGACCACTAGATCTCATATCCTCCACGGCTCCACCACCACCAACAAGGCAACAAAATAACAAATAAAACCATCCAGGCCAACAGCCATGAGCCAGCCAACAGGATGAGTAGAAGAAGCCAAAGCTAAGAGCATATCAGCAGATCAGAAGTGTCTACTTAACTGAGATGTGGTTCCAGTTTTGTATTTCACATATGATTTGACACAATAATTACATTTAAACTTACAGATTTTCCCTTTTCATTACGGTAATTTCACAGTGTTGCCAAACTTGGATCGTTATCTTTACCCTTGATCTTAACGATCGAGCTATTTCACCCACACTCATTTTGAGTTGTTGCATTATCATCAATAGGTAGCTTGATTCACTTGAACAACTAATAGATTTACTTTGAGAAGGACTTGCCATTGTGTCTATAAGAAATGAAACAAAAGCGATGCATAGAATCACTCAAAAAAACATAAAATACCCAGATCAATAATGATTAATTTGAACAACAAATCATGCTGGACCAATTAATTAAAGACTAGATTAGAAGAAAGATCGAAACCAACCAAGAAATCTGCTTAAAGACTGGATTATACATAAAAGATCCCCATATATTTACAACCAAGAAATCTGCATCTATCAACATCTACCAACAATCAACAAAGTTACCAAAGCGGCAAAGGCATGTGAACATCATAACATGTCCCATGAAATGTAGCACCGAAACAAGTAAACAACCTTTATAGCACCAAATAACCTCCAACGGGCATGAGTAACAGAATAAAGCCAAGTACCAACTAGCATGACGGAGGCACAAGCCATACGACATTCAACAGAGGCGAGAGCGTAGAGTGAAACAAATACAATTAGAAAATGAAATGGCCAATGGGAAGTATTTCTAATCAATTACAAAGTTTTCCAGGAAGGCGAGGCAAAGCAGAGTGAGTAGTCGAGGGAAAACAACTACGTGGTTCTGAACATTCTGAAGTTAGCAGTAATGAGATCAAAAAACAACATCATTCGCAACTGCAAGTTTGCAACTGCCACAACATTCAACAGGCAATAATCGTTACAAACCCAGACGGCTAACCCAAACAGGCCAGAACCAAAACAACCCCAACATTCTAACCTAAAATAGTGAAATAACAGACAATTGAAACCCATAATTACAAGTATTTACCGCAAAAAAACATGATACACATGAATGATTAATGAACTGACAAAAAAAAAAAACAAAAAAAAACCACGTCAGGTTTCTGGACGACTCCGTACCTCTCGTGGCCGTCATCCATCATCGGATGACTAGGCCTATTTTCATAAAAAATTTTTTTTGATGCCTAAATTTCTAATTAAGGTTAATAATATGCCTATTTTAAAAATTTCCCCCCTTTGCAAGTACCTTCCTGCTTGTTCAATTTCACTTTCTTCTCTGGTTAATTATTTACGTGACATTCCTGAGAAAACTGCAAGCAAAATAATTACTTACGAAAGTATTTTAACATGCATTGGTTTGCTGCTTGGGACCCAAACCGGATGTTTAGTCTGAAAATGCTAATGTTGATCAACACAAAGACATGGAACTTGAAGAGAATTTAAATCTTCTTGGCATTTTGGTTGAAACAATAGCGAGATTGGTCTTCCTTTTGGATTACGTAAAATTGATCGATTGCATTTGCGTTTTGTAATCGAACCTCATATTGCTCAAACATTGATTGGAAGGATTTTTGGAATGCTTCAAGATATGGATTACCGAGTTAGGATCTTTTTAGCAAGAAGAGTTGGCGTTCTTTTTAATACTTGGGATGGCCATAATGAATTATTTAATGATATTTGCTCCAATTTTGGGGTAGAGTTGGTTAGAACTTCTAAAGATAAAGTTGTCAAAGCCCATGAAGTTACAAGTCTTGGTGCTCAGCTTGTTCTTGGAATGGAATCAGCAGTCATCACTCTTGCTCATCTTGCATTTTTTAGTGAGAGAGTTGAAATCAAGGCTATTTTATGATGTGTGGGATTGCATTGTCATCAAAGAAAGCTAGTTTATGCATTGCTTCAAGGGCCAAGGTTTGAAGGCCTATGAGACATTTTTCATAAGCGCGATAGGTGTAAAAGTTACTTGGCCGCGGTGTCGCAAGACACCTATCATGCACGCTTCCCATAAGCTGGTGGGAAAGCCTCAGTACTTCCGATGCAGCCCCTACACGAGAATGAAGCTGGGAGGCTTTCAAATTTTATTTCAAATGCCTTTTTATGCAGGTATTGAAGGCCTATGCACGTTTTCTTAAGCATGGTGGGTTTAGAAAATTACTCAGCTGCGGTGTCGTAAGACACATATCATGCACTCTTCACATAAGCGTAGTAGGAAGGCCTTAGCATTCTCGATGTAGCCCCCTACACGAGGATGATGCCGAGAGGCTACCGAATTTCATTTCAAATACCTGTACATATGTCTGCTTAGTATATTAAATTTCTATACCTACTGCTTTAATATAATTGCACATATTTGCTAGATATAAGTACTTGTGCATGTTGCTTCAACATGACGAGAAAATCAGGATGACTTTCATGCAGGTTTGAAGGCCTATGCGACACTTTTCATAAGTGAGGTGCAAAAAATTACTACGCAATGTCAAAGACCGACTATGCATGCTTTCTTAAGCATGGTAGAAGACTCACTCAAGTAACTTCTTATATGGAGATGACGCCGGAAGGCTACCAAATTTTATTTCAAACATAGGTATTGAAGGTTTATGCATGCTTTCTTAAGCGTGGTGGGTTTAGAAGATTCACTAAGTCCCAGTGTTGCAAGATACTGACTATGCATGCTTTTTTAAGCATGGTAGGAAGGCTCAACACTCACGAAGTAGCCTTCTATGTGGGGATGATGCTGAAAGGCTACTAAATTTTATTTTAAATGCAGATATTGAAGGCCTATGCACATTTTTTTAAGCGTGGTGGGTTTAAAAGACTCTCTAAGCCATAGTGTTGCAAGACACTAACTATGCATGCTTTCTTAAGCATGGTAGGATGCTTCTAGCACTCCCGAAGCAACCCCCTATGTGGGGACGACGTCAGGAGATTGCCAAAATTTTATTAAAAATAGAAATTGATATTAATGAAAATGAAATAGTTAAAGAATAATATTTTAAGCTTAAACGAGTAATAAGATCAATAATTGAATTAAATACAATGTCTAAGATGCTAAGACAAAATTGAGCTTACAATCATCTGACTGACAATAGTCTATAACAAATTAGATGTCTATTCAATATAAGCAAAATATTTAAATGAATAAAAAATATAATGTGCAATAAAACATTCAAAAGAATTAAAGTCGAATATTAACGAAGCTTATAACATACCAAATTCACTCGCATACAAATGAACATATGATGTTAATTAATGTTTAATTGAACTATTGCATGCATTGTGAAGTGAGCCTATATTTAAATTTATCATCTTAAAATGCATTCAAATAATTAAAATTTTATTGAAATGAATGAATTGTACACAAATCATGAGGCAATCTCTTTTCAGTTATGATATCAAGATTCACTTAAATAACTCAATAATGAGCTTTGCACACATTACGATGTATGATTAAAATATAAATACAATACCTCAATAGTGCACACGTGCTCTAAACACCTGCATGGGCCCTGACACTATCATAAATGCTTAAATTTAATGTCTGAGGATATTGCACGGGTTAATTCCCGGTTGGGTCATAGGACCTAGTCGAGGGTAACAAACTTAAAAATAAAAGAATAATATTATAAGAATTTCAACTTATTAAAATATTTGAGAAGCTAATTGTCACATGAAGTAGTGATCCTCTATTATTAAATTAATAAATTTGATAGGATCCAACAAAATAATACATCTATCCCGATGATGTTGAATGAAGATTTCCGGAGGATACTTTAATCAAAATATTATTATTGTTTCAAATCAAATAATATAAGTTAAATATCAATCCAAATGAAAATTCAAATGAATTATTATTCTTAAAATGAATAAATAAAAATCATCAAGTTAAAAAAAAACTTAAAGCTAAAAATCCAACCCATATTCCACAATTATTTGTCAGAGTTGATAAATTAAGAAAACTCTAGCTCACAAAGGAGCCAATGTCAAATCAAGTACACAATTATATTCACTCTCAATCAATCTCATGCCAGGAAGGACGTGACCTGTGTCCTCTAACTACGTCTTTGGCTTTCACATATGATATTTAACCAAAGTCCTTTGATTGCGCCAAATGACACCATTATATTACTGTTAACCTCCACATATGTGTCATAAATCAAGACAAGCCCACAAGTTAAATTTGATGGATGCGAAGTGACAGCAAATTGAGCTCAAAATGCACCAGATTCATCGAAAATAGGCGAAATGACATTCGATCACCGAACGGGCTTCACCATCGCATTCAGAACATCGAAATTGATCAAAATATAAATATTGCAAAATCTAACGATCAATCGATTAAGCGCTCGAAGCTATTAATGTGTCGACACATATATCGAAGTCGGGAAGCGGAATGACTTCGCTTCATAAAAATTAATCATGCTATTAGATTTGAAACATCAAAACTATCAAATGAGGTCCACGCTTGATTCGGACGAGTCTACGTAAATGTCAAATAATCGACAAGTGCACAAATCGGGCTCAAAATACACTAGACATCACCGAAATGGTGAAATGATATCGAATGAACTTCGCCATCACGCTCGAACGAAACCGGTCGGAATATAAATATTACATAACTTGATGATCAACCAAGTTATTGAGTCGCCAACACATGTCACGCATATCAGGGTTGAGGCACGTAAGCAAAATAACAACCTCTATTGTGAAATTGATTATGTCGTTAGCTTCAATATATCAAAATCTATCAAATAAGGTTATTCACACTTAATTTGGACAAGTCTGCGCAAAAATCGAGCGGTCGAAAGTAGCGATGCGTATTTTGAGCTGAAATTAACCTAATTTGATGTCGACTTGAACCAAATGACCTCAATTGCGAAACGGACTGTGCCATTGTGTCCGGAACATCGAAAAAAGCTAAGATTGATATATATATATATCAACTATATGAGTCCGTCGGCGTAAAATTCACAATTAAGGTTAATTAAATATTTGAAAAAAAATCAATTAAGCCTATTTATGCTTAAAAGCCCTAACCGTTCCCTCTCTTTTTTGTTTGTGTTTCCCTTAATCGAAAGAAAAAAAAATTTCCCCCACTTTTTTTCTCTCAGCTTCAACTTCTCCAAACCGCAAGGCAGCAGCCCCTCTCCTCCTCTCTTCCTCGATTCCCATGCTCCGACCTCCCTCTACACAGGAAATTCCCTCTTCCGACTCCGTCTCGCTGCGTTCCAACCCGCCACTGTACTTCCATCCCATTGTCCGACCATTCCCATTGTTCTGACCAGTTCCTCCATTCCGCCTCCGCTCCGCAGCCCCATAAGCCCGCGCCACCGTAGCCTTCTTCCCACAAGCTCGCAACCCATTTGATTCTTTCTTTTGCCACAGCTGAGAAAGAACACCGTCAAGAGGCGGGTTCTTCTTTCAGTTTTCGGCATCGACTCCCCGCATTATCCTTCCAATCTTCGCTTCGTCGCAACCGGGGAAGAACACCGCACAAGAGGTTCTTCTTTTGGTTTTCGTCATTCCTCGCATTACCTTCAAAATTCACCTCACATAAACCGGGAAAGAACACCATCAAGAGGCGGGTTCTTTTCTTAGTTTTCAGCATATCCAACCTTGTTCCCTTAAGCATTGCAAAGATTGAAAAATGAGTCATGTGGGATTTATGAATGTATATATATATACATGCTTGCAGGTTTGAAGACCTCGTGCTCAAGAGGCATGGTGATGAAAATGGGCCGTGGTGTGACAAGACACCAGCACGCTCAAGAGGGCGCAGGTAAGAAACACCATTAGATGTCCTCCCTAGATGAAATGTTGCTAAAATTTTGTCTAATTTATAGACTTAGAAAAAGGGGGTGAATATATTGCATTTGTCTTCTTTAGGTTTGAAGGCCTCATACTCAAGAGCCGAGATTAAAAAAATGTGTCAAAGATACCACTGCTACACTCATGAGGGTGTACCAGAAATCCAAAATATGCCTGGGATGACATTGAGGCTAAATTTAGATTAAAATTCAAGACTTAAACAAATTCAAATAAAAATTATATAAACTTAAGTCAAACAAAAGATGATAAATATGAAGACAAATATTAAATCAAAGAGAAATAGGGGAGAGCACTTAAAGATTTTGGAAAGAATATAACACTCATTTAAAATGCAAGTAAAATTTGGGGAAGCTAATATTAAACTCATAAACTTTAATTGTGATTCTCTATAGCTTAAATTGAAGTAATGAGTGAGTTATCTTTTTTATAAAATTTTCAAAATTAAACAAGCTTTAATTGAAATTTGGGAGACTAATACTAAACTCATAGCAAATTTGCAATAAACTTAAAGTCTAAGGATGAATCCAAATTGGGTTTAGTAATTTTTATAGGAATATGGATGTGATTACTATGCTAGCTAATAAGCATGAGTAAGGCTAAAAAATAATAAACACTGAAATCATCATAACTTATCAAAAGTGATGTAAATTGAACATAATCAAGTTGGGAGAATTATAAAAACTCAACAAGAAAACTAAGTGCAAGTAATATTTTATACTACAATTTAAATCAAAGTACTTGTTTCGCCACTGAATCTGCAACTCTTTGTACATGCAGACAGAATGAGATACTAAATCAAAATCTATAAAAAATCATAGGGCTTCTTTCAATAAAAAATTACAGGATTTAAAAAATTAATGAAATCACTAATTAGGCAAAATTATCTAAGCTATAAACACCTGCATGTGCTTGGACATAGAGATTTAAAGTGCAAATCTTAATGTCTAAAAAGGTTGCGCAGGATAAATTAGAATTAAGTGAAAATACTAAATCAATCTCATAATTTAGAAATAAAATTACCAAAATTATTAATCACGCATGGGCCTTGATACTATGCTGAATGTTTAGATTCAAGTGTCTGAGGATGCTTGTTGATTCAGTCTTAGTCTTAGACTAGCCGTGGGTTAACAAAACTTAAAACCTATAATAAGAGTTTCAAATCGAAATATCTAAGAAATGATTTTTCGTGATAATATTTAATCCTGTTAGCGCTAAACGAGTTGATAAGATCTAAAGCTCTTAAATATATTCTAATTAATCAATTTTAAGTAGTAATCAAAATGAATTCTATCATTAAAAGCTTAAATCAAAACTCAATCTATCCACCTTCTATAACTGTTTGTTAGGGGTGACAAATTATGAAAACTCTAGCTCACAAAGGAGCCAATGTCAAATAAAGTGTTATGCTATGTTTACTCTCAAACAATCTCACATTAGTAAGGACGTGGCCCATGTCCTGACTATGGCTTAGCAGTAGCTCTACAAATAAAGTAGTTACACTGAGTCCTCGATATTGGTTTGGCTAGAGCTCCATTATATTATGATCACCATCATAGCGTATGCTCCAATGGCTCCTTTGAGTTGTGAATGAATGGGTATATTTGATAGAGCAAAATCTCACCATGGGAGTTAAGCATGTCTCTTTAGACAAACATCACCTTAGATCTAAAAGGATTTCTTGGACGACGTAACCCATGTGATGTTGATAAGGATCCTTCGGTTAGGTTGGGTCGACTATCTACTCTGACTAAGTAGACTAGGGACCATGACGGCCCAGGATGACGGAACCATAAGATCTAGATCGGGCACGTCGTCATTCCCTAACCATCAATGAAATGAAATCTGAATCTTATCTACTATCTCATCTACCTTCAAAATTACATATAAAATCATACTCTTCAATTTCATATTGAGAGGTTGGTGGTAAATTTTGGAGCTGATTTTTGGCACTCCATGGGACATGATTCTCTTTCCATCTTAATCATATATGTCTATAGTAATAAATTTTTGAAAATTTTAAATAAAAAAATGGTGATTTAAGTATGTAATAAATTCAATATGAGGCCTATGTAGAATGAATCATTTAGAGTATATCTTTATTACACCATTATTTTTCCTCAGAGCTCCTCGCATCTTGAAAGTATGGGGTGAAAATAATTGCTAATTACTAATCCCCATCTTTCACTTTAATGGATCTACAAAGCACTCCTTTCACCTTCCAACTAGGGCATGATTCAGCATCATCATCAAAATAAGAGATGTCACCATTCAATTTGGTAGCTTGAATTTCTGGTATCATTTTAACTAAGTATCCAGGTACATTCGTCGAGGCCACGGAAGGCCTCAAGTTATTGAAGCTTCTAGCCATGTATGCGATTAAACCATCTGGGAGTTCTCCCAAGAGAACTTTAATTTTCAAAGGCTATGTCAATTTGAAGCCCGGTGATGAAAAGAAATTGCAAAATGATCTTTAATGCCTCCATCCCTATTGAACCTCTTGTACTTGAAAAGCATGATTGTGAAGCTTCCTCATCAGGAAGCAAATTAATCAGAAGACAGAGAAGAAAGAGAAATCCATGATGGTAGCTTGATCTCCTTGAACGAGTCAAGCGATACGCCAGTATCACCCAATAACTTTGACAACCTAAAGTGGGTAAAATGAATATTCTACCTGGGTAAAGTAGTCTTCTGGAAGAACCAACCACGCCAAGCTCCACCACCATAGGGAGATACAAATATTGTCCCAGATACATAAAGTTCTCAAAGTAGGACAGGTCAGAATGAGAAGAAGATTCGAGGTGGTGATGGAAAATCAAGCTCCACCAAGAAAGTTTTCATCTCTTGTAACTAGCTAAAAGTGACGCTTCACATGGTGAACATCGGCGAACTTGAACCTCATGTCCAAGAACCCCTGGTGAAGAAACGAAAGCAAATATGGAGGCCAAGATCCGTAATGAAATTTTGAATAATGGAGAGGTGTGACATCTGATACATATACTCAAAAATCTACTTTAAAAATAATTCATCAGAAGTGGATACCCAAAAGAAGGGATATCTTTGAGGAAAGACATGATGGACGACACCCTAGGGAATCCTCTAGGGGATCCCATCATCGATCAGGTTCACCCCCACAAGAGAAGGTTGACTTTGACCATAGTCCTTTAATAGAAGAAGAACTTGTTCCGCACATTGAAGCAGATTCAGGAAAGCGATAAAAAAATTCATGTGCAAGAAAATAATGAAGAAGATACTATGGAAGTGGAAGTTGTCTATATGGTGATATAGATGAACTCTCCACCAACAAAGATCAACACAACTTAGGAACTTGAACGATTTTGACATTTATGAAGAAGAGTCTTCATAGAAGCAAATAAAGGATGGATCTTTGATCTTTGTTGAATATGAAGAAGAAGAAGACCAGAATGAGAAAGATATCATGGATGTCGAAGCTGTCAATATGGTTGAACCGGAAAATGATTAGCCTAGAACACGCTTTTATACTCAGCGTCATCGTACAGTTCCAACAACAACTATCTCTACAAATGCACAAGGAGAAGGACAATCAAGTTCTTCCCCTGAAAATGAGCAAAGAGTAGAACCGCAATAAAAAATAGAAGAAGAAGATTTGTCATGATTGGTGACGCTAGCTAGAGAGTAAAGGGAAATCTGCAAATGGAAGTCAAAAGATAAGGAGATTGACTTTTGGTACCAAAAATGAATGATATGATGATACAAATGAACATCATGATGGAGATGTTGAAGAATATCACATCAAAGACCTATTTTGTCTGCTAATCAACAGACAGCTAATAATATAACTTCTATATCACCAGCCACTGTGGTACCTCAAGCTCATAAGATATGCACATGAGAGGAATGAGTTAACCCACTCTTCTCCATCAACAATTCAAAATCAGACACTAATAGGTAGAAATAATAATCAATAAAAAAAGATCATAAAGAGGTCTGGTGAGTAAGTTAGAATAT
This sequence comes from Cymbidium sinense, assembly GCA_021442155.1. Lineage (NCBI taxonomy): Eukaryota > Viridiplantae > Streptophyta > Magnoliopsida > Asparagales > Orchidaceae > Cymbidium > Cymbidium sinense. The sequence goes on from CM038221.1 coordinate 156,532,113, forward strand.
GACCAAGTGATAAAGGGTTACTCGTTCAAATTCAAGACTTGGTAATCCATAGCAACATCTAGAATTTAAAGCTACTTGTGGTAACACAGAGGGAATGATGCCGCTTTTCATCAATTTGTCGAGTGACCTAAGAATGGTATGCGAATTGTCAAATGATTGTTAAAAAATTGCTTGAATTAGAGACTATTTATGAAGAGGTTTGCAGGTAATCAGAAAATCACAATGTCAACTTGCCTTGCTAAATAGGAGGAAAGATGAGTCATGACAAAATTTATAAGTCATTAAACCTAAGTATGAAAAGCAATAATTGGAGGAAGAACATGAGATACTAATGGGCAATATGGATGATAAAATTGCATCCATTTTATGCATGATGTCAATTGCAACATTAACTTTCGATAGGGTGGCTAAATTTGAAAAGTTGAATCACGTTAAGTCTGAAGTCTATGCAGATAAAGAAAAGAGAAACAAACCTTCAGACTCAAGAAGAAATGAAATTCATGCCGCTTCTTATGGCTTAAATGGCGAAAAGTGGTTAATATACAATGTGGATAAATGAAAGCAGCCAATGTACAATGATAATAAGGGAAAGAAGCCTGTTTATTCTAATCCACAGCCAAAATCGGTATTAGGTGGCAATGAAAATCTGACTTTTCAAGGGGAGCATCCAAAACAAGCAACAAGAGATGATGCAAATGCAATATCTCTTAAGGAAAAGATGAACAAAGAATATTCCTTTAGAAGAGACAAGATCTAAATTGTTTCAAGCAAAAGCCGCCTACAAGCAAAAATTAAAATGCAAGAAGTTGATCAAGTCAATAATCCAAATTATTCCTATCATGATCACCATCCTATCTAAGATTGTTATGTCTTCAAAGATTGGCTAGAAAGGAAGTATCGAATGTGAATTTACACTATCCGATAGTGTTCTAGTCAACCCAAAAAAGAGAGTCTATAAGGATGATTACGCTCTCTTCGTATCATCCAACAAATACAAAAGGAGAAATCAATTCAATAAGAATGTCAAACAAGTAGTCTCCAAAAGATTGTGAAGATGCTAAGCTAATAGATGTCCCTAGTGTTAAGTGGAAATCACCACTTGAACTTATATTGGACTTAAGAGAGATGCCTAAACCAAGTATTTGGGCTTAGTACATTCTAATAAAGGCTACTCACAAAGATGAGAACAGTCTAATAAATGTAGGTCTCATAAATCAAAGAAGCTGGCTAAGAAAAGAAGATCAAGAAGAGAACTACAACTCAAGAGGAGTATCACCAGCCGACAAGACAACCATTTAGGCTTGCAGACTTCATGCCTAAACTTCACATTGCTGAATCAGATGAAGAAGATAATGGTGAATCTTGTCCAGTAGAGACATACCAAATCATCCGCTTGATGTCAGATATTCTTCAACATCAGTTACTCTGAAATGACAAGGGTAGTGGTGACTGACCAACCCAACATAATTCTTATCAGGAAAGCAAGAAGAGCCTGAGAAGTTAACATTTGAATTTTATTTAATGACTTAACAAGATAATAACAGTTCAGATGAAGATCTATATTTTTTTTATGGAGAAGAGTCGACATCCGATATCATCAGCATAAATATATGACGTTGAAAAATGAGTCTAACCCTTTGGCCAATCTTCCAAAATAAGAAGGAAATTTGAAGAAACTACTCTTGAAGAATGAGCAAGATATGGTGATTCAAGTTCAGTTGAGAAGTGGTAAAGTCTTACCACCTTCATCAAAGAAGGGAAATGCAAATAAAGACAAAGGTAAACAAATTGAAGTCAACGAAGATATCATTCCCAAAAATCCTAGAATAAAGCCTAAATCAAGCGAGAAGATATATTATATCACACGAAAAGATCCGAATAATTAGTGTTGAGGCTCTCTTGATGTCAAAAGACCTCTGAGAGACTTTGACACAAGCTCTCAAAAATCCAAAGAGTTATGAAGCTTACTTTGCTGAAAAATGCATGACTAAAGCATTGCAAACCAAAGATCTCCCAGTAATCACATTTTTTGAGGAAGACCTTATGTTGGGGATAGCAGATCACAACCGTCCTCTTTATGTTACTGCAGAGAGTGATGACATCTCGATCAAATATTGATTGATCTAGGTTCTTCTATCAATCTTATGAGTCTAAAGGTATTAAGAGGATTATCACTTGATATCCAACATCTTGGGAGAGATAAGTTGATGGTTCATGATTTCAATGAAAAGGAAAAAACTGGGTTCTTTTATTCTCCCTCCAAGTTTAGGGATTTATATCTGAAGCCAAGTTTCATGTAATCGATCGATACATCATTTAGAGCTCTCTTGGGTTCTAGCATGAGTATGACATGGTCCCATCAACTATGCATCAATGTATGAAGTATCTGAAAGATGGAGAAGAATTCAAAATTCTCAATAACCTACAACCATTCTCGTCAATGAAGCAAAGATCTATGAAGATGCAAAAAAATTCATCCTCAAAGAGCCTAAGCTAATAGAGCCTCTTGAAGTGGTAGCATCCACTTCAGGAACTAAAAAGCAACTTCACAAAGTGATAGAGTAGAAGCAAAGAGGAAGAAAGAAGGCAATGCCCACTCTCCCTAAAGCACTTGATTCTGCACCTAAGTCAAGAAAATCTATTCCTCATTTAAGAAGTGAAATCAAAGAAGGAGAAGATATTCCTGTCAAACCTAAGGGAACTTATAAGTTTTCAAGAAAGGTAGAGTATGAAATAAGTGATTTTGATTCAGACTATGATTTTGAATCTACTTATGTAAATAGAGTTCAGATGGCTACATCAAGGAGGATAGCTCACTTGGTAGAGTCATATGACTCACTCAAAATTATACCCATCCCTTAATAGTGCTTCAAAGAAATCACCCACCGGAGGTTCATGATATTGAAGAATTGATAACATTCTGTGCAGTTGAGTGAGAGTAGCGAACAGAACTCTATTTTACAAATCAAGAGTCTCGATCACAACTTTGATCAACCTACTCAATATAAAAATTATGATGAGATAGTACCAACAAGAATACAAATATATTATCCACAGAAATTATGAAGTATGATGCATAAGCTTGGAATTCATATTGGGACTACTAAATATAGAATCCAAATCTTTAACAAGATGTGGAGCTAAAGAAGTCCTCAAGCATCATGAAGAAGTGATAAGTTTATCACTAAAGGTCGGGTTCATCCAAGAAATCTCATCAAAATAGAGCTTGTTATAATATAATAGAAGGAGATAGAAACTCATAGTGATGAAGAAGATGATTCACATGAAATTCTTCTTAAAATGATGAAGAAGTAAGCCAAGCATACTAAGAACTTGAAGATGGTGGACAAATAGCTACTATGGATGAACTTAAAGAAGTCAACCTAGAGTCGAGGATGATCCCCATCCCAACTTTCGTGCCTTTTGCGATGAGAAAGTTGAAGAGCTAAAAATGCTACTTTGTGAATTCAGGGATTGCTTTTCTTGGACATATTCTGAAATGCCAGGCTTATCCCCTAATGTAGTTCATAAACTAGCTATTAAACTAGATGCAACGCCCGTTAAGCAAGCTCCTAGGTGAATGAGATTGGAGATTGAAGAACAACTAATTGTAGAAACTAATTGAAGCAAGCTTCATGAGAGGAGAAGTATGTAGATTGGATAGCCAACATTATCCTAGTTAGGAAGAAGAATGACCAAATCTGTCTTTGCATTGACTTCTAGGACCTAAATAAGGCGTGCCCAAAAGATGACTTTTCACTTCTAATATCAGAACTATTGGTGGACAACACTTCCAACTATGACATGTTCTCATTTATGGACGGATCATCAGGATATAATCAAATCAAAATGGCACCTGCAGATGAAAAATATACATCATTCGAAACTCCTATTGACATATATTGCTACACAGTCATGCCCTTTTGGCTTGAAAAATGTTGGAGCTACATACCAAAGAGCCATGACGCATATTTTTGATGAGTTGATCCACCAAAAAGTGGAATGTTATGTCAACGATTTGGTGGTGAAGAGCTTAAATCATGAAAACTACTTTGAAGACTTGAGAATTGTAGAGAGAATCAAAATATGATCTCAAGATGAATCCTCTAAAATGTGCATTGGGTATCTGGAAAATTTCTTGGGTACATTACGCCATAGAGGTATTGAAATTGATCCTACTAAATTCAAGGCAATCGTGGAGATGACTCCACCGAAGAGTTTACGTCAGCTCCATTCTTTACAAGGACAGTTTGCATTCATCCATCGATTCATATCAAATATATCGGGATGCTGTCAACCATTTACAAGGTTGATGAAGAAGGATGCTCCAAGTGGATAAGGAGTGTCAGGAAGCCTTCAATAGCCTTAAAAGCTACTTGTTAAATCCACCAATCCTTGCAATGCCTACTCCTGGGAAGCCCCTCATTCTATACATAGCTGTATTAGAAGAGTCCCTTGGAGCATTATTGGCACAACACAATGAAGAAAGCAAAGAGAATGCTCTTTATTATATCAGTCGAAGGATGATCGGAGCTGAAATGAGATACTCTTCGATAGAGAAACACTGTTTAGCATTGATCTTTGCAGTCCAAAAGTTTCGTCATTATATATTATCTCACAAGATTACCCTCATCTCAAGGATCGATCCGCTGAAGTACTTGATGACAAGACCAATGTTGACAGGTCGCTTGGCAAGATGAGCGTTATTTCTACAATTTGATATCACATATTATAGAAAGGTGAAGGGACAAGTCTTAGCAGATTATCTTGCACATCCCATCCTGCGACTCTTCTCTTAATGATGATTTGCCGATGAGCAAATTATGCTCATTCATGAAAAAAGAAAAATCACAAATTTGGGAGATGCACTTTGATGGAGCCTCATCGATCAAACAAGTCCAATATCTAAATTTCCCAAGAGCAAGAGCAGTAATTGACATCATTTTCATAACACCGGAGGGATAATGAGATGATCATATGGATTGATCGAGCCAAGAACTAATAATGAAGCAATATGAAGCATTAGTGGCGTGTCGGAAGAAGCTATTTTCATAGGCATTCAAAACTTGCATATTTTTGGTGATTCTTAGCTTATTATAAATCAAGTACTTGACATCTATAGAATCAACAAGCTTGAGTTAGCTTTCTCCCACAAGCGAGTTCTCGAGCTTATGAATCAGATACTAAATATCACACTAACTCGAATCTCTTGATCCGAGAATAATAAAGCCAATTGCTTGATAAAATTAGCTAAGGAAATGACTAGTATGAATGGTGATTATATCATGATCGACATATTTACTCGATGAGTTTTAGAGCCAGTAAAGTATCAATCCCCAGTGTAGGGGTTACCAAATTGACACAGATCACTCGTGATGCTCCTCATACTCCCCAAAATCAATAAGAAATTATTAAGCTAAGAATGACATTGCTTGTAAAAGTAAGATGAAGCCTTTATTGGAAGAGTCACGCGATTGATGGTGACCCTTCATCAACTACTTTAAAGAAGGCATATTACTAAACAATAAATCACTCGCAGCTCAAATTGAGAAAAGAATGCTACGCTATGCTTTCATCAACAACACTTTATATCATTGATCCTTTGAACAAATGTGGCTACAATGCCTATATGTAGATGAAGCTAGCAAAGTGATGGTTGAAGTTCATGAAGACTTTGTGGTACAGGTCCCAAGATGGCGTAAAGATCAAAAGGATGGGCTATTATTAGCCATCTATGATGAGAGACTGTATTGATCATGCTAAAAGGTGTCATGAGTGTCAAGTACATGAGAATATCATTCATCAACCTCCGAATCCATTTCACCCAATAATAGCTTCCTGGCCATTCGAATGTTGGGGTACAGATGTAATTGGACCAATTGATCCACCGTCTTCAACTGGACACCGCTTTATCCTAGCAGTGACTGATTATTTCTCCAAGTGGGCTGAGGCTGCTCCATTTAAAGAAGTTAGTACTGACCAAGGGATTAACTTCTTCACTCATAATGTGGGCTATAGATTTGGAGTGCCACATTGAATAAATTCTGACAACGGCACAACCTTTAAAAGTGCAAAGATTTATAGATTCATCGATCGACACAAAATTGATTGATGATACTCTTCAATATACAATCCAAGAGAAAATGGCTTAGAGGAAGCCTTAAACAAGACATTAGTCAAACAGCTCAAAAAGATTCTCACTAAAAATAAGAGAGAATGACATACCAAGCTACTAGAGGCACTATAAGAGTATCGAACTACCTACAAGACACTGACTAAAGCCACTCCCTATTCCTTGGTATTTGAACTGAAGCAGTTCTTCTATTCGAAGTTGAGTTGCCTTCACAGTAGCCAATACAATCTAACTAAGATCAAAATGCTCATTTGAGAATGGAGGAACTCGACGCTCGATGAAGAAGATAGATTGCAAGCTCACCAAAATCTGAAGTCTATCGAGCAAAGATGTCGGGCTTTTGACCATACGGTGTCCTTGAACATTCAAAAGGAAAATTGGTCTTGGTGAGAAGATCAATTATTCTAATCAAAAATTTGGTGGCAAAATTTAAGCCTAAGGAAGGCCCTTTTATCATTGAGAAAAGTATACCAAGGAGGGACATACCAACTCATCGACCTAAAGGGTGAAAGATCAATGCCGCCAATTAATGGTCGATACTTGAAAAAGTATTACATGACAAATACATTCATGTGGTAGAATAGAAATCCCCCTGCAAAATAGGGGGCATTTTTTTTAGTATATCTATTTAGTCTATTATGCTTTCATGCATATCCAATAAATATATTACTCAAGATGAAAGAAATTTTTTTTAGAAAATTCCCTACAAGACAAGTATTTTTTTAGTTTATGTTAAGTTTATTTGAGTTAACATCATGCTATTAAGACGAGATCCTCGAATATATCGATTTAGGTTGACATCGAGCTTTACGCCAAAATCCCTGAATATATTTATAATTGTCATTGTTAAGTTGCAGGTTCTGGGAGCAACAAAAGAACTTACTTCCACACATGAAAAGATAACCCTAAATGTCAAAAAAAATTTTCTCCCAGATTTGCCAAATTTTGAAGATCAAGTCTGAAGAACTCCCAATTTTGGAGGCTTTAATCAATTAAGTTGGAGAAACATCAACCTCTACATCCTGAAGTCTAGGACACAACTGAGTTCTAAAGGTCAAACTCAACAAGCCACAAGAAAAAGTCGTAGTGAAAGAGCCCTCGTTCATTAGTCTGATGATAAAACCACCAACCCACTATAGCTTAAGTCGAAGACTTGAGTAGGTTCTAAAGGTCAAACTCAACAAGCCCATAAATGGCCAAGTTGCTGACACTCTCCTCACTCAACAAGCTGCAAGAAAAGGCCGTAGTGAAAGAGCCCCCGCTTGTCATCAATGATGATATTATTCAATCTCAAACTAGATCCAGCTTAGTGATTACAAGTAACCAAGATCCAAGAGATCTTTCTACTTGATCGATAGGTCAAGATAATCTGAGGGAACTCTTAATTCAGGGCTGCTTCAAATCAATCTATATATTACCTACAGGGATGATATCTCAATCTATTCTCAAATGATCTGATCAAGCTCAAAGCACAGATCAAAGCCAATCACCTCATCAAGTCCATCAAAGTAGAAAACACAGGACCGAGGAAGCAATTCCATAGTTCAAATAAAGTCGATGACTGAACTAAAGGAATTTCGTGGTTATTCGTGTAAAGCACATGTTGCTAGACTAATAACTCAATATTAACCTTATGTGTCGGGAGGTTGGGTCATCTATACCACTCCAATGAATCTCAAGAAGTACATGATTCATGGCATACATACACTTCTTGATAAGTCAATATGGACAAATCAGGTCATTCCTTCATCAAGTCCGTCAAGCTTAAAGCTAGGATAGAAGGAATTTCAAATCCGACCAAGCACGGATAAACCAATTCCCTAGTGGAATCATTCATCAAAATAAATAAATCAATTCCTCCATCAAACCCAACCAAGCATGAAACTAGGATTGGAGGAAACTCAAATCTGCAATGACATAAAAGAAAAAGATCTTCAGCAAAGCCATTGAAGTAGATAGTAGATGGAACTCTTATCTATCCGACAAGTTGATGACAAATTGGTCAATCCCATCATTTAGCATGTCCTAAATAAGGGATCATACTAATGAAAATCTATCAAAATCTCCGTAAGCTATTGTGAAGCTAAAATGATCCAAATTCTCCGCCAAAACGTCAACTAGTTTTCAACAAATATGACTCGCTCCATGCACGAATCACATTTGTTGGGGGGCATTTGTTAACCTCCTCATATGTGCCATAAATCAAGACAAGCCCACAAGTTAAATTCGACGGATGTTGGAAGTGATAGTGCACAAATCAGGGCTCAAAATGCACTGGATGTCACCAAAAATAGTCAAAATGACCTCCGATCGTTGAACGAACTTCGCCGTCGCATTCAAAATGTCGAAATTGTTCAAAATATAAATATTGCAAAATCTAACAATCAATTGATTAAGCGCTCGAGCTATTAATGTGTCGACACACATATCAGAGTCAGGAAGAGATGATGATATTTGAACGACCTTCATTCATAAAATTGATCACGTCATTAAATTTGAAACATCAAAACTATCAAATGAGACTGCCCATGCTTGATTCAGATGAGTCTATGCAAATGTCGAATAATCAAAAGTATTAGTGCACAAATCGGGGCTCAAAATGCACTCGACGTCACCGAAATGGTCAAAATGACCTTCGATCGATGAACGAACTTCGCCATCACATTCATAATGTTAAAACTGGTCAAAATATAAATATTACACAACTTGATGATCAACTAATCAAGTTTATCGAAGTCGCACATACATGAATAGAGATCAGAGGCACGTAAGCTAAATGACCTCTGCTCACAAAATTGATTGCGCCATTAGCTTTGAAACATCTAAATCTATCAAATGAGACTATTCATACTTAATTCGGACAAGTCTTCACAAAAATCGAGTAGTCGAAAGTGACGATGCACATTTTGAGCTGAAATTAACATAATTTGATGCCGATTTGAACCAAACGGCCTATTGACACGGACCGCCGCTGCTCCAATATCGAAAATATAAGATTGATATATATATATCAACTATATGAGTCCATCAGCATAAAATTCACAATTAAGGTTAATTAAATATTTGAAAAAATAAAATCAATTTAGCCTATTTATGCTTAAAATCCCTAACCATTCCCTCCCTTTTTTGTTTGTGTTTCCCTTAATCGAAAGAAAAAAAATTGCTCCTAGTTTTTTTTCTTTTGGCTCGAACTTCTCCAAACTGCAAGGTAGCAACCCCTGTCCTTCCTCTCTTCCTCGATTCCCATGCTCCCTCCTCTACAGTAATTCCCTCTTTCACTTTGCTCTCTGTTCACTCCATCTGACTTCCATCCCATCCATTCCCATCGCTTCATTCCTCTCCTCCGTTCTCTTCCCCCTCACAAGCCGCCAGCCTTCTTCCCGAATCAGAACCCATCTGATTCTTTCTTTTGCCACAGCTGAGAAAGAACACCATCAATGGGTTCTTCTTTTTCGCATCATACTCCCCACATTATCCTTCCAATCTTTCAGAACGGGAAGAACACTAAGAGGTGGATTCTTCTTCTTTTCATACATTCCTCTCATTACCTCTTCAAAATTTTCCTCACCAAACTGGGGAAGAACACCAACAAGAGGCTAGTTCTTCTCTTGATTTTTGACATACCCAACCTTATTCACATAGAGCGACAAAAAAAAAATGAGTCAAATATGTGGGATCTGGAATGTGGATATATATATATATATATATATATATATATATATATATATATGCTTATGTTTCTGGGTTTGAAGACCTCATTATGCTCAAGAGGGCGCGACGAGATGAAAAACTGGCTGTGGTGTCACAAGACACCGCTCACTACACTCAAGAGGGCATACCGAGTAAGCGAACACCCGTTAGATGTCGCTCCCCTAGATGAAATGCTACCAACATTTTGCTTAATTTATAGACTTAGAAAAGGGGGGGAATGAATATATATTGCATTTGTCTTCTTTCAAGTTTGAAGGCCTCGTTTGAGGGCTGATGAGATGAAAATCCAGCTGTGGTGTTGCAAGACACCACTCGCTATGCTCATGAGGGTGTACCGAGAAAGCCAAAATACCCTCGATGTAGCCCCCTACATGGGGATGGCGCCGGGAGGCTACCAAAATTTAGACTAAAATTTAAGACTTAAACAAATTCAAATGGAAATTACCTAAACTTAAGTCAAACAAAAGAATATATGAAAAGTATGAAGATAAATGTTAAATCAAAGAGAAATAGGGGGAGAGCACTTAAAGAAAATTTTGGAAAGAATAGAACACTCATTTAAAATACAAGTAAAATTTGGGGAGGCTAATATTAAACTCACAAACTCTAATTATGATTCTCTATGGCTTAAATTGATATAATGAGTGAGTTATCTTTTATTGTAAATTCCTCAAAATTAAACAAGTTTTAATTGAAATTTGGGGAGATTAATACCAAACTCATAGCAAACTTGCAATAAACTTAAAGTCTAAGGATGAATCCAAATTGGGTTTAGTAAATTTTATACAAATATGGAGGTGATTACTATGCTAGCTAATAAGCATGAGTAGGGCTAAAAATAATAAACACTGAAATCATCATAACTTATCAAAAGTGATGTAAATTGAACATAATCAAGTTGGGAGAATTACAAAAACTCAACAAGTAAACTAAGTGCAAATAATGTTTTAAACTACAATTTAAATCAAAGTGCTTGTTTTACCACCAAATCAGAACTCTTGTACAAGGCAGAAGATGATACTAAATCAAAATCTATAAAAATCATATTTCCTTTAATCAAAAATTTGGGATTTCAAAATCAATGAAATTACTAATTAAGCAAAATTATCTAGCTATAAACACATGTGCTCGAACATAGAGATTTAAAAGTGCAAATCTTAATGTAAAAGGTCGCAAAGCAAATTGGAATTAAGTGAAAATACCATCAATCTCATAATTCAAATAAAATTACCAAAATTACTAATCACGCATGGGCCCCGACATTGAATGTTTAGATTCAAGTGTTTGAGGATGTTACGTGGGTTGCTTTTCAGTTTTGTTTTAGGATTGGATCTGGGTTAACTAAACCTAAAAACCTATAATAAGAGTTTGAAATTAGTGAAATATTCGAGAAATTGATTGTGTCAGGTGACAGTAGATCTAATCCTCTGTTACCAGCTAAACGGAGTTGACAAGATCTAAAACTCTTAAACATATTCTAATTAATCAATTTTTAGCAATAAACCGCTTAAATGGAATTATATCATTAAAAGCTTAAATCAAAACTCAATCTATCCACCTTAGAACTATTTGTGGGGTGACAAATTAAGAAAACTCTAAAAAGGAGCCAATGTCAAATCAAGTGTAATGCTATGTTCACTCTCAATCAATCTCACACCGAAGATGTGACTGTCCTGACATGCTTGGCTAGTAGGCTCCACAGATGAAGCAGTTATGACTAGAGTCCTCTGATCAGGTGGTTTGGCTAGTCAGGATCCATTATATTGTGATCATGACCGTAGCCCGTATGCTCCCCAATGGCTCTGCCCTTTGAGTTGTGAATCATTGGTATATTTGATAGGGTAAACAACCCTCTATTAGCTAAGGTAGACTTAAGCCTGTCTCCTTAGACAAACACCACCCTAGGTCTACAAGGATTTCTTGGATGACGTAACCCATGTGTTGCTAATGAGGATCCTTCTGTTAGGTTAAGTTGACTACCTCCTCTGACTAAGTAGACTAGGGACCAATGACCTGGGATGATGGAACCATGGGATCTAGATCGAGCACGTCATCATTCCCCTAATCATCTGGTTTAAGCTGAAATGAATAATTTCATAATCTAAATTTTGAAACTCCATATCGCTACTATACTGCATTCATGATCTAATGACTAATCTTTATCAAAAGTTCTCTCACTTACTGGGAGGGGTAATTAATTATAGGGGCTTGCACCAATAAAAAAACTGAAACCAGATCTAAAGTCCTTACAAAATAAGGACAAAATCTTTGGGTAGTGTCTTATATTCTATCTCATCTGCCTTCTGAAAATTACATCGACACATAAACCAAACTCTCTTCAATTTCATATTTATCGAGAGATAGGTGGTGAATTTTGGAGCCACAATGATCATGATGCTTTCCAGCTCTCCTTCTACCCTTTGAGTTATGAACCATAGGGTATACTTATAAGGCAAAAAGCTCTCTGACCTCAATTTTGGAGTGAGCTTTCAACTTCTCCATCTTAGGATAAGACTCTCTAGACACTAAGAGTTCTTAGTCTTAAGACTTCTAGTGATTAGGCGAACACTTAATCTAACTCTAGATACTTAGAGGAGTTAGCCATAGGAATAGATTATGCCTTAGGGATATTAGGAGGGCTTGACTACTCTATAGTTTGAACCTAATCCTTGCTTCCCTCCTTCAAACCAATCCAAATCAAATCTTAAATCAATTTTAACTCAATTGATTTTCTCAAATCATAAACCAATCCAAATCAAATCTTAAATCAATGCCAACTCAACTGATTTTCTTAAATCTTAAATCAATTCCAGCTTAATTGATTTTCTCAAATCATAAATCAATTCTAAAATTCAAATCATAAATCAATTCCAAATCAAATGATTGAAACCCATGATTGAATTCAAATCAAATTTTCCTAAACCCTTTGATTTCATCTTACGGACTTAGCTCAAATCAAATCCAAATCACTCCAAACTCAAAAGATTTTCTCATAACTCATTTATATTCACAAATATAAATGAAATATAAATTCAAACAACTAAAACTAAAGTCAAAACTCAAATTAAAATCCAACTTTTATCATTTAAGCCAATTTCTCAGATTTAACCAAATCATTCTCAAATCAATCCAAACCCTTGGATTTTCTCATCAAACAATCACTTCTTCAATCACATGCCCAAATATAAACATAAACTACAATCATAAAAAACCAAAATCAAGCTAACCCAAATCAAACCCATGTTCACCCTTTTGACTTGAAATTGTCAAATGAATCAAAACCCATTTGACTCCAAACCACTTGAGATTTATATTTCCATCATAAGTCCATATGTGAGTTCAACCAAACTTGAATCAAGCTTTGATCAAGCCAATTGACCCATTTAGGCTCACTTGACCCAAAGTGACTTAAAAGACCTTTTTGAGCTAAATTTTAATCAAACCCAAATTTGATTGAACTAAGCCCATTCAAACCTCATATTATGATTAACAATCATCCTAGGATGATCAATCACTAAAATTAGGTCAAACCAAGTCAAACTTAGCCTTTGATCAAGTTAACATTGAACCCAAATGAAACCCAAACAAGCCAAAATTCATTATAGGCCAAATTGATTGAAACCATTGATTTAAACCAATCCATAATCAATGATTGAACTTGACCAAGCCATCAATTGAGCCAAACCAAACCTAATTGGCCACTTGACCTAAGTTGACCCAAATTGACCTAAAAATCAAAATGGGTCAAATCTTGATCTAAGCCAAATTGATTGTAACCAATGGCTCAAGTTCATTCCAAATCACTTGTTAAACTTGACCAAAGCTTCAAATTAGACCAACCTAGCCCAATTGATCATGAACCCAACTTGACTTAAAAGATCAAATTAACTTGAAATCAAACCAAATCAAAATTGATTGAAACCAAAGCTTGAAATACATTTCAAATGATCAACCAAGTCTAAACCAACCCATGACCTAACCCAATTGGGTCAAATGAGTCAAATTGGTCAACTTGACCCATTTGACCTAAATGAACCTAAATGAACCAAAACCAAATCTAAACCAAATTGAACCAAACCAATGATACCCATAGGCTCCAAATGATCATTTGAACTTGACCTACCCTATGGTCCAATTTGACCAATTGGTCAACCTACCCAAATTGACCCAACTTGACCTAAATGGGTCAAATTGAACCAATTCAAATAAAATGAACTCCAAATCACTTGAAATTTGGCTAACCCATTTTGAATCATTTCAAATCTGCCCCAAATCAAAATCATGGCAAAATGACTACTTTGCCCTTAGGTCAAGGGTAGCCTATGACCAAATTCACTTGAAATTTGGTCATTTCTTTCTCAAGGCCACTTGGCATCCTCCTAGTGGTCCACATGGACACCATGGAGGGTGGTGAACATGACCCAATAAGCTTGGGTTAACCATGACCCAAGCCAAGGCCAAACTGACCTCTCCAATGAAAATTGAACACTTGGATCACTAAATGCACTCACCTAGCACATGGGCATCCACTCTTCTTCCCTTCATTGCCCAAAGTGACTCACATGGGGTGTTTGACAGCTCAAACTATGCCTCCAATCCTTGCCATTGAGCAAAACAACCCCTCACCGTTCGATCCAAGGAGGGGGAGATATACTCCCCCTCATTCCCACTTAAATAAGAAGGATTCATTTCCACAGAGCTAAAGAGTTTGAGTCAAAGCTTCTCCAAGCCTTTGCAAGCCATTCAGCTCCCCATTTCTCCTTCTGTTTGTTCAAAGCTAAAATATAGGAGGTGAATTGAGGATCCAACTCACTCAATTCTCCATCAAAATTAAATTAACATTGCACACACCATCAGTGGACTTCATCTGGCTCAACAAAGTAATTTTCCAAGTCTCTAAGCCACGGGAAGCATCACTTCAATCAAAGCTGATCACCATTGAAGGGGTGCTTGGTCAACCGAGCAATCTACTACAAATCAAGACCTAATTCCTTCAATAGGGCTTCGTCTCTACTAGACAAAACTACCTCCTCTGTTGGAAGCGCTGATGATAGCCTCTGGGAGATAATTGCTCAAAACTATAGCCATAGGAAAATTTGGTTGGTCCTTCTTGAAGGAAATTATCATTCATTGAAATCTTGACTGTTGGATGTGCACCCCCTTCCTTTTGGAGGTGTGGGATCATTTTGATTCCAATATGAGGTTGGGTGAGCTCAAATTGAACGAAGAAAGATGAAAGGTGTTCGTCTCTCATTGCTCACGACGGAGAAAGATCACACACCATCCATTCCGCATGATTGGAATGGACGGTTGTGATTAGATCATGCTAGATCCCCTTTAAGATTTAAACCATTAATTAATCGAGAAGACGCAGCTAGTGACTCTGGATGTGATAACTTAAATAACCTATCCCATGTGCCATGTGGAAAGCACCTCATTATACCACGGGCTCGATGGGATTAGGGGTTTAATTAGCTAATTAATCCTATTTTAATGGTGAAACTCTTAAATTATAACTCATTGACAAATCCAAAAAATATAAACTTGGGCTCATTTTAAAGATAATTCAGAGGAGAATAATATAAAATTAAAATAAATAAATTTTAAATAGTAATTTTTACTCAATTTAAGTTTTATTGGAAAGTATAATTAAGCATACTAATTAATTCAACATTTAATTCCAAACTTCCGAGGTTGATTAGTGGGATGACCTCGCCTCCCATGATTTTTTTGGAATTTATTGCTGGATTAATTAGGGAATTGCTTATTTCATCCTTAATCCCTCTATTAATTAACATGTTAAATAGTGATAAATTAATTAATTGAACTTGCTAATCATTATGATCAAAGAGAATGGACTTAGGGAATGAGATTAATTTCTTTTTCAATCTTTTCTCCTAAGTTTATTTCATTTGGATAAACACTTAATTAAGTTATAATTAATTAATGGCTTAATCACTTCATTAATTAATTCAGTTAATCAAACTCAAAACTAAATCATTCCAAAACTTAATCATTTAATTCTTGGGTAGATTCTTAGGTGTTCAATAACCTAAGAGATTCCAAAGAGAAATTATAATCAAACTACATCTGTAGGAAGGTTATAAAAGTACTTAATTAAACCCTTTAGCTTAATTAATCAATAATTATGAGCCAATTGCATTAGACCCCTTCATTTCTTAAGTGCATTGCTGATTTAATTTCCATGTGGTTGCATATCATATGTTGGCTCATAATTACTTGGATAATTATGTTAAAGTGGTATAGGTAAGGGGTAATTAATTGATTTAATCCATACCTTAACCTAAATTAAACATAAAATCAACCTAATTATTCTAAAATTAAACTAAATCAATTCACACATGGGGGAAATGGGTTAGGACTAGGAAATCCTTTTCATATTTCCTAAGTCAAATCAAACTCAAAAATAAAAATCTCCTTAAAGAATTTTAATTCACTTTAAATGATCTTATTTTATAGGATTATCCTTAGGAATTAATTAGGGAGAATGAAGTCATGTGCTTATATTCCTTTATTTCTTTCCAAGCATGCTAAATATTGTTTTCCATATGAAATCATGCATTCATTCTCTTTGAAAAATCAATTAAATAAAATATTTTCTTTTATGTCAAATTGCATGTGTTGGTTAAGAATATGAGTGGCTATTATCACTATTAAACTAAAATTATTTTCAAAACCTATAAATCAAAGACTATGAATGGAGTGATGCTACTTATAAATATTTGTAAGCTTGCATGTGATTATAGCATAATATGTGTATTATGAAGTTCTCTTTTCTTCTCTTAACATGGATTTACATAGGATTTGCAAGTGTATAGTTCATTTGAAAAGAGCACAACACTTGCTTGAATCTATTCATGCATTTCTATGTTATGACTTAAGAAGGATCTTCATATTATACTTGTAAATTATACACCAAATCGTAATCTTTTGCATGATTCTTTGTCCATTTATTTTTTTCTTGTACATCTACATGTATTTAAGAAAAGTGGTATATTATGACATCTGATTTGAGGCTTTAAGTAGCCCTAAGTAGGTCTTGTACCTTACGCCCCTAGTGTAGAAAATAATAGCGCCATACTCACTTACAACTTTTATACATGTGAATGTGCATTTTATTAATGGATGAAAAATCCTTCTTGTACATAATAAAGACATGCATCAATGGAATATCCAAATTTTCAAATCATACCTCTTAGCATTCATCATGAAAGTGTGTTAAAAATTTGTATTGGATGTATAGGTATGCTTAGGATCATTCATATGCATGGTATACATGGCGGAAAGAAATAAATGGGTGTGTTCTATGTGGTAGTAGTAATCCACCCTAACTAATCCTAAGATGCCTTTCTTATTGAATAGGGTTATTTAGAGTAAATCTAAACTTAGGTTAATTAAAGAAAATAATAAAACATTCATTAAAGAAAAATCATTAATGAATCTACATTAGAAATGTTTTAAGATAGGGATGAGAGAGAAGTTCTCTTCTCTTTTCTTCTCTTCACAATATTTAGTAACCTAGTGGAGGTTCATTCAAACAAAATCAAATCACCAACTAAAATTGACAAATCAATTAAATCACATAAAATGAAACCACCATCTAAATTAAATCTTAAACACTTAGAAAATTCCAACCTTAAATCCAAGCTAAGACATGCCACACAAGTCTTAAATGACACATACATTAGGCTAAGTCACCATTTCTAGCTCTTATTAGGGTGGTGTATGGTTTAATGCTTGATTTTATTTTGTGATGTAATATTTTAGACCGATGTTAGAGTGTATGGTGTAGATGTTAGGCCAATTTTAGCCTAATCATGCTTTCTGTAGGGGGTTGTGCTTAAGGGGCGTTGTAATAAAAATATAAATATTTTTGCTATGCAGGTTGCTTATACCCCTAAGCATAACCCAAATTAGAACAGGTGGACTTGGTTACCCATGTGTGGGGTGCTAAGTCCAAATTATTCATATGACTATTTGGGCTGTGTGGTATGTTTAGCTAACCTTTGTTTTGCAGGTTTAGTTAGATTTACATTTCTTATTTTGATGTAAATTTTGTAATTAAGATTTGGAATGAATGTTGTGGGGGATTAGGTGAACATTGGTTATATGACCAAGTCTTATGTACCATGTGATGCCTTCGGAGCAAACTACATCCCAAGTTAAACCAAAAGAAATAAATGAAGAAAGGAAGAAATGAAGAATGAAGAATGAAGACCCCCATAACATGAATTCCTTCTAAATTATAATTATTCATTTATAATCTGGGTTGTATAAGGGCAGGGCTAGCTACCCACATTTCTTGTGCGGTGGCACCACCACATCGGTCTCTTATTCTTTTGGCTAATTTTATAAATTGATTGATGTTTTGTTTATGATTGCACAATTATGATGGCATGATTTTCCTAGTTCCTTAATTGTTTGATGATTGTTGAATGGCTGGATGATTAGGCTCTTAGAGAAAAATAAATTTTTATCCAATTAATCAATTGAAAATTAAACTAAATAATTCATAACCTCACTTAAAGTCTAGGACATAAATCAAGATAATAAAAGATTTAGCAACCCCTTAGTTGGATGTTGTATGTCTCACATCATGCATAAATCATATTGCTTCACTCTTGCTAATGGAGGACTTCCACCTTTGCTAGAAAAAATGGTTCGACCTTTGAGAGCCATGGTGAAAACACACCTCCTTCTTTTTGATTTTGGCCCATAACCAATTTTCTTGTACATTAGACATATGAAATCCCATAGCCTGTGTCAAATAAAAATGTCCAAAAATCAAAATAAAACTTGACAAAATTTGCATTAGATTAAGTCATTTATTCATTCCTTTCATGATCTAGTCTTTTAGAGAGTGTGTTTAAGGACTTAGTCTCCTTTCTAAATAAACAATAACTTAGCCATCTTGCAAAGCATAAGGCCCACATGTATTTAAAATCATAGGAGGAGTTAGTTGGTGGCCACCCCAAAGGATTGTAAGTCCAGCTTAGGTGGTTTTACCTCTTGTGAAGGTAAACCATATACCCACTTTCTCCTTAGATTTAGGTCGTGCGTTGGCCCTCGCCAAAACTCCCTAGATTTAGGATCTGAGGTTGATGTTTCCCTTTATGGGCTACAAGCATAAATCCTCATCTCTTAGGCATTTCTACAATCTTGTGTTGTGAAATTATGAGCCCTAAATTTCTAATAAAAATTCAACTCAAACATATAATTCTCCTCAATTTCAAAAATATAAAGCCCAAACATAGGATAGTTTGGGATGCTCACTAGGCATCCTAGTATCATTAGCATCCCCTACTCATCACCCTTTGGTTTTGATAATAATTCTCTACTTTTGATCAATCCCACTTGATTTTCAAAAATAACCAATTTTTGATGATAGTCCTATCTTTGAAATCTTTGGAGACAATGATCATTTATCTTAATCGAGAGTATTCTTAAGGAATATCATTCCCTAGGATGTAACTAACTATAGGGGCTTGCCTCTATAGAGAACTTAACTAACTCGACTTAAAATAAACCCTACTTTATTTTTCCATGTAAAGTAGGGAAAAATCTCTAGTATATTCAAAGACCCATCATGCCTTAGAGTCCTTATTAGGTGATTAGGTCCATTATAGGGTAGTGAATTCTATCTCTCGAGATAGTACACTATTCCTTAATGTCATACCAGATCCTCTTAATGAGTACATCTGCGGATTTGCATGGTGTCCCCCAAAACACTTAATAATCATCCAAAATAAAGTATGAACACGACACTCTCTGTTAGCTAAGGTAGAGTTAAGCTTGTCTTCTTAGACAAACACCACCCCAGATCTACAAGATTTTCTTGGATGATGCAACCCATGGCTATTGACAAGGATCCTTCGGTCAGGTTAGGTCAGCTACCTCCACTGACTAAGTAGACTAGGGACCATGACAGCTTGGGATGACGGAACCATGGGATCTTGATCGGGCGTGTCATCATTCCCTCAACCATCTGCTTTAAGCTAATGATGAATTTCATAAATCTAAATTTCAAAGCTCCACATGATACTACTATACACTATGTATTTAGCATCTAGCGATTAGCCTTAATCGAAAGTTCTCTCTACATTGAGAGGGGTAATTAACTATAGTGCTTGCGCCTATAGGAAACCTGGAACCAGATCTAAAGTCCTCATAAAATGAGGGTGAAATCTTTGGATAGTATCTTATCTACTATTCCATCTTCCTTCTGAAAATTCCACCGACACCTTAAATCACTCTCTTCATCGAGAGGTTGGTGGCAAATTTTTGGAGCCCACAGATTTCTAGCGACTCCGCTGGGGATAGGTTTCTCTTTCCATCTTTGGCTAGTTGAATCTAAGCTATAGTAATAGTGGAGTATAATAAAATTGTTAAAAAAGAAGAACCAATTATCAATGAATCAAAATCTAAGTCAATCATGTCCTTATAAATAATTTGTTTATTCTCTATATTAATGGATCTTCAGAGCACACAGTTCATCATGAAGCTAGGTCACGGAGCTAACATCCGTCTGGCTAATACTGTAATCAATACTAGAGATGTTGGAGCTACCATTCAATTTGGTAGTGTAGACTTTCCAATCATTGTTGTTGCAAATAATCCTCTACCTAAAGCAACTGCATATTATATGCACCAATCTGTGCAATAGAGGAGGACAATTAGAATGGCCACTACTGCTACTAAAGTTCCTCGAAAGAGAGCCTTTCTAATCGAAAGTTTGGGTCATTCTATATTGCAAGTCATGAAAAGAATAGTCATTGACAGAAAGTTTCAATCATGTTTGTGAATGCAGACCACTTTGCCTTGAACCTTTCACACTAGGAAGGCATGTTCTCCTCTCTAGAGAAAAATTGAGTAAAGGCAAAAGAGATGAAATATTGAACTAAGCTCAACAATACTTGAATCGAGAGCCATGCGAGGCTCGATGGAGTGTTTCCACTCACAAAAGTTTGAAAATCTCAAGTGGGTGAAAAGGAACAGCTCTACTGGTGATATCAAATAATCATTTTGGGGGTAGCGGCACCAAGCTATAACTCCACAAAGGATGCATCATGAGACTCTGTCCTCTAGAGTGCACATGGTGCTGAAAGTTGTCAAGGAGAAGGGCCTTATGAAGAAAAAGTATCAATGCCTGAATATCAGAGAAATTGAGAAAGCTTCAATAAAAAGGCTACTCTCAGTGGGTAATGCTCAAGATCATCCTAAGCAATTCCTACACAGTGAACATTAGGGCGTGAAACCTGAATTGCATGTTCAAGAATTTGATACCGAAAGGTCCCGGTAAAAAGTAAAATAAATATGGAGGCTGAAGCCTCGAGAAGAAGTAGCGACGCAAAAGCTTCTTCATATGGAAGCAAGCTAACCCAAAGACAACAGAGAAAGAGAAATGTTGAATTATGTGCTTAACAACCATTGTTCAAATATAAAATTATACAACTAATTGTGGAAATAAAAATGAGTGTTCCAACCCATATCAGGTTTGACAGCCTAAGATGGGTAAACCAGAACAGCTCTACTGGCCAAATCTAATAGTCCTTCTAAACCCAACAACGTTAGGTTCTAATTTCTCTAGTGAAGAAACTCGAAATTTTATATGCAAGAGTGCATCAGGTCCTCAAAGTTGCTAAGAAGAAAAGACTGATAAAAAAAGAAAATATCAATGACCTATTATCAGGGAGGCCTGAGTTGCTCCTCTAAGGAGACTTCCTCCTACAACCTCGACAATATGTCAAACCAATTCAAGTCCCATACAGTGAGCATCGAGGCGTGACACTTGGACCATAGGTCCAAGAATCCACCGTCGAAAGGTTCCAGCAAAAAGGTAAGTAAATTTGAAAGTCAAAGCCTCGAAGTGAAACTGCCTTAAAAAGATAATGATGTGACATATAGACTGTACTCCCATAAACTCCACTTCTTATGCGCTAGTATTTGGAGCTGAAATAGTCTTTCCACTTGAAGTTGAACTACCTTCACTCCGAGTAGCCATTCAATACAATCTCACTCAAAATGAGAATGCCCGTCTATGGATGGAAGAGCTTGATGCACTTGACGAAGTTAGGCTCCAAGCTCAGTAAAATATAGAAGTCTACCAAGCAAGGATGTCCAACACTTTTGATCATACGGTGAATACATCGAACCTTTCAAGAAGGAGAATTGGTCTTGGTGTTGAGAATACCAATTATCCCTCACTGACATTACATGTGTAAGTTTTTCTTGGAAATTCTCTTGTAACACAAGAATGTATTTTCAAAATAAAGCAAACATCCTCTTTTAGACGGGCATTTTTTAAAATTTTATAGTAAAATGTTAGGCTTTCCTATAAGATACCTCCTTATTTCGGTTAACATCGCATCTAAGACTGAGATCCCCATATACATTTTCAAATTACATATTAAAATTCATAACTTTCAAAGTCTTATTGACCAAAAGAAAAATTTTCATGTCTGTAAACTTTAACAAATCAAGTTGGAAACACATATTCCATCCAGAAATCAAATCTAGGGCTCGAGTGGGTGTATAAGGTCAAACTCAACATGCCCAAATATGAAGTCACTGACATGTCTACTTACTCAACATGCCACAATGGTCGTATTAAGAGGTCCCCCATCTTGTTAGCCCAATGATAAAATCCCCGATAAATTTCTCAAGTCTAAGACTCAAGTGGGTGCATAAAGTTGGACTCAACAAAAATATGGTCGACATGAGTGTCCTCTTACTCAATACACAAAGGTGAAGTAAAGGGATCATCCTACTGTTAGTTTAAAGGTGTGAGCATACAAATTTTCAAATCCCTCCAACTTGGTGAGTTCAAGTGGCCTGATCGGGAGATCAACTAATGGTTGTAATGTCATTTTCAAAATCAACAAAAGATCCTCACCGAGAAGGCACTAAGCCGAGTTTGGTATCAATATCAAACATGAGATCTCAATTCCTTCAACAAGTCTATTAAGGACAAAGTAAGATTGAAGAAAGTTCTTCTTCAACAAGTTCACTAAAGCATAAAGCAAAGGATCGAGGAAGTCATCCTAATGTTCATACAAAGCTAGGTTGAACTGGAGTTATGTCATCGACATGTCCATTATGCACAAAGTATATGATTGATGACTATCTACCATTGATTCAACATAAGCTATGAGAGCTGGGTCACCGACAGATATTCTTCTATAAGCCCACGAAAGTAAAAAGCTAGGGCGGAAGGCAATTTCGTATCACTTGACAAGTCTTCAAGACAATTTAGGATTTTCTCTCTCAAATCCATCAAGGCATGAGGCCAGGATAGAAGGAAATATAAGATACAAATCCTCAAGATTGAATCTTCAACAAGTTCATCAAAGCACAAAGCATAAGACCGAAGATGTTCTCATCTCGCAAACAAGTCATCAACTCCATCAAGTCCATTAAGGCATGAATTCGGGACATGAGGAAAATATAAATTTTAAATTTTGAGATTGAATCTTCAACAAGTCCGACACAAAGCATAGGATCAAAGATGTTCTCGTCTCAATAAAAAAACCATCAACTCCATTAAGTCCACCAAGGTACAAAGCCAGGATAGGAGGAAAATACAATTTCCAAACTCTCAAGAGAAAGTCTTCAACAAGTTCAATAACATAAAATATAGGACCAAAGACATCCCAAATTCTTTCAATAGTTATTGAAAGCCCCTATTAGATAGGGGTCATTTTTATATATTTATCTAAGTTGACATCATGCTTCAAGCTGAGATCCTTAGATAAATATACATGATGATCAGAATGAGCTATGTTTATTTATATTAAAGAAGTTCAAATTCTGTGATACATTTCTGAGCTAATCTGCAATCCCCCTGTTAGACAGGAGCCTTTTTTATGGTCAAGGTTGTTCAATCCTCTCTTATGAAATAGGACTTTTTACATATGTTTAGGTTGACATCGAGCTTTATGCCGAGATCCCTAAATATATCTATAATTGCTATTATTAAAGTTGCAGGCTCTTGCAAGTATAAAAAAATCAATTTCTATGTATGAAAAGACAACCCTAAATATCAAAAGTTTGTCTCCCAGATTTATCAAATTCTGAAGATCAAGAAAGAAGAACTCCTAATTTTAGAAGCTTCAATTAGCTATGTTGGAAAGGCATCAATCTCTACATATTCAAGTCTAGGACACAGACGAGTTCTAAAGGTCAGACTCAACAAGCCCATAAATAGCTGAGTCACTGAGGCTCTCCACACTCATCAAGCCACAAGAAAAGGCCGCAGTGAAAGAGCCCCTGCTCATCAATACAATGACAGTAGTTGTTCAATCCCAAACCAAATCCAACTTGGTGATTACAAGCAACCAAAATCCAGGAGGTCTTCCTATTTGATAGATATACCAGGACAATTTGAGGAAACAACTCTCAACCTAGAGCTGCCAACTAAAGGAATTTTGTGGTTATTCAGTCTGCTAAAGCACACATTAGCTAGACTGATAACTCAACATTATAGACTTAATATGAGCTAAGGTCATTCAGATATGCACCCTTTGATGAGTCTATCAAAGAAATAAGCACAGGACTGAAGACATACATACACTTCCTGATAAATCAATATGGACAAATCAGTAAATCCTTCATCAAGTTCATAAAGTCAAAGCTAAGATAGAAGGAATTTCAAATCTCAAAGAAAAGAAAACAATTCCTCCATCAAACCCAATCAAGCATGAAATCAGGGTCAGAGGAAATCCAAATCTACAAAGACACAAAAGTAAAAGATCTTCAGTGAACTCATCAAAGCAGGGAGCAGATGGTGGAAGATGTTCTTCAGCGAGCCTATTGAAGCTGAAGTAATTCAAGATTCATGGCTAACCCAAAGGGTCAACCAGTACTCAACAAACATGACTCGCTACATGAGTGAATCAACCTTCATATATGTCACATAAGTTGAGTTGAGTTCACAAGATGAAGTCGATCGGCTTCCGATGCATAAATCAAAGCTGAAATGCACTCGATGATGCTAAAAATTGGTCGAAATGATATCCGATTGATGAACGGACTTCGACATCATGTTCAGAACATCAAAATTGATCAAAATATATATATTGGACAATTTGATGGTCGACCATCAAGAAGGAAATTCATCGATGTGTTTACATGCATATCAAGATCGGGAGGCCGCGATGCCCAAATGACTTATGTTCATGAAATTGTTCACGTTAGTGTCAAAATGTTAAAACCTATCAAATGAGACTATTCGCACTTAATTCGAATGAGTCAACATGAATTTCAAGTGATCAAAAGCAACAACATGCAATTTTGAACTGAAATTGACCTGACTCGATGTCAACTCAAACCAAACGGCCTCCGATCGTGAAATAGACTGCATCATTACATTTGGAACATTAGAATAACCTAAAATTAATATATATTAATTACATAATGATGTTGTAGTGAAAAGTTCAATTAAGATTAATTTAATTATTTAAAATTCATCAAAAGGGAGCCCTATATAAGTGTATGCTAATGCCCAACCCTAGTTATTCTATTGACAGACATCCCTAACTCCCATTTTATTTTGGATTTCCACTCATTCTCAGGCAAGCCAATCCTAATATCCATTCCCCTGATCGTGAGCCATTACTACATGAAATGGAAGAATACATTTCTGGTCTTTTGGTTTCAAGCCAAGATTTTGAGAAATAGTGTTAGGGGACCTCATCAACTTTTTTGTTCTTTTTATGCAATTTCATGCACTATTCACATTTGTCAAGGTTAAGAGAGGAGAAAGGAGTTTATTAGAAATTGTTAAACTATACGGTGAAGTTGATTGACCATATTACTGATTGATTGATGAAAATTTTCATGAAGTTTCCGAGGTGGTTCAGTTAGTTTGGGTTGCATGTTTGATTTTTCACGATCCACATTTTCATCATTGCAAAGTTTTATTCTGGCCCCCTTTTTGGACTTTTTAAAGATAAAAATACATTGATTCTGAGCTACTCTGAGTTGTTAGTTGATGGTACAGCTCGAATCTAAATCTTAATCATGATCAAAAATCATCATGGGGTGATCAACCACCTTGAATTAGGTCAAACCAAGTCAAACCTAGCTTTTGATGAAGTCAACATTTAGCCCAAATGAAATTCAAACTAGCCAAAAGCCACCATATGCTAAATTGATTGAAACTATTCTCCCAAACCCATGCATACTCAATGATTGAACATGACCAAGTCATCAATTAAGCCAAACCAAGCCTAGTTGGTTACTTGACCTAAGTTGACCCAAATTAGCCTAAAAAGCCAAAATGGGTCAAATCATGATTTAACCCAAATTTATTGCAACCAATGGCTCAAGTTCATCCCAAATCACTTATTGAACTTGACCAAATCCATGATTGAGCCCAAG
Source organism: Cymbidium sinense (assembly GCA_021442155.1). Lineage (NCBI taxonomy): Eukaryota > Viridiplantae > Streptophyta > Magnoliopsida > Asparagales > Orchidaceae > Cymbidium > Cymbidium sinense. The sequence continues at coordinate 156,558,355 of CM038221.1, forward strand.
TTGATCAATTTGTCAACTTGACCCAACCTAGCCCAAATTGACCTAAAAGGTCAAATTGACCAAAATTTAAATTAATTTCAAATTAAACCAAACCAAAGCCTATAATCATTTTCAATCAACCAATTGAACTTGACTCAACACCTAACCCAACCCAATTTTGTCAAGTTAATCAAATTGGTCAACTTGACCAATTTGATCCTTTTGAATCCTAATGAGTCAAATTCAAACTTAAGTCAAACCATATCAAATTAGTCACACCAAAATATTCCAAATCATGATTTAGACCTAACCCAAGCCTTGGTTTGGCCCAATTTGGCCAATTGGTCAACCCAACCTAATGTGAATCCAATTGAACATTTTTGCCCAAATTGACCTAAACCACTTCAAGCCATCATATGGAACCCCTTTGGCTAATTAAACCCATTTGAAACCAAGCCTAAGGGGATTGACCAATGTGCAAAGCCATTTACATTGGATTCTTACCATAAGTGGAAAAGTCCACTTTGCTATCTCCATAACAGCCTTCAAGATGCCAAATGAAGTATCCCTAGAGCTTCTTAGCCCACTCTAAATCCCTTAGCCTTTGCCATGGACCAAAGGATCCATGCTTCTTCCCTCTCATCCATGGCCGAACCCATGGACACAAAGAAGAACAATCCCACCCCACCACTCCATATCCTCCCTTAGCGCTCCTTCCAATGCTTCGAATAACCCAGGAGCCATGTAACAATGACATGACACCCGCTTGGTAATCAATGGGATTTGCGAATTCAATCTTGTCCGTCCACTAAGCTTAATTGAGGGATATATTCCATTAATTCGAGTGAGGAAAGACACCACTTGCATTCTTTGAGCCCCCAAGCCCATTTAGAACTCCCTCAGAGCAATTCCAAGGATCCCCAAGCCTCCTCGATTCAGCATTGCCATTCTCGTGCACAAACCTAAATAGGACACCCTTCCCTCAAGTAGTACTCCCCTCCACTAAACCAAATCCAAATTCCTTGCACCCCCACCATCCTCATACTTAATCGAAGCCAACCAAACCATTTCCAAGCTTTCCAAAGCACCAGAGGTGTGTGTTCGATCGAAGCTAAGGTGTTTGCATGTGTGGATTGGTCAACCGAGCACCCTAGGCCAAATTGAGCTCAGACTTCTTCAACAGGGCCTTGCCTTGACTAGCGAAGCTACCTCGATGTTGCACCATCGAACATTAGCACCAATGAGGTAATTTCAAAACCGTAGCTTTAGGCCTCTATGCATTGGTATTTTGTGAAAGAAATCTCCATGTCAAAGGATTTTAGCCTTTGGATGTGATTGTATGCTCCTTTAGATGGTGTAGGATCCATTTAATCCCAATCTGAGCTTGGATCGAATGGAGAAAGATGGAAGATGCTCATCTTTTGTTGCTCATGAATAAGATAGATCATGAGTTGTCCATCTCACTTAGATCAGATGGCCCACAGAGAAAGCTTTCGCCATCGCAGTGATGTGACTACTTAAATAGCCAATCATGCGCCATGGGAAACACGCCGCCAGCCAATGCGCACATGAAAGGGCTTAATTAGGGTTAATGAATTGGTTTTTAATCTTAAAACTTCCTAAAATCATAACTAATTGTAAAAAAATCCAAAAAAAATGCAAATTTAGGCTCATTTTGAAGATATTTCAGAGGGGAATCTATAAAAATTATAATTAATTGATTTTGAATAGTGATTTTAGCTTAATTAGGGTTTTATCAAAAATATAATTAGCTTAATTACACCTTAATTAAGTACTCAATTAATCTCAAATTTTTTGAGGATGTTTAGGGGGATGACCTCTACCTCCCTTATTTTTTGGGATTTTATTGATTGCTTAATTAGGAAAATCATTTGAGTAAGCCCTAATCACTCTCTTAATCCAATTATTTATAATTAAGGAATGAATAGTAACTTGATTAATCATTTGAACATAATTATCCCTGTTGAACAGTAAGATCACTTAGGGATTGTGATTAGGGATACTTTTCCTAATCTATTTCCTAAGTCTTCCTTATCTTTAAAAATCAAATTAATTAAAGGGTTAATGGAATGATTAATTGATTAATTAGCTGATCAATCTTCAAAATAAAGAAATCAAAACATAATTGATTGCTCAAATAATTTAGGGATTAGGATTGAGGCCTTGCCCTTGATCCTTTCCCCTAAGTTAATTTAATCATTCAAATTAAAATATAATCAAAATATTTAATCAATCCATTAAATTCTTAATGAAATTAAAACTAAAAATCAATTCATCTACACTTAAACAACCTTTAATTGATCTTGGGTAGCTCTTTGGGTGTTCAATAACCCAAGTTGAGAGATAATGAAATTATGTTTGGCTCACATGTGTGAGAAAATCATAAAAGTAATTAAGTGAGATCCCTTAAGTTTAATTAACTATCAATCATGCCAATTGCATTAGGCCCCTTTCATTTCTTAGAGCATTGCAAATTTACTTTTCATGTGGTTGCATATCATTTTGGCTTATCATTGATTAGTTAATTAACTTAAGGTGATATATGTAAGAGATAATTAATTCATTTAATTCTTTAATTCATACCTTAACCTTATCAAAACATAAAATTAACTTATATATTCTTCATTAAACTAAACTAATTAACACATGGGGAAATAGGTTAGGATTAGCAAACCTCTCTCATATTTCCTAAATCAAATTGAATTTAAAGATTAAAAAATGCCTTTAAAGAATTTCTGTTCATTTTAAATAGCCTTATTTAATATGATTGTCTTGAGGAATTAATTGGGGAGAATGAAATCATGTGTTTACATTCCTTTATTTCTTTCCAATCATGCTAAATATTATTTTCCATATGAAATCATGCATTCATTTCTTTTGAAAATTAATTAAATAAAATATTTTCTTTTATATCAAACTGCATGTGTTAATTAAACTTATAAATATGAGTGGCTATTATCACTATTAAATTAAAAATTATTTTCAAAACCTATAAACCAATTATGACAAATGAAGTAATGCTAATTATAAGTACTTATAAGCTTGCATGTGATGATAGTATAAGATGTGTAATGTGAAGTTCTATTTCCCTGCCCTAACATGGATTCACATAGAATTTGCAAGTGTAGAGTTCATTTGAAAAGAACACAAAACTTGCCTAAATATATTCCTATGCATCTCCATGTTAAGACTTAGGAAGAATTTCATATTATACATGTAAATCATACAACCAAATCAAACATAATTTCTTGCATGATTCCTTATCCATTTGGTTCTTTTTGTACATAGGGCTACTTGTTGACCTCATTAATCCTAAGATATCTTTCTTATTGAATAGGGCTACTTGTTGACCTCATTTTTAGGATGAGCTCTCAACTCCTCCATCTTAGACATAGGACTTCTCTTAAACACTAAGAGTTCCTTAGTCTTAAGACACTTCTAGTGATTAGGTGAACACTCAACCTAACCCTAGAGACTTAGAAGAGTTAGCCATAGGAATAGGTCATGCCTTAGGGGTATTAGGAAAACTTGCCTACCCTATAGCTTGAACCAAATCTCACTTTCTTCTTTCAAGTCAAACTCCAAATTAATTCAAAATAAACTCCAAACCAACTTCATTCAAATCAACTTCAAACTCATCAATTCTAAATCAAATCTCAAATCAATTCCAACTTAATTGATTTTATCAAACCTTAAATCAATTCTAATGGATTTTCTCAAATCATGATTCAAATCTCAAATGATTGAAACCCATGATTGAATTCAAAATCCCAAAAATCTTTCCTAAGCCCTTTGATTTTAAAATATAGACTTAGCCTAAATAAAATCCAAATCAATTCAAAATCAAAAGATTTTTTTTATAACCCATTCTCATTTATATTCACAAATATAAATGAAATATAAATTCAAATATCCAAAAATAAATTTAAAACTCAAACCCAAATTCAACCAAAATCTAACCTAAGCCTTTAAAGTCAAATTCTTGAACTTAGCCAAATCAACATCAAATCAAGTCAAACCCTTAATTTTTCTTCATGATTCAATCAATCCTTCAATCATGAATCCAAATATAAACACAAACTTCAATCATCAAACCAAAACTAAATTCAAAATTTAAACCCAAATCAAACTCATGTTCATCCTTTGAACTTGAAATTATCAAATGAATCAAAACTCATTTGACTCCAAATCACTTGCAAATGGATTTATATTTCAATCATAAGTCCATATGTGAGTTCAATCAAACTTGAATCAAGCCTTGATCAAGTCAATTAATCCACTTAGGCTTACTTGATCGAAAGTGACCTAAAGTACCTTTTTTTGAGCCAAATTCTAATCCTTCCCAAATTGGATTGAACTAAGCCCAACTAAGCCTCACATTGTGAGCAACAATCATCATAAGATGATCAATCAATCAAATTGGGTCAAACTAAGTCAAACCTAAGGGTTGACCAAGTCAACACTTAGTCAGAATGAAACCCAAATTAGCCAAAATCCACCATAGGCCAAATTGATTGAAACCATTGATCAAAATCAATTCATGATCAATGTTTGAACTTGACCAAGTCATCATTGGAGCCTAACCTAGCCCAATTGGCCACTTGACCCAACTTGACCTAAAAAGTCAAAATGTGTCAAATCTTGATCTAAGCCAAATTGATTGAAACCAATGGGTCAAATTCATTCTAAACCACTTGTTGAACTTGACTAAAGCCTCAATTGGCCAACTAGACCCAACCTAGCCCAATTAACTATGAACCCAATTTGACTTAAAAGGTCAAATCAAGCCAAAATCAAACCAAACCAAAATTGATTGAAACCAAAGCTACCAAAACATTTTAAATGACCAATGAAACCTAAACCAACCCATGAACTAACCTAATTGGGTCAAATGGGTCAAATCGATCAACTTGACCCATTTGACCTAAATGAAATCAAATGAACCAAAACCAAATATAAATCAAATTAATCCAAAACAATGATGCCAACACATTTCAAATGGTTATATGAACTTGACCCAACCTTTGGTTTGACCCAATTTGACCAATTGGTCAACTTGACCCAAGTTGACCCACTTTGACCTAAATGGGTCAACATGAGCCAAATGATATTAAATCATGTCCAAATTCCTTGAAATTTGGACCAACCCAATTTCAAACTATTCTAAATATGTCCAATGTGAAATCAAAGCCAAATGACCATTTTACCCCTAGGTCAAGGGGTAACCTATGGCCAATTCCACTTGGAATTTGGTCATATCCTTTTCATGGCCACTTGGCACCCTCTTAGTGGACCAAGTGGACACTAGTGAGTGTGGTGCACATGACCGATGGGTTAGCCTAACCCAACCCAAGGCCAAAATTGACCACCCACTTGGAATTTCTCCACATGGGATCACTACTTTACTCAAATGAGCACATGGGAGCTTCAGTATTCCACTGCTCTGCCAAAACTAAATCACATGCCACTGAAAATGGCCTAACCAACTCACTCCATGGGAATAATTTGATCAAAATGGAAAAGTTGAGCTCAGTCATCTGATCCTTGTAGTGGGAGATATACTCCCCCTAATTTCATTTCATTTTTCGATTGAAGCATATGAACTCAAAGGAAGCAATTCCAAGCTCCCCCAAGGTCTACCAAGCTATTTCAAATTCTCCATTTTCAATTTTGCTTAAATCAAAAATAGGGGAGGTGAGTGAGAAATCCACTTGCTCAATTCACCACCAAAGCTCAATTCCTTCTTCAAGCACCTTCAAAGGACTCAATTGAGCTTATCCAAGGTGCTTCCCAAGTGTTCAAGCCATGGGAAGAGGGTCTAGATCAAAGCTGCAAGCAATTGAAGCCCACTTTGGTCAATAGGAAGATCCACTCAACCTCAAGCCCTAAAACTTTCAACAGGGATTCGTCTCCACTAGATGAAGCTACCTTAGCAGTTGGGAACACTGGTGATAGCCTCCGGTGAGGTACTATTCAAAACCGATCTTGCATTGAATTTTTTTTGGTCCTTTTCAAAGGGAATTGTAATCCCAAGTGATTTCCATCATTAGATATTTATCTCTTTGTATGTTGATGATGTGGGTTCAATCTTAGTTCAATCCAAGTTCAATCGAGCTCAGATCAAGCCATGGAGGATGGACTGTTGCCATCACCCATAGGCGAGCTTAGGGATGAATCATGGACCGTCCATCCCGCATATTTTGGATGGATGATCCTGATTAATCCATGCTAGATCATCTGATTAATCCATTTAATATCATGGGCTTGATCTTGATCATTTGATCTTTGATCGAATGGTCAAAGGAAAAGCGCATAGCACCGACTAATTGTGTAGCTCATGTGATAACTTAAATAACAAATCGCCGCACCATGTGGACAGCGCGTGCCACATTAGTGGTCCATGTGGTGTTGATGAGATTAGTTATATAATAGGGATTTAATTATCTAATAATCAGAGAATCTTTAAAATTACATAACTAAATGTAGAAAAATTAGAAAATACAAACTCAAATGCATTTTGATAATATTTCAAAGGGGAATAATATAAAATTAAGTTTAATTGATTTTGAATGGTAAATTTCATGCAATTTGGGTTTTATTGGGAATGTAATTATGTTAATTACTCCCTAATTATTTCATTGATTAATCCCAAACTTCTTAGGTATATTTAGTGGGATGACTTCTACCTCCCCTAATTTTCTTGGGATTTATTAATGGTTTAATTAGGATAATTGCTTGATCCTAATCACTCCTTAATCATATAAATGATTAATTAACCTATTAAATAATGATAAATTCATTAATTAAGCTTTCTAATTACCTTATAAATAGTTAATGGACTTGGGAATGAGATTAGAGTTCTTTCCCAAATCTTTTCCCTAAGTTCATTTCATTTGGATAAAATCTAATTAAGCGCAAATTAATTAAATAGTTTAATCACTTTATTAAATATTAATTAACCTAGCTCAAAATCAAAAAATTATCCAAAAACTTATTCACTTAATCAATTCCTTCTTGGGTAAATACTTAGGTGTTCAATAATCTAGGTAGCTTAAGGAAATCATATCTAACCCATATGTGTGGGAAGGGTTATGAAAGTACTTAAATTAAATCCTTTAGCTTAATTAATCATTAATTGTGAGCCAAATGCATTATGTCCCATTCTTTCTTAGGTGCATTACTGATTTAAATTCCTTGTGGTTTTATGTCATACATTGGCTCATAATTATTTGGTTAAATATGTTAAAGTGGTGTAGGTAAGGGGTAATTAATAGACTTAATGTACACCTTAACCTAAGAAAAGTATAAAATCAATATAATGGTTCTAAAAATAAACTAAAACAACATACACATGTGGGAGATGGGTTGGGACCAGCAAACCTCTTTACATTTCCTAAATTTAAATCAAACTCAAAACAAAATTAAAAATTTCTTTAAATAATTTTGATTCACTTTAAATAATCTTATTCCATAAGATTATCTTTAGAAATTAATTAGGGTGAATTAATTTACATGCTTTCATGACTTTATTTTTTTTCCTAGCATGCAAAATGTGTATGTCATATGAAAATCATGCATTCATGTCTTTTGAAAAATCAAATTAAAATGAAATGTTTCCTTTATGTCAAATTGCATGTTTTGGCTAAAGTAAGAATATGAATGGCTATTATCACTACTAAATCCAAAATTATTTTGAAGACTTATAAATGAAACATTAAAACTGAAAGGTATGCTACTTATAATTATTTATGAGCTTGCATGTGAATAAAATATAAAGATGTGCATTATGTGACTTTCCTTCTCTTCTCTCTTTTAACATAGTTTTGAATAGGATTTGCAAAGTGTATAATTCATTTTAAAAGAACACAACACTTGCTTAAATCCATATTCACCCAATGTCATCAATTAAGAAGGATATTTATACGTGCACATATAAATTAAACAACCAACAAAACAAACAAACATAAACTTTTTGCATGACTCTTCTTCCATTCATTTGCATTTGTTCGTGCACATGTATTTAAGAAAAGTAGTATATTAGTCTGGACATCTTGGGATTACGAGGGTTAAATTAGACCCAAGTAGGTCTTGTACCTTACACCCCTGGTGTAGAAAACAATGGCACCGTACTCACTTATGTGTTTCATACATGTAAATGTGCATATGAATAATGGATAAAATAATCTCCTCTTTTCTACTTAATGAAAATCATGCATCATAAAACATTCCAAATTTCCTTAAGCAATATCCCTTAGCATTCATCATGAAGGTGTACTAAACATTTCCATTTGCATGTATAGATATGCTTAGGATTCATCCATATGCATGCACATGTTGGAAAGAAATAAAGTATTGTGTGTTTTGTGATAGTAATTCATTTTACTTAATCTTAAAATGCTTTTTGAATAGGTTTTTTAGGAAAATATAAACTTAGAATTAATTAAAACATAATAAAACATTCACTAAACAAAAATTAATAATGAATCTACTTTAGAAATTACTTAAGGTAGGGAGTAAAGAGAAGTTCTCTTCTCTTTTCCTCTCTTTACAACACTTAGTAATTAATTATAAGTTCATTCAAACCTAATCAAATCACAAAATATAATCAACTAAATGACTTTAATGAAACCACCTTCTAAGTTGAACATTTTCACACTTAGAAAACTTCAACCTTAAAGCCTAGTTAAACATACCACACAAACCTTAAATGAAAAACACATTAGACTAAGTCACCACTTCTAGCTTTAGGTTTGGACGGTGCATGATTTGGTGCTTTGCTTTTATTTTGTAATGTAATGTTTTAGTCGGATGTTAGGGTGTATGTACGTAGACTGAATAATAGGGCGATCTTAGTCTGACCATTGTCTTCTGTAAGGGATTATGCTTAAGGGGTGCCATAATTAAAAAATATAAATGTTTTTGCTGTGCAGGTTGCTTATACCCCTAAGCATAATACAAAATAGGCCAAGTGGTCTTGGCTACCCATGTGTGAGGTGCTTCCAATTTATTCATATACATGCTTGGGATGTGTGGTTTGTTTAGCTAATGTCTATTTTGTGAGTTTTAGTTAGATTTTTTTTTCCCATTTTCATGTAATTTTGCAATTAAGATTTGGAATGATTGTTATGGGGATTAGGATGAACATTGGTTATAAGACTATGTCTTATGTACCATGTGAAGCCTTTGGAAGCAACCACATTCCAACCAACCAAAAGAAGAAAGAAGAAAGAAGAAAGAAAGAAGAAAGAAGAAAGAAGAAGAAAGAACAATGATGAATGAAGACGCCAATAATAATAAATTCCTTCTTGATTGTAATTTATTCATTTGTAATATGAGTTGTAAGAGGGTAGAGCTTTACCCAATTTGTTTTGTTTGTGCGGGAGCCCACCACTTCTTATTCTCTTTGTGCTAACTTTAAATTGTTTGATGTTTGTTTTGCATGTGCATTAAGATGACATATTTTTCCAATTTCTTCCTTGCTTTGATGTATGGCCTAGATGATGATTAGGCACTTAAGAAAATAAATTTTTTATCAAACTAATCAATTCAAACCAAAAAATAAACAACTCATAACCTCACCTAAAGCCTAGGTTATAAAACAAGATAAAAGAATTAGCAACCCCTTAGCTGGATGTTGTATGTTTTCACATCATGCATAAAAAGCATATAGTTTCACTCTTGATATGGAGGGCTTCCACCTTTACCAGAGAACTTGGCTTGAACTTTGAGAGCCATGGTGGAAACACACCTCCTTTCTCGCTGATTTTGGCCCATAGTCTAATTTCTTATGCATTAGGAATATGAATCCTAAAGCCTGTGTCAAATTGATTGTCCAAAATGAAAATAAAACATAACAAAAATTTGCATTATATTTAAGTCATTAATCATGCCATACATGATCTAGTCTCTTAGGGAGTGTGTTTAAGGACTTAGTCTTTTTCTAAATAAATAATAGCTTAGCTATCTTGCAAAAGAATTTGACTTGCCTACATGTATTTAAAATCATAGGAAGAGTTTGTTGGCGGCCACCCCCAGACAGTTGAAAGTCTAACAATCGGGTGATTTATCCTCTCTTGTAGAGGTAAACCAAATACCCATTTTCACCTTAGATTTATGTCATGCTTTGGTCATCATCAAATCTCCCTAGATTTAGGTTCATAGATTGCTACTTCCCTTTGCAGGCTATAAGCATAAATCCTCACCTTTTAAGCATTTCCACAATCTTGTGTTATAAAATTATAATCCCTAAATTTCTAAATAAAAATTCAACTCAAACAAATAAATCACTTCAATTTCAAAATATAAAGCCCAATCATAGATAGTTTGGGATGCTTACTAGACTTCCTAGTATCATAAGCATCCCCTACTTATCTTTTTGGCCCGATAATAACTCCTCCTCTGATCAATCCCATTTGATCTTCTAAAAATAAACTAATTGATTGATAGTCCTATCTTTGAAATCTTTGGAGACAATGACCATGAATCTCATTTCTTATGATATAATTAATTATGGGGACTTGCCTCCATAAGGAACTTAATGAATCTAGTTTAAAATAAATACTGCTTTACTTTTCATGTAAAGTAGGGGAAGAATCTCTGGTACATTCTGAAGACCCATAGTCCTTAGGAGTCCTTATCAAGGTGATTAGGTCCATTTATAAGATGGTGACTTCTGTCTCTCGAGATAGTACATCATTCCTCAATGTCGTAGGGATCAGCTCTTCTAGTGAAGACAAAATGGGTCGGGCCGATCACCCTAATAAGAACATCTACGGCATGGTGTCCAACACAAGAAGTGTTATTGAGAATTATTTTTTTGGTTCTTCATTTATTTCTTTTCTCTCTCTAGGAAAGATTAGATGAAGGATGAAAAATATATTATTTTCACCACAGATTTTTCACACTCAGGGAAGGTTCCTCTCTCCATCTTTGGTAAATGATCATTGTCTCCAAGTATCAATAGTGGGTTTGTATTTTATATGAATTTGAGACTATCTTTCTTTTCCATTGGCACTTAGTTTATTTCATCCTTAAGCTAAGCTAGCCAATATCCTTTAAGTTTTAGGATCTCACTCCGTGTATGTCTTAAAATCCCTGTTGGGTTCCCCAATAGGTGAAAATAAAACTTAATAAAAAGGAATAACCAAAGACTTCCTTCTTATCATTCTTATGGTAAGGAAATGTTCATTCCAAAAATAAAGAAAAAAATAAATCCTTAACTAAAACATCAACTTCCAGAAAGCACTTTTTCAAAATGCACATAATAAAATGTTTGTACAAAAATTTTCATAAATCACCCTCATCTAACAATCTTCATGATTGTTATATGTAGGATCATTTCAAAAAAAAACAAAAAAAAAAAAAACAAAATCCAAAATCATATTTTCAAAAAAGCACAAATGAATATCTTCATTCAATTTATTGAATGAAGATTTCATTTTCCAAAAGTGAAATTCAACAATCATATTTTTCAAAAGCATAAATGGACATCTTCATTCAATTTATTGAATTAAGATCTCATTTTCAAAACAAAATCAACAATCACATTTTCAAAATAAAATAAACATCTTTCAAAAATAAAATCAACAATCATATTTTTCAAAAGCACAAATGAACATCTTCATTCAATTTATTGAATGAAGATTTCATTTTCAAAACAAAATCAACAATCACATTTTCAAAAATAAAATCAACAACATCTTTTCAAAAAATAAAATCCAAAATCACATTTTCAAAAACAAAATGAACAAACATCTTTCCAAAAATAAAATCCAAAATCATATTTTTCAAAAGCACAAATGAACATCTTCATTCAATTTATTGAATGAAGATTTCATTTTCAAAACAAAAATCAACAATCACATTTTCAAAAATAAAATCAACAATCATCTTTTCAAAAAGAAAATCAATAACATCTTTTCAAAATAAAATCCAAAATCACATTTTCAAAAGCACAAATGAACTTCCTTCAATTTATTGAATGAGGATTTTATTTTCAAAATAAAATGAACAAATCTCTTTTAAAAAATAAAATCCAAAATAACATTTTCAAAAACAAAATGAACAATCATCTTTCCAAAAATAAAATTCAACAATCATATTTTCAAAAAGCATGAATGAACATCTTCATTCAATTTATTGAATGAAGATTTCAAAAATAAAATCAATAATCACATTTCAAAAATAAAGTGAACAATCATCTTTTCAAAAATAAAATCCAAAATCATATTTTCAAAAAGCACAAATGAACTCCCTCATTTATTGAATGAGGATTTCATTTTCAAAACATAAATTAACAAACATATTTTCCAAAATAAAACCCATAATCATATTTTCCAAAAGCACAAATGAACTTCTTCATTCAATATTGAATGAAGATTTCATTTTCAAAAATAAAATCAACAATCATCTTTTCCAAAAAGAAAATCAACAAAATCTCTTTACAAAAAAAATAAAATCCAAAATCACATTTTCAAAAAAAAATGAACAATCATCTTTCCAAAAATAAAATTCAACAATCATATTTTCCAAAAGCACAAATGAACATCTTCATTCAATTTATTGAATGAAGATTTCATTTTCAAACAAAATGAACAATTATCTTTTTCAAAAAGAAATTCAATAAATCTATTTTTCAAAAAAAAAAATCAAAATCAAAAATAATATTTGGATCTTTCATTTGGCATACCCAAATTTGCTAAGTGAAGATCCTTTTTTTTCAAAAATCAAAATCAACAAAAACAAAATACACATGAATTTCTTTAGCATACCAATTTATTAAGAATCATCTCAATATATATATATATATATATATATATATACATATATATATATATATATATATATATATATATATATATATATATATATATATATATATATACAAAAAAATACATTTGATTTCCTTAGCATAACTAAATTTGCTTAGAATCTCTTTTTTTAAAAAATAAGAAAAATCACAAAACACATTTGGATTTTAGCATACCCAAATTTGCTAAGAATCCACTTTGAAAACCAAAAAAAAAAAAAATAACATTTGGATGTCTTTAGCATACCTAAATTTGCTAAAGAATCCTCCTTTTAAAACAAAATAAAACAAAATACATGGATCCTTTATTTAGCATACCTAAATTTCTAGGTAAAGAATCCTTTTCAAAAAAAAAAATCAAAACACACATTTAGATTTCCTTAGCATACCTAAATTTGCTAAGAATCCTATTTTCAAAAATCTTCAAAATCAAAATAAAAACATTTGGATTTCCTTAGCATACCTAAATTTTCTAAGAATCCTCTTTTTTCAAAATCAAATCAAAAACAAAAGAAACACATAGGATTTCTTCAGTATACCTAAATTTGCTAAGAATTTCTTTTTTTAAAAAAAAAACAAATCAAAAACAAAAGAAACACATAGGATTTCCTTAGCATACTTAAATTTGCTAAGAATCCTATTTTTAAAAATCTTCAAAAAATAATACATTTGGATTCTTCATTTAACATACCCAAATTTGCTAAATGATGATTCCATTTTTGAATTCACAGATGATTCACAAACAAGCAAACAAAAGAAAAAGAAGAAATTATTTTCAAACACCTCACCTAGCATACCCTAATTTGCTAAGTGAGTAAAATTCACAAATCAAAACAAAATCAATTGACCCTTCACTTTAACATACTCAAATTTGTTAAATAAAGGGTCCTCAAAATCAAAAATCAAAATCAAATATGAACCTATGGAAGCATCAATCTCTCCAAAATATTTGAACCCTTTTCAACATACCCAAATTTATTGAAAATGGATTCTAAATTCAAAAATCCCTTTTCCAATCAATTTTAAAAAATCTCTCTCTAAATTCATTTGAGCCCCACTTAACACTTTCAAGTTGTTGAGCATGGGTTCAAATTCTAAGTCAAAATTCAAAAATTAATAAAGAAGAAATCTGATACAAACTTATTTTTCAATATTGTAGACTTCCAGCTTTCGCTTTTTCAGTCATCATTTCAATGGCAACATAGAAATACGTGTTCACATTTCCTTTCGGGATGGACTTGGCCTTGGATCGCCGCCTCCCAGCTTGACTTTCCCACCTCATCCACTTTTGGTCGAGGCTTTGAGGGATAGATCACATGTGAGGGACCACCCTCATGATAGTCAGAGGAGGTGGTGGTAGTCATGATGACAACATGACATTTGATTCAGAGATTCCCTCCTAAAGAGGAAGGCTATGGCGTTCACAACGTAGAAGGCACTAGTGCACCCAATTGTTTCCCTTGCTGCCCTAGTTGGGGCTAGCACCCACTCATTGGCTCCCTCCAAGGGGAAGGCTCCCCTAATTCTAGGGATTATCTCCTCTACCTTTGAGATTGGGTCTAGTTCCCATACTGCTTGACCTACCAGGACTCATCGTAGAAATAAGAACCACATAATCAAGCGGTATCATACTCACATATCCAAGGAGTTGGTGGAACAAACTCAGGATGCAATAGAGGAGTTGCCTAGGATGGTTTCCGCTGGTCATAGAAACTAGTTCCACCCCTCTCTAGATCTATAGAGAGGATGTTAGAGGATTTTAGCTTCACCCACGCTAGCAATTTCGTCCCTCGAGTGAGAGGAGGAGGTCATACGCCAGCCTTTGATCAATTTTATGTCGAGTAGGTGGAGCCTACGGACAATCAGAGTTTGGGGCTTAGTTTAATTTGTGTTCTATCATTCCCATACATCAGTGCATATTACTAGCGTGAGGTGGAGGATGAGTAGCCTCAACCCTTATCGACTTTCCAGACGGCTACCCATGTGAATTACATCGATAGCATTTTATTGATGGGTACTACCCATCATAGGAGAGGAGCACCTATTCAGAGAGAGTCGGTGGTTTCTCCACCACACTGCTCTACTCCGTGCATACCATCTCCTGTACATGTTCCATCATCTACTATTCTAGTGAAGGCCATGAAGGCGGCATTGGGGGAGAAGAGAACTCCATTGGTGATCCGACTATGGCTAAGAGATCCCATCCCATCTACACC
Source organism: Cymbidium sinense (assembly GCA_021442155.1). Lineage (NCBI taxonomy): Eukaryota > Viridiplantae > Streptophyta > Magnoliopsida > Asparagales > Orchidaceae > Cymbidium > Cymbidium sinense. The sequence continues at coordinate 156,573,379 of CM038221.1, forward strand.
AATCGTGGTGAGGCTCTCACCTTAGTTGTGTGAAAAGGAATGGTGACCTGGAGTATAGTAGTCATTCCATCACCACCACCACCGTGGTGCCATGGAGATAGGAGGGAGGAGGAGATAGTTTAGTCCCCATGGCTATAGATCTTCCTAGGAGTACCACTCAATCCAGATCAGTAGCAGTCAGGAGTATATATCCTCTAGTGAGCATAGCCCTCACAAGAATAGCTCTCTAGCAGCAACAAAGGTTAGATGTTAATCTGTTCATGACAGTGATCCTACTACGATTTATCTTTATACCTATTTCACTTGGAATCCTATGACATTGTAGCTCAGTATCTAGTGGAGAAGAAGGAGATCTTAGGATATGCGGTCCGATTTAGAGGATGAGAAGGTCAGTTTTGATCCCAATGAAGATGACCTATAGAGGATTTGAGGGTACACATGGCGATACTGGGTTCTCCTCCTCGTGCAAACTTTGGAAGGTGCTACAGTTGAGCAGGAAGACACAACCTACTCGACCCAACACCTCCTTTAGCAAATAAAGCAAAAAGATGAACAAATAGATAGGATGGGGAAGATGCTTGAAGACTTAGGTAGTTTTGGCATTACAGTCAAGCCCCGAGACATCCTACTATAAGTAAACTAGTCACCTAAATTGTTGCATGTCTTGGATCCGAAAGACTTCACCTCAAGAGAGGCAGACTTATATAGGAAGGTAGTGGATAGTACCTCAAAAAGAAAAGACATTAAAATATGGTTGAGCAACAAGTGAGAGAAGCATTGGCTTAAGCCCAAGGGGGATCATCGGTTCCAAAGGGTAGACCCTACCCAGAGGAATTTGATGCCATCCAATATCCTAAGAGTTTCATGCCACCTTATTTGAAGATCTTCGATGGAAGTGGGAACCCAATGAAGCATATTGCGCGGGAACCCAATGAAGCATATTGACTTTTGCAACAAGGTGGTAGTGATGCTCCCTATTCTACCTTTGTCAAGAGCTTAGCGACATAGCCTTCAATTGGTACATTGAACTTTCCAACAGTTCAGTGAAGACTTTTGCTGAGTTGGAGTAACTCTTCATTAAGAGGTTTGCTCAGCAAAGGGTGACTGTAGGTGATCTCATTGTGGCACAACAACACCCTGGTGAGTCCCTCATTGATTATATTCTCAGATGGCACAATTTGAGTATGAAATGTGAACCACAATAGTCTGAATAGCATGCCATTGAAATTCTACTAAAGAATATTCATGGCCAGGTCGCCTTCATGCTCAAAGGTTTTACGATCAAGACATTTGAGAAGCTAATTAACAAGGTAGCTTGCTTACAAAGGAGAAGCCAAATTGCCTTTTCGGACTAATCAATAAAGCAAATCCATAAAAGCTTATGAGAAGAAGCCGGGCGTGATAGTAGAGACAAGGGGAAGCGAGAGAGTAGTATGAGAGACCTCGAGCTCCACAGCCATCACTTCCACCTCCTCTATGACCACTGAGGCCATCCTACCGGCTGCCACAATAGCCTCCATGGCCTTTGCTGCCTCCTCCGCTGCCACATCATCAGCAGCAACAATACACATACCCACCGCCAGGTAGCTATAACCCACCTACTCTTATGGATAAACAAAATAAACCATATTCATTTAAGAGGGAGATACTCAGGAAAATATTTAAGAATCTCTTAAAGAAGCTGATTTTAGCTGAACCTAAGGCGAGGAAGTGGGTAAAATCATTGATCCTAATTTTTGCCCCTACCACCGCATGCTAGGTCATATTTTGGAGGATTGCTTTACAATTAAGGATTAGCTTGAGCATAACTTCAAGATCAATGCTATAGTTATCCTCAAGGAATACATTATGGAACAACCATCTAGTTCCATTAGGTAATCCTTAGGATACCTACGATCCTTCTAAAACTAAAGAAGGTTGGGATATCTCCTTATCTCGTACCTCTAAGAAAATTAGTCAAAAATTAAGAAACTTTCCTTACAGGTGCCTGAGGCAGCTTGAACCTCCAACATCAAGGAAGGTTTGCAAGTTGTCTAGGATAACTTAGGGAAAGGGGAGCTCAGAGAGAACAACCCATGCTAGCGATAGCCAAGTAGCAACCATCACCAAGTCTAGCCTCCATCATAGCTGCTACCTACTACATCAGTGATCAACTCTACTTCAACTAGCTCTTCCTCTAGAAGATATCTTGTATCGATGGATGAGGGCATCAAATCCCTCACCCCTCTTACTTTACTAGATTTCTACTATGTACCTCCTTCAAAATCCAAGAAATCAAGGAATGAAGCTAGTTTGAATTACATCTGTGTCACTTCTGATGGGTTGTCTAACTCTATTCCTAATGAAAACTCTTCAAGTCTAAACAACAATTATAACAACTCTGATCTTCCTTTTGATTCAGAGTTGAACTTTTCTTCTCTGAATACTACAGGTTTGCCTCTTGAGATAGACTAAGAATCATCTGATTTTGAGGGTCCCATAGGAGAAGCTGTAGGTGAGCCTGACGAGCAGGTAGAATTTTCCACTAACCTGCCATAAGAGATCACCAAAGTCAACCACCGTAGTGGCAAGGTTCTACCTCCTAGGGTAGCTCCTCAAGATAAGGGGAAACAAGTCATTGGTTCAGATGATCGAGAAGCCCCTCCACAGGATGCTCCACCCTTGGATATGCTTGTGGAGGATCAGCATAAGGTGGACTACAATGTCCTCTCTAACCTAAGAAATTTTCCATTTAAGTTAAGCATATATGATGCTCTTATCTTATCCAAAGAGATGAGAGAATCATTAATCAAGGCTCTCCTTGATCCAGAGATATGCTTAGCTCAGCTGACCGCTATTGGAGAGGAGACACATTATTCTAGAGAAGCTCAGGGAATCACCTTCACAGATGAAGACCTACTTCTGGGGGACATGGAGCACAAATCTACATTACAAAGTGGACATGGAAGATTCAAACTTGCCAAAGTTCTCATTGATCCAGGTGCATAGGTGAACATTATTAGTCTAAAGACTCTTATCTATTTGAGGATCAACATCTCCACACTTCGAGGAGATCGAATGATGTTGAGAGGATTCAATGAGCAGGGGGAGAGGGCTTTAGGTTTCATAGTGTTACCTTTGGAGATAGGTGACTAGAAGACTGAAGCCAAGTTCTATATCATTGATTTGAGTACTTCATTCACTACTTTGCTCAGTAGGCCTTGGATACATTAGAATAAGATGATTCCATCCTCCCTCCATCAATGCATCAAGTTCAATAAGGATGGGATTGAGTACTGTGTCGAAGGAGAGGAAAAGCCATTTTTGGTCAGAGAGGTTGAGATGTATGAGGATGCGTCCTACTATCTTCATCAAAATACCTTTTCTTGTGAACTAGGTCAAAATTCAAAAAAGAAAATGAAAAAGAAGAAAAAAAGAAAAGAAAAGAAAAGAAAAATGAAAATTAATGAACAAGAGAAAGGATACCAAGGAAGAAGAAGTGATATCACATTCCATCCTCAGTTCATTCCATCGTATGGACACATGGGTAGGATGACTTGACCTCCACCAGGCAGAGACAGAGGTAGAAATAGAGGCAATTCCAGAGGTGGAAGACCCCCTAGTTGGCCACCAACCAACAGGGGTTATGTTCCAGTTCATAGCAATACCCCTACTATTCACATAGACTTGAATCTAGCTCAGAGGAAGAGTTTAATGTGAGTAGCATACCGCCCAACCCTCTCAGGTTTCATTGAGGTGACACTGAGCCAGACAAAGTGATGAAACCAGCCTCGATAAAGCATGAATGTAATCTAATCAAGTGTATATGAAACTATCAAGCAGTAGTTAGGTACCTTAGCTATAACCTCACTTTCATCTCAAAAAGTTAAAGGTTTAGTAGTTAAGGAAGCCCCCGCCTTCCGTGGATGTCAAGCCGAAGAGATTCCTTTTGGGATCATCATCCTCAAGTCCAGAAATTGATGTAGGACTTGAGGATATTTCAAACAAAGAATTAATGGAATTGCCTTTTGATTGGTACTCCTTGTGTTCTTAATCTTGCAAAGAAGGTTTGATTCCTTATATGGTCCAAGCACAGTGAGCAAAAAAGCTATGGAACAACAGAGGCAGGGATGCACAATCAAGATTAGGACTATGATTCAGTATAGTGGGCCCAATCAATGATGATGATTACTGCTTAGTTGTCACCAACTATTTGGAGTCTAATAGGTTCTTTTCACACCACTCTAACTCTTATGAGGATATGAGTTTAGAAACTTTAGACAATCCAGATGATCTCCAAATCAAAGATGCACTGCTAGAACTTGAAGAGGAGATATATTCAATAATTGACAAGCTTAAAGAAATTAAACTCATGATAGAAGAAAATTTATGCCCAACATACTTCAGTTCGTTGTTGAATGAAGAAGAAACCAATGACTTAGTTAAACTAATGATTGAGTTTAAGGACTATTTTGCATGGAGCTATGAAGAGATGCTTGGATTATCTCATGACATAGCAGTCCACAAACTAGCAATAGACCCTAATGCCAACCCTATCAAGCAAGCTCCTAGATGCATGCGATTAGAAATTGAACCATAGGTCATTTATGAAGTCAAGAAATTGATCGATGATGGTTTCATCAAGGAAGAAAAATACTCTATCTAGTTAGCCAGTGTCATGCCAGTTAAGAAGAAGAATGGCCAAATTCACATATGCGTTGATTTTAGGGACTTAAATAAGGCATGTCCTAAGGATGAGTTTCTTCTTCCTATACCAGAATTAATGGTGGACATCGCCACATTTCATGCAGAATTCTCCTTCATGGATGGGTCATCTAGCTGCAACCAAATCAAGATAACCCCCGAGGATGAAAGAAACACTGCTTTTCAAACCCCAATCAGAATCTATTATTATAAGGTCAGGCCTTTCGGCTTTAAAAATGCGGTGCTACATACCAATGGCCATGACTCATCTTCAATGAACTCATTCATCATTAGGTTGAGTTCTATGTTGATGATCTAGTAGTCTAGAGCAAAGAAAAGGAAGACCATCTCTTTGACTTGAGAGTAATTTTCGAACAGTTAAGATAATAAAACCTCAAAATGAATCCCCTAAAGTGTGCATTCGAAGTAGCTTCAGGGAAATTCCTTGGGTTTGTTGTTTGACATCAAGGAATAGATATAGATCTGGAAAAGATCAAAGCTATCTTATAAATGCCACCTCCTAAAAGCTTAACTCAACTCAGATCTTTCCAAGGACAGTTGGCATATCTAAGATGCTTTATCTCCAACCTATCGAGAAGATGCAAGCCATTTCAATACTTGTCAAGGATGACAAGTGCCAAAGATGCCTTTGAAGATATCAAGATTTGGTGAAGCGCGGTTCTAGCCTATCCTCAGCCACTCATCCTCTACACTGCCGCATTGGATGACTCCCTCAATGCTTTGTTGGGCCAAGCCAATGATGAAGGGAAGGTGAGTGCTTTCTATTACCTCAGCCACCGTCTGATTCTTGCTGAAGTGAACTACCCACCTATTGAGAAACATTGTCTAGCTTTGATCATTGCAACCAAAAGCTATGACACTATATGCTTTCTCATAAGGTGAACTTGATTTCCAAAACCAATCCACTAGTATCTCATGACACAGCCAATGCTATCCGGATGTTTGGCATGTTGTTCCATGATCCTCTCATAGTTTGATATCACATTCTGCATTCCTCCTTGCAAAGGAAAGGACAAGCACGAATTTCTTAGCAAAGACACCCACTTCCTACTTCTCCGCTAGTGATGATCCCCGATGAATAAATCATGAACTTAGGGGAGGTTAACAACCACTGATGGGAGATGTATTTTGATGATGCAACTTTCTTTCATAAAGGAGAAGCACCATGATCTACTCTTCCAAGAAAAGCAGGGGTAGGAATAGTTCTCTTAACTCCAGACCATGATGTGATGAGATTCTCATACTTTCTCTCCAATCCCTGCACCAACAATGAAGCTGAGTATGAGGCTTTGATTGTCGGTCTAGAGTTAGTAATTACAGTGTGTGTCAAGAGCATCAACATCTTCAGGGATTCTCAGTTGGTCATCAACCAGATTGTCGGGTCCTACAAGGTTCTCAAACCTAAGTTTACCATGAAGTTGTTGGCTCAAATCCCTGAAGTCACCATCTACAAGGTTCCCGAGTAGAGAATGCAATAGCAGATGCTTTGGCCAAATTTGCAAAAAAATTGGCAAGTCCGAAAGATGAGTCCATTACAATAAGAGTCTAAAATAGACAAGTCCTATCCCTTATTGATGTTGAACTCATCGAGAGGCTTTCTCTTGAAGGGGAGGTTATCATTGCCAATAAAGACAAGGAGCTGGATTGGAGGCAACCGTTCATAGATTATTTGAACACTGGAAAACTATCTCAAGAGAAGTCACAAGCCCATCAGGTGAAATAGAGAGCTCTCTCTTATGCTCTCGTGGATGACACCTTGTACCGATGGTCTTTAGATCAAATGTGGTTACTATTTGACAAACATGAATCCCATAATTGTGATCAAGGTACATTAGTCTATGCAGCAATCAACCGTCCAAAGATGAAGACAAAGATCAAGAGACTAGGATACTATTGGCCTTTGATGATTATAGACTACATGGATGTAGCTAGGAGATGCCATTAGTGTCAGGTACATGGTGTGGTCTACATCAACCACCCAACATTCTACATCTACATTGGCCTCATGGCCATTTGAGTGTTGTGTACGACATTGGGTCCTATCGATTCCTTCTTATTCCAAGGGTCATCAGCTCATTCTAGCTGCCACCGACTATTTTTCCAAGTGGGCGGAGGCAATCCCACTTAGAGAGGTCACAACTTAGCATGTGCTTTAATTTTTCAGGAACCATATCGTATATAAGTTTGGGGTGCCTCGATGAATTATATCCAATAATGGTACTGCATTCAAAAGCACCAAGATCAATAGCTTCACCAGAAGACACGATAGAATAGAGATACTCCACCATCTACTACCCCAAGGCAAATGGCTTAGCAGAAGCATTCAACAAAACTCTCATCCAAATACTAAAAAAGACTCTTGATAACAACAAGCGATAGTGGCATGAGCAGTTGGTTGAAGCCTTGTGGGCCTACCGCACCACATACAGGACTACAACTCAATCTACCCCATTCTGTCTATCCCATTCTTCTTAGTGTATGGGTCTAAAGTCATTTACCTTTAGAAGATTAACTCCCATCACTAAGGATAACATTGGGTAGTAAGATCACAGAAGCGTAATGCAAAGTTGGTTAGAAGAGCTCAAGGTTTGGAGGAGGTGCCGCATGCCAACCTCGAAGTTGTACAACGCCAAAATGATTCAAGCTCACAACAAGCTGGTCTGCCTAGAACATTCCAAGTAGGAGAGCTTATTCTAGTTCTAAGGAGACCAATTGTTGCCCATCGAAAGATGGGAGGCAAGTTTGAACCCACTTGGGAAGGTCCATATGTTATTGAGAAGGCCTACCAAGGAGGATCTTATCAGCTCATTGATTGTAAAGGGGAACACCCAATGCTTCCAATTAATGGGCTCTATTTGAAGAAATATTACCCATAAATCATGTTTAAAAATAATTATCAACAAAAGAACAAAAATTTCATTCCAATTCATCAAAATCTTCTCTTCTTTTGAAGCATTATTTGCTTATATTGTGAATCTGCCATGACGTGTTTAGGATAGGTGTAAGAGAACCCAAGAGGCATCCTATCCCTCTTTCACAACACAATTTCTGGTTCTATTAGAATAGGTGTGAGAGAACTCAAGCGACATCCCTTCTTGGTGGGAATACCAATTGCCATTCATGGCACCATTTCATCAAATTCCCCAAGTGTGTTTACGGTAAGTGCGAGATAACCCAAGCGACGTCCTATTCCCTTTAACACAAGCACAAAAATAAACACAAAGCTTTTATCTCAGGCTATTTTGATGTAGGAGTAAGCCCCCTGTGGCACTCACACATTAGCTGCTCTAGGTTGGGTTTACAAGCTACCTTGCTAATATGTCACCCAATGGTCATTTATCAGGCGGATGTGAGTCCCATCACTTTCTTCCTAACTTGACCATTATAAACAATGCCTTGTTAGTTTGGTAGTCTTCACTATCCAGCTAGTAAGCTACCTCATGTTGATTTTATTTGAGAAGATGTGAGTCCTGCACTTTCTTCTTGAACTAATCATCATGATCTAACTAGGTTAAGTATATTCGAGGTTTAGGATAAGTCCCCTAGAGGCTCTTTTCCTCTTGACTACATTTGAGTTGATATAAGTCCCCAATGGCATTCACTCAAGACTCACCCTAGGTCGGATAGCACACTCCAAATCAAGATAGACTATCCCATCAATCAGTGCTACTATAAGAGGATGTGAGTCCCCGAGCTTTCTTCTTAGGCTGATTATTGCAAACTGGCGGGCACCTTAGGTTGGTTGATGTTCGCTATGCTGACAGTAACTCACCTGGTGGATACACCATTATTGGTAGATGTGAGTCCTCGCACTTTCTCCTTGAGTTGGCCATCGAGTACCTATGCATATTATCTTCTCGGGGTTTTGGATCAAGCCCTTAGTGGCCCCTCTCCCTGTGGGCACTCTATTTGGATCACATCCTTTGCATCCCCATTTAGACACTACTTGGGTTGCTTTTAAATTGGACATTCCCCCTTTCCAAGTAGCCACCCTTGTGGTTGGGGAATTTATTCAGCGGATGTGCAGATTCTCCATTGGTTTAGTAAATCTAAGATAGGTCTAGGCTAATATAAGCTCCTTCTCTATAATCTCTCACAAACTAATAAGGTCCAGAATAAACTAAATAAAAAAAATATTCACTTGTGGATTAAGAATTCAAGCCCATAAAGGTACCCTTTTCCCAAGCAGGCATCCTATCTTTAGGGTAGTGTCAGCAGAACTCCCTATAGGAATTGCCTGACTACCTGAGTTGAGATAAGTCTCAAGACTCCTCCAGAATCCCTTAGTTTTCAATCTATTCCATACAAGATAGTCATTCCATTTTGAAGCCCAAAATAACCAATCACCCGGGTCTTTATAGTGGAAGATGAGTCCATGCTTTCTTCCCATGAATTGATCATTACAAACCAAAAGGCAATCCTTTGATAGTTCTCCAGGAAGCTACTCTTTGGTTCAAGAAATCTAAGATCTAGTCGACATAAGCTCCTTCTAGTGATCCATCGAAACTAATGTAATCCATCAAAAAATAATTAAAAATGCTTAATCTTGAATCTTTGAGTGATTTAAGTCACCCGAGGCATTCACTCAATACCCAAGTTGGGTTTGATTTGTTGCAAAAGCATCCAATCACCCCTGGTTCCTTATTTTAGAAGATGTGAGTCCTCGTACTTTCTTCTTAAACTTGACCATTGCAAACTGAGAGGCACCCCTTTGGTTGGATAGTCCTAGTATTTGGTTGGTAGACTATCCCTTTGGATTGATAAATCTGTGTTAGACCAAGGCCTCCATGGCCTCTACTCGCAGTCCCATCAAAATCGATGGGTTCCATCAAAATAATAAAAAAATAAAATTAATCTTGACTATCTTGAGTTGATTTAAGTCCCAGCATTCACTCAATAGTCAACCCTAGTTCATTTGTTGCACAAGCAACTGATCACCCCAATGGTTTCTTATTTTGGAAGATGTGAGTCCCCACGCTTTCTTCTTAAACTTGACCATCGCAAACTGAAAGGCACCCCTTTGGTTGGATAGTCCTACTGTGTGGTTGGTAGACTATTCCCTTTGGATTGGTAAATCTGTGTTAGACCAAGGCCTCCATGGCCTCTACTCAGTGCAGTCCATCATAAACCGATGGGATCCATAAAAAATAATTAAAAATGAAATTAATCTTGACTATCTTTGAGTTGATTTAAGTCCCCCAATGACATTCACTCAATAGTTAGCCCTAGGTCAGGTTCAATCCATTGCCTCGCCAATGGATCACCCCAAAGAATCGATCCCTACTTTAGAGGATGTAAGTCTACTACTCTTTCTTCCTAGTACAACTATTGCACATCGAAAGACAATTCCCTTTGCTTGGCTAGTCCTACTATGTGTTTGGTAGACTACCCCTTTGGATTGGTAAATCAGAGTTAGGCCTAGGCTCCATGGCCCCTACTTAGTGCGATCCATCGCAAACCAACAGGTCCATCTCAAAATCTAAAATTTTAAAACAAAATTCAACCCTCCTCCCTTAGTGGAGTCAATCTAAACAAACAAAACAAATCCAATCAATCTTCCCCAGTGGAGTCAAATCAAAATAATCAAACAAACTAAAGAAAAATAATCAAACAATCAAATTTCATTTGATTCTCCTCAGTGAGATGCAAATCTTTCTAGTTCCCTCAACAAACCTTAAATTCTAATCCCTCAAAAAATTTCTCAACCTTTTCTCTCTAGCGGATGACTTGAACTTGCTCCCCTAGTGGAGAGTTCACTGTTCTATCCCTAGTGGAGCACCAAATTCTAAATCAACAAATCAAATCATTTCCCCCCAATGAGACTCAAATCTAATCAAACCTCTTATCCTCCTGTGGAAGACTTGAACCTATTTCCCTAGTGGAAGGTTCATATACTCTATCCCTAGTGGATTCCTCCTCAACTCTCTTAGTCTTTGACATGAGTAGAGTCACATTATACTAAGCTATGGATTCCTTCTACACTTTGGGTTAGGGAGTAGATCATTTCGTTAGTGCTTACATCGCTCGA